>CAMRHE010000241.1:540000-3195041 GCA_947044405.1 Leptodactylus fallax | reverse complement strand
GGGACCCATCTGAATGAGGTCGCCTTGATGTGGCAGATGGGCTCGCACAATTTACCAAATGTGCGCTAAGAACCTCAGATTTATATCTTTAGTCAGTGAATACATGAAAGGGTAGTCTAAGAATTTTATCATTTAAAGCTCCACCTGCTTGTCAGAATTGGATCTAGTCTCTGACTGGTTTCTCTAAAACGTATTCTGGGATATCAGTCCTCATCTAATCTACCTGGTCTTTTACTTTCCCTCCATTAATTTACCTCTTACCTTGACTTGGGGGTTTTCTAGGTCTTAAATATATTATTGACCTATCCTTGGGTCATCAATATACAAGTTCTGCAAAACCCCTTTAAAGGGTTGTTCCAGCTAGAAACATTAATCAACTATCCACTCGGTAGATGGCAACTATAAGATTGGTTGGAGCCCATGTAGGCTTGCCACTAGACCGGAAAATCAGTGGCTTAGTCGGTTTTACTACCTGGATGCGGCTAGTTAAAGGGAGTCTGTCAGCAGTAAATTGGTTATAAACCTAATCCCAGTATCTTGTAGAGCTGATTCTGTTTCCAAATATGTCTCTGTTATTCATCTTTGGAGTCAGTGTAAACCACCATTTTATTCATATGTAAAAGAGGGGAAAAGTGCTTCTTGAGCATAAACTAAAGACAACTAAGATATTTCTCCAAAGCACTTTCCCCTCTTTTGCATATGAATAAAATGGCAATTTACATGAAAATGGTGCTTCAAAACTGAATAACAGAGACATATTTGGTAACTGTAGAATTACCTCTACTGGGTGAAGGTACTGGGATTAGGCTTATAACCAATTTACTGCTGACAGACTCATCATCTCATCACGTTCTGGACAGGCTCCCTGTGTGTGGGAAGGAGATGTCTAGTGCTACCTTCTGTTTGTTGTCTAAGACTGGGTTCACATTTGCGCAGAAACCGCCAGAGAAAAAAGTCTTGCACTGAGGACTTTTTCTCTCCACCGCTTTCAGTTTTTAGACAGCGGACACCCAGCGGCCCCATTATAGTCAATGGAGTTTGCCAGTGTCCATATGTAACCACTGTTTTTGTGGTCTGGCTCTCTGTCGGAAAGACCAGCGCTAGCATGAACCTAGGGTAAGTCCTCATGTACATGACCATAGCTCCTAACCGTCCCGCATCTGACGGGACAGTCCCGATTTTACACTGGTGTCCTGCCATCCCAGATAGCTTACAGTTTGTCCCACTATGCCCCTGAAATGTTTTGCTGTTAACAAACTTTATTAGGTTGGGGAAAAGGCCAAATGGTAGTTTCCAAATCCTAGTGGGCTAAAGGACCTTTGATGACGTCATGACCATGTGATCAGACTCTTCTGTGGGTGGAGCTATTCTTGATACTGTGGGACAGTGTGATGTTACACAGAAAGATAGGAACGAGAGTGATAGAAGATAAGGAGGAGAGAAGACAGCATGTGTGAGCAAGAGGGGGGAACTGGGGGCAGATGTAGGGGGCAGTTAAACTGAAGGCAGATGTAGGGGGCAGTTAAACTGAAGGCAGATGAAGGGGTCAATTAAATTGGGGGCAGATGAACGGGCAATGAAACTGAAGACAGATGAAGGGGGCAATTAAACTGGTGGCAGATAAAGGGGGACATTAAACTGGTGGTAGATGGAGGGGGCAATTAAACTGGGAGTAGATGAAGGGGGGCATTAAGCTGGTGACAGATGAAGGGGGACATTAAATTGGTGGCAGATTGAAGGGCATTAAGATGGTGGAAGATAAAGGGGGACTTTAAATTGGGGGCAGATGAAGAGGTGCATTAAGCTGTTGGCAGATGAAGGGGGACATTAAGATGGTGGCAGATAAAGGGGGACATTAAACTGGGGGCAGATGGAGGGTAGTTTAATGTCACCCTCCAACTACCCCCACTGTTTAATGTCACCCCTTCCTCCAGCTGCCCCATAGATTAATGTCACCCTCTAGTATCCGCCAGTTTAAACTGGGGTACGAGGAGAGGGACTTAATACCGTGGGGCAATTGGAGGGGAACAATATAATGGAGCATATAATGTTAGGGTGACTGTAGGAGCATTATACTGTGTGGGGGCACATGGAAAAATAGATGAGAATGGGCGAAGTCAACATAGAAAAGGGTGGAGCTAAATTTGCCACGGCACGCATAGCATGTAACAATGGAATGGAGCAGAACCTCGCTTTGAAGTCAGTGGGAGAGACAAAACACTCAGATGTCATCGGACTACCCTTGGCCTGCACACTTGGTCGTATGCATGAGGCCTTAGTATCTCAGGGAACATTAAACAATAACTTCCTGTGCTTAATGCTGTTACCTATGACATGTGAAAAAAGCCATGCCTTTGAGCATGCCCTAATACACCTAGCCCATTTGTGTCCTCCCACAGTATAATGCCGTTTATTAGCCCCGACACAGTATAATGCAACCTCAGTGCCCCCATACTGTATCATGACCCTTTGTGCCCCACACACACTATAATGCCCCCTTGTGACCTCTCAAATAGTGTAATGTGAGAGGAAAGTTTTCATTCTCCAAAATATCGGAAAAACTAAAGGTTACCATCGGAAGAGCTAATTTACCCCCTGTGGAGGAAACCTCTAGGGAACCATGGCTGGAGGACTGCCCTTCCCTTGGGCTTAGAAGGATAATGCCAACTTTAACTCATAAAAGTCATCTTAGAATTGTATATATAACACCTTTTTTTTTTTTTTTTAAACAGATTTTACTAAATTTTTAGGGGAGGTCTGGCGGGAGCCTGTCAGAAGCAGCGCCCGACTAACAATTCTCCCAGCCGCATCGCACCGACTCGGGAGATAACTTTTATTAACAGATTTTACAAAATTCCTAGGGAGATCTGGCAGGGGCCCGTCAGAAGCAGCACCCGACTAACAATTCTCCCAGCCGCATCGCGCCGACTCGGGAACCGACAAATATGTCCCGGGTGCTGCATAACTTTTTGCCATGTCCTTTTATAACTAACCATCCAACAAACACCATAACGCCCAGGGGTACCATACCACCAAAGGTCCCCTTTTCCATGAAAGTTCCACCTTGAAGTGTGCCCTGCCAGACCTTCCTACCTCCGGCTGTCGTGACGAGACCAGATACACAATTACAGTATCAAACAAAGAAATTATACAATAATAGATACATTATACAGGTAAACGTGAAAAAAGCAATTGTAAAATAGTGTTTAAAAGAGGGCGGGTGGGGAGGGAATTGTTTCCTCCAGTCCTTGTGGTGAGAAAGAGGAAGAGATTTATTATTTATTTTATTTATTATGCTTACTTATATAGCGCCATCATATTCCGCAGCGCTTTACAGACATTGTCAGTCACTGTCCCATATAGGGCTCACAATCTACATTTCCCTATCAGTATGTCTTTGAAGTGTGGGATTCAAGGAATCTGCTAAACGGATGTAACGATCATGACATGAATGTACCCAAATAAATGTATATGTGTACCCTCATTATATACATTAAAAAAATAAAAAAATATATATGTGTGTGTATATACATATACACTCACACACACACACGTATACATACATAAATATATATATATACATACAATATATCAACAAGTCTCAGACACAGTTTTATGACATCACAATGCCAGACAACCTCCTAAGAACATTGCCATGGTAACAGCTTATGACATCATAAAGACTAGTGACATCACATGGTTACTTA
This sequence comes from Leptodactylus fallax, assembly GCA_947044405.1. Classification (NCBI taxonomy): domain Eukaryota; kingdom Metazoa; phylum Chordata; class Amphibia; order Anura; family Leptodactylidae; genus Leptodactylus; species Leptodactylus fallax. The sequence goes on along the minus strand of CAMRHE010000241.1, from coordinate 3,191,334 downwards.
TTCAGATGCACAGGTAGTCATCTTTGCATTCACTCACTACTGCCCGCTAGAGTTACATGTGAGTGCCCGCTGTATCTCACTGCAGTTGGATTTGGATTTTGTTTTCTGAAAATTTGCCAATCTCACAAAATGAAGGCAAACAAGAAAACAAAGCATTTGGAAAAAGAAGACAACAAAATAAAAAGAAGTGAAGAAGATGGCCAGGAACAGCCAAAAACCGCTCAGGAACCTAGAGAATGCACAGGTAGGAGGACATCATGTAATAACTATGAGTCTGTGGGGCCCTTCTAGTCAAACCCTTCTGGTTTTATCAAGTGCTCAGAAGATCTTATGACTGTCATATAATAATAATAATAATAATAATCTGTAAGTGATATATTAGAAGTGCCCGCTGATGACATCATCCCCATATCAATAGAGGATCTATTCTGTCACCTACAAAGTGTTATCATTTATATAAATCCACTATAATAAAACCATCAGCAATGAGTCCAAGTCCTTAGTTTGTCATCTTCTCTTACATTCTTAGAAACGATCCTATTTTCTTAATGGTATCTGTTCCATCATTCATTATGTATAATGGAGGCAGGTTCACCATCAGGACCAGTACACTACTGTCAGGAGCTCAGGCACACAAGGGCCCAAACACCCCTGAGGTCTGACAAACACTCACAGCTTCCTCTTTTGGAGCTATAAAATTTTATTTGTAATATGGCAGAGTCATATGTAATAGACAAGGACGTGCAAACCAGTTCCCAACATGGCACATAAGTGTAGATGTGCAAGTCCCAATTAGAAGTCAATTCTCTCTCCTCCATGGGCCCAATAAATATCTGGTATAAACCTGAGAGGTGGCATAAATTTATATTATTCCCTTTTATTTTACAATCAGTGGTCATTGTGCTTGAGAAGTATCTCAATCGTCCTCATGTCTTCACCAAGTGGACATAATAGGGGACATGGTGGACGCTGATGGATAGGATGCTGGTCATTGACCTAAATGAGGCCCATGTATTTCTGAGGAAAGGCCTGAATGGAACTTCCATGTTTTACCATTGCTCTCTGCTGTGGAATAGTCTAGATTTCAACCTCCATCTTGTCATTGATATATCTATATGTTTCCTCTAGGCACATTTTACAAGTCATCTAAAGAGAAGCAAGAGGATGACATCAAAGGAAATGGAGAAATCCAAACTGGAGAAGAACTGGATAAGATAGAAAAACCTAAGAAAGGAAAAATGAGAAAGTTCTTAGCCCGTCTACAGAAACCTCGGGCATGGATTGCCGAATTAAAATGGAGAGGCACATATATCCTCGTAGAAGACAGCTCTTGTGAACAACCAGGCCCCAGTCGTGTCAACATGGTGGACGGCAGAGGTAGGAATCGTGTAACAACTAGGAATAGCTTCTTACATACAATATAAATTTATTTATATATAATTTAACAACGTTAACCTGAAATTCTGCAATTGGTTAAATTACGGCAGAGCAATATCTTAGTAAAGATAAATGTAGGTTTAGTTTGTTAAAAACACATCTATTCAGTCTACCACTATAACATATAAAGTTATTTACTGTCATAATATGCAATGTCCGATTCCACTAACATTATATAAATCTATATTTTCTCTGAAAACAGACAATATGCCTTGTGAAGGAAGGAAAAACGAACATGATGAGGGAGAACAAAACCGCATAAACACCAGTGAAAAGATGACAGAAGACTGTAGATCTGTCAAGAATTTCAACGCTGATGCTCTAAACACACTTGAGGAGCTCAGTAGATCTACACTTCAGAGCCGCACTTGCCACCAGGAGAAATCTAAAAAACCTGACATCTCCTTGGAAGAACCTGGCACCTCTGTGGAGTCATCACCTGGTACAGCGCCCCTATCATTGGACTCCTTTACATTCCACCGGACACTGGGTGCAGGAGGCTTCGGACAAGTCTACTTGGCAAAAGACATCATACGAAAAGATCCTGTTGCCATTAAAGTAGAGGCTAAGAGAGACTTTACACAACTCGGATGCAGTTTTGTAGAACGCCATATCCTTCAACTCTCTCATGAAAATCCTTACATAATCCATGGCCTGGCAGCCTTCCACACGCTGAACTTTGTGTATTATGTGATGGAAGTGGCCACCGGAGGGGACCTGCTAGGTGTAAACATAAAGAACTTTCCTCTTGACACCGCCACTGTCAAATTCATCACAGCAGAAGTGGTCTGTGGCACAGAGTTCCTGCATACAAAAGGCATTATTCATCGGGACCTCAAGCAAGAAAATATCCTTCTGACCAGAGAAGGCCACATCAAAATAACAGATTTTGGCCTTGCTGTGACAGGCGTGTACAAGAGCACCAAAGAGAAGTGTCGAGGCACACCAGGATATGCAGCCCCAGAAATGGTGAAGGGCCAGGCACACGGGAGAGGAGTTGACTTCTTTGCTATTGGCGTGATCCTCTATAGACTTTTCGTCTTTGCGCCTCCTTTTCCTGGAAAACATCCAAAAGAAATGGACAAGTCTGTCCTCTACCATACTCCAGTCTATCCAGAGATTCTAATTCCTGATGCAGTCACACAGAGCATCATAGAAGGACTCCTGTGTAAAGACCAGTTTAAGCGGCTGGGAGTCATAGAGGAGGTCAGAAAACACCCATTTTTCTCAGAGATCCATTGGGAAGATGTAGAAGCCAGGAGGATGGCACCACCAGCGATCCTGATGGCAGGTTCTGTTGACCCAAATGTTGAAGAAATTCTGGACTACGCTGAACCATCACACCACATCAAATCTAAATATCAGAAGATGTTCAATCAATTCAGCTTTGTGTGTCCTGAGTGGTCAAAGCAGTACCATCCTGTCATCCCCCAGACCAAGGATTGTATGGCCAAACTTTTCACCAAGAGGTCATCCAGAAAGTAAAAAAAAAAAAAAAAGGTCAAAACGGCATTGCTGGTGGATGACCAAAGCAAAAGCAAAATCCTTCCTTATCCCAGGCTCCTACTACCTCCATAACATACCCCGCCGAGGCTTATGGATTCTTCATTCCTATATCTGTAACCTTCCATCCTAGAAGACTCATGTAATGTGCTGTGCAGCAGTCACCCACCTTTACTATTGTAAGTATAACACCCAGTCATATCCATAGTGTTACTACCGCTCAGTAGTAATATACACTCATATACACAGTACACAATATCATTATTATGGACAATTCATACCCTGTAGTATCCCCAGTTATAGCTCACAGATCCTCTATACTACACCACACAGGAGAGCAGACAGATCCTCTATCCTAGAGCAGTCCCTTATAACATGTGTGTGTAATCCCCTTACCAGTATTTTCTATTGCCCCCAACACACACACACCATTTATACAGTTGATATATGAAGAGCTCATTCTCATACACGTGTATTTGTCTTCTTACAGGAGTTAACTGGCTGATGTCCTAGAACGCCCCTCTCTTCACGAATCTGCGACAAAGCAACCAAGCTTCCACCACTTAAAATCCATGTAGCAGCAACAATCCAGGGATTTATTCCGATCGCCATATTTGGGGTCAGGAAGGAATTTTTTTTCCCTAAACTGAGGTCAACCCAAATATTAGTCCTCAGGGGGTATTTTTCGCCTTCCTCTGGATCAACATAGCAAAGAATTATGAGGTTGAAGACGAAGCATTTATTTCAACCAAACTTGCTATGTTTCCATCTGTACATACCTGCTACAAACGTGGTGGCAAAGACAAATATTACCGGACTTGACTAGAAGGAAGTGGCTGCTCCTTCTGGCACGGAAAATGGACCGCACAGAAGGTAGCGTCTTGCGCCTTCTCCCTCCGTCCATAGACCTCCAGAAGGACGCGGCTGCTCCTTCTCCCACCGAAAATGGACCGCGCAGAAGGTAGCGTCTTGCGCCTTCTCCCTCCGTCCATAGACCTCCAGAAGGAAGCGGCTGCTCCTTCTCCCACCGAAAACGGACCGCGCAGAAGGTAGCGTCTTGCGCCTTCTCCCTCCGTCCATAGACCTCCAGAAGGAAGCGGCTGCTCCTTCTCCCACCGAAAATGGACCGCGCAGAAGGTAGCGTCCTGCGCCTTCTCCCTCCGGCCATAGACCGCCAGAAGGTAACATCTTGTGCCTTCTCTCACCGAAAGTGGACCGCGCAGAAGGTAGCGTCTTGCGCCTTCTCCCCCGGCCACAGACCTCCAGAAGGTAGCGTCTTGCGCCTTCTCTCACCGAAAGTGGACCGCGCAGAAGGTAGCGTCTTGCGCCTTCTCCCCCCGGCCACAGACCTCCAGAAGGTAGCGTCTTGCGCCTTCTCTCACCGAAAGTGGACCGCGCAGAAGGTAGCGTCTTGCGCCTTCTCCCACCGGCCACAGACCCCCAGAAGGTAGCGTCTTGCGCCTTCCACTGTTACTAATAAAAATATAATCACAATCACAAATGGAGGCTTCAGTTCTTTCCATGTTTAGAACTTATTTATCACAATGAGACAAACTAATGTTAGTGCATGTAAACCTAGGAGGTTTAGGAGGAGTGGGCTGAATTCTGGCTGTATAATTTTGTATCTATACAGTGAGTTTGGTTATGTTGAAGAAATCCTGACTGTATGAAATGGATATGGTAACAGTGCAAACAGTAGTATCAATAGCATAGCATTAGTAATGGTGCTGGTTGTGCCTCACTCACGATCAGCAAATCTGTATAGTTCTTGATAATTCCTCCTTTTCTTATATGCCTTCAGTATTAGCTTTTCAAAGCTCTGAAAGCTAAAATCAGTCTAAGTAACAACCAATGGAGAGGTATTCTGAATACCAAACTGAGTAGGTATCCTCACTTTTGACCTTATACGGTATGTATATGCACTAAATAGTATTTGGAGAATTGCGCACAGAACATGCACGTTCATTCTCAGAAGAAGTTGTTGCCCAGCTTTTCCAGGCTGCTGAATTCTAAAGTTTGCCTAGAGATATAATGATAAATCTCCATGTATACAGATTCCTTGTCAAAGTCCTAGGAAATCTGGTTTAATCACAACCCCATCAACATTGTTACCCAACCCTCCCAGACTGCAGAATACCAGATCAGCCACATTATGAAGTGATGAATCCCCAACTCTCATATTCTAGAATAACTATTCCGATTTCCCATCCAGGAGCCCGGAAAAGTTGGGTAAGAATGCCTGAGAAGCTGTAATTACAAATCCTCCATTTTGTAACAAACCTACGCAAATTTGCCAGAGACCACGGAAACCTGGGTAACTAGGACTGCTGAATACTAGATCTACCCAAATAAATCCTCCTAGTTACTTCATAATTACCTTAAGTACCATAGCTTGTCAAAATTCCCTTTCAGGGTGCTGGTAAAGCTGGTAAAACAGCAGATGGAACTTTAATAGAGACTACTGAATATTAAACCTATCTTCGTAGATTACTTAAAGGTATTTGAGCAGTTCAGTGAGCTAAAAACAAGCAAAGCCCATGGAAACGTCTGACACATTCCTCTTCAGATAAATTTGCACCCTGAGATCACACACACTCTGCCACGTATGGGTAACGTCTAATATGGAGCTCCGAAATTCCAAACCAGACAGCTCAAGCTTGGTGTGATATTATACTTGTGTGTTAGTTTAAAGGGATTCGATTATTTAAAAAAACAAAACAAAAAACTATCCCTAAATAAAAAGCACATCGGAATAGCCTCTAGAAAGGCCACTCTTCTCCCACCCTTAACCTTCAGGTCCGCGCCGCCGTTCCTGAGCCCTGTCTTCTTTCTTCGCTATGCAAACCAGTCTCCAGAAAGCACAGGGGGTGCTCCCCTAGCGCTGAAAGCACCAGCCCGTCACAGGGTCCTGCGCCGCCTCTCTCCTCCGCCCCGACGCGTCCCCCTGCCCCTCACTCCTCCCCCCACATCTGAACTAGTCGGCACATAGCAGCGGCCATACCAGTACATCACATGGATCACCAACTACAAGGGACAGAGTAATAAGAGAAAATTCTCTTCACAGAGATCAGAAATTCATGGGTTAACCAACGTCAACTCCCCGTCTACTTTTATAAGGCCATGTTCAGATCACATTTGTGTCTTCACTCTGCATGTGACTCAGTTTATGTCACAGGTTTTCACCGCAGCTTACAACCTTTGCAAAGCTGTAAGCAGTGGGATTCCCACCGTGATTATATAGGGGAAACCATTGCAAAAAAAAATAACCCATTTGGGTAGTTTTTGAGGCAGCAGCATTCAGACAGGAGAAAATCAGCAAAGAGTCGCCCTGTCTGGACACATCCTTAGGCCTCATTCACACAGCAGTATTCTGCTCAGTACTTTGCATTAAGGTTTAAAAACCAAAATCAGGGTGTAAAAGACAGAAGACACACACAACTTTCCATTACACTTTCTCATTGTAGATTCCATAACTGGTTTTGGCATAAGAATACTGATGTAAAACACTGAGCACAATACTGCAATGTGAACATAATCTTAGGCTGAGGCCCCGTGTTGTGGAAAAGCAGCTTTTTTTTTTTTTTTTTTTTGCAGATTTTGCTGCAGTTTTTCAAGCCAAACCTAGTAGTTGCTACAAAGGGAATGTAAAATATATAGGAATGTCTTATACTTCTCCCTTCTTCTCCAACCGCTCATGGCCTTGGCTCAAAAAACCACAGCAAAATCTGCAACAACAACAAAAAACAAAACAAAACACTTTTCTGCAACGTGGGTCCTTAGCCTTAGTTCACACTGGTGTTTTGTGTTTAATATGAGATTATAAATCAATGGGTTGCATCCCAATCAGATCCTTACTATCAGTCTCTGATCCACACTATGTCAGTGTGAACAGGAACATCGGAAAACACTCAATATTGAAAATGACAAATACTACAATCATATAAGAAAAAGCACTTATGCCCGGCCCTAATTGTAGAATGCGACTATAGCAGAAGTAGGATCTTAATTCAACCTTCCTTGGCTGTCACAGAAGAAACACATTTATGAGTCAGGTATTATGTACATTATGGCAAATGTTAACCCTTGAACTACATTTTACATTCGTATATATAATTATTTCAAGTGACAAAACTAGATACATTGTAATACTTCTTATGTACTGATCCTACGTAAAACCTGTATTATAGCCCAGAGCTGTATTCATAATTCTACTGAACTCAAAGTTGAATTCTCTTGACACTGTCATGGCTAATCCCATCCACACACTGCAGAAAATAATCCGCAGCGGAAATGCGGTGATTTGAAAAACGCTTGTGTTTTTGTAAATCGCAGCATGTCAATTATACCTATGGAAACACTGGCTGTTTCGTATAGGTATAATGAAAGCAGAAAGTCTGCAGGGAACAACTCTGCGGACTTTGTGTGAAAATTACTGCGGGAAAAACCATTGTGCATTTCTGCCACGGTTTTTCCCGCAGCGCTTCTCGTTGCGGCTCGCTACCAGGGGCCTTGGCCTAAAGAAGCGGGGGGGTTTTTCTGCTGCGTTTCTGCAATGTGGGGCCTTTGTTTAAAGGAGTATACTGGTAATTACAAGTTCTAACTCTTTGATACTTGGCCATCTCACCTCTGAGGCCTCCAAGATCACAAGAATGTTCCCTATATAAATAAAGCAGCAAGTCGCACATGCCTGCTGCCAATTCATTCATGTCTATGGAACCGCCTGAGATAACAGCTGCTCAGTTATCTATAAGAGTCCCATGGGGTTGAATGGAGGGGCAGAACACATATGCAACATGCTACATAGTTTATACTGTTCCCAGACCCCCACCAATGAGGAACTTAGGGGATAACTAGTCGTTACCGGAACTTCATTTTGATTAAAAGTTACAGAGATGAATGAGACAGGAAGTTACATCTATTCCTAAACTCCTCCCTCCCTACAGTAACACACTAGGCACTATATACTCCTAAAGCTCAATATGCACACATATACTCTTAAAGCTGAACCAGCCTATATAAATCTACACAACTACTGCACAAAGATGAAACTGCAGGAGTTATTGGTTACCCCATTCCAAAGTCATGTCCCCCTTTGCTGATGGCTCCGGGACTGTCTTGCAGGAGGTGGTAGGCTCCCTTTAAGGTTATGTTCACATAGAACAGGTTCATAGCTGATTCAGCTGTGATAAAAGCCTTGTGGTTTTTGAAGTAAGTTCATAGTGTGTTATTGATGCGGGCGCTGATTTCACTCTATGCATTGGAAAGAATGAAAGCCGCAGTAAAATCCCACAATATAGATTGACATTTTGCAGCTTGAAAATCAGCACCGCTGGTCAATTTACTATGTGTGATTTTTTTTTCACAGTGTGTAGATGAATTTTGTTGAGATCTCAACCACTTTACTGTTTATGTACAATGCAGAAGATTTTTCATCTCCAAATCCGCGGTGGAAAATCAACATCAGGGGCCTGGCTATAGCATGAATGGAAAGGGGTCCTGCATTATGTGATGAGTGGGGCCACTGTGAAATATTATATACTGCGTGGGTCAACTGTGGCACATTATATACCATGTGAGGCCACGGTGGAACATTATACTGTAGGGGGCTTTTGGGAGCATTTCATACCGTATGGGGCCACTGTAGAGCATTATACCGTGGGGAGAACTCTGGGGAGTGTTTTATACTATGTAGCAATATACTATGTATAGCATTATACTGTGTTGGGAGGACTCTGTGGAGCTCTTTATATTTTGTGGGGCGACAGTGAAGTATTATACTGTGCGTGGGGGGGACTCTGGGGAGCTCTTTATATTTTGTGCTGCGACAGCGGAGTATTATACTGTGAAGGGGCTCTGGGAAGTGGTTTTTATACTTTGTGGGGCCACTGTGGAGCATTATACTGTGGGAGTGAGGTTCTGGGGAGCATTATATAATGTGTGGGGCCACTGTGGAGCATTATATACTGTGAGGGGCCACTTTGGAGCAATATATGCCATGCAGGGCCAATGTGGAACATTATATATTATGTAGGGGGGTTCTGAGGAGCATTATATACCGTGTGGGGCCACTGTGGAGCATTATGTACCATATGGGGCTACTGTGGAGCATTATATACGATGTGGGGCCACTTTGTAGCAATATATACTGTGTGGGGCCACTGTGGAGCATTATACTGTGGGGGGATTCTGGGGCACATTATTTACCGTGTGGAACCACTGTGGAGTATTATATACAGTGTGACCACTTTGGAGCATTAAATACCTTGTGGGGTGACTGCGGAGCATTACAGTATATACTGTGTGGGGCCACTACGGAGCAATCATGCTAAAAAGTATTGGTATGTAAGGGGTTAAACCCTCAGCTGCGTATGTCACCATGGTAACTGCAGCCACTTACAACCAATAGGATTGCTGGATTTTAATTTGAATTAACGTTGACTGTTGTCAGTTGCTGCTCAGTGATGGAGGAGATGGACGTCCACATACCCGGCTCTGCTCAGCGTGGCCACGTCTTCGCTAGGAGATCGGGATCCAATCATAATACTGAAAACATGACTGATCACTAGACAAAACATACTACAGATGGGGGGGTTGTTAATAAATGTCCACTATTAGTCTCTGTTCACATGAGCTTCTCTGTACATTATTCTGCTCCATCATTTATCGAACAAATAAGAAACATTTCCATTAATGTCTCTTCTCATCTCAATAACATTATTTCCTATGGCCAGTGGTGTCAGTTGTCATCTGTTATCTCCACTTAGTCAGGTTTGGGTTGTTATGGGGGCAGCAGAATAACACAGTCAGCTCTGCTATTCCCCATAGTTATACAAGTGAGAACGTGTTGGGGTCCTGGGGCCCAGCAGAGGAAATTACTGTTACTGCTCCCCCTCCGTCTATGTATGGCCACTGTTACTTCTATCATAAATTCTGTTGGTATGTAACTTATATGGTTTTATACCTGTTTCTGCACAGGAGAAGAATAAGAAGAATGAACCCATCAAAGGTATACAGGTACCATGTATGTAGTGGTATTAGTAAATGGGCCTCATTATGTGTAAGTAACTTTATATACAGTATATACAAGGAGAGTGTTCTTTAGCTATATATCTGTATCAGGGGTAGGCAACCTTCGGCACTCCAGCATACTTGCTCTGCTGTTCTTGGAACTCCCATGGGAGTGAATGGAGCATGTTGGGAGTTGTAGTTTCACAGCAGCTGGAGTGCTGGAGGTTGGTGACTCCTGTACTACATGCTGGTCTTGATAAATCCCACCATTATATGAAAGTTTTGGTAGGTAACTTTATATACAGTGAATATAAGGTGAGTATTCTTTAGCTACATATACACTAAATGCTGGTCTTGATAGATCCCACCATTTTATGTACGTTTTAGTAAATAACTTTAGGCATGTCTGTAGTTCTTGTCTCTTAAAAAAAAAAAAAAATGTCTCTAATTATTATGACTTATGTTATACATACTTTTATATATTGTATGTAAGATGTGGTCATACCCCCACTGATCTCCATAGGATAGGGGATAACCTGCTTTGTTGGGAAAACCAATTTAAGTTATCCATATCTCTATATGTGTGTAAGGGATGTGTACTGTATATAAATAATTCATAAATATTATAATGAATGTATACAGTATATAGTCATGTGTATGTATTTAGATATGTCTGTATGCAGTTTCACTCTGGTCATATATCTCTCTATATACAATATGTGAGAGGTGTAGTAACTTAATATACCATGTGTAAGGTGTTTGTATCGTAGCTATATAGATAGATATGTATGTGTGTATAACACAGGACTTTATACTATGTTTTCAATATAAACAATAAGCAAAATGAAAGCTCCCGTCTTGTTTCTAACATTACAGTATGATGGATGCAGATAGAATGTGCTCTGTCTGCGTTTGCCATTCTATCACTTTTAAAGTCCATTGTTCTGATTATATGAAGGATCAGAGCAACAAACTACAAAGCAGCAGTGTAAACCTAGTTTAAGCCCCATTCAGATCACGTTTTTTACATCCATTTAGCAGATCCCTTTAGTGGATGCAAAAAATGGACACAAACCGAAACAGAGTTGGCCATCCATTTAGATAGAGATCTATGTTCCAAATAAACAGATCCATTTCTATCCATTTTTATAGACTGACACAAAAGTATGGTATACTATGTTTTTGTGTCCATCTAAAAAAACAGACAGAAATGGATCTTTTTGATCTCTATGTAAACGAATGACCATTACATGGCGGATGTAAAAAAATCATGCTCTGTATGGAGCCTTAGGTAGTATTATTGATGTAATAGGTATCTCTACTTTCGGTATGTATAACGTGTGTAAAGTGTACACATGGAGCATATGTGTCTGTATATAGTCATGTCTGTATGTGTTGTCCACTTTTGTGATCTCGCTATATACATAATGTATGTCAGGTGTCTGTACGATGTATATACAGTACATACAGAATAAACAGATACACACATCTTTCTATATTGAATGTTCGGGTTCATCAAGACTAGCGTATTATATACCAGTCTTGATTATCCTTTTGACACTAGCAGATTTGTCTGATTCATGACTGGGTATCCTCCGACCGCAGGGCCTTCGGTCAGAAATCTACATTAGCTCATAGTGGGTTTAGATTTGTAGATTTCTGTTGACATGTATGCCACAAAAGTGCCATAAGCAATAGTGATTGCGGTGGAGCCGATGGCCTGACCTGCCCACTTTGAGAAAGGAGGTGAGGGCAGTGGAAAAAATGTTTTTTCAATGACTTTTCATTGGCTTTTGTTGTCTTTTGTGATAAGATAACCAATTGTAGAAGTTGGGGTTATCTCTGCTACAACTGTATATGTGTGTGTATATGTATGTACTTTTGCATAAGATATAATGTATATAGTTTACACTTTTGTAATTAATCATTCTAAATATGCTCTATATTGTGCTTTGTATAAATTAGGCCTCAGTGATGTTTTAGCACAAATTTTACATGACAATTTTGAGTCCATCAGGCACCTAGAGGCCTTATTATGATGGGCCCCTACACTAACACGTTATATATAGGCCAGAGGATATCCTTCTTATATGCTCACGGTTATAGTGCAGTCTATAAGGACTTGATCTCTAGGGTCTTGTCTATAGGGGGAGTCCTTTATTTATTATATAAGTATATAATAATAATATAGGGGGAGTCCTTTATTATATAAGTATATAATAATAATAACAATAATATAGGGGGAGTCCATTATTTATTATATAAGTATATAATAATAATAGCAATAATATAGGGGGAGACCTTTATTTATTATATAAGTATATAATAATAATAACAATAATAATATAGGGGGAGTGCATTATTTATTATAAAAGTATATAATAATAATAATAATAACAAAAATATAGGGGGAATCCTTTATTAATTATATAAGTATATAATAATAACAATAATATTGGGGGAGTCCATTATTTATTATATAAGTAAAGTCTTAGCGTAGGGACCCATCTGAATGAGGTCGCCTTGATGTGGCAGATGGGCTCGCACAATTTACCAAATGTGCGCTAAGAACCTCAGATTTATATCTTTAGTCAGTGAATACATGAAAGGGTAGTCTAAGAATTTTATCATTTAAAGCTCCACCCGCTTGTCAGAATTGGATCTAGTCTCTGACTGGTTTCTCTAAAACGTATTCCGGGATATCAGTCCTCATCTAATCTACCTGGTCTTTTACTTTCCCTCCATTAATTTACCTCTTACCTTGACTTGGGGGTTTTCTAGGTCTTAAATATATTATTGACCTATCCTTGGGTCATCAATATACAAGTTCTGCAAAACCCCTTTAAAGGGTTGTTCCAGCTAGAAACATTAATCAACTATCCACTCGGTAGATGGCAATTATAAGATTGGTTGGAGCCCATGTAGGCTTTCCACTAGACCGGTAAATCAGTGGCTTAGTCGGTTTTACTACCTGGATGCGGCTAGTTAAAGGGAGTCTGTCAGCAGTAAATTGGTTATAAACCTAATCCCAGTATCTTGTAGAGCTGATTCTGTTTCCAAATATGTCTCTGTTATTCATCTTTGGAGTCAGTGTAAACCACCATTTTATTCATATGTAAAAGAGGGGAAAAGTGCTTCTTGAGCATAGACTAAAGACAACTAAGATATTTCTCCAAAGCACTTTCCCCTCTTTTGCATATGAATAAAATGGCAATTTACATGAAAATGGTGCTTCAAAACTGAATAACAGAGACATATTTGGTAACTGTAGAATTACCTCTACTGGGTGAAGGTACTGGGATTAGGCTTATAACCAATTTACTGCTGACAGACTCATCATCTCATCACGTTCTGGACAGGCTCCCTGTGTGTGGGAAGGAGATGTCTAGTGCTACCTTCTGTTTGTTGTCTAAGACTGGGTTCACATTTGCGCAGAAACCGCCAGAGAAAAAAGTCTTGCACTGAGGACTTTTTCTCTCCACCGCTTTCAGTTTTTAAACAGCGGACACCCGGAGGCCCCATTATAGTCAATGGAGTTTGCCAGTGTCCATATGTAACCACTGTTTTTGTGGTCTGGCTCTCTGTCGGAAAGACCAGCGCTAGCATGAACCTAGGGTAAGTCCTCATGTACATGACCATAGCTCCTAACCGTCCCGCATCTGACGGGACAGTCCTGATTTTACACTGGTGTCCTGCCATCCCAGATAGCTTACAGTTTGTCCCACTATGCCCCTGAAATGTTTTGCTGTTAACAAACTTTATTAGGTTGGGGAAAAGGCCAAATGGTAGTTTCCAAATCCTAGTGGGCTAAAGGACCTTTGATGACGCCATGACCATGTGATCAGACTCTTCTGTGGGTGGAGCTATTCTTGATACTGTGGGACAGTGTGATGTTACACAGAAAGATAGGAACGAGAGTGATAGAAGATAAGGAGGAGAGAAGACAGCATGTGTGAGCAAGAGGGGGGAACTGGGGGCAGATGTAGGGGGCAGTTAAACTGAAGGCAGATGTAGGGGGCAGTTAAACTGAAGGCAGATGAAGGGGTCAATTAAATTGGGGGCAGATGAACGGGCAATGAAACTGAAGACAGATGAAGGGGGCAATTAAACTGGTGGCAGATAAAGGGGGACATTAAACTGGTGGTAGATGGAGGGGGCAATTAAACTGGGAGCAGATGAAGGGGGGCATTAAGCTGGTGACAGATGAAGGGGGACATTAAATTGGTGGCAGATTGAAGGGCATTAAGATGGTGGAAGATAAAGGGGGACTTTAAATTGGGGGCAGATGAAGAGGTGCATTAAGCTGTTGGCAGATGAAGGGGGACATTAAGATGGTGGCAGATAAAGGGGGACATTAAACTGGGGGCAGATGGAGGGTAGTTTAATGTCGCCCTCCAACTACCCCCACTGTTTAATGTCACCCTCCTGCTGCTCCATAGTTTAATGTCCCCCTCCAACTACCCCCACTGTTTAATGTCACCCTCCAGCTGCCCCATAGATTAATGTCACCCTCTAGTATCCGCCAGTTTAAACTGGGGTACGAGGAGAGGGACTTAATACCGTGGGGCAATTGGAGGGGAACAATATAATGGAGCATATAATGTTAGGGTGACTGTAGGTGCATTATACTGTGTGGGGGCACATGGAAAAATAGATGAGAATGGGCGAAGTCAACATAGAAATGGGTGGAGCTAAATTTGTCACGGCACGCATAGCATGTAACAATGGAATGGAGCAGAACCTCGCTTTGAAATCAGTGGGAGAGACAAAACACTCAGATGTCATCGGACTACCCTTGGCCTGCACACTTGGTCGTATGCATGAGGCCTTAGTATCTCAGGGAACATTAAACAATAACTTCCTGTGCTTAATGCTGTTACCTATGACATGTGAAAAAAGCCATGCCTTTGAGCCTGCCCTAATACACCTAGCCCATTTGTGTCCTCCCACAGTATAATGCCGTTTATTAGCCCCGACACAGTATAATGCAACCTCAGTGCCCCCATACTGTATCATGACCCTTTGTGCCCCACACACACTATAATGCCCCCTTGTGACCTCTCAAATAGTGTAATGTGAGAGGAAAGTTTTCATTCTCCAAAATATCGGAAAAACTAAAGGTTACCATAAGAGCTAATTTACCCCCTGTGGAGGAAACCTCTAGGGAACCATGGCTGGAGGACTGCCCTTCCCTTGGGCTTAGAAGGATAATGCCAACTTTAACTCATAAAAGTCATCTTAGAATTGTATATATAACACCTTTTTTTTTTTTTTTAAACAGATTTTACTAAATTTTTAGGGGAGGTCTGGCGGGAGCCTGTCAGAAGCAGCGCCCGACTAACAATTCTCCCAGCCGCATCGCGCCGACTCAGGAGATAACTTTTATTAACAGATTTTACAAAATTCCTAGGGAGATCTGGCAGGGGCCCGTCAGAAGCAGCACCCGACTAACAATTCTCCCAGCCGCATCGCGCCGACTCGGGAACCGACAAATATGTCCCGGGTGCTGCATAACTTTTTGCCATGTCCTTTTATAACTAACCATCCAACAAACACCATAACGCCCAGGGGTACCATACCACCAAAGGTCCCCTTTTCCATGAAAGTTCCACCTTGAAGTGTGCCCTGCCAGACCTTCCTACCTCCGGCTGTCGTGACGAGACCAGATACACAATTACAGTATCAAACAAAGAAATTATACAATAATAGATACATTATACAGGTAAACGTGAAAAAAGCAATTGTAAAATAGTGTTTAAAAGAGGGCGGGTGGGAGGGAATTGTTTCCTCCAGTCCTTGTGGTGAGAAAGAGGAAGAGATTTATTATTTATTTTATTTATTATGCTTACTTATATAGCGCCATCATATTCCGCAGCGCTTTACAGACATTGTCAGTCACTGTCCCATATAGGGCTCACAATCTACATTTCCCTATCAGTATGTCTTTGAAGTGTGGGATTCAAGGAATCTGCTAAACGGATGTAACAATCATGACATGAATGTACCCAAATAAATGTATATGTGTACCCTCATTATATACATTAAAAAAAATAAAAAAATATATATGTGTGTGTATATACATATACACTCACACACACACACGTATACATACATAAATATATATATACATACAATATATCAACAAGTCTCAGACACAGTTTTATGACATCACAATGCCAGACAACCTCCTAAGAACATTGCCATGGTAACAGCTTATGACATCATAAAGACTAGTGACATCACATGGTTACTTATTCAGATGCACAGGTAGTCATCTTTGCATTCACTCACTACTGCCCACTAGAGTTACATGTGAGTGCCCGCTGTATCTCACTGCAGTTGGATTTGGATTTTGTTTTCTGAAAATTTGCCAATCTCACAAAATGAAGGCAAACAAGAAAACAAAGCATTTGGAAAAAGAAGACAACAAAATAAAAAGAAGTGAAGAAGATGGCCAGGAACAGCCAAAAACCGCTCAGGAACCTAGAGAATGCACAGGTAGGAGGACATCATGTAATAACTATGAGTCTGTGGGGCCCTTCTAGTCAAACCCTTCTGGTTTTATCAAGTGCTCAGAAGATCTTATGACTGTCTAATAATAATAATAATAATAATAATAATCTGTAAGTGATATATTAGAAGTGCCCGCTGATGACATCATCCCCATATCAATAGAGGATCTATTCTGTCACCTACAAAGTGTTATCATTTATATAAATCCACTATAATAAAACCATCAGCAATGAGTCCAAGTCCTTAGTTTGTCATCTTCTCTTACATTCTTAGAAACGATCCTATTTTCTTAATGGTATCTGTTCCATCATTCATTATGTATAATGGAGGCAGGTTCACCATCAGGACCAGTACACTACTGTCAGGAGCTCAGGCACACAAGGGCCCAAACACCCCTGAGGTCTGACAAACACTCACAGCTTCCTCTTTTGGAGCTATAAAATTTTATTTGTAATATGGCAGAGTCATATGTAATAGACAAGGACGTGCAAACCAGTTCCCAACATGGCACATAAGTGTAGATGTGCAAGTCCCAATTAGAAGTCAATTCTCTCTCCTCCATGGGCCCAATAAATATCTGGTATAAACCTGAGAGGTGGCATAAATTTATATTATTCCCTTTTATTTTACAATCAGTGGTCATTGTGCTTGAGAAGTATCTCAATCATCCTCATGTCTTCACCAAGTGGACATAATAGGGGACATGGTGGACGCTGATGGATAGGATGCTGGTCATTGGCCTAAATGAGGCCCATGTATGTCTGAGGAAAGGCCTGAATGGAACTTCCTTGTTTTACCATTGCTAACTGCTGTGGAATAGTCTAGATTTCAACCTCCATCTTGTCATTGATATATCTATATGTTTCCTCTAGGCACATTTTACAAGTCATCTAAAGAGAAGCAAGAGGATGACATCAAAGGAAATGGAGAAATCCAAACTGGAGAAGAACTGGATAAGATAGAAAAACCTAAGAAAGGAAAAATGAGAAAGTTCTTAGCCCGTCTACAGAAACCTTGGGCATGGATTGCCGAATTAAAATGGAGAGGCACATATATCCTCGTAGAAGACAGCTCTTGTGAACAACCAGGCCCCAGTCGTGTCAACATGGTGGACGGCAGAGGTAGGAATCGTGTAACAACTAGGAATAGCTTCTTACATACAATATAAATTTATTTATATATAATTTAACAACGTTAACCTGAAATTCTGCAATTGGTTAAATTACGGCAGAGCAATATCTTAGTAAAGATAAATGTAGGTTTAGTTTGTTAAAAACACATCTATTCAGTCTACCACTATAACATATAAAGTTATTTACTGTCATAATATGCAATGTCCGATTCCACTAACATTATATAAATCTATATTTTCTCTGAAAACAGACAATATGCCTTGTGAAGGAAGGAAAAACGAACATGATGAGGGAGAACAAAACCGCATAAACACCAGTGAAAAGATGACAGAAGACTGTAGATCTGTCAAGAATTTCAACGCTGATGCTCTAAACACACTTGAGGAGCTCAGTAGATCTACACTTCAGAGCCGCACTTGCCACCAGGAGAAATCTAAAAAACCTGACATCTCCTTGGAAGAACCTGGCACCTCTGTGGAGTCATCACCTGGTACAGCGCCCCTATCATTGGACTCCTTTACATTCCACCGGACACTGGGTGCAGGAGGCTTCGGACAAGTCTACTTGGCAAAAGACATCATACGAAAAGATCCTGTTGCCATTAAAGTAGAGGATAAGAGAGATTTTACACAACTCGGATGCAGTTTTGTAGAACGCCATATCCTTCAACTCTCTCATGAAAATCCTTACATAATCCATGGCCTGGCAGCCTTCCACACGCTGAACTTTGTGTATTATGTGATGGAAGTGGCCACCGGAGGGGACCTGCTAGGTGTAAACATAAAGAACTTTCCTCTTGACACCGCCACTGTCAAATTCATCACAGCAGAAGTGGTCTGTGGCACAGAGTTCCTGCATACAAAAGGCATTATTCATCGGGACCTCAAGCAAGAAAATATCCTTCTGACCAGAGAAGGCCACATCAAAATAACAGATTTTGGCCTTGCTGTGACAGGCGTGTACAAGAGCACCAAAGAGAAGTGTCGAGGCACACCAGGATATGCAGCCCCAGAAATGGTGAAGGGCCAGGCACACGGGAGAGGAGTTGACTTCTTTGCTATTGGCGTGATCCTCTATAGACTTTTCGTCTTTGCGCCTCCTTTTCCTGGAAAACATCCAAAAGAAATGGACAAGTCTGTCCTCTACCACACTCCAGTCTATCCAGAGATTCTAATTCCTGATGCAGTCACACAGAGCATCATAGAAGGACTCCTGTGTAAAGACCAGTTTAAGCGGCTGGGAGTCATAGAGGAGGTCAGAAAACACCCATTTTTCTCAGAGATCCATTGGGAAGATGTAGAAGCCAGGAGGATGGCACCACCAGCGATCCTGATGGCAGGTTCTGTTGACCCAAATGTTGAAGAAATTCTGGACTACGCTGAACCATCACACCACATCAAATCTAAATATCAGAAGATGTTCAATCAATTCAGCTTTGTGTGTCCTGAGTGGTCAAAGCAGTACCATCCTGTCATCCCCCAGACCAACGATTGTATGGCCAAACTTTTCACCAAGAGGTCATCCAGAAAGTAAAAAAAAAAAAAAAAGGTCAAAACGGCATTGCTGGTGGATGACCAAAGCAAAAGCAAAATCCTTCCTTATCCCAGGCTCCTACTACCTCCATAACATACCCCGCCGAGGCTTATGGATTCTTCATACCTATACCTGTAACCTTTCATCCTAGAAGACTGATGTAATGTGCTGTGCAGCAGTCACCCACCTTTACTATTGTAAGTATAACACCCAGTCATATCCATAGTGTTACTACTGCTCAGTAATAATATACACTCATATACACAGTACACAATATCATTATTCTGGACAATTCATACCCTGTAGTATCCCCAGTTATAGCTCACAGATCCTCTATACTACACCACACAGGAGAGCAGACAGATCCTCTATCCTAGAGCAGTCCCTTATAACATGTGTGTGTAATCCCCTTACCAGTATTTTCTATTGCCCCCAACACACACACACCATTTATACAGTTGATATATGAAGAGCTCATTCTCATACACGTGTATTTGTCTTCTTACAGGAGTTAACTGGCTGATGTCCTACAACGCCCCTCTCTTCACGAATCTGCGACAAAGCAACCAAGCTTCCACCACTTAAAATCCATGTAGCAGCAACAATCCAGGGATTTATTCCGATCGCCATATTTGGGGTCAGGAAGGAATTTTTTTTCCCTAAACTGAGGTCAACCCAAATATTAGTCCTCAGGGGGTATTTTTCGCCTTCCTCTGGATCAACATAGCAAAGAATTATGAGGTTGAAGACGAAGCATTTATTTCAACCAAACTTGCTATGTTTCCATCTGTACATACCTGCTACAAACGTGGTGGCAAAGACAAATATTACCGGACTTGACTAGAAGGAAGTGGCTGCTCCTTCTGGCACGGAAAATGGACCGCACAGAAGGTAGCGTCTTGCGCCTTCTCCCTCCGTCCATAGACCTCCAGAAGGACGCGGCTGCTCCTTCTCCCACCGAAAATGGACCGCGCAGAAGGTAGCGTCTTGCGGCCTTCTCCCTCCGTCCATAGACCTCCAGAAGGAAGCGGCTGCTCCTTCTCCCACCGAAAACGGACCGCGCAGAAGGTAGCGTCTTGCGCCTTCTCCCTCCGTCCATAGACCTCCAGAAGGAAGCGGCTGCTCCTTCTCCCACCGAAAATGGACCGCGCAGAAGGTAGCGTCCTGCGCCTTCTCCCTCCGGCCATAGACCGCCAGAAGGTAACATCTTGTGCCTTCTCTCACCGAAAGTGGACCGCGCAGAAGGTAGCGTCTTGCGCCTTCTCCCCCGGCCACAGACCTCCAGAAGGTAGCGTCTTGCGCCTTCTCTCACCGAAAGTGGACCGCGCAGAAGGTAGCGTCTTGCGCCTTCTCCCCCCGGCCACAGACCTCCAGAAGGTAGCGTCTTGCGCCTTCTCTCACCGAAAGTGGACCGCGCAGAAGGTAGCGTCTTGCGCCTTCTCCCACCGGCCACAGACCCCCAGAAGGTAGCGTCTTGCGCCTTCCACTGTTACTAATAAAAATATAATCACAATCACAAATGGAGGCTTCAGTTCTTTCCATGTTTAGAACTTATTTATCACAATGAGACAAACTAATGTTAGTGCATGTAAACCTAGGAGGTTTAGGAGGAGTGGGCTGAATTCTGGCTGTATAATTTTGTATCTATACAGTGAGTTTGGTTATGTTGAAGAAATCCTGACTGTATGAAATGGATATGGTAACAGTGCAAACAGTAGTATCAATAGCATAGCATTAGTAATGGTGCTGGTTGTGCCTCACTCACGATCAGCAAATCTGTATAGTTCTTGATAATTCCTCCTTTTCTTATATGCCTTCAGTATTAGCTTTTCAAAGCTCTGAAAGCTAAAATCAGTCTAAGTAACAACCAATGGAGAGGTATTCTGAATACCAAACTGAGTAGGTATCCTCACTTTTGACCTTATACGGTATGTATATGCACTAAATAGTATTTGGAGAATTGCGCACAGAACATGCACGTTCATTCTCAGAAGAAGTTGTTGCCCAGCTTTTCCAGGCTGCTGAATTCTAAAGTTTGCCTAGAGATATAATGATAAATCTCCATGTATACAGATTCCTTGTCAAAGTCCTAGGAAATCTGGTTTAATCACAACCCCATCAACATTGTTACCCAACCCTCCCAGACTGCAGAATACCAGATCAGCCACATTATGAAGTGATGAATCCCCAACTCTCATATTCTAGAATAACTATTCCGATTTCCCATCCAGGAGCCCGGAAAAGTTGGGTAAGAATGCCTGAGAAGCTGTAATTACAAATCCTCCATTTTGTAACAAACCTACGCAAATTTGCCAGAGACCACGGAAACCTGGGTAACTAGGACTGCTGAATACTAGATCTACCCAAATAAATCCTCCTAGTTACTTCATAATTACCTTAAGTACCATAGCTTGTCAAAATTCCCTTTCAGGGTGCTGGTAAAGCTGGTAAAACAGCAGATGGAACTTTAATAGAGACTACTGAATATTAAACCTATCTTCGTAGATTACTTAAAGGTATTTGAGCAGTTCAGTGAGCTAAAAACAAGCAAAGCTCATGGAAACGTCTGACACATTCCTCTTCAGATAAATTTGCACCCTGAGATCACACACACTCTGCCACGTATGGGTAACGTCTAATATGGAGCTCCGAAATTCCAAACCAGACAGCTCAAGCTTGGTGTGATATTATACTTGTGTGTTAGTTTAAAGGGATTCGATTATTTAAAAAAACAAAACAAAAAACTATCCCTAAATAAAAAGCACATCGGAATAGCCTCTAGAAAGGCCACTCTTCTCCCACCCTTAACCTTCAGGTCCGCGCCGCCGTTCCTGAGCCCTGTCTTCTTTCTTCGCTATGCAAACCAGTCTCCAGAAAGCACAGGGGGTGCTCCCCTAGCGCTGAAAGCACCAGCCCGTCACAGGGTCCTGCGCCGCCTCTCTCCTCCGCCCCGACGCGTCCCCTGCCCCTCACTCCTCCCCCCACATCTGAACTAGTCGGCACATAGCAGCGGCCATACCAGTACATCACATGGATCACCAACTACAAGGGACAGAGTAATAAGAGAAAATTCTCTTCACAGAGATCAGAAATTCATGGGTTAACCAACGTCAACTCCCCGTCTACTTTTATAAGGCCATGTTCAGATCACATTTGTGTCTTCACTCTGCATGTGACTCAGTTTATGTCACAGGTTTTCACCGCAGCTTACAACCTTTGCAAAGCTGTAAGCAGTGGGATTCCCACCGTTATTATATAGGGGAAACCATTGCAAAAAAAATAACCCATTTGGGTAGTTTTTGAGGCAGCAGCATTCAGACAGGAGAAAATCAGCAAAGAGTCGCCCTGTCTGGACACATCCTTAGGCCTCATTCACACAGCAGTATTCTGCTCAGTACTTTGCATTAAGGTTTAAAAACCAAAATCAGGGTGTAAAAGACAGAAGACACACACAACTTTCCATTACACTTTCTCATTGTAGATTCCATAACTGGTTTTGGCATAAGAATACTGATGTAAAACACTGAGCACAATACTGCAATGTGAACATAATCTTAGGCTGAGGCCCCGTGTTGTGGAAAAGCAGCTTTTTTTTTTTTTTTTTTGTTGCAGATTTTGCTGCAGTTTTTCAAGCCAAACCTAGTAGTTGCTACAAAGGGAATGTAAAATATATAGGAATGTCTTATACTTCTCCCTTCTTCTCCAACCGCTCATGGCCTTGGCTCAAAAAACCACAGCAAAATCTGCAACAACAACAAAAAACAAAACAAAACACTTTTCTGCAACGTGGGTCCTTAGCCTTAGTTCACACTGGTGTTTTGTGTTTAATATGAGATTATAAATCAATGGGTTGTATCCCAATCGGATCCTTACTATCAGTCTCTGATCCACACTATGTCAGTGTGAACAGGAACATCGGAAAACACTCAATATTGAAAATGACAAATACTACAATCATATAAGAAAAAGCACTTATGCCCGGCCCTAATTGTAGAATGCGACTATAGCAGAAGTAGGATCTTAATTCAACCTTCCTTGGCTGTCACAGAAGAAACACATTTATGAGTCAGGTATTATGTACTTTATGGCAAATGTTAACCCTTGAACTACATTTTACATTCGTATATATAATTATTTCAAGTGACAAAACTAGATACATTGTAATACTTCTTATGTACTGATCCTACGTAAAACCTGTATTATAGCCCAGAGCTGTATTCATAATTCTACTGAACTCAAAGTTGAATTCTCTTGACACTGTCATGGCTAATCCCATCCACACACTGCAGAAAATAATCCGCAGCGGAAATGCGGTGATTTGAAAAAACGCTTGATTTTGAAACGCAGAGCAATTAACCATGGAAACACTGGCTGTTTCGTATAGGTATAATGAAAGCAGAAAGTCTGCAGGGAACAACTCTGCGGACTTTGTGTGAAAATTACTGCGGGAAAAACCATTGTGCATTTCTGCCACGGTTTTTCCCGCAGCGCTTCTCGTTGCGGCTCGCTACCAGGGGCCTTGGCCTAAAGAAGCGGGGGTTTTTTCTGCTGCGTTTCTGCAATGTGGGGCCTTTGTTTAAAGGAGTATACTGGTAATTACAAGTTCTAACTCTTTGATACTTGGCCATCTCACCTCTGAGGCCTCCAAGATCACAAGAATGTTCCCTATATAAATAAAGCAGCAAGTCGCACATGCCTGCTGCCAATTCATTCATGTCTATGGAACCGCCTGAGATAACAGCTGCTCAGTTATCTATAAGAGTCCCATGGAGTTGAATGGAGGGGCAGAACACATATGCAACATGCTACATAGTTTATACTGTTCCCAGACCCCCACCAATGAGGAACTTAGGGGATAACTAGTCGTTACCGGAACTTCATTTTGATTAAAAGTTACAGAGATGAATGAGACAGGAAGTTACATCTATTCCTAAACTCCTCCCTCCCTACAGTAACACACTAGGCACTATATACTCCTAAAGCTCAATATGCACACATATACTCTTAAAGCTGAACCAGCCTATATAAATCTACACAACTACTGCACAAAGATGAAACTGCAGGAGTTATTGGTTCCCCCATTCCAAAGTCATGTCCCCCTTTGCTGATGGCTCCGGGACTGTCTTGCAGGAGGTGGTAGGCTCCCTTTAAGGTTATGTTCACATAGAACAGGTTCACAGCTGAT
The DNA here is from genome assembly GCA_947044405.1 of Leptodactylus fallax. Taxonomy (NCBI): domain Eukaryota; kingdom Metazoa; phylum Chordata; class Amphibia; order Anura; family Leptodactylidae; genus Leptodactylus; species Leptodactylus fallax. The sequence goes on along the minus strand of CAMRHE010000241.1, from coordinate 3,167,022 downwards.
TCAGCTGTGATAAAAGCCTTGTGGTTTTTGAAGTAAGTTCATAGTGTGTTATTGATGCGGGCGCTGATTTCACTCTATGCATTGGAAAGAATGAAAGCCGCAGTAAAATCCCACAATATAGATTGACATTTTGCAGCTTGAAAATCAGCACCGCTGGTCAATTTACTATGTGTGATTTTTTTTCACAGTGTGTAGATGAATTTTGTTGAGATCTCAACCTCTTTACTGTTTATGTACAATGCAGAAGATTTTTCATCTCCAAATCCGCGGTGGAAAATCAACATCAGGGGCCTGGCTATAGCATGAATGGAAAGGGGTCCTGCATTATGTGATGAGTGGGGCCACTGTGAAATATTATATACTGCGTGGGTCAACTGTGGCACATTATATACCATGTGAGGCCACGGTGGAACATTATACTGTAGGGGGCTTTTGGGAGCATTTCATACCGTATGGGGCCACTGTAGAGCATTATACCGTGGGGAGAACTCTGGGGAGTGTTTTATACTATGTAGCAATATACTATGTATAGCATTATACTGTGTTGGGAGGACTCTGTGGAGCTCTTTATATTTTGTGGGGCGACAGTGAAGTATTATACTGTGCGTGGGGGGGACTCTGGGGAGCTCTTTATATTTTGTGCTGCGACAGCGGAGTATTATACTGTGAAGGGGCTCTGGGAAGTGGTTTTTATACTTTGTGGGGCCACTGTGGAGCATTATACTGTGGGAGTGGGGTTCTGGGGAGCATTATATAATGTGTGGGGCCACTGTGGAGCATTATATACTGTGAGGGGCCACTTTGGAGCAATATATGCCATGCAGGGCCAATGTGGAACATTATATATTATGTAGGGGGGTTCTGAGGAGCATTATATACCGTGTGGGGCCACTGTGGAGCATTATGTACCATATGGGGCTACTGTGGAGCATTATATACGATGTGGGGCCACTTTGTAGCAATATATACTGTGTGGGGCCACTGTGGAGCATTATACTGTGGGGGGATTCTGGGGCACATTATTTACCGTGTGGAACCACTGTGGAGTATTATATACAGTGTGACCACTTTGGAGCATTAAATACCTTGTGGGGTGACTGCGGAGCATTACAGTATATACTGTGTGGGGCCACTACGGAGCAATCATGCTAAAAAGTATTGGTATGTAAGGGGTTAAACCCTCAGCTGCGTATGTCACCATGGTAACTGCAGCCACTTACAACCAATAGGATTGCTGGATTTTAATTTGAATTAACGTTGACTGTTGTCAGTTGCTGCTCAGTGATGGAGGAGATGGACGTCCACATACCCGGCTCTGCTCAGCGTGGCCACGTCTTCGCTAGGAGATCGGGATCCAATCATAATACTGAAAACATGACTGATCACTAGACAAAACATACTACAGATGGGGGGGGTTGTTAATAAATGTCCAGTATTAGTCTCTGTTCACATGAGCTTCTCTGTACATTATTCTGCTCCATCATTTATCGAACAAATAAGAAACATTTCCATTAATGTCTCTTCTCATCTCAATAACATTATTTCCTATGGCCAGTGGTGTCAGTTGTCATCTGTTATCTCCACTCAGTCAGGTTTGGGTTGTTATGGGGGCAGCAGAATAACACAGTCAGCTCTGCTATTCCCCATAGTTATACAAGTGAGAACGTGTTGAATAAAAATTTTTTTTTTTTCCTTTATAATATAATTTTTTTTTTCCATTTTTGAAAATGTGTAAAGTCCGTTCGGTGGCGTCCTGGGGCCCAGCAGAGGAAATTACTGTTACTGCTCCCCCTCCGTCTATGTATGGCCACTGTTACTTCTATCATAAATTCTGTTGGTATGTAACTTATATGGTTTTATACCTGTTTCTGCACAGGAGAAGAATAAGAAGAATGAACCCATCAAAGGTATACAGGTACCATGTATGTAGTGGTATTAGTAAATGGGCCTCATTATGTGTAAGTAACTTTATATACAGTATATACAAGGAGAGTGTTCTTTAGCTATATATCTGTATCAGGGGTAGGCAACCTTCGGCACTCCAGCATACTTGCTCTGCTGTTCTTGGAACTCCCATGGGAGTGAATGGAGCATGTTGGGAGTTGTAGTTTCACAGCAGCTGGAGTGCTGGAGGTTGGTGACTCCTGTACTACATGCTGGTCTTGATAAATCCCACCATTATATGAAAGTTTTGGTAGGTAACTTTATATACAGTGAATATAAGGTGAGTATTCTTTAGCTACATATACACTAAATGCTGGTCTTGATAGATCCCACCATTTTATGTACGTTTTAGTAAATAACTTTAGGCATGTCTGTAGTTCTTGTCTCTTAAAAAAAAAAAAAATGTCTCTAATTATTATGACTTATGTTATACATACTTTTATATATTGTATGTAAGATGTGGTCATACCCCCACTGATCTCCATAGGATAGGGGATAACCTGCTTTGTTGGGAAAACCAATTTAAGTTATCCATATCTCTATATATGTGTAAGGGATGTGTACTGTATATAAATAATTCATAAATATTATAATGAATGTATACAGTATATAGTCATGTGTATGTATTTAGATATGTCTGTATGCAGTTTCACTCTGGTCATATATCTCTCTATATACAATATGTGAGAGGTGTAGTAACTTAATATACCATGTGTAAGGTGTTTGTATCGTAGCTATATAGATAGATATGTATGTGTGTATAACACAGGACTTTATACTATGTTTTCAATATAAACAATAAGCAAACTGAAAGCTCCCGTCTTGTTTCTAACATTACAGTATGATGGATGCAGATAGAATGTGCTCTGTCTGCGTTTGCCATTCTATCACTTTTAAAGTCCATTGTTCTGATTATATGAAGGATCAGAGCAACAAACTACAAAGCAGCAGTGTAAACCTAGTTTTAGCCCCATTCAGATCACGTTTTTTACATCCATTTAGCAGATCCCTTTAGTGGATGCAAAAAATGGACACAAACCGAAACAGAGTTGGCCATCCATTTAGATAGAGATCTATGTTCCAAATAAACAGATCCATTTCTATCCATTTTTATAGACTGACACAAAAGTATGGTATACTATGTTTTTGTGTCCATCTAAAAAAACAGACAGAAATGGATCTTTTTGATCTCTATGTAAACGAATGACCATTACATGGCGGATGTAAAAAAATCATGCTCTGTATGGAGCCTTAGGTAGTATTATTTATGTAATAGGTATCTCTACTTTCGGTATGTATAACGTGTGTAAAGTGTACACATGGAGCATATGTGTCTGTATATAGTCATGTCTGTATGTGTTGTCCACCTTTGTGATCTCGCTATATACATAATGTATGTCAGGTGTCTGTACGATGTATATACAGTACATACAGAATAAACAGATACACACATCTTTCTATATTGAATGTTCGGGTTCATCAAGACTAGCGTATTATATACCAGTCTTGATTATCCTTTTGACACTAGCAGATTTGTCTGATTCATGACTGGGTATCCTCCGACCGCAGGGCCTTCGGTCAGAAATCTACATTAGCTCATAGTGGGTTTAGATTTGTAGATTTCTGTTGACATGTATGCCACAAAAGTGCCATAAGCAATAGTGATTGCGGTGGAGCCGATGGCCTGACCTGCCCACTTTGAGAAAGGAGGTGAGGGCAGTGGAAAAAATGTTTTTTCAATGACTTTTCATTGGTTTTTGTTGTCTTTTGTGATAAGATAACCAATTGTAGAAGTTGGGGTTATCTCTGCTACAACTGTATATGTGTGTGTATATGTATGTACTTTTGCATAAGATATAATGTATATAGTTTACACTTTTGTAATTAATCATTCTAAATATGCTCTGTGTGGTATGTGTAATATATTACATGTCTATTAGAATTACTCACTATATTGTGCTTTGTATAAATTAGGCCTCAGTGATATTTTAGCACAAATTTTACATGACAATTTTGAGCCCATCAGGCTTTCCCTAGAGGCCTTATTATGAGTGGCTTGTCCCTACACTAACGGACGTTATATATAGGGGCGTCAGCAGTTTGGTTATAAACCTAATCCCAGTATCTTGTAGGCTCATTCTGTTTCCAAATAGTGTCTCAGTCTATAATTGGACTCGTGTAAACCACCATTTTATTCATATGTATAAAGGGGGAAAAGTGCTTCTTGAGCATAGACTAAGTATACAACTAATAATATTCCCCCAAGGGCAAGTCCTCTCTTATATGCATATGAATAAAATGGCAATTATATGAAAATGGTGCTTCAATACTGAATATACAGAGACATATTAGGTAATTGTAGCAATTACCTCTATGGGTGGAGGTCCTGGTTATTTAGCTTATATAACTATATACTCATCATCATCAACTCATCCAGGCCCCTGCCCCTGTGTGGGAGGGAGGTCCATTCTATTCTACTTCTGTAAGTTTATAATACTGGGTTCACAAAAAAGGGGATTTATTAATTATATAAGTATATAATAATAAAATAATATTGGGGGGCATTATTTATTATATAAGTATATAAGTTGGGTCCTTGCGCAGAAACCGCCAGAGAAAAAAGTCTTGCACTGAGGACTTTTTCTCTCCACCGCTTTCAGTTTTTAAACAGCGGACACCCCGGCGGAGGCCCCATTATAGTCAATGGAGTTTTCCAGTGTCCATATGTAACCACTGTTTTTGTGGTCTGGCTCTCTGTCGGAAAGACCAGCGCTAGCATGAACCTAGGGTAAGTCCTCATGTACATGACCATAGCTCCTAACCGTCCCGCATCTGACGGGACAGTCCTGATTTTACACTGGTGTCCTGCCATCCCAGATAGCTTACAGTTTGTCCCACTATGCCCCTGAAATGTTTTGCTGTTAACAAACTTTATTAGGTTGGGGAAAAGGCCAAATGGTAGTTTCCAAATCCTAGTGGGCTAAAGGACCTTTGATGACGCCATGACCATGTGATCAGACTCTTCTGTGGGTGGAGCTATTCTTGATACTGTGGGACAGTGTGATGTTACACAGAAAGATAGGAACGAGAGTGATAGAAGATAAGGAGGAGAGAAGACAGCATGTGTGAGCAAGAGGGGGGAACTGGGGGCAGATGTAGGGGGCAGTTAAACTGAAGGCAGATGTAGGGGGCAGTTAAACTGAAGGCAGATGAAGGGGTCAATTAAATTGGGGGCAGATGAACGGGCAATGAAACTGAAGACAGATGAAGGGGGCAATTAAACTGGTGGCAGATAAAGGGGGACATTAAACTGGTGGTAGATGGAGGGGGCAATTAAACTGGGAGCAGATGAAGGGGGGCATTAAGCTGGTGACAGATGAAGGGGGACATTAAATTGGTGGCAGATTGAAGGGCATTAAGATGGTGGAAGATAAAGGGGGACTTTAAATTGGGGGCAGATGAAGAGGTGCATTAAGCTGTTGGCAGATGAAGGGGGACATTAAGATGGTGGCAGATAAAGGGGGACATTAAACTGGGGGCAGATGGAGGGTAGTTTAATGTCGCCCTCCAACTACCCCCACTGTTTAATGTCACCCTCCTGCTGCTCCATAGTTTAATGTCCCCCTCCAACTACCCCCACTGTTTAATGTCACCCTCCAGCTGCCCCATAGATTAATGTCACCCTCTAGTATCCGCCAGTTTAAACTGGGGTACGAGGAGAGGGACTTAATACCGTGGGGCAATTGGAGGGGAACAATATAATGGAGCATATAATGTTAGGGTGACTGTAGGTGCATTATACTGTGTGGGGGCACATGGAAAAATAGATGAGAATGGGCGAAGTCAACATAGAAATGGGTGGAGCTAAATTTGTCACGGCACGCATAGCATGTAACAATGGAATGGAGCAGAACCTCGCTTTGAAATCAGTGGGAGAGACAAAACACTCAGATGTCATCGGACTACCCTTGGCCTGCACACTTGGTCGTATGCATGAGGCCTTAGTATCTCAGGGAACATTAAACAATAACTTCCTGTGCTTAATGCTGTTACCTATGACATGTGAAAAAAGCCATGCCTTTGAGCCTGCCCTAATACACCTAGCCCATTTGTGTCCTCCCACAGTATAATGCCGTTTATTAGCCCCGACACAGTATAATGCAACCTCAGTGCCCCCATACTGTATCATGACCCTTTGTGCCCCACACACACTATAATGCCCCCTTGTGACCTCTCAAATAGTGTAATGTGAGAGGAAAGTTTTCATTCTCCAAAATATCGGAAAAACTAAAGGTTACCATAAGAGCTAATTTACCCCCTGTGGAGGAAACCTCTAGGGAACCATGGCTGGAGGACTGCCCTTCCCTTGGGCTTAGAAGGATAATGCCAACTTTAACTCATAAAAGTCATCTTAGAATTGTATATATAACACCTTTTTTTTTTTTTTTAAACAGATTTTACTAAATTTTTAGGGAGGTCTGGCGGGAGCCTGTCAGAAGCAGCGCCCGACTAACAATTCTCCCAGCCGCATCGCGCCGACTCAGGAGATAACTTTTATTAACAGATTTTACAAAATTCCTAGGGAGATCTGGCAGGGGCCCGTCAGAAGCAGCACCCGACTAACAATTCTCCCAGCCGCATCGCGCCGACTCGGGAACCGACAAATATGTCCCGGGTGCTGCATAACTTTTTGCCATGTCCTTTTATAACTAACCATCCAACAAACACCATAACGCCCAGGGGTACCATACCACCAAAGGTCCCCTTTTCCATGAAAGTTCCACCTTGAAGTGTGCCCTGCCAGACCTTCCTACCTCCGGCTGTCGTGACGAGACCAGATACACAATTACAGTATCAAACAAAGAAATTATACAATAATAGATACATTATACAGGTAAACGTGAAAAAAGCAATTGTAAAATAGTGTTTAAAAGAGGGCGGGTGGGAGGGAATTGTTTCCTCCAGTCCTTGTGGTGAGAAAGAGGAAGAGATTTATTATTTATTTTATTTATTATGATTACTTATATAGCGCCATCATATTCCGCAGCGCTTTACAGACATTGTCAGTCACTGTCCCATATAGGGCTCACAATCTACATTTCCCTATCAGTATGTCTTTGAAGTGTGGGATTCAAGGAATCTGCTAAACGGATGTAACGATCATGACATGAATGTACCCAAATAAATGTATATGTGTACCCTCATTATATACATTAAAAAAATAAAAAAATATATATGTGTGTGTATATACATATACACTCACACACACACACGTATACATACATAAATATATATATATACATACAATATATCAACAAGTCTCAGACACAGTTTTATGACATCACAATGCCAGACAACCTCCTAAGAACATTGCCATGGTAACAGCTTATGACATCATAAAGACTAGTGACATCACATGGTTACTTATTCAGATGCACAGGTAGTCATCTTTGCATTCACTCACTACTGCCCGCTAGAGTTACATGTGAGTGCCCGCTGTATCTCACTGCAGTTGGATTTGGATTTTGTTTTCTGAAAATTTGCCAATCTCACAAAATGAAGGCAAACAAGAAAACAAAGCATTTGGAAAAAAGAAGACAACAAAATAAAAAGAAGTGAAGAAGATGTCCAGGAACAGCCAAAAACCGCTCAGGAACCTAGAGAATGCACAGGTAGGAGGACATCATGTAATAACTATGAGTCTGTGGGGCCCTTCTAGTCAAACCCTTCTGGTTTTATCAAGTGCTCAGAAGATCTTATGACTGTCATATAATAATAATAATAATCTGTAAGTGATATATTAGAAGTGCCCGCTGATGACATCATCCCCATATCAATAGAGGATCTATTCTGTCACCTACAAAGTGTTATCATTTATATAAATCCACTATAATAAAACCATCAGCAATGAGTCCAAGTCCTTAGTTTGTCATCTTCTCTTACATTCTTAGAAACGATCCTATTTTCTTAATGGTATCTGTTCCATCATTCATTATGTATAATGGAGGCAGGTTCACCATCAGGACCAGTACACTACTGTCAGGAGCTCAGGCACACAAGGGCCCAAACACCCCTGAGGTCTGACAAACACTCACAGCTTCCTCTTTTGGAGCTATAAAATTTTATTTGTAATATGGCAGAGTCATATGTAATAGACAAGGACGTGCAAACCAGTTCCCAACATGGCACATAAGTGTAGATGTGCAAGTCCCAATTAGAAGTCAATTCTCTCTCCTCCATGGGCCCAATAAATATCTGGTATAAACCTGAGAGGTGGCATAAATTTATATTATTCCCTTTTATTTTACAATCAGTGGTCATTGTGCTTGAGAAGTATCTCAATCGTCCTCATGTCTTCACCAAGTGGACATAATAGGGGACATGGTGGACGCTGATGGATAGGATGCTGGTCATTGGCCTAAATGAGGCCCATGTATTTCTGAGGAAAGGCCTGAATGGAACTTCCATGTTTTACCATTGCTCTCTGCTGTGGAATAGTCTAGATTTCAACCTCCATCTTGTCATTGATATATCTATATGTTTCCTCTAGGCACATTTTACAAGTCATCTAAAGAGAAGCAAGAGGATGACATCAAAGGAAATGGAGAAATCCAAACTGGAGAAGAACTGGATAAGATAGAAAAACCTAAGAAAGGAAAAATGAGAAAGTTCTTAGCCCGTCTACAGAAACCTTGGGCATGGATTGCCGAATTAAAATGGAGAGGCACATATATCCTCGTAGAAGACAGCTCTTGTGAACAACCAGGCCCCAGTCGTGTCAACATGGTGGACGGCAGAGGTAGGAATCGTGTAACAACTAGGAATAGCTTCTTACATACAATATAAATTTATTTATATATAATTTAACAACGTTAACCTGAAATTCTGCAATTGGTTAAATTACGGCAGAGCAATATCTTAGTAAAGATAAATGTAGGTTTAGTTTGTTAAAAACACATCTATTCAGTCTACCACTATAACATATAAAGTTATTTACTGTCATAATATGCAATGTCCGATTCCACTAACATTATATAAATCTATATTTTCTCTGAAAACAGACAATATGCCTTGTGAAGGAAGGAAAAAACGAACATGATGAGGGAGAACAAAACCGCATAAACACCAGTGAAAAGATGACAGAAGACTGTAGATCTGTCAAGAATTTCAACGCTGATGCTCTAAACACACTTGAGGAGCTCAGTAGATCTACACTTCAGAGCCGCACTTGCCACCAGGAGAAATCTAAAAAACCTGACATCTCCTTGGAAGAACCTGGCACCTCTGTGGAGTCATCACCTGGTACAGCGCCCCTATCATTGGACTCCTTTACATTCCACCGGACACTGGGTGCAGGAGGCTTCGGACAAGTTTACTTGGCAAAAGACATCATACGAAAAGATCCTGTTGCCATTAAAGTAGAGGATAAGAGAGATTTTACACAACTCGGATGCAGTTTTGTAGAACGCCATATCCTTCAACTCTCTCATGAAAATCCTTACATAATCCATGGCCTGGCAGCCTTCCACACGCTGAACTTTGTGTATTATGTGATGGAAGTGGCCACCGGAGGGGACCTGCTAGGTGTAAACATAAAGAACTTTCCTCTTGACACCGCCACTGTCAAATTCATCACAGCAGAAGTGGTCTGTGGCACAGAGTTCCTGCATACAAAAGGCATTATTCATCGGGACCTCAAGCAAGAAAATATCCTTCTGACCAGAGAAGGCCACATCAAAATAACAGATTTTGGCCTTGCTGTGACAGGCGTGTACAAGAGCACCAAAGAGAAGTGTCGAGGCACACCAGGATATGCAGCCCCAGAAATGGTGAAGGGCCAGGCACACGGGAGAGGAGTTGACTTCTTTGCTATTGGCGTGATCCTCTATAGACTTTTCGTCTTTGCGCCTCCTTTTCCTGGAAAACATCCAAAAGAAATGGACAAGTCTGTCCTCTACCATACTCCAGTCTATCCAGAGATTCTAATTCCTGATGCAGTCACACAGAGCATCATAGAAGGACTCCTGTGTAAAGACCAGTTTAAGCGGCTGGGAGTCATAGAGGAGGTCAGAAAACACCCATTTTTCTCAGAGATCCATTGGGAAGATGTAGAAGCCAGGAGGATGGCACCACCAGCGATCCTGATGGCAGGTTCTGTTGACCCAAATGTTGAAGAAATTCTGGACTACGCTGAACCATCACACCACATCAAATCTAAATATCAGAAGATGTTCAATCAATTCAGCTTTGTGTGTCCTGAGTGGTCAAAGCAGTACCATCCTGTCATCCCCCAGACCAAGGATTGTATGGCCAAACTTTTCACCAAGAGGTCATCCAGAAAGTAAAAAAAAAAAAAAAAAAAAAAGTCAAAACGGCATTGCTGGTGGATGACCAAAGCAAAAGCAAAATCCTTCCTTATCCCAGGCTCCTACTACCTCCATAACATACCCCGCCGAGGCTTATGGATTCTTCATTCCTATACCTGTAACCTACCATCCTAGAAGACTGATGTAATGTGCTGTGCAGCAGTCACCCACCTTTACTATTGTAAGTATAACACCCAGTCATATCCATAGTGTTACTACCGCTCAGTAGTAATATACACTCATATACACAGTACACAATATCATTATTATGGACAATTCATACCCTGTAGTATCCCCAGTTATAGCTCACAGATCCTCTATACTACACCACACAGGAGAGCAGACAGATCCTCTATCCTAGAGCAGTCCCTTATAACATGTGTGTGTAATCCCCTTACCAGTATTTTCTATTGCCCCCAACACACACACACCATTTATACAGTTGATATATGAAGAGCTCATTCTCATACACGTGTATTTGTCTTCTTACAGGAGTTAACTGGCTGATGTCCTACAACGCCCCTCTCTTCACGAATCTGCGACAAAGCAACCAAGCTTCCACCACTTAAAATCCATGTAGCAGCAACAATCCAGGGATTTATTCCGATCGCCATATTTGGGGTCAGGAAGGAATTTTTTTTCCCTAAACTGAGGTCAACCCAAATATTAGTCCTCAGGGGGTATTTTTCGCCTTCCTCTGGATCAACATAGCAAAGAATTATGAGGTTGAAGACGAAGCATTTATTTCAACCAAACTTGCTATGTTTCCATCTGTACATACCTGCTACAAACGTGGTGGCAAAGACAAATATTACCGGACTTGACTAGAAGGAAGTGGCTGCTCCTTCTGGCACGGAAAATGGACCGCACAGAAGGTAGCGTCTTGCGCCTTCTCCCTCCGTCCATAGACCTCCAGAAGGACGCGGCTGCTCCTTCTCCCACCGAAAATGGACCGCGCAGAAGGTAGCGTCTTGCGGCCTTCTCCCTCCGTCCATAGACCTCCAGAAGGAAGCGGCTGCTCCTTCTCCCACCGAAAACGGACCGCGCAGAAGGTAGCGTCTTGCGCCTTCTCCCTCCGTCCATAGACCTCCAGAAGGAAGCGGCTGCTCCTTCTCCCACCGAAAATGGACCGCGCAGAAGGTAGCGTCCTGCGCCTTCTCCCTCCGGCCATAGACCGCCAGAAGGTAACATCTTGTGCCTTCTCTCACCGAAAGTGGACCGCGCAGAAGGTAGCGTCTTGCGCCTTCTCCCCACGGCCACAGACCTCCAGAAGGTAGCGTCTTGCGCCTTCTCTCACCGAAAGTGGACCGCGCAGAAGGTAGCGTCTTGCGCCTTCTCCCCCCGGCCACAGACCTCCAGAAGGTAGCGTCTTGCGCCTTCTCTCACCGAAAGTGGACCGCGCAGAAGGTAGCGTCTTGCGCCTTCTCCCACCGGCCACAGACCCCCAGAAGGTAGCGTCTTGAGCCTTCCACTGTTACTAATAAAAATATAATCACAATCACAAATGGAGGCTTCAGTTCTTTCCATGTTTAGAACTTATTTATCACAATGAGACAAACTAATGTTAGTGCATGTAAACCTAGGAGGTTTAGGAGGAGTGGGCTGAATTCTGGCTGTATAATTTTGTATCTATACAGTGAGTTTGGTTATGTTGAAGAAATCCTGACTGTATGAAATGGATATGGTAACAGTGCAAACAGTAGTATCAATAGCATAGCATTAGTAATGGTGCTGGTTGTGCCTCACTCACGATCAGCAAATCTGTATAGTTCTTGATAATTCCTCCTTTTCTTATATGCCTTCAGTATTAGCTTTTCAAAGCTCTGAAAGCTAAAATCAGTCTAAGTAACAACCAATGGAGAGGTATTCTGAATACCAAACTGAGTAGGTATCCTCACTTTTGACCTTATACGGTATGTATATGCACTAAATAGTATTTGGAGAATTGCGCACAGAACATGCACGTTCATTCTCAGAAGAAGTTGTTGCCCAGCTTTTCCAGGCTGCTGAATTCTAAAGTTTGCCTAGAGATATAATGATAAATCTCCATGTATACAGATTCCTTGTCAAAGTCCTAGGAAATCTGGTTTAATCACAACCCCATCAACATTGTTACCCAACCCTCCCAGACTGCAGAATACCAGATCAGCCACATTATGAAGTGATGAATCCCCAACTCTCATATTCTAGAATAACTATTCCGATTTCCCATCCAGGAGCCCGGAAAAGTTGGGTAAGAATGCCTGAGAAGCTGTAATTACAAATCCTCCATTTTGTAACAAACCTACGCAAATTTGCCAGAGACCACGGAAACCTGGGTAACTAGGACTGCTGAATACTAGATCTACCCAAATAAATCCTCCTAGTTACTTCATAATTACCTTAAGTACCATAGCTTGTCAAAATTCCCTTTCAGGGTGCTGGTAAAGCTGGTAAAACAGCAGATGGAACTTTAATAGAGACTACTGAATATTAAACCTATCTTCGTAGATTACTTAAAGGTATTTGAGCAGTTCAGTGAGCTAAAAACAAGCAAAGCTCATGGAAACGTCTGACACATTCCTCTTCAGATAAATTTGCACCCTGAGATCACACACACTCTGCCACGTATGGGTAACGTCTAATATGGAGCTCCGAAATTCCAAACCAGACAGCTCAAGCTTGGTGTGATATTATACTTGTGTGTTAGTTTAAAGGGATTCGATTATTTAAAAAAACAAAACAAAAAACTATCCCTAAATAAAAAGCACATCGGAATAGCCTCTAGAAAGGCCACTCTTCTCCCACCCTTAACCTTCAGGTCCGCGCCGCCGTTCCTGAGCCCTGTCTTCTTTCTTCGCTATGCAAACCAGTCTCCAGAAAGCACAGGGGGTGCTCCCCTAGCGCTGAAAGCACCAGCCCGTCACAGGCTCCTGCGCCGCCTCTCTCCTCCGCCCCGACGCGTCCCCTGCCCCTCACTCCTCCCCCCACATCTGAACTAGTCGGCACATAGCAGCGGCCATACCAGTACATCACATGGATCACCAACTACAAGGGACAGAGTAATAAGAGAAAATTCTCTTCACAGAGATCAGAAATTCATGGGTTAACCAACGTCAACTCCCCGTCTACTTTTATAAGGCCATGTTCAGATCACATTTGTGTCTTCACTCTGCATGTGACTCAGTTTATGTCACAGGTTTTCACCGCAGCTTACAACCTTTGCAAAGCTGTAAGCAGTGGGATTCCCACCGTGATTATATAGGGGAAACCATTGCAAAAAAAATAACCCATTTGGGTAGTTTTTGAGGCAGCAGCATTCAGACAGGAGAAAATCAGCAAAGAGTCGCCCTGTCTGGACACATCCTTAGGCCTCATTCACACAGCAGTATTCTGCTCAGTACTTTGCATTAAGGTTTAAAAACCAAAATCAGGGTGTAAAAGACAGAAGACACACACAACTTTCCATTACACTTTCTCATTGTAGATTCCATAACTGGTTTTGGCATAAGAATACTGATGTAAAACACTGAGCACAATACTGCAATGTGAACATAATCTTAGGCTGAGGCCCCGTGTTGTGGAAAAGCAGCTTTTTTTTTTTTTTTTTTGGCAGATTTTGCTGCAGTTTTTCAAGCCAAACCTAGTAGTTGCTACAAAGGGAATGTAAAATATATAGGAATGTCTTATACTTCTCCCTTCTTCTCCAACCGCTCATGGCCTTGGCTCAAAAAACCACAGCAAAATCTGCAACAACAACAAAAAACAAAACAAAACACTTTTCTGCAACGTGGGTCCTTAGCCTTAGTTCACACTGGTGTTTTGTGTTTAATATGAGATTATAAATCAATGGGTTGTATCCCAATCGGATCCTTACTATCAGTCTCTGATCCACACTATGTCAGTGTGAACAGGAACATCGGAAAACACTCAATATTGAAAATGACAAATACTACAATCATATAAGAAAAAGCACTTATGCCCGGCCCTAATTGTAGAATGCGACTATAGCAGAAGTAGGATCTTAATTCAACCTTCCTTGGCTGTCACAGAAGAAACACATTTATGAGTCAGGTATTATGTACTTTATGGCAAATGTTAACCCTTGAACTACATTTTACATTCGTATATATAATTATTTCAAGTGACAAAACTAGATACATTGTAATACTTCTTATGTACTGATCCTACGTAAAACCTGTATTATAGCCCAGAGCTGTATTCATAATTCTACTGAGCTCAAAGTTGAATTCTCTTGACACTGTCATGGCTAATCCCATCCACACACTGCAGAAAATAATCCGCAGCGGAAATGCGGTGATTTGAAAAACGCTTGTGTTTTGAACGCAGAGCAATACCATGGAAACACTGGCTGTTTCGTATAGGTATAATGAAAGCAGAAAGTCTGCAGGGAAAAACTCTGCGGACTTTGTGTGAAAAGTACTGCGGGAAAAACCATTGTGCATTTCTGCCACGGTTTTTCCCGCAGCGCTTCTCGTTGCGGCTCGCTACCAGGGGCCTTGGCCTAAAGAAGCGGGGGTTTTTTTCTGCTGCGTTTCTGCAATGTGGGGCCTTTGTTTAAAGGAGTATACTGGTAATTACAAGTTCTAACTCTTTGATACTTGGCCATCTCACCTCTGAGGCCTCCAAGATCACAAGAATGTTCCCTATATAAATAAAGCAGCAAGTCGCACATGCCTGCTGCCAATTCATTCATGTCTATGGAACCGCCTGAGATAACAGCTGCTCAGTTATCTATAAGAGTCCCATGGGGTTGAATGGAGGGGCAGAACACATATGCAACATGCTACATAGTTTATACTGTTCCCAGACCCCCACCAATGAGGAACTTAGGGGATAACTAGTCGTTACCGGAACTTCATTTTGATTAAAAGTTACAGAGATGAATGAGACAGGAAGTTACATCTATTCCTAAACTCCTCCCTCCCTACAGTAACACACTAGGCACTATATACTCCTAAAGCTCAATATGCACACATATACTCTTAAAGCTGAACCAGCCTATATAAATCTACACAACTACTGCACAAAGATGAAACTGCAGGAGTTATTGGTTCCCCCATTCCAAAGTCATGTCCCCCTTTGCTGATGGCTCCGGGACTGTCTTGCAGGAGGTGGTAGGCTCCCTTTAAGGTTATGTTCACATAGAACAGGTTCACAGCTGATTCAGCTGTGATAAAAGCCTTGTGGTTTTTGAAGTAAGTTCATAGTGTGTTATTGATGCGGGCGCTGATTTCACTCTATGCATTGGAAAGAATGAAAGCCGCAGTAAAATCCCACAATATAGATTGACATTTTGCAGCTTGAAAATCAGCACCGCTGGTCAATTTACTATGTGTGATTTTTTTTTCACAGTGTGTAGATGAATTTTGTTGAGATCTCAACCTCTTTACTGTTTATGTACAATGCAGAAGATTTTTCATCTCCAAATCCGCGGTGGAAAATCAACATCAGGGGCCTGGCTATAGCATGAATGGAAAGGGGTCCTGCATTATGTGATGAGTGGGGCCACTGTGAAATATTATATACTGCGTGGGTCAACTGTGGCACATTATATACCATGTGAGGCCACGGTGGAACATTATACTGTAGGGGGCTTTTGGGAGCATTTCATACCGTATGGGGCCACTGTAGAGCATTATACCGTGGGGAGAACTCTGGGGAGTGTTTTATACTATGTAGCAATATACTATGTATAGCATTATACTGTGTTGGGAGGACTCTGTGGAGCTCTTTATATTTTGTGGGGCGACAGTGAAGTATTATACTGTGCGTGGGGGGGACTCTGGGGAGCTCTTTATATTTTGTGCTGCGACAGTGGAGTATTATACTGTGAAGGGGCTCTGGGAAGTGGTTTTTATACTTTGTGGGGCCACTGTGGAGCATTATACTGTGGGAGTGGGGTTCTGGGGAGCATTATATAATGTGTGGGGCCACTGTGGAGCATTATATACTGTGAGGGGCCACTTTGGAGCAATATATGCCATGCAGGGCCAATGTGGAACATTATATATTATGTAGGGGGGTTCTGGGGAGCATTATATACCGTGTGGGGCCACTGTGGAGCATTATGTACCATATGGGGCTACTGTGGAGCATTATATACGATGTGGGGCCACTTTGTAGCAATATATACTGTGTGGGGCCACTGTGGAGCATTATACTGTGGGGGGATTCTGGGGCACATTATATACCGTGTGGAACCACTGTGGAGTATTATATACAGTGTGACCACTTTGGAGCATTAAATACCTTGTGGGGTGACTGCGGAGCATTACAGTATATACTGTGTGGGGCCACTACGGAGCAATCATGCTAAAAAGTATTGGTATGTAAGGGGTTAAACCCTCAGCTGCGTATGTCACCATGGTAACTGCAGCCACTTACAACCAATAGGATTGCTGGATTTTAATTTGAATTAACGTTGACTGTTGTCAGTTGCTGCTCAGTGATGGAGGAGATGGACGTCCACATACCCGGCTCTGCTCAGCGTGGCCACGTCTTCGGTAGGAGATCGGGATCCAATCATAATACTGAAAACATGACTGATCACTAGACAAAACATACTACAGATGGGGGGGTTGTTAATAAATGTCCAGTATTAGTCTCTGTTCACATGAGCTTCTCTGTACATTATTCTGCTCCATCATTTATCGAACAAATAAGAAACATTTCCATTAATGTCTCTTCTCATCTCAATAACATTATTTCCTATGGCCAGTGGTGTCAGTTGTCATCTGTTATCTCCACTCAGTCAGGTTTGGGTTGTTATGGGGGCAGCAGAATAACACAGTCAGCTCTGCTATTCCCCATAGTTATACAAGTGAGAACGTGTTGTCTGATCCTGATATAAATGATTTTTTTATTCTACCTTAGTATATTACATTTTTATTTCCATTTTTGGAAATGTGATAAAGTCCCGTCCCCGGTTGGCCCCCTGGGCCCCACCAGAGGAAATTACTGTTACTGCTCCCCCCTCCGTCTATGTATGGCCACTGTTACTTCTATCATAAATTCTGTTGGTATGTAACTTATATGGTTTTATACCTGTTTCTGCACAGGAGAAGAATAAGAAGAATGAACCCATCAAAGGTATACAGGTACCATGTATGTAGTGGTATTAGTAAATGGGCCTCATTATGTGTAAGTAACTTTATATACAGTATATACAAGGAGAGTGTTCTTTAGCTATATATCTGTATCAGGGGTAGGCAACCTTCGGCACTCCAGCATACTTGCTCTGCTGTTCTTGGAACTCCCATGGGAGTGAATGGAGCATGTTGGGAGTTGTAGTTTCACAGCAGCTGGAGTGCTGGAGGTTGGTGACTCCTGTACTACATGCTGGTCTTGATAAATCCCACCATTATATGAAAGTTTTGGTAGGTAACTTTATATACAGTGAATATAAGGTGAGTATTCTTTAGCTACATATACACTAAATGCTGGTCTTGATAGATCCCACCATTTTATGTACGTTTTAGTAAATAACTTTAGGCATGTCTGTAGTTCTTGTCTCTTAAAAAAAAAAAAAAATGTCTCTAATTATTATGACTTATGTTATACATACTTTTATATATTGTATGTAAGATGTGGTCATACCCCCACTGATCTCCATAGGATAGGGGATAACCTGCTTTGTTGGGAAAACCAATTTAAGTTATCCATATCTCTATATATGTGTAAGGGATGTGTACTGTATATAAATAATTCATAAATATTATAATGAATGTATACAGTATATAGTCATGTGTATGTATTTAGATATGTCTGTATGCAGTTTCACTCTGGTCATATATCTCTCTATATACAATATGTGAGAGGTGTAGTAACTTAATATACCATGTGTAAGGTGTTTGTATCGTAGCTATATAGATAGATATGTATGTGTGTATAACACAGGACTTTATACTATGTTTTCAATATAAACAATAAGCAAACTGAAAGCTCCCGTCTTGTTTCTAACATTACAGTATGATGGATGCAGATAGAATGTGCTCTGTCTGCGTTTGCCATTCTATCACTTTTAAAGTCCATTGTTCTGATTATATGAAGGATCAGAGCAACAAACTACAAAGCAGCAGTGTAAACCTAGTTTTAGCCCCATTCAGATCACGTTTTTTACATCCATTTAGCAGATCCCTTTAGTGGATGCAAAAAATGGACACAAACCGAAACAGAGTTGGCCATCCATTTAGATAGAGATCTATGTTCCAAATAAACAGATCCATTTCTATCCATTTTTATAGACTGACACAAAAGTATGGTATACTATGTTTTTGTGTCCATCTAAAAAAACAGACAGAAATGGATCTTTTTGATCTCTATGTAAACGAATGACCATTACATGGCGGATGTAAAAAAATCATGCTCTGTATGGAGCCTTAGGTAGTATTATTTATGTAATAGGTATCTCTACTTTCGGTATGTATAACGTGTGTAAAGTGTACACATGGAGCATATGTGTCTGTATATAGTCATGTCTGTATGTGTTGTCCACTTTTGTGATCTCGCTATATACATAATGTATGTCAGGTGTCTGTACGATGTATATACAGTACATACAGAATAAACAGATACACACATCTTTCTATATTGAATGTTCGGGTTCATCAAGACTAGCGTATTATATACCAGTCTTGATTATCCTTTTGACACTAGCAGATTTGTCTGATTCATGACTGGGTATCCTCCGACCGCAGGGCCTTCGGTCAGAAATCTACATTAGCTCATAGTGGGTTTAGATTTGTAGATTTCTGTTGACATGTATGCCACAAAAGTGCCATAAGCAATAGTGATTGCGGTGGAGCCGATGGCCTGACCTGCCCACTTTGAGAAAGGAGGTGAGGGCAGTGGAAAAAATGTTTTTTCAATGACTTTTCATTGGCTTTTGTTGTCTTTTGTGATAAGATAACCAATTGTAGAAGTTGGGGTTATCTCTGCTACAACTGTATATGTGTGTGTATATGTATGTACTTTTGCATAAGATATAATGTATATAGTTTACACTTTTGTAATTAATCATTCTAAATATGCTCTGTGTAAGGTATGTGTAATATATTACATGTCTATTAGAATTACTCACTATATTGTGCTTTGTATAAATTAGGCCTCAGTGATATTTCAGCACAAATTTTACATGACAATTTTGAGTCCATCAGGCACCTAGAGGCCTTATTATGATGGGTCCCTACACTAACACGTTATATATAGGCCAGAGGATATCCTTCTTATATGCTCACGGTTATAGTGCAGTCTATAAGGACTTGATCTCTAGGGTCTTGTCTATAGGGGGAGTCCTTTATTTATTATATAAGTATATAATAATAATAATAGGGGGAGTCCTTTATTATATAAGTATATAATAATAATAACAATAATATAGGGGGAGTCCATTATTTATTATATAAGTATATAATAATAATAGCAATAATATAGGGGGAGTCCTTTATTTATTATATAAGTATATAATAATAATAACAATAATAATATAGGGGGAGCCATTATTTATTATAAAGTAATAACATAAAATATAAAATAATAATAACAAAAATATAGGGGGAGTCCTTTATTAATTATATAAGTATATAATAATAACAATAATATTGGGGGAGTCCATTATTTATTATATAAGTAAAGTCTTAGTGTAGGGACCCATCTGAATGAGGTCGCCTTGATGTGGCAGATGGGCTCGCACAATTTACCAAATGTGCGCTAAGAACCTCAGATTTATATCTTTAGTCAGTGAATACATGAAAGGGTAGTCTAAGAATTTTATCATTTAAAGCTCCACCCGCTTGTCAGAATTGGATCTAGTCTCTGACTGGTTTCTCTAAAACGTATTCTGGGATATCAGTCCTCATCTAATCTACCTGGTCTTTTACTTTCCCTCCATTAATTTACCTCTTACCTTGACTTGGGGGTTTTCTAGGTCTTAAATATATTATTGACCTATCCTTGGGTCATCAATATACAAGTTCTGCAAAACCCCTTTAAAGGGTTGTTCCAGCTAGAAACATTAATCAACTATCCACTCGGTAGATGGCAACTATAAGATTGGTTGGAGCCCATGTAGGCTTGCCACTAGACCGGAAAATCAGTGGCTTAGTCGGTTTTACTACCTGGATGCGGCTAGTTAAAGGGAGTCTGTCAGCAGTAAATTGGTTATAAACCTAATCCCAGTATCTTGTAGAGCTGATTCTGTTTCCAAATATGTCTCTGTTATTCATCTTTGGAGTCAGTGTAAACCACCATTTTATTCATATGTAAAAGAGGGGAAAAGTGCTTCTTGAGCATAGACTAAAGACAACTAAGATATTTCTCCAAAGCACTTTCCCCTCTTTTGCATATGAATAAAATGGCAATTTACATGAAAATGGTGCTTCAAAACTGAATAACAGAGACATATTTGGTAACTGTAGAATTACCTCTACTGGGTGAAGGTACTGGGATTAGGCTTATAACCAATTTACTGCTGACAGACTCATCATCTCATCACGTTCTGGACAGGCTCCCTGTGTGTGGGAAGGAGATGTCTAGTGCTACCTTCTGTTTGTTGTCTAAGACTGGGTTCACATTTGCGCAGAAACCGCCAGAGAAAAAAGTCTTGCACTGAGGACTTTTTCTCTCCACCGCTTTCAGTTTTTAGACAGCGGACACCCAGCGGCCCCATTATAGTCAATGGAGTTTGCCAGTGTCCATATGTAACCACTGTTTTTGTGGTCTGGCTCTCTGTCGGAAAGACCAGCGCTAGCATGAACCTAGGGTAAGTCCTCATGTACATGACCATAGCTCCTAACCGTCCCGCATCTGACGGGACAGTCCCGATTTTACACTGGTGTCCTGCCATCCCAGATAGCTTACAGTTTGTCCCACTATGCCCCTGAAATGTTTTGCTGTTAACAAACTTTATTAGGTTGGGGAAAAGGCCAAATGGTAGTTTCCAAATCCTAGTGGGCTAAAGGACCTTTGATGACGTCATGACCATGTGATCAGACTCTTCTGTGGGTGGAGCTATTCTTGATACTGTGGGACAGTGTGATGTTACACAGAAAGATAGGAACGAGAGTGATAGAAGATAAGGAGGAGAGAAGACAGCATGTGTGAGCAAGAGGGGGAACTGGGGGCAGATGTAGGGGGCAGTTAAACTGAAGGCAGATGTAGGGGGCAGTTAAACTGAAGGCAGATGAAGGGGTCAATTAAATTGGGGGCAGATGAACGGGCAATGAAACTGAAGACAGATGAAGGGGGCAATTAAACTGGTGGCAGATAAAGGGGGACATTAAACTGGTGGTAGATGGAGGGGGCAATTAAACTGGGAGCAGATGAAGGGGGGCATTAAGCTGGTGACAGATGAAGGGGGACATTAAATTGGTGGCAGATTGAAGGGCATTAAGATGGTGGAAGATAAAGGGGGACTTTAAATTGGGGGCAGATGAAGAGGTGCATTAAGCTGTTGGCAGATGAAGGGGGACATTAAGATGGTGGCAGATAAAGGGGGACATTAAACTGGGGGCAGATGGAGGGTAGTTTAATGTCGCCCTCCAACTACCCCCACTGTTTAAGCACCCCCCCCCCACTGTTTAATGTCACCCTCCAGCTGCCCCATAGATTAATGTCACCCTCTAGTATCCGCCAGTTTAAACTGGGGTACGAGGAGAGGGACTTAATACCGTGGGGCAATTGGAGGGGAACAATATAATGGAGCATATAATGTTAGGGTGACTGTAGGAGCATTATACTGTGTGGGGGCACATGGAAAAATAGATGAGAATGGGCGAAGTCAACATAGAAATGGGTGGAGCTAAATTTGCCACGGCACGCATAGCATGTAACAATGGAATGGAGCAGAACCTCGCTTTGAAATCAGTGGGAGAGACAAAACACTCAGATGTCATCGGACTACCCTTGGCCTGCACACTTGGTCGTATGCATGAGGCCTTAGTATCTCAGGGAACATTAAACAATAACTTCCTGTGCTTAATGCTGTTACCTATGACATGTGAAAAAAGCCATGCCTTTGAGCCTGCCCTAATACACCTAGCCCATTTGTGTCCTCCCACAGTATAATGCCGTTTATTAGCCCCGACACAGTATAATGCAACCTCAGTGCCCCCATACTGTATCATGACCCTTTGTGCCCCACACACACTATAATGCCCCCTTGTGACCTCTCAAATAGTGTAATGTGAGAGGAAAGTTTTCATTCTCCAAAATATCGGAAAAACTAAAGGTTACCATAAGAGCTAATTTACCCCCTGTGGAGGAAACCTCTAGGGAACCATGGCTGGAGGACTGCCCTTCCCTTGGGCTTAGAAGGATAATGCCAACTTTAACTCATAAAAGTCATCTTAGAATTGTATATATAACACCTTTTTTTTTTTTTTTAAACAGATTTTACTAAATTTTTAGGGAGGTCTGGCGGGAGCCTGTCAGAAGCAGCGCCCGACTAACAATTCTCCCAGCCGCATCGCGCCGACTCGGGAGATAACTTTTATTAACAGATTTTACAAAATTCCTAGGGAGATCTGGCAGGGGCCCGTCAGAAGCAGCACCCGACTAACAATTCTCCCAGCCGCATCGCGCCGACTCGGGAACCGACAAATATGTCCCGGGTGCTGCATAACTTTTTGCCATGTCCTTTTATAACTAACCATCCAACAAACACCATAACGCCCAGGGGTACCATACCACCAAAGGTCCCCTTTTCCATGAAAGTTCCACCTTGAAGTGTGCCCTGCCAGACCTTCCTACCTCCGGCTGTCGTGACGAGACCAGATACACAATTACAGTATCAAACAAAGAAATTATACAATAATAGATACATTATACAGGTAAACGTGAAAAAAGCAATTGTAAAATAGTGTTTAAAAGAGGGCGGGTGGGAGGGAATTGTTTCCTCCAGTCCTTGTGGTGAGAAAGAGGAAGAGATTTATTATTTATTTTATTTATTATGCTTACTTATATAGCGCCATCATATTCCGCAGCGCTTTACAGACATTGTCAGTCACTGTCCCATATAGGGCTCACAATCTACATTTCCCTATCAGTATGTCTTTGAAGTGTGGGATTCAAGGAATCTGCTAAACGGATGTAACGATCATGACATGAATGTACCCAAATAAATGTATATGTGTACCCTCATTATATACATTAAAAAAATAAAAAAATATATATGTGTGTGTATATACATATACACTCACACACACACACGTATACATACATAAATATATATATAACATACAATATATCAACAAGTCTCAGACACAGTTTTATGACATCACAATGCCAGACAACCTCCTAAGAACATTGCCATGGTAACAGCTTATGACATCATAAAGACTAGTGACATCACATGGTTACTTATTCAGATGCACAGGTAGTCATCTTTGCATTCACTCACTACTGCCCGCTAGAGTTACATGTGAGTGCCCGCTGTATCTCACTGCAGTTGGATTTGGATTTTGTTTTCTGAAAATTTGCCAATCTCACAAAATGAAGGCAAACAAGAAAACAAAGCATTTGGAAAAAGAAGACAACAAAATAAAAAGAAGTGAAGAAGATGGCCAGGAACAGCCAAAAACCGCTCAGGAACCTAGAGAATGCACAGGTAGGAGGACATCATGTAATAACTATGAGTCTGTGGGGCCCTTCTAGTCAAACCCTTCTGGTTTTATCAAGTGCTCAGAAGATCTTATGACTGTCATATAATAATAATAATAATAATAATCTGTAAGTGATATATTAGAAGTGCCCGCTGATGACATCATCCCCATATCAATAGAGGATCTATTCTGTCACCTACAAAGTGTTATCATTTATATAAATCCACTATAATAAAACCATCAGCAATGAGTCCAAGTCCTTAGTTTGTCATCTTCTCTTACATTCTTAGAAACGATCCTATTTTCTTAATGGTATCTGTTCCATCATTCATTATGTATAATGGAGGCAGGTTCACCATCAGGACCAGTACACTACTGTCAGGAGCTCAGGCACACAAGGGCCCAAACACCCCTGAGGTCTGACAAACACTCACAGCTTCCTCTTTTGGAGCTATAAAATTTTATTTGTAATATGGCAGAGTCATATGTAATAGACAAGGACGTGCAAACCAGTTCCCAACATGGCACATAAGTGTAGATGTGCAAGTCCCAATTAGAAGTCAATTCTCTCTCCTCCATGGGCCCAATAAATATCTGGTATAAACCTGAGAGGTGGCATAAATTTATATTATTCCCTTTTATTTTACAATCAGTGGTCATTGTGCTTGAGAAGTATCTCAATCGTCCTCATGTCTTCACCAAGTGGACATAATAGGGGACATGGTGGACGCTGATGGATAGGATGCTGGTCATTGGCCTAAATGAGGCCCATGTATTTCTGAGGAAAGGCCTGAATGGAACTTCCATGTTTTACCATTGCTCTCTGCTGTGGAATAGTCTAGATTTCAACCTCCATCTTGTCATTGATATATCTATATGTTTCCTCTAGGCACATTTTACAAGTCATCTAAAGAGAAGCAAGAGGATGACATCAAAGGAAATGGAGAAATCCAAACTGGAGAAGAACTGGATAAGATAGAAAAACCTAAGAAAGGAAAAATGAGAAAGTTCTTAGCCCGTCTACAGAAACCTTGGGCATGGATTGCCGAATTAAAATGGAGAGGCACATATATCCTCGTAGAAGACAGCTCTTGTGAACAACCAGGCCCCAGTCGTGTCAACATGGTGGACGGCAGAGGTAGGAATCGTGTAACAACTAGGAATAGCTTCTTACATACAATATAAATTTATTTATATATAATTTAACAACGTTAACCTGAAATTCTGCAATTGGTTAAATTACGGCAGAGCAATATCTTAGTAAAGATAAATGTAGGTTTAGTTTGTTAAAAACACATCTATTCAGTCTACCACTATAACATATAAAGTTATTTACTGTCATAATATGCAATGTCCGATTCCACTAACATTATATAAATCTATATTTTCTCTGAAAACAGACAATATGCCTTGTGAAGGAAGGAAAAACGAACATGATGAGGGAGAACAAAACCGCATAAACACCAGTGAAAAGATGACAGAAGACTGTAGATCTGTCAAGAATTTCAACGCTGATGCTCTAAACACACTTGAGGAGCTCAGTAGATCTACACTTCAGAGCCGCACTTGCCACCAGGAGAAATCTAAAAAACCTGACATCTCCTTGGAAGAACCTGGCACCTCTGTGGAGTCATCACCTGGTACAGCGCCCCTATCATTGGACTCCTTTACATTCCACCGGACACTGGGTGCAGGAGGCTTCGGACAAGTCTACTTGGCAAAAGACATCATACGAAAAGATCCTGTTGCCATTAAAGTAGAGGATAAGAGAGATTTTACACAACTCGGATGCAGTTTTGTAGAACGCCATATCCTTCAACTCTCTCATGAAAATCCTTACATAATCCATGGCCTGGCAGCCTTCCACACGCTGAACTTTGTGTATTATGTGATGGAAGTGGCCACCGGAGGGGACCTGCTAGGTGTAAACATAAAGAACTTTCCTCTTGACACCGCCACTGTCAAATTCATCACAGCAGAAGTGGTCTGTGGCACAGAGTTCCTGCATACAAAAGGCATTATTCATCGGGACCTCAAGCAAGAAAATATCCTTCTGACCAGAGAAGGCCACATCAAAATAACAGATTTTGGCCTTGCTGTGACAGGCGTGTACAAGAGCACCAAAGAGAAGTGTCGAGGCACACCAGGATATGCAGCCCCAGAAATGGTGAAGGGCCAGGCACACGGGAGAGGAGTTGACTTCTTTGCTATTGGCGTGATCCTCTATAGACTTTTCGTCTTTGCGCCTCCTTTTCCTGGAAAACATCCAAAAGAAATGGACAAGTCTGTCCTCTACCACACTCCAGTCTATCCAGAGATTCTAATTCCTGATGCAGTCACACAGAGCATCATAGAAGGACTCCT
Organism: Leptodactylus fallax; assembly: GCA_947044405.1. NCBI lineage: Eukaryota > Metazoa > Chordata > Amphibia > Anura > Leptodactylidae > Leptodactylus > Leptodactylus fallax. The sequence goes on along the minus strand of CAMRHE010000241.1, from coordinate 3,140,747 downwards.
GTGTAAAGACCAGTTTAAGCGGCTGGGAGTCATAGAGGAGGTCAGAAAACACCCATTTTTCTCAGAGATCCATTGGGAAGATGTAGAAGCCAGGAGGATGGCACCACCAGCGATCCTGATGGCAGGTTCTGTTGACCCAAATGTTGAAGAAATTCTGGACTACGCTGAACCATCACACCACATCAAATCTAAATATCAGAAGATGTTCAATCAATTCAGCTTTGTGTGTCCTGAGTGGTCAAAGCAGTACCATCCTGTCATCCCCCAGACCAAGGATTGTATGGCCAAACTTTTCACCAAGAGGTCATCCAGAAAGTAAAAAAAAAAAAAAAAAAAAAGTCAAAACGGCATTGCTGGTGGATGACCAAAGCAAAAGCAAAATCCTTCCTTATCCCAGGCTCCTACTACCTCCATAACATACCCCGCCGAGGCTTATGGATTCTTCATTCCTATACCTGTAACCTTCCATCCTAGAAGACTGATGTAATGTGCTGTGCAGCAGTCACCCACCTTTACTATTGTAAGTATAACACCCAGTCATATCCATAGTGTTACTACCGCTCAGTAGTAATATACACTCATATACACAGTACACAATATCATTATTATGGACAATTCATACCCTGTAGTATCCCCAGTTATAGCTCACAGATCCTCTATACTACACCACACAGGAGAGCAGACAGATCCTCTATCCTAGAGCAGTCCCTTATAACATGTGTGTGTAATCCCCTTACCGGTATTTTCTATTGCCCCCAACACACACACACCATTTATACAGTTGATATATGAAGAGCTCATTCTCATACACGTGTATTTGTCTTCTTACAGGAGTTAACTGGCTGATGTCCTAGAACGCCCCTCTCTTCACGAATCTGCGACAAAGCAACCAAGCTTCCACCACTTAAAATCCATGTAGCAGCAACAATCCAGGGATTTATTCCGATCGCCATATTTGGGGTCAGGAAGGAATTTTTTTTTCCCTAAACTGAGGTCAACCCAAATATTAGTCCTCAGGGGGTATTTTTCGCCTTCCTCTGGATCAACATAGCAAAGAATTATGAGGTTGAAGACGAAGCATTTATTTCAACCAAACTTGCTATGTTTCCATCTGTACATACCTGCTACAAACGTGGTGGCAAAGACAAATATTACCGGACTTGACTAGAAGGAAGTGGCTGCTCCTTCTGGCACGGAAAATGGACCGCACAGAAGGTAGCGTCTTGCGCCTTCTCCCTCCGTCCATAGACCTCCAGAAGGACGCGGCTGCTCCTTCTCCCACCGAAAATGGACCGCGCAGAAGGTAGCGTCTTGCGCCTTCTCCCTCCGTCCATAGACCTCCAGAAGGAAGCGGCTGCTCCTTCTCCCACCGAAAACGGACCGCGCAGAAGGTAGCGTCTTGCGCCTTCTCCCTCCGTCCATAGACCTCCAGAAGGAAGCGGCTGCTCCTTCTCCCACCGAAAATGGACCGCGCAGAAGGTAGCGTCCTGCGCCTTCTCCCTCCGGCCATAGACCGCCAGAAGGTAACATCTTGTGCCTTCTCTCACCGAAAGTGGACCGCGCAGAAGGTAGCGTCTTGCGCCTTCTCCCCCGGCCACAGACCTCCAGAAGGTAGCGTCTTGCGCCTTCTCTCACCGAAAGTGGACCGCGCAGAAGGTAGCGTCTTGCGCCTTCTCCCCCCGGCCACAGACCTCCAGAAGGTAGCGTCTTGCGCCTTCTCTCACCGAAAGTGGACCGCGCAGAAGGTAGCGTCTTGCGCCTTCTCCCACCGGCCACAGACCCCCAGAAGGTAGCGTCTTGCGCCTTCCACTGTTACTAATAAAAATATAATCACAATCACAAATGGAGGCTTCAGTTCTTTCCATGTTTAGAACTTATTTATCACAATGAGACAAACTAATGTTAGTGCATGTAAACCTAGGAGGTTTAGGAGGAGTGGGCTGAATTCTGGCTGTATAATTTTGTATCTATACAGTGAGTTTGGTTATGTTGAAGAAATCCTGACTGTATGAAATGGATATGGTAACAGTGCAAACAGTAGTATCAATAGCATAGCATTAGTAATGGTGCTGGTTGTGCCTCACTCACGATCAGCAAATCTGTATAGTTCTTGATAATTCCTCCTTTTCTTATATGCCTTCAGTATTAGCTTTTCAAAGCTCTGAAAGCTAAAATCAGTCTAAGTAACAACCAATGGAGAGGTATTCTGAATACCAAACTGAGTAGGTATCCTCACTTTTGACCTTATACGGTATGTATATGCACTAAATAGTATTTGGAGAATTGCGCACAGAACATGCACGTTCATTCTCAGAAGAAGTTGTTGCCCAGCTTTTCCAGGCTGCTGAATTCTAAAGTTTGCCTAGAGATATAATGATAAATCTCCATGTATACAGATTCCTTGTCAAAGTCCTAGGAAATCTGGTTTAATCACAACCCCATCAACATTGTTACCCAACCCTCCCAGACTGCAGAATACCAGATCAGCCACATTATGAAGTGATGAATCCCCAACTCTCATATTCTAGAATAACTATTCCGATTTCCCATCCAGGAGCCCGGAAAAGTTGGGTAAGAATGCCTGAGAAGCTGTAATTACAAATCCTCCATTTTGTAACAAACCTACGCAAATTTGCCAGAGACCACGGAAACCTGGGTAACTAGGACTGCTGAATACTAGATCTACCCAAATAAATCCTCCTAGTTACTTCATAATTACCTTAAGTACCATAGCTTGTCAAAATTCCCTTTCAGGGTGCTGGTAAAGCTGGTAAAACAGCAGATGGAACTTTAATAGAGACTACTGAATATTAAACCTATCTTCGTAGATTACTTAAAGGTATTTGAGCAGTTCAGTGAGCTAAAAACAAGCAAAGCCCATGGAAACGTCTGACACATTCCTCTTCAGATAAATTTGCACCCTGAGATCACACACACTCTGCCACGTATGGGTAACGTCTAATATGGAGCTCCGAAATTCCAAACCAGACAGCTCAAGCTTGGTGTGATATTATACTTGTGTGTTAGTTTAAAGGGATTCGATTATTTAAAAAAACAAAACAAAAAACTATCCCTAAATAAAAAGCACATCGGAATAGCCTCTAGAAAGGCCACTCTTCTCCCACCCTTAACCTTCAGGTCCGCGCCGCCGTTCCTGAGCCCTGTCTTCTTTCTTCGCTATGCAAACCAGTCTCCAGAAAGCACAGGGGGTGCTCCCCTAGCGCTGAAAGCACCAGCCCGTCACAGGGTCCTGCGCCGCCTCTCTCCTCCGCCCCGACGCGTCCCCTGCCCCTCACTCCTCCCCCCACATCTGAACTAGTCGGCACATAGCAGCGGCCATACCAGTACATCACATGGATCACCAACTACAAGGGACAGAGTAATAAGAGAAAATTCTCTTCACAGAGATCAGAAATTCATGGGTTAACCAACGTCAACTCCCCGTCTACTTTTATAAGGCCATGTTCAGATCACATTTGTGTCTTCACTCTGCATGTGACTCAGTTTATGTCACAGGTTTTCACCGCAGCTTACAACCTTTGCAAAGCTGTAAGCAGTGGGATTCCCACCGTTATTATATAGGGGAAACCATTGCAAAAAAAATAACCCATTTGGGTAGTTTTTGAGGCAGCAGCATTCAGACAGGAGAAAATCAGCAAAGAGTCGCCCTGTCTGGACACATCCTTAGGCCTCATTCACACAGCAGTATTCTGCTCAGTACTTTGCATTAAGGTTTAAAAACCAAAATCAGGGTGTAAAAGACAGAAGACACACACAACTTTCCATTACACTTTCTCATTGTAGATTCCATAACTGGTTTTGGCATAAGAATACTGATGTAAAACACTGAGCACAATACTGCAATGTGAACATAATCTTAGGCTGAGGCCCCGTGTTGTGGAAAAGCAGCTTTTTTTTTTTTTTTTTTTGCAGATTTTGCTGCAGTTTTTCAAGCCAAACCTAGTAGTTGCTACAAAGGGAATGTAAAATATATAGGAATGTCTTATACTTCTCCCTTCTTCTCCAACCGCTCATGGCCTTGGCTCAAAAAACCACAGCAAAATCTGCAACAACAACAAAAAACAAAACAAAACACTTTTCTGCAACGTGGGTCCTTAGCCTTAGTTCACACTGGTGTTTTGTGTTTAATATGAGATTATAAATCAATGGGTTGCATCCCAATCGGATCCTTACTATCAGTCTCTGATCCACACTATGTCAGTGTGAACAGGAACATCGGAAAACACTCAATATTGAAAATGACAAATACTACAATCATATAAGAAAAAGCACTTATGCCCGGCCCTAATTGTAGAATGCGACTATAGCAGAAGTAGGATCTTAATTCAACCTTCCTTGGCTGTCACAGAAGAAACACATTTATGAGTCAGGTATTATGTACATTATGGCAAATGTTAACCCTTGAACTACATTTTACATTCGTATATATAATTATTTCAAGTGACAAAACTAGATACATTGTAATACTTCTTATGTACTGATCCTACGTAAAACCTGTATTATAGCCCAGAGCTGTATTCATAATTCTACTGAACTCAAAGTTGAATTCTCTTGACACTGTCATGGCTAATCCCATCCACACACTGCAGAAAATAATCCGCAGCGGAAATGCGGTGATTTGAAAAACGCTTGTGTTTTTGTAAATCGCAGCATGTCAATTATACCTATGGAAACACTGGCTGTTTCGTATAGGTATAATGAAAGCAGAAAGTCTGCAGGGAACAACTCTGCGGACTTTGTGTGAAAATTACTGCGGGAAAAACCATTGTGCATTTCTGCCACGGTTTTTCCCGCAGCGCTTCTCGTTGCGGCTCGCTACCAGGGGCCTTGGCCTAAAGAAGCGGGGGTTTTTTCTGCTGCGTTTCTGCAATGTGGGGCCTTTGTTTAAAGGAGTATACTGGTAATTACAAGTTCTAACTCTTTGATACTTGGCCATCTCACCTCTGAGGCCTCCAAGATCACAAGAATGTTCCCTATATAAATAAAGCAGCAAGTCGCACATGCCTGCTGCCAATTCATTCATGTCTATGGAACCGCCTGAGATAACAGCTGCTCAGTTATCTATAAGAGTCCCATGGGGTTGAATGGAGGGGCAGAACACATATGCAACATGCTACATAGTTTATACTGTTCCCAGACCCCCACCAATGAGGAACTTAGGGGATAACTAGTCGTTACCGGAACTTCATTTTGATTAAAAGTTACAGAGATGAATGAGACAGGAAGTTACATCTATTCCTAAACTCCTCCCTCCCTACAGTAACACACTAGGCACTATATACTCCTAAAGCTCAATATGCACACATATACTCTTAAAGCTGAACCAGCCTATATAAATCTACACAACTACTGCACAAAGATGAAACTGCAGGAGTTATTGGTTCCCCCATTCCAAAGTCATGTCCCCCTTTGCTGATGGCTCCGGGACTGTCTTGCAGGAGGTGGTAGGCTCCCTTTAAGGTTATGTTCACATAGAACAGGTTCACAGCTGATTCAGCTGTGATAAAAGCCTTGTGGTTTTTGAAGTAAGTTCATAGTGTGTTATTGATGCGGGCGCTGATTTCACTCTATGCATTGGAAAGAATGAAAGCCGCAGTAAAATCCCACAATATAGATTGACATTTTGCAGCTTGAAAATCAGCACCGCTGGTCAATTTACTATGTGTGATTTTTTTTCACAGTGTGTAGATGAATTTTGTTGAGATCTCAACCACTTTACTGTTTATGTACAATGCAGAAGATTTTTCATCTCCAAATCCGCGGTGGAAAATCAACATCAGGGGCCTGGCTATAGCATGAATGGAAAGGGGTCCTGCATTATGTGATGAGTGGGGCCACTGTGAAATATTATATACTGCGTGGGTCAACTGTGGCACATTATATACCATGTGAGGCCACGGTGGAACATTATACTGTAGGGGGCTTTTGGGAGCATTTCATACCGTATGGGGCCACTGTAGAGCATTATACCGTGGGGAGAACTCTGGGGAGTGTTTTATACTATGTAGCAATATACTATGTATAGCATTATACTGTGTTGGGAGGACTCTGTGGAGCTCTTTATATTTTGTGGGGCGACAGTGAAGTATTATACTGTGCGTGGGGGGGACTCTGGGGAGCTCTTTATATTTTGTGCTGCGACAGTGGAGTATTATACTGTGAAGGGGCTCTGGGAAGTGGTTTTTATACTTTGTGGGGCCACTGTGGAGCATTATACTGTGGGAGTGAGGTTCTGGGGAGCATTATATAATGTGTGGGGCCACTGTGGAGCATTATATACTGTGAGGGGCCACTTTGGAGCAATATATGCCATGCAGGGCCAATGTGGAACATTATATATTATGTAGGGGGGTTCTGGGGAGCATTATATACCGTGTGGGGCCACTGTGGAGCATTATGTACCATATGGGGCTACTGTGGAGCATTATATACGATGTGGGGCCACTTTGTAGCAATATATACTGTGTGGGGCCACTGTGGAGCATTATACTGTGGGGGGATTCTGGGGCACATTATTTACCGTGTGGAACCACTGTGGAGTATTATATACAGTGTGACCACTTTGGAGCATTAAATACCTTGTGGGGTGACTGCGGAGCATTACAGTATATACTGTGTGGGGCCACTACGGAGCAATCATGCTAAAAAGTATTGGTATGTAAGGGGTTAAACCCTCAGCTGCGTATGTCACCATGGTAACTGCAGCCACTTACAACCAATAGGATTGCTGGATTTTAATTTGAATTAACGTTGACTGTTGTCAGTTGCTGCTCAGTGATGGAGGAGATGGACGTCCACATACCCGGCTCTGCTCAGCGTGGCCACGTCTTCGCTAGGAGATCGGGATCCAATCATAATACTGAAAACATGACTGATCACTAGACAAAACATACTACAGATGGGGGGGTTGTTAATAAATGTCCAGTATTAGTCTCTGTTCACATGAGCTTCTCTGTACATTATTCTGCTCCATCATTTATCGAACAAATAAGAAACATTTCCATTAATGTCTCTTCTCATCTCAATAACATTATTTCCTATGGCCAGTGGTGTCAGTTGTCATCTGTTATCTCCACTTAGTCAGGTTTGGGTTGTTATGGGGGCAGCAGAATAACACAGTCAGCTCTGCTATTCCCCATAGTTATACAAGTGAGAACGTGTTGTTTTTTTTTTTATAATATATTTTTTTTTTTTATTTTTTTTTATTATATTTTTTTTTTCATTTTTTGAAAATGTGATAAAGTCCGGTGTCGGGTTGGCGTCCTGGGGCCCAGCAGAGGAAATTACTGTTACTGCTCCCCCTCCGTCTATGTATGGCCACTGTTACTTCTATCATAAATTCTGTTGGTATGTAACTTATATGGTTTTATACCTGTTTCTGCACAGGAGAAGAATAAGAAGAATGAACCCATCAAAGGTATACAGGTACCATGTATGTAGTGGTATTAGTAAATGGGCCTCATTATGTGTAAGTAACTTTATATACAGTATATACAAGGAGAGTGTTCTTTAGCTATATATCTGTATCAGGGGTAGGCAACCTTCGGCACTCCAGCATACTTGCTCTGCTGTTCTTGGAACTCCCATGGGAGTGAATGGAGCATGTTGGGAGTTGTAGTTTCACAGCAGCTGGAGTGCTGGAGGTTGGTGACTCCTGTACTACATGCTGGTCTTGATAAATCCCACCATTATATGAAAGTTTTGGTAGGTAACTTTATATACAGTGAATATAAGGTGAGTATTCTTTAGCTACATATACACTAAATGCTGGTCTTGATAGATCCCACCATTTTATGTACGTTTTAGTAAATAACTTTAGGCATGTCTGTAGTTCTTGTCTCTTAAAAAAAAAAAAAAAATGTCTCTAATTATTATGACTTATGTTATACATACTTTTATATATTGTATGTAAGATGTGGTCATACCCCCACTGATCTCCATAGGATAGGGGATAACCTGCTTTGTTGGGAAAACCAATTTAAGTTATCCATATCTCTATATGTGTGTAAGGGATGTGTACTGTATATAAATAATTCATAAATATTATAATGAATGTATACAGTATATAGTCATGTGTATGTATTTAGATATGTCTGTATGCAGTTTCACTCTGGTCATATATCTCTCTATATACAATATGTGAGAGGTGTAGTAACTTAATATACCATGTGTAAGGTGTTTGTATCGTAGCTATATAGATAGATATGTATGTGTGTATAACACAGGACTTTATACTATGTTTTCAATATAAACAATAAGCAAACTGAAAGCTCCCGTCTTGTTTCTAACATTACAGTATGATGGATGCAGATAGAATGTGCTCTGTCTGCGTTTGCCATTCTATCACTTTTAAAGTCCATTGTTCTGATTATATGAAGGATCAGAGCAACAAACTACAAAGCAGCAGTGTAAACCTAGTTTAAGCCCCATTCAGATCACGTTTTTTACATCCATTTAGCAGATCCCTTTAGTGGATGCAAAAAATGGACACAAACCGAAACAGAGTTGGCCATCCATTTAGATAGAGATCTATGTTCCAAATAAACAGATCCATTTCTATCCATTTTTATAGACTGACACAAAAGTATGGTATACTATGTTTTTGTGTCCATCTAAAAAACAGACAGAAATGGATCTTTTTGATCTCTATGTAAACGAATGACCATTACATGGCGGATGTAAAAAAATCATGCTCTGTATGGAGCCTTAGGTAGTATTATTGATGTAATAGGTATCTCTACTTTCGGTATGTATAACGTGTGTAAAGTGTACACATGGAGCATATGTGTCTGTATATAGTCATGTCTGTATGTGTTGTCCACTTTTGTGATCTCGCTATATACATAATGTATGTCAGGTGTCTGTACGATGTATATACAGTACATACAGAATAAACAGATACACACATCTTTCTATATTGAATGTTCGGGTTCATCAAGACTAGCGTATTATATACCAGTCTTGATTATCCTTTTGACACTAGCAGATTTGTCTGATTCATGACTGGGTATCCTCCGACCGCAGGGCCTTCGGTCAGAAATCTACATTAGCTCATAGTGGGTTTAGATTTGTAGATTTCTGTTGACATGTATGCCACAAAAGTGCCATAAGCAATAGTGATTGCGGTGGAGCCGATGGCCTGACCTGCCCACTTTGAGAAAGGAGGTGAGGGCAGTGGAAAAAATGTTTTTTCAATGACTTTTCATTGGCTTTTGTTGTCTTTTGTGATAAGATAACCAATTGTAGAAGTTGGGGTTATCTCTGCTACAACTGTATATGTGTGTGTATATGTATGTACTTTTGCATAAGATATAATGTATATAGTTTACACTTTTGTAATTAATCATTCTAAATATGCTCTGTGTAAGGTATGTGTAATATATTACATGTCTATTAGAATTACTCACTATATTGTGCTTTGTATAAATTAGGCCTCAGTGATGTTTCAGCACAAATTTTACATGACAATTTTGAGTCCATCAGGCACCTAGAGGCCTTATTATGATGGGTCCCTACACTAACACGTTATATATAGGCCAGAGGATATCCTTCTTATATGCTCACGGTTATAGTGCAGTCTATAAGGACTTGATCTCTAGGGTCTTGTCTATAGGGGGAGTCCTTTATTTATTATATAAGTATATAATAATAATATAGGGGGAGTCCTTTATTATATAAGTATATAATAATAATAACAATAATATAGGGGGAGTCCATTATTTATTATATAAGTATATAATAATAATAGCAATAATATAGGGGGAGTCCTTTATTTATTATATAAGTATATAATAATAATAACAATAATAATATAGGGGGAGTCCATTATTTATTATATAAGTATATAATAATAATAATAATAATAATAATAATAATAATAATAACAAAAATATAGGGGGAGTCCTTTATTAATTATATAAGTATATAATAATAACAATAATATAGGGGGAGTCCATTATTTATTATATAAGTAAAGTCTTAGTGTAGGGACCCATCTGAATGAGGTCGCCTTGATGTGGCAGATGGGCTCGCACAATTTACCAAATGTGCGCTAAGAACCTCAGATTTATATCTTTAGTCAGTGAATACATGAAAGGGTAGTCTAAGAATTTTATCATTTAAAGCTCCACCCGCTTGTCAGAATTGGATCTAGTCTCTGACTGGTTTCTCTAAAACGTATTCTGGGATATCAGTCCTCATCTAATCTACCTGGTCTTTTACTTTCCCTCCATTAATTTACCTCTTACCTTGACTTGGGGGTTTTCTAGGTCTTTAATATATTATTGACCTATCCTTGGGTCATCAATATACAAGTTCTGCAAAACCCCTTTAAAGGGTTGTTCCAGCTAGAAACATTAATCAACTATCCACTCGGTAGATGGCAACTATAAGATTGGTTGGAGCCCATGTAGGCTTGCCACTAGACCGGTAAATCAGTGGCTTAGTCGGTTTTACTACCTGGATGCGGCTAGTTAAAGGGAGTCTGTCAGCAGTAAATTGGTTATAAACCTAATCCCAGTATCTTGTAGAGCTGATTCTGTTTCCAAATATGTCTCTGTTATTCATCTTTGGAGTCAGTGTAAACCACCATTTTATTCATATGTAAAAGAGGGGAAAAGTGCTTCTTGAGCATAGACTAAAGACAACTAAGATATTTCTCCAAAGCACTTTCCCCTCTTTTGCATATGAATAAAATGGCAATTTACATGAAAATGGTGCTTCAAAACTGAATAACAGAGACATATTTGGTAACTGTAGAATTACCTCTACTGGGTGAAGGTACTGGGATTAGGCTTATAACCAATTTACTGCTGACAGACTCATCATCTCATCACGTTCTGGACAGGCTCCCTGTGTGTGGGAAGGAGATGTCTAGTGCTACCTTCTGTTTGTTGTCTAAGACTGGGTTCACATTTGCGCAGAAACCGCCAGAGAAAAAAGTCTTGCACTGAGGACTTTTTCTCTCCACCGCTTTCAGTTTTTAAACAGCGGACACCCAGCGGCCCCATTATAGTCAATGGAGTTTGCCAGTGTCCATATGTAACCACTGTTTTTGTGGTCTGGCTCTCTGTCGGAAAGACCAGCGCTAGCATGAACCTAGGGTAAGTCCTCATGTACATGACCATAGCTCCTAACCGTCCCGCATCTGACGGGACAGTCCCGATTTTACACTGGTGTCCTGCCATCCCAGATAGCTTACAGTTTGTCCCACTATGCCCCTGAAATGTTTTGCTGTTAACAAACTTTATTAGGTTGGGGAAAAGGCCAAATGGTAGTTTCCAAATCCTAGTGGGCTAAAGGACCTTTGATGACGTCATGACCATGTGATCAGACTCTTCTGTGGGTGGAGCTATTCTTGATACTGTGGGACAGTGTGATGTTACACAGAAAGATAGGAACGAGAGTGATAGAAGATAAGGAGGAGAGAAGACAGCATGTGTGAGCAAGAGGGGGGAACTGGGGGCAGATGTAGGGGGCAGTTAAACTGAAGGCAGATGTAGGGGGCAGTTAAACTGAAGGCAGATGAAGGGGTCAATTAAATTGGGGGCAGATGAACGGGCAATGAAACTGAAGACAGATGAAGGGGGCAATTAAACTGGTGGCAGATAAAGGGGGACATTAAACTGGTGGTAGATGGAGGGGGCAATTAAACTGGGAGCAGATGAAGGGGGGCATTAAGCTGGTGACAGATGAAGGGGGACATTAAATTGGTGGCAGATCGAAGGGCATTAAGATGGTGGAAGATAAAGGGGGACTTTAAATTGGGGGCAGATGAAGAGGTGCATTAAGCTGTTGGCAGATGAAGGGGGACATTAAGATGGTGGCAGATAAAGGGGGACATTAAACTGGGGGCAGATGGAGGGTAGTTTAATGTCGCCCTCCAACTACCCCCACTGTTTAATGTCACCCTCCAGCTGCTCCATAGTTTAATGTCCCCCTCCAACTACCCCCACTGTTTAATGTCACCCTCCAGCTGCCCCATAGATTAATGTCACCCTCTAGTATCCGCCAGTTTAAACTGGGGTACGAGGAGAGGGACTTAATACCGTGGGGCAATTGGAGGGGAACAATATAATGGAGCATATAATGTTAGGGTGACTGTAGGAGCATTATACTGTGTGGGGGCACATGGAAAAATAGATGAGAATGGGCGAAGTCAACATAGAAATGGGTGGAGCTAAATTTGCCACGGCACGCATAGCATGTAACAATGGAATGGAGCAGAACCTCGCTTTGAAATCAGTGGGAGAGACAAAACACTCAGATGTCATCGGACTACCCTTGGCCTGCACACTTGGTCGTATGCATGAGGCCTTAGTATCTCAGGGAACATTAAACAATAACTTCCTGTGCTTAATGCTGTTACCTATGACATGTGAAAAAAGCCATGCCTTTGAGCCTGCCCTAATCCACCTAGCCCATTTGTGTCCTCCCACAGTATAATGCCGTTTATTAGCCCCGACACAGTATAATGCAACCTCAGTGCCCCCATACTGTATCATGACCCTTTGTGCCCCACACACACTATAATGCCCCCTTGTGACCTCTCAAATAGTGTAATGTGAGAGGAAAGTTTTCATTCTCCAAAATATCGGAAAAACTAAAGGTTACCATCTTAGAGAATAAGAGCTAATTTACCCCCTGTGGAGGAAACCTCTAGGGAACCATGGCTGGAGGACTGCCCTTCCCTTGGGCTTAGAAGGATAATGCCAACTTTAACTCATAAAAGTCATCTTAGAATTGTATATATAACACCTTTTTTTTTTTTTTTAAACAGATTTTACTAAATTTTTAGGGAGGTCTGGCGGGAGCCTGTCAGAAGCAGCGCCCGACTAACAATTCTCCCAGCCGCATCGCGCCGACTCGGGAGAACTTATAAAGATTACAAATTCCAGGGAGCTGGCAGGGGCCCGAGAGCAGCACCCGACTAACAACTCCCAGCCGCATCGCGCCGACTCGGGAACCGACAAATATGTCCCGGGTGCTGCATAACTTTTTGCCATGTCCTTTTATAACTAACCATCCAACAAACACCATAACGCCCAGGGGTACCATACCACCAAAGGTCCCCTTTTCCATGAAAGTTCCACCTTGAAGTGTGCCCTGCCAGACCTTCCTACCTCCGGCTGTCGTGACGAGACCAGATACACAATTACAGTATCAAACAAAGAAATTATACAATAATAGATACATTATACAGGTAAACGTGAAAAAAGCAATTGTAAAATAGTGTTTAAAAGAGGGCGGGTGGGGAGGGAATTGTTTCCTCCAGTCCTTGTGGTGAGAAAGAGGAAGAGATTTATTATTTATTTTATTTATTATGCTTACTTATATAGCGCCATCATATTCCGCAGCGCTTTACAGACATTGTCAGTCACTGTCCCATATAGGGCTCACAATCTACATTTCCCTATCAGTATGTCTTTGAAGTGTGGGATTCAAGGAATCTGCTAAACGGATGTAACGATCATGACATGAATGTACCCAAATAAATGTATATGTGTACCCTCATTATATACATTAAAAAAATAAAAAAATATATATGTGTGTGTATATACATATACACTCACACACACACACGTATACATACATAAATATATATATACATACAATATATCAACAAGTCTCAGACACAGTTTTATGACATCACAATGCCAGACAACCTCCTAAGAACATTGCCATGGTAACAGCTTATGACATCATAAAGACTAGTGACATCACATGGTTACTTATTCAGATGCACAGGTAGTCATCTTTGCATTCACTCACTACTGCCCGCTAGAGTTACATGTGAGTGCCCGCTGTATCTCACTGCAGTTGGATTTGGATTTTGTTTTCTGAAAATTTGCCAATCTCACAAAATGAAGGCAAACAAGAAAACAAAGCATTTGGAAAAAAGAAGACAACAAAATAAAAAGAAGTGAAGAAGATGGCCAGGAACAGCCAAAAACCGCTCAGGAACCTAGAGAATGCACAGGTAGGAGGACATCATGTAATAACTATGAGTCTGTGGGGCCCTTCTAGTCAAACCCTTCTGGTTTTATCAAGTGCTCAGAAGATCTTATGACTGTCATATAATAATAATGATAATAATAATAATAATAATAATAATAATCTGTAAGTGATATATTAGAAGTGCCCGCTGATGTCATCATCCCCATATCAATAGAGGATCTATTCTGTCACCTACAAAGTGTTATCATTTATATAAATCCACTATAATAAAACCATCAGCAATGAGTCCAAGTCCTTAGTTTGTCATCTTCTCTTACATTCTTAGAAACGATCCTATTTTCTTAATGGTATCTGTTCCATCATTCATTATGTATAATGGAGGCAGGTTCACCATCAGGACCAGTACACTACTGTCAGGAGCTCAGGCACACAAGGGCCCAAACACCCCTGAGGTCTGACAAACACTCACAGCTTCCTCTTTTGGAGCTATAAAATTTTATTTGTAATATGGCAGAGTCATATGTAATAGACAAGGACGTGCAAACCAGTTCCCAACATGGCACATAAGTGTAGATGTGCAAGTCCCAATTAGAAGTCAATTCTCTCTCCTCCATGGGCCCAATAAATATCTGGTATAAACCTGAGAGGTGGCATAAATTTATATTATTCCCTTTTATTTTACAATCAGTGGTCATTGTGCTTGAGAAGTATCTCAATCGTCCTCATGTCTTCACCAAGTGGACATAATAGGGGACATGGTGGACGCTGATGGATAAGATGCTGGTCATTGGCCTAAATGAGGCCCATGTATTTCTGAGGAAAGGCCTGAATGGAACTTCCATGTTTTACCATTGCTCTCTGCTGTGGAATAGTCTAGATTTCAACCTCCATCTTGTCATTGATATATCTATATGTTTCCTCTAGGCACATTTTACAAGTCATCTAAAGAGAAGCAAGAGGATGACATCAAAGGAAATGGAGAAATCCAAACTGGAGAAGAACTGGATAAGATAGAAAAACCTAAGAAAGGAAAAATGAGAAAGTTCTTAGCCCGTCTACAGAAACCTTGGGCATGGATTGCCGAATTAAAATGGAGAGGCACATATATCCTCGTAGAAGACAGCTCTTGTGAACAACCAGGCCCCAGTCGTGTCAACATGGTGGACGGCAGAGGTAGGAATCGTGTAACAACTAGGAATAGCTTCTTACATACAATATAAATTTATTTATATATAATTTAACAACGTTAACCTGAAATTCTGCAATTGGTTAAATTACGGCAGAGCAATATCTTAGTAAAGATAAATGTAGGTTTAGTTTGTTAAAAACACATCTATTCAGTCTACCACTATAACATATAAAGTTATTTACTGTCATAATATGCAATGTCCGATTCCACTAACATTATATAAATCTATATTTTCTCTGAAAACAGACAATATGCCTTGTGAAGGAAGGAAAAACGAACATGATGAGGGAGAACAAAACCGCATAAACACCAGTGAAAAGATGACAGAAGACTGTAGATCTGTCAAGAATTTCAACGCTGATGCTCTAAACACACTTGAGGAGCTCAGTAAATCTACACTTCAGAGCCGCACTTGCCACCAGGAGAAATCTAAAAAACCTGACATCTCCTTGGAAGAACCTGGCACCTCTGTGGAGTCATCACCTGGTACAGCGCCCCTATCATTGGACTCCTTTACATTCCACCGGACACTGGGTGCAGGAGGCTTCGGACAAGTCTACTTGGCAAAAGACATCATACGAAAAGATCCTGTTGCCATTAAAGTAGAGGATAAGAGAGATTTTACACAACTCGGATGCAGTTTTGTAGAACGCCATATCCTTCAACTCTCTCATGAAAATCCTTACATAATCCATGGCCTGGCAGCCTTCCACACGCTGAACTTTGTGTATTATGTGATGGAAGTGGCCACCGGAGGGGACCTGCTAGGTGTAAACATAAAGAACTTTCCTCTTGACACCGCCACTGTCAAATTCATCACAGCAGAAGTGGTCTGTGGCACAGAGTTCCTGCATACAAAAGGCATTATTCATCGGGACCTCAAGCAAGAAAATATCCTTCTGACCAGAGAAGGCCACATCAAAATAACAGATTTTGGCCTTGCTGTGACAGGCGTGTACAAGAGCACCAAAGAGAAGTGTCGAGGCACACCAGGATATGCAGCCCCAGAAATGGTGAAGGGCCAGGCACACGGGAGAGGAGTTGACTTCTTTGCTATTGGCGTGATCCTCTATAGACTTTTCGTCTTTGCGCCTCCTTTTCCTGGAAAACATCCAAAAGAAATGGACAAGTCTGTCCTCTACCACACTCCAGTCTATCCAGAGATTCTAATTCCTGATGCAGTCACACAGAGCATCATAGAAGGACTCCTGTGTAAAGACCAGTTTAAGCGGCTGGGAGTCATAGAGGAGGTCAGAAAACACCCATTTTTCTCAGAGATCCATTGGGAAGATGTAGAAGCCAGGAGGATGGCACAACCAGCGATCCTGATGGCAGGTTCTGTTGACCCAAATGTTGAAGAAATTCTGGACTACGCTGAACCATCACACCACATCAAATCTAAATATCAGAAGATGTTCAATCAATTCAGCTTTGTGTGTCCTGAGTGGTCAAAGCAGTACCATCCTGTCATCCCCCAGACCAAGGATTGTATGGCCAAACTTTTCACCAAGAGGTCATCCAGAAAGTAAAAAAAAAAAAAAAAAAAAAGGTCTAAACGGCATTGCTGGTGGATGACCAAAGCAAAAGCAAAATCCTTCCTTATCCCAGGCTCCTACTACCTCCATAACATACCCCACCGAGGCTTATGGATTCTTCATTCCTATACCTGTAACCTACCATCCTAGAAGACTGATGTAATGTGCTGTGCAGCAGTCACCCACCTTTACTATTGTAAGTATAACACCCAGTCATATCCATAGTGTTACTACCGCTCAGTAGTAATATACACTCATATACACAGTACACAATATCATTATTATGGACAATTCATACCCTGTAGTATCCCCAGTTATAGCTCACAGATCCTCTATACTACACCACACAGGAGAGCAGACAGATCCTCTATCCTAGAGCAGTCCCTTATAACATGTGTGTGTAATCCCCTTACCAGTATTTTCTATTGCCCCCAACACACACACCATTTATACAGTTGATATATGAAGAGCTCATTCTCATACACGTGTATTTGTCTTCTTACAGGAGTTAACTGGCTGATGTCCTAGAACGCCCCTCTCTTCACGAATCTGCGACAAAGCAACCAAGCTTCCACCACTTAAAATCCATGTAGCAGCAACAATCCAGGGATTTATTCCGATCGCCATATTTGGGGTCAGGAAGGAATTTTTTTTCCCTAAACTGAGGTCAACCCAAATATTAGTGCTCACGGGGTATTTTTCGCCTTCCTCTGGATCAACATAGCAAAGAATTATGAGGTTGAAGACGAAGCACTTATTTCAACCAAACTTGCTATGTTTCCATCTGTACATACCTGCTACAAACGTGGTGGCAAAGACAAATATTACCGGACTTGACTAGAAGGAAGTGGCTGCTCCTTCTGGCACGGAAAATGGACCGCACAGAAGGTAGCGTCTTGCGCCTTCTCCCTCCGTCCATAGACCTCCAGAAGGACGCGGCTGCTCCTTCTCCCACCGAAAATGGACCGCGCAGAAGGTAGCGTCTTGCGCCTTCTCCCTCCGTCCATAGACCTCCAGAAGGAAGCGGCTGCTCCTTCTCCCACCGAAAATGGACCGCGCAGAAGGTAGGCCTGCTTGCGCCTTCTCCCTCCGTCCATAGACCTCCAGAAGGAAGCGGCTGCTCCTTCTCCCACCGAAAATGGACCGCGCAGAAGGTAGCGTCTTGCGCCTTCTCCCTCCGTCCATAGACCTCCAGAAGGAAGCGGCTGCTCCTTCTCCCACCGAAAATGGACCACGCAGAAGGTAGCGTCCTGCGCCTTCTCCCTCCGGCCATAGACCGCCAGAAGGTAGCATCTTGTGCCTTCTCTCACCGAAAGTGGACCGCGCAGAAGGTAGCGTCTTGCGCCTTCTCCCCCCGGCCACAGACCTCCAGAAGGTAGCGTCTTGCGCCTTCTCTCACCGAAAGTGGACCGTGCAGAAGGTAGCGTCTTGCGCCATCTCCCCCCGGCCACAGACCTCTAGAAGGTAGCGTCTTGCGCCTTCTCTCACCGAAAGTGGACCGCGCAGAAGGTAGCGTCTTGCGCCTTCTCCCACCGGCCACAGACCCCCAGAAGGTAGCGTCTTGCGCCTTCCACTGTTACTAATAAAAATATAATCACAATCACAAATGGAGGCTTCAGTTCTTTCCATGTTTAGAACTTATTTATCACAATGAGACAAACTAATGTTAGTGCATGTAAACCTAGGAGGTTTAGGAGGAGTGGGCTGAATTCTGGCTGTATAATTTTGTATCTATACAGTGAGTTTGGTTATGTTGAAGAAATCCTGACTGTATGAAATGGATATGGTAACAGTGCAAACAGTAGTATCAATAGCATAGCATTAGTAATGGTGCTGGTTGTGCCTCACTCACGATCAGCAAATCTGTATAGTTCTTGATAATTCCTCCTTTTCTTATATGCCTTCAGTATTAGCTTTTCAAAGCTCTGAAAGCTAAAATCAGTCTAAGTAACAACCAATGGAGAGGTATTCTGAATACCAAACTGAGTAGGTATCCTCACTTTTGACCTTATACGGTATGTATATGCACTAAATAGTATTTGGAGAATTGCGCACAGAACATGCACGTTCATTCTCAGAAGAAGTTGTTGCCCAGCTTTTCCAGGCTGCTGAATTCTAAAGTTTGCCTAGAGATATAATGATAAATCTCCATGTATACAGATTCCTTGTCAAAGTCCTAGGAAATCTGGTTTAATCACAACCCCATCAACATTGTTACCCAACCCTCCCAGACTGCAGAATACCAGATCAGCCACATTATGAAGTGATGAATTCCCAACTCTCATATTCTAGAATAACTATTCCGATTTCCCATCCAGGAGCCCGGAAAAGTTGGGTAAGAATGCCTGAGAAGCTGTAATTACAAATCCTCCATTTTGTAACAAACCTACGCAAATTTGCCAGAGACCACGGAAACCTGGGTAACTAGGACTGCTGAATACTAGATCTACCCAAATAAATCCTCCTAGTTACTTCATAATTACCTTAAGTACCATAGCTTGTCAAAATTCCCTTTCAGGGTGCTGGTAAAGCTGGTAAAACAGCAGATGGAACTTTAATAGAGACTACTGAATATTAAACCTATCTTCGTAGATTACTTAAAGGTATTTGAGCAGTTCAGTGAGCTAAAAACAAGCAAAGCCCATGGAAACGTCTGACACATTCCTCTTCAGATAAATTTGCACCCTGAGATCACACACACTCTGCCACGTATGGGTAACGTCTAATATGGAGCTCCGAAATTCCAAACCAGACAGCTCAAGCTTGGTGTGATATTATACTTGTTTGTTAGTTTAAAGGGATTCTATTATTTAAAAAAACAAAACAAAAAACTATCCCTAAATAAAAAGCACATCGGAATAGCCTCTAGAAAGGCCACTCTTCTCCCACCCTTAACCTTCAGGTCCGCGCCGCCGTTCCTGAGCCCTGTCTTCTTTCTTCGCTATGCAAACCAGTCTCCAGAAAGCACAGGGGGTGCTCCCCGAAAGCACCAGCCCGTCACAGGCTCCTGCGCCGCCTCTCTCCTCCGCCCCGACGCGTCCCCTGCCCCTCACTCCTCCCCCCACATCTGAACTAGTCGGCACATAGCAGCGGCCATACCAGTACATCACATGGATCACCAACTACAAGGGACAGAGTAATAAGAGAAAATTCTCTTCACAGAGATCAGAAATTCATGGGTTAACCAACGTCAACTCCCCGTCTACTTTTATAAGGCCATGTTCAGATCACATTTGTGTCTTCACTCTGCATGTGACTCAGTTTATGTCACAGGTTTTCACCGCAGCTTACAACCTTTGCAAAGCTGTAAGCAGTGGGATTCCCACCGTGATTATATAGGGGAAACCATTGCAAAAAAAATAACCCATTTGGGTAGTTTTTGAGGCAGCAGCATTCAGACAGGAGAAAATCAGCAAAGAGTCGCCCTGTCTGGACACATCCTTAGGCCTCATTCACACAGCAGTATTCTGCTCAGTACTTTGCATTAAGGTTTAAAAACCAAAATCAGGGTGTAAAAGACAGAAGACACACACAACTTTCCATTACACTTTCTCATTGTAGATTCCATAACTGGTTTTGTCATAAGAATACTGATGTAAAACACTGAGCACAATACTGCAATGTGAACATAATCTTAGGCTGAGGCCCCGTGTTGTGGAAAAGCAGCTTTTTTTTTTTTTTTTGTTGCAGATTTTGCTGCAGTTTTTCAAGCCAAACCTAGTAGTTGCTACAAAGGGAATGTAAAATATATAGGAATGTCTTATACTTCTCCCTTCTTCTCCAACCGCTCATGGCCTTGGCTCAAAAAACCACAGCAAAATCTGCAACAACAACAAAAAACAAAACAAAACACTTTTCTGCAACATGGGTCCTTAGCCTTAGTTCACAATGGTTTTTTGTGTTTAATATGAGATTATAAATCAATGGGTTGTATCCCAATCGGATCCTTACTATCAGTCTCTGATCCACACTATGTCAGTGTGAACAGGAACATCGGAAAACACTCAATATTGAAAATGACAAATACTACAATCATATAAGAAAAAGCACTTATGCCCGGCCCTAATTGTAAAATGCGACTATAGCAGAAGTAGGATCTTAATTCAACCTTCCTTGGCTGTCACAGAAGAAACACATTTATGAGTCAGGTATTATGTACATTATGGCAAATGTTAACCCTTGAACTACATTTTACATTCGTATATATAATTATTTCAAGTGACAAAACTAGATACATTGTAATATTTCTTATGTACTGATCCTACGTAAAACCTGTATTATAGCCCAGAGCTGTATTCATAATTCTACTGAGCTCAAAGTTGAATTCTCTTGACACTGTCATGGCTAATCCCATCCACACACTGCAGAAAATAATCCGCAGCGGAAATGCGGTGATTTGAAAAACGCTTGTGTTTTTGTAAATCGCAGCATGTCAATTATACCTATGGAAACACTGGCTGTTTCGCATAGGTATAATGAAAGCAGAAAGTCTGCAGGGAAAAACTCTGCGGACTTTGTGTGAAAAGTACTGCAGGAAAAACCATTGTGCATTTCTGCCACGGTTTTTCCCGCAGCGCTTCTCGTTGCGGCTCGCTACCAGGGGCCTTGGCCTAAAGAAGCGGGGGGTTTTTCTGCTGCGTTTCTGCAATGTGGGGTCTTTGTTTAAAGGAGTATACTGGTAATTACAAGTTCTAACTCTTTGATACTTGGCCATCTCACCTCTGAGGCCTCCAAAATCACAAGAATGTTCCCTATATAAATAAAGCAGCAAGTCGCACATGCCTGCTGCCAATTCATTCATGTCTATGGAACCGCCTGAGATAACAGCTGCTCAGTTATCTATAAGAGTCCCATGGGGTTGAATGGAGGGGCAGAACACATATGCAACATGCTACATAGTTTATACTGTTCCCAGACCCCCACCAATGAGGAACTTAGGGGATAACTAGTCGTTACCGGAACTTCATTTTGATTAAAAGTTACAGAGATGAATGAGACAGGAAGTTACATCTATTCCTAAACTCCTCCCTCCCTACAGTAACACACTAGGCACTATATACTCCTAAAGCTCAATATGCACACATATACTCTTAAAGCTGAACCAGCCTATATAAATCTACACAACTACTGCACAAAGATGAAACTGCAGGAGTTATTGGTTCCCCCATTCCAAAGTCATGTCCCCCTTTGCTGATGGCTCTGGGGCTGTCTTGCAGGAGGTGGTAGGCTCCCTTTGTAGAAGTTCGGGTTATCTCTGCTACAACTGTATATGTGTGTGTATATGTATGTACTTTTGCATAAGATATACTGTATATAGTTTACACTTTTGTAATTAATCATTCTAAATATGCTCTGTGTAAGGTGTGTGTAATATATTACATGTCTATTAGAATTACTCACTATATTGTGCTTTGTATAAATTAGGCCTCAGTGATGTTTTAGCACAAATTTTACATGACAATTTTGAGTCCATCAGGCACCTAGAGGCCTTATTATGATGGGTCCCTACACTAACACGTTATATATAGGCCAGAGGATATCCTTCTTATATGCTCACGGTTATAGTGCAGTCTATAAGGACTTAATCTCTAGGGTCTTGTCTATAGGGGGAGTCCTTTATTTATTATATAAGTATATAATAATAATATAGGGGGAGTCCTTTATTATATAAGTATATAATAATAATAATAACAATAATATAGGGGGAGTCCTTTATTATATAAGTATATAATAATAATAATAACAATAATATAGGGGGAGTCCTTTATTATATAAGTATATACAGTAATAATAATAACAATAATATAGGGGGAGTCCTTTATTTATTATATAAGTATATAATAATAATAACAATACTAATATAGGGGGAGTCCATTATTTATTATATAAGTATATAATAATAATAACAATAATATAGGGGGAGTCCTTTATTAATTATATAAGTATATAATAATAACAATAATATAGGGGGAGTCCATTATTTATTATATAAGTAAAGTCTTAGTGTAGGGACCCATCTGAATGAGGTCGCCTTGATGTGGCAGATGGGCTCGCACAATTTACCAAATGTGCGCTAAGAACCTCAAATTTATATCTTTAGTCAGTGAATACATGAAAGGGTAGTCTAAGAATTTTATCATTTAAAGCTCCACCCACTTGTCAGAATTGGATCTAGTCTCTGACTGGTTTCTCTAAAACGTATTCTGGGATATCAATCCTCATCTAATCTACCTGGTCTTTTACTTTCCCTCCATTAATTTACCTCTTAGCTTGACTTGGGGGTTTTCTAGGTCTTAAATATATTATTGACCTATCCTTGGGTCATCAATATAGAAGTTCTGCAAAACCCCTTTAAAGGGTTGTTCCAGCTAGAAACATTAATCAACTATCCACTCGGTAGATGGCAACTATTAGATTAGTTGGAGCCCATGTAGGCTTGCCACTAGACCGGTAAATCAGTGGCTTAGTCGGTTTTACTACCTGGATGCGGCTAGTTAAAGGGAGTCTGTCAGCAGTAAATTGATTATAAACCTAATCCCAGTATCTTGTAGAGCTGATTCTGTTTCCAAATATGTCTCTGTTATTCATCTTTGGAGTCAGTGTAAACCACCATTTTATTCATATGCAAAAGTGGGGAAAAGTGCTTCTTGAGCATAGACTAAAGACAACTAAGATATTTCTCCAAAGCACTTTCCCCTCTTTTGCATATGAATAAAATGGCAATTTACATGAAAATGGTGCTTCAAAACTGAATAACAGAGACATATTTGGTAACTGTAGAATTACCTCTACTGGGTGAAGGTACTGGGATTAGGCTTATAACCAATTTACTGCTGACAGACTCATCATCTCATCACGTTCTGGACAGGCTCCCTGTGTGTGGAAAGAAGATGTCTAGTGCTACCTTCTGTTTGTTGTCTAAGACTGGGTTCACATTTGCGCAGAAACCGCCAGAAAAAAAGTCTTGCACTGAGGACTTTTTCTCTCCACCGCTTTCAGTTTTTAAACAGCGGACACCCGGCGGCCCCATTATAGTCAATGGAGTTTGCCAGTGTCCATATGTAACCACTGTTTTTGTGGTCTGGCTCTCTGTTGGAAAGACCAGCGCTAGCATGAACCTAGGGTAAGTCATCATGTACTTGACCATAGCTCCCAACTGTCCCGCATCTGACGGGACAGTCCCGATTTTACACTGGTGTCCTGCCATCCCAGATAGCTTACAGTTTGTCCCACTATGCCCCTGAAATGTTTTGCTGTTAACAAACGTTATTAGGTTGGGGAAAAGGTCAAATGGTAGTTTCCAAATCCTAGTGGGCTAAAGGACCTTTGATGACGTCATGACCATGTGATCAGACTCTTCTGTGGGTGGAGCTATTCTCGATACTGTGGGACAGTGTGATGTTACACAGAAAGCTGGGAATGAGAGTGATAGAAGATAAGGAGGAGAGAAGACAGCATGTGTGAGCAAGAGGGGGGAACTGGGGGCAGATGTAGGGGGCAGTTAAACTGAAGGCAGATGTAGGGGGGCAGTTAAACTGAAGGCAGATGAAGGGGTCAATTAAATTGGGGGGCAGATGAACGGGCAATGAAACTGAAGGCAGATAAAGGGGGCAATTAAACTGGTGGCAGATAAAGGGGGACATTAAACTGGTGGTAGATGGAGGGGGCAATTAAACTGGGAGCAGATGAAGGGGGACATTAAATTGGTGGCAGATTGAAGGGCATTAAGATGGTGGAAGATAAAGGGGGACTTTAAACTGGGGGCAGATGAAGAGGTGCATTAAGCTCTTGGCAGATGAAGGGGGACATTAAGATGGTGGCAGATAAAGGGGGACACAAGATAATATGCTCCACAGTGTCCCCACATAGCATAAGAGGCTCCCCAGCAGCCCCTCAATCTATAAAAGGCTCCCCACAGTGCATATGAATAAGTCTCACAGTATAATAGTCTCCTCATATTGCCCCTGCAATATAATGCTTCACATTGGCCCCACACAATATGTTCCCCAGAGGCACCTATTATAATGCTCTACAGTGGCCCCACACAATGTAATATGCTCCCCAGTGGGCCCCCACAATATAATATGCTCGCAGAGGGGCCCCCTGTTATAATGCTCCACAGTGGTCTCACCCAATAAAATATGCTCTCCAGAGGGCCTCTCCAGTATAATGCTCCACAGTGACCCCACACAGTATAATATAGTCCCCAGAGGGCTCCCCCTGTATAATGCTCAGCAGTGGCCCCGCACAGTATAATATAGTCCTAAGAGAGTGCCCTCAGTAAAATGTACTCCCCAGAGCCTCGAGCAGCTTCAGTCAAATCCCTTGAAATTCTTTTTGTTGTATAATTATTGGAGGCCCAGGAGAGGTGTAAAAAACG
Organism: Leptodactylus fallax; assembly: GCA_947044405.1. Classification (NCBI taxonomy): domain Eukaryota; kingdom Metazoa; phylum Chordata; class Amphibia; order Anura; family Leptodactylidae; genus Leptodactylus; species Leptodactylus fallax. The sequence goes on along the minus strand of CAMRHE010000241.1, from coordinate 3,115,666 downwards.
GTGTAACAAACAGTTTCCTCTCCTTACCTCTCCTGGGCATCCTTGCGTTGCTCCACTGTCAGGGTGACAAAATGATGGTGCTGCAGCAGTCAATAAAACTTACATTAGAGGGAGTCAAAGTCTCTCTCTGGGGCTCTTCTCACCCCCTCATACTGGCTACGGCATGTGCATAAAGGAGGCATAGATGGAATAAACACTCGGCTATGAACACCCAGAGGTGTGCATCCAGGTCATCTAGATCAGGATCTCCGACATTGTCCTATGACCTGCCAAGCGCTGCATCTGTAAAGGTATAACGTGAACTTCTGGAGTTATTCTGAATGCAGTAGAGCAGATTTTGGTCAGTGGCCTCAAGGCATGTTAGAGAGCTGACCGAGCGGCCCATTGTCAGCAGCCTGTCAGCAGCATTCGTGGTGGAGTACATTGCCAATCTGCCCCTGTTTACACATACCTGAAATATGAGATGAAATGTTAGTGTATTTATTTTTTTCAATGCAGTGTATCATGTTTTTATTTAGTTACTCAAATAATTTGTGGATTTTTCAGTAATACATAGGGCTTTATTTTTATATATTTAATGTTATTTTAGAATGTTTTTCTAAAGACAATTAGGAAAATTTTTAACAAAGTATTGGTTTTTCAATTTTTTTTTTTTTTTTTTTTACCCCTCTACATAACACTCTCTGCCTTCTCTATGGGGACTTCTGCTGTCTGTGACAGGTGTCCCAATTCTCTCACTGCTGCACAATCTCCATACAGCAGCAGATTTTGAAATGACGTTACAAAATGTCATTGCAGAGTTGTTTGCTAATATACTTGACATTTAAAGATGCTAGTCAGACAGCAAGCCATTGAAGATTGATATAAATACACTGGAGCAAAGCTTTTTGGGTCAAAGTCTGCGATATAGCTGTATCAAATTTCTGGCATACATTTTCTTAATCATTGGGTTGTGCAGATAGGAGGTCACAGTTACATCTCTGTGCTGTTGTAAAAACCTTAGTTCCTAATCAAACTAAAGGAGTAGCTTTGATCTTAATTACTGTAACAGAATGTTTCCTAGACTGCTCTTCCTCTCAGCTAATGCATTAGGCTATCAGACATTATGGTCACCCATGTGACACAAACAAAAAATCATATCAGGAATTAAAAATCAAGTGATGTGATGTTACTCCTGCAACATCCACAGAATATACCAGCTCTCAAAAGAGCTATTGCTGAAACTGTAATACAGAGAGGGGGGACAAAGCTAAGTAAGGAAACTACATTAACTAAGAAATCATGTTCCTACACTGCATAGAATATATTATATTATAATATAATATGATATAAATGAATAGTTTTTCCAGATTTGTCAAAATAATTAAAAATTTGTATACATACAGCTCACCAGATCTGCTGTGTCGCTCTCTACCCAGTGCATGGGCCACGCTCCTGACTCAAGAATGGTGTAGTTAAACAGGTTCTGTCCAGCGCTTGGATAAAACAAGACCAAATTTTATTCACAGCAAGTTAAAATTCACATGGGAAAAAAAAAAATCACAGATCAGACCTTGCTACATGTTTTGAGGGCTTGAAAGAGAACCAAGAAAACAGGGTGGGACAGATCCATCAAAATTTGCAGAGTTCTGTTAATAAATGATTCTAATGTGAACAACAGATAAGTGGAAGTAGCAGTCAGCTGGGTGGGCCTCCTCAGGATCTTTGGGCCCCAGCCCTTGCCCGGGTATGCCGGCTGCTGGTGCCAGCCCTGGCTTTGTCCAGTAAGATATTCTAAAAATGGTGCATTTGCCATGCCAATTAGCTAGATTGGAGTCATCTGCCTCATTTCTATTGGAACAAATTACAGAATTAGCAGTTTCATCAAGGTCACTTTGCAGAATGGGGTAAAGGGGACATTGAAGGTAGGATTAGCAGGGTATTGCCAAGTTTAGAAGCGGGGGCAGTATTTGGTCTTATCTCAGGGAGGAAAAGAGTCACTTCTCAGGAGAATTGCAGTGTATCAAAGCAGTGTTTATGAATATTAGTCAGGTGATCCTCCAGCAGTCTTTCAAGAGTTAAGATAAACAGGAGGCAGAAGATAGAAAACTTGTCTAATGCTGATGAACACCTTGATAGAGGATGTGGAAGTGGCCTTTTCTGGACTGCTGTGAGACTACAGGATGAATTCATAGCCTTTTCTTCTTTGGCTCTTGCTCGAGCATCTGATGCCGCTCCCAAAATCACCTAGAGAGGTGCAAGGTTAATAGAACATTATAAGTTTGCCAAAAGAGAATCAAAAACTTGTTAATTAATCAATGCATCCTTATAGGCAACAAATTGGCAGAACACAACACCAAAATTTTCCTCCCCTCCTTCTGTAAGCCTGAACTTTACAGTGGTATGACACAGCCAGTTGGAGTTGGTCGGGGGCCCTACAGAATTGTAACAGCGGTTGGGGAAAGCATGATTCCCCAACTGTTGTCCCCCTTCTAAAGATACTACACCTCTGAACTCTCCAGGCAGCAGATATGAGTGCCGATCTCTGCTGTGTAAATATATGATATTTACAGGGGAGAGGCAGCCAGGGTATCAGGCTTTCCCTGACTGATGTCATGGGCTGGAGTAGGGACCCCACAGTAGATAGCACTTTTAAAGTATTATTTAATTTACCTGCTATTGATGACCTATTTTCTGGATAGGACATCAATAAGCGATCAGTGGAGGTTCAACACTTGGAGTCCCTGTTGATCATCTGTTTGAAGGGACGGCAATACTTGTGCAAGTGCCATGACCCATTTATTATTTACATAGCACACTATCTTTTTTATAGCTGCCATGAGATGGAATTACAACCTCATCCTATAGAAGTGAACACGTGGTCACTATAAAAAATATGGCGTGCAAATAACGCCCACACTAGAACTGCAGTCTCTTCAAAAGCTGATCAGCAGAGTTCTTAGTGTTGGACCACCACTGACCTGTTATTGAATACCTTTCCTAAAAATAGGTCATCAATAGCAGGTAAATTAAATAATAGGTGACTAATACCAAGGGACTGGAATAACCCTTTAAAAAGGTTATCCACCTTTTTATGTTTGATGGCCCATCATTAAGATATGAATATTGGATACTGCACTGCTTACTCACCGTATTCTTGATAACAATGGTGTGGGAACTATAGCTGTATCATTTTCAAGTCTATGGGACATTGCTGCCATACTTATAGCGCCGCAAGAATACACTGTAGAGATGAGGTAGGGGACCCACAAGACTTTAGTTATGCCACTGCTTCATATATAAAATTTTAATTTATGTAAAAAGATTTCCCTGTGTATAATGCAGGAGAAAAAAATTTGCTTCTAAAAGAGGAATCAGCTAGAGGAGGACACAGCTGCTTGTGAAGGGTTATAATAGTGCTACATTGTAATTGAGCTGATTATTGCATATTATGGGATTGACTATTTGTTTTTAGTCTTTACTAGACTTTCACTTTTGAGTTTCACTTGATTTACCACTTATCTTATCTGATATTAAAGGGGTTGTCCGAGGTTTTTTAAATGTATGACATATCACTATATGGCTGGTACTGTAATTTAGCTCCCATTGACATGAATGAAAGCAGAGCTGAGGGTAACAGTGCCTAGCCACTGTTTAGTGCACAGAGCCACCTCCTTCCTGTTCCATGCACTGCATAGTACTGGGAACAAATGCATCCCTGATCAGTTGATCCATGCGGGAGACAGCTGTCAGTCTCTCACCAATTACATTAAAAAATCCTGGACAACCATTAATGAGTAATTTGCATATTTCTATTACCTACAGTAGATACCACTGAAAAAGGTCCAGCCAAACCAAAACATTTGGTACAGAGTCAAAGTTTACTCAATTGCTGTTTAGTTAAAAACTGCACATGAAAAAGTCTTGCATGAAGGACCTTTTCATGCAGCAAAGTGATGGGCACTCCATTATAGTCAATGGGGTCCATTCATTGGTGTTTGACTCAAGAAAGATACATTCCCTTGGGGTTCCATTTTTCTGTTTCTAACAAACAAAATTAATTCAGCAAAGTGTAATTTGCTCTGTGTGAATGATTTTTCCAATGTTTATTCTGAAATAAAACATAGTTTTATATATAGATTACCAAAACATTGAGTGCCTAGGAATTCCTTATAATATCAGCAGAGATGACAGGTCCTCTTTATGGAAATGTGATGGTGATGGATTAACTCTAAAGTATAAAATAGCTTCCAATATTATACTTTAGAACCTACTAATTTCTATTACCATGCCACATAATGCAGTATTTGTGGTAGAAGAAGGCAAACAGTAATACATTTCATACAGCTTCATACTTTCAAATTCTAAGTTCAGAATGATATTTCAACATGTATAATTGGAATTATTTCCAACAATGTTCTATAAAGGCTGAAGTCAACAGAATGTCATAGATGCTTAGGATTTGTTAGAATTGAAAATAAAATAGAAGCATTTGTAATAATTCTGTACAATGTCTAACCATTGCTTTTGACAGCTCTGTTTAGAAAGATAGCATTTGAAAAACATCCCTCGTAACAGAACATCACAGTTGTTAGATCCCATTGTACCTTCTGATTAATGGTATTATAAAATTGAGCTTTTCTATTTCTGAGACAATTTACCTCCAGTTCACTAGAAAATTGACCTGTTTTTTTTTCAAATATTCAAATTTTATATCTGGAAATAGAAGTATTTATTTTTCCAAATGAGAATGTGCACCAAGCAATAAAATAAGGTGAACAGGTTTGCATAATGCATAAAGTTTTTATGTGTTAAGTTCAGCTTCATTAACAGGTAACTATGTAACAAGTGTTGAATTGGAAGGAAAACTTTTAGAAAATAACATATGTAACGTATTTTCTGAAATACTACCTGTACCATATGCCACGCCAAAATCAAGTGACTTGAGAACTAGTTAGGGAGAAGGGCTTTGGGTTTTTTGAGAACTGGTTTAACTTTTGGATGCAGGTTTTACAGTAAGGAAGAGCTACTCGTGAATGTGGAGGGTGCAGCTGTGTTATGGGAACTGTCTAAAGCCCACACTGTGGGACAATACATGTGAGGTTAACATGTGAAGGTTCTATGCACATAGAGGTAACGAGATGAGTAATTCTGTACTTTGCATGGTGGAGTACCTGGATGACATCTTGATCTGCTCACCTCATCTCACATTGCAATAAGCATATTTCCTAAATTCTATTATGCCAAGAGAGAACAGTCTTTATGCCAAGATTAGGAAATGCAGCTTTGAGAGATCATCCTTGTCATTCCTGGGCTACATCATATGAGAGATCATCCTTGTCATTCCTGGGCTACATCATATGAGAGATCATCCTTGTTATTCCCAGGCTACATCATTTTCTGATCAGGGCCTTTAGATGGATCCTGAAAAACTATATGCTGTTCTCAACTGACCCCATCTCTAGGGTCTTTAATGTCATACAAAAGTTTCTTGGCTTCACCAATTTTTATCTTAGAAAAATCCAAAAGGGAAAATGGTAAACCTCACAACAGTTGGACCCATTTCAAGCCAGGTGGTCACTTTTCTTTGCAAGCTTCAGTTTTCTCCTCCATTTCAAACTTGACAAAATGTTACAGTATATGCCTTGTCTCACTCTTTTTAAAGTTTTCCACAAGTCACGTTGTTATTATAGCACCTACAAATAAAAAACGGACACCCATTCCTCAGTTGTCCTCTGGAAATAAATTGTATCAGTCTTTGAAGAACATATGCATGAAGATTCCTATTACAAATGTGTTCCTTAATCATTCAAGTTAGTGAAACAAATCAATATCAACACAGGAAACAAAGGCACATTCAGTGTGGGAGATGCCAGCCGGAAGGAAGCGTGCTTGCTCGAGGTTTACTCCAAACCAAACGTTTACTTTTCATATAGCAAAGTTAAAAACACACGACACATTTTGGGGCTCCTATACCTCTTTCTTAAGTGTGAAGTGTTTGCTCTTCAGAGTTTCAAGGACACTGACATTAAAGAGGACCTTTTTGTACCTTGTTATAGGCGCTGCTGCGCAGACCCTGGGGCACTTTGAATTTTCTTCCTAGCCCCCACCGTTGCGGAGTTATGAACTCTGTTATTAAAGCTCTTCACTGTCAGAAGGGCGTTCCCTGACAGTAAGTGAAGGGCTACATCATTTGCATCGCTCTGACACTGTCCAATTAGCAGAGGGCAGTATCAGATCGGCTTTGGCTGTGTCACCTCCTGAGAAGTTGTGAGATCTCATGAGATCACACAGCTGAAGCTGTCCTGTGCTAAGTGGAATGCAAATGACGTAGCCCTTCACTTACAGAGGACTGTATTAGAGCTTTGGCTGAGTGATCTTGTGAGATCTCATAACTTCTCAAAAGATCACACAGCCAAAGCCGCTCTGACACTGCCCTCTGCTAATTGGACAGTGTCAGAGCGATGCAAATGATGTAGCCCTTCACTTACTGTCAGGGAACGCCCTTTTGACAGTGAAGAGCTTTAATAATGGGGTTCATAAATCTGCAATGGTGGGGGCTAGGAAGAAAATTCAAACTGCCACAGGGTCTGTGCGGCAGCGCCTATAATAATAGTTCTTTAATAGTCCCACCATGGAGAAATTCAGTGTGTTACAGCAGCAAAGATAAGCAGATACAAATATAAATACAACATGTACAGGAATGTTCCAAGGTAAGAGGTATTACATTGATAGTAGACAGATAGATGAGAAGTAGCGTGGGGAGGGGGGGATTTAACAGGTAGAAAGATATTTCAGTTCTCTGTGTGTAATGATCTCCGCTTAGGTCGGTGTTGGTTGTACAGCCTAACCGCGGTGGGGAGGAAAGACTTCCGATAGTGCTCCTTCTCACACTTAGGGTGGAGCAGTCGGTCACTGACAGTACTGCCCAGCGCTATCACAGTCTCATGCATGGGATGGGACTTCTTCTTCAGCATGGAGCTCACCACGGACAGAATCCTTCTATCACCCACCTCCTGCACTGGGTCCAGTGGGCTCCCCAGGACATTGCTGACCCTTCTAATCACCTTGTCAAGTTTATTTCTATCCCTGGTTGATATACTGCTCCCCCAGCAGGCCACTCCGAAGAAGATGGCTGATGCCACTACCGAGTTGAAGAAAGTCCTAAGAAGTGCCCCACGGACTCCAAAGGTACTCAGCCTCCTAAGCAGGTAGAGCCTGCTGTGGCCCTTCCTGTACGGGACCTCCATGTGATCTGCCAGTCCATGGAGCATATTATTAAGGAGCATACCCAGGTACTTATAGGTGTTCACAATCTTGATGCCCGTCCCCTGGATGTCCACTGGTTTAGGAGGGCATCTGCATTTACGAAGTCCACCACCAGCTCCTTGGTCTTCTTCAGGTGGTTCCGCTGGCACCAGTCCACAAAATCCCGGTTCATTTCCCTGTACTCCCTGTCATCATCGTCTGTGATGAGACCTACTATTGCAGAGTCGTCAGGATACTTCTGTAGGTAGCAGCTAGATGAGTTGCACCTAAAATCTGCAGTGTACAGTGTGAAGAGGAAAGAGGCAAGAACTGTATCCTGAAGTGCCCCCGTATTACAGATCACGGTATCTGACACACAGTCCCGGGCTCTCACGTATTGAGATCGGTTTGTGAGGTAGTCTAGGATCCAGTTGGAGTGGTGGTGGTCCACTTCAGCAAGGCCCAGCTTGTCTCTCAGTAGCACAGGCTGTATGGTGTTAAAAGCAATGGAGAAATCAAAGAAGATCACTCTCACCGAGTTCCCTGGTTTCTCCAGGTGAGAAAGAGCCCTGTGCAGAAGGTGGATGATGGCATCATCTACCCCAATGCCCAGCCAATAAGCAAACTGGAGAGGGTCCATAGCGAGGCTCACTAGAGGGCAGAGATGTGTGAGAACCAATCTCTCTAAGATCTTCATCAAGTGGGATGTCAATGCTACAGGTCTGTAGTCGTTGAGGTCCATAGGGTGAGGTTTCTTTGGAACTGTTACGACACAAGAAGATTTCCATAATTCAGGGACTATTTCCTGCTTCAGACTCATATTAAACATATATGTAATTATACTACACAGCTGATCCCCACAAGTCTTAATTAGCCTTGCACTGATGTCATCTGGCCCTGCGGCTTTCCTCACCTTGACCTTTTTCATCTCCATCCTCACCTGGGCATGTGTGAAGGTCAGACTGTGGTCAGATAAAGACAGATTTCTCGATTTACTGGTCTGGTGGGAAGTAGCTGCATGGGGTGAAGTCATTGTGGTAGGGGAAACTGATGGACATGCTGGGGTGGGAGGAGCTGGTGTGTGATCAAATCTATTGAAGAATAGGTTTAGTTCGGTAAGCCAATTAACATCTGCCTCAATCTGGCAGACAGACTGTCTATGACCAGAAATTGACTTAAGCCCCTCCCAGACTCCCGTTATATCTTTTCTTTCCATTTGCTTTTTCATTTTTTCCTTATAATTGGCTTTTCCCTGCCTGATTTGATGCCTCAGCTCCTTTTGTACCTCCCTCAGCCCCTCCTTATCTCTTGTTCCGAATGCCATCTTTTTCTCTTTAAGTAGTGTTTTTATATCAGAATAAATCCATGGTTTGTAGTTGAAGAAGCTCCTCACCACTTTTGTGGGTACTGTGTTGTCCACACAAAAATTAATGTAGTCCGTTATGCAGTGTGTGAGTCCTTCTATATCTTCTCCATAAGAATCCTGCAGCACTTCCCATGCGGTTGTGACAATCCCTCAGAGCCTCATCACTCTCCTCAAACCATATCCTCACTGTGCGGGTGACAGCTGGTTCTCTACGTACAAGTGGCTTCTACACAGGTCGAAGATGCACTAGGTTGTGATCTGATCTTCCCAGGGGCGGTATGGATGATGAGTTATATGCCTCCCTCACATTGGTAAAGAACAAGTCCAGTGTTTTGTTGTCTCGGGTGGCAGGTTACATACTGTGTGAAACTGGGCAGTGTGGATGGTGGAGAGACATGGATGAAGTCTCCAGACACAAGAAGGAGGGCCTAGGGTTGTCACGACTGCAGCTGGCTCACCGTAACAAGGTACAAAAAACTGCACAGCCCTGGGGTGGTGAAAGGTCCTCTTTAAATAGATATCAGAAATGACAGGTAACACACCCATTAAAGAGAGACCACTCAAATGGACTGCCCATTACAATAGACATTTTAAAAAAATTTGCATATTAATATTAATATTAACAGCACACGTAATTAAAAAATCAATGCATAAAAAACAACACAAACTTAAATGTATGTATATAGTATACAGTGGCATGCAAAAGTTTGGATACCCCTGGTCAAAATCACTGTTATTGTGAACAGTTAAGCAAGTTGAAGATTAAATGATTTTTAAAAGGCATAAAGTTAAAGATTAAACACACTTGTCTATAATTTTAAGAAGTATCAGTGTATTATTATATTTGAGTGCAATTTTAGAGTGAAAAAGGGAAAGGAGTACCTTGGAAAAGTTTGGGAACCCTTGTAGATTTGTGTGTTCAGATAACTTTGACCAAGGTCTCAGACCTTAATTAGCCACTTAGGGTTATAGCTTGTTCACTATCATTGTTAGGAAAGGCCAAGTGATCCAAAATTTTCAGCTTTATAAATACTCAGCCTTCTCTAACCTTGTACCAAAAAACAGCAGCCATGGGTTCTTCTAAGCAGCTGCCTAGCACTCTGAAAATGAAAATGGTGGAGGCCCACAAAGCAGGAGAAAGCTATAAGAAGATAGTGTTTTCAAGTTGCCCTTTCTTCAGTTCAAAATGTCATTTAAAAATGGCTGTTAACAGGAAGAGTGGAGGTCAAGATAAGGTCTGGAAGACCAAGAAAAATTTCAGAGACAGCTACTCGTAGGATTGCCAGAGTGGCAAATCAGATCCCCGCTTGACTGCAAAAGACCTTCAGGAAGATTTAGCAGATTCTATATTGTTCTACTGTTCAGTGATACCTGCACAAATAAGGCCTTCATCGAAGAGTCATCAGAAGAAAACCTCTCCTGCATCCTCACCATAAAATTCACTGTCAGAAGTTTGCAAGACAACATCTAAACAAGCCTGATGCATTTTGGAAACAAGTCCTGTGGACCAATGAGGTTAAAATAGAACTCTTTGGCCACAATGATCAAAGGTATGTTTAGAGAAAAAAGGGCACAGAATTTCAGGAAAAGAAGATATTCTCCAACCATTAAGCATGGGGGTGAATCAATCATGCTTTGGGTTGTGTTGCTGCCAATGGCATGGGGAACATTTCACGGGTAGAGGGAAGAATGGATTCAATGAAATTTCAGCAAATTCTTGAAGCAAACATGACACCATCTGTAAAAAAGCTGAAATTGAAAAGGGGATGGCTTCTACAAATGAATAATGATGCTAAACACACGTCAAAATCCACCATAGACTACCTAAAAAGGCGCAAGCTGAAGGATTTATCATGACCCTCACAGTCCCCGGATCTGTACATCATTGAAAATCTGTGGCTAGACCTCAAAAGAGCAGTGCATGCAAGACGACCCAGGGATCTCACAGAACTGGAAGACTTTTCTAAGGAAGAATGGATGAAAATCCCTCAAACAAGAATTGAAAGACTCTTGGCTGGCTACAAAAAGCGTTTACAAGCTGCAATACTTGCCAAAGGGGGTGCTGCTAGGTACTAACTATGCAGGGTGCCCAAACTTTTGCATCGGGTCATTTTCATTTTTTGTTATTTTGAAAATGTAAAACATAAATGTAAGGGAATTGCCAGTTGAGCAATTCTCCAGTGCTGCTGCAGAACCCTGGGGGGGAGGGGCACAACATGAAAGTGAGCCCTAAAGCTGAACCCCCCTCTGTCCCTGGCTAACTTGCCTGATCTGTCCTAGGCGACAGCCAGCAACCGGTCGACAGTCCCTTCGTAGTTTAGGTGACAACACAGAACGCAGACAGGACAAACAACAACAAAGGGAGGTCAGCTAGCCAAGGGGTCGGCAACAGTCAAGCATTGCAGTACAAAATCACAATCCAAGAGAATAGTCAGAGACAAAACCAGATTCAGGAACAGGAATACAGGAAATAGCAGAATAGGAGCTAGCAGGGACAAGTCACAAGACAGAATCAATAGTCAGCGACCATATGAGGGCTGACAACCTGTTTATAGAAAGTCAGGACCTGCCCCAGACTGGATTGGTAGACAGGCTGTCAATCACACAGGCAAGGCTGAGATTAACTATTAAGAAGCCGAAAGAAACAAGGTGCTGCACACGGGTGTGGCAGAAAATCAATTATATAGTCTAGGACAATGTTCAGACTGAGCAACAAGAATCTTATGCAAGGAATCAAACTGAATATGCCTCTTTCACCGCAGCGTGGGCGTGGGAATGTGTCTTCTTTAATGTTATGCCTTTTGAAGATCATTTTATCTTCAACTTGCTTAACTGTTCACAATAGCAGTCATTTTGACCACGGGTGTCCAAACTTTTGCATGGCGCTGTATATACAAATATGATATAACTTACCAGATCTTGACAGGGGCGCATAAGTGAATACATAGTGTACTGCATTAGTCTTAACAGAAGCCAGATATATACAAATAATACAAATTATCAGGTACTGACAGGAGCACATAAGTGAAGACATAGTGTATTGCATTGGTCTTAACAGAAGGCAGATAAACCCTGCTATAGATAGACCGCTGTATAAACTTTTAATTGACATGATTCCCACAGGGGATAAAATAGTATTAAGAAGGACATAAAACCTATTATAATTAAGAAAAACAGGAGCATTAGAAACAACTTTTAGGTGAACTTAATAAAGCATAAATCGGATGTACAGTACCCACCAGATGGTATCCGCCGTGAAAAGCATTCGTTCTTTACTAGTTAACATTGGACGTGCACCGGAGTAGTGCATGCCCTACATCCTCAGCATCTCAGATCTCAATACTGGGCAGACACAGGTGATCAGGGATGCCCAGTTCCGAGCACTCCTGTAGATATGGTAGCATTTAACACTGGGCACTGAGCATGCGCAGTAAGTTCCGCCCACACATGCTCAATGCAGGGGTATACGATACTGTATACTGGGCAAGAGTGTGATAGCTATCCTGCATTTGCCCGTCAGTCATTTGGCAAACTATATTGATGTTAATTATTTAGGAATACTGGCACATGTGGTGTACTTATTTGATTTTGCGCACTAGATACTCAAAATTGTTCATGTGCTCATATATTTTACAGACTATTGGTTGCATTGTCCAGAAGGGACTACGTATAAACACATTAAGGGTGGGTTCACACCTGCGCTTGAGTCCGTTTGCTGCCAATCTGAGTGAAAATCTCGGGGAACAGGATCGGCATCGGATACTGACAGGTTAGCGACGCATTGGTTAAAAACCCATTCATTTGAATGGGTTTTTAAAGCAATGCGCGGGTGTGCGCTTACACCCTCTGCGCTGCGAATCCTTTTTTTTCATCGTAAACAAAGTCGGACATGCAGGACTTTGTGTCCGACGAAAAAATACGACTTGGCAGCGCAGAGGGTGTAAGCGCACACCTGCGCATCGCTTTAAAAACCCATTCAAATGAATGGGTTTTTAACCAATGCGTCGCTAACTTGTCGGTATCCGATGCCTATCCCGCTCCCCAAGATTTTCACTTGGATTGGCAGCGGACGGACTCAAGCGCAGGTGTGAACCCACCCTAAGTGTGTAAAATACATAAAAATACATCTAAAAGATACAAATGTATATATTAAAGATAAACAAATCACTCAAATAATATTAAAATCAAAACACGCATATAATATAATAAATGCAATACGTATGATAAATAAATAATTATAACATTATAAATAGTTACAAAATACTATCTTGTGGAGGAAACAACTGGGTATTCTGATCAATAGTTCATAGATGCATGGTCACGATTCCTAATGATAATGATTAATAATGATATCAGTTCCCTGTATCAGACAGGCCAATACATCTTACATTCAGTATTTGTTTCAGATCTCTTTGAGGAATATCGCTAAAGGAGGATATCAGTAAATTAATATATGTGGTAAAAATAAAAAAAAATAATAATAAAATTTAAAAAAAAAAAGGAAGGGGGCTTCAAAAAACAGTCATATACTCAAGTGCTTCATTGAGACTTTCTGGCACCAATGTATTAAGTTTATAAATCCAGACCATCTCTCTTCTTTTTAGAGAGTTGAATCTGTTATAATTTACAGGGATTTGGTCAAATGCTGTCATGGAAATCCCGTCAAAACTGCTATTGTATTTGGCAAGGGAGTGTCGAGAAACGGTGTGTATTAAATGTCCATTATTGACGTTAGAACAATGTTTGTTCAGCCCCTCTCTCAGAGACATAATCATTCTGCCCACATATTGGAAGTCGCATGGGCACTCCAGAACATATACAATGTAAGATGCTGAGCAGTACAGCCTATTTTTAATAGGAAAGATCTTGCTGGTTGAGTGGCTCTTTACCTGGGTGGTGCAATGCTTGATGTTATTACAGAATTTGCACTTATTGTGCCCACATTTATAACTGCTGACATTTTGTCCAACATTAGGGATCTGTGGATTAGTCTTTTTTTCTTTTTTTGTTTTAAGGCGACGGGATGCTATTAGATTTTTTTTAATGCCCTTGCCCTCCTGACTGTAATTCTAGTATTGTCCGGAAAATGATTCTAAGTTATTGGTCATTTTTTAGGATATGCTAATTTCTCTGTAGAATATTAGGAATTATATTATGATCCCCATTATAAATTGTAATAGAATTATTTTTAAATTTGTTGTCCATGGTTTTAATACTTGGAACCAAGCATTGTGTTTGCCTAAGGTTTTTGGCCTTTTGTTTTGCTGCTTTAATGGTCTTGGAGGGATAATTTCTTTCCAAGTGTTTTTGTGAGGATATTACTTTGTGAGATGTAATCTCTATGCCTTGTACAGTTCCTCCTTATTCTTTTGAATTGTCTAAAAGGCACATTGTTTTTCCACTTCCAGTAATGTAGACTTATATAGTCTAAAAGACTGTTACAGTCTACTTTTTTGAAAAAAAAAATATTTGTCATAATTTTATGCCTTATTCCCATAAGTAGTAGGTCAAGAAACTCAATTTCACTGGTATTTGTTACCCCTGTGAATTTTAGGCCCCAATTGTTATTATTTAAATATGTTGTGAAGGATTCAAAGGTATCCTGGGAACCTTCCCAAATAAACAAGAGGTTATCGATATATCTCTTAAAATATATTATGTGATGTGACCAACATTGAGCCCTATAAATAAAGACCTCCTCAAAATTCCCCATGTAAAAAATTAACATAACTTGGGGCAAATTTGGTGCCCATGCCAGTCCGCCTTGTTTGTAAGAAGATGTTCTTCTCAAATTCAAAGATGTTATGTTTATATATTGGATAGATATGGTTGGGTCTCCATTCAAAACTGTAGAAATAGCTGCAAGGTCTTTTCCATGAGGTATATTGCTATACAGGGAGGAGACATACAGGGTAGCCCATATATAAGTGGGTTTCCATTGGATGTGTAATAAATCTCCAATAACACACGCAGAGTCCCTCAGATAGGATGGTAATATGGTAACATATCTCTGCAGATGGGTGTCTATGAATTGGGACAAATTCCTGGTGATGGAGTGGATACCCGAGATTAACGGTCTTCCGGGTGGGTTGATTGGATCCTTATAGATCTTAGGCAGATGTAAAATAATGGTAAAGTAGGGTCTTTTATAAGGAGAAAAATCTTTTTCTTTTTTGGTGAGGGTTCCCTCGTGATAAGTATCAAGAACAAGTTTTTGATAATCTGCCATGCGACTGTTGGTGGGATCTTTATCAAGCTCTTTAGGTAAAGCTCCTGTAGGTAAGCTTCCTTATTCTGAATCACAATCCCTCCCTCCTTTGTCTGCATTTCTGATTACATTGTTGTCATTATTGGTTAGAGAGCAAAAAACTCTATCTTCCTCTTTTGTTAAATTAGATAATTTGTTATTATGGAATCGTGGGAGTTTTCTAAAGTCAGTGGCAACCAAGGAGAAGAACATATCCACATGACTTCCTCTATGGTGTACCGGGTTAAAAAATTATGTGGGTTTTAATTATGTTGTTATAGGAGACATTTCTCCAGCATTGTTAGATGGTTCTATGGAATTATCTAATTCAGTAGGGATTATGGGTTCTTTAAAATTGGGACCTACCCTCAGTTTTTCTGGAGTAGATTTCTTGGATACAGTATTGGACATTATTTGGAAAAGTCCGTTTAGAGTGAGTTTTCTTATAAATTGGCCTAAATCAATGAATAACTGTAAACCATCTGGGCTTTGATCAGGGCAAAAAGACAGTTCTTTGTTTAAAAGTCTGGTTTCAGGCTCCCACAAAGCATAGTCAGATAAATTAAAAATACATGTGTTTAGATTGTTTCTTTTGGGATTGGGACTTGCGTAATCCAGTGCAACGTTTATGTTTTTGGCCTCCTCTGCAACTTCTTTGTTTTTTGTGAGGAGTGAGGAACTCCAGGTGGATTGTCTTGGGTGTTCCTTTTGAGATTTAGCGGACTGTAGTAGTCCAATATTTTGGTGTAAAGGGGGGGTTCCTTGATGTGTAAGGTGGTAACAGAGGTTAGAGTGGGAGATAGGCCTGAAAAAGATTCCTTTTCAGAGGGTATAGATTGTGTGGATATTTCCATAGTTCTCTGGATCAGGGATATGGAAAGTGAGGTGTTATATAAAGATTCATCCAATTCACCATTGAGTGAGGTGTCGCTTGAGGTGCCGCTCAAATAATTGTTTCTACTGTTGGGAATGGAACAGCGAGTGGGTTGGGATCTGATGACATTGATGTTACTACATTTTCGTTTTGGCTAACCTCCTTGGGAAGGATTGGAAGTTAAATCTATACTTCCAAACTTGGTAGGTGGCATAACCAGGGAGGAAGGACTGTAGACCAAAGGTTCAGAAACTGAATCCATGTGTTCCACTGAGAATTTGGTGTCACCCGAGTGTGTAATAAGAGTATTGGATATGGAACCTGATTATTTCAAATGCTGAATGGCATGTGAATTGAAAGGAATGGAAACTGTTGATCAGTTCTGATCAGTGACTATGTTTTAACTTTGTTTAGGAATTTTTTATTATTATTATTTTTATTTGTGTTTTTGTTGTGAAGAGGTATGGATTTGTTCTTAATGTTGTTCACATGTTGACAAATGGCTTTTATTCTCAGGGATTGAGAAGCACCTGGTCAGTGCAATCTGAACTCCTGATTTGGAAAAGGAGAAGATGGTGTGTCTAATAATGAAGTAGTTTTGAATTTGGACTTCACCCAGAATTTGATGTTATTTTCAGTGAAGTCTCTCAACTTTTTACTTTTAGTCTCAAGAATTTCTCTTTGTCAGCAGTTCGTGACCAGAGGACTCTACTCATTTTTATAAAGTCCGAATGATTCCTGAATTAATTAATGTTTTCACTCCACATATTATTTTTTTCATCTAATTCAGTAGCTAGATGTTGACGTTTCTGGGAGAATCTTTCCATTAAACCTCTTGCACAGTGGTAGAGGTACTGATAATAATAATAATAATAATAATAAATGTTATTTATATAGCACCAACATATTCCGCAGCACTGTACAATTTGTAGGGTTCAAGTACTGACAAAAAAGATACATTACAAAGAAATAGTCAATTCACACACTGGGACTGAGGGCCCTGCTCGCAAGAGCTTACAATCTATGAGTTAGAGGGAGTGAAACAAGAGGTAGCGGGGCGGCAACAGATGTAGCATTGCTTGTACAATGGTCAGACAATTTTGTAATAGCGGTTACTGTCATTACACATATATAAAGCTGTATGAGCCGTCCCCAGTCGTGTCCTTTAACGTGCATATGGTGCCTGGACATATAAAGTTAGTCTGATACGGCATTATATCCTGTGAGGTAATGTTGGAACATCAACAGAGGAGGGTCCAATCGACTTTACACTTTATACTTCTATTGTATTAAGTCTGCATTGCTCAGTGCTTGTTCTTTCCTTATTTATCAGTGAAACAGATCAAGTCTTTATTCTGTAAGTCACACCTACCTGATACTCTGCATATATCTAATTCATTGCATGCTCAAACCTCTTATCCTCAATAGTTTCTCTAAGATTTAAGCCACTGGCACTGCTCTTGTAGAACATGAAAACAAGCCCAAGATTAATGTCATCCAGGACTTTAAAACAATGGCTAGGAAATCATTTTATTTGGTAGATTATAAGGATTTCAGTCCTGAAGAAATTAAAGTTGACAGAAAACATGAATGCTACTGTTCTTCTCAAAAAATGTCTTCTTTATTCTGGACCCAAGAAGAGGGGACATAAGGGGCTGATACTGTGACACTGGCAGTTTGAAGTCTGTAGAAGATGGTTATGGCTACCGGCTCACTTACTGGTTCCACTGCACTCCTTCTCCTGCTGCTGTGCTTGTGCATCCTTTCTATTGTTCCTGATTCTTCTGCCCTAGGCCACACACCAACAATTCTGTCCCTGACCAATCCCAGCCTACACCTGCCTTTATATATCTGCTGCACATTTATGTGGGCACATGAACAAAGGTTCCTAACTTGCTAGTGTTCCACCAAAGAATTGTATTGTGTGCTGAACCATTACTGCATTTAACTCCAGCTTGTTAGCTGATCACATCTCTCAGCTGCATACCTATACCTGACTCCTGTCAGTTCCTTACTTCGAACATGGGTGACTCCCCACCTATTGCCTGACGTATGACTAAGCACAAACTAGTACTAGCTCTCTTCTTTAGACATGGTGTATAACACCAGATTGTTATCCCTAGTGTACAGATTTATAAAAATACATTGCGCATTACCTGTCTGGGCAAAGCTACCTGATACTCTACCATAAGGAATTTTTAGAATCTTCTGGGATATTTTAGTTTTGACATGGTGATACCTTCTTTACTGGAATTTGCCTCTGAGGACAGCCTCTGTTGTCTTTTCACACTCTAACACAGTTCTGTCTTCATATTCCCTGTGCCGGCTGAGGGTGCACCTCGATCACAAGGAATAACTTCCACCCGGAGTAAAATCTATGAGCTGGTTTCCAGAGCTAGATTTCCACCATCATTTATGCCACTTTTCTGGCATAAATTATAATAAATCTTGTGGGGTTGTTAGCTCTGTACCCAGAATGCCCTCACCATGCCCTCTTTTGGTGGTGGAAAGTGGCGTGGATGGCTCAAAAACGTCAGCAGTGACGATATACTGTATGTCTCAACTGGCATTTAAAAAGTCAAACCTTGGGAAATCTAGCATAGAAAAATAATGAATTTTCCCCATGGAGTCTGAACTAGAGTCTTTCCCTCATACTGTAAATATTTTTTAACCTAACCTCTTATCTTGCTCAAATTGCTAAGGGTTTGCAACAATATAAGGCTAAGGCCCCACATTACAGAAACGCAGATACACAGCAGATAAAAACACTATGTTTTACAGTACTAGCAACTTGAATGAGATTCTGGCTAATCACATCCACACATTGTGGAAAACAAAACGCTGCGGAAAGCTGTGTTTTAAAAACCGCATGCGTTTTTTTAAAAATGCAACATGCCAATTTTACCTGTGGAAACGCTCATGTTTTCACTATATATTTAATAGAAGAAAAACTGCAAAAGAAAAAATGCAGAAAAAATGCAATGAAAAAAGCAGTGGCAAAAAAACACGATGTGTTTCACTGCGGTTTTTCCAAAGCGTTTTTTTAACTGCGTTCCGCAATGAGGGGCCTTAGCCAAAAAAGTGTAGGCAAGAGCTGTCAGCCTAAAGACTGCCACCTGCAGACTTCTAAATACCTCTCTCTACAGACCCAACAAATAGATGTGTCAAATAATAGAACAAATAAATATCTTATTATAAACATGCAAGGGTATGCTCACAGTGGTATAAATACACTAAGAATCTGTGCCACTTTTTTGGGGTAAAAAAGTCACAAACCAGTTTTTTGTGGCATAAATGTTGAGCTGGTGTAGATTTCTGCAGAGGCGCACAGCTTGGTAGAGGATGCGTCACCTAATAATGTATCTGGGGTATCCTTTGCCATTGAAGGGTCCATCAAGACTAACATATTGCCATATATTATGGGGTGCCTTTTATGCTGAAATGTGTGTCAAAAGTGGCCACGCAATAGTCCCATTGTTATTGGTGGGAAACGGTGGCATTGTGTAAACTTGAGGACCCCCAACATGAAGAACTAACAAGTCAGGGCTCACAGTAATACCCAAAATGCAAGTGCAGGTGCATCCTCGAGCATCCTCGATGCTGAACACAAGCAATATGAAATTTGTTTAGGCTTTTTATCATTGTCAGATAGAAGTTTCAGATTTCACCCCATACAGTAAAGAGATGGAATCTGCAGCAAAGATGAACATACGGCAGAATTGAAAGTCTGCTGGAGGCTTGTTTTCCCTGTGCAAAATTACCATTACATGAAGGTGGCAATTTCTAACCCCATCTACATGCACTGTACTGTAATAAACTCTGTAATAACTGGAAATAATACACATAGAACTGTGATCTTGGAGTCATATGAAAGTTGAGAATCTTATCTCTGATACATGATACCAGGAGTACTATTCTAGTTATATACTGCATAGGTAAAAAATTGTATTCAGCACCAAATCCAAGGCATATTAATATAAAAAATAACTTTTATTTTTCCAATAAAAAAATCACTCCATAGGTTCAGTGGTTAGTAACAGCCTACGCGTTTCGGAACGATGTCCCTTACTCATGGCATAAATCACAAAACCAAACACACAATATTTAAAAGCAAAAAAAAAAAACAACAAAAAACCACACCTCTGGGAATCAGATGTCATCATTTAACTAATTAACACATCCCCACAATAGCATATGTCTGCAAACCCACACTTTCCCTCACTGAGTACAAAAGGAATATATCCACATAAATACATATTATGTCACACATAAAAAGACATATACATAAGCACAAAAGAGTAAATATAAACACTCATAAAGAAAACATAAGATATAAACATAAATAGCGTTAATGTCATTCAAAATATTTAAAAAAAAAAAAATAAAAATGAACAATAAAACACATCAACATTAACACGATCATAAGAATGTAGCGCATAAACGTGTGCCCATGTATAATAAATTCACAAGAAAGAATTTTACCATTGTCCTTGAAAGAGCTAAATCTTGCCATAATCCAAGACCATTAAACACAGAAAATGAAACTAAACAACAAAACAATCATGTGACATATGGTCATGTGATGAATCACATGACTATTCAAGGAAGTAAATACAAAGTATCTATGAGAAAGATCCACTCCTGTAGGATCATACACAATCTATAGAAGTAGCCAGGAGGAAAACACCACACATATCAAAAACCGCTCATATATTATAATCACATATCCCTGATTTGTTACCCAATATACCAAATTATACAGGAATACATATAAAATGCATTATATACCCTCCTAATCCAATAAATAAAAATTAATATGGTGACAGCATCACAGACGCATAAGAATAGTAGATTAATAAAAATAGGACAAATCAGATCTGATATTCATCCCACCTGGAAACTGAGTACCCAGCTTTAGAATCCAGAAAGCTTCCCTTTTTAATAGTTTTCTACGCCAATCCCCACCTCTGACTGGTCTAGGCACATATTCAATTGCACAAAAAGTGAAACTAGTGACATTGCCCTTATGCTGACAAATAAAATGTTTTGAGGCATTAGAAACATTTTCATTAGGACTCTTATTACAATCGGCCAGATGTTCCGTAATCCTGATTTTAACCGGGTGTATTGTACAATGTGTGTTAATTAGTTAAATGATGACATCTGATCCCCAGAGGTGTTTTCTTTTTTTTTTTTCGCTTTTGCTTTTAAATATTGTGTGTTTGGTTTTGTGATTTATGCCATGAGTAAGGGACATCGTTCCGAAACGCGTAGGCTGTTACTAACCACTGAACCTATGGAGTGATTTTTTTATTGGAAAAATAAAAGTTATTTTTTATATTAATATGCCTTGGATTTGGTGCTGAATACAATTTTTTACCTATGCAGTTTATTACCATTGAGTCCAGACGTCCAGGACCTTCTGTCTTCGTGCACCATTTCTATTACTAACATGGACTGCTGAATATATCTACGGGTGGTGAGCTGTATATTTTGTTTGACTACTATTCTAGTTATATGCCTGAGATATAACTGTTTGAGGTGACCACCCTCCTGTCTCAGTTTCTCTGTATTATGCAGGAGCTCACACATCCATTCTCCAGTGAAAAACACTATACAGATTTCAGCCAGCATTAGTGAAACAATGGAAAGAATAAATGAGCAACAGAAGTGGATTTCAGCACAGAATTTCATAGAAAGGAGATAAAATTCATTATAAAATACATTACAACATTTATTAATGACACAAACGCTGCCAGAAAATGAAATATTGTTTGAAAATTCAGTTGCTCTTTAAAGGGGTTATCCAATTTCTGCCTTAGGATAGGCCATTAATATTAGATCTGCGGGAAATTGTGCTGGGGAATAGGAGTGAGAGGGGAAGCCATGCTGGCAGGTAGGAACTACATAAAAGTCATGCTAATGACCAAGAATGTTGGAGCTGAACTACAAAATGTGCACGCACTTTACCAGAGAAGTAGCATGCAGGGGCGTAAATATCGGGGTAGCAGCGGTAGCGGCTGCCACAGGGCCCGGAACATTATGGGGCCCGGGACCCGGAGCCCTTTGGCAGCCGCTACCGCGAACCCCACAAACACTGTTATTATTATACTCTGGGGTCTTTTGAGACCCCGGAGTATAACGATCGGGGGCCCAGAGGAGGTGAGCGAACATAAAAAACACTGTAACTCACCTCTCCTACGCTCCGCAGGCTTCGGGCCTGTTTGGTGACATCCCAGATGTCAGCCGACGTCATTATGCGTCGCGACGTCGGCCTCACTCACGCGAGATCTGCTCCAACATTGAAGATGGCCGAAGTAGCACACAGGAGTGCAGCGGAGCGAGGAAGAGATAAGTAGCATTGTTTTTTATGTTTGTATCCTCCCCTGTGTCTCCAATCATTATACTCTGGGGTCTGAAAAGAGTATAATAATCGTTCATGCATGGTCCACTATGGGGCATACTACTGTGGGCAGGGGCCACTACGGAGCATAATTCTGTGTGCAGGGGCCACTATGGGGCATAATACTGTGTGCAGGGGTCACTATGGGGCATAATACTGTTTGCAGGGGCCGCTATGGGACATAATACCGTGTGCAGGGGCCTCTATGGGGCATAATACTGTGTGCAGGGGCCGCTATGGGGCATAATACCGTGTGCAGGGGCCACTGTGGGGCATAATACTGTGTGCAGGGGCCACTATGGGGCATAGTATTGTGTGCAGGGGCTACTATGGAGCATAATACTGTGTGCAGGGGGCCACTATGGCGCATAATAGTGTGTGCAGGAATGCGGTTTATGCGGGAAGGGGGGTTGGGGGTCTATGGGGAAAAGATCTTTGCAACAGGTGAAGCAATGATAACATTGCACACCTGACCTGGCTCACAACAGAAAGAACAGAGGCTGGAAGAGCGCTGAGCCTGCACTGCATCACACTTCAGTGCTTGAAATGCAAAGCATGGCTTACAGTTCCAAAAGTATACAGTATGTCAGTTTTTTTAAAATATGTTTAATTGCTGTGTGAATATACTCGTATACTAATAAGCCTGGTGCAGCCTTCTATCTTTGCAATCGAAAGTTTGAAAAACAGGCCTGTCATGCAGGAAAACATAAGTTTGAGTTGTAGTGAGAACTGGTTGAATCAGCTGACTTCTGCTGCAGGCTGGTCCACTGAAGGATGTCCACTATGTCAATCCAGCAGTGGATCCACCTATGTTTACTTAGACTTCATGTGATTTTTGCCATTCCATTTTTTGCCATATGGTTCAATTCCATTGCATATGAGCTCCCATATTGTTGAATGCTTAAATGTATAGGAAAGGTTCCTGTAGGGTCAGCTTTGTAATTCATGTAAAGTGTGTAATGTGTGTACCGAGAAAGACAAAACAAAATGTTCAGTATGCCCTGCCAATTTAGACTCAAAGAGTAAATATAATTTCTTTCCAACACTTTGGATGCCAGACAACCTTGTTCTCCGGATCAATTCTAATTTGATCGTTGCAGCTATAGACACATGTAATGTCACCCTAAAGGCTCATGCAAATGGATGATGGCTCTAATCCTGCTTTTGGCTCTAAATAGATGGTTCCTGCATAGAGATGTAGTGGAGCCATGTAGACTGTGCCAAAGGTCCAGTTTGCATCTAGCAGTTTTTATTCATCTATTTTGAAGGTCATATTCACCCACACAAATTTTGCAGTGGATTTTGCCCATTGAACTGTAAAGTTTAAGCATACACACAGGGTCATAACAAGTACAGCATGCCCTCAAATGCACTCTAATTTTCACTACAGCAAAATGTTAATAAACTTCACTCACATGCATAATACTGTATTTTGATCTTTAGTTTATGCAGTCTGTAAATGTGGTCTAATTCAATTTATTACATATACATTTTTGTGCCAATTCTATGTTTTGACTAAAAGAAAACTGTTTTTATTGATGCTTGCATTTTTTAATGTTTTTGTTTTATCTCTGTTGTGTGTTATGGCACATAACAAAAAGAAGCATGATGAAACAGGACCAAGCCACCCATTAGTGTCGGCCCCATAGCAATTACTGGTGCTGCTTACCCACAGTAACAACATTGCAGTTCTTAATTAGCTAACACAAAAAGTTCTGTTACTTCTGTGCATGGATTTAAGATTTGAAATATCTAAGCAGTAGGAAAAATGTAGGAGGAAAAGTAGAATTTTTAAAAGGAAGCAACAGAAAATCTTTTTTAGCGTCAAAGACTTTATTAAGATGGATAAAAAAGACGCGAATACTACACAATTAGTCATTTACTTCAAACAAATCTCATTGCTGCTGATCTGAACATTATAATTAAAATTACTTCTCTTCACTGTTCTGTGCATAAATTATTCAAATTTTACCCACATAGATTATTCAAATATCCACTCTTCAAACTACTTCAAACACCTCACAACATTGAATTTACACTTTACAGCTGGCACAAACCGACTCATTAAGTGTTTGATAGAAAATAGTATAGAAATACAACAAAACTTACACAGTCTGTGTTTATATAGATATAGCGCTAATGCAAGAGAGTCAGAGACAGAAAGACAAACATTCAGCAGATGTTCAATAGCATTAAGATTTAGGGAATTTAACAAGGCCACACCTTGAATACTTTCCTTAAAAATGTTTGCAGCGTGGCACACTATCCTGCTGGAAGAGAACACTGCCATACCATTGGAATTCCTGGTTTGTATCAGGACATCTACATTTTACTGTTATAAATGCTGCTGCCCAAGCTTTGTTTCCTTCTGAGAAGCATGAGATAAGCCTATGTCCAGCCTAAATTATATCCCTGCCTCTTTCACTGTGAATACAGTATTCTACTGGGCATACATGACTAACAGCTTCACCAGAATGACCTACACACTTTGAACACCAAGGGGTGCTATTACAAGGATATCATTGAAACATTTCTGCAAGGAAACATTTTTTTATATCAGTAATTTACAAATATACTCTAAGATGCATATTAAGTTTTCTTATTGTCAGTTGTATTGGTAGCACAACTGTGTGCTGCATTTTACAATACCAGCAAAGTGATTGAGATTTAACAATTTAAGAGTTTTTACTTTTGTATTGAAATAAATGATGACATAAATGGAAAGAAGTCTTCTATTTGTCTTTCTATTCTGTTCATCTGGTATCTTTATGTCCATTGTTTGGATCCTCTGATGGATCAGAACAAACCTAAAGACAGTAATGTAAAACTACCCAAGGTGCAGAAGGGGCACTACCCCTACTAAGCAGTGCCCATATATGCAAGATAAAGAAGTGGTGCTATGTAGTACCCATAGATACAGGATAAGGACAGAGGTACAATGCAGTCTCTATATATGCAGCAGTGGTACTCTGCAGTGCCCGTATATGCATGAAAAGAGTAGCTGTACTCTGCCCATATATGCAGGATAAGTGAAGAAATACTCTAATGAAAGTTAATCAAAACATTACATGCACCCCAAAATGGTGCCTACTAAAAGTACAACTAATTGCACAAAAAATTAGTCCTCATATGGTTATGTTGATAGAAAAATAAAGATGGTATGAATTTTGGAACATGGTACCCTGCATTTTTAAAGAGTTAGATTCACCCAGCTCTTCAGCGCAATGTACAGTATAATGCAACCAGTGCTTTTTCAAGGAGATTGTATTGCTGTGTGCTTGATTTTTTGAACCTGCTCACTATGGATGTAGCTAGGACACCTAAAGAGTTAGAAGGGGTACACACATGCTTTCAGACATAAAGTATGCAATTTAGTTACCAAAATACACCAGAATTCTAGCACAAGCCAAAAACTAGTGTACATGCCTGGAACCACATTTATTAAGAGTTTTAGGCACTTTATGCCCTTTTTCGGCAATCAAACATGGCCATCAACAAAAGGGTATATCTTATGATGCTTCAATGAGTGACAAACTTTCACCACAATTATGTGCAAAATGCTGATGCAAAGTAACTCAACTAATATAGGAAGTTGTATATACAGTCTAACAATACACCAAATTTATTATCCAGCACCAGCCACTGTGATAAAACTGTATTTTAACAAATGCATTTTAAGAAGTGGTCACCGTTTAAATATCAAACAGGACTAGTAAATTTGCCCCACTTTGATAATAAAACATCAATCTACACAGAATTTTAGACTAGTCGAGTAAAAAAAAAAAATTATACTTTTTAAATGTATTAGGGTACTTTAGCACTAATCTGACTTTGAATTTTTAGATTTATATTTTAAATGTTTGTGTCTCTTATACAGGAAATGTTGCAAAACTGTCTTTATCAATGTCAGTATGTAACAAATTCAATTACCTTGCTAGGATGCTGACACAAGATGTGGCATACTGACAATCCATATGCTTTATTACTGCGCCATAAGCTTGGTGCCAGTTCCAACACAGAGTATTTTACCTCAGAGACGTTTATGACACTGAAGCTGTAGGTATAATGCTTAATGTACAATTTTTAAAATAAACTTGCAGATACATTTGTATCCCCAAGAAAAATTGTAGTTATGTTTCATTTTGCTACCAAGAAAAATGGTGGTTATGTTTTTGTTTACTATCAGGTGTATAGAAAATCTGTTGGGATAATCCTAATGCTCGTATACAAACTATATATAAGAGCTTTAGCGCCCATTTAAAATTTTGCATTACTTAGATAAAAGAGTTACTTTCTGCACTATTATTTCCTGTATAAACCCCTTTTATTTTTATAATATCAATATCTTATTGGTGGGTTAAAGGGAACCGGTCACTAGGAAAATGCTGTGCAATTTGCAGGCAGCATGTTATAGAGCACCGGATGCTGAGCAGATGAATATATTCATTTATGGGGAAAGATTCAGTATAACTTATCTTTTATTAGTTAAAATCTCTACTTTTCTTTGCTATAAAGTCAAGGAGGATGTCCTAACAGTGATTAACAGCCTTTCATCTATGACTGTACATATAGAGATAGCTGTGAATCACTGATAGACCCGCCTCCTTGACTGTATTGAAAAGAAAGAACAGAGCTAAAAATTAATCCATGACAAGTTATAGTTTTTCTTCAAACCTATATATTAATCTGCTCATCTGCTGGACTTCTCCACCTATTTGTTACATTCCTATATCAGAAGCCAAGGACCTATTTTACTTAGTATAGTACTAAGTACTAGTATAGCTAGTGGCCAGCTAGTGGATTTAAAAGATAGCAGCCCCCTAGTGGCAGTACTTTCAAAACAGTTTTTAGGGTGTGTGACAGGACCAGGGGCAAAGTGGTAGAAGGAATATACATTTCTCCCAGGTTCTTGTCATATTCCTTCTAAAAGCACCTGGGAAAGTTGTGTTCCTTGCTGGAGGGTTTTACCTAAACCCTGGTTAAAGGTCTGGCTGCTGGGGTAGGCAGAGTTGGGTGTGGCTATACTCCATTCAGCCACTTCAGGTTTTGGGATGACTGGGGGTTAATTCCTTGGTTCCTGAAGTGTGCGTAAATAAGAGCAGACAGCACACATGTATT
Organism: Leptodactylus fallax; assembly: GCA_947044405.1. Taxonomy (NCBI): domain Eukaryota; kingdom Metazoa; phylum Chordata; class Amphibia; order Anura; family Leptodactylidae; genus Leptodactylus; species Leptodactylus fallax. The sequence goes on along the minus strand of CAMRHE010000241.1, from coordinate 3,088,431 downwards.
TGGCTGTCTCTGCTTCTGGGAAACCACTGTGAGTGTAAACTGCTGTGAATTGTGTTTAGGGATCTGTGCAGTAGGCGCAGCTCTCAATAGTTAGTTACCTGTGTTATAGGTAGTAGCCGGACGGCTAGGATTTTCTTTTGTATTTATTTTTGTTTTGCCTGGAAGAACTAATAAAACTGGTTGCGGCCAGTTGCCCCATATTTGACTGGACTGGACTGTTATTACTGTGCCAAAAGTGCTTGTCTATCTGAGGAGATGACAATCCCTGAGCTAATCCCATTACAGGTGGAAAACATCTGATTATATATATATATATATATATATATATATATATATATTTTTTTTTTTTTTTTTTTTTTGTTGAAAAACTATATAAATGTGTAGCCCCTGTGATCATAAGAACTAGAAAGTCTAATTTTAATATGTTTATATGCAATAGTATATATAAAATATTTTGTTTTAGGTAAAAGAAGCAAAATTTACCATTTTTTTTTTTCACATTTTATAACATTCTTCCACTTCTAGCAAAAAAAAAAAATTAAACTTGGTTAATAAATAATACTATTTATTTTAAGCCTTATGTGTCCTGAAAAAAACATGGTAAAAATAGTTGATATGCAAAGCCATTAAAAAGATATTGCGGTGTAAAGAAATGCATACCAAAGTGCTAAATTTGGCCTGAGTATTGAGGTATCAATGATGCTTGGTCCTGAAAGGGTTAATGGGTGACTTCTATAATACACAGTTGCTCTAAGCCTTCCAAGGCATAAACTGCTTTTTACAACAACTCTCTGCTTTGGCTATCAGACAAGGGCCAGAGGTGGGACCCCCTTAATGCATCCATATGCTCTTATACATTACATAGACAGAGGTGTTCCAGTTCGGACAACTTGATAAGACACCAAAGTTGCATAGTTTTTTCCATACTGTGGACAAAACACATCATCCTGTAACATAAACCTGATAAATGCTACTACTAAATGCTATTTGTTCTCTGGGATCAGCTCTTGTTCCTGTTGGACTTGCAGTTCATTGCTGAAATCCTGTGTTTCCTTTAGTACATAGAGCAGTAGGTAATATGTATTACAGCAAAAGGGGTTCCTTTAACCCCTTAGCGACATTGGACGTACTATTTCGTACTGGGCACCTGGTGCTTCACGCAAATGGACGTAATAGTATGTCCCCGGCCGATGCCGCCCACACTGAGTGGGTGGCATCGGGAGCGGGTGTTAGCTGTAACTGACAGCTAACACCCGCTCAATTATCCCCCCCCCGGTCGGAGCTGAGCTTTTTAATTCCTTGGATGTCGCGGTCAAACATGACCATGGCATCCAAGGGGTTCCACCATGTAAATGACCCCCTCAGCCAATATCTATTATCTGCAGCCCGGGGTCTGGCCAGTGACCCCAGGCTGCCTGGAGCCCCCAGTACCTGGTTGATCCTACTGGGACCTCAGGAAATTCCTGTATAGACTGTAATACATGTGTATGCTCATGTATTGCAGCCTATAGTACTGAACCAGTGATCAGTGCATCTCTGGTTCAGGTGTCCTAAAGGGACTTATAAAAAATAAATAAATAAAAGTGCAAAAAAAATTAATAAAGTTATGAAACCCCAAAATGTCCCTTTTTCTTTATTAAAAACCCCCTAAAAATTTATTTAAAAAATACATATTTGGTAACCTGTACAATAAAACTGAAACAATAGTGAACATCGGGGGAAAAAAACGCCGGAAATAATGATTTTTGCCTTATAAAAAGTGATCAAAAAGTTATATGTACCCCAAAATAGTACCAATAAGAAGCACAGGGTGTCCCGCAAAAAAATAAGCCCTCAACCAACTCTGTCAACCAAAAAATAAAAATTTTACGCATCTCAGAAGTTGGCGATGTAAAAATAATTGATTTATGTCTCCAAATGGGTTCTTGTTCTGCAGAATTAGTAACGCATAAAAAAACAATATAAATGAGGTATCCATAGGCCGTAATCATTACTGACCCACAGAATAAAGGTAACATGTTATTTATGCTGTATGGTAATATTAAAAGATAAAAACCTATGCCAGAATTGCTGGGGTTTTTTTTTAATCCACCAAGAAAGAGTTAATAAAATTTAGTAAATAAGTTATAGGCACCCAGAACTGTTGTCATTACAAAATACATCTCATCCCGCAAACAAGCAGCCCTCATATGGCTACATCATAAATCAGGCGCACCCTCCACTAGGCCTTGCGCCTGCACACTGAGATCTTCTAGATTTCAGGGATCATTTAAGTCAGTAAACTGGCCTAAATGATAATAAACCTATTGGGCTGTCTACACAGTGCAAAACAGAAAAAAGTTTCACATTTTTGAGCAAAACTGCTTTGCTCAAAAAATTGGGGATTTTTTTAAATTCCTTGTATGCCAGAAAACTGGGGAACAAGGCATAATAAATCTGCACCTATGAAAATTGTTTATTCATGTTACTAACATGTTTTTTGTGGCAGGGAGAGGTTACCAGTTTGCCTTTATGGACTACGTTGGATTTGATGGACCTGCATTCCTCCCAGTTCTCCCATACATACATCATACATATACAAGCATAGCAGTAGGCAGCAGGCAAAATATGATCCAGGGAGAGATCTGATTATCATATATGGTGTCAGGAAGCAATTTTTGGCCGCCCTGAGGTATAACTCTCTGTGGAGTTTGTCGCCTTCCTCTGGATTATCAGGTCCAGTGGCTTTCATCTCAAGACTACATTGGGGAAAAAAAGTATTTAGTCAGCCACCAATTGTGCAAGTTCTCCCACTTAAAAAGATGAGAGAGGCCTGTAATTGACACCATAGGTAGACCTCAACTATGAGAGACAAAATGAGAAAACAAATCCAGTAAATCACAGTCTGATCTTTTTTTAAGAATTTATTTGCAAATTATGGTGGAAAATAAGTATTTGGTCAATAACAAAAATTCATCTAAATACTTTGTTATATATCCTTTGTTGGCAATGACAGAGGTCAAACGTTTTCTGTAAGTCTTCACAAGATTGGCACACACTGTTGCTGGTATGTTGGTCCATTCCTCCATGCAGATCTCCTCTAGAGCAGTGATGTTTTGGGGCTGTTTTGGGGCTGTCGTGGGGCAACACGGACTTTCAACTCCCTCCAAAGGTTTTCTATGGGGTTGAGATCTGGAGACTGGCTAGGCCACTCCAGGACCTTGAAATGCTTCTTACAAAGCCACTCCTTCGTTGCCCTGGCGGTGCTTGGGATCATTGTCATGCTGAAAGACCCAGCCACGTTTCATCTTCAATGCCCTTGCTGATGGAAGGAGGTTTGCACTCAAATTCTCACGATACATGGCCCCATTCATTCTTTCATGTACATGGATCAGTCGTCCTGGTCCCTTTGCAGAGAAACAGCCTCAAAGTATGATGTTGCCACCCCCATGATTCACAGTAGGTATGGTGTTCTTTGGATGCACAAACGAGTTGTTTCTACCAAACAGTTCTTCTTTGGTTTCATCTGACCATATGACATTCTCCCCATACTCTTCTGGAACATCCAAATGCTCTATAGCAAATTTCAGATGGGTCTGGATATGTACTGGCTAAAGCAGGGGGACACGTCTGGCACTGCAGGATCTGAGTCCCTGGTGGCATAGTGTGTTACTGACGGTCTTTGTTACATTAGTCCCAGCTTTCTGCAGGTCATTCACTAGGTCCCCCCGTGTGGTTCTGGGATTTTTGCTCACCATTCTTGTGATCATTTTGACTCCACGGGGTGAGATCTTGCATGGAGTCCCTGATCGAGGGAGATTATCAGTGGTCTTGTATGTCTTCCATTTTCTAATTATTGCTCCTACAGTTGATTTGTTCACACCAAGCTGCTTGCCTATTGCAGATTCAGTCTTCCCAGCCTGGCGCAGGTCTACAATTTTGTTCCTGGTGTCCTTCCACAGCTCTTTGATCTTCACCATAGTGTAGTTTGGAGTGTGACTGTTTGAGGTTTTGGACAGGTGTCTTATATACTGATAACAATGTCAATCAGGTGCCATTACTACAGGTAATGAGTGGAGGACAGAGGAGCCTCTTAAAGAAGAAGTTATCGGTCTGTGAGAGCCAGAAATCTTGCTTGTTTGTAGGTGACCAAATACTTATTTTCCACCATAATTTGCAAATAAATTCTTTAAAAATCAGACAATGTGATTTTCCGGATTTGTTTTTTCATTTTGTCTCTCATAGTTGAGGTCTACCTATGATGTCAATTACAGGCGCCTCTCATCTTTTTAAGTGGGAGAACTTGCACAATTGGTGACTGACAAAATACTTTTTTTTCCCCACTGTATGATGGAGTGGTCAAAATTAACAAAAAAGTTCTTTGGCATCCACCAAGCCTGACCTGAGAGTCATTGTGACCATTACTTAATTTAAGGGACCAGTAATACTTTAATTACAACGTTGCCTATTCATTAAAATAAATAAATAAAAATCTACATTGTGGTGTTTTGTCTTTTTTCCTTTTTTTCTTACGTAGCGACCATGTTGAGAGTAATCACTGCCATGCCATACTCCAGATCTAGATGTGGCTGCTGATTCAGTCTATAATAAATTGTATCATCTCATAGATAGATATATAGATGTCATTGTGATGCTACCATGTCAAATCCTGTCGAAGGTTAGATTGCAAAATTCATGGGGTTCAGAGTTATGGGGTTTCGTATCTATGATGGGGAACAATAACAGTGTATGCGTCCTCACTTCAGTTAAAAAGAGCATCTGAACACAACAGAGAAAGAGGGTCTTGCATAAAAACAGATAACAGACCATGGGCCCTACCTGGAAAGTTTGAAAGGAGCCCACTAAGAAGTGCCTGCTTTACCACACAGTGGCCAACAGTAACTAACTGGTATATCTTAAACCAGTCTATGTAAAGGAAATTGTTGAAACAACTAACTCCAAATTTATTAAAAGGTGGTGAATCAGAGAATTACATGGATACCTGCTATCAGCAAGTGCATGGGGCTGAGCTTGCAGTACATTACCCAGTCTTCACACAACTGTTTTGACTCCGCTGTACTCTGCTCCTAGAAACATCTGATCCGCAGGGGCGCAGAGCAGGGCAGCTTTAACTATAGGATGAACTGCGCATCTGCCCCGGACCCTATGGCAGGGGGCCCCCTGTCAGCCGTCCCTTGCTAGTTCAGTCCATGCTACACTGCAGCACACACAAGGATCTGAATCAGCCTATTGTCAGGACCTTCTGTGTGAAGCTCTGCACTACCAATCAGCTGCAAGAGAGTTGTACACGCATTTTCTGTGGCCCCTGCTGTGGATTTTCTTATATTTTTCATCATGGCAGCAGAACAGAAGCAAGAGTCCATACAGTGAGTAACTCAGCACTCTGGTAGCAAGTAGGCTCTCAAAACGAGGAATTGTTGTGTCTTGCAGTTCTTTAGCAGCATGAACAGTACTAGTTCATACACAGTACCTAGCTTATCCATACCTCCAGACTTTGAAAGGACAGAAAGAGGGACAGAATGTGCGCCGCGGCAAATTTAGCTCCACCCACGTTGACTCCATCCATTCTCATCCATTTTTCTTTCTGCCCTCACACAGTATAATCTGTTCAAACTGTGGGAAACTAGAGGGGGAACATTAAACTATGGGGCAGCTGGAGGGTGACATTAAACTATGAGGGTAGTTGGAGGGGGACATTAAACTGGTGGCAGCTGGAGGGAGACATTAAACTGGAGGCTACTAGAGGGGGACATTAAACTATAGGGGTAGCTGGAGGGTGACATTAAATTGGGGACAACTAGAGGCGGACATGTCCCCCTCCCACGGTTTAATGTACCCTTCCAGTTTCCCTCAGTTTAATGACCCATCTAGTGACCCCCAATACCCTCCAACTCCCCTCCAGTTTAATGTTCGTCTTCATCTCCCCCACAGTTTAATGTCCCCCATCTGTCCCCAGTTTAATGTCCCCCCTTCATCTGCCCCCAGTTTAATAAAGCCCACCTTCCATCTGCCCCCAGTTTAATGCCCCCCTCCATCTGTCCTCAGTTTAATGCACCCCTTCATCTGCCACCAGTTTAATGTTCCCCCTCCATTTGCCCCCAAAGTTTAACATAATGAAAACACTGCTCCCCTGCTGCACTGTCTGAGGTCTCTTGTCCTGGAGTGTTCAGGGAGCTGTAGGTGCAATGTGAGTGAAGTCATCACATCACGCCTACAGCTCACGGGGTCGGAGCATGCAAGGACACATTGGTGAAGCAGGAGCTGTCTGCAGATGGCTACTGCTTCATAATTGTATTCAATTCATCTGTATCCTCTGAACACAGATGAGTTGAAACCAGGACATACCTCCCGCTAACCGGGAGTGCCCTTCCCACTTTTGTGCATAAGAGTCCACTTTTCTATGTCCATGCCTGTGTGGTGTACTGAAGCATAGTCAGAACTTTGTTGTGCAGGACAAATATTGCCTTAATAGTGAGCTGTCTCAAGCTCCACAGTCCAATTCTCTGATTCACATTGGCCAAGCATTCTTCCCAGGAATTTAGGGCTGAATGGAAACTGTGCTATGGGGTCCAAAATAAAATTGCTATTATTATTACAACTTATATTGAGGCCGGCGCAACCCAAGAGACTGGTGAGGCCCAATTAAAGGAGACCAGCAAGACTGGTGCCAAAGCTCAGGAGAAGTGAGTAAAACTGTGTTCTATTTTTTCTCACCTCCCCTGGGCATCTGATCATTATACTCTGAGGTCTGAAGAGACCTCATAGTAGAGTATAACAATAGTGCTGGTAAACCCAAAACATTTTGGTGCCACTGAAAACAAAATTTTTGCAATTTTTGCAACGAACACCGTAGGGGCCACTATGGGACATTATATTGTGTAGAGGGGCCACTACAGGATACTATACTTTGTGAGGGGGTACTGTGAGGCATTATACTGTGTGGAGTGCACTATTGTACATTATACTGTATGAACGGGCCAGTGTGAGACATTATACTGTATGGAGAACACTATAGGACATTATACTGTGTGAATGGGACACTGTGGGACATTATATTATATGGAGACTACTATGGGACATTATACTGTGTGAAGGGGCTACTGTGAGACATTTTATTGTATGAGGACCACTAGAAGACATTATACTGTGTGGAGAGGCCACTGTGAGACATTATACTGTATGGAGGCCACTATAGGAAATTATACTGTGCGAATGGGTCACTGTGGGGCATTATATTATATGAAGGCCACTATGGGACATTATAGACTGTGGAGGGGCCACTGTGGGACATTATACTTGGTGAAGGGGCCACTGTGGGACATTATAATGTTTATAAAGAGGGTATTATACCATGTGGAGGCCAGCAAAGGGAACATTTTACCCAGTAAAGGGGGCATAAGGAAAGGGGGCGCTATTCTGTGTAGGAGTATGGGGTGCCCAAGTCAAAAGTTTGCTATGGGACCCAGTCTTTGCTAGTTACACCCTTGCTGAGGTACTTCATGTAATAATCTAAATTTTGGAAAAGGGGAATCTAGAACAAAGCAGCAATGTATAGGCCAAGCTCTAGGTAAAATAAAAATAATCTCTATGCAAATAATGTGCATGTTGGGTATACTGTACCAATAGTATTTTATAGAACTATTACAAGGGCAAGCTACCACAGGATACATGTGTATATTTGCAATACTAGGCAATTTTTCAAGTGAATCATTAATTGAGACTTACCCATAAGCATAGATGTTATTGATTTAAAAACTATTAGGTTCAAATGTTAGAACTGCAAGCTTAATTGTTACAGTTCTTTGTTTTCTTTTATAGGGTATTAGCATTAACAACTAAAATCCTCTTTTGAAGTCACTAAAGCTCATAATCTATACTGCATCAAACAAATGAAAAGCCTCAGCGTGGATGGAATGTTTGCTGAAATGCTGAAACAAACAGCAGTATGTCTGCATTACAATAGATTAGTATTGACTGCACATATTAATATTATTTTGTCCTTAGTTAAGCTGTACTCTTTTGTGCAGCATACATAAATATTCTTCACACAGTAATAAGAGCCCACAAAAAAACCATATCAAAAAATGAAAATAATAACCAATAATAATTATATACTATATAAAGAATCAATACTACATAGAGTATCAGAAAACATTACCCATCATGGTATAAGACCTGTCCTGAGTTTTGCCCTAGTCTCACAGCCCCGTACACAGACCCATGATAAAACTCAGGCATGTGGATGGGTCAGTGTGCTATCCGTGAAAAACATAGTTAGTACACTGATAAAGAGCACTATTTGACTTCAAGAACTGCTAGAGAGGCAGTATTGCTGCCTTTTTTTTACTTTAACCCCTTCCCACTCGTGGCATTTTTTCGATTTTCATTTTTGACTCCCCGCCTTCCAAAACCATAACTTTTTTATTTTTCTGTTCAGAGTCATATGGGGGCTTAATGTTTGCAGGACAAATTGTTCTTCATAATGGTAGCATTTTTGTGTACCATGTACTGGGAAGCTGGAAAAAAGTTCAGAATGGGGTGGAATTGGAGAAAAAGAGCATTTGCGCGACTTTCTTACAGGCTTTGTTTTAACGGTATTCACTCTGCAGCCAAACTGACATATCACCTGCATTCTGTGTTTCAGTACAATTACGGGAATTCCAAATTTATATAGTTTTATTTATATTTTAACCCAGGGGTCGGCAACCTCTGGCACGCGTGCCACTCTTGGCACGTGAGGCTTATTTCCCTGGCACGGCAGCGGAGTCCTCACCCAGCAGTTTCGATCGGACCAAACATGGCCGAAACGAAACTATTTTATACTGTGGGGTCTCTTCAGACCCCAGAGTATAATAAGCGGAGCCCCCGGGAAGATGATCAAACATAAAAAACAATGTTACTCACTATTCCATGCTCCGCAGCCACTCTGTACTCTTCAGGCACTTCTGTCTGAAGTCAGCTGACAGCGCGGCTGCGGAGCGTAGAATGGTGAGTAACATTGTTTTTTATGTTTCATCAGCTCTCTTTGCCCTCCACTTATTATACTCTGTGGTCTGAAGAGACCCCACAGTATAATAATAGATAGTGAGTGGTACAAATTGGAATATTATAAAAGTTAGAATATTATACCGTGTGCAGGGGTTACTATGGAGGATAACACAGTATGATGGGGCCACTATAGAGCATAATACTGTGTGCAGGGGCCACTATGGGACATATACCGTGTGCAGGGGCCACTATGGGACATATACCGTGTGCAGGGGCCACTATGGATCATAATACCGTGTGCAGGGGCCGCTATGGGACATATACCGTGTGCAGGGGATGCTATGGGACATATACCGTGTGTAGGGGCCGCTATGGGACATATTGCTGTGTGCAGTCGCCGCTATGGGACAAATACTGTGTGCAGGGACTTCTATGGGACAAATACAGTGTGCAGAAGCCGCTATGGGACAAATACTGTGTGCAGAGGCCCCTATGGGACATAATACCGTGTGCAGGAACCGCTATGGGACAAATACTGTGTGCAGAGGCAGCTATGGGACATACACCATGTTGCAGGGGCCGCTATGGGACATAATACCGTGTGCAGGGACCACTATGGGACATTATTCTGTATAACGGTGTGTTTTCTATATTAAGGATGTGTTTTTGCACAGAAAACTCAGGCTTTGTTTTTTGTTTAGTTTTTTTGTGCAAAAATGCACCAGTTTTACATCGAATGAAAAAGTTCCAGTGGCCTAAGAATATAGCTGCATCCAGATACATAGTGTGTTTTCACCATAAGGATGCCGCCATACGGTGCTCCTGGACACATTTACCACTATTTGGGGGCTGCACATGGACTTTCATTGCTTCTAATCAGAAAGTACAGGAGCGTCCCAGGCAATAGCAGTAAACGCATGGTTTGTGGTATATGACTTTAGTTTAGGGGTTGTCAGACTTACAATTATTGACCGGCACTCCGAGTACCTCATCTTTGATTTTTTTATTAAAATCGGCACGCCGAACAAAAAAGGTTGCCTACCCCTGTTTTAACCCATTAACAAAAATCCAAAACTTTGCAAAAAAAACATTTATCTTAAAGTGGCCATATTCTGACACCCATAACTTTTTTATATTTCCGTGTACGGGGATGTATAGGGCATCTTTTTTTTGCTGGACCAGGTGTACTTTTTAGTTATACAATTTCAGGGAAATTCTATTGCTTTGATCACTTTTTATTAAAATTTTTATCAGAGGCGAAACAGCGAAAAAACGATAGTTTGGCACTTTTCATTTTTTTTTCCCCGCTACAGTGTTTGTAGAGTTTGTAGACTGGGCATTTTTGGAAACAGGGATACCTAATGTGTATGTGTTACAGTAATGATCAGGATCATTCTAAGGAAAGGGAGGTGATTTGAATAGGGTTTGACTTGTTTCCATTAGGGGAGTTAAGAGTAGAAACATAAGTTTGTGGCCAGAAACTGATGAAGCAGTACAGAGATAATCATTTTTTATGAATTTGTAAATCAGCATATCAGCAAGGCAGACATGACTTTCCAGAATTTCCTACAGGCAGCTGCAAGTGCTTGGCTTTCCTCTGAAATCACAGCCCAATACTAAACAATTAGCATTATTGACCTTTTTAGACTTTGCCTGTGTCCCAGTTGAAGACAAATTGGCTGCCTCCACACAATCCATTTCAAACAAGTATTTCATATATTGTAGAAATAATCATCTCAAGGGCAGAGATCCCAATCACATCTCTGAATTCTATGGTCTATCCACCCAAATAGGCCCCAACGAGCATTAAATGGGACAAAGATAGTTAAGTGTGTTTTTGTGAAGGACTCCACCTCCTTCCAGAAGGACTGGACCATCCCACAAGCCCATAGACAGTGAAATAAATCAGCTCTGGACTCATCACATCTAAATCACGTATCCAATGAGAGAACTTTACAGTCTGTTTTCTATTAAAAGAAAGTTAGATGGGTTAACAAAGTATATTACAAAAATGTTCACCAAACACCTTCTGACATAATAGCACAAAAAAAACAAAATAAACTCTAAAAGCATCATATTCTTTAGATTATATATATATATATATATATAACATATTGTAATTCTCTCAATTCATCCCCTCTAGTTTGGTTAAATTATCATGTTTTCTCCTTTTTTCAAATTTTTTTGTATCCTTTGTTTCTAGTTTAAAAAAAAAAAAATCCAATGCATGGATGTTCTTATGAGATGCCTCCTTGGGGTCCCTCATCACTAATGAGAAGGAGGAGGGGAAAATGGAGGGATGGGGCATAATCTCTTCTCCCTCACTGCCTTTAACAGTGTCAGATGTCAGAAAGGAATATGCCCCCCCAGGATTATTTGTTATTCTGTGATTTTAAACATATATTAAAACTACTACTATAAAATATCACAACAGTAAAAAATAGTCTGACGAAAGAACTGTAATATATGTATATATATACAGTGCCTTGCGAAAGTATTCAGCCCCCTTGAACTTTTGTAAAAAATAAAAAACTGAAAAGTGGGGCGTGCCAAATTATTCAGCCCCCTTAAGTTAATACGTTGTAGCGCCACCTTTTGCTGCGATTACAGCTGCAAGTCGCTTGGGGTATGTCTCTATCAGTTTTGCACATCAAGAGACTGAAATTCTTGCCCATTCTTCCTTGGAAAACAGCTCGAGCTCAGTGAGGTTGGATGGAGAGCATTTGTGAACAGCAGTTTTCAGCTCTTTCCACAAATTCTCGATTGGATTCAGGTCTGGACTTTGACTTGGCCATTCTAACACCTGGATACGTTTATTTGTGAACCATTCCATTGTAGATTTTGCTTTATGTTTGGGATCATTGTCTTGTTGGAAGATAAATCTCCGTTCCAGTCTCAGATCTTTTGCAGACTCCAACAGGTTTTCTTCCAGAATGGTCCTGTATTTGGCTCCATCCATCATCCCATCAATTTTAACCATCTTCCCTGTCATTGCTGAAGAAAAGCAGGCCCAAACCATGATGCTGCCACCACCATGTTTGACAGTAGGGATGGTGTGTTCAGGGTGATGAGCTGTGTTGCTTTTATGCCAAACATATCGTTTTGCACTGTGGCCAAAAATTTCGATTTTGGTTTCATCTGACCAGAGCACCTTCTTCCACATGTTTGGTGTGTCTCCCAGGTGGCTTGTGGCAAACTTTAAACGAGACTTTTTATGGATATCTTTGAGAAATGGCTTTCTTCTTGCCACTCTTCCATAAAGGCCAGATTTGTGGAGTGTACGACTGATTGTTGTCCAATGGGCAGACTCTCCCACCTCAGCTGTAGATCTCTGCAGTTCACCCAGAGTGATCATGGGCCTCTTGGCTGCATCTCTGATCAGTCTTCTCCTTGTTTGAGATGAAAGTTTAGAGGGACGGCTGGGTCTTGGTAGATTTGCAGTGGTCTGATACTCCTTCCATTTCAATATGATCGTTTGCACAGTGCTCCTTGGGATGTTTAAAGTTTGGGAAATCTTTTCGTATCCAAATCCGGCTTTAAACTTCTCCACAACAGTATCATGGACCTGCCTGGTGTGTTCCTTGGTCTTCATGATGCTCTCTGCACTTTAAACAGAACACTGAGTCTATCAGAGAGCAGGTGCATTTATACGGAGACTTGATTACACACAGGTGGATTATATTTATCATCATCAGTCATTTAGGACAACATTGGATCATTCAGAGATCCTCACTGAATTTCTGGAGTGAGTTTGCTGCACTGAAAGTAAAGGGGCCGAATAATATTGCACGCCCCACTTTTCAGTTTTTTATTTTTTACAAAAGTTTAAAATAACCAATAAATTTCGTTCCACTTCACAATTGTGTCCCACTTGTTGTTGATTCTTCACCAAAAAATGAAAATTTTATATCTTTATGTTTGAAGCCTGAAATGTGGCAAAAGGTTGAAAAGTTCAAGGGGGCTGAATACTTTCGCAAGGCACTGTATATATTTATATATATATATATATATATATGCACAGTATATCCCGAAAGATTTTATATACACACATACAGTCATATGAAAAAGTTTGGGCACCCCTATTAATCTTAATCATTTTTAGTTCTAAATATTTGGGTGTTTGCAACAGCCATTTCAATTTGATATATCTAATAACTGATAGACACAGTAATATTTCAGGATTGAAATGAGGTTTATTGTACTAACAGAAAATGTGCAATATGCATTAAACCAAAATTTGACCGGTGCAAAAGTATGGGCACCTCAACAGAAAAGTGACATTAATATTTAGTAGATCCTCCTTTTGCAAAAATAACAGCCTCTAGTCGCTTCCTGTAGCTTTTACTCAGTTCCTGGATCCTGGATGAAGGTATTTTTGACCATTCCTCTTTACAAAACAATTCCAGTTCAGTTAAGTTTGATGGTCGCCGAGCATGGACAGCCCGCTTCACATTATCCCACAGATGTTCAATGATATTCAGGTCTGGGGACTGGGATGGCCATTCCAGAACATTGTAATTGTTCCTCTGCATGAATGCCTGAGTAGATTTGGATCATTGTCTTGCTGAAATATCCATCCCCGGCGTAACTTCAAATTCGTCACTGATTCTTGTACATTATTCTCAAGAATCTGCTGATACTGAGTTGAATCCATGCGAACCTCAACTTTAACAAGATTCCTGGTGCCGGCATTGGCCACACAGCCCCAAAGCATGATGGAACCTCCACCAAATTTTACAGTGGGTAGCAAGTGTTTTTCTTGGAATGCTGTGTTTTTTTGACGCCATGCATAACGCCTTTTTGTATGACCAAACAACTCAATCTTTGTTTCATCAGTCCACAGGACCTTCTTCCAAAATGAAGCTGGCTTGTCCAAATGTGCTTTTGCATACCTCAGGCGACTCTGTTTGTGGCGTGCTTTCAGAAACGGCTTCTTTCGCATCACTCTCCCATACAGCTTCTCCTTGTGCAAAGTGTGCTGTATTGTTGACCGATGCACAGTGACACCATCTGCAGCAAGATGATGCTGCAGCTCTTTGGAGGTGGTCTGTGGATTGTCCTTGACTGTTCTCACCATTCTTCTTCTCTGCCTTTCTGATATTTTTCTTGGCCTGCCACTTCTGGGCTTAACAAGAACTGTCCCTGTGGTCTTCCATTTCCTTACTATGTTCCTCACAGTGGAAACTGACAGGTTAAATCTCTGAGACAACTTTTTGTATCCTTCCCCTGAACAACTATGTTGAACAATCTTCGTTTTCAGATCATTTGAGAGTTGTTTTGAGGAGCCCATGATGCCACTCTTCAGAGGAGATTCAAATAGGAGAACAACTTGCAATTGGCCACCTTAAATACCTTTTCTCATGATTGGATACACCTGGCTATGAAGTTCAAAGCTCAGTGAGGTTACAAAACCAATTTTGTGCTTCAGTAAGTCAGTAAAAAGTAGTTAGGAGTATTCAAATCAATAAAATGATAAGGGTACCCAAATTTTTGCACCGGTCAAATTTTGGTTTAATGCATATTGCACATTTTCTGTTAGTACAATAAACCTCATTTCAATCCTGAAATATTACTGTGTCCATCAGTTATTAGATATATCAAATTGAAATGGCTGTTGCAAACACCCAAATATTTAGAACTAAAAATGATTAAGATTAATAGGGGTGCCCAAACTTTTTCATATGACTGTATTTTTTCAGTGGATCGAGCCAGAAGGACAGTTGAGAGAGTGATCACGTGATTTAGTGATGTGACCGCCACCATATGAGTACCTCAGAATGCAAATGCATCTACCATTTACATGGGTAGCAGAGGAGGCATGAAATAAACATTTAGGTTAGCCTTCACCTTCTATAAATCCCTCAGTCATAAGACAATACATTTTATCTTATTTTACAAATTCCACTTGAAAGTAGCCATCTCCTTTAATGATGCATTATGCACACAATTTGCAAACTAAACCACTAATAGATGTACATTTTCTGTGACTTTGGTAACTGATTAGTTTAATCTGTGGAAATAGTGATTTGAGTCAATTCTCTTTTTTGTTAAAAAACAATTTGGTTTCAATACCAAAGGACTATTCATCTCAACAGATAAACAACAGAAGTGTAATGATTAAAGCCGGCTTTATGTCAGTTTTTCTCCCTTTGAGGCTATTTATAAATGTAGTTATTTTACTCTGTGCTGATCCTCATGTCTAGCTTTAAAGTTTAAATGAATGACCACTAATCCCTTTAAACTTTTAATGACTACTCCAAAGTCTGTAACTTACATTCTTTACTCGATTTAATAATAAAGTCATGGCCACTGAAAATCTCATGTCCTTTCATGCTTCACATTAAAGTTTTCAGAAAAAAAAATTAAAGTGCACCATACAGCTATGTTTTCATTTTTCCCATTATTCAGCCCCTTTTCTTGCACATGGGCCTACTGCTTTCTATGTATGTCCCAGGTGGTAATGTACCATGTCATCACCAGAAAATCCCTAAACCCAGTGACCTGTTCAAATAAAGTGCTATGGTGGTGGATGGTAACATACCCTCTAAGCAGCACTACATAAAAGTCTGTTTACAGGTAGCAATAATTGTTTTAATTCTTTAATTGAATTCCAATCTATAACTTGTTGGTAATTTTCATGACTTTTCAGGATAAGTTCCCGTGTGTAGAAGCATAACACTAATTCTTGCCTTTACATATGATTTAGATATTGCATTATTTAGCAGTTTTTCCCTCTGCGGTCTCTATCTGTATTTTCCAGTTTTCCCTGAGTTGGAAATTAGCTGCCATACACTGCACACAGTAAGCAGAGGATACTCTGCTTACCAAATTTATTATTTCTCAATCAGAAACAGGCCCAGTATCGAGCAAGACATACACTCAGTGACATAGCTATATTGGTCACAAATGTAAAAAAATGCAGCAGCACTCTGCACACAGCACAATGACATGTAAAATAGAGATCAAATTCTATTGCTACTATTATTTAATATCTACACATATTAGTGAGCAATTATCTATAACTACACATCAAAATTAGAGGTTCTTCGGTATACACAGTTGATCAAACAGTAAGAAGCACATCTGCCCCAACAAGGCGATTCAGATGGGACCCTATGCTGAATAAATATACCTCTCTTGGACCCAGAATAGGTTTACAAATGTGAATACAAGGCAAGTATATTGGTCACAGCTGCTACTGGGCTTCTAAGCCAGGGACCCACAGGGGAACTCCCTCACCACACACTATATGCTAACACAGCTCCACCAAACCCATATACTTATTCATGCAGCCTGGTGTTGTGATTAGATAAGTTTATGGAAAGGGGGGCAGTTGTGAGAAGAAACTCTTCAGTAACTTCAATAAAAAGCTCTGTCCCTTTGGATATGGAGGATGAGTATGAGTAGGAGCCTGTCTCCTCTCACCTGCTTGTTCTTACCATGTTTGCTGTCAATTATTACTTAATTATTATACAGAAGTACAGACAGTAATGAGTCCTGCTCCTAATCAATGGAGATTGGAGAGCCCAGAGGAGCTCCCATGTATGCTGCTTCAGGTGCTCATGCAAGCACTTGGCTGCTGTTAATGGCTTAATGGCATATTGGCTTTCGAATTCATAGGGAGCTCACATACTGAATACTGTTGTATAGTTGTAACTTGTTGTTACAGTAGCACTGCTCAATTAGATTGTCACTCTGTTCATATGGGGTAAAATACATGAACTAGTAACCACATAGGTGCCACCTAGGGACACACACTTCTCCCATCTCTTTAAAACTAGAAGTCCCAGAAATTTCGAGCTCCCCCTTGAAGTCCTGAAAGAGGGTCAAATGACCCTTAGTCCAAACAGACAACTCTGATGGCTCCAATTAGCATCCTTTCATTTGTAAATGTGGCCATTGTCTGAGGAATCTGCAGGGGGCAATTGTGTTGATCCACCTCAGGTCTTGTAAGAGAGTGTAAACAAAGGAATGTAAGATGCTCTTGAGTGTGTCTGCCCATCCCCCAGCTGCATTGTTGTGCTGGGAATATGCATAAGGTTGCTAACACCTTAGCAAATTTGCATGCAGCCTTTTGTGCTGTGGGGGATGTGAAGGGACTGCTTCACCTATTTTGTTCACAAGAAACAAAATGCAGAGAAGGCACACCATTCAACAGGCATTGGAACTGATCCTGAGCAACACCAACCCTTCTGACTCAGATGGAGAAGACATAGTCCTTCAACTGGATTCGGACTCTGAGCTGTCTTCAGGTTAGATTTTTTCAAATTACCGATTTTTATTTCCTGACTATCTTTTTTATTTAGAACCAAAACAAAATGTTAATTTGAAATTATTTATCTTGCAGATGAGGAGACTCCTCCTCTACCAAAAAAGAGAGCTCGGTTGGCGAGTGAGCCGACAGAGACCGCAAAAGATGGCACAGTGTGGCGTGAAGTAGAAGTGGGGAAACGTCTCCCCATGCTTCGTAGCATTCAAGAATGGACTACTCAACATGCACGTCATACGGAGCAGGTGGATTGGTTCATGGGTCTCCCGGAACTAATGGCATTTATTTCAGTCATTATCTTGCGGGGGGTGACCAAGGTTCCATCACTACATGACAGCTGGTCAGCAAACCTAGCAAACCCAAGGATCATTGCAACTATGACCCGAAACCGCTTCCAAGACATCATGCAACACCTACGCTTTGATGACATGTTCACACGCAGTGAGCGAGTGGAGACCGATAAGTTTGCTGCAATCTCCGATGTGTGGAGATCGTTTGTCACCAACTGCATCGCATCCTACAACCCTGGTCGACACATCACTATTGATGAACAGCTTTTCCCGTCAAAGACTCGCTGCTGTTTTCTGCAATACATTGCAACAAAACCAGACAAGTTTGGCATCAAGTTTTGGGTGGCTTGCGACTTGAAATCAAAGTACATCTGTAATGTCCTCCCATATCTTGGCAAGGACCCCAGTTGTCCCAGCGGGGAGAGACTGTCCGAAACTGTAGTGATGAGGCTGATGGAACCATTCATGGACAAGGGCAGAACTGTAACCGCGGACAATTTCTTTACATCATTGTCACTTGCACAACGACTGCTTAGCCGGAAAACCACTATCCTCGGCACAGTCAACAAGAGTCGCCGGGAAATTCCTCAATCCGCTAGACAGATGGACCGCACTGAATTCACCACTCAGGTGTTTTCAACCACTGGTGCCACACTGACAGTGTATGCACCTAAACGAAAGAAGGCCGTCTACATTCTCAGCAGCATGCACAGCGTGGTTGAGACTGAGGATACCAACAAAAGGAAGCCAAACACGGTCACACAATACAACCACACAAAGTGCGGTGTGGATGTAATGGACCAAATGGTGCGGGAGTACAGCGTGCGTGCAGGAACACGGAGATGGCCATTCGCCGTGTTCTACAACATGATTGACATGGCAGCACTGAATGCTCATGTTCTTTATCAGGCATGCACTGGGGTGCAGGAGAGACGGGTGGACTTCCTGGTTGAGCTTGCAAAAGAGTTAGGTGGCTCTCATGTGACTGAAAAGAAGGCATGCAAGGAGAAACTCCTTTGGCAACAACCTTCCACACCCAGCCCTGGCAAAAGGGCGAAGTGTCAGGTCAACCATCGATGCACGAACAATTGTGCAACTGAGAGATGTGTTGACTGCTACAAATACACGTGTGGCAAATGTACCAGGGACATACCCAGGCAGTGCCAGGTATGTTCCGACAGTGCAGACAGACTGCTGAGTAAGTGCTGAAATGCTAGTCACACAAGAAGGACATGCCACTCACACACACACACACACACACGCAGCCCCCCACAGCAGCCTATTGTAAATATGTGTGGAATTGTTTTATTCCTTGTATTTTTTTTATTATTTTCATAACAAAAATAAAAAGCATGGAAACAAATAACAGTTGTTCTTTTGTATATTTACATTTTTGTATATTTAGATTCAAGTCAATGGGTGCAGAAAAAAAAAAAAAATCGCAAAAAAATCGCAGTTACTGAGTGAGTCACACAAGAAGGACATGCCACTCACACACACACACACACTCTCACACACACACACACACACACACACACACGCAGCCCCCCACAGCAGCCTATTGTAAATCCTGTGGTGTGACATAAATGGCCTTAATTACAGAACAAAAGCGGTGATTATAGGTTGTTTGCTTAAATCCTTCAGGTCATTCGACCCGTCTCTGGGTTCCAAAGGTAGAAATGTTAAATGACCCCTCTCTGGGACTTCTAAACTGTAAACACCTCGCTTGTAGATGTTGACAGGTTGCTCCAAAAGCCACGTTGTTACGTCGGAAATCAGAGTCTAATCATCTGGAAAATGCTTGCCCTTCTAAAATAACTTCATTGTTGGAAAGAGGTGTAAGTCTGATGGTCAGAGGCGTAGCTAGGGGTTCAGCACAGGGGGGGGCACACATGTCTAAGTGGGCCCCCAACTTGGACATGTTTGTATACTGATACTATCAGTATACGGTGAGCGTATAGTGGTATATATCAGCTCTACACAGGGCTCTGCAGGCGATTTAGGTGAATACAGGACAGTAACATTTTGTGACTTACCGGTGACATCTCTGACTAATCCTTCACATTCCCCGTCTCTTTCATCTGGACGGCCATGACCACTTCTTCCAGTCTCTGTAAAGTTTGCAACACAGACATCTTTGGCTCCTAACTTTTCCAAGCACCTGACCCACATTATCCTCACCTACACAAAGCCCCGATCCTGCTGCTACCCCCAATTATAAAATATATAAAATATAATGAATAACACCCCCAAGTGCATCTTTAAATGAATAACTTCCCTGTGCACCCCCTTTAAATAGTGCCCCTTATTAATAATGTCCCAGGTATTTCCTAATTGAAAAGGGAAAAAAAAAAACATGGGAAAAAAATTATTGGGGTTCCAATACCCGGGACCCCCAGGATCAGCTGTTTGAATGAACTGTGGTATCTGTGTAAGCGCCGTGACCCCTTCTCTGTTTACATAGTGTCATTATTTTCATAGCGGCCATGTAATGTAACTATATCTTCGTCCTATACACGTCTATGTGACAAGGCTGGAATTACGTCACTGTAAACAGACAGCGTGTGATATAAACAGGCGCCATAGCCCCTTCATACAGCTGATCAGCGGGGAATCACTTATCTCTTATTGATGTTTTATTCTGAGGATAGACCATCAATAAAAATGAGATGGAAAACACCTTAAGGCCAAGGCCCCACGTGGCGTCCCGCAGCAAAAAACAGCTGTGGGAAAAAACGCGGCAGAGACGCATCGCGGTTTTTCCTGCAGCACTTTCCACAGAAAGATAACAGAGGTTTCCTCTGCAGACTTTCTGCTTCAATTATATCTATAGGGAAACCGCCAGCGTTTCAGTAGGTATAATGGACATGCTGCGATTTCCAAAACTGCAACTGTTTTGGAAATCGCAGCGTTTCTGCTGCGCATATTTTACTGCAAAGTGGGGATGGGATGGGGCCCCTTGTGGCGAAAATCCACAGAAAAAACCCGTGGCATTCTAGTAAATCCCATCCACACATTGCGGAAAAATATGTGCAGCAGACACACTGCGATTTCCAAAAACGTTGCGGTTTTGGAAATCGTAGCATGTCAATTATACCTACAGAAACTCTGGCGGTTTCCATATAGGTGTATTGAAAACAGAAAGTCCACAGGGGAAACCTCTGCAGACTTTCTGTGAAAAGCGCTGCGGGAAAAACCACAATGTTACCGCCATGGTTTTTCCTGCAGCCCGCTACGTGGGGCCTTAGTCTTAATAAAGCCCAAGTGCCACTTTCATTAAATTAAATGGACCCTCATATTATGCCCCTGATATAAATAATGCCCCCCTAATGACCCCTTATATCAATCACCACCCCCTTATGTTCATAATGCCTCCTAATATAAATGATGCCCCCTAATGGCTCCTTATATAACAAACCTCCCCCTTGTATTAATAATACCCCCAATAACCCTTATATAAATGACCCCCCCATCGTCATAATGCCCCCTAATGAATCCTCCCTTATAGTTATATTTCCCCCTCCTAACCACCCCTTATACTACTAATATACAGTCATGGCCAAAAGTTTTGAGAATGACACAAATATTATATTTTCACATGATCTGCTGCCCTCTGGTTTTTATGTGTGTTTGTCAGATGTTTTTATCACATACAGAAATAGAATTGCATTCATATTATGAGTAACAGAAGCTTATATTGACAGTTAGAATGAGTTAATGCAGCAAGTCAATATTTGCAGTGTTGACCCTTCTTCTTCAGGACCTCTGCAATTCTCCCTGGCATGCTCTCAATCAACTTCGGGACCAAATCCTGACTGATAGCAGTCCATTCTTGCAGAATCAATGCTTTAATTTTGTCTGAATTTGTTGGTTTTTGTCCACCCGTCTCTTGATGATTGACCACAAGTTCTCAATGGGATTAAGATCTGGGGAGTTTCCAGGCCATGGACCCAAAATCTCTCTGTTTTGTTCCCTGAGCCATTTAGTTATCACCTTTGCTTTATGGCAAGGTGCTCCATCATGCTGGAAAAGGCATTGTTGAGCGCCAAACTGCTCTTGGACGGTTGGGAGAAGTTGCTCTTGGAGGACATTCTGGTACCATTCTTTATTCATGGCTGTGTTTTTAGGCAAGACTGTGAGAGAGCCGATTCCCTTGGCTTAGAAGCAACCCCACACATGAATGGTTTCAGGATGCTTTACAGTTGGCATGAGACAAGACTGGTGGTAGCGCTCACCTCTTCTTCTCCGAATAAGCTGTTTTCCAGATGTTCCAAACAATCGAAAAGGGGATTCATCAGAGAAAATGACTTTACCCCAGTCCTCAGCAGTCCACTCCCTGTACCTTTTGCAGAATATCAGTCTGTCCCTGATGTTTTTTCTGGAGAGAAGTGGCTTCTTTGCTGCCCTCCTTGAGACCAGGCCTTGCTCCAAGAGTCTCCGCCTCACAGTGCATGCAGATGCACTCACACCTGCCTGCTGCCATTCCTCAGCAAGCTCTGAACTGCTGGTAGCCCGATCCCGCAGCTGAAACACTTTTAAGAGACGGTCCTGCCACTTGCTGGTCTTTCTTGGGCGCCCTGGAGCCTTTTTGGCACCAATGGAACCTCTCTCCTTGAAGTTCTTGATGATGCGATAGATTGTTGACTGAGGTGCAATCTTTTTAGCTGCAATACTCTTCCCAGTTAGGCCATTTTTGTGCAGTGCAATGATGACTGCACGTGTTTCTTTAGAGATAACCATGGTTAACAGAAGAGAAACAATGATGGCAAGCACCAGCCTCCTTTTAAAGTGTCCAGTGGTGTCATTCTTACTTAATCATGACAGATTGATCTCCAGCCCTGTCCTCATCAACACCCACACCTGTGTTAATGGAGCAATCACTGAAACGATGTTAGGTGGTCCTTTTAAGGCAGGGCTGCAATGATGTTGAAATGTGTTTTGGGGGATAAAGTTCATTTTCTAGGCAAATATTGACTTTGAAAGTAATTGCTGTTAAGCTGATCACTCTTTATAACATTCTGGAGTATATGCAAATTGCCATTAGAAAAACTGAAGCAGTAGACTTTGTAAAAATTAATATTTGTATCATTCTCAAAACTTTTGGCCATGACTGTACAATGATGATGAACGGAGCCGCCGGCGCTTCCTCCCTGTCCAAGCACAGGACGTCTGTGTCTGAGCGTGGGCGGAGCAATATTGTAACATCATCGCGCCACCCGTGCTGAGAAGCAGACATCCGTCTGTGGTCTCGGGGTCTTGTAAACCGCAGGCCTGTATTGGCTTGCGGTTTACAAGACAGTTAAGCACCAGGAAGCATTGTAACTAGATCGGTGTCTGCAATCTAGTTAGAAATAAAGGATGTATTAATGGCGGCCCCGGGGTGGGCCCCCAAAGATTCAGTGGGCCCGGGACAGCCACCCCCTCTGCCCCCCCGCTATCTACGCCTCTGACTGTAGGGTTCAGTTTTGGGATTCACTGTCACCTGACCTATCTGATACTGATGACCTCTCCTATGGAGAGGTCATCAGTATCAAATATCTTCAAAACTAAACAACTCTTTTAAAAGTGCTGAAAAGGGACACTGTTAAGATTACACAAATACAGCCTATTAAACTTAGTACTGACCACTTTTGAAACTGCAGCTTGGCCTAGAAGGACCCTGATGTAGAGGACAGCAGACGACCTGTTGCTACTTTCTGCAGTATCTGTTAGCACAGAGCACAGGCTGGGACCAGGGGGCGGACGCTCTGCTCTAATCAGTTGCAGGTATCGTTCCCTGCTCAACCTCAGTCAGCCAGTAAGCGATGAGCAGGATAAGTAAGCACTGTAAAAGTCAGCAACGTGCGCTGCTCAGCGCTACACATCTTGGGCTGGTTCCTCACTCGGTTAATATGTCTTCCTCAGCTAGGGAGTGAGGAACCAGTCTAGGATGTGTAGCGCTAAGCAGCTGATGTAGATAGAAATCTTTTGATACCGTTAGTGGGCCCCCACCTTCTCACTGGGCCCGGGGCCGTCGCCCCCTCTGCCCCCCCGCTAGCTACGCCTCTGCTGATGGTGCAAGGTCGGATGAATAAGAGGGATGCGGTAGAATTTCTAAGCCACAGGAGCATGCTTCCATTTGGGCAACATGTGAGTTGTGAACTGATGCATTTTCTTGCAGAAGGCGGAAACCTTTGGTAAGCATGTCACGTCTCTTGGTTTTGATGGCCTCACGCAATTTCTGCAGCAGTGAAGCATAGTATGCTCCAGTGATCATGGTACCCTTTGCTAGGAAATCCATCCATACTACTCCGTGCTGGTCCCAAAATACTGTGAGCATGACCTTGCCTGCCAAGGGTTGGGCACGTGCCTTCTTTGGAGGTGGTGAGTCATGATGCTTCCATTGCATCGACTGGACTTTAGTCTCATGATCTTAGTTTTGGACCCAGCTTTCATCCTGTATGATCAGTCTAGAAGCATAGATCCATAACATATCAAAAAGATAAATAAAACTTAACATTTAATATAATAGTTAAAAATTCAACAAGGTCCTAATTTGCATGTAAATAGACAAATAATCGTAACAATCTTACCGATTTCAACGGTGGACTGTGGGTCCAAATGTGGCAGGGATTGTACCAAAGGATGGGTATAGGGAACTGATAGAATCATAGGAGGAATATCTAGCTCTTTCCCTAATACCCGAAGGTATAAACCTCCCGCCCTGACAAGGGCAGTCCTGAAACTTGCCCTAAAAAAAGCCCAATATGCACCTCCTACCGACGCGTTTCACCACCCTGTAATGGGTGCTCCTCAGGAGAATGTGGAGGAAGAACCCGGTGGTTCAAAGTGAAGGTTGCGCTACAACCCCTTGTACGGGGGAGCTTACAGCAGTCCCTATACCCATCCTTTGGTAGAATCCCTGTCACATTTGGAACCACTACTGTCCACTGTTGAAATCAGTAAGATTGTTACGATTACTATGTAACACAAATTTTGTTCCCAGCTTTTAAATGTTATATTCCAATTGCTTATGTCTAAAACAAATTAAAAATTGCTTACATTCATCATAAACTTCACTTTTGTGACCACGGCAATGAAAATTATGCATTTTTACTATAGAAACAGACGATTTTGCATCTTCTCATTTATACAGTCAGAATAACAAAATAATATTTGGATTGAGAATTTGATTTAGGCCTATTTCACACTAATGACTAGTGATATTTACAATAGTAACACAGTTAATCTGCTATTTAAGAGAGTAGCATTTATCCACTTACCTTCAAGAGTTTTCTTGCAGTGCTCACATGTGAAATGAGGAGCCCATGGTTTGTCTTGGTCACCAACAGGCATGCCGAAGTATGGTTTGTAGGCCTCACACATCTTAGCAGATGCTTCCACAGAGTACTTTTTCGCTCTTGTCTTTATAAACTGGCCACATACGTAGCAAAATGCGTCTGCTGGATGTATGCAACCTCTTGATGTCATCTAAATTGACTAAGTTGCTGTGAACTGTAAGGAAAAAGGATGTCTCTCCAAACTTGATAAAAATGGTCTTTATTCCATGCAGTATTAAAGTTCAAGAGTGTACTAAGGATTCAGCAGAGCAAGATTGATCACCCGGTACCAGAGTAACACACAATATATACATTTACATTCCTAAGCTCCTCCTGTAATGGGTGTGGGGTGAAGTGTGAATACTGTCGTTATCAGAATCTGAATAGATATTGAATTCACACCTGTCTGTCTAGGTCAATTCCCCTTTGTCTGTGATGGCCATTGCCCACTTACTATGCAATCCCAATCAATTAGATCCTGTCTCTCCGTCTCTCAGGAAGGGCTATAGTGGCCCTATATAACTGTAGTTATACAGCTACCTACAATTCTGTACAGTCCCAGAAAGTTCTAGATAATTCTGGGCAGTTCTAGAAACTTCTTGATAGTTCTCACAATTCCAGAATCTTCTTAAGTATCTTAAAATATTGCGAATATCCTTAAAAATAGATCAATTTCAAAATATCATTTGTCTATTTACATGCAAATTAGGACCTTGTTGAATTTTTAACTATTATATTAAATGATAAGTTTTATTTATCTTTTTGATATGTTATGGATCTATGCTTCTGGTAATGAATTAACTGATTCGTGAGGAGCTAGTTATTTTGTTCTACTTTTTTTCGTGTTTATAGCTGTATGATCAGTCTGTTAAAAAAGTCCTCCTGGTTTCCATGGCACATTGTCAATACAGCCTGAGAGCATTCGACTCGTTCCTGCTTCTGGAAAGGTGTGAGCAGCCGTGGAACCCAGCGAGCGGATACCTTATGCATTTGAAGATGGTCTTGGATGATTTTTTCCATGGACCCCACACTAATCTTGGGCTAGGTGGCGAATTTCCAAAATGGCAACCTCCACTTGCTACTTGGTGTGTTCATCAATAGCAGAGTGGGGTCTCCCTGGAATTTAAGCTGTTTCCCCCGAAGTCGGACCACATTTGAATTGACGATGCCAGTTCTTCTCTACATCATATGATGGGGAATCATCACCATAAACCTATTTCATCTCATCTCATTGAACGGACTCCTTTGGTGTGCAGCCTTTCAAGTAAAGGAACTTGATGACTGCTCTGTATTCCACTGGGTCCATTATCAAACCTCACACCACTTCAGCACCTGTAAAATTAAGACCGTTATCAGTTCTGAGTTGCAAATTGGCATGTAACCTATAGAGACTTATATCATTACATATGTGCAGTTTCAGTGTCCTATGATAAATAAAAGTGGGTCAGGGGAAATCTTTAATGAATGCCCCTCGTACATACAAGACACAATTTATAGGAGATGCATATAAGTTATCATGCCAGAGCCAACATCATGGGAATCATCACTTTGTTTAGGGTTAAACCAGATGTGGTAGTTGAAAAGCACATGGGCATGTACACCCACAAAACCCTGCACCCATTAACAGTGAACAATCATTAAACAATCAATTGTTCATGATATAATATAAATCAGTAGCAGCTGACTTGGTTTTCAGCCACATTCTGGCCAAATCTCAGCTATATCTAGACCTACCCTAAAGACAAACTCTCACAAAAATTTTAATCAGATGAGATGGCATAAATAGCATTGCTAAATTATCTGCTATGTTCTAGACTGATCTTATATCATGTGAGCCCCACACTGACTGTTTTGGCATTTAACAGGGCAAGGTGGATTTGCATAGGGGGAAGGTGGGAGTTGGGTATAGGAAAGGGGGCCCAAGATGAACTCTCGCACCAGAACACATAAGCTTTTTACCTACTCCCCTGCATACAGAATTGTTATCTCGTGGGCAATACAAGGATTTACTCCAACATACATGTCAGAAAAGTAATGTCTTCTCTGATTTCAGAAATTGTCTTCCCTTTAATTCCCCATCCAGCCCAAGCCACCTTTGCAAGACCAATGTAGTACAAATATTAAAGGGGATCTGTCAAAATGCTTCCCAGGCCAATATTAGTGCCATGCAGAGATAATTATATTTTATAGAAAATTAACCAAAAAAAATAAATAAATTGCATAAAAAAATTAATGAAACAATCAGGAATCCACTATACCTAACCATATAACCTATAAATATTCCTTAGAAGAACAAAAAAATCACAAACTATATCCTAGTAACTCAATAGTAATAATATATAAATCATTAAACCACTAAGTTGCACATAAAACGAATTAAAAACATTTTACTATTTACACAAGTAAATAGTACAGTGTAGCAGGCAGAGCAGTACAAATATAACAAATAAGGAAGGAAAGGAAGGTAAAAGATCATAATACCTGCCTGTAATCAGTCTGTAAGTATAATAGGGGTGGGCCCAAATTGCCAGATTTGCCTATATACCATAACACAGGCAAAGGCTGAAAATGTCGATCACAGCTAAAGAGACAGCATTAGACAGTAATTCCAGAGGGAACCCAGAGAGAGAACTTGTTGCTGGAGGTTAATGAGGTAAAACAGGCTCACCCCTATTGTACTTATAGGCTGATTTACATATCCAGAAAAAAATTACCTCTGTGTCACTACATTAACGTGTGGCTCCTATTAAATGCCCCTACATAGTAATGATATTGGTTTGGGCATCTAAAATCCGCCCAAGCCACTAGGTAATCCTGTGCCAGCACAGTGAATCTGAATCTTGGCTTGGAGGCTGTGTCAGTCAAAATCAAATGGGTGAAAACATGAAGCAAAGGGGAACAATGGCTTCGTATACCACTAAGTAGCAGAGAACACAGTTACATGTAGCATGCAGGGGACGACGCAGCACTGATGGATATCCAATCTGAAGGAGAATCAGAAGGGGATATTTTAACATACTGAAGATGTTGTGCAAAGTATGTACTGGAAGGCCAAATAATAATAATAATAATAATAATAATAGTCCTTTAATAGTCCCACAATGGGGAAATTCAGTGTGTTACAGCAGCAAAGATAAGCAGATACAAATACAAATACAACATGTACAGGAATGTTCCAAGGTGAGAGGCATTACATTAATAGCAGACAGACAGATAGGAAGTAGCAGAGGGGGGGGGGGGATTTAACAGGCAGAGAGATATTTCAGTTCTCTGTGTGTAATGATCTCCGCTTAGGTCGGTGTTGGTTGTACAGCCTAACCGCGGTGGGGAGGAAAGACTTCCGATAGCGCTCCTTCTCACACCTAGGGTGGAGCAGTCGGTCACTGACAGTACTGCTCAGCACGATCACAGTCTCATGCATGGGATGGGACTTCTTCTTCTGCATGGAGCTCACCACGGACAGTATCCTTCTGTCACCCACCACCTGCACTGGGTCCAGTGGGCTCCCCAGGACAGAGCTGGCCCTTCTAATCAGCTTGTCAAGTTTATTTCTGTCCCTGGTTGATATACTGCTCCCCCAGCAGGCCACTCCAAAGAAGATGGCTGATGCCACTACCGAGTTGAAGAAAGTTCTAAGAAGTGCCCCCCGGATTCCAAAGGCTCTCAGTTTCCTAAGCAGGTAGAGCCTGCTGTGGCCCTTCCTGTACAGGACCTCCATATGATCTGCCCAGTCCGGCTTATTATTAAGGAGCAAACCCAGGTACTTATAGGTGTTCACAATCTCGATGCCCGTCCCCAGGATGTCCACTGGATTTGGAGGGCATCTGCCTTTGCGGAAGTCCACCACCATCTCCTTGGTCTTCCCCGCGTTAATCTTCAGGTGGTTCCGGTGGCACCAGTCCACAAAATCCTGGTTCAGTTCTCTGTACTCCCTGTCATCATCATCTGTGATGAGACCCACTATTGCAGAGTCGTCAGAATACTTCTGTAGGTAGCAGCTGGATGAGTTGCACCTAAAATCTGCAGTGTACAGTGTGAAGAGGAAAGGGGCGAGAACCGTACCCTGAGGTGCCCCCGTATTACAGATCACGGTACCTGACACACAGTCTCGGGCTCTCACGTATTGAGGTCGATTTGTGAGGTAGTCTAGGATCCAGTTGGAGAGGTGGTGGTCCACTCCAGCAAGGCCCAGCTGGATGTACAAATGTACAACTGACTAGCAGAGAATATATATTAAATGTGGCATTAACCATCAAGGCAAAGGAACCATATTTGAATACATCACTGATAGCCTCAGAGTTTTTGCCAAGCTGATTTTCAGACCACATTCCAAACTCAGCACATACCCTCCTCTCTTTCTGGTTTTTCTTCACTGGATCCAAGCAGTAGCACTTACAGAATGTGGTTGGTGCGACCCCACACTACTTCCTGAAACTGGACAGTACCAAGTCATATTTCCCCCCTTCCCACTCTTAGCAGCTTTGTAACTCTTTCCATTCTTAGCCCTCTAGCATTAGCATTGCCCCCCTATCTGACCTCTCCCCATTAGAAGCACCATTGGCCCCCTTCCTACCCCAACCCCACAGGCAGCATTATTGTCCCTTTAACCATCGCCTCTCCTAATAGCAGCTGCATTCTCCCCTACACCCCCACTGGCTACATTCAGCTAACTCCCATAACCTACTTCTCAAGTATCACCAAGGTAAAGGCTCTCTCATTTCTGTATCCTAATTTTCTAGTTCTTAAAATTCCTTAGCATTTTGGTATGATGAATCTAACATTCAGTCACTAAACAAGACCCTTGTGAGTTAAAAAAAAATACCAAAGGTCATGCCTTGAAGATTCAGAAAAGTAACAAAGGGAATTTCGGCTTGTGTGAATGGGCTATAAGATTGTGATGATCACATGTAGCTAGTCATGGGAACAGGTCTTCAAAAGGTTAGAATTTCTTCTCAAAAGTGCTATGCATTGCAAATATGTGTTGAGTTAAGGCTGGGAAAATAACAGTATAGTTCCTATAATGACATACATTCTGGTGACTCTAGTCACAAGGTACAATAATAGCAATTAATAGCAGCAATTAATTCATTTACATTGTATTAGTTTCTATAACACTTATTAGAATGCTGTATGTAATAACAGTTATAATACAGTATTACCAAGATCAAAACTGAGTGCGTCTATGACATGCTGAAATTGTAATATAAGAAGCCTAAAGGGTCTCTCAGAAATTTAGAAATTAAGCTGTAAGAAAATGTCATAATATTAAAAAAAAAAAAAGCATTACTGACCTCTTAAATACATCTTCAGTGCCTATGCTCTGTCCTGGAGGATCTTTTTTTATTTTCCTGGGACATTTATGTTCCTTACATGTACGTTGTATTAATGTACCGCTGGAGGTAGAGTCTGGGTGAGGCTGGGCTGCATCAGGTTTTCCACACCGGTAATATGCTCCCTAGTGGCCCCTGCACATGGTATTGTGCTCCCTAGTGGCCCCTGCACACGGTATTGTGCTCCCTAGTGGCCCCTGCACACGGTATTGTTCTCCCTAGTGGCCCCTGCACACGGTATTGTTCTCCCTAGTGGCCCCTGCACACGGTATTGTGCTCCCTAGTGGCCCCTGCACAAGGTATTGTGCTCCCTAGTGGCCCCTGCACACGGTATTGTGCTCCCTAGTGGCCCCTGCATACGGTATTGTGCTCCCTAGTGGCCCCTGTACACGGTATTGTGCTCCCTAGTAGCCCCTGCACACGGTATTGTGCTCCCTAGTGGCCCCTGCTCACGGTATTGTGTTCCCTAATGGCCCCTGCACATGGTATTGTGCTCCCTAGTGGCCCCTGCACACGGTATTGTGCTCCCTAGTGGCCCACCCACGAACTATTATTATACCCTGGGTTCTTTTCAGAACCCAGAGTATAATGATTGGAGACCCAGGGGAGGATACAAACATAAAAACCAGTGTTACTTACCTATCCTGGAAATCGGAGCACTCCCGGCAGCTTTCAGCCCTGTCTAATTGCGCACAGACGTCACGCGATGAGACCGTTGACGCGACCTGATGACATCACCAGAGCGCCCAAGCCTGCTTGTTGTGACAGCGGATCGCAGGAGAGGTGAGTAGCATTGGTTTTTATGTTCCTTCACCTCCCCTGGGTCTCCGATTATTATACTCCGGGGTCTAAAAAGACGCTGGAGTATAATAATAGTAGTATTTGCGGCCCGCGGCCTTACTTACCGATGCCCGCGGCTGCTCACAGCGGCATCCACTTCCTCTTCTACGTCCCATAGCAGAAGGGGAAGTGGGGGCGGCCATGAGCAGACGCCGGTTAGGGAAATAAATAGGCCATCACCTGCCGGGGATACTCCAGTAGGTTACGGCCTATTTATATAAATTTAAAAAAAAAAGTTCTCCTCACCTACCTGCGATGCCTTGATGCAGCCACCGCCTCCTCCTCTTGTCCGAGATGTCTGTGTCTCAGCGTAGGTGGCGTGATGACGTCATTATATCGCTTCCTGCGCTGTGATGCAGACGTCTTGTAAACCAGCCCAGGACAGGCCCCGCTCAGCGTTGTTTTTTTTAAAGCGGCCTGTCCTGGGCTGGTTTACATTAGATAGTAAAAAATGCCGCCCCCCAGACAGTGCGCCCCTGGTGCCATTCGTATCAAACTCGGGCCGCACTAACATTAAACTTTGATATTGAGGTGGGGGCCGCAAACTATTGTCCTGAGGGCCGCAGTTGGCCCGCGGGCCGCGAGTTTGAGACCCCTGGTCTATATACAGTCATATGAAAAAGTTTGGGCACCCCTATTAATCTTAATCATTTTTAGTTCTAAATATTTGGGTGTTTGCAACAGCCATTTCAATTTGATATATCTAATAACTTCTGGGCTTAACAAGAACTGTCCCTGTGGTCTTCCATTTCCTTACTATGTTCCTCAAAGTGGAAACTGACAGGTTAAATCTCTGAGACAACTTTTTGTATCCTTCCCCTGAACAACTATGTTGAACAATCTTTGTTTTCAGATCATTTGAGAGTTGTTTTGAGGAGCCCATGATGCCACTCTTCAGAGGAGATTCAAATAGGAGAACAACTTGCAATTGGCCACCTTAAATACCTTTTCTCATGATTGGATACACCTGGCTATGAAGTTCAAAGCTCAGTGAGGTTACAAAACCAATTTTGTGCTTCAGTAAGTCAATAAAAAGTAGTTAGGAGTATTCAAATCAATAAAATGATAAGGGTACCCAAATTTTTGCATCGGTCAAATTTTGGTTTAATGCATATTGCACATTTTCTGTTAGTACAATAAACCTCATTTCAATCCTGAAATATTAATGTGTCCATCAGTTATTAGATATATCAAATTGAAATGGCTGTTGCAAACACCCAAATATTTAGAACTAAAAATGATTAAGATTAATAGGGGTGCCCAAACTTTTTCATATGACTGTAGAAACATTGCACATTCCATTGAAATGGCAATCAATATTAACTGCAATTAAGTATGTATTGCCTCTTCCCGTAACTTCTAGCAATGTCTCTTGTCTCATTTGTAGAGACCCTAAAGTTCCAGTGCAATGGAAACCCCCCAAAAGTTATCACATTTTGGAAACTACACCACACAAGGGGTATAGTGAGCATTTTGACCCTACAGTTGATTCAGTTTTTATTAACATTGCGACATGAAAATGAAACATTACTTTTTCTCAGGTAAAATGTTATTTTAGCCACAAACTATAAATTTTCACAAGAGGTTAAAGGAGAAAATGTACCTTGCAGTTCATTACACTATTTTGGCGCCTCCAGACATAAACTTACTTATTAGAATATTTCAACTGGTAGCAGCCAATATTTTACTCACCAATCCCAACTTCTGTCCGGTCTAGCCTTTTCTTGTTCCTCCAGTGGGGACTGCAGTGTCCTTCAGCATCGACGCCCTGGAGGCCAGATACAACAGGAATGGGGAGCAATCTTGTGTGGCACCAGGGAAGGTGAGTAAAAACAAACAGTTATACATGTAAAGTGAAAATTTAAATTTTGTTCCCACTTTGTTATCCAAAAAAATACAAAAAAAGTTGTATGCATGGATGGAAACTGCCATTTGGGGTTCAGAAGGGAAGGAGTTCCATGGTTTTGGTTCTTAGAGTGTAGATTTAAAGGGATTGTTTTTTTGACGCCATGTGGCTTTTGCAGAGCCCAGGAGCTGCCAATAAAGTGGAATTCCCCAAAAAGTGACCCAATTCTGTACACTACAACCATCAACAAAATTTTTAAGAGCATTTTTAACCCTTGAGTGTAGCATTTATTTAGTTTCCCGAAATGAATGTGCAGCTATTAAGCAGGATTTCCAGGGCACAACAACTTTTGGATAGTTAATCTCTGATAAGCTAGGCACAACATATTATGCATTCAAATTACGTATTTCTGGAAAAATTGCAATTTTCACTTTTCACCATTAGCTGATGGTGAAAAGTGAAAATTGAAATTTTTCCAGAAATACGTAATTTGAGTGCACAAATTTCTGGAAATTAAATAAATGCAACACTTGGAAGGGGGTACTGTACCCTTGGATAAATTTCTTGAGGGATGTAGTTTTCAAAATGGGGTCACTTGTCAGATGATTCCACTTTTCTGGCATTTTAGGGGCTCTTCAAAAGTGGCAAGGAGTCCACAAACCACACCATCTAATTCTGTGCTACAAAAACTACATAGCACTTCTTCCCTTCTATGCCCAGGTATGGCCAAACAGCAGTTTATACCCAATTATTACATAAATAAGTAGGGTATCCCAGGTACAAAAAGTGATATATATGTGGATATAAACTTTTTTGTGAGTGCATATCATGGTGCAGAATTGAAAGAATGCGCTTTGGAGTGTGCATATTTAGATGTTTGTTTTTTGGACACCAAGTCACGTTTGCAGAGCCCCTAAGGTTCCAGTAAGGTGGAATCTGCTAGGGAATGACCCCAGTTTGAAAACTGCACCCTTAAAAAAATTTTTTTAAAGTACACCGAATTCCCTACAGCATAAGTAATATGTTACCTTTATTTTATGGGTCAGTACAAGTACGGCGATAACTACTTTTTTTATGCGTTAATAATTTTTCAGAACAAAAATCCATTTGGGGAACAAAATCAATTGTTTTTGCATCACCATCTTCTGAGATGTATATCATTTTTATTTTTCTGCTGACAGAGCTGATTTAGGCTTTCTTTTTTTTGTAAGATGAGTTGTAATTTTTATTGGTACTATTTTGGGTTACATATGACTTTTTTTATACCATATTTTGTCAAGTCAAGACATTCACCGTGCAAGATATATAATGTTTCTAATTTATTGTATGGGTTGTTACAGAACAAAATGTATTGTTTTTATAAATTTGTATATAATAATTCATTTTATATAGGAAAGGGGCATTTTTGGGTTTATTTATTCATTAATTTTAACACTTTTTAGACTTCTTTAAATTTTTTTCTTTTGAAAATAAATGACCAAGTGTAATATTTTTAACCCATTTGTTTCATTTGGTTTTCTTTATGTACTTTTAGGACTTGAAAATGTGATGTAGTTTCAGGTCAAATTTATGCAGAAATATAGAAAATTCTGAAAAGTTCACAAATGTTTAAGCACCACTGTATATCTAGTTAGAGTTGTTTCCACAGCCTTCTCCTTCTTCAAATAATTGAGTTCAGGGAGAAAGGATCTTACTGTTTCCAGTGCAGTATTCGGTTGTGCGGTCCTGCTTTTTTTAATCTAACTGCAGGGGTCAGAGGTATTCTCAATCCTCTTAGTACAATTTTATGTTCCAGACCATTCTGCAAGCTGTGAAGTTCCCTTTATAAATGGGTACATTTTTAATGTTAAACCAGTCACTGATTTCAATGAGTGTGTATAGCTAAATGATACTGCTTTCTCAGAAAGAAAAATCCCTTAACCGCATAATACCATTGATTATTTTCCACATTAGAAGACAGAAATCCTACCATTACCCCTATGTTCTAAACACTACTAAATCTTAGAATTTCATTGAAGGGAAGATTGCTATGATTGATCTCTATGACACTTGGTGTCAGATGACCCCCGTCTCATTGATTGGCCATAATGAGCACTTGCCTCGCTCATCTTATATTAAATATCTTGGGGTCTCACTGGTAGATGCTGCTATTATTAATTGCTGGCAGAAATACTGGCCAATTATTATCAAGCCACCTTGTAACATGTAATAGTGCAAAATATGACCCCTGATAAATTTATGCACTAAAGAAATGCCAACAGTCAATAGTATGTGAAAGCAAGCTGCGCAGCTCAAGGCTACCAACCTGGGAACAAATGTAATTGATAGTCAGACTCCTGCTGCAACAGCCGGGATGGTTGCAAAATCATTCCACACTCCATATTAACCATGGTATCTAAGATGTTTGCGAGTAGAACTAATAGCACCATCTATCCAGAGCAATGTAACTGAGGGGTGCCAATGAATGGTTACCACATCCAGATGCATTCAAGCTCCCTAGTGGAGATCCTAGAGGGACTAAAAAGTGTAATAAGATTAAAATCAAATCCCGATTTCCCCAAATGCCTTAATTTATTCAATAACAAAAATAACCTAAACATAGTTGACATTATCATGTCTATAATGACAACATCTGCAAGGAGTTTGTATGTTCTCCTCATGTTTGCGTGGGTTTCCTTCCAAACTCCAAAGACATACTGATAGGGAATGTAGATTGTGAGCCCTATATGAGACAGTGACTAACAATGTCTGTAAAAGCCCTGCGGGAATATGTTGGCGCTATACAAGTAAGCTAAATAAATAAATAATGATCTGACCTATAAAACTGTTGCATTATTTTACTCATATGGTAAACCATAAAAAACAAAAATAAAACAAGCAATGCCAAATTACTGTTTTTGCGTATCCTGCCAGTCAAAAACAAATGGAATAAAACGCAACCAAAAATGTTCTTGTATCCCAAAATGACAGCAATGGAGGCTTTAAAGAGGATGTCCGATTTTACAGAAGAAGTATCCAGAGGCAGGGGGGTACTTCAAAAACACAAAATACTTACCTCATAAATCCACTGCAACTCTAGCACTTAGGCTCCACTGATCCCCACTGGGGCTACAGAAGTGATGTCACTTTGATGGTACATAACCACCACACACCCAAGACCTCCACCAATCAGCTGTTCTCACTGGACACTTTATGTAGAACAGAGCCATAAGCAGATAGCCATGTTTTCTGTGTAGTGGTGGTGCTACGTTACTGCAGGAAAGCTCCTGTTCACTTGAGTAAGTATTGAGCTGCAGTAACTCAGCACTGACACTACAGGCATATAGCAACTGCTGAGCACAGCTAATTGATATGTATGACCTATCCTAAAGACCTAAGCAACAAACATTAACAGTAGCAGAGTAACAAACTCATGATGTTAGGCAAGAGCAGATAAGGGTGTGATTCTAAGCTCTACTGTCCACCTCTGATTAGAGATGTATCACACCCCTTATTTGCTCCAGCCTGACACTGCCCACCTGACAGCACAGAGCCTAAACAGTATAACAGGCACCCATACTAACTGCTGCTCCACTGATTCAGGCAGAGTTGAATTTTTTTTTCTGTAGCCCCACCGTTAGCAGTAAGTACGAAGTGTTGGACTTGACACCGGTGGAGAAAGGTCCTCTTTTACTATTCTTAGCGAGTCTGTTAAGGCTATATGGAACGTAATGCTATGTCACTAGGTGGGGGGGGGTGGAATAAATTTTTTTTATTTTATATAATAAATTATATAAAATTATTAAATTTAATTTTTTTTTTTTTTTATTTATTACATACACACCCCCACACTTTCTCATATTGTTATATTGTTTTTTTTTTTTTATATATAGAAAATAAATGTGTATTTTTTTTTTTTTTTTTTTTTTCTTTTTCTCTGCCCCCCACACCCCCCCCTCCTACAAAAGGCGCAACAGCAAACACTATATTTTTTTTTGTAGTAGAGAGGGCGGGGAGAGAGGGGGGTCTTCATAAACAAAAATTATTTATAATAACTTTCTGAAAGCAAACAAAAAAAAAAAAAAACAAAAAAAAAAAAAAAGAAAAACCCCTCTTTTTTCCACACCGGCCCCAAAAAAAAATTAAAATATATATAAAACCAGGCACCAAAGGGGTTTTGGGGGGGGGGGGGAGCCCAAAGAGAGGAAATACAAACCCCCCCACCCGCCGCCTAAGGTAACAGTAAGTGTTTAGCAGATTTCTAGCAGTCTTATAGCAGATTTCAAGCAGGTTCAAGCTGGTGATCTAGGTATCTTACTGTAATCTGCTACAGGACATATGTGCCTCTCTGCTTTTCATTCACTCCTATTACTCTTCCTCTCTACATGAACTTCTATGAACTGCAGCCTGCCTTAAATGGATGATCTCCAGGATCATATTTTAACTTGTAGTTTAAGCTGAAGTGTGAACTGAAGTGTTTTATCCCATACATTGCTTTATCCATTGTAAGGGTTAAAACATAACCTGCACTATATTCTATACAGAAAGCACAAGAGGGTGGAATGTTCTGCAAACAAGACTGCATAGTTGATAAGGACAGACTTGGAGTCTGGGGGAGATATCAACAGTTCTGCTGATTTCAGCAGAACTGGTATTCTTGGGAGGACATTCAGATAAGGTAAAAAGGAAAACATCTGGGGTGATGGGTAACTGAACAAATTTGTCTGATAACGGAACTGGAAAGACCATACATGTATATTGATCACATGACTGTTATGTAACTGAGCTTGCTTTTAAAACTGTATTGAACTACGTAATAAAGTAGAAACGGTTCATACACGATACCTGTGTACGTCTTGTTTCCCGAGCGCTCGAAACTGGTTATTTATTTAATTAGGATTACGGTGACATCCATCCCGGGGGAACTTAACCCCCAACAGAAATTGGCGACCAATGACGTGGGGCCTCGAGATCGTCTGATGTGCAGCCGATAGAGTGCCGACCCACTCACCGATCGACTTGAGGACGGGACCAGAGGACCTCAGATAGATAAAAACAGTACTGTGAAGGTAAGCCTTTGATCTTGCCAATTAGTATATCTGAGGTTCCTGTGTGTCTATTCTCTATATCGATGAGTGAGGTAAGCTGCTGCATGCTTATATGACATCTCGATGCCAATTGTATAGTACGGAAGAACCTGAAAGGGACATGTCACCTGTAAATGATATGGAAATTGTTTTCTTTGCTTTTTGTCTTACCTGTTTACCTGTCTACTGATGTTTGCATGTTACCTGTGTTATAAGATATAAGGCTGCAAAGAATGGGGAAAAGTTCTCTATTCTTAACCCCTAGAGTTTAGAGTTGCGGACAAGGTTCCGAACTGAGAAGCACAGAGTGATTGAAAAGTCCTTGTTTTGGAAAACTAGCCTCCAGCCGTGTCTGGACGGTCAAGGTCGAATGGGACCTGAGTAGTAGCACGAAGGACTTAGTAGAATCCGCGCGAAGAAGTGCGTGTAGTGATTTGGGAGTGTTTTGGTAAGGGGACACAGGCAGAAAGTTGAGCCTGTGGAAGCCATTAGGCATTGCCCTGAGCACTACTCCTGAACTTGCACAAGTAGAGTAGTTCATAGAAGACAGAAGAGTCTGTCTGGGAGTTCTCACTAAGTAGTCATAAGTGACCCTCTATTGTTTCAAGGTTGCCCTAGAGGAGTGAGAGACTCATTAGCTACCAGCCAAGATGGGGAAGGGACCATCTAAGATATGGTACACCCCATGTGAACTAATAGAGATAGGGGAAGGGAAAGAAGTAGCCGCACAGGTAAAGAAAATCCTAAAAAGAGCAGGAATACACAAAACTGGGTTGGTAGACAGTAGATTTTGGGATCAGTGGAGATGAGATCATGCGGGATTGATTCAGGACAGTAAATTGCAAAGAGGCATATATGAAAGAAAGGAAGCAATAGAATAGGATAAGGGGATGATAGTTCAGGAAATAATGAATCACCCCCACCTCACTCCGAGAATCAGGCTTGAAGGGAGACATCCCCCTTCTCAGTATTATTGTTTAATATCTCCCAGTTCTGTATGAAATATTACCTACTTTAACAAAATACTCAGAGAATCTGATATAGTGCAAAGAGAAAAACTGTCCACCATCGGTATGATGTTTATTGGATTATGTATTATATATATACAGTATATATATATATGTCAACCTGTATTTGTAATATTCATTCTGTTTATATCAATGCCAGGATTCAACTTTTATGCTTTTTGTAAAATTAAATCCGCTTTCAGGAAATGTCCCCTAAAAAGAAGAAACTAGGATATTGTGATGTTCCACAGGGGTTCAACTTTTGGTTGGAATCCAGTGAAGAAAATTCTAAAGTCTGTGGGGTTTGGGAAATATTTGAAAATTGTACAAAAATAGTAATATGTAATTTTGGTGTCAGTATTAACTGCTATCTGTTTGAATTGTATTCCTGTATTCTGTTGTAGCGCTCTGCAGATGTTCTGCAGGGAATAACCAAAACATTAATTGACTGCCAAGTAGCTCCAAGGACGTTGTATCTGATATGATGCGCACGCAGAAAATCACAAGCTGAACATGATGCTGTGTTACCCAGTAATGTTACATGTCAATTATTACAAAGTGAAACTTGGCTTTGGGCCTCCGGGGTCCGCAGCCTGTGTATGATGACTATTTATGCCCAAAGGGAAAATATTTTGATAAAAGTGTTAGCCTAAGGTTAAATGGAAAGTAAGGTACAATGACAATATATATGTGTAAAATATTCAAGAACATACTCAAACATATGAAATTATGTCTTGTACTATGTTATGTGAATTTATTGTCTTGCCTGTTATCACCTGAAGTAAGGTATCTGTTAAAAGAGAGAAAGGTGAATCAGTGGAAGTTTATGGAAGACTTCTCACTAAAATGGTGGATGCTTTAGATCAAACTGATCCTGTAGAAACCTCATTTCAGGGTTGCAGGATACTCACTAGGTATTTAGTCTCAGACACATCAGATAACATTCTTGGTACAGATGTGATGGGAGTATTAGGTTGTAACATCATGTTGCATTCATCAGGAGAAGCATATGTAAAAGTCACACATACTAACCATGAGATTTTATGCTTGTTATCTGCCGAGTTAAGTACACCAAATTGTATTTTTGTCCTCACTGAAGAAGAAAATGTACTGTTATCCCAAGTGCCAACAGCATTATGGGCAACTGGGAAAACAGACTTAGGTAAATTGGATGTACCCCCTGTTATGGTAACCCTGAAACCTGGTGCTCAGCCACCCAGGATTAAACAATATCCTCTGACCCATGCCCAAGAGGATGCCATAGCAGTAACAATAGTGGAATTAGTGAAAGCAGAAGCATTGAAGGAATGCACTTCTGTAGCAAACACTCCTCTTTTCCCAGTGAAGAAAAAGGGCAAAAAGGGAGAACCAGACACATACCGTATGGTTCATGATCTTAGGGAATTGAATAAAGTAACACTACTTGAAACCCCAGTGGTACCTAACCCACACACCCTGCTGTCAGCTGTCCCCACAGGTACCACCTGGTACAGTTGTATAGATCTTTCCAATGCATATTTTTCTGTGCCTTTACACCCCGATTGCCAGTATTTGTTTGCATTTACATTTAGGGGTAAACAGTACACTTGGACAGTACTACCACAAGGGGCGCAAAACAGTCCTAACCAATTCACAAGGTGTCTTACACTTATTATGAGTACTTGGCATTTTCCACATGATGATGTTGTTCTGTTACAATATGTTGACGATCTTCTTCTTTGTGCTCCAGACAAACCAACCTGTGAAGCGGCAACCATCAGCCTGTTGTGTTTCCTCTACCAGAACGGCTGCAAGGCCAACAAGGACAAGTTGCAATTTTGCAAACAAAAAGTGGTGTTCCTGGGACACTGTCTCGGCCAGGGTACCAAGCACCTGTCAGATGAGAGGACCAAGGTGGTGAGAGACATGCAGGTGCCGACCTCTCATGCTCAGCTACGTACCTTCTTGGGATTGATATCCTACTGTAGGCCATGGATCAGATCTGCATCTCTGACCATGCAACCTCTGTATGATAGCCTCTCCTCAAAGCCATTCAGCCTCACACCTGAGACCTTGGATGCGTTTTACCAGCTGAAGTTGCAGATAGTCAGTGCTTCGGCCCTAGGCCTACCTGACTATCAGAAACCTTTTCAGCTCTATGTGACTGAGATGATGGGGCACGCAATTGCAGTTCTCACACAACAACACATTACAGCTCAAGGTTAGATGCTGTAGCCAGGGGGACCCCCTCCTGTGTGCGTGTTGTCCTCTCGGTACAAGCGTTGCTTGAGAAAAGCTCAGACATTGTCCTAGATCATATACTGGTTGTGTATACACCTCATGACATCCATGCTATCCTCACACAGGTAGACAGACGTCACCTTTCTTTGGCACGGCAGTGCAAAATGGAATTTGCTCTGCAGTCCTCCTCAAACATCTCTTTTCAACGCTGTTTAAATTTGAATCCTGCAACTGTTCTTCCTGTAGGAGTTTATGATTCAAAAGGGGGAGTGGAAGATGAGTTTATTTTTAAACTCTCTCTCTGAAGAAGAACTGTTTGACAGCCAGCATCAACATGATTGTGTGGCTCTTATGTCACAGGAAACAGTGGGATTTGACCATGTCACGGATGTGCCATTACAAAATCCTGATTATGAGATGTTTGTGGACGGCTCAAGGTATCTGACAGATGAAGGCAAATTTGTTACAGGGTATGCTGTAGTCACTGAACATGACATCATAGTCCAGGAAGCTCTTCCACCACACGTCAGCCCAAGAAGCTGAGCTTAAAGCCCTTATGGAGGCTTGTAAGATAGCCAAAGGTAGAACAGCTAACATATACACTGACTCCAGGTATGCTTTTGGCATTGCACATGATTATGGTCCAATATGGAGGGCAAGGAACTTCCTAACGGCCCAGGGCAAGCCAATTAAGAATGGAGATGTGGTAAGTCGACTGATGGAGGCCATACTGCTCCCAAAGCAGCTGGCAATTGTGAAAGTCAGAGCTCACGCAAAAGGAAGGGACCCTGAAAGCTGTGGAAATGAGAGAGCTGACATAGCAGCCAAGGCTGCAGCACTACTGGCCAGAAGGGGTCCCAACCAGGTGAGCAAAATGGACATTGATCCAGCAGACCCAAAAGGGCTGTACTCAAAGGTTACCAGTGTGGAAACTGAAAGATGGAAGAAAGCAGGTGCTACAGAAGAAGATGGTGTGTGGAAAATGGGGGATCGATTATGTCTGCCCGCAGCAGTCTACCCCCAGATGGCTGGCTTGGCCCACGGTAAGGTGCATGCCTCTCGAAATGCCATGGAGTCATTAGTGGGTAAATTATGGTTTGCCCCAGGTTTTGGAAGAGCTGCTAGTAACCACGTAAAAGCATGTCACATATGTGCTCTACACAACCCAGGACAGGTAGTTAAAACACCCACCAAGTGTACACCAAAATCCCTGTACCCATTTCAGAGAGTACAGATAGATTACATACAGTTGCCTAAGTCTGGAACATACGAGTATGTATTGGTCTGTGTGGATTTGTTTTCAGGATGGCCTGAGGCCTACCCTGTGAGCAAAGCAACCGCACAAGCAACTGCCAAGAAATTGATGTCTGAACTTGTGTGTAGGTTTGGAGTGCCCTAGGTGATTGAGTCTGACAGAGGTACACATTTCACAGGTGAGATAATGAAAGAAATAATGTCTGCACTAGGGATTGAGCAAGCTTTCCTACCTACCCTACCATCCTCAGAGTTCAGGCAAAGTGGAAAGGTTGAGTGGTACACTTAAGTTGAAGATTCAGAAAGCCATAGCAGAGACAGTAAAGCCTTGGCCTGAATGCCTGTCTCTAGCCTTATATTCAGTAAGAACCACCCCTAACAGGAGGACAGGGTTGTCACCATTTGAAATATTGTTTGGAAGTGCGCCCAAAACAGGGTTATACTTCCCTCAGACGTTACAGCTTAACTATGACAGTATTTCTAGCTATGTGCAGAGTTTGTGCCAGAGATTGAGAGAAACACATAAACAAGTGTTCTCTTCTATTCCAGACCCTTCTGATTTTTCAGGAACACATAGCCTGCAGCCTGGTGATTGGGTGGTCGTGAAAAGACACACTAAGAAGTCTCTTGAACTTTACAAGAGAAAAGACAGCCCAAATCGGGGAGTAAGGGAGCTGGAGGAACACATATGGAGAACAAAAGAGAATATGTGGTTATATTTGGCCCGAGTATTAAACATGACAGAATTTTGTTTGAGAAATGCATATTCCAGTAATGTGTTAGAAACTTGTTTGATTGCAGTGCCGACTTCTGTTGCAGTATGGAAGCTGATCTCCATGTGCATGCAGACTGGATAAGTCCTTATTATGTTGTATTAGATTTGCGATCACATAAAAAAGCAATATTGCAGAATAGAGCGGCTATAGATTATTTACTGCTTAAACATGGTTATGGGTGCAACACTTTTGCGGGAATGTGCTGTTTTAATTTGTCTGACCATTCAGAAGATGTGCATGATAAGTTGAAACAGTTGCAGGAAATGGTAACACATATTAAACAAGATGTCAACCAAGGATGGTGGGACTGGCTGTTAGCTTTCCTACCTGACTTGGGATACCTTCGACAAATCGTAGGTATAATCCTTTGTGTAATCATTTTTATGATATTAAGATGTTGTTGTATCCAATGTATTCCTTCGCTATGCAATCTCATGAGGGACAATACTCAGTATGTAAGGTAGGATCATTATTTTTAACATTTTCAATGGAGAATCCATCACAGATGGCACACAGATAGTGTGAATGTATTCATTGAATATTGATTAAAAATAAGGTCCTAAAATGGGGGAATTGTAAGGGTTAAAACATAACTTGCACTATATTCTATACAGAAAGCACAAGAGGGTGGAATGTTCTGCAAACAAGACTGCATAGTTGATAAGGACAGACTTGGAGTCTGGGGGAGATATCAACAGTTCTGCTGATTTCAGCAGAACTGGTATTCTTGGGAGGACATTCAGATAAGGTAAAAAGGAAAACATCTGGGGTGATGGGTAACTGAACAAATTTGTCTGATAACGGAACTGGAAAGACCATATATGTATATTGATCACATGACTGTTATGTAAC
Source organism: Leptodactylus fallax (assembly GCA_947044405.1). Taxonomy (NCBI): domain Eukaryota; kingdom Metazoa; phylum Chordata; class Amphibia; order Anura; family Leptodactylidae; genus Leptodactylus; species Leptodactylus fallax. The sequence goes on along the minus strand of CAMRHE010000241.1, from coordinate 3,044,374 downwards.
TGAGCTTGCTTTTAAAACTGTATTGAACTACGTAATAAAGTAGAAACGGTTCATACACGATACCTGTGTACGTCTTGTTTCCCGAGCGCTCGAAACTGGTTATTTATTTAATTAGGATTACGGTGACACCCCCCCCCCCCCCCACCACCCCCACCCCCCCCACCCCCCCCCTACCCCACACACTTTATTTTTTTTATTTTTTGTTTAAAAATCATAACACACAAAAAACTATAAAAAAAAAAAAAAAAAAAAAACACCCACCACCACACTCCTTTTTTTTATATAAAATAAAAATTTTAAATATATTTCTTTTTTTTTTTTTTTTTAACAAAAAACCCAAAACAATAAAAAAAAAAAAGAAGGGGGGGCCCCCCCCCCCCCCCCCCCCCCCCCCCCCCCACACAAAAGGGGGGGGGAAAAAAAAAAAAAAAAGGAAAAAGAGAAAGAGCCCCCCCCCCAGGGAGAAAAAAAAAGGGTGTCTTTTTTTTTTAAAACGGGGGGGGGTTTTTTTTGCACAGCAAAGCGGTATTTTGGCCCCGAGACAAAAAGAGTGTAAAGGGACAACAGGGCTAGTGGGCCCCCGTGAAAGGAACTGTGCTCAGTGGCTGATCAGTGAGACTGACATTGTGACTGTGTATATGGATACCACAGATAGAGACTCGCAGTGCTGTTGACGTACTGGACAGTAACTGCTAAATCCCGGCTCACATCCCAGCTCAGTGTATGGATTCGGCAGGACTGTCAGTGTGCTGAGTGGAATCTGCTGTTGGATTACATTGCATTCATTTGGTTTCCCTGTCTGTTAAAGAGGACTTCATTTCTCCCAAGATCCTGATAACCGTGAGGAGAGGACGCTTTACTATAAAAGAAAGGACCGACTTTGGGCCCCACCGCGTGCTTCTACGGACTGTAAGCGGTCTACCTGGACCACTGGGGAAAAGGGGGTGCACCCAAATGTGATGTCAGGGTCAGTTAGGGATAGTTTTGAGTATATTGTTCATTCAGTGTCCATATTGCAGAAGTGGACAGAGTGAAAGTAGAAACCATTGCAGAATTTGCCTTGAAATTGTTCATGCTATATTGTATATTTTGCTTGCCTTTATCCCTGTCATTTTACCTTTAACTAGCCTTTATTAACTTATAGTAAATATTTTTTTTTTCTTGAACTACCGCGTGTGCGTTCATTTCTGGTTGCGAAGTCCAAACCACCTGCCTTGCTCTCGGTTCACAGTAACACCTCTGCTATTTAGCTGCAGTGGATCAATCTGGAAACATCAGTCCTTGTTCTCAGCCTTGTTATCTATTTTTTTATCTTCTCTTCAACTACTGGAGCCTTCTGTGAGCTCTTCAAAGTGCATTTAGTTGCTTAGACCTGATAAGACCAGCCAAACCAATGCCTCAATGTAAGTCTAAAGATAACACTATGCAGTTCAGTCTCTGGAGCACATTGCTGGCCTAAGATAGCAGTTCATATAGGCTAAATCTGCCCACCAACTTGAAATTGAAACAAGCAAGTGGAGGGTAGAGAAGAAAGAGAGCAAGTGATACCCTTGTATGGGAAAACCCCTTTATGTGAAGGTGGATCTAGCAGTGAATTGAGCAGTTAAGCTGACTATAGAAGAGCTGACAAGAGGAAATAAAAGCATTTTCCTATTGATTTGCATATATTTTTTTTAACAACAGTTAAAAAAATATATGCAAATCAGTCCCTGCTGTTCAACCCATTCATTACTGCAGTCACTCAAAGGAAACTCCCTCTTTCAACTTGCTGGGGTTGCCTGGTGACACAGTTAGGCCATCAGCCCTCCGGACCTAGAAGGGACTCCAGGATTGTCTGTACAAAAAGTGTACTGTAAGTGTAAATGTTGCTTCCTGTATCATAGTGACACATGGTATTAAGTATTATCATAATATATTAATAGGGTTAAGAAAAAAAAAGTCTGCAAAAAAAATTCACAAAAAAGTGTTCATTTAGCATAAAATACATCTTCCTGAACATACAATACATAAAAGCAAAAAAATCTACAGTAGGTATCTATGCAACTCTAATGAACAATTATTTTAGTTAGTTATTATGTTAATTATGTAAAAAAATTAAATGAAACAAATGCTGTATATCTACACTGCAAAATGATTCTATATACAGTCATGGCCAAAAGTTTTGAGAATGATACAAATATTAATTTTTACAAAGTCTACTGCTTCAGTTTTTCTAATGGCAATTTGCATATACTCCAGAATGTTATAAAGAGTGATCAGCTTAACAGCAATTACTTGCAAAGTCAATATTTGCCTAGAAAATGAACTTTATCCCCCAAAACACATTTCAACATCATTGCAGCCCTGCCTTAAAAGGACCACCTAACATCGTTTCAGTGATTGCTCCATTAACACAGGTGTGGGTGTTGATGAGGACAGGGCTGGAGATCAATCTGTCATGATTAAGTAAGAATGACACCACTGGACACTTTAAAAGGAGGCTGGTGCTTGCCATCATTGTTTCTCTTCTGTTAACCATGGTTATCTCTAAAGAAACACGTGCAGTCATCATTGCACTGCACAAAAATGGCCTAACTGGGAAGAGTATTGCAGCTAGAAAGATTGCACCTCAGTCAACAATCTATCGCATCATCAAGAACTTCAAGGAGAGAGGTTCCATTGGCGCCAAAAAGGCTCCAGGGCGCCCAAGAAAGAAAAGCAAGCGGCAGGACCGTCTCTTAAAAGTGTTTCAGCTGCGGGATCGGGCTACCAGCAGTTCAGAGCTTGCTGAGGAATGGCAGCAGGCAGGTGTGAGTGCATCTGCACGCACTGTGAGGCGGAGACTCTTGGAGCAAGGCCTGGTCTCAAGGAGGGCAGCAAAGAAGCCACTTCTCTCCAGAAAAAACATCAGGGACAGACTGATATTCTGCAAAAGGTACAGGGAGTGGACTGCTGAGGACTGGGGGAAAGTCATTTTCTCTGATGAATCCCCTTTTCCATTGTTTGGAACATCTGGAAAACAGCTTATTCGGAGAAGAAGAGGTGAGCGCTACCACCAGTCTTGTCTCATGCCAACTGTAAAGCATCCTGAAACCATTCATGTGTGGGGTTGCTTCTCAGCCAAGGGAATCGGCTCTCTCACAGTCTTGCCTAAAAACACAGCCATGAATAAAGAATGGTACCAGAATGTCCTCCAAGAGCAACTTCTCCCAACCGTCCAAGAGCAGTTTGGCGCTCAACAATGCCTTTTCCAGCATGATGGAGCACCTTGCCATAAAGCAAAGGTGATAACTAAATGGCTCAGGGAACAAAACATGGAGATTTTGGGTCCATGGCCTGGAAACTTCCCAGATCTTAATCCCATTGAGAACTTGTGGTCAATCATCAAGAGACGGGTGGACAAACAAAAACCAACAAATTCAGACAAAATTAAAGCATTGATTCTGCAAGAATGGACTGCTATCAGTCAGGATTTGGTCCAGAAGTTGATTGAGAGCATGCCAGGGAGAATTGCAGAGGTCCTGAAGAAGAAGGGTCAACACTGCAAATATTGACTTGCTGCATTAACTCATTCTAACTGTCAATATAAGCTTCTGTTACTCATAATATGAATGCAATTCTATTTCTGTATGTGATAAAAACATCTGACAAACACACATAAAAACCAGAGGGCAGCAGATCATGTGAAAATAGAATATTTGTGTCATTCTCAAAACTTTTGGCCATGACTGTATGACAATGCATTTTACATGTTCCCCAAAAAAGGCTGAAAAAATACAATTTCTGCATGTAAAACAATGTCTCAGACCGCCATGTCAATGAAAAAATAAAATGTTATGGCTGTTTAAATGCAGAGAGGAAAAAAGCAAAATGACAAGAATGTATCATCAGAAAATTACGTTATTTAATTCAGCTTTTTACTTTTAACCTTAGAAAGAAAATCCTGACAAACTGTAGGTCGCATACCAGCTACTAACACAATGGGGCTGATGTATTAAATCTGGCATCTAATACACCAGGCTTAATTATCTGCAGCGCTGGCATGAATAATAGAAAAATTGTCAGACTATGAACACCCTCTCTGCCCACACTTCGTCCACTGTTTTACAAAGTGGCATGAGCTGCAAAAAAAATGAAAGGTGTATTTTTTGTCACTCAACAGTATGCACCAACGTTTGCACCATTTCATAGACACTATGATATATTCCCCCCAATTGGTTATCCTTTTCCTGTTACTTGCACCTCACCTATAGGGAAACTGCCGCCTTTTCCGTAGGTATAAACATTATGGGAAATGTACCTTCTATTTGTAATGTGCAGCTTGCCACACGTAGAGAAGCAGTACTTGTGTATGAGATGCCAGGTTAAACCATGATGTTTCACACACAAATAATTAACATTTCCCGGGGTATTGTGGTGACTTCAAAAAGTATTAAAGAAAAACTTGCAAGAATGGGGAAGATTTTTATTTACTGGTTACTACAGTCAAGCAGCAGTAGAGCTTTCTAAGTCTGAAATGACTACTGAAGAAACATTTATGTCAATGCAAGACAACTAAGCCATTCACGTATTCTTTTCATAAAGTACTTTATTAGAATTACCACAGCATTCTCTCCTCCATGCTTGCACGCTGTTAGCAGTCCCTGGCCAATCACATATGGCCCAAAGGTATAAGCACCTTTCCTTAAGTGAAGTTCCTGTGAAGGTGTTGTCACTTTTGCAAGAATGGCTGCCACAACGAAATAAAAAATTAAAACTAGGGGTCTTGGATGCTGCTGTAACTTCTTATTTACCTTTACTATAATATGGTAATTTTGTGTGGAAATAATCTTTAAAGCTTACCTAACATTTCAAAAAACTTGAGGTTTGCCCAACACATACTCACCTCCAGTAGACAAGGTCGGATTGTATTGGGGCAAATGGCAAATACCTGCCACAGGGCCCCCTTACAGCCTCAGGTCGCTGGCAACCACTCATTCCACACATATTATAATCCACCCCTGCTAGGAATAACACTATTTCTTGCCATTGTATGACTTGTATCCTGCTATTTTAGCAGATTTTTTTCTTCTTTGCATGCTCTGTCTATGAAATTAGCTGCTATGTGTCCCAATGACTACACACAAGAAGTAATGTACAATTTGCTCATCTAGGTTTTGCTCACTCAAAAACATCAGGGTTGCCTTATAGGAGGTGTCAGAGAGTCTTGTCCTGTAGTGATAGGAATAAAATGTTTGAGGTGAGAAGCAAACCTCCTATGTAAGGAAATTGCCAGTTGAGAAATTCTCCAGTGCTGCAGCAAACACCTGAGAGGAAGGGAATACAGAGACAGTGAGCCCTAAAGTTGACCCAGACCCTGTCCCTACCTACTTGTCTCACTGTCCTAATGACAGGAACAACTTGGAGCCGGTCCCTACTCTGAATAAGTGACAACACAGAATGCAGACAGGACGCACAAACAACAAAGGGAGGTCAGCTAGCCAAGGGGTCGGTAACAATCGAGCAATGCAGTACAGAATCAAAATCCAAGAGAATAGTCAAAGTCAAAGCGAGTGGTCAGAAAATCAGAAGAGCAGGTAACAAGGAACAAGGAGTATAGCCAGTAAGCGAAATGCAATAGCAGGCACCAATGGGAAAGTGAGCAAACAATAAATAGGGAGAAAGAACCCACCCCAGACTTGATAGGAGGACAGGCTGTCAATCACAAAGGCAGGACTAAAGTTAACTCTTAGTGGAGCAGGGGGAAAGCAAGGTGAAGGAGAAGGGCGTGGTGGAAAATCAATTAAGGAGGTGAGGGAATAGGACAGTGTTCAGACAATACAAGAAAAACCCAAGGAAATAATTACAACCGGGCACGCCTCCTGCGCCGCTGCGTGCGCCCGGAGGACGGCGCCAAAGCCCGGACAGGCAAGGATGTTACATCCTATTTAGCGGTATTAGCCTCTGTCTGTGCAGGTGTCTCTCCAGTCTTACTCAGCACGTATTCACTCCTCCCCTCACCTTCTTCATACACTTTTATGTAATCTTTAAACCTCAGTCCATCTTGCTTTTAAGAGGACCTCTCATTTCCTCTGAAATCTGAATTCCTCATTTTCAGTTTTACAGTTTATGTCAATAGGCCAGCACAGCTGCACTGAATTCACTGCTATTATTTTTTGTGTACAGTATCTTGCCTGGTTCTTTACTTTTGGCTAAGGGCACAGTCCAGTGGTACTGTCTTGTCAAGTGGGCAGTCTCCAACACTTAGTGTCACAGCTGGGCACCGCAGTAAAGGGTAGATAAAATACTGTACATTTTAAAAAATTTTTGAGAGCTAACAAGCAATAACTTTCATAGACATAAGTTGAAAACACCCATCAGATGCACACAAGCAGCAAATTTCTATTCACCTTAGCTACCTGGCTGCTAAGCTTTGTGCACCCTGTGGTCATTGCTGGCAAGGTCTGAAATTTTAGAGCTGGATTTCTAGGTTTTACGGGTGCATCTCAATAAATTAGAATATATTTGAAACGTTTATTTATTTCAGTAATTAGATTTAAAAAAATGACCTCCTATATTTTCTAGATTCTTTACACACAGAGTGTTCTATTTCAAGTGTTTTATTTCTGTAAACGTTGATTATGGATTACAGGTAATGAAAACCCAAATCTAAGAAAATTAGAATATTGTAAAAAAGTTCAGTATTGTACAGTAAATTCAGTGTGTCACCTGCCAAGGTTTCCTAAGCCTTTAAATGGTCCCTCAGTCTGGTTCAGTAGGCCACACAATCATGGAAGACGCTGATTATGAATTGAATTACTGAAATGAATGAACGTTTCAAAAATATTCTAATTTATTGAGATGCACCTGTAGGTCAGATAAACTGTGTTGATTGGTTGATCTGTTCATAATAAGTGCATGATATTTATGAGTGATCCATATTCAAATTCAGATTGCAATCTTGGTAAATCCCATGATCCCCTTTGGTCTGATAACACTGAGTCTGGCATTTAACCCCTTAGATGCCATGACCAGTGCTGACCACAATATCTAAGTGGTTTACAGGATGTAGAAACTTTCTCTGTACCCTACTGAACTCTACTGTGACATGATTGTAGGGTGGATGTGGTTGCTATTAGCATCCAGAGGCCTAACACCAGCCTTCAATCCACCATCCAAGTGTGCCTGCTAGACCAAAATAAACCCTCACCTTCCCATATTATATAAAAAAAAAAAATTAGACCTTAAATAATTGGTACTGCCTTACTCTTAATAAGCTAGTCTATAAAGTTATCACACATGTTATTCCATATGGTGAGCACCATGAAATAAATAAAAAAACAATGCTAATATTTCTGTTTTAACTTATCACAATAAAAAGCGATCAAAAAGCTATATGAACTCCAAACATGTACCAATTAAAACTACAACATGACCAGCAAAAAAATAACCCCACATCTTTACAATCATATGTCCCATAAAATGGTACTAATAAAAACTACAGTTTGTCTCACCAGACAAAAAACCCACACCCACAGTAGCTCTGTCAGACGAAAAAATAAAAAGCCATGACTCTTATAGTATGGTAAGTCCAAAACATTTAAAGCTGATATGGTTGAATAAAGACACAAGTCCATTTAGTCCAACCTATAAACCTGCCAGAGGAAGGCAAAGTATGGGCACAGTGGATTTTCCCATACTTTATAGGGAAAATGCTCACTGTCAGACATCTCCATAAACACATCATGACTGGCAACATATTGCTGCCACACCCTCATACAGCATACACGTTTGGCTTGGCCAAGCAAGGCATGAGTAATAAAGGATCAGAGGGAACAAAGGGATAATAGACATGGCATTAAAGTACAGCGTGAGCACAGTGGATTCTCCCCATACTCCCTAGGGAATAGGCTCAGTGCCAGACATTCCCATACACATAAGATAGCTGTGAGCATCTTGCTCCCCAGTATAACCACATAGGGGTTCCATTATTTTGGATGGGCAGAACAGAGCAGGAGAGTACCCTATTTTTTGCCATAAAAAAAAGGTAGGGTGACAACAGGCCACTTGTATGTAAGGGTTAATTTAGTTGCCTCTACCACTTCTTAAAACTTTTAATTTAAATTTACCTTCAAGTCCACTATTCAAATATTGGTAGCTAACGGAACACTTGCACACAATAAGTACCTGTTCAGCAATGCTTGTTAGATTCAGGGTTTTTCTGGAAAGATCTGAGCCCATCCTAGAGTGGCCATAAATACACTGGACACATCACAGAGAAGAAAGGGAAAGTGTCACTAGGACTGTGGAATCAGTAAGCCAAAGCACAAATCCAAGTTTGGTTTTTCTATTTCCCCACAGCCCAACTCCTTCTCAAATAGCTGACAGCCATGGTTAGTTAGAAGCTCCTCTAATTTACAAAAAAGGCAGTGATTGACTTCATGTAAAAGTAAATATGCAACAAACTATGCATTTACATAGACAAGTATACACTATTTATAATTGTATACTATAATAATTGTATATTCCCTTACGTCCAACAGCAGCACAATATAGGGTATTTCCGCCCCTGTGTGCTGGTAGGACATGCGGAATTTTTAATTTACATAATTAATTAAGTGATACTGCCCCATAAGAGGCAAAAGAGACCTCCCCCCACTGTGTTTTTTTCTGTCCTGTGTGGTGGGACAGGTGGAGGGAGGCTCTTTGTCTTCCCATTTTTTCCTAAAAAGGATTTGGAGGGTTAACTACATTTTAGTAACTTTTTTTCTGTTCATCTCTTTCCTTGAGAGCTTTTTACTCCTGAAGCTTCCTTCTTTCTCCCTGCTGCACTCTCTGTCAGTGGCCATTCTGAGCTGGGTGCCTGCCCTTGTTGGATCTCAGATGATGCAGTTATGGTTCAATCCCAGACTGCCACAAAAACACACCGCACTTGCTATAGCAGTGGAATTAAAGCAAGGGGAAAGAGAAAGGTTAAAACCGGGGAAAGCGAGGTTGTTACTTCAGCTCTGGAACTTTTTTGCAGGTCCTGTTTTCCTGGGACCATTTTTTTCTGTTACACTTCTGCAGCCTACTTTCTGTACTGCTGTATTGCGCTACCGCTCTAGTTTTAGTCCATTCTCTTTACCGCTGTAGCAGTATTAAAGACCCCATTGTTAAGGGTCTCTAAAAGAGTTTGTGTATATAAATTTTATGGGTAAGTATGGTTTTATCCCTACCTATTTAAACGTTCCTCCTGAGACAATGGTTGTCTCTTATATAGGGGAGGCCTCTGTACGCTTCCTTTTGTTTGCTACTGTCTGCATTTTTTCCAATCTCCTGATGCTGTTCTGACTGATGTCCTCCTCTGCTTCTGGTGGCAGCGGCAACTCTAGAAGGGAAAGCTCCTCTAAGCTGAAACATTTCGCTTATACAGAGTGCGACATTCCTCTGCCTGATGGTATGGGGAGAGTGAAAAAAATCAGGGACTCGATTTCTCAGATCTCTAAGAATCCTCGTACTGAGAGACATTCTCAGTCAGTTCCATCAGAGGAGGAATTTCACATACTCAATGAGACGCACTCGCCTGATGAAGACATTTCGAAAAATTCCAGCAGACCTCTTTTTTCCTTGCTACGGATGCCTAGGCTGCTAAAGTCCATCTGGTCAGAGACCATGATGTCGAACTTGGGGAAGTCTCTAGTTCCACCAATAGGGGGCCTAGGGCCTTCCAAGTGGACGTGACACTGGATAAAGCTTTGACAGGGGAGTAGAGACATCCCAAAAAGTGCAACCTATTTATCCAGGAGATTTAGGCTATTTCGCTCAGCAAGATCATTGGGTCCCCTGCATAAGGTGGATATGGTGGTAACTAAGTTGCTCCACTGCGCTGCGCAAGTTGGCTCCAATCTCCAAGTCTCTATACATAGACGCATGGAGTACACCATTAGAAGGGTTTATTCCTCGGTCTCTGCTCAGGCTTCTGTGGGCATCGCCTCCAATGAGCTAGTGAATAAGCTGCGCTCCGATCTGGCCCAACTGAAGTGGGACATTGACTCCGGAGTCTCCAGACGATCTATTATCCCTTATGGGTCAGTTTCCTTCACGGCAGACTATCTAGCGGAAGCTTCCGTACACCAAGCAAGATGGCCGTCAAATATCTGGCCCTCTCTACAGCTGCTAGAAGGCCATTATGATTGAAGCCTTGGAGAGCAGACAATGCGTCCAAATATAACTTTTACTCCCTACCCTTTGAGCTGTGTAAACATTTTAGCAGAGGCCTGGACGACATCATGGAAGGTCTTGCGATAAAAAGGATAAGTGCCTTCTGCAGTCCTTTAGAGGAAAAGCAGGACCTTCTGGCCGAGGCAGAAGTTATCAGCAACCGCCTCAATCTACGCTCAATCAGAGGCGTGCTAGATATCAGTCCAGAGGGGCTGAATGTAAAGTTCCCCAAGGAATGGGACAGAAAGAAGCCTGGCTGTTGTCGCCAGCTTCTCACCTCCTGTAGCGGCATATATTCCTGTTGGGGGATGCCTCTCCCCCTTTTTTTCTCTCCTTCTGGCAGAAGAAGATATAAGACCTTTGGTCTTACAAGTAATACAGTGGGGTTATACAGACGATTTTCTTCACCCACCACAAGACAGATTCATCGCAACCTGCTTTCTTCCTACACTGAAGCAGGTTATACTGGAAAATTCCATTATGGAATACCTGGGCAAGGGGGCCTTGAAAAAATTTCCCCCCTCAGAAGAAGGTTTGGGGTCTACTCTCTAGACTTCCTACTATCAATATATGATTATAGTCCTAATATATCGAAGTCTCTTCTTAGAGAAGAGCGTTTCCAAAGGGAGACCGGGAAGTTGGTCACATCCTTTTCTGCAAAACGATGTTCTTGTCACTCTAGACCTACAGGATGCGTACTTACATGTTCCAGTTATCCTTCTCACAGAAGGTATCTGAGAATTGCTTTATCAATTGCCGGCCACAGGTGACATTTCCAGTTTGCGGCTCTGCTCTTCAGCATTTCCTCAGCTCCCCAAACCTTTACCTAGGTGGTGGCTCTAGTAACAGCCGCACTGTGTCTTTCTCCAGTATCTAGGCTAATAACCGGGAGAAGTCAGAGATAATTCCTTCCACACGGAAGAAGTCCCTGAGGTTCAGCCTGACTCTGTCCACCTAGAAATTTCTTTACCTCCGACAAGGATGTTCATCAGAGCAACTATGAGAGTCCTAGGCCTCATGTCAGCCTCAGCCAATGCAGTTCCTTGTGTTTTATGGCATATGTGTCCCCTCCAGTCGGAAGTACTGGGGGTCTGAAATCATGACCCTCTGAGTCTTCACAAGAGGATCAGGCTTTCTCCCAGAACACGTTTTTCTCTCAACTGGTGGATACACCCAAAAGTCAGATGTCCACGGTCCAACCTCGTTGGACCCTGTTGACTGATGCATCCTTTTCAGGATGAGGAGTCCATCTGTACGAGAAGACCGTACAAGGAGTCTGGAGCAGGCTAGAAAGGATGACATCATCCATCTGGAGGGAACTCAGAGCAGTTATGTAACGTCTCTGCCTTTTCAGGCCTCTGCACCACACTCCACCCACACATGGCGGCTCAGGAGGCGTGCTCAGTTTGATTCATTGTTTAAGATTCGTGTTGCTCAGTCTGAACACTGTCCTAGAATATGTAATTGATTTTCTGCCACACCCATCTCCTTCACCTTGGCTTTCCTCTGCTCCACTAATAGTTAATTTTAGCCTTACCTGTGTGATTGACAGCCTATCGTTCTATCAAGTCTGGGGCGGGTTTTTCCTTCCTATTTATTCTTTGCTCACAGTCACATTAGCGCTTGCTATTGCTTCTGCATACCTGCCTTTACTCTGTGCTGTTTGTTACCTGTATTCCTATTTCTGATCTCTGGCTTTGTCCGTGACTATTCTTTTGGATTGTGATTTTGTAATGCATTGCTCGACTGTTACCGACCCCTTGGCTAGCTGACCTCCCTTTTTTGTTGTTTGTCCTGTCTGCGTTCTTTGTTGTCACCTATATTAGGAGGGGATTGTCGACTGGTTGCTGGCTGTCGCCTAGGACAGATTGGGCAAATTAGCCAGGGACAGTGGGCGGTTTTCAGCTTAGCGTCCACTGTCTTGTTGTGCTCCTCCCCCCAGGGTTCTGCAGCAGCACTGGGGAATTGCTCAACTGGCAATTTCCTTACAGAATATCAAGAGCTAAATTTACCTGCTGCCATTACTTCCCTCCGGATCAGCATGGATCCTATTCAGGGCCTTGCAGCCAAGATGGAGGGTTTGGCAGGCCTGGTAGCTGAGCTGGTTAAACAGTATCAGACCCTTACTGATGCTGCTGGTCATCCCCTTTCTACCCTTCCCAGGGTGCAGATGTTACTTCCAGATCGTTTCTTGGGGGAGCGAGAAAAATTTGAGACTTTCCGAGGGTCTTGCCGCCTGTACTTTTGGATTAACCCTCATGCATCCCAGGCCCAAATGGAGGGAGTCGTTATATCCCTCCTACAGGGGAATCCACAAGCTTGGGCCCTTAAACTCCCTTCTGGGGCTGAGGAGTGGTCTGATTTTGAAAATTTTTTTTGGTCTTTGGGGTCTATATATGCTGAGCCAGACCACATTGGGCTCACGGAATCGCAACTCCTCACCATGCGGCAGGGCAAACGCTCTGCTGAGGAGTACTGCTCAGAATTCCGTAAGTGCAGTGTAACTGCAGGCTGGTGTGAGTCAGCTCTAAAGGCTCACTTTAAGCAAGGCCTATGTGACCGTGTTAAGGAGGTCTGGGTTGGTCACCCAGATCCTCCTACTCTTGAGCAGGCTATGACACTGGCTGTCCGTATTGACCGGAGAATTCGGGAAAATGTTAAAGAGAGAGTAGGGTCTGTTTCCTCCAAATTTTCTGTCTCTTCCTCTCTCTCTCCTGATAAACCCACTTCTTGTCCCATCACTCCTGGTGAGGAACCTATGCAACTGGGAGCTATGGACGCCAAGACTTGACGAGAGCATCGTCTTAGGAATAGAGTACTTTATCGGTTCTATTGGCCTGGAGTTTATGATGAAATAACTACTTATTGTCGTAGTTGCCCAGTATGTCAGTACATAGCTTCTGTTCCGCCCAAAGCAGAACTTATACCCTTGCTAGTAATTGATGAACCATTTAATACTGTGGGTATGGATATTATTGGTCCACTAGAAAAAAAGTTCCAAAGGTAACCGTTTTATTCTTACAATTGTAGACTACTGTGCCAAGTATCCTGAAGCTATACCTATGCGCACAGTTACTGCTAAAAGAGTTGCTGAGGAAATTTTGAATGTGTTTAGCAGGGTTGGATTACCTAAGCATATCCTTACTGATCAGGGGAGTAACTTTACATTTTCCTTTCTGTTAGAAGTTTATAAACTTCTTGGTATACAGCCCCTCAGAACTACCCCTTATCATCCACAAACTGATGGGTTGACTGAACGATATAACCAAACATTGAAAAATATGCTTAGAAAATTTGCACATAATGGTCCAAAACTGTGGGACAAATGGTTGCCCTTTCTGTTATTTGCCTATCATGAGGTTCCACAAGAGTCTACAGGGTTTAGCCCGTTTGAATTGTTATATGGGAGACGACCCAGGAGACTCTTGGATGTTATTAAAGAGGTATGGGAAGGTAGAGCTGGTCATCAGAAAAATGTGGTGGAACGTGTTGGAAATGAGAAAGAGATTATTGAAATTGATTAAGGTAGCCCATGATAATGTCCACAAAGCCAAAAATAAGTCAATTAAAGTTGGAGATAAGGTTCTTCTCTTGCTTCCTAGCAGTGAGAATAAGTTGTTGGCCAGATGGCAAGGGCCATATAAAGTTGTTAGATAAACAGGTCCTGTTGACTTTGAAATTGAAACCCCAGATAAAAAACAAAAAAATAAGGTTTATCATGTAAATTTATTAAAACGTTGGCTTGAACCAGAGGTTAATCCTAAAAATAACATTACCTGTATTATTGTCGCAGAGGCTTCACAGGATATGTCTGAAGAGATTTATGATTTGTTGAAAAATGGTGCACACTGGTCAGAGGTAACTTTGAGTCCAAAGTTATCTAAAGAACAACATTGTGACATGAGGAAGCTTATTGGGTCTAGTTCGCATGCTTTTGGAAGTAAGCCTGGTCATGTGTCTTTAATTTCTCATGCAATAAATACTGAGGATAATGCGCCTATCAGGCAGAAACCTTATCGAATACCTGAAAAATTAAAGGGTGAGGCTGAAAATTAGGTGCAGGAAATGCTTAAATTGGGAGTTATTGAACCCTCCAAAAGTCCTTGGTCATCGCCTGTAGTGATGGTTGGGAAAAAAGATGGGACAATAAGATTTTGCATAGATTTTCGTAAAATTAATGCTATATCTAATTTTGACAATTACCCAATGCCGTGTATTGATGAGCTCATAGATAGATTGGGGTGTGCAGAATATATTTCTACCCTAGATATAATAATAATAATAATAATAATAATAGTCCTTTAATAGTCCCACAGTGGGGAAATTCAGTGTGTTACAGCAGCAAAGATAAGATAAGATAAGCGGATACAAATACAAATACAACATGTACAGGAATGTTCCAAGGTAAGAGGCATTACATTAATAGCAGACAGACAGATAGGACGTAGCAGAGGGGGGGGGGGGGGGATTTAACAGGCAGAGAGATATTTCAGTTCTCTGTATGTAATGATCTCCGCTTAGGTCGGTGTTGGTTGTACAGCCTAACCGCGGTGGGGAGGAAAGACTTCCGATAGCGCTCCTTCTCACACCTAGGGTGGAGCAGTCAGCCACTGACAGTACTGCCCAGCACAATCACAGTCTCATGCATGGGATGGGAGTTATTCTCCCGCATGGAGCTCACCACGGACAGTATCCTTCTGTCACCCACCACCTGCACTGGGTCCAGTCATATGAAAAAGTTTGGGCACCCCTATTAATCTTAATAATTTTTAGTTCTAAATATTTGGGTGTTTGCAACAGCCATTTCAATTTGATATATCTAATAACTGATGGACACAGTAATATTTCAGGATTGAAATGAGGTTTATTGTACTAACAGAAAATGTGCAATATGCATTAAACCAAAATTTGACCGGTGCAAAAGTATGGGCACCTCAACAGAAAAGTGACATTAATATTTAGTAGATCCTCCTTTTGCAAAAATAACAGCCTCTAGTCGCTTCCTGTAGCTTTTAATCAGTTCCTGGATCCTGGATGAAGGTATTTTTGACCATTCCTCTTTACAAAACAATTCCAGTTCAGTTAAGTTTGATGGTCGCCGAGCATGGACAGCCTGCTTCAAATTATCCCACAGATGTTCAATGATATTCAGGTCTGGGGACTGGGATGGCCATTCCAGAACATTGTAATTGTTCCTCTGCATGAATGCCTGAGTAGATTTGGAGCTGTGTTTTGGATCATTGTCTTGCTGAAATATCCATCCCCGGCGTAACTTCAAATTCGTCACTGATTCTTGTACATTATTCTCAAGAATCTGCTGATACTGAGTTGAATCCATGCGACCCTCAACTTTAACAAGATTCCCGGTGTCGGCATTGGCCACACAGCCCCAAAGCATGATGGAACCTCCACCAAATTTTACAGTGGGTAGCAAGTGTTTTTCTTGGAATGCTGTGTTTTTTGGACGCCATGCATAACGCCTTTTTGTATGACCAAACAACTCAATCTTTGTTTCATCAGTCCACAGGACCTTCTTCCAAAATGAAGCTGGCTTGTCCAAATGTGCTTTTGCATACCTCAGGCGACTCTGTTTGTGGCATGCTTTCAGAAACGGCTTCTTTCGCATCACTCTCCCATACAGCTTCTCCTTGTGCAAAGTGTGCTGTATTGTTGACCGATGCACAGTGACACCATCTGCAGCAAGATGATGCTGCAGCTCTTTGGAGGTGGTCTGTGGATTGTCCTTGACTGTTCTCACCATTCTTCTTCTCTGCCTTTCTGATATTTTTCTTGGCCTGCCACTTCTGGGCTTAACAAGAACTGTCCCTGTGGTCTTCCATTTCCTTACTATGTTCCTCACAGTGGAAACTGACAGGTTAAATCTCTGAGACAACTTTTTGTATCCTTCCCCTGAACAACTATGTTGAACAATCTTTGTTTTCAGATCATTTGAGAGTTGTTTTGAGGAGCCCATGATGCCACTCTTCAGAGGAGATGCAAATAGGAGAACAACTTGCAATTGGCCACCTTAAATACCTTTTCTCATGATTGGATACACCTGGCTATGAAGTTCAAAGCTCAGTGAGGTTACAAAACCAATTTTGTGCTTCAGTAAGTCAGTAAAAAGTAGTTAGGAGTATTAAAATCAATAAAATGATAAGGGTACCCAAATTTTTGCACCGGTCAAAATTTTGGTTTAATGCAAATTGCACATTTTCTGTTAGTACAATAAACCTCATTTCAATCCTAAAATATTACTGTGTCCATCAGTTATTAGATATATCAAATTGAAATGGCTGTTGCAAACACCCAAATATTTAGAACTAAAAATGATTAAGATTAATAGGGGTGCTCAAACTTTTTCATATGACTGTATGTAAGGGTTATTGGCAAATTCCACTTGATGAGAAATCAAAAGAAAAAACTGCCTTTGTGATGCCTAGTGGTCTATATCAGTTCAGAAATATGCCATTTGGTCTTCATGGTGCTCCAGCCACGTTTCAAAGAGCCATGGAGTTACTCTTGAAGGATCATATGGAGTACAGTGCTGCTTATTTAGATGATGTTGTAATTTTTAGTAAAATGTTGGAAGACCACTTGTATCACTTGGAAAAGGTAATAACTGAAATTGAGAAAGCTGTTTTCACAATTAATCCACGTAAATGTGCTTTGGGATTTCAAGAAACAAAGTACCTTGGGTTTATTGTGGGTAGTGGTAAAGTAAGGCCAGAAATATCAAAAGTACAAGCCATTCAATCTGCTACTATTCCAGCCACAAAAAAAGTCAGGTCATTTTTAGGTCTTGTTGGTTATTATAGACGTTTTATTTCAAAATTTGCTACCATAGTTGCTCCCTTAACTGACCTAACTAAAAAGAACAGAAGAAAGGCAGTGGTATGGACAAGAGAATGTGAACTAGCTTTTGAACAAATAAAATAAATTTTGTGTAAAGAACTGGTCTTGCAAAGCCCGAACTTTGACAAACCATTTATTGTGCAGACTGATGCATCAGAGGTGGGACTTGGGGCAGTCCTAAGTCAAGAGGATAATGGTGAGGAACATCCTATTCTTTATTTGAGTAGGAAACTTTTCCGCCGTGAACAAAAGTATTCTACTATTGAGAAAGAAGGGCTAGCAATTAAGTGGGCTTTGGAGGCATTACGATATTATTTACTAGGAGGAGAGTTTACTTTGGTAACAGATCATCATCCCCTCACTTGGATTCATACCATGAAGGACAAAAATGCCAGAATTACTAGGTGGTATTTAGCATTACAGCCATTTAAGTTTGAGATACAACATCGGTCAGGGGCGAAGCACCAAAATGCTGATCATTTGTCTAGGTATGGTGCTGAAATAAAAGCAAGCTTCCTCTTAAGGGGGGAGGAATGTGAAGAGGTAAAATGTTTTGTTTTTATGTTTAACTGATTTGCTGTTTTGTAACCTTAGTTGTGGTACATGAGTTCCCCAGGTCTGGTAAAACCTCTGTGTGAATGTTCTATTACTGCTTCTTATTTCTTTCTTTCCTCATTAGGCTGGCCACCTAATGCTCTATTTTTCTACTCTTTCTGGTCTTGCCATCTGAGAACAATGTACCAAAACTAAGGAAATGCTCACAATTTGTGTTTAGTAAAGAACTGTTTTCATTTACTTACCTGCACTAGTGGAGCTGTAGTAGGGTGTGTCAGCCCTGACCTTATAAGAGGCAAGTCTGCAGCAACTCCAGTGTTTTATAGAGAAAATTGCATAGGATTATGGGAAATGTCTATGATATAAAAGGATTCCATTAGACAGCAAGCTGGGTTGTTGTTGGTGGAGTTGACACAATGGGTAAACTGTGAGACTACAGCAGCCTGAAAGGCAAGGATTTCATTGTACACATTTTGGATATGTTCTGATGAAATAATTTTTCTGTTAAAATTGGACTTAGAATAAACTCCTTTGGATTTATTTTCATCAATCAAGGTGTGATTGTTTTTTGGAAAATCCCATGCTTCACAGTCTCCTTACCAGTTTTCTTTCCCAGCTCCATCTTCCAACGAGGGAGGAAAACTCCATACAGTGGATATACTGTAGTTTGGTGTCTTCAAAAATGTATCTTCTGCGTACACGGCCATTCAGAAGATTGGAGAACCTCTTAATTAATATATATATGGTAGAGACAAAGGTCTCACAGCTTCCAAACCTTCTTTATCAAGAGTGATTAAGGAAGCAATTTCTTTTTGCTCGGGTTAACATCACCCAAATTCATCAGAGTCCATTGAACCAGGGCTGTGTCGGCCTCCTGGGCTGAGAGATGGTCTTGCCTTTTGAGCGGTTTTGTGCAGCTGCTTTTGGTCATTCCAACTAACCTTTGTTAAACACTATCGGTTAGATGTCCGTAGTTCAGAGGTTACTGCCTTTGGACATTCGTAATGTACCGTAGAGCGGGAGAACCCTCCCTAGGGGATCTACTTGCTAAATCCCCATATTGTGCTGCTGTTGGACGTAAGGGAATCGTTGATTATGTAGATAATCTGTTTTCCCTTAGTCTGAACAGCAGGACAAGCTTCCCCCCACCCTTAGGAAGGATTGTAGTTTTTTCTTTATTCTTTATAACTAACACAGTGGGGGGAGGTCTCCTTTGCCTCTTATAGGGGAGTATCACTTAATTAATTATGTAAATTTAAAATTCCGCCTGTCCTACCAGCACACAGGGGCAGAAATACCCCATATTGTGCTGCTGTTCGGACTAATAGAAAACAGATTATCTACATAATCAATGATTGTATACTTTAATTTTAAATAATTAATCATTTTATGATTTATTTAATCAAAGTCCAACTCCACCTAAAGTTGATCGCAACACCACGACTCTGATTTCACAGCCCTGATTGTCACCAATTTCCTATTTTTTAGACTAAGTTTTTATGTTCAGCATATTTTTTTGGAATGTTTAACGATTTATTTTCAATTTTCCATGCCACTAACTAGATTTTTAAAAAAGTACTAAATCCTTTAATTCTTAAATTTTTAAAAGTACTAAATTGTACAATTTTCACTCTGGCATAATAATAGACTGACACATGCCAATTCTGACATTTGCCTATGGTCATGACCATCCTGTAAAGCATATCACTAAATGCTGAGAACAACACAGAGGATAAGCTATGGCAAGATGGGAGTCCCCTTAACAATAATAATAATAATAATAGCACATTTTATTTATATAGCGCCAAAATATTCCACAGCACCTTATTAATGTACAAAAAATAAAATTAAAAAAATCTAAAATCAAAAAATAAAACAGATTAGGCAAGTGATATATCAAACAGCATAGCAAGGGTTAATGCCTGCAATCAAAGAGCCATTAGCGACGCATCTCCGCCACATAAAACACTGAAGGCCTGGTGCTTATGGCACCTGCTCTGCATCTGAACAAGCCCATGTTTAATGTTCTGACATCCACTGTACTATTATGGTCAACCACTGGCTTGTTTTATTTCCGTACATTTAGTATTTGTAGTAATTTAGTATTTTTAGTAATCACTTCATTATTCACTTAGCAATTGTGCGTGAGTCCATTTATTCCTTTATTTCCAGAATCTACTATAAAACAGCTCTTTTACATGGCAGTATTTTAGTCAGTATTTTACATCAGTATTTATAATGTAAAACCAAGTGCAAGTTTTTCCATTATTCTGTTTTCTGGCTAGGTTCCACTACTTTTGTCTTAAAATGTGCAAACTAGTGACCCAAATACTGTTTTGTGTACTGTAAGCACCCCAACATTTTGTTACAGTATTCAGTGCATGGGCCATGAGGATGAGCTATGTTTGTCCTAGTTTGCTTGATAACTTACTATGAAATGATAATAAACCACTGTGGAAACATGTTGCTCTTTTTTGTATACAATGTTACCATTATTCCTGACAGTTCTCCTGGCCATAAGGATGTCCTTTGCTAAATATCAGTAGATCACATGAAACCTTTGAGATAATAAACTGCTTCTGGGAAAACTTTGTAAGAAAAATTAATGGTTTCATTGTGTGCAGCTTTTCTTGACAGTGTATCTACTTGCTCTTCCCCCAAGTATGGACACATTATAAAAAGTCAATCTCCTGGATATAGAAAAAGTATTTTTTAAGTTGTGGGGAAACCTCAAAGACGGAGTATAAACAGCCATTAGTGCTACAGGTATGTCTACAGATTTGGTAAGTGGCAGTTGGTGTCACATGTTGACTTTGCTGTCTGGTGAAAATTTGTTTGCTTTTTCCTTGCTTGGTTTTGTTTATTTTTTTTGTTTATTTTTATTTTTATTTCTTGGTTAATAGGTTTCTCTTAATAAATTGTTTTTTTTTTGTTTGTTTTTTTGCTTATTTTTATTTCTTGGTGAATAGGTTTCTCTTAATAAATAGTTTATTTTTTGTTTATTTAGACAAAGGCAACAAACTTTCCTTATACAAGATTTAATAGTACTTTACTTGCACTTTATCTGTGGTTAAGATTTAGGATTTCTTGGAAGTGCTAATGGTTTGCATTAGGAGAAGAAATTAAACCTGACCCCCTGTAGCATCTAGTGTATCCTTAGATTTGTATAAGTATAAGCCAAACATAGTGTTAGAAAGGGAACCAAATTGTCTTAGTTTTATATTTAGTACAGATTGAGGTTTTATTTGACATTTTCTCTGTAGCTTTTGTAATGCCTGGGAACATTATGTGGCATTATGTACAAACATGCAGTTTTTTCTTGATTTAATAACATGGTTCTCTGTTCTTTTGTGCTGCCTCACAGTGCTTCAGAAGGTGTAAACTTACATGCTTAAAGTATATTCTCTTCTTTGTGTGTATCTTTTTTTATCTAGGTGGGATAGACATGAAGTTACACATGCATACAAAATTCAGCTTTATTTGTTTGGTTGCTAGTGTTTTTAATCACTGCATGCTATGCCATGGCTATGTACATGACCGTACATTAGAAGAAAACCACAGTCACACTCACTTTGACAACCAGATGTTGGACGATCCATATCTGCACAGTGAAGCTTCAGAGCTGTCCATAGACAAGTCTTCATTGCCTGAAGCTGAGCATGAGCAAAAATATTTTATTGAAAAGTTATTCCATCGCTACGGGGAAAATGGAAGATTGTCATATTATGGCCTTGAAAGACTTTTATCCAGTTTGGGTCTTGGTGAGGTGAAAGTAGTTGAAATAGGTCATGAGGACATTGGCCATGATCCTGTTTCACATCTGGATGTTTTAGATGTCCAGGAAGGGAAGCATTTACATATAGTGGATGATACAGAATCTCATACCCATACAAATGAAAAAAATGAGTCAGAAATAATTTCCACAAAAGAGTTCAACAAGTGTAATGATGAAAAAGCATCTGTGACCTTGAAGCATAAAACCACCCACAATAATCACTTGCATCATCATTCTCCTGATAGTATATCCCATTCCCATAATAATAGCCACCATAATCACACTGCTACAACCAGCCATGTGTCACTTAAAGGGCAAACAAGTGGACCACTGACTGATACAGATACATCACAAGAACAAGTAGAAAAGAAACTTCACAAACAGAAAAAGAGACGTAAAGGAACAAAAAATGGCAAAGCTACTGTAGACTTACAGATTGCTCAAGATGATAACCAACATGGCAACAGGCCTGACCATAACCCTGCTGCAACTCTCTTTCCTGAAAATGTGGATGAAGATAATCTTGAATCAAAAGAACACAGACAGGAGCCTGTATATCATCAGGGAAACATTCGCAAAAGAGAAGCTCCTAATGATCAGACTAGTATAAAAATCCATGCAGGCTTTCAAAAGGATCAAAGTGAGCA
Organism: Leptodactylus fallax; assembly: GCA_947044405.1. Lineage (NCBI taxonomy): Eukaryota > Metazoa > Chordata > Amphibia > Anura > Leptodactylidae > Leptodactylus > Leptodactylus fallax. The sequence goes on along the minus strand of CAMRHE010000241.1, from coordinate 3,022,381 downwards.
TGACGATGAAGTTCATGAACATGATGAGGTAAGTGAAGGGTACATTTATTTCAGATTTTACACTAGTTAAGATATATATATATATATATATATATATATATATATAAATTTGTTACAAACTCTTTTGTACACAGTTTTCCTTAAACTTAAGCCTTATTCCTACAAGTATGTCAGTTTTTCAGTTGTGCCAATTCACCCCACAGGATAGATTTTTAGCCTTTTGTGGCTTCTTTTTGTTCTTTTAGGTCAGGGCTCCATTTGGCATAAACATCAAAAACCGCAGGATTTTACAGTCCCTACAAATTGGATGGAATTCTAGCGAATCCCATCAACACATTGCAGAAAAAATACACACAGTGGATACCCTGTGATTTCTATAACCGTTGCGGTTTTAGAAATCGCAGCATGTCTATTATACCTACGGAATGCCGGCAGTTTCCCTATAGGTATAATTAAAGCAGAAAGTCCACAGAGGAAACCTTTGTGAGCTTTCTGTGAAAAGGAAAAACCGCAATGCATTTCCGTGCAGTTTTTCCAGCAGTGCTTTTTCACTGTGGCGTGCTGCGTGGGGCCTTAGCCTTAAGGTTACTTGTTGGGTGAAACAGAATTTGGTGGGAGTTTCAGAAAATGCTTTTAAGGCTAAGGCCCCACTTTGCAGAAATGCAGCTTTTTTTTGTTGCGTTTTTTTTACCTAAAGACAAAAATGGCTACAAAAGCAATGGGAAATATACAGTGGGGAAAAAAAAGTATTTAGTCATCCACCAATTGTGCAAGTTCTCCCACTTAAAAACTTGAGGCCGGCCTGTAATTGACATCATAGGTAGACCTCAACTATGAGAGACAAAATGAGAAAACAAATCCAGAAAATCACATTGTCTGATTTTTTAAGAACTTATTTGCAAATTATGGTGGAAAATAAGTATTTGGTCAATAACAAAATTTCATCTCAATACTTTGTTATATATCCTTTGTTGGCAATGACAGAGGTCAAATGCCCTGGCGGTGTGCTTGGGATAATTGTCATGCTGAAAGACCGAGCCACGTTTCATCTTCAATGCCCTTGCAGATGGAAGGAGGTTTGCACTCAAAATCTCACGATACATGGCCCCATTCATTCTTTCATGTACACAGATCAGTCGTCCTGGTCCCTTAGCAGAGAAACAGCCCCAAAGCATGATGTTGCCACCCCCATGCTTCACAGTAGTTATGGTGTTCTTTGGATGCACAAACGAGTTGTGTTTCTACCAAACAGTTCTACTTTGGTTTCATCTGACCATATGACATTCTTCCAATACTCTTCTGGAATGTCCAAATGCTCTCTAGCAAACTTCAGATGGGCCCAGATATGTACTGGCTTAAGCAGGGGGACACGTCTGGCACTGCAGGATCTGAGTCCCTGGCGGCGTAGTGTGTTACTGACGTAGCCTTTGTAACGTTAGTCCCAGCTTTCTGCAGGTCATTCACTAGGTCCCCCCGTGTGGTTCTGGGATTTTTGCTCACCGTTCTTGTGATCATTTTGACGCCACGGGGTGAGATCTTGCGTGGAGCCCCTGATCGAGAGAGATTATCAGTGGTCTTGTATGTCTTCCATTTTCTAATTATTGCTCCCACAGTTGATTTCTTCACACCAAGCTGCTTGCCTATTGCAGATTCAGTCTTCCCAGCCTGGTGCAGGTCTACAATTTTGTTTCTGGTGTCCTTCCACAGCTCTTTGGTCTTCACCATAGTGGAGTTTGGAGTGTGACTGTTTGAGGTTGTGGACAGGTGTCTTTTATACTGATAATGTCAAACAGGAGCCATTACTACAGGTAATGAGTGGAGGACAGAGGAGCCTCTTAAAGAAGAAGTTACAGGTCTGTGAGAGCCAGAAATCTTGCTTGTTTGTAGGTGACCAAATACTTATTTTCCACCATAATTTGCAAATAAATTCTTAAAAAAATCAGACAATGTGATTTTCTAGATATGTTTTCCCATTTTGTCTCTCATAGTTGAGGTCTACCTATGATGTCAATTACAGGTCTCTCTCATCTTTTTAAGTGGGAGAACTTTCACAATTGGTGGCTGACTAAATACTTTTTTCCCCACTGTATAGTAAGTGCTTATACTTCTATCTTTTAATCAATCCACTCCTGGCTTTGGCTCAAAAAACCGCAGCAAAATCTGCAACAAAAACAGCAGCGTGGAGCCGTAGCCTAATTGAGAATGTATAGGATGGTGCCATTGTGTAGGTACTGTGTGGCCATAGTGTGGGTACAGTCTGCTTTGAATAATACTGTTAGGAATTTGGAATTTCAGGGTTATCATATCTGGCCACTCAGCAAGAATAAAGGTTTTTAAGCATTAGGATTGGTCATAGTAGGTCTACTAGTCACTTACTGTGACTAGTAGAAGACAGTATTAAAATGCATTCTTCATATTAGTATTTCCTGTTGCATTGTGATTTTCTTAGCAGATTTACAATAAAGTATTGCAAATTATATTATTTATATTGAACGTAACAAAAATTACCTTCTTTGATGATCCAGAGGAAGTGAGGATTTATTACAAAGAAATCTTTCATCGTTTCAAAATACCTAATAATACCTCTTCTAGGATAGGTTTACATATAGATGATATGTTGTGCCTTTCGGCATTAACATAACATTACACTGCATTACATTAACAGCAAAGTGGACAGAAAATGTTGTGGATTTCACCCTATGCAACACATAGGGTTAAATCTGCTTTGAAAATCTGCAGCATAAATTGACATACCACATATTTGAAATGTATACCTCAGGTCACTTTATGCTGCAGATATTTTTTTCCCAGCATGTGGATCACCACAGTGTCATTTTTTACCCACAGATTCCAATAAATGCTGTTTTTGTTTTCGGCAAGATATTGGGGCAGATTCATCAAGACTGGCATATTATACAGCAGTCTTAATGATCCCTGGAGTGTCTCTTGTGTGACTTTTTATTTTCCAAAAACATGGGACAGATTCTTAGTGAAAAAATCAATAAAACAAAACTTTGGGCTCTTCTATGACTTTAATTCTTACTTCTTTTTTTTTTTTTTTACAAGAAAACAGCAGACAGACAATACTAATACAAAAGGTGTGAATGAGCACTTAATGATTCTATTTCATATCAAACGTTATGGTGCTATATATTTTAATTCACTTCGTTTTTCCTTTCCAGTGCTTAAATGTTACTCAGCTCCTCAGTTATTATGGGCTAAATATCAACTCTCCAATATCCCCTGAACAGTTTTCTTACCTATGTCCAGCACTGTTGTATCAGATTGATAGTAGGTTTTGCATCAAGCATTTCACTCATTTGGAAGTAGAGACTTTGGAAGCAAGTAAAGGACCAGCATCTGGTAAGTAATCTCTGTTTTGGTGGTGACTTTTATATCTACTTTTATTTGCAGTGCTGTATACTGGTTGAGCTGGAAGTCCAATGCATTAAGTTTTCTTTTACCAAATGTTACAATTAATAATATTGTACAATTTAATGCATAACCACAATGCAAATCTAGACATTAAGACCTGAATCCATCTACCCAGACAGAAGCCATAATTAAATGTTTTCTTGTGTACAGTTTATCCAAGATTTACAAAAAAAAGCCAAGAGCAGGGAATGGGACAAAACTGAAAAGAAAACTTACTTACCATTACATGCAATTCCAGTGCTCCCTCTCTAGTGGCCACTGTTAGTCTAATCATACTTTCTGCAGCATTGATATTAGGTATATAGGGCTTTTTCAAAAGGCAAGTCCTGCAAGAATTTACAACTAAATTTTCAATTGAATATGCACTGCATATACACAAATGAATCAGTGGTTAGGTGGTTCGCACTGTTGCCTTGCAGTGTTGGAGTACTACGTTCAAATATGCAAGAATTAAAATGCTCTACCTCTGTTTGCTTAGGGTGAAATCCGCAATAAACCTAAAGAAATTACCTTCTAAATTAGCAGGAAAATATGCGTATTTTTGCCTCTGTGGAATTGCGCCAGATTTCTGGCACAAACTATAATAAATGTTCCAACAAAAAATAACTCCCTATTTTATAGAGTTTAGGTAAAAATGCTTACAATGATTTCCCAATTTTTATTTCTTTGTGGAAATCTCCTTCACTATTGTTCTTCCTACTCAAAAATTGTACATGTGTTGCATTCCTTTGGTCTTCATAAAGCTTTCATAAGCACCAGTCCTCTTATTCACAAAGCCAGCTACAAAGTTGTCCCTCCATAGTATGAAAGCAAATTGCTTCTTATTTTGAGACTCATTTAACTTGGTCATTGACTCTTTGTTTGGCTTAATTACCAAAAGAATACCAAGTGTTTACGTCAACGAAACCTTTAGAAGTGCTATGAAATCCATTGCCCTAATTTACTGTGGCCATATGGAATTAGGAATTTTTCACAGATGAGTACACCTTTTAAAAGGGACCCTATTATATGCTGATGGAAGTCGGCAAATAACTAATCCTAAAGATATTTCACAAACTAATCTGCAGAACAAATGAAGCTTGTTGTCTCCTTTGTGGATCCTAACTAATGTTACAAAAATACAAATTACAATTTATTTGGCTTCCCACAATTCTGTATGGATTCTTAAACGGCTTGTGACACCAAAGCAAGTTATGGCCTATCCACAGAGGGTCAGACCTCTGGGACCACCACCAATCCTGAGAATGAAGCAGCAAGTTGCCCCTGTGCATTGTGTTTCCATTCATTTTCTAGCTGATTTTAGATCTTTGATCAAATTATAAATTTATTATTAGAAATAGCAATTTAAATTAGCAATTTCTAACTGTAGAATTTGTTTTCCATCTATAGCCTGGGTTTGTGGCCTCATCTCTGTAACAGTCATCAGTCTGTTGTCCCTGCTGGGAGTTATTTTGATTCCAGTCATTGATCAAGGCTGCTTTAAGTTTCTACTCAACTTCCTTGTCGCTTTGGCTATAGGAACCTTAAGTGGAGATGCACTTCTTCATCTCTTGCCCCATGTAAGCACTTACATTATTACTGCTAAGACTCTTTTCATATTTGAATCATGTTTTCTATTTAAAATGAAAACCACATTGCACTGGTGATAAAAGTCACATGGAGGACACCAGGTGACTTAAAGAGGACCTTTCATCACCTTCACCAACTTCAGTTCTTTGTATCTTGTAATAGGTGTCTCTCCACTCATTTCAGTGCAGTTGTAACATATTCTCTAGCCATCACTGTTCCTGATCAATCATGCCGTTACTTTTGGTGTCTGATATGCTGTTTAGGCTCTGTACTGTAAGGTGGACAGTATCACGAGGGGGAGTGTGATTCAGAGCTCCATTCAGAGGCAGCCAGTGTCAGACCTCACACCCCTTGCCTATTCCTGACACTGACACCCCCCTTCCACCATCCCTGGCAGTATAGAGCCTAAATTGTTTATGAAGCAGCAAAAATAAAAACACTTATTGCTAGGGAATGGTGGTGGCTAGACTTCCAACTGTGCCAGAATCAATGGAGCAGCACCTATTATATGATGCAAAGAATTGGAATTTGTGGAGGTGGTGAAGGGTCCTCTTTAAAATAGGGTCTGTCGGTTCCTCTGGAAACCTCTGACATAGATGCCAACACCAATGCCTTCATTATGTGTTAAATAGTAACAGTATATCATTAATTTAAAACAAATCCATTTTGATGTATTGGTTATGCATGATATTTACTTTGTATATTTTATTTACCTTACTCAGTTAGTCAAGAAAATAACTTGAGCAAACTCTAAACATAGAAAATGTCTTCCCTAATAATTCTGTTTCATATTGGAATCAAAATTGAGAAGTGCATAAACATTTATTTCCTTGAGGTCAGTCATGGTGCCTTTCCCACACGGCTGAGAATAATACAACACATACGTAGAAATGTTGGTTGAATCTTCCATCATTCAGTATTAAAAATATGAGTACCACAGGGGTAAATAAAGGAGTTTACTGTTGTTGACATATCCTTAGGATAGGTCACATATACTAGAATAGTAGGAGTGCGACTTCCGACATCCAAGAAGTGATTTCTTCAGAACATGACATGCTAGTCTATTGTTTGAGTAATGTAAAACTATTTAACAGTAGGTCATTTTCGAACAATACATTCCCTTTAAAGAGAATAATTAAGGCTAAGGCCCCAGGGTCCGGAAATGCAGCTTTTTTTGTTGCAGATTTTGCTGTTGTGTTTTTTTTAACCAAAGCCAAGAATGGCTACAAAAGGAATGGGAAATATATAGGAAGTTCTTATACTTCTACCTTCTGCTTATCTCATATACAAATCTGGCAGTTCTTACTCAACTGCAACTTCCCATAGGATATAATGGAGATTTTCAGTACACTTTCAAAGTTCTTCATAGGAATATCCTATTACAATTAAAATATTAAACAGACTTCAATTAAAATACAATAGACTTAAAAGTGTAACCATTAATAATTACAACTTTAAAGTGTAACCATTAATGATTACGAGTGTCAAGTGTAACCAATAATTTATTTTCATTTTTCTTAGTAATTTTCCATTCTATTTTGCAGTCGCAATGGGGGCATGACCATGCATCAAAAGAACCCGGACTTGACCATGGCAATGAGTTTTTGATGGCAAATGACAGTGTTATGAAAGGTCTTGTAGCCCTTGGGGGAATATATCTGCTCTTTGTCATTGAGCATTGTCTACAAATGTTTAAACATTATAAGGAGAGAGGGGTAGGTATTCATCTCCTCACTCACTCTTGAGTTGCATAATTTTTGACACAAATGCAGCAGAGCAACAGAAATGTGATTTTTATCACAGATTTTACACCAAAAACTGGTATAAATTGTATAATAGATTCCCCCTACTGTTCTAATAACCATTTAATGTTAATTGGTTATTCACATATCAATAACCAAAGTAATTTCTTGAACTTCATCACTGCCAAATAAGTTTTCTTCCTTGATTTCACGGTCTTCATTGTGTCCCTTGAACAGTGGTATCACAATTCATTCAGTAAATTCCAGTAAATTTTCACATAGATGTGACCTGCCTAATTTATCCAACCATATTCAACAATCTCTAAAAACATGTCCCATCAAAACCTAACTTATATCTGGTCAGTTAATCCCCCCCTTCCTGAAAACTAGATGCACCAATTACTGTTAAACCAATACCAACCAAGATTTAAACTAGAAACAATGCCAGGAAAGAATCCTGAACACAAAATCCAAGTCAAATCCAATTAAAATCTGTATTCCATACATGTGAGTGGAGTTTGCACTGCTATGATAAATAACATGACACTTATTTCCACAAATTCCCCATGGAAAAGCCAAGGATTAGCCCCATCAAATCACAATAGTCCTAATCTTGTGCAGATCTGTGGAACTTCATACCCTACCCAGTCTTTTTTTTCTCTTACTACATTGGTAAGATTTTTTCATGCTTTAGCCTGTTATTATTATATAACTGTATTTAGAGTATTTTCTCATGCCATTATACTGCTTGCTTGGGTGAAACACTGGGTCTGAATATAATGCTAGCAGCCAGTGCATTGAGGTTAGGCATGCCATTAAGGTTGGGGCCCCACATGGCATAAATGTTGCGGTTTGGCCTTGGCGTTTTACAGTCCCTGCAAAGTGGATGGGATTCTAGAAAATTCCATCCACGCATTGCAGAAAAATACCCGTAGTGGAAATGCTGCGATTTCCAAAACTGAAAATCACAGCATGTCAATTATACAGTGACATGCAAAAGTTTGGACACCCCTGGTCAAAATGACTGTTATTGTGAACAGTTAAGCAAGTTGACCAGGGCCATCTTTTAACTGGTGGACAGACCCATTAAAAATACACCAAACTGATCAGTGGAACAGCATTGATTTAATGCAGTTTGTCATGTAGAATTCTGCACATGGTAACAGGTACTCTTGAAATTAAAATAAAATCACTTTGATGCTCTTTGGTTCCTAAATCTAAAAACATAGGAGTCAAATAATGTTTTGCTTGCATTTTAGTTGGCATCTGTAGTCCTGTGAAGTATATTCAACCCCAAAAGGGCCATTCATGGCTAGATACTCTTCTTGACAATATTAGATTCTGGAGCAGATTGACTCTTTAATGTGCTATTTTATTTTGTTAAGGGAACGCAAAGTAGTTGGAAGCAGAAGCAGAAAGCAGATGAGTCTGGTGTGGGAAAAAAAATTATCTAGTGGACAATCAGATGCCGCATGCTTACAACTAAAACCCTTGACAGGTAATAACATTTATTTTGTATTTCAACTGAAATCTCCATAATTTAACTCCTTGTATGTGGCCAGCCATTCTTAGTGTGATATGCAAGGAGAAAAGCAAAAGGATGACACTCCTTTTATCTCTTCACATGTATGTCAAGGTCAAGGCCAGCTCCAGTGTTGTGTGGGCCCTTGGGCGACTGAGCCTCAATGAGCCTCTTTTGGAGCAACTCATGCGCACTGCAGAAAAAAAAACAACCAAAATTGAGTGTTTTTTTGCTGAGGTAGACCTACTGGAGTAGACAGTAATACAGTCGTTTCCATACAAGTAGATAGAACCTGTTCAGACATCAGAAAGTAAAGAGGAATTTGAGGTGGACATCTGCCTCGGATTTATCTTTATTTTCTGCCCCCGGCTCACGGTGCAGAGCATCAGCATTCCATTGTGGCTTTCCACTGCTGATTAGGCCTAAATGAATGAGTCTAACCAATGGGGAGTCTCAAGCCGCGGCCTCCGAATCAGCTGCCGAATCCAAAGCAAGATCAAGCAAGATGCTTTTTTTTTTCAGCGTCCTGCTCCAATCTCTGCTTCCATTGAAAACAATGGGAGGCAGAATGAGCAAAGAATTTGACACTTATTTGGGGGAAAAATCCAACGCAAAATCAGTGCCAGATTCCACCATGTAAACGGGCCTGATACTGTTAACAATGCAATGAACGCTTTCATCTGTATTAATGGAATATATGGATATACATACAGGGGTTTAACTAGCAAAGACTGGACCCCATAGCAAACTTTTGACTTTGGCCCACTCCCACATGGCATAGTACACCCATTCCTTTCCACCACATGGTATGACGCCCTCATTTACACACACTATAATTCCCACAGTGGCCCAGTCACCAAGTATAATGTAAAAAGTGGCATCTACACAGTCTATGTCCCATAGTGCCCTCTCCACACAGTATAACGTCCCATAGTGGCCCCTCCACAGAGTATAATGTCCCATGGTGGCCCCTCCAGACAGTATAATGTCCCATAGTGGCCCCTCCACACAGTATAATGTCTCATAGCGGCCCCTTCACACAGTATAATGTTCTATAGTGGCCCTCCACGCAGTATAATGCCCCATAGCGGCCCCTCCACACACTATAATGTCCTACAGCGGCACCTTCACACAGTAAATGTCCCATAGTGGCCCCTATGGTTTAATTGCAAAAATTTTGGGTTGGCAGAAACCAAACTTATTGGGGTTCATGACTCATGAACAATTAATACACTCTCGGGTTCTTTCAGACCCCAGAGTATAATAATCAGAGGCCCCAGGGAGGTAATCAAACATAAAAAAAATCATTACTTACCTCTCCTAGGCTCCAGTGCGACTCTTCAGGCTACTTCAATGGCATCACAAACGTGGGTTATTCCAGCGTCATTAATGCCGGCCTGACTCACGTGAAATCTGTGACAGCAGAGAGTTGCACCGGAGCCCAGGAGAGGTAAGTTACATTTTTTTTTATGTTTTCACACCTCCACAGTGTCTTCGATCATTATACTCTGGGGTCTAAAAGAACCCTCAGAATATAATAATAGCAGTTTTGGTTTGGATGTATTCAGTCTGAACTAAACCGCCCAACAAATTCTATTGCTGCAAGCAATTTGCACAGGGCCCACTGATGGGCTGAAGGGGAAGTGGAGATGGCTGTGGGTAGGAGTGGGGATCAGTAAGAAAATAGGTTAACGGTCTATCGAAAAAAAAAACCCAGCAGGGTCCCATCGGGCCCCCTAAGATGAAGCAGAAAGCACCCGACAGCTGAGTGGGCCCCCTCAGGTGTTTGGGGCTCTTGGCACTTGATCGGGTTTGATGGGTGCTGACACTGGCCCTGGTCAAGGTCTGTATCTGTATATATAAATTTTAAACAAGGGTGCAAAAAAGATAGGGCTGGGGTAGAACAAACAAAAACTGTTGACCAAGGGGAATTTTTACTTTTATTACTGTAAAATAATACTGTACCATAATTATTCTTAGTTAATTTTTTTTTTTTTAACTACAGGAGCCCAGGTAAGCAAGGAACACATGAACTTTTAATGCAGTATAAAATTCTTCTAGTTATAGTTTTACATCAGCCAGGCGTCATGAGATGTTATAAAAATGTGAAGAATTCTCCGCTGTTTATTTCAAGATCTTAAGAATACACACAGAGCTCTTAGAATAAACTGCAATCACAAGGTTATAGTGATTGTAATTACAATAATATATAGACTTGTACCACCCAGGGGTTACATAGTGTTACTAGGTCATCTCACCCAATGACACATGATCGGCATAAAGAAATATCTCTGGTGGATCTTTCTTGTTTAGGACCTTACACTATAAAATCACATGCAGATTCTTAGCTTCACTATGACACTGGATTGCTATGAAGTTTTTGTAAACTTCAGTCACATGGATTGTACTGTACTTTGTTTCAGAGTTTCAATGTGAAATACAAATGTGAGCTTGTCCTTACTAATATAGGAAATCCTACTCTATACACATTCAGTTGTGTGCTGTTTGAACACCGGACAAGCTATATTACATTGGTTTGATACTTTCTCACTGCAGTTTCTTTCAGAGATATAGTTCTGGAGGATTTCCCAGTGTATAGCTCCATCAGAGGTCCATTGCTTATGGACCCCCATTTTGTTCCTGGATGCCACTGTATAAAACAGCCCAGCAGTAAAGGACACTCTTTTGGCCTGCTTTAAATCATAACTAAACTTTTGGACAACTTTTGATTTTCTGGCAGTATTTGTGTCATAAATAAATTATGTAATATACTTTAACACATTATGGATCCTTTCTGTGAAATTTAGCATTTTTTCACTCTTTCCCTTGTTTATGTATTAAGAGCTGATTCTGCCTCTCACTGAATGTTACTGGGTATGGGAGTATTTCAACAATTTATAAAGATATAAATGAGACTCAATTTCATATATAGCAGCTAGAAGATTTAGAAGGTCTCTCTTTTTTTATAATAGGTATGGGAGTACTGGCTTGGAGTACGGGCCTGTGTAAGATGTAGAGAAAATGAGGGTAGGGGAGGGTCACTTCAAACAGTTATATCTTGAACATTATAAAATGTACAAAATTTGCCTTTGGTGTCATATGAAAGAGGAGATTCTCTACTTTCATATGACAGTGCTATCTAAATTATTTCCAGAGATATCACTGGTTGAAAACACAGTCAGGATTGGGATATTTCTATCATATGTACAGTGGGGGAAAAAAGTATTTAGTCAGCCACCAATTGTGCAAGTTCTCCCACTTAAAAAGATGAGAAAGACCTGTAATTGACATCATAGGTAGACCTCAACTATGGTGGAAAATAAGTATTTGGTCACCTACAAACAAGCAAGATTTCTGGCTCTCACAGACCTGTAACTTCTTCTTTAAGGGGCTCCTCTGTCCTCCACTCATTACCTGTAGTAATGGCACCTGTTTGACATTGTTATCAGTATAAAAGACACCTGTCCACAACCTCAAACAGTCACACTCCAAACTACACTATGGTGAAGACCAAAGAGCTGTGAAAGGACACCAGAAACAAAATTGTAGACCTGGGAAGACTGAATCTGCAATAGGCAAGCAGCTTGGTGTGAAGAAATCAACTGTGGGAGCAATAATTAGAAAATGGAAGACATACAAGACCACTGATAATCTCCCTCGATCACGGGCTCCACGAAAGATCTCACCCCGTGGGGTCAAAATGATCACGAGAACAGTGCGCAAAAATCCCAGAACCACACGGGGGGACCTAGTGAATGACCTGCAGAAAGCTGGGACTAACGTAACAAAGGCTACTGTCAGTAACACACGGGGGTGGCAACATCATGCTTTGGGGCTTTTTCTCTTCAAAGGGACCAGGACGACTGATCTGTGTACATGAAAGAATGAATGGGGCCATCTATCGTGAGATTTTGAGTACAAACCTCCTTCCATCAGCAAGGGCATTGAAGATGAAACGTGGCTGTGTCTCTCAGCACGACAATGATCCCAAGCACACCGCCAGGGCAACGAAGGAGTGGCTTCGTAAGAAGCATTTCAAGGTCCTGGAGTGGCCTAGCCAGTCTCCAGATCTCAACCCATAGAAAAGCTTTGGAGGGAGTTGAAAGTCCGTGTTGCCCAGCGACAGCCCCAAAACATCACTGCTCTAGAGGAGATCTGCATGGAGGAATGGGCCAACATACCAGCAACAGTGTGTGCCAACCTTGTGAAGACTTACAGAAAACGTTTGACCTCTGTCATTGCCAACAAAGGATATATAACAAAGTATTGAGATGAACTTTTGTTATTGACCAAATACTTCTTTTCCACCATAATTTGCAAATAAATTCTTTAAAAATCAGACAATGTGATTTTATGGATTTGTTTTATCATTTTGTCTCTCATAGCTGAGGTCTACCTATGATGACAATTACAGGCCTCATCTTTTTCAGTGGGAGAACTTGCACAATTGGTGGCTGACTAAATACTTTTTTTCCCCACTGTATTATGCAGCTGAGAGAATCTCCTTTTTCATATGACACCAAAAGCAATTTTGTAGGTTTCAGAATGTCTGAGATATAACTGTTTGAAGTGACCTTCTCCTCATTTTCTCTACATGTTACACAGCCCCATGCTCCATACACAGTAATATTCATTGAGAAGCAGAAACAGCTCTTAATACAAAAACAAGAGGAAGAGTGAAAAAATGCAGGATTTCACAGAAAGGATCCAAAATTTCTTAATAACATATGTTATAAAAAACTTTTATGACACAAATACTGCCAGAAAATCAAAAGTTGTCCAAAAGTTTACTTACGCTTTATGTGAGTAGGAGTCTATGAATACATTTCATGTATGTATGTAGCTTTCTTTCAGATACCGCTAACGTTTGATGTATTTTTGCAAGGTTGGCTGTTAATTATTTTTCCTTTTTCATTTGGTCACTGAAAATCCAGTTACACCTGAATCCCAGCACCTCAATGAGGCAGAAACGAGCTATGGGGATAGTATCCACCAATCGCCTGAGAAAGTTTTTGTTGCAATTGAAGATGCCATACCACATATTATTAACAATGAATATTGTGATATTGATCATAGTGTGGCTATTGGACAGTTTGACAATAACCATGCAGAGATACCAAAGAAATCTAGTAAACACTCCCATCATTCACATGGCCATTACCACTCGGAAAAAGACATGAAGGATACTGGGATTGCTAGTATAGCCTGGATGGTGATAATGGGAGATGGAATGCATAACTTTAGTGATGGACTAGCTATAGGTAAGCATGTGCTTGTGAATTTTTTTTTTTTGGATTAGCTATCTAAAATTTATTACGCAGGTTAGGGGGGAACTCTGTTCATTAGTGGATGTAGTAATAGTGTTAAAAAGGAAGTTTCTGTGCTCCCTGAATCTGATCCTTTCGCCAGTTGTATCCTTTGGAAGGATTTCCACACCTTTGACAGAAGGCTCCATCGTATACCGCAATGCATACTCCCTACATAAAGCTATAACAAAATGTGAACAGATCCTAACCTGCATATTAATGTCATAGAGTAACTTGAATTTGTACATGTGTACTGTAGTACATACTGAAAGGATCGATTATTTTTTTAAGCACAGTAGAAGTAGAAGAATCATAGTTGTACATAAAATATAATAATTACTGTAGCTGCTGCAGAACCTCTGTAGATAAGAAATTCTATGTATTCTACTTACTGATTGACCTGAAGCATCCTGATTTATGTTTAATAAGAGAATCTGTTGTAAAGGGGATAATTCCACTGTGCCACATGAAAATAAAGGGGACTCTTAGGGAAAGAAAAGAGTAAAACATCTCAATTTTCAGATCTATGTGATGTGTTTTCTTCTAGGTGCTGCCTTCAGTGCTGGCTTGACAGGTGGAATTAGCACATCAGTGGCTGTATTCTGTCATGAGCTCCCCCATGAATTAGGTAAATTGAAAGTCTTGGTACATGAGAGATATTATGCATCCCTTTTTTTAGGAAATTAAATCTGAAACTTCCTACCCAGCTTTCACTGTACCTGCATGTGCTAGTATTTAATTGTTTTTGCAAATCATAAAAGTGACCATGATCATTTCTTTGTGATCATTTACAGGAGACTTTGCTGTGCTTCTGAAAGCTGGTATGACTGTAAAACAAGCAATTGTGTACAACCTTCTGTCTGCAATGTTGGCTTATGTAGGCATGTTGATAGGTACAGCAGTCGGGCAATATACAAACAATATCACTTTGTGGATCTTTGCTGTTACAGCTGGCATGTTTCTTTATGTGGCACTAGTAGATATGGTAAGAGACAATATTTTCATTGAAATGGTCACTAACTTTTCATCAATAGAACAAGTAAATATAGGAAAGTTTGTAATGACTCTTTGTCCACTTATCTGTTCTTTTCCTGCTCCTCCCCCCTTTTAAATTGACCTTCACTCTGAAATCTCTGCTGAATTCTGTCTTGCTGAAGCAACATTGATATACAGAACAGAGGTATCACATTAAAAGTCTATAGGTAGGGGAGGCATCATTGCAGCTAGCCTCCATCCTCCAGCTCAGGTAGTAATGAAAAATACAGCTAGAGTCTGCAGAGGGGACAACTGCTAAAAAAGGCAAAATATTAGTAATATAATCAACAAGTCAATTGTCAAAAAGTCAGTTAATCAAAAAGTATTACTCACTGATTTATGTTAATTTTGTTGATACAGTGCTGGCCAAAAGTATTGGCACCCCTGCAATTCTGTCAGATAATACTCAATTTCTTCCAGAAAATGATTGCAATCACAAATGCTTTGGTAATAATATCTTCATTTAATTTGTCTTCAATGGAAAACCACAAAAAGAATTGTCAAAAAGCCAAATTGGATATAATCCCACACCAAACATAAAAAAGGGGGTGGACAAAAGTATTGGCACCCTTTGAAAAATCAGGTGATGCTTCTCTAATTTGTGTAATTAACAGCACCTGTTACTTACCTGTGGCATATAACAGGTGGTGGCAATAACTAAATCACACTTGCAGCCAGTTGAAATGGATTAAAGTTGACTCAACTTCTGTCCTGTGTCCTTGTGTGTACCACATTGAGCATGGAGAAAAGAAAGAAGACCAAAGAACTGTCTGAGGACTTGAGAAGCAAAATTGTGAGGAAGCATGAGCAATCTCAAGGCTACCAGTCCATCTCCAAAGACCTGAATGTTCCTGTGTCTACCATGTGCAGTGTCATCAAGAAGTTTAAAGCCCATGGCACTGTGGCTAATCTCCCTAGATGTGGACGGAAAAGAAAAATTGACGAGAGATTTCAACGAAAGATTGTGCGGATGGTGGCTAAAGAACCTCGACTAACATCCAAACAAGTTCTAGCTGCCCTGCAGTCCGAGGGTACAACAGTGTCAACCCGTACTATCCGTCGGCGTCTGAATGAAAAGGGACTCTATGGTAGGATACCCAGGAAGACCCCACTTCTGACCCAGAGACATAAAAAAGCCAGGCTGGAGTTTGCCAAAACTTACCTGAGAAAGCCAAAAACTTTTTGGAAGAATGTTCTCTGGTCAGATGAGACAAAAGTAGAGCTTTTTGGGAAAAGGCATCAACATAGAGTTTACAGGGAAAAAAAAGAGGCCTTCAAAGAAAAGAACACGGTCCCTACAGTCAAACATGGCGGAGGTTCCAAGATGTTTTGGGGTTGCTTTGCTGCCTCTGGCACTGGACTGCTTGACCGTGTGCATGGCATTATGAAGTCTGAAGACTACCAACAAATTTTGCAGCATAATGTAGGGCCCAGTGTGAGAAAGCTGGGTCTCCCTCAGAGGTCATGGGTCTTCCAGCAGGACAATGACCCAAAACACACTTCAAAAAGCACTAGAAAATGGTTTGAGAGAAAGCACTGGAGACTTCTAAAGTGGCCAGCAATGAGTCCAGACCTGAATCCCATAGAACACCTGTGGAGAGATCTCAAAATGGCAGTTTGGAGAAGGCACCCTTCAAATCTCAGGGACCTGGAGAAATTTGCCAAAGAAGAATGGTCTAAAATTCCAGCAGAGCATTGTAAGAAACTCATTGATGGTTACCGGAAGCAGTTGTTCGCAGTTATTTTGTCTAAAGGTTGTGCTACCAAGTATTAGGCTGAGGGTGCCAATACTTTTTTCCGGCCCATTTTTGGAGTTTTGTGTAAAATGATCAATGATTTGACTTTTTTTTCATTCTCTTTTGTGTTTTTTCATTGCAAGCAAAATAAATGAAGATATTATTACCAAAGCATTTGTGATTGCAATCATTTTCTGGAAGAAATTGAGTATTATCTGACAGAATTGCAGGGGTGCCAATACTTTTGGCCAGCACTGTAGGTTAGGTAAGTCTATATATTTGTATATGAACTTGTATAAACTTATGTCATTTGCCTTGCTTGTACCCTCTTCTGCTTCATTGCATGTGAATTTCTTATTCCCCTTACGTCCGACAGCAGCACAATATGGGGTATCTCTGCCCCTGTGTGTTGTTTAGGACAGGTGGAACCTTTAATTAGCACCAAAAAGGTGCCTCCTACTAGCCCTATAAGAGGGCACAAGAGATCTCCCTCCACTGTGTTTTTTTCTGTCCTGTGTGGAACAGGTGGACGGAGGTCTCTTGTGACCTCCCGTTGCTAGGGGTTTTATTTACTCCTGGCTTACCTTTATGGGGTACCTCGGTCCCAAAGAAAAAACCTCCGGGCCTTCGGGCCTTCGCCCCGCAGCGCAGCGTTATCCGGCATCCATCTGCAGGCAGCGCGATCCCGGAAGTAAGCGGGGAACCTCCTCGGCCGGAACTTTTCTGTTCCCAGGGGAAGGAAGCCTTTGCGCACCACCGCGCCCTACTTCCGGTTTTCTCGGAAAAAGTGCGGTAAGTTTGGAAATTTAAAATTTAAAGGCAAAATATAGAATTGATTTTTGCTGCTTGTATTTTGAGCCTCTGGCTTAGGCTTATGCTCCTCTATGTTCCATTATGGCGTTTGACTTGTTTTGGTGCTGTATAAATGTTTCTTTGTTGGCTTCCTCCCCTCGCTGCTGGATTACATTTAAAAGGTCTGAATGCAGTCCTTTATTTGTTGAGTGAGTGGTTTCTAGCTCCTCTGCTGCGGGTTGCGGTGGCTGTTTTTTTTCTGACGGTTTTTTTTCTCTCTTCAAGTGACCGATTCAAAAAAAAAAAAAAAAAAAAAAAGTACCCCTTGGGTTTTTATGCGATGCTTGGCGATCTTCCCTGTTTCAATGTCACGTGGCTGTTTGATGTTTCAGATGTCATCTTCTGCATCACATGATCACGATGCGCTTAGGAGGAAAAATTCCTCTAAACTTGAAACACCTAATGTGTTTGGATTACAATACCCCTTTACCTGATGGCTATGATTTAAAAAAAAAAAAAAAAAAAAAAAAGCCCAAGGATCTCTGAAGTGCCAGGATCTCTGGAGATTCAACCTGACAGCCTGGAGGTTGAGCAGTCCCTACAGCAGGATAGAGGACTGTCAGAGGCCGTCCTGAAGACCCTTTATTCTGCAAGAGCAGAATCTACCAATAAGAACTACCAGAGGACAGCCAAGATTTTCATGGAGTGGTGCTCCAAGAAGGGTATTAATAATCTAGAACCTTCAACGGCTGATATTTTCTTCAGGACGGTTTGGATAAGGGCCTTGCCCCTGCCACTTTGAAAGTGCAGATTGCGGCCCTCTCTCCTCATTTGAACAGACGTCTGTCTCAGGATCCTCTGGTTGCAAGGTTCCTTAAAGGGGCAATGAGGCTAAAGCCCTCAGTATCATCCCCAGTGGGACCTTGCGGTAGTCATTACAGGCCTGTGCGGTCCTCCATTTGGACCCTTGGAGACTACGGAGATAAAATATTTAGCCTACAAAACCACTTTTTTGTTGGCTATTATATCTGCCAAAGAGTAGGAGTGCTCCAGGCCCTCTCTTCTAGAGAACCGTACATTTTGTTTTTGCAGATAGGGTGCACCTTAGGTTTACCTGGGTTTATCCCTAAGGTCCCCTCATACTATAATAGCAATCAGCTAAATTCGTTACCTGTGTTTTTCCCCTCTCCAACCTCTGAGGAGGAAGAAAAGCTCAACACCTTAGATGTGGTAAGGTGTCTGTGGATTTACCTTTTCCACACTCAACCGCTTAAGAAGGCCGAAAGCCTACTAATTGATATGCAGGGTAAAAACAGAGGCCTCAAGGCTTCCAAGCCTACTCTATCCACATGGATCAAGGAGACAATTAAGTCTTCCTTTCTTATTCAGGAGTTATTCCCTCCAGTTTTTCTACGGCCACTCGACCTGGGTTGTCGACTTCTTTGGCTGAGTATCGGTCCTTACCATTGGACCAGATTTGTGCGGCTGCATCATAGTCATCTCAGTTGACCTTTTGGTAAACATTATCATTGGACATCCGCAGTTTCCAGACAACTGCCTTTGGTCAGTCAGTCCTTGACGTTGTAAGGCGAGGAAACCCTCCCTAGGGGAATTACTTGCTATCTCCCCATATTGTGCTGCTGTCGGACGTAAGGGGAATCGTTGATTGTAATGTCAATCTGTATTCCCTTAGTCCAGACAGCAGCACAAGGCTTCCCTCCCTAGAAGCTTGTTTCCTGTTACTTTATAATTTACACAGTGGAGGGAGGTCTCTTGTGCCCTCTTATAGGGCTAGTAGGAGGCACCTTTTTGGTGCTAATTAAAGGTTCCACCTGTCCTAAACAACATACAGGGGCAGAGATACCCCATATTGTGCTGCTGTCTGGACTAAGGGAATACAGATTGACATTACAATCAACGATTAGTAATCTATAACCTAAAAATCATAAGAAAGCTTTTGAAATGAGTTAAGGATACATAACAAAATTCAGAAGAGAAAGTTTCCTTCACATCAGGAAACTATAGGGCCCCAACATGTTTAAAGAGAATCTTTCACCACTCCCACCACACCTAATAGGAGCTGGCTCATTGATTCCAGATCAGTTGGCATTTTTTCTCTAGCGTCCACCATTCCCGAGCTATCAGTACAGTTAGTTTTGTTGCCTGATATGCTATTTAGGCTCTGTACTGTCAGGTGGGCAGTGTCAGGCAGGAGCAGAAAAGGGGCATGATTCAGAGCTCAATCAGATGCAGCCTAGAATCACACTCTTTGCTTCCTTCCTGACATTGCCCACCTGACAATACAAAGCTTAAATAGTATATGATGCACCAAAACTAACAGCACTTATTGTGCGGTAATGATGGAGGCTAAAGAAAAGGAAAAAATACCACCTACACCAGAATCAGTGGAGCAGTGACTATTAAATGATGCAAAGTGCTGGACTTGGCAGACGTGGTTAAAGGTCCTCTCCAACAAAAAATTGATAAAAAATTGTGTTTTCAAGCTTGAAGCTGTCAAAGGCAAACTATAATTTGGTATACTAGACAAAATGCTTAATTCCGGTATTTGCCAATAAATCTGTTATGTGCTGGCTATAGTACCTGCCCTTGGTGGCCTTGTATAAATTGGCTGTACAACTGGGACAAATAGGATCATTGTGCATTCTGATTTTTTTATCTGCTTAATTCCAGCTCCCAGAAATGCTGCGCGGGGATGATGACAATGAAGAAAATGGATACTGTCCACTAAGACAATTCATCCTGCAGAATCTAGGACTCCTGCTTGGTTTTGCCATAATGCTGGTCATTGCCCTATATGAAGAAAAGATAGTGTTGGACATCCAATTGTAATGGTGTGTTCTGTGGTCCATGTGTAAAGTTTATGTTTGTCCATTTCTGTGTTTTAAATGATGAAAATATATGCTGTAAATGAAATTCTGAAAATGCACTGTAAAGTACAAACATCCCTTCAGCACCACAAAGAATTTATAAGGAAATCATAACTGTGATCGATGTAATGTAAAGTGGAAATAGTTGCTCATTACACTGCATGTTTATAAATGTACATTACTGTATATACACAAAGACAGTGACATTTTCACAAATTCTGGGTTTTCACTATTTATAATGATGCCAGGCTCTAACACTTTGGTATTTAGTTAAGGTGGAATAACATCCCATGATTTTTTTCAATTTGCTTGCAATCCAAAACCCTACAAAGGTATTATCTTGATATTGGGAAGTCTCTGGTAAAGATTTCCTTGATAACCACATATAGTATTGGGCCCTGTTTACATGAGAGATTTAACAATGAATCCTTCAAATGCTATATACCAGTTCTTCATGCTTTTGAGATTAATAATTTTCCTCAAATTTACAATATTTTCATGTAAAATGCAGAAAAATATTTTTCTTATCTGCTATGTTGCATTGCACTGCATTCACTTCAATTTGTTAGTACATTAGGACTACAAGGTCAGCCCTGTCCATTTAGTTTTTGAGGTTTGTCCTTGCTCTATAATATGTAAAAGACCTGCATATGTACAATTAATTTCCTGATTTAAAGTTACTAAAAGAGTAACTTGGAAAAAATGTATCAGAAATGTCGGATTTGATCAGCTCAATCCTATAGTTTTGAACAGATATTAGTGATGACACGGTTATCACATAATAAACACCAGTGGTGTTCAATAGACTTCACTGTCTCATAATGCCGCCTTTCGGGATTCACCAAGGTTTTCATTGTTTTGATTGGAAAAACGGCAATGCAAAACAACAGAATATGCAATAGAACTAAACCTTTAACTCAGATCTCAACAAAGCTAAAATAAAAAGGTTCAAAGAAATTGGGAACTGAACATGTCCTATGACTTGAATCCTCATGGATGTTAAGCCCTTTAATATGTCTTTGTTACTTTTTGTTTTCCAGCAGCTAATATTATACTTATCTCATAATACATTATAATCATAATGTGCAGCAAGCTGGAGCAATAGGGATAAGCCTAAACTTTTATTTTAGAAATTTATGTGGTGCTAGGTAGCTTGAACAGAAAACTGAGCAAAGGATATTTGTAGGGGCAGCAGCCAGAACAAATACGTAAGGGTTTATTTACATGTGCAAGGTTTATTACAGAAATTTGGAAACTGAATGGTTCATCAGTATGCCCCACCCAACTCAGGTACAATATGTAGCTGGGATTGATGAAATGTTGTTTAGGCTAAGGCCCCACGTAGCGGGCCGCAGCGAAAAAACACTGCAGGAAAAAATGCATCGCAGTTATTCCCACAGCGCTTTTCACAGAAATTCCATAGAGGTTTCCTCTGCAGACTTTCTGCTTCAATTATACCTATAGGAAATGCCGGCGTTTCCGTAGGTATAATTGATATGCTGCAATTTCCAAAATCGCTACGGTTTTGGAAATCACATTGTGTACGCTGCACGTATTTTTCTGCAAGGTATGGATGGAATTCAGTAGATCCACCTTGCAGTGACTGTAAAACGTAAAAGCAAAATGCAAAATATGCTGCGGCAAAAAAAATGCTGTGTTTTACAATACCTGTTCTGGTTAATCCCATCTACACATTGCAGAAAAAAATCTGCAAGTGGAAAAGCTGCGTTTTCAAAAATGCTCATATTTTTGAAAATAGCAGCATGTCAATTATAGCTGTGGAAACGCTGGCGTTTTCCATATAGGTATAATATGGACAGAAAGTCCACAGAGAAAAACAGCAAAAACACAATGAAAAATGAAGCATAAAAAAAACACGCAATGCATTTCTGCAGTGTTTTTTTCCGCAGCATTTTTTTGCTTTGTTTCGCTATGTGGGGCCTAAGCCTTAATCATCTGTTTTACATGGCCTAAGTCATTATATATTTTTATTTTTGTTGTGCCAAGTTTTCAGTACACAGGCCTTTTTGGCCTTAACTGAATGTATTTATGTATTGGATAGTGTTGTCTATTACATAGAAACTGTCATCACTTCAAACATATCTATTTTAGTATATATCATGAAATAACAATTCTAGAGCATCTTTTTCTCAGAACTCTGAGTCATTGCTGTTTATAGAAATAATTATAAATCTGACATTGGCAGCACTGACTGGACTTTGTGAGACATGCTCCCAGCTGGTATCACCCAGTTGTCAACTTATTCAAAAAATTACAATAGGAAGAAAAGCACAATGCAAATGTCTAAGAAAAGATTATGCAATATGGTTATTCCATGGGGAATACAATTAGATACTGAAAAAGTAAGGAGAGCTGACGGGTTCTTTTAAGGCCAGCTGCATATAGGATTTTTGGGTCCAGGTAGTATGGGCTGAACAGCTATATAACAGATTCACGGATTCAGAATCCCATACAGATTCTCAGACTCACAGTATTATAGCTATCTACAATGCCATCCTGTCATCATTACAGTATAGGCAAGGCAGTGACTTTCGCGGGGAGGCACAAACGCACAACATCATAAATGACTATGGTACTGTGCGTCTGGACAGAGTGCAATCCAGGACATATGGCTGATGTAGGGACTTTCTGGACTGAGAAAGTCCATATGCAGCAGGCCCTAATGTCTTGTTCAATGAAGGTGCTGTTGTAAAGGCATAAATAACTATCTCAAAGGCCAGGAAAAATAATGTCAAATTATAATCCCAGATTCTGTGCTGCTCTTAAGGAATGGGACCTTCTGAGGACAAAGAGCTCTTACTTCATATGTATTTTACTGAACAAGCTCATGTGCACATGCTAAAGGACTACATGCATTCTGAACAGGCTCCTAGTCTTCTAATACTTAGCTTAGTAGTTCAATTTTCTGCAATCCTAGATAAATGAGAATGATTCTTTTGCATTTTATTTTTATGTACAGTGCAAATACAAATTTGCTTTTTTGGCAGTTTGGGTTGTCCACATGTGAACATGTACAGTGGGTACGGAAAGTATTCAGATCCCTTTAAATTTTTCACTCTTTGTTTCATTGCAGCCATTTGCTAAAAGCAAAAAAGTTAATTTTAATTTCTCATTAATGCACACTCAGCACCCCATCTTGACAGAAAAAAAACAGAAATGTAGATATTTTTGCAAATTTATTAAAAAAGAGAAACTAAAATATCACATGGTCATAAGTATTCAGACCCTTTGCTCAGTATTGAGTAGAAGCACCCTTTTGAGCTAGTACAGCCATGAGTCTTCTTGGGAATGATGCAACAAGTTTTTCACATCTGGATTTGAGGATCCTCTGCCATTCTTCCTTGCAGATCCTCTCCAGTTCCGTCAGGTTGGATGGTGAACGTTGGTGGATAGCCATTTTCAGGTCTCTCCAGAGATGCTCAATTGGGTTGAGGTCAGGGCTCTGGCTAGGCCAGTCAAGAATGGTCACAGAGTTGTTCCGAAGCCACTCCTTTGTTATTTTAGCTGTGTACTTAGGGTCATTGTCTTTTTGGAAGGTGAACCTTCGGCCCAGTCTGAGGTCCAGAGCACTCTGGAAGAGGTTTTCTTCCAGGATATCTCTGTACTTGGCCACATTCATCGTTCCTTCAATTGAATCCAGTCATCCTGTCCCTGCAGCTGAAAAAAACGTCCTATAGCATGGTGCTGCCACTATCATGTTTCACTGTTGGGATTGTATTGGGCAGGTGATGAGTAGTGCCTGGTTTTCTCCACACATACAGCTTAGCATTAACGCCAATAAGTTCAATCTTCATCTCATCAGACCAGAGAATCTTATTTCTCATAGTCTGGGAGTCCTTCATGTGTTTTTTGGCAAACTCTATGCGGGCTTTCATATGTCTTGCACTGAGGAGAGGCTTCCTTCGGGCCATAAAGCACCGACTGGTGGAGGGCTGCAGTGATAGTTGATTTTGTGGAACTTTCTCCCATCTCCCTACTGCATCTCTGGAGCTCAGTCACAGTGATCTTTGGGTTCTTCTTTACTTCTCTCACCAAGGCTCTTCTCCCATGATTACTCAGTTTGACTGGACGGCCAGGTCTAGGAAGAGTTCTGGTCGTCCCAAACTTCTTCCATTTAAGGATTATGGAGGCCACTGTGCTCTTAGGAACATTAAGTGCTGCAGAAATTCTTTTGTAACCTTGGACAGATCTGTGCCTTGCCACAATTCTTTCTCTGAGATCCTTGGGCAGTTCCTTTGACCTCATGATTCTCATTTGCTCTGACATGCACTGTGAGCTTTGAGGTCTTATATAGACAGGTGTGTGCCTTTCCTAATCAAGTCCAATCAGTTTAATTAAACACAGCTGGACTCCAATGAAGGAGTAGAACCATCTCAAGGAGGATCAGAAGGAAATGCACAGCAAGTGAGTTAAATATGATTGTCACAGCAAAGGGTCTGAATACTTATGACCATGTGATATTTCAGTTTTTCTTTTTTAATAAATTTGTTAAAATATCTACATTTCTGGGGGGGTTTCTGTCAAGATGGGGTGCTGAGTGTACATTAATGAGAAATAAAATGAACTTTTTTGCTTTTAGCAAATGGCTTGCAATGAAACAAAGAGTGAAAAATTTAAAGGGGTCTGAATACTTTCTGTGCCCACGGCACCTTTTACCATTTTTCCACTCTTATTTGATGTAAACTGTATGTTGTGAAGCAGAAAACTTCTGATGTTTATTTTGTACACAAAGGAATAAGTTGTAAGCCTGTTAACATGTTTTAAGTTCCAGTATATATTAAAACACAAGACAAAAAACCTTCATAGTTTACTAGTACTGTCATTTTATACGAGGCATTGCTGATTCTGGATACTGAAAAGATCCTTCTTACCAGTAAAATCATTTTTGAAACTTTTGATAATAGCTTGTGATTTTAGAAGTGTAGCTCTTAAACTGCCCCTTGAATTTTTATTGACGATAGTGATAGAAGGTTTATGGGGAGAAGAATTGGATGATAATCTCATACATCAACCGTAATATGAATATTAATATGAATAGAATGAATTATCTTGCTACAATGGCAACTTCCAAGGATAGACCTAATAAGGCAGCAAGTGAACAGCCAATTACTGTAGTTGATGTCTTGAAAGCATGAAAATGCGCAAAGTTGAGGATAAGCTGCGTTTTTTTATTGCAGATTTTGCTGTGTTTTTTAGCTAAAGCCAAGAGTGACTTTAATAGAAAATGGAAATATAAAGGAAACACTTATACTTTTACTAAATCCACTCAATCCAAAATCTGCAATGAAAACACAGTTTTTCTTCAGCATGCAGCCACCACTAAAACATCTCAGCACCTTTGACAAGGGCCAGTTTGTGATGGCTAGATGACTGGGTCAGAATGTCCTCAAAACACTACGCCTTGTGGAGTGTCCTAGGTAATGTATGAAGTCATTAGTAGTTACCAAATGTGGACCAAGGAAGAACAATTGGTGAACCAACAGGGTCATGGGTACCCAAAGCCCTTTGTTGCATATTGGGACCAAAAGCTAGCCTGTCCAGTTGATCCTACAAAAGAGCAACTGTAGCACAAACTGCTGAAAAAGATAATGCTGGATATGAGAGAATAATTTCATTTTCCCACCACCCAAAGCACCTACAATTGGCAGGTAAGTGTCCGAACTTGACTGTGAAGCAATGAAAGAAAGTGCCCTGGTCTAGTAAATCACATTTTCTTTAACATCATGTGGATGACTGCAAGTGCATTTCTTACCTGAGGAATAGAGCAATGTTCTGAGGGGAAACTTTTGGTTGTGGCATTTATGTGAATATAATCTTTTTACCATTTTCCTAAACATTTCTGCAGATCAAGTACACCCATTTTTGGCAACGGTATTCCCTAATGGCAGTGGCCATTTAAGAAAAGTAATGCACTCTGTAAAAAAGGTGATGGTTTGGTTTACCAATTCCCCAGATTTTAATCTGTACAAGCAACTGTAATATGTACTAGAAAAAAAAATTCTACTCAATAAAAGCCCCTCCTCACAATTTCCAGACTTAAAAGAGCTAACGTCTTCATCCCAGATGCCACAGAACATCTTCAAGGGTCTTTTGTAGAGATGAGCGAATTTCTCAAAAGTTCGATTCGGCAGTTCAATTCGAAGTTCCAAAAAAATTAGCTTCTATCCGAATTACTTTGTGGCGAATAAACAGCTATTTCCGGGCTACAGAAAGCTGGGGTGGGCAGCAAAATGCCGGTAGCCCTTGAATGCCACGGTCATGTTTCTCTCTCTCTCTCTGCAGCTCGGACTTTTATTCATGTGGAAGGACCTGCTAACAAGCAAAGACACGCCTACCCAATCACATCACTAGAGCACATCTTGTGACCGTCTGATGTCACAAAGGTCCTTACTAAATATTCGTTACCACGAAGCATCAGGAAATCTGGAATCGTGGACAATCAAAGATTTCCTGAAATTCAGATCGAATTCCACTTCTGCAGAATCGATTCGTTCATCTCTAGTCTTTTGGAGTCTTCCTTCATGGTTTAGAGCTCTTTTGTGTGCACAAATAGGTCATACACAATCTACATAGGTGGTATTATTATAGCAACTTGTTGTACAGTGACTGGGAGACCCTGTTATCTACCATTTTGGGTAAACAAAAGAAAAAAAAAATCAGATTGAATCGTAAATGGCAAAGTGTGACAAAAGTGTGACTGGCTTTTTCAAGGGGAATGCCCTTTGTAAAAGAGCACAGCCAGAGGCGTAGCTAGGGGTTCAGCCCGGGGGGGCGAACACGTCCAAATGGGCCCCCAACTCAGGTATACCAACATTATCACTATACGGTGACCGTATAGTGGTAGATAGTGGTTCTACACAGGGCTGTGAAAACAAGTTAGGTAAATACAGTACACAGGTAAATACAGGAACACTGTTGTGACTTACAGGTGACATCTCTGATGGTTTACATTTATCGTCTCTTCCATCTGGACCACCATGACTTCTTCCAGCTGTGACTTGTCTCTGTAAAGTTTGTAACACAAACATCTTTGGCTCCTCACTTTTCCAGGCACCAACCCACAATGTCCTCAACTACATAAAATCTCGATCCTGCTGCTACCCCAATTATAAAATATATGATATAAAATCCCCTGGAAATGAATAATAACCCCATGTGCCTTTAATTTAATAATGCTCCTATGTGCCCCTCAATGAATAATTCCCCCTAATTAATAATGCCCTGTGTACCCCCTTAAATCAATGCCCGAGTGCCACCTAAAATTAATATTGCCATTTCCCCTATTATTAATTATACCCTCTTATGTCTCCTTGTATAAATTATGCCCTCTTACATAAATGCCCCTCTGGATTAATAATGCCTATTAATAACCCCTTTGTATTAAAGACGACCTTTCACGAGCTCATGCACATGTGATTTTATATACCACTAGAAAGCTGACAGTGCGCTGAATTCAGCGCACTGTCTGCTTTCCTGTTATGTGCCCTGGTGGAGGAGATATCGGTGCCGTTATTTTCGGCACTGATGTCTCCCCACCGTTAGAAGGCCCCCAAGAATTGTACTGGGGGAGGGGGGCGTTCCTCATAGCTCAGCGTCATCGCAGGGCGGTAAGGAACGCCCCCTCTGACAGTACAAGGCTATGTTAGAGTACTGTCAGGGGGAGCCTTCCTCACAGCCCAGCAATGACACTAGACTATCAGGAACGCCCTTCTGACAGTGGGGAGAGATCGGTGTCGAAACTAACGGCACCGATATCTCCTCCACCGGGACACATAATGGGAAGCCAACTGTCGGCTTTCTAGCGGTATATAAAATCACAGGTTCATGAGGACATGAAAGGTCCGCTTTAAAGGGGTTGCCCAGGAAGTGGACAAATCACAGTGGAGGTGGGGTAGGTGATAAAAAATCACACTCAGGCTGGGTTCACACCAACACATGAATCCCGTTGAGGGATTCTGTCCCCCATTCCGTTTGAAAAATGCGGAAAGAAAAGTCCTGCAAGCAGGCCTTTTTTCTCCACATTTTTGAGGCAGAAACCGGGCAGAAACCCAGCAGACCCCATTATAGTCTATGGGGTCTGCGGGTAACCGTTTTACAAGCAGATTGGGTTTCCGATTTCGGGTCCCCAAGTGGACCCAAAAAATGGAAACCGAGCGCTAGTGTGAACCTAGCTTTACCTGTCCCCAGTGCTCTGGTGTCTGCTGCCACTGTCTGTTTAGACACGTCCCATACGTGACTGCTGTGGCCATCAGTGGCCTCAGCGTTGGCAGGAAAGGACCCAGTTATGTATATGAGTGACATCACCGAGTCCTCTCCAGCCACCGCTGAGGCCAATCACGTGCAGTGCAGGACTTGCGGCAGGGAAGCGGCGTGTGTGTGCCTCAACAGACAGCAGAGGGCTGAGGACATCAGTAGCCCGGAGACAAGTGAGTTTTTTTTTGTTTTTTTATGTTTCACCTTCCCCGACTCCACTCCAATTTGCCCAATACAATCCTTACCAGTAAGCTTTATTATTCCCTAGAAAAACCCCTTTATTACTGCCCCAATGCCCCCTAATATTATCTCCCCTTACATTCACACAGCCCCCACTGACCTTTCACTATAATTTATATCCTCTTTTATTAAAGCCCCCTAATACCCCTTATATTAGTTATGGCCTCTTATCTTGCTAAATTCCCAAATGACCTCATAAATGAATTACCCCCATCCCCAATTAAAATGCCAAAGTGAGTTAAAAAAAAAAAAAATTTGATGACACTTACCTACCTCCGATCCCCCGAGGAGGAGTCTCCACCGCCGGCACTGCCGCCGCTTACTGAAGAAGCAGGACCTGCGTCCTGGCACGGACGGCGCAGGACAATGATGTCATGGCGCAAACGTCTGTGCCAGGACGCAGACGTCTTAGGGAAGCTCGTAGGCCACAGGCCTTAAGCGGCTTGCGGCTTATGAGTAGAGGCTTCCTTCTCTATGTATTTGAACTGTATCGGTGTCATGCAGACGCCGATGCAGTTGATGTTTGAAGGTAACCTGTGCTGTGGCGGCCCTGAGGTGGGCCCCCGAGAGACAGTGGGCCCGGGGCCACCGCCCCCCTGCCCCCCGCTAGCTACGCCTCTGAGCACAGCTAAATATATTCAGAATCCATATACTGTAATAATATCAGACCTAGATTGTTACTGCCTAAATAAATCAAAATATTGTGCCATTTTTATTTACACCATTTATCAATCACTATAAATATTAAATTCATTATATACAAAGGTTTGAAGGCTCCTAGGCTTGTCAATAGATTATTTCTATTACTTACTGCCTTAGGCAGCCTGTAATGGAAGTATAGAAGTTTTACTATATATTGCAATGCATTAGCATTTCAATGTATTCAAAGTTTTGGAACAAAACTTAAAGGGGGTTAAAATGTAAAAAAAAAAAAACTATATAAATTTGGTATCGCCATAATCGTACCCACCCAGACAATACAGGTACTTGTACGTAAAAATGAAGCCTGTAAGAAAGAGGCACAAACACAGTTTTTCTCCATCCCACCACATTATGGTTTGGTACCATTACAAAGTACAATTTGTCCCGCAAAAATTAAGCCCTATACAGCTCTGTGAATGGAAAAATAAACAAGTTGTGACTTTGGAAGGCGGGGAATAAAAAAGCGAAAAGGGTAGGTCATTATTATAAAGCCTTTCTAACCTCGGTTAAGTGACACTGTGTTCCTCCATCAAATAACCATAAGAGCGGATAAAAGGATGGCTAAAATATGAAACACCAATGGTGCCCAAGGGAAACCATTGACTCCGTCAGAGGTCAGTTCTTTATAACTAAAACTGCGGGACGAAAAAGTCAGACTTGCAGGAATTTTTTTGTTTGATGATTTCAAACAGACATTGCATCAGAGTCTCAATGCTGTGGTGAACCCAGCCTGAGAATGTGGTTAATGGAACTCCAAATACCAGGGATTTACTGTATATGCCAGTACATTATATGCTTTAAAAAAAAATCCACCAGTACATCATGCATGCATATAAAATTACTACTGAAGTTTTGGGTCAGAAAAATAGCTATATTGAGAACAGCTATGGCTGTAGCTTATCTATTAGAAGTTTGTGTATAGACGGCAGTAAGCCTGAGTTCAAGACCTGCAGAAACCTAAGATTAAGTACAACTTGAAATTGATGGGGGTGATCCCCAGAAACCTCATCAATATTTACTGCACTGAGGTGATGTCACCTCTCCTGGGTAACCCAGGTGCCTGCCTCCCCTCCTGTTTTCACAGGTAGTTAGTTACCTGTGCTATGGGGGCTGGCTGACTATGGTAAAACCAGCCCCTATAACACAGGTAACTACATAAAAACATTAGAGAAGTGGGTACAAAAGAAAATAATGAAGTGTGAAAAGAGTCATTTCCTGTTTTGAAAAGATACTTTTTTAGCAGTCATATGTTTATCACAAACAAGAATTACAATGTACAGTGACATCTGCCCTGAGCCTGGTTCACACTTATGCTGCTCGTATACGCTGTGGGACCCGAACGACAGAGAGCCCACTCGCTACTGTCAGAGGGGGCGTTCCTTACAGCCCAGCGATGACGCTGAGCTGTGAGGAACGCCCCCCCAGTACAGGGCTATGGATGAGTACAGTCAGGGAGGGCGTTCCTCACAACGCAGCTAGACTGTCAGGAACGCCCTTCTGATGGTGAATGGTGAAACTACGACCGCTGACCGTGATTCACTACCTGGGGCCTTAGCCTAAGCCTAAAGCAGATACCTCTGAAAATCTG
This sequence comes from Leptodactylus fallax, assembly GCA_947044405.1. NCBI lineage: Eukaryota > Metazoa > Chordata > Amphibia > Anura > Leptodactylidae > Leptodactylus > Leptodactylus fallax. The sequence continues at coordinate 2,991,552 of CAMRHE010000241.1, read as the reverse complement.
ATTGTTTAATGGAAAATAATATGTCCTAATGTTAAAACTAAATTGTGTTTTTTAAAACTGTGTTACTTTTGTGTATAACATGCATACTTAATAAAATGTCTTCAAAAATAATAATTTTATTAAATTATTTTGTTTCTTTATCATTTTAATGTTTCAAACTTTACGCAACCAGGTAAAAGTGTTAGCAAAATTATTATATGTTTTAAGAGTTAAGTTGGCACAGCAATGCAACCCCTCGCCCTATCCAGTGTTCCTGAGGCTTGTCAGATGGAAGAGTCATTGCAACAACAAAATTGGTTGAATGTCCAGTAGTGGATAACGTCCCTCTTCTTTCACTGGTCTTATAGACTGGTGCAACATAACTTGGTCGTTGGGGGATTTCTGACCTCTTACAAGGTTTGAGCCACATCTGTAAAACAAGAAAATTATTAATTTTTTCGTTTTCTAATACATGAAAAATTTATTTTTGTATGTATCATCTCTATAGTAAAAGAATTGTAGAAAAAGAAACAGCATGGGCATTATTATATTATGTTCTTCCCAAAAATCTGATAGTGGTGAATGTTTTATCTTCATTATGTGTCCTTCAACAACCTCTTATCTCTCTGTTTTCACACTATGAAAAAAAGCTGTTGAATATGAGTCTGAAATATACATAGAAAATTGTAATTGTAGCAAAACACTGCAGTTATGTCTGCTGTCAATGAGCTCAAGAAATATTTTGACATTGACCCTATCTTTTAAGTCAGCGTGAAAGTGGAAAAGAGGGGAAAAAAATTACTAGCTACTAAAAATTCACAGTGATATTACTTAGGGGGTCAGCATAGTGATTCTACTGTTACATAGGGATTCTACTGTTACATAGTGGGTTATTTTCTGTAAATGTGGTCTAAAACCTTGTGCTGTTTAATTTTATGCTACCTCTTTACAGTGGTTGAGACTCCAACTTTTATGTTATGCAGCTCCTAATGTCCAGTTGCACAGTCTTAAAGGGGTTGTCTGGCATAATCTAAAACTTTAACACTAAGCTAAACAACCTACCCCCACCTAACTTCTAATTTACACCCTTTAAAAAAAATGTCATGTGACTGCCACAGGCACATTTTCTGATTTCCTGGTGACGTTCGGTTTCGCTGTTTCCGGAGACGGGAGGCCACCAGTACTCCTCTCTCTCCCCCTCCCCATCATATCTAGGGAAATGGGGGGGTGTGAGGGAGGAAGTGAGAGGGGGTATCTGAGTGAACTGCAATGCATCATGGTAGTTGTAGGCTAAGACAGCAGGAAGCTACCCATGTAAACAAATGCATAGGATACCAGGAACTCCCATAGAAAGCCAGAAATCAATCAAAACACTGGAATTTGGGTGCACTTATTAACCCATTGATAGCACAGACCTTTTTTAAAGATAATTTTTTTTTTCCCGGAAAACCCCTTTAAGATGCCATTCACATCACGTTCTTATCTGTTTAACAGATCAATTTAATGGATGAAAAAAATAAATGCTACAAATCAATGTTAAAAATGGATGCAAACAGTTGGCCATCTGTTTCTACACTTTTTTTTGTCAAATAGAAAAGTGTGGTATACTATGCTAAAAAAAATAATAGGAAAGGATGGCTATCCATGTGCATCCCTTCCCATCTATTTTTTTGCATCCATTAAACAGTCATGCCAAACAGATGCTAAACACATGATGTGAATGGCCCCTCAGATTGCAGCCACCACAATAGGGAACTTACTCAAGACATATTAACACAAACCTAAGCTCAATTAAAGCAAAATAAATACTATGAAGCATAGCCAACTGCAACAGCCTTTGTGGAAGACTTGCCTACTCTTCTTGAAAGTACCTGGGATACCCAGCATCCCCATCGATCAGCTGATACACAGAGAATGAGGCAGGAAGTAGACAGTGCAATTCTCCCATTGCAGCTTAGCTCCCATTCAAGAAAATGAATAGTCTGAACATTATACAGAACCATCTGCTTCCTGCTCCATTCTTCATCCACTGATCTGATATTGATGACCAATCCTTAGGATTTTACATACATAAATATATAGAAAGATACAAACCACAGGAACTGAATCATAAAGAATCTTAGGGTAAGATTCTCCTAACTTCTTTGTCTTTCTGTCCCAGCGGGCTCCATCAAGAAACAATCCATGAATATATACACCTATGAAACAATAATAAATCGGTAGACAGTTATACTATACTGGGGAATAAACAAATGAGCAGGTGTATAAAGTAACTATTATAGATGTCTGTAGATGTACTATTATAAATATCCAAAAGTCTTTAACTGTCATCTCTATGTTGAGAGTCCACAGTGTGTGTAGGAATGGGACCTGTTCACATGGTGGAAAATAAAGGAATTGAGGAACTGAGTTCTACCTCTGATTCCTCTCCATTTTCTGACCTTTCGACTTTCTGCCACAGCTTTCACTCACTGCTTACACTAGGTTCACACCTGTGCCTGGGTTTCCATTCTTCGGGTCTGCTTGGGGACCCAAAGAACAGAAACCCAATCTGCTAGATTAGTCTAAACCCCAGAGACTATAATGGGATCCACCCGGTTTCCGCCCGAAAAATGCGGAGAGAAAAGTCCTGCTTGCAGGACTTTTCTCTCTGTATTTTTTAAACAGATTTGGGGACGGAAACCCGGGAACGGAATCCAGGTGCATGTGTGAACCTAGCCTGAGCCTCAAATGAATGGGGATAATCAGCTGAGTGTATTGTGTCACAGGTTCTGTGGCAAGATCGAGCTGGACACTTATTTTTTCAGCATCCTGATTTTATCTCTACTTCCCATTAAAAACAATGGAAGGCAGATTCAGGACCAAATTTGGTATTAGAAAAAAAACGTAACTAGCATCTGAAAATGCCTAACCTATAAAAATTAAATTAAACTACTTTATAAAAAGTATTTATCCTGTACAGTGAATGCCAAAACAGAAAGAGAAATCAAAAACTGAATAGAACGTAATCAAAAAGTCATACAGTGGGGAAAAAAAGTATTTAGTCAGCCACCAATTGTGCAAGTTCTCTCATTGAAAAAGATGAGGCCGGCCTATAATTGTCATCATAGGTAGACCTCAACTATGAGAGACAAAATGAGAAAACAAATCCAGAAAATCACATTGTCTGATTTTTAAAGAATTTATTTACAAATTATGGTGGAAAAGAAGTATTTGGTCACCTACAAACAAGCAAGATTTCTGGCTCTCACAGACCTGTAAATTCTACTTTAAGAGGCTCCTCTGTCCTCCACTCATTACCTGTAGTAATGGCTCCTGTTTCACATTATCAGTATGAAAGACACCTGTCCACAACCTCAAACAGTCACACTCCAAACTCCACTATGGTGAAGACCAAAGAGCTGTGAAAGGACTCCAGAAACAAAATTGTAGACCTGCACCAGGCTGGGAAGACTGAATCTGCAATAGGCAAGCAGCTTGGTGTGAACAAATCAACTGTGGGAGCAATAATTAGAAAATGGAAGACATACAAGACCACTGATAATCTCCCTCCATCAGGGGCTCCACGCAAGATCTCACCCCGTGGGGTGAAAATGATCACAAGAACGGTGAGCAAAAATCCCAGAACCACACAGGGGGACCTAGTGAATGACCTGCAGAAAGATGGGAATAACGTAACAAAGGCTACCGTCAGTAACACACTATGCCACCAGGGACTCAGATCCTGCAGTGCCAGACGTGTCCCCCTGCTTAAGCCAGTCCATATCCGGGACCATCTGAAGTTTGCTAGAGAGAATTTGGATGTTCCAGAAGAGTATTGGGTGAATGTCATATGGTCAGATGAAACCAAAGTAGAACTGTTTGGTAGAAACACAACTCGTCGTGTTTGGAGGAGAGTGAATGCTGAGTTGCATCCAAAGAACACCATACCTACTGTGAAGCATGGGGGTGGCAGCATCATGCTTTGGGGCTGTTTCTCTGCAAAGGGACCAGGACGACTGATCCGTGTACATGAAAGAATGAATGGGGCCATGTATCGTGAGATTTTGAGTGCAAACCTCCTTCCATCAGCAAGGGGATTGAAGATGAAACGTGGCTGGGTCTTTCAGCATGACAATGATCCCAAGCACACCGCCAGGGCAACGAAGGAGTGGCTTCGTAAGAAGCATTTCAAGGTCCTGGAGTGGCCTAGCCAGTCTCCAGATCTCAACCCCATAGAAAACCTTTGGAGGGAGTTGAAAGTCTGTGTTGCCCAGTGACAGCCCCAAAACATCACTGCTCTAGAGGAGATCTGCATGGAGGAATGGGCCAACATACCAGCAACAGTGTGTGCCAACCTTGTGAAGACTTACAGAAAACATTTGACCTCTGTCATTGCCAACAAAGGATATATAACAATGTATTGAGATGAACTTTTGTTATTGACCAAATACTTCTTTTCCACCATAATTTGCAAATAAATTCTTAAAAAATCAGACAATGTGATTTTCTAGATATGTTTCCTCATTTTGTCTCTCATAGTTGAGGTCTACCTATGATGTCAATTACAGGCCTCTCTCATCTTTTTAAGTGGGAGAACTTGCACAATTAGTGGCTGACTAAATACTTTTTTCCCCACTGTATATACCCTAAGGCTAAGTCCCCATGTAGCAGGCCGCAGTGAAGAAGTGCTGAGGGAAAAAAGACGACGGAAACACATCGCAGTTTTTCCTGCAGTGCTTTTCATAGGAAGTCCACAGACGTTTCCCCGGTGTTTCCATAGGTATAATTGACATGCTGTGATTTACAAAACTGCAATGATTTTGGAAATCACATCATTTCCGCTGCGTGTATTTTTCTGCAATGTGTGGATGGAATTTGCTACAATCCCATCCACTTTGCAGTGACTTTAAAATGCAGAGGTTTTTACTGTTGCGTTTTCACCATGTGGGACCCTGGCCTAAAATGATAACTACAAAAACTACAAAAAAAAGCCTTAAACAGCTCTGTATATAGAAATGTAAATTTAAATTTGGTATCACTGTAATAATACTAATAATAATACTGAATAAAGATAATATATTATTTTTAGCAGACAGTGAATGCAATAAGATAAAAAAAATAAAACATCTTTGCAATTGCATTTTTTTCCAAGTCTACCCCATTAATAATTTTCCAGCTTCCCAACACAACATGTAGAATATTAAATGCTGCCATTACAAAGTACAACCGATAAATAACAAGCCATCATATGTGAACAGAATAACAAAAAAAATAACAGAAAATGTACATCTCAAGAAAGAGTTAAACAATTCTGAATAAAAAAATAAATAATTTTAATCCTTCAGAAATGCTAATATTTATGAGGGCGTCTTAGGTATCTTTAAAAACCTAAAAACTTTCATTCAGTACCCCTAGATATGTTGCAGTAGTGACGGATCCTTACCATCTTCAGGTGCATGTTTGTATTCTTTATCTTCCAAAACCTCGAAGTCAAAGCCCAGTAGGTCAATAGGAATCGTGTACTTGCGAGCAAAATTCTGCTGTGCTCCAGTAAGGAATGCTTGTGTGAAAAAAAAAGCCAGAGAGCCAAAAAACTGGAGGCGTTCCATTTTCATACCAGTCCTGTTTTACATTAAAAATACACATAATAAGTAATAAAACATATACACAAATACTGTATCTTTTCATTATATAGTGACATTTATATGTTCATGCTTTTTGTAGATTAAAAAAAGATATGAACAAAGCAAGTGCAGATATTATTGTAATTATAAAAATGATTAGATCTAAAGTTTAACATAAAAAGACTCTGCAAACTGAACTACATTACACAAGAATGACTTACTCCATATTTTATGCTGTATTTTTAGAGATGAAATGAATAAAGATTGACTTTTTATGGAATTTGGTACATTGGACTTTGTACAATTACATAACTATTCATCTCTGTTTATACAAGTTATCACCATCATAACTGGAACACATGCGCACATGCAACAAAAATTGCAACTTTTCATCCCTTCTACTACAGAAAACTAGCTTACAATGCCTGATAAATCGGCCCCATTGTTTGCAGAATACAAATGTCTGCAATACAATATACAGTATATGGACAGCATTTCATAATTTTTTTTAGTTAAAAAACTAAATATAACTATATTAAGAAATTTCAGAGAAATTACATTACAAATTGGTGAACAAACTTGAAATTTACATATTTTACAAAAATAATAGTCAGAACTCATGTCCACCAAATATCTCTTCTGGGCTTTTAATATGTACGCCTCATTTATCCTCCTTAGACTAGACTTAAATTTGGAAAAAGAACATGTTGCTAGGTTCTTAGTTCAACCCAGTGGAAGACACATGACACTAGTCATTAGCATTGCTAATATTTATCATTTCAGCATTGTTTTGTGAAATCAGTGTGAATAACGCAAATCGCCATCTGTCTTGTGTGTCGGTTTCAGCTGTTACCTTAGTAGGCTATGTGACAAACAGTAACATCTAAGTGAAACTTTCACACACCAGTAACCAGACTACTGCATACAACAGATGTACCAGTGAACCTTATGTCCCATATATCCATTACATTAACTTATACAGCATTCCAGATTCAGTTTTCAATTCTACAAACCTCAAGGTGCATTTTACCAAGCACTGCCATTTAAAAATGGCTTCAAACAAACCTTCTGCGGAATATAGAGAATATCGTAAATTGCCAATAAATTGTAAACTGGATCTAACTCTCACATTTCAAGACTTACAATGCCAGGACAATTCAGATACAATATATTAGAGGAACTAAACAGATTAAAGGATAGGCAGGTTCCTTTAACACCTAAAGATTAATTGTGAGAAACAAGTGATTGCCGATTTGAAAGCAAATTGTTAGTGTGTGAATAGATGTCTAGCCAAGTCCCTTGTTTTTACCTAGTAAGACACCTACTTCTACAGTTATAAGAACACCTCTCTAGTCTGCATTCTCCATTTTGTCTTTGGCTTCACTGGAAAGCAGACACAGCCAAACATGGCTTGGTTGGAGCACCCAGTGCTCTGAAATTATTAAGGAAACATAGGAGATATTGGAGCAAGCAGTGGCTCCAGGAAACAGACAATTTGTTGTACAACACCCACTCACCTACGTCATTTGAACACATATTACAAGTTTTGTGCTAATCACATTTACATTGGCATGCCGCTTTCTAATTTGTTACGTCAGCTACTTTTCAAACAATGCCTTATTATATAAGTCAATAATACAAAGGCAAACAAATATTTTTTGTTGCCAAAAATTATGTGATCATGGATAAAAAACGAATTATTGACCATCATACACTTGCTCATAGTATTCACATCAGTCAAAAACACATGTAAAAGGTGTATAAATGAATAAACTTGGCCATATACATTAGGTATCTGAAAAACTTCACATTTTTTGAGCAGTCCTCCGTTCCAGACTTTTCTCTCCACCGTTTTTCAGCGGAATCTGCGCAGTGACTCCGACGCATATGTGAACCTAGCCTTAGCTATTAAAAGGTATTAGTAACAACTCAAAATTTAATCTACTGGCTAAAGCTGGTCATACACATTAGATATATGTCGGCTAAACCTGTTGTTTTCTGTGGGAACAGCCAACCATGGAATGTGTATGGAGTCCTCCTGACACGCTCCTTAAATCTGTGCCTGACAGCAGCTTATTTCCCTCCCATCATTCAGGACACATGCACTGCATGCAAGTCAAGCATGCATGTGTATGGGGAAGTTGAGCTGTGTGCTCAACAAGTGTTTGGCCAACAGTTATCTAAAATTCAATGCTAGTTTAACATGATAACTTTCCTTAAATTGGCTATACACTTTATTGCAGCGGATTATTTCCAGAGAACAAAAGGACTGGGCAGTTAAAATCACTGATATAGCTACCATGGAAGCAGAGAAGGCAATTGCTAGGAAACCCATGGAGGGAGGGGGCCCACAAGTCCCTTTCACAACACTGATCCCTTTTGATTATGGTAGCCCAAGTATCATAAATCTTTACCCCCTGCCATGTTTATTGAGATTTAAGATACAGTTTGTCAGACATGTACCCTACCCTTTCAGGAGGATGTGGAGAAAATGTAACTGTGAGGGTTACTGCCTGACAATGGGACTTGTGGACTCTGTAGACAGAGATACACATTGGAAGAGTGAAGAAATCAGGCGATACCTTTTAGAGGCTAACTGAATATATTTGATAGTAAGCTTTCGAGAGTGCTAGCTCTCTTCTTCAGACATGGTGTAATACTAGAAACTGAAAATTCACACTATTTATACACACACAAGACATGGATCTTCAAAAGCATCTTGGAATAACAAAATGCAATATACGTAGAGAAGTTATTTACAACAGGTCAGGAAATAAACAGTCTGGAAGTTTCCAATCCAGGTCCAGAAGCAGGTAAAAGGGCTTATCCCAGAGGATCCCAGGCTGGGCTGCTTCTATATGCTCCCAAAGATACACAAAGATGGCAACCCTGGGAGGCCTATCATTTCTGCCATTGGGACACTGACGGAAAACATCTCGGGTTGGATGTAAAATCTCCTAAAACCCCTTGTCAGGGATTCTCCAAGCTACATCCAGGACACCACTGACCTTCTTAACAAACTGAATGCCCTGGGCCCACTACCTGGGGGTCCCATTTTAACCACCATGGATGTGGAATCCCTGTATACCAACATTCCCCACAAGGATGGAGTTGCAGCATGTCGGGTACACCTGGAGAAACAAAACCTCCCAACAGAACCAGTAATGCAGCTCATACAATTCATCCTTAGCCACAACTATTTTACTTTTGGAGAGGATCTATATCTACAGTCAATGGGAACTTCAATGGGGACCAGATGTGCATCCCAGTATGCAAATCTCTTTATGGCAGAACTGGAAGGAGCATACTGTATCTATCAACATGCACCACCAAACCTATGATTTACCTTTGTTATATCGATGATATCCTTGTCATCTGGACTGCAGGTGCGGAGGCCCTACTTCAATTCCATAATGACTTCAATGACTTTCATCCTACCATCAACCTTAAACTTAGCTATTCAGAGAGTGAAATTCACTTTCTGGACACCACAATATACATTAAAGACCACTGGCTACTCACATCAATATACCACAAACCCACAGACAGAACGGCCTACCTGAGAAACGACAGCTTCCACCCCAAGCACACAAGACAATCTATTATTTACAGCCAGGCTATACGATACAATCGTATTTGCTCCGACAAAGCAGACCTGGACAAGCACCTACAGGATCTGAGGACGAAATTTCTCAGATTGGGATACAAACCAAAAGTGACGGACAACCAATCAAACAAAGCGGCAGCCATTAACAGAGACAGTCTGCTCACATATAAAGAGACCCAGAAAGAAGCCCGAGTACCCCTAGTTGTCACCTACAACCCACAGCTGGAGATCCTACAAAGGATTGCCAAGGAGCTCCAACCTGTGCTACATAGGGACAACAGACTCAAGGACATATTTCCAGTCCCCCCTCTCCTTTCCTTTCGACAACCACCAAACCTGAGGCGTATTATTGTCTGGAGTGCCCTGAAGGCCCCAACCTCACCTTGCCTGCAAAACAGGTGCATGACCTGCAAGCACATCCACACCGCTGACAGTGTACCTATCCCACAGTCACAACAGGTGCACAGAATTAGGGGGACATTTTCCTGCAGGTCTTCCAATGTGGTGTATCTCATAATGTGTGTGCAATGTCCCACCACAGGCCTCTATGTGGGGGAAACAGGCCAGAGACTTAGTCAGCGCATGAACTCACACAGATCCATCATTAATAACAGCAGAACAGATCTCCCAGTGTCCGCACATTTCTCCAGAGAAGACCACTCTATTGAAGATTTGCGGGTTGTGGTTTTAATGGGACATTTTAAGATGCAGAGGGAGAAGAAAGAATGGGAATACAAGTTAATGCAAAAATTACAAACTCTGCAATTTGGACTTAATATTCATGCCATCTTCATGTCACACTATGTATGAACTGTGAGGGTCACAAATCACCACCTGATTACAAACAGATAACAGATCTCTCTGCCACGCACCACAAATTTTACAGACTGTTTATTTCCTGACCTGCTGTAAATAACTTCTCTACGTATATTGCATTTTGTTATTCCAAGATCCTTTTGAAGATCCATGTCTTGTGTGTGTATAAATATTGTGAATTTTCAGTTTCTAGTATTACACCATGTTTGAAGAAGAGAGCTAGCATTCTCGAAAGCTTACTATCAAATATACTCAGTTAGCCTCTAAAAGGTATCGCCTGATTTCTTCACTCTTCTACTACTTTCTATGGCTAACACGGTACAACATTATACTACAAGAGATACACATTGTCACTGAGGGGGTTTTTTATTTTTCTATTATATTCAAAAGCAATTGCTGAAAAATATCAAAATACATTATTTCGACAACCACAGTCACTTTTGATAAGGGGCCCCATGATTTCTATGTATGCCTCTGGTTAAAAGAGACAGTCAGCCAGTGGGTCAGCCAGTCCCACTGAAATAGGCTAGCAGACAGTACTTTGGCTAGTAGACAGAAAAAAATATGTATACACAGAATAGAAGACAGTATACAGATTTAACTTCGACAGCCAGCAGTCGATTTGTTTAAGGAGGGAATAGTAGTAATATAATAGCAATGGGGATAGCAAATTAATTTTGCTTGTCTAAGATACTAAATTAACTAACTAATTAATTATAATACATTACAAACTAATAGATCTGTCAATACTGAGTTGAAACGTGGAAACAACATAAAATGATAGTGACCCTTTAAGGTAAATGATATAGTTTCATTTGGTAGGATTTACAGTAAGATTACTTACCTGTAAAAATTTCAACCTTGCAAGAAAATCATTAACATAGCTGCCAAGCGGTTTAAGACTTGGATAAGATTTCTTCATCCACATAGCAGGAATCTTTCCTTTTAGAATGCTCAGTACTACCTCTTCCAAGTCTGCAGACATAACCACCAAGCCCTGTTTTCAATTAATAGAGGAAAAAGTAGTTTTACTTTAGTATTATATGACAATTCTATAGGCACACGTAGGGTCTAAGCCGTATAGGGAATTGTTCAGTGCATTCCTGCATACATACTGTAAACTGCAAACAGTGTGAACAGAGCCGTATAGAAGAAGCATGGGGAGGTCGTGCCAAGCTTCTTAAGTGGGAGGGATCTAAAGCCTCTGCTACACAGAGCAAAAGTCACTTGTCTAACATATATAGAAGTCCCTACAACTACTTTAGTACATTTGAAAATGTAGCAAAATGGCCCCAAAGCATTAGGTAACCTGAACTAACCTGCTTGCAGAATATATTACAGAGGAGATACCGTACATGAATTCTTTGGGGGGTCTTAGTACTCCATCTCTCACACAAGCTCTTTCATATTTTATATAACTAACTAAATACCAGAAGTCATATGACTGAAACAAATGTGTATTAGTAGCCAATTTGCCCATAGGTGCATTCCACAGGATCATTTGGCTTTTCCATTTTAACGTGAAAAAAAAGGAACACTGACATATACAGTACATGTATTTGGAATTCTGCTGTCATATCTTATACCAAGAAAATGGTATGATTCTCGATTTTGTAAGTAAATAAATTTACGGTAATACCCCTATAATTGAAGCTACTCATATTTACCTTTATTGCTTTCTGTATGTTCACACAGGAATCTCTAATGGTGGAAAGCAATTTGTTAAATCGACCCATTTCTTGGACTAATACAGTATTCATGCTCTGAGCGTACGTGGTTGGGTATCTTCTTAGTGCAGCTTCAGTGTCAAAGTTCACGGGAAGTTTACTCAAGATATCCCCAGATACTTCATATACTGTTTCATCTGATGATTTGCCACCACCTCCTGATGTCCGTGACTATGTATAACCAAGACATCAAAGAAAATAAAACACTTGTAGAAACAGTTTGTACAAATATTCTTTATAGCCTAGGTGCTCCTAGTTCTACCAAATAGATTGTAGATATTATTACACACAAATAGATAGTTGAGGCTATTCAGTATGGAAAAAATATGACTTAGGGCAATCTAACCACAATGTACATACATATGAGTGGACAGTACAGAGATCTTTCTGTTGATCTATTTAAGCTAGGTCTGTAACCTCTATATCTAGAGGAAATAAGATTTTATCCTCAAGATGAATAGGGATTCTTTACTGTAAGAGCAGTAAAGCCTGCTTTGTCCTTTAGATAGCTGATCACATGTGAAATCTTTCTCCTCTTTCTCAGGTCCTTATCTACCCTGACATATATAGTTGGGCATGAGCTGGGAGGCCCCTATACACATTAAATGGTCAACTAAACCGACTGATCAGCAGGTTCAGCCAATATAGATGTAATGTTTATGGACGTCTTCAGACTATGGAATTATACGCTACACAGTGGTGTGAGGGCTGATCCATTAGAAAGTTCAAGAGGGAGGTTGATGCCTTTCTTGAAAGTAAAAATATTGCAAGTTATGGGTATAAATTTCTAGGGATAGGATGTTGATCCAGGAATTTATTTTGCCTAGGAAATCACTGTAAAATTGAGCAGGACACTTTTTTTTTCAGTTTTCTGAAAAAGGAAGCATCCAGCACAGCATCCCATTGAACATAATGGGAGGCAGATTGGGGCTGGTTTTTGGACAGGAAGACTGTCTCAAACTCCTTTACAAATTCCACTATGTGAACATACCCTTAAAGGTTATTTAATTTCCACTATTTTTTTATAAACTTTCTCCAAGAATAAACCTACAAACACAACTTATTTCTGTAATTTTATGTAAAGTGAAAAGGCGCTGATTTTTTTTTCTTCAAGATGAGTGACAGCTGCTTTTTTTTCCATAATACTTACAGCAGTACATAATTTTTAGTATAAGCTCTCCAGGTTCAGCACTAATACATGCAATAAATTACCATTTTTACAAAGTCTTTTTATTGGAATTCTATGTCATCTTAGGACTGAAAAGATTTACTGTTTCTATAGTTAATGAAAAACAGCCTTAACTCACTTGTAAGAGAAAATGGTGTATCCCATACTTCGTGTATACAGAATGAACAGAGCAGTACATTTTACAGGAGTTTGTAGTGTTAAATAAGCCACTGCCTAAATTTAAATTAACATTAGAAGATAATCCCATGTACAGGATGTCAAGCACAAGCTGCAACCATAGTCTTCTACAGTTACCTCCATTCAATGAGAGACACACATGCTGCAAAATTCACTATGTGCCATAAACACAAACATATTTATTTTATTTAGTGCCAACATATTCCGCAGCACTTTACAGATATTATCATCACTGTCACAAGTAGTATCTCTGCAGTGTAGGAGGAAGCCCAAGCAGAATATAGACTCCTTTCAAATGTGTTTGGCCAGATTCAAACCCAGGACCACAGCAATGCAAGGCACTGGTGCTAACCACTGAGCCACCATGCTACCCAAGGCAAAAAAAAAAAAAATTTAATAAAATACTAATAATATGCTCAAATGGAAGTTATAGCAGGGCACAGGAGTGGAGTGATAGATACTAGACATTTCTACATTTCACCTGTATGCTAATAGCCAGTAAACTAGAGGTTACCAATTTAATCCCGTCAGCATATTGAAGAAATATATAGTAACATGTGCTAGGCACTACTGCAATTAAAAACCGCATGCAGGTGAGGATCATCTGATTCAGACTTATCCATATATTTCAGATGGACTAACAAAAGCATTACACATTGAGAGCTTTTAAATATTTTTTTTACTGTACTCATGGATACCCCTGTGTCCAAGGCAGCATTTCTTCTTTTGGGATGCCACATTTTAGTTTTATATTTGTAGTTCTTTGTTTATCCATTATTTGGTGGAGGAACAGGAACTAAGAAATAATAGTAAGGCATATTTTTTCTTTGATTATTTGTCCTTAGTGTAGCCATTAAAGCAAATGGGCACTCCTGGGCAGTGTGGAGTGTAGCAGTATGGCGCAAAAGAGCCACCCTCAGTGCTCCAGATTGTTCATTGAATTTTCTTGGGCAAAAAAAGGGTTGCAATCAGGTGAGACTGACCTATCTGTATTACTTGTTTAATATGGTTCACCCTGGTAACAGACTCCTTTTAATAGCCAGAACCATTTTCCATACTTTTCTCGTTTTGGATATGTAATGCTTTATTTGCCCTGGGGTATACTATTGGGTAGAAGGGTTGAACACTTGCAGCCAGGTTCTCTCAGCAGATTACAGTTGATTGCTGAGGTGCCAACAGCAAAGCACCCTGGGGGGGCACCTAACCAAGGGATTGTCAAAGGTGATGCTATAAGTGCTTCAAATTGCCTAAACTATTTATGGGACACTCTAATATAATAAACACAGTGTTGAAGTGTATATTTAGTGAAAAGTTGCTCAAAGGTAAAGACACAATTTAATATCAATAATCAGTAAATTTGCAATATTTTCTGTTAATTTAAGTTAGTTTTATTATGCCAGTGCATCATAATACTGACTTAAATTATCAGAAGATATTGAAAATTTGTGAAAAAATCTTAAGAACAAAAACACTTTGAAAACTACTAAACAAATCTCAAGTCTGCTCCACTTTTAAGTGTCATACCTGTGTAAGAAGGATGCTATCAAATAACTGCTGTGTTTCCGACTGATCCTTAGTAATGTCAGCATTAGCATTCATACCAAAAATCTCAGGGGAAGAGTTCAGGGGGAGGGTCTTTGTATATTCAATATAATGGTTGTACTGAAAGAATAAAACGGCACTGTTAAAATAGGGTCAGAACTTCAATTTATATTTATGAGACGTAAACTACCTTAAAACTATTATCATTTTCCCATTATCTACAGCATCTTATAAGAAAAGTACAAGACACACAATCTGCAGTGCAGTGCTGAAGAATGAGCATTAACATACGGAAGAGCCTCCTTCCTGCTCTTTTGTGAAACTGGGTAATTGATCTAAATAATTGAATATAATGTCACTATATTTAGTAAGGTGAGCTAGTCTCTGGATGTAAATCATTTCTGAAGATTCTGAATCATAAAATAACATAGCTGTTTCATTCACTGACAGTCTAAGGGCATTTCTGCCTGAAATTTCATTATCTCTGTATAGCTAAAAGCTTTCTGGTTGAGTGAATCAAATGGTTAATATTGCCGTGCCACAGCATTATTTCAAGTTGTAGAAATTTTTCTGGTATAAATGGACTTGTTGGCTAGGAAGGAACTGTGATGGCTGACAGATACTATGGCAAACCCTCTCCCCTGTTCATTCCCAATATAGGCGCTGTTAAGTAATATGTATATTCTTCTGAGAGTGCCAAGAGGGCATCCACAGGGAATTTCAACTCCATACAAATTCAGCACTATTCTATAGCTTTTGTAAAGGTTTCAGTTTAGTTAACAGCAATACAATATATTAGAGAATTGACATAATGCACTTATGTAGGAAGAAAAATTATAATGCCAAAATGTAAAAATGTTTAACACTAAAAAAGGTTTTTCAAATTGAATAGAATAAAAATAGTGGTGGTATAAGGATATGTTATAATTAATAATTTTTTTTAGCTAATTTCATAGATATGTATTATAGATAGATAAATAGATAAGCATTTATATACATATACTGTATATATTGGACACACCTTCTCATTCCAAGAGTTTTCTGTATTTTCATGACTATAAAAATTGTAGATTCACACTGAAGGCATCAAAACTATGAATTAACACATGTGGAATTATATACTTAACAAAAAAGTGTGAAACAACTGAATATTAATAATAATAATACATTTTATTTATATAGCGCCAACATATTCCGCAGCACTGTACAACTTGTAGTGTTCAAGTACTGACAAAAAAAGATACATTACAAAGAAATAGTCAATGCACACACTGGGAATGAGGGCCCTGCTCGCAAGAGCTTACAATCTATGAGGTAGAGGGGGTGACACAAGAGGTAGCAGGGGCGGCAACAGACGTAGCATTGCTTATACAATGGTCAGACAATTGTGTAATAGAGGTTACTGTCATTACACATATATAAAGCTGTATGAGCCATCACCAGTCATGTCCTTTAACATGCAGATGGTGCCTGGACATATAAAGTTAGTCTGGTACGGAATCATATCCTGTGAGGTAATGTCTAAGCATAAACAGAGGAGGGTACGTTTTAGGGATTCTAACCACGGAAGGGTTTACATTAGGAGTTGTGATAGGCCTGTCTGAAAATATATGTCTTTAGTTTACGCTTGAAGCTGTGGAAATTGGGGGTTAATCTGATAGTCTGGGATAGAGCATTCCAGAGAAGTGGCGCAACTCGGGAGAAGTTTTGTATACGATCGTGGGAAGTTCTGATAATAGAGGATGTTAGTCTTAGGTCATTGAGTGAACGGAGAGCACGGGTTGGGCTATAGACAGAGATGAGGGAGGAAATGTAGGGAGGTACAGCATTATGGAGAGCCTTGTGAATGAGGGTGATAAGTTTATATTGTATTCTGTATTGAATAGGCAGCCAATGTAGTGACCGGCACAGACCAGAGGCATCGCTGTAGTGTCTAGACTGATAGATGAGCCTGGCCGCCGCATTCAAAATAGATTGTAGAGGGGAGAGTTTAGTAAGGGGAAGACCGATTAGTAAGGAGTTACAGTAGTCAAGGCGAGAGTGAATCAGGGCAACAATAAGTGTCTTTAGTGTATCTCTGGTAAGGAAAGGGCGGATTCTGGAGATGTTTTTGAGGTGGATATGAGAAGAGCGTGCGAGTGATTGGATATGGGGGGGGTGAAGGAAAGGTCTGAGTCAAACAAAACCCAGAGGCAGCGGGCATACTGCCTGGGAGTTATGGTAAGGCCAGAGACTGCAATGGAGATATCAGGGAAAGATCTATTAGATGGTGGAAACAGCAGTAGTTCAGTCTTTGAGAGATTCAGTTTCAGACAGAGCGAAGACATGATATTTGAGACAGCAGAGAAACAGTCACTGGTGTTCTGTATTAGTGCAGGGGTGATGTCACGGGATGACGTATATAATTGGGTGTCATCAGCATAAAGATGGTACCGGAAGCCAAATCTAGTGATGGTTTGTCCAATGGGTGCTGTGTAGAGGGAAAAGAGCAGGGGACCTAGGACCGAGCCCTGAGGAACCCCAACGGCAAGGGGAAGAGGGGAAGAAACAGAGCCCGCAAATGATACACAGAAAGTGCGGTCAGAGAGATAAGAGGAGAACCAGGAGAGAGCGGTGTCTGTGATCCCGACAGAGCAGAGCATAGTGAGAAGGAGTTGATGGTCAACAGTGTCAAATGCTGCTGAGAGATCTAGAAGAATAAAAAGAGAGAAGTCACCTTTGGATTTTAGCCGTCAGGAGATCATTGGAGACTTTTGTGAGGGCCGTTTCAGTAGAGTGCAGAGTGCGGAAGCCAGATTGTAAGGGGTCAAGAAGAGAGTTAGGAGAAAGATAGTGGATTAAACGAGAATAGACCAAGCGTTCCAAGATCTTGGAGATAAAAGGAAGGTTAGAGACAGGTCGATAGTTAGCAGCACAGGACGGGTCAAGGGAGGATTTCTTCAGTAGAGGGGTTATGACAGCATGTTTGAAAGAGGATGGGAAAATTCCAGAAGAGAGAGAGAGGTTAAATATTTTAGTAAGGTAAGTCGTGGCGGCAGGCGACAGAGACTGGAGAAGGTGTGAGGGGAAAGGGTCACTACTGCAGGTCGTAGGGCGAGAAGAGGAAAGTATCTGAGATACTTCCTCCTCTGTAATAGGTTCAAAAGATGAGAATGAACAGTCTGAAGTGCGGCGGGTGAGGGGGTCAATGCCACCTGGGGATTGGGCAGTTATTTCCTGACGGATCTTATCAATTTTATCATGGAAATAAGAGGCCAGGTCATCTGCGCTAAGGTCTGTGAATGGCATCTGAACCTTAAGGGTAAGTAGGGAATGAAAAGTTTCAAATAGCCTTTTAGGGTTACAGGAGAGAGAAGAGATGAGAGTGGTGAAATAGGCTTGCTTGGCTAGGTAAAGGGCAGAATTAGAGGTTTTAAGCATAAATTTAAAGTGGAGGAAGTCTGCAGGTGTACGTGATTTTCTCCACAGACGTTCAGCACAACCGCTGAAGAAAACGTGTCTGTGGTGTGTGCCAGGGTTGCTGCCTCCTGCGTCTAACCTTTCGAGTGGAGGGAGGAGCTGCCTCATCCAATGCACTCTTAAGGGTTTTATTATAGTGACTGGTGGCCAGATTGGGACAGCAGAGTGAAGAGATGGGGGACAGAGAGGACTGTAGAGTATCTGAGAGGTGCTGGGTGTTAATAGCACGTACATTCCTATATGTATGATGAGTAGGTGTGTCCTGTGAAGGAGAGAAAGCACTGAAAATATGTCTTATATTCTAGGTTCTTCAAAGCAGCCACCTTTTGCTTTGATTACTGCTTTGTACACTCTTGGCATTCTCTTGATGAGCTTCAAGAGATAGTCACCTGAAATGGTTTTCACTTCACAGGTGTGCCCTGTCAGGTTTAATAAGTGGGATTTCTTGCCTTATAAATGGTGTTGGGACCATCAGTTGTGTTGTTCAGAAGTCAGGTGGATACACAGATGATAGTCCTACTGAATGGAGTGTTAGAATTTGTATTACGGCAAGAAAAAAGCAGCTAATTAAAGAAAAACGAGTGGCCACCATTACTTTAAGAAATGAAAGTCAGTCAGTCCGAAAAATTGGGAAAACTTTGAAAGTGTCCCCAAGTGAAGTGGCCAAAACCATTAAGCGCTACAAAGAAACTGGCTCACATGAGGACCGCCCCAGGAAAGGAAGACCAAGAGTCACCTCTGCTGCGGAGGATAAGTTCATCCGAGTCACCAGCCTCAGAAATCGCAGGTTAACAGCAGCTCAGATTAGAGACCAGGTCAATGCCACACAGAGTTCTAGCAGCAGACACATCTCTACAACAACTGTTAAGAGGAGACTGTGTGCAGCAGGCCTTCATGGTAAAATAGCTGCTAGGAAACCACTGCTAAGGACAGGCAACAAGCAGAAGAGACTTGTTTGGGCTAAAGAACAAGGACATTAGACCTGTGGAAATCTGTGCTTTGGTCTGATGAGTCCAAATTTGAGATCTTTGGTTCCAACCACCGTGTCTTTGTGCAACGCAGAAAAGGTGAACGAATGGACTCTACATGCCTGGTTCCCACCGTGAAGCATGGAGGAGGAGGTGTGATGGTGTGGGGGTGCTTTGCTGGTGACACTGTTGGGGAGTTATTCAAAATTAAAGGAATACTGAACCAGCATGGTTACCACAGCATCTTGCAGAGGCATGCTATTCCATCCGGTTTGCGTTTAGTTGGACCATCATTTATTTTTCAACAGGACAATGACCCCAAACACACCTCCAGACTGTGTAAGGGCTATTTGACCAAGGAGGAGAGTGATGGGGTGCTACGCCAGATGACCTGGCCTCCACAGTCACCAGACCTGAACCCAATCGAGATGGTTTGGGGTGAGCTGGAACGCAGAGTGAAGGCAAAAGGGCCAACAAGTGCTAAGCATCTCTGGGAACTCCTTCAAGACTGTTGGAAGACCATTTCAGGTGACTACCTCTTGAAGCTCATCAAGAGAATGCCAAGAGTGTGCAAAGCAGTAATCAAAGCAAAAGGTGGCTACTTTGAAGAACCTAGAATATAAGACATATTTTCAGTTGTTTCACACTTTTTTGTTAAGTATATAATTTCACATGTGTTAATTCATAGTTTTGATGCCTTCAGTGTGAATCTACAATTTTTATAGTCATGAAAATACAGAAAACTCTTGGAATGAGAAGATGTGTCCAAACTTTTGGTCTGCACTGTATATATATACACAGTGGGTACAGAAAGTATTCAGACCCCTTTAAATTTTTCACTCTTTGTTTCATTGCAGCTATTTGCTAAAAGCAAAAAAGTTCATTACACTCAGCACCCCATCTTGACAGAAAAAAACAGAAATGTAGATGTTTGCAAATTTATTAAAAAAGAAAAACTGAAATATGACATGGTCATAAGTATTCAGACCCTTTGCTCAGTATTGAGTAGAAGCACCCTTTTGAGCTAGTACAGCCATGAGTCTTCTTGGGAATGATGCAACAAGTTTTTCACATCTGGATTTGGGGATCCTCTGCCAGTCTTCCTTTCAGATCCTCTCCAGTTCCGTCAGGTTGGATGGTGAACGTTGGTGGACAGCCATTTTCAGGTCTCTCCAGAGATGCTCAATTGGGTTGAGGTCAGGGCTCTGGCTGGGCTAGTCAAGAATGGTCACAGAGTTGTTCCGAAGCCACTCCTTTGTTATTTTAGCTGTGTGCTTAGGGTCATTGTCTTGTTGGAAGGTGAACCTTCGGCCCAGTCTGAGGTCCAGAGCACTCTGGAAGAGGTTTTCTTCCAGGATATCTCTGTACTTGGCCGCATTCATCTTTCCTTCAATTGCAACCAGTCTTCCTGTCCCTGCAGCTGAAAAACACCCCAATAGCATGATGCTGGCACCACCATATTTCACTTTTGGGATTGTATTGGGCAGGTGATGAGCAGTGCCTGGTTTTCTCCACACATACCGCTTAGAATTAATGCCAAAAAGTTCAATCTTCATCTCATCAGACCAGAGAATCTTATTTCTCATAGTCTGGGAGTCATTCATGTGTTTTTTGATAAACTCTATGTGGGCTTTCATATGTCTTGCACTGAGGAGAGGCTTCCTTCGGGCCACTCTGCCATAAAGCCCCGACTGGTGGAGGGCTGCAGTGATAGTTGACTTTGTGGAACTTTCTCTCATCTCCCTACTGCATCTCTGGAGCTCAGCCACAGTGATCTTTGGGTTCTTCTTTACCTCTCTCACCAAGGCTCTTCTCCCACGATTGCTCAGTTTGGCTGGACGGCCAGGATTAGGAAGAGTTTTGGTCATCCCAAACTTCTTCCATTTAAGGATTATGGAGGACACTGTGCTCTTAGGAACAGTGAGTGCTGCAGAAATTCTTTTGTAACCTTGGCCAGATCTGTGCCTTGCCACAATTCTGTCTTTGAGCTCCTTGGGCAGTTCCTTTGACCTCATGATTCTCATTTGCTCTGACATGCACTGTGAGCTGTGAGGTCTTATATAGACAGGTGTGTGCCTTTCCTAAACAAGTCCAATCAGTTTAATTAAACACAGCTGGACTCCAATGAAGGAGTAGAACATCTCAAGGAGGATCTGAAGGAAATTGACAGCAAGTGAGTTAAATATGAGTGTCACAGCAAAGGTCTGAATACTTATGACCATGTGATATTTCAGTTTTTCTTTTTTAATAAATTTGCAAAAATATCTACATTTCTGTTTTTTTTTCTGTCAAGATGGGGTGCTGAGTGTACATAATAATAATAAAATGAACTTTTTTGCTTTTAGAAAATGGCTGCAATGAAACAAAGAGTGAAAAATGTAAAGGGATCTGAATACTTTCCATACCCACTGTATATATATATATATATATACATACACACATTGAAATAGCTAAAATATCAAAAGCATAAAATAGCACATAGTATATAGTCTCATCATTATTTGTAATCCAAAAGCAGCAGTAAGTCCAATACAAGGAGAAGGTACAAATCTTTCCACTATACTTTCTCTCTCTGTAGGTTTCATTCCTGTTTTGGCTTACAAATACTGGTGCAAAATGATGACCAAAATACTGCTGTGTAAATGAGGCCTATCTCTGATCATTCCATATCTTTTTAAATGCATAATTCATTGGTTTGTAGAAAAATTTTGATTGCATTAATAAACTCATCATTTAATTAATGTAATGTAATAATATTAGGTCATTAAAATTTAGAATATACAGAAAAACACAATTCTGAAAGCTGCTCAAGCATAATGTGCAGTTCTGTGAATAATAGATTGTCAATTATAAAATACTAAAATTGTTACATCATAAAAATATAACTTCTGCTTACATCTCCCTCTGAAGGTGCATAGTAAATGCTGCTTGAGTCAAATTTATAATTTTCATTTTTAATGATTTCTGGGTCATAGAATTTATTCAGAATGCTACGAAGTGTCCGACGGTCCCAGTCATCTGTCACTCTTCCTCCATAGTTACACTCTCCTGTCATGTATCTTAGAGCATCATATGGTACTTCCTGTAAAAATAAGGACATACATTATAAAAATGATTACATTCTGATCACTCCAGATAGAGGAGTAATTGAAATGAATGGAGCACCAGCCACACAAACACAATGAGATTCATTCACAAGTAGGTTTTAAGGGGATCTTTAGACGCCCATTGTCCTGATCGCTGGGGGTCCCAGCGGTCAGGCCTCCAGTGATCTGCCACTTATCCCCTGTTGTGTGCATAGCTGATAAGTGTCTGTAATGGCAACAAACCTTTAATGGAACCAGCATCATAACCACTTAAACTTATAAGGACATTCTGTGATTTTATTTTTACCTATTATAATGTTGGAAAGACCATCTTCTCAATAGTAAAAGTTGACTATTCACATTCTGTTCCCTTATCCTGATTCTGACCTTCTTTAGTAAGTAATGTGATCCTAGTGTGACCTGTTTTCTTGCACATGAGCTGCTATAGAAACAGACGTCTCTTACTGCTGTGTGCAGAGTATTGTGAACTACAATGTGATGTGGGATTCATCAAAGGCATGGCTCCCTGTTCTTCAGCCCTACCTCTTCAGTAAAAATCCCTCCCTGCTTCTCTTTTTATCCCCTTCTATCTTGCCCCTCATTTATTTGGTGATCACTAGACAAATGCACAGTTGTGCTCGTGTATCAGAGACAGAATTCTGAACTTCTTCCCACACTGATCTTTAAACTAAAGCTATAAGGAAATGCACATGCTGGGATTCTGTTTATGGTGGTATGTATAATTGCCTTCCACTCAATGGTGCTCCTCTTCTATGTGTATCCCATATATATTGGCCTCCCTATGTGCCTCTCTGTGTCTCTCATATGTCAGTGCTTCCCTTCCCTATGCCTCCTCTTCTCCCTGCCTCTCACGCGTCGATGTCTCTCCTCAGTGTGTATCCCATGTTTCACTGCCTCCCTCTGTGCCTTTTCGCGTTTCCATAGTGTCACTGACTCCCACTGTGCTTCCCTTCTAGTAATCTAGGGATGAATAATAACAGTATATAGCAGATCTTAAATGAAACATTTTGGTTTTTTCCTCTGGGGGACTCTAAGCTGCAATCCTTTGATCGCTTCCATAACACTTTAAAATATTTATGACTTCAAAACATTATTGGACATCGGTATAAAACTGCCTAGTAAACTATTAGATCATGTGTCTGGCTCCTGTGCCAGTACTATTCACTGGGCATAACATTATATCTAATTATAACTACAACTACCAAAACTAGGATATAATGTATGTCAATTTGTAGGAAGGTGTTAAAAACTAAACTAAGCCTCTTAATATTGCTTGACATGACATGTAAATCTTTCATATACTGTATGACACCTGTCTGTTCATGGGAGTCCATGTCTAATTTTGCAAGTGCAGAGTCAACTCTAACACACAAAATCCAATGGCCCACTATATCACAAAAGTCATCATCTAAGTTAAAGTTGATATAATTTATTGACATGTTGCAACTAATTTAGGATTGCATGAACGTTCTTTCATGAATAATGTACAACATACATCACTTCTAATAACTGGCGAAAATTAAGGCACTCATTTCTTCGCTAAAACTTTGTAGAGTGAAATGCAGGTAAGCAAGCCCAATTTTCACTCTACTTTTACAAACTGATGTGTACTGTACTCATGGGACTGTACAACAGTTAATACACAATACATGAAGTAGAATGATTAAAAAAAAACCCTGTATATACTGTACAATGATCAATGTAAGACAATGTATCAGATTCTAGTGAAGGGTGACATTACACCTCTGATTTTCTGTGTCCACACATGATGTCACTATTACAGCAGTAAAGTATGATATAGTATAAAAGCTAGACTGTAGGAATAGCAATTGTTTTTGATCCTTACATCATATTGATTGAGAAACATAAGTAACTGCTGAACACTAATCCTCATGTCTGTTTCATTAAATTCATAAGGAATATTCCATCCCAGTGGGCCAAATTTCCTTCTTTCTTGAACCAATGCATGAAAGAAACAGAGTCCATAAAGCAGTTTCTTGAATTCTGGCTGAAACAAAAAATAAAAAAATTAGAAAGCTTATAATATATTATATAGTACAGAAATATTCTACATTAAAAAGGAATGCTAGGAATTGTGCTAAGAATGCTGGTCTGTTATCTTGATGTGTGTTTTGTTAATCTTGAATATGAATTTCATAATAATTTATTATAAATAAAAAGTATATGGTATACTTCTAAAATGAGTTATTTAGAAAAAGAAAAATTAGACATTATAGCAACTATCATAATTTTGTAGGACATAGCAACCCACTTCAGCATAAAAATATTAGTTATCCTGTCTGGTTGCAGCCAAACTGAAGTCCAAGTCATATACCCATTGTACAGAGCCATTATATGGCACCAGTAGAAATCTATGGGGCCCTATTTCTGTATGCCTTCCATTTACTAAAACCTATAGAGATTTTTGTATAAAAGTGTGCCATAGTCCATTGTCCATATTGTGCAATTCCTGTAGGATAGTTTACTGAACTTCCAGAGTTGGAAGAGGTTTCTTGGGCCTACCATATAAAATAATTCTGGGGGCCAATCTTCCATCAACTCCTAGGAAATAGACCATGCTATTCTTGAAATTTGGTTGTGTTCTGCTGGACCATTATAGATACTGGTCTGGCTGGTGGATCCTCTGATTTTCTGGTTGTCCAGTCTGAAACCGTGTGCCTCCGGAATATGTCACCTTACAGAGGCAGCACATAGAGTGTTTATGGCTTTAGATAGTATGGAGCACTAGGGACTCTGCATGAACTTATGCATGCATGTAGGTAAGAATATATGGCTCCATAAATCAGTATTTGTTTAATAAGCACCAGAGATTCCATTTATTAAATATATATATATATATATATATATATATATATATATATATAAATGGCACTTATCACAGCTAAAAAAGATGTGTTGTATCAAGAAGTATGGAGATCTGGACCCACCGTATGCTGGCTGTGAGAATATACAGTATTTATGCTCAGCAAACAATCATAAAATTACCCACGTAATAACATATGATTATAATGGTAAACCTAATTTTTCATATGGGTTTCTATTTAACAAATATACCATAGTTTTCTGATCTATATTACATATAATTACAAGAAGTGACATTTAATATAACCTAGCTGCATAATATGTGTCTAAACAACAGGATACAGTGTAAATGAAATAAAGCTATAGCTGTTAGCCAATTGCTATAAATCTAATAAATATTACTAACAAGCTTTTTGCAGCTACTGAAAAACTCAGGATCAGAGATAGGATCCATAAGGTATGAGCGGATAATGTTGGAACGCAAGCCTTTGGGTGCCTCATTTGTCATCTTCACTCCATTCTGCAGTACTGAGACAGGGAAATTTGGTGATGGATAACTTGTAAGCCAGAGGCGAAAATCTGGATGTGTAGTCTCAGGATTCAGCTCCTGTGAAATGACAAAACATTAAACTATAAACATACACTGCAATCTAAATTCAACATGTCATGAATATTTAATGCTAGATATAAACTGCACAAAATGATGTCCTTATTAGCTTGGGTTTGCCTCACTGATTTAACGAAAAAAACTATAGAAAAGTAAAATTCTCTTTGTGTGCAAAATAGGTTCAGCTGACAGTCTCTTAAGAACCAGGCTGACACATAAGTCTTACATTTTTAATATGTCTTAAACACTTTAATTCCAATTTCAGCCTTAATGATTCTGCTATTTTTTTGTATTTTGGCAGCCATAATGTATAGTTCTTTTTTAGCTGACATAGCTGTGTGAAGTCTTATTTTATGCAGGAAGAAGAGTATTTTTAAAGACCATTTGCAGGTACAAATACATTAGTGTGTAGTTAATACTACTTGGAGGGTGGGGAAACACAGTAAAAGAGTGATTTTGTAATTTTTTACGGTGTTCACAATAAACAATCTGGTTAACTGACTGTTCAGGTTATTACATTCACAGGTATACCATATATGAGTATGTTGTTTTTATGTAACATATGCATAACAAACATTATTTTATACAATACAATGGGGTTTATCTTATTGCTTGTTATTTATTTATTTTTTTAAAGAGGCAAAACAATAATAAACATGATGCAGGTTTAAAACCTGTAACGCAAGTCACTTTGCACTGCGGGTTTTTTTATGCAGCATGTGGAGGGGATTCCTTTATGCTGCAACTGTAAATCGCAGCAGATTCACCACCAGTAAATCTTCATGGCTAGTCCACTGTGATTTCTCCCAATGCGTTCCCAGCTTAAGGCTTCAAGTACATAATTGAGTGTCTAGTTCAAGGGGGTTCCAATGCTCCAATCTGTTCTGAGGATTAGGAGCATGTCCTATTCAGATTTGTGAAAGCAGATCAGAAATGCCCATTGAAATCAATGTAAGAGGGAAGGCATTTATAACATATTAATATACATTGTTATGCTCTATGCTAATATGAAACACTGGAGGTCTGAGTCTGTGAGAGGGAGCAACATGTGGAGACAAGAGTGTTGACCATTGCTTTGTACAAACTCTAGTAATTTGTAGTTGCTGTATTTGATGTATGAAGTATTGTAGGTCACCTGCGTCTTTTATTCTACAATCAAGATCAGTAAAATCTCAATTCTGGTAATCACTGGTTCTTGACATCACGCCTGCATCACTACACTACACTATACACTACCAACCAGCATGGACATCACAAGTTGACAGCTATCTAAATTATATGGGTTGTTTTACAATATGGGGTTCCCCAATGCCCGGTTACTTCATTATGGACAGGGACATCTCTCCTTGAGGAGAGCACCAGTTAAGGTGTGTAGAGTTGTGAGTTGCCTTTCGCCCTCTACTAAGCATCTACATATCACAAGGCATTATGGGAAAGGAGCTGGGAGCTCATGCACCCTCTGTTGGATGTAACAGATCCTCAGTTTGCTTTTGACTCACCGAGTCTTGAGACAGCAAAAGGGATTTTTAGCCAAGCCAGTTTGCAGATAAGTGAAACTGGCTTGGCTAAAAATCCCTTTTGCTGTCTCAAGACTCGGTGAGTCAAAAGCAAACTGAGGATCTGTTACATCCAACAGAGGGCGCATGAGCTCCCGGTTACTTCATTGGAAGACATGGAGACTTAGCAAAAAGTAGAAGGAAGCAAGAAATTAAATTATAAGAATTGGAGGTTCTTAGAGGTGTACTATTATGTGATAGCTCCAGTGCAGCCCTGGAGCAAAAGTATTTTCATGGTAACAGGTTCTTTATAAACTGTAGAGGTAAACTTATGCCACAGGCTTGATAAAGTTGCAATGCCCCATACTGGTCTGTGCTCTCTCATGGGGTGAAACTGAGTCTCTGGATGTCTCCCCTGACTAGATGCAAATTACCTTCTATGAAATAAATGAATTATTCAAATTACAGTATGTGGTGGAGTTTAATTCTTTGGGTTGCCCCTTTCCTTATGTCATTTGACTAATAATTACAAATTGAAATAAGTTTGTGTTACAATTAATACATTACTATGTTTGGTTAAACTTAAAGGGGTTGTCCAGACAAAAATGGACAACCATTTTAACATTTAAATCAGCTGGGCGCAGTGAAAAAAATAAAAAACTAATGCATACTCACCTTTCCATGGTGCTCCGGTGTCCTCCCACACGTCCCGGTTCTTCTGGAGTTCTGCTGAGGCCAATCAGCGACAGACCTACAATGTCACTACCTGTGACATCACAGTTCCTCTTCCTGAGGCATGCTGAGGTTGCTGATTGGCCTCAGCGGTCATGTGACCGCTGAGGCCAATCAGCGGCTTCAATGGAACGTCGGAAGAGACCCGGGAATCGCCGCCGTAGCAGAAGAATCGGGACACGTGGGAGGACACTGAAGCACTGTTGAAAAGTCAGTATGCATTTTTTTTTATTTGTTTCACTGCCCCCAGCTGATTTAAAAGTTACATTTTTGTCTGGACAACCCCTTTAAATTTTCAAAATATATGTGCCACCTTATATAACATATAGAGAAAATGTGTACTTCAAGGTTTAAGACACAATGGTTATATATGGTACATATGTTTTTTAATATGTGAATGTATGCAAACCACTCATATTCAATGGAAATGTTTATTTTCACTACAATGATTTAGGGGAAAATCTTTCCAGGTTCACATCTTTTAATCTATAGATAATGATACTTCTACTTTAGAATGAATGCAATTGACTTTATAAATATATTTTCCATTTCTTGGCTTACTCTGAATACACATTAAATATGAAAATCCCATTCACCTCGGATGTGGCTTAGATGTTATCAGATCTGACTCACACAAAACTAGCTATTTCAAAACCAATCAATGAGAATGTTTTCAAGGACATAGATGTGTGAAATAAGGTAAGACTTCATTAACTCCTTCACTGCAGGGTAATAAATAAATGTACTCATGTAGCAGCTGCAAGTGGCTTCTGAGGACACATTTTAAAATGTAAGCAAAAGAAGACCAGGAATCTTAAAAAGATAGTTTTCCATTTCTTAAGTCATACTTGCATTAGGTTTAGGATTCAGTGTGATAATTAACAGCCGTGTGTGAATTGTGTGGGTAGTTCCAGCTATGCGGTGAAGCTAGGTGAACGTACAAAAACTGCACTACCAGACTCAGAAATCTATTCATTAGCCCTGCTTTTTCACTTTCATGTCAGTGAGTAAGCTGTCCTTCACTGACTATTATCAGGAGTGTCACTGCAGAATACATTTATTAATTCAGATTTTCATTACTGCTAACTGTGCATTGAATAATTAACTAATGATAACTGCCCTGTCAGCTCTCCTTAGCTGACAGTGTGATGGACGGTCACAAAATCAAAAAAATATACAACAGAAATGTGTGCTGATCTCCGAAATGGGGTCATGTTTGATCTTATTTTGCTGGGATGTATTGTAGGAAAATGACATGACTTTATTATAACAACTATATTAAATGATGTAAATACATTTCCAATGTTTTAGTGGTATTTTCTACATTTTTCATCTGCCTGAGTAATAGGAACCTAAAACTAAAACACAAAGATAAAGATCTGTATTTATCTCCCCTTTTAAGTTTTGGTCTCTGGAGGCAGTTGTGCCAGTCATCTTGTGCCAGTAGAGGAAAGAATTTAGACTAGTACCAGAAATGACAGTCTTAATAACCACCCCCCTTCCCAATCTGAGAAGGCAGAGAATAGCAGCAAAAAAAATATAAATAAATCAATTAATCAATAATCAATGAATTTAAAATAATAAAATTCATGTCAAAATAAAATGAGACACAGTCCTTTTAATCGCCTTAGACCACCAGGTATATAATTTACCAAACAACTAGATGATGGTATTATAAACCTGTGGAACATGAAGATGTTATTCTAAACCACTGGTCCATCACGGTAACTATTAAACCAGGAAGGGCAATAAACTACTAGATCACCAGGGGCGACTTTTAAACATTGGCTTACTGTAAAAATGGTGAATAATAAATGGCTGTGCAACCAAGAATATGTTAAAACTTGTATAAAGTTTTACAGCTTGTTGATGGTATTTATATGTATGATGATAGGCAGGTAAAAGTCCAAAATAGCTTTGAATCAATTCAGCTGCAAAGTATGTTAGCTGCTACATTAAACAATGGTAATCAAATAATGTAAGTAATGTATAGGCATTTCACAGCACTGTTATATGTGTACTATTATGTGAAAGTGCAGGGCACTGTTATTGTCATTTTTACGCTGTATGAGGATATTTATTTATGCATTCAGTCGTATTTTTATTAGGGCAAAGTATTTATAAGCAGTGTGTGTGGTGCTATCATATAAACACTGTATAGCATTTCTAGGCTACTTTTAGGCTATGGCCCCATGTTGCAGAAAAGCTGTGTTTTTTTGTTACAGAATATATTGTGTTGTGTTCCTTTTTCGCAACTCAGATTCTTAGCCTTACACTGCACTTTTTGTTGTCCATCAGATGTATTCTTAGGAAGGATTCATTGACCTATACCTTTGACATAAACTGCCAAATATGCCACTGTATAGACATTGAGTAGCCTCCAATGCCCATAGTAAAAAGAAAATGTATACTGCATAGTAGTGTTTAATCTGGATGACTCTATAGAATAGCACAAAAAAGGTTTACTGAAATACACCAGTCCAACAGAGGCCAAAAGGATACACACTGGGAGCTTTATGGCAAACGTAAAATACAAACACACTGTGAATGTTGCCTAATTTGGTCCCTGTATTGCACATGCTATTTGGCTTCAGCATAGCTGTGCTATTTATATATTGCATATGATTATACTTTATTGCAATACTATGTGGGCACTATATCAAACTTGGCAACAGAGAGTAGGGGAGCTTTCACTGGTTGACCGCACTGTCTCTGCTTTGCTGGTCAGATAGAGTATCTGTCCTTTCAAGCTTTGAATTAAGAAATTGAGTCCCAAAACAAAACATCAATAAAACAACATAATAGGGAAGGGAAATTTAAGCTGTACTTAAAACCTTTATATACAAAACTAGACCAGGGGCAGAGGGAGTACTAGGAGAGGGGCAGACTTCACATATCTCTAATAGTTTTGTGTAAAGTTGAGTCATTTTATATTAAAAAAAAAGTATGGTTGCAAAAGCATACATATACTTTAAGTTTGCGTACAGATTACCATCTATCACAGGGGTATCAAACCTTCATCCTCTGATGCTGTCATCATCTGTCTTCTCAGCTGGATCAGCAGAACCAGGTAGGAAAAAACCCCGACCTGGGTCTATAGCTTTCTGACTCTGGTCAGCTTGAGTGTAGATGCTTGTCTCTCCACTCCCCGGCACCTCCTGCTCTCTTTCCCTGCTCCAGGTGCATTGCTGCGATGTATATGTGCCAGGAGTAGGGAAAGAA
Source organism: Leptodactylus fallax (assembly GCA_947044405.1). Classification (NCBI taxonomy): domain Eukaryota; kingdom Metazoa; phylum Chordata; class Amphibia; order Anura; family Leptodactylidae; genus Leptodactylus; species Leptodactylus fallax. The sequence continues at coordinate 2,960,495 of CAMRHE010000241.1, read as the reverse complement.
AGCATGCTTGGGAGCAGTGAGGTAAGTGGCTGGAGGACACTGGTGGGGGACATTAAACTATATGGGGACACTTCTGGGGGATATTAAACTGTGTGGGGCCACTGCTGGGGTCATCAAATTATGTGGGTCCACTGCTGAGGACCGTTAGAATGTGTTGGACCACTGCTGGGGGACATTAAACTGTATGGGACCTATGCTGAGAGCAGGGGCGCACCTCTAATGAGGCGAAGTGAGGTGGCCGCCTCAGGCGGCACAGCCCATCACTGTCTGGGTGGCGTCATTTTTACTATTTATTTAATGTAAACCAGCCCAGGACAGGCCACTTTAAAAAAAACTAAGCTGAGTGGGGCCTGTCCTGGGCTGGCTTACGAGACGTCCGCATCTCAGCGCAGGCGCCGATACAATGACGTCATCATGCCTCCTACGCTGAGACACAGACGTCGAGGACGAGAAGAGGAGGTGGCGGCTCCATCAAGGGATCGCAGGTAGGTGAGGATAACTTTTTTTATTTATTTATATAAATAGGCAGTTACCTGCTGGAGTAACCTACCTACCTCAGCGGCTGCTCATGGCCGCCTCTGCTTCCCTTTCTGCTAGGGGAAGATAATAATATCTTCATTTATTTTGCTTGCAATGAAAAAACACAAAAGAGAATGAAAAAAAAAGTAAAATCATTGATCATTTTACACAAAACTCCAAAAATGGGCCGGACAAAAGTATTGGCACCCTCAGCCTAATACTTGGTAGCACAACCTTTAGACAAAATAACTGCGAACAACCGCTTCCGGTAACCATCAATGAGTTTCTTACAATGCTCTGCTGGAATTTTAAACCATTCTTCTTTGGCAAATTTCTCCAGGTCCCTGAGATTTGAAGGGTGCCTTCTCCAAACTGCCATTTTGAGATCTCTCCACAGGTGTTCTATGGGATTCAGGTCTGGACTCATTGCTGGCCACTTTAGAAGTCTCCAGTGCTTTCTCTCAAACCATTTTCTAGTGCTTTTTGAAGTGTGTTTTGGGTCATTGTCCTGCTGGAAGACCCATGACCTCTGAGGGAGACCCAGCTTTCTCACACTGGGCCCTACATTATGCTGCAAAATTTGTTGGTAGTCTTCAGACCCAGAGGCAGCAAAGCAACCCCAAAACATCAGGCAACCTCCGCCATGTTTGACTGTAGGGACCGTGTTCTTTTCTTTGAAGGCATCTTTTTTTTTCCTGTAAACTCTATGTTGATGCCTTTTCCCAAAAAGCTCTACTTTTGTCTCATCTGACCAGAGAACATTCTTCCAAAAAGTTTTTGGCTTTCTCAGGTAAATTTTGGCAAACTCCAGCCTGGCTTTTTTATGTCTCTGGGTCAGAAGTGGGGTCTTCCTGGGTATCCTACCATAGAGTCCCTTTTCATTCAGACGCCGACGGATAGTACGGGTTGACACTGTTGTACCCTCGGACTGCAGGGCAGCTAGAACTTGTTTGGATGTTAGTCGAGGTTCTTTAGCCACCATCCGCACAATCTTTCGTTGAAATCTCTCGTCAATTTTTCTTTTCCGTCCACATCTAGGGAGGTTAGCCACAGTGCCATGGGCTTTAAACTTCTTGATGACACTGCGCACGGTAGACACAGGAACATTCAGGTCTTTGGAGATGGACTTGTAGCCTTGAGATTGCTCATGCTTCCTCACAGTTTTGCTTCTCAAGTCCTCAGACAGTTCTTTGGTCTTCTTTCTTTCACACAAGGACACAGGACAGAGGTTGAGTCAACTTTAATCCATTTCAACTGGCTGCAAGTGTGATTTAGTTATTGCCACCACCTGTTATGTGCCACAGGTAAATAACAGGTGCTGTTAATTACACAAATTAGAGAAGCATCACCTGATTTTTCAAAGGGTGCCAATACTTTTGTCCACCCCCTTTTTATGTTTGGTGTGGAATTATATCCAATTTGGCTTTTTGACAATTCTTTTTGTGGTTTTCCATTGAAGACAAATTAAATGAAGATATTATTACCAAAGCATTTGTGATTGCAATCATTTTCTGGAAGAAATTGAGTATTATCTGACAGAATTGCAGGGGTGCTAATACTTTTGGCCAGTACTGTAGTATAGAATGAACAGTAAATTAAAAAAAAACATACCTCACAAACTTTTTCCAACATTGACATCCAGGAGGTAGCCAGGTGGCAGTTCTGAAGAACTACCCAACTTCCTTCTTTTATAGCTTTTTCTGTCATACGAAGAGCGATTGGTCCTTGTCCTTGCCCAAGAGATAAAGAACTTAGCTTGGAACCACCAAAACCCTAAAGTAAAAGGAGATATGTTTTGTAATGTTATCATTAATCTATAGACGTGTCCCTCCTTTTCTATTTCATTTAGATATCCCAAAATGAATTTGACAAGCTTTAAAAAAAAAACAAAACGTTTGCATTACCTACAACACCCAACAGAGTAAAACCTTATTAAATTGTGCCAATCATTTCAAGATATGTAAAATCAAAAGGAACGGTAAGAGCAGACACATCTGTATTATATAGAATTTAACTTACATATAATAGAGAAAAAATGTAATACTTAATACAATAAAGTCATGCAAAAATATAAATAAACATGTTACATTTATTATAAAGTAAGAGATTGTTTTTATTTTAAGGCCCCTGTACTGCAGAAACCTGTCCTAGAATGTAGAGGCATGCAGGACAACGAACTGCATGAGAAAACGGAGATGGGGGGGTGATGTAACAGCTATCTCTGTCCAGGCTTATATTACCAAGGGGAACACAGCCTGACAAAAGATACAGTAATTACATGAACAACAGAGCTGTAAATGTCACATATCTAGGATGGGTTTCTGCAATATAAACAACTTTCAGCCATTTTAATTTTCCCCAATAATAATACTCTAGAGATAACGAGAGTCTTTGGCTAATTAAAGGCATTAGTTTTTGTATTAGTTTTTTTTTTTTTTAAATGACAGAGACATAGGCATAGCTAGCTTGTCCAACTTATTTATACCATATTGCTCAAGAATGAAGCATGGAAGTGGAATATGTACAGATTTTCTATATACTGCATACATGTACAATATACAACAACACTAATTTTTGCCAGTAAGAAATAAGTTTTTTTTTATTTTGCTTTATTTAAAGACCTAAAAGACATATGTCCTTTTAATGACACTTGTAAGTGTTAACACGCATAAAAAATGAATATATACAGTGTCTAACACAAATGTAATGTTGGAAAACTGTGTTATTGGATGTCACACATGATACCAAAAATACCATATATTTGTATATACAATATGGTGTAGCTGCTAGTTTTGAAAAATACTTGTGTGACTACCTGGTCATCTGCAAATTTCAATAATGCAGCCATCGGATCAGCGCCAGGAGACAAAACAAAGATCAAGGGAGCACAGCAGTGGCTGTCAGCAAATGCTTTTGAAAGATCAAATGGAGGAGGTTCAATAAACTGACGCCCCAAATTCTCTGTTACAAATTCTTGAATCATTGGAATTACCTAAATAAAGAAATATTTGTTATTTTTTGCAATCAGTAGTTTAACCTGGGAGCAATGTTATTACTGCATTATATAACTATAGTTGATTTAGTCAAAGAATAAATGTACTATACAGTTCTGTATTTGTGCAAAACTGTACAACAATTGTTACCTAGCAACATCACATCCTATTTATAATAAAGCATCATGTGCTTACGACGTGGCTTCAACATAATGGGAAACTGTAGTCCTGTTTCAATGCCCCTTTGTGTTATAAGTCAGATAACATACAGTAAACCAGGCTGCCTCTTCTCTCCTCATATGATGCAGCAATAATGGTTGACACCAGGGCTTCCCAAATATTTTGTACTGGGGCCTAACATTTCAGACAAAGAGGATGCCTGGGCTTCATCAGACTGACCAACGTGATATCTTTGCCTTAACATCAGCGGTTAAAGTTCATATGTACAAAATTATTCATTCATGTTATAGTAAGTCAGAGACTGCTGCAGCCATGGAAAAGACTGTGCAGCTTATAAAAACTACCTCCAAAAAAAGTTAGAGGGCGCCTCAGAGTATAAGGATTCAAAAAAGGTTTTAACCTTTATAAAGAAAAACACCATAGTGTAGTTTCAGCAACAATAGTACAAAATATTAAGTGCCCAATATGGATTCTGATCAAAAATTTGAACATAAACAAAACCTTCTTTACAGCCATCCAAAATTAGCAGTGGTAGAGATAATGATGCAAAATGTATATTAATGAACTGGATTTCCAGTTATTTCACTCCTATTCACATAGGAATACTAAGCTCTAATAAGAACATTTCCATTCGTAATGTATACATACAGTTGTGCTAAAAAGTTTACATAGCCCGGCAGATTTTTTGTTTTTTTTGCCTTTTTCCAGAGAATATGAATGATAACACAAAAACTTTTTCTCCACTCATGGTTAGTGGTTGGTTGAAGCCATTTATTGTCAAACTTTTGTGTTTTCTCTTTTTAAATCATAAGGAGAACCAAAAACATCAAAATAACCCTGTTCAAAAGTTCACATACCCTGGTGATTTTGGCCTGATAACATGCCCAGAAACTAAACCACGGTCAGGTAGACCAACCAAAATTTTTGGCCACAACCATAAATGTTACATTTGGAGAGGTGTCAACAAGGCCTATGATGAAAGGAACACCATTCCTCCTGTAAAGCACAGAGGTGGATCACTGATGATGTGTGAGCTTCAAAGGCACAGGAAACTTGGTCAAAGTTGAAGGAAAGATGAATTCGGCACGTTATCAGCAAATACTTGGGGCAAATTTGCACTCATCAGGCAGGAAGCTGCACATGGGACATACTTGGACGTTCCAACATGACAATGATCCAAAACACAAGGTCAAGTCGACCTGTCATTGGCTACAGCAGAAGAAAGTGAAGGTTCTGGAGTGGCCATCTCAGTCTCCTGACCTCAATATCATTGAGCCACTCTGGGGAGATCTCAAGTGCGCAGTACATGCAAGACAGCCCAGGAATTTACAGGAACTGGAGACTTTTTGCCAACAAAAATGGGCAGTTTTACCATCTGAGAAAATAAAGAGCCTCATCCACAACTACCACAAAAGACTTCAAGCTGTCATTGATGTTAGAGGGGGCAATACACGGTATTAAGACCTGGGGTTTGTGAAGTTTTGAACAGGATCATTTTGATGTTTTTGGTTGTCATTATGATTTAAAAAGAGAAAACACAGAAGTTTGACAATAAATGGCTTCAACCAACCACTAACCATGAGTGGAGAAAAAGTTTTGGTGTTATCATTCATATTCTCTGAAAAAAGGCCAAAACACAAAAAAATCTGCCGGGGTATGTAAACTTTTTAGCACAACTGTACATAGTTTCTAAAAAACAAATGTTTAAAGTGGCTGAATCGTGAAATGGTCTGATTTTTTTCTCAAAAATAGCACCACCCTTGTCTGTGGGGTGTGTCTGTAATTGTTATTTCATGTAAACAGGGTTGAGGTGCAATTCATAGAGAGAAGTGAAGTGTATTTTTTTCTAATATCCTACAAAATCTCTCACTGAAATATATACAATACTTAAGGTATTTAAAAGTTTGAAGCAATGTAAAATCTGAACATGATTATATGCAAATTTAAAGTCTTTTCCCCACCACAAAAAGAATACACCATCGCTTTCAGAATGATGGGAATCCAACTTCCGGTAACCCCACCCAACATAAAGTGATGGCAAATCCTTGTTACATGATATTTTTTTCTGTGATGGGATAAATCCTTCCAACACTACAAACACAGCATAAAAAATGGGAACCTATGGCACTCCATGCTACTAGAAAGGAGCAGATTTGTCCTGCTTAGATACTGTACTGCACTGTGTAGAAAGAAGACATAAAAATAATAATAATATTAATAACAGTAGTAATCTTGCTTCTGGCATGTCCACTTTAAATGATTATGGCTCCTGTAAGAAAACAAATACCCCCATGTATTAAATTCCTGCTCTGACTTGTGAGCCTTGCTGAGCTTAAACTGATATATTCTAATAATAAGGAAAGGAAAACAAGTGTAACATGTTTGCCGTTATAGCTTTCCGTCATGCTCCATTTCATTCAATATGCAATGTTGGTTGTTTATCTGATTTCAAGGCACTAAGTCATCAAAGCTGTGTATGATAAGACTTTTAAATTGCTACCATACTTACTTTGTCAGGCCTTAGGCATCGGATGATGAGCATCCTTTGGAACTGACCCACTTTTTCTTGCCATTCAGAAGGAAAAGCCTCATGGTGTGGTTCCTACAAGTGCAGACACAGTAGGTTGACTTTATTTAATTTGTCACTTTTTATAACAGCTACAAAATGCTAAAGACAACATAAATAGCGAACTCTACTTTGTCTTTTGCAAATAATTATTTAAATAGACATTTATTCCACAAGAGGAAGAAAGAGGAGTAAATAAAATATAAAACACACAATTATCACATTAAGATTTACAACTTTCCAGAGAAAACAGATTTGTATCACAGTGACAACTAGTAATCCAGCCCTCTTTAAAGACTTAATCTGCTAATGTGAGCACAATGAATGTTTATGGCAGTTTCTATTTCAGTTTTTGAAAGAAGGAAAAAGCAAATGAAGAAATCTTAAATTATACAAAATTATCCATGTGTGCTAATAACAATGAAGAAAAGTGAAATATTCTACATCACAGCTTACTAAACTGTCTTCAACAGTGTAAATTGCAAGCATGGATCCATCCAATAATAAATACTACTGCAAGTTCAAAGTTTTATAAACCATCTGTTTGGAATCAGCTATGAAAATACAAGTTGCATATTTTTCCCAATGGAAAAAGGATGATCATTGGTTGAAACTTATTTGGTTATATTCATAAATAAATAGTAAAGGAAAAGACATTTTGTAAAATATTATATTAAAGAAAAATGTTAATTTCTCAGAGTCCTAAATCAGAGTCCTATCACTAATACTGTACCATACCTCCCAACCGTCCCGGATTCAGCGGGACAGTCCCAGATTCTGGGTCCTGTCCAGCTGTACCGGTCGGTGGGAGGTATGTCCCAGTATCAACTCATCTGCGTCCGGAGAGGACACAGATGAATTGAATACAATGATGAGATGGCTCCTGCTTCATCACTGTGCTTCTGTATGCTCCGGCCGCGGGAGCTGTAGGTGCGATGTGATGACGTCACTTACATCGCACCTGCAGCTCCCTGAACACTCCGGAGAGGGAGACCTCAGACAGAGCAGCAGGGGAGCGAGAAGAGGTGAGTATCAGTGTTTTAATTATGTTAAACTTTGGGGACAAATGGAGGGGGAACATTAAACTGGGGGCAGATGAAGGGGGGCATTAAGCGCAGGGGTAGATGAAAAAGGGACAATAAACTTGGGGCAGATGGAGAGGGACATTAAACTGGGGGCAGATGAAGGGGGGCATTAAACTGGGGGCAGATGGAGGTGGACATTAAACTGATAAAGGGAGACATTAAACTGGGGGCAGATGAAGGTGGATATTAAACTGATAAAGGGAGACATTAAACTGGGGACAGATGGAGGGGGGCAGATAGAGTATGACATTAAACTGGGGGCAACTGGAGGAGGACATAAAATGTGGAGGTAGCTGGAGTGGGACATGTCTGCCCCCAATTTAATGCCGCCCTACAGCTACCCTCATGGTTTAATGTCCCCCTCTACTTGCCCTTAGTTTAATGTCCCCCTCCAGCAGCCCCCAGTTTAATGTCCTCATCCAACTACCACCAACGGTTTAATGTCACCCTCCAGATGCCCCAGTTTAATGTTCCCCTCTAGTTTCCCCCAGTTTAGACTGGGGCACCAGGAGAGGGACTTCATACTGTTGGGTAATTGTAGAGGAACATTATAATGTGGGGGCATATAATGGGTGACTGTAGGAGCATTATACTGTGTGGGGGCATATAAAAAAATGTATCAGAGTGGGCTGACTCAACATAGAAGTGGGTGGAGCTAAATTTACCGCAGCACGCATAGCGCGCTGCATGTGCTTTCCCTATTTCTATCTTTAAAAGTTGGGAGGTATGCTGTGCTGTAGATTTCATAATCCATACTCAACCTTACATACAGAAGTCTTTGGAGTGAGCAAGGGTAGGAGGAGGCTATTACTGGATAGTTACTGATTTATTGCCTCAGTAAGGTAACTTTCTACCACACTATAGAGTTGGTATAGTACTGCCACTAGGTTGATATGCTGGATTCTGGTGGCAGACTCCCTTTCAGTGTAGCTGACCTTAGTAGCAGCAGCAACAGTATGTCACTCTCTTTCTGCAGCCTATTACTCACCCTTCCCCTCCTCTCTCTCCTCACAGACTTCTATGTGACAGGTAGATCTAAAAGCATGAAAGAGCAAAGCATCCTAATAAATGGAGAAAGAAGCATTTTTCTTAATAAGATATATTATAAAGTTTCTTATATTTACATGTACCATTCAGTTGGGAAAAGTTGTTTTATAATTTGAGGTACATTTTAAATCAAACTGCATTAAAACCAAACATGTAAAACAATGTATGTTTATTCCTAATTTTAATCATTTTGTTTGGCCCTTGGTTCTCACAGGAACCAATTGGACTGGCAATTGTATCATGGGAGTACTGACAGAGTAAAAGACAGAGCCCTTCCTTCTCTCTTACCATTTAGGCACCATATTTGGTATTAACAACAGTATCTGATGTGTTAAATAGCCAGGATCAGCATTCTCTCCAATGTGCTTTTCTATGTACACCTACTGCAGATGGGGTGGGTACATTATCTAATACTATTTAACCCCTGTCCTGCTAGATAGAAACATTGCTGATCGCACAGTATTTCTGTATAAAGGTCATTGAGTCAGGGAGCTGGGATGGCACTTAGTAAAATAGGAGCGCTTATCATTACTGCATAGCATTTATTGCATTACCTGATTCTTCACTCCATACACAGATCTGGCTTGAGAAACCTATTTGTGCTTGTGCATGCCATGGTATCCTCTACATGTACAGTGGGTTGGAGAACCCTACCAAGCAGCACCACCACCAACAAATGAAATTAGTGTGTTTGAAAAGCACCAATATTAACCAATGAGTGCTTTTCTCTACAATAAGGGGAAGGGCTCATTGTTTACTGCATGGCAGCATAGTTACATAGTAGATGAGGTTGGAGGAAGACACAGGTCTATCAAGTTCATTCTATAGCCCTACAGTGTTGACCCAGAGGAAGTCATAAAACCTCATGAGGCTGATGCCAATTGCCCCATGTCAGGGGGAAAAAATTCCTTCTCAAATACAAATCCGTCATGTAGAGCTCTAGTCACACTTTCAGCAAGAGGGTCTGGACTGCCTCTTCTCTGTACAAGGTCAACTTAGATTCTGAGGCTGCTGCCTGTTGTTTTCTGTAAAGGCAGTGACTTCCGTTTTATGATCTGCATATGTATTATTTTTAATGGTTCTTTTCAGCTACTCACCCCTCCCAGAGCAACTGCTATCTACTCTTCTCTACTCCCAGAGAGAGATTAATAGTGCAACCATTATTATTACAACTGAGGGGATTTGGGGGTTATTGCATGGGGCCAGAGACTGCAAAGGGGCCCAAGGGACAAAAGTAACTACCCTTACTACAATCTAACTTCATAATCAACTTCAGCAGGACATGGGAATCTGTTGCTTCTGTCTCACCACTTTCCCTCATAAGCGACAGGCCACTTTAGGGCTGTAGCCTATGAGTGAACTGAATGAGTGGCACAGGAGGCACTATAATGTTATTATCTTGTCTGAGCCAGGCTGTAACAGCTCAGGCAAAACGCTAGAAGAGGCCTGAGGCATGTATCACATCACAGACGGTGGCTGGAATGGGAGTGATGTTTTTTGTTTTTTTTTTTCATTCTACTAGCATAGAATCAGAATGGGACATTATACTGTGTGGGTGCCATTACAGAATATAGGAAAGGGAATAACTTGCAAATCAGTGAGGGTCCAGCCTCTCAGGAGAACAGGGGAGTTTAGTTGCCCATTCTGCATGGAGCAGCAGTGGGTGCACACCCCTTAAGTCTATTTAATGGAAGTGCCAGAGATAGCCAAGAACTGTGCTTCAGCTTTCTCCGACACTCCCGTTGAACACATCTAATTGTAGAGTTTATTACTGAAATTATGGAGAGACTAATTCTATAACAGAATTTACTGAACTGTATTTTGTACAATATCTTGCCACAGTATTTCATTTATAATGTGTCATCCATCTGCTTTCCCATTGTTTAATACTGCAGTAGTCTAACTTCTCTATCACAGCAGTTCATCACATATGCTTACCCAGCATGCATTTCTGTGAAAAGTACTGTTTGATATTATTCAGTGTATTCAATTATTTGCCCTCTTACTCCCACTCCCTTCTGACTAAATCTGGTATAAATATAGATATCTATACAGATAAATAGAGAGAGAGATTCTGTCATCAGAATAGACCTTTACAGTATATGTACATGAACAATAAGTAATAACAGTTATATAAAATAGAAATGTTAATAGCAAAATATAAAATTTTCTAAAAACAAAACAAAAAAAAAAAAAAAACTATCCCATAGATTACGTGGATTGCTTTATAATAAAATAATATAGTTCATTCATCTAAAATACTTAGTGGTAGGTAATATGCAACTTTGCCTTACAATGGGGCAGTATGAATGCTAGTATGTTTAGAATAAAGCATTCTACGCAATAGAAAGATCACACTAACTGCAATTGTACAGTCATGGCCAAAAGTTTTGAGAATGACACAAATATTATATTTTCACATGATCTGCTGCCCTCTGGTTTTTATGTGTGTTTGTCAGATGTTTTTATCACATACAGAAATATAACTGCATTCATATTATGAGTAACAGAAGCTTATATTGACAGTTAGAATGAGTTAATGCAGCAAGTCAATATTTGCAGTGTTGACCATTCTTCTTCAGGACCTCTGCAATTCTCCCTGGCATGCTCTCAATCAACTTCTGGACCAAATCCTGACTGATAGCAGTCCATTCTTGCAGAATCAATGCTTTAATTTTGTCTGAATTTGTTGGTTTTTGTTTGTCCACCCGTCTCTTGATGATTGACCACAAGTTCTCAATGGGATTAAGATCTGGGGAGTTTCCAGGCCATGGACCCAAAATCTCTATGTTTTGTCCCTGAGCCATTTAGTTATCACCTTTGCTTTATGGCAAGGTGCTCCATCATGCTGGAAAAGGCATTGTTGAGCGCCAAACTGCTCTTGGACGGTTGGGAGAAGTTGCTCTTGGAGGACATTCTGGTACCATTCTTTATTTATGGCTGTGTTTTTAGGCAAGACTGTGAGAGAGCCAATTCCCTTGGCCGAGAAGCAACCCCACACATGAATGGTTTCAGGATGCTTTACAGTTGGCATGAGACAAGACTGGTGGTAGCGCTCACCTCTTCTTCTCCGAATAAGCTGTTTTCCAGATGTTCCAAACAATCGAAAAGGGGATTCATCAGAGAAAATGACTTTACCCCAGTCCTCAGCAGTCCACTCCCTGTACCTTTTGCAGAATATCAGTCTGTCCCTGATGTTTTTTCTGGAGAGAAGTGGCTTCTTTGCTGCCCTCCTTGAGACCAGGCCTTGCTCCAAGAGTCTCCGCCTCACAGTGCGTGCAGATGCACTCACACCTGCCTGCTGCCATTCCTCAGCAAGCTCTGCACTGCTGGTAGCCCGATCCCGTAGCTGAAACACTTTTAAGAGACGGTCCTGCCGCTTGCTGGTCTTTCTTGGGCGCCCTGGAGCCTTTTTGGCACCAATGGAACCTCTCTCCTTGAAGTTCTTGATGATGCGATAGATTGTTGACTGAGGTGCAATCTTTCTAGCTGCAATACTCTTCCAAGTTAGGCCATTTTTGTGCAGTGCAATGATGACTGTACGTGTTTCTTTAGAGATAACCATGGTTAACAGAAGAGAAACAATGATGGCAAGCACCAGCCTCCTTTTAAAGTGTCCAGTGGTGTCATTCTTACTTAATCATGACAGATTGATCTCCAGCCCTGTCCTCATCAACACCCACACCTGTGTTAATGGAGCAATCACTGAAACCATGTTAGGTGGTCCTTTTAAGGCAGGGCTGCAATGATGTTGAAATGTGTTTTGGGGGATAAAGTTCATTTTCTAGGCAAATATTGACTTTGCAAGTAATTGCTGTTAAGCTGATCACTCTTTATAACATTCTGGAGTATATGCAAATTGCCATTAGAAAAACTGAAGCAGTAGACTTTGTAAAAATTAATATTTGTATCATTCTCAAAACTTTTGGCCATGACTGTATATTTAAGGAGAAGAAGGCAAAGGAACAGAAATGCCTGCATAGAACTAAAGGGGTCTGAGCATTCTATAAATATCCCTTTTCTTCTGAAAGTGACTAGAGATCAAAGACTTCTCCAAAGTGATCTTCTCACATGTCTTAACACACTATGAAATAGCAGATCACTTTGAATGAATTTCCCTTTTCTGCCTTCTACATTCTGACATTTCTATAAATGAATAAAATAATATATAACATATATTACTTATACAGTATATGTAACACCTGCCCAGTGTTTTATGCCTAGTGCTAGTCTGAAGTGATGGTACATAACTTAGGGATTTTCTTTTTGGTGTTTCAATTCTTGTATCATGCACTAGACATACAGCAGACTTGCCATTAAGCATACTAGATCACCATCATTTGATATAATACAGTGGATAGGTTTTTCTTGGAGTGTTTCTTTAAACTGAAAGATAGGTGGAAGTAAAGTAAGAGAAATTATACCTGCTCACATAATAACATTCCTATAGGACAGAGTTGTGTCTTGTGTCCTTAAAGGGTTTTTTCAAGATAATTAAAAAAGGTGCTCAAAGCCAGTTATTGGGATAAAATGACAAACTAAACTACACTCACCCATTTAATTATTTACTGCTTCTAGAACCACTGTGCCAGGCCTTCCCAGGCTTCTTTACTTGGCTGCTGTCATGACGTGCCATATACCACACATCACCACTGTAGTCAAGCACTGACATAGTAGTAAATGTGCATGTCATTGATGCAGCCAAATAAACAATGTATGGTAGAGAGGACCAGAACAGCAGCAATGAATGTGACAGTAGAGTAAATGGATGAGTATAGCTTCTTTTCTTATTTTATCACAATTTCTGGCTTTGGGCATTTTTTATTATCTGAGAGATATCATGTCTGTTTTCTATAGGTCTACGTTGCAATATAGCCAATTTTGGAATGACAAAAAGTAATCCGTTTACTTGATTTGTTTTTAAATCAATTTATAGTCTTGGCTAATTAAACAAATAGGGTGATGTTTTGGGTCTCTGATTTCTGCATATGGTATATGATATGTGATAATAAGACGCTTATAATATCTGTCAATGCATATAAAGCATTACTACAGCCTCATCTCATCATCATGTATGCCAATTTATGTATTGTATTACTATAGCATCAACTCACCATCTCTTGGAAGGAATATATTTATTTTTTTCGAAAACCTATTTTAATACTAGGGGATTCTAAGTTAGGGGTTGTGCCATAATTTATCACGTGTCCATTACCAAGCTTCTGACAAAAAAAGGCTAAAGTTGACAACCCTTTTAAGATCATTTTACTAATGCAAATTTAAATGTGTAGGTGTACATGTAAAGCTTTTAAGACAACAGTCGTTTTAAAAATATTTCATTCCAGGGTTGTTAGTGACTGAGACACTATTTTCTGCTTTGTTCTTCTAGTTGGCAAAGGATTTCAAAGGAACATCTTTGCCTCCATCAGGTTTGGAAGTACAAAAGAAAGAAAGAAATGAAATCTGACCATTCCAGTGTATCTTGAATGAAGAAAAGAGAGAACAAGTATCTGTCTACTAGCAGAATGCCTAATATTAAACTTTAAGTCAAAATAAAGAAAAACATTTAAACAAGTTGAACGAAAACTTGCATGAAAGCTACTGTACAAGAAGCCCATTTATTTTTGTTACAAAATCCTAACTTCATGAATTATAAATTATTGTATTGTATTGTATGACACTAAGAAAAATGCTATAATCTTGTAAATGGTCTCTAAAAGTGTACTGAAAATGAAAAACTCTTCTAGACAAAGAGATATAGTTATTGTTTCCAAATGTTCACAGGACAAAATGAAACAAAGCACAAGAATATAGGCTGAAAGCTGCAATGAATTTTCTAAATATGTATTATTTTCACAAGTTACAGCCATAATAATTTCATATTCTGTGTTGAACATACCTTCAGAACTGTTGACAGATAATAAGACACATGACAGCATCCAGAGGCAGAAAGAAGACAAAAAACTAAAAATGATTTTCTGCATAAATGTTTAACATTGGCCCTAAAACATGTAGGATGGCCAGTACAGTTGACAATTGCATATTACACAAAGTTGACTTGTACATGACTATTTTTCCCATACAAATTAGAAAAAAAAATACAACACACCAAAATAGAAAATTACAAAACATTCCATATACAGTACCTGACTTGTAAAAGACTTGATTATTAATTTCTGTAGTATTTTAGACCAAAATTTAAATGGAATGTTTGTTGGGCGCTGCTAGTGAATGTGTCTTTTTATTGTACCAAAAATCAAATCCACATAAACACATGGCTGTATTCCCCACTGTGCTCCTGGACCATTTCTTATCAGAAGCCATATTTGCAGAATAACAACACTGGTTAGTGTAGTATGTGGGTGGTGCATGTATGAGGGAACAAAAAAAAAAAGCCCTAGGTACCAGGACCAAACATTATTTTGTTTACTCTGCACAACCATCAAGTCCATTGTGAGGTGCTAGGTCAACCACTGTGTCTAGAGGAATAATGTTTCTCCTTGTGGAGACTGCAGTGTTCACATATAGGACTGGCAAAGCTCCCTGGGAAAAAGTTATGCAAAGTAGTTCACCCAAGGACAAAGGAAAACTGTCTCTCTAGTAGAATTTCATATTGTATAGGTCCATATTTTATCAGGCCTTGTTACACAACTAAGAGTATAAGCCAAGTCAGAAAACCTACTTTATCTATAAGGAAAAGTAACCATTTTCTCTTTAGAGTTAAAGGATCAGACATTGACTTAAAGGGATTCTATCAGTGGGAAAACTTATTTCTAAATAACAGCACGTCGTAATAGCTTTTAGAAAGGCTATTCGTCTCCTACTTTTCTTTTTGTGATCCACGTCGCTGTTTTCTATATTTTTCTTATTTTGTGATTATGTAAATCACTCTTCAGGATTCACAGGGGGTGTTCCACCAGTCTTCAAAATGCACAGGGGGCGTCCCTGTGCTCACATCACACGCTGTTTTCAAAATCCAGCGCCACCACTTGATGTGGCCTCTTACAAGAGCCGTACTGCGCCTTGTAAGAGGCCACATGAAAATGGCCTATGAACATGCGCAGTTTCCGGCGAATGATGCGGAGCGGCGCCAGGAGACGAAGAGAGAGGTGGCGCTGGATTTTGAAAATGCCCCCTGTGCATTTTGAAGACTGGTGGAACGCCCCCTGTGCATCCTGAAGAGTGATTTGCATAATCACGAAACACGAAAATTATAGAAAATGGTGGCGCGGATCACAAAAAGAAAAGTTGGATGAGTAAGGCTATTACGACGTGCTGTTATTTAAAAATGAGTTTTCCCAATGATAGAATCCCTTTAAAGGGTAGCTACCCCTACTTGATGGAAATAGAGACAGTTTCCCATTGTTCAATAGGAGTGTTACTTTAAAGACCCAGGAACCTAAAAGGGAACAGAGATAGTGAAATCAGTAAAGTATTTTAAGCTGAAAACAATACATGTAATTCTGATTCTACTGGCAAAATACTTGGCTCAGTTTGCCAACTTCATTCAGTTACTGAAAAAGCCCTTCAAGGCTTTTGGTTAGTGTCAATAAATATCCCACATAACAGGAGCTACACTCATGTCAAGAATAATACAGATAACACAAATATAAAAAATCTAGAAAATAATGACTTTTTGTGTTTGTTTTCAAGACTTGTTGTTAAAAGTAACTACATGTAAACTACTGTACCTAAAATGGTAACTCACCAAACTATCGTATACTGTCTTCCATCCATCTTTAAGTCTCATAAAATCCTTCCGAATTCCTTTAAATCTAGGAACAGAATCAAGGCGGCATATTTCATCCCATGATTTCTGAGGCAACCATGTGCATGGATTGGAATGTGGATTGTCCAGTCCTAAACCACCAGTCAGCAGAAACATCCATTCTACGTCATCAATCTAAAACAAAATGTTATAACATTAACAACACTTAATGGAAAAATAAAAGGGGATGTTCTGCTCGAATACAGATAGGGGAAATTTAATAGGACTGGCATTTTATTTGTCAGCCCTAATAAAATGTACACCAGGGCAAGATGAGCCAAATGTATTACATGCTTGCACCTTACATTCAGCGCATTTTCTGGCAATCAGTGTACCAGGAACTGAAATCTACACCATCTATAAGCTGGCACAGATTTCAGCTACAATGTATGCCAGTTTTCTGGTATACATTATGATAAACCCATCTAGCCATGGGGATGCCACCCTTCCCACTAAACCCTACCCACTGTTTCGTAAAGAAGGCTAGGGCATAGTAGAATAACAAAAAGGGCTTGGGCAAAAAATATGCCTTTTTGACACCAGAAATCTAGTGTATGTGGCTTAATAAATTCACCGTCAGATTTTTAAATTGTACACACTACTACCTGGGAGAGGTGCTTAATAAACTAAAAATACATTGCAGAATGCACCTATTATTCCCTAGAACTGTTGGAAGAAAATACCACTAAAGTAAGTTTTTTAGCCAAATCTAGGAGTGAATCAAAAAAAGTTTATACTCTTCCCTGATAATCCACTAGTGATGCCTGTGTGAACACAGCTTTAAACAAGATGAGTGAATTTACTGCATACTTTTCAACTTTACCTACACTGAAGAGCCTGCTTGTTAAGAGTAAGTGACTGCTATATCTGTACAGATGATCAGCCTCTCAACAAAGACTGTACTCGAATGTAATGCATGCAGTATTTCATAGTAAATGATAAAGAATCTTAAGATCAGTTTGCTGTTTCATTTCTCTGCCTGACTTTCTTTGCTTTACTGTCACCTCTAAAAGCTTTTATACATGAAACTTTAGTGTGATATCATTATTTTTAACCTCCTTACATACTGATATCTTATATGAAAAAAAAATCCCCACAGGGCCACAAACAGAGTCCAATTCACACACCCACATTGAGAACAGAAAAAAAAAATTATGAAAATCTCACTCTACTTCTGTTATATCTCATATTGCATAGCTTTAATCACGAAACTTGAAGATAACAGGGAATTTTAATTGGCTGAAAAACACCCTTTCCCATCCATTATGTTACCCCAAGCTTCAACAGCAGCAATTTTCTAAGACATCCATAGCCTTGAAATTGAATTTTACATCCAATTATAAAAACTTTTCCAAAATGAAGCAAATATAAACAAGTTTGCATTATATTGATTTATATTATATTATATTACTAATAAAAATGGTTATATCCCTATTTATCTGAGTTGATCAGACTGTCAGACTGACATACAGATCAACTTACATAGAAGTCAATGGAGGGAGAAGGAGGCTGCTGGAGGGAGAAAATAAGAGATGCAAACACACACTCACACTGCTGCCTCGTAACGGATTTATTGTCTCACTCTCGACAGTGGTAAAGAGTAACCTTACTAAGCAAAGTAGAGCATTGTGTGTCTTTCCTATCTCCCTCCAGAAGTTTCCTCCTCCCCTCTCCCCTTTCCATAGACTTTTATGTCAGCTGTAGAAGACTCGATGTTTGAGGCTGATAATCTGTCTCCTGTCTGGATACAGGTTCTATCAGTTATGACAGGCTAAGTGAAAGGAGAGTGATAGAAAGCAGTCTGATAAATGGAAAAAGAAGAAATTTTACAGGGGTTCTGATATTGAAGCCTGATCTTAAGAATACGTCATCAGTATAAATGTCCCAGAAACTCATTAAACCGGAACATTGCTGGACTCTGGAGGACTGTCTACATATTTTTGACCAGTCTGTTTATCATCATTAGCAAGACCTTACTAAGAAAATATATTTAATGACATGGATGCTATTAATATTTAAATTATTGCACTGAAAATTGCTTACCAGTTTTTCATGCTTTAACAGATTTACTGTTAAGCAGAAAGAAAAGAGAAGCTTGTCCTTTTCAAACAGAGAACGACATACATTTGTATACAGTGAGTATGTAAAGTGATCCTTCAGTATTTGCAACCTTATGAAAAAAAAAATCAGATTACTATACAAACAGTTTGATACAGTAGTAGGCTTGCAGACAGAATGGACATTTAGTTCCAACATTTCCTCATTGTTTATGCAGAAAAACTGTTAAATAATTTCATGTGTTTTGCCTTTCCTAAAATTTCCATGGTACTGATGAATACAATGGACTCCAAGAGGGAGATTTATTAAGACAATTCTATACACCATATATCTCCTGTGTGCTAGGGTAAGATCCACTTAATTTTATTAAGAGGCACATACCTCATATAAATTTGACGCTTCCCTGGCACTCAGTAGAACAAAAGTAAAGTTTACACCAGCTACGACTTAGCATGGGATGAACTACAATACTATATCACGTCAATATCTAGCATAGATTGTGGTAAATTTGTTGTCCCACGGGAGGTCAAATCCCACTCCACTGAACCCATGCCCATGCCACTTTTTGTGTTCAGTGGCAACAAAAAAAGTTGCATATTTTTGCTGAGAAATAGCTTAATTAATTCCTCCTAAAGTATGCCACCACTTTAATATTAAATGAAAGGATGAATCTTTTTGTGGCACACTAACACAGCAGACCTACATGGAAAACAAAACGGTCTGATTCCTGCTCTATTCTCTGGGCATTAGTTGCATAGAGCAGCTAATTGGCAAGGAAAATTCCATTAACAGGTCTGGAAATCCCTTTAGTCCTTCAACATTTAGAATTGTAAATTTACTTAAAGGGTTTTTCCAGATTTTTGTCCATATTGATGACCTATCCTTAGGTTAGGTATTTAATATCAGATTGATGGGGGTCCAACACTAGGAAACCCCACAGATCAGCAGTTCTCAGCAGTTGCCAGAACTATGCAGTGGATAGAGTTAAAAGCAGTCAGCTCCGTACACTGCATAGTTGCTGCATCATGATTCCGCAGCTTAGTTTTCATTAACTTGAATAGGATCTGATTTGCAATAACCCATGACTGCTGAGGCCCAATCACAGGCCTCCACTTATTATACTCCTCAGACCCCAGAGTATAATAAGTGGAGGCCTGTGATTGGGCCTCAGCAATCATGTGGGGTGCGACGACGTAATGATGCTTTGACCCAGGTCATGACTTCAATGAGATGTCAGCCAGAGGTCTGAAAAGGACGCCATGAGATTGCTGGACACCTAGGAGAGGGAAGGCAAAGTGAGTATAACTATTTGTTATTTTTAATCCCCTCCCCCTGGGCTTCCACTTATTATACTCTGGGGTCTGAGGAGACCCCAGGGTATAACAATGTTTCATGTTATACAAACCCCAAAAGTTTCGGGTCCAGAAAGAACCTTTTATAAAATTGAGTCTAAGATAGATAAGTCAGGATAGGATGGGGGTTATCCACCTTTTAAACATTGATGGCCTATCATTAAGATAGGCCATCAATTTTAGATCGTCAGGGGCTTGACTCTTAGAACCCTTGGAGATTGCTCGTTTCGTAGAGCACCCAGCTCCCATTATTTTTCACATGCTGGGCATGGTGCTGCTCATTCACCATATTCTTTCTAGCAACAGTTGTGCGTAGTATAACTGTATCCCTTTAAAGTCTCTTGGTTAGCGCTGCAATACACATAACTGTCAATATCAAGAATATGCTGAAGGAATGAGGTAGGGAGCCTTGGTCAAAGTTTGCACCGGGCTCACAAGACTTTAGTAATGCCACTGTCTAAAGGGAGGAGGAGTAAAAACTATTATGGCAGACAGAGGGTAGAGAGATAACGGTGACAGTTTTATCTCACAACAGTATGTTGGAATCACTGTCCAACTCTGTCATGAAAGAAATCACTCACTATATCACTAGATGTTGTAGACATCATGTCTCTCACCTCTTACCCCTCACCTATTCTTAGACTTTCTTATAAATTAATCTGTGTTTATGGACTTCTGTGTAGAGACAGGATCAGTCAATTCAGCTTGTGTGGTAACAACGGGCAGAGGAGGAGGGAATTAAGTGAAGAAACAGACATTTTTTTTCTTTAATAAAATATACTACAAAGTTTGCTACCTTCAGCTGTACTATTGGTTTATGAAAAAAATAAAAGTTTAGTTACTTTTTAAACATGCAGTATACACAGTGTTAAAGGGGTTGGCCATTTTCAGACCAATATTGAGAAACACATGTTATTGTTTGTATAATGAAAAGTTGTACAATTTTCCAATATAGTTTCTGTATCAATTCCTCACGGTTTTGTAAATCTCCTCTTGCTGTCATTCATTCTGCTTACTCCCAGTGGATAAAATTCTGACCATGGTCATGTGATGAACACACAGGTGCACAGTCCAGCACAGTACAGTAATCAGACATCTGCCTGGTAACGAGCTGTTCACCTGTCGGTTCATCACATGATCATGGTCAGAATTTTATCCACTGGGAGTAAGAAGAATGAATGACAGCAAGCAGAGATCTAGAGAACCGTGAGGAATTGTTACAGAAAGTATATTGGAAAATTGTACAACTTTTTATTATACAAACAATAACATTTGTCTCTCAATATTGGTCTGAAAGTGGACAACCTCTTTAAGTCCCAGGACGGCTACACTATGCACTAAGGGATTAGAAGGTGAAGTGCCAGAAATACTCTCAGATTAGTATGTGTTATGTTATTAATAAAGAGATAATGTGCATAAATTAACCTACCTAGTCTGCAAATGTTCTGACTTTTCTGAGTTGTCTATTGACATAATAAAAAGATTAATAAACCATGTAAGTGAGTACTGATACATGGGTTCAATGTTGGCTAAGTCAGCAATGGAAAAAAACAGAATTGAAGAATGGATAGAGATGGGGCGGTAGCCCATTCTTGTTGCATCAATCTTCTTCTCTGTTGCCTCAGCAACGGTTTGCTTTTCAGAAATTTCATTTGCTAGAGCCTTGGAGGAAGACAATATTTTAATGGCAGTTTCATCTTCTAATATGTTGCCTTCTGAAGTTGAAAGTACTTCTAAGATCTTGTCTTCAATTTCTTTTAGCTGTCTGTAAAAGTAAAAAAGGAGTTACACTTAAAAATATGACACAAAAAAGAAAAAGATCTATAGATTTTGCATGTATGCAATACAGAAACAACACTCTGAAGCTGGTGGTTCATGTCTATCTCACTTAGGAAGACAGATAGTGAAGCTAATCAATATACATCAATAGGGTCATGCACCAATGACTGCATGATGCTGTGAAAACAGTACCTACAGCTGCAATAATTTACAATAATAAAACTGTATGATGCTGTGAGTTCTATTCATACGAACCCCAGTCAGCTGAAGAAATGAGGCCGACAAACGGACCTTTTTTCTCATCCCCATCATAGTATTGTGAAATGGCTCTTAAAGGGGTTATCCAGTTTTTAAAAAATATGGGCCAAATAACAGGATACACCAATACAAAACACTTTCTAATATATATCCTGTTAAAATTCAGCACCATTTATCTGATTTAATTTCAGGTCATTAACCACAGCTGTGATGTTTTGTTTGCAAACTCACTACCGTTCCCTATGAGCAGTTCAGCTAGCAAATGAAATGTCACAGCAACATGTGACCTCCTTGCCCTTTGAAGCCACTCATGGGAGAGATTTATTGCCTAGTCAGATATGCGGAAGACAGCAATGCTCACAGACTGTGAGACACAAGACAGACACTGTGACACAAAACAGACCCTGTAGCAGGGAGGGAATTTGCACACAGGGGATAGTGGAGAAGGGAAGAGTACACAGAGTGAGAGCAGGCAGATGAATCAAGGGAAATGTAGTTTGCCCACAGATCCACTGCATGTAAATAGCAGAGATACAAGGAGCAATGAATAAAATTAATCCAAGCAACGGGTGCACAAGGGAAAAGTGAATATCTAGCACTGTTGTGGATGTATTTTCAGTTAATTTTTGGAAGCTGAATAACCCCTTAAAACTTTCTGCTCTATATTGTGATTAAGCTGTATCAAAAACTAGAGGAATAAAATTATTTAGGGCAGCTAACCAAGCAAATACCATACTGAACTTATTAATTACAGTCTCTTAGTTCATTTATGTTCACCTTTGAACACCAGTTTAATTTTAATTTCACATAAAATCTTTGTATCCCATTTCTCTGCTTTAGTGCTCCAATTCCTTTGCATCTAGTTGGGCAGACTTACATTTTCAAATGTAACTGTCAGTTCATAAATCTTTTGACAAGTCATAATGACAGAAGTTTTGATTAGAAATGAAAGGGGTGGTGTACAGCCTCACAGACCTTTTACAAGGAGAAGGGATCATAGAAAATCAGTGGGCAATGCATTTGGTTGGACACTTCTGCCCTTTATTTTAGCCAATGTTATAATTCTCAGCACCTGCACCTCCACCAATCACAATTTTTGACAGGTCACAATGACAAGTTTTGAGAAATGATAGGTACACTTCAAATAATATATATTTAATATATTCTGGCTGCCTACTGCCAGTACTAAAAGGAACTTGCAGCATATGGACTTACACAGCTCCCATCCAACTCATGTGCCTATAGTAAACTTTCCCTAGTGATTTCTCCATGAAGATGGAGTTTAATCATTAACTATATAGTTGGATGAAGAGGAACAGAAGATTTGGAAAACTATAACAAAAAAAGAAGCTAACTCCTATAATCTATATTATGAAATTTAGTACAGAGGCATATGAAGGTTTTATTTGTTAGATCCTAGATGAATATGACAGAAAAAGAATTATGGCATACTCCATGGGATACCATTTGTACATAGGTAATCTCTTATACAGTCATTGCTTTCAGGATAGAATAGCAATGAATGTAACATGGAACGACAGCACAAAGAAGTCATACAGATCTGTACTAAGCCATATGGCTTTCAGGAGATGCTGTAAAGGCTCCATGCTCAAGGTTCTTTACATTGATTTTATTCATTTATAAAATTTACACAGTGAAATAAATTACCTTAAAGCGGTTTTCTGGCCCCAAATGGAGTTTTCATACTGTCCATAGTATCCATACTATCATATCATATCATACTATCCAAAGGATAGATTATCATTATGTAATCTGTGGGGGTCCAATATCTGAACCACACACAGATCAGCTGTTCTGGCAACCTGTAGACATTGGAAGGACAGGCAACACTAGCGTCTTCCCTCCATTGTCCTGGTCCATTGGAGGACCCGCACAACAGAGAGGCAGACTACTAAAACACCGATAACCCACAAAGTTCAATGGAACCCATCGACTATTATAGGATCCATTGGGTGTCTGTCATTTTTAAACTGAAACCGGTGGAGAAAAAAGTCCTCTATCCTTTTTCCTCCACCTATTTTCAGCGGACACTGCGATGGAGTCTCCAATGGAGATTCAGGCACAGATGTGAACGTTGCCTTAATTGTTTGTCTTAATTCAAGTGCTTGGTTTTATTTTCTACAGTTCTCCTACCTTTTTCCTTAGCAGGTAACTTTTGATGCACATTAAACACAGTAAAAACACAACCCAACATTCTATGACCAAATAAGCTTTTTCCTGTTCCACCCTACAAAGTAATTTTTAAAAGTGTTTCAGTAAATTATATAGTACAATAAAAAAAGTTATAAAAATACAAACTGACCTGGAAGAAAAAATCCTTATAAAAAGCTGAGTCTTGGAAGGTGAGAATGAAATAAATGAAAACTGTCAGAAAGGGGTTAAATTATAAACCTACAGTTGGTAAATTGAAGCTTGTTTGTCTTGCCATTCCATTTGAAATATATATTGATACTATGTGCATGATTAGTAAAGCATATTAAAAAAAAAAGAATCCATGAAGCAGCACCTTTTGTTTTCGGCTCCCTGAAGAATAAGAGCTTGTTTTTCTTCTTCAAGATCTGGTCTTTCTCGAGCAACAACAATACCCAGCAACTGATCCTGCATCCCTTCAGGAGTGATCATAAAATTCAGCAAGGTGACCTACATGGTATAAATTACATTGGAATGTAAATATTCACACATATTTTCCAATTTAATGAAGCAACAAAATAAAACCTTTGTTTTGCGAGAAGGCAGAATGTTTGACCTTTCAATAGCGTTATTTCTAATTTGTTCAAAAAGAGCACAGCATTTAAATGTGAACTTTAAAGCAAGATAAGCATCAGACAAACATACAACGTAAATAAGAAGATATCTAATAAAGCATCAACCCAAACCTCATTCTTCCACAGCCGTACCCTCTATGAACAATAAATCGACTAACAAACAGGATTTGTGCCAAACAGCTAATCTGCCAGAAATATCATATAAGAAAATGTACACAGTACAATAGGTTTGCTCATCTAACACTCTCAGAATAATTGAGATACAAAGGAAGGGGGTCTGTAAACAGAATAAAGTTTAGCTTTTGAGGTTAAAAAAAGGAAAATACTTTTAACTGACCTTGACAGATGTCTCTGGTAAGTAGTGAGGATTTCTTAGCTTAGTTGTAATGTAGAACCGGAAATCAGGAGCATATTCAATTGTGGAGTCTCCAAGACGAATACATACACTACCTCCTTGTTTAAATGTTTGCTTTAGAAGAAGTGGCTCCAATATAGGATCTAATTCTTCTCCAACATTTTCCAGTAATACTAAAATAAATTAAGCAGTAAATTAAAAGTGACAGATTAAGCCCGAATTTAAAATAATACATACAATAAATTAGCTAATTTCTATTATTTCATAGCAGTAGTATATTATCAGAAAAAAAAATCTAAACCAAGGTATGCTAGTTTTATGTATGCAATATCACAGGCCAAATCCCATTAATTGGCTTATGCAGTCCAATAACACAGCAATGCTGTTTTTCAATATTGGGATACAAAGTTGTAAAGTTTACATATCCTCCACTATTACAATTATTTATATTATTATTTACTTTAGAGTACCATTAATTCCATGAAAAGGGTGAACATACACAACATAATACAGTATTGTACCATGAGTTAAATTAGACATCAGTTGGTACAGAAGTGAGAGCCCTGCCCATGAGGGCTTATAACCTAAAAGGAATGGACACAGTAGGTAGGAGAGTAGAAGCTGTTCAGATAGCAGTCTAGTGTCAGAAGGATTAATGTAGATTGCAAGCTTTTCTGAAGAGGTGGGTTCTCAGTTTGCTCTTAAGGATTGTGATCATGGGGGAACAAACAAATATGTGGACAAGATCCAGTGTATGGGGATGGTTATGTGAAAAGCAAATAAGAGGTTGAGGAAAGAGCAAATTAGAGAAATATTTTTGTACTTGGAGTTGAATATAACAGGCAGGGCAGAGTCAAAAGTTACACTAAGGCAGTAGACTTGTGAGATTGGCTAGAGTGTGGAGCCATTAAAGAACTTGTCCAAGAGTAAATATTAGCATGCTGTCTGGCCAAGACAGCTGGCATCTTCTCTGTGCCTGCTGCACTGCTCTCCCAGTCCAACTGCCTGTTGGGTGAGTGCACTGTCCCTTTAAGTATATGTTAAATCCTGTAGTCTATTCCCAGCCACTTCCCTGCACATGTGGGCTATTTCAGACACCTTACACAAAGTGTAAGGTGTCTGAGCAATATGGTCCCTAGCTTGCTAGTTTCCATCAATGAGTTTCTCAACTGTTACTCTGACTGCTGTGTTTTGACCTCTATTTATCCAATTTTGAACCTGTTTAGCCTAACCTGACCTCAGTCTGATTCTATGCCATCTACCCTACTCTTTGGCCTGTTTACCATGATGAATGAACTCTGTCCTAATTCTGCCCTGACCTTGGCTTGTCCACTAATCATGTTTCCACCTGTTCCCACTTGTGTCACACATCAGTGTGTCTCAACCTGTCTTGGTCACCTATCACTAAACTGACACTACTCCTAAAGGTAGCACCCTAGTGGTTCACTGCAGATTCCCAGTTGATGGTTAAAGGATCAAAACCAGAGAGCCACTTAAACATCTCGCCCAGAAGTAGCCCCAAACCAAACCAGTTTTGTGGTACAGTGGGTCCACATCCTCTACATTTCAGATATCAAAGAGCTATCCTTTGGATAGGTCATCAATATCAGATCGGTGGAGGTCTGACACCAAGCATCCACATTGATCAGCTGATCTGCACAGTGAATAAAGTGTATAGACTGGGGTACTACCACCCAGATCCAGTTCAAGTGAATAGGAGCTGAACAGCAATTGCGCAGCAGAGTCACTACACTATGTATGGCACCATATGCTTCTGGCTCCATACTTCATTTAGGTATCATCTGATTGGTGGGGATGCCAGGTACCGGGTGAATTTTAGAAAGCAGGAGAAGAAAGAGGATAAAGCTAACTGGAAATTTGGATAGCAAAAAGGTAATATCTGGGATGTATATTTGAGTCTCATCAGTGGTACTAACAGCCTTGTAAAGACCTGTCACAGGTTAAAGGCATAGATGTAGAAGAGTAAGGGTCTCTGGACAGAGCCATGAGGGACACCTGCAAAGAGAGGGTGAGATGAGGAGGGGGTGTATGAGTGTGATACACCAAATGTATAGTTTGTGCAGTATAAAGAGATCCAGAAGTTGGCCAGGTCTGTGGTGTTAAGGGACGAACATTTTTAACACGAGGGAGAGGTCAACTGTATAACAGGCAGATGAAGAAGGTCTAGATGGTCTAGGTTTAAAAGAAGGAGCACAGAGTGTTGTTTAGCTTTAGCATTTAGCAGATTATTAATGATTTTGGGTAGGGTGGTTTCAGTGGATTGGAATTCAAAATTCATTAATACTTCTGTATTACAGTATATTGTACACTTTACTACTTGTCTATTAGGTCCTGTTTCTTGCATAGGTTAATAGACATCTGTACAAGACATCCTGGAGGTTACTGTTAGGCCTTCTGGCTGCCATTGTAAATCCTTGGACAGCTGCTTGAAGACCCTTTAATAACAAAAGACTGCATTCAATGACTTACGACCTTGAAGCTACAGCTTTTTGTTATAATGCTACTTTAATAATTCTATGTTCTTTTTCATCTACAATAATAAAATGCCACTTTAGACAATGCAAGTCTTGTATTCTGCATTTATTTGGTCCAGGAAGTGAAATAAAATTGGCTCATGGATAAATTATGCATATTGCCACTCTTCTGAAAAAAAAGAAAGACGAGGTTTAAATTTATCTATCTATCTGCCATTGTATAAACCATCATTTTTTCACCCAACTGTACTCAGGAAAACCTTATTTTTAATGAATACATAAATATGCTGTGCCTCACAACACAATTAAAGGAGCTAATTAAAAGAATTTTGCACAAATGAATCTTTCAACATAGAGATTTTACCACCTGCTGCTAATACAGCAATTACAGTTTTAATGTGATTAATGATCAGTGGAAAATGAAAAGCAAGAAATGCACCAGTCATCTTGGGGAAACTGTACTTTTAACTCTTTATTTTCTGAATTTTACATTATTTACAATTTTACCATATGCCCTTAACTTTACCTGGAGTCCCAAACTGGATGCAGTTTTCCAAAGTTCGCACAAAATCTGGATCGCTTAGCTTAATGATATGTAAGCTATTGGCCTTTTCCATATTCTTTACCCATTTATTTGCCTGACCCTGAGGATCAATCATCAAAGGCCAGCGTCTTGCATTTCTGAAATGACATTTGTGTGCAAATATAACATTGATTTATACATTACTGTATGTACACTTAGTACACTTCAATCTGCAAAGTAACAGGAACCTATTAAGATAAACTTGCTAAATACTATCCAAACTATCTAATGGAGAAAATGCCCTTGTTGCCCAGCAGTGAATCAGAGCTCAGTTTTCATTTCTTCAATCGCTCTGGAAAAATAAACTGCACTGTGATTGGCTGATATAGCCAAGGTCAGATTTTATGTGAGTCAGTTTTGATAGATGACAACCAATAACAATTGTATCAGAAAATATACTGCACTTTACATTCTCAAGGAAGAATTATTTTGGCAGATATACAAACTTGGTATGCTCTTTTGGATTACAGAGATCTGCTCCTCTAGAAGCTTTGCTTCTAGGGAAGTATATCTGGGAGCTACTCTACAGTCATGGCCAAAAGTTTTGAGAATGACACAAATATTACATTTTCACATGATCTGCTGCCCTCTGGTTTTTATGTGTGTTTGTCAGATGTTTTTATCACATACAGAAATATAATTGCATTCATATTATGAGTAACAGAAGCTTATATTGACAGTTAGAATGAGTTAATGCAGCAAGTCAATATTTGCAGTGTTGACCCTTCTTCTTCAGGACCTCTTCAATTCTCCCTGGCATGCTCTCAATCAACTTCTGGACCAAATCCTGACTGATAGCAGTCCATTCTTGCAGAATCAATGCTTTAATTTTGTCTGAATTTGTTGGTTTTTGTTTGTCCACCCGTCTCTTGATGATTGACCACAAGTTCTCAATGGGATTAAGATCTGGGGAGTTTCCAGGCCATGCACCCAAAATCTCTATGTTTTGTTCCCTGAGCCATTTAGTTATCACCTTTGCTTTATGGCAAGGTGCTCCATCATGCTGGAAAAGGCATTGTTGAGCGCCAAACTGCTCTTGGATGGTTGGGAGAAGTTGCTCTTGGAGGACATTCTGGTACCATTCTTTATTCATGGCTGTGTTTTTAGGCAAGACTGTGAGAGAGCCGATTCCCTTGGCTGAGAAGCAAGCAAAATATCAGTCTGTCCCTCATGTTTTTTTCTGGAGAGAAGTGGCTTCTTTGCTGCCCTCCTTGAGACCAGGCCTTGCTCCAAGAGTCTCCGCCTCACAGTGCGTGCAGATGCACTCACACCTGCCTGCTGCCATTCCTCAGCAAGCTCTGCACTGCTGGTAGCCCGATCCCGCAGCTGAAACACTTTTAAGAGACGGTCCTGCCGCTTGCTGGTCTTTCTTGCACGCCCTGGAGCCTTTTTGGCACCAATGGAACCTCTCTCCTTGAAGTTCTTGATGATGCGATAGATTGTTGACTGAGGTGCAATCTTTCTAGCTGCAATACTCTTCCCAGTTAGGCCATTTTTGTGCAGTGCAATGATGACTGCACGTGTTTCTTTAGAGATAACCATGGTTAACAGAAGAGAAACAATGATGGCAAGCACCAGCCTCCTTTTAAAGTGTCCAGTGGTGTCATTCTTACTTAATCATGACAGATTGATCTCCAGCCCTGTCCTCATCAACACCCACACCTGTGTTAATGGAGCAATCACTGAAACCATGTTAGGTGGTCCTTTTAAGGCAGGGCTGCAATGATGTTGAAATGTGTTTTGGGGGATAAAGTTCATTTTCTAGGCAAATATTGATTTTGCAAGTAATTGCTGTTAAGTTGATCACTCTTTATAACATTCTGGAGTATATGCAAATTGCCATTAGAAAAACTGGAGCAGTAGACTTTGTAAAAATTAATATTGGTATCATTCTCAAAACTTTTGGCCATGACTGTACATCTGTGTCATAAGGTTGTTCTTTACTGATAGATTAGCTGCATAGTGGGGCATTATTTATTTTCCCACTAGAGTAAATGATCTATCTCAGTCTTTGGCGCTAACCAAATGATACATGCATGGAGCTGTGGTACATTCATGAACATGGAGCTTCAGACCAAATGAGTCCAATACCACAAAAATATGGAATTGAAAACCATGCAAATATGCAGTGTCTGAGTGTCTGAAGTGATGCACATGTTCTGGGATTGAAGGGTATTTTGTATTACTGGCATGACATCCTGGAATTTATGGAATCACACTTCGTTGCTCCCCGAATCCTGCACTCCAGAGAGTGTCTTTTTGGTAAGGTTGATGACTTAACTGTTAGTTGCTAGTTGAAATCTATATAAGCAATTACGTTTTATGCTAAAAGGGTTATCTTATTGAATTGGGAACATCCCAAGCTTCCCAACAGCATGGATTTGTAAAATAAACAACAACCTGCCCATGTACCAACTCTTGTATAAAGTCAGGGGGTGCCCTGACTGGTTCACTAAAAATTGGGACCCCTGGGTAAATTCCTCTGCCACATCATCAGGAGCTATGGAACCATGTCTGTACTTCTCTGTCCTGGAAGCACTGTGTGCATCTTTTTTCCCCTCTGACTAGTCTTACTATGCCCGCTGCCTTGCTGGCTGTTTCACGTTATGGTTACCTGTATAATCTCCCTGTTGGGAATCTTCCCTTACATATATAAAAGACAGTATGTTTTTTATGAATACATCTCATCAGAAGCCTTACTCTGTGAAAATGCTTCTGTAACTTCTATACATTTATTTTAAACTATCTTTATCCATATTACTAAATGTAAGGATAAAATAATGAAAGGAAAATAAAATATGTAAACAACATTTTATGAAAATTTTGTAATCATGAATGAAATTAAAAATGATAATTGCTGTTTGTTTCACGATTTGAATATTCATTTGTGTCACTGTGGTCACTAAAAGCAAGCACATTAACCGATTACAGAAGGTTAATAATGACACGGATATTATTACTAGCTTGTGCCAAATCTTCTTTGCTCAATATGTGATTGATCTGATGTGATACATGTCTGCTTCATCTGGGTTTATTGTTTGATTAATTTCATAGTCTCTCTTGTTAGAACTATAAAGGAGCTCATTTGCATTAGTAGAAAAATTAGCAGTCCTATGTATTTTCTAGCCAAAAATGTTCTGCATAATATACTTCAAACAAAACCAATATATTCTATCAAATAGAGGTATATTAGCTTTGAGGTTCAGATTTTGGATGTTATGGCTAAAAGGGGAAAACTTGTAATACATTTACTTTAATAGTTGCCACTACAACAAGTTATGACCTACAGTGATGCTTGAACATTTGTGAAACCTTCAGAATTTTCTATATTTCTCTATAAATTTAACCTAAAAATATATCAGATTTTCACAGAAGTCATAAAAGTAGGTAAAGAGAAACAAATCAGTCAAAAATATACCTTTGTAATTTAATAATAGAAGAAAATGATACAATATCACATATATCTTTTAATAATAATATTTTCCGCAGCTGTTTAAAAAACATAGGGTTCATGTGCAGACAAAATGAGACAGTGAGATTACAGTCAACTCACACAACAGGAGTGAGGGGCCAGCTCACAAGAGCTTACAATCTTTGAGGTAGAAGGGAGTGAAACAAGATGTAGTGCCAAAAGTATGTGAACCATCGCTTTCAGTATCTCATGTCACCCCTATGTGCAGTACAAACTCCATCTAAACATCTTTGGTAATTGTTAACTAGTCCTACACATCAGCTTGGAGGAATTTTTACCTTTTTCCTCTGTACTAAAGAACTTCAATGCTGTCATGTTCGTGGGTTTCCTCCTCCCTTCAGGTCCTTCCACAACATTTCCATCAGATTACGGATGTCAGCATAAATCACTGAACCACCTTCTGCCTCTGTCCATTTTGGAAGAGTGAAGAAATCAGGCGATACCTTTTAGAGGCTAACTGAGTATATTTCACTCTTCCACTACTTTCAATGGCTAACACGGTACAACATTATACTACTATCTGTCCATTTTGCTCCTCCTAGCTGCCGTGGACATCTCTCCAAACCCTGGCCCTCCTTCTCTCCCTGATTTTTCCAATTCCTACACACACAGGAATCCTACAAACCTAATCAATATTTGCCGTGTTCCCTCTCCTTTTCTTTCTCCTGGCTCTTTTAACTGTTCTCTTTGGAACGCCCGCTCAGTGTGTAACAAATTAGAATATATTAATGACTTATTCCTCAGTAAATCTCTCAACATGCTTGCCCTTACTGAAACCTGGATCCAGCAGTCTGATACGGCCTCCCCTGCTGCTCTGTCTTATGGTGGCCTACAATTCTCACACACCTCTAGGCCTGACAACAGGAAGGGTGGAGGGGTAGGGTTACTTCTGTCACCGCAGTGCACTTTTCAGGCCATCCCACCAATACCCTCACTCACATTCCCCTCATATGAAGTACATGCTATCAGACTTTTCCGCCCACACTCCTTACATGTAGCTGTGATCTACCGTCCACCTGGCTCACCCTACCAATTTCTGGATCACTTCGCTTCTTGGCTTCCCCTCTTTTTATCCAATGAAATTCCTACCCTCATCATGGGTGACTTTAACATCCCCACTGACACCCCTGTCTCCCCAGCTGCCTCACAGTTTCTCTCAATAACCACATCTTTTGGTATTTCACAACTTTCCTCTTCCGCCACACATGTAGATGGCAACACCATTGATCTTGTCTTCCATCGACTCCTCACAGTTTCTAAATTTACTAACTCTTCTCTGCCACTCTCTGACCATAACCTTCTGTCTCTCACCATCAGTGCTTTCTCTCCTTCACAGGACACACCTACTCATCTTACATATAGGAATTTACGTGCTATTAACACCCAGCACCTCTCAGATACTATACAGCCCCATTTCGTCACTCTCCTGTCCCAATCTGGCCAACAGTCACTATAATGAAAGCCTTAAGAGTGCATTGGATGAGGCGGCTCCCCCCTCCACTCGAAAGGTTAGACGCAGGAGGCAGCAACCCTGGCACACGTCACAGACACGTTTTCTTCAGCAGTGCTCTAGGTGTGCTGAACGTCTGTGGAGAAAATCACGTACACCTACAGACTTCCTCCACTTTAAATTTATGCTTAAAACCTATAATTCTGCCCTTCACCTAGCCAAACAAGCTTATTTCACCGCTCTCATCTCTTCTCTCTCCTGTAACCCTAAAAGGCTATTTGAAACTTTTCACTCCTTACTCACTACCAAGGTGCAGTTGCCATTTACAGACCTTAGCGCAGATGACCTGGCCACTTATTTCCATGATAAAATTGATAAGATCCATCAGGAAATAACTGCCCAATCCCCAGATGGCACTGACCCCCTCACCAGCCGCACTTCAGACTGTTCATTCTCATCTTTTGAACCTGTTACAGAGGAGGAAGTATCTCAGCTACTTTCTTCTTCTCGCCCTACAACCTGTATTAGTGACCCTTTCCCCTCACACCTTCTCCAGTCTCTGTCTCCTGCCATCACGACTTACCTTACTAAAATATTTAACCTCTCTCTTCTGGAATTTTCCCATCCTCTTTCAAACATGCTGTCATAACCCCACTACTGAAGAAATCCTCCCTTGACCGGTCCTGTGCTGCTATCGACCTGTCTCTAACCTTCCTTTTATCTCCAAAATCTTGTAACGCTTAGTCTATTCTTGTATAATCCCCTATCTTTCTGCTAACTCTCTTCTTGACCCCTTACAATCTGGCTTCCGCACTCTGCACTCTACTGAAACAGCCCTCACAAAAGTCTCCAATGATCTCCTGACGGCTAAATCCAAAGGTGACTACTCTCTTCTTATTCTTCTAGATCTCTCAGCAACATTTGACACTGTTGACCATCAACTCCTCCTCATTATGCTCCGTTCTGTCGGCCTCACAGACACTGCTCTCTCCTGGTTCTCCTCTTATCTCTCTGACCGCACTTTCTGTGTATCATTTGCAAGCTCTGCTTCTTCCCCTCTTCCCCTTGCCATTGGGGTTCCTCAGGGCTCGGTCCTAGGTCCCCTGCTCTTTTCCCTCTACACAGCCCCCATTGGACAAACCATCACTAGATTTGGCTTCCGGTACCATCTCTATGCTGATGACACCCAATTATATACGTCATCCCGTGACATCACCCCTGCACTAATACAGAACACCAGTAACTGCCTCTCTGCTCTCTCAAATATCATGTCTTCGCTCTATCTGAAACTGAACCTCTCAAAGACTGAACTACTGCTGTTTCAACCATCTAATAGATCTGTCCCTGATATCTCCATTACAGTCTCTGGCCTTATCATAACTCCTAGGCAGTATGCCCGCTGCCTCAGGGTTTTGTTTGACTCAGACCTCTCCTTCACCCCCCATATCCAATCACTCGCACGCTCATGTCATCTCCACCTCAAAAACATCTCCAGAATCGGCCCTTTCCTTACCACAAATACACTAAAGACACTTATTGTTGCCCTGATTCACTCTCGCCTTGACTACTGTAACTCCTTACTAATTGGTCTTCCCCTTACTAAACTCTCCCCTCTACAATCTATTCTGAATGCAGCGGCCAGGCTCATCTATCAGTCTAGACGCTACAGCGATGCCTCCGGTCTGTGCCGGTCACTACATTGGCTGCCTATTCAATACAGAATACAATATAAACTTATCACCCTCATTCACAAGGCTCTCCATAATGCTGCACCTCCCTACATTTCCTCCCTCATCTTTGTCTATCGCCCAACCCGTACTCTCCGTTCACTCAATGACCTAAGACTAACATCCTCTATTATCAGAACCTCCCATGCTTGTATACAAGACTTCTCCCGAGTTGCACCACTTCTCTGGAATGCTCTATCCCGGACTATTAGATTAACCCCCAATTTCCACAGCTTCAAGCGTAAACTAAAGACATATCTTTTCAGACAGGCCTATCACAACTCCTAATGTACACCCTTCCGTAGTTAGAATCCCTAAAACGTTACCTCACAGGATATGATGCCGTATCAGACTAACTTTATATGTCCAGGCACCATCTGCATGTTAAAGGACACGAATGGTGACAGCTCACACAGCTTTATATATGTGTAATGACAGTAACCTCTATCACAAAATTGTCTGACCATTGTACAAGCAATGCTACGTCTGTTGCCGCCCCTGCTACCTCTTGTGTCACCCCCTCTACCTCATAGATTGTAAGCTCTTGCGAGCAGGGCCCTCAGTCCCAGTGTGTGAATTTAATATTTCTTTGTAATGTATCTTTTTTGTCAGTACTTGAACCCTACAAATTGTACAGTGCTGCGGAATATGTTGGCGCTATATAAATAAAAATTATTATTAATTATTATTATTTAACCATTCTAGTGGTAAGTAGTAGTAGTAGTAACTTGTGTACTTAGAGTCATTGACTTGCTGCATGACCCACATTCAGATGTCCTGACAGTTCCTGCTAAAATTTGCTAATATAATTCAAAATGAATTGTTCCATTAAGTTGTCCTGGCGAATATGCAGCAAAACAGGCCCAAACCATGATACTTTCACTACTGTGTTTCTCCAAATATAACTCTTCTCATTTAAAGCAATAAGCTCTATTTTGGATTCACTCATCCACAAAACATTTTTTCCAATAGGCTCCTAGCATGTCCAGGTGATCTTTAGCAAACTGTAAACACGCAGCAATGTTCTTTTTTTCTTCCTGCCATGCACACCATTGTTGTTCAGGGTCTTTCTGATGATGGACTCAAACATCAACATTACTTAAAGTGAGAAAGGCCTTAAATCCTCAAAGGTTATCTTTTGTTCCTTTGTGACCTTGTAGACTATTATACGCCTTGCTCTTGACATCATTTTGATGGTCGACCACTCTTGGGTAGGTAAGTTATGGTCTTGAATTTCCACCATTTGTGCACAATTTGTCTGACAGTGGATTGGTGGGGTCCAAGCTCTTTAGAAACAGTTTTGTAACCTATCCAGCCTAATTAGCATTAACAACTTTTCTTTTCAGGTCCTCCTTGATTTGTGCCATGATATACAGTACAGACCAAAAGTTTGGACACACCTTCTCATTCCAAGAGTTTTCTGTATTTTCATGACTATAAAAATTGTAGATTTGCACTGAAGGCATCAAAACTATGAATTAACACATGTGGAATTATATACTTAACAAAAAAGTGTGAAACAACTGAGAATATGTCTTATATTCTAGGTTCTTCAAAGTAGCCACCTTTTGCTTTGATTACTGCTTTGCACACTTTTGGCATTCTCTTGATGAGCTTCAAGAGGTAGTTACCTGAAATGGTCTTCCAACAGTCTTGAAGGAGTTCCCAGAGATGCTTAGCACTTGTTGGCCCTTTTGCCTTCACTCTGCGGTCCAGCTCACCCCAAACCATCTCGATTGGGTTCAGGTCTGGTGACTGTGGAGGCCAGGTCATCTGGCGTAGCACCCCATCACTCTCCTTCTTGGTCAAATAGCCCTTACACAGTCTGGAGGTGTGTTTGGGGTCATTGTCCTGTTGAAAAATAAATGATGGTCCAACTAAACGCAAACCGGATGGAATAGCATGCTGCTGCAAGATGCTGTGGTAACCATGCTGGTTCAGTATTCCTTCAATTTTGAATAAATCCTCAACAATGTCACCAGCAAAGCACCCCCACACCATCACACCTCCTCCTCCATGCTTCACGGTGGGAACCAGGCATGTAGAGTACATTCGTTCACCTTTTCTGCGTAGCACAAAGACATGGTGGTTGGAACCAAAGATCTCAAATTTGGACTCATCAGACCAAAGCACAGATTTCCACAAGTCTAATGTCCATTCCTTGTGTTCTTTAGCCCAAACAAGTCTCTTCTGCTTGTTGCCTGTCCTTAGTAGTGGTTTCCTAGCAGCTATTTTACCATGAAGGCCTGCTGCACTCAGTCTCCTCTTAACAGTTGTTGTAGAAATGTGTCTGCTGCTAGAACTCTGTGTGGCATTGACCTGGTCTCTAATCTGAGCTGCTGTTAACCTGCGATTTCTGAGGCTGGTGACTCGGATGAACTTATCCTCCACAGCAGAGGTGACTCTTGGTCTTCCTTTCCTGGGGCAGTCCTCATGTAAGCAAGTTTCTTTGTAGCGCTTGATGGTTTTGGCCACTGCACTTGGGGACACTTTCAAAGTTTTCCCAATTTTTCGGACTGACTGACCTTCATTTCTTAAAGTAATGATGGCCACTCGTTTTTCTTTACTTAGCTGCTTTTTTCTTGCCATAATACAAATTCTAACACTCCATTCAGTAGGACTATCAGCTGTGTATCCACCTGACTTCTGAACAACACAACTGATGGTCCCAACCCCATTTATAAGGCAAGAAATCCCACTTGTTAATCCTGACAGGGCACACCTGTAAAGTGAAAACCATTTCAGGTGACTACCTCTTGAAGTTCATCAAGAGAATGCCAAGAGTGTGCAAAGCAGTAATCAAAGCAAAAGGTGACTACTTTGAAGAACCTAGAATATAAGACATATTTTCAGTTGTTTCACACTTTTTTGTTAAGTATATAATTCCACATGTGTTAATTCATAGTTTTGATGCCTTCAGTGTGAATCTACAATTTTTATAGTCATGAAAATACAGAAAACTCTTGGAATGAGAAGGTGCGTCCAAACTTTTGGTCTGTACTGTACTTCCACAAACATAAGTTACGAAGATCAGACTTTGAAGATGAAGGAAAAAACAACTGGGGTTATTGAGCCCTGCTAAGCTGGGATGCAAGATACACAGAAGAGGATATCAAGGAAATGGTTTATTTTATTTCCATCAGGCAATGCAATTCAATGCTGGACAGGCATCTTCAACAGGCCAAAAAAGCTGTTGGCTGTTGCCAGCATTGCCTGATTGAAATAAAATAAACCTTTAACTTGATATCCTCCTCTGTGCCGCTTACATTCCAGCATAGAAGCACTAAGTCACCCCAGGTGTTTTTCCCTTCATCCTCATTCCATTGCCATAAACCTAGCGAGTCTGTGGTCCAGGGGGAGAGCAGCAGCTTGTAAGCTATTTCCTACTCACCACCAGGTGAGCAGCTGTCCATTTACCTTACAACCACCATTTCAATACTGTACCTTCTGCACAATGAGGTGCTGTTCTTCTATTTTTCGCACTTAGAAATATCAGACTTTGATAGATCACTGTTCTTTAACCCTTTCTTGACACCTGCTGTACTGATGGCAGATGTCGGGTATTTAAATATGGTGGGCACTCAGGAGCTGAACAGCCAGCATAGTCCTCAGCTCTCCACTGTATTATACACTGCAAACCCCACGGCGATGCCCCACTGATTGCGGGCATCAACTCCTGCTATCACCTCGATCAAAGCTGACCGAGGCGCCATTATACTGACAGAATGAGATCAGGGGGCAGCAATCCATTGTCATGACAGTCGGGAACCTATTGAAGGCTCCCAGGCTCGTCATTCTAGTAATTCTATTACAGACTGCTCTAGACAGGCAGCAATAGAAGCACCGCAATTTTACAATGCATTGCAAAAAAAAGCTAAAAAAATATAATATAAAAATTAAAATCACCCCCTTTCCCTATAACACATATAAAAGTACATAAGTAAAGTAAAATACATACATATTAGATATCCCTGTGACTGAAAATGCCCAGTATACAAACTAATAAAAATATTTTTCAATACGGTCAACGCCATAGCAGGGGGAAAAAAAAAAAGAAATATATCAACTCTTTTTTTTAGATTTTTTGAAGGGTTAAAATGTAAAAAAAAAAAAAAAAAAAAAAAAATATATATATATATATATATATATATGTATAAATTTGGTATCACTGTAATTGTACCAACCCACAAAATACAGGTGACATGTCATTTTGACCCATTCTGAATTTTTTTTCCAGCTTCCCAGTACATTGTACATAATATTAAATGGTACCATTACGAAGCACAATTTGTCCTGCAAAAATCAGAAAAATAAAAAGTTATGGCTTTTGTAAGGCAGAGTAAAAAAAAATGAAAATTGAAAATCAAAAAGTTGCTGTGAATTTGACTGTGTCATGCAAGAAAGAGGTGAGATTTTCCACGTGCATCATCTCAGTGACCTTTAAGATCCAGAGGGAGAGAAAAGGAGGTTCAACTTCCAGAATTGCGGGATGCAAGCCCGGGCTGCAAGGACCAGAAAACGAAGTAGAGAGCGCTTGTAGGTTCACACCAGAGACACGCAATGATGGAGAAGGAACAGAGCAGGGCCTCCTCAGTAATGTCTCAGTAATTTGCAAAATGATCCTCTTAACACCATCCCAAAATGGGGCGAGAACCGTACAAGACCAGAAGACATGGGACATGGTGCCTTCCTCCAATCTTCATCTCCAGCACGTTGGAGGGACCTGCGGAAAGTGTGCATGCAATTTTGTGGGGACTCGATACCACCTGGATAGGATCTTAAAACTGGCTTCCTGGTAGCAAGAGCTGATCAAGGCCTCATGAGTGAGACAAAATATACGTTCTTTCTGTGCCTGGATGATAAATAGGTCCAGATCTGTCTCCCACTTCAAAATAAAAGGGGGGACAGTCTCAGTTGGAGGATCAATCAAAAGCCATTAGATGGCGGCGAGGGAGTGGCGCAGGAGACCGTCACCAATGCAAAAGGGTTCTAAGAGCGTGTATTCAGTCTTAAAGTCCGCGGGGGCCGGGAGAGAATTCACAAAGTGGTGGAGCTGCATATCGCACCAGGCATCAAGAGGGGGGGAGATCAGTCGAGTGAGATATGCCCGGGGTAGTCTGCCAACTAGAATCACTGCATAGGTGGCATACACAATATATCCTGTGGCGACGCCAGTTGCGAAACACCCTGTCAGAAACCCCAGGAGGGAACCTAGGATTTCCCAAGATGGGGTAGCAGGACCAGTCCAGTGGGAGGAAGTGAGTACAAATCAGGCATTGGTTGCAGATTCTAAGCATGGGGCCATTTGTGGGGTGGGAATGGAGAGAAGACATTAAAAGGGATTCAAGGGGGCCATATGCAACTGAATCATACAGAATGCTTGTTCAATGTACTGTAAACCCAGGGTTTGAGAAAGCTATGTCTACATCAGTCCACTATTCAGGCCTAGGTGGGTAGCAAAGTAATACGATTGCAGGTCAGGGAGGTATTAGCCACCACTATGTTTAGGACGGTAAAGGAGGGTCTCACTAACTCTCGCCGGTTTATCCGACCCTCTCGCCGGTTTATCCGACCAGGTAAATGCTACTTGAATGGAAGAAAGGGCCCAGAAAAAGGAAGATGGAATATGAATGGGTAAGGACTGCATAAGATAAACAAGATGTGGTACGATATTCATTTTAAAGATCGTGCACCTACCGAACCTTGTGAACGTGCCACTCATCCATCTGGTGCAGTCAGTATGGATCAACGCCAGTATGGGTGGGAAATTGAACTGAAAGAGGTCCTTAGGGTCAGGTGTGAGTTGGACTGCTAGGTAATCTAAAGCGCGGGTCAACCAATGGAAAGGATTGGCTCAGGGAGGAAACTTGCGGGGTAGAGAGAGTCACGTTGAGTGCCTCCAATTTGGAGAAATTAATCTTGAAATTGGAGAGCCTGGAAAAGTCTCGGAAGGCGGACATCAGGCCTCCTTATCTAGTATCAGAAATCAAAGAGGTTGTAAGGTGCTGAAATAACATACAGGGTTTTGCTATGGCCAGATGTTATTTTAATATCTGTAACAGGTGAGCACAATCTCTGGCTTGAGTTGCTGCTAGGTGCTGGCGCAATCAAACTTCTCATGTCTGCATGGTTAGCTGTATATGTATGTTTCTGTATAATTATCACTAATATATATATATATATATATATATATATATATATATATATATATATACAGTGGCTTGCAAAAGTATTCGTACCCCTTGAACTTTTTCACATTTTGTTACAACCACACACTTAAATGTATTTTATTGATATTTTAAGTGATAGACCAACACAAAGTAGCAGATAATTGTAAAGCGGAACGAAAATGATACATGGTTTTCAAAATTTTAATCAAATAAAAATCTGAAAAGTGTGACGTGCAAAAGTATTCAGCCCCCTATATCAATACTTTGTAGAGCCACCTTTAGCTGCAATTACAGCTGCAAGTCTTTTGGGATGAGTCTCTACCAGCTTTGCGCATCTAGAGACTGAGATTTTTGCCCATTCTTCTTTGCAAAATAGCTCAAGCTCAGTCAGATTGGATGGAGAGAGTCTGTGAACAGCAATTTCACTCTTGCCACAGATGCTCAATGGGATTTAGATCTGGACTTTGACAGGGGCCATTCTAATACATGAATATTCTTTGATCTAAACCATTCTACTGTAGCTCTGGCTGTATGTTTAGGGTCATTGTCTTGCTGGAAGGTGAAACTTCTACCCAGTCTCAAGTCTTTTGCAGCCTCCAACAGGTTTTCTTCCAGGATTGCCCTGTAATTTAGCTCCATCCAGCTTAACATCAACTCTGACCAGCTTCTCTGTCCCTGCTGAAGAAAAGCCTCCCCACAGCATGATGCTGCTACCACCATGTTTCACAGTGGGGATGGTGTGTTCAGAATGATGAGCAGTGTTACTTTTCTGCCACACATAGCACTTTGGATTTAGGCCAAAATGTTCAACTTTGGTCTCATCTGACCAGACCACCTTTTTCCACATGTTTGCTGTGTCCCCTATACGACTTGTGGCAAAGTGCAAACGGCACTTCTTATGTCTTTCTTTCAACAATGGTTTTCTTCTTGCAACTCTTCCATAAAGGCCAGATTTGTGGAGTGCACGACTTATAGTGCAGCTCCTCCAGTGTGACCATAGGCCTCTTGGCTGCTTCTCTGACCAGTGCTCTCCTTGCTCGATCTGTCAGTTTAGGTGGATGGCCATGTCTTGGTAGGTTTGCAGTTGTCGAATACTTTTTCCATTTTTGGATGGTGGATTGAACAGTGCTCCTTGGGATGCTGAAAGCTTGGGATATGTTTTTATAACCTAACCCTACTTTAAACTTCTCCACAACTTCATCTCTGACCTGTCTGGTGAGTTCCTTAGTCTTCATGATGCTGTTTGTTCACTTGTGTTCTCTAACAAACCACTAAGGCCTTCACAGAACAGCTGTATTTATACTGAGACTAAATTACACAAAGCTGGACTCTATTAACTAATTAAGTGACTTCTGAAGGCAATTGATTGCACTGGATTTTATTTAGGGGTATCAGACTACAGGGGACTGAATACTTTTGCACGTCACAATTTTTAGATTTTTATTTGATTAAAATTTAGAAAACCATGTATCATTTTCCTTCCACTTCACAATTATGTGCTACTTTGTGTTGGTCTATCACTTAAAAGCTCAATAAAATACATTTAACTCTAGGTTCACACCTGCGTTCGGGAACCTGAACGGAAACCTAATCCGCTTAAAAAAGTGGTTACCTGCGGAGACTATAATGGGGTACGTCGGGTTTCC
The DNA here is from genome assembly GCA_947044405.1 of Leptodactylus fallax. NCBI lineage: Eukaryota > Metazoa > Chordata > Amphibia > Anura > Leptodactylidae > Leptodactylus > Leptodactylus fallax. The sequence continues at coordinate 2,918,206 of CAMRHE010000241.1, read as the reverse complement.
GCCCGAAAAGGGCGAAAAAATGTAAAGAGAAAAGCATTGCATGCTGCACTTTTCTCTCCGAACTTTTGTAAACGGGTTCGGGGAAGGAAACCCCAAACGGAGAGCAGTCGCAGATGTGAACCCAGCCTTAGGCTAGTTGCAGACCACCTTGTGTATTTTGTGGTCAGCAAACTAGTAATTAGTGTTCAGTTTTTGTGGACAGAGAGTACTCAGTGTGTGTTTAGTGTGTCTTCAGTATCAGTGAAGTATGTCCGGAAAAAAAGGACAGTGTGCCATCAGTGTGTGATCCTAGTTTGCGGATCCACCAAAAAAAAACAAAAAAAAAAAACACAGGAGACATCTAGTGATATCCCTAGCTTGTCCGGGAAAACGGACGGCACACTGATGACACACTGAGTACATCAGTGTGCCGTCCTAGGTTTTTAGTCTCCCATAGGCTTCTATGGACAAGTCCGTTCAGCAAACACTGAACAGAATAGGGCCTGTTCTATATTATGCGGCACGAACTCTCGTCCGGCACACTGATCAGTGGAAATCACAGTCGTGTGCATGTGCCCATAGAGATGAATGGGTTAGTGTGCTATCCGGGAAAAACACGGATAGCACACTAATCTCGCCAACAACCGTCTGCAAGGGGCCTAAGTTTGTGGTCGTAAAGTGACAAAATGTGAAAAAGTTCAAGAGGCAAGCTGCTTTGTCTATAACATGTATTTACACTAACATTTCATTTGTTTTATTTTCATGTATTACATTTTTTTTATCATTACTTCATTCAACAGTCTTCATTTACATTAACTGCAGCTGCACTCACATCAACTGCAAGTTAGGAAATTTTTTTGCACAAAAACTAAAAGAGCAAAAGCAAGATGGACAATAAAAAGTATAAACAAACTTGTGCTTTCAGGTCTGCAAGTTGTGTTTGTATTACAATCACATTAAAACAGAAAAACAACAATCACATTAAACAGAAAACAACTCACGAAATGATAATTCCATTGTCAATAGAGAAGCTATCCGAAGGTAAACCTGCAATGTTCCAAGCTCTAATTTTCACAGGCTCGCCTAACGTGCTGGCGAGAGAGTAGTCTTCAGAACAGGGTATATTCTTATCCTTGCACATTAAGCTCCATTCTTTTGTTTGCATCTGCAAGATCAAATATTAAAAGTAAAAACATGTTTGTTTAACTTAAAGGAAGCCCCTAATGCATTCCAACCCCTAATGCATGTTTGATACTGATGACTTGTCTATAGGAACAATAAAAAAAAATCTAAAAAATACTATTCTGTTAAATCATGTTAGGAATTTTTTAGTATTTTGGTGACTTTTCAATTTTCCATGCTAATTAAAAAAAAAACATCCTCAGTACTCACATTATCCACTAAGCCAAGTTATGTGTTTATACTTCCTCTGCTGTCACCTCACCAATGATCACAGATATCATGTACAGTATATGTAGATAAGACATAGAATCCACCAAACACAATAGGTAATTTCACGTTTTAACTACTCCCCTTTCTGCATACTTACTTCTGTACAGGTCACAAAGCATGCCTAGAAAAATCTCGTATAGAAATAAATAAGGTCTGCTCCAGACTATTATGTCTATGGTCTATGTTCCATCTACAGGAAACAGAAAGTGGCATACTAATTTAGGCTTAAAGGCGTTGTCCATGGGGGAAGGAGGCCAGGGAAGGGGAAACATTAAAAAAAAAAAAAGAATCTCACCTGGCTCTGGCACTTCGTTGTTTGCCACTGCTGTCTGATCCAGCGGGTACTAGTGCTTGTGCCAACAGAGGTCATACGTGGCACGTGACCACTGAGGCCAATCAGTGGCCTTAGCAGCCACAGGCAAGGAACCAGTGATTTTTAGCATGTTTTTTACAATTTAGTAAGGGAATTGGCTAAGCTTTAAAGTAGAACAGACACTTTTTAAAATATTTTTTAGCAATGGACATTTTGTAAATAGCAGTGCTAGTAATTTGTTCACTTGGTACTCTGTATTTTAAAATACAGCCTCCTAATAAGGAGAATAGAGGCCCTGGTGGCGGAAGATTCCTCCGATCCCTCCAAATTTGATGCTCTCTGGCGGCCTTGGGTGGTGTTCCAGGAGTCGACTGAGTTCTCCTCTTTCTTCTCCTGATCCGGAACTACTCTACTTTACTGTTCTCCTTCCCTTTTCCTCTTAAGAGGTTACTGGTCGTTCTACCCTCCCCTCCTCACTTCCCCACCTGTGTCTACCTGTGTGTTGTTCCTGCTGTGTGTCTCCTCTGTTTGTCTGTCTGTCCCTCGTTTCTCCGCAGACAATGTTATACAGCTTCCATATACCTGGGCCTTCACCCCTTTTTGTACATTGTATCCTCAAACTGTGGGCGGGGTTCTCCCCTAGCCTCTTATGTTTAGGCGAGGCCGGCGTGCCTTTGCACCTCTTGCTTGTTTATAATATTGTTATTATTGTTTTGTTTCTTTTTCCTTATTTTCTCCTCTTTTGTATTGTATTTAAAAAATTTTTTCATAAACATTGCTTAGACATCAAATACAGCTGCCTTTTTAATTCCCACACTATGTCTGACCTGCCAGTTCATACAGCTTCTGCTGTGTGGACCAGAAGGCATTGTTTGTCTATGCAAGTCTATGCATGTTAGTCTCAATGTTGCATATAAGGTTAATTACCTAAATATGCTAGAACTCTAAACTATAAGGTAGTTAGATCATTAGTATAAGCAGGAGCATTGTTATAGGCAGGGCAGCAGTAACAATTGCTACCGGAGCTTTAGGGGGTCCAAATTACAACATAAGAAGACATTGGTATTATTAAAAAACCATGGTAAAGGGTTCAAATTATGCTTCTGAGTATAAGAATTATTTGGTTTTATATTTAACTAAGGAGACTATTAATTATGGTTGTGATTAACTTTTGGAGGTTTCCCTTTTACCCCTTCACTCCTCTGCTCACTAATTTTATTACTTTGTATAGGGTATATACAGGTGCATCTCAATAAATTATAATATCTTTGAAACATTCATTCATTTCAGTAATTCAATTCATAATCAGCGTCTTCCATGATTGTGTGCCCTACTGAAAACCAACAGCAAAAACCATGAGCATCAGTATACAATCGCACAAGGTATACTTGGAGATCTACAGTGGGGTAAAAAAGTATTTAGTCAGCCACCAATTGAGCAAGTTCTCCCACTTAAAAAGATGAGGCCTGTAATTGTCATCATAGGTAGACCTCAACTATGAGAGACAAAATGAGAAAACATATCTAGAAAATCACATTGTCTGATTTTTTAAGAATTTATTTACAAATTATGGTGGAAAATAAGTATTTGGTCACCTACAAACAAGCAAGATTTCTGGCTCTCACAGACCTGTAACTTCTTCTGTAAGAGGCTCCTCTGTCCTCCACTCATTACCTGTAGTAATGACACCTGTTTGACATTATCATCAGTATAAAAGACACCTGTCCACAACCTCAAACAGTCACACTCCAAACTCCACTATGGTGAAGACCAAAGAGCTGTGGAAGGACACCAGAAACAAAATTGTAGACCTGCACCAGGCTGGGAAGACTGAAGCTGCAATAGGCAAGCAGTTTGGTGTGAAGAAATCAACTGTGGGAGAAATAATTAGAAAATGGAAGACATACACGACCATTGATAATCTCCCTCGATAAGGGGCTCCACGCAAGATCTCACCCCGTGGGGTCAAAATGATCACAAGAACGGTGAGCAAAAATCCCAGAACCACACGGGGGGACCTAGTGAATGACCTGCAGAAAGCTGGGATTAACGTAACAAAGGCTACCGTCAGTAACACACTACGCAGCCAGGGACTCAGATCCTGCAGTGCCAGACATGTGCCCCTGTGTAAGCCAGTACATATCCGGGCCCATCTGAAGTTTGCTAGAGAGCATTTGGATGTTCCAGAAGAGTATTGGGAGAATGTCATATGGTCAGATGAAACCAAAGTAGAACTGTTTGGTAGAAACACAACTCGTCGTGTTTGGAGGAGAGTGAATGCTGAGTTGCATCCAAAGAACACCATACCTACAGTGAAGCATGAGAGTGACAACATCACACTTTGGGGCTGTTTCTCTGCAAAGGGACCAGGACGACTGATCCGTGTACATGAAAGAATGAATGGGGCCATCTATCGTGAGATTTAAGAGTGCAAACCTCCTTCCATCAGCAAGGGCATTGAAGATGAAACGTGGCTGGGTCTTTCAGCATGACAATGATCCCAAGCACACCGCCAGGGCAACGAAGGAGTGGCTTCATATTAAGCATTTCAAGGTCCTGGAGTGGCCTAGCCAGTCTCCAGATCTCAACCCATAGAAAACCTTTGGAGGGAGTTGAAAGTCCGTGTTGCCCAGCGACATCCCCAAAACATCACTGCTCTAGAGGAGATCTGCATGGAGGAATGGGCCAACATACCAACAACAGTGTGTGCCAACCTTGTGAAGACTTACAGAAAACGTTTGACCTCTGTCATTGCCAACAAAGGATATATAACAAAGTATTGAGATGAACTTTTGTTATTGACCAAATACTTATTTTCCAGCATAATTTGCAAATAAATTCTTTAAAAATCAGACAATGTTATTTTCTGGATTTGTTTTCTCATTTTGTCTCTCATAGTTGAGGTCTACCTATGATGTCAATTACAGGCCTCTCTCATCTTTTTAAGTGGGAGAACTTGCACAATTGGTGACTGACTAAATACTTTTTTTTCCCCACTGTATACCACTTGCACCAGAATATCAATTATAATTCAAAGCACTGATGAAACAAATCTTAAAACTTAACATTTAATAGTTATATTAAAATACATAAGGGCCCCCAACAAAATTAGAAATCATCACAAATCACTACTATCAACCAATAAAAAAAAGATATGGAAAGATCTTACCAATATCTGATGACGGGAGTGGACCATTGGGAATGCATAATAGGAGAAAAGGAAAGAACCAACAATCCCTATTCTTCCCCTTAATGCTCACCCTAAATCCCATGAATTAACTGCCACCCTGACAAGGGCAGTACCAAACTGAACCCTATTGTTGACCCTGGTTGTCCCTGGTCCCTACGCGTTTCCTGGCACAGTTATGCACCAATCTTCAAGGGACTGACTTTTCAAACTAACCATAATTTCAGGTATATCTGGTCACTTAGAAAACAATACTAAACAAAAAAATGCTGCCTATAGTGGTAGAACAGCACAAGCAAAACAAAACCCCACGGTGAAGGAAAAATGCTGCATGACTACATGTAATGATGATGGTAGGTTTTCATTTAGATAGTTTTTTTTAAATCTTCCCCAGTGTCTACAGTGAGTTAAGTGTGAACATACCCTAACCCTAATGAACTAATGCTACAGGAGCATCTCAATAAATTAGAATATTTTCGAACCGTTCATTCATTTCAGTAATTCAATTCATAGTCAGCGTCTTCCATGATTGTGTGTTCTACTGAACCAGACTGAGGGACCATTTAAAGGCTTAGCAAACCTTGGCAAGTGACACACTGAATTTACAATACTGAACTTTTTTACAATATTCTAATTTTCTTAGATTTGGGTTTTCATTACCTGTAATCCATAATCAACATTTACAGAAATAAAACACTTGAAATAGAACACTCTGTGTGTAAAGAATCTAGAAAATATAGGAGGTCACTTTTTTAATTTAATTACTGAAATAAATAAACATTTCAAAGATATTCTAATCTATTGAGATGCACCTGTAAGTGAAAACATGAGAACCATAGTTTTATAGGAAATGGGATCATAATGAACAGAAGAAAAGAAAGATTAGTGAATTAATTAATTTTTTTTTTCGCCCTTGTCTTCATTTGTCATTCTGAGCATGCACAGAGAAGAATGAAGAGGGAAAAACGAATTTCAAAACAGACACAAACAGATTCGTATCTGTTAGTAATTTGTTTGCCTTCCATAGACCTCAATGTTAAAAAAGACGGCTATGTTGCTGTCTGTTGTGTATTTGTTTGGATAGAACAAAAGTTCTGCAAGTCCAACATTTGTCTCCATCCAAAAGAGCGGATACATGGCGGAAATGCTCCTAAAGCACACCGGCGAATGGCTTTAAAAACCCATTGAAATCAATTGTAATCCGTTCTTCAATGGATCACAAAAACTGATTACCTGAGGAGACACCGACACAGATGTGAGACTAGCCTGACTTTGTTCATCTTAGTTTGGCTAATATGAACTAATTTGCATATTTTTCCCATGGGACAGTGCCTGAAAGCCAGCTCTATATGTACCACTCTGTCTCTTCACTGGAAAACACTACGGCAAAAAACACCACATTTTCTAGTACCTGTAAAGTGGATAGGATTCTGGCTAATCCCATCCACACATTGCGGGAAAAAAATCTGCAGCAGAAATACTGCAATTTCAAAAACAGGTGTGTGGAGACAAAACAGTGGAAAGGCCAGAGCAAGCTGGGAGAAGTTCTGTGTCTTTTCCCTGGATTCCGTTTGTTTGGAGGAAGACTTCTGGATAGCTACTGCTCCCATAATCTCTATTCGAGCACAAAGGTAGTTTTAACTTTATATTTTAATGTAAAATGCAAATTCCACTTCCATACCACACCGAAAGATACATATTAAAATAAGAAGTACGGCTGAAGGTACTATTTGTGAAAGGGCTAAATCTGCTGCAATTGTCTGCAGCAAAGTTGCAGCAAATTCTATATGCAAGATGTGTGGATCTTGCAGTGGATTTATCTGTATTCTAAAATTATGCCATGTGTAAATACACACAACGGAATTTGGAGAGGAATTTGAGGTGGTCTTCTGCGTCAGATTCCTCTTCAAATTCTAGCCTTGTGCAACCTGCGGTGGAAAGATGAAGCAGAGCTTGGCTTTCTACCATGGATTTAATCGCTGTCTATCTTTAAGAACAGTTGGGCTACTCGGGCAGTCCCATACCACAATTCAAAACAAAGAATGCACGGGTTGATCGAGCAGGGGGCTTCATTTTCAGCATCCATCACTGACTCCCATTGAAAACAACGGTAGGCTAATTCCTGATGGAAACTGGAGCTGATTTGGAGGCAGAATCCGCCTCAAAATCAGCTGCAACTTCCTCTGTATGAACTGCCTGCTTCATCAAAGCATCTCCCATGGAAATGGTCATTTAGGGCATATCAATATCATTAAGGGGGCAACAACCGAAACAGAAACCCTGCAAAGGTTGACTACTGTAGCACTGAGATGTGTAGACATGACAAGAGATTTTCACATGGAATGTGCATTTCAAGGAAAGCCCTTTATGACTGCTTAGGGATTCAGCTGCCAGATGTACAGCAATCTGCCCAGTATTTTTAAGAAGATGAAAGTCATTAAAATGGGCAGTGACATTAACCCTTGCTTGCTTATAACGCTACGTCAGTGTGGTTAGATGAGAATGCTACTTCGCTAATGATAACAATATTTAACATGGAAAATCCAGTCATTGATTCATTCTGAATATTGAGAAGCTCTGAATACTATTTTCTGGCAATCACACATTTTATAACGAAGAAGTGCAATTTTAGAAACAACAGGTAATATTATCTCTGGGTAGATAATTACTCCTTGTAAAACACTGATCTTATAGTCATGTGATAATATAATAAGATTGGTTCAATCTCTCGAGGTGACTGTAAAGGAGAAATCAAGGGAATTGTCATTTATATATTCATAATCCAAAAAAGATAACACTGTACTGACTACTGATATGGACATAATGTGATTATGGCACCAACTGGGATAAATTAATGTTTAATTATGAGGTACCTCATTATTTTTTACACTCTCCTTGGCTGTTAATTTCCCATGTCTTTTCTAACAGAAATCTTGTATTATACAGCTTACATTGCCTAGTTGGTTGCACTTAGAAGTCCAAAATCCAAAATCAATATACATTCAGTGTGATCTTACAGAAAAAGGGTGATTATAACCTAAAGTAAAAATCCTCATCTTGAGCCACTTCCACAAAGAGTCATTCTCTTTTATGCCTAATGCACAATGGCTGCAGATTTCAGGCTTATCCGTAGCAAAATCTGCATGCAAGATTTGTTGATTTTGTGGCAGATTTCACTGTGGCGTAAAATTACGCTACATGTGAATACATCCGCTGGACTTTTCTCATTGTAACCTACTGAACTGGGGGATTTCAGATTCTTGTTTAGCCAGACAGGAGAATACAGAATGTTTTATAACCCATCACAATAAACTATCCCTCATCATGTAAAAGGGTTTATTTGGATTTTAGTAAATACATTTAATAGACAGCAGTTATTAGGAAAAATGTTGCTGAACCTCGCTTGGTACAACCTGCTATAGTTCAGTAGATACACTATATTTTTACTTATGTTTCCATATCTTTAGTGTCACCATTTTATCTTGTTCTGTTCTCAGACTGCATAGTGATCTGCATTCGATCTTTGCCTTCCAGCTTCTCAAACAATGTTATTATTGTCTTGGTTACCAGGCTTTAGCATCCTTACATAACTGCCTGTTAGTACCTGTATGATTTTACAAATAACAAATGTTTAACCCAATAAACAATGCGTGACATCTAAAAGCATATTACGAAATGTAATAGGGGCAGTCATAACAGCAGGATTTTTATCATAGCAGATTAAATCCCTTTTCCCACTGTCTTGCATTACATGAAAAATCACACTCATAGGAACACAAAAGACATCCTGCAGAGCATGGGATATTAGTAAGAAGCTGTCTCAGCTGAACCTTGTATGATGCAAATAATAGTTTTTGAGACATAAACCAAATCTAATTTCATATTTTACAGGTTTCAATTTATAGTGGCTTAGGGCAAACAGCCACATTTTCTGGCTAAATAAAAATGATATAACTCAAGCAACTAGAATGGAGTATTTCTATCTAGTACTTTATATTGTATACATTTCATAGATTTCAGTTGTTTGTTTGCACAAATGTTTATGGTTTTAAAACAGGGCCACACATGTGCGGACATGCTGCCGAATTTCCCGCAGCATGCTCTCCTGCAAGTTGCTGCAGCAAAAAACACCCAAAGTCCTGGTGCATCCATTGGACACTTGTAATTTGGATGTAGAGGTGCACCCATTTGCATTAAGGGGTTAATATCCAAGCATTTGTTGTCACCTGGTAAATTTAGAAGAATAGGGAAGTGCCTCACACTGGGGTAGGTATATGACTATTTAGATGCCAGTTTTCTGGCATTAGAAAAAGTCATAAAGTTTTGAACAAGCCCTTTTGCAACTTTTGACCCATTTTTGCCACACTTTTTTTTTTCTGGAGCGGTGTGGCTTCACAAATTTAAAAACACATTTATTTTTTTTTAATTATTATTTAATGCTGCTGCTACTCACAGCGGTCACATTCTCTTTGTAAATAGGTCACCACTGAGGACTGTGATAGGACATCACTGGTGACATCAGCCAGGGGACCTGTATACAGAAGAACAGAGGTCCTGCCCCTGGAAATGGAGGCCCAGGAAGAGGTGAGTGCTTTATCCCTTATTACAAACCCTGTCCTACTACATTTGTGAAAACAGGTATCTGCGAAACGACAAATCCAGCAGAGCACTGTGGCTTCCGTTATCAATAAAGGACACAGCGCAAATGAGAATATAACGTAAAACAAATGGAATTGCATACAGTTTATATAACATACAACAACACTGTTTTAGGTCAGGGCCCCACGTTGCAAATACGCAAAAAAACACTGCATTTTATATTACCTGCAAAGTGGATTCTGGCTAATCCCATCCACACATTGCAGAAAAAAATCTGCATCGGAAATGTTGCGATTTAAAAGACGCAAGCGTTTTTGCAAGTCGCAGCATGTCATTTATGCCTACGGTAAACTCTACGCACTTTCTGTGAAAAACACTGCAGCCACTGGCTTTTCCGCAGCTTTATTTTACAACAATCCTCTGTATTGGGCATAGCTTTAGGCTAAGTCCCCATGTTGCGAAAACAGAGCTTTTTGGTTGCATATTTTGTTGCGTTTTTTTGAGCCAATGCCAGGAGTGCATAGAGCAAATAGTAGAAGTATAAGTACTTCCTCTATGTTTCCCATTCCTTTTGTAGCCATTCTTGGCTATGGCTCAAAAAACCGCACTAAAATCTACAATAGCTGCGTTTCCGCAATGTGGGACCTCAGCCTTAGAGTTTTAGTCAAGCATATATAGGGGTCAAAGTTATTGGGACCGCTAAAGACTATTTAAATAAAACCAAAGAAATGTACATCTTTAGACAAAAGTATTTATTGCTAGTCTCTAGAAAACCTACATTTATTTTAGTATACATTTACCTCTTTCAGTGACAATGTTACTCCAGGGCCAACTCAACTGTTACATCAACCATCCCAGTCCAACACAATTCTAAGTGTTAATTTCAATTAGATTTCTATCCATAAAGTGACAGAAATGCAATGAGTTATAAAAGATCTAATCTTTAACTAAAATGTCAGATTTCATGCCCCTATTAATAAACAGAGTATCATTTGCAGGAGCACAGAAACCTAGCTGCAGAAAATCTGTGCAAGCTTCACATAGCAACATGTCTATTCTTGGAGAATGATTCTTCAGTCAATTACCAATTAAAAGAAATTCCATTTGTAGAAACACATTTCTGTATTCTAAACGTGTATACTAGAAGTGATTGATGTGCAATGTAAATGAGTTTAACTACAGAAGTTTTCTGAAATAATGAAAAAATTAACTGCAGCTTTGTATAGTTACACAATTATACATCCATGTCTGCATATCTACGACAAGATAACACTACTGCTATTCCTTAACACAGGATCTTATCTAATAAAATCTCCTCACTTTGGCTTATTTTGCTGAGGTACACAGAAGATCAGTGAAACAGACAAAGATCAAAGAATGAGCTGAAACTAAAACTCTGTAGCTGTCTCTATGCATGGGTAACATGGTCTCCTTAGTTTGGTCCAACAGTGACATCTAAAGGAAGTCATTTTAATTACATACATCATATTCACTATAGAAACACATTTAAAATATTAAATGTAAATGTCAAGCTACAAGCAAAAAGCAAATTAGATGTGCTACACAAGCTGAATAAAAATAGTACTAGGCACCATGCACGTGGCAGAGAGTCTGCACAGTGGTGCACAGCGTCCTGGAGCCCGTATGGTGAAATAGGAAGTCAGCACTGAATCCAATGTAAAATGCCACAAATGGTTTCTATTATGCAATGCATTAATACAACAGAAAAATATCATTAGGAAATTGGAGGGCTGCAAATGTACAGTACTGCCTATAAACTTCTAAAGCTTTTACCAAAATGTGCATGAGATCTGAGACAAACCTTCAGGTTAAGGCCCCATGTAGCGAGCTGCAGCCAAAAGCAGTGGAAACGCAGAATCCCATCCACTTTGCAGGCCACTATGCACTTTGCAGGCCAAATCATGGCATTTTCGCAACATGGGATCCTGGCCTCAAGGGGTTATCCAGCTTCTAATATTCATAGCCTATCCTTAGGATAGGCCATCAATATTAGATCTGTGGGGATCCAAAAGCCAGAATCCTTGCAGATCAGCTGTTCCCAATATTGTTTACTGGCTGGGAGCTCAGTTGCTCACTCGCCGTACAATTTGTAGTTGGGTTTAGGTACTGCAGTGCCCCCACTTCATTGGGGCAGCACTGAAGTACCTAAACTACCTCAACCTATTTTTCATGGGGTGAGCTGGATATTTTTAAGAACCAATCTGGGTTCCGCTACATATAATTTATAAATTGATAGCCAACATAACATACCACAACATAGACTTATAGAAGTAATACTGTGCTCATGAAAATAAATGTACCTCATACAGTACAATACCAACACCATTTTATGCTGCCCACATGGCTCCTTTAATGTGTTTTCTATCTGACAGAGTAGAGTTGTACTACAGACACGCATAGGGAAGAGTCCACACCAATATCATTTGCAAATAGTGGAAGAATCTTAAAGCAAACCTCCAATTATATAACAGCTTTTCATAAAAGATTAATACATTTGAATAGAAGAAATTTTGCAATATATCTTTATTAAAGACAATTATGTTTCCTTCTCCATTTTTTAGGCTGCTCTCCTCTTCCTTATTTTCACTCAAGTCTGTTTATCATACCTCCAGCGCATAAGTCTATGGAGAGGGAAGAGTGAGGAGGGGGCTGTTAATTGCCTCATCCTGTGTAGTGGTAGAGTCTTACAGTATCTTGAAGATAGCCTTGTCAGAAGGACTCTCCCTCACTCACAGTGTAGCAGCAGCCGTATAGCAGAGTGTAATGGCCTCCTCCCCTCTCCATAGACTTCTATGTATAAAGTAATCAAGTAAGTAGGGGAATAGGAAACATATTTCTTTAGTAAGATATATTGCTAAGTTTCTTATGTTTACCTGTACTATTCATTTATGAAAACTTGTTTTATAATTGGAGGTACACTTTAATCTTCTGTTATGGATAACCTGACTAATATTGTGCTAAACACTGATCTGTTAGTTGAAAATTACAAACACTTCATGGAGTTTTAATTGGAAACCACAGCTACTCTGTCTTTGATAGAAAGAAGTTTGGTGACATTCAGTAGAAGATATATACTTTTTGATCTTCACAACAACAGCTCATTAGCAGGGAGAAGATATAATGGCAGTCACAAAGAATGGACACACACAAATGATAAAAAAAAATACTGACACTACTTACAGAAAAGGTCTATCTCAGAATGAAAAGCAAAGATGAAATATAATTTTAGTTGTAAAGGTAATAAGAAACAACTGTATAGCACATATAAATTAAAGGGAGTCTGTCAGCAGTAAATTGGTTATACATCTAGTTACAGTATCTTGTTGCAGTGATTCTACAGTTTCCAAATACGCCTTTGCTTTGAAGACCTTTAATGTAATTTAAAGTAAATCTCTGTTTTATTCAAAGAAAAATGAGAGGAAATAAGCCTTAAGGCATGCCTTAGTTTACTTGGGCTTTGGTGTCAGCTATAGATTCACATTTAAAGCTCTTTCCCTCATTTTCATATGAATAAAACTGCAATTTACATGAAAAAAGGGATCCAAAGCTGAACAACAAGCACAAATTTGGAAACTGTAGAATCACTTCTACAAGATCCTGTGGTGAGCGCTCTAACCAATTTACTGCTGATAGACTCCCATTAAAGGGAGTCTGTCAATCGTACCCAGAATATCAACTCATGCCGATAGATACATTAGATAGATAGATAGATAGATAGATAAATAGATTAGATTAGGGTCACCTGAATCAAACAGTGTTTTCCTCTTGTGAATTGGTGCCCCTATTGCCAACATATCACTGTTTTTGTCAATATGCAAAGTAGCTCTTTGGTGTAATGAGGGATTGGTGTTACTCCAAAGAGGTAAGTCATAACAGGAATTCTATTTGCCATGGTCAGTTTTGGCCACTTTAGGAGTTGGTTTAGTTTCATAGGTCAGATTAGTATTTCGCAGGGTAGAGGTAGAGTTTCATTTTCCCACTCATTACATGCTTCCGTGGGTGTGGCTCCACTGATTTTGGCGCAGTTGGAATTTTTTCTCTAGTCCTCACCATTCCCAAGCAATTGCTTCTGTTAGTTTCATCACAATTAGGTTCTCTGCTGTCAGGTGGGCTGTCCCTGTTTGTCTGTTCCAGCCAAGGACCACCCACCTGACAGTAAAGAGCAGAACTGTGTTGAAACTAACAGCACCGACTGCTTGGGAAAGCTGAGGGCTAGAGAAAAATTTCCAACTGCATCAGAATCAGTGGTACCTATTGAAGGATGCAAAGAGTTGAAGTTGGTGGAGGTGGTGAAAGGTCCTTTTTAAATAGGTTTCAGTAAAACAAAAATGGCCATAGGCATGGGAAGGGGATAAAAACAAACACAGAGGTACAGTACTTGCCCCCTGATTCCCCTCTTGTATTCAGTCTATGTTGCTCCCCGCTGGTGATAGTTGACAGAGCTGCACCTGAGTGGTGTACTGCTAAGGCCAGTGACTGAGAAACCGTTCACCAGAATTTCTCTCCAAAACAGGGTGGAGGATTTGATAACTAATACCCCAGGTGCACACAATAGACAATGTGGCATTTGGAGAGCCTGGACAGTATTTCAGAGTGCTGACCCTATCTCCACACTTGGAACTAGGAATGCCCAGGTATTTGATGGGTACTATTTTCCAGGGTAATAATAAACATTCAATTTGGAAAAGAAATAGAATTATCATTAGTAAACATGGTTTAGTCTACAAATCTGTCTCACCAGCTAAAACAGTGGCACCAGCAAATCAAGTAAAGGATATGTACTATTACCTCCCTTCATAAATTCCATGGTCCAGATGGCCTCATGACGAAGTACTACAAAGTCAGCAATTGTACCTATTTTTACTGTCCTTTACACCACTGTAAATACGCTTCATGAATCCTATAGTTACATAGTACAGCTGAAAAAAGACATATGTCCATCAAGTCCATAAAAGGGATGGGAAAGGGCATGACTGAAGGGACGAAAAATAGGCATTCTATAACATTTCCATAAGCATTAAAGAAAGCATTTCATGTTCTCATGTATATGCGGTTTTATATACTGCTAGAAAGCCGACACTGCACTGAATCCAGCGCACTGTCGGCTTTCCCGGTATGAGCCCCGGTGCTGGAGATATCAGTGCAGTTAGTTTTGGCACCGATATCTCCCCACTGTCAGAAGAGTGTTCTTCACAACTTAGCGTCATCGCTGGGTGGTAAGGAATGCCCTCTCTGACAGTACAGGTCTATGGACGAGTACTGTCACGGGGGGACGTTCCTTACAGCCCAGCGGCGATCATGCTGAGCTATGAGCTATGAATTCAGCGCACTGTCAGCTTTCCCGTTATGTGCCCCAGGGCTGGAGCTAACGGTGGTCTTAGTTTCATCGTCACCGTCTGTAAGGAACGCCCCCTCTGACAGTACAGGGCTATGGACGAGTACAGTCAGGGAGGGCGTTCCTTACCGCCCAGTGATGACGCTGAGCTGTGAGGAACAAGCTCCCCCAGTACAGGGCTATGGAGGAGTACTGTCAGGGAGGACGTTCCTCACAGCCCAGCTAGACTGTCAGGAACGCCCTTCTGACAGTGGGCTGAGATCGGTAACGGCACAAATATCTCCAGCCCCGGGGCACATAACGGGAAAGCAGACAGTGCGCTGAATTCAGCACACTGTTGGCTTTCTAACGGTATATAAAACTGCATGTGCCTGAGGACATGAAAGGTCCTTTTTAAGGGTGCCTATACATGGTTGAAAAACAGCTAATTACTGGGCCACACTGTACTTGATAAGCAGCAAGATCAGCAATTAGCAGTAACTATATGTGGGTGGGCTGCTCTGTTACATATGACCTATCCTCAGGAAATCATCAATAAAAGATCACTGGGAGACCAACACCTGGGGCTCCGCTGATCAGCTCTTACAAGGGGCTGTGAGGTGTTCCCTGTTTGCATCACACAGCCTCTGATTCATATCAGCTGTACAATGTAATTACAGTCTTGTACCATTCACTTCTATGGGATGAGGCTGTAATTGCATTGCTATAAACAACAGCGTGTGATACAGTGAAGAGATCATGCCATTCACCCAAGTACTGCGGCCCCTTCAAACAGCGGCAGTATAGGTCATTAGTAAATAAGAACTGGACAATCTCTTTAAATTTAGGAATTAGAACTTGTAGGGCTCCTAAATTTTTCAGTTTAGGAGCGAATGGCTCCTAGGTATTTTTAGTCTGGAATAAAGCCCTACACAAAACCATGAAATATATTCCCTCCATGTCTTGCTGGAAGATGACTGTGAAAATAGTGTACTGAGGTTATTTAATGCCTTAAATGAGCATTCTGAAAGGAGGCACAACAGACTCAGGTTGCTGCAGATGTAGGTGGACAGTAGTGGAGCATTGCATTTCTCTTTAGTAGTGTCCTCAGATCCAGATATTTTGAAGTAAATTCATGCCTACATGTGTACAAACACTTGCTACAGTTTAGAATTCACTTCTGCGTTGGCTAATGTTGGCTTCATACCAATATAAGACATACCCATAGGTGACTCCTGTATTGTATTTCAGCAGCAGCCCGAAAAACTATTTTACAGACCTGGCTGGTCCCTCACATCCTCTCACATCACCTATTCCTAGAGAAACTTGCATTTTTACTTAGAATGAACTGGTTAAATGCATCTATGCAGAAAGACATTTTTGGGCACCAGTCATATGTTTTGTTGTCTCCAAGCGTTAAGTAGAGAATTTAAGACTGCTTCCAGTTAACTACTTGATGGTCATAAACCCTATTCCTTAATACTATACTCTCTTCGGACATAGGACTTAAATTATATCTTTTTCCTGCATACTTTTTGTTATACAGTTAACGAAAAATTTACTAAACATTTTTGTATATAAAAAAAAAAAAAAGAAAAAATGCTAAAGTTGTATGGAAATTACTGTATACATTTTGTATGATATTTACTTTTAAAGATATATGAAATCAATAAAGTACCTGACGATAACTTGATGTGAAGGCTCCTTGATAAGCCACAATTCCTGATGATATGAGAATATCTCCCGTGAGGTTAATATAAAGTGTTCCAAGCTCTATTGCAGTTTGACTCCATCTTGTTTTTTCTCCACCTAATCCTCCAATCAACTGTTCTGCTCGATCCAGTTTTTTGCTGCACAGATCAACCTGAAAACAATATTATATCATTACTGTGTATAATGGTTCATTATCATCATATAAGTGTTGATTGCTTCTAGAGCTATTTTTATGTTATACAATTGTGTTATGCATATGAGCTGTCAAACCTTGCAGTTGAACAATGTATCCTTCTAATTATTTACAGCAAAAATGTTAATTGTTTCCATTTTTATTCTTAAATAGACATCCCTTTGTCTACCGAGAGTGTCATATTGTCCTCTTCATAATTCTCCCTGAAATGGTTTTGTTCCTGCAGCTCTCTAGCACCTCTGTTAAGCTCTGTGTGAGGAGGAATAATAGGCAAAATGGTCATTTTTCATTGTAATTTAAAAAAAATGAACTAGTGCTACAATGTGAGCATGTAGCATCGACATCCCCATAGTGGGCTCTGAAATAAATTGCTATTGTACACATTTTTTAGTACAAGTTATAACTGCATTTGGTATGCGTATAGTAGACAATGGGTTGAGGACCCACTGTATCACCTAACCGTTTTGGCTCTTGGCCACTCTCCTAAGTATGTTTACTAAGTGGCCTCCTAGTTATTTACCCTTTAATCTCTACAAGGGGATCTAGATTTTGCTTCAGGAAAACCACCAAATTGTTACCTCTTGGAGTGATCCCAACATTGGTGACAGCTGACCAAGCAAGTCAGGGTCTATAGTGCAGAGTACCAAGAGGTCTGACAGAGGCAGAGTCTGAATACTGGCGAAGGTCAGGTTTTGCAGCATTTGTGTTAGGTCAGAGGACAAGCTATATAGTCAGGGCAGACAGAATTTGTGCAAAGTGAGGGAACAGGCAGAAGGTCAGGACTGACAGCACAAATTCAGTGGTCAGAAACAGGGTGGATACACAAAGAGGTAGTCAGGAGATAGTGGCACTTTGATTGAGGAATGTGTATAAGGAAATGTGTGTCCAGGAAACAGCAATATGCACCCAGTCATCCAGTGGTTCAGCAACTTAATTTGCACCTGTCCAAGTTCATAGAGGTGAATTCCTAACCACCCAATATTTCTCTAGGAAAGCTGTCCCTGCCTTATAACACACTGTGTTGAAGAATGTAGCCCACTCCTTGGATATGTCAGTGTAGGGAAAGATGCATACCACCATCAACACATGGAGCAAAAATTATGGAGAGATCCTTTTTGGTTGATTTTTTTTAGCCATTTCTTCCTTTTTCAACAAAGGCACACTGATTGTCTGCCACAATATTTTCGTCAAAATTCTGTAGTTGCCACTGCCATACTGTTAGCATAATAACTAAAGATGGGAAAATCCCAGAAGATTGGTTTCTTCCTGTGTTCAGATGAAGCGAACCCCTGGTTCGTTTCGCTCCGAACTTGTTTGGATAGAACCGGAAGGGAAATTATTATACTCTGGGGTCCCAGACTATAATAGCTGGAGGTGACAAATAAAATAAAAACATCTATACTTACCTTTCATTACATCTTCTTAGCCTCCTTGCGGCAGACGGTGCTCTGTCTCTTACTCCTCGCGGTGTCTGGCGCTCTTCTCTGATGTCATGCACCCAAGGTCACTGCTGAGGCTTGTGAATGTAGGTCAGAGTATAATAATTTACCAACGGAGCCATTTTAGTTCGTCCAAGACTAATTCCAAATTGTTTGGTTTTGTTAAAAAGAATCACTGTGATTAGGTTTATAAAAATTTACTGCTGACAGACTCCCTTCAACAAATTACAGTTATTTGAAATGAACTCCTATCCACAAGATAGGGGGTAACCTGTTGATTGAGGGTCCTAGTGGTTGAATTCCCACCAAAGATCATGAGAATCTTGTACCTCCAAATGAATAAAGATATTCCATTAACTTTTATGGGAAAATTTAAAAAGAAAAGCATACATCTTGGTAAGAAAACTGATCAGACTGCTGCAATATGTATTTTTTAATCAGAATTTCAGTAGAAAAAAGACTTGAGTATAACAACTTTAATACTTGCTTTATACTCATTAGGACCCCAAGTAACCTCCAATAGGTCACACAAATTTATGCAGTATATGTGAGGAAGAAGAGGCATAAAGTGACACACAAGCAACAGCTTTAGGGTGGGTTCACACCTGCGCTTGAGTCCGTCCGCTGCCAATCCGAGTGAAAATCTCGGGAAACAGGATAGGCATCGGATAGCAACAGGTTAGCGACGCATTGGTTAAAAACCCATTCATTTGAATGGGTTTTTAAAGCAATGAGCAGGTGGTTGCTTACACCCTCTGCGCTACGAATCCTTTTTTTTCGTCAGAAACAAAGTCAGACATGCAGGACTTTGTGTCCGACGAAAAAAAAAACGGCTTCGCAGCGCAGAGGGTGTAAGCACACACCCGCACATTGCTTTAAAAGCCCATTCAAATTAATAGGTTTTTAACCAATGCGTTGCTAACCTGTCGCTATCCGATGCCTATCCTGTTTCCCGAGATTTTCACTCAGATTGGCAGCGGATGGACTCAAGCGCAGGTGTGAACCCACCCTTACTTGGCACACCTAGACTCAGGAACAGAATAAGGGCAATAGCAACAACCTAATTCAAACTGAGATAATACAACATATATTTTTTTTGTTACAAATGATAATCTTGAGTCTGTGTATTTGAGACCCCAAAATGTATTTTGTACAGAAAAACACAAAATAATAATGTTCAATAATACATTAATATGTTAGCATTGTAATAATTTTATATCCCTGTATAAAACTAATACAAATATAGTAGAAAAGCCTCATCAATGTCAATAGTACCCAAACTAGCTGTTAGGAAAACACAAACCCTTGACACAAATAAATATTCCATTTTATTGAAGCTCATCAATCTTTCTACACAAAGGCACATAATTGATGCCAACACATTTGTGAGCTGCAGCCCCCAGAAAATAATTTATGTGGTGCTGTCAACACATTATACTGCGCTTAGTGTGAGATGTAAAATGCTAAACACGTTTTACAAGAAGGCCAAAAATGATGACTTAGAACAGACAGAGTTATTATATCATCATCCCAGAACATTTCATGTCTGAAGACTTAACTACATTAAGGAAAGCAGTCACCTGACAGTATCTTAGTGGCACTCAATTTGTTTCTATGGTCATTTTCAGAGATTTACAAATAAATATGAAATTATCTCAGGTAAATTCCAATTCGTATTCCATTGTAAGGTTACTCTGGTAAATAAATTGCATTAATTTTAATCTGCTGAAGCTTTCTGTAAACGACAGAGTACATACACAACATTGTTTCAGCTCACCACATTTTCTGTTATCAAATAATTGTAGATTATATGGTATACCTCAGAAGAAGACTATCAAAAATAAAATTAAAATAAAGCAATATCTGCTTTTCTTCTCCTTGGAGGATATGGTCACCTTTGCAATTTGTATGAAAAATGAATCTACATAGAAATTCCACTGCATACATTGCATTACCTATTACCCTGCTTTAAAAACTACGAATGCCTTTCAATCTCATATTTTTTATAAGTACTTGATTGTATTTTGTGCTAAAAGGCATCTCTGTAAAAAAAAAATTGGACTGTTTGTCTTCTGTAGATTGCATATATTCCAGCTGCACTGAAAGTGTTCTACAGCTTGTCATGTGTTGTAATACATGCAAGCTGCAGAAGGCGGTGCACAGTTTTTAACAAAAAACTTATTACAGAAATCATTTCTAGCAAAAAAAAAAAAAAAAAAAATCTAAAGGTGTCCATAGCTTTTAAAGCCATAATTCACACTCCTGATGGTTGTTATTGAGACAGTCAAGGATACTGGTCAATTTCAACAGCTGAACTACAGTATGTTTAATTTCAACATGCCTGATCCTTTATCCTCTAGGAGATCAGCTGCTGTAAGTACAGTCTACCTACACATACTTGGCCTTGTATGTTACAGCAAAAAAGATTTCCATTTACCTCCTGTTTATGACCAGCTTAAAGGGATTCTACCAAGTTTTAAATGTATCCACGCGGAAGATATTAAGTGTCTGACCAGTGGCAGACACTTAATACCTTCCACACTGGGACCTCCACCAGTCATGACAGCAGGAGATCTGTGTTCTCCCTTATAAATGGAGAAGTGGTCAAATGTCAATGCTTCCGCTCTATTCATTTCTATGGGACTGCCAGACACAGAGCAGCACTGTATCTTGCCTTTATTTGGTGATACAAGTACTTGAGAACTTTGTAAGTCTTAAAATAGGTCAATAAAAGTTTAACATTAAAAATACAAACCTGGTTCTCAAGGTCAGCTTTTCTTTGTTTGTTCTCTTCAAGTTTCTCTTCAAGTTTGGCCAGTTTATCTTGTACCTCCTTCAAAGCTGCCTGCTTCTTCCTCAGACTATCCATAGCAACCTTCAGTTCCCCTTCTGCCTGGTTCAACTTCACTTTTTTAGGGGCCACAACCTTTGCCACCCTAAACAAATGAGAATATTTCATATAAGTAAATTATTGGAATTGAACTTGCCGTACACATACCGTACCGTACACATACCGTATTTTTCACTTTATAAGACACACCTGATGATAAGGTTTTAAAGGAGGAAAATAGAAAAAAAATATTTTGAACCAATTCCTGGACAACCTCTTTAAGAATAAGTACTTAATAATACTTAATACGGCAATTATGTTTTTATTTTTATATAAAGAGGACCTTTCATGTCCTCATGAATATGTGATTTTATACATCGCTAGAAAGCCGACAGTGCACTGAATTCAGCTTTCCCAGTATGTGCCCCCATGGTGGAGATATCAGTGCCGTTAATTTCGGCACCGATATCTCCCCACTTTCAGAAGGGCGGGCCTTACAGCCTAGCGACTCAGCAATGACGCTGAGCTATGAGGAACACCTTCCTGACAGTGGAGAGATATCTCCACCACCGGGGCATATACTGGGAAAGCGTTATATAAAACCGCACATTCATGAGGACATGAAAGGTCCTCTTTAATTTACATAACAATTTTGGGATGGGGATTAATGTTTTGTTGCATTGTTTTTTTTTTTTTATTGTTTATTTCTTTCACAATTTTTTAGTCCCACTTGTGATCTTGTGATAACTTATATAATACATTGCATGGCTTATGCCGTGCAATGCATTATGCAGTCAGTGCAAAACTGACATGCAGTCAGTCTGATAGGGATGTATGGAAGTTAGACATAGGGGCCTCCATTAGGCCCACGGATACCATATTCTGACATCGGCCCCTTGTGATCGCATTTGCGGGGTGCCAATGCCTACATTTAAGAAGTTAACGCCAGATCGACAACCTCTCTGCTCTTTCAAACTGCAGCTGTGTCTGTACTACCGGCAGGTAGCGAAAGGAGAAGAGAGGAGAAGACCCCCACAATTCCAGTGTTCAAACGCCTTTTTATACCCTAATGCCGAAATGGTGGGAAATGGTTAAACAAAAAAATATACATGACTAGATAAAAAGTGAGGCACACACAAATAGATAGTGATAGATAGATAGATAGATAGATAGATAGATAGATAGATAGATAGATACTACAGTACATCAGTTATATTTTCTTACTTATCATAGGAATCCATAGCAATCACCCATTTACACAGCCCCTCAGCAGCTGTAGATGCATTGCGGATTTTGTCTGGAACGAACTCTGCATTGGTAATATATTGCTTCCTTATAATATTCATGTAAGCAGGTGGAATATTATCCTTGTCATATTCATGTAGAGACTGAAGAAATTTCATATCACCCAGTACTCTTTTTGCCGGTCCCCAAAAATCTTCAATCTTTCGTCCAGATCCAGCGGGATCAGGAATTTTATCGGATTTTACTCCCTTCAAAATGCAAATGGCCTCCATGACAAGCTTTACTCCAGCAGGGGGACTTTTCATAGACTTTACCACTGTAATATCCTGATATATAACAAATATACATTAATATACAGTACATATTTTATTAAAGGGTTTATCAGAAAATACATAATTCTAGACAAAAATAATAAAATTGCATATATGCTCTTTTCCTGTTGATAAGGTTGTTTCATATTCCACTGAAAAATTGATCAGTAAAGGAAACAAAAACCCCCACATCTTAAGCATCTTCTGCTCTATATTTAATTAATCATTATCAGACTAATGACAGTACCTTGTAGTGCAGCTTCTACACTTTCTAAAGATGTTTTTCTTCTTCTGCATTGCAGCTCCATTTTAATGAAAATCAGCATTTTATTGTTATGCAAATTAGTTGAAACAAGCCTTAGCCTAAGGCCTCATACTGCGGAAACACAGCTTTTTTTTGTTGCAGGTTTTGCTGCAGTTTTTTGAGCCAAAGCCAAAAATGGCTACAAAAGAAATGGAAAATATATAGGAAGCTCTTATACATCTACCTTCAGCTAATTTCATAATTTTTTTAAGAAAATGGAGCTGCAATGCAGAATAAGAAAAAAATCTTTGGAAAGTTTAGAAGCAGACCTACAAGGTACTCTCATTAGTCTGATACTGATTTTCCTGCTGATTTCCTGGCTACCTTTAACCATTTCTGAAGGACTTGCCTGGGAGCCTCAACAAGGCTCTGGGCTGTCATGAGCACTAGATGACACCCATAATCTTGATGCGTAGGCACCACAGGTAGGCCATTTTCTTTACTTTGGGGGCCAGTTTGAAAGGCTTAATGCCCATGATCGTAGCGGGCTCTGATCACAGGCATTACTGTTGGGTCTCCGCTGAACAGCGTAGACCTGACAGTTATGGCACCTGCTCTGCTTCAGAGTGGGCATCACATTTAAAGACCTGACACCAACCATATTATTATGGCAGATGTAGGAAAAGGGTTAAAGACATTGTTAAAAAAAAAAAACATAATAAATAATAAATGAAGTCAATCTGAAAAATGTTCTTGGTCAGGTGACGACATATATCTAGTTCGTTTCTAAGGCTGGGGCTACAAATAGATTTTGACAGCAAATCCTGTTGTACAACCAAACATTAATGTAAGTAAATGGAGTCACACTGCAGCCCCAAGAATTCTGTGAGCACAACTTTTAGTTGTTTAAACAAAATTGAGCACCGCTGTATTTACTTGCAACCAGAAGTCACTGTCACAGCATCCTCAGGGTCACAATGTGACTCCATTCTTGTATATTAATGAACTTTAGTGGAGAGACAAAAAAAAAAACAACAACGCCGAGCAGCACATAGGGTAATATTGTTTTTTAAAAGTTATCGTATGATAAATGATTGACACAATAAGAATTGCGTAATAAAGGTAGATTACATATGGTGACTAGGACGTGTCCACTTCATAGGGTTGAGAGTTGGTTGGTACGCACAGAGTACAAAATATGTGAATGTATGCAACCGACAGGGTCTGGTGTGAACCAATATGCCCTCAGTTGGTCAGTTCATATAATGACACTCTTGTGAATTGTGATACCGGTATCGATGTACTCTCACCTTATATGGTCTTGTGTGATCACATATGGTATAGTGGACTTGTCCAGTATATGTCACGGTATGTGTGAGCTGCGGAACCTCTGGGCATCAGGATCTCCTGGATCCAGGCGGCATATAGAGTACAAAAATGGTAGGAGAATATCCAAAAAAAGGGAGGTATGGAGACCGCGCTTCACTACAGATACTTTTTATTAAACTCAATAACACAACGCGTTTCGAGGAATACAATCCTCTTTTTCAAGTGTACTAGAGACTGAATAAAAACAAACAGATAACTATGAGAAAGTTACAAATGTAAACAAATAGTGGGCTTACTAAAACTCAAGGGGGGTGTCAGAAGAATATGTCAACTTCACTGAATATGTAAAATTAGTGTAGTGTACTAAAGACAAAAACAAACGGAAAACTGTGGAATAGTTACACTCATAAGTAGATGGTGAGCTTGCTAAAACTTAAAGAGGGAAGAATATGTCAACTACAATGAATATATAAAATTAGTTAAAAGCCCAATATAAAGCTAACATATACATAAGAAACTCATGAAAAGGAAAAAATACTGGGAAAGGAAGAGAATTGTTACAGAATAAAATTATATTAGGCTTTTAACTAATTTTATATATTCATTGTAGTTGACATATTCTTCCCTCATTAAGTTTTAGCAAGCTCACCATCTACTTATGAGTGTAACTATTCCACAATTTTCTGTTTGTTTTTGTCTTTAGTACACTACACTAATTTTACATATTCAGTGTAGTTGACATATTCTTCTGACACTCCCCTTGAGTTTTAGTAAGCCCACTATTTGTTTACGTTTGTAACTTTCTCATAATTATCTGTTTGTTTTTATTCAGTCTCTAGTACACTTGAAAAAGAGGATTGTATTCCTCGAAACGCGTTGTGTTATTGAGTTTAATAAAAAGTATCTGTAGTGAAGCGCGGTCTCCATACCTCCCTTTTTTGGGATATTCTCCTACCATTTTTGTACTCTATATTAATGAAGGAATCAGAGAACAATCTTTGGACACACAATGGGAATCATGGAAATCTGATGTAAAATTGAGTTTGGTATTCTCAAAGAGGTTTAGAGAGGTTTCACTGTATGTCTCTCACTTTTTGAATATACCAGCAAAGGGCTGGGCAATTAATTGAAAAATAACCAAACTGGACCATCAATGTGGATAACCAATTTGCATAAAATCATTATTTTATTAAAATCATTATTGTTATTTCGGTTTGGTTATTGAAGTATTCACAAGCTTTGCCAGCAGTTTCGTTCAGACAAAAAATGTATGAACCGAAACTGCTCTTAATATACTCTGGAGTCTCTTCAGACTCCAGCATATAAATTAGCTGAGCCCCGTAGGATATGAGAAAACATAAAAAACAATGTTACTCACCTCTCCTGGGCTCCATCACTGATCTTTGTCCTCTTACGCACTCCTGAATAATGTCAGGTATGTCTCTTAGGAGGCCCCAGTGGTCACATGGCGTTGTGATGCAAAGACGCAATTGTGACGACATGATGCAGCCTCATCATTCTCTGACATCATTCAGGAGGCCTGAGGACCAGAAGTACCGCTGGAGCCCAAGAGAGATGAGTAACACTGTTTTTTATGTTTGCTCACCTCCTATGGGTCTCTGTTAATTTATATTCTGGGGCCTGAAGAGACCCAAGAGTCTAATAATAGCAGTTTCGGTTCAGCCGTTTTTGGTCTGAATGAAACCGCCAGGCAAACCTCACAAGATGAATCTCACAAGGTTCACCCAACACATGTTCTAAAAGGGGAGTACTTTTTTTAAAGGGGCATGGCCTAAATAATTGTAATTAATCATAACTGAGGTAAAATGCCTGATTGAATTGCGATTTTAATTTAAGCCATAATTGTCTAGCCCTATACCAGTAACAAAACTGTTGTGTAGCCTGGCCTAAATTTGGACAGAATACCTGACCAGGGGTAAAGAGAATGAATCAAATATTACCCAATCAAAGGGACTTGATATAAGAGCATCTGTTTTACTTAACCAAATGCTACAATTGCCTCCTGCAGTAAATATATACAATTCTGATAATACAGTTATAAACAACTCTGAATCAATGAATAGTACAGATGAATATAAGAAACCGTGTAATATATCTTATTTAGAAAATATGTTTTCTTCTCCACTTTTCAGGCTGAGTTACTTTCTAATTATTAGTCTATGAAGAGGGGATGGGGAAGGAAGCAGATGCTAGCTGTTTTAACACTTGTTGATAACAGGCTAACAGTGCACAGAATAAGGCAGTAAATCTACTAACTAGTCAAAAGCAACCTCCTATTCCCACTTCCGTCTCTATAGAGTTCTGTGTATGAGGCTGGATATGGAGAAGGAATTTTGTGCAAACAACTGTCTAACAGAAGATACAGAGCAGGAGATCAACTTAATAAGTGGTGAAGGAAACAGATCTCCTTGACAAGATATATTACAAAGTTTCTTATACTCAAATGCTCTATTCACGCCATTCATTAGGAAAAGTTATGAAAAGTTGTTCATACTAGAGATACACTTTAAGGGTGGGGACAATACAGCTACAGTTAAACCACTTTGAGATAACCACCCAAATTTGTGGTATAAAATAGTTCTCTAGGTCATGGTTTATTCAAAGAAAAGGCACCCACATACAGAACTGTACTTTTTTGCAGGACAATATGTAGTTATTAGTTATACTATTTTGGGGAATGTATGTTGCTTTGATCACTTTTTATTCCTTTTTTTGTGCTATGGCATTTACCATACAGGAAAGACTAATACAGTATATTACAATATTTATTAATATCATAATTGCTCAGTGGTGCTAGCGTAACATCTGCATGGAGTCTGTATGTTTTCCCTGTGTTTGCATGGATTTCCTCTGGGTTCTCCAATTTCCTCCCACAATCCAAACAACATACTGATTTATATCACAATTTATATTGTGAGCCCTATTTGGGACAGTGATGGCAATATCTGCATAGCGCTGTGGAATATGTTGTTCCTAGATAAGTAAGCTAAATAAATAAAACTAAAAGTTGTTAAAAAGGTTTAGTTACATTTTACATTTTTGGGGCATAATGAGCAACTGTAACCAGGAAATACTATGGAACAAGCATACCTGAGCAGTAAGAGTGTCCAATGCAGCCAGGGCAGATTCCAATATGGGCAAAGCTTGAGCCAGGTCACTATCACATTCATCTTTGATTGCTTTGGCAGCCATTGCTTGCTCATTTGCCACAGCCTCATCAGCTTTAACTATCTTTTCAGTCTTGGCCACTTCAATTGACTCTCTCTCAATCACAACCATCATTTCATCCACCTCTCTACTAGCAACCTTCAACTGAGGCTGGAGGGCCTCGAGCTCACTTTGCATGGTGGCGACTTGTGATGATGCTGACTCTAGTTTCTCTAAACCCACTTCATACCTTCTTTTCATTTTCATAACTTCTCTGTAAAAGAAAAAAAAATAATGCAATCTATGTGTTCACAGTTCTTAGGATAGGTCATCAATATCAGATCGGGAAGGGTCCAACAAACTGTTCACAGCAGACAATATACAGAGAACAGAGTCAGAAGCAGATAGTTCAGTTCTCTGTGTAGTGACTTTGCTAAGTTACTGTGGCTCACCTCCTGGTGACTTGCATAGGAGCAAAGCTGCAGTAACCCAGCACAGTCACTACATGGAGAATAGAGCTATCTGCTTCCAGCTCTATTCTCCATATAGCAGATGGTGAGAACATCTAATCAGCAAAGTCCCCTGATGTCAACCCTCACTGGCCTGATGTCCTAAGGATAGGTCATCAGCATTGTTTGCCTGAAAAATCCCTTAAATGCCTGTATTGCAAACAATATTGGCAGTATTGTACAGTATATCAGCACATGGATTAAATCAACTACATATGAAGTCATTTGTCTGAGAACCTGGTGGGAAGCACAGGGCCGTACAATTTGGGTGTTTAAAACAAATGTAAAAGAAATGTTACTTTTAATGGATTTTTACACATATGAGCTACTTAGGAACCAATGATCGAGTAGTACAAAGAAATACTATTTCACATCTGAGTAACTAATAAATAAAGGAGGAAAATAAGCACAGTAAAGCATATAGCCAGGTCTATAATGGGAAGAAAGGATTAGATGTACATCTAATCTGTATCTCCAGAATGTTTCCCCTGAACCGCTTTCCTGCCTAGTGCTGTGTCCACTGTGAATTGGGAGATGGCTGTGCATGTTCAGTTCTCTCCATCCACATCTAAGGAAATCATGAAACATATGCAATTCCCATAGAAGTGAATAGAACAGAGCCACATATGCATACACACCTGTTCCTGTAAAAGGTGGCAGTGGGGGATGCCCATTCAAGAGGTAGGACATCACACATTTATGGCATATCCTGTGGATATACTATGGTCTGAGATGACAAAACTCCATTTGGTTGAATCCACCCACATGTTGAGGAAAAGCTGTGTTTGTTGCAGATTATGCAGCATTTCTTTTGAGCCAAAGCTAAGAAACAGGAAATATAAATAAAGCACCTACACTATGGCTGAAAAAAATTCAGCAAAATCTACAAATAAAACAGCTTTGTGTGGCCTCAATCTAAGGCCAGGGCCCCATGTGGTGTAAACGCTGCGGTTTGCCCATGGCGGAAACGCCACAGAAAAAATCACAACGTTTTATAGTCACAGCAAAGTGGATGGGATTCTAGCAAATCCTATCCCCACTTTGCAATAAAATACGTACAGCGGACACGCTGCAATTTTCAAAACCGTTGCGTTTTTGGAAATCGCAGCATGTCAATTATACCTATGGAAACGCCGGCAGTTTCCCTATAGAATATAATTGAAGCAGAAAGTCCGCAGAGGAAACCTCTCCGAACTTTCCGTGCAAAGCACTGCTGGAAGAAATGCGATGCGTTGCCGTCGAGGTTTTCCCCGCAGCGCTATTTTGCTGCAGGACGCCAAGTAGGGCCTTAACCTCAAGAGGGTTTTATACTATACACATAAAGTGTTAAACAGTGACATAGACTTTCTCACATGCCTGCCATACTGACTTTCCTTCTGGAAATGATGAACAGAATACATCTCATTTAGGAACTGTTTACCCCCTGTAGGTGTAGCTTAGAAATATATTCAATATAAAAGTTATTTCATGTTTATCAAACTAAATCACTCCACAGAAAGTTTTGAGAAGCACAAGCAACTGTGTCTCCTCAAGCATTATGATATGATGATTCACATATGCAACCGCATTTGGCATTCATATAAAATTCTTTGGCATAACATATTTATAGCAATAAATACTTACGACCGTTTTTTCTCCAATAAAGTTTTAAAAGTAGAGATGAGTTCCAAATAAGATGTAGGAGTTACATAATTGTATCTTTGTAGCTCTGCACGAAACTTCTCAGACAAGGTAATAGTTGAAGTGTGGAAGCTTTTGCACATATCAATACATCCATTTCGAATATCTTCTGACATTTCAATATCTTCCAAAAATCGTGTTGCAACAGCTTGGAGTGCATCTTCTGGCCAGGACTAGTTAAATGTTTAAAACAGAGAAAATTAGAAAACCTTAAGCTTCTGCCAATTTTTGCACATAGAGGTGCTTACATAAATGAAACAGGCTTTTAGCAAAGATAAATAATTAACAGTAAGAGTCTGGTTTTATTACTTAAATCATGATTTAACAAGGGCCACCGAAGCTTCAACAGATGTTACGAGTAGAGTAGACACTTTAAGGTAGGCTAATTTAGTGCTAATTTATTAATATCTAATGTAATAAAGTGAGCCATGTTCTGAGAAAAACAAAAAACTATTTGTAATAAGTGAAACTGTAAATATTACCTGAAACCAGTCAATTGTACAGCAATTAACAAGCGCTGGAAACTTGCGAAGACGGTTCCGGAAGGCATCTCCAATTGGACTCATAGCAAGTACAATATGAAGTTGATCTCGGCAACGGTCAACAAACAAGTTGAAGAGAGCAAGGGGGCTTCCATCAGTCTGTTTTGATTTATCTCTCTGTCTATCTATCTGTCGCATTCTTTCACATATTTCTTGTCTTTCATCAGGTGCAAAAAGATTTGGAACCTCTCCAGCATTGAGTAAATTGTTGATATCTTCTAGAAAAGATTCCTTCTTAATTTGGGTATCCGTAAAAAGAAAAACACCTTGCATTTCACCCTCTGTAGATCGACGAAGAATTTGTTTCAAGTCCTCACGCCATTCAGAAGTACCGTAACCTTTTGAAATTTCAACCTGAAAGAGTCTTTGGTCAGCCATGTGAACAGCTAATCGAGTGACAGACTGACGACCGCTTCCCCCAACACCAACAAGAAGGGCATGGCTACGAGGCTGTTTCAAAATGCGAGATATTCTACATATATGTTCAATTGCAAATCTGAACAAAACCAAATTCATTGGTTTTTTACTTATGTTGTTGAATTCTTCTAAATGACTTTCCACAACTAAACGTAGCTTATCAACATCGGTTATTTCTTTATAGTTTGTATCTTCCCTTTTAGGGTCATGAAAATCACAGAACATTAAACTACGCAAATCATCTTCCTCTACTTTGCCATCACCATTGAAATCAAGATGTTGAAAAAGCTGATTAAAGTCTTCTCTCATGTGACTCTTCACAACCTCCTCAATATAGCCAACAAGCCAAGATCTATCTGCATTATCTACCAGGCGATCATAGTAGACTCGTAGTACCTAATTAAAGAAACATACAAATAATTCACATATAAGCATAGTAAATGTAAGAAATTGCAGCTCAGAAATGAATCAAAAGTCTAACTTTAAAAAAATATATAAAGATGCACACACCAAGCAGCCACTGGAAATGTGGTATGAATATAGCTTTAGTTCATATAGGGTAGGGTATGTTCACATTTGACTCACTGTAGACACTAGGGAAGATTTAATAAACTATCTAAATGAAAACCTGTCTGAGCTGCCCATAGCCACCATTCACAGCAAATATTTTGTTCTGTGTTCTGTTCTTAAGAAATTAAACCTGTTCTGTAATTGGTTGCTATGGGCCATTTTTCTTTTATACAGTTTCATAAATCTGCCCTAGTGTTTGTGGTACAAATACATTCCATCATCCTAAATGCAGTTTTTCTACACCATGTGCATGGGAAATAAAAAAATAAAAAATTCTGCTGCATGAATCCTCTAAGACTAATGCCCCAAATAGTGGGCTGCTGCAAAAAGCGATGCGGGGAAAAACCGTGGTGGCAACGCATTGCGGATTTTCCTGCAGCGCTTTTCACAGAAAGTCCACAACCTCTGTAGACTTTTGCTTCCATTCCACCTATAGGGAAACTGCCAGCATTTCCACAGGTATAACTGACATTTTGCT
The DNA here is from genome assembly GCA_947044405.1 of Leptodactylus fallax. NCBI lineage: Eukaryota > Metazoa > Chordata > Amphibia > Anura > Leptodactylidae > Leptodactylus > Leptodactylus fallax. The sequence goes on along the minus strand of CAMRHE010000241.1, from coordinate 2,886,673 downwards.
GCAATTTTGCTGCGACGTGGATGCGTCAATGAATGCTTCTTTTTAAAAAAAGATATATATTAAAGATGGTATTTAACTGTGTACACCTGCACAAATAGTACGTAAAATTTAATCAAAGATTGTAAAGACAGCAATTGTAATCACGCACGACTTGCTGTTGCATATGAAACGATGGTGTCACATGCAACATAAACTCGGACAAGGTTGGGTTTTTGTGAAACTGTTGTGTTGTATTTGCAGCATGTTACATGCGACACCATAGAAATTAATGGCTTTTTTTCACGCGACTTTAGTGTGACTTTAAGTTATCCAACAAATGTCACCATGTAGCCCTAGCCTAAAAGCAACACATGTAGAACATCCATTAGACAGCTGTGTCTCACATGTCAAACTCTTTGCACACTTCTTTGAAATATAAGAATTATATAGTGTCTTGTCTGATAAAAATAGTCCTGTCCATATGCCATATCTCGAGCAGGGAACCACTCAGGCATTATTGAGTTGTCCATGTATTACCTCTAAATAGTCACCATGTAACCACAGATGCAGAGGAGATGTCTGGCCAGACAACTCTTACACTAACAAAATCAGGTGCTTGCAAGGGGTGCCAAGAGTAACTCATAACTATGAATTGTCTGAGCTAGTTTTGGGTTTTGTGTGCTGCAAATTAAACATTTAACTATTGATGAAAAAAGCCAGTTGTCTATGTGAGAGTATTTCTATACCTCATGAACCCATAGGCGTTTTATCAGTAAAGGAGAATCTGATGTCTCAGGACGTGATAAACAAATTCCTTGAATGACACGAGAGAAATCACGAAGATTGAATAGATAGTGCGACTTTGTTGGAGTTGGCAACAGATTTTTCATTGCTTCTTTGTACACCGCCATTGTGCTATGTATAATTTGTGGTGTTAATACTGTGTATTCATTCGGAAAGTTATATCTAAAGAGGAAAAAACAACATTTCTGATTAATAGAAGCAGTAATACATAAATGTGAAGTTTATATATATAAAAACTCAAATCAAATTTTTGTTAGGCTAAGACCCCACACTGCGGAAACACATTTATTGCTGCAGCTTTTAGACACAAAGTCAGGAGTGGCTTGAAAAGGAATGGAAAATATAAAGGAAGCTCATAGACATTTCCCTTCTGTTAAATACACTCCTGGCTTTGGCTCAAAAATGCAGCAAAATCTGCAACAAAAAAAGACTGTGTTTCCGCAACGTAGGACCGTAGCCTTACAGGGAAAATTTTGAACAACTTTTTCAAATGACTGACTGCTAATCTGAAAATTATGTCCTATATACATGTTTATTCTACAAAGAAGAATGTAATGAGTTACAAAATGTAAAAGTCTATGTATAGGCACACAAATCCTTGGGCACCACTTGCCACATGATTTATTTGGATTATCAAAGTTACTTCATGGAGCATAAAATGTAATAGGTGCAAAGTAAGTACTTTGTAATATAATCTCATTAGCAAAGGGAGCTGCCATTTTATAGTAATGTTATAAGGTACTGTATAAGGTACTGTGCTAATAATCCCAATGTTGTCATGTATGTGCTAAACTGATTTCCTGGGAGTAAGCATACATAATAAAATTTCAGATGGCCAGAAAGGAACACTCAGGGATGAAATTGCCAAGGATCCACTTTTTCATTACCTAGCACGACAGCACTTTTTCTGAAAAGAAGGAACTTTTTTTGTCCCACCAACATAAGTACCAGAACTGGTCAAGTACTGAGCACAATTCAAAGACCGCACTTTTGTTTTTTATTTTTTTTTTCAATTTTCGATCAAAACTGCCAGATGACCTGTCAGCTTCACTTGAATGGAGCTACTTACTGTACTTTGCACAGGCAGGGTATATAAAACATATACAGGGTATATAAAAAAAGAACAGTGTAAAATTATAGCCTCGGTATTCATAAATGAGAGAATATAACACATTTTTGTTGCCATGAAAAGAATGACTATCTACCTAAGTTTTATCTACACACTACAAATGTATAACATGCTTTCCACTGGTGACCCGGCAGATATCTAGGCGGTAGTCCAGTTCTGTCCAGATGCGTACCAGTATATCCTCAGATATGGACTCCTCTGTTTCAGTGATATGTCATCTCAGGTTATTCAGAACCTGTAGCTGGGGAGGGCAGACAAACTGAATCCTTGATGTAGGCCCACAGGGTGTTAGGTCTGGCGAACACATAGGCCTGTGCACCATTGGTGAATCTTTGTTTCTGGGAAGGTATTGGTGAAAATTGAAATGGAAAGGTGCACCATCCTGCTTATAGAGGACAATCTGCCAAGCATAGTCTATCTGTGGCATAAGCCAATCCTTTAACATGTCAAGGTTGGAGTGGCCAGTGTCAGTATCTCTTGCAAAAAAGAAGGGACCGCAGACCTGGCACCTGCTCATTACACAGAACAAGTTTATGGTGCTCAAATAGATTTACCATTGATGTTACTTTAAATGTTACTTGCTTACTAAGGCCTTTGCTTTTACAACATCATTTTTGAATCACTCTGTATGTTTTGTGCATTGCTGGGGGTCCCATAGTTTAGATCAGAATATTATAGAATACCCTAAAATTATGCCATATCATTATTACATGAAAATGCACATTTAATAATAGTGTAAAATTTGTTGGACGGATTTTTTATTGTAACGCAAGCTTCCTTGAGTTATTTTAGTAATTTGTTAGGAAAAACAAGTTTGTTCATCAGCTAGATACCCAATGCTCATTTATAGCAACTCCCGGAATATGTAAACATTCCACTTGACATTTACTTTCATTAAGACAACTTTAAAAATATTACAAGCAGGTCATTAAAAGTAATGATGAGACTGATTAGAAAAATACACACTCATATTAAAAAAAATAACAAAATCAACATATGTATCAGGAAATGTACTCATCTCATCATGATTCATTATTGGAAGGCTAAATATATTTGGAAATAAAATATGGAAACTGTATTATTTACAAAATGAGGCATCAGAACGGTTTTTACAGGTGTTCTTTCTACTTAAAAGTTGGACTAAACATGTACAGTAGACACTGTTACCCTGCTCAGGGAAAGTCTACTCCTATGTGAACAACCTGACCTCTCTTCTTGGAGATGAAGCAGATCATTCATGAAACACTCTGCCCGATCACAGAGAGAACTGTTTAGCTGTACAATACAGTTGCACAGCCCTCTCTATCTCATCCCTGCACAGATCTCTATTACCAGTATATGGATTGAAAGCTGAAAAAGTAGTGTTCGGTCTCCAACTACCGTCTGGACAATGCTAGAATGGTGGGTAACCACTGGAGCCCAGGTATGAAGTATTAAGCTCTACACTGCACTAGACAAAAACGTTTCCATTAAGCCATTTTCTGCTGTAGACCACCAAGGGTTTTAACATTAACCCCTTCACTGACCTAGACATCCAGGCCAAAGACCACCATGTACGCTGAACTTAACTCCTTGACTTCCCTGAATTACTAGGGATGGTGTCATTAACTCTTTTTCACAGCTATAGACTACCAGGAATGATGTCATTCACCCTTTATCTTCTCTGCACCACCAGGGATGCTGATAAATACCTCTTGTCTAGATCACCATGGAGACAGACATTAACCTCTTCACTGCCTTTAATGATGGGATAAATAACACTATTTTTGCATAGTGCGGACGTATATGCACATGGAGATACCTAACATGTTTGTTTACTTTATTTTGTTTACATTATGGTTTTTTTTAACTTTCTTTTTAAATTTTTTGTTTTTTTCTCCTGTCCCACAAGAGGAGTTGACCCTGGGATCCTGGCAGCCATGGCAACCACTGGGACCCCGCAAACTCATTGCAGTCAGATCTGTTGGGTGGAAGGGAAATTGATTTTGCCTCCTAACCACTCAGATGCCTGATTACTATTGATCATCTGAGGGCTTCAGCTGCCAGAGTCGGAGTGTAATACAGCCAAGACCCAGAAGTTATGTCACAGGCATGTTAACTAGTAATGGTATTAGTACGGCGCAAAGCGGGAAGGGGCATTATACAGCAATTTTATTTGCTATGTTTTAATTTGACTGGTTTAGGAAAGAGTCCCCAGGTCCCTAAATGCTATGCTCACTAGCTTCAAAGGCTTACAAGGAACATTCACATTCACAGTAGGCCAAGATACAAGAACAGGTACAACACCAATGAAGGCAATCCAAAGTTATCTGTAATACTGTATCTAATTGTAGAATATGACAATAAGTATGAGTAATTGTGGGTATGACACTGTCATGCTCAGGTGGTGCAGAATGAAGTAGTTTTACAGCATTTTATTTTAGCCAAAGACAAGAATAGATTTTAAAATAAATAAAGCATAAAGGAAAGACATAAAAATGAAAGTTTGATTTTTAAAGCAAAATCATGAAATCTGAAATCAAAATGAGAAGTGAAACTATAGCTTTCACTTCTGTTATGTGATAATAGAAGACCATCTATTACCTTACTGAGAGATGCCATTCTAGTATCCTGGAAAATATTGTATACATAGAGTTGTCATCGAATTCATTAATGGTTATAGTGTTGAAATGTCTGAGAAATCGTGGGGTTATTACATTTCTTCCACCACCTAAAAAGCAAGAGAATACAATAATTTAAAATAAGAAAATATAGTATCTGTAACTAAAGCACTGAACCAGTGACCCTGGTAAACATAAGATGAGAAAATATGAAACCAAACCAAGTGACCTTGGAAAATAAGAGAATGTGACTGATACTGGACTCGAAATTCCAAGGCATTCCTAGATTTATTAATGTATTATATCATGTATTCATATTTTCTAATTTGTTATTTTATTAGTCAAATACTACATCTGCCATTAGCAGTGACGGACGGCTACCAGCACCAGGTTAATGGCATTATGGCTACTCCACTGAGGCCAGCACTGCACTCCTCCACAGCCAACATGCCACTGCACCTGGCCTGTCCTGCAACTAGTTCGCAAGAATATAGGCCTTGGTCAGGGATGTCTAAGTCCCACCAGTGGAATTGTTTCTAGGGGCCCACCATCGGGACCCCAGCAGATCAGCGGTACCGAGATAGGGTGGCTAAAGGTAATAACATGTTGGGAGCCATGCTGCTCACCCGCCATACGATGTGCACCACTGCACTACCTAAACCCACTGCTACACTCTGTATGGCAAATGAACAGCGTAATTCCTAGAATTGTTACCATTACCTAGAGCCGCACTGTCCTGGAAAAGCTGATCTGCAGAGGTCCTAAGGACAGGCCATCAGTCTCAAACTGACCTCCAACCTGGCCCACTCAATGAAACCACAAAACCAAACCCTTAAATGTGGAGTCATTCCCACCCTGGGTAACCTGGGCCATGCCTGAAATGAATGGAACTCACCACAGGGGAGCAAAATACAGCTTTTCCTGTGGTGCAATCCACCTCTAAGATGTCAGCGCACACTGCAGCTTCCAGAAACCACTAGAACACTGACCATATGATGGCCTGCACCACTTAAAGTGACATAAGCATATAATACAACACATGACAGAATACCAACATTTCACAATATGTAATATAACAATAAGCCATCCTGCGTCAACCTGCTTGTGCTGCACCTCACTATAACTACATGAGCTATATAGCTAGTGAGTTAACACTTTCAATGCAGCTATCCAAAACCCTTTAAAGTGTATACATCTACACCATATTACACATCTAGCCTGTAATAACCTGCAAGCAATACATTTTTAACTGGCAGTTACAGATAGATTTCACAGTATCTCTTTACTATTAACTTTACTACTAACTGTGAAGTATTAGACTTCATGCACACGGATGTTTTGCAAGCCAAGTGTAAACCCGAATGTCTTCTGGGTCTTGCAGGTCCAATGTGTCCATCCGTTTGGATCTGAATAGTACCTGCTCTAAAAATATCGGACACTGGTATTGCATGAAGCCTTAGACATATGGCATTGTGAGCATATCTGAATACAGACCAGAACACAGAAAAATCTGTGCATTATGTAAAACAAAGTATAGAACAACTTTCCTAATTCTCATCTGAAAATACACAGTGCTAAAAGGCAGAACTTAAATCTAAGGTCAACTAAGAGATTTGTAACATCTATGGTTTTAAGAAGAAAGTACTATAAACATACTTTCAATATACTGTATAAATGCACTTTGTATGTTTTTATTCAAAAAGTATATGTACAGTTTCTCCCTCTTTACAAACATAATTTTAATATAAGCAGCCAAAAATTTTGAAATATGTTTAATACAATCCCCTACGCATTTATTAAAAACATGTTTAAATGGCAGTTATTCTTTACCCAACCAACATAAATTTGTATAAAGTTTGTATCACATCAACCCTATCAACCACTTTTGAGATGAATTGTAGTACTTACTGCAAACCAAGCCTTCTTACACAACATAAGTTTTTAACCTCACAAATTGCACAAAACACAGAAGATACACCCCAAAATTACGTGTTAATCAATATGAAGTGGCCACTTTTGGCCATATAGTGTATATCAGAACAAAGCCAAGTATAATATAATATATTGGCTATATTCACATGACAGTTAAAGAGGACCTGTCACAAAGTAGAAAATGCTAAATAAAATTCATTGTTTGATTCTCACCATTCCCCTGATGAATTTGGTGTTTTACTTTTTAAAACCCATCCACCCACTCAAAAGATATCGGCCCTGGAAGATTATACAGCTCTGATTCTCTAAATGGGCGGTAAATGTTTTTCTATGAGAAAATAAAAGGTTCCCGTCCACATGGAGAATCAGATCTAGTTTACATATAATCTTCCAAGGGCCACATCTTTTGAACGTGCAGATGGGTTTTCAAATTAAAAACACCAAATTGTCCAGGAAAACTGCAAGTATCAAATTATGTATATTATTTAACATTGTCTACTTGGTGACAGGTCCTCTTTAACACAGATGCATTAAAATTCATTCATGTGAATGGGGGCTATTCACATGACTGATATTTTGATAGCTCATTGTAATAGAATCTGAAAATATAGGTCATATTCTATTTTTATCCGTTTTCACAGATACCGCCTACCCTGAAATGTACAAGGGTTCCATGAAAACGGGCGTCCCTCGGATGCAAAACAGCCGTGTGAATGTATCCTTACATTGCATAATACATTCATTAGTGTTACATTGTTGTAATATTTATCACATTGAAATTTGTTCTAATAAGAGGAAAAATAAGACAAATGTAGTAATACATGTTAAATAGTATCATTTTTTCTGCTATGAGGTCTGGGGTAAGTGATCTGTGCTGATACAACACAAGCCATTGACTTTCTATCTGTACTAAGTATATGCAAAAACAATGAACTCTGTACTATGAATTATATACTGGGGCTTTTGCTTATGCAACCAATGGTATAAAGTTATGTCGAAAATTACCTGCCGGTCCCATAGCACATATGATTTGTATATCAATTAGCTTGATCATGGAGCAGTCTTTCAGATCATACCAGTTCCAATGATCCAACCACTGGCGAAGTAATTCTACAGGAGGTTGAGCACCATAAACCTCTCTGGCAGGCATGTTCACATCATCTACGAAAACCACCTAGAAAAAAAATAAGATCATGTGAATAATGAATATCTATACACTAAACATGAATTGTTAGTATTAAGGATGGAACATTTATGTTTTTTAAACTGAAACTCAATCTAAGGCCCCATATTACAGAAAGGATGCTATTTTTTGTTGCAGATTTTGCTGTGGTTTTTTGAGGCAAAGGCAAGAGTGAATTTAAAGGGGTTGTCCGGGATAAAATGCAATTTCTACACTAATCTAAACACCCTCCGCAGCCTAATTTCTAAATTACTTACTTTAGCAAAAATGTATATTTACCGCTCCAGGCACATTTTCTGATTATCCAGTGATTTTAACATTTCCCCGTTTCCGGAAACGGAACGTCACCAATGCTACCCCCCCCCCCCCCATCACACTTACCTGTCTTCCTGTCCAGACTCCTTCTGTGGGTACATCTCCTCCTCTTCCTTGACATCTCCCGGCGTGTGATCAATAGAACCGGAATCCCAGCATTGCATCTCTATTGCACAGGCATGGGAAGCCAAAGGAGTATCCCACGTCTGCGCAGTAGAGGTGGAGTGCTGACTACAGCGCAATGCCGGGACTATTGCGCAAGTGCCAGCAGACGTCAAAGAGGAGTGGCAAGCAGGTCAGAAAAAGGAGAAAGTGGCACAATTTTGGCAAATGTTTTGCACCAGAAAACTGCTGTGACAAATTCCCACCAATATCCATATAAATATATAACCTGAATATCGTAATTGTTACCGTTTTCTTTCCTAGCGGAGGACCAAACACTCCTTTTCTTCTTTTGTCAAGCTTGGACATAATAATGTTCTGAGTCTGAGCTGCTGTCGTCTGAGCTGAAAAATTGATCAGCAATGGTTTGTATGTCTCCTTATCCAAATTATTTAACAGGAAATCCTAGAAATGAATATTTATAACAATAAGAATTGTTTTTTTTTCTGTTTCAAACCTTACAAAATCTAAACAAATACACCTTTAGGCTCCAGGCACACGAGCGTGTGCAGTGTGTGAGTCAGTGAAAACAAAATGGATGGCACACAGATTGGTATCCAAGTATTGTCCATGATGTTCACTGGCCCATACACTTGAATGAATTGGCAGAGCCGCTAAAATGGACAGGTATAGGACTTGCTTCATATTCTGTAGCTCTGTTCCATGGCACAGACACACAGCACGTAATTGGAGATTACATACGGAAAATAACTATGGTCATGTGCATGAAGACTTAAACAAACGTTATTCTGATTTGGAACTTTTTTGCATCCAGTTGTTTACCTAAGGATAAAAATGCTAAAAAACTTGATGGCTTTTCTGGGTCTTGTAGATGTTGATAAAATAACAGAACTCTTCACATGGATTGTTTAATTCAAGCAATCTAAAAATGCTAAGGCCATGTTCTCACACAGTGAAATAAATTGCAAATAACCTCTAAACACATGATTATGTGAATATTGCAATTAGAGAATACGCCAGTTTAGTATAAGGCATCATATAGTGTTTTGACCACATTTTTGTTGCATTCACTGTGTTTTTTTACCATATGCAGTGAAACTTCTCCAAAAGACTGCCTCTTCGAGAAGACCACCTCCTTCCCCAAAGCACATTTTTGTGATTTATTTTCAGTTTCCTATACTAGCTATCTTCTTTGAGAAGGCCACCTCTCTAGAAAATCACTTTTTCATGCACATTTGGGTGATTGTCTCAAAGAGGTTTCACTGTGGTTTTGAGTCTGGTGCTTTTTTAAGCAATTCATCAGGTCTTTTGGGGCTATTGTTCTTATAACCCTCCAATTAACGAAAACAATACCGAAATACAATGTATGTTCTAACTATAAAAAATCCCAATGCATTTTAATATATAAAATTTTGGCCAGAATTATAATTTTATGCATTCTTTAAATCTCTTTTCATGGATTTCTCTATAAAGTATATATTTAAACCCAAGACCTGGATTTGAACCCTGCTGTGAGATCAAAGGAACCTTTCTTTGTGAAAGTGTAAGCCTTGTGAAATTCTTTCTTGATCTCACAGGAAAGAATCTGATCCAGTCATTGCCACTAAATATTAACTTCTTCCCATTGCAGACATTGTTCTTTTTTACATTTTCATTTTCTACTCTCCACCTTCCAAACAACATAACTTTTTTATTTTTCTGTTCATAGAGCCATATTAGGACTTATTTTATACAGGACAAAATGTACTTTCCAATGGTATTATTTAATATTCCATACTCTGTTCTGGGAAGCTGGAAAAAAAAGTCAGAATGAAGTGGAATTAGAAAAAAAATTACAATTGTGGATTTTTGTGAGACAGTGACAAGCAAAGACATGGAGGGAAGACATACTTCCCTTAGGTTTCTGTCATATGCATCTTAGTCTCTAGGGAATGTGTTGTGGGTAGTGAAAAGCCTCATTAGCATATTTTATAAAACTACCTTTTTCAACGGCATATACTGGATTATCTAAAGGTATGATGGTGCTCAGCATGATGTTCTCTACAATGCACTGTGGCTGGTTTAATATCAAGTTTCCTGGTGAGAGACTCCCTTTAAAATAAGTACATACTGTACATATAGGCTGCCGTACAAAGACTTCGAATCTGCCAGCCATACATGCTTATCATACAAAATAAAATATAATATTTTTTTTGTTTACACCAAACAATTCTCCACCTGCAGATTTTTAAGAAGAGTACAGCTAAGGTTGGCAACCTTCATAAATTCTTTCAGTGTTTGCAAAAAAACATGAAGCATCTGTGATTTTTTTAAAGCTGGTTTTGCTTGTATATATAGGGGCAAATTTGAAATGAAATGAAATTGCAACAGAATTGTGGTGCAACATGCAAAAAAAAAAAAAACACTGGCGTATGTACTCTGCACCAAATTTATTATTTGTTTCAGACCTTTTGTGCCTAGTCTGACTAAGGGGTATAGGTTATTGGAAAAATGCTGTGGCTTAGTGGAAAAGGGACGTGATATAAAATTTTGTGCATTCTCAGTTTTTTTCTGGCGTAAACTATGTCAACAAATAGGGGGTGTAAAGTCAGACTAAACAGCCTAAGGCCGTGGCCCCACGTTGTGAAAATGCCTGTTGAGTTTTACAATACTTATAAAGTGGATGGGATTCTGGCTAATCCACACATTGTAGAAAAATATACGCAGTGGAAATGATGCAATTTCAAAAACTGGCACGTTTTTGTAAATAGCATCATCTCAATTATACCTACGGAAACGCTGGTGTTTTCCATATAGGTATAATAGGGACAGAAAGTTCGCAGAGGAAAACTCTGCAGACTTTCTGTGAAAAACACGGCACAAAAAACGCAATGTGTTTGGTCTTTTCCACAGTGAAAGATAAAAGGGGAGGCTAGCCAATCTGGAACAAGCAGGTCAGCTGTATCCAAGAACTGCACCAAAGCCACAGCTCGGTTCAGGAAGTAGATGGCAAATGTTGATTAATTTCAGAGAATGATGAAAAGGAACAAGTGGCTCCACCAATTCACTGTTCCAGTTTCTAATATGAGTTGCAGAGTAAATTGAGAACCATTTTCATCATCCAGGCGCAGCGTGACAAATCAGGCAGAAATTCAACTTGAGGATCTTCAAAACTGACAGGTCCCCACTTTCTAAAGGATCTCCTCTTTTTATCTCATGAAATGAACCCGACAGTAGTGACTCTTCCACTTTAAGTTAAGTGATAGTCCAGGGCAAAGGTGGTTTACAGAGATGGTGCAAAGTTCTGCTTTTAATTTTGTTATAATTGTTTTGATTCTGTGGATAGAGTCCAGATTTTTCTTTGTGGAACAGTCACTGAGGACAGCCCAGAGATAATTAAGCTTAAGACATTTGTTGAATGCAGGGTGAACGAAGGGTGGACATATCACATGTGCAGCTGGTTCAGCTGCAGAATGGCTCATGGAGGGAAGGGGACACACTCAGCTGTTACATGAAGCAAAGGGGTCAGCCAGGCAGCACGGAGACGGAGAGTATTTGTTGGGAGAACCTCACAAGGCCGTATTGTTCAGATCGAACTGGTCCAAAACGAAACTGCTATTATACTGTGGGGTCTCTTCAGACCCCAGAGTATAATGAGCAGAGGCCCAGGGAGGTGATTAAAGATAATAAACAGTGTTACTTTTCTCTGTTGGGCCCTAGAGCAGGTCTTATGTCCTCCTCTGGTCTTTAAGACATCACAAATGACGTTGGTGACATGATGCAAAATTACTTTGACGTAACCCACGTGATGTCTCTAAGGCCAGAAGAGGCTAGAAAACCCACACAGGAGCCCAGGAGAGGTAAGTAACACTGTTCATTATTTAATCACCTTCCCTGTGCCTCCGCTCATTATACTCTGGGGTCTGAAGAGATCCCACAGTATAATAATGGTTTGTGGGTGGCAAACCCCAAAAAATTGTAAACAAAACTGTATGGGCCACTATAGGGAATTATAGTGTGCAGAGGAGCTACTGTGAGACATTATACTGTGGGGTGGGGCCACTATAGGAAATTACAGTGTGCAGAGGGGTCACTATGGGACATTATATGTGTGGAGGGGCTACTGTGAGACATTATATTGTATGGGGGCCACTATGGGACATTATAGTGTGTGGAGGGGCCAATATGAAACATTATACTGTGTGGAGGGGCTACTGTGAGATATTATACTGTATGGGGGCCACTATGGGACATTATAGTGTGTGGAGGGGCTACTATGAGAAATTATTCTGTATGGAAGGGCTACTGAGAGACATTATGCTGTGTGGAGGGGCCACTAAGGGACATTATACTATATGAAGGCCACTATGGGACACTATACTGTATGGAGGTCACTATGGGAGATTATACTATATGGAGGCCACTGTGGGACATTATACTGTGTGCACTATGGGACATTATTCTTAAAGAAGAATTGGACAAACTACAAAGGGACGGGGCAGGTGTTTTATTAAGAAAAAAAAAATACTCAGCTCTCCCCAGTGTTCCAAGTTCCGATACCATAGCTTGTTTAGTCGCGCACCATACTTCATTCCCCAGAAGCCCTGCATCCCATGTGACCATTGAGGCCAATTAGTGGGGACGGGGGCCCAGACACATTATTTACACAGGGGGCATCTGCTGTCAGTGTCAACTCCTGCGACAAAATGTACTTCGGCTGCATCAGTTATTCTATCAGATTTTAAGTCAGTTGTTCTGATCCTATGACAGATCAGAACAAAAGATAAAATAACAGTAGTGTGAACCTACCCTAACTCAGTCGTGATGGATGGATTTGCATGTATTTGGAATATATGTATATATATATATATATATATATATATATATATATATATATATATAATTTTTTTTTTGTTGCAAGGAAATTAAGAAAAAATGGGTTTCAACACCATTTAACAATGATAACTAGCCTACGGCAACATGCTAATAGGACAAAAGTAATGTCAGTTTACCATACCAGGAGAAGCTTACATATATGTCAATTGACATCTGTCTAGAGTGAGGTGGTTAAAATGTGGCTGGAAGTCAGTATCATTGAAGCTGCAATGTAGAATGTAAGCAGTATATTCAGGAAGCACCAATGTAAATGAGAAACACACATAAAAACACTATGCGATGACGGATTTTACATTTTTAATCATTCTGTAATGTTTCCTTATGTGCATCTTGTTTTGTTTTGAAATAAAAATCATTTAGTAGGAAAAACGTCTAGAAGCTCACTCCTAGTCACATTATTCAGTCTTGGTTATATAATGTACTCGGAAACACTTTCATGAAAAACATAATAAAGATGAGGCTTATATAATGTATGACATGGGTTAATCTCAGCTTACATTACAACAATATTCTATAACCCAGGTTTCAGACCATAATGCGAATAGAAGTGTATAGAAAGAGAATGTCTGTAAAATATGTAAATTTACACTTTCTAAACACAATATCATTATTCAGTCTTTTATAGTACTGTTACAGAAATTATGTGTGCTACTGTAAGATATCGCATCCAATGATGTCAGTATAACTACTGGCCTGGTAAACAAAATTCCCGGTAGCGATAAACTTATTTAAGATGGAAACATAAAAACCCACACAGGGGATGTTATATGTCTAACAGTAACAATATGATTGATTGAATTTTTAGAACTACTCTAATTAAAACAGAAAAAGATAAGCATGTACAATGACATGAGGCACTGGGGACTACTTAGATGATTGTGAGTGAGATCATTGGGGCATTATTGCTCAAATAAACATTTCATTGCTTGATGCTGCTTGAAAGATGAATGAGTGAAATTCCCATTGATGGATCTAGGGGATAGTCTCTTCTTCTATATGGTCAGAAATAATAAACCATATGAAGCCGTAGTAAAGAAAAGAAATAAAAAGATAATGTGATTTAACATATGGCTGAGAGAATAATTCATTCATCTTTATATTATAGTCAGAGATGATGCAAAACAAGAAATTAACCATTTCCATGTTTAGAATTTAAATTACTGTACAAAATGCATTAGTTTGTATTTATTTGCATTGAAATTTTATACTCAACATGGAGAAAACGGAGTTCATAATCTTCACCCCTCCTCGCACGGCCCTTCTACCTGACCCATCTACCAAAGTTAATGGAACCACACTCACCCCAGTCCCATGGGTCCGCTGCCTTGGGCAGGGCCGGCATTAGGGGGGGGGGCAAACTGGGCAATTGCCCAGGCCCCGTCCCCAAAGGGGCCCCCGGGATACGGAGCCTGATGACTCCGGATCCCGGAGTTAGGCCCGGCCAAATCAATAACAGAAAGGGACCGCAGGGCCCCTTTCCGAGGTGAGTAAAAATAACAAACATTTTTACTCACCTGTCCTTGGCGTCCGACGTCATCTTCTGGCGTTCCGAACATCACCGCTGAGGCCAGGCCTCAGCCTTAGCGATCACGTGGGGCGTGCTGACAGCGTGCCTCACGTAATCGCTGAGACCCAATCACAGGCCTCAGCAGTGACGTCCACAACGCGTGACGTCAGCCGCAGAGAAGAAGAAGAAGCCAGCAGGGATAACGGAGCAGCGCGAGGAGGCCCAGCAGAGGTAAGACAAGGTGAGTATAACTGTTTGTTATTTTCCCTTACCTCCCCTGGGCCTTCGATTATTATACTCTTGGGTCTGAAGAGACCCCAGAATATAATATAATAATAGCACTGTAGGGCCCCTGTGGAGCATTATACTGGGGGCCCCTCTGGCTAGCATGTTATATTCTGTGGGGCCTTTGTGGAAAATTATAATGTGGGGGGGGGCTCTGGAGATAATGTCATATTATGTGGGGCCACTTTGGAGCATTATGCTCTCCAGAGGGGCCCCCCAGTATAATGCTCCACAGTGGCCCCACACAGTATAATATGCTCTCCAGAGGGGCCCCCCAGTATAATGCTCCAAAGTGGCCCCACAGAATATAACATGCTCTTCAGAGCCCCCCCACTTTATAATACGCCATAGAGGCCCCACAGAATATAACATGTTCTCCAGAGGGCCCCCTCCCCAGTATAATGCTCCACAGTGGTCCCACACAGTATAATATGCTCTCCAGAGCCCCCCCAGTATAATGCTCCACGGTTTCCCCACACAGTATAATATGCTCTCCAGAGGGGCCCCCCCAGTATATTATACTGTGTGGGGCCACTGTGGAGCATTATACTGGTGGGGGCTCTGGAGAACATATTATACTGTTTTGGGCCGCTGTGGAGTATTATACTGGGGAAACCTCTCTGGGCAGTATATTATACTGTGTGGGGGCCATTTCTGGAGCATGTTATACTGAGTGGGGTCACTGTGGAGCATTATTCTGGGGGGGCCATCAGAAGAGCATATTATATTGCGTGGCGCCACTGTGGGGCATTATTCGGGGGGAGTAATGAGCATTATACTAGGGGGCCCTCTGGGGATCATATTATACTGCGTGGGGCCTACTGTGGATCATTATACTGGGGGGGACGCTCTGGGGAGCATAATATATTGCGTGGGGCCACTGTGGAGCAAAATACTGGAGGGGGCACTGTGGAGCATTATACTAGCGGGGGCCCTCTGGGAAGCATATTATACTATGGGCCACTGTGGAGCTTTATACTGGGGGAAAGGACAGTGTGGGGAGCCTGTTATACTGTGTGGGGCCACTGTGGAGTGTATTATATTGTGTGGAGCTTTTCGGGAGCATATGATACTCTGTGGGGCCATTGTAGAGCATTATACTGTGGGGGGGACCACTGTGGAGCATTATACTGGGGGAACCCCTCTGGGGAGTATATTATACTGTGTGAAGTTCATTATGGAGCATGTTATACTGTGTTAGGCCACTGTGGAGCATTATACTGGGGGACATTGTGGGGTGCATATTATACTGTATGGAGCATATTATATTGTGTGGGGCTGCTGGGGAGCATATTGCACTGTCTGGGGCCACTAAGGGGTAGTATACTGTGTGGGCCACTGTGGAGTATTATACTGTGTGGAGCCTTACATACCATGTGGGGCCACTATGGGGGGCTCAGGGGAGCATTTTATACTGTGTGGGGTCACTGTGGAGCATTATTTACCATGTGGGGAAACTGGAGGGCTCAGTAGAGCATTTTATACTGTGGAGCATTATATACCTTGTGGAGCATTATACTGTGGGGGGGCTCACAATTCCTGCTATGTCTGCATCACAGCTCCCTCACTATAATCTTGCACATACGTGTAGTGCTCCATGGCCATGTCATTCCCCATACAGTACTCTGCATGAACTGGCCATGGAGTTATTGGGGCCTGCACAGTACTATAGGGGCTGACTGGGAACATACTCAGTAACACCAGATAGTCAGCACATATGTAAGACTTCAGTGAAGGAGTAGGCTATTAGCAGGAAGCTGTTGGGTGGGGCCCCAGAACAAGTTCCTCTGGTGAGCCTAAGGCCCTTCAGTCCGACACTGTATAACGGAGAACTATTATATATAAGGGTGGGTTACTATATATAATTGGGAAACTTAAGTATGAGGGGGCTATTATAAGGGGGAACTATTATTTATAAGATGGGCTATTATTCATAAGGGGGGAACTATTATATATAAGGCATCCAATATAAGGGGGAACTATTATTTATAAGGGGGGGTATAATTGTTAAGTGGGCTTATTTATAAAGAGGGCTATTAGTGATAGTCGGGACTATTATTTATAAGGGTAACTATTATTTATGAGGGGGCTATTATTTATAAGGGAGCAGTATTATTTTTACTGTTATTGTTACTGATAAGGGGGAATATTACTGATACAGGGCACTACTTATCATTTATAAGGGAGTTATTACTGATAAGGGTGTAATATTATTTATAAGCAGGGACTATTATTTATAAGGAGGCGCTATAATAACTGATGACTGGGTGCAAAAATCTATTAGGTGGTACAAAGGTGCTCATTTGAATTGTGTGTGGCAAAATGGGGCTTGTTATTACTTTTTTGATGGCAGAAAGGAGGCGTTATTATAGGGGTTGTCACTGGAAGACGATGGTGTTGTTTACATATCAGCATTTGGGGCCCCGCTTTTAATTTTGCCCAGGGCCCCACTTTGTCTAAAACCGGCCCTGGCCTTGGGATAACCTTATACTCTGACCTATCCTTCAAGCCACATATTCAAACCCTCAACACCTCCTGCCGCCTCCAACTCAAGAACATCCATCGAATCTGCTTCTTCCTCACCCCTGAAACTACAAAGATGCTAGTCCACGCCTTCATAATCTCCCGCCTAGACTACTGTAACACCCTTCTCCATGGCCTCCCAGCTAACACTCTCGCCCCCCTCCAGTCCACCTTAAACTGTGCTGCTCGCGCAATACACCTCTCCCCCCCCCGTTCTTCATCGGCCACTCCCCTCTGCCAATCCCTTCACTGGCTACCCGATGCCCAGCAAATAAAGTTCAAATTACTAACGCTGACATACAAAGCCATCCACAACCTGTCCCCTCCATATATCTCCGACCTAATCTCCTGCTACCTGCCCACACGTAACCTCTGATCCTCCAAAGACCTCCTACTCCGCTCTTCACAGAATCGTCTCCAAGACTTCTCCCGTGCATCCCCCATACCCTGTAACTCATTACCAAGACACATAAGACTGTCCCCCACAGTCACAAGCTTCAAAAAGGCCCTAAAGACTCACCTATTCAGGAAGGCCTACAACCTGCAATAACACTACGGTCACCACACCACCATCTGTACAGCCTCTTCCCTCATAGATTGTAAGCCCTTGCGGGCAGGGCCCTCTATCCCACTGTGCCAGTGATCACTGTTAGTATTATCTGTTTTGTACATCTTGTGTACCGTATGTAAATCCTCAAATGCAAAGCACCATAGAATTAATGGTGCTATATAAATAAACAATAATAATAATACTCGGGTCAAAGTTACACACACATACACATATATACACATACACACACACACATTTGGATGATGTATACAGGAATCCTTCATATGCCTACTTTCACATAATATCCCCTACCCATTTGTTAGAATGCTACCCAGTAATCTTAGCAATAATCTTAGTGGGTGGTTGAGGCTTACTGAATGGGGTGTGGCTGCTTGAAAGTTTGTGAAACCTTGAGGCCGGGGCCCCACGTAGCATAAACACCGAGATTTTGCCACAGCGGAATTGGAATACAGTACCTGGAAAGTGGATTGTGGCTAATCCCATCCAGACATTGCAGAAAAATATCCGCAGCGGATATGCTGTGATTTCAAAAACTGCTGTGTTTTTGTAAATCGCAGCATGTCAATTATACCTAAGGAAATGTTGGAGTTTTCCATATAGGTATGATTGAATCAGAAAGTCCGCAAAGGAAAATTCTTTGCGCTTCCACCGCGGTTTTTCCTGTAGCGCTTTTTGACTGTGGCTCATTACGTGGGGCCTTAGCCTCAAAATGTTTTTGCATAAATTCGACCTAAAACTACATCAGACTTTCGCACAAGTAGATAAAGAGAAACAAAACAAACAAATTAGTCAAAAATATTAGACTTGGTCAATTATTTATAGAAGAAAATGTTCCGATATAGCATCTGTGAGTGACAAAAGTATGTGAACCTTCAGGATTAACAGATAATTTGAAAGTGAAATTAGACTCAGGTGTAGTCAATCAATGGGATAACAATCAAGTGTGAGTTGGCGACCTGTTTTATTTAACCACTTCCATACCAGGCACATTTTCAAGTTTTTTGTATGTGCGGTTTTAGAGGGCTATAACATTTTTATCATTTGCGTTATTCAACTAATTTCTGTGTCTTTTTTCGGTAACACATGGGGCTTTATTTTTATGTTGTTTTTATTTTTGCATGTGTTTAAATTTTTTTTATATCTGGGAAAATATAAACAATAGAGGAGGGAAAATGTGTCTGTTTTTCACTTTTAATTTTTTTTTTATTTAGTAACACAAAGTGCTACTAAAAAACTTTATAGAATAGTTTTTCCTCTCCGTTATGGTAATTTTATTTTTTTTTTTTTATGGTGTCGTCGGGGGTGGGGCTATAACCTGTAATAAGGGCGTTTTTTTGGCGTATTATCTTATTTATTTTTTTTATTATTTTATTTACATTTTTTTTTTTTACTTTTCATTACATTTTTTTTTACATTGTGTCCCCATAAGGTCATAATAGACCTTTGGGGACATCTGATTACTTTTTTTTTTTGTGGGGAGGCTGATTTCCCCTGCAACTGGGGCTGGTACATTTAGCCCTAGTTGCAGGAGGAATGCAGCCTCCTGCACCTTGCTTTCATATAACTATAGAGCTGATCCCGGCGGATCACATGACCGCCGAGCCGGAGGGGAGCCGCAAGATGGCGGCGCCCATAGCGCTGTATACAGCGCACATTGAGTGCTGTATACATGGTGATCAGGATGGCAGGGGAGGTAATAAACCTTCCCTAACTTCTCTATGGGAGCGCCGGCTGAAGTTACAGCTGGCTCCCCGTTTCAGCAACTGCACGATTTGTGCGCCATAAATTCCTGCTGTACGCCACATATTTGTCTCCTCAATAAGCAAGAGTTCATTTGGATCTGCTTATTTTGTGTCAAAAATTGTAGGGTTTTTGATGAGTATGCTAAATATTTGTTCCTCACAGACTGCAAGTTAAGTTTTTTGTCTACATGTTTAGCAGCAAAAATAGTAAGCATGTCAGGACTGCAAGGAGAAAGCTGCTGCACTCCATCTGCAGCCACTGCCCATCTACAGTTTGCTAAAGATCACCTGGGCAAGACCAAAGGCTATTGGAACAATGTTTTGTGGACATGTGAGAACAAAATAGAGCTTTCTGATTTAAAAGAGAAGTGATATGTTTGGGGAAAGGAAAACACTGCATTCCAGCATAAAAAAAACTCATTTGTGGCAATTTTTTTTTTTCTCCCATATAATTATATATTTATTTTTACTTTTTTTTTTTTTCTCTTTATAGGTTAGCCATGCCCCCACATGTTAGGGGCATGGCTACAGCCTGTTTTTGCCCTTTTTTTTTTTCTCTCTCTATTTAGTTTAGATCCATTAGCCACACCCCCACACGTGAGGGGGCGTGGCTACCGCCCGTTTTTGTCCCATTTTTTTATTTTTGTAAAGTATATATATGCTATGCAACCCATGCTATGTTTTTATGCACACTTGAAAAAGGGCTTGTCCCGAAACGCGCCGTGTGTTTTATTCAACTGGATTAAAGACTACATTTATTCTGGACCAGCGCTCATCTGCCTCCTCTTTTCTACCTGCATCTGGATTCTTCCACATGTGCTTCATACCACGGTTCCGAGGCTAGCAGCTGCTTCACAAGGTCCCAATGAAGATAATCTGATTCTACATGCCTACTAAGTTGTTGTGAGCTGATCAAAACCCACCAAGGTGAGCAATTTGTATCAGTGTTCTGATATCTATCATCCTTTGGTTTTACACTATTAGCGCTCTGCGCTGTTTTTTCTTTTTATTTCTTTTTAAACAGAAGTGGGTCATGCAGCAAGACAACAACCCCAAGCACACAAATTGTTTTACCAATGAATGGTTAAAGAAGAATAATGGCCAAGTCAAAATCCTGACCTTAATCCAATAGAAATGTTGTGGAAGAACCTGAAGCAAGCAGTTCATGGGGCAGAACATGCCTACAGTATATGACATGATCAATAAACAAAATAAACATAATATGCTCCCCTCTAGTATAATGCTCCACAGTGCCCCCCCCAGTATTTTGCTCCACAGTGGCCCCACACAATATATTATGCTCCCCAGAGTGTCCCCCCAGTATAATGCTCCACAGTAGGTTCCACACAGTATAATATACTCCCCAGAGGACCCCCTAGTATAATGCTCCTTAGTTCCCCCCGAATAATGCCCCACAGTGGCGCCACGCAATATAATATGCTCTGCAGATGGCCCCCCCCAGTATAATGCTCCACAGTGGCCCAAAACAGTATAATATGCTTACCAGAATCCCCCCCCAGTATAAAGCTCCACAGTGGCCCCACACAGTATAATATGCTCTCCAGAGGGCCCCCAAGTATAATGCTCCAAAGTGGCCCCAGAGAATATAACATGCTCTCCAGAGCCCCCCCCCCACATTATAATGCTCCACAGAGGCCCCATACAGTATAATATGCTATCCAGAGGGGCCCCCAGTTAAATGCTCCACAGTGGCCCCACACAGTATAATATTCTATCCAGAGGGACCCCCCCAGTATAATGCTCCACAGTGGCCCCACATAGTATAATATACTATCCAGAGGGACCCCTCCCCAGGACAATGCCCCACAGGGGCCCCACACAATATAATATGCTATCCAGAGGGCCCCCTCCCCAGTATAATGCTCCACAGGGGCCCCACACAGTATAATATGCTATTCAGAGGGGCCCCCCCCCCCAGTATAATGCTCCACAGTGGCCCTACAGACTCCCTTAGTGCTAGTATTATATTATACTCTGGGGTCTCTTCAGATCCCAGAGTATAATTATCGAAGGCCCGGGGGAGGTAAGGGAAAATAACAAATAGTTTATACTTACCTTGCCTTACCTCTCCTGGGCCTCCTTGCGCTGCCGGCGCCGGCTTCCACTTCTCTGCGGCTGACGTCACACATTGTGGACGTCACCGCTGAAACCTGTGATTGGGCCTCAGCGGTTACGTGAGGCACGCTCCACGTGACCGCTAAGGCCAGGCCTCAGCGGTGATGTCCGGAATGCCAGGAGATGACGTCGGACGCAAGGACAGGTGAGTAAAAATGTTTGTTATTTTTACTCACGTCGGAAAGGGTTACTGCGGCACATGACGCTGGGTCCCTTTCTGTTATCTATATCTATATGGCCGGTCCTGACCCATCGGGTTCGGGGCCCTGGGTAATTGCCCAGTTTTCCCCCCCTCCCCCCTAACGCCGGCCCTGTTAACAGAATTCTTAAAGTTATCAAGAATTCAGGAGGAATTGAGGCTGCTGCTGCCTAGAGATGGTGTGAGATAAAGTGTGGCCATGGGCAAAATTAAAAGTGAAGCCCCAAATACTTACAGGGAACCTGTCAAGTCAATTTGGGACACTAAACGACCCACAGCTCTTTATAGACCTGGGGATTAGTGTCCCAAATTGCCCTGTTTTAAAACCAGCTGTGCCCGCAATTTTAAAAAAAAATAAACCTTTAGGCTAAGGCCCCAATCGCAGCATTTCCGCTGTGGATATTTTTCTGCAATGTGTGAATGGGATTAGTCAAAATCCCATCCACTTCGCAGGTACTGTAAAATGCCGCAGTTTTTGCCACAGCTTTTCCACCGAGGCCAAATCGCAGCGTTTTCTCAACGTGGGGCCCCGGCCTTATACTTAACTTGAGATGAGCCCGATGAGTCTCATCTGTGCTGCTTCCAGTGCCTTCACTGCACAAGTGCCAGAGGTAGGGAGGATGTGCACTGAAGTTGGCGGTGAGGAGTACAGCAGCAGGGTAAGTATAGAGCTTTTTTATTTTTATTGTGAGCACAGATGGCTTTATTACAGGGTGATTTGGGACACTAAAGGGAGTCTGTCAGCAGAAAATTTGTAAATAAACCTAATAACAGTACCTTGTGTTTCTACAAATTCCAAATATGCCTAGTTATTCAGCTTTCTAGCTGTAATTCATTGTTTACTTGTGTGCAAATAAAAGGAAAAAGTGCTTTGCCAGTGAATCTACTGTAGAGTTGAAACCAAAGCCCAGACATGCTAAGGCATGTCCGCAAAGCACTTTTCCCTTATTATTAGTGCAGGTACCATTTTTTCTATGGATTTAACAGTAGGGAAACGTCTAAGTGCCTCCATTATATTTTCCATTGCTTTTGAAGACACACCTGGCTCAAAAAAAGACTCTGGCTCAAAAAAAAAAAAAAAAGCAAAATATGCAACAAAAAACTCGTTGTTTCCACAACCTGGGGCCTTAGCCTTAGGCTGCAGCCCCATGTTGCAGAAAAGCAGCAGGAAAAAATGCTGTGTTTTGCAGTACCAGCAAATCGAAAGAGATGGTTAATCTCATTCACACATTGCTGAAAAAAAGACCTATGGAAAAGCTGAAACACATCATTATAATTTTAGCTATGGAATCGCGAGCATTTTCCCCACAGATTTAATAAGGGACGGAAAAAAGCAGAGAAACCTGCAGCAAAAACTCAATGAAAAACACTGCAGAAAAAATGCAATGCGCTTTTGCTGTGTTTTTTTCTGCAGCATTTTTTAGCTGAACTTTACTATTGTGGGGCCTTTGCCTTAAATTGAACACTAATGACTTCAAATAAGTTTCTTTTACCGATTGTTCATTAAATTCCAGGAAGGAATTAGGTTGATCACTGTTATTACATTGCACATTAAACTATAAAATAAAAAATATAAAAGTGTAGCATAGCTGGAAGACCCTCATTATTTATGCATGTTCCAAACATAGGAAGTAGAAAATAACACAATTGGAAGAAAATAACTAAAAAGTAAGTTAAAAGGAGAAATGTATATGGATATGTGTAGAAATAATACCATAATATAAAATTATACAATATTAATGAAAAATCCCTGTAATACCTAATGCTATTTCACATATTCAAATCTGCGCATTACTGTTCATTACACAATTAATGTTGTTTACAGTACATACAGCTCATTAACCTAACCAATTTTAATGGTCAATGAGGGAAGCTATACTTGCAACCAAATCATGTTTCACACATGAAAAGATTCATTCTGAATTATTAGAGAACTTACAGGTTACTACGCAGCAATGCAGTGATCACCACAAACAGTAACAAATGTATATTTTATCGCTTGTGCTGCTGTCATTGTTTTCCCTGCTCCCTGCTTTCTTCAGTTATGTTTAACCTCACTTGGAAGATGTTAAAAAAACATGGAATTTAACCCCCAAGAACAGAGTCAATTTTCGCTTTTACATTTCTGTTTTTATCTCTCCATAAAAATAAGCCAAAAAAAGTTATGGAATACGAAATCCTGCACTGAAATCCACTTTCTCCCCTATTTATTATTTCACTTATTATTGACAGAGAAATCATCTCTCCTTCTGACTGTCAGTACGGGGAGTATGAGTGTAATACAGAGAAGCTGAGGCTGGAGGGGGGGAGGGTCACTTCAAAAACTTATATCTCTGACAGGGGCCCATCTTCCATGAGGTGATCTGAGACGATGGCCCTGGAGGCAGCAGAGGGCGGCCTGGACAGGAGCGTGGGCAGGTGAGTAAAAATTATAGTAAAAATTATCAGCCACTACCTATTGAAATAACAATAATATATCATGTCATGGCCCAGAAAAAGGGGGTCATATACCGTGTATGGGGGCCAGGAAAAGGAAGTCATGTATCATGTTGTGGGCCAAGAAAAGGCTGGGTTGGGTAACTTTTTTTGGGGGTGAGGGTTGTCTTTCTATAGGTCTCTCAGACAGCAGAGAAGCTAGGTTCACCCCTGATCTCAGATACTACAAAACATAGGACCATGATTTGGTGATTCTCATCTTTCATATGATACCAAGCTCACTATTTTATCCTTATTATTTCTGGTGATATGCCCACTTGAAACCACAGTTGGGAATGGAAGCAGCTGCAGATGCATATAAATATGGCAATCTCAACTGTGATTTCAACTGGTGATATTCCCGGAAATAACTGATGTAGAACTGCGCTACCACTAAGAGTATGTTCACATGGAGGAATTTGGAGCTAATTTTGAGACAGATTTTGCCCCATAATTAGACCTCCAAATTCCACCTGAACCCTGTCTCCCATTCATTTCAATCGGAGCCAGAGGCAGATTTTTTCCTGCTAGGTGATTTTTCAGCTAGCAGATATAAAGAAGTGTCCTGCTTGTTCTTCAGGTGGATTCTGCCTGAAACTCCAATTGAAATAAATGCAAATCTGTAAAAACAACAGCGCTCTCTGTGGGGAACCTTCAAACATACATCAAGGTGACCCCAAACATAACCCTATAAGACCTGAGGTAGGGTGCTCACCTCGTTGGGTTGTATGTGAACACAACAACTGAATCAGCATGCCAAGTAATGATGGGATGGCTGCGATCACTGGCAACTGCTCCTGGAATATCCAAGGCCATATTTATATACCGTAGATGTAGGGTGGGTCTCAAAGGGTCAAACAAAAAACACCAGTCCACACCTATTCCCAAACATAGCATCAAAACTGGATGTTCACAATCCAAAAGTTTGTTTATTAAAGGTCTAAGAAAATGCATTTTGTTGTATCCAACAAAACCCCTTGATCAATGACATGCCTATGACATGCAATTTTTGGATTTGACCAAATGCACTGTTTACTGTCTTTTTTTTTAAATTTTTATAATGTCTGAGATATATGTGTTTGAGATGACCCTCCCCAGTCTCAGCTTCCGTGCCTTATATACAACAGTGAGAAGCAGAGAGAGAAAAAGGGGGAAGAATACATAAGAACAAACAGTAGATTTAATGGAATAGAGCCAAAATCCGGTAATAAAACATATTATAACATTTTATAATGACATAAATGCTGGCAGAAAATCAAAAGTTGTTTAAATGTTTATGGTATGCCTTAAGGGGTTAAAAATGTAAACTTTATCCAAAAATGTAAACTTTATCCAAAACAAAATGTATATACAGTTTATTGATACATTTATATTGACATACCTGTGCATTCAGTGACTACAAAAAGTATTCACATTTTTCTATTGCGTTTTGAAAAAATGTGTCACACAACACATATCTACAAATTATTTACTTTTATTACAACTATTAAACACTAACTGAATGTAGAACTATAAAAGACTAAGAGGGTGAATGCTGCATTTTACAGTACATGCAAAGTGAATGGGATTCTGGCTAATACCATCCACACATTGCAGAAAAAAATTTGCAGCAAAAAAGCTGCGTTTTTTTTAAAATCACAGCATGTCAATTACACCTGTGGAAACACTGGTGTTTTCCCGATAGGTATAATCGGGTCAGAAAGTCCACAGAGGAAAACTCTGAGAAAATGTAACAAAAAACGCTTCAGAAAAAAACGTGATGGGTTTCTGCCAAGTTTTTTTCTACAGTGTTTTTCTGCTGCGTTTCGCTACGTGGAGCCTTAGCTTTAAAGAGGTTTTCTGGGACTTAGGATAGTTTATTAATACCAGATTGTGAGGTCACACATTCAGCATCCACTCAGATCAGCTGTTTGAAGTGGCAGCACGCATATAGGTCATCAATGACACAATCCTGAAAAACGCATTTGAGGATATTTTCATCCCAAAGACCAACCTGTGCTGTACGGTATTGCAATCAAAAACAATCTTCTATTTATGGCAAGCAACAGAAAACACAGCTTGCTGATGCTGTGACTAAGGCTGGTTGCACACAAACGTGAAATTCACGTGTGCTTACCGCCGGCTGTGAATTAAATGCTCCCACGGCCCCTTTCATTAAATGAATAGGGGCCATGGAAGCAGGGCCACAAAATCGGACAGGAATAGGACCTGTTCCATATTTTGCAGCCTGGACTGTTGGCCCGCACACGTGACCGCCGCACATGTGACCGTGTCATTCACGGTCATGTGTACGGGCCCATAGAAATGAATGGGTCAGTGTGCTATCCAGGAAAAACCCGGATAGCACACTGACCGTGCATGCAGTCACCTGCAAGGGGCTTAAGAGTGCCTGGATACCATTTTTTTTTTTGTTTTGGACATATACTACAAACAGTATTTAAAAATGTGGTTTGAATGGGCCTAAGCAGGGTCACAATGAAAAAAGATTGCTTTATATGGTGATCACAAAAGTCTAAATGGCTAATTTCCAAAGTCAATCCCATTTAGAACAAAAAATAAATAAATGTAATACTAATAGATTGAATACTTACAATAATATAAGTACTTTTTCCAGTACCAGTTGGACCCACAAAGACAGAAGGCTTCTGGTGTGTTGTCAGCAACTTCATCAATTCTGTGTACCTAATTGTGTCCAAAGTGGGTACAATTATTTCATTAAACATCATATCGCGTGGTATAGGTGGCACTGAGCTCAAGTCTTCTGTCCATAGCTCCCATCTTCCAACACCCTATACATCAATATTTAAAACATATTAGTCTCAATTGTTAGTCATTAGCCATTCCACACTATTCATACATATTGGTTAAAGAACACTCGCATTTCACTGTTTTTTTTTACTACTGTGGAATAATAAAATAGTGCCAGACAAGGTTTCATTGATAACATGCACACACAGTTAGTGCAGAGTCTCAATGTGATATAAACAAGTCCATATTAATTGCAAACGCAAACACTTCAATACATTAACAGATGTCACTAAGGACCATAATTACCTCTAATTACTCTATTTCTAATTAAAAAATGGAGCACCCTCACAAAAGGCCGAGGTATTCACTGGACACATGCACTGCTGACACTAATGCTGATGTGTTTTGGAAGGCCATGAGTACCTTTATCAGGATTTTTTCCATCATGCTTCTTGTATTTTTATATGCTTATGCATCCATTTAAAGCTATACTGAAGAAGGGAGCTCTAACCAACCTAAATGAATAGATATCAGTAATACATGAGATGTTACACAGCAATGTAAAAACATGGTCATGTGACCAACTGCTGAGACTGATCAGTGGCCTCAGCGGTTACTGTAGAGGGATCAATGCAGTCACTCACATACTTCATCAGTTCCTTATCAGTGACCATTGCGCCCACAGATCTCAGCAGTCAGGTGAGGTTCAGGCCCTGGCACCCGATGGAAAGGGAACTTGCATTGGGCAATGAAGTGCCGGGGACAGGTGATTATGCTTTTTTGCAGAAAGCCAAGTACTTTTACTGTTGCCAGAATTCTAATTTTTATCTAAGTTGTTGCGCAGTGCATGGAAGAAATACCTCTTTCACAAATCGGTAGTCATAAACAGTGTTTTCTTTAGGAATTGGAACAGTAAAAGGTTTTTCAGGTGGATCAACGGGATGTAAAATTTTAAATCGAGTCCTTGTTTCTTCACTAAGTGGTCCTTCTATAATTTCCCTCAGGAGTTTGTCAAACTTCAGACGATCGTCTTCCTTGCAACTTCCTCCAACTGACCAAACCAGAGAAAACACAAATATGCCCTTGAAGAAGAAATCGATAGAGATTAGATTAATACTTCAGGCCCACTTCAGCTTTACTTTACTCCAACTGACATTTCATCATTATGCATTCTGATAAACTATGAAACCCCTGAACAATATTATATAAATTCTCAGTGTTGTTAAATTGATCTACATACCTCTAACCAAGAGCAAATGTCCCTCTCATTCATGCTGTGAATTATAGATTCATCAGAAAATTCATCCAACATACAATCCATCAGATTCATAAGAGATCTGACCAAATTTGTATCAGATGTTGGCGACAATTCCTACAATTAAATAAACATCTTGTAAGAAACCATGAAACAATGAAAAAGAAACACAATTCTAGTTGCTTGCCATTTTTAGATCTAAATTTACTAAAAATCAGTAGGTGTTTATATACTGCATATGAGATACAGATGTAGCAGAGCTAACCCGAACTTCTGCAATTGATTAAACTGCTGAAGCATGAGTTGAATTCCACTTGACAGCTCCCGCTTCCCTTGAATGGTTGCTGGGGCTCCTGGTTTCTGGTCTAACCTAATCCCCCCCCCCCCCTTTTTTTCTTCTCTTCTTTGTTTTTTTTCCACTCTTCCTCATCCCCCCTTTCTCCTTTTCTTTCTTCTTCTTCCTTCTTTCTTAGTTATGCTATGTGCCTTGGCTCTACCAATACGCTTTACTGTGCTGCATTGTAACTATTCTCATTTGTTTGAGATGTTCGTTTTTGGCCCTTGCTGTTTGGGGCTTGCTTTTGTGTTTTTGTATTGTGTGCTTATTTGTTTTGATTATTATAAATAAAGAATTTATTAAAAAAAAACAAAAAAAAACTGCTGAAGCATGATATCTTATGACATAGGATCAACCAAAAACAATTGAAAAGTCTTTGGAAAAATAATATTGCAATGACTTTTTATTGTTATTGTTGCCTTCTGTTATGTATAAGATATCATACTGCGACAGTTAAATCAATAGCAGAAGTTCAGGTTCACCCTGCTACATGTATATATCATCATGTACATATATTTCAGAAATGTATCTTGCTTCATGAGTTTCCTTGTTACCTTGGCACATTTTCGAATCATTTGAAGGCATGGAGGAACCATCCTGTCAAACAAACCTTCAATAAAGGTTTTATGCATTTTGCTGAGTCCAGAAGGTAAAAGGTTGAGCCAGGATACCATAACTGGTCTCCAACCGAGCATGGTTGGTTCCATGTAAATCATACCACATCTTGATACCTAGTAAAAATAAAATTCAATATTATTACATTATCTCAAAACTATTGACTTATACAATGTAGAACAAAATTGTGTAGTAGACATCTAAACGTTTATGTACAGTGGTGACCTGCTATGATACCACAATTTGCTGAGGAAACATTGAGGTACTGTTTTTCTGGAAATAGTTAGTAACCATATTCATGTTCATAAAAATAATATAATACTCCCCCCCAAGAAAAAAAAAAAATTCTACGGATACATACTGTTGCAGGAGATGCCACTTCTAAATCCATAGGCTCAAATATAAGGCTCATTTGAGGTGACATCTGAATAATTTCTCCACTCATCAAACACAACTTTTTGTTATCATCTAGCACTGTATTCATATTTTCGATCCAAACAGCATCAACTGGTCCATCAAAGATGAGCCATTTTCTATCTGGAGTCTAAAAAAAAAATACAAATATTTTTTAGCAAACTTTTTTCTGCACAGCGACAATTAGGTAGTCACATTTTATTCCATGATATTCATTAGATTATTTAAATAAACAAAAGAAAACAGAGGATCTACTAGCATACCAATAATAAAGGCAGAAATTCTTCATGTGTTAAGATTTACTGTATCTATTTAGAATTCACACCATACCATATTGGTACAGCTAACTGATCTGAAGAGTATAACTTTTTCTATTCATTTGGGCCAATAATCTGCATTTTATTCCAAGAAAAACAATGCTTTATCACAAGTAAATGCAAGGCAAATCAATCCCAAACTGGATTAAAAACTATATAGTGGCCTGGTTTAAATAAAATGTTATTAGCCCATACCCCAACTGATTCAGTTCCCTTTAGGGCACACTTGCAAATTGATTCAATCTCCCCTTCTTCCCAGCCGGCCATAAATTGGATGACAGCTATTCTTATTTCTGTATCATTCCCTTCTTCTATTAAGGGCAGTTCATTTTACTCCCACAGCTGAGCATCTGAGTTCAAATGATATACATGGTGGTTTTCTAAAAATTGACAAGGGTTCATGACTTTATCATACAAAGAAAATATATGAATATTGCTTACAAAAGATAAATTTAAGTTTTTTGGTTTAAAGGGGTTATCAGTCTTTTCAAAACCGATATGCTTCAAATAGGATGAAGCCTTTGTCAAGGATCAATGGTATTCTTTTTACAATACTTTTTTTATTTTTATTAAAGACATTACAGTTCTATATGATAGGCTTCAGTATTTAACATTAGATTATTGACAATACAAATGTCTTTTTTACATAGCTTGCTTACCATTATGATGCACAGATTCGTAACAGACTAGATATTGTTATAATGAGATCTAAACCTTACATCTAAGAGTTCGAAGAAAGAATTTGAGGGGGGGTGGCTAAACCAGAATTCGTCCATATATCCCAAGCATTTTGACATTTTGTACCATTTATCTATTTATTGCAATCATGTATTAATTTTTATAATCCATATGATGAAGTTATTTCATTTATATTTGGAATTTCCGATATTTTAAAATTTTAGCTACTAATGTTGTCAGACTGTGACATAGAACTGTACTATGGATTGTGGAGAAACTTTCAAGGCCGAAGTGTTGGAAACAATGGTGTAGTAACATGTTAGTCAGGAAAAAAACCTTGCAGAGTTAAATACTTTTGCATAAAAAAAAAAAAAAAAAAAAAAAAGCAAAGGTATTGTAGCTATGATAATTTTGTTGGCTAACCAGAAAAATTACATTTGCAAGCTTTTAACACACATAGGCTGCTTCTTGAGGTAGTTTACAAATGAATAACTAAACAATGACGATAACATTTAGAAGATGCTACACAAAGAACAAATTACCTTTGTGTAGTATCTTCTTAATGTTGCACCCCTTTTCTTAGTCATTTATTTGTAAATTCCCTGAAGAAGGAGCTACCACGAAGGCCCAAGTGTAGAAGCCCCAATTCTGGTGTAAATATGTAGTGGGAATCAGGTAACCCTAGAAATGTACATCTTTAGGAAATTCCAGAAGAGGTGTAGATGTGGACATTCCCAAAACATGTGGAGGATTGTCTGTAGTTCCTCCAGCAATTAGGGCTTGTTTTTGAGAACATACTTGAAAGTCTGTATGGTGTATAGTACCATCTAAATAGCATTTTAAAGTAAGATTCATAGGTGCTGTCAACCTACGCATTTTGGTGTTTTTGTTTATCCAAATCTGTTCAGATATTCCAAAGATATAAGTCCTTTAAGTGTTAGATGCAAACTAGCCATTTGGGTGGTGACTCTGTGGTTTCTCTGGGGACAGAGTCTCTGTGTGATGTGTGTAATGTAGTGTTACTGCCAACTTGACTAGTATACCCTAATATGAATAATAACAGTAAAAGGACTTATATCTTTGGAATGGCTGAAAGGATATGAATAAGGAAATCATCAAAATGCTCAAGGTGACAGCATGTATCAGATGATGTAGGTCAATGGGCTTTTCAGAGAAGACTAATGACAGGTTCTCTTTCAGATATGTTATCAATATCAGATAACTGCCCCACCCCCACCAATCAACAGTGTACAGAGCCACAAGAGGATGTCTCCATACATTGTTTGTGCAGTGACCATGGCGAACTATTGCACCTCAGTACACTGAGCTTAAAACAGCTGACTGGGTGCCAGGTGTTGGACACCCACTGATCTGATATTGATATAATCTATGATCGATATCAAAACTTGGAAAATGCTTTCAACTCCTCAACAAGTACAGTAATAGTACAGTGCTCATCAGGTCTTTAAATATGGTGCCAGCTCAGGAGCAGATCAGGTGCCACAGCAACTAACTTAAAAAATGGACACCCTTCAGCAATGCCTGTGATCAAAGAACTCACTGATAGTGGGCATTAAAGCCTTCAGATGCCATGGTTATATGTAACTACAGCATCTGAAAACTCACTATCATTTCCCCTCCGCTGCACCAAACAGCTCCAAGCGAGAACATTGCACGAGCCATTTGCTATAGCAACCAGGAGTCTTCTGAAGAATCTCTGACCTGCCATATGAACATTACTATTAAACTCTGCTTGTGGCAAGGGTCAGCAGTAATGTAGTCATTTTACAACAGACTGCAATTCAGATGCCATAGTCATATGCAACTGCAGCATCGGAAGACTCACTATCATTGCCCCTCCCCTGCACCAAAACAGCTCCTAGCAATGAGATCGCAAAAGCCATTTTCTACAGCAGCCAGGAGTCTTCTGAAGGCTCCCTGGCGTGCCATATGAACATTAATATTAAACTCTGCTAGTGGAATGGGTCAGCAGGAATGTAGTGTTTTTACTACACATTGCAATACTGTAGTAGTACTAAAGTCTATGGTAAATCATCCCTTTGTTACCACAGAGTTTCCATGGTGCACGACCTATATCTGATAAGACAGGAATGAGCTTTGAGTCACTGCTCTCTGGAGGGGCTGAGTGCTCTCACTGTTATCTACAGCTCTGCGATCAGGACAATCAGTTCAGCTAATTATGGTTTGCTGATATAGGCCCGGACACTACAGGGTTATCTCTCTATGTAAACACAAAAATAACACTGAGTCTGTTCTCTGTAGAAGCAGGTACGTGTTCTATACAAACCTGTGTAATGTAATATACATTTACTGTGCATATTATTTCAACTGCATTTATATTAGATTTCTAGTAATGGTAATAAATAATCTATCATGGTAAAGGCAATGTCTATATCTAGTGACGTACTTCAAAGTGTCCTGTACATCAAACTATCACAGCCCACCCACCAACTTGATGAAGAATATAGGAAGTGAGAGGAAAGAGACGGAACACAAACTTCTGAGAGAGGGAGATGGGGAAAACCCCTTTAAGACCTTCTAATGAGCAAATGTTTTTTATTATGCCCTGATGCATAAAACCACAGAAATCAAAGAGATAGCACATTTTTTCTCATGACTGTATATGCAGTGAAACTTCTTTGAGACGGACACTCAAATTTGCACAGAAAAATAATCTCTCATGGTAAAGGCAATGTCTATATCTATTGAGATACTTCAAAGTGTCCTGTTCATCAAACCGTCAGAGCCCCCTCCCACCAGCTTGCTGAAGAATCCAGGAAGAGAGAAGAAGAGAGAACAAGCAAAGCTGCTAAGACAGGGAGATGTGAAGAAACCTTTAATTTTTTTATATTTTCATACATATTAAATATAGCAATGGTGACTTACTGTTGAAGAAGCAAATGCTCTGAAACTAACAGCCAGTATTCCATCTGACCATTCATGAGACACTGGATCAAACTGTCCATAGAGTTGCCCCATTGTTATAGATTTTGGATTCAGTACTGTAATTTGAACTTTATTTTCATCTAAAAGGCCCTGCAAAAAGGAAAATTCTGTATCAAATCATATTATAAACTGTAGCCAGAGCAGAGTAGATCTCAGCAAAAAGGAGATGTCTGTAACATGTAGACTAAATATCTGTAACATGCAGAAGGAGATTTATTAAGTGATACATGTTAGGCCTCATTCACATGTTCGCATCTGCAGACATGTGAGGTCCATGCTTTTTCAAGGATAGAACCCCACCCTGCTCATTTGCAGAAAGTGCGCTGTTCATGGTTGATCCGCCTTAAATGTCTGTGCTAAGAAGATCAATTTTTTGTGTTTAATTTTCTATATTTTGTATGTCTTTGAGTGCATGAAAACAGATGATACACAGATGTATCATGTTCGGGCTCATAGTCTTTGATGTGATGCATCAGCATCTGTAAAAAAGAAATAAGGATATGCATCCGACTGAACACTTTGAATTAATGGGTACACATGGTGCCCATGAAAACTGCGGACACCATACATAACTTAAATGTGGATATGTGAATAATGTCCACATTTAGGAGTGGACTGAGCATAAAGGAGAAGTATAAAACCTTCCTATATATTTCCCATTCCTATTGTAGCCACTCTTGGCTTTGGCTCAAAAAACTGCAGCAAAATCTGCAACAAAAAAAGCTGTGTTTCTGCAACGTGGGGCCTCAGCATTAGGGTAAGGCCCCACGTAGTGAACCACAAAAAAAACTGCAGCAGAAAAAAAATTTCATTCTGTCTTTGTTGCATTTTTCCCTCCCTTATTAAATCTATAGGTAAAACAATGGCATTTTCGCAGGTAAAATTGACATGCTGTGTTTTTCAGACAGGGTGAAATAAATGTGGTTATAATTTGATTTAAATGGGTTATCTCACAATTACAATGTAATATCTATCCACAGGACAGATGATAAGTGCTCAATTACTTGGGGTCCTATGTCTGGCACCCTCAGAGGTCATGAGAATAGGGATCCTGTGTCTATCTTTGTCAGTACTCTACATGGCTATCTCTGTCATTCCTATGGAAATTGACTTCAAAGGCAGTGCACATGTGTGACTATTGCTCCTTTCATATGAGGGATATGGTGCCCCCCTGGGATTCACTGGAACCTCCAGCAATCAGAAACTTACAGTATCCCCTATTCTGTGGAAAGGAAATAAAGTTGTGATTTTGTGACAACCCCTTGAAGTGGCCATGTCTGCATATGGGTGGATATTCTCAAATAGTACTACATACGTCTTTATATACATCATATTATTGACTTATATAAGTATATAATTTCATAATAAACTTTTAGAGAGATTATACCTGTTTGTCTGAGGCAGAAAGTACATTTGCCAAAATCTTCCCTATCTGCAGATATTGACTATACCTACAAAGCGCTGACATCGGTGCTGCCTGCACACTCTGGCACTCACCTGCCTATCTTTCAAGAGAATTCTGTTTGCACAAACCGTTTTCTTTACTTCAACAAACATTGCACAAATTAATAGTACAGGTGATTATAAGAGATATTACAATGTGCCTTATCAGACAGAAAAGGCTCTTCCCTGCTTTTTCCCCCTCTACTAAAATGACTTTTACAGTTTACAGAGAATGGAGGGGGGAGGAGTGAACAGGAAATACAGGCAATAACAGAAAAAGGATGTGATGGTGGAGCTTTCTATCACAACCAAAGTGCTTTATTCACATCAGTAAATGTCAGTGCTTCTCTGCATAAGTCATACATGGCCCTGGGGCTGTTTCTGAGTGGTAGAAGTGGAGTAGATTCTCCTGTACTAACTGTGTGCAGGGCATGGCAACTAGTCACCCAGCAGTTTAGAGAGAACTATAATTTGCAGATACAGCATGCAAAGGAAGAAACTGCTTAAAAGAAATAGTGTTACTCCTAATGTACACACACGAATCAGCTTATCCTAAAAAGTTAAATGACACGATCGTATACTATAAGCAGTTCTCCTAATAACAGGGCTGGCCACACATATTAGATAGCTGACAGATTTAGCTAACTGCTATCTCTCCTGACTACTCCATACACATTTGACAGAGTTTGCACACACTCTGAAATGGGCCGGGAAACTTAGCGAAAAGGGAGTAAGCCCACCCATATGGGGTAGTTTAGTCCCAGTGAAATTGACAAGTAATAACCAGCAGGTCTAATGTATAGTAGGGGTTTAGCTGTTGGTTTGTCCATACTGCAACAGGAAATGTATTAATACATAGCTGCAGCCCTCTGCTTTGGCAAATAGAGTTGGGTCACATACATATTACCTAGGTACACAATCGCCTAACAACTAGGAGCAAAACTAATGTTTTGGCAATACCTTTTCACATATGTCATTCAGTGCTGCAGCCAAGACTCGATACGCTGATGTTTTGCCACCAAAGGGTTCTCCAACAATCATAAAACCATGGCGTACAATCATCATTTCATATATCTGTAAGATTTTTTTCTGCAAAAAAGTTAGTCATCTGCAAATTCATTCGCTCACAATTTTCTTTTATTGCATCCATAAAGATTTTATAATCTGCTTTAGGAAGTTTTACACCAGGAAACAGATCAGATGTTATGCCCTAAAAAGAAGAAGAGAATGCATACTGTAAATCTTTACAGACGTATTAATTTTATACACAGTTCTCAGATTTATTAACCTTTTAAATGATCCTTAGGCAAACTACAGATAATGCTGCCTACATACTAACATAAATGTATCTCAGCTATCGTAAAAAATGCCACCGCGTGCACCAATATATTTGCAGTAGCCCATATGCAATATCTATGTATTGCAGTCTCAGCAGGGATATGGCCATTCAAATTACAGAGCGTCTTTCCATTCTAACACATAGATGGGGTGACAAGCAGCAGACCCCTTTCAATGAATTATATAGGCCCTAGTAGGGCATATAGACAGAAGTTCATGTCATGAGAAAACTTTTGATTTGCCACTTTGTATGTCCCAGGCAGGATTTTAAAGTTAATCCACTACAGAATCTGGAGCTGAAACACGGATTTGTGCCACAGATTGGCAAGCGACTCTGTGTGAGTACTGTTCAATCCACAGCTTTTTAGCAAAGAATCCACATGACTAATAATCATATGCAGTTTTTAAAACACAAGCTAGGTTCATTAATTCTCAATTTTTCACACACATTGCAGGTGGAATGTTAGCTAATTCTGTCAGAATTTGGGTAAAGAATCTTGTAAAGTGCTGCAGAATATGTTGGCGCTATATAAATAAAATGTATTATTATTATTATTATACTCTGAGCCTAAGGCATCATTCACAGACAGAATACCACCCTACTCATTTGCATGTGGTTTGCTGTCTGTGGTTGATCTGCTTTCCATGTTTGTGATCAACTTTTTTCTGTTTCATTTTCTATGCATGTCTCTGGGTCCGTGAAAAACAGATGACACACTGATGTCATTTGTTTTTTTCTAATGGACCCATAGACTTTCATTGGTGTGATGCATCCATGAAAAAAACACTGCTCCGTTTTAGGCTAAGGCCCCACGAAGCGAAGACTTTTTTTCGGAGTACTTTTTGCCCATATTATATCTATACAGAAAATGCCAACGTTTCCGCAGGTATAACTGACAAACAAAATCTAAAACTTTGCAAAAAAAAAAAAATACATTTCTTAGAGTCGCCATAGTCTGACACCCATAACTTTGTTAGATTTACATGTACAAGTTATGCCTGAGGCATCTTTTCTTGCGGTGCCAGATGTACATTTTAGTAATACCATTTTGCGGAATGTCTGGCGAGATGGCGAAGAAAAACGTCAGAAGTGGGGATGTACAGTCATGGCCAAAAGTTTTGAGAATGATTCAAATATAAATTTTTACAAAGTCTACTGCTTTAGTTTTTCTAATGGCAATTTACATATACTCCAGAATGTTATAAAGAGTGATCAGCTTAACAGCAATTACTTGCAAAGTCAATATTTGCCTAGAAAATGAACTTTATCCCCCAAAACACATTTCAACATCATTGCAGCCCTGCCTTAAAAGGACCACCTAACATCGTTTCAGTGATTGCTCCATTAACACAGGTGTGGGTGTTGATGAGGACAGGGCTGGAGATCAATCTGTCATGATTAAGTAAGAATGACACCACTGGACACTTTAAAAGGAGGCTGGTGCTTGCCATCATTGTTTCTCTTCTGTTAACCATGGTTATCTCTAAAGAAACACGTGCAGTCATCATTGCACTGCACAAAAATGGCCTAACTGGGAAGAGTATTGCAGCTAGAAAGATTGCACCTCAGTCAACAATCTATCGCATCATCAAGAACTTCAAGGAGAGAGGTTCCATTGGTGCCAAAAAGGCTCCAGGGCACCCAAGAAAGACCAGCAAGCGGCAGGACCGTCTCTTAAAAGTGTTTCAGCTGCGGGATCGGGCTACCAGCAGTGCAGAGCTTGCTGAGGAATGGCAGCAGGCAGGTGTGAGTGCATCTGCACGCACTGTGAGGCGGAGACTCTTGGAGCAAGGCCTGGTCTCAAGGAGGGCAGCAAAGAAGCCACTTCTCTCCAGAAAAAACATCAGGGACAGACTGATATTCTGCAAAAGGTACAGGGAGTGGACTGCTGAGGACTGGGGTAAAGTCATTTTCTCTGATGAATCCCCTTTTCGATTGTTTGGAACATCTGGAAAACAGCTTATTCGGAGAAGAAGAGGTGAGCGCTACCACCAGTCTTGTCTCATGCCAACTGTAAAGCATCCTGAAACCATTCATGTGTGGGGTTGCTTCTCAGCCAAGGGAATCGGCTCTCTCACAGTCTTGCCTAAAAACACAGCCATGAATAAAGAATGGTACCAGAATGTCCTCCAAGAGCAACTTCTCCCAACCGTCCAAGAGCAGTTTGGCGCTCAACAATGCCTTTTCCAGCATGATGGAGCACCTTGCCATAAAGCAAAGGTGATAACTAAATGGCTCAGGGAACAAAACATAGAGATTTTGGGTCCATGGCCTGGAAACTCCCCAGATCTTAATCCCATTGAGAACTTGTGGTCAATCATCAAGAGACGGGTGGACAAACAAAAACCAACAAATTCAGACAAAATTAAAGCATTGATTCTGCAAGAATGGACTGCTATCAGTCAGGATTTGGTCCAGAAGTTGATTGAGAGCATGCCAGGGAGAATTGCAGAGGTCCTGAAGAAGAAGGGTCAACACTGCAAATATTGACTTGCTGCATTAACTCATTCTAACTGTCAATATAAGCTTCTGTTACTCATAATATGAATGCAATTATAATTCTGTATGTGATAAAAACATCTGACAAACACACATAAAAACCAGAGGGCAGCAGATCATGTGAAAATATAATATTTGTGTCATTCTCAAAACTTTTGGCCATGACTG
This sequence comes from Leptodactylus fallax, assembly GCA_947044405.1. Taxonomy (NCBI): domain Eukaryota; kingdom Metazoa; phylum Chordata; class Amphibia; order Anura; family Leptodactylidae; genus Leptodactylus; species Leptodactylus fallax. Next base: position 2,847,515 of record CAMRHE010000241.1, on the reverse strand, counting down.
TATAATTTGTTTATGTTTGTTTTGTTTATTTATCTTTATTTCAAATATAGGGAAAGATGACTTTTTTAAAAACTATTTTATTAGCCCCCCCCCCCCCAGGGGACTTGAACCTGGAATCTTCTGATTGCAAGTCCCGTAGACTGGAAAACAAATGTATTGTAAACTATGGGACTTTTGCTACCTTACTATTGAGTCTGGTCATAGGCTCTGATCGCGCACATTAGCGCCAGGTCTCCGCTGTACATTACAGCGGAAACCCAGTAGCTATGGTGGCCGCTATGCATCAGAGCAGCCACCATCTTTTAAGACCTGACATCTGCCGTAATTTTACAGCGGATGTTTGGAAGGGGATAAAGATTTTCTCTAACCATCTTAGCTGTAACTGTCTTTTGTATTGATTGGTTTACAATGGCTACAACCATGAGTGTAGGAAGTTTCTATGGTCTGGCACTTGTTAGAAACCCAGACATGATTTCCTTATTGAGAACAGGTTATCAGGCAGGGACACTACATGTATGAGGAGAAAACCAGGCTACAATAGGGAAATCATATGCTGGGTTTCTGACAAGCGCCTGCATTCATAGAAAGTTCCTGCATTCATGGTTGTATACAATGGCAACCGATCAAGACAATATATGGTTACCATAAAGATGGTTATAATAAATCTTTAAAACTCTACAATATTTTTAATTACTTATATTTACAAAAATGTTTAACTTCTAATTGTCTACAAATTTAAAATGGTTATGTTCATAGTAATATCCCTTTAAGAAAAATTTGTACTAGCACAGTAGTCACTGAAAGAGCTGTCACATGAGGTACAGTATAATTGAGGCTTAAGGCTAGCCAAGCATGGTTGATAACAATCAACTGAAGGATACCACCATCACGATAAACAACTAAACAGCCAATCAGGGACCAGCTTAGGAAAAAGAAAAACTGAATTGCTCTAAGTCAGCTCAGTATGATCAGCCAATCATGCCATACGCTTATCATTTTGGTCGACCACCAGCCAAAAGTCTCCTGTCAGCCATTATGAATGGTCGTTCACAGTATTTTTCCTAATCACAGGCCAGAAAAGTAAAGAATCTAATTATTAATTTAATGAGATTTCTTTTTTGATATTTTTTTATAAAAAAACAAAAAAAATTACCATACCTACCATCTTTGTAAAAACAATTACAACATATTACATCATATCAAGAAAGGACTTACCTCAAAAAGAGGGAGATCATGGGACAGAAATTTTGGCAGGTTCACATCAATAATGGATCTGAGAAGCAAAATCTCTTCATTTTCATTTGGGTATTTAAGCTGTAAAATATGAATTACATTCAAATTATCAATATAAAAATTACAATTAAATATTTAAATAAATACACATACATATATATATATATATAGATATATATATAATTTTTCTACAAGATATGAAACTTTCATTTGTATTGTACAAGATCACACATGAAACACAGAAAAACATCATTAGTCATAGTTATCAATACCTTTAGGTTTCCTGCTGCTGTCAGGACTGATTTAACAGCTCTCATTCCATAGTCATAGTGATGCTGGGAAGACAGTTGTTCAGAACATAGACGATATGTTGCCACTATTTTCACTGATAATGGTCGGGCTGTGACAAAGCCGCAGGAGTATAAAACTATTTCAGCAATCATGGCATAATCAGGTACCATCATGGCAACCGTTCTAAAAAGAGCCTGCGTGTAAGATGAGAATTAAGACTTTAGTGAAATGTTTGGTGATGTACTGGAAGTAAACAATGAATGACAGCAAGCAGAGATCTAGAAAATCATTTAAAAAAAAAAAGTTGAAACACAACATTTTTAATTTTCTCATGACAACCATGCCTTTCGTCTATATACACAACAGAAATTCTGTATTCTGTTCTGAAAATGCATATTTCTAATTATGGGTGTTTATTATTTATATTGCATTTTTAATTTTGTAGAATTATTTCTTTTTCAAAAGCCACCTTACTTACTAGCTTACTTGTTTTACACTCCAACTGACAAACCTTTCTCTAAGCATTTCACATAAGTGATAGTTTATTTAGAACCACAGGATAACTTATTTTAAAGAATTTTATGCAATATTTTTATTTAGTCTCAAGTGGTAAAGGAAGGAAAACCAAGTGAATGAATCTACACACTAGCAAGTGGCTGTCTTGACTCTTTGCAGTTATTTTAATATACTGTATCCTGCATACTACGAAGGGTAGTGCCACAGAGGCGCTATATCTTTGTATGAATTTAACAGCAAAGAAAATGTTTTCTTGTAGTGCCGTGAGGAAGGTATAGACTATGAAACTACATCCTTATCTGCTGACTTACCATGGCTTATTCCACAAAAAAGGAACTTATGACACAACAACAATATCAAGAACAAAATCTGAATATTACCTTAAGGTTGTCTGGGAGCTCCGAACGCCCAGCATAACCCGGATTCATAGTGATAAAGACTGCACATGTGGGGTTCAGATTTAGTTCCGTACCCTCAAATATTAATAGATCTGATCCAGTATTGATACCTGAAAATATACATATTATTATGCCTTAATAAAAATACTGCAACACTCTGGCATTGAAACCACATGACAGATATATGAATAGGTACCTCTTTGAATTGTAAGGATTTGCTGTGCAACCACTGATAGCACTTCTAAGTCTATTCTGTTAAATTCATCAAAGCAAGCCCATGCACCACAGGAAAGTAAACCCTAAAATAAGAATAAAAAAATGTTAAATCTGCAGGTACTGTATTCACTGATTTACATGAAAATGTTCTCTTTATTCCTGAAAAAATAATGATTGTCAATCTTTGTGACTTAAAGGGGGTTTCCAGCACAGTCAAATTAATGCTAAATGTGTTAAGAGCAAGATAACATAATAAAACTTTACTTACCCCTTCAAGATCCCTCACTACTTCAGCTCCATAGGCGGTCTTGGTCTGCACTGAGCACCATTTCCTGGTGTCTCCTGACACTATGAGAAACGCCCTAAATTGCCACTTCCTCCATTAATCTTTTCTTTCAGTTTTTCCTTTGTTCTTGTTTTACCTCATATTACAATTAAAACTAGAAATATATAAATCGGTTTTCTCTCTGTGTCACAGGAGATCAGCCATGGCCTCCTTCTTCTGACTCTCTCAATAGTTGTCATGAAGAATGTGCATAAATTTAAAGGGAACCTGTCACCATGAAAATGCAGTCTAATCTGCAGGCAGCATGTTATAGAGTTATGTTATATAGTTTTGTGGGGAAAAATTTAATATAGCCTGTCAATTTCTTATTTATTTCTTTGTTGTTTCTATGCTTAGTGGGCGGTCCTAGCAGTGATTATGTATACAGAGATAACTGTTAATCACTGTTAGGACCACCCACTGGATTCAAATACTTCTAAGCATACAAACAACAGAGAAATAAAATAGGGTCTGAATTTTGTATTTGGCCATGTGACTGCTGGGAGCAGTGATTTTATGTGTGTCGGGTACCTACTAGACTGGAATTCAGTAGAAAATGCAATCTAATCTGCAGCCATTGAGTTATAGAGCAGGAGGAGCTGAACAGATTGACATATAGTTTTGTGGGAAAACATTCAGTATAATCTGTTCAGCTCCTCCAGCTCTATAAGACAATGTCTGCAGATTAGATTGCATTTTCTACTGAATTCCAGTCTAGTAGGTACCAAACATGCACTCACTGCTCCAAGCAGTCAGATGGCCAAACACACTTTAAGAGTCAATGGATCCATCAACTATACAGGGACTAACATTAAAGTGACATTCACAAACAAACAGGGAGAAAATACAGAAAAAAAAACTAACAGGGTTGTAGAGAATCTGAAGGTAATTGATACCAATGACTTATCCACAGTACATGTCAACAGTATCAGATCAATCTGGATCCGACACACAGACCCCGTCCTGATCATCTGGTTAGGCCGTCGGCAGCCATATACTGGGTATACAGTGGGGAAAAAAAGTATTTAGTCAGCCACCAATTGTGCAAGTTCTCCCACTTAAAAAGATGAGAGGCCTGTAATTGTCATCATAGGTAGACCTCAACTATGAGAGACAAAATGAGAAAACATATCTAGAAAATCACATTGTCTGATTTTTTCAGAATTTATTTGCAAATTATGGTGGAAAATAAGTATTTTGTCACCTACAAACAAGCAAGATTTCTGGTTCTCACAGACCTGTAACTTCTTCTTTAAGAGGCTCCTCTGTCCTCCACTCATTACCTGTAGTAATGGCACCTGTTTGAAATTGTTATCAGTATAAAAGACACCTGTCCACAACCTCAAACAGTCACACTCCAAACTCCACTATGGTGAAAACCAAAGAGCTGTGGAAGGACATCAGAAACAAAATTGTAGACCTGCACCAGGCTGGGAAGACCGAATCTGCAATAGGCAAGCAGCTTGGTGTGAAGAAATCAACTGTGGGAGCAGTAATTAGAAAATGGAAGACATACAAGACCACTGATAATCTCCCTCGATCAAGGGCTCCACGCAAGATCTCACCCCGTGGGGTTGAAATGATCACAAGAATGGTGAGAAAAAATCCCAGAACCACATGGGGGGACCTAGTGAATGACCTGCAGAAAGCTGGGACTAATGTAATAAAGGCTACTGTCAGTAACACACTACACCGCCAGGGACTCAGATCCTGTAGTGCCAGACGTGTCCCCCTGCTTAAGCCAGTACATATCTGGGCCCGTCTGAAGTTTGCTAGAGAGCATTTGGTTGTTCCAGAAGAGTATTGGGAGAATGTCATATGATCAGATGAAACCAAAGTAGAACTGTTTGGTAGAAACACAACTCGTTGTGTTTGGAGGAGAGTGAATGCTGAGTTGCATCCAAAGAACACCATACCTACTGTGAAGCATGGGGGTGGCAACATCATGCTTTGGGGCTGTTTTTCTGCAAAGGGACCAGGACGACTTATCTGTGTACATGAAAGAATGAATGGGGCCATGTATTGTGAGATTTTGAGTGCAAACCTCCTTCCATCAGCAAGGGCATTGAAGATGAAACGTGGCTGGGTCTTTCAGCATGACAATGATCCCAAGCACACCGCCAGGGAAACGAAGGAGTGACTTCGTAAGAAGCATTTCAAGGTCCTGGAGTGGCCTAGCCAGTCTCCAGATCTCAACACCATAGAAAACCTTTAGAGAGAGTTGTAAGTCCGTGTTGCCCAGCAACAGCCCCAAAACATCACTGCTCTAGAGGAGATCTGCATGGAGGAATGGGCCAACATACCAGCAACAGTGTGTGCCAACCTTGTGAAGACTTACAGAAAACGTTTGACCTCTGTCATTGCCAACAAAGGATATATAACAAAGTATTGAGATGAAATTTTGTTGTTGACCAAATACTTATTTTCCACCATAACTTGCAAATAAATTCTTTAAAAATCAGACAATGTGATTTTCTGGATTTGTTTTCTCATTTTGTCTCTCATAGTTGAGGTCTACCTATGATGTCAATTACAGGCCTCTCTCATCTTTTTAAGTGGGAGAACTTGCACAATAGGTGGCTGACTAAATACTTTTTTTCCCACTGTACGTCTGGAAGCAGCCCTGCTGCTATTCAAGTGAATGGGAGCAGGACTGCAGTTCCAGGTGCCACTGCTACACTCTATGGACTCACTGTATGGACTGAAAGCTGTATGCAGTGTATGTAGCTCTATACAATGTACTGGTGGCACCTAGAACTGCAGCCCTGCTCCCATTCACTTGAATAGGAGTAGGTCTGCTTCCAGCCATATACCAAGTATATGGCTTCCGGCGGCTGAAACAGATGACCAGGATAGGGTGCAGGTGTTGGAACCCAATAGATCTGATACTGATGACCTATGCTGTGGATAGGTTGTCAGTATCACTTACCTTCAGATCCTAAACAACCCCCTTAACTTACAAGCCACAGTCCTTCTGACCCCCTGTGGATGGGAAGAAAACAAGATAACTACATCTGAGATTTGACTGACCCTCACATGAGTAACAAATGTTTTCTGGTCATCCCTAAGTTTTATAATGTTAGTCCTTGACTGGGATTTCAGAGTCACCCTTCTGGTTCATTATTCTAATCCCTTTTTGGGGACTAGACAATAGAATAATAGTGGAAAGTCTCATGAATATTAATTTGTACCTTGTTATTAATTCACCTCCCTGTATGGGATTGGGGTTGTTCAGCTCTGGGATGTTTATCTATACAATTGTCCATCCTTTGAAGCTTGGTATGGGCTAGACTCAGGTGAAAAAAACTCACTTTCTTTACTGGTTGTGTTCTCAAACCCCATTTTGCCATAAAGTTCCCACTGGGCAGTTTGCACAATGATACAGAATGATATTTACCACATATACACACAAAACAACAGTAAAATTAGCCAAACCAGTATGTCAATTTTGAGGTTTTCATTACACACACCAATAGTGACATATATACAAAAATAAATACAAATTATTAAAAGTCCAGGCAAAATGCTAAGTCTAGGTAAAAAAAAAGTGCACACTGGCCTTAAAGAGAAATTGTTATTTGATTTATGCTGCCCTACCTGAGAGCAGAATATAATTCAGAAAGCAGCGGAGCTCTGTGATATACTGTACTGTATAGGTTTATGTGATTTGGAGCAGAATTTCTCAATAAAATGCAGGGAAATTTTCTGGCAGAGACGGTGAGAATCCTGCTTACCCCAGTGATTCATTGACATGAATTACCACATATTTTATTGGGCCCTTGCTGGTGGGCAAAATGTAGTACATGTGAGAGAAGTAATGGAAATTTGATACCTTGAAAAACTTTCCTAATGCAAGGTAATCCAATCCATCTGAGCAATTGAAGACAACACATTGCTTAGCAACAGCTTTTGCCAAGTCCTTGGTAGTTTCTGTTTTTCCTGTGCCAGCAGGTCCTTCAGGTGCACCACCCAAGTGAAGATTGAGAGCACCAAATAAAGTTCTGTTATAAAAAATAAAGATTATGAAATTATTTCTACTATTTGTTCATTCAACAAAAATGATCATCCACAAAGATTCAGCCTAGGTGAGAAATACAATAGTATAATTCTAAAATAAGCATTACAAAAACTACACCACTAAATAAAAAGCATGACAAGCTTTTAGAAAAACATGTCAATAGAAAACTACAAAACAGGTATGGCTCTCAGTATATGGTGACACTAATACAATTTTTTTTTTAAAAATGTTTCTAGTGTGCAAAAGTGTCATATAAAAAACAATAGTGATAAAGAATGGCTGCCGCAAAAATATTAGACAGAAAATAAAATAAAAAAGTGGAGAGGCTATTAGATTTGCAAGGGATACCCAACTTTACTATTAATGACTATGATTAAATAAACACATATATAGTTAATATTCAGGTGTCTACATACATTTGGGTATGTAGATTTTGTAACCCTTATATTTAGTTTCACCATGAGACCTGAACACCAAGGAGGCTGATAACTAGTATAATACACTGCAATTTTTCTGCACTGCACTACATTATACTATTGGCAGTTAGCCTATTAGACTATGCCTCTGGCAGAGTCTGATAAGTTAAACTCAGATTTTGGCATGGGAGCCTCCAATTGGTCCCTGTTACCATGACAACATATCAGCATCATACAACTGCATCAGAGGAGTGGTTACAAAGAGGCACAGAAACTAACAAACATCTTAGATGTTGCCATGCTTATTGACAGTGGCTTCTAAGGGTTTAAAGAGGACCTTTCATCACATCTAACAAGTCCAGCTCTTTACATAAATTGCTCAGTTGATTCTGGCACAGCTGGAATTTTTTCTCTATCCCCCACCATTTCCGAGCAATCAATGAAGTTAGTTTTGATGTCTGATATGCAATTTAGGCCCGATACTGTAGAAGGGCGGAGTCAGGAAGGAGCAGACAAGGGGTCTGATTCCAAGCTCTGATATTGGCTCCCTCTGATTAGAGCTCTGAATCACACACCCCTCCCCTGATACTTTGATACTGTTACTCCTTCCAAATGCCAAAACTTTTTTACTTTTGTGTTCATGGAGCTGTACGATGGCTTATTTTGTGCAGAACAAATTGTACTACTACATTCCATAATGACATACTGGGAAGCTAGAAAAAAATTCTTAATGGGGTGGGATGCAATTTTCTTATAGGTTTTGTTTTTATGGCATTCACAGTGCTATAAAAATGACATGTTCCTTATATTCTTTGGGTCAACACAATCACAGTGATGCCAAATTTCTATAGTCTTTATAGTGTAATAAATGTGTTTTTATAATTGTGGGATTTATATATGTATTGATATTTAATAAAACAAATTATTGTATTCATATTGGCTATGAACTGTACTTATTGTTAGGGATAGTGGCATCCATGGTTTTGTAGATATTAATTTATATGGTATTGTCATGTTTTAATACTTTTACAAAAATCAAAAACTTTGAAAAATGCAAAACATTATTTCTGTTGCCATATTATAACATCTGTAACTTTTTTATTTCTGTGTACAGAGCTGTGTGAGGCATAATTTTTTTGTGACACAAGATGTAGTTTTTATTTATACCTATTTTGGGGAATGTCAGAAGTTTTGATAATTTTTTATTCAATTTTATTTAGTAGGCAAAATGGCAATTCAGATGTTTTAATTTTCTTTACCGCTAGGGTGTATGGCCATATGAGATACACACTTTTTTATAGTATGGGTATTTTGGATGTGGGGATGCCAATTATGTTTGGTTTTGTTTGTTTATTTTTATTTCAGATCTAGGGAAAGGGAGGTGATTTAAATTGTTATGTTTATTAAGTTTTTAAAAAAATAATTTTAAAACTGTTTGGGAGCTTGAACCTGCGATCATTAGATTGATTGTCCCACAGAAATGACTACAAACCTATTGAGGCCTGTCACAGGCAAGCCTCAATAGCTATATTCCTATGAGAGGTCATAATACTACAACGGATGTTGACAAGGGGTTAAACAATAGTATATTTTTCTTGATATTTTCCCTTTAATGTGAAATGTCAATGCTCAAATTCATGGATGTATTACTAAGATATTCTGATAACAACATGCCCCTTTGAGACCTTGTGTGGGGGTAACTCACCATCTAGAACAATATTCAGACATTTCTATATATTAGAGCCACTACTCATGCTAGTTAGTTTGCACATAATGGTGTAGCTGGTGTTTTAGATCCAAACAAGATCTCCATGACAACAATTATCAGAAAAGAGAAACTGACTTGTATTCAGAATTTCTTAAAAAGTGACTTCAGGTTTTCAGCCTATAAAGTCATTAAAGTCATGCAGTCCTACTATGAAGTGCTATCAGCCAAGATATTCAAAAATAGTTTCACACTTAATTTTACATTTGTAATAATGTATTATGATCATTATTTTTAAGATTATGTCTACACAACCATTGTTTTGGTCTAATGCATCTAGAATACAAAATGCATCATCTTTACAAAACATCTTGATTAAACACTTTCTGCTATTTTGTCCAATGAAGACCCATTTACAGGGGAGGACACAAGCAGGGGAAATCCCCCCTCCCCCCTCAAAATGGATGTGATGTCTTTTTAGTGTGATCTTCTTAGTCTGCTCTGGAGTCTGAATTAATGTAGGTTTTTTGTCTGATGTCTTAATGAATTTATGGCTTTTGGTCTGGTATATGAATTAACAAAGTTTGGTCTGGGGTCTGAATTTGTTTTCAGATCTAGTCTGGTAATCCAAATTAATTCAAGGATCTGCTTTGTGGCCTGAATTTGTTTAGTCATCCTGTGTCAGAATTGATTTATGTTACTAGTTTGAGACCGGAATTTATTACTGGTTTGAGGTATGAATGGATTTAGGGATTTGGACTGTATCAGGGGTATAGTCTGAGGTCTGAATTTATTTTCAGGTCTAGTTTGGGATCTGAATTAAATTAGGAATCTGGATTTGTTTAAGAGTCTGGTGTTTAAATTAGATTAGGAGTCTCTTCTGATGTCTGAATGTATTATTAGTCTGAGGATTGAATTGATTTAGGGGTCTGGACTTTGGACTAATTTAAGGCTGTGGTCTGGCGTCTGAATTTAGTTGTCTGATCTGAATTAGGGCCGGTTCACATCTGCGTTCGGGTTTCCGTTCAGGGAGTTCGCTTGGGGACCCCCGAACGGAAACCTATACGCATAAAAAAGCGGTTTACCTGGGAAACCTGCATACCCCATAGACTATAATGGGGTCTGTGTGGCATTTTCCTCTCCGCACGTTTCTGCATGTTTCGTGCGAAAACCAAGCGGAAACCACAAGGACCCCATTATAGGCTATGGGGTCCGCGGGTTTCCCAGGTAAACCGCTTTTTTATGTGTATAGGTTTCTGTTCGGGGGGGTCCCCAAGCGGACTCCCCGAACAGAAACCCGAACGCAGATGTGAATCGGGCCTTAATTTAGGGGTCTAGGGTCTGAAATCTTATTTTTAGTCTCATGTGAGATTATACTGGAGTCTCAATTTATTTAGGCTTCTGGTCTAAAAATGTGAATTTATTTTGGGGATCTGCTCTGGGGCTTGAATATATATGTGTTTCCAAAGAGTGTGGGGATATGCTGCAGAAGTAAGGGTCCAAAGATGTATTGACAGAAAACACTATATTCATCAGAAGCAATATGGACTGAAAGGCACCTACAGAAAGGGCATAGGCAGAATTCTCTTGTGGATCCTGCATTGAAAATCTGAAACAAATTTACCGTACAATTCTTTTTCTGCAGCAGATTTGGAGGCATCCCGAATTTTAAATACATATCCTGCCTTTTATGTCACATGAAGATTTTATTGTGACATCTAAGGCAGAAGACATCCTTGACTTCCTTTCTAAATTATAGTTGTTTGCAATACCTGTAGCATCGATCTGTTAATGGAGTTATAACCAGTCTAGGTGTATTGCCAAGATACTCATATCCATACTGTAATCCAGCATTGATCATTTTTGTTTGCAAATGTCCTTCCTAAGTAAGATAAAATAATAGATTAAAAATATGTTATAATTCACATATATGTCACATTTTGCATTTATTCTGCATATTGTTGAGTTATGGGCACCATCCCTCCAACTTGAAAAAGATTTGTAGCAAACTCAAACATTCTGAATTATAAATATGAAATACCTATTTTTCCATTTGTTCCCAATATCTTTATGTGATTAGCATAGTTTTAGGGATTATAATAGCAACACCATAAAATACATAATTATTTTGTTAGCATGCCATTGTTTACAGGTTTAGTCATTTTTGGCAATTGTTTTCCTATTACCACAAATTGATCAAAAGAAGATATGTATACATAACACAGCCCTGTTTTGTATTGAGCGGTAATAGGACTACTACCATTGAGGGGTTATGCCATGAAAATAATTTATTCTTTATCCATAGGATCAGTAGGGGTCCAAACACTGAGACTCCCACCTATCCTGAGAATGGGGGGTGTTTTACTCCATTGCGAATGTAGCCACAGTGAACAAAGGTGCACCCAGTTCCATTCACTTCAATGGGAACATGGGGAAAGCCAAAGTATAGCATATTTTTTTTAGATCTGTTATTCCTTTTTTTCATTTCTAAGGCATTAGAAATTCCACTACACTTGGCTACAACATATAGCATCATTGCTATACTAGCATATATCGCTTCTTCTTATACTGTAAGTCAAATTAATAATCAAAAACATTTTCTTCAACTGCATTGCAACAAAATAGAATCTGACTATTACTGCTACGCTAGCTGTTTTCAAGCATAACAAGTGGCTGTACATGTGATCAGCTAGTTATAGGCAGTGACAAGTCTCTGACAGCTGTAGAATACTTTGATTATAATTATATTGCAATGTTACCCAAGATGCAATAAAGCCGCTATAACGGTGGTTAGTAAGGACCTGACATCATCAATTACTAGTTTTTTTCAAAGAATATCTATATTTAGAGTTTTATGACAGATATGGATGCTTCAGTTTGCAGCAATTATTTTCTTTTCGCTCAGATTTCCAGAGGATAGTTTGCCTTGATAAATGTAAAGATTCCAGGCAGGAAACTTGCTGCATATGGACTTTTACCAATTCCATTGAACTCTATGGACTCAGTAATAAAATGTATACAGTATTTAACTTATCGAAAATAATTTGTTATTTTTGTTGTGACCATTTTTGTGAAGTGACAACAGGAAGTGTGTCCATATTAAATGTCACTTTTGAATTAGTTTTCCAACTATCTATTTGGAGATGCATGAAGAAGAAAACTGACAACTTGCACTGGTCCTGCTTTGTATTCCCCAACGTCAAGAAAAATATCTGGAAGATGATAGTGATGCAAACAATTATCTTTTATTGAGACTAGAAAAAGTACCTGGCGCTGCTCGGGTATAAAGTGTTGGTTTGTATTATTGTGTATTCAATGGATTTATTCTAAAGGTGCTCAGGAGGCCAATTCTTGACCCAAGTCAAGTCCAATACACTTTTGAAACATGAAATTAAAATCTCAGTCAGCTCACTGTAGCTTCAAGTCTCCACATCACTTGGTTTTAGTTTTCAAGACTTCTTAGGGGTCCAAAGCATCCCACTGAACCCAGGAACATGAACAGGCAGATGCCACCCTTCTTCAAGAGTTATAAGTGAAATATTTAATATTTGCCCAAAAGCATAAAATGAAATGGGGAATGATTTATCTAAACTGGTGTAAACGAAAAATTAGATGAGTCTCCTATAGCAACCTATCCGATGTCAGTTGTCATCTGTCTAAGGATCTTTTGAAAATGAAAGTAGTAATCTGATTGGTTGGCATAGGCAACCACCCCGTTGTAATTTCCATGTATGATTAAGAAGTGAACACAGTTATATCTGCTGCTGGCAGATAAAAATGTACAAAATAAACACTGTCAAATTAGAAGTTTTGGAGACTGCGCCAGACAAAGATGGCCACCACCGCTGCAGTGTGATAACCTAAAGGATATATATATATATATATATATATATATATATATATATACCTCGGGGATATAATTCCCTGATAATGACTGATAACAGAGAACATCAGTGAGTGCTGTATATAGCTATACAGTGGGTACGGAAAGTATTCAGACCCTTTTAAATTTTTCACTCTTTGTTTCATTGCAGCCATTTGCTAAAAGCAAAAAAGTTAATTTTATTTCTCATTAATGAACACTCAGCACCCCATCTTGACAGAAAAAAACCCAGAAATGTAGATATTTTTGCAAATTTATTAAAAAAGAAAAACTGAAATATCACATGGTCATAAGTATTCAGACCCTTTGCTCAGTATTGAGTAGAAGCATCCTTTTGAGCTAGTAGAGCCATGAGTCGTCTTGGGAATGATGCAACAAGTTTTTCACATCTGGATTTGGGGATCCTCTGCCATTCTTCCTTGCAGATCCTCTCCAGTTCTGTCAGGTTGGATGGTGAAAGTTGGTGGACAGCCATTTTCAGGTCTGTCCAGAGATGCTCAATTGGGTTGAAGTCAGGGCTCTGGCTGGGCCAGTCAAGAATGGTCACAGAGTTGTTCCGAAGCCACTCCTTTGTTATTTTAGCTGTGTGCTTAGGGTCATTGTCTTGTTGGAAGGTGAACCTTTGGCCCAGTCTGAGGTTCAGAGCACTGTGGAAGAGGTTTTCTTCCAAGATATCTCTGTACTTGGCCGCATTCATCATTCCTTCAATTGCAACCAGTCGTCCTGTCCCTGCAGCTGAAAAACACCCCCATAGAATGATGCTGCCACAACCATGTTTCATTGTTGGGATTGTATTGGGCAGGCGATGAGCAGTGCCTGGTTTTCTGCACACATACCACTTAGAATTAATGCCAAAAAGTTCAATCTTTGTCTCATCAGACCAGAGAATCTTATTTCTCATAGTCTGGGAGTCCTTCATGTGTTTTTTGGCAAACTCTACGCGGGCTTTCATATGTCTTGCACTGAGGAGAGGCTTCCTTCGGGCCATTCTGCCATAAAGCCCCAACTGGTGGAGGGCTGCAGTGATAGTTGACTTTGTGGAACTTTCTCCCATCTCCCTACTGCATCTTTGGAGCTCAGCCGCAGTGATCTTTGGGTTCTTATTTACCTCTCTCACCAAGGCTCTTCTCCCAAGATTGCTCAGTTTGGCTGGACGGCCAGGTCTAGGAAGAGTTCTGGTTGTCCCAAACTTCTTCCATTTAAGGATTATGGAGACCACTGTGCTCTTAGGAACATTGAGTGCAGCAGAAATTCTTTTGTAACCTTGGCCAGATCTGTGCCTTGCCACAATTCTGTCTCTGAGCTCCTTGGTCAGTTCCTTTGACCTCATGATTCTCATTTTCTCTGACATGCACTGTGAGCTGTGAGGTCTTATATAGACAGGTGTATTTGTGCCTTTTACACTCCTATATACAGTGGGTACGGAAAGTGTTCAGACTCCTTTAAATTTTTCAATCTTTGTTTCATTGCAGCCATTTGCTAAAAGCAAAAAAAGTTCATTTTATTTCTCATTAATGTACACTCAGCACCCCATCTTGACAGAAAAAAAACAGAAATGTAGATATTTTTGCAAATTTATTAAAAAAAAAGAAAAACTGAAATATCACATGGTCATACGTATTCAGACCCTTTGCTGTGACACTCATATTTAACTCACATGCTATCCATTTCCTTCTGATCCTCCTTGAGATGGTTCTACTCCTTCATTGGAGTCCAGCTGTGTTTAATTAAACTGATTGGACTTGATTAGGAAAGGCACACACCTGTCTATATAAGACCTCACAGTTCACAGTGCATGTCAGAGCAAATGAGAATCATGAGCTCAAAGGAACTGCCCAAGGAGCTCAGAGACAGAATTGTGGCAAGGCACTGGCCAAGGTTACAAAAGAATTTCTGCAGCACTCAAGGCTCCTAAGAGCACAGTGGCCTCCATAATCCTTAAATGGAAGAAGTTTGGGACGACCAGAACTCTTCCTAGACCTGGCCGTCCAGCCAAACTGAGCAATCGTGGGAGAAGAGCCTTGGTGAGAGAGGTAAAGAAGAACCCAAAGATCACTGTGGCTGAGCTCCAGAGATGCAGTAGGGAGATGGGAGAAAGTTCCACAGAGTCAACTATCACTGCAGCCCTCCACCAGTCGGGGCTTTATGGCAGAGTGGCCCGAAGAAAGCTTCTCCTCAGTGCAAGACATATGAAAGCCCGCATAGAGTTTTCCAAAAAACACATGAAGGACTCCCAGACTATGAAAAATAAGATTTTCTGGTCTGATGAGACAAAGATTGAACTTTTTGGCGTTAATTCTAAGTGGTATGTGTGGTGAAAACCAGGCACTGCTCATCACCTGCCCAATACAATCCCAACAGTGAAACATGGTGGTGGCAGCATCATGCTATGGGGGTGTTTTTCAGCTGCAGGGACAGGACAACTGGTTGCAATTGAAGGAAAGATGAATGCGGCCAAGTACAGAGATATCCTGGAAGAAAACATCTTCCAGAGTGCTCTGGACCTCAGACTGGGCCAAAGGTTCACCTTCCAACAAGACAATGACCCTAAGCACACAGCTAAAATAACAAAGGAGTGGCTTCGGAACAACTCTGTGACCATTCTTGACTGGCCCAGCCAGAGCCCTGACCTCAACCAATTGAGCATCTCTGGAGAGACCTGAAAATGGCTGTCCACCAACGTTCACCATCCAACCTGACGGAACTAGAGAGGATCTGCAAGGAAGAATGGCAGAGGATCCCCAAATCCAGATGTGAAAAACTTGTTGCATCATTCCCAAGAAGACTCATGGCTGTACTAGTTCAAAAGGGTGCTTCTACTCAATACTGAGCAAAGGGTCTGAATACTTATGACCATGTGATATTTCAGTTTTTCTTTTTTTAATAAATTTGCAAAAAATATCTACATTTCTGTTGTTTTCTGTCAAGATGAGGTACTGAGTGTACATTAATGAGAAATAAAATGAACTTTTTTGCTTTTAGCAAATGGCTGCAATGAAACAAAGAGTGAAAAATGTAAAGGGGTCTGAATACTTTCCGTACCCACTGTATACTTTGCGTATCCTCATATTCACCGTTACACCAGTTGGACACCTGCGGGGGGCTTTTTCTGTAGCTAACATCTCCATTTAAATGTGAAACAAGTCAGGTTTTCTGTTTCTCTAGCAGTTATTTCTCCGGCTGTTGTTCATGCCCTCTCAGGATAGTCGGGCCCATAGCTACTTCTGGTGTGCAAGGCAGGGACTAGGAGTATCACACATGAGTTATTCCAAACTGTTCACGATACTGTAAGTGATTTCTTTCTTTTGTTGCAACCTGTAGTTCATTCTATTCAGTTGTTCCACTGTTCTTGGGAGTTTGGCTGAGTGGGAGTGAACTGCAGGAGCTTTTAGTTTTTTTCTTAGCTTTTTATGGTTCTCTCTATACCTGGCTGATAATTTATCAGTCAGGTGCCAGTTTTCTGGCCAGTGATCCCCAGATGATAACATCTACCGTTATTATTTTCCAGAGATATCATCAGCTGAAAACATTGGGATTGATATATTTATCTACAGCCGCAGCTTCTCCCATTCCCTACTGTGTTTTCAACTGATGAAATCCCTGGAAATAATACAGGTGTCAACCAAAAGTTCCAATTTATGACTAATGCAGTAAAGCCCATATAATAAATGTTTTGTTTCACCACTGTACTTTCGCTGTTCACTATGGTTCATAATACTGGTGGCCTATCCTAGGACAGACTGTCAATACCAGATCTGTGGGGGTCTGACTCTGGGTGGGATTACGGTGCTCTGGTGAGTCAGTAGTCTCTTCAGTGTTTTTACTGCAGCATACACCTGCACAATGTTAATTTAACAATGGCTTGCCCTGATGTGTTCTCTTCAACCAGTTAGTCTGATATTGATGGACTGTCCTAAGGATAACTCATCAATACTGTGTATCCAGAAAACCCCTCTCACTTTGTATGTTGTTTCATTTACAACTGCATACCAGGGCTACGTTTAAGTTTTCCAATTACGTTGCAAATGGCTTTTCTGAATAGGCACAAATCCACCTTCATTTAGCATGTTTCTGTGCAAGCTAAAACAACCATCTTTGCTTACAAAAATTGTTGATTGAAGATATGAAAAAGGAGAAGCAATTATTTTAAATGAAGCGTATTTCCCCATTTGTGCATTAATGACTGAATATTGGACTGTGTAAATAACAGAAAATGTGTTTTCTACATATAATTTTTATAATCTTTCATCATCTATATTTAAACACTGCTTTCAAATTAAGAAGCAATCTCAGATGAGCTTTGCAGTCAAGCAAAATGACTTTACAAATAAATATCAAGCCATATTTGCACATAATAAAGAATTGTGACAAGAGAAACAAAGTGCCATTCGAAGGTAATTTAGCTTAATTATTGTTTTAATTGGTTTCCTCTGTAATCTAAGTAAAACTGTATTTTCAGTTCTTGAAATAGTCATGCAAGTGATCAAGCTCTAGCGCTATTTTTTTCAGTACTTGATATTCAGCATTTTACGATTGTACAAGGATCATTACACACTGCAAGCATCAAGATTATTATTTAACTGGAAATATGAAGAAAATGTAGATGAAAATCTTCATCACTTACCTCCCAGTAGTATCGCAGCTGGCTTAACCATTCAAAATCGTTTTCATCACTAACTTGTTTTTTAACAAGAGCTGCAAGTACATCCCTTGCATGGACATCCAGGACCACAAGTGCACCAAGAGTCACCCGATTCTGTTTCGATAATGTCCCACGCACCAGTGCAACAATATCATCAATCTGTTGATTGTTTAGTTCCAGGTAATCTTCTAATGCCTAATAACATACGTTATAGCATCTTAATTGTTAATTGACAATTGACATCATGACAATATTAATGAAAAAAAAAAAATTACAATTTTGTGCTTTTCTATACAATTCTTGCACTAATATCTAAAATGTGCTACATGTCAGCTTTTTCTTAAAGATGTTCTCCAAGAAAAAGTCAAAATCTAGGGGAGTTGGGTAGGGTGTAAAGTGAAAAAAAAAAGTCATAATCATCTATAACTGGCACTCCATTATACAGCCCTAGTCGCTGGTTTCTCACCAGTAACCACTGAAGCCAGTGATTGCCCGCAGTGGTCTCGTGAACCTTTCCACTGAGAGAGATAAGTATTAAATGTTTTTAAAAACTTACACCCACTCTGGCCACCCATTGGGTTTAAACCATTTCCTAAAGAACTGCGAGCTACAACCAAAAAGTACTGCAGAAAAGATTGCCATGGAAAAAGCGGGTTTTTCCACAGCACTTTTCACAGAAAGTCCACAGAGGAAACCTTTCTAGCCCTATTATACCTATAAAGAAAACGCCAACGTTTCCATGGTTATAATTGACAAGCTGCGATTTACAAAAACGCACCGATTTTTGAAATCTCAGCATTTCCACTGCAGATAATTTTCTGCAATGTGTGGATGGGATTAGCCAGAATCAAACAAAACGCCACGTATTCACAACATAGGGCCCTGGCCTTAATAGGGTTCTTTTTAAATGAATTGAGATGTGTCAAGTATTTATTGTGCTTTACATCATCAGACCAAAGCAGAAAAGAAACAAACTCTTGAACTCTAGATTTCCGAAGCATAGACCATCAAAATATGATGATTTATCATCTGGACCATAAGGCTAAGGCCCTACATTGCGGAAAAACAGCTTTTTTTGTTGCAGATTTTGTTGCGTTTTTTTGAACCAAAGTCCAGAGTGGATTGAGCAAAAGGTAGAAGTATAAGAACATCCTATATATTTCCCATTCCTTTTGTAGCCATTGTTGGCTTTGACTCAAAAAACACAATAAAATCTGCAACAAAAAAAGCAGCGTTTCCACAATGTGGGGCCTCAGCCTCAGTATGAGAAGCAGTTAGTCCCACCCAAAGAGAGATTGTGTACTACTCTGCAGGTACTGTAAAACACTGCGGCCAAATTGTGGCGTTTTCACAATGTGGGGCCCTGGACTTAAATGAATATTTACAGAAAAATTTAGACAACAAATCAAGTAAAAGTATACTGCAAAAGCTATAGCTGACAAGTCCAAATGCAGCACAATGTCAACTGAATTACCAACATACCAAAATCAAAGTAAGATCCTACCAGGAGTAGATCTTAAATAAAAGTATGATCCAATTTTAAGATCCAGTTCCAGTTCAGGGTAAAAAGTACTCTACACCAAAACTGCACCCAAATATATCATCTATTAAAAAATCTAACATTGTGTTCGAGTGGACATTCATTTCAAACATGTGAAGTATACAATACAAATAGTAAATAGAAAACTTAATATTTCAAAAGTGTAAACTCAACATCTATCTGGCATGAAAGAGGACTGGTATAGAGGTCTGAAAACCCCTATGACAAACCTTATCTGATGGGCGTAATCTCGCTGAGTATTTTGCATATCCAAATTCATTCAGCTGTTCCAAAGATATAAGCCCCACTATTGCTCATGCAAACTAGGGCCAATTTGCATAAATGCTAACAGGGTTTATATGTTTGGAATGGCTGAACGGATGTGAATAAATGAAACATTAAAATGGTCAGGGTTACAGATGAGGTATGTCATTGGACTTTAATTTTTAAATTGTCCTAACTGTTACATTTGCTAACAGCACATCCCCTCATGTAAACAAAAATATTAACTATATTGGGACAAATGATTGTATTACCAATTGTTCATCCCTATACAGTATGATGGTTGCTGCATCTAAACAGCAGTTAACAAGCATCAATCGGCTCCATCGTCAACTTGTGCTCATTATGAAAGAAAATCTGTCCATTTAAATAACAATGTAATACTAATTTCTAATATTGTTTATTATAAACCATAACACTACCATAGTACTAGTAACATTAGGTAACAGACACTGATGTGTTTATACTGTATGTAACAAATGGCAGGATATAAGAAGACACTGTATTGAACACATAATTGAAAACTGCCTCTTAGGCTAAGGCCCTACGTAGAGGGGAAAAACTGCAGCGGAAATGCAATGCGTTTTTTCCCGCAGCGCTTTTCGCAGAAAGTCCGCAGAGTTTTCTTCTGTGGACTTTCTGCTTCAATTATACCTATAGGGAAACGACCGGCTTTCCATAGGCATAATTGACATGCTGCGATTTCCAAAAACATGACGGTTTTGGAAATCAAAGCATTTCCGCTGCATATATTTTTCTGCAATGTGTGGATAGGATTCGCTAGACCTTGGGGATAGAGTTGGTGGTGGGTCTGTTGGAGCAGCGGGGTGCTTAACACTGTCCATGTTGATTGAAGAACAATGGTGATATCTCAGCAACAAAAGCACCAATTCACAAGGGGAAAACCGTTTGATTCAGGTGACCCTAACCTATCTAATTGCGCCTGAAATACTAATTAGACTTCTACTGTCAAGGGGGTGGTCTGAGACAGGCAAGGGGACGTTATTTAGAGCTTTCTGAGGTGGACAGTGTCAAAACTCAGAATCATGTCCCCTTGTCCAGTGGCGTAACTAGGAATGGCTTGGCCCCAAGGCAAATATCTGACATGCCCCCCCCCCGACCCCTCTGCACAAACCGCATTCCTGCACATACTATTATGCCCCATTGTGGACCACCCATGAACAATTATTATACTCTGGGGTCTTTTCAGACCCCAGAGTATAATGATCGGAGACCCAGGGGAGGATACAAACATAAAAAGCTCTGGCGCACTCCCCGCTACTTTCGTCCCTCTTCAAAGTTGGACCAGACGTCACGTGAGCCAGGCCGGTGTTGCGACGCATAATGAGGCCGGCTTGGTCCATGTGACGTCTGGGACGTCACCAAACAGGCCTGAAGACTGCCAGAGCACAGGAGAGGTAAGTAACATTGTTTTTTATGTTCCCTCACCTCCCCCGGGCCTCCGATCATTATACTCTGGGGTCTGAAAAGACCCCAGAGTATAATGATAGCAGTGTTTGTGGGGTTCGCGGGCCCGCAGCCTTACTTACCGATCCCCGCTCCTGCTCTCAGCCGCCTCCTCTTCTGCAGAAGGGGAAGCGCAGGCGGCCATGAGCAGGAACGGGGATCGGTAAGTAAATCGGGCCCGTTACCTGCTGGGGCTACTCTAGCACAGGGGTAGGCAACCTTTTTTGTTCGGATTGCCGATTTTAATAAAAAAATCAAAGATGAGGTACTCGGAGTGCCGGTCAATAATTGCAAGTCTGACGACCCATAAACTAAAGTCATATACTACAAACCATAACACAGACGTGCTGCCACAAGATGCTTCTGGACACATGTGTTTACTGTTATTTCTTGGGACGCACCTGTACTTTCCGATTAGAAGCAATTAAAGTACATGTGCATCCCGCAATTAGTGGTAAATGTATGTGTCCAGGAGCACCGTATGGCAGCATCCTTATGGTGGAAACACACTATGTATCTGGATGCAGCTATATTCTTAGGCCACTGGAACTTTTACTTCAATGTAAAACTTCATTCACATGGTGCATTTTTGCACCAAAAAAAAAAAAATGCCTGTGTTTTCTGTGCAAAAACACACCGTTATACAGAATAATGTCCCATAGCGGCCACTGCATATGGTATTATGTCTCATAGTGACCTCTGAACACGGTATTACATCCCACAGCTATAGTGGTCCCTGCACATGGTATTATGTCCCATATGCAGCCCCTGCACATGGTATTATGTCCCATAGTGGCCCCTGCACAAGGTATTATGCCTCATAGTGGTCCCTGCACACGGTATTATGTCTCATAGCGGCCCCTGCACACGGTAGTATGTCCCATAGCGGTCCCTGCACACGGTATTTTTGTCCCATAGCAGTCCCTGCACAAGGTATTATGTCTCATAGCGGTCCCTGCACACAGTATTATGTCTCATAGTGGCCCCTGCACACGGTATTATGTCTCATAGCAGCCCCTGCACACAGTAGTATGTCCCATAGCGGTCCCTGCACACGGTATTTTTATCCCATAGCGGTCCCTGCACACGGTATTATGTCCCATAGCGGCCCCTGCACATGGTATTATGTCCCATAACGGCCCCTGCACAAGGTATTATGTCTCATAAACAGTAGAAAGGTCCTCCTCCTCCATAGGCACCAATCACAAAGCTGCTTAAATTCTAATAGCGTGTAACATAATCTTTCGGGCCTCTGCGCCATCCTCCAGTCATATGCTACGGAGCAGGAGGCGTGTCCATTTGTGATCCTGTGCTCCTGCTCTTTTAGCACAGGTAGGTATTTGTTGCTGTGTGTCAGTCCAGCCAGTGCTATTAGTCCTGGTTACTAAGGAGTAAAGTTAGTAGCTATTTGATTGACATTCCTCCTTGCCAATCGAGCCTAGGGCAGATTCCTTTTATATAGTTTTCCAGACCGCTCCTTGATGCTTGCTATTGCTTCTCTGAGCATGCTGGCTATTATCTGTCTTCTGATTATATATATTTCTGACCTTGGCTATTCTCGGTGACTACTCTTTTGGATTCTGATTCTGTACTTCGCTGCTTGATTGGTTCTGACCCTTGGCTTTCCTGATCTTCCATGTCTGTTTGTTTGTCTTGGACGTGTTTTGTGCTTACACTTGTATTGTAGGAAGGGACTGTCGCCCAGTTGTCCTCTACTGCCTAGGGTAGTTGAGGCAGGTAGGTAGGGACTGGGGCTGGGTCCAGTTTAGTACTCACTGTCTCTGTCATTCCCTTCCTCCCAGGTTTCAGCAGCAACAACTGGAGTATTACTTAACTGGCAATTCCCTAATATAGTGAGATCAAAAATGATGATATAATAGGCTCCTAAAGGTAACAAACAACTTTTCTTTTAGATTTTACAAATCTCCCCATGGTGATTATTTTACCAATTACCAGAAATTCCTAGAAGCATATTTAATATTTGCAATTTTAAAAAGATGACAAAAATAAACATACATTATTCAATCTGTTACACATACCTTTTGTCCTTTCCTTATAGAAAGCTGAACATCATTTGTCCAGAAGCATTGAGATACACACAATACAGTTTGTCCGGGCCATTCTCTTACCCAGTCTATACGTTTTGATTTAGGATAAGCTTCAATAGCTTCACCGATCACCTTAAAAACAGATTTCATACAAATGTATTTTACACAGATTTCTCTAATGTCATCATCAAAATACAACAATAATGAATACATAGTTGCTGAAATAAAAATTAAGGGGTATTCCAAATGCAGACATGTGTGACAGAAAAGGTGTGTACCTATGCTACCTCTGCTCACTTTGTAAATACTGTACATTGCATTGCTTATTCTGTACTAATCGTGAAGTACACTTTATATTCTAAAGGAGATTTCCAAAACAATTTTTTATTGTCGACAGGTCCTGCAAATAGGTCCAATATAATTAAAAAAAATATACTCACCTCTTCCTGGTCCTCAGTTTCCAGCAGTGGTCTCCTGGCTGACATCAGTATTGATGTCCCGTTTAGGTGGGGTGACAGCTGCAGCCAATTCTCTCTGCAGTGACCTTTTCACAAACAGCACATCACTGCAGTCACATGCAGTTTGTGAAGAGGTCACTGCTGAGGCCTGTTATTGGATGCAGAAGTCAAAATCAAACAAACAGGATGTTGGTAGTGGTGTCAGCCCAGGGTCAACCTGGTGTCAACCTGTGCACTGCAGCCACTGCAGGAAACAGAGTAACAGGGAGAGGTGAGAACATTTTTTTCATTTTTTTTTTTTTTATTTTATTGGTATTGGGTCCCATTTGCAAGACAACCCCTTTAATGCAGAGCTGCATTCACAATTCTGTTGGTTATAATTGGAAAAAGATAACAAATTTAGCAAATATACCTCTAACTGTTCAGCTTCTGGAATATATCTGATTGCTATAAAGTGCATGATATAAAGACTGCACTTCCTACAATGCAAATCACAAAAAAAGCTCTGTGCAGATGTAGCATAGTTAACCTTGACTTTTTTTTTTTTTATATATATATTAACGATAAAGTCATTGAATAGTCATTGACACACTCAATATAACACTGTGCCACTTCTAACATGTAAAATGTGAAGTTAAAGTGGTTATCCACAGTTTAAAAATTCATTGCCTATCCCTGAAGAGAACCTTTCACCACTTCCAACAAGTCCAGTTCTTTACATCATATAATAGGTGCTGCTCCACTCAGTTGGAATTTTTCTCTCGAGTTCCCAACGTTCCTGAGCAAACAATGCTGTTGGTTTTGGTGCCTGATATACTATTTAGGCTCTGTTATGCCAAGTGGGCGGTGTCAGCCAGGAGCAGGCAAGGGGTGTGATTCTGAGCTCTGACACTGGCTGCCTCTGACTGGAGCTCTGAATCACGCCCCCCTGTCTGAAACTGCCCTACTGACATTACAGAGCTTAAATGGTTGTCAGGGATATTCAGTTTTGAACAAAGAGGCCGGGAAGATGTAAAAAAATCAAAAACTCAAAAAAAAAAACATACTCACCTGTCCCTCACCGCTGTCTGGTCCATTGGCACCCAGTGCTTCTTCTGGAGGAAGTCTTCGTCTCACTTTCAGTGAGGACTTCCGCCAGAACAAGACCTTGAGAGCAGCAGGACCAGACTGTGGTGGGAGACACCAGAGAATCGGGGACAGGTGAGTATGGGGTTTTTTTTCCTGTTTTTTTTTTTTTTTTTTTTTCACCTTCCCCCGGCCTCTTTGCTCAAAGCTGTACATCCTGGACAATACCTTTAAATAGAACATCAAAGGTAACTGCACTTTTTGCTTGGGAACAGTGGGGGCTAGAAAGAAAAATCCAACTGTGCTTGAATCAGTGGAGCAGTGCCTATTCACAGATGCTAAGAATTTTAATTGGTGGAGGTGGTGAAAAGTTCTCTTTATGTTAGACCAGCAATTTTAAATTACTGGAGATCCGACTGTCAAGACCCCTGCAGACTAGCTGTTTCCCAGAGCGTTCAGCATACTTAGCATACTTTTAGTAGAAGCAGCTATGGGTACTGTAGCATTGTCCAATAGACATGAGAAATAACTGCAGACTAAAAGAACAATGAGTGAGCAGCACAGCATCCAGCATGTATACAATGCTGGGAGCTGCGAACTGCAGGAAACATCTGATCCGCGGAGGTCCAACGGTCAGACCCCCTACCTATCTAAAATGAATGGCTTACTTTAAGGATAGGCCATCAGTTTTTAAAATGTAAATGATCCCTTTAAACATTGTTACATCTCGTGAACAAACAGGGGATGCTGGGAAATTTCAGCAAATTTAAAGTGTCATTAATTCCACAGAAATTTTTCACGTGAAAAGGATTTACAAATGGTGCAACAAGTACAATAAACATGAACTAACTCAGTGATCGGCTGCTACTATTTCTCAGTAAGAAATTAAAGGAGGAATGAAGGCCTGTAGACAATTAAAACGACCAGTAACACATGGCCATGGAGAGCTGTGGTTTAAAACAACATACCTTATGAACAGACTGAATCATTGCAGACTCCAGCTCTACAAGCCACTTTTCAACTTGGCCTCTGGCTTTTGAAGTGGAAATTGTATTGACCAGTTGCACCACCTCTCCTTCACTGCTGTTCATATGTGTGATGTCTAAGACATCTGTAAATTCTACTTTTGCGATACCTTCAAAGCATTTCTTTAAGTGGGGTTGTACTCTAGAACAATATAAATATGTATAATAAATAAATCTACCAATTTAATAAATAAAAAACATAAAACTAATATATGTTAAAATGACTCTATTAATAAAACATTAGTCCTTAATTCTTAAATACACTTAAAGGGGTTGTCCGGGATAAACAAAAAATTTTAACACTAAGCTAAACCCACCTAACTTCTAATTTACGCCCTTTAAAAAAAAAATGTATAGTTATCCATACCCCTGGGGCAGTCATGTGGCCGCCCAAGGCACATTTTCTGATTTCCCAGTGAAGTTCCGCTTCCCCACTTCCGGAAACAGAATGTCACCAATTCTCCTTTCCCCCTGTCCCCATCATACTCACCTGTCTTCATGTCCTCTTCTGCTGGGTGTCACCTCCTTCAGGGAAGCCAGTACCTGCGCAATAGAATGCAGGCAGAAGAGAATAGGAGAAGCAGCAGGCCTCCCATGCATGCGCAATAGAATGGCTCTATTGCGCAGGCACGGGCAGAAATGGAGACAGCGGCACAGAAGAAAGTGATCTCCAGGACAAGAAGACAGGTAAGCATGATGGGGGTGGGGAGGAGGTTGGGGGACTAAGTGAGTTAGTTAGTTAGGGGGTGTGAGATAGGGAGGGGGAGGGAGTGAGAGGCAGAATCTGAGTGAACAGCAATGCATCATGGTAGTTATAGGCTAAGACAACAGGAAGCTACCCATGTCAAAAATGCAGAGGATGCCAGGAGCTACCAGAGAAACCCAGAACTCACTCAAAACACTGCTAAAAATATTTGGGTGCACTTATTAACCCATTAAAAGTACTAACAGACCTTTTTTTAAAAAAACTTTTTTCACAAAAAACCCATTTAAAGCAAACCATTTTTCATCAAAAGTATTACAGGTGTATATAGTAAAGAGATTCAACTATCAAGAACAATACAGACTACTGTACAATACAAGACAGCAAGCTTAATACCACTGCTCTCATCATATCCAGCTTAGGAACAAAATGATGAATTCAAAACTTCATAACAAAGTTCTTGCGAGCAGTGGTTACTTTCAGCCACATTTTTATCTTTTAAATGGAACGTATCATCATAAAATGGCATATTATCTGAAGTTGTGTTTTCATGGCCCTATAATGGGAACAAGCATTCATAAGCATTTATAAGCGCAATCATGCCCCAATCATTGCCCCCCTGTAAAAGGGCAAAAGTCGGCCAATAATGACATCAGCATTTTGTTTGCTGGCCAATCGCATCTTTTATGCAGCAAATTAAAGGTGCCTGATCATTGACAGGACATCTTCCCGGGTCAAAAGAAAATAAGCTGCCGATAATAATATAAATGAACTGGGGCATCAACAAATGTTCATTGTGAATGATCATAAGCACAACCGGTATCATAACAGATTACAGATCTTTACCCCTTTTAAGGGCATTCCAACAAGTACAGACTGATTATTTTTAGTTGCTCAAAACTCATTGCCAATTAATCACAATGTAAGGGTAGGTTCACACTACCGTTATTAGTGTCCATTGAACTCATCCATCACAGGATAAGAGTAATGGACATTAATTGTTGAATGCAGACGAAGCTCCCTCCATACTTGATGCTTGAAAAAGCGCGCCCTGTGCGAAACGGACGTTGCCTAGCCATTCTATGTGTAGTTCCTCTCTCCCTATCAAACCCTATGGATATGTTTTTATCTAGGACTGAATAAAAAGATGTTTTTATGAAAAAATCTACACCTGGGTACATATCCTTAGAATAGGTTATCAATATTTTTAGCCTGGAAAATCCCTTTAAATCTATTTAAAGAAAATTAAATATATGATACGTTAACTGATCATTAACTGACATATGGACCTAAAAATAAAATCATTTTGTAGGTACATATTAGATTTTTGTTGTCAGATTGTTATGGCTTTGGTTGAATTAGTCCCACAGTACTTTATAATACCAAACAAGGGTCACTCTTTCAGATTTTATTCCACCCAAGACTTACCATGGAAATTGATGTTGATGATTTTAATCGATTGATTCATTAAACCTTACCTGGTTGGATCTTTTGTTTCTGATAAAATTTCAAGGAGCTCATCATTAGACAAAAAGAAAAATCGTGGGAAAAACAGTCGTTTCTTTTCCAGGTAGTCATTAAGTCCCTTTAAAATGAGCTCCAAAAACTCATTTGACTTTTTGAATTTTTCAAGCATTTTTTCAATCATAACCACAGAAAGAACGTGTTTGTCCTGATAAAAAAAAATATATAGTGTTTTTATTTATTTTTTAATGTTGTTTACCTTAACCTGATATAATTTAGTTTCAAGAAAAGGTTTTACAAAAAAAAAAACATAAAGAAAATGGACCATATATAAAAGCAATAAAGTATAGCATGATTTAAAAAAAAAAAAAAAAAAAAGAAGGGACAAGGGGGCTGGAGAAAAAAAAGAAACAAATAAGTGGGGAATAGGGGAAGGGAGGGGAATGGAAATTCAAAGGGAGATATTTAGGAAGGAAATTACAGACCATATCATACAAGAGAAATGGAATATAGACATATGTTAATCTATAGTGATGGGAGATAAACACTACTTATACAATTGGTGGTTGACTAAATACTTTTTTTCCCCACTGTATGCACACATAACTGATATCTCATGAGGAAAGATTAAGGGCTAGTCTTAAACCCTGAGGGGCTGCATAATCAAGCCAAGGGCACCACACACTCTCAAACAAGTGGTAGGTATCCGTTTGTGTAGCTTTTATCCTCTCATATAACATAATAAGATGAATCCTACGTAACACTGCTGAGTGTGATACTCTGGGAGTTCGCCATTGCAAGGCAATATGAATGCGGGAAGCCATGGTAACGTTCTGGAGGGCAGCGATCAGTAAAAGATGGCGGCACCTATGGCGCCTGCGCACTTTATATGTTTAATCAGCTCCTGAGCCCTGTCAATACATCCCCATACGACCAATGACGTACATGTACGTCATTGGTCGTTAAGAGTGGGGAGCATCGAGTATGGGAAAAAGTAATAATATTTTGAGCTCTACAAATATTATCAGGGGCTTGGCGAGTTGGTATAAAGCCAACCTGGTCTCTATGTATGATGTCAGGCAAACAGTGGTTGATTCTTCTGGCTAATATGGAGTTGAAGAGTTTTAGGTCAAGGTTAAGGAGGGAAATAGAGAGATAGTTTTTAGGAGAAAGCAGTCCCCTTTTTGGTTTGCATATAACTACAACCTGCACTATATAAAATTCCAGAGGAATCTCAGAACCCTGAAGAAGGGTATTGCAATAAGTAGTAATATGGAAGAGCAATATCTGGACAAATTTTTTTATAATACATTGCCGACAGCCCATCAGGACCTGGGACCTTGCCTGATTTCATTATCTTAATAGTGTCCTTCACCTCCTAAACAGTAACTGGGGTCTGCAGAAGATCAGTCTGAGATTATGTCAGCCGGGACAACCAAAGGGAGTGTAAAAAATTATCAATAAGAGGGGTAGGAGGAGTCTGATAGCAGGAATAAAGTGATATTTGACATATTACTGTTGAAAAGTTTGGTATATCTTATCAGGGTGAGAGGTGGTAGTCCCCGTCTGATCTCTAACACAGAAAACAAAATTCAATGATTCCCTGCATCTGAGCCTGCAAGTCACCATTCTATCCATCTTGTTGGTATATCTGTAGGAGGTGGCTTGTGTGCAACGCAAGGCCCCCTCGGTATGAGATGTGAGAAGGGCCCGCAGCTGATCCTTCAAATCATATACTGTTTCCGCTTGCCCAGGTACAGGTAAGCTGCTGTTTTGCCTTCTCCAATCTAGCTCAGACTGCATCTTAGTCCTATCCCTCTTCCGCCTGGATGCCAATTTAATTGAGTGCCAGGAGTTCATTTTTTGTGGGCCATCCACATTGTTCCCACGGAGACCTCAGCTGCAGCGTTGGTAGAAAAGTATAAAAGGGAGGTCTTGTTCTACTTGAAACTTTACAGTGGGACCAGTGAGGATGGATTCTTTAAGGCTCCACTTATACATGTTGTTAAATGGTACAGTAATCTTAAATACACTGAGGAGTGCATTGTTGTCAGACCAAGACGAATGCAAATGTCTGGAGTACAAGAGGTTAAGTAAAGATTCTCGAGTAAGTAAGATGTGATGGAGAATAATACCAGTAACTTCTAACATTACCATGAGAATCCCTCCAGTTATCAGCTTAAGAGTAAGTGCAGAACAAATGTCGCAAGGTTTTCCTGTCCTTACAGATCACTTACAGATCACTTACAGATCACTTTGAGTGAGGGAAGTGTTGACTATGCTGTCTGTAATTGTAAGGTAGGAGGGACATAGCTATTGACAATGCACAATGATTTGTTCCTGTACAGTTCTAACAATTATGACAAAACGACCCTCATCTGTATCTGTAATAAGTGAGGACAGGGTAAATGGAAATGCATTCCTAAGCAGAATCGCAACCCCATCTCCTTGTATCTTCCGGGTGTGAGATGCCAAATAAGCCCTACAATACTGGGCATGAAAGTAAGAAGGGTACAAGGACTGCGAGAAATGCGCATCTTGGAGACAAATAATATCAGGATTATGTTTCATATAATCAATAAAGGCACATCAGCATTTAGGGTAAGAATTAAACCAACTCTCATAGTGGGATAAAACTCTATTCATAATTATAAGTTAAAGATACCTGTAGGGGCAATGCAAGATAGTGGGTGAGTGGCTGACGATAAAGAAAAAAATAGTAATGGGTCGTGGGATCTCCCTTGGAGGAGTAGAGGTGAGCTAAGGGGAACATAGAACGGAACAATAAAACTGAAATAAAACCAGGGCTATAAGCCCAAGAATTACAGTCCACTGGACCAGATCAGCCACTCTTGTCACACTGGTCAAGTTGAAGATGTTGTGCTGTGTCTCACCATCTGCCATTCTCTGGTTGGCCAAAGAGGATATGGACATGAGGTAAAGCTGGGTCACTGTATGGGATTCCAGCCCTTTTGAGCGCTTTTTTGCCCTCTTCAACTGATTTTACTACGAAGGATGAGTTGTTATGCGTAAATGAAAGTGCAAACAGGAACCCCTATCTGTATTTAACCTGAGTATTATACTGTGTGGGGACACTTTGGAACATTATACTGTGGGGGGCCACTGTGGTACATTATAATGTGTGAGGCTTCTGTGGGGACACTGTGGAACATTATACTGTGGGGGGCCACTGTGGTGCATTATAATGTGTGAGGCTTCTCTGGAGCATTATGCAGTGGGGGCACTGCAGAGCATTATACTGTGGGGGGCTCATTAGAGCATTATACTGTGTGGAGAATTATATGGTGTGGAGACACTGTAGAGCATTATACTGTGACAAGGCTCTTTACAGCATTATACTATGTGGCCACTGTGGAGCATTATACTGTGAGAGACACTGTAGACCATTATACTGTATGGGGCCACTGTGGTGCATTATAATGTGTGAGGCTGCTCTGGAGCATTATACAGTGGGGGCACTGCAGAGCATTATACTGTGTGGGGACACTGTGGAACATTATACTGTGGGGGGCCACTGTGGTACATTATAATGTGTGAGGCTTCTCTGGAGCATTATACAGTGGGGGCACTGCAGAGCATTATACTGTGAGGGGATTTACAGCACTATACTGTGTGGAAACACTGTGGAGCATTATACTGTGGGGGGCTCTTTAGAGCATTATACTGTGTGGAGAATTATATGGTGTGGAGACACTGTAGAGCATTATACTGTGACAAGGCTCTTTACAGCATTATACTATATGGGGCCACTGTGGAGCATTATACTGTGAGAGACACTATAGACCACTATACTGTGTGGGGCCACTGTGGAGAATTATATGGTGTGGAGACACTATGAAGCATTATACTATGGGAGGCACTGTGGAGTATTATACTGTGTGGGGCCCCTCTGGAGCATTATACTGTGTAGGGCCACTCTGGAGCATTATACTGTGTGAAGACACTGGAGCATTATACAGGGTGGAAACACTGTGAAACATTATACTGTGTGGAGACACTGAGGAACATTATACTGGGGAACATTACATGCTATATGGAGGACACAGGACAGGAAACTGTAAGACACAAATTTTGCCGATATGGAGCCCCAAAATTCCTGATATTCTATGATAGATTCTGAAAATTCTATGATAGAATAAAAGGCAGAGTATAGTGCTAAAAAGGCACAATAATAGGAAGATTACAGCAGAATAACAGGCAAAATACATGAAGGGATATTTATTTTTCAAATGCAACTAAGTTTGGTGGAGGGGGTCCCCAGTAAAATTTTCATCCAAAAGTGGGTCCAGCCTTCAGAAAGTTTGGGAACCACTGTTCTAGAGTGTAGTTCTGCCTGCTGTTGAGAAAATGCATGACACAAAAATAAACGGTCATATGAGCAGCAATGCGGATTTCCATTGAAACAATAAGATTTTGACACAGAATACCAAAACGTGAATGCAAATTCCGGGGTCTGAACATGCCGCTAAAGTGCTGGGCTGAAGCTTGTAGAGCACCCAGTGCAAAATTTTGCAAAAGGGCCACTATCTACCATATGCCATATACAATAGAGGTGCCTTCTTATGTGGCAGGAAGATCTTTAGGCTCCCTCAGACTCCAAGGTGAGAGTGACCACTACCTCTGCACCCACCAACAGTTACACGCCTGTACATCATCTAATTTTACACCCACGTTCACCTATTTAATAACCATGTAATTCATGTAATTATCACACACGGTGTACATAGCAAAAGACTGCATTCACCACACAGGAAAAAAATCTGTGACAAATTCCTTGTATTCTAACGTTATATTGAAGCAACCTTTATGAATTGCTTATTGCAAGGGCCATATTTTATTAAAAAAAATATGTTTTATGTAGTCACCTTTGAAAAAAAAATAAAATTCTGTGTCATTACTCACCAAGGTTTTCTCTTCCAATATTTTAGCAAACAGGAAATACACATTTTTAAGTAGCAATTATTCATAATTACCCTGACAGGTTCAACGCTTGAAAGATCACATTTGCATTACCTTTCATCCCAAAATGCTAAGCGCTAGCCCACATTATCATGAAAATAGAAGATCGAGCAAGTTTATTTTTGTTGATCAGTAGGGAAGAAATGTCTGTTTTGATGCTCAGATTCTTTTTTCTTAACCACATAATATTTTTTCAGTTGAATCACAGCGCCATCTTGTGGATATTTACATTCAAAGATAGCACTACATGAACTAGGTACATAAATGAAAATATCAAACCAAAGTTATAGTTTTCTATTAAAAACCAAAAATAGTATTCAAGTAATACATGTACAATCAATTTGGTTGACTATGCATGTAAAATTAGGCACTGTCATATAATGTCCTCCTTATGGCTCAGTATTCCTTGTCTTTACTACCGTTTTATTTTTACATTATTTTTTTCTTCCCCTTTATCACATCTACCAATACTGTATACTTAGTAAATGTGATAAAGTATAGCGGCTCTTTCGGCAAATAACATCTATTTCTCCACGTACACCTTGTTTCCTACCAAACCTCTATATACCACTGGCACGTGTGCATCTGTGGCATCTTGTAGTTATAAAGAAATGAGAACTATAGCCACTTACCAACAATACTAGTTTCATCAGGTCTCTCCATGTCTTATCTACAGTGGAGAAGCGCCTCCCTTCTTCTGGCATCTGGGCCATTATATCTGGAGAGCTGAATATGGGTTCCAAATACAACCATGTAGCCTGGACTTTTAGCCATTCATCTAGTATCTCTTGCAAAAGCAATAACTTTCCTTCCCAGTCTCTGTAAAGAAAGCGACTTTAAGTTCAACTATCTGAAATGGGATATACAGTTTTAGGGCTCATTCACATAGGTGTATTATGGATCTATACAAAGTCTACACTAAGCCCATGCGTGGTACCATTATGGTACATTACTGTACCTACCTACACATTTCACATGTAGGGATAGACATCTGTTGGATTTCATATGGAACCAATGAAAACAACTTTTGTGTGCTCTACAGGATGCCGTATTACAAAGGTTTTCCTCTAGAAGTATTTAATGCTTTCAAGTTTTCAAGGACTTTAATGCTTGTGATCTATCGATAGGATAGGTCATCAATATTAGATTAGGGTGGGTTCACACCTGTGCTTGAGTCCGTCCGCTGCCAATCCGAGTGAAAATCTCGGGGAACGGGATAGGCATCGGATACCGACAGGTTAGCGACGCATTGGTTAAAAACCCATTCATTTGAATGGGTTTTTAAAGTAATGCGCGGGTGTGCGCTTACACCCTCTGCACTGCGAATCCTTTTTTTTTCGTCGGAAACAAAGTCGGACATGCAGGACAAACATATCCAAACAGACCAGTCAAAGGCATACTAGATATTCTGACCTTAAACATCCCCCTTTTTAAGTGGTAGCAGGGTGTTTTGCTATGTCCTATGCAGAAGGAACAACTATGACTGATGGTGTGCAACACTTAGGGACAATGTAGGCATGCTTTGGATAACACCTTTAAGGCCTCCTTTACTTATTCTGCTCTCATTTTAGTGCAACTTCAACCTTGAGCTAAGAACAAGAGACAGAATGGCTGTTAGGGGCATATTTTGTATATTCAAACTGTACTTTATCATTTTTTCCTACTAAAGTAAGATCTTGCAGACTGTTCTCCAGTGAAAGAAGGCGTCTTCTTATGCTAGGGTCGCACCTGTGTTGGGATTTCCATTTTTCGGGTCCACTTGGGGACCCGAAAAACAGAGACCCAATCCACTTAAAAAGTGGTTACCTGCGGAGACCCGCGGACCCCATAAACTATAATGGGGTCCACCACGTTTCCTCACGAAAAATGCACAAATGCTTGTAGGACTTTTCTCTCCACATTTTTCAAGCAGAATGGGAGACGCAATCCCCGAACGGTCATCGAACGCACATGTGAACCTATCCCCGTGGTGGCGAACCTATGGCACGTGTGCCAGAGGGACACTCAGAACCCTCTCTGCGGGCATGTGCGCCATAGCCAAGCTCCTGGATTGCTCGCTAACCGGGAATCCACCGCTTTACACTGACAGAAGATTGTAACCTCTGCCCCAAAGCAGGCGTGATGACGTCATTCATCAGCGCCTGCTTTGTGTTGGAAGAAGGTCGCCTGGTTGCTCGTCATGGTAGTGCAGATAAGTACAGGAGCATGTTATACTGTATGGGGGACACTGTAGAGTATATGACACTGTGTGGGGCCACTGTGGAGTATATTATATTGTGTGGGGACACTGTGGAGCATATTACACGGTGTCGGGCCATTGTGGAGCCCATTATACTGTGTGGGGAACACTGTAGAGCACATTATACTGTGTGGGGGCCACTATGGAGCATATTATACAGTGTGGGGGCCACTGTGGAGCATATTTTACTGTGTGGGGGCCACTGCGGAGCATATTAAACTGTATGGGGGCCACTGTGGAGCAGATTGTACTGTCTGGGTGCCACTGTGGAGCAGATTGTACTGTCTGGGGGCCACTGTGGAGCAGATTGTACTGTCTGGGGGCCACCATGGAGCAGATTGTACTGTGTGGGTGCCACTGTGGAGCAAATTGTACTATGTGGGGGCCACTGTGTAGTAGAGTGTACTGTGTGGGGGCCCTTCACTATTTATATCACACAGTATCTGTTTTATAGCAGACATGTGATATTATTACAGGCTGTAATAACATTGCATGGTCACTATAAAACAGATCCTGTGCGATGTAAATAGTGAACATTAATTGTTCAAAAGTATACCAAATGCAAACTTCTACCTTTCAGTACAAAGTTGATTGCATCATTGAAAGCTCTATAAAGCCCCATTCACACAACATATTTTGCGGGTCTGTAACTGTCCACAATTGTGGACCCACACAGTATTAGGGTTACATTGCAGTGTTGGCACTTTGCAATAAATTAGTGGGTCTTGGGTTGCAGTTTGGGCACTCAGTCTCTAAAAGGTTCACCATCACTGACCTAGCCTAACTATTGAGAAGAATGGACAAAGCAGCCATCATTTCACAGTGTTCCATTGTCTACGATCTGAAGGTATGACTGCCACATCCTCACCACTCATCCGCAGACATTGTTATGTAAATATAGGAAACATTTAGACACTCAATTTTCTTCTCAGTACAAGCAGTATACAGAATAAAGTGACAGTAAATAGACATAACACTATTCTTTACCTGATTTCATTTTCAAAAGCCTTAATAAATGGAGAACCTCTCATGGTTTGTGTTTTGACAATGTGATCATCTAGCAGCATCTGTATATCATCTACGGATGATAAAATATAGGTCCCAGTTTCACGATATGCAAGTAAAGTGAACTCCATTTGATCCCATTCAGAAATCATTTTCTCCATTGCTTTTTCAAGTGAATACTCCTTGCTTGCGCATTCACTAATGCCTTCAAATTTGTCCAAATATGGCTGGAGCTTCATGTCCAAAAACTTACTAACACTAGTGTCCTCTTGGGGTTTGATAGGATAGCCAACTATAGTAGACATTGCCTCCCAGTGTCTGTCACGTAATCCTGGATTACATACGACCTGAATAAGGAGTAAGACTTCTTTGAATTCTTCTACTTTCTGTTTGATCTTCAGTGTTAAGGAATGAGCATTTGGTGTGTTAGTAAAGGTTCTTTCAAGTTTGTAAAGTAACCTCCAGTAATTTCCCACATCTTGCTCTACAAGATCAGGATTTACTGTAGTGTAAGGACCTTCCATCCAGTTTTTATATTTTGTATTAAACTCCACTATTATTTCATACAGTCTGAGATATGGATTAAGTGAATCTTGAATCTTTTTCCTTTGCGGATATTGTGAAGCTGCCCAGCCAAATGCCTCTTCCTCCAAGTTGAGTTGATCGACCTAAAATTTTACATATCTTAGTAAATGTCAAATGCTTAATGACAAACTATACCTGATGAACAAAACCCCATACAACTTTAACTATAGGGTGCTTTTTACCAACTTGCAAGTCTGCACCAACCTTGCATTTTATCTTTCTTAGTCTAAAGCCCACCGTTGCGGAAGCACAGATTTTTGTTGCTGATTTTGCTGTTTATGTTTTGCAGAAGGAAGAAGTATAAGAGCTTCCTATATAATTTCCATTTCTTTTGTAGCCATTCTTGGCTTTGGCTCAAAAAAACAAGAAAAACAAAAAAATCAGCATTTTCTTGAAGTTGTCTATAATCCAGGTGGGTATTAGCTGTGTTAGGGTGGGTTCACACTTGCGGCGGCACTCCGCCGCCGCAAATCCGACCTAAATGTCGGAAAACTGGATAGGCACTGGATAGGGAAAGCTTTTTGACGCTTTGCTTAAAAATCCATTCACTTGAATGGATTTTTAAAGCAATGCGCGGGTGTGCGCTTACACCCTCTGCACCGCAAAACTGTTTTTTTCTAGTCGGAAACAAAGTTGGACATGCAGGACTTTGTGTCGGACGACATAAACCGGCTTCGCGGCGCAGAGGGTGTAAGCGCACACCCGCGCATTGCTTTAAAAACCCATTCAAGTGAATGGGTTTTTAAGCAAAGCATCGTAAACCTTTCCCTATCCAGTGCCTATCTAGCTTTCCGACATTTAGGTTGGATTTGCGGCGGACGGAGTGCCGCCGCAAGTGTGAACCCACCCTAACACAGCTGGTACCATCCCTGTATACCTTCCCAATCTCGTTTCCTTCATTCTCCACTTCATCCCCAACCCATTAACTATGGCTGAAAAAAACAGATCTTATGCAGCACTCTATCACTATCCTTCTTTGTCAAACAGTTCTGTAGTAATCTGCTATTGTAAACTGATTATATAACTAAGCACAATACAGGCCGGATGGCATGTTGCTATAAAATGTTGGAGCAGCTCTACTGGTCTATCATCACCAAAAGTAAAGCACCACTACACCATGATAGTAAGAATCATATGTCATACGCTTATCTCTTTGTCTCACTAAGGCTGGGTTCACATTTGCGTTTGGCTCTCCGTGCGAAATCAGTTTTTGAAACCATCTCAAAATCCTCAAAAGCTGATTTCAAACGGTTCGTTTTAAAACCCATTGATTTCAGGACTTGTTCTCCGTTCAAAAAATAAGGATACCAGATGGACAGCAAACAATCAGTTTTTTTTTTTTAACATTGAGGTCTATGGAAACGGATTACAAATGTATTAGCAACGGATTGCAATCAGTTTATGTCCGTTTTGCAATCCGTTTTTCCCTTTGTGCATGTTCAGAATGAAGAAGGGGGAAAAAAAAAAAAAAAAAACGGATTGGTCAAAAATGGACACAAATGGATCACAAACGGACACAAAGTTTTTTTCAATGGACACCCATTGACTAATCCGTCTAAAAACATGGATTTGGGTATCCGCTGTGTAACGTTTGGAATCCTTTTTGTACCAAACCGTTTTTTTTTTTTTTTAAATGGGTTGCAAGCAGATACCAGGTGCAAGTGTGAACCTAGCGTAAGACAAGTAGATTGGAGCCACACATTACAAATTTACATTCCTGAACAATCTTCCACTTCCTGTGTATACTGGCCTTATTAGGTCACTTCTAATTTTTGTCTTTCAGTTGCACTTTTTTGTATTAGTTCACATAGCAGATTGATTCAAGTCTCCTGAGATGTGGAAATTAATTGGCCTCTGATATTTTCTAAGGCTCGTGACACAGAGGCCACACATAGTGCCAGAGGTTTGGCAAAAAACTGTACCAGGAATGAAAATTAGCGTGGCTTTGGCCAGATAAAGATATTTTACATGTAAAATATGTTAAACACCTGCAAAGAACATGCAACAACTGTGTGAATGCAAAAATCACATACAATTTTCAGGGGCATATGAGCCGCAGGCGTCACAGTCATTGCGGTTCAACAATCTCTACCGATAAATTTAGAAAAAGTTTGAAATAAAAAAACACATGTTCAGTGGAGAGTGGAAGTAATAAAAAAAATATATGCAACGTTTGTTTATTACAGTTATTGTCTTGACAGATATTCATACATAAGCTTTAACATCACTACTTTTAATTTGTTTATAAAACTCTTATAAAGCATTTAGAATAAACCCTTAGATCACATGAAAGATACTTTCGGTAAAACATGTCCAAACCTTTGACTAGTACTGTATACTTCCTCCGAGTAATGTTTTATTAATATTTTACGTGTTGATTTATACAAATTATAGTTCAAAGAAGAAGAAATAAACAGCCTGACATCTGTCACACTATAAATATAAAAGGTGCACAGCGGCAGTAAACAAAGCTAATTAGAATACAATAGATCACTTGGTGACAATATATACATCTATAGGGAAATTCTAGTTATAAACAACTGATATAAACAAACATAAACTAAAATGTAATTTCAGAGAATGATAATTTCCATAAACTTCAACTTAATTTTGTGAAGAAGAAATACAATAAAATACTGTAACAGTAATATGGTAGCTGGGAAAAAGATTAGGTACTTTACAGTATCACATAATTTACACAATACTAACCTTTTCAATGGCTTGTTCTAACTTGGAATTTAGCGCTTGGGCTTTTTTGAGGTATTTGTTCACCTCCTGAATATCACCATATGCTTCAAATTCTTCAACCTGCTTGCCATAATTTTCTAATTCTTCAATAAACCTTTCACAACGCAACTGTACAATAATTACATTGTTAGTGAAAAAAAACAGCAATTTTACTACTATAAAACAAGCATTGTACATAAGTTGTACACAAAAGAATGCAATTATCATAATGTAATATATTTGGAAATAATTAAATGTCACAAATAGAAGCAAACACTACAAAGAGAACAAATACATTTCTCCTATATAATAAAGGTGAATTACCAGGGTACTGTGTATTGTCAACCATACATTCATAAATAAAACATACATATTGCTGACCTTTAGTCCATCTTGATACTGTTCAGTCTTTTCCCTTATTATTTTTCTATGCTCCTCAAAAACTTCTCCCATTCGACCATGCCACTGAAAGGTACTATTGTTCAAACGAATGTCTGCAGGGGAGAAAGTTACATAATCCACAAGAAACATGAGCCGATTTTTTGCTTCTACAAGTTTCATTTCCATATCCGTCATATCCTGAGCTTCCACCTTCTGAATATATGCCTGGAGAAGAAACAAAAAAATAGTTACCTTGTCTATGCCTGATCTACACTATAATCTATAAACAAATGTTTTTGCTGTTTTTGGATAAATTATTTTATGGACTGGGCCATTAAGCTTGACACCCCTCCTCCTCAATTGGAGGACACAGACCTGCAAGCATACCCACAGAACAGGGAATAACCCAGGGGTTGGATCAACAATCATCACAAGAATCGGGGTCCTCTATGAATGGAGTGGCAGGTCACAAATGCATGCTACTACCATATTAATTACTATGAGACTGCAATACAAATAAATAGAGTACCACGCTCAGATATCTACGTTAGTCCCATAGAACTAAATGGAGTAGTAGTTTGCATATCTACTGA
The DNA here is from genome assembly GCA_947044405.1 of Leptodactylus fallax. Classification (NCBI taxonomy): domain Eukaryota; kingdom Metazoa; phylum Chordata; class Amphibia; order Anura; family Leptodactylidae; genus Leptodactylus; species Leptodactylus fallax. The sequence goes on along the minus strand of CAMRHE010000241.1, from coordinate 2,807,310 downwards.
TCCATTCATATGGAGCTCACGGGACTGGTGTGATCGGACACTCAATTTTATCTTGTCATGCTTGGCTACCTCTCCACTCACAGCAACTGCTGGATCAGAGTTAGGGGACCCTCATTCTTAAGAGATATGCAAGTCCCCGAGGTAAGAAAGAACAGCATACTGTAGGTACACATACCTTTAATTCCATGAGTTCTTGTGTATTTGGAGGAGTGCTGAGGGCCTTTTCTGCGATTTTTTCAAATTCATCACACAGTCTGTAAAATTTATCGTATTGCTTATTTCAGTAGAAATGTAAAAATCACAGAAATCTATACAAAAGCTTCAAATAATATGCATTTTAACGTCATAATTTCATATTATAATATCAGTAATATTATTTTCCTATATTTCGCCTTCCATAACTCCTTGCTACATTCACATTTTCCATGCTAATTTACATAATTTACGTTTTTTCAAAGAGATCCCCCTTACAGAGGACCTTTCACCACCTCCAGGTCTTTGCATCCATCAGTAGGTGCTTCTCCACTGATTCGGCTGCAGTTGGAATGTATTCTCTAGTCCCCACCATTCTTGAGCAATCAGAGCTGCTATTTTCAGAAACATGCAAACTACAACATGCTAATTAGGCTCTCTACTGTCTGCTACTGCCCAGGACCACAAACCTGACAGTAGAGAGCCTTGTTGGCACATTGGGTGCTGAAACTAAAGCTGGCCATACAGATCAGACTTTAGACTGCTGAAGTTGCAGAATTTGAGCGTACGTCAAGAAATAATTCGTACATAAACATATGAACATTCGTTCAATAGAGTCGACCATCAACTGAAGTTGGTCACAACCAAAATCAGTTGTGTTGGATTTTTGTTCAGTCGTATGTAATCGTTTGTATATGGGTTAGAATAACAGATTTGTGCATTGTGAGCATGTTTGTTACAGAATATAGGATGGTCAGAAACCAGCATATAAACATCAATCATAAGAAATCTTTTTTAAAAAAGTTTTGAAATAGTTTTTATTTTTATTTATTAAAATGTTTTTAAAATAAACCTTCTTCATAAAATTGTTTTATAAAGTTTTTTTTTAATCAATCTTTATTTATTTATTGATTTTTTTAATAAAAGAACATACAAAAATGACAGAGTGGCGTGGCAGAAATACAGAGAGGCACTGTAGTGAAACTAAATACCACATCAACCAGTTAAACACGATAAACACGATATTAACAGATAACACGATCAACAAACAACAAAAGAGGGAGGGGAAGGGGAGGGGAAGGGGAAGGGGGGGCAATTGGTATGCTCGAGTAAACCCAAGTAAGTCCATACGGACTAGAAACAAGCAAATGTATGTGGGGTGCCAGAGGGGAGGGTGGGGGCGATAGGCCTATGGAAGCCAAATATTCACTGGGGAGGGGGTGGATTAGGTGTGTCTACGAGTGAATTGGTACCAAGGTTCCCAGGAAACTGGAACGAACCGGTAGTCCCCATCTGCAGAGCTCCTCAAACCTGTAAAGTTGATTAACCTTTTCCCTCCACTGGGAGATGGAAGGGGGGGTCGGTCTCACGCCACCGAAGGGGGATCAGTAGCTTGGCTGCTTGGATTATCCAGATAATAAGGCACGACCATCTGGGAGAAAAGTCGGGAGAGGGTGCCAAAAGGAGAATGGTTTCGGGTCGTAGCTGCAATTCAACATGGCAAATGGACGGAATCTCCCTCTCGATCGCCTCCCAGAAGGGACTAATTTTGGGGCACGTGACCCAGATGTAAGAGAGATCCCTCGGAAAGACCACAGCGCCAACATCGATCAGAGATGGGTTAATTTTATGGAGGAAATTGTTTTATAAAGTTGACACAATTTTCTTTGTGTTACTTCCTTTATATTTTCAGAGTTTAATTTGGTAAACAGTCGATGGAATGTTCGTTGTTGACTATGTGTGTGAACAGTCGCCTGTACGAACAATTGACGAACGTTTGATCTAGATGAACAATAGCAGTCTAAAATTATATGTGTATGGCCAATCTGACAGCACTGATGGCTCAAGAATGTTAGGGGCTAGAGACATAATTTATACCGCTCCTGCAAAAGAGGAGCGGAACCTATTGAAGGATGCTAAGGGTTGGCAGAGGAGGTGAAAGGTCACCTTCTAATGATCCAAGACACTAGAAGATCATAGGGCAAAGACTCCCTTGATTATCTCTACATTACAATGGAAGCATATAAAACTTATAATTATATAATAATTTTCCAGTTTTGTGTGCTTCAACAGTGTTTTCAATGGCAAAAAAATGTGCTATATTGCAGTGAACAACTTACCTTCTGTTACTTTCCTGGTGATCTTTAAACATTTTTCCTATCAGTTTTCCACAAATAGATTCCGTTCTCTTAGCCAGTGCTCTTATTAATTCATCACAGTGCAGTTCAAACATTCCTAAACGGATAACCTGTGTGTACATATTAAATAATCTGTTCATAATAGAAAAGTGTATATTGTATTCCTTTAAGTGAATTTGTAGTAGTCACTTGCACCTAATTTATGAAGAAGCATGCTCCTCTTAATGAATGGTTATAGGTGTATTCTGGTCCTCTGTGTAACAGAAAGTAAGACCTAAGCAAGCAAGGATCTGGTGCAGATTTCAGCTATACTTTACAGGCAAAGTTTCTGATGTAACACTCTCACAACCTTCTTGCTAAGTTATTTCAACACCCTGTCCACTTTTCGGAAATAAGTGGGCACTGGAAAAAATGTAAAAAAAAAAAAAAAAAGGAAAAATTTGCACCAGTTTTCTGTCGCAGGGAGTTGGATGAATTACTCCATGTTTAAAAAAGTTTGCGAATAAATGAGGCTATCCTTCAAGCATAGCTGAGTATCATTCATACCAAACAGCTAGACCAAGCAACTGCTATGGGGCAATGAAAAGGATATGAATACAAAAATGCATCTGCTGCTTCCATTCACATTAACTTAAAGTATACATCTAATTATAAAACAACTTGTCATAAATGAATAATGCAGGTGAATATAAGAAACTTTGTAATATATCTTACTAAAGAAATGTTTCCTTCTCCATTTATCAGGTTGAGTTACTTTTTACATAGAAGTTTATGGAAAGGGAGAGGAGGAGGAGGAAGTTGCTGGAAAAGACAAACAAATAACTGCAGTTGCTAAACTCTGGTATACTGTGAGAGGAAAAACTTTTTTTACACAGTTATATCTTCAAGATAAGACTCTACAGCCACACAGTATTCCTGAAATGCGGCAATCAATGAAATGTACGGTCAAATGTTTGTTATCCAACATACCTTTCTTGAATTATACTGTATTTCATCTGTGAGTTTTTCATATTTCATGACCTCTCTCATAATTTCTTCAAATGTGTGTGTTTCAGCTAAAAACGGTTGCACGTCCAGCTCTGCCTGCTTGGTTATTATAAAGCTGTACTTATCGTACACTTTTAAATGTTCTTTAGGCAAAAGGCTCTCCTGAGCAACAAATTCCTTGACTTTTCTTTTGTGTTCTTCCAAAATCTCTTCAGGGACAATTGGCTTTAAAGTTAATTTTGACTCATGATCCTGTTTTTATGTATAAAAAGAAATACATATACATTATATGTATACAGATGATTACTGGTGCATACAATTAAAGAACAGGCTCACTGAAAAACATAAAGTTATATATCCCTGGTAAAGGAAAAAATAGTTGTGATCAATAATCATCAATAATATACAAATGTAAGAAACAACAACATTAAAGGCTCTTTTACACGGGGGAGCCTGACAGCAATGACAGTGAATAGGCATTCCCCAGGAACGTTTGTTCCCAATAACAATTCACCGGTTTTCTGCATTTAAAGGGTACCTGTATTTTCATCAAAAGTTGAAATACAGTTGGGGAAAAAAGTAGTTAGTCAGCCACCAATTGTGCAAGTTCTCCCACTTAAAAAGATGAGGCCGGCCTGTAATTGACATCATAGGTAACCTCAACTATGAGAGACAAAATGAGAAAACAAATCCAGAAAATCATATTGTCTGATTTTTTAAGAATTTACTTGCAAATTATGGTGGAAAATAAGTATTTGGTCAATAACAAAAGTTCATCTCAATACTTTGTTATATATCCTTTGTTGGCAATAACAGAGGTCAAACGTTTTCTGTAAGTCTTTACAAGGTTGGCACACACTGTTGCTGGTATGTTGGCCCATTCCTCCATGCAGATCTCCTCTAGAGCAGTGATATTTTGGGGCTGTCGCTGGGGTTGAGATCTGGAGACTGGCTAGGCCACTCCAGGACCTTGAAATGCTTCTTACGAAGCCACTCCTTCGTTGCCCTGGCGGTGTGCTTGGGATCATTGTCATGCTGAAAGACTCAGCCACGTTTCATCTTCAATGCCCTTGCTGATGGAAGGAGGTTTACACTCAAAATCTCACGATACATGGCCCCATGCATTCTTTCATGTACATGGATCAGTCGTCCCGGTCCCTTTGCAGAGAAACAGCCCCAAAGCATGATGTTGCCACCCTCATGCTTCACAGTAGGTATGGTGTTCTTTGGATGCAACTCAGCATTCACTCTCTTCTAAACACAACGAGTTGTGTTTCTACCAAACAGTTCTACTTTGGTTTCATCTGACCATATGACATTCTTCCAATACTCTTCTGGAACATCCAAATGCTCCCTAGCAAACTTCAGACGGGCCCGGATATGTACTGGCTTAAGCAGGGGGACACGTCTGGCACTGCAGGATCTGAGTCCATGGCGGCGTAGTGTGTTACTGACGGTAGCCTTTATTACGTTAGTCCCAGCTTTCTGCAGGTCATTCACTAGGTCCCCCTGTGTGGTTCGGGGATTTTTGCTCACCGTTCTTGTGATCATTTTGACCCCACGGGGTGAGATCTTGCGTGAAACCCCTGATAGAGGGAGATTATCAGTGGTCTTGTATGTCTTCCATTTTCTAATTATTGCTCCCACAGTTGATTTGTTCACACCAAGCTGCTTGCCTATTGCAGATTCAGTCTTCCCAGCCTGGTGCAGGTCTACAATTTTGTTTCTGGTGTCCTTCCACAGCTCTTTGGTCTTCACCATAGTGGAGTTTGGAGTGTGACTGTTCGAGGTTGTGGACAGGTGTCTTTTATACTGATAACAATGTCAAACAGGAGTCATTACTACAGGTAATGAGTGGAGGACAGAGGAGTCTCTTAAAGAAGAAGTTACAGGTCTGTGAGAGCCAGAAATCTTGCTTGTTTCTAGGTGACCAAATACTTATTTTCCACCATAATTTGCAAATAAATTCTTTAAAAATCAGACAATGTGATTTTCTGGATTTGTTTTCTCATTTTGTCTCTCATAGTTGAGGTCTACCTATGATGTCAATTACAGGCCTCTCTCATCTTTTTAAGTGGGAGAACTTGCACAATTGGTGGCTGACTAAATACTTTTTTTTCCTCACTGTATATATATTTTTTACATGAAGGGTAACTTTCAGTTTAGTTGTAGTCTACAGTACTTCAAATAGAAGTAGTACAGTGGTAGTATACTATCAATTCATATCCACTATATTAATACCTATTACTATTACCTTTTTACTAACAGTAAATGGATGCTATATTTCACAGATTAAATTCAGAAAAGTAATGTGCAGCATGGTAGACCAGTTCCAATAAATATATTTTGCCTGAATGTAAACTTTACTGCAGACAGGAAGTATATTGTATGCCAAGAAATACGGTAGTGATAGCATAATTCCAGTCAATATGCAAAGATTAGAGTGGTGTTGCTTTAAGTAAGTTGCCTGTTTTCCTTGCTGTATTTTGGCACTTTATAGTGGTATTGATTTGCGTCAGTCTGTGGGAATGATATGGAATTAATAGTAAGGTACTGCAAGGAGATACTAATTCAAGTTTACACTGGTATTATCTTTGCAATATACAGTACAGACCAAAAGTTTGGACACACCTTCTCATTCCAAGAGTTTTCTGTATTTTCATGACTATAAAAATTGTAGATTCACACTAAAGGCATCAAAACTATGAATTAACACATGTGGAATTATATACTTAACAAAAAAGTGTGAAACAACTGAAAATATATCTTATATTCTAGGTTCTTCAAAGTAGCCACCTTTTGCTTTGATTACTGCTTTGCACACTCTTGGCATTCTCTTGATGAGCTTCAAGAGGTAGTCACCTGAAATGGTCTTCCAACAGTCTTGAAGGAGTTCCCAGAGATGCTTAGCACTTGTTGGCCCTTTTGCCTTCACTCTGCGGTCCAGCTCACCCCAAACCATCTCGATTGGGTTCAGGTCTGGTGACTGTGGAGGCCAGGTCATCTGGCGTAGCACCCCATCACTCCTTCTTGGTCAAATAGCCCTTACACAGTCTGGAGATGTGTTTGGGGTCATTGTCGTGTTGAAAAATAAATGATGGTCCGACTAAACACAAACCGGATGGAATAGCATGCCGCTGCAAGATGCTGTGGTAACCATGCTGGTTTAGTATTCCTTCAATTTTGAATAAATCCCCAACAGTGTCATCAGCAAAGCACCCCCACACCATCACACCTCCTCCTCCATGCTTCACGGTGGGAACCAGGCATGTAGAGTCCATTCATTCACCTTTTCTGCGTCGCAAAAAAGACATGGTGGTTGGAACCAAAGATCTCAAATTTGGACTCCTCAGACCAAAGCACAGATTTCCACAGGTCTAATGTCCATTCCTTGTGTTCTTTAGCCCAAACAAGTCTCTTCTGCTTGTTGCCTGTCCTTAGCAGTGGTTTCCTAGCAGCTATTTTACCATGAAGGCCTGCAGCACACAGTCTCCTCTTAACAGTTGTTGTAGAGATGTGTCTGCTGCTAGAACTCTGTGTGGCATTGACCTGGTCTCTAATCTGAGCTGCTGTTAACCTGCGATTTCTGAGGCTGGTGACTCGGATGAACTTATCCTCTGCAGCAGAGGTGACTCTTGGTCTTCCTTTCCTGGGGCGGTCCTCATGTGAGTTTCTTTGTAGCGCTTGATGGTTTTGGCCACTGCACTTGGGGACACTTTCAAAGTTTTCCCAATTTTTCGGACTGACTGACCTTCATTTCTTAAAGTAATGATGGCCACTCGTTTTTCTTTACTTAGCTGCTTCTTTCTTGCCATAATACAAATTCTAACACTCCATTCAGTAGGACTATCAGCTGTGTATCCACCTGACTTCTGAACAACACAACTCATGGTCCCAACCCCATTTATAAGGCAAGAAATCCCACTTATTAAACCTGACAGGGCACACCTGTGAAGTGAAAACCATTTCAGGTGACTACCTCTTGAAGCTCATCAAGAGAATGCCAAGAATGTGCAAAGCAGTAATCAAAGCAAAAGGTGGCTACTTTGAAGAACCTAGAATATAAGACATATTTTCAGTTGTTTCACACTTTTTTGTTAAGTATATAATTCCACATGTGTTAATTCATAGTTTAGATGCCTTCAGTGTGAATCTACAATTTTTATAGTCATGAAAATACAGAAAACTCTTGGAATGAGAAGGTGTGTCCAAACTTTTGGTCTGTACTGTATACTGTATATATGGGCAACATATACTACTGTTATGAGTTCATTAAATAATGTAAGTGTCAGAGGCAAAGTGTAAAATTCAGGCCTTCCAAAGAATGCCTAGTACAGCTTGGAAAAGGTTAGAAGTAAGGTAATTTCATTCTGACATTATATAATTTACTGTACTTTGCAATTCTGAAAGATGTCTACTTGTTCTATAGAATGAAAAGCATTTCACATTTACCGGTAACATATACATTTCTCACTTTGCATGAAATATATAAAATAAATTAATCTGTAAACACTTTATAGCCTTAATAAATAAAATACTAAAATGATACAATGTAAGTTTTTAGGTAACAATTCAGTTTGTTAATTTCTTTTTATCCTTGCCAAGCTGTCTTTCAAGTTTATACTGCTGCCATAAATAGAAGACAACAGGAGACTGAAATTAGCAATGTCATGTTTCAGACACATTTGTTAACAAAATGTTCTCATGCTTGTTTTTTTGTATATTTTTAGTTAGTTTGGGTTTCACAGGTTTCAATTCAAGAATAAAGTGAAACTCCTATTGTCTATTATAAATTCCAAGGTAAAGTATATAATATCAGAACAAAATAACAATATCTTTTTTATATATTCAAAAAGCTAGGTATTTTGTAAAATGCCAAGGTAAAGTATATTTTACACATGCAAGGTATTACACATGCAAGGTATTCTACAGATTGAATAGGTCATCAATATTAGATCTGCAGGGGTCCAACACCCGGGACACCTGCAGATCACTGGTATCAAGGCAGTGTAGGTCATAGATTTCAATGGGGCACAGCTCTTCCACACTGCCTCGGTATCGGTGATCTGTGGGGGTTCTGGGCGTTGTACTGCCAAAGATCTAATATTGATGGGCTATACTAAGGATAGTCCGTCATTCTTAGAACCCGGATAACCCCTTTAAAGGCGCTATCCAGGAATTGGAGCAAACCGTTGGATGGCAGGGATAGTGTCAAATAAAAAAAGCATACTTGCTTGTTTTCGGCACTGCGTTGTCTGCTACTGGTGTCCATTCAGTCTTGTGTCAAAGTCACGTTGCCAGAAGTCCTGCACCCAGGGTCGGACTGGCCCACCGGGGAACTGGTGAATCCACCGGTGGGCCCCGAGCCCCGACTATTAGTCCTCATGTCATGGGGGCCCGATCGGGATCCTGACCATCCCGATCGGGCCCCTGACCAGTGGCGTTACGATTGCGGTCGCAGGGGGCGCGACCGCGACCGGACCCGGCAGGGTACGGGGCCCGTGGCCAGCTGGAGATGTCCGGGGCCCCGGACCACTATGATAGCGGTCGGGGAAAGCCTGGTTCCCCGACCGCTGTACATACTGTTATTGGAAAGGGACCCTGGCATATTGCAGGCCCCTTTCCAATAGATGCAGCCCAGGGGAGGTGACTGAAAATAATAAATACATATTCTCACCTCTCCTGGGCACAGCGTCCTCTCCGGCGTTCCTCCGTCATGTGACTGAGGCCTGTGATTAGGCCCCGGCGGTCACATGGGGCACGACCGCGTAATGATGTCAGTGCGCTCCCACGTAACCGCTGAGGCCCAATCACAGGCCTCAGCAGCGACGTCGGAAAAGGGCCTGAAGACGCTGAAGACGACAGGATGGAGCAAGGATGCCAAGGAAAGGTAAGGCAAGGTGAGTATGAGAGTTTGTTATTTTTAATCACTTCCCCATGGCCTCCGATTATTATACTCTGGGGTCTGAGGAGACCCCAGAGTATAATAATAGCACTGAAGCGGAGCGGAGGGGGCTATTGGGCGCATATAATACTGGGTGGGGGTCACTGTGGAGCTTATACTCCATACAGTGGCTCCTTCATTTTTTTTTTTAATTACGCAGGGGCAGGTGAAAAAAACAAAACACAACACCCCCCCCCCCCCCAAACTTTCTCTCCTGTCCCCAGTGTCTCCCAGCGCGGTTTGGTCCTGCAGTTCTGTTGTTTACTTCAAGCTGAAGTTCCCCCTGCACATGACAGCCAGTGAGGAATTCCGGCAAAAAGACGACAGCGGAGCTGCAGGACCGGACCGTGCTGGGAGGACACCAGAGCAGCGGAGACAGGTGAGTATGGTTAGCATGTTTTTTTTTTTTTTGGGAGGGGGGTAGGGGGGATTCACCTCCCACGGACTAATTATAAAAAAGAAAAAAAATTATACTGGACAATCTCTTTAAAGTGTGGCGCATTAGGAGGGTATATTAAAGGGGTTGTCCAGGCATAATTTGTTATGGTTTATCTTCAGGATAGGCCACAGATACCTGATCTGTAGGGGGCTGACCCCGGACCGATCAGCTGTACGGAGCCACTTCTGATGCCCATCCTGTACACAATACAGGGCCAGAAGCAGAAAGCTCTGTCCACTGTATATTAGCCGGGCACCTTCACTGCATCTCAGCACTTATTGAAGTCAGTAGGAGCTGAGCTGCAGTGAAGGCGCCGGGCTGCTGTACAGCGGATGGAGCTTTCTGCTTCTGGCCCTGTGTTGTGTACAGAACGGGCTCCGGAAGTGGCTCCGAACAGCTGATGGGGCCGTGTGTCAGCCCTCTACCAATAAGGTATTTATGGCCTATCCAGAGCATAGGCCATAAAAAAGATTAACCCTGGACAACCCCTTTAATATGCCCCACACAGTTTAATGTCCCCCCCACAGGATATTAGCCCCCATCACTGCTCCCACACAATATAATGACCCCAGCACTGTTCCCCATACAGTACGGGGGACCAGTGAAGAGGCCACTATGTGGGGGGACCAGTGAAGTGACCATAGAAAAATTTGGCCCAGACAACCCCTTAAAAGAGGTTTTCCATAAACTGGAGCGACCACTGTGTCGGCCGCCAGGGAGGTGTAAAAATAAGAAAATTTTTAAAAAAGCATACTCACCTGTCCCCAGCACCCCGTTGTCCCCAGCCTGTGTCTGTTCGGTCTCATGGCGGCACCTCATTTCTGGAAATCCTGTAACTAATTGGTCTTAGCGATCACATGAGGTGCAGGACTCCCAGCAAGGAGTCGCCAGCATGAGACTGAATGGACACTGGCAGTGGACAACGGAGCGCCGGGGACAGGTGAGTATGATTTTTAATTTACTTATTTTTTACTTTACACCTCCCGCCAGCTACATGGGTTACTCCAATTCCTGGACAACCTCTTTAAACGATTTGTCCATCTTCCTAATATTGATGGCCTCTCCTTAGGAGAGGCCATCAATATTACATCTACGATGATACAACAGCCAGGACCTCTGCAGATCAGCTTTTCCAGGACAGTGTGGCTACAGGTAAAGGTAACAATTCTAGAAGCCACGCTGTTCACTTGCCATACAAGGTGTAGCAGTAGGTTTAGGTAGTGCAGAGGTGCACATGGTATAGTGGGTGAGCAACATGGCTCCCGGCATGTTATTAACTTTAGTCGCCCTGTCTCGGTACCGCTGATCTGCAGGGGTTCTGATGGTGGGCCCCTAGAAACAATTCCACTGGTGGGCCCTAGACATCCCAGTCCGACACTGCCTGCACCTCAAGTGAAGGCTGAGAGCGCGGTCGCTGGTAAGAAACCCGGTGATGTATGTGAGTCACAGGTCCCTCTCCAGCAACCACTGACGTCACATGAGGTGCAGGACTTTCAGCAGTGAGGCACCGGAATGTGACTGAGAGGCAGACAATGGGGTGCTGGAGACAAGTGAGTATACTTTTATGTTTATAAAAAAAAAATACCACCGCTGGCCGCCCCACAAGTTACTCCAATTCCTGGTCAATCCCTCTTAGTACTGAATGGATCGTCTGGGTCAGTGTTTCCATTATTTCTGGCCATTGCTCTCAATAACAGTAATTACCCCCAGCCATTGCTAATGTATGTACATGATAGGAATGGATAACATTTTACACTTACCCATTCAGAATATAGCTTTGTTTCAACTCTTGGAACCAGACTGATTGCTTTAACCATCACATCATAGACATTGAGCAACACAATTTCATAATCATTAAAGTCAGGTTCAAATTTAATTGAAACATTGTCAAGAATGAGTCTTATTATAAAGCCTGGATGTTCATAGGTGCGAACTGAATCCTAGAAGCATAAACAATAAAATATAAATTAAATATCAGAAAATCTAATGACTTAGAATACATTTTAATAGAAGTAAAAATATGGCTATTAAAAAAACACATGCTTTATCATATTCCTTTTATTTTCCAACATTACAAATTACCATTTGTGGCACATGCAATAAGCTACAAAACAGAGGTCAAGGAATACAGATGAAAACAATTTCTATATCTGCACTAATATTCCTTGAGACTGAAAGCAGAGTATAATGAACAATCATCCTTCCAAACAGGTTAAAGATATGTGTAGTGTTGTGAACAAGTAAACTATTCTGCCCTGATTCTTCCTTTTATGTAATGTTTGTCACATTTATTACAAATTTTTAAAGTGCAACTACATTTTAGAACTTCAGATTTCAATAATAAATTTTGTAATATACTTTATTAACAAATTTTTGTTTTCTGTGAAATCCTGCATTTCTTTATTCTTTCATTTGCTTCTCAACTGAGAGAGCTGTCCCCTGCTTCTCACTGTGTTCAATGCATGGGCTTATGTGTGTAATAAAGAGAAAACGAGGTGGGGGGAGGGACACTTCAAAATTTAATAATGACTTTATTAATTTTTAGGCTGATGTTTTTGCAGACAGACACCCATTAATATGCGGTGATATGCCAAGTAGACCCAACAATTATATCAAAGTGGTATAAACTAGACAGTTGCACCAAATTTCTCATCAAGTATTAGCTATTGTGATAAATATGGTACATTTTCAGACTGTCCAGTCTAGGTCAATAGTAGTATAATGTTGTACCGTGTTAGCCATTGAAAGTAGTGGAAGAGTGAAGAAATCAGGCGATACCTTTTAGAGGCTAACTGAGTATATTTATAAGTAAGCTTTCAGTAGTACTAGCTCCCTTCATCAGACATGGTGTGATACAAGAACTGAAAATTCACAGATTTTTATACACATGGTTTTCAAAGGATTTTAGAGTCCTTAAAAAAACCAAAACAAAATGCAATCTAAGTAGAGAAGTTATTTACAACAGGTCAAAAAAAACAATCTGGAAAGTTGTGGTGCGTGACAGAGGGATCTGTTATCTGTTTGCTATCAGGAGGTGATTTGTGACCCTCACAGTTCATACATAGTGTGACATGAAGCTGGCATGAATATTGAGTTCAGTTCATGGTTCATACATAGTGTGACATGAAGCTGGCATGAATATTAAGTCCAAATTGCAGAGTTTGAAATTTTTGCATAAATTTGTACTCCCATTGTTTCCTCGCCTCCTGCGTCTTAAAATATCCCATTAAAACCACAACCCGCAAATCTTCAATAGAGTGGTTTTCTCCGGAGAAATGTGCGGCCACTGGGAGATCGGTACTGCAGATCCAGTATTAATAACAGCAAAACCGATTTCTCCAGTCTAGGTCAAGTAATTGAACTGAACTGAAACTAACATTGACTCTAATGTTAAAAAAGAGAGAAGCTTTCTTTCTGTCAAGTTTGGTTTTTTCAAGGGAAGAAAAAATCCTGCATGCCGTTGGAATCTGTGTGAACTGCCCTACGGTACTACAGGGCAGATTTATTAAGACTAGCGTTTTGTACACCAGTCTTAATAATGGCCCAGGCAGGCACAGAGCATGGCTGATTTATGAAGAGGATCTGGCTTCTACATAAATCAGGTGCACTCCCATGCACCAGAATGCAGATCTAATTAGGAACTGGTGTAATTTCCCAATATAACTCACCAGAAAGCTAGTGTGAGTTATGATGCGCCGAGGCGCTCCCACACTCCCAAACCGCTCTGCCCACATTCACCTAAAGTGGCAAGTGAGGTGCAGAACAGGGGTTTTGCACATGTTCGGTGCAAGAAAGGGCATTGTGCATAATATGTGCCACAATAACATTTCTCTACACCAGAAAACTGGCTTAGGCTAAGGCCCCACGTTGCACGACCTCAGCTTCTTTTGCTGCAGATTTTGGTGCTTTTTTAGCCAAAGTCAGGAGTGGCTTGTAAGAAAACTGCAGCAAAAACTACAAGAAACGCTGCATTTCCGCAACATGGGGCCTTAGCCTTAGAGGGATTGATAAACTCATGTGTTTAGTTTATAACTGATGTTCATGCTGACAGTCTTCCATTAAGATGTAATATACACTACCATTCAAAAGTTTAGGGTCACTTGGAAATTTCCTTATTTTTGAAAGAAAAGCAGTTTTTTTCAATGAAGATAACATTAAATGAATCAGAAATACCCTCTATACATTGTTAATGTGGTAAACGACTATTCTAGCTGCAAACGTCTGGTTTTTAATGCAATATCTACATAGGTGTATAGAGGCCCATTTCCAGCAACCATCACTCCAGTGTTCTAATGGTACATTGTGTTTGCTAACTGTGTAAGAAGACTAATGGATGTTTAGAAAACCCTTGAAAACCCTTGTGCAAGTATGTTAGCACAGCTGAAAACAGTTTTGCTGGTTAGAGAAGCTATAAAACTGACCTTCCTTTGAGCTAGTTGAGAATCTGGAGCATTACATTTATTGGTTCAATTAAACTCTGAAAATGGCCAGAAAAAGAGAACTTTCATGTGAAACTCGACAGTCTATTCTTGTTCTTAGAAATGAAGGCTATTCCATGTGAGAAATTGCCAAGAAACTGAAGATTTCCTACAACGGTGTGTACTACTCCCTTCAGAGGACAGCACAAACAGGCTCTAACCAGAGTAGAAAGAGAAGTGGGAGGCCCCGGTGCACAACTGAGCAACAAGACAAGTACATCAGAGTCTCTAGTTTGAGAAATCGACGCCTCACAGGTCCTCAGCTGGCAGCTTCATTAAATAGTACCCGCAAAACGCCAGTGTCAATGTCTACAGTAAAGAGATGACTCAGGGATACTGGCCTTCAGGGCAGAGTGGCCAAGAAAAGCCATATCTGAGACTGGCTAATAAAAGGAAAAGATTAATATGGGCAAAAGAACACAGACATTGGAAAGATTGGAAAAATGTGTTATGGACAGACGAATCGAAGTTTGAGGTGTTTGGATCACACAGAAGAACATTTGTGAGACGCAGAACAACTGAAAAGATGCTGGAAGAGTGCCTGACGCCATCTGTCAAGCATGGTGGAGGTAATGTGATGGTCTGGGGTTGCTTTGGTGCTGGTAAAGTGGGATTTTGAATAAGGAAGGCTATCACTCCATTTTGCAATGCCATGCCATACCCTGTGGACAGTGCTTGATTGGAGCCAATTTCATCCTACAACAGGACAATGACCCAAAGCACACCTCCAAATTATGCAAGAACTATTTAGGGAAGAAGCAGGCATCTGGTATTCTATCTGTAATGGAGTGGCCAACGCAGTCACCAGATCTCAACCCCATTGAGCTGTTGTGGGAGCAGCTTGACCGTATGGTACGCAAAAAGTGCCCATCAAGCCAATCCAACTTGTGGGAGGAGCTTCTGGAACCATGGGGTGAAATTTCTCCAGATTACCTCAGCAAATTGACAGCTAGAATGCAATGCTATAATTCAGGGGCAGGCAACCTTTTTTGTTCGGCGTGCCGATTTTAATTAAAAAATCAAAGATGAAGTACTCGGAGTGCCGGTCAATAATTTTAAGTCTGACGACCGCTAAACTAAAGTCATATACCACAAACCATAACACAGAAGTGCTGCCACCAGATGCTTTAGGACACATGCGTTTACTGCTGTTTCCTGGGACACTCCTGTACTTTCTGATTAGAAGCAATGAAAGTACATGTGCAGCCCCCAATTAGTGGTAAATGTGTCCAGGAGCACCTTATGGCTGCATCCTTATGGGGAATACACACTATGTATCTGGATGCAGATATAGTCTTAGGCCACTGGAACTTTTACTTCGATGTAAAACTGGTGCATTTTTGCACAAAAAAAAAAACAAACAAAGCCTGAGTTTTCTTCTCAAAAACACATCCTCAATATAGAAAACACACCGTTATACAGAATAATGTCCCATAGTGGTCCCTGCACATGTTATTATGTCCCACAGCCATAGCAGTCCCTGCATACAGTATTATGTCCCATAGCAGCTCCTGCACATGGTATTATATCCCATAGCGGCCCTTGCACACGGTATTATGTCCCATAGCGACGCCTGCACACGGTATTATGTCCCATAGCAGCCCCTGCACATGGTATATGTCCCATAGTGGCCTCTGCACACGGTATTTGTCCCATAGCGGCCTCTGCACATGGTATTTGTCTCATAGTGGCCTCTGCACACAGTATTTGTCCCATAGCGGTCCCTGCACACGGTATTATGTCCCATATCGGCCCCTGCACACAGTATTATGTCTCATAGCGGCCCCTGCACACAGCAATATGTTCCATAGCGGCCCCTGCACACGCTATTATTTCTCATAGTGGCCCCTGCACACGGTATTATGTCCCATTGTGGCCCCTGCACACGGTATTATGTCCCATAGTGGCCCCTGCACACGGTATAATATTCTAACTTTTATAATATTCCAATTTGTGCCACTCACTAGCTATTATTATACTGTGGGGTCTCTTCAGACCCCAGAATATAATAAGTGGAAGGCGAAGAGAGGTGACAAACATAAAAAAACAATGTATTCACCATTCCACGCTCCACAGCCGCTGTGTTCTCTTCGGGCGCTTCTGCCTGTAGTCAGCGACCGCTCATTGAGTCTCAGGGGTCACGTCGTGTCATTATGCGTAATGACGTCAGACGCAGACATGACACCTGAGGCCCTGTCAGTTGACTTCAGGCAGA
This sequence comes from Leptodactylus fallax, assembly GCA_947044405.1. Lineage (NCBI taxonomy): Eukaryota > Metazoa > Chordata > Amphibia > Anura > Leptodactylidae > Leptodactylus > Leptodactylus fallax. Next base: position 2,790,917 of record CAMRHE010000241.1, on the reverse strand, counting down.
AGCGCCCGAAGAGCACAGAGCGGCTGCGAAGCGTGGAATGGTGAGGACATTGTTTTTTATGTTTCATCAACTCCCCGGGGGCTCCGCTTATTATACTCGGGGGTCTGAAGAGACCCCACAGTATAATAGCAGTTTAGTTTCGGTCGGGTTTGATGCAATCGAAACTGCTGGGTGAGGAGTCGGGCTGCCGTGCCAGGGAAATAAGTTTCGCGTGCCAATAGGCAGGGGTTGCCGACCCCTGCTGTAATTGCTGCAAATGGAGCATTCTTTGACGAAAGCAAAGTTTGAAGGAGAAAATTATTATTTAAAATAAAAATCATTATTTCTAACCTTGTCAATGTCTTTACTATATTTTCTATTCATTTTGCAACTCAATTGATAAATAAAAGTGTGAGTTTTCATGGAAAACACAAAATTGTCTGGGTGACCCCAAACTTTTGAACAGTAGTGTAATTTTGTCAGAAAGTAGGCAAACTAAGAGGTTTTTAAAACTTAGACTAGACAGTCTAAAGATGCAACAAATTTCTCATCAAGAATCAGCCACTGCGATAAATATGGCATATTTTTAAACTGGCTAGTCTATGCTTACACTGTCTTTACAGGATTAGTAAATCTAACCCAATGTAATGAGATATGAACCCGTGTGAGGAAAGAGTTTTACTATAGGTGTGCTTTAAACATACACTAGAATTGGCAAAACATAATTCTAATTAAGTAATGTAAAGCTCAATACTAATTTAGTAGTATTACATTGATAACAAAATGTATTAATATAGTTTGTGTTATATTAACATAACATTAATTATGTAATGATTCTACTCACTGGTGGTTGCACAATTAGATCTGTATAATCCTGCATGGACACTAGAGCGAGGCTCTGCATCTGTTCTGTCATTAATGTCGCAGCACAATTAAAAAAAGATTCAAGTTTCTTGTAGTTGCTGTTACTGGGAATTTGCTTTCTCTTGTTTCCTTGGTAATAGATGTTCTGAATTTCCGGAAACCATCTGTGGAAATAAAAGGATTGTAATATTATCATTTTCTATTACACATAAATACTTTTGCACCAATACATGTTAGAAAATGTAGCAGCTAGTCCGTAATATAGATACTAATGCAACTTTCTAACATACTTATATTAATGAAACTATTAGGGGGCGTTCATACTACCGTTGGTGTCCGTCAGTAGTGTCCGTTGCTATTGTCCGTTACAAGATTTTAGCTACGGACACTAGTTGAACCGTCAGAAATCCGTTAAAATTTCCATTCATTTCAATGGGTTTTTATATTGTGTCCGTTAGTATCTGTTAGTGTCCGTTTATACCAAATCCGTCAGAAGTCCGTTATTTTTTCACGGACAAAAAATCCTACATGCAGGACTTTTTGTCCGTTTGAAAAAAACGGATTCCTGACGGACAGCAAGTGTCCGTTATTTTTTTAACATTGAAGTCTATGGGTAACGGACTTATAACAGACAATAACTGATAGCCATCAGTTACTGTCCGTTATTTTATGTCCGTTTACTTTCCCTGCGCATGCTCAGAAAGGAGAAACAAACAAAAAAAAAAAAAAAACTAGCAGTGTTAGAGGACATTTCGTGTCCTCAGACACATGCAGTTTTACATACCGCTAGAAAGCCGACAGCGCGCTGAATTCAGCACACTGCCGGCTTTCCCGGTATGTGCCCCGGGGCTGGAGATATCGGCGGTGTAATGTTTTACTGTTAGAAGGGTGCTGCGAGGAACTCTCTCCCCGACACTTCTCTTTGTTCAGAGACTTGTACTGAGGGGGGCGTTCCTCACAGCTTGAGCTTTGAGACACTAGCCCATTCACAATTGAAGCTTCTATGTACAGAAATTAGACATTTGACACCAGAATTTAGCATAAAATCAAGTGTGTGAGTTTTCTATGGCTCAGTGTAAATTCGCATTAGAATGGGAGAATTGAGCAATTTGAGCGACTTTGAACAAGGCAGTGCATAGTTGAATAAACTGCTAATAAAATGCTTTCATACCATGGGTCCCTTGATCCCTGTCAATGATGCCTCTGTATGCCACAATGAATTCTGGTGCTGGAAGCTGCTAGTGGATGGGTAAGAGGAGCAGGGCTGTAGTTCCCTGGAACACCACTATACAGTGGTGGGGCTGCAGAGCTGCTGCTATTACTTGAATAAGAGCAGCACTGCAGGCTCTTCCTGTTCACTAGCAGCTTCTGGCACCCAGAAACTGCTGCAACAAATTATCACCTGGCACACCTGTTTTTAGCTCTTCACACCACCCATCTCTATCCTTCCAATCAGATTTAACAAGTCCATACCCTTGCTGGACCCACAGTCAGAGCTCCTATCCAAAATCAACATCAGGTGCATGTAAAGTACTCTTTCCAGTAGACTCCCTTTAAAAAAAAATTAGACCATTTATTTTTCTGTACTTCTGCGGCAATGGCTCAGTTTCAAATTCCTTCTACTTTATATGACTTCCTTCTCCATGCTCTACATCTACCTTCTACTTTAAAACAACAATATAAACCTCAACCTGGGGAGTGCTGGAATAAGCAGCAGATATGTTTTACTTCCCTTACGAGTTATTTCACCAGTTTGTAGTTAAGTGTAATACATGTGGCAAACTTAAAGAGGTTGTCCAGTTTCAGAAAACTGTGTAACTTTTCATTATACAGTCATGGCCAAAAGTTTTGAGAATGACACAAATATTATATTTTCACATGATCTGCTGCCCTTTGGTTTTTATGTGTGTTTGTCAAATGTTTTTATCACATACAGAAATATAATTGCATTCATATTATGAGTAACAGAAGCTTATATTGACAGTTAGAATGAGTTAATGCAGCAAGTCAATATTTGCAGTGTTGACCCTTCTTCTTCAGGACCTCTGCAATTCTCCCTGGCATGCTCTCAATCAACTTCTGGACCAAATCCTGACTGATAGCAGTCCATTCTTGCAGAATCAATGCTTTAATTTTGTCTGAATTTGTTGGTTTTTGTTTGTCCACCCGTCTCTTGATGATTGACCACAAGTTCTCAATGGGATTAAGATCTGGGGAGTTTCCAGGCCATGGACCCAAAATCTCTATGTTTTGTTCCCTGAGCCATTTAGTTATCACCTTTGCTTTATGGCAAGGTGCTCCATCATGCTGGAAAAGGCATTGTTGAGCGCCAAACTGCTCTTGGACGGTTGGGAGAAGTTGCTCTTGGAGGACATTCTGGTACCATTCTTTATTCATGGCTGTGTTTTTAGGCAAGACTGTGAGAGAGCCGATTCCCTTGGCTGAGAAGCAACCCCACACATGAATGGTTTCAGGATGCTTTACAGTTGGCATGAGACAAGACTGGTGGTAGCGCTCACCTCTTCTTCTCCGAATAAGCTGTTTTCCAGATGTTCCAAACAATCGAAAAGGGGATTCATCAGAGAAAATGACTTTACCCCAGTCCTCAGCAGTCCACTCCCTGTACCTTTTGCAGAATATCAGTCTGTCCCTGATGTTTTTTCTGGAGAGAAGTGGCTTCTTTGCTGCCCTCCTTGAGACCAGGCCTTGCTCCAAGAGTCTCTGCCTCACAGTGCGTGCAGATGCACTCACACCTGCCTGCTGCCATTCCTCAGCAAGCTCTGCACTGCTGGTAGCCTGATCCCGCAGCTGAAACACTTTTAAGAGACGGTCCTGCCACTTGCTGGTCTTTCTTGGGCGCCCTGGAGCCTTTTTGGCACCAATGGAACCTCTCTCCTTGAAGTTCTTGATGATGCGATAGATTGTTGACTGAGGTGCAATCTTTCTAGCTGCAATACTCTTCCCAGTTAGGCCATTTTTGTGCAGTGCAATGATGACTGCACGTGTTTCTTTAGAGATAACCATGGTTAACAGAAGAGAAACAATGATGGCAAGCACCAGCCTCCTTTTAAAGTGTCCAGTGGTGTCATTCTTACTTAATCATGACAGATTGATCTCCAGCCCTGTCCTCATCAACACCCACACCTGTGTTAATGGAGCAATCACTGAAACCATGTTAGGTGGTCCTTTTAAGGCAGGGCTGCAATGATGTTGAAATGTGTTTTGGGGGATAAAGTTCATTTTCTAGGCAAATATTGACTTTGCAAGTAATTGCTGTTAAGCTGATCACTCTTTATAACATTCTGGAGTATATGCAAATTGCCATTAGAAAAACTGAAGCAGTAGACTTTGTAAAAATTAATATTTGTATCATTCTCAAAACTTTTGGCCATGACTGTACAAACAATAACATTTACTTTCTGAAACTGGACATTCCCTTTAATAATAATGATAAGCTTCAATCAATGCTCCAATGGAAAGCTAATACACACTTTATAATGAGTTTTGAACGCTGGCGTCATTGCTACATTTTACAGAGTAAAAACAGCTGTCAACATAATTTAAATGAAACCCCTCAAAGTTCTACATCTAGCTTATATAATGCCTACCGGATTACAAAGAGTACAATCAGATGTTTCCAGGGTTGCAGTGATATTGTCTGGTTGCTTGAGGACAGTCTGTCGACTCATCACCAAAGTTACCAGCACATCAAATAATCTACAGTACTTCGATATTACTACTAGGTGACACATCCTCTAAGATTACAAATTCTGCCTTTTAAGGGGATCCTGTCAGGCCTACTTGGGACACTAAACTACCCATAAATCCATATGGATCAATGGTTTAGTGTCCCAAATAGCCTACTCCTAACACTGCCAGTGGTTGTTAATGAAAAAATAAAACTTTATACTGACATAGTGCTGGTGCCCTTGATGCATGCGCAATTGTTCACTTAAGCCGAGGAAGTACACCTTGGCCTCACTGCACATGTACCTATGGTTCGGTGCCTGCACACAGACCTCAAGGTGTATTCCTCTGGCATTAGTGAACAACTATGCAGGTGCCAGGACTACAGAAGCCTTGTAAATATAAAGGTTTTGCTATGGAAGCCTGGATTCATATTGCCCAACACTGGAGAAAACCAAGTTTTATATTTGAGGTTGTGAAGCAGCATGTGAATAGAATTATGGTTTGTGAAGAATTAAGGGCTATACGTATAGATATGATCATACTTTGAAAAGATTTAGACTTGCTTAATCTTGCTTTGAACATATCTAATTTGTACCACAATGCCCAGTTGTAGATATATTACCAATTAGACCTGAGAGTTCAGAGCAGTGTGAGGACCAGCTGCGTATAATATAATTTCTTCTCTTATTCATACATATGTATATATATTTATATATATTCTTCCTTACTTTTTAAGTAATTTATCTTTGGCCGAATCAATGTGTCTCATAACAAGGTTTTGGAATATGGATAGCTCCATTGAGTCCTGGCGGTTGTGAAATTCATCCGTATCAACAAGACGTAATTGCCTTTCGAAATAAAACAGAACAAAGATTAAAAACGTACAGCAAAAACAAAGGTAAGCATAAAAAAATGCACCTTATTGGTATGGTTGTAAACTGTAGACCACTTTTTGGCACTAAACCTTCCAAATTTGTCATATTAATGTCACATAAAAAAATAAGTAATGATGACCCAATTTGGATATCTATTGTAATGTCTTACCTGAATGACAAATGCCATAAATCTAAAACAGCAGCCATTGTTGGGTTTACTGTGTTCAAATTCTCCTTGATGAAGTTACGATTAGCCAAAAATGACTTCTTCCAGGGTTTTGGCACTACTTCCAATCTACAGCATAAAAAAATATATATATTATTACAATATGTAATATCTGTAAAGCGCTGCAGAATTTGTTGGCGCTATATAAGTAGAAATATATATCATCCATATATCATTTCATAGTAAGAATTTGTACATTATTAATTGTTATAATAAATAAAATTTCGTTACAGCTAATTAATGATTTTTTTTTTTGCTTGTTTATACAACAGGTCAAATGAGAAATACAATCTCTTGCCTTCTGTTGCACTATGGATCAGTGTGTGTTTGCATTAAATGTTACCCCACCTTCCAGGATAAAAGAAATTATTATTATTCTTTAATATTAGTGAAAAACTGGATTTGTGACTCTAAAACAAAATCAAGAAATGGGGCAGAGTTAGTACTTTTGTCTAAGATTTAGGATGGCCATGTTTAAAGAAAAACAATGCACAATGAGTCCACAAAATTCAACCAATGATATTTTCAGCCAACAGCCAGACGAAAATATCCAGCATGACCCAACTGCTTTTGGCAGACTAAAGTCAGACGTCAGTTTACATATCTGATCGTCGGCCTCCCGTTTGTCAATGAAGCTCAAATGGAGCTCAGTTAATTGCTATGGGGCTACAAGGACTGTACTCTCCAGCGACTTCATAGCGGCAATCACACATGTGCACTAGTGCTTCAGTCACTTGCAGGATGCATGGGGAACTGGCAGTCGATCCCCCAGTCATTCTACCCTGTGTATAGAAGATAGCCTTTTAATGGGACAACTCCTTTAAGACCAATACATGATGCGCTGGAGTTAATAAACTCAGCCCAATGTATTTACCTTTCAAATCCACACCAATGTTTGTTTAGTCCCCAGCAATCCTTGTCTATGTTGATGTGTGCTGAAATAATGACATGTCACCTCACTACCAGTGTAGTTGACACTTCACCACTGTGGCCAGTGATAGGCTGATGAGGTCAGTTGTGGAGATGACATGCCATCACTTCAGCAATAAAAACAATGACCAAAAGCTGCCAAGAAGCCACTGGATTGATGTTAGAAATTATTAATTTTTCTCATATTTATTTATTAAATCAATAAAGTCTTTGATTCAATATTTAAATATAGACAGCTGCGAGTCAATTAGTCCTTTATTATGCGTGTATGTTACAATTTGTCATTTATTCATTTATTTCTGTGTTCTATATTTAGGAGGAGTAATTGAATTCAATGGGCAGTCCCACCAGTGACTGACAACTATCTCTTTCCAAGTATAGAAAGAACAGAGAAATAAATGAAGTCCTACAGAAGGACCCTGGTGTTTTTTTTTTCTTTCAGTATATACCTATTCCACCAAAATATAGAATTCAGCTAATGTTAAATGTTTCTTGTTTTCTATCAGATAATTCATGGGATACTTCTCCTCATTTTAGTCATGTGATTTCACGGTGACCCCGTGAGAATAACATTTCTTTCTTTTCTCTCAATGGAGTCACCATATCAGGCAATGGAGCTTTCTATATAATTCAACCTGGAAGGATTGTACAACACGGGCACTCCACAGGAGAAAACAAAATGTTATCACTGGCTACTGTTAATTATAAGACAGTTTCTATCACACAGTTATAATCTAATAAGTATGGTGTCTTGGTTTATTTAAGAGAATACAAAGAGAAAGGAATTATTACACTGACTCCCTGAAGTAGTAATAGGAGAAATAGATATCACAGCAAAGAGAAATAGATATCACATGACCCAAATGAGGAGAAGGATCCCCTTAATTTTCAGATAGAAAGCAATAACTAAATAAGGTAATATTTGATGAATAATATATACCATGACCAGTGTCACCAGCCAGCAAAACCGGGCAGATGCCAGGGCCTCCTGGGCTCAAGGGAGCCCACTGGTCAGCTGAGAACTGAAAACATCAGTTTTATTAACAAAACGTACTTATAGCCAATCTCTTCCCTTGCTAAACTTACTGTTGTCTGTCCTCAACCCTCTGTATTCTAAGGCTTTCCCTCTGACCCCTCTGTAGCGGCTGTCTTCTCCATGTGATAAATAGTGCTTATGTAACAGATGGTATGTGAGTGGCTGGCAGAAAGGTGACAAATAAGCAGTGAAAGTTTCAATCATGTTGATTTGCTAAAGTTTATAACTCAGTTCACTGTGCATTTATTCTACCCTGGTACCTGTAGTACTTCAACATGGTTACACAGCTGTCATGAGTAGATCTGTAGCTGTAAGGAGGAATCATTACAACAAATGTCTGCTGTATGTCTATACAGCACTATATGCTGAAGCCCTTGATTTGGAGGTATACTTCAAGAAATACTCCTAATACATCCCTTCAACAGAAGACTCAAATGTAATGTGAACAGAGCTTAGAAAAAAACACTACAGTGAATTACAGAACCTTATAAAAACATGGCTTACTCTAGACGATGTGATTCCAAAACTGGTTTCTTACGCTCATTCTTCTCCCTTGGATCTTTTAAGACAAAGTCAACTAAAAGAAACAAAAAATAGAATATGTATTTGATTCATAAATGAAACATTTATTACTATTATAACATATAAATCGGGTATCGTCCCATAAGTTGCACGGCAGAAACCCCTCTTCAGCCAAAAGGGTTCCTAATAGAAAAAGCAATCCAATCTGCCAGCAACTTGTGCAGATGGAAAATGTCCTTTTTCTTGCTAGCAGATTGGATTGCTTTATATATATATATAAAATATCAGTTGTTCATTTTTTATTGTGATAAAATAATGTGAAGGCTTCTATTAAAAGGGAAGGGGGCTGCAAATTAAAAAAATAGGCAGACACTCATGTTTCAATTACCCTGCATCTCCTGTAGATACATAGTCCCCTGCTGCTTTGTATTTACTTTCAGCAATGGGGTATGTGGAAGGTGAGTACATGCCTATTTTTATTTTCTGTTATATGCAGCTTAAATTAAATTCTGTAATAATATATATATATATATATATATATATATATATACATTTGTAATTTGTAATAACATTCTCTCATAGTTCTTGGATTTTGAAAAGGCAGAGCAATGGTCTAACAAAGAGAATACAATGAAAAAAAATACTCACCAATAGCTTTCTTTACACTGAGAAGATAATCTTCTTTCATTTCATCTGACAACATGTAAATACTTTCAGTGTAAACCTTTAAGTGCTCCGGAACCAAACGTAAGACATTTTCTAGCCATGAATCTTCCATGGATGCTACATGTTCTGTGTCAATCCCATGGCTTATATAGTAATTGTATCTCTAATGTGAGAAAAGAAAAGGCAAATTATGGAATACAAATGTAAACATGCTGAACCATACTGTACAGTTTCTACATGTGTTACCACAAAAGCCATTTCCAGTAAGTGAATTCCCTAGTCAGGGCTAATAGAATGGCAACAGTACACAACACTAAAAAGGGCAAAAGCAGTCATAGTTTTAACTGTGTTTTATGGCTGCATATGCAACTAGAAGCCAGATATGCAAATCATTGTAAATACATTTTAAAGTAAAAAATCATTCCTTTTGTTTATCTAAATAGGTCAAAATTATGTGCATTTTAGTTTGTGATAATTAAAATCCAAAGCTACACTATATAGCCAAAAGTATATGAACACCATCACATCTATACATGATGAAAGGAGCCCACTTGTATATGTATTATTACTGAATTATATGGTTCATGTATCTATCATTAGTGAATATAGTGTTTATGCATGTGTCATCAGTATATTACATTGGTATGTGTGTATACAAGTTATGTCAGGAGAGGTCAGGAGTGAAATTGTTCTTCCTGCCATCAAGATCAGATATACTGCCAAAGAGGTTTGTTTTGCACTATAAACCCATTACCTTTTTGAAGTGTGTATGTGTCTGGGTGCGATTTACCTTCAGCTTGCAACTTTAATGAAGGGTGAGTGCAAGAGTGGAGAGAATGGACCCCTGATAGCTGCACCCACATCATGTGCTAGGATGGTCCGTAGGTGACAAATTGGAGGCCCATACAGGACAGTGTGTCTGGGAGGGAGGACAGGGTGACAGGAGTAAGGTTAACACTGTGCCAGAAACAGAGGAGTCCAAGGTGAAGAAGCTAAGGGGGAGGTGAGCAGTTCCCTGGAATCTCCCAGCTAGTGGTTAGCGCTGGAGAGCACATTAGAGACTGCCAGGAAGGAGTCTCTGGACCTATATCTCAAGGCCCCAGGTTCTGAGTGTGGATGTGGGAAATGCCAATACTCAGGAAGAGGACCCAGAGCATGGAGGAAGTAGCCAGGTGTGCAGGACTCAGGGTGTGAGCCTTCAGAGTGTCTCCACTCAAACTGGGAGGGAGAGGGTATCAGTGAGATTGGAGTGGTTCAGGTATCAGAACCAGTCCTGGAGGAGAAAACCGGTACCTATGTCATAGCAGAGTTCCCAGAGAGGCCCATAACCAATGCTGCACTGGGGAGAATCCAGTCAGCTTCCCACGGGAATGGCCTAGTAGAGGTGATTCAGCTTTGCTCTTTACCTTATTCTAGTACAGAGCAGAGGGAGGAGAAGATGGAAAGCAGAGACTCCCATGAGAGTACTCAGCCTGTGGTCCAGTCCGGACCAGAGATCCCCAGAATAAGAGGTGACACATATTACTATTATTATTATTACTGTTTATTTATATAGCACCATTAATTCCATGGTGCTTTACATTTGCAGATTTACATACAGAACACCAGATATACAAAACAGATAATGCTAACAGAGACCAACTGGCACAGTGGGATAGAGGGCCCTGACCGCGAGGGCTTACAATCTATGAGGGAAGAGGGATAGAGACAGAAGGTGGGGGTAGTGATCACAAAGATGATGGTCCACTACCAAAGGAGGTACTAGAGAGGGTGATGAACTACCACACCAGATCACCCACTAATATAGGGTTTCCTGACTATAACCCTCCTAAACTGTCAGCTGCTGAGGTGTGCAGCACTGGAAGGGTAAACCAGATCAAACATTCTTATAAAGAGTGTGGACAGGACACTTCCAATCCATCTGCAGCACAGAGTTATAAAACTAGCAGGAGGCCCCAGCACAAAGAAGGCCTCATTTCATTCAGCCATGAGCTTAGAGATGAAAGGCCAGCTGGCTGAGGTGTAAAAATAGTAATACTATATAGGACCTGGGTTCAACAGTATTGACCTATGGTTTCATCATTCGATAATGATTCTTAATTTGCAAACATTTAAAAATAGCGTGTGCCATTTATAAAACATGTACTGAATTATATTGTTTGTGTATCTATCAATAGTGAATATAGTGTTTATGTATGTGTCATCAGTATATTGCATTGGTACAGTGGGGAAAAAAAGTATTTAGTCAGCCACCAACTGTGCAAGCTCTCCCACTTAAAAAGATGAGAGAGGCCTGTAATTGACATCATAGGTAGACCTCAACTATGAGAGACAAAATGAGAAAACATATCTAGAAAATCACATTGTCTGATTTTTTTAAGAATTTATTTGCAAATTATGGTGGAAAATATGTATCTGGTCACCTAGAAACAAGCAAGATTTCTGGCTCTCACAGACCTGTAACTTCTTTAAGAGGCTCCTCTGTCCTCCACTCATTACCTGTAGTAATGGCTCCTGTTTGACATTGTTATCAGTATAAAAGACACCTGTCCACAACCTCAAACAGTCACACTCCAAACTCCACTATGGTGAAGACCAAAGAGCTGTGGAAGGACACCAGAAACAAAATTGTAGACCTGCACCAGGCTGGGAAGACTGAATCTGCAATAGGCAAGAAGCTTGGTGTGAAGAATTCAACTGTGGGAGCAATAATTAGAATATGGAAGACATACAAGACCACTGATAATCTCCCTCCATCAGGGGCTCCACGCAAGATCTCACCCCGTGGGGTCAAAATGATCACAAGAACAGTGAGCAAAAATCCCAGAACCACACGGGTGGACCTAGTGAATGACCTGCAGAAAGCTGGGACTAACGTAACAAAGGCTAGCGTCAGTAACACACTACGCCGCCAGGGACTCAGATCCTGCAGTGCCAGACGTGTCCCCCTGCGTAAGCCAGTACATATCCGGGCCCGTCTGAAGTTTGCTAGTTTCTCTGCAAAGGGACCAGGACAACTGATCCGTGTACATGAAAGAATGAATGGGGCCATGTATCTTGAGATTTTGAGTGCAAACCTCCTTCCATCAACAAAGGCATTGAACATGAAACGTGGCTGGGTCTTTCAGCATGACAATGATCCCAAGCACACCGCCAGGGCAACAAAGGAGTGGCTTCGTAAGAAGCATTTCAAGGTCCTAGAGTGGCCTAGCCAGTGTCCAGATCTCAACCCCATAAAAAACCTTTAGAGGGAGTTGAAAGTCCGTGTTGCCCAGCGACAGCCCCAAAACATCACTGCTCTAGAGGAGATCTGCATGGAGGAATGGGCCAACATACCAGCAACAGTGTGTGCCAACCTTGTAAAGACTTACAGAAAACGTTTGACCTCTGTTATTGCCAACAAAGGATATATAACAAAGTATTGAGATGAACTTTTGTTATTGACCAAATACTTATTTTCCACCATAATTTGCAAGTAAATTCTTAAAAAATCAGACAATATGATTTTCTGGATTTGTTTTCTCATTTTGTCTCTCATAGTTGAGATCTACCTATGATGTCAATTAAAAGACTTTCTCATCTTTTTAAGTGGGATAATTTGCACAATTGGTGGCTGACTAAATACTTTTTTTTCCCCACTGTATATGTGTATACAAGTAATGTCAGGGGTGAAAATGTTTCTTCCTGCCATCAAGATAAGATACATTACCAAGGCAGCTTTTATTGCTTTACAACTTCTTGGGCAGTCAGGCATAAGAAGTTGTAACCAGTCAGCATCCTCGGCCATCTGCGGAGTATACCTCTTTCCAAGGCGGAAACCATAATTTTCCAGCATTTCAAGATGTGGAAAGGGGGGTACTGTGTGTCTGGAATATTGATCCTGATTCTGAATACAATAGGTGGTGTTTATTTGGGATGCCTGGACTATGTTGAGGTGCGATTTACACTCAGCTTGCAGTCTGAGTGAAGGATGAATACAAGATTAAGTGAGTTGAATGAACTGACCCCTGACAGCCGCACCCCGTAACGTGCTAGAACGGTCCATACGTGAGACTATATGAGCTTGTTGGACATCCTATTCCAAACTTATGGGTGTAAATACTGAAGTGGGCTCCTTTTGTGTACCCGTACTGTAAAAAGAATATTTGTGAAGTTAGGCACTGATGTTAGATGATTAGGTCTGGCTTGCAATCGATGTTCCAATTCATCCTGCAACTGCCTGATGGGGTTGAGGTCAGGGTTCTGAGCTGGCCACTTGAGTCCCTCAATACTACACTTTTTAAACCGTTCCTTTAAAGACCAGAAAGTGTCTTTAGTCATTTATGCCGGCCTTAACACTTTTAAGAGAAATGGACAGGGCTTCACAAACCAATGAATGTAATATTATTTGAACCAGAAAAATAATGTATAAATGATGTTAGAGGGGGCAATACACGGTATTAAGAACTGGGGTATGTGAACTTTTGAACAGGGTCATTTTGATGTTTTTGGTTATCATTATGATTTAAAAAGAGAAAACACAAAAGTTTGACAATAAATGGCTTCAACTAACCACTAACCATGAGTGGAGAAAAAGTTTTTGAGTTATTATTCATAGTCTCTGAAAAAAGGCCAAAAAACCCAAAAGATCTGGCGGGGTATGTAAACTTTTTAGCACAACTGTAACATAGATTTCAACTTTTTTCACATGAAACAACTGAGATGTTCTAAAATTAGTAAAAAAAAAAAAATTATAAAATGTTAATAAACTTGGTGCATCTAACTCCTGCACAGCTGATAAACATTAAAACTGGTATACCTGTACCACACAGCCCCCGCTGTGCTCTTCAGTATGGTCTTACTAGGACAATGTTTGTCTATGGTGATTGCAAAGCTGTGTGCTTGATATGTACCTGTTTGCGACTGTTGTTGTTACAGCACCTGCTCTCAATAGTTTTGTCAGTTTAGCGAGTATGCAGTCATATCTGACATTCGGTATTTTTATATTACAGTTCATGTATAGCTGCATTTATGAATGGAAACACAGGAACACAATGTTTTGTGTTTTCATTCTAGTGCAAAACAATCTTCTTACCAAAATGTCTTTATCTAATGAAGATGTGCCAGAAGATGAGCTAACTTGATCAATCTGAAAAGGCTGCACTGTAGCACCATCATTTTTCCTGAAAAAAAGAGGTAATATACACAAGACATATTGATGAAATATAAAGACAAAGACATGCATAACGTTTTACCATAAACAAACTGGTGTCCACAAGATGACGCATAAACTAAAGGAGCAAGTAATATTGCTATGCTATTTAAAGGACACAACAGTCATTTAAACACAAACTAAAACTAGGGCAGTACTAATATTACAAGATAGATAGCTACTTGATACGAGTTCTATATCCAGTGAGGCATTGTTCAGAAGGAACTACTTACATTATTATATCTACAAGGGCACTTCTGAATTGCTCACGATCTCTCTTTGGGTGGGAATAACTGCTTCTCATACTTAAAGATGGTCCAGATGATAAATCATCATACTTTGATAGTCTATGCTTTGGAAGGCTAGAGTTCAAGAGTTTGTTTCTTTTCTGCTTTGGGCTGGTGAGCGAACCTAAAATGTAAAGCATAATAAAGACTTGACACATCTCAATTCATTTAAAAAGAACCCTATTAAAGAGGGTTTTCAACAAGATAAAATTGATGGCTTTCAATGATCTTCATTATTTACAACAGAAAACCAGCATAAATGATGATAACTCTTCAGGGCTTGTAACTTTTTTAAGCCTGAATACTCCAAGCATCAGGAGAAAAACCCATCCAGAGTCTCTTACTAAAGCTTACACTTCAATGAACAAAGCCTTTGCCCTATATGCACAGATTTCAAACATCATTTTTTGAGAAGAAACGATCAAGACAAAGTAGCAGGACGTGACTTTTTTAGAACTTACTTTGTGACAAGTTGTAAAGATCATGATCATCTTTTGATTCGTCTTCCTTTTCTTCTCTGAGAAGAAAAGACGGTGGAGCTTTCCGCCATTCAGGCTTGGAACTAACCTATAAAAATATATATTTTTAACTCAACGTTCTGCCTTTTTTAGTACATATTATCTTAAATCTTGTTTCCTTAAAAAATAGCAAAGTCTAAATGCAACCCAATTAATCAACATGCTCAAGCATGAGCAGCGCTCCTCTCCACACCACCCAATGTCAAACCATCACAAACTCATTCACTCCACACCACATCTTTAGAAATGCATTTCACTTTTACCTTCAATTCATTTTCTTCCATGTATCAACAATAGCATAACTACAAAAATATATTAATCCCCATTATGCTTGTAAAGTCCATTGGAATTCCTGCATCAAGTGACATTTTGGGGGTCACGCCCCCTTCTTTAGGCATGTGTAACCACAGCAATAAATTCTCCAGAAGTAATTCACAATTATTTCTAGAATAAAATACAATCCCACGCGCATGCGCACTATCTTCCCGCAATTTGACGAGGTGACGTGGGCAACACCTGGTGCATAGGCTTTCCTGGCTTTTTCTCCTACATATATATCCTCTAACACAGACCTTTTACATGCATCCCCCTGTGATCGATTCCTATTAGGCTTGGTAAGTACACAAGACAGATGGGGCATAGGATAGAGTTCATGAGATATAACAAAAATAAATAAAGTAACAAAAAATTTAAAAATCCCTACACGTTTCACTAACATCCTAAGGTGAATAGGCAGTGGCTTACCTCTCACACTGAGAGGAAATATTGAAAATGTTCCCCTGATGATCCAGCATTGGTTAGGATGCTGGTGAAACGCGTAGGCTTATTTTTATTTTTTGTTCTAAACTAGTATAAGGGTTACACCTGCGTTCAGGTTTTATGGTTGAGGTGAAAGTTCAGGTTGGGTACTTAAGAGAATCGGCACTCAAGCCGCTTTTACGCTCTTATAAGAGCGCGCTCCAGCTGGACACCAGTTGTAAGGCTGTGTAGCGCTGTGAAGTGATCCTGCTGAGATAGGCAATCTTTGAGAGTAATACACAATTTAGCCTAAGAATATCTGGGCATTGTATGTCATCTAGAAAACTCTGGGTGTTAGCATTGGGAAACTAATTCTGGATTTATTCCCAGCTAATTTATCATGCGGCAGTAAGCCAGGCTAATATCTGCTTCCTTCACTGTAACACTATTCCAGATGTTATAATTTTGATGACCATTCGACCCTATGGGCTCTTTGTGACATCCCTAATACCGAGACCTCCCATAGATATTTGGAATGCTACAACCTAACAACACATAAACAGTGTTTTGCACCTGATAAACAGTTCACGGCTTCTTACAGCTAGCAAGCTCTGCTGTGTGTGTGTCGAGAAAGTGGCTACAGCAATATTCATGTGCGTTATATTGATTCAAGCCCAAAGACAAATATTCTCACCCCAACCATACCCTCATTACTAGATTTAAGTTTTCTTGTCTTGTGTGTTGTCTCTCCAACATAATCTTTTAATTCGTGAAATAAAAGTGAAGTTTTATTATATTTATTTTTGTTATATCTCATGAACGCTATCGTATGCCCCATCTGTCTTGTATAGTCTGATTGTTTGATAGAGACATAAGCAGCCCTTGACCTCTGCTTAAAAACCAATAGGTCTTACCTTGTACTTAGGCTTGGTAAGGACCCTGCCCTTCAGTTTCCTTTTCTACATATACTGTCACCTCCTTACTTCTAGTCCTACAATGCCTCTCTATAATTTTATGGTGCTGCCTTTTCCACCCTATTTACACATGCATATAACATTAAATATTTAGCTACATACACATTTTTCCCCCGTTCTTTTTCACCTGACCTTAATTTTCTTTTTTATAATTTTGTTCCTCTTTTTTTATAATTTTGCATTTCTTTATAAATTTGTAATTTTGTATTTATATTATCTATTTTGTTCCAATGTATGAAATATCTCTTGAATCAATATATATCCTATTTCTTAGATCTACTCCATGATTATACCAATCTATTCAGCAACCCCTTTGGGATTAATTTATTGATCAACTTACTTAATTTAATTAATTAAATATATTAATTGATTTATCCTACTAGACTTCCTAAGTATATATATGACTCCTGAGAGGTCTTTTTACTAATTACTTTTACATTCAAATCGCTGTAATTAATTATAAGCCACCCCTATAATTCTGATTTCCTCCTTGATTATTACCTATCTATATCACCTTTTCATGTTTTTATTATGTCTTTTGTATTTATTGCATGCATCCCTTTTATTTTTGTCTTATTATGTAGTTGGCCTGATGAAGACACTTGTCTAGCGTTGAAACATGTTTCCATTTTGCTTGAACTAATAAAAGATCACACTGATTAACCTTTCTGAATGTTTATCATTGGAATCAGCAGCGCACACTGACCAATCCCAGAACCTTTCCATTTTTAAATTGATCTTACGCTAGGTTCACACCTGCGTTCAGGTTTCCTTTCGGGGGTCTGCTTGGGGACCTCCAGAACGGAAACCTAATTTACTTTAAAAAGTGGTTACCTGTGGAAACCTGCAGACCCCATAGACTATAAGGTTCAGTGCCTTGCGAAAGTATTCGGCCGCCTTCAACTTTTCAACCTTTTGCCACATTTCAGGCTTCAAACATAAAGATATAAAATTTTAATTTTTTGGTGAAGAATCAACAACAAGTGGGATACAATTGTGAAGTGGAATGAAATTTATTGGTTATTTTAAACTTTTGTAAAAAATAAAAAACTGAAAAGTGGGGGGTGCAATATTATTCGGCCGCAAACTCACTCCAGAAGTTCAATGAGGATCTCTGAATGATCCAATGTTGTCCTAAATGACTGATGATGATAAATATAATCCACCTGTGTGTAATCAAGTCTCCGTAAAAATGCACCTGCTCTGTGATAGTCTCAGGGTTCTGTTTAAAGCGCAGAGAGCATCATGAAGACCAAGGAACACACCAGACAGATCCGTGATACTGTTGTGGAGAAGTTTAAAGCCGGATTTGGATACAAAAAGATTTCCCAAACTTTAAACATCCCAAGGAGCACTGTGCAAGCGATCATATTGAAATGGAAGGAGTAGCAGACCACTGCAAATCTACCAAGACCCGGCCGTCCCTCTAAACTTTCATCTCAAACAAGGAGAAGACTGATCACAGATGCAGCGAAAAGGCCCATGATCACTCTGGATCAGGGGTCCCCAAACTTTTTACACAGGGGGCCAGTTCACTGTCCCTCAGACCGTTGGAGGGCCGGACTATAAGAAAAACTATGAAAATCCCTATGCACACTACACGTATCTCATTTTAAAGTAAAACAAAAGGGGAACAAATACAACATTCAAAATAAATAAATAGTAAATTTAAGTCAACAAACTCACCATTATTTCAATGTGAAGTATGGGCCTGCTTTTGGCTAATGAGATGGTCAATGTCCGGTTCCATATTTGTCACTGCTAGCCGTAACAAGTGATGCAAGTGCACATCGGTTAGTCTAGATCTGGTTGGAGATTTCAGATGTTTCATTCTGGAAAAAGTCTGTTCACAAACATGTGCTGCCAAAGATTGTTGCCATTTTGAGTGCATGATTCCTGAGATTAGGATAGGTCTCAGAGGAGAGAGATGCATAGAAGTTAAGCAAGCTGCTTGCCTTGAATGCATCTTTCAGAGAGTCACAATTCTGCAATTCAGCCAGTTCCATTTGGTAAATTGCATCCACATTTTCAATGTCAATAGAAAATGGGTTACGGAAAAGCTGTATGTCCTGTTCATGGAGATGAAGCTCTTTAAATCTGAATTCACACATGTTTCTTTTGGGAATGCAATCAAGGGGTTTTCCGCTAACAGATTTTGAGTTAAGGGGAGATGGCAGAAATTTTCCTCCTTCACTTGTTTGATAAGGAGGCCTAATTTTACTTCAAATGCTTTCACATGTGATTGCATATCACAGATGAGCTTCCCTTTTCCTTGAAGTTGCACATTGAAACTGTTGAGTAGCTCTGTTACATCTGTCAGAAAGGCGAGGTGCCATTTCCATTCTGCATCATTGAGCTCTGGTACTTCTTTGTTTTTTGAAAGCATAAAATCTGTAATCTGTGGAAGTAAGTCATAAAAATGTCTCAAAACTCTCCCTCGACTCAGCCAACGGACTTCTGTGTGGTACAGAACATCTTCATAGGCAACATCTAGCTCAGACAAAAATTCCTGAAATTGTCTGTGGTTTAGTGCATTAGTTCTAATGAAGTTAACACAAGATACCACAATTTTCATAACAGAGTCCCACTTCAGTGATTTACTACATAGCGCTTGTTGGTGGATGAGGCAATGTATGGCTATTGGATGAGAATGATTACGTTTGTCCATCTCTTGGTTAATGCGAGCAATTACTCCTTTCTTAGACCCCACCATGCTAGGCGCACCATCAGTTGTCACACTGGCTAGTTTAGCCCAGTCCAGCTCCAAATCCTTCACAGTTTGGGAAAGCTTTTCATAGATATCCTCTCCTGTAGTTGTTCCTTTGATGCTTTGCAGTGCACCAAGCTCTTCCATGACTTCGAAATTGTCATTCATCCCACGAATAAAAATTAGAAGTTGTGCAGAATCACGAACATCATTGCTCTCGTCAAGTGCCAAGGAAAAATAAGAAAGTTTTCTTGCGGAGTTTTGCAAATGCTGATGCAAATTGTCTCCCATTTCTTCAATCCTTCGTGTAATTGTAGATCCTGAAAGACTAATTGTACTAAATAAGTCTGACTTTTCTGGACACATCTCTTTGGCAACAGAAAGAAGGCACTCTTTAACAAATTCTCCCTCCACGAATGGTCTGCCAGTCACGCTATTAGCTTGGCAACTTGAAAACTTGCTCGCAGTGATGAAATATTTAGCTGCTTCTGCTTCACAAAAGTATTTTGCTGAGTTGTCAATGAATGTTTCAGTTTTAATATTTTATCTTTTCTTACATCTCCAACCAAACAATCATATTTATCTTTATGTTGAGTTTGATAATGTCGACGCAAATTGTATTCTTTGAACACAGCCACTATATTCTGACATATCAAACACACAGCTTTTTCCTTGTACTGCATGAAAAAGTAATCATAAGTTACCTGTTCTTTGAATATCCTACACTCCGAGTCAATTTTTCTCTTTTTTGACGTTATTGTTTCCTAGAGATTCCAAATTGCCATTAGTAAAATACCAATAGATATATATGCAGCCCTACAAAAACAATATATGCCCACAATAATACTGTACACACACTGTACCTCAGATTATAACACTTATATACACTGTACTCCCCAAATACAGCACAGTGCACCTCTGAAATGTGCTTCTCTCTTCCTGCAAATAGGTCCAGCGCTCTGCCCCCATATAAGTCCAGCTCTCTCCCCCATATAGGTCCAGCTCTTTCCCTCATATAGGTCCCATGCTCTCTCCCCCATATAGGTCCCATGCCCCCCCATATAGGTCCCATGCCCCCCCCATATAGGTCCCATGCTCTTCCCCCATATAGGTCCCATGCAGTCTCCCCCATATAGGTCCCATGCAGTCTCCCTCATATAGGGCCAGCTCTTTCCCCCATATAGGTCCCATGCCCCCCCCCCATATAGGTCCCATGCAGTCTCCCTCATATAGGGCCAGGTCTGTCCCCCATATAGGTCCAGGTCTCTCCCCCAAATAGTCCAGCTCTCCCCCATATAGGTCCCATCAATCCCCCATATAGATCCAGCTCTCTGATCCCCCTCCATGCCCAGTAAAAAAATAGTGAAAATATACTTTACCTAGCACTGCAGCCGCCCCCCGCTGTGGTCCCGGCTCCTCTATCTTCGGGCTGTAAGGCCTAGATGAGCACGTCGTGCGTCATGACGTGATCATTCTAGGTCCGGACGACGAGCGCCGAGCGGGTCTACACAGGAACGAGACTTCCCGTGTAGCGCTCGGTGGGTTATTTCAATTGTAAGCGCCTGTGCCCTCACAATTGAAATAACACAAGGAAAGGTTCGACGCGGGCCGGGTAAATGGCCTCCAGGGGCCGGATGCGGCCCGCGGGCCGTAGTTTGGGGACCCCTGCTCTGGATGAACTGCAGAGATCTACAGCTGAGGTGGGAAAGTCTGTCCATAGGACAACAATCAGTTGTACACTGCACAAATCTGGCCTTTATGGAAGAGTGGCAAGAAGAAAGCCATTTCTCAAACATATCCATAAAAAGTCTTGTTTAAAGTTTGCCACAAGCCACCTGGGAGACACATCAAACATGTGGAAGAAGGTGCTCTGGTTAGATGAAACCAAAATCCAACTTTTTGGCCACAATGCAAAACAATATGTTTGGCGGAAAAGCAACACAGCTCATCACCCTGAACACACCATCCCCACTGTCAAACATGGTTGTGGCAGCATCATGGTTTGGGCCTGCTTTTCTTCAGCAGGGACAGGGAAGATGGTTAAAATTGATGGGAAGATGGATGGAGACAAATACAGGACCATTCTGGAAGAAAACCTGTTGGAGTCTGCAAAAGACCTGAGACTGGGACGGAAATTTATCTTCCAACAAGACAATGATCCCAAACATAAAGCAAAATCTACAATGGAATGGTTCACAAATAAACGTATCCAGGTGTTAGAATGGCCAAGTCAAAGTCCAGACCTGAATCCAATCGAGAATCTGTGGAAAGAGCTGAAAACTGCTGTTCACAAACGCTCTCCATCCAACCTCACTGAGCTCCAGCTGTTTTCCAAAGAAGAATGGGCAAGAATTTCAGTCTCTCGATGTGCAAAACTGATAGAGACATACCCCAAGCGACTTGCAGCTGTAATCGCAGGAAAAGGTGGCGCTACAAAGTATTAACTTAAGGGGGCCGAATAATTTGGCACGCCCTACTTTTCAGTTTTTTATTTTTTACAAAAGTTTAAAATAACCAATAAATTTCGCTCCACTTCACAATTGTGTCCCACTTGTTGTTGATTCTTCACCAAAAAATTAAAATTTTATATCTTTATGTTTGAATCCTGAAATGTGGCAAAAGGTTGAAAAGTTCAAGGGGGCGGAATACTTTCGCAAGGCACTGTATGTTCACACTGAAAAAATCTGCTTTAGGAATTAGAAAACGTTTTTTGACACATTTTTTTTCACGGTTTTTGTCGCAGTTTTTGCTGCAGTTTTTTTGCTCCAGCACACTGTATGGACTTGGAAGCTTCTCTTTAAAAAACGCTAGCGGTTTTTGAGGTTGTTTTTGCAAAAAACGCCTCAAAAAACACATCAAAAACCGCTTCAAAAAAACGCTAGCGGATTTTCCGCCTCCCATTGATTTCAATGGGTTTTTCAAGGCAGAATCCGCCTGAAGATAGGTCATGTCGCTTTTTTTTTCCGCTAGCGGAAAAAATCAGCTAGAGGAAAAAAAAGCTGCTACTGACTCTAACTGAAATGAATGGGAGGCATTTTTGCAGGCTGATTTTGAGGCGGATTCCACATCAAAATACAGCTGAAAAAACTCCGTATGAACATAGCCTAATGGGGTTTGCCGGGTTTCCGCCCGAAGTGGAGTACAAGTGCTGGTGTGAACCTAGCCTTATTACTTTACCTTCAACCTAAAGTTGCTTAGTCACTGGAATGACCAGTAGTTGATTTATTACAATTTCCTGCCCACCACACTGGGGGGTGGCAACTTATTCCCTCACACTTCTGGGTGTACCTTTGAAAATGGACTACTACCTGTTGTGGATAACAACTTTTTTCTTCAATTGGAAAACTAGAATAAAATCCAGCATCCTTGTTCCTCTGCCCCTTTCTTTTTCTCTTGTCTCGCAATGTCCCTTGGAACCCTACTCACCTAACAATCTATTCTTTCTATTTATAACTTCTCGCTGTCATTTTTGCAACCAAAAAAACCTTATTCTTCTCATTTTTTCACCTTCGTTCTACAAATTTGTCTGGCTCTTACAAACTGTCCTTTTGCAATAACTCTAAGAGTACAGTACTTGGAGAGTGACAGCTATCCCTTCTCAACAAATTATTACAATCTGTCAGTTTAGAAAACAATGTAGACACCAATTTATGTCCATCTGTCATCATTCTGACTTCAACATCCAAGTAATACATAACAGTAGCATCACATTCTAAAGTAAATTCTATCAAGTCATGGCATCCATTCAACTAGGATAAAAATTCATCCACTTCTGTTCTATTGTCCATCCACAACATGAACACATCAGCCATAATTCAAAGCCTAAGTTTCATGTGGTGAATGTTCAATATCAGTAGAAATACTGTCGGTGCTCATAAATGATATAATCGATCTCTGCCGCCTCTGTTCCCTTCACTCCTCTAATATTTGTACCTTGTACTCACATGATTTAATGTTACTAACAATACACCTCCTGCAACAAACCATTGGTCATGTACAGCAGGAGGTTATTAAAGCTAGAGATATATAAGAAATCAACAGCTGCTGAGGAGTATCATTGGGTCTATGATAAACTGAAGTGTAATACTGAAATATTTAAGATACAGTAATTCTTTTACAAGGAAAGTTATCAAAGTGGGAATGGTGCACACAGGATTATTTAACATAACAGATTGTATACCTGGGCAGAGGAGTGAAGGGAACGGAGGTGGCAGAGATACATTAGATCATTTACAATCACCAAGAGTGTGTCTACTGATATTGATAGCAAGCAGCAGAAGAGAGTGCGTATGAGCCTTTGGTCACCAAAGAAACAGAAGGATTTTTTTTTCCATCAAAGAGTTCTATTAGGTTTTTCAAAACGTTAACAATACAAACACGAACCATAAAAGAAAGTAAGGCAAACTATTACCGGTACATCAGGCAAAGGAGTGAGGGAAAAAACAGGAGAGACGAGACAAGGGGGCAAAGAAAAAAAGGGAACAAACAAAACAATGGAGGGGGGTACGGAGGGAGGGGCTCTCCTGACGCAGCAGGGCAATGTACAATAAATCAAAGAATAGCAAAATAGAGTTACTACATGGATACGCATAAGAAAAAGGTACAATCACTGAGGTTGAGAAGGGGCTCCAAGAGAAGGCGCGTAGAATGAGGACTGGAAGGAGGAAGAATAGTAGAAGACATTCCACAGTAACCATACTTTCTGGTGGGTACCATCATTCTGTTGAATTGCTGCAACCAGGTCCTCCATTCTCCTAATGTGTAGGATCTCCTGAAGCCAATCCAACATGGATGGGGGAGAAGTGGCTTTCCAAAAACAGGGAATGACAGACCTGGTCGCTATCAGCATGAAACCAACCAGCTTACGAACATGCTTCTGTATTTTGCGGGGGAAGATAGAGAGAAGGAGAGCGGCTGGATCGTCCTCCAATGCTACATCTGTAATGTCCCTAATGACTCTACGGACCTCATGCCAAAATGGATGGAACGGGGACAGTTCCACCAAATGTGCAGCACCATGCCTCGAGCCAAAGAGCATCGCCAACAGTGGGCAGAGACAGAGGGAAAGATGTCATGGAGTACAGAAGGAACTGTATACCACTGTGAAAAGATCTTCTAATTAGTTTCCTGCGCCTTACAGGAGATGGAGAACTTATGGCAGGAGCGAAAGACAGAGAGCAACATGTCAGGAAGAAAAGTAGTCCCAAGTTCCCTCTCCCAGCTAGCCACAAAAATCGGTAGGGGGTCATCTTTGTCAGCATAGAATAAGTCATAAATAACAGATATCGGGTGCAGGGGCATTGTGGGGCATACACAGAGTCGCTCAGATGGGAGGAGAGGTCGATGTATATTATTGGTCGCCCTCAAGGAAGAATAAAAGTAAAAGTAATGCAGCTGGAGAAATTGCCAGTGTGTTGTTTGGGCACTATGCTCCAGGGGAACTAGCTCAGAGTAAGACTGCAAAGAGATAGGGGATAAGGCCTTGAGGAATGTAAGTGGTGATTGGTTGGTGATAGGGCGAACGAGGAAAGGGGAGTGCAAAGCTACAGGAAAGTCTGGGTTGCCCAAGACAGGAGTCATTGGGCCATCGTTGGTGAAGAGCCGAGCTACAGTGCGTTATGTGCGACACACACCAACAACTTGCTGAGCAATGAACGGAAGGTCTGAGGCAGTCTTACCTAGCCAGTGACGGCTATGGAGCCATGAAAGGGTATAGAGAGGCAACAGATTGAAGGAACTTTCCAGGGCAACCCAGAGCTTGGGTTTGGTGAGAACACGTCTGGCAATTCTCAGTGGTTTAGATGCCCAAATGAATTTATTAAGGGCATTCTGGATGGAGGAGAAAAACTCCCTTGGAAGGACCATAGGAACTGTCTGGAAGAATTAGAGCAATCTGAGGACAATATTTATTTTCAGAAGGTTGATACGGCCCAGCCATAACAGTCCCTTGGCGTTCCATTTAGACAGGTCAGACTAAACTGTGTATAGGATCAGGAGGAAATTAAGCATATATATGTCAGATGGAGAGCTGTGCAGGAGCACCTCAGGTACCTAATTGCTTTGGCCGACCAGGAGAAAGGGAAGTAGGAGTGGAGTAAGCAGACCAGAGAGTTGGGAAGGGAGATATTAAGTGCAGTGCTTTTGGACAAGTTAATTTTATAGTTACTATATTAGCTATAGGTATCAATTTCTCGTAGTAGGAAGGGAAGAGTAAGATATCATCCGCGAAAGCTGAGATCATGAGATGCAAATCCCCCCGATCTTAGGCCTTGAATGTTCGGGTTGCGCCGAATGGCCACAAGCAGGTGCTCCATGACTAGAGCATATAGGAGAGAGGGGGCATCCCTGACGGTGCCATTGTGAATGCTCAGGGAAGAAGAAAGGATGTCATTAACTCAAATTTGAGCCTGCGGAGAATTATAAAGAGTGTGTATGCGGGAAAGCATAACAAAGCCTATGCCTATTTGTTGGAGAGTGGCTAGAAGAAAGTTCCAATAAACAATATCGAAGGCCTTCTCTGTGTCCAGAGACAGTAACATTAAAGGCGTCTGAGTTCTACGGGCGTAGGGGACGGCAGAGAACGCCTTTGAGGTATTGTCATGTGCCTCCCTTCGAGGGATGAAGCCCACCTGGTCAGGGTGGACCAGTGTGGTCATATGGCTACCCAAGCGATTTGCAATAAGTCTGGCAAATAGTTTAGTATCTGTGTTTATCAGGGAGATGGGTCAGTAACTTAGGCATAAAAGGGGGCCCTTTTCTTCTTTGGGCAGGATGGTGATATGAGCTTGAAGAAAGGAGGGTGGGTAGGGAGTGTCGAGAGAGATGGCATTAAATACCTTTAAAAGGTAAGGCATCAGGTCCTGGAGAAGAGTTTTGTAAAAATAGGCTGTATAGCCATTGGGACTGGGGCTTTTACCACCCGGGAGACCGGAGACCCCAATTCTAGCTCAGTTTGGGAAAAGGGTGTCTTCAGCTGGGTTGCACTGTCCGCTTCTAGAAATGGAAGGGTTGTGTCATGAATATATTGGGACAGGCTGTGTGGGGGGGACAGGTCTCGGGGCTGACATATGGGGAGGAGGTAGATTATAAAGGAATTCATGGTATTCCTTAAATGTAGAGTCTATGTCAGAAGTGAGATGAGTGGTGCGGCCCGCGGGAGTTTTGATGGACATGATATGAGACGCAGTCTGTCGTTCCCGGATCGCCAGAGCAAGAAGGCGACCAGCCTTGTTGTCCCACTCGTAAAAAGATTTCTGGCCAAGCTGGCGGAGGTGCTGCTGCTTGTGTTCAAGGAGCGTCCCGATTTCATGGTGTGTCGCCGTCAAGGTGGTGAGGGTAGAGTGCTGGAGGGTCTGCTTGTGCTGTGCTTCAAGCGAGCTCAGGGTTTGCAAAAGAGACGTAAGCTTTGCCCTGGCATTACGCTTAATTCTAGCACCATGTTTCAACAGGACCTCCCTGAGAACGCATTTCAAGGTTTCCCACTGATTAGGAGGGGGAGGTGTCATCTGAGAGGTGGTCCCGCATAAAATCAGTGATAGTATGTTTGAGGTTGGCCAGGCATTGAGTGTCACAGAGCAAGAACTCATTAAGCCACCAGGTGTTAGAACGCCAAGTGTGAGGAAGAAGATTAAGAGAACAGGCTACTGGAGAATGATCAGAGAGGAAGGCGTTCCCAATGGTAGCCGAAGACACCTGGGTGAGTAGGGAGTGTGGTAGGAAGATATAGTCCAGTCTACTGTATGAATTATGCACATGGGAGAAAAAGGAATAATCCTTGTCCTACGGATGTAGAATGCGTCATATGTCACACAGCAACAGGGAGTGCAGTTGTTTGCGAAATTTGTTGAGGACGCTGTAAGGGATCTGGGATTTACCTGTGGAGGAGTCTATACTAGGATTAAGTATCAGGATAAAGTCCCCTCAAAGAATAAGATGGCCTTTAGTGAAGGACTGGAGGGTGGTGAGTGTAGAGAGGAGAAAGGGTACCTGACCAGTGTTGGTTGAGTAAATGTTAGCTATCATGTACATAGTACCATAAATTTTGCACCAGACAAAAAGATAGCGGGCTTCAGGGTCAGAGGGAGAGTCAATGACTTTAGAAATCGCTACTCCCTTGGTTTTGCCCTGGGAGCTACTGTTATGAAACCCTGTGGGTAGTAGCGATTCTTAATCACCGGAATGTGTGAGGAAAGGAAGTGGGTTTCCTGCAGACATAACATGTGAGCCCTACGTTTCTGAGAGTCGTACAGTACCTGGGAACGTTTCACGTAATAGGAGAAGCAGCCCCATCCACTGCATAGCAGTGGAAGTGCAGCACCGTTCCTATTACTTGAATAGAAGCAGCTGCATGAACAAAGGGGCCCACTGACACTCTGTCGCCCAAGGGCACACTTGACCCAGTAGCCGGCCCTGGTCCTGAGTCCTCCGCTTCCATTTAAATGAACAGTGGATGTGCATGTGCACTGCCTCTCCATCCAATTCTATGGACTGCTGGAGATAGTCAAATACTGTACTTGCCTTTTCTTCGGCAGATAAATAGATCAGCACCACAAACTAAATAGGGGATGGACTCAGGACCAATCTGACACTTATACCCTTTCCGATACAACCCCCTTTAAAGTGCATTTCAATGTATTTTTTTTTTTTTACATTATGATATTTGTTGAAAAAATGTGTTGAACAGGTCCTGTAAAATCTAGAAGGTAATTATTTATGTATCTCTGACTTAAGTATCCTTCTGAATAGAAAGGCATAAAAGAAGTAATGCAAACAAAAAATAAAGTAGCACACCATAGGGTAAAAACTGGCAGTAATAATAAAATGGTGACATTACCTCAGGTAGTTGGGGTAAAAATCTCACAGAAGTCTTAGGGAACCTCCCTTTGCTGTAAGTTGTAGACTGTTGAAATAATCATATTATTATTACTATATTTAGTATTATAGTTTTAACACTAAGACAAAACTTTCAGTAATAACACAAGATTAAGATACAGGGCAAAAAGTGATTTTTTTTACTATAAAATATTACCGTTTGTATTTCTGCGCAGAAGACTTAAAGGCTATGCCCCCATTACAACCATTTTATTATTGCTCTAATTCTTCTACAATAAAAAAGCAACATATATTTGGTATAGTAAAGCAGGAAGTAGTATAACTGGAGGATGACACTACACAGGGTTTGGTTGTTGTTTGTGACCATGGAGATGCATAAGTCTACATAGCAGATATAGGGGTTAACAGCCTTTTAAAAATTCATGGCCTATCAATATGATAGGTCTTAAATTTTAGATTGACAGGGGTCAAACTGTCAGGACCCCTGCAGATCACCTGTTTCCTAGAGCAAACAATTGCGGAAGCTGCGCTGGTCACTTGCCCTTCTTTTAGTACTGAGAACTGTAGCTACAACAAGCAAGTGAGCAGCCTAGCACCTGGCATGAAGACAAAGCCAGGGGCTGTGCACTCTGGAAACAGCTGATCTGAATGGGTCCTGATAGTTAGCCCTCTGGCAATCTCTAACTGACAGCCTATCGCAAGAATAGGCCATATACTTTTAAAAGTTGGATAACCCCTTTAATAAGGGCTGTTTCCAAAGTTTCTTTATTTTTCATTTTACATGCACAGAGCTGCCAGAGATGAGTCTGGAACTCATCTCCAGAAAATCAAAACTTAACAAACAAGAACGGATGGGGCTGAGACATCCCAGAAAGTAGCATAAAGAGATTCTGGTGGATTAATCCTTTCCGCTGCAGCCATTTTTTGATTTTCATTTTTTACACCCAGCCTTCCAAAAGCCAGAACTTTTTTAGGTTTTCAGATGTATAAGGGCTTATTTTTCGCAGTACAAATTGTCCTTTGCAAAGAATTTAATATTCCATGCATTGTAATGGGAAAACATAAAAAGAATTCAGAATGGGATGGAATTAGAGAAAAACTGCATTTACGCAATTTTCTTACAGGTTTCGTATTTACGGTGTTCACTGTACTTTAAAAATGACATGTTTATTATATTTCTTGGGTCGGCACGATCACAGGGATACCAAATTTATATAGTTTTTGTCATGTTATAATACCTTTACAAATATCCAAAACTTTAAATAATGCAAAAAAATATTTTAGTCACCATTTATTCAATTTTATTTGGGAGACAAAATGGCATAAAAACCCCCCACAATACGGCTATTTTTTTTTTTTTTTTTTTTACCACTATGGTGTTCACCGTATTAAATATTTTTATATTCTTATAGCTTGGGCATTTTAGACGTGGGCATTTTTATTATTTCTTTTTAGTAGTGATCAGGGAAATCGTGTGATTTTCTTCTTTATGAGGGAGCTTGAACACTAGATCACTAACATTAGATCACTCGTGCCATAGACTGCAATGCTACTGTATTGCAGTCTATGGCTAAATCACTACATAACTATTGAGACCCACTGTAGGCAAGACTCAATAGTTACACGCCTAGATGGAGAGCATTCATAAGGCTCCCGACTGTCATAGGAACAGAACCGCTCGCATTGGGAGCTGTCCTGCAACAGAAAATGTACAGGAGAAAAGGGGACTGGGAGTTGATGTAGTTTTCCAAAATAATTTCTATATCTCTGCCTTTCTAGATCTCTTCTTGCTGTCACTCATTGTTTACTTCCAGTGTATAAAAAACGGTCCATAGTCATGTAATGGACAATCCATGGTCATGTGTTTGGCAGAGCTTGGATCGCTGGAGAATCGGAGAGGTGAGTACTGATTTTTATTTAATTTTATGTCATTTGCAGCTGTTTTCTAAATATGAAGGATAACCATATTAAACACTCTGTAAAGTTACATAGAAGCGAGCAGCAATTGTGGTTCTTCATGTAGCACTTCTCAACCAATATCTTTTCCTATTGTTTCAAAATACGCCATTTTGTGAAGTGACTTTAAGTTAAACAGTTCATACAAAATGGAGATAACACTTTGGTGAATGACCTGTTTTAGATCCTAATGACCATATAATTTTTTTGCGTTTTTTTCATTGTTATAGTTCTAGTGTTTTCATGGCACAATTTTAGGCAAAAAAGCACTGCGAGAAAAACCGCGGCGGCAAGGCATTACAGCTTTCCCACAACACTCTTCACAGAAAGTTTGCAAAGGAAACCTCTGCGAACTTTCTGTGAAAAGTGCTGCGGGAAAAATTTCTGCTTCCATTAAACCTATAGGGAAACCACCAGCGTTTCCGAAGGTATAATTGACATGCTGCGATTTCTAAAGCTGCAATGGTTTTGGAAATTGCAACATGTCCACAGAGTTTATTTTCCTGCACTGTGGGGATAGGATTTGCTAGAATCCCGTCCACTACACAGTGACTGTAAAAGGCTGCGTTTACTCCACGTGGGGCCTCAGCCTAAGGGTAGGGTAGACGTATCTCATTGATTAAGCTCTATCAACTCTTTCTAGGAAGGACTAGAAAAAAAAAAAACAGCAATTTTGCCATTGCCTTTTTATGCTATAAATTTTGCGCCATTCTCCTGATAATTGTATTCACTGGATCAATACAATTACACTGATATTTTACATTTACTACTTTTGCAAAGTGAAAAACCTTTTTGTACAACATTTTTTTGCATGCCACATTCAAAGTCTTATAATTTTTACATACATAAATGTCAGCTGTGATGAGTGAAGGCTGCTGGAGAAGTGTCAGCTCTAGGGGTGAGTGGAGGCTGCTGCAGAAGTGTCAGCTCTAGTGGTGAGCGGAGGCTGCTGGAGAAGTGTCAGCTCTAGGGGTGAGTGGAGGCTGCTGGAGAAGTGTCAGCTCTAGGGGTGAGCGAGGCTGCTGGAGAAGGGGGGGGGGGGGGGGGGGCCCTAGGGGTGAGTGGAGGCTGCTGGAGAAATATCAGCTCTAGGGGTGAGCGGAGGCTGCTGGAGAAATATCAGCTCTAGGGGTGAGTGGAGGCTGCTGGAGAAATATCAGCTCTAGGGGTGAGCGGAGGCTGCTGGAGAAATATCAGCTCTAGGGGTGAGTGGAGGCTGCTGGAGAAATATCAGCTCTAGGGGTGAGCTGGAGGCTGCTGGAGAAATATCAGCTCTAGGGGTGAGTGGAGGCTGCTGGAGAAATATCAGCTCTAGGGGTGAGTGGAGGCTGCTGGAGAAATATCAGCTCTAGGGGTGAGTGGAGGCTGCTGGAGAAATATGAGCTTTAGGGGTGAGCAGAGGCTGCTGAAGAAGTAACAGCTCTAGGGGTGAGCGGAGGCTGCTGGAGAAGTGTCAGCTCTAGTGGTGAGTGGAGGCTGCTGGAGAAGTGTCAGCTCTAGTGGTGAGTGGAGGCTGTTGAAAAAGTGTCAGCTCTAGGGGTGAGTGGAGGCTGCTGGAGAAGTGTCAGCTCTAGTGGTGAGTGGAGGCTGTTGAAAAAGTGTCAGCTCTAGGGGTGAGTGGAGGCTGCTGGAGAAATATCAGCTCTAGGGGTGAGTGGAGCCTGCTGGAGAAATATCAGCTCTAGGGGTGAGTGGAGGCTGCTGGAGAAATATCAGCTCTAGGGGTGAGCGGAGGCTGCTGGAGAAATATCAGCTCTAGGGGTAAGTGGAGGCTGCTGGAGAAATATCAGCTTTAGGGTGAGTGGAGGCTGCTGGAGAAATATGAGCTTTAGGGGTGAGCAGAGGCTGCTGAAGAAGTAACAGCTCTAGGGGTGAGCGGAGGCTGCTGGAGAAGTGTCAGCTCTAGTGGTGAGTGGAGGCTGCTGGAGAAGTGTCAGCTCTAGTGGTGAGTGGAGGCTGTTGAAAAAGTGTCAGCTCTAGGGGTGAGTGGAGGCTGCTGGAGAAGTGTCAGCTCTAGTGGTGAGTGGAGGCTGTTGAAAAAGTGTCAGCTCTAGGGGTGAGTGGAGGCTGCTGGAGAAATATCAGCTCTAGGGGTGAGTGGAGGCTACTGGAGAAGTATCAGCTCTAGTGGTGAGTGGAGGCTGCTGAAGAAATATCAGCTCTAGGGGTGAGTGGAGGCTGCTGAAGAAATATCAGCTCTAGGATTGAGCAGAGGATGCTGGAGAAATATCAGCTCTAGGGGTGAGTGGAGGCTGCTGAAGAAGTGTCAGCTCTAGGGGTCAGCGGAGGCTCTGGAGAATTCGCTCTGGGGTGAGTGGAGGTTGCTGGAGAAGTATTAGCTTTAGTGGTGAGTGGAGGCTGCTGGAGAAATATCAGCTCTAGGGGTCAGCGGAGGCTACTGGAGAAATATCAGCTCTAGGGGTGAGTGGAGGCTGCTGGAGAAATATCAGCTTTAGGGGTGAGTGGAGGCTGCTGGAGAAATATCAGCTCTAGGGGTGAGCGGAGGCTGTTGGAGAAATATCAGCTCTAGGGGTGAGTGGAGGCTGCTGGAGAAATATCAGCTCTAGGGGTGAGTGGAGGTTGCTGGAGAAATATCACCTCTAGGGGTGAGTGGAGGCTGCTGGAGAAGTATCAGCTCTAGGGGTGAGCGGAGGCTGCTGGAGAAATATCAGCTCTAGGGGTGAGCGGAGGCTGTTGGAGAAAAATCAGCTCTAGGGGTGAGCGGAGGCTGCTGGAGAAATATCAGCTCTAGGGGTGAGCGGAGGCTGCTGGAGAAATATCAGCTCTAGGGGTTAGCGGAGGCTGCTGGAGAAGTGTCAGCTCTAGGGGTGAGTGGAGGCTGCTGGAGAAATATCAGCTTTAGGGGTGAGCGGAGGCTGCTTGGAGAAGTAACAGCTCTAGGGGTGAGTGGAGGCTGCTGGAGAAATATCAGCTCTAGGGGTGAGTGGAGGCTGTTGGGGAAATATCAGCTCTAGGGCTGAGTCGAGGCTGCTGGAGAAATATCAGCTCTAGGGGTGAGTGGAGGCTGCTGGAGAAATATCATCTCTAGGGGTGAGCGGAGGCTGCTGGAGAAGTGTCAGCTCTAGGGGTGAGTGGAGGCTGCTGGAGAAATATCAGCTTTAGGGGTGAGCGGAGGCTGCTGGAGAAGTAACAGCTCTAGGGGTGAGTGGATGCTGCTGGAGAAATATCAGCTCTAGGGGTGAGTGGAGGCTGCTGGAGAAATATCAGCTCTAGGGGTGAGTGGAGCCTGCTGGAGAAATATCAGCTCTAGGGGTGAGTGGAGGCTGCTGGAGAAATATCAGCTCTAGGGGTGAGCGGAGGCTGCTGGAGAAATATCAGCTCTAGGGGTAAGTGGAGGCTGCTGGAGAAATATCAGCTTTAGGGTGAGTGGAGGCTGCTGGAGAAATATGAGCTCTAGGGGTGAGCGGAGGCTGCTGGAGAAGTGTCAGCTCTAGGGGTGAGTGGAGGCTGCTGGAGAAATATCAGCTCTAGGGGTGAGCGGAGGCTGTTGGAGAAATATCAGCTCTAGGGGGTGAGTGGAGGCTGCTGGAGAAATCGCCTGGGGTGAGTGGAGGCTGCTGGAGAAATATCACCTCTAGGGGTGAGTGGAGGCTGCTGGAGAAGTATCAGCTCTAGGGGTGAGCGGAGGCTGCTGGAGAAATATCAGCTCTAGGGGTGAGCGGAGGCTGTTGGAGAAAAATCAGCTCTAGGGGTGAGCGGAGGCTGCTGGAGAAATATCAGCTCTAGGGGTGAGCGGAGGCTGCTGGAGAAATATCAGCTCTAGGGGTTAGCGGAGGCTGCTGGAGAAGTGTCAGCTCTAGGGGTGAGTGGAGGCTGCTGGAGAAATATCAGCTTTAGGGGTGAGCGGAGGCTGCTTGGAGAAGTAACAGCTCTAGGGGTGAGTGGAGGCTGCTGGAGAAATATCAGCTCTAGGGGTGAGTGGAGGCTGTTGGGGAAATATCAGCTCTAGGGCTGAGTGGAGGCTGCTGGAGAAATATTAGCTCTAGGGGTGAGTGGAGGCTGCTGGAGAAATATCATCTCTAGGGGTGAGCGGAGGCTGCTGGAGAAGTGTCAGCTCTAGGGGTGAGTGGAGGCTGCTGGAGAAATATCAGCTTTAGGGGTGAGCGGAGGCTGCTGGAGAAGTAACAGCTCTAGGGGTGAGTGGAGGCTGCTGGAGAAATATCAGCTCTAGGGGTGAGTGGAGGCTGCTGGAGAAATATCAGCTCTAGGGGTGAGTGGAGCCTGCTGGAGAAATATCAGCTCTAGGGGTGAGTGGAGGCTGCTGGAGAAATATCAGCTCTAGGGGTGAGCGGAGGCTGCTGGAGAAATATCAGCTCTAGGGGTAAGTGGAGGCTGCTGGAGAAATATCAGCTCTAGGGGTGAGCGGAGGCTGCTGGAGAAATATCAGCTCTAGGGGTGAGTGGAGGCTGCTGGAGAAATATCAGCTCTAGGGGTGAGCGGAGGCTGCTGGAGAAATATCAGCTCTAGGGGTGAGTGGAGGCTGCTGGAGAAGTATCAGCTCTAGGGGTGAGTGGAGGCTGCTGGAGAAATATCAGCTTTAGGGGTGAGTGGAGGCTGCTGGAGAAATATCAGCTCTAGGGGTGAGCGGAGGCTGCTGGAGAAATATCAGCTCTAGGGGTAAGTGGAGGCTGCTGGAGAAATATCAGCTTTAGGGTGAGTGGAGACTGCTGGAGAAATATGAGCTTTAGGGGTGAGCAGAGGCTGCTGAAGAAGTAACAGCTCTAGGGGTGAGCGGAGGCTGCTGGAGAAGTGTCAGCTCTAGTGGTGAGTGGAGGCTGCTGGAGAAGTGTCAGCTCTAGTGGTGAGTGGAGGCTGTTGAAAAAGTGTCAGCTCTAGGGGTGAGTGGAGGCTGCTGGAGAAGTGTCAGCTCTAGTGGTGAGTGGAGGCTGTTGAAAAAGTGTCAGCTCTAGGGGTGAGTGGAGGCTGCTGGAGAAATATCAACTCTAGGGGTGAGTGGAGCCTGCTGGAGAAATATCAGCTCTAGGGGTGAGTGGAGGCTGCTGGAGAAATATCAGCTCTAGGGGTGAGCGGAGGCTGCTGGAGAAATATCAGCTCTAGGGGTAAGTGGAGGCTGCTGGAGAAATATCAGCTTTAGGGTGAGTGGAGGCTGCTGGAGAAATATGAGCTTTAGGGGTGAGCAGAGGCTGCTGAAGAAGTAACAGCTCTAGGGGTGAGCGGAGGCTGCTGGAGAAGTGTCAGCTCTAGTGGTGAGTGGAGTCTGCTGGAGAAGTGTCAGCTCTAGTGGTGAGTGGAGGCTGTTGAAAAAGTGTCAGCTCTAGGGGTGAGTGGAGGCTGCTGGAGAAGTGTCAGCTCTAGGGGTGAGTGGAGGTTGCTGGAGAAATATCAGCTCTAGGGGTCAGCGGAGGCTACTGGAGAAATATCAGCTCTAGGGGTGAGTGGAGGCTGCTGGAGAAATATCAGCTTTAGGGGTGAGTGGAGGCTGCTGGAGAAATATCAGCTCTAGGGGTGAGCGGAGGCTGTTGGAGAAATATCAGCTCTAGGGGTGAGTGGAGGCTGCTGGAGAAATATCAGCTCTAGGGGTGAGTGGAGGCTGCTGGAGAAATATCACCTCTAGGGGTGAGTGGAGGCTGCTGGAGAAGTATCAGCTCTAGGGGTGAGCGGAGGCTGCTGGAGAAATATCAGCTCTAGGGGTGAGCGGAGGCTGTTGGAGAAAAATCAGCTCTAGGGGTGAGCGGAGGCTACTGGAGAAATATCAGCTCTAGGGGTGAGCGGAGGCTGCTGGAGAAATATCAGCTCTAGGGGTTAGCGGAGGCTGCTGGAGAAGTGTCAGCTCTAGGGGTGAGTGGAGGCTGCTGGAGAAATATCAGCTTTAGGGGTGAGCGGAGGCTGCTTGGAGAAGTAACAGCTCTAGGGGTGAGTGGAGGCTGCTGGAGAAATATCAGCTCTAGGGGTGAGTGGAGGCTGTTGGGGAAATATCAGCTCTAGGGCTGAGTGGAGGCTGCTGGAGAAATATCAGCTCTAGGGGTGAGTGGAGGCTGCTGGAGAAATATCATCTCTAGGGGTGAGCGGAGGCTGCTGGAGAAGTGTCAGCTCTAGGGGTGAGTGGAGGCTGCTGGAGAAATATCAGCTTTAGGGGTGAGCGGAGGCTGCTGGAGAAGTAACAGCTCTAGGGGTGAGTGGATGCTGCTGGAGAAATATCAGCTCTAGGGGTGAGTGGAGGCTGCTGGAGAAATATCAGCTCTAGGGGTGAGTGGAGCCTGCTGGAGAAATATCAGCTCTAGGGGTGAGTGGAGGCTGCTGGAGAAATATCAGCTCTAGGGGTGAGCGGAGGCTGCTGGAGAAATATCAGCTCTAGGGGTAAGTGGAGGCTGCTGGAGAAATATCAGCTTTAGGGTGAGTGGAGGCTGCTGGAGAAATATGAGCTCTAGGGGTGAGCGGAGGCTGCTGGAGAAGTGTCAGCTCTAGGGGTGAGTGGAGGCTGCTGGAGAAATATCAGCTCTAGGGGTGAGCGGAGGCTGTTGGAGAAATATCAGCTCTAGGGGTGAGTGGAGGCTGCTGGAGAAATATCAGCTCTAGGGGTGAGTGGAGGCTGCTGGAGAAATATCACCTCTAGGGGTGAGTGGAGGCTGCTGGAGAAGTATCAGCTCTAGGGGTGAGCGGAGGCTGCTGGAGAAATATCAGCTCTAGGGGTGAGCGGAGGCTGTTGGAGAAAAATCAGCTCTAGGGGTGAGCGGAGGCTGCTGGAGAAATATCAGCTCTAGGGGTGAGCGGAGGCTGCTGGAGAAATATCAGCTCTAGGGGTTAGCGGAGGCTGCTGGAGAAGTGTCAGCTCTAGGGGTGAGTGGAGGCTGCTGGAGAAATATCAGCTTTAGGGGTGAGCGGAGGCTGCTTGGAGAAGTAACAGCTCTAGGGGTGAGTGGAGGCTGCTGGAGAAATATCAGCTCTAGGGGTGAGTGGAGGCTGTTGGGGAAATATCAGCTCTAGGGCTGAGTGGAGGCTGCTGGAGAAATATTAGCTCTAGGGGTGAGTGGAGGCTGCTGGAGAAATATCATCTCTAGGGGTGAGCGGAGGCTGCTGGAGAAGTGTCAGCTCTAGGGGTGAGTGGAGGCTGCTGGAGAAATATCAGCTTTAGGGGTGAGCGGAGGCTGCTGGAGAAGTAACAGCTCTAGGGGTGAGTGGAGGCTGCTGGAGAAATATCAGCTCTAGGGGTGAGTGGAGGCTGCTGGAGAAATATCAGCTCTAGGGGTGAGTGGAGCCTGCTGGAGAAATATCAGCTCTAGGGGTGAGTGGAGGCTGCTGGAGAAATATCAGCTCTAGGGGTGAGCGGAGGCTGCTGGAGAAATATCAGCTCTAGGGGTAAGTGGAGGCTGCTGGAGAAATATCAGCTTTAGGGTGAGTGGAGGCTGCTGGAGAAATATGAGCTTTAGGGGTGAGCGGAGGCTGCTGAAGAAGTAACAGCTCTAGGGGTGAGCGGAGGCTGCTGGAGAAGTGTCAGCTCTAGTGGTGAGTGGAGGCTGCTGGAGAAGTGTCAGCTCTAGTGGTGAGTGGAGGCTGTTGAAAAAGTGTCAGCTCTAGGGGTGAGTGGAGGCTGCTGGAGAAGTGTCAGCTCTAGTGGTGAGTGGAGGCTGTTGAAAAAGTGTCAGCTCTAGGGGTGAGTGGAGGCTGCTGGAGAAATATCAGCTCTAGGGGTGAGTGGAGGCTACTGGAGAAGTATCAGCTCTAGTGGTGAGTGGAGGCTGCTGAAGAAATATCAGCTCTAGGGGTGAGTGGAGGCTGCTGAAGAAATATCAGCTCTAGGATTGAGCAGAGGATGCTGGAGAAATATCAGCTCTAGGGGTGAGTGGAGGCTGCTGAAGAAATATCAGCTCTAGGGGTGAGTGGAGGCTGCTGAAGAAATATCAGCTCTAGGATTGAGCAGAGGATGCTGGAGAAATATCAGCTCTAGGGGTGAGTGGAGGCTGCTGAAGAAGTGTCAGCTCTAGGGGTGAGTGGAGGTTGCTGGAGAAGTATCAGCTTTAGTGGTGAGTGGAGGCTGCTGGAGAAATATCAGCTCTAGGGGTGAGTGGAGGCTGCTGAAGAAGTATCAGCTCTAGGGGTGAGCAGAGGCTGCAATGAAAGGCAAGGGGGTCACTGAAAAGTTTAGTATGGGGCCAGCACTTCAAGTGACAACAAGCAAAAAAATTTGCTATGTCACCAGACAACCCCATTTAAATTGGGAAATAATTTTTGGGGATGTACAGACCACTAGATATAGTATTACAAATACTACACTATCCCCTAAATCACCCCATGTAAAAATGGGAGACATAGTAGGTGTAGAAAGTTGGTAAAGTGGGTGAAGAAGAAGATTTTTGGGATCTCAGACATGGCTTACATTTTCCACTGAACACCATTTCTTTTTTGAAATGGTCTTTGTACACAGGACCCAGTGCGGCAGAAATATTCATGAGCCCGGAGAAGCCGCTGCCTCCATAGCTGCGATTTATTTCACCACATACAATAAGAGATAGCTAGATGCGGTATATGATGGTTACCTGCTCCATAGTAAACCTGCGTTTCAGTCACTTATTAGCGGGACACAGAAATCGCAGCTCTGCTCCAGCTCTGTTGATCCTGGGGGTTGCCAGGTAACCGCACTGTCAGTACAAGCCGCAGTGAGTACAGACACTAGGCTGCGGTTACGGAGCCTCCTCCGCCATTACCGATCACTTGTCCGAAGGCTTGTTGTTCTGTCTCCAGAATACACGGTTACATGTTATGCTGCTCGGTAATATGCCGCCCGTTACCGCAGCGCTGGGCTCTCACGACTGTGGCCCGGGCTGTACAGCGTCTATTCGTTGCTATGGAAGCTGCTTACACTGCCGGGGAAGGGGCGTTGACCAGGCTGTGAGTCGTGCGGATGTGTACATGCTGCTAGGGGTGACGGGCTGGCGGAGAGCTCGGTGTACCGAGCTGACAGACTTCCCAGGTGTCCTTATGGGTGCTGTTCGCGTCTGACCATACCTTTCAGCAGTGACACCAGGGAGAGGAGTGGTGGCGCTATCTATGATATACTCCACATATTAACACTTTAGTATATCTGCTCGGCCTACTAACTGTACAAAGTAAACTGTAATCCTCTACAGGGCCCAACGGTAGCAGTCGCCATTGGGCCCTAGACCTGGGGAGGCCCCTCTATAGATTTTGCCTAACCCCATGGTAGGGAGGCTCTGTGGGTACATAAGGATTGGTGTTATACAGACCATATTATAGCGGCAAATCCTGTCCGCATGTCCAATGCCCCAAACTGGCACCATCATAGATCCCAGGCTGTTTTGAGTCATTAAAAGGGATTCATAGTTTGGCAGTATTGATAAATGTTCCCCTGCTGTCCAGAGCTTGCTACGGGAAGACATACATCTCCCCCATGCTTGGGTTGTTTACCAGGATCATTTCTCCTGGGCCCCAAGAGAAATATATTTGTGCTAGATTTGCAGTAGCCATCACGCCTTCATATTCATATTCTAAGCCTGAGGAAGGGCTCTTGCAGCCCGAAACGTTGCTCTTAAAATATCTACACCTTGTATATAATATTGCTCTAACATGGAATGAAATAAAACTTACAAGCAAGCTCAACTACCTGGAGTGCTGTCCATCCTTTAAAACAAACTTCTATTAAAATCGGTGGGTTTTGGTCAGCCACCGGTGGAATAAGTGCACCCATCTGCAGGCTAAGGAGAGTGCTGCACATGTCAATATTGTATGATTTTGTTCCCCGATGTCTTTCTCTTCTCTCATCTGAGACATACTGTATGTGGGATATAGGTAGGGTAAATATCAGACATGCACCTATTTTGAGAATGAAGATCTTACAGCCACTGTGAGGTGGTAACCAACCAAACATGTTCTCGAAACAGATGTGGGACCAGCATCTGTTGGATGTCTATGGTATATCCTGTGAATATGCCAGATGGGAAAACGCCTTTAACCCTTTCCCAAAATCTGCCGTAATAGCACACCAGATGTCGGATATTTAAATATGGAGGCTGCTCAGGATCTGAGCGGCTACTGGGTGTACGTTATATGCAAGAATTGTGAAAGTTATATCAGAGAAGTGGTCCTATGTTAACATGTAACTTGGCCGGCTAAGATGCTTTTGATTTCAGTAAATGTGATCTCTAAGGGTCCATTCACATCATGTTTTTCAAGTCAGTTTAAATGATCAGTTTACCGGATCCGTTATTTTAATCAAAAAACTGATGTCAATTCATGTATCTGCAGCTGTCAAAAAAAAACTGATCCGTTAACGGATGTGCATCTGTTTGCATCGGATTTTTGCTAAAAAAAAAAAAAAAATGGATTAGTTTTTATGTTTACCTTTTGAAACACTATATAAAGTTTGTTAATAGATGATGGTGGGTGTGGTTACACCAGAGTGCTTTTTGGGGCCATTTTAGCTTATAAAAACATACTAGTGAACTATTTCAAACAGACAGAAAAGCGTGTACTGCCACGCTTTTCTGTCCTTAAAAAAGAAAAACAGATCCATGATGGTTCCCTTTTATATAGCATTGTGGAACAAATGCAAGCGATTTGCAGCCATTTAAACATCCTACTATAGCTTGTAATTTCCCCTTCATCAGCCACAGCCACAGCCCTGCTTCTCTTTTTGGCGCTGAAACTGTCCTTTTATCTGCAATGGCTGCCAGCTAATGCAATTAGGGGTAGTTTACCCAGGGGGCAGTGCCGCCATTAGGGGTAGCACATGTGGGCAGGGCCATTTTAACACATTGGTGGGCCCAATGCAAAGGTTTCATAAGTGGAACCCCCCCTTGCCATCACCACCCGTTATTGTACCCATCCGAAAGCTGCCAAAAATTGGGATTTTATATGGTGACATTCAATGGATGAAAATGTGTTATCTGATAGAACTTTTCCGCCTGTCAGAAATGTTTTATACGTTCATCTCTAGTTTAATCGTTATTGCTGTTATTTTAGTGTGTAACGGATATCTCTAGAGAGGTGGTCGGCATATTTTACTCTATAAACATCAGGCATGGACAGGACAGGGACAGTGAAAAAATGTAAACTTTATTGATAACTTTGAGTATGTGTTGTGTAAGCATACCTCCTAACCATCCCGGATTCTGGGTCCTGTCCCGCTGTCCTGGTTGGCGGCAGGTATCCCTGTGTGCTACGGCGCCAGGAGCTGTAGGCACGATGTGATGACGTCACTCACATTGCGCCTGCAGCTCCCTGAACACTCAGTTGAGGGAGACCTCAGACAGAGCAGCAGGGGAGCGAGGAGAGGTATCAGTGTTTTAATTATGTTAAACTTTGGTGGAAAATGGAGGGGGAACATTAAACTGGGGGCAGATGAAAAGGGGACATTGAACTGGGGGCAGATGAAAAGGGGACATTAAACTGAGGCTGATGAAGGGGGAACATGGGGGCGGGGGGAGAAGACCGGATGGGATTTTAAATATAGAACACTATGTTTTAAAACTGTATTCAAGAAAACGAAAAAACAGGAATGTTTTTTAGGATGTGGAAGGATAAGGCCTGGTTTCATAACAGGTTTAAAGAAAACTGCAGTCAGTTAGGATGACCGACTTGGCCAATTATGATTGGCGGACCCTGTTGCAAGGCGGAATTGCTTGTTTCATTGCCCAATTGCCCGCTTCTGGTACCTCCTGCGTGTCTGTTGTTAGGCTTACTTGCCTACAGTTCACTAAGAGGTCAAACTGTAGCAAGGGTGCAGTGAAGAAACACAGAAACAGACACTCAGGAGGAAAACGACTGCAGTTTTCGTTAAACCGGTTATGAAACCAGGCCTCATCCTTCCACATCCTAAAAAACATTCTTGTTTTTTCCTTTTCTTGAAAAGTTTTATTACATAATGTGTTCTTTATTTAACCACTTCCGTACCACCCATAGACTATATACTGTACATCCAAAAGGAATTCAGCAACTGCACAAAATCGTGCCGCTGCTGAAACGGGGAACTGGCTGTAACTTCAGCCAGAGCTCCCATAGAGAAGGCAGGGAAGTTTTATTACCTCCCCTGCCATCCCGTATCGCCGTGTATACAGCGCTCAATGTGAGCTGTATACAGCGCCACCATCTTGTGGCTCCCCTCCGACCCGGCGGTCATGTGATCCGCCGGGATCAGCGTCCTACAGGACCCAGATCAGCTATATAGAGTGATGACCAACTCTTCTTAACAGATTTGCAGAGTTACTACCTAGTCCTCACCTGATACCTTTATCAAGCAGTATAATGCTCCCTAGTGGCCCCACACAGTATATATAATGCTTCCTAGGTCCTCACAGTTGCTGTGCCATATACATTTTTTTTTAAAGTAATACTTGTCAAGCCCACTACCATGAAACTCTTTACTGCTATCCTCCACTCGATACAGCAGGCCTGCATCAAGCCACTGGCGGTACTACTGGCGGCCTGAATGATGGAGCCTTTAGCTTCACCAGAGTGCATGTGCTGCATTTGTAAGCTTTTTTTTTTTTCTTAAAGAAGCATCATGGTGGAGAGTTTAGTCACAAATGGAGCCAATAATGAAAATTTAAATTTTTCTTTAGTTGAAATGACAACAATTTAAGTCGCAATCTGGAGCCATGTATTACACGCTTGATCTTTCAAGGGACTTCTATTCCAGAAGAAAAGTAAGAGTCCTGTCCCAAGGTGGTTATTTGGTCTTCTCCAGGTGGTGCTGTCAAAGTATGACTGGAAAAAATTGGTCCTTACCAGTAATTCAGTTTCTAGGAATTCTCCATGACAGATTTCTCTTCCTAATTTTAGTGTATTATGATGGCTTTTGATAATAAACACTGGCATGCTGGGAGAGGAGGAGCTTTTTTTTAACCCGTTTGCTGTCCCTAATATGGGAAGGGGAGAACCTCCAGGTGGTGATTTCATGTAGGATTCCTAGAAACCAAATCACCTCTAAGAACTAATTATATTTCCACACACACTTTTTAAAAAATTCAGTATACAATATGTGCTAGGAAAGCTCTTAGTGATGAAGGCTTAAACAAAGAAAAACACTGTTGAGCTTTAACTTGAGTACCCATAGGGCTACTTGTGACATGTGTTTTTATCAGTTTAACACATCTATTGTGGTTTGAAAGACACATTGGTAAATTAGACCAGTTGCTAAAGTTCGGTGCTGGGGGGGGGGGGGCTTTAATGTAGTTTTGTAGGATGCATGAATCCATGACTGAACATCATGAGCGCTTTTCCAGGGCTTTGTGTACTACTTGAAGTTGAATCTTGAACATAATTTGACAATTTCTTAAATGTATATTTTATTAATTACATATTTGAAATATACTGTCTTATATTTAAAATATACAATACAGTAATTTAAATGTGTCCTTACTCAATCTGAAATGTACAAATTACATTAGTACGATTTGTAACATGAAGCAAAAGCAGCTCACCTGCGGTAACAATCCAATGTGCATGGACAAGTTAGCAACACCCAGACAATATATAATAATGAAAAGGGATACAACATAAGCAAGACAAGATGAAGAAATAGTCTTAATTTGGTAACATGTAGATAAAAATCACTAAAAAGACATTAAAAAAGGGGTTGTCCAGCCAATAAAAGTTATTTAGAAAAGGCTCAGAATGCCATATACCTTAGTGATCCTCCATCACTTTCATTCTGATGCTTCCAGAGCTCTCCATCGGTCTCTACTTCTTAGCCCCTCTCATCACACAAGAAATGACTGCTCAGACTGGTCACAGCAGGGACCCTTCTCATGTCAGCAACTGGCTGGGCAGCATTTCCTTTGTGTCAAGAGTAAACAGAAAGGAGAGACTGGTAGAGGACCCAGGAAGTGGACGATCAGACCGGAGTGGACGATCAGAAGAGTTAAGTATGTTCTTTAACAATTTTCTTTTACAAAATTCCGAACTTTTCCTAAATATTTCTTATCGTCCAGACAACCCCTTTAATACA
This sequence comes from Leptodactylus fallax, assembly GCA_947044405.1. Classification (NCBI taxonomy): domain Eukaryota; kingdom Metazoa; phylum Chordata; class Amphibia; order Anura; family Leptodactylidae; genus Leptodactylus; species Leptodactylus fallax. Next base: position 2,746,981 of record CAMRHE010000241.1, on the reverse strand, counting down.
AAGTAACTGTATGCTTACATCCTTTAGGTTTTTAATTGCCCTTAATCACTTTCATGACTATTTGTAGGAATATGCTACAAAAGCAATTGTTACCTTGTCTGAATATCACTCTAATGATTTCACCTACATGTTTTCAAACATCATTATATTAAACTGCAGTTCTTCTCATTACTACATACATAGGATAAAACAGAAATATCTACAAGTGTTATTTTGGAGAAAAAAAAAAAAAGTTTGCCTTTACAAACTGCTTAAAATTAAACTTAAATGATTAATGAAAGCAAATCATACAGAAATGGATTACTTCTGATCTGAAGCCTTAAATATCCTGCAAGTACTGTAGATGAAATTATACGTGTTGAGTAGCTTATAGTAACCTAGATTACACTGTGCAGTAGTAATGCAATAAGTTGTCATCTTATTCAAAGACGATGGCGTAGCTTCTTGGTTCTACAAATCTAAGTTCTTCATTTTTTAGTTAGCTAATAACCAACAAACAACTATTTTTGTCCAGTCAAAATTTCAATAGAGAATAAATTATAGAACAACCGATGAAGATTTGGTATAATTTTTGGTGCGCTCATTGCCTGGCTTCTGGGTTTATTACTATAACAATGCGTTTTCTTTTTTTAAATATAAAAACAATTCTTCATAAATACCACAGTATGCACTCAGTTCCAGTTTTCTCCAATAAATAATTATTTAGTACACAAAACAGACAACTATATATAAAAAGTAAATAAAATGTTTTTACAAACTGATTTCTTTAGGCATTTAAAAGTAGACTTCCAAGAAAAAAAAAAAGTAACTTAAAGGGGTTGTACAGCCTGTAAATAAAAAACAAAACAAAACACCACACACACACTTTCTTAGGATGGCATATAAAACCAAAAGAAGTGATGCTTCTCTTACTGATTCCTCCCAGATTCTGTTCCAACACTTCCCAGGTACCTGCTGGTCACAGTGGTAATCCCCCTCAGTCAGTAAATGCCTCAGTTGAAACAGACCAGAAAGTAGAAGCTGGTGAGAATCTGGGAAGCATCAAAACGGGAGCAGGTAGGAACGGTTATGTATCAATTCTTAAAGTGCAACACTCATTTTATTTTTTGATATTGTGTCAGGGGGTGTGTGGTGAACATTTGTGTAATATACTTTATTAAACTTCCTTTTAGTAGTAAACAGGCTGTAAAGTTCCCATTAGCAATGATCTACTTAAGCATTACCAAGATGATTCTGTCCGTACACATGTACTCAATGCAGTATGTAGAGCTGAAGCATTTACCAAAGGGGAGGATGGTCACTTCAAATGGCTGTAGCTCTGGTTTTATACCACCTAGAAAAATGGTTCTGGTATCACAAGAAAGCTGAGATTCTCAGCTTTCTTTTGTAGATTGAAGAACTAGTTAGGTTATAACAGAACCTGAGATATCACTAGTTAAATACACAGTTGGGAATTTTAACTTAATATTCAGCAGCTTCATATAAAAATTACATTCATGACTATTTTTAACTAGTGATATCCCATGTTCTGAGAGTACTTCAAACTGAGAATCTCATATTTCTTGTGCTACCAGAACCATTTTTCTAGGTGGCATAAAACCAGAGATACAGCTATTTGAAGTGACCATCCCCCTATTGGTAAATGTTTCAGCTCTACATACTGCATTGAGTACATGTGTACGGACAGAATCATCCTGGTAATGCTTAAGTAGATCATTGCTAATGAGACCTTTACAGCCTATTTACTACTAAAAGGAAATTTAATAAAGTATATTACACAAATGTTTACAATACAACGGTGTACAGACTTTCCCTAGTAACTTACACGTTGCGGAAGCCATTCTTGGCTTTGGGTCAAAAATTGCAGCAAAATCTGCAACAAAAAAAAGCTGCGTTTCCACAGCCTCAGCCTTAAAGTTTGTTTTTGTTGACTTTTTTTTTTGTCTGGACAAGTCATTTAAATATACATAATAATCTGCAACCACTTGAGACATCATATGGGATGTTTGATCAGTGGAAATTTAACCCCTGAGATCTGCACTGATCAGGAAACTGTGGTACCAGACATGGCCACATATTTATGGACATTGCTCTCAGGTACTGCAGTAATAGTACTTCAGTGAATACTGCTGCCTCTTCATTCTACTAAGGCGTCATCGTTTCTTTCAATTTTAGAAAATGAAAGTAACCAAACTACTGACTAATGCTCCCAAATATACACACATTTGCCAAAGTTCATGCCTTTTACAAAGTAGAACAAGTTGTATGCCTTGATGCACTACTAGGCTCTTGGCCTGCATCTTCAAGCATGCATCTTTCAACATAAAAGTTTTGACATTTAACATACAGAGGAACTGGTATTATTTTGTTTAAGCAAGTCTCTTTTAGATGAACTGTCATCTGACATGTTACAGTATCTGTGTACCTTCTCTTCAGAATAGCAGATGTAAATGTCTACCTTGTGTTATTTTTATCTTGTCAGTCATTCCATTTGTAAAGACGTTTATATCTTGAAAAAGCAGCAAAATATAAAAAAAACATAGTGCAAATAAGTTGGATAATACTAATTAAAAATAATAATGGCTATACAAAAGTACAATTTGGAAAGTATGGATCTAAACTAAGAAAGCTTAGATGCAGTAGTGCTCAAGTAGTGTCAAAGCGGAACCTCTTAATTGCTGTAACACTCTCTTGTATATTCTCTTTGTCCTCGATACGATCCTTGTTCATCTTATTGCAGCCACATTTCGTTTTATAAACATTTGATCTATTAATATTTTCTTCTGTATATGAAATTGAGAGTCTCTGACAAAACCAATTTGTTTCAGCTTGACGAAGCCATGGGTGAGCCAGACAATCTTCAGCTGTAGCTCTGTCCCTGCAAACAGTCATTTGCAATACATGAACACAGTTCATACTTTGTGAACATGTATAACAACTTTTACATAAATATTTTGTACTATGCAAAGATTTCGAATAAAAGTAATGGAAACATGATGCACAAATGCAACATACATATCAATATATATTTTTTTAACTCCATATTTTCCTCTTTCACACTATCAATAGTCTTCAGGAATTCTTTTCTCATATTTTCTGGTTCAAAAAAATAGTAAAATAATAGTACCATATAATAGTAAATAAAGTAAAGTAATAATAGTAGTACTAATAGTACTAATAATAGTAGTAAATAAGCAAATATATTGTTTATTTATTTGTTCTATTTATGCTGGATGTGTACAAATAGGAAATAGCATTCAAATATAACAAACTATCTGGATTAATACATTCACGTAACGTTAGCACCATTATCAAACAGATTGTAACTATATGTACTAAAGGGGACTGTGTCATGATAATTAGAGATGAGCGAATCGACTCTGCAAAAGTGGAATTCGATCCGAATTTCAGGAAATATTCGATTCGCAATGGAACACGAATTTCCTCATGCTTCATGATAATGAGTCGTATTTAGTTCAAAATGGCTGCTCTGCATGGGGCAAAGAACTCTGGGAACGCGGGATCACCCACAATGCCATGCGTGCAGCCAATCAGCAGCCAGCCCTGTGATGTCACATCCCTTTAACCCCTTCGCGAGCACACACGGCATGTTTGACCGCTGCATCCAAGGTGTTCAATCCACCCGATCGGTTATGGAGCAGGGTGTTAGATGTAACTGACAGCTTAGGGTTATCAGGGTTACAATAAGTAGGCACTTTAATCACTCATTTGGATTTTAATTGTGAGAATTTATGTAATGTTCAGAGTTCATATAATATTTTACTACAATTATGTTACTGTTTATCTTTACAACAATTTTAGGGATTATGTAAAGTGTACAGTGGGGAAAAAAAGTATTTAGTCAGCCACCAATTGTGCAAGTTCTCCCACTTAAAAAGATGAGAGAGGCCTGTAATTGACATCATAGGTAGACCTCAACTATGAGAGACAAAATGAGAAAACAAATCCAGAAAATCACATTGTCTGATTTTTAAAGAATACTTTGTTATATATCCTTTGTTGGCAATGACAGAGGTCAAACGTTTTCTGTAAGTCTTCACAAGGTTGGCACACACTGTTGCTGGTATGTTGGCCCATTCCTCCATGCAGATCTCCTCTAGAGCAGTGATGTTTTGGGGCTGTCGCTGGGGTTGAGATCTGGAGACTGGCTAGGCCACTCCAGGACCTTGAAATGCTTCTTACGAAGCCACTCCTTCGTAGCCCTGGCGGTGTGCTTGGGATCATTGTCATGCTGAAAGATCCAGCCACGTTTCATCTTCAATGCCCTTGCTGATGGAAGGAGGTTTGCACTCAAAATCTCACGATACATGGCCCCATTCATTCTTTCATGTACACGTCCTAGTCCCTTTGCAGAGAAACAGCCCCAAAGCATGATGTTGCCACCCCCATGCTTCACAGTAGGTATGGTGTTCTTTGGATGCAACTGAGCATTCACTCTCTTCCAAACACAATGAGTTGTATTTCTACCAAACAGTTCTACTTTGGTTTCATCTGACCATATGACATTCTCCCAATACTCTTCTGGAACATCCAAATGCTCTCTAGAAAACTTCAGACACGCCCGGATATGTACTGGCTTAAGCAGGGGGACACGTCTGGCACTGCAGGATCTAAATCCCTGGCGGCGTAGTGTGTTACTGACGGTAGCCTTTGTTACGTTAGTCCCAGCTTTCTGCAGGTCATTCACTAGGTCCACCCGTGTGGTTCTGGGATTTTTGCTCACCGTTCTTGTGATCATTTTGACCCCACGGGGTGAGATCTTGTGTGGAGCCCCTGATCGAGGCAGATTATCAGTGGTCTTGTATGTCTTCCATTTTCTAATTATTGCTCCCACAGTTGATTTCTTCACACCAAGCTGCTTGCCTATTGCAGATTCAGTCTTCCTAGCGTGGTGCAGGTCTACAATTTTGTTTCTGGTGTCCTTCCACAGCTCTTTGGTCTTCACCATAGTGGAGTTTGGAGTGTGACTGTTTGAGGTTGTGGACAGGTGTCTTTTATACTGATAACAATGTCAAACAGGTGCCATTACTACAGGTAATGAGTGGAGGACAGAGGAGCCTCTTAAAGAAGAAGGTACAGGTCTGTGAGAGCCAGAAATCTTGCTTGTTTGTAGGTGACCAAATACTTATTTTCCACCATAATTTGCAAATAAATTCTTAAAAAATCAGACAAAGTGATTTTCTAGATATGTTTTCTCACTTTGTCTCTCATAGTTGAGGTCTACCCATGATGTCAATTACAGGCCGACCTCATCTTTTTAAGTGGGAGAACTTGCACAATTGGTGGCTGACTAAATACCTTTTTCCCCACTGTATTAGGGCTGTTTGTCTGGCATGTAGAATCCATTTAACTGACTCTTTATTAAGGCATACATTAACAACTTACAACAGTATACCCAACAAGTTAAAGGGGTTTTCCCAACCTACAACTTTTTTTTTTTTAAACTTGAACAACCATGCAGATAAACCTTGTGTGCTGTACCTGTGACTTCACCCACCTCCTCCTTTCAAGATTACATTGCCAGCTTGCAATGACCAGAGAGGGCGGTCCTTATTATGGAGCATGTGACTATATGTTTACTATTGAAAACCACATTTTCCAGAAGTATCTTGATGTGCGCTTCCTAATTGTCTATTCTTCCCAACAGAAATCATTCATGTATTGCACATGAATCTACTGCACATCTGTTAGGACGGCACATGCATGGTTATGCAGCCCTGATCTGAGGCCCCATGCACATGACAAAGTGTGCTTCCAATGTAGGGCTGAGTTTGCAGTGGAATGCACTTAGATGTCACTCCGAGTGTCATCCAAGTGCATAGACCTCTATGAGGGCTTCTGATGACACAGATGATTGTAGAGCAGGTCCAGGGGCGTAACTACCGGGGTAGCAGCAGTAGCGGCTGCCACAGGGCCTGGGACATTCGGGGGCTCGGGCCCCGATGTTTTTTTAATAGGCCGTTACCTGCTGGAGTAATCCCAGCAGGTAACGGGCCCTATTTACTTATCAATCCCCGCTCCTGCTCATGGCCGCCTGCGCTTTCCATTCTGCAGAGGCGGAGGGGAATGTGAGCAGGAGCGTGGAACGGTAAGTGAGGCCGCGGGCCACGAACCCCACAAACACTGCTATCATTATACTCCGGGGTCTTTTCAGAACCCGGAGTATAATGATTGGAGGCCCAGGGAGGTGAGGGAACATAAAAAACACTGCTACTTAACTCTCCTATGCTCCGCAGGCTTCAGGCCTGTTTGGTGACGTCACGAGGGCTGGGCCTGCGTCATTATGCGTCGCGACGCCGGTCCGGCTCACGTGACATCTGGTCCAACATTGAAGATGGCTGAAGTATCAGGGAGTGCGCCGGAGCCAGGGAGAGGTAGGTAACAGTGTTTTTTTTTGTTTGTTTGTATCCTCCCCTGGGTCTCCGATCATTATACTCTGGGGTCTGAAAAGACCCCAGAATATAATAATTGTTCATGGGTGGTCCACAATGGGGCATAATACTGTGTGCAGGGGCCACTATGGGGCATAATAGTGTGCGCAAGAATGCAGTTTGTGCAGGAAGGGGTTGGAGGCCCCCCATGTCAAATGTTCGCCTTGGGGCCCAGCCGTTCCTAGTTACGCCACTGAGCAGGTCCTATCCTGCTCCTTGTCATCAGAACGGAATGGATCAGAAGCACCCATAGGGGTGAATGTATCACGGAATGCACTAAGATGTCACTCTGAGTGCATTCCACTGCAAACTTGGCCTCACATCAGAGGCACACTCTGTCATATGCAATGGGCCTAATAAGCAGCTAAAGGAAAGTCAAAGAGAAACTGAGCACACTTGCCCTCGTATGTTCTCTAAAGAAGCTCATCGTGTCAGGCAATAGAGACCTTCCTGTATAATTCAAACTAGCTGGACTATACCACACAGATTCTTCACAGGGGGAAGCACAAACTGCTATCACTAGTTACTGCCATTATAAGACAACTCCTGTCACACAGGGAGACTGGGCTCCATTATAGCTAATTGTATACTTGTGGGCAATTTCACTGTCCCCTGGGAGCAGAGATGGTACTGTCCTCTACCATCTTATGTTGTGCTGAGGAATCATGAGATTGAAGGCAGAGCAAAGAGAAGAGAAAGGTATTACATGACCCAAATAAGGAGACGGACAATATGAATTTTCATGTAGAATGCAACAACTAAACAAGTACAAACAGGCGGAAATATATATTAAGGGAGTAGGGTACATAATGAAAGAGGAAAAATACTAGAGTGCTTCTTTAAGGCACTTTTTCTTTTAAAGAGTACAATCGCTAGAAGCAAGAGTGACCCCTTCAAACTAAAGAATGGAGGGGGTGTTAGCATTCAACCCTCCACTAATCAGTAAGTTATGGAATATCACAGGACCTTTAATTCTGCTCCTTTCTTTTTTTCACATTGTGTGCCTATATAGACCTATTATTATATCAGGAAAACAGTACACAGTATGTATAATTAAAGGGTCGTCTCACATAGGACACTTATCACCTGACCACAGAATAAGTGATACATGTCTGATCACTAAGGGGCCCACCTCCACTGATCACCAAGTACAGTGCTCGGCTGCTTCTGCTGACCACTAATCCATTTGGATTCCTCCTCAATTCGGTCAGTCGTGCAGTGAGAAACGAGGGGTTCTCAACCCGTTTTAGTGATTGTGGAGGACCTGCTAGTGGTGCCCCCAGGAATCAGTCAATTATCGCTTATCCTGTGAATGTGCGATAAATGTCCATTGTGGGACAACCCTATAAGACACATTACTACACTTGTGTATTACCGGTATAACTTACTTTGGGTTCTTCATAAGTATGGACTTGATAAAATCCACCGCTTCCTGTGATACTGAAGCAAATGTTTCTTCTGAGTAATCGATTTTAAGCTGTGAAATATTCAAGTAGGTTTCCTGGTTATCTACGCCAGCAAACGGCGACTCCCCAGTAAGAAGCATGTAACATATTACACCAATACTCCTAAAAAAGATAAAAGGACATATTGCTGGGTATGACATGTAAAAACCATCATAGGTTCAACTTACTTTCGAAATTTTAGAAAGAAAACTAAGTGTAGTTGCTTGCAAGTTTTTTTTAACAATTGTAGGTACTTTTTACAACTCACCCGTCAAGAAGGCGTGGCCTAGCAAAAAGGTAGGGGCTTATTTCAAAAGGGATGTGGCTTAAAATATAAAACATTGATATTATACATTGTGTGCACTGCTTTTGCTTACTTCTAAATATGAGGCTGGGCAGCACAATATGAGGGAATCCCTGCTCATGACCTAGTAGCATCACAATCAGCCATCACTATGACGTACTATTGATTAAATTTGCAGAGAGGTATAGTTCTCATGATGAAATAATAATGTGGAACTAAAGGGGTTGAATGGGTTTTCCCAACCCTAATCTCCTCTCTCCTCTATTTTCTGGTTTTCGGCTCAGTCCAGCAACATGCTCCAGATATCTCTGGATTACATACCGAGATAACAGCAGCACTAATGAAGAAACTGTTCTAGCCCTTATCAGAGCTCGAGAGAGAGCTCGAGAGAGCAAGCGATATGTTCCTGGAGATGGAAATACTGCTTTAACTCTACAGTTATAAATTCAGGTTGCATTACAGACCAACATTTCCTATGTTTAGATCCCTCAAGTTTTGAGAGAGAAACTAGATCTTGTCAATTGACTCCCACTGACATTTAGATACTAAAAACATAATGCATGCATATCCAGATATGCTGTATTATAAATTTAATATAACAATAATATAAAGAAATTTATATACATCAATTAAGCCCCTCCCTCTCATATATAGAGGAAGCGACATCATTCAAATTACAGAACAAGTACATGAAAATAAACTTACCATATATCTGTTGAGGTTGTTATGGGCTCATAACTCAGAACTTCTGGGGCTAATTCAAAGAGACAAATTACATAATATGAATACATATTTTTGGCTACACAGACACTGCATCAGTTATTACAAACATTTTTCTCATGGGCGGAACCACTACTCCCACATTCCTATATCAAGGAAGCTTTAAAGGGGTTGTGTCATAAATGCATATGGCAATAAGTATAGTGCTGTGAAAATACTATTTGCCCGCTTACAGATTTTTTTTTTATTTCTTGTTTCTACAGGTCTGGTAGTAACCAGGCCGAGGTGTGTATAGTGAAATTAAACTCTGCTTTCTAAAAAATGTGGTTAAAATCACAGTTAATTCATAGGGGGGCAATTATTTTACTGCACAGGGCCAGGTTGTTTGGGATATTATTTTCCCCTTAATAAATGAAATCATTATTTAAAGAGGACCTTTCACCAACTCCAACAAGTCCAGCTCTTTACATGAATTAATATATACCGCTCCACTGATTCCGGCACAGTTGGAATTTTTTCTTTAGCCCCCACCGTTCTTGAGCAATCAATGGTGTCATCTTTGGTTCCCGATATATTATATAGTCTCTGTACAGTCAGGAGGGCGGTGTCAGGCAGGAGCAGACAAGGGGTGTGATTCTGAGCTCTGACACTGGCTGCCTCTGATTGAATCACTCTCCCCTGCCTGACACCTCCCATCGGACATTACAGAGATTAAATATCACGTCAAGCAGAAAAACTAACTGCGATTGTTGCTCAAGAATGGTGGAAGCTAGAAAAAAAATTTCCAACTGTGCCGGAATCGGTACAGCAGTGTCTATTCACAGATGCTAAGAACCTGAATTGGTGGAGATAGTTTTTAACCCCTTCAGGTCTGAGCCCAAAAGTGCGTTAAAGACCAGGCCTCATTTTTCAAAACTGACATATGTCACTTTATATGGCAATAACTTTAAGACGCTTTAACTTGCACAAGTGATTTTGAGATAGTTTTTTTTGTGAGACATTGTACTTTATGTTAGTGGTAAACATTGATCAATATTTTTGTATTTATTTATAAAACAATAGGAAATTTGATGGAAATTTTGAAAAAAAAAAAAAAAATCGCAATTTTCAAAATGTGAAATGCTCTGCTTTTCAAACAGATAGTCATACCACCCAAATAAGTTAATAAATATTCAGGCAGCCTGGGGTCACTGGCCAGACCCCGGGCTACATATTATAGATATCGGGGGGGTGCCAGGGGCGGCAACATGGCGGAACCCCTTGGATGCCGCGGTCATGTTTGACCCCGGCATCAGGGGGTTTAAAAACCCCGATCGGCGCTCCCGATCGGAGGTTAAGGAGCAGGGTGTTAGCTGTCACTTACAGCTAACACCCTCTCCCGATGCCGCCCGCGGCACTCAGTGCCGCTAGCAAACACTTAAAATGCCGCGGTCGCTATTGACCGCGGCATCTTAAGGGTTAAACAGCGGGGATCGGTGTTATCACTGGTCCCCGCTGTTGCAGCAGGAGCCTGGCTGTCAGATCCCCACTCGATCACCATCACGTACCTGTACGTGGGGAAGCGGTAACTAACCACATTCTCCCACGTACATGTACGTGAGAATGCGTGTAGGGGTTAAAGAGCACCTTTCACTGTTTTTCTGGCACGTATTCCCTTTCCTGTGGATAGGGAATAAGTGTCATTAATGGCATAATTCCTTTAACTCCCTCACTAGTCCATGTTGCTTGCAGAGACCGAGATAAGAAACAGTATACTGAATTCAGTGTCATGTAATTGACATGAGTAAGTGAAATGCTGAGCTACTGCAGGCATAAAGTTGAAAAATAAAAGTCATAAAATGTATAAAAAATAACCATCATTAAAAGTTTAAACCCTTTATTAGAAAGTTTAGTAATAAAGAAATTTTTTTTTACCTAAATATTCAGTTGTGCCCATTATTTCTCGGATTTCAAAACTTCCTATTTTTCGGGACATTCCAAAATCAACTATTTTGATGTCACCTGGAGGTTCCATGCTGCTAAGCAGTATATTCTGAAGCTAAAATTAAATTATAAATAAATATAAATTTATTCTATTAAATTGTTAGCAAACTATTATCTTCTAAATCTGTCACCAGACAGATGTCATGAGATTTGATGGTGCAATACAATCAGAGAATACTGTAACAGAATTTCAGTATGTGGCATTAATAAAACATTTTTAGAAACAATAGTAAGAGCCTTGTTCTCATTTCCTCCTGGAAAATTTCAGGAAGATGTGTGAGAATGTCACTACTGCCTAATTTACAGCTGGAGCATGCAGTAAAAATCAACTATTTTGTATAGGAATGGCACAGGAGGGGAACAGTTTCTCACTGAAGAGACACGTTGTATATGAAGACTTGATATTCAGGCCATGTTCTATGGGAAAAATATTCAAATTAGCTCACACCAGCAAACCGTGTACATGTTATAGTATGGGTATAAGATGCAGCCAAGAACAGCAGATCCATGCAGCCCCTCCTCCCCACAATCAGATATTTATGGCCTATCCTAAGAGTAGACCATTAAAAAATAAATAATCGCCAACCCCTTTAAGAGGATGCCATTTATACAGAAAAATCATTAATATAGCGATGCTAAAACCAGAGATTCTGGCATTTTGATTTTTTCCTACTAGGTTCACCGTACAGGACAGATATTTTATATTTTAGTAGTCAGACATGGCAATACCTAAATGAAGCGTTCCTTATACAGGTGCATCTCAATAAATTAGAATATCTTTGAAACATTTATTTCTTTCAGTAATTAAATTTAAAAAAGTGATATCCTATATTTTTTAGATTCTTTACACACAGAGTGTTCCATTTCAAGTGTTTTATTTCTGTAAATGTTGATTATGGATTACAAGTAATGAAAACCCAAATCTAAGAAAATTAGAATATTGTGAAAAAGTTCAGTATTGTAAATTCAGTGTGTCACCTGCCAAGGTTTCCTAAGCCTTTAAATGGTCCCTCAGTCTGGTTCAGTAGGACACACAATCATGGAAGACGCTGATTATGAATTGTATTACTGAAATGAATGAACTTTTCAAAGATATTCTAATCTATTGAGATACAACAGTATATTGCTAGTCAGCACGATCACAGCAGTACCAAATTTATATAGCTTTTTTCATGTTTTAGCATATAAAAAAAAACCAAAAAAAAAAAACACTACTTTAGGCTAAGGCCCCACATAGTTGGCCACAGCAAAAAAAAAAAAAAAAAGCTGTGGGAAAAACTGCGGCGGCAACACATTGCGGTTTTTAAAGCAGCGCTATTAAACAGAAAGTATAGTGAAACCGCCACGTTTCAGTAGGTATAATTGACATGCTGCGATTTCCAAAAACGCAACGGTTTTGGAAATCGCAGTGTATTTTTCCAGCAATGTGTGGATGGGATTCGCTAGACTGCAGTGACTGTAAAACGCTGCAATTTTTTCCGCACCTTTTACGCCACATGGAATCAAATATTTGCATCAACATATTGTATATGTTATACTTCGAATCTACTCAATGATGCAGGTACATGCAGTTACATAACTAACCTTCACTCCCATACAAAGATAATAAAAAATGGCAAATGGAGATCATACATGGTAACCAATGGAGGTTTATAAATCTATGCAGTTGTCCATGTACAATTATTTTCAATCCAATAGCATAAAATTACCTTAAGATCTAGGTGGACAACATTGTTTTCATGCAGAAATTTTACACCTTCAATGATTTGACGAAGAAGTCTTATTATTTGTCCCTCAGAGATGTTATCATTTCCGTCTGGTGTGCAAAGGCTAAATATTTCTCCACCTGCCACACTGAAGAAAAAGAGCACGGTTTATATCAATTAAAGCTAAAATAAACTATAGATATACAGTGGGGGGGGGGGGGGGGGGGGGGGGGGGGGGATTGTTTGGCCATTAATTTGCTATATACTAATATAAAACTTATATACAAATCTGGACTATAATTGGGAACCAATTTACTGTTTTATAACGAACACATTTTTCTGGTGCAGTCTTTTCTGCTTATATACAAATGAAGCATTGTCATAGCTAGGAATGCAATCTTGGCAGTATAAAACCACAGATAAATTGCAAAAAATTTACAAAAAAAAAAAAAAACTCCACTTTTTAACAAAATTTTACAGATGAAAAGTAAATAAAAAAAGAGTGAATAACTGGTTTTCCCTCACTAACATACATATATTTCACTACCTTACATTTGTCCAGACAGCAACTTCGTCCAATTTACTTATGCTCAGCAGTAAATATCATACAACAGCTGGGGTCGTTTTAACATATTGATGAGCCCAGTGCAAAGGTTTCATAAGTGGCATTCGCCGTATGGAAAAATATCTTTATATGTTTGTAGACCAGGCATTTTCGGACATCGGGATATATAATGTGTTTGTTTGTTTTTATTTATTCACTTTTATTTCAAATCTAGGGAAAGGGGGATAATTTGAATTTTTTGTTTATATTTTAAAACAGTTTTTAATTTTACTTTTAACTATTTTATTAGAATATATTGAAAAGTTTTAGATTTTTACATTGGTAACATCATCATGGGATTTTCCAAGATTTGTTGGCAATTCAAAAATCCCATTTAGTGTATAGAGGTGACATTACAAAGCTGGTGGATGTCATTGTATGACAAAATGCTGGCATTGTCAGTAAAGGATTTCAGGAGGTATTTTCTCAACATGTTGTACAGATAACTGTAAGAGAACAGACACAGAACATCCCATAGTGTACCCTGGTGCACCCAAAGCAATCAAAATTGGAGCATCCAATGGTCTGTTTTGTTGAAAATTGAGCAGGTCCTATCCTGCTCCAGGTCATTGGAACAGAAAGTAAGTGCATCACAGAATGCACTCGGATGACACTCCAAGTGTCAACCAACTGCATTCCGCTGCAAACTGGGCCCCATATCGGATGCACACTCCTTACTCCTGTAGCTGGGCTACTTTTCAATAATTGCATTGTAAAGGTTGAAAACCGTGCATAGCTTGCAGCAAGAAACTGACCTGCTGCAAACTTATGACGTGTGTCCCTAACTGACTGCTGTTAGATGACCATAAACCTAAAAGTCTGTCCCATACAGCCAACGATCAACTACAGTTGGTAAGAACCATTATCTGTTTTGGATTTTTTTTTATTTTTGCGATCATCTGTTGTGTATGGCCTACACCATGGGTCGGCAACCCCCGGGAGGCACGGGCAGCCCAAGTCCTCACCCAGCAGTTTCGATCAGACCAAACGTGGCCGAAACAAAACTGCTATTATTACACTGTGGAGTCTCTTCAGACCCCAGAGTATAATAAGCGGAGCGCCCGGGGAGGTGATCAAACATAAAAAACGATGTTAACTCACCTTCCCTGGATCCGCAGCCTCTGTGTGCTCTTTGGGCGCTTCTGCCTGACATAAGAGACAGCTGACAGGGCCTCAGGGGTCACGTCCGATGTCATTACGCATAATGACACGACGTGACCCCTGAGACTCAAACAGCGGTCGCTGACTTCAGGCAGAAGCGCCCGAAGAGCACAAAGCGGCTGCGGAGCGCAGGAAAACGTGAGTTAACATTGTTTTTTATGTTTTTCATCTCTCTTGGCCCTCCGCTTATTATACTCTGGGGTCTGAAGAGACCCCACAGTATAATTATAGCTAGTGAGTGGAGACAATTGGAATATTATAAAAGTTAGAATATTATACCTCGTGCAGGGGCCGCTATGGGACATAATACCATGTGCAGGGACCACTATGGGACATAATACCATGTGCAGGGACCACTATGGGACATAATACTGTGTACAGTGGCCACTATGGGACATATACCGTGTACAGGGACCGCTATGGGACATATTACCATGTGCAGGGGCCGCTATGAGACATAATACCATGTGTAAGGGCTGCTATGGGACATAATACCGTGTGCAGGGGGTCGTCAGACTTACAATTATTGACCGGCACTCAGAGTACCTCAACTTTGATTTTTTTAATTGAAATCGGCACGCTGAACAAAAAAGGTTGCCTACCCCTGGCCTACACTGACAGACCTGCGCAAGATTTTTGTATTGTGGGCATGTGTTTGTACTACTAACACAAACCCACAAAGTGTTCGTCATTTCTTATTTTCAGCACTTCATTAGTATTGAATGAATTTCATCTGTTAATTTTCCAAATGTCTGGGATAGTCAAATACTCGTTGAAAGGTCCATGGTTGTTTCTGTGTTTGGGACAGTTGGCCGTACGACCAAGCAACCACACAGTTCATTTCAGACAAGCAATGGCACTCTAAAATTTAATGTGTATGGTGAGCTACTTTCACAAAAACACTAAAAAAAAAAAAAAAAAAAAAGGTGGTGAAAAGCAGTCCATTTTTTTTTCACAGCTGTTATGCATCTCTCTGGGACCCATTTTCACAGATAGACTTAATCAAATAACTCGCTACTTACTATTCTAAAATTAAAATCATTTCATTGCTAGTTTCAAAGACGTCATGGAGATCCACAATGTGTGGATTTGATTTTGCCATTTCAAGTACAGCTATTTCATGAATTATCTCTGCTCTGCAGTCTTTCCCTCGTCTTCTCTTTTTAAGAAATTTGGCAGCAAATTCTCTTCCAGTTGTCTTCTCTGTGCATCGTCGAACCACTGCAAATCTACCCCTAAATAAAGCAGAATAACAACAAACTTTACAAACAAACATAAAATAACCGAATTATTGATTTATTCAACATTATATAGTCATTACTGCAGAGTAAAGACTGACTAGGACACAAAATTAAGGCAGCTAACCGTTTTCTAGGGAGACCTGGGAATAAGACTTGATGAGGTTTTCCATATCTCATCCAGACTATGTTGAATGTGTGTGTAAATATCCCCACCCACACATCTGCCATGCCAATCTATCACTAAGATAGAACAAAGTTGAAAGGTAATGGCACGCTGTAAAGAACTGCAGTCCCTGTTCTAGCTGTTGTTAGAAATCTTTAATCCACACCAATGACAACTTAAAGGGACACTAGACCCTGAAAATTCAAGCTGTTGCCCTGAGCAGTGTACCAGAAATCTTGCACACATACCGTAGTCAAACACTGCTTCCTGCAGCCTCTATCTTCAGCTACAGATGGGTTAGAGTCATGAGCATGACATCATAGGAAGTTAGGGAGGGGTGGGGCTTAGCTCTTATTAACTATAATGATATAATTATGTGCCACTGAGTGCAATCAAAAAGTGCAGCTCCAGGGCATGAATTACACCTGGGAGAGGTATTACATGTCTGTTGTTGTTTTGTGCAAATAACCTAGCTTTCCCAGATTCCTGAAATGCAAAACTACCTAGCCGTGTCATAACTTAAGTACAAAGAGGGGTTTATGTAGGTAAAATTTGTTTCAGCACTAACTGGTATATTACTCAGCTTGACTTGGACCTTGAAAGCTAAGGAATGACTACATTACTTTGTGTATTACCTAGCATTTCCTGGGACCCTGAAAGACATATCGGGCATGGCATGATACAATTATAAAGCAAGGAGGGAGGTCTATTTAGGTAGATTTTTAACTGAGCGATCTCTGTTACAGTATAACCCATCTTTCCTGGGACACTGAGCGGGAAGATAGAGAGTATATAGTGAGTACTCTCAGAAGGGCAGACCAGCACAATAGGCAGAATTGAGCACTTGAAATGGTGATGCTCCCTGGGAAATCTGAATGTTAAAAGGTGTGGTTGGGCACCTTGTACTCATTGTTTAGCCTCTATATGCAATAGAGTGCATTGCTGTTGGACCACAGTTTCCTTAAAGGGGTTGTCCAGGAAAAAATGGACAAGCTGTTTAAGTTTTAAATAGGCCGGGGGCAGCGGAAAAAAAAAAAAAAAATTCTCTGGGAGGTCCGGTCTTCTCGGTCCCGTGCTGACCTAAGTCCCAGCCACACGTGACCGCTGAGGCTAATCAGCGGCTTCAGCAGAACTTAGGAAGAGACCCATGAGAAGATGCTGGAGCAGAAGGACCGGAACGCACTGGAAAGACACCGGAGCATTGGGGACGGGAGAGTATGATTTTTTTTTTTTTTTCACTGCCCCAGTTGTCCAGGCATTCAAAAAAAATGCCTGGACAACCTCTTTAATCTTACTGTATAATCAATAAATGCATATTTTAACTGGTCCTTTCAGGCTATTTAGTATTATTAATATTTATTTAGGACGTTTAGTATTATTAATATTTATTTAGGACGTCTGTGTGTTTGTGCTGCCATATAGATGTATATACTGCTTTTCCAATTTATTTTTCATGTACTGTAATTATAGAAGAAAAACATAGAAAATAAAGAAAAATATGGAGATGATACGAGATGTCATATAGGGATTTATTCTTTTTTGTTTGGATTCTAGGTCTTTTTTCTATGGTCTTTTAAAGTGACATGTCAAACCATCCTTTTAGCAAGAGAATGGTTCTATTGCACATGTGATCAGTAGCTGTAACTTTTCAATCTGTCAAAGATTATGGCTCTCAATTTGTATGTACAGATATAAACTTCTTACCTTCCCAGCAGGTTGGTGTCCATGGAATAGACATTGTGAAAGTTTTCTGTCTTGATAGATGTGTAGATTGTAGAATATAGACAATCTACAGCACATTTACCTTCCAATTTACTTCTCAGCATAGTGATAATACAAATGATAGTGTTTTGGGTCTGGTAGTATTGTCCTGCTGATGACAAAACAGGAATAAACTGATTTTAAAGTAATGTGTAATGCAGTGGACCTAAAGAGTGTCCGTTTCATAGTTCACGTCAGTATTAGAAAGATTGCAATATGTATTACCAGAGGAAAATGCTTCTATTTCCTGCTTACTAAACTGCTCAATTTACTGCTCAGAGCCATCTTCAATAAAGATAGGCTACAGTTCATAGAATTCTTACTGGAACAGTATTCAAATCTGTACTGCTCAGTGCTGCTAGAACCTGCTGAAAAACTGTGACAAAACTGCAATAAAAGTGCTAGAAAAGTTAGTTATCTGGAGCAGCATATCCCTTGTGTCTGTTCTCCTCCTCTCTCCATAGACAGCTATGTAATTATCTGTGAGCTATAGCCAGTCTTCCATGTCCACTGTGTGAATAGAAGAAACTTTGTAATATACCTAATGAAAGGACATTCTTAAATCTGGTCTTATTAACCCTCTCCTGTCCTACTTGCAGGACTTTTCTCTCCACATATTTTAAGCGGAATGGGGGATGGAGTCCTCGAATGCTAGTGTGACTGTAGCCTTAGCAGCACTGAGCAGTATAGATGCAAATTTACCTCTGGCAAGATAGAAGTCATAATGCAAGCTGCTCCAGAACATTGGTTTCACTCTGCTTTTCCTTCACTCATCATCCTCCTCCCCTTTCCATAGACATTTATCTAATTTAGTGGTGTAGAATTGAGCTATAATTTACATTATTTTCATTATATCTCAATTACAATTAATGAATGTTTATTTTAGGACATGCCCCCTTTTTACTTGCCACACTTACTGAATTCTGGTTTTGGTTATTTCCTGATTAATTACTATCCTATTACATAATTGGCACATGCCCATGTAATAGTATGTACACTCTATGTACTGTACAATATCTTATGCAATAGTCTGTACACTCTATATGTATGCAAAAGTTTTAGGCAGGTGTGGGGAAAAAATACTGCACAGTAAGAATGCTTTCAAGCACAGACGTGTTAATAGTTTTTGAAGGAACAACAAGGAGTTTGTTACAAACATCTTGGAGAAATAACCACAGATCTTCTGTGGATGTAGCCTTGCTCAAATCCTTCTGTTTTTGCACAGTACTGTAGATATCCTCCAATGTAATAGTCTACAATCAACTGTTAGGGCAGCAGGGTGCATAGTATATAATATAAAGGCATGGGCAGAAAGGTTTACCGTTCTGTATACCGCATATACTAACAGGACAGCACCATATACAGTATATAGTGTATACAATGCTGTCCTCATAGTATGTATGTAATGTACACAGAGATGTACACATAGCTGTCCTGTATACAAAATGTACTGGAAGGTAGATTAAAGTGGACCTTTCATGTCCTCATGCGGTTTTATATACCACTGAATTCAGCGCACTGTCGGCTTTCCTATTATGTGCCCCGGGGCTGGAGATATTGGTGTAGATAGTTTAGGCACCGATCTGAAAGGTCCTCTTTAAGAAGATGGGGCCCAGGGAGGAAGAATACTGGTTGGCCAGATTCTGCACCTAAACGGCATCTCAGTCACCCAGTGTGTCTACAGTATAGTTTGTTAGACTGACTCAGCATGGTTGACATGGCATGCGATGAGTATCTGTATGAAGTACAGTGAGTGTACTGTACCATGTCAGGGTGAGCTGGGGTCAGGGATTCACCAGATCACCTATAGGTCAGTCTGATCCTGGCTGCAGCCCTGTGTCTTGTGCGACCCATGCTGAACTGGGTGTTGTGGCTATGCACCGGGCTTGTGAAGTCAATAGTTGGTAAGCTAGATGGACAATGACTGATGCACAAGAGTCCACTGTCAGGTGGAATCCTCCAGACTGAGTAAGGGCACAGGGGCAGTGAGTGTGAACACAGCTTGAATTAGAACTACATAAAACTGAATACGTTTCATCATAATAATAACTGCACTATAAGTACAAGAGCCATGTGCCCACCGCTGCCAATGTCCACACCAGAAACCTGTCATGAGGGACATGATACCCTGACCAGTACGTATACAGATATACTACACTATATCATCAAGTGCAGCGGCTGTCATGTGACCCGCCACGTAACTACTCACATAACACGACGCTCTTTGGCTCGTCTCACACCCGGTCCTCAGGTAAAGCAGCAGCTGTCACCGGGCACGACGGTTATAGTTTGAAAAGTGCAGCACTAAGACACGCAGGCAGGGCACGCAGACATAGAACTCCGCCCACCAACGGTATGGACCAATCACTGACCAGTCCTAACTCTGTACTCGATGCTGATTGGCCCGAGGAAAAGCTTGTTTTACTGTAAAGTTCAAGTCCGAAGTTGAGTTGGCTGAGGTAGCGGCCGGAGCAGGGTGCACCTGCTGGGCGGGGAGGCTGAGCCCAGGCGTACCCCACTGTAATACCTGGGTTATAACTGCTGTCTAGAAAGCTCATATATTCACATGGCGGTTTATTCATGCTGCCTTCCATTGTTTCCCCGTCGCACAAAAACTGTATTGGATTGCCAGTACCTTGCCCTATTAATGGTTACGTCTGTGTGCAGACCTGTGGCAGATCAACATATCAGTTTTACCTGCGGAAACTCTATATTCCCCCCCCCCCCCCATGATATGGGGTGGGGTAGGTCCAAATGAAAAATAGAAGCGAACTGAAGCTAAAAAAAAAATGCAGCGTTTTTCATTGCATTTTGCTGCGTTTTGCTCTGCAGTTTTTCCTCCCTTATTAAATGGGTTGTCCAGTATAACTATTTTTTATAATTTAGGCTTGGGGAGGCGAAAAAAAAAAATTAAAGCATACCTGTCCGCTTGGGGACCCGAAAATTGGAAACCCTATCTGCTCCAAAAGTGGTTACCTGTGAACCCATAGACTATAATGCGTTCTACCAGGTTTCTGATATATTTTAAGTGGAATGGGGGATGGAGTCCCTGAACAGTCACATAACACTAAATGTGACTGCAGCTGAGGCCAAAGACATCCAAGCAGCAAGACTGGACTGAGCTGGAAGGTACCGGGCACCAGGAACAGGTATTTTTTTTTTCACCTCCCCTGGCTTAATTAAAAAAAAAAAAATGCTGGACAACCTGTCAGTTTTCCCGGTATGTGCCCCAGAGCTGGAGCTATCTGTGGTCTTAGTTTCACCGTCAGAAGGGCGTTCATGACAGTCTAGCTACGCTGTGAGGAACGCCCTCCCTGACTGTGCTCGTCCATAGCGCTGTACTGAGGGGGCGTTCCTTACAGTCCAGTGATGACGCAGAGCTGTGAGGAACGACCCCCCCCCCCCCAGTACAAGTCTATGGACGAGCACTGTCAGGGAGGGCGTTCCTCACAGCGCAGCTAGACTGTCACGAACACCCTTCTGACGGTGAACGATGTAACTAAGACCCCCGATATCCCCAGCCCCGGGGCACATACCGATAAAGCTGGCAGTGCGCTGAATTCAGCGCGCTGTCGGCTTTCTAGCAGTATGTAAAACAGCATATACATCCTCTTTAAATCTATAAGGAAAACACTTGTGTTCCCACAGCTAAAATTGACATGCTGTGTTTTACAAAAACGCATGTGTATTTAAAAATGCAGCACTTCTATTTTTTTTTTTTTTTCTCTCTCCTTCCCTCCTGCAATGTGTGGATAGGATTAGCCAGAATCTCATTCACTTTGCTGGTGCTGTGAAACACTGTTTTTTTTTTATGCAATGTGGTGCCTTAGGCTGAAACGCAGCTTTTTTTGCTGCAGTTTTTTGAGCCACAGGCAGGCGTAGTAGATTCAGCTGAAGGGAAAAGTAAAAGAGCTTCCTATATATTTCACATGTAACAGGAAAAAACGCCATGTTTTACAGTACCTGCAAAGTGAATGAGATTCTAGATAATCCCATCCACACATTGCGGGGGAAAAAACCGGCACGGATAAGATACATTTTTGAAAAATGCAGCATGTCAGTTTTACCTGTGGAAACACTTACATTTTGCACATCCATGTTGATTTAATAAGGGAAGAAAAACCACAGAGAAAAACGCTGTGGGAAAAAAACACTATGTGTTTCATCTGCGTTCTGCAACATGTGGCCATAGCCACATAGCCATAGTTTCCATTATACCTACGGAAACACTGATGGTTTCCCTATAGGTTTAATGGAAGCAGAAAGTCAGCAGAGGAAACCTCTGCTGATTTTCTGTGAAAAACAGTGATGCATTTCCGCTGCTCTTTTTCCCACAATGCTTTTTCGGTGCGCCCCGCTACGTGGGGCCTTAGCCTAAAGGTTTTTAGTTTTTTAAATTCAGGCACAGGTAACTTTAAAACAGGGTGATTTGGGACAGACCCCTGATAAGGAACCCCATAAGGATCTGTGGGTGGTTTAGTGTTCCAAATTTACTTAACAGGTTCTCTTTAAATTTGTAGACAATTGATAGTTAAAGGGAGTCTGTCAGCAAAAAAATTGACAATCTAGTCACAGCACCTTGTAGGGCTTCTGAGACGGTTTCCAAATATGTTTGGAATATTTGCTGCTGCTTTGTTCCACCACTTATGCAGGGGAGCAGAGAAGAACTGCTATGTATTATCAGCTGCACTAAACTGAAAGACAGGTCCAGCTAGCATACAAGCAGTGCAGCAATACACACAGCATACCAGCATTGGCCAACACCTGCAAGTGTCCGCAGAACCCATTTTTGAGTGATCTGCTGGTATAGGTAGATCAGTCTCAAAAATGAGTCCTAGTACAGACACACTTACCCAGTGTTGGCTGATGCTCTGACCTATGCTGCTTGTGTGATACCAGGATTTGTCGGTGCCACTCCCAGCATGCCCTTAGGGCCTAAACCTTAGTCAGAATTGTAGCAGACAGCCGTTTGCCATTAGTCCCTCTTAGGTTTACCTGCAGTCCTATGTATAGGTAAAAAACGGGGAAAGCGCCGGATCACAGCGGCTGCGCAAGAACAATCATGGCACTGTTTGGCTAAGCATCAGCCAATCAGTGCTCAGTTTTTTCCCAGCACTCATCCAGCGGAGCAGAGTGCTACCTGAACCTGTCCTTCAGTTCAATGGAACCTCAGACATATTATATTGTATTATACCTGAGCTTACATTGAACTGAAGGACAGGTTCGGGTAGCTGGTAGCACTCTGCTCCGCTGGATGAGTGCTGGGGGAAAAACTGAGCACTGATTGGCTGAGCATCAGCCAATAAGTGCCATGATTGTTCTTGCACAGCTGCCGCATTGACTCTGCGATTCGGCTCTTTTCCCGTAGTTTATCATGGGGAAAGTGCTGGATCACAGGTTAACCTAAGGGGGACTTCTGGAAAAGCTAGCTACTCCGTCTGCAGCCTGCCCTTACATCCCCAATGACCGTGCTGGCACCTGGTACCAAGTGGCCCAGGGCCTGGTATTGGGCCGCGGCCCAGTCATTGGGGACCACTGCTCTACAGCACATACAGAAGTCCACACTGCAAAGTAAATACCCTGAAACCCCTTTTCAAGTCATTAGCATAATTCTAAAACAACAAAATTCAGGACGGAGCCGCTGCAAATGTTACAGACCTATCTGGAAACTGTCTCAGAAGCCCTACAAGTTTCTGTGAGTATATTAATGTCTATTTTCATGCTGACAGACTCCCTTTAAACATTTTTTCAAATATACATGAGTTTTAAAAATTTTCTCTAACTGTCTTAGTGGTGACAGTCTGTTGATTTGATCAGTTGCCAACAAATAAAACCATAAATGCAGCAACTTTTTATGGTCTAAGACTTGTCATAAATCCAGTCATGATTTCCTTGTTGCTATCGGGCATGAACTCTACATGTGGGAGAAGATAACCCAGCCAAAATGAGGAACTTATGATTGGGTTTTTGAGAAATGCCAGACCATAGAAAGCTCTTGCATTTCCAAAAAGAAGTAGCTCAAAATTTTTTTTCTTTTAAATTGTGCTGTTGTGTAAAAGTAGTAAAATGCACAAATAAAACTGTGAGGCCGGGCCCCCACATGGCATAAACACCATGGTGTGGCAGCAGCGGGAAAAAAAACATAGCATTTTACAGTCCCTGCAAAGTGGATGGGACACCTCTGCAGACTTTCTGTGAAAAGCGCTGCAGGGAAAACTGTGATGCGTTTTTATATCAAGAATAGTACCAACAAAAACATCAACTCATCCTGCAAAAATCAAGCCAGCTCCCTTAATAGAAAAATAAAAATGTTATGGCTTTCAGGATATGGTGACACATATGTGTTATTTATTATAGAATGTAATTCTTCAATTTCATAATCCAATCTTTCTAACTGATGTGAAACACCCATGAAGTCAATATGGTCCCAACACCCCAGATGACTTCCTTGAGGGTTGTTTCCTATGTTTTGGCAGTTCAAGGCTTCATCAAACCTGACATGGTGCCTGAAAAACACCCTAATAAAATCAAGGCCCTAAAATCCATAAGATGCTCCTTCATTTCTGAGGACTGTGTTCCAGTGAAGTAGCACACTAAGGTCATATATGGCATATTTCTACAAACTGCAGAATCAAGGTAATATGAGTTTTGTTTTGCTCTTAACCCTTGCTGTGTTATAGACCAAAATGGAAAATCTGTAAAAATGAGAGTTCAAGTTCCTAAATGTTGTGATGAAAAATTTGAGGGGTATAGTTTCCAAAATTGGGTTGCATATGGTGGTTTTTCAGTTATAAGGGCCGCTAGAGCCCCATGTTGTGGAAAAGCTACTTTTTTTTTTTTTTTTTGAGACAAGGCTAGGAATGAATTGAGCAGACGGTAGAAGTATAAGAGTTTCCTATATGTTTCCCATTCCTTCTGTCGCCACTATTAGGTTTAGCTCAAAAACACGCTGCAAAATCTGCAACAAAAAAAGTGTTTCCACAATGTGGGGCCTCAGCCTTTAAGGGGTATTCACATGTAGGAATTTGCTGAATTTGTCAAGCATAAAATTTCGGCTTCTGGAATTTGAAGCTGATTATTTTTTTTTTGCTTGTCAAAAACAGACCAGGGTTTTGATTCTGAAGCAGAACTTGGGGAAGAGTACCACTATATTTTGCCTTTATTGGGCAGGGCCAAATCCCGCATCGAATTCCATGCAGACTGAAAAGGTGTATTTTTTTCACCTCCCATTTATTTCAATGGGAGTACTCGGGTAGAATCCACCTGAAGAACGAGCAGGACGCTTAATTTTTCCATAAAGCTAAAAAAAAAAATTCAGCTACTGCCTCACATTGAAATGAATGGGAGGCAGATTTCAGGCGAAATCTGTGTCAAATTCCTACGTGTGAACACCCCTTTAACCCCTTCACGCATTCTCACGTACATGTACGTGGGAGAATGTGGTTAGTTACCGCATCCTCACGTACAGGTACGTGACGGTGATCGAGCGGGCTCAGAAGCAGAGCCCGTGCGATCACCGCGGGAGCCCGGCTGTATTTGACAGCCAGGCTCCCGCTGCAACAGCAGGGACCAGTGATAACACCGATCCCCGCTGTTTAACCCTTAATATGCCTCCTTCAAACATGACCGCGGCATCCAAGGGTTTCCGCCATCTTGCCGCCCCCCTGGCACCCCCGCGGCGAGATCGGGGGGTGCCGATATCTATAATCTGCAGCCTGGGGTCTGCCAAGTGACCCCAGGCTGCCTGGAGACCCCACTACCTGGTTGATCCTGCCGAGACCTGCGGAAGTCAGCGCTGTGTTTCCATAGCGCTGACTTCCTGTATAGACTGCAAGACACGTGTATGCTCGTGTCTTGCAGTCTATAGTATGAGCCAGAGATCACAGCATCTCTGGCTCAGGTGTCCTAATGGGACACATGAAAAAGTGAAAAAATAAATAAATAAAGTATGTGAAAAAAAATTAATAAAAGAATAAAGCCCCAAAAATTCCCTTTTCCTATATAAAATGAATTATATAAAAAATAAACCTAAAAATTTATAAAAACAATACATATTTGGTATTGCGCGTCCGTAACAACCTGTACAATAAAACTGAAACCATATTTAATGTACACAGTGAACATCGGGGAAAAAAAACGCCAAAAGTAATGATTTTTCGCCATCTCACCTTACAAAATATGCCATAAAAAGTGATCAAAAAGTCATATGTACCCCAAAACTGTACCAATAAAAAGCACAGGTTGTCCCGCAAAAAATAAGCCCCAAACCAACTCTCTAAACTGAAAAATAAAAATGCTATGCATCTTAGAAGATGGTGATGCAAAAAAAATTGATTTATGTCCCCAAATGGGTTTTTCTTCTGCAAAATTGGTATTGCATAAAAAAACAGTATAAATGAGGTATCACCGTAATCGTACCGACCCGCAGAATAAAGATAACATGTTACTTATGCTCTACGCTGCATAGTGAAAAATTTAAACGGTAAAACGCAGAATTGATGGGGTTGTTTTTTAATCCACCAAGAAAGAGTTAATAAAATTTATTTAATAAGTTGTAAGCACCTAAAAATGATGTCATTAAAAAATACATCTCATACTGCAAACAACAAGCCCTCATATGGCTACATCGCCAGAGAAATAAAGAAAATATAGCTCGTACAATGTGAAGACAAAAACCCCCAAAAAAATAGCCAAATCATTAGAGCATAACTGGCTGCGGCAGGAAGGGAATGTATAAACTGTGCGAGCATATATGAGGGTACAAACCAGATTTAGAGTTTACGAGGGATAATAAACCAGAAGTGACCCCCCCAATAATAGGAACTACTGGGGAAATAGTAGGGAATTTAGTGTACCCAATGTTCTACGCACAGCTTACATATTCACTTTTCCCCATCCGCTGTGCAGTCACGTCTGGGATACTAATGCTCATTACATCCCTTGATAAATTCTTTGAGGGGTGCACTTTTCAAAATGGGGTCATTCCACTTTACTGGTACTTTAGAGGCTCTGCAAACATGACATGGCATCCAGATCCCAAACATCTGAATCTGCGCTCCAAAAGCCACATAGCGCTCCTTCCCTTCTGTGCCCTATTGTGTTCCCAAACTGCAGTTTATAACCACATGTATTACAGTTGTCGTACCCAGAATAACATACTTAATGTCATATGTGGGTATAAACTCCTGTTTGGGCACAGCCGGGCACAGAAGGGAAGGAGCGCTATTTGGTTTTTGGACGCCATTGCACTTTTGCAGAGCTGAAATGCCAGTACAGTGGAATCCCATGACATGTCACCCCATTTTGGAAACTACACCCCTGAAGGAATTTATCCTGGGGTGCAGTGAGCATTTTTAACCCCCAAGTGTTGCTATAATTTATTATCCGTAAATGAATACGCAGCTGATGGTGAAAGGTGAAAATGACAATTTACCCAGGAATACGACATTTCAGTGCGTAATATGTTGTGCCCGGCTTGTATCAGAGATGAACGCTCCAAAAGCTGTTGTGCCCGAGATCCCCGCTCACCAGTTTTTGGAGTGTGTGTCTGTGCAGACATAAACTGGGCACAACATATTGGGCACTGAAATGGCGTATCTATAGAAAAATTTCATTTTTAACTTTTCATTATCAGCTGCGCATTCATTTCTGGAAATTAAAAGAATGCA
The DNA here is from genome assembly GCA_947044405.1 of Leptodactylus fallax. Taxonomy (NCBI): domain Eukaryota; kingdom Metazoa; phylum Chordata; class Amphibia; order Anura; family Leptodactylidae; genus Leptodactylus; species Leptodactylus fallax. Next base: position 2,719,773 of record CAMRHE010000241.1, on the reverse strand, counting down.
ACACTTAAGGGTTAATAATGCTCGCTACCCCACTTGATAAATCCCTTGAAGGGTGTAGTTTCCAAAATGGGGTGACATGTCTGCGGATTCCACTTTACTGGCAATTCATGGGCTCTGCAAAAGTGGCATGGTGTCCAAAAAGCAAACTGTGCTCCAAAAACCAAAATAGCGCTCCTTCCCTTCTGTGCCCGGCTGTGCCCAAACAGCAGTTTATACCCACATATGGCATTAAGTACGTTATCCTGGGTACACCAGTGTCATACATGTGGGCATAAACTGTCATTTGGGCACACAGCAGGGCGCAAATGTGAAGGAGCGCTATGTGCTTTTGGAGCGCATATTTAGATTGTTGTTTTTTTGGACGCCATGTCACATTTGCAGAGATCCTAAAATTGCCCCTACAAAATGGGGGTCACTTCTTGGGGAATTCCAATTTACTGGCACCTCCAGGGCTCTGCAAAAACAACATGGCGACGAGAAAGTACTCCAAAAGCTAAAAAAACACAGTGCTCCTTCCCTTCTGAGCCCTGCTGTGTGCCCAAGCAGCAGTTTATACCAACATATATAATTTTTTTACCCCGGGATAGCCCACTTAATAGTTTTAGGAGTTCATGTCTCTGATGCCACAAAGTGGCCGCAACGTACTAGGCACTAAAATTGGATATTTCTTTAAAAACTTTAATTTTCACTTCGTACATTAATTTTTGGGAAGCATTTTTAGGCTCAAAATCATAATATCCCTTGATACATTCCTTGAGGGATGTAGTTTCTAAAATGGGGTCACTTTTAGGGGGTTTCCACTGTATTGGTACTTTAGGGGCTCTGCAAATGCGACATGGCACCTGAAAACTATTCCAGCCACATCTGCGCTCCAAAAGCCAAATAGCGCTCTTTCCATTCTGAGCCCCACCATGTACCCATACAGCAGATTACAACCACATATGGGGCATTTCTGTGTTCAGAAGAAATTGTGCAACAAACTGTGGGGAGTTTTTTCTTCTTTAACCACTTGCAAAAATTAAAAATATGCCACTAAATTCACGGTTTATTGGAAAAAAAGTAATTTTACATTTTTACGTCCCTAAGTCAATAAAATCTGTGAAACAGGTGTGAGGTCAAAATGCTCACTATACCCCTAGATAAATTCTATGAGGGGTGGTAGTTTTCAAAATGGGGTCTCTTTTTGGGGGTTTACATTGTATTGGTACTTTAGGGGCTCTGCATATGCGACATGGCACCTGAAAACTATTCCAGCAAAATCTGCCCTCCAAAAGCTAAATAGCGCTCTTTCCATTTTGAGCCCTGCAATTTACCCATGCAGCAGATTACAACCACATATGGGGCATTTCTGTGTTCAGGAGAAATTGTGTAACGAACTTTGGGGAGCTTTTTCTCCTTTGTCCTCTTGTGAAAATGAAAGATTTGGGGCTAAATTGACGGTTTATTGGAAAAAAAAAAAGTAATTTTTCATTTTAATGTCCCAATGTTAATAAAATTTGTGAAACAGCTGTAGGGTCAAAATGCTCACTATACCCCTTGATATGTTCTGTGAGGGGTGTAGTTTTCAAAATGGGGTCACTTTTAGGGGGCTTTCACTGTATTGTTACTTTGGGGGCTCTGCAAATGCGACATGGCACCTGAAAACTATTCCACCAAAATCTGCCTTCCAAAAGCCAAATAGCGCTCTTATCATTCTGAGCCCTGCCATGTACCCAAACAGCAGATTACGACCACATATAGGGTATTGCCGTGTTCAGGAGCAATTGTTTTGCAAACTGTGGGGTGCGTTTTCTCCTTTAACCCCTTGTGAAAATGAAAACTTTGGGGACAAAGTAACATTTTGGTAATGTTTCATTTATACATCCCAGTGTTAGCAAAATCTGTGAAACGGCTGTAAGGTCAAAATGCTCACTATACCCCTTGATGAATTCTGTGAGGGGTGTAGTTTCCAAAATGGGGTCACTTTTTGGGGTTTTCCTTTGTATTGGTACTCTAGGGGCTTTGCAAATGAGACATGGCACCTGAAAACTATTCCAGCAAAATCTTCTTTTCAGATGCCCAGTGTCGCTCCTTCCCTTCCGTGCGCTGCCATTCGATCAAACATCAGTTTACACCCACTTGTGGGGTATTTCCGTGCTCCGGAGAAATTGCATAACAAACTGTGAGATGCATTTTCTCCTTTAACCCTTTGTGAATGTGTTAATTTTAGGGCTAAATTAAGGAATTAGTGGGAAAAAATTAAATGTCTAAATTTCACCTCCATATTGTTTTAATTCCAGTGAAATGCTTAAAGGGTTAACAAACTTCCCAAATGTTATTTTGAATTATTTGAGGGGTGCAGTTTTGAAAATGGGGTGATTTATGGGGGTTTCTAATATATAGGCCATTATAATCCTCTTCAGAACTGAAGTGGTCCCTAAAAAATTAGTTTGGGAAATTTTCTTGTAAATCTGCAAAATCGCTGTTACACTTGTAAGCCTTCTAACATCCAAAATAAATTACAGGACGATTAAAAGATGATGCCGATATATAGCAGAGATATGGCAGAGAATATGTATTAATGTATTTGGGTGGTATGACTATCTGTCTGAAAAGCAGAGCATTTCACATTCTGAAAATTGCGGTTTTTTTTTCAAAATTTCCATCAAATTTCCAATTTTTTTTTATAAATAAATACAAAAATATTCATTAGTGTTTACCACTAACATGAAATACAATGTGTCACGAAAAAACAATCTCAAAATCACTTGTGTAAGTTAAGTTGTCTCAAAGTTATTGTCATATAAAGTGACACATGTCAGTTTTGAAAAACGAGGCCTGGTCCTTAACGCACTTTTGGGCTCGGTCCTGAAGGGGTTAAAGCCAGTTCACCAACTGAATTGGCCCCTGAAAAAAAAAAATTCAAACTTGCTTCTTGCATCCTTAACCACCTGCTCGGCTCGGTAAAAGACTTGTCCAGTTACTTTTACATCTTGACATCAGCCTTATTGCTAAGCACTGGAGACAAAACTCTTCGCATCTATTGTGAATCTATATACCAGAATCAGGGACCCTAGGACTCTAGAACGTTTTACTGCTCTCCTAAACAATGATGAGGAGAAAATTCAGGCTATTTTGTGACCCTGGAATACATTCTTGGCGCTTTATGATCTATAGAAGAGTGTGGGCTTATTCTTACTAATCTACTGACTGTATCCGTCCTGGTAATTCATGGACTTCTCATGTCTTTCCTTCATCTTTGTCTCGTGTAGAATTTGTCTTACATAGTGGTTTCTGTAATACTGCTATTTTTCTTGTTATAACCCATTATTTGTTTTGCTTTTTTTTTTTTTTTTTATATATATATGCCATCACATTGCTATGTTTATAATTCTATTTTGGTAAAAAATTACAATAAAAAAAAACATATGGTGAGTGAGCAGCGCAGTTTGCAGCATGTCAGCAATGCCTGGAGCTGTTCACCTGCAGTCGCATCTCTGCTCAGTTTTAGAATAGGTCATCCATTGTCGATTAAACCCTTTACATTAGTAATGCAGAAAAAAATATACAAATCTGGGCAATAGCACAATGTTACTGACCTGTCCTGGCCGTGTGACGTCTTTTTTTTTTTTTTGATGTTGTTTTTTTAACGGACATCACATGGCAGCATTAATTTCACTGTCAGCGTGTCAGTGAATGGGGGCTATTCACTTGACCGTTATTTTGTCACGGACTGTCAAAGTATTGTTCATGTCCTGTTTTTGACATTTTTATTGATTTTACATATTGAATACATATGTAGTATAAACTATTACTATTTTTTGAACTATTTTTTTATCAAAAATTAAAATTTATGCACCATACATAAACATATAAAACATTTACACCCAATTAACAACATAGTGCAACCCTTCTCCCCCCCCCCCCCCCTCCAGTGTAATCTATAAGTAGTTCACGGACAAAAGAGTAAAATTGGTTTACAGTTAAACAACTATCTATTGTAGTCATTTTTGGTAAACAATGTTTCTGGTTTTACCTTCAGGTGCATATATGAAAAGATTTTTGGGGTTACCCACTCTAGAGCAAGCAACGTATAACTGTCCATGTGAAAAACACGGGCTCTCCAAATTAACGCCGGCTTCTTTAAGTGATTTGACCTTGTGCTTTGTTTATAGTCATAGCAAATGCAAGTCGGATTGGGAACTGCAGAAGCTTAAAATTGAAGGGTATGTCGCTTGGTAGCAAAGGAATACGCGGAATGAAAACATTTGCTCCCTTAGAGTTTCCCATAAGAATAGTGGCTTCAATAACATTGGGCATGAGACTTTTAAGGCACAATCTTGTGCCGTTACACATTTTTGGTGGGTCAAGGTTCCGAAGCAAAATTATTGTGGCTCCTATTTTTAAAGTGAGCTTATGCAGTGGCATTCCAGGAGGCTCCAAAGAATTCAAGAATTCCAATGGATACATGGAACGCTTGTTCACTCTCCATGACTGAATCAATGGACATGTATGTGGTCGCTAGCCCAGGCAGCCTTCCCTGAATTAGTAGATTTATGGAGCTGACACTATTATTTTTAGGCGCTATGACTGCACATTCACAAAGCCACTGATGGTTGTTAAAATTGTTACAAATATCAGGGAAAGCTTGGTCAATAAGCTCCATTACCGAAGATGTAATTTCACAAAAATCTTCCGGAAAGGAAATGAGACCAGTAGTGGAATCAGTAGGGAACCTATCATTTCCAAGGCATAGCTGGTGTGTAAATTTGTCCTCAGTTGTATTTCCCATCAAATCGATTTGGTGCTGGTAAACCTAATTCTATTAGAGTTTTACTATTGATAGATATGCACCTTTCTTCTAACATCAAGAGGGCTTTGTTGAATATGTCAGCAGTGAAATTTAAGTCTAAGTCTGGATTAACTCTCCTTTGCACGCTAAGAATATCTTCACTAAGATATTCTTTGTATTTGTCCCAAAGCACGCAGGGATTGGAAGGTGCGCAGGTTGTAATTATTATAGCGAACAGGTCTCTTAGTTGAGGTGGAAAGCGAGTGACAGATGATTCCTGCAATGTCATGTCCCAGTGTTGATCGTCTTCGATCAGACCACGCTTTTGGCATGCTTCCCTGTAAGTTTGACACAGCTCTCCAACTATTTTCAAATCTGTGAAAGAAGTTGGCTCACGGACAGTGTGAAGCAGTAATCGGAGGTAGTAACACTCTGCGTTGTTTGGATGCACTGTATACACACGTCCAAGAGCATCACTGGAACGTCGGTCCCATCCTGGGACCCTTGCACCTTGTTTCCTCTTGCAAAATACTTTTCTCGATTTTATTCCATGTATAATATTTTGGAACATCTGAATATAATAGTCATTGCAAATTGATCTGCTTGACATAGGAGAAAGAAAGCTGTCAATGTTGTATTGGGTGGTCGAGCAGCTCTTTCCTCTGCATTCTTGCGAGTAAAATAAACTCGTCCATTTTCAAGATGGACACTGAGATGAACTACAGTCGGATGTCTTTCATGGATGGGAAAATTTAGTAATTGCCACGCGGCTTCATTACTACTTAAATACCTTCCCATCTGATACAGCATAATCTCATCAAATGTACATTTTGGATTCTCGAGCTGGAAAACTGCCATATCACTGCCCTTGTTAACATATTTGCAAATGTATTTAATTGACTTAACAGAGTTACAATATTCTACTTTAATGTGTGCATCAAACATTTTTGAAAGCAGTGGAGAGTAAGGTATGACCAATCGATTATCTATTTCAAGATCTGTGTTTTGTTTAACCCGTTTTAATCTGATTGTTGCAGTATATCCTCCCTGTTCAGGTTTCTGTCTTCTGTAAAGAGGATAACCATCATTATTATTATTATTATTTTTTATCATTGTTTATATAGCATCATTAATTCCATGGTGCTTTACATTTGCAGATTTACATACAGTACACCAGATATACAAAACAGATAATACAACCAGTGACCAACTGGCACAGTGGGATAGAGGGCCCTGACCGCAAGGGCTTACAATCTATGAGGGAAGAGGGATAGAGACAGAAGATGAGGGGAGAGGTTGTACAGATGGTGGTGTGGTGACAGTAGTGTTATTGGAGGTTGTAGGCCTTCCTGAATAGATGAGCCTTCAGGGCCTTCTTGAAGCTCGTGATTGTGGGGGTCAGTCTTATGTGTCTTGGTAGTGAGTTCCAGAGTATGGGGGATGCACGGGAGAAGTCTTGGAGACGATTGTGTGAGGAGCGGATGAGAGCAGAGCGGAGTAGGAGGTCTTTGGAGGATCGGAGGTTACGTGCGGACAGGTAGCGGGAGATTAGGTCGGAGATATATGGAGGGGACAGATTGTGGATGGCTTTATATGTCAGCGTTAGTAGTTTGAGCTCTATTCGCTGGGCGATGGGTAGCCAGTGGAGGGATTGGCAGAGGGGAATGGCCGATGAAGAACGGGGGGGAGAGGTGTATTAAGCGAGCAGCACAGTTTAAGTTGGACTGGAGGGGGGCGAGAGTGTTTGCTGGGAGGCCATGGAGAAGGGTATTACAGTAGTCTAAGCGGGAGATTATGAGGGTGTGGACTAGCATCTTTGTAGTTTCAGGGGTGAGGAAGGAGCGGATTCGGTGGATGTTCTTGAGTTGGAGGCGGCAGGAGGTGTTGAGGGTTTGAATATGAGGCTTGAAGGATAGGTCAGAGTCTAGGGTTATCCCAAGGTAGAGGGCCTGTGGGACTGGGGTGAGAGTGGTTCCATTAATTTTGATATATGGGTCAGGTAAGGGGGTCATGCGTGGAGGGGTGAAAATTATGAACTCCGTTTTCTCCATGTTGAGTTTGAGAAAGCGGGAGGAGAGAAAGGAGGCTACGGCTGCTAGACATTCTGGGACTCTGGACAACAGGGAGGTAATGTCTGGACCAGAGAGATATATTTGGGTGTCGTCAGCATAGCAGTGATAATGGATGTTTGTGTTTGTACAATCAAGTTGCGAGGATACTTTGTAATACATTTTCCTTCCTTCATACATGGCGATCTTGGGTTAAGTGGCCCACATGGACCATGGATCATATTTTTAGAAATAGTTAGAAAAAGTACCGGATCCTCTTCTGGGTTTGGAAGCTCAGCAGAAATAACACTGTCAATTTGATCAGGGCATATCTTATTCTTTAGCCATATTAGTAAGTGAGCATGTGGAAGACATCTTTTTTGCCACTCAATTGAATACATTCAACACTGACTTTCACCAAAAATGTAACACTTTGTAATTACGTCCATGAGCTTGATCAGTTTTTGTTTAAAAACCCTTGCTATTAAATCATGTCGATCAGAGGGGCCCTGACCATTCAGAAGCTCTTCCTTTATCTCTGGCCAAGTTGGATTACGTGTAACTGTAATAAATCAGGACGACCATAAATCCAAACATATGTCATGGCGTCCTGAGCATACTGATGCATATGTCTGGGACTTCCAGTAAATGTAGCTGGTAAAATAAACATACGCCAAATGTCAGCCACGTTGCCATCATTAGCAACAGCATCCCTTAAATGTATTCATCCACTCTAAGTTTTTGTTGGTTCAAATGTATGTACAAAAGATGCTCACTTTCCACCTTGGCATACATACAGTGCCTTGCGAAAGTATTCGGCCCCCTTGAACTTTTCAACCTTTTGCCACATTTCAGGCTTCAAACATAAGGATATAAAATTTTTATTTTTTGGTGAAGAATCAACAAGTGGGACACAATCGTGAAGTAGAACGAAATTTATTGGTTATTTTAAACTTTTGTAAAAAATAAAAAACTGAAAAGTGGGGCATGCCAAATTATTCGGCCCCCTTAAGTTAATACTTTTGTAGCGCCACCTTTTGCTGCGATTACAGCTGCAAGTCACTTGGGGTATGTCTCTATCAGTTTTGCACATCGAGAGACTGAAATTCTTGCCCGTTCTTCCTTGGAAAACAGCTGGAGCTCAGTGAGGTTGGATGGAGAGCGTTTGTGAACAGCAGTTTTCAGCTCTTTCCACAGATTCTCGATTGGATTCAGGTCTGGACTTTGACTTGGCCATTCTAACACCTGGATACGTTTATTTGTGAACCATTCCATTGTAGATTTTGCTTTATGTTTGGGATCATTGTCTTGTTGGAAGATAAATCTCCGTCCCAGTCTCAGGTCTTTTGCAGACTCCAACAGGTTTTCTTCCAGAATGGTCCTGTATTTCACTCTATCCATCTTCCCATCATTTTTAACCATCTTCCCTGTCCCTGCTGAAGAAAAGCAGGCCCAAACCATAATGCTGCCACCACCATGTTTGACAGTGGGGATGGTATGTTCAGGGTGATAAGCTGTGTTGCTTTTACGCCAAACATATCGTTTTGCATTGTGGCCAAAAAGTTGGATTTTGGTTTCATCTGACCAGAGCACCTTCTTCCACATGTTTGGTGTGTCTCCCAGGTGGCTTGTGGCAAACTTTAAACAAGACTTTTTATGGATATCTTTGATGGCTTTCTTCTTGCCACTCTTCCATAAAGGCCAGATTTGTGCAGTGTACGACTGATTGTTGTCCTATGGACAGACTCTCCCACCTCAGCTGTAGATCTCTGCAGTTTATTCAGAGTGATCATGGGCCTCTTTGCTGCATCTCTGATCAGTCTTCTCCTTGTTTGAGATGAACGTTTAGAGGGACGGCCGGATCTTGGTAGATTTGCAGTGGTCTGATACTCCTTCCATTTCAATATGATCGCTTGCATAGTGCTCCTTGGGATGTTTAAAGTTTGGGAAATCTTTTTGTATCCAAATCCGGCTTTAAACTTCTCCACAGCAGTATCATGGACCTGCCTGGTGTGTTCCTTGGTCTTCATTATGCTCTCTGCACTTTAAACAGAACCCTGAGACTATCACAGAGCAGGTGCATTTATACGGAGACTTGATTACACACAGGTGGATTATATTTATCATCATCAGTCATTTAGGACAACATTGGATCATTCAGAGATCCTTACTGAACTTCTGGAGTGAGTTTGCTGCACTGAAAGTAAAGGGGCCGAATAATATTGCTCGCCCCACTTTTCAGTTTTTTTATTTTTTTACAAAAGTTTAAAATAACCAATACATTTCTTCCACTTCACAATTGTGTACCACTTGTTGTTGATTCTTCACCAAAAAATTAAAATTTTATATCTTTATGTTTGAAGCCTGAAATGTGGCAAAAGGTTGAAAAGTTCAAGGGGGCCGAATACTTTCGCAAGGCACTGTATCAACTATAAATTTATGAAAAAGTAGCCTACATTGTAAAATGTGGTTAGAAGACCCATGTCTGAGCATTATTTGGTAGGCATAAAAGTCCATAGCTGATATTTTTTTTATTGGTTGGCCTAGCAGTCTTGGGATCAGTCTGTGTTAGATGAAAGTGATAGCCATCTTGGCCATTCCAAAATATTATCGGATATTGCAGAGCATCATATGATCTATGTGTTTCTGCAATACTTTGAAGATTGTCGCTCTGTCGCTGAATAATTATATCTTGGCTTTGAAAGTCCTGTCCAACCAGTACAATAGCTACTTCGTTAACAGTGGGAGAATTAAATCGCCTTTCATGCTCACCAAACTGAGTCTTGTCTGCTCTCGTTACAACTTGATATTCATCACGTGGCATTCTTTCTAAGGCTGTTTTGAAAAGGTTTACTAACTGATTGTGCTGATGGAAAAATCTTTGCAAATTCAACACAATCTCTTTTTTTTGTCTCAAGTATAGCTTCACAACGTCTATCAGCTTGCATTTGTTCGTCTCCCAAAAAATAAATTTGTAAAAACTTTGGATCTTCATTTGCTACAGAAAGCATTGAACCGATTTTGTGATATATTTGGCCCTGGACTTTAAAAGTTGGCATAAATCCTGCTTCCTGGAGTCCAGCTATCGTACCAAAGGATGTCATCTGGAAAGATGAATTGTATCTCCTCATATTTTGCAGAAAATGCTTTGACTCGGAAGTTGTTCCTGACATGTATGAAAGAAGTGATTCAGGATGTAGATCTAAAGGTGGCAAACTGACTTTGCCATTTGAGCAGCACATACCAGGCGATTCCAAGTTAAACTTTGCTTGACAATATTTGCATATTCTGTCTTTGTCAATTATGACTTTCTGATGTGACCTATAGTCTTGAATTGGGTTGTAGTGAAATGCTTCCAAACACAAATCAGCCTGCCTACATCTTTGCACAAATTGCATATGTCGTATGCGGTAGTTTTCAGAACGTTCATCCTTTTTGTTCAGATGTTTCCATATTCCTTGCTTCAACCTGCCTTATCCGATTCTTGTGAAGACGATATTCCCGTTGCTCTGATGTCTCAGCAGCCGGCAATCACAGTTTTATCATGGTTGTGCAGGGGGTTTGGAGTATTTTCTACTTATGGTTGCTGCTCTGCTCGTCTTCCTACAGAATCTCAACCGTAAACTATTTAAGGTCATGACTTAGCGTATCTGGGATGTGACATCATAGCTGGTATTATTATGAGCTTATATCATGAAACACATTAAAGTCTATAACTACTGTAACTAGGACTTACCTTATTTAGGTTCTGGTGGGTGCCCGTGATGTGAACCTTTTGCTGGGTCAGACGGCAGATTGAAACTCTTCTGGGTGCTGAGGACCAATACTTCCTTGCGGGGTTACTGGTGGGGTCAGGAGATGTTGTACTCTGTGCTTCATTTTGTCTATTACAGGCTCCTGGTGACATGGAGGATCCGATCTGCTGCAATATTCCTTACAACCTCAGGCTGTTCTTCTAAGTGCCCCGGTGGTTACACACTTGGGTCCAGGCGTAGACAGTGACACCAATACTTGTAATGAGGAGCAGAAGACAATGGCCATGGGCACAGGATTGTTCTTATATGGCCACACTGCTGTATCCGAAATAATCAGAAAACACCATAAATATCATAAACCAGAAAGATCACAAATTATCAATACCCCAATGAAGATACAATGTCTTCTTCTGGATGATCAGACCCCTCCCTGTAATATCAGTGCCCCCCACACCCACCCCATTAGGGTTGTCAAAGTAAATGGGAAGTAAAGTCAATGGTAAGTACCAGTGTCTACATGTCTGTGGGTCCTGGACCGGAACCGGGTCAGAGGTTCAGAAGAGGCCGCAGCTCTGCTGAGGATCCTTTCTGGGGAAGCCTGTGATCCTGCCATTCTGCAGGCAGGATATCAGATGATCTCTCATCTTCTCATGCTTGAATGTCGCTGTGGGGTCACCATCATCTGCCAGAAGCTCAAAGGCAAATACCTCACAGTCATAGCCTAGCCATTCCTCTGCTGATCTACATTGAGGAATCTCAGGTGTTTCAGGGGGCTCATGGACCACTTCACTGTAGATAATTTTTATCTGCTCCCGGATTGATGGTTGATGCTGTTGGCCACCAGTATGATTTTTGAAGCTGGTTGTCAGCCAGTGCACCCTGTTCTCGTAGTGGATCTGCACAGCCTTTTGTAGTGCACTGTATCCTGGGAAGAGAAGAACGACGGCGGGCTGCAGGCCATCAAAGTCCTCAAACTGATTGTGTAGGAGTTCCTGGGCCTTATTGATGATTTTTACGGATATAAAAAAAAAATTAACACGCATGCAAAAATAAAAACATAAAAATAAAGCCCTATGTGTCACCGAAAAAAGACGCAGAATTAGTTGAATAACCCAAATGATAAAATTGTTACAGCCCTCAAAACTGAACACACGAAAAAACCCAAAATTGTGTCTGGTCCTGGACCAGAAATTGGCCCGATACTGAAGTGGTTAATGATAGATATGTCAGTCTTGCGACAACCTGTTTAGATTGCAAAGATTTCATTATAAATCTTCAAGTAACCCAGTTGAGTAGAGCGGCAAATTCCTGAGAAAAGTCATCAGCCATGCTAATACCGCAAAACTGATTATGTAAAATATTACAAATTATTTCTCTGTCTAAAATTGAGATCAATCATTGGCAAAGCATAAGAAGAAAGTAAAGCTCAGTGTTGGTCAGTTTTAGACATTTTGTTAAAAGGGATCTCAGTTTTAAACAATCCCTACTTATAAAAAGGTCATTTGACAATAAGAGACTCTCTGTGTCTCCCCTTGCTTTAACCTCCAGCGATCAGCTGTAATCTCTGGTGGAATACACAATAAGTGCTCACTTTTCCTGCAGCGAAACTGAGACAATCTAAGTAGCGGTGTCCACCATCAGGGCACGGAAGTGCTGCCACCAGATGCTTCAGGATTCATGCGTTTACTGCTATTTCCCGGAATGCCTGTACTTTCCCATTAGAAACAATGAAAGTCCATGTGCAATCCCCAATTAGTGGTAAATGTATGTGTCCAGGAGCACCATATGGCAGCACCCTTAGGGTAGTGACACACTATGCATCTGGATGTAGCTATATTCTTAGGCCACTGGAAATATTTTTACTTTAATGTAAAGCTGCATTCACATGGTGTGTTTTTTTGTGCAAAAACACACTATTATACAGAATAATGGCCCCTTCACAAGGTATAATGGCCCATAGTTGCCCCTTCACACGGCATAATATTCTAACGAATTTTCGCCACTCATTAGCTATTATTATACTGTGCGGTCTCTTCAGACCCCAGAGTATAATAAGCGGAGGCCCCAGGGAGGTGATCAAACATAAAAAAATCTGTGTTACTCCGTAGCGGCTCTCTGTTCTCTTCGTTATTTCTGCCTGATGTCAGCGACCACTGATTGGGTCTCAGGGGTCATATCAGCGTCATTATGCGTCATCACGCCGACGTGACCCTTTGAGACCCTATCAGCAGTCTCTTACATCAGGCAGAAGTCGAAGACAGCAGGGAGTTGCTCCGGAGCACAGCAGAGGTGAGTAACATTATATTTTGTTTGATCACCTTTCCTCGGCCTCCGCTTATTATAGTCTGGGGTCTGAAGAGACCCCACAGTATAATAATAGCAGCTTCGTTTGGGCCATGTTTGGTCCGAATGAAACTGCTGGGCGAGAACTCATACTGTCGTGCCAGGGAAATAAGCCTCACCGGGGATTGCCGACCCCTGGTGTAGAATGACTGAGTGTAGAATGCATTATCTAGGGGCATGACTGTTGATCTATCAATACCACGCACTCAATGTACTGTGGATTTACATATGTATGTCATATAATGGAATGGATAGTTGAGGAGTGGGAGTAAAAAGTTACCTATATCACAATATCCTGCCTATCTGGGTGAGACACCAGCATTGAGGTGAAGGTGGTGGATGTATGGGGACGATAGTTTCACATACAATACTGAGCTACTACCATTACTTTTGAGGTCCCCACATGAAATCTTTTAAATACTTACCAATAAAAGTTACATTTCAGGGTGCGTTCACACTTGCGCCTGGAGTCTGTCCGCCGTGAATCCGACCTAAATGTCAGAAGAAAGGATTGGGAAAGGTTTGAAACTGTTTGTTTAAAAACCCATTCACTTCCAATGGACTTTTAAAGCAATGCGCAGGTGTCCCATTACAGGCTCTGTGTCACGAAACCGTTTTTTTTGGTTGGAAACAAAGTCTGACATGCAGGACTTTGTGTCCGACCGAAAAAAAACGGCTTCGCGGCGCAGAGGCTGCAATCGGACACCTGCGCATTACTTTAAAAACCCATTGAAGTGAATGGGTTTTTAAACAAACCGTTTAAAACTTTTCCCAATCCTTTTTTCTGACATTTAGGTCAGATTCACGGCAGACGGACTCCGGGCGCAAGTGTGAACGAAGCATTAGTTAGATCTCTACCTTCTGTGCTGAAAAGAAGCATGTAATAAGCAGGTAGCACAAAAAACACAGAAGTCTATCGTGTAACAGTAGTGGAAATGATGAATAGATGTTGGGTGCAGAGCAGAGGATCGCCTGTAATACCGAATATGGACAAGAGGGCAGAAACCGGTATAGAAAAGTGGACAAAATAATACAAATTATACAAATGATGCAGAATTTATACACAAAGCACCAAATGCATCGATTAGTGCACATGTAGAATGGCAGGATTTAGTGTATGGAGGAAGCCAGACATCGAAACGATTGAGCTACTTTGGTTCATGTTGGCTCCGCCTAACCAGCAATCGGCAGATATCACAGGGGTTGGACCGACACCAACTGGACACTGATGGCATAGTCAAGCAATATATGTTAATCACGTCATTTTGTTTAAGTGCCACTTCTTGGCGAGCGGCTGCAGTTTCTTCCTCTGCCGCCTCAGTGCCCGTCTTCTGCTGTGATGCTCCTGTTCTGGCTGCACATTGGCACTGAGTTGCTAAGATGATGTAAGTTTAAAGGGAATTGTCCTGCCATGCCATGCCTGGTGATTGTGGTCCATACCCTGTATTTCTAGGCTCTAATTTCCTGTGCTATTGCATACCTCCCAACCTTCAGATGATTAAAAGGAGGACAAACGTATAACCCATGCCCCTAACTCCATCCATGCCCCCTGTTGCTCCGTCCAGTCTATAGTGGTCCTGAGACAGTATAACGTGCTTTTAATGGTCCCGACATGATATAATGCCCCCTTGGGCCCCCCACACAGTATAACATCCTACCAGTGGCCTCCACACAATACAATCCCCCCTCCCCATATCTGCACACAGTATAATGCCCCCTTGTGGCTTCCACAGTGTAATATCCCCTCCTTGTGAACCCCACACAGTATAATGCACCCTCATTATGGTCCCTATACAGTATAATGCACCCCCATTGATCCCCATATAATGACCCCCATCGTAGCACCCTCTACAGCTATACCAGCGCTTATAACTTTCTCCAATGCCCTACTAAAGATACAAGTATCTACTACAATAATACATTGTGAGACAAGGGTTGGGGACCCTTATTCTGGAGGTGGCTGCATATCCTAAAGGTAAAACCTACGTCTACTGGACATTTATGGCGGATCCTGTGTATATCTGTATAAATATCCCTTTACGTACTATGAAAACCCATAAAGAGGGAGATACACAGCGGTGTAATATACAGTGACTTTATTTATAACTTTATTCAAGGTGTCAAATGAAGATGTTCTTAGAAGTCAGGGCACTAGTCCTTAATACGGCCCGATGATGATGGGCCCTGGAGAGCTGAAGATGGGCTCTAGAGGAAAATGGCGGCAGTTAATGAAGAGCTGATGATACGTGATGAAATCTGGCTGAGGAAGGTCTGGTAAATGTCAAGTCCGGTGGCGAGACCAGAGACCAAGACTGGAATCTGCCTCGATGCAGCAGGAAATCCACTTATGCAGTGAATGCGTCTGACTGCGGAAAGTCTGGGTGAAGGTCAAGTCCGATGGGGTGCAGCAGGAAATCCACTTATGCAGTGAATGCGTCTGACTGCGGAAAGTCCGGGTGAAGGTCAAGTCCGATGGGGTGCAGCAGGAAATCCACTTATGCAGTGAATGCGTCTGACTGCGGTAAGTCCGGTGAAAGTCAAATCCGATGGCGAGAACAGAGACCGAGCCCGGAATCTGTCTCTGAAGCGCAGGTCATCTGATCCTGACATGGTATCTACCATGCATTTGGCTTGTGGTAGAGTTGTGACCACCAGCCGTATGCCATATTGTAGGGGCACAGCGAGACACCCGCTCTGGAATAGTGGTCTGCAGATACAGAAAATGTAACTGGTCAGGACTGAACATGGAGTATTACATCATATATACACCAGCAACTATTTACTACCGGTCCCTACTGCCCATTATATTCCTCTTACCTGCATTATACTTGGTCCATGGTCCTGGGACCCAACCCTGTATCCAAATAAACAGAAAATACCATAAAAGTCTGATTCTCATCATATACAGGTGCATCTCAATAAATTAGAATATTTTTGAAACGTTCATTCATTTCAGTTACTCAGTAATTCATAATCAGCAGTCTTCCATGATTGTGTATCCTACTGAACCAGACTGAGGGACCATTTAAAGGCTTAGGAAACCTTGGCAGGTGACACACTGAATTTACAATACTGAACTTTTTCACAATATTCTAATTTTCTTAGATATGGGTTTTCATTACCTGTAATCCATAATCAACATTTACAGAAATAAAACACTTGAAATAGACAACTCTGTGTTTAAAGAATCTAGAAAATATAGGAGGTCACTTTTTTAATATAATTACTGAAATAAATAAACGTTCCAAAGATATTCTATTTTATTGAAATGCACCTGTATCTCTATAGGGGTTGGAGCTCAGTTTTTTGCTACAGAGCTCCAAATCCCCTGCTTTCTTTCACATGGCAGTAATTAAAGTTCTTGGAGCCATTAGGAGGAGCCGTAGGGTTTACTGGATATAGATCAATGGGATCTGCACATCACGATCAGTGGGAGCCCCCCTAGTGGTGGCTGCAGGCAGTCACAGTTTTATCATGGTTGTGCAGGGGGTTTGGAGTATTTTCTACTTATGGTTGCTGCTCTGCTCGTCTTCCTACAGAATCTCAACTGTAAACTATTTAAGGTCATGACTTGGCGTATCCGGGATGTGACATCATAGCTGGTGGTATTATGAGCTTATGTCATCAAACACATTAAAGTCTATGACTACTATAACTAGGACTTACCTTATTTAGGTTCTGGTGGGTGCCCGTGATGTGAACCTTTTGCTGGGTCAGACGGCAGATTGAAACGCTTCTGGGTGCTAAGGACCAATACTTCCTTGCGGGGTTACTGGTGGGGTCAGGAGATGTTGTACTCTGTGCTTCATTTTGTCTATTACAGACTCCTGGTGACATGGAGGATCCGATCTGCTGCAATATTCCTTACAACCTCAGGCTGTTCTTCTAAGTGCCCCGGTGGTTACACACTTGGGTCCAGGCGTAGACAGTGACACCAATACTTGTAATGAGGAGCAGAAGACAATGGCCATGGGCACAGGGTTGTTCTTATATGGCCACACTGCTGTATCCGAAATAATCAGAAAACACCATAAATATCATAAACCAGAAAGATCACAAATTATCAATACCCCAATGAAGATACAATGTCTTCTTCTGGATGATCAGACCCCTCCCTGTAATATCAGTGCCCCCCACACCCACCCCATTAGGGTTGTCAAAGTAAATGGGTACTTACCAGTGTCTACATGTCTGTGGGTCCTGGACCGGAACCGGGTCAGAGGTTCAGAAGAGGCCGCAGCTCTGCTGAGGATCCTTTCTGGGGAAGCCTGTGATCCTGCCATTCTGCAGGCAGGATATCAGATGATCTCTCATCTTCTCATGCTTGAACGTCGCTGTGGGGTCACCATCATCTGCCAGAAGCTCAAAGGCAAATGCTATGGCAAATACCCCACAGTCGTAGCCATTCCTCTGCTGATCTACATTGAGGAATCTCAGGTGTTTCAGGGGCTCATGGACCACTTCACTGTAGATATTTTTTATCTGCTCCCGAATTGATGGAGACAGATGGTTGTTGTTGATGCTGTCGGCCACCAGGATGTCGCCATTTTTGAAGCTTGTTGTCAGCCAGTGCACCCTGTTCTCATCATAGTGGATCTGCACAGCCTTTTGTAGTACACTGTATCCTGGGAAGAGAAGAACGGCGGCGGGCTGGAGGCCATCGAAGTCCTCAAACTGATTGTGTAGGAGCTCCTGGGCCTTATTGATGATGTCATCGTCTAGCATGCCAGCCTGCCCTGTGCTCTTCAGGATGGATAAGTGCTCTGGAGACAGGTTGTTTATGTTCTGATGTCTCCGGGTATCAGGCGTCTCCACTTTTGGTGTTTCCAGCACTGGGCAACCAAGAATGTTTGTAGATGAATCAGTAATGGTTTCTAATTCAGCTCTTTTGGCTGGTGGCGATGTCTCGGGCTGACTGTCCTCAGAGGTTGGTGCTTTTCTCTTCTGGCTGACTTTGGGAGCTTCACCGGAAGTCATTCTTATGTCCAGTAATTTAAAGTTCTTAAAAGAGAAGTCACCTTTCATTGCTGCTTGTTGTTTTGGACGACTTTTTATATTGGTTTGTCGCCTTTCAGTCTTTTTCACCTTTTTTGCAGCTGGTGACTTTTGGACAAGCGATGGCTCCACAGCATCAATGTCTCGGGGTCTTTTTTTTTGGGCGCTCCCTACTTTCTGCCTTTTCTTCCAGGAACAGACCTTGTGGTATTTGGGGCCCCTCATGTACACCCTTTAGATCAGCAGGAATATCTCCACTTGCTGCACTTGTGGCAGTGGAGTCCATGTCCGCTGCTATGTGGTTTTGTCTCTTCTCACCTGAGTCTTGGCATATAATGTCTTCTTTACGTCTTTTCACACCAACTGACCTGGAGAAGTTTCTTCTGACCTGTGTAGTTGATTTTTTGGCCAGGAAGCTGGAATTTCTCATCAGAGTTCTCCATTTTCGAGAGAATTTGGTCAGAAGGGTGGAGCCAATCAACTTACAGGTGAAGAGAGTAGTGACTAGCAGCCGGTCACCAAATCGACGTCTATGAGATCTCATGATGGCGTCTATATTGAGTTTTTTCTTTCTTCTTTCTGACGTTGTGTGTATCCTACAGAGAGTCACACTAGAATGAGGACTGAGATCTGGGTCTTGTCCTCTTACAGACTTTGGTCATTGTGATGTCATCAGTGACAGTTCCAGTTCTAGAACCTCAGCCTGTACCATGGCCAGTGACATCACAATACTCCTCCAGGATGGAGGCAAAGTTATGTTAACCCTTTAATGACCAGAGAATGTCATGTGTTATTGAACCAAGATATCTGGATTTACTTTATTGCTGCTTTTCTCATTTTTAATGATCCAAGTCATTTTTATCTACTATGTCATGAGAGATAGGACTTTGTTTCTACAGCAGAATACTTTCCGCAGCTGCTGTAGAACCTCTTTTTGATAGGGCTGGGTCCACACGTGGTCGAATTTTTGGTGGGGCTCTTGCTGTGTACACTATGAGGTTCTGCAGAAGCTAAGACACGGAACTATAGAATATATACTGCAGCTGTTGAAGAACTTCTGAGAGGGAACAACAGTACATGTCAGATAATGTCTATAGGGCCCCAGTGGCGTAACTATCAGGGTAGCAGCTGCCACAGTGCCTGGGACATTACGGGGCCCCGCGGGCCCCCGATGCCTTTTTTTTTTTTTTTTAATAGTCCGTTACCTGCTGGAGTAACCCCAGCAGGTAATGGACCCTATATACTTACCGTTCCCCGGGGTCCCGCTCACGGCCGCCTGCGCTTCCAATTCTGCGGAGGCGGCTGTGAGCAGGAGCGGGGATTGGTATGTGAGGCCGCGGGCCGAACACCACAATCTCTGCTATCATTATACATTATAATAATCGGAGGCCCAGGGGAGGTGAGGGAACATAAAAAACAATGTACTTACCTCTCCTACACTTCTCCAGGCTTCGGGCCTGTTTGGTGACGTCCCCGACGTCATTTTGCGTCACGACGCCTTGCCCGCATCACGTGACGCTGGCCTGGTCCAACATTGAAGGTGGCTGAAGCAGCAGGGAGTGGACCGGAGCGAGGAACAGGTAAGCAACGTTGTTTTTTTATGTTTCTATCCTCCCCTGGGTCTCCGATCATTATACTCTGGGATCTGAAAAGACTCCAGAGTATAATAATTGTTCATGGGTGGCCCACAATGGGACATATAATAGTGTGTGCAGGGGCCACTATGGGGAAAAATACTCAGTGCAGGGGCCACTATGGGGCAAAATACTCAGTGCAGGGGCCACTATGGGGAATAACAGTGTGTGCAGGGGCCACTATGAGATATAATACTGTGTGCAGGGGCCACTATGGGATATAATACTGTGTACAGGGGCCACTATGGGATATAATACTGTGTACAGGGGCCACTATGGGGAATGATACTTTGTGCAGGGGCCACTATGGGGCATGATACTGTGTGCAGGGGCCACTATGAGACATGATACTGTGTGCAGGGGCCACTATGGGACATGATACTGTGTGCAGGGGTCACTATGGGACATGATACTGTGTGCAGGGGCCACTATGGGGCATGATACTGTGTGCAGGGGCCACTATGGGACATGATACTGTGTGCAGGGGCCACTATGGGGCATGATACTGTGTGCAGGGGCCACTATGGGGCATGATACTGTGTGCAGGGGCCACTATGGGGCATGATACTTGTGATGATTCCGCTTAAATATGGCTATAACTCAAAGCTGTATTTTGATCTCTGGGTAGCGTATTTCTCTCTTAGTTCCATTTATTCATAATGTGCACAGCCTACTCATAGGTATATTGCCAATAGTGGCCGGACTGGAACAATAGGGCTTTGCATCCATCCCAGCAAGGCTCCATTGAATTCATACACAGCCTTGAGTGATCAAAGAAACATGCATTGATCAGTCTGGGCTGGTAGATCAGACATGGTTGATAACATTGTATCATTTCACTTGGTCTCATCTCCATACAAAGAATCGTGACTTGAGTGCGTTAATCAATCAGACTTGCTGTTGTTGATGACCTCATTCTGGGTGGTGTCATCAAGGGTATAAAAGATGAGGTAAGAGGCTAGTGGGGGAGTTTTTACAGACAGACTACAGGAGATTACAGACAGACTTCCACTGTGAGAGACTATTGGAATACTGTGAGGAGCATGCTAGAAGTCTCCACTGGGTTATTCACACATGCCAGAGCATGTATGAGTGTTGGACTATACAGTCATGGCCAAATTTACAAATATTAATTTTTACAAAGTCTACTGCTTCAGTTTTTCTAATGGCAATTTGCATATACTCCAGAATGTTATAAAGAGTGATCAGCTTAACAGCAATTACTTGCAAAGTCAATATTTGCCTAGAAAATGAACTTTATCCCCCAAAACACATTTCAACATCATTGCAGCCCTGCCTTAAAAGGACCACCTAACATGGTTTCAGTGATTGCTCCATTAACACAGGTGTGGGTGTTGATGAGGACAGGGCTGGAGATCAATCTGTCATGATTAAGTAAGAATGACACCACTGGACACTTTAAAAGGAGGCTGGTGCTTGCCATCATTGTTTCTCTTCTGTTAACCATGGTTATCTCTAAAGAAACACGTGCAGTCATCATTGCACTGCACAAAAATGGCCTAACTGGGAAGAGTATTGCAGCTAGAAAGATTGCACCTCAGTCAACAATCTATCGCATCATCAAGAACTTCAAGGAGAGAGGTTCCAGTGGTGCCAAAAAGGCTCCATGGCACCCAAGAAAGACCAGCAAGCGGCAGGACCGTCTCTTAAAAGTGTTTCAGCTGCGGGATCGGGCTACCAGCAGTGCAGAGCTTGCTGAGGAATGGCAGCAGGCAGGTGTGAGTGCATCTGCACGCACTGTGAGGCGGAGACTCTTGGAGCAAGGCCTGGTCTCAAGGAGGGCAGCAAAGAAGCCACTTCTCTCCAGAAAAAACATCAGGGACAGACTGATATTCTGCAAAAGGTACAGGGAGTGGACTGCTGAGGACCGGGGTAAAGTCATTTTCTCTGATGAATCCCCTTTTCGATTGTTTGGAACATCTGGAAAACAGCTTATTCGGAGAAGAAGAGGTGAGCGCTACCACCAGTCTTGTCTCATGCCAACTGTAAAGCATCCTGAAACCATTCATGTGTGGGGTTGCTTCTCAGCCAAGGGAATCGGCTCTCTCACAGTCTTGCCTAAAAACACAGCCATGAATAAAGAATGGTACCAGAATGTCCTCCAAGAGCAACTTCTCCCAACCGTCCAAGAGCAGTTTGGCGCTCAACAATGCCTTTTCCAGCATGATGGAGCACCTTGCCATAAAGCAAAGGTGATAACTAAATGGCTCAGGGAACAAAACATAGAGATTTTGGGTCCATGGCCTGGAAACTCCCCAGATCTTAATCCCATTGAGAACTTGTGGTCAATCATCAAGAGACGGGTGGACAAACAAAAACCAACAAATTCAGACAAAATTAAAGCATTGATTCTGCAAGAATGGACTGCTATCAGTCAGGATTTGGTCCAGAAGTTGATTGAGAGCATGCCAGGGAGAATTGCAGAGGTCCTGAAGAAGAAGGGTCAACACTGCAAATATTGACTTGCTGCATTAACTCATTCTAACTGTCAATATAAGCTTCTGTTACTCATAATATGAATGCAATTATATTTCTGTATGTGATAAAAACATCTGACAAACACACATAAAAACCAGAGGGCAGCAGATCATGTGAAAATATAATATTTGTGTCATTCTCAAAACTTTTGGCCATGACTGTATAGTGGTCCTATGACAGAATAATGTGCTTTTCATGGTCCCGACATGATATAATGCCCCCTTGGGCCCGCACACAGTATAACATCCTACCAGTGGCCTCCACACAATACAATTCCCCCCTCCCCATATCTGCACTCAGTATAATGCCCTCTTGTGGTTTCCACAGTGTAATGTCCCCTCCTTGTGAACACCACACAAGGAGGGGACATTTAGCCTGTCTCATCCGTTTCTTTTCTAGCCGCGAGTCATGTTGTTCACTTGTCTCAGCTCTTTGTCACAATTTAGCGTTTTTAGCTTTTGGATGAACTTGCCCAATAGATGGTGGTTTTTTGGGCGGCATTTTAAAAAACAGTCCTTAGTATTATGACCCTTTAGTCTTCACCTGACACTGATAAGAGATGTAATAGGATGAATAGTAAATACAGAGCAGCCCTCACACAGTATTACTATGATCTGAAGAAGCTCACATCTCAGTAATGAAAACCGCCTCACTGGCAGACTTGTGTAGTTGCCCATAGCAACTAATCAGAGCCTCAGCTTTCACTTTACCTCAACAGCTTCAGTGATGAAAGCTCTCTGTATAGTAAGCAATAATGACAATCTTACTATGAGGCAGTTTTCGCCTGACCAGTATTGCTGCTCAGTAAGGCTGCTTGCACATTACAGTATTTTTCACAGGTCTCTGGGCCGTGGATTCTATAGCTCCATAAATATTCTATGGAGCCTGCAAAATTCACAGCTTTGTGCACAAAGAAGTCTATGGAACCGCCAAATCCATGGCCCGGAGGCCCGTGAAAAATACTGTAGTGTGCAAGCAGCCAGTAAGGATACCAGATGTGTTTTGTCAGTGCGTGCATGTGTGTGCACGCGTGTGATCCATGTGTATGTATGCGTGTGTGCATGCACTTGTGTGGTCCGTGTATATGTATGCGTGTGTGTGTGCATGTGATCCATGTGTTTGTGCGTGCGCAGTGCAAGTGTACATGCGTGCGGTAGGTGTGTGTGAGTACGCATGTGCTCTGTTCATCCGTGTGCGTAGGGTGCATCCATCTCAGTGTGTTTGCGTGCGTGTCTGGTCCTTGCATTCGTGTGTGTGTGTGTGGTGTGCATGTGGTATTTATGGAGTGGTGTTGTATTTGTGGGGTGGTCTGGTGTTGTGGCATTTGTGTGGTGTTGTGATTGTGCGTTGGTGTATGTGTGCTGTCTGTGTGATGTTTGTATGGTGTTTGTGAAATGTTTTTGTGTTGTGTGTGGTGGTGCGGCTCCTTTAGCAGCAACTCTTTGGCGCCGTCGCTATAATCCGTCCCTGTCAGTCACAACTGTTGTTTTCCCCTCAGCACTGTCACTTTCACCTTCACATTTCCCCATTATATGTATAGGGCCTAACTTCGGGGGCCCCAATCTGATGACTGGCGGACACTAGAAAGATTTAACGTGCGCAGTACTCTGCTCCTGTGGGTGGAGAGGGGGTGTGCCAAATTTCACCCAAATCGGGCGAGAACTGTGGATTTGTATAGAGCGGGCTACTACAGATTTTGAGTTTTATATATATAGAATATATATCTATATATACGGATCCCTCCATATGTTTTTCACAGCTGTTTGCACCACATTTGTGTGCATCTAGCCTAATTCTTACTGCTCAGTGAATGCTGAGAAAATAGAAAAACAATGGCAGAATTGCTTTATTTCCTATTCCATCCCACCTCCACAGCCCTCATACAGCTAGGTCAATTAAAAGTTATGGCTCTTGAAAAACATGTGGAAAAAAAAAAGTAAAATCCCTGTGTTTTTCTAAAGGGTTAATATGCTAAGGCTCGTAAACTATTATTTCCTGTTTGGATAGACTTGTTTTATCTGTAGGGAGCACCACAAAGCACCAAAAATAACAGAGGAAAGACTGATATCCTAAGCATTGTCCCTCTTGCTGTGATGGATCACAGCAGCAGCAACACAGATTCTCACTCATCCCTGCTGCTTACACAGGAGCGACAGCAGTCAGGATGTCAGTTTTTCCCTGTCATTGTGCAGAAGTCATTGCTGTAGTCATGACCAGGGTATTGCCAAGTCGCGCCTGCTTCTTTCTCCGCAATTGTACCTGAAATAAACACTCCACACCACGGTTGGATTAAATTGGCCACAGCAGCCATTTTATTAATTTAAAATAAATAACATAAATAACCATTATAAAGTGAAACCAACCAACAATCCCACCAAAACACTGTAAATAACCCAACCAGACGACGGAGGTCCTCGAGGCCCAAATCCCAAATTTTCCTCCATAACCCGTGTGCACCAGCTGTTACCCCTAGCCCACAGGTGTCAAACACAAGGCCCACGGGCCGAATCCGGCCCGCTGCCTTCTGTTATCCGGCCCGGCACATAGCTGGCCCGCAGGGCTGCGGCATTTTTTATTGTCTATGTACATTATGTAATGTAAACCAGCCCAGGACAGGCCGCTTAAAAAAAACAAAAAAAAAAAAACAAAGCTACGCGATACCTGTCCTGGGCTGGTTTCCGAGACCTCTGCATGTCAGCGCAGGCGGCGATACAATGACGTCATCACGCCTCCTACGCTGACACGCAGACAAGAAGAGGAGGCGGCGGCTGCATCAAGGCATCGCAGGTAAATGAAGATAAGTTTTTTTTATATATATAAATAGGCCGTTGCCTGCTGGAGTATCCCCGGCACGTAACGGCCTATTTACTTACCGATCCCCGCTGCTGGTCATGGCCGCCCCCGCTTCCCCTTCTGCTATGGGACGCAGAAGCGGCTGTGTGCAGGATCGGGGATGGTAAGTGAGGCCGCGGCCGGCGAACCCCATCAAATACTACTATTATTATACTCCGGGGGCTTTACAGTGCTGGCCAAAAGTATTGGCACCCCTGCAATTCTGTCAGATAATACTCAATTTCGTCCAGAAAATGATTGCAATCACAAATGCTTTGGTAATAATATCTTCATTTATTTTGCTTGCAATGAAAAAACACAAAAGAGAATGAAAAAAAATGTCAAATCATTGATCATTTTACACAAAACTCCAAAAATGGGCCGGACAAAAGTATTGGCACCCTCAGCCTAATACTTGGTAGCACAACCTTTAGACAAAATAACTGCGAACAACCGCTTCCGGTAACCATCAATGAGTTTCTTACAATGCTCTGCTGGAATTTTAGACCATTCTTCTTTGGCAAATTTCTCCAGGTCCCTGAGATTTGAAGGGTGCCTTCTCCAAACTGCCATTTTGAGGTCTCTCCACAGGTGTTCTATGGGATTCAGGTCTGGACTCATTGCTGGCCACTTTAGAAGTCTCCAGTGCTTTCTCTCAAACCATTTTCTAGTGCTTTTTGAAGTGTGTTTTGGGTCATTGTCTTGCTGGAAGACCCATGACCTCTGAGGGAGACCCAGCTTTCTCACACTGGGCCCTACATTATGCTGCAAAATTTGTTGGTAGTCTTCAGACTTCATAATGCCATGCACACGGTCAAGCAGTCCAGTGCCAGAGGCAGCAAAGCAACCCCAAAACATCTGGGAACCTCCGCCATGTTTGACTGTAGGGACCGTGTTCTTTTCTTTGAAGGCCTCTTTTTTTTTCCTGTAAACTCTATGTTGATGCCTTTTCCCAAAAAGCTCTACTTTTGTCTCATCTGACCAGAGAACATTCTTCCAAAAAGTTTTTGGCTTTCTCAGGTAAGTTTTGGCAAACTCCAGCCTGGCTTTTTTATGTCTCTGGGTCAGAAGTGGGGTCTTCCTGGGTATCCTACCATAGAGTCCCTTTTCATTCAGACGCCGACGGATAGTACGGGTTGACACTGTTGTACCCTCGGACTGCAACTTGTTCGGATGTTAGTCAAGGTTCTTTATCCACCATCCGCACAATCTTTCGTTGAAATCTCTCGTCAATTTTTCTTTTCCGTCCACATCTAGGGAGGTTAGCCACAGTGCCATGGGCTTTAACCTTCTTGATGACACTGCGCATGGTAGACACAGGAACATTCAGGTCTTTGGAGATGGACTTGTAGCCTTGAGATTGCTCATGCTTCCTCACAATTTTGCTTCTCAAGTCCTCAGACAGTTCTTTGGTCTTCTTTCTTTTCTCCATGCTCAATGTGGTACACAAAAGGACACAGGACAGAGGTTGAGTCAACTTTTATGCATTTCAACTGGCTGCAAGTGTGATTTAGTT
This sequence comes from Leptodactylus fallax, assembly GCA_947044405.1. Lineage (NCBI taxonomy): Eukaryota > Metazoa > Chordata > Amphibia > Anura > Leptodactylidae > Leptodactylus > Leptodactylus fallax. The sequence continues at coordinate 2,693,380 of CAMRHE010000241.1, read as the reverse complement.
ATTGCCACCACCTGTTATGTGCCACAGGTAAGTAACAGGTGCTGTTAATTACACAAATTAGAGAAGCATCACCTGATTTTTCAAAGGGTGCCAATACTTTTGTCCACCCCCTTTTTTATGTTTGGTGTGGAATTATATCCAATTTGGCTTTTTGACAATTCTTTTTGTGGTTTTCCATTGAAGATAAATTAAATGAAGATATTATTACCAAAGCATTTGTGATTGCAATCATTTTCTGGAAGAAATTGAGTATTATCTGACAGAATTGCAGGGGTGCCAATACTTTTGGCCAGCACTGTATCTATGCCAACGGCGTTCAAATGAACCCCGTCCCTCCTCCAAAATGCTCCTTCCCCAGACTCCAACTCGGTATGACGTACCAAAACCGCTCCATTCCGTGCCATAAACCTGCCTATAGCCCTGTTTACCTTAATACGGGCCTTGTTCACCCGTTCCACTAAACGGGCCCCCCTCCATACCTTCCTCGGCACCATGTCCGACCACACCGTCATCAGCCCCGGAAATATGGCCCATAACCTCAATAAGTCAAATTTTATATCATTAATTAATTCCCTAAAAGGGCGAACACCCAAGTCGTTCCCTCCGACATGTAGTAACAACACGTCCAGAGGCCTATCGAGTCTCGCAAATCGGTGAAACTCTGGGAGAACCCTCCCCCACACCATACCTCTTAGCCTCAGCCATCTCAGTGTCGCCTCCTCCCTTGCGAATCCCAGCTGCCACCCGTCCGGAACATACCGCCCCCGCAAGGCTCCCCAAAACACAAATGAATGGCCCATCAGCCACACTAGGCAAGGACCGGCACCTGTAAAAACACCACCTCCACAGAACTCCCCACCGGTCCCTCCATCTATAACCTCCTATCCCCCACAAACCCGCTCAATATGCTAAACCCAACCCTCCGGGGCGGATATAAGACCAGAACCGCACTGATTCCCATCTCCCGATACGCCATATGACCTCGTCCCCTAAACCCCTCCTGGCAGCCTCCGTTGTTGTCCCAATACGGAATGAGTGCCCACTAAACTGTTCCACTCCCACACCCAAAAATCGCAAGCACCGCCGGAACACCCCCACAAATTGGAAACGTGACAAAAATGAGCCATCCGCATGGACCAGGAGGGGGCCCGCCGCCCTTCCCCTGTCCGATAAATAACTCGCTAAGCAGTGAACCGGACACATCCCGCACCCAGGCACCGTAAACAAGTGCACCCTACAACCCTTTCCTTCCTGGTCAGTCTTAGAGCGCCTCAGCCGGAATTCCACCCTGTCCTCGTACAAGTCCACATCCTCCCACAACAACCCCCCAGGGCGATTTCTGGATCCACTATCCAATTCCCCCACCCGGAGGGCCCCGAAAAAAAACAACGAGAATGCTGCCCTAAACAAAAGAACCTCCCACGGGGAAGACCCCACCGATGTCAAGGCCGTACCCAACTCAATTAACAGAGAAAATGACACCGGCCGGCGCGAGTCGCTAGCTGTCTTGAACCGGCGCCACCCTTTCACTGCCTGACGGACTAAAAATGACTTTGTAAAATCCCGCACGCCCCTACTCTTAAAACCGAAAGTTAAACCCGCCAAACAACTGACCACCCCGGGACACTGACCACCCCGCCTCCCTACAATGCCCCACAAACAATAACAACGGCATTTCAAAATCCCCGGAATCCACTCCCAAAAAGCCCAACCACTCCTCCCACTGCTCCCAAGCTCTCGCATATGTTGCCGAAGTACCCTCCACCAATGAGGCTCGAATCAATTCCTCAGCCGCCCGACCAACACGGTCCACAACTCCCTCGGCCACATCACTCCGACATCGTCCGCCTCTGGCACCAATCGACGGAAACGGTCCCACTGTAAACGAGATGGGGCGTCTGCAAAATCATTCTGAACCCCCAGAACATGTACTGCTACAATACACGCATTCAGTTTCAAACATTCCAAAACCAAACGCTGCAACACCCTCTCCACCGGAGGTGACGAGGCCGACAACCTATTAATCGCCTGAACCACTCCCAGATTATCGCAATAGAAACGGACTTTTTTGTTGCAAAACAATTCCCCCCACACTATCACCGAAACGAGAATGGAGAATATTTCCAGTAACGCCAGATTTCTAACCAACCCCTCCGCCACCCAATCTGCCGGCCATGATCCCACGCACCAACTCCCTTTTAAAATAAGCCCCAAACCCCACGCTCCCCGCCGCGTTGGTAAACAATTCCCAATCCACCACATTGACCACCTCACCCATCCACAGGGAACGCCCGTTGTACTGCTCTAAAAAGGAATCCCAAACCTGTAAATCCCCCTGCAACTCGCCCCCCAACCGAATAAAATGGGACGGAATTGACACCACGTTGCCGCCACTAAGCGACGGGAGAACACCCTCCCCATCGGGATAATCCGGCACGCCAAATTCAGTTTGCCTAAAAGCGACTGCAATTCCCGCAATCGCAGCTTTTTTAGCCGACACGCTCTCTGAAACGCAGCCCGCACAGCTTGTCCTCCGGGAGACGACACTCCATGCGGACCGTGTCAATTGTAATGCCTAAAAAACTAAGCACTGTCACCGGACCTTCTGTCTTGTCCCGCGCCAGAGGAACCCCAAAGTCCGCCGCCACTCGCTCCATTGAGTGCAACAAAAGCGAACAAACGGAGGAATCCCCCGGCCCAATACAAAGAAAGTCATCCAAGTAATGAATGACCGAGCCCCAACCTGAAACATCTTTAACCGCCCATTCCAAAAATGAACTAAATTTCTCAAAAAAAAGAGCACGACAAAGAACAACCCATCGGCAGGCAACAATCCACAAAAAACTTACCCTCCCAAAAACAACCCAGCAAATGCAGACTATCCGGATGCACCGGGAGCAAACGGAACGCCACCTCGATATCCGTTTTCGCCAACAATGCCCCATGCCCAAAACGACGGACCCAAAAAATCGCATCATCGAACGAAGTGTATTGCACCGAACACAACTCCGGGTCGATCCCATCGTTCACCAAAGATCCCTCAGGGAACAAGTAGTGATGAATCAGCCGAAACTTGTTCGGCTCTTTCTTCGGCACCACCCCAAAGGCGAAACCCTCAAATTCGACAGGGGAGGCTCCGAAAGGGGGCCCGCCATTCGGCCTAACTCCACCTCCTTCTTCAGCTTTTCCGACACCACCTCCAGATGCTCCCGTGCCGAACGCAAATTCCTTCTTACTCCCGAAACCTCCCCTTCAACAAACGGAATTCTAAATCCCTCCCTAAAACCCTCTGTCAATAAGGCGGCCGCTGCCCCATCTGGGTATCTACTTAGAAATGGCGCCATCCTTTCCAGCCGAACTGGAGTCGCCCCCTTTCCCAACCCCCTCTGAACCCTTCGGCTTGGATCGGAAACACCTGTTGGCCCCATGAGAGCCCCCACAAGAGTAGCACTCATGCTTAAATTTACATTTTAAGCCGAACTTGCACCCCCCTTCATTGAACGAAAAACATAGTCCCTTCCGTGCGGCGACTGAGCGCCCTGAAGACTCGGAGCCCCCGGTCCCACCCGGAAAGGACGACCCTGACCGCGCCTGGGCCATAATCCTGAGCTATAACCTGATGTCTTTATGGTCCCAGCGTATGCTGGACCGTACCGCCTTCCGCTGACGAAACTGTTCGTCATAGTGGAGCCAAGCCTGGCCCCCGTATACCCTGTACGCCTCTCCGATCGCATCTAGATAACAGAACAGCGCCAAACAATTGTCCGGCACCTTCTCCCCTATCACGCTTGCTAAAATGGCAGACTCTTGAAGCCAATTAGCAAACGTCCGTGGAATGAGCCTATACCGCCTCTTCTCCTCCTCCTCCTTCCTAGGTCTGTCTAAATTAAAACGCTCCCACGGCAAGAGGGAAAATATATCCACATACTCGCTTTTCCAAATACGCTCCCTAACCTCCTGCTTCAAATGGGCCCCCAAAGGGCCCTCGAAGCAGACATAAACCTCCCCTTTTGCCGCGTCGTCCAGCCGCGGTGCGTCTTTCTCCTCACCTTGAGTTTGAACTGACACTGATACCCCCGCCGCCGAAGACGACCCCGCAACCGTTGTCGCCGGCGAACCCCCCCACGCCAGCGCTGGGGACGGGGACCCCCCTCCTCCACTACTGACCCCCCTGACCACGTCCGCTAGGGCCCACATAAACGCCACCAACCCCCTGCCTAGCTCCCTGGGATGTCCCCCCCAGACTACCCCCCCCCAGGAACGGCTAGCAAAGGGCCCACTACTGGAAATGAAACCTCACCTTGGCGCCTGGGTGCTGTGAACCCAGCGGCCGACGTATCCTGATCCTGTCCTCCTGCGGATGGTCCTCCCTGCGCATGCATGCTGTCAGCCACCTCAGACCCCTGGCCAGGGCCTCCGTGAAGCTCCGCCCCCCAGCAAGATCGCTGTGAGCGCCGTCCTGCCGCGCACAGTCACCTGCTCCCGCCGCTCCACTCACACTTGCCGCCGACAGCACCAGCCCCGCTGATCCACCGCTGCCTGGGGCTGTGCCGACCTCACTCCTCCGCGCTGCACGCTGAGCCGGGATCCCCGCCGCTGCCGGAAGGCTCACCGCAACGTCTCCTGGCTCCTTGAAGGTACTCGATGAGGGAGGGGGGAGTCCCCTCTCCTGCTGCAGGCCCCGCCGCTGCCTCGGATTCCTCCCGGTCCTAGACGGCCGCTCCGCAGCGCGCCGAGCAGCCGCTTGGACCGGAGGGTCCCGTGAGGGGCTCCTTACTCGGCGCCGGGCCCGAGGGGTCTCTTCAGGGCTAAGGCGCGCCGGAGGCCTAGTCCTCCACGGCCGTCTGCCAGAAGGAGAGGGGCGGCATGCCTCTTCTCCAGACCCCTGGAGCAATCCCTGAACTTGGGACTGCAGCCACTGAGGCCCTCTCACTCCTGCCTCATCTCTGAGCTGGGCCAGCAGTTGTTCCACGCTGGACATTTTAGGTGGTGGGCTGAAGCTAGCAGAGGTGCTTGGCTGGCTTCTCTCACCCTCTGCTTCACTAAAAGTGGAGGGAATCTTCCCGCCCTTTCCTTAAATACTCCCTCCCCACACCTCCTTTCATCAAACCCTCCCCCCCCCATACCAATCTACATTCCCTGCAGCTGCCAATTTAACCCCTTAGCATCTTCCCTTGTCTGCTCCTGGCTAACTCCTGTCATGCAGGCCTCCCCTTTCATGCTTTGCCTTCGGTCCGGCCTCACTTTATGGTAAGTGTTAACATGAGAATGAATAAAATGATGTTGACATGACGCGAACCATTGTTTTTCTGAGATTCTCTATCAGTTTGTTTAAAATTGGATCACCATCTGTCAAACAGCTTTCATTTTATATGGGTGTTACTTTTTACAGGCAGCATATTGTGGACACACTGTGCTACCAAACCAATTTGGCTTGGGCCACATCTAATGCCATTGTCCAGGCAGACTCCCCGGTTTACACCCTGTAAACCCCAGACTGAGTGAACTCTGACTGTCACTTCACCTAAATGGTGATATCAATTATCTCCATATAACCTTAAATAAAAAACATTAAACCTGTATGTGGGTAAATTGTGGGGTTGGCCACAGCTTTATTAACGCCAACACTTCTAACAAATAGAATACCACAAAGATAACAATGCCCATGACAAATTTTCCAGTCTTCCAAGAACTCTTCTCCGAATGCCCCACTGTGAATCAGCGGGCATGTGGGACCTACTATCATATTCCATATTTCCTCTGGGCATGTTCTCCCGCCATGGAGCTGGCAGTGTACCTCCTACAACTGCCTGCGACCTTCCCCACCCAGCAAAACCAAAGCCTTTTCAAGACCTTCCTGCAGCCCTAGCAAGAATATGTCCGTACCGATAGGATTCAGATGAACCCCATCAGGCAACAACAGATTACCGTTGTCGCCCTCCAATTCCTGATGACGAACCACTACACCACCAAGGGATCGTACAAACTTAGAGATCCGAACATTCAAGACTTTCCGCGGCCTTTCAATAGCCAGGGGGTCCCTGGAACCACTCTACACCTGCCGTGGCACCACCTCGGACCACACTAACACCACGTCAGAGAAGAATACTGAGACCCGTTGAAGATCCTGTCTAATCAAAGCAATCAGCTCCGCGAATTTTACCCGACCAAGGTCGTGTACCTCAGTGGAGGAGAGCCCAAGAGATACGCCGCCAGGACGAACTGCAGCTCTGCGTTCGGCCCAGAAAATATATGAGTGCCCAAATATCCACACAGAAGGGAGACTGGGTCCTGAAAAGACACAAAACGAAACAAAACATAGTAAAAGAAAACTAGAACAAAACAAACAATCATTGAGTAAGCAGATCAGGGCGGATATACGTCCTATAACAATCCGACTTCCATCTGCCCAATCGCTTTACAGCGTTCTCACCCAAATCACAAGCGTCAGCCATAGTCGCTGCGCCAATCCGAAAAGAGTGGGTACCAAACTCTTTTGGATCCAGACGCAACTCAACCAAGCATGCACGAAAAACTGAAGCAAACTGAAAGCGTTTAACTGGCAAACCGGAGGCATGCACCAGGAAGACAGAAGACTCAGGACGACACAAGACAAATTCCCTAGTGACCCGCACTGGGCAATAAGAGGAGCCTAAGGCTTTTACAGTCACCCAACTACTCTGGCCAAAAACATCCGTTTTTGATTTCCTAACACCAATCTTAACCTCCTCACCCAAAACAATCACATCCCCAACTGAAAGTCCCCCGGGACAAAACTGCCCAACTATTCCCCAACCCGCAAGGCGGCAAAAAAGGCAATCAAAAAGGCCGTCCTAAACAACAAAACTTCATAAGGGTCACGACATATGACATCTAAAATTGCACACAAACGAGACAGCAGACTGAAAGACACCGGGCGCCGAGAATCCACACCCACAGACACTTTCTTCCACCCTTTAACCACCTGCTGAACCATGAAATGCTTCGTAATATCGCGCCGATCAAAAAGCTTAAGCATAAACGCAACTCCAGCTAAACTCTTTTGAGCCACGTTTGCCGAAGCACCCCTACGCCCCAACTGTGCTAAAAAATCAAACGTGACCTCCAACAAAAGACAGTCATCCGCAGGTATGACACCGCCGGAGATAGACAGCCAAGAAGACCATGCAGTCCCATGGCTCCACCAGGTGGCCTCGGATACGATGGTGCGCACCAACTCAACTAGACGCTCCCGACCAGGTTCCATAAGCAGTCCGGGCAAGCTGTACCGACTGCCTCTGCCGTCGGGTGTAGCGCAAGAAACACCGGAAAATCGGAACGGGACAGAGCATCAGCAACGCAATTCTGCACTCCCGGCACGTGTCTTGCCCTAAACCAAATATTATGCTGCAAACAGCGAAGAACAAGATGGCGCAACAATGCCAAAACCGGGAGAGAAGAAGAGGACTGACTATTGATGACTTGTACAACCGCAATATTGTTTGTCCAAAAACAATCCTTCAATTTGCCATACCCGAGCCCCAAAGCTCTACAGCCACAACAATCGGGAACAATTCTAGGAGAGCCAGATTCCTCACCAGTCCCGACTCCACCCAGGAAAGCGGCCAAACACCTCGACACCAAGCATCCCCAAGAATCACTCCAAAATCATCGCTACCTGCCGCATCGGTGAACAGATGCAAATCTACACTAACAACCTCCTCCCCTTGACAAAGAGTCCAACCGTTAAAGGTAGCTAAAAAAGGACTGCCAAATCAAGAGATCATCTCTGAGGGGACGGGTAATACGTATAAAATGATGAGGCATCAGGACCCCTTTAGTAGCTAAAGACAAACGCCTGCAGAAAGCCCTACCCATGGGCAGGACTCTGCAAGCGAAATTCAAGAGACCCAACAAACTCTGCATCTGCTGTAACGACACTTTCTTCGCATGCACGAACTGGTCTACCACGGACACCAGCCGCGCAACCTTATCATCGGGCAACCGAAAAACCATGTCCACCGTATCCAGTTCAATGCCCAAGAAAGACAACTTAGTTGTTGGGCCTTCAGTCTTTTCCTCAGACATTTTCCCAATATCACCCATATGGACACGAAAAGTATGCAAGAGGTAGGCACAAACCAACAAACCCCCCAGGCCAACGAACAAAAAATCATCAAGATAATGCAATACCGATGGGATGCCCATCTCAAACCGGAACCATCCACTCCAAAAAGGAGCTAAACACCTCAAAATAGTAACACGAGATGGAGCAACCCATGGGCAAGCACATATCCACAAAAAACCTATCAGCAAATGGAAACAGGACAGGTGTACCGGCAACAAACGAAATGCTGATTCAATATCTGATTTGGCCAACAAGGCCCCCGGACCCACCCTAGCAACTAACTGAACCGCCCGATCGAAGGAAGTATATGAGACTGCCGCATCCGCCTTTGATATCCCGTCGTTCACCGAGGAACCAGTGGGATATGAAAGGTGATGAATTAAACAAAACTTGCTGGATTCCTTCTTAGGCACCAGGCCCAAAGGAGAAACCCGCAGATTAGGCAGAGGCGGGTCATCAAAAGGACCCGCCATACGACCCAACTCGACTTCCTTCATAACCTTTTCCCAAGATAACTCGACATTGTCCCTAACAGATTTTAAATTGGGGGACAGCAACAAAACAGACAAATGTTCATGCGGTATGTAAAGCCCATGGTAAAAACCGTCTTTAAGCAGGCTTGCTTCCTGCTTAAGAGGGTACCGATCTAACCACAGGTGCAGCCGCGGGCCATTCACCGGCGTTCTCTGTGCCGCCGCCGACACCCACCTTGGCAGGCTGTCGCTGACGACGGAAACACCGCAACGCTGAATGCGTCCCTCCACAGATGGAGCATTCATGTTTGAATAGGCATGTAGCATAGAAGCGGCAGTGCCCTTCATTATACAACCAACATGCCCCATTGGGCTTGGGGGACGCCGAGCCAGGTTGAGCACCCGATCCGGCGGCTCCACTCTGAAACGGCCGGTGCGGATCTTGTGACAAGATAAGCTGAATCCACACATCGGTGGCCTTAGAGGCCCAACCGACAGACAGATTCAGGGCCAGGCGCTGACAAAACTCTTCGTCATAACACCACCAGGCGGAACCGCCGTGTAATTTTTGTATGCTGTAAATCGTATCTAGATAAACGAACAACTCTGGACCCTTATCTGGAGATGACTGTGAAATGACATAAGACAGTGTGGCAAAGGCCTGAAGCCAGTTGCCAAAAGTCTTAACAACCTGCGGTTTTTTATCCACACCTCTCTCGATAACCCACTCTTTGTCAACGGTTACATGGTCCATTGACAATAGAGACCATATATCAACATATTCGCCCTTTGTGATTCGCTCCCTGACCTCCGCCGGTACATGCGTACCCAGCGGGGCCACACCACAAAATATGGAATCACGAAAAGCGAAACCAGTATTAACGGAAGAAACCGTTGGAGGGCCAGCCACCAAAGGAGCAGCCGACTGACCCTCCAACACATCTAACATACGCTTTAAGGAAGAGACAAAATCACAGGTAGTGGAAATTGGAAGGGATAGAGGTGTCGGCAAACAAGCGTACTCACCACCCTTCGCCGCGTCAGACGTCTGGAGTGGCGGCAGTGGAGATGAAACCGCTGAACAGGGCTGATCCAACGAGCGATGAACCGACTCTGAAGAAGCCCTTCCAGATGCTCTGGCCTGTTCCTTTCCAGAATGATGGTGAGAAGAAGAGCGAGACCCTCCTGGCAGTTGACTGTCCCTCCGGCTGTGGACGTGGCGACTCGACGATCTCGAGGAAGATGGACTGCGTGGGGAACGATGCCGTCGACGATCACTCCTCCTTCGGCGGCCGCCCCCACCGTGGGAGCGCCGGTGCGATGAGCGCCTCCTTCGGCGCCGACGATGACCGCTACCATCTGTGGACGAAGGCTCAGAAAGAAAGGAGAGATTAGGCCGCGTCATCGACAAACCAGCAGAGTGCCCCCTGGACCCAGCCCCCCCGACGTAACCCCCCAGGGGGGACCCAGGAGTGGTACCGGCAGAACGCTGAGTCGCAGGCGGAAGCTGTCTTGCATGGAGCACGGCATATCCAGCAGCCAGCCCCCCATCCAAGGATAAAGATGACCTGGCCATGGGTTCTCCTCCCCCTCCCTCCAGAAAAATCGCTGGCGTCAGCAAAAACCTGCTGCGCAGGCTGCTTGTCAGTTCCAGCAGACTCCAACAGCAGAGAGGTCTGTGCAGGAGACAGGGACGCTGGCCAGAGCTGAGGGAGCCCGCTGGTGACATCCCTGCTCCCACCCCCACCTCCCGCCGCTGGGAACCGGCCAGGACCGCATCAGCCACGCCATGTGGGACTTCGGGCACCCCGCTGAGCACGGCCATGTTCCCTTCCCGCGCGGTCCGCCCGGTTGCAGAAGCAGACCAGCGGGAAACAGCGCGGGAGGAAGAAGTACCTTTTGCCACCGATGTAGCAGATGTAGACTGATCAGAAGGAGCCCCGGGGGATGCAGAAACCGACGTAGAAGGTCCCTGCCGGGTAGCACTATGGAGCGGGCTAGGACTCAGGCGGGATGGGGGCCTCAATTCCCGCCGCGGCCTCCCTGTCACCGGACCAGGAGCAGCAGAATCAGCAGCAGGAACAGGAAGAAAAGAATTCCAGCTCCGCTCCAGCACCGCTTCCAGCCAGCTCCAGGATGATCTTCTCCATTGTGTCCTCCATTTCCACGGGGTCTTCGTTCCAGTACTTCTCACCAAGATGGCAGAAAGGTAAGAACCCTGCCTACGTGCACTCCAACACTTATATACTCTTTAACGCCCCCCCGACATCCTTCCCACGTCACTATTTCTTTTAAAAATAAATAATGTATTCCCGCCACTCAGTCCCTGGCCCTTTCTTTATACAATTCAGGGCCTCTCATATCTGGATTTGTGTGCAGTGTACCACAGAAACAGTTTAAATGCACAATGTGAACAATGCTAAAACTAGGCCAATAGATAACAGAAGCCATAGGCCAAAAGGTAACTGAAGTCACAGACCAGAAGCCGTAGGCCAACAGAGATATAAAACAGACACAGCAAGTTGATGCCCTCTGGCGGCCGTAGGTGGAGTTTCAGGAGTTGTCTGATTTTCTTAACACCTTCTCCTGAGTTCTGATGTTGGGTTCTTGTACCAGTTCTGTGTGGTAGCCTTCACTGTTGCTATGCTCCCTGTTCGCTCTTTCCTCATTGTTCCCCTTCAGTATTTGTCCTTGTTTGTATGTACCATGTCCCTTTTTCTCTTCCTCCTTGTTTGTCGGACATGTCCGCCTCAGACGGTTAGCATGCTCCTCCTGAACATCTTTGGCCTCTCCAGTCTGGCCCACGACAGGCTTTGATGCATGTATTTTGTTCTTGGCTCCACGTACCCATGGTTTCGGTTCTGCTTTATGTTATATTGAACTGTTTCCGTGTTATTTTCTCTTATTTTATGAAAATTTTGTAATAGAACTCGATTATACATAAAACAGACACAGCAGACAACACTGTCCTTCCCGGTCTTGCAACAGGACCAGGAAACTGAACAAAGTGCTGAGCCAAAGTGAGACTACAAAAGCAGACTTAAAGGGGTTTTCTGGGCAAAAAATAATTTTTCAAAAAAGGTCTGTTAGTGCTATTAATGGGTTAATAAGGGCAACCAAATACAGTGCCTTGCGAAAGTATTCGGCCCCTTTGAACTTTTCAACCTTTTGCCACATTTCAGGCTTCAAACATAAGGATATAAAATTTTAATTTTTTTGGTGAAGAATCAACAACAAGCGGGACACAATTGTGAAGTGGAACGAAATTTATTGGTTATTTTAAACTTTTGTAAAAAATAAAAAACTGAAAAGTGGGGCGTGCAATATTATTCGGCCCCTTTACTTTCAGTGCCGCAAACTCACTCCAGAAGTTCAGTGAGGATCTCTGAATGATCCAATGTTGTCCTAAATGACTGATGATGATAAATAGAATCCACCTGTGTGTAATCAAGTCTCTGTATAAATGCACCTGCTCTGTGATAGTCTAAGGGTTCTGTTTAAAGCGCAGAGAGCATCATGAAGACCAAGGAACACACCAGGCAGGTCCGTGATACTGTTGTGGAGAAGTTTAAAGCCGGATTTGGATACAAAAAGATTTCCCAAACTTTAAACATCCCAAGGAGCACTGTGCAAGCGATCATATTGAAATGGAATTAGTATCAGACCACTACAAATCTACCAAGACCCGGCCGTCCCTCTAAACTTTCATCTCAAACAAGGAGAAGACTGATCAGAGATGCAGCCAAGAGGCCCATGGTCACTCTGGATGAACTGCAGAGATCTACAGCTGAGGTGGGGAGAGTCTGTCCATAGGACAACAAACAGTCGTAGACTGCACAAATCTGTCCTTTATGGAAGAGTGGCAAGAAGAAAGCCATTTCTCAAAGATATCCATAAAAAGTCTCGTTTATAGTTTGCCACAAGCCACCTGGGAGACACACCACACATGTGGAAGAAGGTGCTCTGGTCAGATGAAACCAAAATCGAACTTTTTGGCCACAATGCAAAACGATATGTTTGCCGGAAAAGCAATACAGCTCATCAACCTGAACACACCATCCCCACTGTCAAACATGGTGGTGGCAGCATCATGGTTTGGGCCTGCTTTTCTTCAGCAGGGACAGGGAAGATGGTTAAAATTGATGGGAAGATGGATGGAGCCAAATACAGGACCATTCTGGAAGAAAACCTGTTGGAGTCTGCAAAAGACCTGAGAATGGGACTGAGATTTATCTTCCAACAAGACAATGATCCCAAACATAAAGCAAAATCTACAATGGAATGGTTCACAAATAAACGTATCCAGGTGTTAGAATGGCCAAGTCAAAGTCCAGATCTGAATTCAATCGAGAATCTGTGGAAAGAGCTGAAAACTGCTGTTCACAAACGCTTCCATCCAACCTCACTGAGCTCGAGCTGTTTTCCAAGGAAGAATGGGCAAGAATTTCAGTCTCTCGATGTGCAAAACTGATAGAGACATACCCCAAGCGACTTGCAGCTGTAATCGCAGCAAAAGGTGGCGCTACAAAGTATTACCTTAAGGGGGCCGAATAATTTGGCACACCCCACTTTTCAGTTTTTATTTTTTACAAAAGTTTAAAATATCCAATAAATTTCGCTGCACGTCACGATTGTCTCCCACTTGTTGATTCTTCATGATGCTCTCTGCGTTTTAAACAGAACCCTTAGACTATCACAGAGCAGGTGCATTTATACAGAGACTTGATTACACACAGGTGGATTCTATTTATCATCATCAGTCATTTAGGACAACATTGGATCATTCAGAGATCCTCACTGAACTTCTGGAGTGAGTTTGCGGCACTGAAAGTAAAGGGGCCGAATAATATTGCACGCCCCACTTTTCAGTTTTTTATTTTTTACAAAAGTTTAAAATAACCAATAAATTTCGTTCCACTTCACAATTGTCCCGCTTGTTGTTGATTCTTCACCAAAAAAATTAAAATTTTATATCCTTATGTTTGAAGCCTGAAATGTGGCAAAAGGTTGAAAAGTTCAAGGGGCCGCCGAACACTTTCGCAAGGTACTGTACCTTTAGCAGTGTTTTGAGTGTTTTCTGGGGTTCTCAGTGAGCTCCTGGCATCCCCTGCATTTGTTTACATCCCTATCTTCCTTTGGTTTGTTTCCTACAAGTTCCATGATGCCTCACTTCTCCTCTCTATTTCTCTCTCGCTCACTGACCCCCTCCCTTTCTCACAAACTCCCCCTCCCTGTTTCCCTAGCTAGCCCACCCACTACACCATCCGCAGCCATCTTTATACTCCTAGTTCTCTCTCACCACACTTCCCTCTCTCACTGACCCCCTCCCTTTTTCACACACTCCCCTCCCTGTTTCCTGGAGTAGACTGCCGGCTACTGCCCATGCGCATAATGATTGCGCAAGCTGGCATCTCCCCCAGCCTTCCCTCTGAAGCCGCCGTAACAAGGGGTGGTTCTTCGTGGAGCCGGGTGTGACGTCACGGCTCCACTCCAGTCCGGAAAGGAAGAGAAGACAGGTAAGTACAGTCAATGAAAAAGTTTGGGCACCCCTATTAACTTAATCATTTTTAGTTCTAAATATTTGGGTGTTTGCAACAGCCATTTCAATTTGATATACTAATAACTGATGGACACGTAATATTTTGTTGAATGAGTTTATTGTTACAGAATGTGCAATATGCTTAAACCAAAATTTGCGGTGCAAAAGTTGGGCACCTCAACAGAAGTGACTTATTTTGTGACCCTCCTTTGCAAATAACGCCTCTGTGCTTCCTGTGTTTTATGTTCTTGGATCCTGGATGGGTATTTTTGCCATTCCTCTTTACAAAACAATTCCAGTTCGTTGTTTGTGGTCGCCGAGCATGGACAGCCCGCTTCAAATTATCCCACAGATGTTCAATGATATTCAGGTCTGGGGCTGGGTGGCCATTCCAGAACATTGTAATTGTTCCTCTGCATGGGTGCCTGAGTAGATTTGGAGCTGTGTTTTGGATCATTGTCTTGCTGAAATATCCATCCCCGGCGTAGAGGAAAGGTGGCTGGATGACGTGGTCACTGATTCTTGTCAGGGTTCTCAGGAATCTGCTGATCTGAGTTGAATCCATGCGCCCTCAACTTTAACAAGATTCCCGGTGCCGGCATTGGCCACACAGCCCCAAAGCATGATGGAACCTCCACCAAATTTTACAGTGGGTAGCGAGTGTTTTTCTTGGATGCTGTGTTTTTTTGCCCATGCATACGCCTTTTTGTATGCCACACTCAATCTTTGTTTCATCAGTCCACAGCACCTTCTTCCAAAATGAAGCTGGCTTGTCCAATGTGCTTTTGCTACCTCAGGCGACTCTGTTTGTGGCGTGCTTTCAGACGGCTTCTTTCGCATCACTCTCCCATACAGCTTCTCCTTGTGCAAGTGTGCTGTATTGTTGACCGTGCACAGTGCACCATCTGCAGCAAGTGTGCTGCAGCTCTTTGGAGGTGGTCTGTGGATTGTCCTTGACTGTTCTCACCATTCTTCTTCTCTGCCTTTCTGATATTTTTCTTGGCCTGCCACTTCTGGGCTTACAGACTGTCCCTGTGGTCTTCCATTTCCTTACTATGTTCCTCACAGTGGAACTGACAGGTTAGATCTCTGAGCAACTTTTTGTATCCTCCCCTGAACAACTATGTTGAACAATCTTTGTCTTCAGATCATTTGGAGTTGTTTTGGGAGCCCATGATGCCACTCTTCAGAGGAGATTCAAATAGGAGAACAACTTGCAATTGGCCACCTTAAATACCTTTTCTCATGATTGGATACACCTGGCTATGAAGTTCAAAGGCTCAGTGGGGTTACAAAACCAATTTTGTGCTTCAGTAAGTCAGTAAAGTAGTTAGGAGTATTCAAATCAATAAAACGGGTCAGGGTTACCCAATTTTTTGCCCAGTCAATTTTGGTTTATGCATATTGCACATTTTCTGTTAGTACATTAAACCTCATTTCAATCCTGAAATATTACTGTGTCCGTCAGTTATTAGATATATCAAATTGAAATGGCTGTTGCAAACACCCAAATATTTAGAACTAAAATGATTAAGATTAATGGGGTGCCCAAACTTTTTCATTGACTGTTAGTGTGCAGCTTCCCAGTCTTTGCGTGTGCAGGGGGGGCCGCCGGAGGGGAAAGGTGGGGGGGGGTTGGTGGGTGGGGGGGGGGGGGGGGGGGGGGGGGGGGTGGGGGGGGTGGATGATTGATGTACGGGTCAGATATGTTTACCGTGACGGGTTGTATATGTAATATATGTAGGTCACATGACCTACATATATTACTGTCTAAATATACTATGTTTAATAAACATATATTAGAAAGTTGGATGGGGTGCACGTCGGTTTTAGTATAAAAATATTGATTCATACTGGACAGCCCCTTACATACAGCCAGACGGGAATTGGCAGGAGGAGGTTTAGCAGGTGAGAAAACTAAATAAAGAGACAGAGTACAACAGAGGTAGCCAGGCAGCTAGGTCTGCTGAGAAGACAGTATGCCAGCTAGCGTAAAGCATCAAGTTTGTTTGTCATGTGTAACCATGGCTATAAGTCTGCATAGAAGAGCCTTTTTTTTTTTGGCATGCAGTTACTGTTACCTAACCCAATTTTCCAGTTGAGTACATTTGCCTGTGGATAATGTACTAGTCCTCTGAGCTAGTTAAAGGGGTTTTCCGGGTAAAAAAACTTTTAAAAAAAAGGTATTTTAGTGCTATTAATGGGTTAATAAGGGCACCCATATACCTTTAGCAGTGTTTTGAATGATTTCTGAGTTTCTCTGAGAGCTCCTGGCATCCTCTGCATTTGTTTACATGGTTAGCTTCCTGCTGTCTTAGCCTGCAGAGCTAACTCAGTCCACACCCCCCCACCCCATCATATTTACCTGTGTTGTGTGTCTTGGAGATCAGTTTCCTCTGTCCTGTCGGCTCCTTCTTCTGTGGACCTCTGCGGCAAATGCACAATAGAGCTGAAGTGCCGGCGATATTGCGCATTCGTGGGAGAGAGGCTTCTTATGCTCTTCATGTCTGCCAGCGATTGCGCAATAGAGCTGGAGTCACTTCAGCTCTATTGCGCAGGTGTCGGCAGAAAAGAATGAAGTGACCTTTCGTGCCCAGAAGAATGAAGACAGGTAAGTATGATGGGGTGGGTAGTATTGGTGATGTTCCATTTCTGGAAATGGGGAAACGGAATGTCACCGGAATATCAGAAAGTGTGCCAGGAGCGGGTCACATGACCACCCTAGCGATATGGGTAATTACACTTTTTTTTTTTTAAAGTAATTAAATTAGAAGTTATGTGGGGGGAGGGGATTTAGTTTAGGGTTAAAATTTTATTTTATCCCGGACAACCCCTTTAAGTAGAGTTTTGCCTTGACCTTTACCTTAGACTTCCTAATAATCTTTGCATATGTCTTCAGATTTCTTACCTGGTGTTTAATATCTAACCTTTCTTTTTTTCAACCCTGACCTGTCTACTGTTCATGTTTTCATCTCATCCTGTGGTTTGTAGCACAATGACTACTCTCTGCACCTTTACACTACACAAGCTGCACATTTGTGACTACCATTTCTTCTTTAAGAGGTTCTAGCATGAAAAAAGTAAACTACTTAGAACCTGCACCTCAGTTTAGCCAGCATCAAACCAATTGCACTTAAAGAGGTTTTCTGGGCAAAAAAAAATTATTTTTAAAATAGGCCAGGGGAGGTGAAAAAAAAAATCATACCCAGTGCTGTTGTGTCATCCTAGCACAGTTCGATCCTTCTGCTCCGGAGTCTTCTTGAAAGGAAACTCCTCACCAGCTGTGAAATCCCGGATCCCTTCCGCTGAAGCTGATGATTGGCCTCACCAGTCACATGATAGCTGAGGCCAATCTGCGGCATCAGGGAGTGACCCTGGGACGACACAGGTAGTGACGTCACATGTCGTGACGTTGTAAGATGGGGAAACAGCCCTCATGTTATGAATGTACCTGTTTCTGTAGATAAGTTTATTTTTTTTTTATAAACTGACGTTTGTTTGACCACAAGAGGCCACTGTTACCTCAAAAATTGAAGAGACTGTAATTCTGTAATTCCCTGGAGTAGTGAAGTGGAGACCCTGTTCTGCAGAGGAGGAACAAGTAGGAAGAGAGAGTGTGTGGCAGCCATTTTAGCTGTGTGTGCTTCTGAGCTTTTAGAAGAAGAAGGGCTGAAGTGAGAGGAAAAACATTCTTAAAGGATTACAGACATAACAAGAGTGTGCTGAAGCAGAGACTGTTTCAGGATTTGTTCAGACAGCATCCTAAGTTGAAGATTGCTATCAAGGACTGGCTGAGAAGTGGCCCTGTCAGTGAGACCGCATGTTTGGATGAGCCCTGCTTTCAGCGGTTCCAGAGAGAAGCTAAAAGGTACCCAACAAATCTGAAACAGTAAAAGAAGTAATCGTGCACGCACCGCATTACATTTTTGGCGCAAATTGCTTGGGACTGAATAAGGGCCTGTAGTTAGATTAGTTAGGCATCCTCATCTTCACAGGCCACACTACTGGTGAATTATCTACCTATTTAGTAGTAAAGACTAAGACTCAGAGAATTCTATAGACTTCTAACTCCCAGAGAGGAGCCTCTGAAGAAGTCTAGAAGCGACATTTTATGCATTGTCATATTTCTTTGGCTTGCAAGCTGACCTACTATGATATTTACTCAGTTATACTTTGTTTGTGGGGAATAGGGGTATTTTGATAAGTTTGTAAGCTCTTATGTTATACCGCCAGTGCCTCTATCACACTCATTGAATTGTTCCTGTGACTAGGGTGATAATAAGGTAACAAGCAGCTGGTTAGTAGCAGCCTGCAGATAGGTAAAAGCTTGGAGTTTATTGAAGCTGCACATAAGAGGGCACCGCGCTGTACAAAACCAGGGTCTCAGCATAACTGGCTAGGTGTATGTAAATAGTTGGGAGTGTTTTTCTGGTAAATAGGTGTTACTACACAAAGTCAAATCTTGTTTTTTTTACTAAATTGATTTGGAGTTGCTTCCTTTGTTCGTGATTTCACTGTATCCTGGCGAGCCCACCCCGATACATGGCTTACAACGTCACATGTCCTTCGCTGAGGCTGCTGATTGGCCTCAGTGGTCACTTGCGGCGGGTACTTCTGCTGGAAGACAACAATGGACTAGCAGGAGTGGACTGTGCAGGGGGCACTGGGGAAAGTGAGTATGACCACCTTGTGCAGCAATATCTGCATCTAAAAGTTTTCAGTCATTTTTGATTAGTCCTTCACATCGGCTTGTAGTGATTTTAGCCCCCCTCTGTACAAAATGGCTTCAAATCTGTTATGTTGGTGGGATTCTTCCTGCTTGCTTCAGCTTCATTCACATTTCTATTGAATTAAAGGTGGTCTCCTGGCTAAAATTTTATTAATTAGGCTGGGGGAGGTGAAAAAAATAAAAGAAAACTATACTCACCTGTTCCTAATACCTCCCCGTGTGATCTGGTCCTGCAGCTCTGTTGTCTTCTGGCAGAAATACCCGCCGCACGTGAAGCCAATCAGCAGCCTGAAGAAGGAAACTAGGGATGTCACTACCAACCATTCCAACACTACCTTTATTCTTCTGTAACCATTCTTTGGTAAAAGAACTTTTGTGCTTAAGGCCGGGGCCCCACGTGGCGTAAACGCTTGGTTACAAAACCATATCAAAAGCAAGATGTAAAATAATCTGCAAGGTCACAAAACCACACAAGCTAAATTCCAAACAGTTAAGCAAAAGGTTACTAGGACAATATTTGTTGACAGAGGAGGTTTTTGTTGTAACTGAGAAGCATTATGTTTGGAGAAATGAAAATAATGCATTCCAGCATAAAAACCTCATGCAAAATGTGGTATTATCAGGGGTTCACATCTGGGTCGCAACAGCTTGCCATCATTGATGGAACAATAAATTCTGAATTTATACCAGCAAATTCTAAAGGAAAATGTCTGGATCTCTGTCCCTGAGCTAAATCTCAAGAGAACATGCAGAAAGACATCCACCTTAAGCCTGGGGCACCACATGGTATAAACTTCGCCACAAAAACCGTGGCGTCTTATAGCCCCTGCAAAGTCGATGGGATCCTAGTGAAACCCATCCACACATTGCGGAAAAGTATGCGCAGCGGACACGAGGAAACCTCTGCAGACTTTCTAGAAAAAGCACTGTGGGAAAAACCATGGTGTGTTATCGCTGCGTTTTTTTTTCCTGTAGCGCTTTTTGCTGCGGTCCACTACATGGGGCCTTAGCCTTAAGGGGTATTCCCATCCTAAGGATCCTATCTATACTGCTAGCTTATGTAAATGAAAGAGTTTTCCTACATACATTGCTTTAGCAATGCTGCTTTGTTTGCCTGCTATGTGAAATTATTCCTCCCATGGTTTACATAGCATTTCCATGGAGCACGTCCTATATAATAAGTCAGGACAAATGGCACCAGTCACTATTCTCTGGGGAGGGGGGGTTTGAGTGCTCTCACTGTTATGCACAGCTCTGCCTGCAGGACAATCAGTTCAGCTAATTGCAGTTTGCTGATAGAGAGATGGGAGCCCCCGAACGGAAACTTAATCCACTTAAGAAAGCAGTTACCTTCGGAAACCCGCGGACCCCATAGACTATAATGGGGTCCACTAGGTTTTCGCCCGAAAAGGGCAGAAAATGCAGAGAGAAAAGCGCTGTTTGCAGTCTCTCTGCATTTTTAAAGTGGAATGGGAAACAGAATCCCCAGGCAGAGACCCAGCGCAGGTGTGAACCTAGCCTGAGTCTATTCTCTAGAAGCATGGTAAGTGTTCTATACAAATTTGTGTAATGTACATTTACTGTGCATATTACTTGATCTGTATGTGTATTAGATTTCTAGTAATCATAATAATCTCTCATGGTAAAGGCAAAGTCTATATTGTGATAGACTGTGACTGTTTTGGCTTTGACTGTTCCCAGCTTGCCGAAATACAGGAAGTAGAGACAGCAGGCAAAGATGCTTAGACAGGGAGATGGGAAAACCCCTTAAAGGGGTTGTCCAGGCAAAAATGGACAACCCGTTTAAGTATTAAATAGGCAGGGGGCAGTAAAAAAGTGCAGATTATGATATTAATCTGTTTTCCCTTAGTCCCAACAGCAGCACAATACTGGGATATTTCTGCCCCTGTGCATTGGTAGGACAGTATCGAATTTTTAATGAGAAATAAATGGTTACACATTAATCCCTCCCCCTCCTCAATATAAGGAAGGAAGTGCCAACTCCCCAACGTGTAATTATAAAGAAAAAATACATAACACACAGGGAGGGAGCCTTGTGCTGCTGTTGGGACTAAGGGAAAACAGATTAAGGCTGAGGCCCCACGTTGCAGAAATGCAGCTTTTTTGTTGCAGATTTTGTTGCGGTTTTTTGAGCCAAAGTCAGAAGTGGATTGAGCAGAAGAACTTCCTACATATTTTCCATTCCTTTTTAAGCCATTCTTGTCTTTGGATCAAAAAAACGCAACAAAATCTGCAACAAAAAAAGCTGCGTTTCTGCAATGTGGGGCCTCAGCATAACATCATAATCTACGTTTCCCTTTCGTCCCACCAGCAGCACAATAGTGGAGATATAGCAAGAAGAAACCCTAGGGAGGGCCCTCTTGAAGAATGGAACCTAAAACGGAATGGCCAAAGAAAGTGGCCTCCATACCCCAGATGTTAAATCTATAATGATTTACAAAATTATGGAGAGAGCTCCAGCTCTCTTCCCAGCAAAAGACAAAAAGGTTCTCTGACTAAAGGGCTGACGGACTAGGATAGAAGACTGGTAAAGAAATAACTTGGTTCAAATTAGAATATGAGGGTACCTTAGGGATGAACCCTGGCATAAACCTTAATTGCACTCTATCAGGATGGAAGGATATGTAAGGTTCTACCAAAGATAAAGCCTGAAGTTCCCCAACTCTCTTAGCTGAGGTTACGGCCAATAGAAACACTGTTTTTAGTGTAAGAAATTTAACATCAAACGCTTCCAGAGGCTCAAAAGAGGGGATCCCATAACCCCTTCAAAACTGTAGACAAATCCCATTGGGGGAATTGGGTGGGTAACAGGCGGTTTGAGCCTGGATGCACCCTTAAAAAAAACCTTTTAACCAGCGAGTCTATGGAAAGCTGCTTACCTAAGCAGGCTGACAAGACTGCAACCTGAACATTCAAAGTGGATGGACTAAAGTCTTTGTCCAAGCTGTCCTGAAGGAATTCCAGGATCTCTGGAATGGAAGGATGAATTCCTTTGCTTGATGCCCAGGAGAGGTTACAAATCTGGAAATAGTTCTTATTCGCAGACTCTGCTCTAGTGAGAGGGAGAGTACTTAGGACGGCTCTGAGAGTCCCTTAGATCGTAATAGGGACTTGTCAACCTCCAGGCTGTCAGATTGAAGGATTTCAGATCCTGGCAGAGCCTGGGCCCCTGAGACACCAGGTTCTGAATCGGGGGAAGCCTCCAATATATCCTGTGACTCATATATATGATCTGGAAAAACTAAGCTCTCTTTGGCCAGAATGGAATGATGGCGATTACAGAGACTTGGTCCTGTCTGATTCTCATCAATACCCTTGGTATCATGGAGATTTGGAGGGAATATGTATGCCAGCCTGAACCTCCAAGGCATAGACAGGGCATCCACAGCCAAGGGATTGTTCACCTTGTATAGAGAGCAGAACTTCTCTACCTTGGCATTGAGTCTGGATGCCATCAGGTCTACCTCTGGATGACTCCATTTCAGGGTGATTGCTTGAAAGGCCTCTGGATGGAGAGACCATTTCCTTGGAATAGTGATGCCACGACTCAATTGATCTGTCACTATATTCAGTGACCCTCGGATATGTATGGCAGAAAGATGGGTTAGGTTCTTCTTTGCCCAACTCAAGATCATCCGCACTTCGCTTAGAAGGCGTTGAGACTGAGTTCCTCCCAGCTTGTTCAAGTAAAGGACTGTTGTCCTATTGTCCGTTCTCACTCGGACTGCCTTGCCTCCCAACTGGATGGCAAAGTGAAGTAGTGTCAAACGCACTGCTCGGAGTCCTCTCCAATTGGATGACATCATTTTCTCGAGGGAATTCCAAGACCCCCTGGGTTGGAATGTCGTTTAGGTGGGTTCCCCAACCTGTGAGTGATACATCCGTAGTCAACAGGGTACAGCGAGGCTGGACCGTGGACCTTCCGTCTCTTAGCAGAATCCACCAGTTGAGGGATGAGCGGGCTTCCTGAGACAGGGTATAAACTTCTGTCTAGACCGCTGGTTTTGTGATTCCAGGCCATCAGGACTTCTCTCTGCAGGGCGGCGAAGATGCCATAACACCCAAGGAACTGCTTCTGCAGCTGATGACATCAGTCCCAATGCCTACATGCCTGTCCTGATGGTGATTGGCCGAGGAACCAGTAGGACTTTTGCGGCCTTGATTATTCCTCCCTCCCTTCTGGAGGGAGGAAGAGATACTCTCATTAGGCCTAAATAGATAATGATCCCTAGAAATGTCTTCTGGGTTGCTGGAGATATTTGGTACTTTCCCAACTTATAATCCAACCCAACTGTTAGAGAAATTTTACCATGGTGGATGGCTGCTGTAGTAGGCCTTCTTTTGAAGAGGCTTTTAACAGCCAGTCA
Source organism: Leptodactylus fallax (assembly GCA_947044405.1). Lineage (NCBI taxonomy): Eukaryota > Metazoa > Chordata > Amphibia > Anura > Leptodactylidae > Leptodactylus > Leptodactylus fallax. Next base: position 2,670,144 of record CAMRHE010000241.1, on the reverse strand, counting down.
TCCAGATAAGTAACAATCGTGAGCCCCTGGATTCTCAGAGACGCAGCTACCGCGGATACCACCTTGGTGAATACGTAGGGTGCTGACGTTATCCGAATGGAAGTGTGGTAAATTGGAGGTGTCTCAGCTGACCCTCTATGACCACTGCAATTTTTAGATATTTCCTGTGAGCAGGAAGAATAGGGACGTGGAAGTACACGTCCTTTAGGTCCAGACTGGCCATGAAATTTCCTTGATGGAGAATGGATATCACAGACTTCACTGTTTCCATGCAGAATTTTCTCTTTATGATGGCTCTTTTGAGGTATCGTAGGTTATTATCAACTCCCCTTTTTTAAGTCCCCTGAGGGTTTGGAACTAAGAAGACTGGAGAATAAATTATAGAACTTTGATGTTGCAATGGAACCTCTTCCAAGACGTGTTTTCTAATATAGTCCAGTACTGAGGACTCTAGAGCCTTCTGACGGACAGCAGGGAGGCGAGTGGTCCGTATAAATCTGTTCTGGGTAGGCACAGAAAAATCTATGCCTTAACCCGACCAAACGCTCTCCAAGACCCACAAAGCTGTTGTATGTATGTATGTATGTATGTATGTATGTATGTGTGTGTGTGTGTGTGTATATATATATAGATTTTTTTTTTTTCCAGGGATCTAGAAAAAAGGCAAGCCGTCCCCCCACAGGAACTTCGTGTCTTGGAGGAGGGAGAAGATAATAGTCAGAATCTGGCTTTCTGACTTTTCGTCACGGGGTTCCCTCTCTGGAACCTGGAACGTCCACGCGTCTGACCTCTTGCAGGTGTTGGTCTTTGAGGAGACTGTCCTCTTTGACGCTGTCTGCCCTGTCCACGAAAGGACTGTGGAAGGGACTTTCCTTTCTTGTCCCCTAGTCCTTCCATAATTTTATCGAGTTCCTGCCCAACTGTAGGGGGTGACGGCAGCCGTAGTCAAGACCATAGCTTTGTCAGAGAACTTCACCTGGTGAAGAGTAGCTTCATTGAAATAATCAGCCTCATGGGCAATACCCTTCAAAGAAGACAATAACCCCAGAATCAGTATCTCTTTTTAATGAAGAGAGGTCGGAATACAGCTTTCTGGCTACCTCCTAGTGGCGATACCAATCGACACTGCAAAATAAGCCATATACACTTTCCTTATTGAGCACTCTGCCTGGCGGTCCATGGGATCCTGAAGGTTAGATCCATCCTCAGATGGTACAAGTGATCGCCTGGACAATTTGACGACTGCCATGTCAACCTTAGGCGGAGGACCCCAAGTCCCAAACTGGTCCTCAGATATCATGAAAAGTGTCTTGAACCTCTTGGATAACACGCAGGCCTTCTCTGGGTGTTTCCACTTGGTGGACATGGCTCTTTTTAGCATGTCTTCCACTTTGAAGGCCCTAGGCCCCCTAAAGGTGGAACTAGAAGCTTCCCCACGGTCAACCATCATGGTCCCCTGATGGACTTCAAGTGATTTTTGGTGGACGTCCTTTATGTTTATTTTTTTATTTTAAGATATTAAAAGTTAAGTTTTATCGTTTGAAACCATTTATTTTCTGTGAGATATGAAGTAATAGGGAATGGTGTAGAACCCGCTGTGAGACAGATATGACATTAAGTATAATATCCTGGGTACACCAGGGTATAATCTTCAGTTTGGGCACACAGCAGGGCACAGAAGAGAAGGAGCGCTATGTGGCTTTTGGAGTGCAGATTTAGATGTTTGGGATCTGGACACCATGTCATATTTGCAGAGCCTCTAAGGTGCCAGAAAAGTGGAATCCTCTAAGGAGTGACCCCAATGTGAAAACTGCACCCCTCAAAGAATTAATCAAGGGGTGTAGTGAACATTAGTATCCCAGGCGTGACTGCACAGCGAATGGGGAAAAGTGAATATCTAAGCTGTGCGGAGTACATTAGGTACACTAAATTCCCTACTATTTTCCCAGTAGTTCCTATTATTGGGGGGGTCACTCTGGGAGTCACTTCTGGTGTCTTTTCCCTCGTAAGCTCTAAATTTGGGGTGTACCCTCATGTACAGTTTATACATTCCCTTCCTGCCACAGACAGTTTTGTTCTAATGATTTGGTGATTTTTGTCTTCACATTGTACAAACTATATTTTCTTTATTTTTTTTGGTGATGTTGCCATATGAGGGCTTGTTGTTTGCGGGGTGAGATGCATTTTGTAATGACACCAGTTTTGGGATGCCTATATCTTATTGAATAAATTTTATCAACTAATTTTTTTAGTGGATTATAAAAAAAAACCATCAATTCTGGCATTGCGTTTTACCTTTTAAATTTTTTGCCATGCAGCATACAGCATAAGTAACATGTTACCTATATTCTGTGGGTCGGTACGATTATGACGATACCTCATTTAGATTTTTTTTATGCGATACTAATTCTGCAGAACAAAAACCCATTTGGCGAAAAATCATTAATTCCAGCATTTTTTTCCTGATGTTCTCCGTGTAGGTTAAATATTGTTTTAGTTTTATTGTACAAGTTGTTACGGACGCGGTGATACCAAATATGTATTGTTTTTATTTTTAGTTTTTTTTTTTTATATAATTCATTTTATATAGGAAAAAGGAATTTTGGGGGCTTAACTTAAAAAAAAAATAAAAAAAATTAACACTATTTTTTTTCATTACTTTTTTTTTTTTTTTACATTTTGTACTTGTCCTATAAGGACATCTGAACCAGCCATACACTGATCGCTGGTTCAGTACTATAGACTGCAATATATGAGCATACACGTGTATTTCAGTCTATAGAGAAAGTCAGCCTATGCAGACGCACAGGCTGGCTTTTTCCATTGCAAGCAGGATGAGCCAGGTACTTGGGGGTCCTAGTAGCCTTGGGTCACTGGCCAGGAAATATGCTGCAGGTAGCGTTTTTCCATCCGGCTGAGGCACAGATCCGGCGCCATACGGCGCCAGAACTGATCCCATAGAAAACTATGGGATCCATCCTGGCATCAGTTTCCCTCCGGTTTGTGTGCACCACACCGGAGGGGAAACTGATAGCTGTGCTGGACATATGTGAACGCACCCTAAGTTGTTTGCACCCAGACCAGAGGCGCAGCTAGCGGGGAGTCAGGGGGGGGCAGTGGCCCCGGGCCAACTGTGTCTCGGGGGCCCACCTCGAGCCCGCCGCAGCACAGGTTACCCTCACACATCAACTGCATCGGCGTCTGCATGACACCGATACAGTTGAAATACATAGAGAAGGAAGCCTCTCTACTCGTACGTCACTCGTAAGCCACAAGCCACTTAAGGCCTGTGGCCTACAAGCTTCCCTAAGACATCTGCGTCCTGGCACCGACGTCTGCACGATGACGTCACTGTCCTGCGCCATCCGTGCCAGGACGCAGAAGTCCTGCTGCTTCAGTAAGTGGCGGCGGAGACTCCTCCTCGGCAGATCGGAGGTAGGTAAGTGTCATCAAATTTTTTATTTTTTTTTTAACTCACTTTGGGCATTTTAATTGGGGGTGGGCGGATGGGGGTAATACACTTGAGGTCATTTGGGAATTTAGCAAGATAAGAGGCCATAACTAATATAAGGGTTATTAGGGGGCTTTAATAAAAGAGGATATAAATTATAGTGAAAGGTCAGTGGGATCTGTATGAATGTAAGGGGAGATAATATTAGGGGGCATTGGGGCAGTAATAAAGGGGTTTTTCTTGGGAATAATAAAGTTTACTGGTAAGGATTATATTGGGCAAATTGGAGAGGTGAAACAAAAAAAACACCTCACTTGTCCCCAGGCTACCGATGTCCGCAGCCGTCTGCTACTGTCTGTCCAGGCACACGTACGCCACTTCCCTGCCGCAACTCCTGCACTGCACGTGATTGGCCTCAGCGGTGGCTGGAGACGACTCAGTGATGTCACTTATATACATAACTGGGTCCTTTCCTGCCAACGCTGAGGCCACCGATGGCCTCAACAGTCACGTATGGCACGTGTCTGAAAAGACAGTGGCAGCAGACAGAGCACTGGGGACAGGTAAGGCTAGGTTCACACTAGCGCTCGGTTTCCGTTTTTCGGGTCCACTTGGGGACCCGAAAAACGGAAACCCAATCCACTTGTAAAGCGGTTACCCGCAGACCCCATAGACTATAATGGGGTCTGCTGGGTTTCTGCCCGGTTTCTGCATGAAAAATGCAGAGAAAAAAAGTCCTGCTTGCAGGACTTTTCTTTCTGCATTTTTCAAATGGAATGGGGGACAGAATCCCTCAACGGGATTCATGTGTTGGTGTGGACCCAGCCTTAGTATGATTTTTTTAATCACCTACCCCACCTCCACTGTGATTTGTCCACTTCCTGGACAACCCCTTTAAAGCGGACCTTTCATGTCCTCATGAACCTATGGTTTTATATACCGGTAGAAAGCCGACAGTTGGCTTTCCCATTATGTGCCCCGGTGGAGGAGATATCGGTGCCGTTAGTTCCGGACATATCTGTCCCCACTGTCAGAAGGACGTTCCTGATAGTCTAGTGTCATTGCTGGGCTGTGAGGAAGGCCCCCCCTGACAGTACTGTAACATAACCTTGTACTGTCAGAGGGAGCGTTTCTTACCTCCCTGCGATGACGCTGAGCTATGAGGAAGGCCCCCCCTCCCCCAGTACAAGTCTTGGGGGCCTTCTAATGGTAGGGAGACATCGGTGCCGAAACAGCACAGATATCTCCTCCTCCACCAGGGCACATAACAGGAAAGCCGACAGTGCGCTGAATTCAGCGCACTGTCAGCTTTCTAGTGGTATATAAAACCGCATGTGCATGAGGACGTGAAAGGTCGTCTTTAATACAAAGGGGTTATTAATAGGCATTATTAATCCAAAGGGGCATTTATGTAAGAGGGCATAATTTATAGGAGACATAAGAGGGTATAATTAATAATAGGGGAAATGGGCAATATTAATTTTAGGTGGCACTCGGGCATTGATTTAAGTGGGTACACAGGGCATTATTAATTAGGGGTAATTATTCATTAAGGGGCACATAGGAGCATTATTAAATTAAAGGCACATGGGGTTATTATTCATTTCTAGGGGATTTTATATATTTTATAATTGAGGTAGCAGCAGGATGGAGATTTTATATAGTTGAGGACAATGTGAGGAAAAGTGAGGAGCCAAAGATGTCTGTGTTACAAACTTTACAGAGACAAGTCACAGCTGGAAGAAGTGGTCATGGTGGTCCAGATGGAAGAGACGATAACTGTAAACCGTCAGAGACGTCACCTGTAAGTCACAACAGTGTTCCTGTATTTACCTGTGCACTGTATTTACCTAACTTGTCTTCACAGCCCTGTGTAGAACCACTATCTACCACTATACGGTCAATGTATAGTGATAATGTTGGTATACCTGAGTTGGGGGCCCATTTGGACGTGTTCACCCCCCCTGGGCTGAACCCCTTAGCTACACCTCTGATCCAGACGCAAACTTAAGATATATAGAAAAAAACACAAGAAAAAAGTTAGCCTAAAACGTTAGGTTAAAAAAACAAAAAAAGTAAATTAATATTTACTTAACTCATGTATAAGAAAAAAAATAAAGCCGACGTATATAGAAAAAATGGAGTGCAAAGACACTCCCACTTCCTGTGACAGGTTACACAGAGAGAAAAAGACCTTTCTTTCTCTTCACTTTTTTTTTCCTCAGGGAAGAAAAATGCTGCACCGCACAGATTTTATGTTAAAGGGGTATTCCCATGAACTTAATTTGTAGACAATTAAATGTTAAACATTTTTGCAAATATAATTAGTTAAAAATTCTGCAGAGTTTTAAAGATTTTCTCTAACCATCTTAGTAGTGACAATCTGTTGTCTTGATCGGATGTCATCACATACACAAGCAGCGTACACTGGACTCCGCATCCCCACACGGGAACCAGAGAGAAGGAGCTGGAAATGCAGTGCATCGCAAAAAAACAAAACAAAAACAAGTGATGCAAGGCTTACAGGGCCACAAAGGTTCAGTGCGGACACTAAAGGCAGCGAACTCGCCCATTATAAGCAACAGCTGAAAAAAGGTATTTCCCTTCAGCAGAAGCAGGAAAAGACAAGGAGTTTTTAACCCTTGTATTTTGTTCCAACAGGAACCAAAGGCAGAAAAAGAGTCCTCACAACAGGAGAATAGACGACAGAACAAACTCAAGCAGGAGTGAGGAAGGGAAAGTCATCCAGAAATCTGGATAACCTCACTATAGGGAAGGAATAACCTTCCCTCCAACTGTGCCACCGACACAGGACAGAAAAAAAAAACACGTTGTGGGGTTTGGTACCTTCCTTATATTGAGGAGGGGGAGGGGTTAATATTTAACCATTTATTTGTTCATTAAAATTCCATTCTGTCCTACCAGGAAACAGGAGCAGAAATACCCCAGTATTGTGCTGCTGGTGGGACGAAAGGGGGGAAAAAAAATTTCATGCTCCCCTTTCCAGTGTGCTCCGCTGCCTCCCTGCACAGTCTGGTCTTCTGGGTCCCATGCTGACGTGTGGCAGAAGTCCCAGCCACACGTGACCGCTGAGGCTAATCAGCGGCCTCAGCGAAGGGCCTGAGATATCACTACCTGTGATATCATGAATCTCTTCCTGAGGCCTGCTGAGGCCATTCAGCAGAAGGGATCTATGACGTCTCAGCCAGTGAACAGTTTCACTTTGAGAAGATGCCGGAGCAGAAGGACTAGAATGTTCCGGGAGGATACCAGAGCATCGGGGACAGGAGAGTATAATTTTTTTTTTTTTTTTCTGTTTTTCACCTTCCCCAGTTGTTCAGGCATTAACCCCTTCCTGCCAGAGGAATTTTTCAATTTTAGTTTTTGACTCCCCCCCCCCCCCCCTCCAAACCCCATAACTTTTTTTATTTTTCCGCTCTGTGTGTCCATCTTTGGCTTCACTGAAGAACAGCGCAGGCGCACGGAGGCGTGCCAACGAAGAAGCTCATGAATAAGCCAGACTGTTCTCGCCGAACAGCGTTGATCGGACACTTCTCTTGCTAAGTATAAAGGTTGTTTATTTTTAATGCACCTGCGGATTGCATTACAACAGGACAATTTAGGACACTAAACCCCAGGTCTATCAGGACCTGTGGGTGGTTTAGTGTCATAGATTGACCTGACAGATTTCCTTTAAGAAAAATGCAAAAAATTTTTTTTTTCTAAAAGTCGCCATATTCTGACACCCATGACTTTTTTTTATACTTCCATGTACGGGAATACATAGGGTGTACTTTTTAGTTATAGCATTTTGAGGAATTGCTATTGCTTTGATCACTTTTTATTCAAATTTTTATCAGAGGCGAAACAGTCAAAAAAACGGCGGTTTGGCACTTTTGATTTTTTGTCCAGTTACGTTTACCGTACGGGAAAAATATTTTTAAAGATTTGTAGACTGGGCATTTTCGAACACAGGGATACCTAATGTGTATGTACGTCACAGTATAAGTACTTTTATATGTGTTCTAGGAAAAGGGGGGGGGGGTGATTTGAACTTTAAATTTTTTATTTATTTATTTTTTTTGCATTTATTAGACCACCCTAGGGGTTTTGAACCCCACAATGCATTTCAAAAAAATAGCTCTTCTATTGCAGGCTGCAATTAGGAAACTAATGAAAGACTAATGAAAGACAAGGCTGCCAGCTGTCATAGTAACGGGACACCGAACCCCGGCGCTTGCTCTGGGTGTTGGCGATCCCTGGCAAAATGCTGGCGCCAGAGGGGCTAATGCCCGCAGTGTGGGCACTGATTGCGGACATTAGCGCTGGGTCTCTGCTGTATAAAACAGCGGAGACTCGGCAGCTATGGCGGCCGCTCGGCCTTTAACACCACGTGGGGCCCCTGCCTGAAGGTGGATGTCTTTCTGCACACTCTTGAGATTTAGTTCAGGGACAGAGGTCCTGACATTTTTGCTTTAGAATTTGCTGGTATAAAATCAGAATTTATTGTTCTATCACTATTGGTAAGCTGTTGTGACCCAGATGTGAACCATGATAAAACCACATTTGGTGTGAGTTTGCCAGAATTAATTTTCTTTTTACCAAACGATGCTTCTCAGTTACAGCAAAAATCTCTAGTTTGTCTTCTCTGTCAATATTGTCCTAGTAACCTTCTGCTGTCAGCTGATTGGAGGTTACCTTATGTTTTTGTGACCTTGCAGATTTTACATTTTACTTTTAACATGGTTTTGTAACCTTTTCCAACCTTATGAGTATCGAGGAGCTGAAGTGTCTCCACTGTATCATGGATATTGGTGACAAGAAAAAAATTTTTTAAAGTGTTAAACTGATTTTTTGGTTTCTGCATACGTAATTGTGCCAACCCATGCAACATGTCACTTTAGTAAAAAAAAAAAAAAAACACAAAGCCTTACCTTTCTGATATGTAGTAATTTATGACTTTATATAAATCAGGCTGCACAGAAAGCTTTTAAAGTCTGTACATGCTTGAGTCTCAGCCAATCAATTATGGCCATAGCTATGGGGTAATAGAAAAACATATCTGAAGCATCACAGGACTCATTACAGAACTAATCAGCACTATGTTACGGGAGAGATTCCTGGCATACTGAGCAAATAGTGGCCACATAGTTCAGTTATACCCCCAGCTGCCTAATACATCCATACTAATAGTTTTATATGGCAGGGACAATTACCTGTATAACATGGCAGTTGTGATAAGGCATAATTACCCATCTGGGTTCTTGGACTATCATGCAACAGCATGATTAAGGTCCCCCAGTACAGGGGACATCCATCACACTAAAGAGGCTCCTGTGAAAGCCATCGCCCCAAGTGGATGACCATGAGTGTGCCATAATACAGACCATATGTATAATTGCAACTAACATCTTCCTGTATCAAGTCATCATATATATATATATATATATATATATATATATATATATATATATATAAAGTAGGCAGTGTCAGCAAATCTCCGAAAATAGGCCATCAAAACAATTTACATAAAGCCACTTGCACATGGTTGCAATCTGTATCAGTATTTGAAAGCCAAATCCAGGAGATGGCTCAGAATCTCTTTACATTACACATTCACTTACAAATACTGCCATGTCAAAAGTCTTGCAGTATACTCATCCATAACAGATGTTGTACAGATTTAGAAACTAACAGGTCCATCAGAATGGGAATGCCTTGACAGAAGGCACAAAAACTTCCTGGACCACTCACTACATCAGAGCTCACTATCATAACTATGAACAGCCAAGATCACTACAGTACCAACAACCTTGTGTCAATTCAGCACTGTAGAAAGCCAACCATTCATAAATCACTGATGTAGAGAGTTCCATACACAACCATCTCCAGGTTTAATCCAAGCTAGCAGCATCACCAGGCTGTAAAATAGCCCCAGCTGGTACAGGATGTGTGGCTACACTATGGTCCTTTCATAGATTACTAGAAGGACCCGCCTTCGCATGGATAGATTTAATTTTTTTGTTTGTGTAGTGGCCCCATAAGAATTGTCACTGGTGTATTTTGTGTGTAGTTAAAGAGGACCTTTCATGTCCTCAGGCACATACAGTTCTATATACCGCTAGAAAGCCGACAGTGCGCTGAATTCAGTGCACTGTCGGCTTTCCCATTAGGTTTCCCCTGAGGCTGGAGATATTGGTGCCGTTACCAATCTCAGCCCACTGTCAGAAGGGCGTTCCTGACAGTACTCAGCCATAGCCCTGTATTTGGGGGGCGTTCCTCACAGCTCAGCATCACTTGGTGGTAAGGAACACCCTTCCCTGACTGTACTCATCCATAGCCCTGTACTGTCAGAGGCGGCATTCCTTACAGCCCAGTGATGACTGAGCTGTGAAGAACACCGCCCCCCCCACAGCACACTGTCGGCTTTCTAGCAGTATGTAAAACCGCATATACATGACATGAAAGGTCCTCTTTAAATACGTTTCAATTTATAAGAATGCTGACATCCAGTATGGCAGTCTATTTATGGCTGTGTTATGGAAATCTGGTAAATTAAATGTGAAGTTATATTGGCTGATACATGTCATACAACTAAATATTTAAAGGACCTGTGAACTGCTATTGATCTTAGAGGTCATAAATAACTTGTTGCTATGGAGACCGGTGTAAAGCTGTGTATGTGACCTTATACAACTGTCACCCACAGCACCCTGCCCCTTTATAGCTGAACTACAGCATGAAGAAAATGGCTGGATTGTTATGAAAACCTGGTGTAAAGCTGTGCGCCTGTGGAGACTAAGCGCCTGTGAGCTTCTATTGGCTGACAAGGGACATGTGACTATGGCAGTCGGAACTGAGTGAAAGACTTCCAGGCTTCTATTTCCTAAAGCAGGTCATTTTTTTAGGAATACTGTCTCGAATGGTACGTCCTAGAGACCCAGTCTAAAACCTTCCTGGACTCCTGATGTACCCTGTGTGCCAAATGTGGTACAAAATGCTACATCTTTGACAGCCATTGTGCTTCAAAAGGTGTGAAATCCATCCACCTGCTCAAAAGATACAGCTCCTTGATTTATACATAAACTGCAGTAGCTCTGATTCTCCAAGTGGGCAGTACCTCTGAAATACAAAAGCCCACCCACTTGAGAATCAGCTCTAGTTTAAATATAACTTTCCAAGGGCCATAGGTTTTGAATGAAAGCTTTTTTAAAAAAAAAAAAAAAAAAAAACTGAATTATTCAGTCATATTAGTTTCACAAATGAAGGCTGTGCAGTAATGTTTAGGCCTAAAGAATCCTAGGATGTACTGAAACTGATAAGCAGCACTATGACCAAAAGCTGTCATTGCATCCCCTTGTATAGTTTGCAGACTGGCTGCAAGAGGCACAGAATATAGCACTCTGGGTACTCACAGGCACTGCCATATGATCAGAAAAGGTTCAGACTACTTGAAGTACACTGATGAACTGGCATGTAGTGTGGCAAGAGGGAATGAGAGGATTCATCACCTTTTGTATGTTTCCTAGATCAGGAAGGTGTTTATACTGGGTTGGCCTTCAACCTGAAGCAATTTCCCTCATCAACTGTTATGAGTAGCAGATTAGTAATAGAATAGCTGGTGATCTGGTTTGTTCAGGTTATGCAGTCAGTTCAATATAGATGTGACCTTACTGAATCCCACTTTCAGGCGTTCAACTTGTCAAATTTAAAATAAAATTCTCACTAAATATTGTCTGGAAACAGTTTCCCATTGATTTCAAAGGGAAGATTCCACAACTCAATTTTCAAGGCAGATCTTAGACTGTTAGTATGAACTACATCTGTGTGGAATCCTTCCCTAGCATTAGAGATTTATAACCCCTGCTGGATTTACTGGAAGAGTGAAACATGCATCCAACAACCAAAAGGTGGGTGTTTAAAGAGGAAAATACTCAAAGGACTTAGTATAGACAACTGTTTATTCCATAAGTAACAAGACCACCAGCACTGTCTCCCCATCACTGTAGTGATGCATCAGGTCATGGTTTCAGATGTGGGGGTAACTCCACTGACCCTTAAACTTCTCCCCATCTTCACTTGGCACACCTCCGAGAGTTGCTTGGTATATTAGAAACTACTGACTGATCACCTTGATTCAATCTACTGGGAAGGAGAAAAAAAAAAATTTAAAGAGTGACCCCAGGCAGCAATATATTCCCCTCCATTTTACCAACTACCTACCGTGAATCACAGTTGCTTCATCTAGCACCACTTCTGTAGATCTGTCCATCACACAGACCTGTAGAACAAGACATTAGTTAGCAACACATGACACCCACAACATGCACACTCCTATCCCCTGACAAGTGATCAGACAACACTGGCTAGAAAAACCAGTCAACATGGTCGCTCTGATGGGGAAAAAAAGTTTGTCATCACATTCACTGGACTAAAAAGAAATGCCCTAGCATAGCAGTATCCAGCACATACCTGCTCATGTATAGCAAGCAGATCCCATTTTCTGCAGACGTGCCTCCATTCATCACCTGTCAAATAAATAAAAGTCAGTGAGTACAACAATTCCCAACACCAGTACACTGGGGAAAGGGGGGCCATGTATCAGACAAAACTGGCTAGTTAGTAGCACAAGTCATCAGGGTCGATCTGATGGGGAAAAAAGTCTGTCATCACATTCACTGGATTAAAGTTAACTGCGTAGCATAGCAGTATGCAGCACTTACCTGCTCATGTATAGCAAGCAGATCCCATTTTCTGCAGACAAGACGCCATCACTACCTGTCAAAAAAAAAAAAAAAAAAGTCAGTGAGTGCAACAATTCCCAACACCAATACAATTGGTAAAGGGTTGTTATGTATCAGGCAAAACTGGCTAGTTAGTAGCACAAGTCATCAGGGTCGATCTGATGGGGAAAAAAGTTCTGTCATCACATTCACTGGATTAAATTGAACTGCCTAGCATAGCAGTATGCAGCACTCACCTGCTCATGTATAGCAAGCAGATCCCACTTTCTGCAGACAAGATGCCATCACTACCTGTCAAAAAAAAAAGTCAGTGAGTGCAACAATTCCCAACACCAATACAATTGGTAAAGGGATGTTATGTATCAGGCAAAACTGGCTAGTTAGTAGCACAAGTCATCAGGGCCGATCTGATGGGGAAAAAAGTTCTGTCATCATATACATGATTCCAACTTAGCAAATTGGCTGGGAGTTTGTCAGAAGCAGCAGCATCCTGTATTACCTGCTCATTTCCAGCATATGGAGCTCTCCTGTCACACAAGATGCCATCACTGCAGATAAACCAGAAAGAGTTAGTACTTATATCTACACAATACAGTGTCTACTGCAGTCCAATGTAAGCTATGCAGAAACTAAAACCATTAACATGTCCTGACCTAACCCTGCTCATACAGCTGAGGGGTTATTATAGTGCACCAGCAGACTGGGACCTACTTTTTATGAGTTAAAGGACAGGAAGAAAAGCATTTACATAAAGCCTTTGAACCATCATGTAATCTATGCAGTAATATCAGCACATTTAGCCTGTATGGCAAGCTTAAATTCTCAAGATTGTTTTTTTAAGTTATCCCACCACTTTAAAAGCTACAAAGTTTGCCCCTGGAGAAAACAAGTCCAGAGATTCAGGCCACATGTTGTAGAAAAATCAACATTAGTGGTGCAGTATTTGCTGTACGTTTTTAGCTAAAGCCAGAAGTAGTAGAAAGAAATTTTTAATGTTCTTCCTCAAGGTGTGTGACAGCAGCACCACAAGTTATTTTCAAAAATAATGTCAGAATAAAGTTGTCCTTTATACTGTTATTGGAAAATTCAAGAAAAGCAGAATGGTATATTTTCCGTGTTTTCCAAAAAACTATGAAACGGGCAAATCCCAGGAAATAAGCCCCTTATATGCCTAAGGCTATGTTCACATCTGGGTGTGTCCAACAGTTATATCATATCAACTGATTGACCACAATATAGTAAATGGAGTCTCTTGGGCTGCATGTCTGTTACAAAATGCAGATGTGAATGTAGCTCAAGTCAGAAGAAAGTTACCTTAGAACAGTACAGAGACCATGTTTGATGACATCAGGCAATACTGGCCCGTTAGGATCAGATGTCACCAGGGCAATCTGACATTCATGCCAAGCACACAGGGTCTACCATACCAGGAGTGGCCACAGTAGGGCAACAACAACATTTATTGCACACAAGGAGTCTTAATTACTAACCTCCATTCAGACTGGTCTGCAGGACAAGAACCTCCACAGATGACATGATCTGTTCATTATTTCCTGTAAAGAAGATACATTGCTGACATGTCACCATAATCCTAGAAAAACAGCAGCCAATACTTCAACCACCCAAAGATACCAACATGATGTAGCCACATTTGAGGGGATTATATGGAGATACAAGCCTTTCAGAGCATTGTATAACGCTCCAGAGAAACAAAGCTTCCGGTTGAGAGATGGCCTTCATTACAATGAGGCTATTCACAACCAGTTTCTTCATGGTCCATCTTAGGCCATTAAAATTGTGCCCAAAGCTCACAGGACACTGCCATTTTCCTGCTAGGCTTTTTCTCAGCTAGTAGAAAATTAAAAATCTGCTTCTCACTGAAACAGGAGATAAACAGTTTCACTGTGTGAACACACCCTATAAAATGGAGTCCCCCCATGGCCCCAACTAGCTTTGCAGTGGAAAGGGGAAGTCAAGAGACTAAGTGGTTTAAACCAGGTGTGTTATGTTTCCAGTAGGCGGCACTGCTGCAGTTCCAAAGTTAACTGATGCGCGGACAGGCAGTGTCTGCCAGACCACACCGCTAACCTGGGGCCTCAGCATTTTTGGGTGTTGCACTGCTGAAGTAACAGCCAACTATCTTCCATATATACAACCCTAACATGTCTTGTCTGAAGTGCATATGAACAGACAGGAGATGCTGGACATGCAGCATGCCCACTCTATTCTGGGTAGCTAATAAGACCTCACTAGTGGAAATAGTATTAGGGGCAAGGACTTAGACCATGTGTACCCTGCCAAGAATCATGGGTAATATGCAAACAAGACCTCATTGGTGTAAAAAAGCTTGCTCCTAGCACCACCTATCAGAAGGTAGCTCCCTGTAAATTAATACCTGGTTTTCAAAAAACAACGGCAAAGCTTGGGAATAAACCAGACAGTATGACTCCCCAGAAGGAAGATTACCCCATCTTCAGACAGCTTTAAGGTTGTTGCCTCTCAGATGCATGCTACATTCCAACAGACGGCACAAGTTTTTACTTCTACCAATGAATTCATTGCATATTCTTACCAAGCACTCTTTGCAGGGCACACAGTCCCGGCACCTTCTCTCCTGGCCACTGCATTCTAGGACCGTCCAAGGTGCCAAGACTTCTCAGCCTTCCGTGCTGACTGTCACAACCAGCTTGCCCTCTATTCTATGGCGCTGTAGTGAGGGCTGAGCACAGACTTCCTGCAGAGCTCAGTAAAGCTATTTATTGACACCCAGCCCAATGGACGCCGTGTATAGCGTTTTAGCACCACATTACGGCCGCAGGCCTGCAGGGTTAACCTCGTCAAGGCCTGACCACCGATCTCCCTACCAAACCTAGAGGTACAGCACTGCTGATATAACACTGCGGACGCTTCATAGCCTTGGCCTTGCACAGAAACGTTCAGGTAACCACCTGTGAGGCCCTATCGATGTCTATGGCACTGTGCTGCACACCTCAGCAGACTTACCAGACTGAAGGCCGCACCGAGAGAGCACACTTCCATCCTCCACACCTCACCGAACAAAGAGACCGGACAGGGGCCCGGTCCGGCCTTTTATCAAGGACCTAACCACGCCCCACGTGACGTCTGCTCTGACACTCACCACATCCCGCCCCTAGTCTACCTCAGTACAGCGCAGTGCTCACTGCCCCGCCCCACATGTCACGTGTCTTTACTCTACCTCTCAGCTATCGCCTCCCCTCCCTCCTGCCACGTGACTCGGCCGTTACCGCGTCTAACACTATACAAGCTGCACGTAACAGCAACTGGGAGCTGTTGGGAGGTCATCTACAAGTACTGCCACTGCGCATGTGCCTGGGGGAGCGCGTCCGCCAAATATAAATGGGTTGATGCTGGTGTACAGTCATGGCCAAAAGTTTTGAGAATGATACAAATATTAATTTTTACAAAGTCTACTGCTTCAGTTTTTCTAATGGCAATTTGCATATACTCCAGAATGTTATAAAGAGTGATCAGCTTAACAGCAATTACTTGCAACGTCAATATTTGCCTAGAAAATGAACTTTATCCCCCAAAACACATTTCAACATCATTGCAGCCCTGCCTTAAAAGGACCACCTAACATCGTTTTAGTGATTGCTCCATTAACACAGGTGTGGGTGTTGATGAGGACAGGGCTGGAGATCAGTCTGTCATGATTAAGTAAGAATGACACCACTGGACACTTTAAAAGGAGGCTGGTGCTTGCCATCATTGTTTCTCTTCTGTTAACCATGGTTATCTCTAAAGAAACACGTGCAGTCATCATTGCACTGCACAAAAATGGCCTAACTGGGAAGAGTATTGCAGCTAGAAAGATTGCACCTCAGTCAACAATCTATCGCATCATCAAGAACTTCAAGGAGAGAGGATCCATTGGTGCCAAAAAGGCTCCATGGCACCCAAGAAAGACCAGCAAGCGGCAGGACCGTCTCTTAAAAGTGTTTCAGCTGCGGGATCGGGCTACCAGCAGTGCAGAGCTTGCTGAGGAATGGCAGCAGGCAGGTGTGAGTGCATCTGCACGCACTGTGAGGCGGAGACTCTTGGAGCAAGGCCTGGTCTCAAGGAGGGCAGCAAAGAAGCCACTTCTCTCCAGAAAAAACATCAGGGACAGACTGATATTCTGCAAAAGGTACAGGGAGTGGACTGCTGAGGACTGGGGTAAAGTCATTTTCTCTGATGAATCCCCTTTTCGATTGTTTGGAACATCTGGAAAACAGCTTATTCGGAGAAGAAGAGGTGAGCGCTACCACCAGTCTTGTCTCATGCCAACTGTAAAGCATCCTGAAACCATTCATGTGTGGGGTTGCTTCTCAGCCAAGGGAATCGGCTCTCTCACAGTCTTGCCTAAAAACACAGCCATGAATAAAGAATGGTACCAGAATGTCCTCCAAGAGCAACTTCTCCCAACCGTCCAAGAGCAGTTTGGCGCTCAACAATGCCTTTTCCAGCATGATGGAGCACCTTGCCATAAAGCAAAGGTGATAACTAAATGGCCGAGGGAACAAAACATAGAGATTTTGGGTCCATGGCCTGGAAACTCCCCAGATCTTAATCCCATTGAGAACTTGTGGTCAATCATCAAGAGACGGGTGGACAAACAAAAACCAACAAATTCAGACAAAATTAAAGCATTGATTCTGCAAGAATGGACTGCTATCATCAAGGATTTGGTCCAGAAGTTGATTGAGAGCATTGCCAGGGAGAATTGCAGAGGTCCTGAAGAAGAAGGGTCAACACTGCAAATATTGACTTGCTGCATTAACTCATTCTGTCAATATAAGCTTCTGTTACTCATAATATGAATGCAATTATATTTCTGTATGTGATAAAAACATCTGACAAACACACATAAAAACCAGAGGGCAGCAGATCATGTGAAAATATAATATTTGTGTCATTCTCAAAACTTTTGGCCATGACTGTAGTCAGAGGCGCAGCAACTGGTAACTGCACCCGAGGGCCAAACCACCGGCTCCAAGTGCTTACACCACCATGATAGAAGTGTGTTACACGTCCATTTTGACAACATGTTGAATTAATCGTGTATATTCACACGGCTGTTTGATGATCTGTTTTTCACGCCCTTCAAAAAAATCGACATGCACTATCTGTATGATAACAATACATTTTATTTATATAGCGCCAACAAATTTTTCAGCACTTTACATTGTAGGGTTCAAGTACAGACAAAAAGATACATTACAGAGTAATAGTCAATTCACACACTGGTACTGAGGGCCCTGCTCACAAGAGTTTACAATCTATGAGGTAGAGGGGGTGACACAAGAGGTAGGGGTGGCATCGAAGGTAGCATTGCTTATATAGTGGAGAAGCCGTTTATGTAATAGAAGTTACTTTCATTACACATAAATAAAGCTGTATGAACTGTCACCAGTTGTGTCCTTTAACATGCAGACGGTGACTGGACATATAAAGTTACAGTCTGATACGGCATCATATCCTGTGGGGTAATGTGGGAGCGTGAACGGAGGAGGGTTAGTTTTAGGGATTCTAACTGCGGAAGGGTTTACATTAGGAATTGTGATAAGCCTGTCTGAAGAGATGTGTCTTTAGTTTGCACATGAAGCTGTAGAAATTGGGACTTAATCTGATTTTCCCGGGGTAGAGAATTCCAGAGAAGTGGTGCAACTCGGGAGAAGTCTTGGATGGACGTGGGAGGTTCTGAATAGAGGATGTTAGTCTAAGGTCATTGAGTGAACGGAGAGTACGGTTTGGGTGATAGACAGAGATCAGGGAGGAAATGTAAGGAGGTGGAGCATTATTGAGAGCCTTGCGAATGAGGGTGATAAATTTATATTGTATTCTGTATTGATTAGGCAGCCAATGCAGTGACTGACACAGACCGGAGGCATCGCTGTAGCATTTAGACTGATAGATGAGCCTGGCTACTGAATTCAGAATAGAGAGTAGAGGGGAGAGTTTAGTAAGGGGACGACCGATTAGTAAGAAGTTACAGTAATCAAGTCGAGAGTGAATCAGGGTGACAATAAGGGTCTTTAATGTATCTCTGGTAAAGAAAGGGCGGATTCTGGAGATGTTTTTGAGGTGGAAATGACATGAGCATGCGAGTGTTTGAATATGGGGTGTGAAGGGAAGTTCTGAGTCAAATATAACCCCACGGTATCAGGCATACTGCCTAGGAGTTATGGTAAGGCATATCACGGTTAGGTCTGGTGAAAGCAGCAATAGTTCAGTCTTTTAGAGATTCAGTTTCAGATAAAACAAAGACATGATGCTTGAGACAGCAGAGACAGTCACTGGTGTTTTGTATTAGTACAAGGGTGATGTCATGGGATGTGGTATATACTTGGGTGTCGTCAGCATAAAGATGGTACCAGAAGCCAAATCTGGTGATGGTTTGTCCAGTAGGGGCTGTGTAGAGAGAGAAGAGCAGTGGGCCTAGGGCCGAGCCCTGAGGAACCCTAACGGCGAGGGGAAGAGACAGAACCCGCAAATGATACACTGAAAGTGCGGTCTGCCAGATAAGAGGAGAACCATATCTGTGAAAACAAACATAGCTAGTGCTATGTGAATAGTCTCATTTGTGATACTTTTTGTTTGTTTTGCTCTGCTTCAAATGGGAACTATTTTGTCTGCAGACAATTCTTTTGTCTACTCCAGGGATGAACTTCTGCAGCTTAGAGACACAGCAGGGCTGCATACCAATAGACCAGACACCCCCCAGGAGCTTTGGAGAAGGAAAAGGAGGGGGAGGGGGTGTAGAGCTGGAGTCCAGCAGAGGATTAAAAAGAGACGTTTCAGACCAGCTCTCTCCTCCATCATTATGGGCAATGTGAGATCTCTTGCAAACAAGATGGTCGAACAAGATGGACTTTTGGGTGTGTAGCATGATGCTGCTTACAGAGACTTGGCTCACTGAGGTTACTCCGGACACTCTGGTCTCCTTGGATGGCTTTAAACTCCTTCGGGTGGACAGTATATTGTGATTAAGGAGCAAACTTGCTGTGAAGACATTGAACTATTAGCTGTGAGCATGAGACCTTTCTATCTACCAAGGGAACTATCACATGTCATCGTGATAGCTGCATATGTCCCCCCCTCTGCGAAAGCTGATGCTGCCTGCGAGATCCTACAAGCCACGGTGAGCCAGCTGCAGTCGCGACACCCCCAAACCCCCTTTCTTGGTCTTGAGACTTCAACCATGTCTCTCCATCATTCACACTGCCCAGTTTCACACAGTATGTAACCTGCCACACAAGAGAAATAAAACACTGGACTTTTTCTTTGCCAATACAAGGGAGGCATATAACTCATCAGCCCTTCCGCCCCTGAGAAGATCGGATCACAACCTAGTGCATCTCCGACCTGTGTACAAGCCACTTGTACGTAGAGAACCAGCTGTCACCCACACAGTGAGGATATGGTCCTAGGAGAGTGATGAGGCACTGAGGGATTGTTTTGACACAACCGCATGGGAAGTTCTGCATGATTCTTATGGAGAAGATATAGAAGGACTCACACACTACATAATGGACTACATAAATTTTTGTGTGGACAACACAGTACCCACAAAAGTGGTGAGGTGCTTTTTCAACAATAAACCATGGATTAATTCAGAAATACTACTTAAGGAGAAAAAGATGGCATTCAGGACAAGAGATAAGGAGGGGCTGAGGGAAGTACAAAAGGAGCTGAGGGCGTCAAATCAGGCAGGGAAAAGAAAAGACATAATGGGGGTCTGGGAGGGGCTTAAGTCAATTTTGGGTCATAGACAGTCTGTCTGCCAGATTGAGGCAGATGTTAATTGGCTTAAGGAACTAAACCTATTCTTCAATAGATTTGATCACACACCAGCTCCTCCCACCCCAGCATGTCCTTCAGTTCCCCCCACCACAATGACTTCACCCCATGCGGCTACTTCCCACCAGACAAGTAAATCCAGAAATCTTTGTCTGACCTTCAAAAGGGCCCAGGTGAGGAAGGAGATGAAAAAGATCAAAGCGAGGAAAGCAGCAGGTCCAGATGACATCAGTGCAAGGCTAATTAAGACTTGGGATCAGCTGTGTAGTATAATTACATATATGTTTAATATGAGTCTGAGGCAGGAAATAGTCCCTGAATTATGGAAATCTTGTTTGGTACCAGTTCCAAAGAAACCTCACCCTATGGACCTCAACGACTACAGACCTGTAGCACTGACATCCCACTTGAAGATCTTAGAGAGATTGGTTCTCACACATCTCCGCCCTCTAGTGAGCCCCGCTATGGACCCTCTCCAGTTTGCTTATCGGCTGGGCATTGGTGTAGATGATGCCATCATCCACCTTCTGCACAGGACTCTTTCTCACCTGGAGATACCACGGAACACAATGTTCTTTGATTTCTCCAGTGCTTTTTAACACCATACAGCCGGGGTTACTGAGAGACAAGCTGGGCGTTGCTGGAGTGGACCACCACCTCTCCAACTGGATCCTAGACTACATCACAAATCGACCTCAATATGTGAGAGCCCGGGACAGTGTGTCAGATACCGTGATCTGTAATACGGGGGCACCTCAGGGTACAGTTCTCTCCCCTTTCCTCTTCACACTGTACACTGCAGATTTTAGGTGCAACTCATCTAGCTGCTACCTACAGAAGTATACTGACGACTCTGCAATAGTAGGTCTCATCACAGACGATGATGACAGGGAGTACAGAGAACTGAACCAGGATTTTGTGGACTGGTGCCAACGGAACACCTGAAGATTAACGCGGGGAAGACCAAGGAGATGGTGGTGGACTTCTGTAAATGCAGATGCCCTCCTAAACCAGTGGATATCATGGGGACGGGCATCGAGATTGTGAACACCTATAAGTACTTGGGTTTGCTCCTTAATAATAAGCTGGACTGGGCAGATCACATGGAGGTCCTGTACAGGAAGGGCCACAGCAGGTTCTACCAACTTAGGAGGATGAGAGCCTTTGGAATCCGGGGGGGGACTTCTTAGGACTTTCTTCAACTCGGTAGTGGCATCAGCCATCTTCTTCGGAGTGGCCTGCTGGGGGAGCAGTATATCAACCAGGGATAGAAATAAACTTGACAAGCTGATTAGAAGGACCAGCTCTGTCCTAGGGAGCCCACTGGACCCAGTGCAGGTGGTGGGCGACAGAAGGATACTGTCCATGGTGAGCTCCATGCAGAAGAAGTCCCATCCCATGCATGAGATCGTGATCGCGCTGGGCAGCACTGTCAGTGACCTACTGCTCCACCCTGTGAGAAGGAGCGCTATTGGAAGTCTTTCCTTCCTACCGCAGTTAGGCTGTACAACCAACACCGACCTAAGCGGAGATCATTACACACAGAGAACTGAAATATCCTTCTGCCTGTTAAATCCCCCCCTCCTCTGCTACTTCTTATTTGTCTGTCTACTATCAATTAATGCCTCTTACCTTGGAACATTCTTGTACAATTTGTATCTGCTTATCTTTGCTGCTGTAACACACTGAATTTCCCCATTGTGGGACTATTAAAGGACTATTACTTACAGTATTACTAAATTCATGGCCATGTGAATAAGGGTCATCTGTGAAAAAAATCATGGCCATGTGCATAAGGTCCAATTCCTGTATTTTTGCCTTACTCTGGTTCCTTAACCCCTTAACGACCTTGGACGTACTATTACGTCCTGGGCGCTAGGTACTTCGTGCACCAGGACGTAATACTACGCCCGAGGCCGGCCGCCCGCTCACTATCTGAGCGGGCGGTATCGAAACCGAGTGTTAGCTGTATCTGACAGCTAACACCCTGCTCCATAACCCCCGCTCGGACATAACTACCTATCGGCGGTTTTAACCCCTTGGATGTCGCGGTCAAACATGACAACGGCATCCAAGGGGTTCCGCCGTCTTGCCGACCCCCCCGGCACGCCCCGCGGCGAGATCGGGGGGGTGCCGATATCTCTAATCTGCAGCCCGGGGTCTGCCAAGTGACCCCAGGCTGCCTGGAGCCTCCAGTACCTGGTTGATCCTGCCGAGACCTCAGGAAGTCAGCGCTGTGTTTCCATAGCGCTGACTTCCTGTATAGGCTGCAAGACACGTGTATGCTCATGTCTTGCAGTCTATAGTACTGAGCCAGAGATCAAAGCATCTCTGGCTCAGGTGTCCTAATGGGACACAAGAAAAAGTAAAAAAAAAGTAAAAAAAAAAATAATAAAGTATGTGAAAAAAATTAATAAAAGAATAAAGCCCCAAAAATTCCCTTTTCCTATATAAAATGAATTATATAAAAAATAAACCTAAAAATTAATAAAAACAATACATATTTGGTATCGTTGCGTCCGTAACAACCTGTACAATAAAACTGAAACCATATTTAATGTACACGGTGAAATTCGGGGAAAAAAAAACGGAAAAAACCCGCCAAAAGTAACGATTTTTCGCCATCTCACCTGACAAAATATGCCATAAAAAGTATGTACCCCAAAACAGTACCAATAAAAAGCACAGGTTGTACCGCAAAAAATAAGCCCTAAACCAACTCTCTAAACTGAAAAATAAAAATGCTACGCATCTTAGAAGATGGCGATGCAAAAAAAATTGATTTATGTCCCCAAATGGGTTTTTGTTCTGCAAAATTGGTATTGCATAAAAAAACAGTATAAATGAGGTATCGCCGTAATCGTACCGACCCGCAGAATAAAGATAACATGTTACTTATGCTCTACGCTGCATGGTGAAAAATGTAAAAGATAAAACGCAGTGCCAGAATTGATGGGGTTGTTTTTTAGTTTCAATAATTTTTATTTGGTTTTCACAATAAATGTACGAACAAAATTGACATACATTGCACTATACATTCTGATTTGAATTTGTCCATGGTAAATTTTTGAATTGTACATCAATGAGACAAAAGATAAACTTTATATAAGTGTTGAACAATAACAGTAACAGTAACAAGAACATGTAGGCACTTTATTAGGATTAGTGTGAGACATTTCATAGACAGTCTTTCATAGACAATCTTTCATGTTTTCTACCTCTTCTCTATTTCCTACATCTCCACACCCATTGCGATGTACAAGAGCGGACTCTGTACAACTCCATGGCTCCCATTATGCGGCAAATCGAGAGTGAATCCACGCATCCCATACCTTTTTAAAGCTATGATATGAGTCATTTCCTAATGCAATTACCTTCTCGTAGGCATATGTAGTATTAATAGCCTGCAACAGTGTGGAATCAGACGGAGGGGTCACCGATCTCCATCGTTGCACCAACAATAATTTGGCTATAGTCAAGATCTTACACAGGAGTTTTTTAAAGTTATTCCATTCTTCGGGAATTCCAATCAATAGGATGGCCAGAGGAGAGGCGTATGGGGAGTGAAAATTAAATATTTCTGATAGCATATCAAAGACTCTATTCCAATATCCATGAATAATGGGACATTGTCCCAAAATATGGAGAAGGGTTCCTCTCCCCCCGCATCCCCTCCAACAGTTTCCAGAGACGGAAGGGTATATCATTTGTAAAGTGGAGGGGGTACGGTACCACCTCAATGTAATTTTCATCGCTGTTTCTATGTGAGTGCTACATTTTAAGGATGAATGACTTAGCTTAATTGCCTGTTCCCACTCATCCAAAGTAATGACTCTCCCCAAATCTCTCTCCCAACAACGGAATGGTATTGATTTAGTAAAAGTCGCTATTCCATCCATTTTGTCATATAGAAACCGTAATCCCCTCATCTTAGTCGACAACCAGGTGAATATCGTACTACTGTGGGGTAGTTGCGATACTGGATTCTTAGATATAAAGTGACATATTTGAGAGTACTTAAGGAAGTCACTACCATGAACCCCAAATTTTCGTGTAATATCTGTAAATGATAAAATTTGTGTGGTACCGGATTGTAAATGGGAGACCCGTGTAATCCCTCTCGCCTCCCACCCTGAAGTTACCAGGTCCTCTATCGCCCAGGCCAGAAGTGACAAAGGCATCTCCGAGGTACAAAAATGACTTGTAGGGTTTGCTTTCCCGTGGAGCAGCTTCCATGCGGTCATTGCTGCTTGCATGATTGGGGAGAAGGACTTAGGCGTAGGAATGTTCCAGAAGGGCGCCCACAGGGCATCCATCAACTTTAAGGGATATATAAACGAATGCTCGATATGTAACCATGGAACCGAGGTATCCGCTGATCTCCATCTAGCACATTGCGTAACCAAGGATGCTATGTAATAATTCTGTACCACTGGTACTCCCAGTCCCCCCGCCTCTTTTTGTTTAAATAGGAAGCTTTTATTAATTCTGGGTCTCTTTCCACTCCATATGTATTTCGAAATCATCCTTTGCATGGTTTCGAAAAACGAAACCGGGATGGATATCGGGAGTGTGCGAAACAGGTACAAGAGTCTAGGCAGTAATAACATTTTGAAGGCTGCGACCCGCCCCATCCAAGACACATCTACTTTGGACAATCGCTCCATCTCATCCTGAATTATTTTCAACATGGGTGTATAATTATGTCTATATAGGGCCCCTAAAGAGGGTGTCACTTGTATCCCCAGATATTGAACGCCATCTTTCCTCCAATCAAAGTCATATCGCGCTTGTAAGGATGGCAGCAAGGGGGGAAGAATATTTAAAGGTAAGGCTTGTGACTTGGCCATATTTAGTTTATAACATGATAGGTGCCCAAATTTAGCAATAATCTCCATAAGTCGGGGAATAGAATTTTGTGGGTTGGACAGGGTAAGAATGATGTCATCTGCATAGAGTGATATAAGATGAGTTTTGTCCCGTATAGCAATGCCACCCATGTCTGGGTCCAGTCTGAGTGCCTGGGCCAGTGGTTCCATCGAGAGAACAAATATCAGCGGCGAGAGGGGACACCCCTGTCTAGTCCCGTTCGTTATTAAAAAGGGATCCGACACTACCCCATTAGTGAATACTCTTGCAGATGGTGCAGAGTACAGCGCCTCAATTGCTCTTAAAATAGCTCCAGTGAACCCCATGCTCCTGAGCACCAAGAAGGCATACGACCAGCAAATCCTGTCAAACGCCTTCTCGGCGTCCAATGCGAGAACCACCGCCTCCATCTTTCTAGAGTTAATGTGGTGTATAATATTCAAAATGCGTCTAGTATTGTTGTATGACTGCCTCCCCTTCACAAATCCCACTTGATCGTGGTTTATTAAGCTTGGAAGACAAGCCGCTACTCTATTCGCTATAATTTTGGCATAAATTTTTAAATCTGAGTTTAATAGGGATATTGGTCGAAAATTTTGGGGGCTGATGGCAGGCTTGCCCGGTTTAGGCAATGTCACCACCAGGGCCTCCTGATTCTCTCCTGGAATAGTGCCGGAGTCCACCGCAGCTGTTAAAAACGACAGCAGCGGGCTTAACAGGAGTGGAGAAAACTTTTTGTAATATTCGTTAGTAAGGCCATCTGGGCCCGGGAACTTTTGAGGTGGCAGCGACTTGACTACTGACAGCAGTTCTGAAGGTGAGATGGGCTCATTCAAAGAGACCAGTTGTGTTTCTGTGAGTGTGGGCAATTGAGTACTTGCGAGAAACTTGGCAATTTCTTGTTTCGTTGGAAGTGTTATAGAGGAATCCTCTCTAATGTTGTATAAGTCTTCATAGAAAGCTTTAAAGGCATTGGCGATGCCGCTAGGATCATAAATTTTGTGTGTGCCATCTTTGCTTTGGAGAAATGGCATTTTGGACCGTGTATGTTTTTGTTTAAGTTTGGACGCTAGAAGCTTCCCTGCCTTGTTAGATTGAGAGTAATAAGTCGCTTTTGCCCTTTTCAAGTTTTTCTCATAGTTATGCAGTAGACAGGCTGTCAGTTGATGGCATAGTGTCGCCAACTGTGCTGCATTGGAGGGGGAAGGAGATTTTTTATTACTATTATCGATAGACTTTATTTGGTGCAATAGTCGATCAATTTCTGCTAACCTAGATTTCTTTTCAATGTGTCCTAGACGGATAAATGTTCCTCTGATAAAAGCTTTATGTGAATTCCACAATATATCAGGGCTAGGGGCAGAAGGAGCATTGGTCCGAAAGAATTCCTTCAGATCATTTTCCAGGATTGTTTTGTATTTTGGCTGTGACATTAAGAATTCGTTGCACCTCCATACGTACGCTCTAGGGCCGTGATGGCGAACCTATGGCACGCGTGCCAGAGAGGGCACGCAGAGCCCTTTCAGTTGGCACGCGCGCCGTCGCCATGATCGCTCACTAACCGGTACAGGAATCCCGGTTAGCGAGCGATCGCTTCTTTCAGCTGTATGTGCAAATGTACATACAGCTGAAAGCTGTCACTGTAGGCCGCGGTCCGCGGAACCGCGGCCTACACTAACTGCAGAGCGTGACCTCTGCCCCGACGCAGGCGCGATGACGTCATTCATCAGTGCCTGCGAACAGAAGAAGACGGAGGAAGCGCTCCGTGGGACTGCAGCTCTTCGTGGGACAAGGTAAGTAACAAACTACTGTGTGGGGTCTACTGTGGAGCATATACTACTGTATGGGGGACACTGAAGCATCAAATAATGAATGGGGGACACTGAAGCATCTAACACTATGTGGGGGACACTGAAGCATCTGTGTCCCCCACACAGTATTAGATGCTTCAGTGTCCCCCACACAGTATTAGATGCTTCAGTGTCCCCCACACAGTATTAGATGCTTCAGTGTCCCCCACACAGTATTAGATGCTTCAGTGTCCCCCACACAGTATTAGATGCTTCAGTGTCCCCCACACAGTATTAGAAGCTTCAGTGTCCCCCACACAGTATTAGAAGCTTCAGTGTCCCCCACACAGTATTAGATGCTTCAGTGTCCCCCATACGGTATTAGATGCTTCAGTGTCCCCCACACAGTATTAGATGCTTCAGTGTCCCCCCCCATACAGTATTAGATGCTTCAGTGTCCCCCATACAGTATTAGATGCTTCACAGTGGCCCACACACCGTTTTAGATGCTTCAGTGTCCCCCACACAGTATAAGATGCTTCAATGTCCCCCATACAGTATTAGATGCTTCAAATACTGTATGAGGGACACTGAATCATCTAATACTGTGTGGGGGACACTGTGGAGCATATACTACTGTGTGGGGGGCCAAAGTGGAGCATATAATACTGTGTGGGGGGTACTGTGAAGCATATAATACTGAGTGGGGGCAATTCTGGAGCATATAATACTGTCTGGGGGCCACTTTGGAGCACATTGTACTGTATAGGGGCCCTTCACTATTTATATCACACAGTATCTGTTTTATAGCAGACATGTGATATTATTACAGGCTGTAATAACATTGCACGGTCACTATAAAACAGATCCTGGTTAATTTAAGGTTAAATTGGTGTTTTGGCACTTTGCGATAATTTAGTGGGTTCTGAGTTGCAGTTTGGGCACTCGGTCTCTAAAAGGTTCGCCATCACTGCTCTAGGGCATTCATATTTTTCTCTGAGAGTCAAGGTTATTGCTGCATGGTCTGACCATGTTATTTGTGAAATATCTGACTTCATGGCCAAGGGAATACTAGTTTGTTCTATTAAGAATAGATCTATTCGGGAATAACTATTATGAACCATAGAATAGTAGGTGTAATCTTTTTCGGTATTATGCAGGATACGCCATGCATCAAATAAGTCATGACGCCATATAGCCTGCGAAAATGAAGGATGACGTGTCGTTGTGCCAGAAGTAGTGTCTGCCACTGGGTCCGGAGCCATGTTAAAGTCTCCCATTAATACTAAGCATCCTTGCTTTTTTCTCTCCACTACTTTCATAAGTCTCCCCAAGAAAGACACCTACTTTCTGTTCGGGGCGTAAACCGAAACCAATGTGTATGTGACATTATTAAGGATACAGACTAATATGACAAATCGTCCTCCCGGGTCAGCATGATGGGACACCAGCTGAAATGCCACTGAATCTCTGATCCCAATTAGTGTTCCCCTGCACTTGGAAGAGCAGTGAGCGTGAAATATATGTGGGTATGCTGAATGTTTGACTCGAAAGGCATCTGTCTCTAAAAGATGTGTTTCTTGAACTGCAAGAATGTCACAGCCTTGAGCTCGGGCCTCTCGCCACAAATGGGCTCTCTTTTGAGGGGAGTTCAAACCTCTGACATTCATGGACATAATATTAAGTACCATAATTTACAGTTAGTAATGCTGCAATAATCGTACCACAATCACCCACATCCAAAATTACTAGTAGCAGGAAGAAGCATATTCGTCTTTGCCATGTGTACTCACAGCGTCCCAAGTGCCAAAACCGAGGAGAAAACAAACTATAAAAACACTGAAACCAGCAGCTAAGCCACCTCAACAAAACAAAGAAAGGAAATGTGGTACAGCGGACCAGCGGCTGTTGTAATCCTGGGGGGATAAGTTCAGCAGTAGTGGACATACGGAATCCATTTTAAGGTGAGTCTCTAGCTGTGCAGCCCTTTTGGTGGACGTCTTGGGGTTTTTGTTTGATGCCAACCATCAGACACTGGGCCAGGTGGTAATTTGGGCGTCGGGTCAAGGAGCGGAATGTTCCATTTGTTTAGCAACTGTTTGCCGTCTTCCAGAGATTTGATAACATGAGTAAGGTTGTTTCTAGATATGATCACTCTAACCTGGAATCCCCATTTATATAGGATGTTATGGTGGCGTAGCATCGTAGTAATAGGGATGAATTGCTTTCTCAATTGTAGAGTTGCGGCCGAAAGGTCGGAGTAGATGGAAATTTTCTGGTATGGGTCAGGTATCCGGCCTATTTTCCGTGAGGTCAGCAGCACCAGTTCTTTAGTGCAGTAAAAATGGATTTTTGCTAATACATCTCTGGGTACGGCTTCGTCCAGGTGTGAAGGCTTTGGGATTCTATGTGCTCTATCAATGGTTAAGTCCATTATCGTGAGGTTTGGTAAGAGCGTGCGTATCAGGTCTTGAAGGAAAGCTGTCAAATTGTTCGCAGATACTGACTCTGGAATCCCTCTAAACTTCAGATTATTGCGCCGCGAGCGGTCTTCCAAGTCTGCTATTTTAGTTTTCAGAAACGACACATCTTTTTCCACTCCATAGTGTGCATCTATAAGAGCATTATGTGATGCAGCAAACTCCGCCATTTTAGATTCTACATGAACCGTGCGTTTTTGCAATTCCTGGAGATCTCTATCTAGCGGTTTAACCATTAAAGACATGTCAGTTGTCAGTGATTTACAAAAGGCCATAAGCATGTTTTTCATGGAGGCCTCAGTAAGTAGGCTTGCAGTAGCTGGAATATCTGCAAAAAAGTCGATAGATGGCGGTACAGACAGTGTGGTATCGCTCACCTCCCCTTCTGGAGACTCAGTGTGCTGGAGCCTGGGTTTCTGCCTGACCGGGCTGGCTGTGGGCAAGTGGGGTGCCTCCGCGTTGTTTAGGCCTGTAGGCCTCGGTGTGTCGGCAGGAGAAGGCCCCGGAACCGCGCTCACCTCGGCCCGCCGGGGAGACGGCCCCGGTGCCTCCGGACCTCCGCACCCCATCAGCTGTGGAATCGATGGCTCTGACAGCGTTCTCCGCCGAGCGGAGAGGGTGAGCGGCTCCTCCGGAGAGTCTCGGGACGGAGATGAGGCCCCGGAGACCGCGTTGGAGCGCGAACCGCTGCCATTTTGGTCTTCCCCTCCTCCGTGGGGGAAATAAAAATCTGAGATTTTCTGCGGTTTAACCGCAGATTTCCTCTTTCTCGGCATCCTCGAGATTAGCAAGCGCTCCCTGTGCCGTTAGGTTAGTGCAATCCACGGGCACGTCGCTTTTTCTTGCCGCTATATAGGACTCAGGCCTGGAGCTTTAAAACTATGCGGCCATTCCGTTCCACAGTAGGCTCCGTCCCCCCCCGATGGGGTTGTTTTTTAATCCACCAAGAAAGAGTTAATAAAATTTATTTAATAAGTTGTAAGCACCTAAAAATGATGTCATTAAAAAATACATCTCACCCTGCAAACAACAAGCCCTCATATGGCTACATCACCAGAGAAATAAAGAAAATATGACTCGTACAATGTGAAGACAAAAACCCCAAAAATCGCCAAATCATTAGAGCATAACTGGCTGCGGCAGGAAGGGAATGTATAAACTGTGCGAGCATATATTAGGGTACACCCCAGATTTAGAGCTTACGAGGGATAATAAACCAGAAGTGACCCCCCAATAATAGGAACTACTGGGGAAATAGTAGGGAATTTAGTGTACCCAATGTACTACGCACAGCTTACATATTCATTCACTTTTCCTCATCCGCTGTGCAGTCACGTCTGGGATACTAATGCTCGCTACACCCCTTGATAAATTCTTTGAGGGGTGCAGTTTTCAAAATGGGGTCATTCCCTAGGGGATTCCACTTTACTGGTACTTTAGAGGCTCTGCAAACATGACATGGCATCCAGATCCCAAACATCTGAATCTGCGCTCCAAAAGCCACATAGCGCTCCTTCCCTTCTGTGCCCTACTGTGTGCCCAAACCGCAGTATATACCCACATGTATGACACTGGTGTACCCAGGATAAGGTACTTAATGTGATATATGGGTAAAAACTCCTGTTTGGGCACAGCTGGGCACAGAAGGGAAGGAGCGCTATTTGGTTTTTGGACGCCATTGCACTTTTGCAGAGCTGAAATGCCAGTACAGTGGAATCCCCTGACATGTCACCCCATTTTGGAAACTGCACCCCTGAAGGAATTTATCCAGGGGTACAGTGAGCATTTTTAACCCCCAAGTGTTGCTATAATTTATTATCCGTAAATGAATAGGCAGCTGATGATGAAAGGTGAAAATGACAATTATTCCAGGAATACGACATTTCTGTGCGTAATATGTTGTGCCCGGCTTGTATCAGAGATGAACGCTCCAAAAGCTGTTGTGCCCGGGATCCCCGATCACCAGTTTTTGGAGTGTGTGTCTGTGCAGACATAAGCTGGGCACAACATATCGGGCACTGAAATGGCGTATCTATAGAAAAATTTCATTTTTAACTTTTCATTATCAGCTGCGCATTCATTTTTGGAAATTAAAAGAATGCAACACTTAAGGGTTAATAATGCTCGCTACCCCACTTGATAAATCCCTTGAAGGGTATAGTTTCCAAAATGGGGTGACATGTCTGCGGATTCCACTTTACTGACAATTCATGGTCTCTGCAAAAGTGGCATGGTGTCCAAAAAGCAAACTGTGCTCTAAAAACCAAAATAGCGCTCTTTCCCTTCTGTGCCTGGCTGTGCCCAAACAGCAGTTTATACCCACATATGGCATTAAGTACGTTATCCTGGGTACACCAGTGTCATACGTGTGGGCATAAACTGTCATTTGGGCACACAGCAGGGAGCAAATGTGAAGGAGCGCTATGTGCTTTTGGAGCGCATATTTAGATTGTTGTTTTTTTTGGACGCCATGTCACATTTGCAGAGACCCTAAAATTGCCCCTACAAAATGGGGGTCACTTCTTGGGGAATTCCAATTTACTGGCACCTCCAGGGCTCTGCAAAAATATCATGGCGACCAGAAAGTCCCTCTAAATCTGTACTCCAAAAGCTAAAAAAAACCACAGTGCTCCTTCCCTTCTGAGCCCTGCTGCGTGCCCAAGCAGCAGTTTATACCCACATATATAATTTTTTTGTCCCCGGGATAGCCCACTTAATAGTTTTAGGAGTTCATGTCTCTGATGCCACAAAGTGGGCGCAACGTATTAGGCACTGAAATTGGATATTTCTTTAAAAACTTTAATTTTCACTTTGTACATTAATTTTTGGGAAGCATTTTTAGGCTCTAAATGATAATACCCCTTGATACATTCCTTGAGGGGTGTAGTTTCCAAAATGGGGTCACTTTTTTGGGGTTTCTATTATATTGGTACTTTAGGGGCTCTGCAAATGCGACATGGCATCCGAAAACTATTCCAGCAAAATCTGCCCTCCAAAAGCTAAATAGCGCTCTTTCCATTTTGAGCCCTGCCATGTACCCATGCAGCAGATTACAACCACATATGGGGCATTTCTGTGTTCAGGAGAAATTGTGTAACGAACTTTGGGGTGCTTTTTCTCCTTTGTCCTCTTGTGAAAATGAAAAATTTGGGGCTAAATTGACGGTTTATTGGAAAAAAAAGTAATTTTTCATTTTAATGTCCCAATGTTAATAAAATCTGTGAAACAGCTGTGAGGTCAAAATGTTCACCATACCCCTAGATAAATTCTATAAGGGGTGTAGTTTCCAAAATGGGGTCACTTTTTGGGGGTTTGTATTATATTGGTACTTTAGGGGCTCTGCAAATGCGACATGGCATCCGAAAACTATTCCAGCAAAATCTGCCCTACAAAAGCTAAATAGCACTCTTTCCATTTTTAGCCCTGCCATTTACCCATGCAGCAGATTACGACCACATATGGGGTATTGCTGTGTTTAGGAGCAATTATTTTGCAAACTGTGGGGTGCTTTTTCTCCTTTAACCCATTGTGAAAATGAAAACTTTGGGGATAAAGTGACATTTTAGTAATGTTTCATTTATACATCCCAGTGTTAGCAAAATCTGTGAAACGACTGTAAGGTCAAAATGCTCACTATACCCCTATATGAATTCTGTGAGGGGTGTAGTTTGCAAAATGGGGTCACTTTTTGGGGTTTTCCTTTGTATTGGTACTCTAGGGGCTTTGCAAATGAGACATGGCACCTGAAAACTATTCCAGCAAAATCTGCTTTTCAGACGCCCAGTGTCACTCCTTCCCTTCCGTGCGCTGCCATTCGCCCAAACATCAGTTTACACCCACTTGTGGGGTATTTCCGTGCTCGGGAGAAATTGCATAACAAACTGTGAGATGCATTTTTTCCTTTAACCCTTTGTGAATGTGTTAATTTTAGGGCTAAATTAAGGAATTAGTGGGAAAAAATTAAATGTCTAAATTTCACCTCCATATTGTTTTAATTCCAGTGAAATTCTTAAAGGGTTAACAAACTTCCCAAATGTTATTTTGAATTATTTGAGGGGTGCAGTTTTGAAAATGGGGTGATTTATGGGGGTTTCTAATATATAGGCCTTTATAATCCTCTTCAGAACTGAAGTGGTCCCTAAAAAATTAGTTTGGGAAATTTTCTTGTAAATCTGCAAAATCGCTGTTACACTTGTAAGCCTTCTAACATCCAAAATAAATTACAGGACGATTAAAAGATGATGCCGATATAAAGCAGAGATATGGTAGATAATATGTATTAATGTATTTGGGTGGTATGACTATCTATCTGAAAAGCAGAGCATTTCACATTTTGAAAATTGCGATTTTTTTTCCAAATTTCCATCAAATTTCCTATTTTTTTATAAATAAATACAAAAATATTCATTAGTGTTTACCAATAACATGAAGTACAATGTGTCACGAAAAAAAATCTCAAAATAACTTGTGTAAGTTAAGACGTCTCAAAGTTATTGCCATATAAAGTGACACATGTCAGTTTTGAAAAACGAGGCCTGGTCCTTAACGCACTTTTGGGCTGGGTCCTTAAGGGGTTAAAAGGGTTTTCCTATCTCACGCATCCTATCTATACTGCTAGCTTATGTAAATTCAAGAGTCTTCCTAAATACATTGCTTTAGCATTGCTGCTTTGTTTGCGTAAGGCTGGATTCACACTAGCGTTGGAGAGTCCGCCGCTGAATCCCTATGGGGTACGTGGGTTTCCACATGTAACGGCTTTTTAAGTGGATAGGGTTTCTGCCTTTTGGGTCCCCATGCCCGCAGGACGGAAACCCAGTCGCTAATGTGAACCTAACGTAATATGTGAAATCATTCCTCATTGTTTACACATCGTTTCCTTAGTTCCCGTCCTATACTTGATAACACAGGTTGGAGGATGACTCACTGCTCTCTGGTGGGGGGGGCTGAGCTCTCTTGCTGCTCTGCGGTCAGGGACAATCAGGTCAGCTAACTGCAGGTTGCTAATAATGTCTGTTATCTCTCTGTAAACACAAAGATAACATTGAGTTTGTTCTCCTCTGCCAGCATGTAAGTTTGCTTTTCTCTTAAAACCTGTGTAGTGTTTCATACATTTACTGTGCACATTATTTAATCTACATTTATATTAGATTTCTAATCATCTTAATTAATAATCTCCCCTGGTAAAAGCAATGTCTATATCTAGACAGGTACTTCATAGTGTCCTGTCCATCAAGTAGTCAAAGCCCTCCCACCAATTTGTAGAAGAATACAGGAAGTGAGAAGAGACAGCAGGCAAATCTGACGAGTGAGGGAGATGGGAAAAACTCTTTAAGGCCCCATGCATATGACCGGGTGTGCAGTCTGAGAGGCGTTCCGATGAGTTCTTCCATTCAGAGGATTCTGGAGCATGTCCTATCCAGCTCTGTGAAAACAGATAGGAGTGGACCCCCCCCCCCCCCATTGAAATTAGTGTAGCACAAAAGGCACTGAGACATCATCTGAGTTACTTCCATTGTTGTACATGGGGAACATATGACTTTTTAAGTTATGTTTTTTCTTTTTTTTTATGATGTTTTCCATATAAGCAGTTTTCTGGAGCAAGTCTCACTAGTGAATGAGGATGAAAGCTGCGCTGTGATCTGCTGTCAGATTATATTTTACCCAGAGGGTAGGACATGGTGGGAGAAAAGTGCTATGAGTAAATGTTGCTGTTCCTCAAAAGTCTTTTAAGGCCTTATTTACATAATAGAAGACAATGCACTGTGACAGCTGCTCTTGTAACATCTGTCAGCCATTTAAAACACATTGAACTTAATTGGACTATTCACACATCCATTTTTTGATGGTCCAGTTTAACGGACCATCGAAGAATAGAACATGTCCTATATCTGGCTGTTTTCACACCCACATGGCCCCAATAAACGCCAATAGGTTTGTTTTTAATGGCCGTCGAAACATATTTGCATCTGAGTGACGTGGGCTGGGTAAAAAAAGTAAGGTTGAATAAAGTTATATGTCCTTCATCCAGGGAATGGGAAAGGGCATGACTGAACGAAATAAGTATTGTATACATTTCCATATGCGTCAATGCTATTTTGCTCTAAAAAGACATCTAAGCCTTTTTAGGAAGCTGTCAGTTGTTGCTGATGTGACCAGCAACATGGGTAGGCTATTCCACAGATTCACAGTCCTTACAGTGAAGAAGCCTTGTCACATCTCGAGAATACACCTTCTTTCTCCAAACGGAGGGAGTGCCCTTTGTCTTTTTAGAGGATTGTTCATGGAAGAGCTTTCCCCCATATTTCTTGTATGGGTCATTTATATAGGTTTATTATCTCAACTTAAAAACCTCTTCTCAAGACTAAACAAATTTAATCTCTCCTCCATGCCCCTTATCCATTTTGTGGCCCTCCATTAAACCCTTTCCAACTCTAGGACATCCTTTTTATGACCTGGTGTCAAAGGAGAATACTATCACCTGACCCATAGTACTGGGCTGGTGTGACCATGTTAGTGGACTAGTGCCCTGGTATCCTCCAGACTAAGGGCTACCAGCGTGTTGCTGTTTATCTGCTGAGCTGTGCCCTCCACTATAGTTATACAATCTCACTCTGAAGTTTACCTGACCACGCTTGTTCACAAGGGAGAGGATATGTTGGAACTCATCTTCTCTGCCATGTTGGCAGCAGACTCCATGGATGGTTGAGCTTCTAGAAGTGGAACAGAGGGCTGGTACCTTGTCCTATTTAGTTCGGTCTTCTTTAGATAACTTCTGCGGTTCTCCTGTTGTTGCTGTGCTGCAGGGATTGTTCAGTGCTCTAGCGCTCCCTAGGTTCACTGCGTGGCACTCCACTACTTTAGTCTGCTGCTGTCCTTGCTTTCTGCCCTGCCTTTCTTGAACTGCTGGAGTGATTGTCCGATGAGCTCTGGTCCAAAGTTTCTTGTCAGAGTGTCCATCTGGCGTGAAGTGCTACTTCGGCTATGCTTTTTTTCTACTTCATTGGACCAACTGGTTGTTCTCGGACAAGACCCCACAGACACATGAACTGTTACTTAATACACACTCTCCCCTTTGCAGGTAGAGTATATAACATTGATCAAATGGAATGTTAATGGAATTACAACCTCAGCTAAGAGGTAGAAAGTTCCATGATATTAAGAAAGCTAGGTTTTTGGGTAGTTTAAGCTTTAGGTGTTCCAGGGTTGATCCTGCTACATAAGCATTTACAATATCAAGTTTTGGAGGTAAATAGGTAGGAAGATGGTTGGGAAATTTGTATTTTAATAAGAATGGCTAATAAGGTGATCTGGATATATAATATTTATTGCCTCAATGTAGAGCAAGAGCCAGATGTATCCAAAATCGAAGCATGGATCAATGAAGATCCTACTCCTCACAAGATAGTAGGGGAAAACTTTAATGCAATGGTAAATGACAAGGATGATAGATCACCAGGTTAGAGACAGGTGAGTCTCTGGTTGTCTCATATGTTGCAGACCATAGACTTGTAAGACATATGGTGGATATGTCATTCTGCTGAAAAAGATGATACTTGCTGAGGGGCGCATCTCTAATGAGGCGAAGTGAGGCGGCCGCCTCAGGCAGCGCTATCAGTGACTACTAGAAGGGGCGGCATTTTTACTATATATTTAACCTAAACCAGCCCAAAACAGGCCACTTTAAAAAAGAAAAAAAAAAGCTGAGCGGGACCTGTCCTGGGCTGGCTTAGGAGACGTATGCGTCTCGGCGCAGGCGGTGATGCTATGACGTCATCGCCTCCTGCGCGAATACGCAGACGTCCTAAACGCAAGCCAAGAAGAGGAGGAGGCGGTGGCTCCGTCAAGGGATCGCAGGTAGGTGAAGATACCTTTTTTTTTTTTTTTTAATAGGACATTACCTGCTGGAGTAACCCCAGCAGGTAACAGGCCCTATTTACTTACATGTCCCAGCTCCTGCTCATAACCACCTCCGCTTCCCCTTCTGCTATGGGACGCAGAAGTGGAAACAGAGACTGCCATGAGCAGGAGGGGGGATCGGTAAGTAATGCCGCGGGCCCGCAAACCCCAACAAATACTATTATTATACTCTGGGGTCTTTTCAGACCCCAGAGTATAATAATCGGAGACCCACGGGAGGTGATAAACATAAAAAAACAGTGTTACTCTCCTCTCCTGCAATCCGGTGTTACTCCCAGCAGGCTTCGGGCCTCTTCGGTGACGTCCCAGACGTAACGTGGGCCAGGCCGATGTCTGTGCCAAAAATGAAGAGGGCTGTAAGCTGCAGGAAGTGCGGTGGACCCCAGGAGAGGTGAGTAACAGTGATTTTTATGTTCTTCACCTCCCTGGATCTCCGATCATTATACTCTGGGGTCTGAAAAGGGGTCACTGTGGGGCATAATACCATGTGTGGGGGCCACTGTGGGGCATAATACTGTGTGCAGGGGCCACTGTGGGCCATAATACCGTGTGCAGGGGCCACAGTGGAGCATAATAACGTGTGCAGGGGCCGCTGTGGGTCATTATACCATGTGCAGGGGCCGCTGTGGAGCATAATACTGTGTGTGTAAATGGAGGGCTCAGTCTTTGTGAGTTACGCCCCTGATAAGGGGTTGTTAGGAGGGGGCATTTTATATAAGGGGGCTTTATGAACTTAAGATGTGTTATTTATATAAGGGTATTATTAATACAAGGGGGGTTATTTATATAAGGGGCCATTAGGGAGCATTATATATATAAAAAGGGGTGGTCATTTATATAAGCGTTCACTAGGGGACATCAATTATATAAAGGGGCATTATGAATAGAAGGGGGCATCATTTATATAAAGGGTCATTAGGGGAGCAGTATTTATATCAGGGGCATAATATAAGGGGGCAATTAATTAAAGGGCTTGTCCAGGATAACCACTTTTTTAATATGAGACCGGGGAAAGTGATTAAAAAAAAACATCTACTCACCTGTCCCTTGTGCTCCAATGTCTCCCACCGCAGTCTGGCTCTGCTGCTCTGGTGTTTTCTTCTGGCGGAAGTCCCCACCGCACATGACCATTGAGGTTGCTGACAGGGGACGTCACAGTGCTGTGGGGAAGAAAACACCGGAGCAGCAGGACTGGAACATTTTGGAAGACACTCGAGAACCTTCCCCAGCCTCATATTAAAAAAGTGGTTATCCTGGACAACCCCTTTAAGGTGACAATTGGGCTTTAATAAAGGGACTTTTCAGCTCATTTTTATTGATCATCTATCCTTAGGGCAGATCACCAATAAGAGATCAGTAGACCCCCACCCCTCTGATCAGCTGTATGAAGGGGCTATGGTGCCTGTTTATATCACATACTGTCTGTTATAGTGACCGTGTGATGTAATTACAGTTTTGTCACAAAGACATGTATAGGACGAGGCTGTAGTTACATTACATGGCCGCCATGAAATGAATGACACTATGTAAACAGAGAAGCGTTCACGGCACTAACACAGATACCACGGTTCATTCAAACAGCTGATCAGTAGGGGTCCTGGGTTTTTGAGCCCCACTATTTTATTAATGACCTGGAAAACTTTTTAATTAGGAAATCTATGGGGCATTGATAAGGGGCACTATTTAAAGGGGTACACACGGACATTATTAATATAAAGATGCACTTGGGAGTTATTCATTATGGGGGGTTATATCATATATTTTATAATTGGGGTAGCAGCAGGATGGGTGTGTAGGTGAGGAAAATGTGGGTCGGGTGCCTGGAAAAGTGAGGAGCCAAAGATGTCTGTGTTGCAAACTTTACAGAGACAAGTCACAGCTGGAAGTGGCCATGGCGGTCCAGAGGGAAGAGAAGGGAAATGTGACCGATTAGTCAGAGACGTAACCTGTAAGTCATAAAATGTTACTGCCCTGTATTCACCTAAATGATAGAGGATAAATACCTGAGTGATGGGGGTCTGTCTGCTGAGACCCCCACTGGGCCTGAGAATAGTTTTTTTCCCCCTCACTGGGTGGGAATTCAGCCTGGCTGCAGGTGAATATAGGCGTGTAGCTTGGTGGATGGACTAAATTTTCTTTTTGGGGGTGGGGCATCTTTCTATAGTCCGCCTAAGGCAGCAAAGAGGCTAGGTTCACCCCTGTACTTGCTTCTCGCATACCCACAACTCTTTTTCTCAAATTGAGTAGATTTTTCTTTCCTTAGTCTTGATGAGACAGCTCTTGGCGTGCAAGATTAGAGATGGAGTTATATCAGACAAATCTGCTATGATCCTGGATCTTATGGCCCTGGTGCAAGACAGTGACCCAGATATCTGGAGTTTACATCATAGCTTGCAGAGGACAAGGAATTACGGACTCTGTTGCAAAAATGGTTCCAAATAAGGGAAATTAATATTATATACAGTAGCAAAATGTAAGATCCTTTTCTAGAAATGCATGGAAGCTAGTGATAAGTACGGTAGAGCATATACAGAGTATAAACAATACCTTCTGGCTCAAAAAAGAGTTTTTTTGTAAAATGTAAAGACAGCAGATCTATGGTATAAGATTGGAGTTGTGTCTAGCATACAGTATGCTGCAGACTATAAAAATCACATTCCCAACTAGTTTTTAACTAGGGATTTCTCCATTTCTGTTATAGCTAGAGCTGCAATATTATTAGCAATGGACACCAGAAAATTTTTGTAGATTGTACAAAACAAGAGATACAGATATTTGAAGCGATACCCCCTTCCTTGATGTCCTTTAACTTTAACAGGTGTACTTGAAAAACGATATTTGTTGATAACTGAACTATTTCCTGTAACGTCCTTGCCTGTCCGGGCTTTGGCGCCGTCCTCCGGGCGCATGCTGCGGCGCAGGAGGCGTGCCCGGTTGTGATTCCTTCCTTTGGGTTTTTCTTGTATTGTCTGAACACTGTCCTATTCCCTCACCTCCTTAATTGATTTTCCACCACGCCCTTCTCCTTCACCTTGCTTTCCCCCTGCTCCACTAGAGTTAACTTTAGTCCTGCCTTGTGATTGACAGCCTGTCCTCTTATCAAGTCTGTGGTGGGTTCTTTCTCCCTATTTATTGTTTGCTCACTTTCCCATTGGTGCCTGCTATTGCATTTCGCTTACTGGCTATACTCCTTGCTCCTTGTTACCTGCTCTTCTGATTTTCTGACCACTGGCTTTGACTTTGACTATTCTCTTGGATTTTGTTTCTGTACTGCATTGCTCAATTGTTACCGACCCCTTGGCTAGCTGACCTCCCTTTTGTTGTTTGTGCGTCCTGTCTGCGTTCTGTGTTGTCACTTATTCAGAGTAGGGACCGGCTCCAAGTTGTTCCTGTCATTAGGACAGTGAGACAAGCAGGTAGGGACAGGGTCTGGGTCAACTTTAGGGCTCACTGTCTCTGTATTCCCTTCCTCTCAGGTTTTTGCTGCAGCACTGGAGAATTGCTCAACTGGCAATTCCCTTACATTTCCATTTTAGAATAGATAGTAAAGCCGTATGGATGCATGTTCTTCTCAACCAAGAGATAACTGCAGCAAGCTCCCCCTAGTGGTGCCTGAGGCAGGGCAGAAAGTGATCATGTAGCTCATTGGTTGACTGATGGGAAACAGGGAATGTGCAGCTCTGCCTGCTGTAAGGATATGTTCACATAGAATATTCACAGGCTGATAATAATAGGACTTCAACGTCTGCCTCTGAAGTACAGCCACTTTTGTGTATTCCCCTTGAAATTAATAGGAAGGTTATTTCAGGCAATTTGGTGAATATTTCTGTGTGAGTTAAGGCTACAGTAGCTGAAAAAGAAAACGTGCAGCAGAGCGCTCCCTAGTACAGAGCCTTATTCTGGGGTTTCCAGAATAACCTGTTTTTTGCAAGCTGGCTGGGGAAGGTGAGGTCCTGTGACCACGTTGCGGAAAGGCAGATTTTTTGTTGCAGATTTTGCTGAGGTTTTTTGAGAAAAAAGCCAGAAGTGGATATACTGTATTTCTCATTCCTTTTGTAGCCATTATTGGCTTTGGCTCATAAAACTGCATTAAAATCTGCAACAACAAAAAGCTGTGTTTTTGCAGCGTGGGGCCTCAGCCTAAGGTCGGTTTCAGACGACCATGTGCGGCCGGCCATGAATTAAAGGCACGGGCGGCGCACGGGGGACACACGGATGTCACCCATGTGCCGCCCCTGCACGAGCCGTGCTTCCATGACCCCTTTTATTAAATTAATATGAGCCACGGAAGCAAGGGCTGCAAAATAGGACAGGAATAGGACCTGTTCTATATTTCGCGGCCTGGAATGTTGGCCCGCACCCCCTGACCG
Organism: Leptodactylus fallax; assembly: GCA_947044405.1. NCBI lineage: Eukaryota > Metazoa > Chordata > Amphibia > Anura > Leptodactylidae > Leptodactylus > Leptodactylus fallax. Next base: position 2,628,702 of record CAMRHE010000241.1, on the reverse strand, counting down.
TGTAATTCAGGTAAGTATGATGGGGTTAGTTAGTTAGTTATGTAGGGCTAGTGGTGAGTGGGCTAGCTAGGGAAACAGGGAGGGGGTGTAAATGAATGAGAGAGGGAAGGGGAGGAAGTGAGAGAGGGAGGTAGTGTGAGTCAGCTCTGAGTGAAGCGCAATGCATCAAGGCTGTTGTAGGTAAACAGAACAGGAAGATACCCATGTAAACAAATGCAGAAGATGCCAGGAGCACCCAGAGAAACCCAGAAATCACTCAAAATACTGCTAAAGTTATTTGGGTGTGCTTATTAATAGCACTAACTGACCTTTTTTGCAAAATTTTTTTTGCCCAGAAAACCCCTTTAATGAATTGTTTAATTGCACTATGACTGGCATTGTTGCACATATGGCTGCTATATATATATTAGTGACCATTATATACTGTATGTATCTTTCTGAATTAACTTTATGAATTGGTGGTGAGGTGCAGACACAACCTCCTTTTCCTCAACTAGTTTTATATTATGTTTTGATTTCTTTTGCCATTTTTATACAAATTAATAAATGTTGATTATATATATTTTGTGTTCTTAATGTAGTTGCGTCGAACAAGTATGTACATATATGTACACAAGTAGGACATATATGTAGGTTTATGTATCTGTTTGGATGTGTCCTTGAGATATAGATGGGTGCTGAGAAATTTTGTAGGATAAAACCCAGAAGGAATAACCTACTGAGTGTGTAATCCTCTACCGCCTTCCACACAATCAAGGCCTACCACCAACCAAATGTCGTCCTCCTCTGTTTCAGCCAGCACAGCAACAAATCTACTACAGTCTGGATCATACTATGTAGGGAAAAGTTTCTTCTGCCTTTATGGGGAATATTTTTTTTTTCTGGAGACTAGAGACACTTTCTGATGTGCATCGTAGACCCCCATCGATCCTGGATCTCCCTGTGGCACCACATATATGGAGTTTTCTGCTTAACTCTTCCTCTCCTCTATGTGGTCTGTCTTCTTCTCCAGGGTCCTACCCTGCATTTTTTCATCTGCTTTTCCACTCCAGTAGCACTGCAGATGGCCCCTGGAATGGCCTGCCAAAAGTTTATTTCACAGATTTAAACCCAGTTAGGCTGCCATTCCACTTGCTGTTTTCCTGCGCTGAGGATGGCCTTCCTATGGTCCCTTCCTATAGACTTCCCAGCCCCTTTGGCATATCACTACAGTGAGGAGGCAAGCTTTACTTCACAGTCTGGCCATATCGCCACATTTGGGAAGCAGCTCCACTGCAGGCTTTTTAGGCCGTACTCTGTTCCTACTCCTTATCTCTGGGCGTATAACATCAAACTTAGACCCTGGTTTTATTGCACATATAAAATCTCCACTCAACTAGACATAACTGAACATATAACAACCATGTTTGGTAATACGTTGTGGCACTTGGGTTCTGTCATTTACATATTTCAAACACAGTTATGTGAACACACTAGATTGCAGCACCCCACATTATGGGTCCAGGCATACCTGACCCTGGCCCTCCCACAAGCAGAAGCCAACGACTTCCGGTAGATCAATCCCTGACCAGCCTTCATGGTTTTATGGGTACGTCCAAAACTGGGATCTTGCAGAAATAATACTATGAGTGGTTCATTATTAAAGAGGTTGTCTCATGGAGTAAACTCAGCAGGACCATTCTCCCACTCCACATTCAACCTGACCGCAGCCAGGCTCAATGTGGATGGAACTGGTGATGGTCGGCGTTCCCATTCACTTCAATGGGAGCGCCGCAAATAGATGAGTGCTGTACTTCAGCTATCTCCAATACTCCCATTGAAGTGAAAGGAAGTACAGACTATCACCAATACCACCCACATTTATCCTGACTCTGCTCAGGTTGAACGTGGAGTGGGAGAAAGGTCCTGCTGAGTTTACTTTGTGGGACAACCCCTTTAAGGGATTTTTAATTTTTGTGTTTTTTTTTCTTGTGCAAAAGCCATAACTTTTTTTTATTTTTCCATTCACAGAGCTGTATGCTTACTTTATACAGGACAAATGTACTTCACAATAGTGCCATTTAATATTCTGTGCAATGTAGTAGGAAGCTGAAAAAAAAAATCTGAATGAGGTGGCATTGAAAATTTAAAAAAAATGTGACTGTGCCATTCTGTCTCTGGTTTTTGACAGCTTTCAGCGTTAAGTAGAAAATTACACATTGTATAAAATCTGCGTTTCAGTACAGTCACAGCAATACCACATTTATATAGTTTTTGATATAGTTTATTACTGTTAAAAAAAATTAAAGAGTTTGAAAAAAAAGATTCTTTGTTCACCCCTATATATATAAATATATGGCACGTTATACTGAATCTATTCCCATAAAACTACTGTATATATCAGTGTGCTCAGTTCTTGCTGCTCTGTGACATCCTGCTTGCAGACTGGACTTTATCTGCATGCAACAGTCTACATTTAACCTGTACTATTATGGGGGATGTGGGGAAGGGGTTAAATAGACTCAGTACTGTTGTTACCAGGTAAAGACGCCAACAGCTCTACATTTTCACTGCAGCTAAGCTGCAGGAGAAAATATATATTACAGAGAAAAAAAGCTGATAAAAAATTTTATTATTGAAGGTGCTAAATAATACATACAAGCACATTTATGCTGTTATAGAAATGAAAATTTGTTCTTAAATGTTTGTCAACATTTAAAATATTTCCTTGTAAATAGTACAGTAGCGTATAAAAATAACCAAATGTATTTTCTTGTATAGCAATGTCAAAGTAACTGTGAACTGTATAATCTGTATTATGATCATTAAACCATTACAGACGAAAGCAGGTTTCATCCTCCGTAAACTGACATTCAAATCAAGTTTCTAGAAAACTGGAAATGATACTGCTTTAGTGCTTAGTGGGAGAACTACTGTTGTAGGCATGGAAAATGTCTATAAAGTTCAGATGATATGCAAAATGATCAGTCATACAAAAACAAGGTGGTCCATACTCAATTTTACAGCGCCTTGACAATAATCCTACTCCTTCCTCATCGGATTGAGAGAGCTTAGTTAAATCGGTCCTTGGCGTGACTACAGACTTATAATAAATGGCCGACATGTAGTTATTGTTCTGATTCCAATGTAAACGTTCACATTTGGCCTGAAGCGAATGTTATTTCAAATGGAACACTGGAAATACTTCATGTGATGCTTATCTTTGGAAGAAACTAAAGAAGTGGAATAGAAAACTCCATCCTGTTGGATCTTTGTTTCTCATGGCAAAACTTTGCCCATTGGCGGATCTTTTCATAGCAGGAAGGATCTGCCAACAAGAATCTATTACTAGAACTGCAGGACAGATTAGTAAAGTTTACTTAGTACTGCTCTCACTTTATTTTTCCAGTAGTAGACCTGCTGCCCACCAGAAAATGACAATCATTTACAATCATTTACATACTCACAATGTAGTTTTTGTACACATTTCAGAATAATGTGCTGATATCAAAAGTCATTTACTCGAGAAACATTCATCAATAATTAAACATCACAATGAGATATACAGACTTAAGATGCTGTTCACACTTTCCAAGAATGAAAAAGCCTCACGAACCTGCTTCAGGCTAAGGAACCACATAGAGAAACACAAAACCCCCCCAAAAAAACGTGTTTTTTTCTGCAGAGTTTTTGCTGCATTTTCCCCTGCTTTTATCCCTTTCCTATTAAATGTATAGGGACAATGCTTGTGATTCCATGACTAAAATTAACATGCTGCGTTTTTCAACTTTTCCATAACTTTTTTTTTTTCCACATTGTGTGGATGAGATTAACCATCCACTTTGCTGGTACACAGCCAAAAACGCTGCATTTTTACAACGTAGGGCCTTATCCTAGTGCTGCCTGTGCCTCCACTGCCCTATTCACTGCATCAGTGAGCCCAGGGAGCAAAACGGACAGGTATAGAACCTGTCCTGTTTGCCTGGGGCTCACAGCCTGTGATAATGAAATGAATGGGTCAGTATGTTAGCTGTGAAAAACATAGTTTGCACACTGACAAAGTACATGGACATGTGCATGGAGCCTCTGGCTGTTTCCACACTTTGAAGAAAAGCTGTTTTTTTTAAAAAAAACCTAAGAGTGCCTTCAAAAGAAATGGGAAATATAAAGGAAGCACTTCTCCATTCTGCTAAATCCACTCCTGGCTTTGGATAAAAAAAAAATGCAGCTTTTCCTCAATGTGTGGCCTCAGCTTTAGGCTAAGGCCACATGTAGTGGGCTGCAGCGAAAACAGCACTGTGGGAAAAATTGCGGCGGAAACGCATCATGGTTTTTCCCGCAGCGCTTTTCACAGAAAGTTTTCTTCTGTGGATTTTCTGATTCAATTATACCTATGGGGAAACCGCCGACATTTCTATAGGTATAACTGACATGCTGTGACTTCCAAAAAAAAAAGACGGTTTTAAAAATCGCAGCATTTCCACGTCGCGTATTTGTCTACAATGTGTGGATGGGATTTGCTAGAATCCTATCCACTTTGGAGGGACTGTAAAACGCTGTGTTTTTTGCCGTGGCTTTTCTGCCACGGCCAGACCGTGGCATTTACACCACGTGGGCCCCTGGCCTTAGGCTGGAAACACACAGGTCTACTCGATAGCTTGATTAGCGGTGACTAATCTGCTGCAGTGTACAGTACCTGTGTGCTGCAGGTTTTGGACACAGTGTGTGGATGACATCTCTTAAATCTTGCGCTGTGGGCTTTGAACCTGCAATGTCAATTATTGCTGTGAGTTCTTAATCGGCTTTCAACCTTTGTAATGTAAAAAACACAGAATTTCAGATGCTTTTTACTGCTGCAGGATGTCCCACAGCAGACTTTGGCTCAAAAAACTGCAGCAAAATCTGCAACAAAAAACGTTGCGTTTCTGCAATGTGGGGCCTCAGCCTAAAGGGGTTTTCAAGGATCAGGATATTGATACCAGAAACCCCTTCAATGAAGCTAACAGCAGAGTGAAATAGTCTTTTGATTATACTACTACAAACCAATTTTTTTATTAATTGCAAAATATATTCAGTAAATAAATAATGAGAAGAACAGAATGCATATGTCATAGGACTATTATGCAGTTATATTTTATTATGCAAATAAAGCCTTAAAGAGGATGTTCAGTCTCATCAAGACCAAGATTTAACAAAAAAATAAACCTATATAACACACAAGATTTTCTGGATTTGAAGGTGGTTGTCCTCCAGTTAAAAGTTATTTACAAGTGGCGCATAAAAATATATAAGAAGCAATACTCTCTTCTCTGATCCCCCTCCACACCACTCTTTGGTCTTCGCTGGTTTCAACTTATTGGTCCACACTACTCAATCAATGGCCAAGGGGGATCATTGCTGTGGGCCATTGCTTAAGCAGTGATTTCCTCTGCATTAAGAGGGACCTGGAAGTAGAGACCGGCGAGGAGCTTTCTCAGCGCTGATATGGGATCAGTTAGGTGAATATTGCTTTATGTTTTCATGCCATTCTATGTAAATATTTTTAACCACCAGAAAACCCCCCCCTCATGGTAAATCTACACATTGCGTATCACATGTAGATCTGCCGCAAGGTTTTGGAAATACGGTAGCAGATCTGCAATGTAATACAGCATCAGCTGTCATTAAAATTTTCAGAATCTAATGTATATGTTACAGAATCTACTGCAGTAGCTCTTAGCATGATAGTCTCAATGTTAACATAGGGGAAATAAACACTGAAAAATCAGATAGGTCTCTTGGCAAAATTGTCTAACATAAGACTGGTACTGTTTCCTGTAGTAACCTATCACACTGCCCACAGAAGTTTTAAAGGGGTTGTCTAGGATCAGAAAACATGGCTGCCTTCTTTCAAAAAGAGCTCCACTTTTTCTCAGAAAGTGACATCACGTTAGTTGGTCACATGGCCAACCTACACCAATGGATGCGCTGTCATAGCCTCTTTTTGAAAGAAAACAGCCATGTGTTTTAATCCTCGAGAAGCCCTCTAAGAAATCAGAGCAGAGTTTTGGTTGTCTTGGGAAACAATATCTGTTTCTCATGTAGATGCTTTTGAAATCATTAGGTTTTATTCTCTACCTGAAGATCCGGTTTAAGGCTTTGTATAAAGTTTGACTACAATAATACTGCTTCATAGATACCTGCTTCTTTATGTAATCTTGTGATATATATATATAATTAAATAACAATTACAAATAATGGCCATAACAATCAAGATATTAAAAGACATAAGGGACTGCATCATTTATAGATGCAAAGAATAAATAAAAATATTTTACAATACATTTCATTATTTATAGTGCTGGCATGTGAGTGTATACTTTAAAAACAGTATTACATACATATGTGTAGAAAGCAGTAACATCTACAGTATGTGGATTTTGTCAAAGAACTATACATTGATCTAGAGAATGTGCAGGCTTTTTTGCATGTGTTAGATCAGGTAATTTCACTAAAAGAGGTTGTAGATATAAACATGCATAGGTTTTGACACATAATAAATATAAAGCTAGTCTGACCCTTAAAGACTGAGCTTGGCTAGTGTAAGAAAAATTAGGATGCGTACCATGCAAGCACCTAAACATTACCTGTAAAAACTGGAATGCATTATATAATTGTGTAAGTTATTTTTTTTATCTTATGTCCATTGATTCCAGTGTGCACTATGTTAATAGTATTACTAATGTAGACTGCAATGACATTCATCCTGATGCCATTCTTCTTTACTGGAAAATAGTCTTGGCCATTGATGTCTTCTAGTTGTCCATATTCTGACACATTCTTGGTACATCTGTGGTAATGTCCACATAAGTTCATGGAGTTAAACTCAACCAATATGAAAAGTTCCTTGTTAGAAAATGAGCAGAGCATCATTTTATTGTTAAGGGTCAGTCTGAAAAATCTTCAGGACTACTCAAGGCCAAATGTGCTTGTTTCTTCAACCGCTGTTAATAGTTTCTCATACAGCATAGAAAAAGAAGGATATGGAGGAAGATCAAGGCGATTAAAACACGTATGTGCTCTGAAAAAAAACAAAAAACAAAGTGTAAAAACATGTTGAAGGGTAACTGCTATAATACTGAACGCAACATTTTCTTTTTGTTTTCAAGTAAACTACAGTACCTAGGAACTACCATATAAGGCTGGTTGCAGCACGGTTGTCTGCCGTGATTTAAAGGGAATCTGTCAGGGCAATTTGGGACACTAAACCACCCACACGTGCATATGGACCTGGGGTTTAGTGTCCCAAATCACTGTGTTATAACGCAGTCCATGGCAGTACACCTCGGCTTCAGTGCGCATGCCTCGTACCTCCAGCAATTGCGCAGTGAAGGCGGGGTGTCCATCTTCGGCTTCACTGAAGAACAGTGCAGGCGCCAGAAGCATGAGGGAGGCGTGTCAACCAAGAAGCTCATGAATAAACTGGACTGGATTAATAAACTGGATTAGGTTAATAACTAATTTACTGCTGACAGACTCCCTTTAAATTGTGAATGTTGGTTCATCTGTATTATGACAACTGTATTTTTCCATCATATTAGTTTCTAATCCAGTGAGACATATACTATTAGACAAAGTGAATCCTTCAAGATACTTATACCTATTTATGTTCATGCAAGTGTATCCCTGCACAGGATGTTTCCCAGTGAGGTACTATGGCTTTCTAAGAGTAACATTACTCAAGAACCTCTTCAAGACCCCACTTTGTATTACCAACAGGTTGTAAAAATTAGACATCTAATATGTTACATGTGTATAGTATGTAAAAGTGTATTTTGGCTTATCTAACACAAGTATACTAAATTTCCTTACTAATGTTTTAAATGTATGTACTGCTTTGTCATGAAAGAAATTATATTTTTACATGTACATGAAGAAGTTGCACTGTAGTTGGCTAATCCCTGCATCTTTTTTTATTATCTCTTTCTAATTTCTTAAATACGCTTGCTTGTGAAGCTGCAAGTTCAGAACTCAGTAGGGTTTTCTTTGTAAAACATATTCGCTCCTTCTACCTGGGACATTTAAATCACTGGACAATAGAATTTTAATTGTAATATTAATAATGTTTACTGGTGCCAAAGTGGCCAAAGTCAAAGGGACCAGGTTATTGGTCACTTTGACTGAGTAAAGTGCTACAGCCGTGGAGCGAAAAAGAATGCCTGGCATCTTTACCTTATACAAGCTACGTGGTGCATCTAAAATCCTACCCAGTGACTTATAATAATACTTATACAGGGATTTTCTAAATATAGTTACATGCCATAAATATGTGATCATTTGACCCACTTATCCCTAAAGCAAACTAAAGCATCACTGGGGGAAAAGCACAGCATGGCTGTATTCACTTGAATTATTAGATATAGATCCTTACTTAGAGTGTTGCTGTAATAAAGCAAAGCTCAGCGATCAGCCCACTGGACACTAACAGCATATTATAGCAATATGACATAAATGTGTATTTCTGGAATACCCCTCTAACACATGAAGTTTCACATGCAAATTTCTAACAAAGATATTAGAGGTGAAAAGTAGAAGCTCTTGACTGTGTATATCCATATATCCATTTTACACGGATTATTTGTAGTATTACAACTGCCATTAAATTCTAACATTGATTTTGCAATTTATTAATCTCCAGTATATGTTATAAAGCAAGCAAGGTATAGTGTACCTGGGAAGAGCTGTTATTTTCCCCCATTTTTCCACACAAAATCGTCGTGGCCCATTGCTGCCTCTGAGAGATGCAAAACCTTCATATGGGATACTGGAAGTACCGGTAACAAACTGCCAAAAATAAGTAAGAATTACACAGCTGTAATAAAAAGTGTTACAAAAACCATACACATATTAATATCCAGGTTCCTTTTAAGTTAGTTTATTTGATCAATAATTTTTACTCAAAAAACAATGAATCTTCTAATTCTCCTGTACATAACAATGTGATATATATGTACACTGTGTGACACCTGATGTACACTAATAACCTTGCTATAGCACTAAAAACACCCATTTTAGTTTTGCATGTATCGTTCCCCCTTAGCTTTGAACACAGCCTCTGTATATAGGGGATAATAATCATATTTGTATTTCATTCACTGTTTTGTTAATAAAGGCTTCACACTTACCTGTAGCAAACGCAGGCGCTGCTCATTATTAAATCTCTCAACTGCTGCCCAGAACCACCTAATAACAATATGATTGTCATGGTAACCTAAGGGCAATAAAGAAGTAAGATGTCAATATCTTCAACTGAAATGTCTAATTTTATGTCACATGAATACATATGGAACTTTTGTATTTTAAAATAAAAAAAGAATACTTTGTCAATGCAAAGAAAATATCAGAGTTTAAAGTTGTGATACTATTCAATGTAATGCTTTGTACTGATACAACTTGAACATTAACCATATTTACATTGTACCTATAACAACTTTTCATAAATGAATAGTATATGTGAATGCAATAAACTTTGTAATATATCTTATTAAATAAATATGTTTCCTTCTCCACCTATCTGGCTCTTACTCATCTTCACTCAGACTGTTTATTTATATAGAAACCATTTCCTACTCAGCCTCACACACAGAAGTCTATGGATAGGGGAAGAGAAGGCTGTTTAATTGAATAATTGTCTCTACCTGTGCAGTGGTATCTTGAGCCTTATCTTAAAAGATACAAGTAGTAATGTCAGAAGAGTTCTTTCATTCACAATGTAACGGAGTATGTCTTTTCCAGTATCCTCCTCCTCCCTCCCCTCTACATAGCCTAAAGTAACCCAACCTGATAAATGGAGAAGAAAACATATTTTTTTGATAAAATATAATAGAAAGCTTATGAACCCCACATGAATTATTCCTTCATGAAAAATTGTTCTGTAACTAGAGATATGCTTTAAGAAAACATGCAACTTCGGAGAGGCCCAGCTCACATATAATTCTGTCCATCGTGTTGAAATGTTGTTTAAAAGCTTTTTCCAAGCAAAAAAAAAAAAAAATTTGATGACCTATCTTTAGGACAGGCCATCAATATCAGATCAGTGCCAGAGAAACAGATATCAATATCTGCGACGGAGACTGGGAGATTTATCAAGCAAAATGCACCAGAAAAACTGTCTAACATGCTGTGCACCACATTTATCAAGACACTTTTATGACCTATATGACAAACGGGCATGGCTTCATGGAAAGGTCAAGGGTCGAACTCAATGTTTTGGTGCAATAAAATATGACAACATTTTGTCTTGTTTTTCATGCGTAAACTAAGCCAACTAATAGGAAGTGTATAATTAGACTAGGCAGTCTAAGTATGCAAAAGATTTATTGAACAGCATCAGACGCTTTCATAAATCTGGCACAGTTTAAGAATGTCTAAACTTAAGTTTGCATAGTCTAACTTTTAGACAGTATTGATAAATCTGCCCCAGTGTACAGACCTAGAAGCAGATAGCTCCTTCCACTGTGTAGTGGCTGTTAGTGATTAATTGCAGTTTAAGTCCCATGTAAATCAATAGAAGATGAGCTGCTGTAGTCACTAACTGCCATTATACAGTGGATGGAGCTTCCAGGTTTGTTTTTTAACAGAGCAGATGCTACAGTTAAATTTGCCTGGAAAAGCCCTTTAAACATAAAACATATGAGGCTGCAACAGGGTCCTCTTTATTTGTTAGGGCATAAAAAACATCTTGTTGTCTTGTCAAAAGTCAGAATTCTAATTGACTGTATGCATGAAATGTATTTATCCAATATCTAAAATTATGTCCTCCAAATCTGTGACTATGAAAGGGTAAAAGGAGCATGTAAGGTCATAAATTTCCAAAGATGATGACTTTTTTTTCACTTTTGCGCAGACCTTGCCACATCCTGAAAGGGGGCGTGGCAATGCATGACATGAGCAGGCCACCCCTGCCGATAGATTTATGACTATTAACGCCAGCTTACTGCATAAACAATTCCTGAAATCTACACTAAGAGCTGGCATAGATTTTACTGTAGATGCATGGCCTGCTAAAGGGTGTACTTGATATATGAGGAGTCATGAGCCTTCTCATGAATGAGGGCCATGCTCTGTCAGTGCAGGGGATATGAAGAACACTCAATCTGGAAAAAGCACATAAAATAATATAATCTCAAAGCCCTTCCTCTATTAATCTTTCCATTGGTTCTATTCTGCCTCACGATACAGTTAAAGCGTAAAAAAAACCTTTAATTTTTTTTTCTTCATATATTTATAGTTTAGGTGAAGGGAACAAACTTTGCAATCAATACATTTCACTATTCTATAAAGGGGTTGTCCATGATAATTTTTTTATTTTTTTTTATTTTAGGCCAGGGAAGGTGAAAAAAAAAAATGAAAAAACCCATACTCACCTGTCCCTGGAGTCTCCCTGCACGGTCTGTTCCTGCAGCTCCTGCGTTTTCTTCCGGCAGAAGTTCCCGCCCTATGTGACACTGAGGCCAATCTCGTGTATCATGTGATATCCCGTGTCTTTTCTTAGGCCGCTGATTGGCCTCAGGGGTCATGTGACTGCTGAGGCCAATTAGCGGCCTAAGGAGAGGGACACAGGATATTACAGCTGACAAGGACTTCCCGCAAAAGAAGACAGCAGAGCAGCAGGACCGGACCGCTCTGGGAGGACAGGGAAATATAATTTTTTTTTTTTTTTTTTTTATCCTGGACAACCTCTTTAACTATTACTCCTGTCTTTACATCTTATCTGAGTGATTTCAGTCTGTACTGCATACACAAGCAGTGTAAGTTTACAATAATTTCTACGAAAATGGGAGAGGAGAGAGGAGCAGAAAGACAAAAACACAGATATAAGCCATTTCTGTCAGGAGAAGTCTGGATACTAATTCAGGATGACCCAGCCTTATAATAAACATTTATTATACAGATAATAGGCAGAAGGAAGAAAATAAGTGAAGAAACAGGCCATTTTCTTTAATAACGTATTTTACAAAGTTGGTTATCTTCACCTGCCCTATGGATTTATGAAAGAAAATTAAAAGCTTAGTTACGCATTAAAACTGTCTCCCCTCCTCTTCACAGTGACTGTCTATAATACAAATGGCTGCCCTGACTCATTAAGCACCGTCCCTTCATATAAGCCCCACCCCTTTGCCAGATTGTGGCCCAAGAAGGATGAGCCCAGCAGGAGCTGAATACTTTTGCTCTCTGCAAGATTTCTAGAAGACAGTATGTGTCAGGATCATGAAGAACATTCTTCAGACTGACAGCAGTGAGGGCGACTATTTCCTCTGTACGCTTAGCTTTTATTACTGGGCTTAGTGTTCCTTTAGATGGGCTCATTTTGAATAAAGTGATAATCTGCAAGGGGAGGGAAACTTTAGATCCTCCAGATGAGATGCAGAAAGGAAGTTAAAGGGGTTTTACAGGCCATTACTACTGATAACCAGAAATGCACAGCTCAAAACACTAGGCAATGACTGACTGTGAATGGGGGGTGGAGGCAACTGGATGAAGCATATCATCATACAAAACGGCCCTTGTGCTGGTTCTTGAGAAAGAAATCATGGTTATGCCCCCCTGTTTATGTGTCAGCTGCACTGGACTTTATGTAAGTAAACGTTGAAGATTCATATATTGGGTGCATGCGATCCTATTGTTCTTTGCATTTGGATATGATGTGAGACTGTACCTATACTTGAATGTGCATTGGTGCACCACACCTTGAGTGAAATGGTTGCCGCATGGTTCGATGCAAATGCCATATTAATCAGAACATCATAGTGCTAGTTGGTTCTTTTGTATAGTGGCTGTGAAAAGTACTGCAGCGCTGCTCCCATTTAAGAGACTGGGAGCAGTGCTGCAGCACCATTCACAGCCACTAGCCAGTGTGCAAAGCTGTGCTGTCCCGATATGCAGCAGCTTGGTAAAACAGATGATCACTGGGGGTACCAGGATTCACAACCTTCCCCCAATGATCTGAAATTGACGACCTATCAGAAGGTTAGGTCATGACAATTATTGTTATGAAAAATAACTTTAACCAGTTCTGGACCAACCGTAGAATATGTACGTCGGGGCAGTACATTCTTAACCCTGCAAGGACATACCCGTACAAAATCGTGCAGCTGCAGAGCCAGGAAGCCAGCTGTAACTACAGCCAGCGCTCCTCTAGAGAAGGCAGGGACATTTTATTACCGAACCTGCCTTACCGATTGCTGTGTACATAGCTATGGGAGCTACTATGATGCAGCTCCCCTCTGACCCAGCAGTCAAGTGATCCACCAGTCCGGGAACAGTAGGAGCAGCTGGGTCCTATGGGCTGCATTCCTCCTGTAATTGGAGCTAAATGTATGCATCAGCCCAGTTACAGGAGAAATCAGCAAAAAAATACTGTTAAAATGCCTCACAAAGGTCTATTATGATGTTATGTGGGGCACATTGTAAAAAATAAATAAATAAACCTACAAAAATAAGGCCTTATGTGTCACTGAAAATAGACACAAAAATAATTTGAATAACTCAACAAAAAAAAAAAATGTTATAGCCCTCAAAACCAGATGTACAAAAAAACCCCAAAAATGTGCCTGTTCCTGCACCAGGGAAATTGGCCCGTTCCAGAAGTGGTTAAATTCTTTACAACCTCGTACATTAATATTCATGTTGATCTCACTTCACAGAGAAATTGTGATAATTATAAAATTAGTAAATTGTATTTATGAGATTCCTTGAACCTTTAACATGGCTGTAGTAGTGTTCAGTACATTGGATCCCTATTGTGGTTATATCACGGAATGTTCTTTTTACCTCCTCTGTACTCCGTGTTGTTTCTCCAATCACCCAAATCAATCTCTGCAGTTCCTGCTATAACAAGCTCAAGTTCCCTTGCATCAAAAACGGATACCAGGCGAGCGTCTACCACCTGTAAAAAGCAAGGAAATTAAAAACATTTTACTATTTACATCTTGTGTATTTTAACCAACTGAAAGAAATGTTCATTTTGAAAAAAAATGACATGTCCACACTCCATATTCTCTGTGTATTAACCAAATTTAGTTAAAGGGCTTCTCCAGGAACTGGACCCTGTGGAGACCGAGGGAGATATCAAATTACAAAAAAAAAAAAAAATCATACCCTCTAATCCTGGAAGTCCTGTGCCCCAAGTGACCTGTAACACCAATGAATGGCCTCAGCGGTCGCTGGAGAGGAACCACTGATGTCACTCACATACGTTACCGATTCCTTACCAGTGCCACTCATTGGTTTTAGTGGTCACGTGAGATGCAGGACTTCCGGTATCCAGGCAAGAGGTATGAGATTTTGGGCCAAAGCCACAAGTGTTTCCTGCAGAAAGGAGAATCAGTATGTAAAGTCATTTCTATATATTTCCCATTCCTTTCGAATCCACTTATGGCTTTGGCTCAAAAAACTGAATAAAACATGTCATAAAACTTGTCACCTGCCCCAAACTTACTACCTTCCCCCCAAAAAACCTAAAAGGCGTTGCCTTATCATAGATCCCCAGCAAAAGTTGAACACGTGGAGATGTGTTGGCAATAGCTTATCATTTTTAGTATTACATTGCAGCCATTCAAATGAAAGGTCACCCATGCAGCAGCAGTCTGGTAGTGCCCCTTCCCTCTGGCTCTCACAGGGGATCTCCCTTTAGGAAGATCATAAGCTTTGATAGAGAACCCCTGTAATAATATTAAAATGTATACTGCAGAAATGCTACAACTGTTAGATAAATTTACAAATTAAAAATTCATGTTATTAATTGGAAAGCTTTATCTGTGGCTTTCAATAGCTGTGTGAGGTCTTGATTTTTTTTCCAGTCTGTCACCGTAATAAACTTAAATTAGGTTTAAAATGTATTGTAGCATTTCTAACAATTATAAAATAATAGTGTTTTCTGAGTTTTATGGCTTTTTTTGCAAGTGTATTTTTAAGTTAAACGATTATTTTATTAAACTTTAGGTTTCAATTAGTTTTATTAATATTTTCAGAAATTACAGAACCAGAAAGCAAACATGAATAACATAGTAATAGGCCAGCATGGCCATACAATTCCAAGGTTAACTGAGTATATTTGATAGTAAGCTTTCGAGAGTGCTAGCTCTCTTCTTCAGACATGGTGTAATACAAGAAACTGAAAATTCACAGACTTTTTATACACACTCAAGACATGGATCGTCAAAGGATCTTGTAATAACAAAATGCAATATAAGTAGAGAAGTTATTTACAACAGGTCAGGAAATAAACAGTCTGGAAACTTGTGGGGCGTGACAGAGGGATCTGTTATCTGTTAGTAATGAGGTGGTGATTTGTGACCCTCACAGTTCATACATAGTGTGACATCGAAAGCTTACTATCAAATATACTCAGTTAGCCTCTAAAAGGTATCGCCTGATTTCTTCACTCTTCCACTACTTTCTATGGCTAACATGGTACAACATTATACTACTAAGTCCAAGGTTAGGGAACCGATTGTATCAGAAGTATCAGATAACACTCCTCAACATTGAAACTGCCACAACAAGAAGGAAAAGCTTGGAATTATGGAAATTGCAGGATAGAAATGTTAATGATATGCAAATGATAAAAAAATGGAAATAAAATATTTAAAACATCTCAATTTATTCAGTGTATTCAGAGTATGAGCACCAAGCGCAGAAATACACACTTCTACACCTTGGCATGCTATCAATGAGATTATTAATGGTTGGCTGAGATGGAATGTTATACCATATCAAATGAACTTGGGCACACAAGTTATCGCAATTGGCTTCTGGCAGCTCCTTTTGCAATCGCCAACAAATAACATCTCAGATGTGTTCAATGCAAAAAGTCTGGAGACGCTGCATTGAATAAATTTAAAGGGGTTGTCCAGAATAATACAATATTTTTAAGTTAAGTCCTCCATGCCCCCTCTCCAACTTTGTAATATATCTTTATTTAACATATTGTATATTTTATCAGTAATGTATGTAGGTCACGTGACCTACATAAATTACATTTTTAACCTTTCCGCTTACGTAATGGGTCCTCGGTATAATCCATAGCCTCGCCCTCCCCAGCCCCTTTGTACTTACCTTTTCCTGTAGACCAGGGCAGACGTGTCATCAAAGCCCCCGCCTCTCCTCTTCCGTGTGCCGGCCCCCCACGCAGTGCAATAGTGCCGGAACACAGGCATGCGCAGTGCGCTAGGAAACCGGCACAAAATACTCATCCGGCTTCTCTACCTTCTGGACCGGAGTGGAGCTATGACGTCACACCCGGCTACACAAAGGACCTCCTTTACTAATTCTGCCGGCATAGTGAAATGCCGGCATGAGAAGGAAGGCTGGGGAGATGCCGGCATGCGCAATCGCGAGTGAACAGCGCTTGTGCAGTAGCCCACATTCTCTTCCAGCTGGCATTCTTTGAAAGGAAGGTAAAGGGAGAAGGGAAGTGTGTGAGAGAGGTAGGGGTGAGTGAGTGAGTGAGTGAGTGTGTGAGGAGGAGTGAGGCATTATGGAACTTGTAGGAAAAACACAGAACAGGAAGATAGGTATGTAAGCAAATGCAGAAGATGCCAGGAGCTCACAGAGAACCCCAGAATCACTCAAAACACTGCTAAAGGTATTTGGTTGGAGTGGTTGCTTTATCAGCAATATGCACCTGTGCTGTTTTTACCATATACTACAGTACATGGGCCTGTCTGTATCCTGCAGAGAACCATGGTTTCATCTGACATCAGGTAAATGCGGACTTTTTTTTACAGTGATATGCTTCTAAGTAGCATGGCATAACAGGGAACTATACATGACAGGTCTTTCATTTGTTGCATATGCTGATATACATCATATCTGTTTAACAACTGCACAAGTAAATCCAAAAGCTTAAAGTATATGTGTTGTTTCACTTTTTTTTTTACTATTCTTTAGAGGGTTGTTTGGTGAGCATTTCTATCATGTATTTTATTAGCCTTTTTTTTTACTTCTTTTTAGTATAAAAAAGAAGATTTACATGTGACATGGAATGCCAACTTTGGACCATATAACCAGTGAAAATCGGTTCTTTGGTGTGGTGCAATAAAATGTAAGTGAGATGCAGAGAAGGTGATCAAGTTTGGTTTACACCTATAGGCCGGGGCCCCACATTGTAAAAATGCTGCGGCATAAACATTGCAACAAAAAACGCTGCATTTTACACTACCTGCAAAATGGATGGGATTCTGGCTAATCCCACCCACGCATTGCAGAAAAAAATCCGCAGCGGAAATGCTGCGATTTAAAAAACGCAAGCGGTTTTGCAAATCGCAGCATGTTAATTATACCTATGGAAATGCTGGCATTTTCAGTATAGGTACAATAGAAGCAGAAAGTCCGCAGAGGAAAACTCTGCAGACTTTCTGAGAAAAAACATGATGCGTTTTCGCCACGGTCTTTTCCACTGCGTTTTTTGGCTGCAACTTGCTAAGTCTGGGTACCTGCTTGGCACCACCAGCAGCAAGTGTAAGCTATATTATACAGACGACACCCTGCTGATTCCTCACATAACTGTGAAAAAACTGATTGCAGCTGTTTAACACCTTAGATGCCGCAATCAATAGTGACAGCGGTATCTAACTGGCTTGTTATAGTACCTCCCACATCAGCAGTACAGATGGGGGCCAGGGTCTCATATAATGCAGGGCAGCTGAGGCTTTCAAAAGTTGTTTGTTTAGACATGCTTTAATAAAACATAATCAATAGGCTATATGTTTCCTAATGCAACAGAAAAATAAAACTCAAGTAAGCCCTATGTAAGTGAATGGGAACTGAGCTGCAGTAACTCAACACGGCCACCACACAGGGATCAGAGCTATCTGCTTCTGGCTCTGTTCTCTGTACTGGATCCTTGGTGTTAGATATTCCTGGGTCATTTATACAATTTGCTGGAAAACCCCTGAAAAAAGCATATCTCCAGTTATGAACAACTTTTTATAAATGAATAGTACATGTGAATATAATCAACTTTGTAATATATCTTATTAAGGAGATCTGTGTCCTCCTTCCCCACTTGTTAGATTGATTTCCTCCTCATCAGCCAGTATGCTTACACAAAATCTATGGTACACTGCTCACACACAGAGCTCTATGGAGATGGGAGGGGGATGAGGAGGATGTTAATTAATCTATTGGCTCTTACCTCTAGCACACCCGTATTAAGAAAGCTCCCTCTCAATCACAGAATAGCAGAGTGTAGCAGCAGTTATCTTGGTGTGTTTTCCAGTAGCTTCCTTCTACCCCCCACTTCTCCATAGACTAATATGTAAAAAGTAACTCAGCTTGATCAATGGAGAAGGCAACATATTTGTTACATAAGGTATATTACAAAGTTTCTTATTGTCACCTGTACTATTAATTTCCGAAAAACTATTGGAGGTACGCTTTAAGTATCAAACTAACTGCACCTTTAAGTTATTATTTCTCTATACTACTGGAAATACTTTGTGAAATAAATAAATGGAATTACCTCATAAAAGCCACGCACAAGACTTTCTGTCTGCTGAACAACTCCTCTTTCTATTCTCCATTTTACCATTTTTTCGATGTATTCCTTTTTATTCTTTTCAGTCACTGCTATGTTAGCACCCCCAGGTTTGAGCTCACGTTCTGTAATCTTGGAAAAAAATAATAATGAAAAATGTTATTATCAAACATTTTACACAGTGCTGTATTAAAATTTTGTAGGGAAAATCCTGAGAGACAAGAGTTTGTTGGCTCTAAAGGCCTCCTACTGTCTAAAAATACTAATCTGCAACTGACTGGAACCTGGTCAATCAGCTGTTTCAGTACTTACCAAACACATTGCTGTAAAAATGTACAGTAGCTGTGTTGGGATGGGACTGAGCCGTGATCGGGCCTTGTGACTGACGAATGTGATGTTACTTGGTCTGAGAAGCGGAAGTGGCTGCCACTTCAGCTAGAAGATCCATGGGAGTGCCGGTGCTGTGTTTTGGACTCCCACTGATCTTCTATTAATCTATACTATACTAAGGATAGGTCATCAAAAGTCCCATAAAACGCAGCATTTTGGACGTGGTGGAAATGCTGCGGCAAAAAAACGCTGCATTTTAAATTACCTGAACACATTCACACATTGCAGAAAAAAAATTTGCAGCGGAAATGTTGCGATTTAAAAAAAGCTTGCATTTTTGTAAATCGTAGCATGTCAATTATACCTACGGAAACAATGGCGTTTTCCGTATAGGTATAATAGAGACATATAGTCTGCAAAGGAAAACTCTTGTCGATTTTCTATGAAAAATGCTGCAGAAAAAAATGTGATGCATTTCCGTTGCGTTTTTTTTTTTTTTTTTACTGCAGCTTGCTACATGGGGCCTTATCTTCAATACCCTATAATCATTTTATACACACCTGACCAAATACTTCTTCATTGACGGTGAACGTAAGATCTAGAATATCATGGATATCATTATCTTTCATCCACTGTAGACTTTGATGGAACTCTTCGTCAAGATACTCTAAGTCACTCAAATCACAAAGTCTAAAAATATTTAAAAAAAAACCAAAACAAATAAATGTACAAACTGACACATCTATGTCCAGTCAAAGCATTACATTTTAGGTTTCTGGTAAAAAAAAATATCTGTGAATTCTCTGATGGTGGAGAAATCACATAGCAATAAAAACGTTCTGTACATTCTGCACAACTTTGCTAACACTGCAATGACATCATGGCAAAGAGAAAAAGTATCCCTGTGTAGACTCAAAAGTGATATAACCCCTTGAAGTGGCAATACATCTACTCAACTACCACCTACCCATGCCTCAAATGTGCAAAGATAAAGCACTAAAGTGGTTGTATATCACCTACTTGAGGAGCTGCATTAGTAAAGCCGTGGGGTCCCCTTTTCCACCACCAATATGAAAAACCAAACAAATCCAACCAATATCTACCACAATGATCAGAAATATTTAACAAAAATATTTATTACTCAACAAACTAAATATGCATGACCATTATTGATACTCATTGACTGCATAGGTCCTATATTGTTGTCAATATAATGTATATAATTCTGCACACCAGCACATCTGATACACAGACTATAATATATAATAATATGACGCTATATGTGATCACTCTATAAATCACTGCTGCCCCCATTGCTTCAGTGACATCTACTTTGTCACACTTTGTCTGCAGTTGGGGGTGAGCGGAGAGCAAAGTCCCAGCAGGAAAAGAAACGTTCCTGAATCCCTTTCCAGCTAATTTGCATAAGAATAAAACCTTAATTTTCATGAAAATGGAGAATAGAGAAGCATCTTTGGAAAGTGTAGAAGCCGCACTACAATGTATTGTCATTAGTCTAATATTGAATTTCCACCTGACAGACTCCCTTTAAGTCACTCCACAAGCTCAGCTGGTGTGCTGTTCCCAGGTGTGTACAAGCAGCAATGTTCACAAGTCCTGTGATTACACTCACCGGCTACAAAGATGACTGTGATGTTACTGACTTGGAATATGGAGTACTAGTTGAGACACAAAGCTCCCAGTATATGTCCCCTACCTATGCATTTTAGAAACAAAAAATTTGGTTTTCTTCACCAATAATCCAAGCTATATAGCCATGTTCTGTTACTAGAGGTTAAAATCTACACCTCTTTCCCTCTAGGAGGGAGGTGTAGATGCTTTCTCTATCACTAAGTGTTAGACTAACACATACTGCATTTGTTCTCTATTGTTAACATATCTATACAATGAAGCAATGCTGTAATCACAGTCATTTACACAGTATACTTTATAGTAAACTTACATTCGCAGAAGGGCTTTATAAAATGGACGTGTGAAAAAGGCATCTAACAAATACTGGTGTATAAGAGCGAGACCCAGGATACGACCACTGAATCTAAACCTGAAATAACAACACATTTTAGGATTTTATTAAAAAGGGGATGGGGCAGATTCACTAATAATGCCTAATAGTTAAGACAGTGCAAACTTAGACTAGACAGTCTTACAATGCACCAGGTTTATCACAGTGACTGTTGATGGATAATAAACCATGCATATGTTTATACTGTCTACATTTACACAACCTATTAATTATTATTATTATTGTTGTTTATTTATATAGCACCATTAATTCCGTTTTTCCCTCTAAGCATGCTCAGAATGAAGAAGAGGAAAGGAAAAAATAAAAACAGATTGGTCAAAAACGGAGACAAAAACTAATTGCTATCAGTTTGTAATCCATTTTCCATAGACCTCAATGTTAAAAAAAACGGATTGGTTGTTGTCCGTCTGGAATCCTTATTTTTAGTACGGAGACAAAGTCCTGCAAGTTCTACTATTCTCTCCGCATAAAAAAGTGGAAACCAGACAGATATGGCACAAACTGATACAAGCGGATTACTTTTAAAACCCATTGAAATCAATGGGTTTTAATCCGGACCGTACAAAATCAGTTTTTGAAATTTCACATACTGATTTCGAACAGAATGGCCGAACGCAGATGTGAACCGGGCCATAGAATATGTCCTATTCTGTTCAGTTTCTGCAGAACGGACTCGCCCATAGAAGCCTATGGGAGACTAAAAACCTAGGACGGCACACTGATGTACTCAGTGTGTCATCAGTGTGCAGTCCGTTTTCACGGACAAGCTAGGGATATCATTAGATGTCACCTGTGTTTTTTATGATGGATCTGCAAACTAGGATCACACACTGAAGGCACACTGAAGACACTCTGTCAGTTTTTGCAGACATACTTCACTGATGCTGAAGACACACTGAACACACACTGAAGACACTCTGTCCGCAAAAACTAATTACTAGTTTGCGGACCGCAAAATACCCACAGTCGTCTGCAAATAGCCAATAGGCAACCCTGGCACACTGACCTGACAAAAAAATTGAGACGTGCCTCACAGGTTTGCAGAACGCCTCTGGAAGATAAGCCACTCCCAGGAGGACTTCCTCAGGTATAAAGAGGCAGTACTCACATTCAAGAATGCACTCACCTCTGCTAAGCAGGTCTACTTCTCCACAATAATATCTGCCCTATCCCGCAACCCCAAACAGCTATTCACTACCTTCAACTCCCTTCTCCGTCCTCCTGCACCCCCTCTGACATCACTTATCACAGATGATGACTTTGTCTCTTATTTCAAAAGCAAACTTGACACCAGAGACAGTCTCACCCTACATCCCCGATAACCAGTCTACCCAACTGTCCTGTGCTCTTCATCTTTAACCTGTTTCTCCACCGTCACTGATAAAAAGCTCTCCACTCTAATATCTAAATCCCACCTCACCTCCTGCGCACTTGACCCGATCCAGTCACACCTCATCCCCAAACTCTCTGAAGTCATTACTCCTGTCCTAACCCATCTCTTCAAATCTATCCCTAACCAATGGATCCTTCCCTTCCACCTTCAAACATGCTACCGTCACACCTATACTTAAGAAACCCTCCATTGACCTGTACTCTCCAGCCAACTATCGCCCCATCTCACTGCTCCCGTATGCCTCTAAACTGCTGGAGCAACACGTCCACTCCGAACTATCCTCCTATCTCTCATCCAACGTGCTCTTTGACAGACTACAGTCAGGCTTCAGACCCCATCACTCCACAGAAACTGCCCTAACCAAGGTCACTAATGACCTTCTAACTGCCAAAGCCAAGCGTCACTACTCTGTCCTCCTCCTTTGACACAGTCGACCATTCCCTCCTGTTACAAACGCTCTCATCCCTTGGCATCTCAGACCTGGCCCTTTCCTGGATCTCCTCATACCTCACCAACCGCACATTCAGCGTCTCCCACTCGCACACCACCTCCCCGCCACGCCCTCTTTCTGTAGGTGTCCCCCAAAGCTCCGTCCTAGGACCCCTCCTGTTCT
Source organism: Leptodactylus fallax (assembly GCA_947044405.1). Classification (NCBI taxonomy): domain Eukaryota; kingdom Metazoa; phylum Chordata; class Amphibia; order Anura; family Leptodactylidae; genus Leptodactylus; species Leptodactylus fallax. The sequence continues at coordinate 2,605,823 of CAMRHE010000241.1, read as the reverse complement.
CCATCTACACCCTCGGCCTTGGCCAACTCAGAGAATCCCATGGTTTCCACTACCATTACTAAGCTGATGACACCCAAATATATCTCTCTGGAGCAGACATTACCTCTCTGTTGTCCAGAGTCCCAGAATGTCTAGCAGCCGTAGCCTCCTTTCTCTCCTCCCACTTTCTCAAACTCAACATGACGAAACGGAGTTTATAATCTTCAACCCTCCTCGCACGGCCCCCCTACCTGACCCATCTATTAAAGTTAGCGGAACCACACTCAACCCAGTCTCACGGGTCCACTGCCTTGGGATAACCTTAGACTCTGACCTATCCTTCAAGCCGCATATTCAAACCCTCAACACATCCTGCCACCTCCAACTCAAGAACATCCATCGAATCCGCTCCTTCCTCACCCCTGAAACTACAAAGATGCTAGTCCACGCCCTCATAATCTCCCGCCTAGACTTCTGTAATACCCTTCTCCATGGCCTCCCAGCAAACACTCTCGCCCCCCTCCAGTCCACCTTAAACTGTGCTGCTCGCTTAATACACCTCACCCTGTTCTTCATCAGCTGCCCCCCTCTGCCAATCCCTTCACTGGCTCCCCATTGCTCAGCGAATAGAGTTCAAACTACTAACGCTGACATACAAAGCCATCCACAACCTGTCCCCTCCATATATCTCCGACCTAATCTCCCGCTACCTGCCCACATGTAACATCCGATCCTCCAAAGATCTCCTACTCTGCTCTTATCCGCTCTTCACACAAATGTCTCCAAGACTTCTTCCGTGCATTCCCCATACTCTGGAACTCACTAATAAGACACATCAGAGTGTCCCCCACCGTCACAAGCTTCAAGAAGGCCCTGAAGACCCACCTATTCAGGAAGGCCTACAACCTCCAATAACACTACTGTCTCCATACCACCACCTGAACAGCCTCTCCCCCTTCTGTCTCTCTCCCTCTTCCCTCATAGATTGTAAGTCCTTGCAGGCAGGGCCCTCTATCCCACTGTGCCAGTTGGTCTCTGTTAGCATTATCTGTTTTGTACATCTTGTGTACCATATGTAAATCCTCAAATGTAAAGCACCATGGAATTAATGGTGCTATATAAATAAACAATAATAATAAAATAATAATAAGGCCCGGTTCACATCTGCGTTGGGGTTTCCATTCAGGGAGTCCACTTGGGGAAACCTATACGCGGAAACCGAGCGGAAACCACATGGACCCCATTATAGTCTATGGGGTCTCCGGGTTTCCCAGGTAAACTGCTTTTTTATGTGTATAGGTTTCCGGTCGGCGGGTCCCCAAGCGGACTCCCCCGAATGGAAACCCGAACGCAGATGTGAACTGGGCCTAAGACATATATTATGACAATTACTTCATCCAATTTTCACTATTGCATCTGATATGTAAATTAACGCATACTAAAAGAAATCACCCCCCTATTGTTTTTAGCTACTATATAATGAAAACTTACCATTCATGATGATTGTCAACAAATGCAGACATTGGACTTATTTGTACTGTGTAAGTGTCATTTGCAGAATACTCAAATAAACCATAATATGGATTAAATAGCTCTCTAGACACTAGGAAGAAAAATTCCCTGGATGGTCCACTATAATCCAACCTAGATGGAAAAAGAAAAAAAAAAAACGTATATATAATTGTCCTGTTTAATAATGAACACTATAACAGATGTATCTTCAATGTAACACATATAAGGGTGACAAGAATAAATTATATAAAATCACTAAACATCCTGTATCCTGAGGGGGACTGAACTAAAATGATCCAGTGAAAAAAAGTATGAGATCCCCCCCATCCCCAAATAAGGAAAAGGGAATTCATTACAAAATATATTTAGTAGCTTATTAAATCACAAAGTTCTTAGATATCTATTTTCATTATCAAAAATTTGGAAGAAAGATAGTTACATATGTAGTGTGAACTTTATAAAGGTTTATGCAGACATTATTAGGCCCAGGTTACTATGAGGTATACAGGCAGTCTAAAAATTCACCAGATTTATCACAGTGACTGATGCTGGATGCACTTACCCCTCTTCCCCAACAAAAGTAACATAAAGTTTATTCCTTTGAAGATCTTTTCTTGAATACCCCATAATTTGGTTGAAGGCGTCTTCTAGTAAGTGATCTCTTCGTATTATTAACCTGCAATAATAACACACCTATGATACAGTACATGGGTAAAAACACCCTGCTTTGGGGAAACTGCAGACATAAATATTTTAATGTGCAGCAATACAATAAAAGTAATAACAAAGTTGAAAAATTTTTTTTTCTAACCAACTGATCTGCGATACATGACCATCAAGGCTGCTATTTTGCCTGACATACTGTTATGAGCTGCAAACAGCATTTCCAGAGGTACAATTTCTCCTTATGAACAGCACCTGAGTGGGTGTAGGGAGTCTAATAGGCCATGCGGTGCTACCCAGGAAAAAATTATATGCACATTAGCTAACCTCCAAAGAAAGACAAAGCTGTCTGTGTAGTACCACCCAGTGGATGTAATTAGATATGACAAGGGGAGACAGGGACAAAATATATATATAATATATTTATCTGAAAGAGCCGATTTAAATAGGTCTGTTCTGATAGTACATTAATTCCTGTATGCAGGCTAAATTTATAGTTAATTCTTTTGTCTTTTATGTGATAAAGGAAACCATGTTCATTGCTAAGCGGAGTCAGTGCAATAACTGTAAACCTTGCCAAAATAGCTGCGTTTGCTAGCTGTATAGAAGGGCAGGCATTTGAGTCAATAAGTTTTCACAATGCAATGAGTGGAGTTTACAGAACTAGTTACTTTTGTTTTTTGCTTTTAACCTTTTCTGGTCTTGTACAAATTACAATGCAGCATTATTCTACAGGTTATCCAATTAAAATAGATCATATACTATTTACAACTGTGAGATAATGAAAAAAAAAACAATATATAGAATGCATGGTAACTGTCCACCTATATATCTATCTATTAGGGTGTGTTCAAACAATCAACTATTTTACTATTTGTATTTTCCGAAACAAAAATCTTGAGGTGCTCCTTGGATTTCTGTTGCAAATTTGTAGTATACACTGATGGAGTCCCACACGAGGATTAGCATAGTTATCATCTATTTCTCACCCAAATAAGTGACATAAATCATTGCAGCAAATTTCATATGCATGTGAACGGGGTTGCACAATACATGCCAAATTCCACGTGATGTTCTGTTGTGAGAACATAGCCTTGATGTGACATACTGAAAAATCTTTTTATTTAATATAAAATCTACTACCAAAGGTCAATTATAATTCTCCATAAAAATGGCAAAATAATATAAAACTCAACTTTTATTAAATATATTAAAATACTCCTGATATATATATATCCAAAAATAAATAAATAAATTACAACCAGCTTGATGTGAATAAGACAATATTTTAAGGCATATTAAACGCACTATGTCTTTTTCTGTTTCTCTATCAAGCACTTTGAATCAATTACCCTCCAAATACTGATTTCAAGTTATGGGAGCAAAATAATAAGCGCCAAGGCATATAAAAAAAATGAAATAATAATAATAATGGTTAGAAGTGTGGTGGCTAATATCTCAATCATATAACCCTTATAAGCGATCCATCTCTATTTAATATAAAAATTACAAATATCTCACTTTAATTTCCCAGGACCCTGACCATATCCTTTAGTTTCTAGCTTGCGGTAGAAATTTCGCAACTTTGCTTCAAAGTCTCTTTTATAAGGTGCTGGTGCTCTAGCATTGGCGCGCTGGGTACCTGCAATAATAACATAAATCTAGTTAATATAAACGTATCCTTACATTCATAGGTAAATAGAATCTGATAATTAAACTGTAACTTTGTTTTTAATTAATTTGAATAAAAGTGTAAGTTGTCCAGTTCCTATTTTTATTACTGAATTCTGCTGCTACACAGGATATAAACATAACAAACATTTCCATCGTCTCTGTAGGATATTAGAGGCACTCCAATGAGCAATTGTTGCCAACAAGATATGTTTATTGAGTAAGACAACCAACTCCAGATGGTCACTATGTGCAGCCAGTCACAGGCCTCAGCAGTCACTTCTGTATAAACGGCACATCCCAGCAGTCACATGCCGTCGGTGAATAGGTGACTGCAGAGCCCTGTGATTGTGACCACTGCGCTTTGCCATAAGCAACAAAGAGTTTTTCTTTTAGACATGATGATAAATCTGCCACATTGAGTAAGCCTGCAGTAGCTGTATAGGCAAAGGCTCTTTTCTACATCTACAATCCCTACTGTGCAGCTTTATTATGGGATTTATAAGCCTAACTTTATCTTGCTTTCCTTGTGAGTTCGAACAGTTAACAACACTTCTTATCACCCACAGCTCCAACTTGGGGAAGTTAACAGCACTTCTTATCATCACTTCCACCAACTCCAAATCTTTGCATCCTTGTGATTCCGGCACAGTTGGAGATTTTTCTCTAGCCCCCACCATTCCCAAGCAGCAATTTCTTTTAGTTTCAGCACTAGGTATGTTAATTAGACTCTCTACTGTAAGGTGTAGTGGTCCCAGACGGTCTGCTCCAGCACATGTACAAATATATCAATGGCCCATACAAGAAATATAGGGAAATGCTGTTCTATGTAACATTTCCTCAAAAGACAAGTGGGCGCTCCATCCGTCCAGAGAAAACAGTTTAATCTCCAGAGGCGACAAGGCTTCTTCACTGTTAAGGACTGTGAATCTGTGGAATAGCCTACCCCAGGAGCTACTCACAGCAGCAACAGCTAACAGCTTCAAAAATGGCTTAGAGGTCTTTTACAGCAAAATAGAATTTATGCTTATGGAAATATATAGAATACTTATTTCCCCCAGGCATTCCATTAGTGGGTTGAACTTGATGGACATATGTCTTTACAACCGTACTAACTATGTTCCCCCCCTGACAGTAGAGAGCCTAATTAGCATACTGAGTGCAGAGAATAACAGCACCAATAGCCCAAGAATGGTAGGGGACAGAGAATTGGAACCTTCCTTACCATGGTAATATCAAAAACCCTTATTGTCTCGCTGATTCACTCTTGAATTGACTATTGTAACTCCCTACTAATCGGTCTTCTCCTCACTAAACTCTCCCCTCTACAATCTATTCTGAATGGAGCAGTCAGGCTCATCGATCGGTGTAAACACTACACTGATGCCTCCAGACTATGATAGTTACTGTACTGGTTGCCTGTTCACTATAGAATACTATATAAACTAATCATCCTAATTCACAAAACTCTCCATTGTCCTGCTTTTTCCAACTCATCTCTGTCTACCACCCTACCAATGCTCTCACTTCTGCCAGTGACCTGAGACTAACATCCTCTATTATCAGAACTTCTCCTAAATTGCACCAGTTCTCTGGAATAAGCTACCCTAGACAATCAGATTAACACCCAACTTCTACCGCTTCGAGTGCATACTACAAAGACATCTCTTCAGGCAGGCCTATCACATTTCCTAATCTAACACTTCTGCAGTTCCACTCGCCAAACTTATCTTCCTCTGTTCACATCCCCAGAACATGTCCCTACCAGACATAATTCCTTTATGTAAGTGTAACCCTGTGTGCCCAGGCATTTTGGATTTGTACATAAAGGGGCACTGGCTAGTTATCAGCTCATATAGCTTTATTTGTCTGTGCAACCTTATCGCATAAAAATGTCATGGCCCTTACTCCTGTATGAATTGATTTATTACTCAGTAATGCCTCATTTTGTCTGTACATGAAGCTTATGATTTATATAATGATTTTATATAAATAAAAATTATAGAAAAAATTCCAACTGTGCTGGAATCAGTGGAGCGGCACTTTTTGAAGTTGGTTGAGGTGGTAAAAGGTCCTCTTTAAAAATTTGAGCTCATTGGGAGAGTTAGAATGAGTGAATAAAAGTTTAGATTCCTTGTAAAAATATACTTAAAGGGATGTCACATTGACATAACCATATATAAATGTGTAGACCATTGGAAGTTAAATATTTTTTTGCAAATATAAATAATTAAAACTGCAATTTTTTAAAGATTCTTTCTAACCATCTTTGTGGTGTTTCCATCACATGACCATGGACTGTATATCACATGATAATGGTCTGATTTATATCCTCTGGAATGAATGAGAGCAAGCAGAGATCTAAAAATCAGGAGCAATTGATACAGAAAGTATACTGGAAAACTGTATAACTTTTCAACACACTAACAATTTATTTGCTGAAACTGGACAACTCTTTTAAGGACTAATTTCACATCCTTTCACAATGTCAGCTTAACAGGGTCAAAAAACTGGTGGGTGAAAAGAGAAGTAAACACAGCAAGATCCAGAATTTAAATCTGAATATACTTGTGATGCGTTATGCAGCTTTATCCCCAACTGAAAGATCAGATGTAACCCAAAAACTTCCCAAAGTTTATATTGGTAAACTATAAAGTAGAGCTTGCAGGACAAATACTTTAACATACAGTCTTTTTATACTTTAGACAACAGAGTATTAACATAAGACACTGTACCAGGTGAATTCTGTGGAGAAGATACTGGGGATCCACGGGGAGACTGACAATAGCTGGGATGAAGTAAGGCATGCGGCGGAACATAGGACATTATTTCTTCTTCAAAAAGGCTGGTTCAAAGAAAAGAAGACAGAACTAAAACTATTGAAATTTGTTCTGATGTTTTTCCCAACAATGTAAATAGGCACTGTGGTTTCAACAAACTTTTCAGAAATGAATTGTACAGGTGATAGTGAGAAACTTTGTCAAATATCTTTTGTATTATATCTTATCAGAGAGAAATGCTTTTTTTGAAGTTGTTCTTCAAAATGGTACCATTTATTAGGCTAGGTTCACATCTGCATTCGGGTTTCCGTTCGGGGGGTCTGCTTGGTGGCACCACGAACGGAAACCTAATCCGCAAAAAAAAGCGGTTACCTTAGGAAACCTGCGGACCCCATAGACTATAATGGGGTCCGTATGGTTTCTGCTTGGTTTCCGCCTGAAAAGGTTTCCGCCCTTATTCTGTACAATGTACTGGGGATAGATCCAACAGAGAAATAATTTATAGTACACTTAAAAATTAACTTTTATTAATGACCGCTAAAAGTATATATATAAAAAAATCACTTAATATAGAGGTGCTGCAATGTAAATGGGGCCATAAATAGGATAAAGATAGCCACCCCCAACAGAAGGAAAAAAAGTATGGTGTAAACCTATGTCTCTTCACAACAGTCCCTGAATCCTAAATTGGAAATCCCAGTATCCTAATGCCAATTCACAGGAGGGGGAAGATGAAGGAGATATACATATACGGTTTAAAACACACACACATACATAACCACTGGCTAGAGGTCAGTAAAAGACCGACCAGTATGTCTAACTAGCCACTAACTAGGGAACTTACATTACACTCCCGCAATTGACCACCTAACAACACATACAAACTTCATAGACGATACACAAGAAGTAATTGCCCTCACTCCTGGCCTGCCTGACATGTTTCTGCTGAAATACACCAGCTCATCAGAGGCATATGCATAAGGGCAAAGCAGAGTGCACAGTAAATACGTGCAGGCTGCCTCTAAAATTAAGAGCGTCTAATATACAGCCCGGCCGGCCGTGATGAATGACCGCAAACGCCGGCGTGCACAGCCTAGCTTGATATATTATAAGCCACACCAAAAATAAAGATAAATATAAAAAAATAAAAAAAAGGGGTGGATATGACTAGAAAGACAGATAAAGGAACGAAGGGGGAGGGTTGACCCTACTCAATAAAGGATGAATAAGAAATAAACTCATTGAGGCCCCTAGGATAAATTGTATCAAACAAAAAGGTCCACCGTGCCTCCCTCTGGAGAATTTTCCTGTCATAATCACCTCCCCTAGGGGGCCGTGCCACCACCTCAATGCCTTGGAAACTCAGATGCTTAGCATCACCTCCATGCTTCTCCCATATATGTCTGGATATACATGTTTCTTCCACCATAGCGATGTTGTTAATATGTTCACTTATCCTCCTGCGGAACTCCCGGATAGTTTTTCCCAACATACTGGAGTCCGCAGGAGCAAGTGATGAGATACACGACACTGCTAGTCTTACAGTTAATAAACTGATTGACCTTAAATATTCTCCCAGAGGCTTCACTCAGGAGTTCATTCCCCCTTTTTATGAACCCACACGATTTGCATGATCCACAGTGAAAATTTCCACTTGGATTTCTTTGCATCTGATGTAACCACATAGCTCCTGGGGTACTTGAGAGATGGCTGTGCACAAGTTTATCTCGTAGATTGGGCCCCCTTCAATAGGACAGGCTTGGTCTTGGACCCACAAGCGACCCCACTACAGGGTCAGTCAACAAAATATTCCACGAACCCCCTATAATTTGCCTCATTTCCTCTGCTGCCTGATCATAAATCGCCACAATCCTAGTATCCACATTATTATTCTCCTGATTACGGGGATTCAGGAGCTGTGCTCTATCCACCATCAACGCATCATGATATGCTTTGCGTAATACAGTCTTGGGATAACCCCTTCTCCTAAACCTCCCCCGCAAGTCCCTAGCCATCACCTGAAAATCAGACAATCTTGAGAAATTCCTACGGACACGGAGATATTGCCCCTTGGGTATCCCAGCTCTCAGTGAGGGAGGATGCCAGCTCCCCCACTGCAATAATGAATTTGCAGCTTTCGCCTTTCTGTGGACACAAGTGCACAACCGAACTGAGGTCTCTTTAGAAACAGATAGGTCCAGGAAAGTCATTTTATTCTCCTGGATCTCAAAAGTAAAATATAAACCCAGCTCATTACAATTCAGCTCCTTGACAAAGGTAACAAAATCCTCCCTGGGTCTGTCCCACAAAATGAAAATATCGTCAATGAAACGGACTCAGAGGAGTATCTGCTGGGTCCAGTGGTCCATCGTGTCCGCAAAGACCTTCTCCTTCTCCCACCAGCCCAGGTAGAGGTTAGCAAAAGTGGGGGCACAAGGGCTCCCCATTGCTACCCCCCTGAGCTGGTAGAAGATCTTGTCCTCAAACAAAAAACAATTCCGCTCCAAGACGAACTTCAAAAGTTCCAGTATCAGTAGATTATGTTCTCTCATGTGACTACCCCTAGTCTTGAGGAAGCTATCAACAGCCCCATACCCCTTAGCATGGGGTATGGAGCTGTATAGCACCTCAACATCCAAACTGGCGAGAAACACGTCAGGAGACACCTGGATGCCCTCCAACCTGCGGAGGACATCCATGGTGTCCCTAACGTAAGATGGAAGGCTAGTAACAAAGGGTCGCAGAATATTGTCTATATATAGACTAATATTCTGAGTGATGGAACAAATACCAGCCACAATGGGGCGTTCCTTAAGAGGGGACAACCCCTTGTGGATTTTGGGCAGGGCATAAAAAAGTTGCCTGAATAAGATGATGCGGCAACATAAAGTCATATTCCATCCTGCTAATGAGATTGTTTTCTAGGGCCCTATCCAGAATCATCCAGAGTTCATTCGAAAATCCTCGTATAGATTCTTTGCCCACAACCTCATAGCACTCAGTATCATGTAAGATGGAATGACACATTGTAATATATTGTGCCCAATCTAATATGACCAGGTTCCCACCCTTATCCGAGGGCTTGATTATGATATTAGTATCCCTCTCCAAGTTCCTCAAAGCCACCAACTCTCGTCTGTTCAAATTGGATCTGTTCCTATGGCTAAAATCACCCAATGTATAGAAGTTCATAATCTCTTTTGTAACCACCCGCAGGAATACATCTATGGCTCCCTCATCTCCCACCGCAGGGTATTTTTTAGAAGGGAGACGGCGCGTAGTAAACGGTCCCTCACCTAAACCCCTTTGTCCCTCATCCCACAGGTCACCCAGCAGATTGAGAGATGGTAAATCCTGTTCTGTAACCCTCAGTTCTTCACATTTACGTCTATCCGCCATTTTAAAGAATTTTTTACCACTTCAATCTACGGCAAAATAGGTTAAGGTCCTTAACCCATGTAAAGGGGTCAAAGTAAGATTGTCGCAGATTGAAGTGAAAAAAAAATTCTTTAAAATTAGACGGAATTGTTTTTTGTGAAGCCTCTGGGAGAATATTTAAGGTGAATCAGTTTATTAACTGTAAGACTAGCAGTGTCGTGTATCTCATCACTTACTCCTGCGGACTCCAGTATGTTGGGAAAAACTATCCGGGAGTTCCGCAGGAGGATAAGGGAACATATTAACGACATCGCTAGGGAGGAAGAAACATGTATATCCAGACATATATGGGAGAAGCATGGAGGTGATGCTAAGCATCTGAGTTTCCAAGGCATTGAGGTGGTGGCACGGCCCCCCTAGGGGAGGTGACTATGACAGGAGAGTGCTCCAGAGGAAGGAACGGTGGACCTTTTTGTTTGATACAATTTATCCTAGGGGCCTCAATGAGTTTATTTCTTATTCATCTTTTATTGAGTAGGGTCAACCCTCCCCCTTCGTTCCTTTATCTGTTTTTCTAGTCATATCCACCCCCTTTTTTTTTTTTTAGATTTATCTTTATTTTTGGGGTCTCTCCTCTTATCCAGTATTTTCCCCATTTTGTGTTTTCCTACCACCGGTTATTTATATCCACTCTTTCTTTACTATTGGCGTCTCTCTCCTTTATCTAGAATTTTTTCCCCATTTTGTGTTTCTCCTACTGTCGTTAATTTAATTTCGCTGAGACACGTCAAGTTCTTCTAGTGTCTGATGTTGGTAGTGAATTTTGTATAGTTCCCCATGTCTTTAATATTGTCCATCTATGTCCCTGTATGGATATTGCCATGTTTGTCTTTTGTGAGTGCTCAGTACCTCTCTTGGTTATTATATCTCTGTGCCCCAACTTCTATACTTACCGCGATGTTAGGGTACGGGTGTTACTATGGACGCTAGTATGCGTCTCCTAAGTTCCTGGGGAACGCCTTCAATGGGCGTTACTCATCAGTAGCGTTGTCCAGATCATCTGGGTAATGACACCATGTAATTGGGTGCACCCCCAATGACGCAGACTGTAAGGGGTGTGGCTTAGAATATATCAAGCTAGGCTGTGCGCGCCGTCGTTTGCGGTCATTCATCACGGCCGGCCGGGCTGTATATTAGACGCTCTTAATTTTAGAGGCAGCCTGCACATATTTACTGTGCACTCTGCTTTGCCCTTATGCATATGCCTCTGATGAGCTGGTGTATTTCAGCAGAAACGCGTCAGCCAGGCCAGGAGTGAGGGCAATTACTCCTTTTGTATTGTCTATGATGTTTGTATGTGTTGTTAGGTAGTCAATTGCGGGAGTGTAATGTAAGCACCCTAGTTAGTGGCTAGTTAGACATACTGGTCGGTCTTTTACTGACCTCTAGCCAGTGGTTATGTATGTGTGTGTGTTTTAAACCTTATATGTATGTCTCCTTCATCTTCCCCCTCCTGTGAATTGGCATTAGGATACTGGGATTTCCAATTTAGGATTCAGGGACTGTTGTGAAGACATAGGTTTACACCATATTTTTTTCCCTTCTGTTGGGGGTGGCTACCTTTATCCTATTTATGGCCCCATTTACATTGTAACACCTCTATATTAGGTGTTTTTTTATATATATATATATTTTTAGCGGTCATTAATAAAAGTTAATTTTTAAGTGTACTAGAGATTATTTCTCTGTTGGATCTATTCTATAGCTTTGGTACACATACCTTGTTATCAGGAATATATCTCCAATGTACTGGGGAGCAGGAAAAAAATTCAGCATGAGGTGGAATTGAAAAAAAAAAAACGCAGTACCGCTATTTTCTTACAGGTTTTGTTTTTATGGCTTCCACTGTGCGGTAAAAATGCTGTGTTAGATTTATTCTCCACGCCAGTATGATCATGGTGATACCAAATTTATATAGTTTTTTTTCATGTTTTAATAACTTTACAAAAATTCTACATTTTGAAAAAAAAAATAAACATTTTTTGAATCACCATATACTAATACCTTTATATTTCAGTGAACCGAGCTCTGTAAAGTGTCCTTTTTTGCAGGTAAATATGTAGTTTTTATTGATATCATGTTGGGGAATGTATGATGTTTTGATCACTTTTTATTCCAATTTTTTAGAAAGGCAAATCAGCAGAAAAATGCTAATTCAGCCATTTTGATTTTTTTTTTCCTGCTACGGCAATTAACGTATGGGACAAATGTTTTTATATTTTAATAGTTTGGGCATTTTCGGACTTAGGGATGGCTAATGTGTTTAAGTTTACCTTTATTTATCTATATGTGATCTAGGGAAAGGGAGTGATTTAATTTTTTTTTTTTTTTAGCCCCTAGGGAATTTGAACATGATCTTCAGATCATTTGTGCCACAGACTACAATACTACTGTATTACAGTCTATGGCAGATTCCTTTTGTAATCTGCTGCAGGCAGGCTTCAGTAGTTACATTACTATGACAGGCCTGGGAGCATTCAGAAAGCTCCCAGCTACCATGGTAACGGGACGGCTCCCACGATTGCACCACGGGGAGGTGCCCCATTACCAACCATGATAGGGAAAGTGAAAGTAATCACTCAGTTGCCGTGGTCACATTTGACCACAACATCTGAGTGGTTAAATGCCCTTGATCAGAGTCATCTCTGATCATGGTAATGCTGCTGGGTCCCTGATGTGTGAAACAGCACAGACCTGGCAGCTAGTGCTGTACGTCCTGGTGTGCGTAGGGGTTAACCACTTTAGAATGAGCTTAATAAAATGTATTGCAGAATCCAGTAACAACTGAAGACATATTATAATGCAAATATTACCTCAGCAAAATAACAAGATCTGCATCACCGGAGAGGCGGACTAGTCCTGAGGGTCCTTCTGCTCGAATAAACTGTATCTTTTCCCTGAATTAAAAGTAAACTTGACATGAATGTGTCATGTTATATCATATATTCAGACTGTTTGTGTACTCTGGAATACACCCTATGGCAGGAGATTGGTTGTTTGGAGTGCCACCTATGGCAACAAACTTGCTATATCCCAGCTGAAACAGACTACGCTGCCAGACTGCTATTATTGGGTGGGGTGCAAACCACACTTAGGACATTAGATAAACAGACAACGTTCATCACTTCTTGTCAGTCAGTGGCACACTTCATTTTGCAAATTAGATTTTGTACAAGGTGGAGCACATTTCTCAGTTTTAATTTGCTCAAAAAAAATGAAGGGAACGCTTAAACATCAGAGTATAACCACACGTCCATGAAACTTCATAGAAATCAAAATGTCCAGTTAGGTAGCATAACTGAATTGTGAATCAATTTCATCTGCTTCGGTGCAAATGAAAGTGACAAAAAGGTGCACTAGAGAGGTAACAGCAACACAATACCCAAAAAGGGGAATGGTCTTGCAGGTGGTTGCCACAGACAATTACTCTCTCCTTACCCTTCTTGTTAAGGAAGAGCACTGCTAGAGCCCTATAAAATTATTTCCAATGGGATACTGGTGTGCATGTTTATTACCAAACTGGCAGAAATAGACTCCATGAGAGAGGTATGAGGGTCTAACATCCTGTATTGGCTCTGGGCTCCGACCAGCACCATGCATATGTAAGAGAACACCAGAGTGGGCAGGCCACCATTGGAGACATCATCTAGATCTGATGTATGATTTGTGTTCCCTTGCTTTTTTTTGACAACACTTCCAAAACTACTTGAATTAGTGCTTAGTAGCTTATATTACTGACAGGTAACACCATATTATTTATTAGGGGTGCTAACCCCACTATACTGATAGACTTCCCATATGCCTATGTACCAATCAGACTACAGGGAACAATACAAAATAAACATTTATTCAAGAAAGGATATCGGTATATGATCATATATATACTTTGGAACTTCTCTGAAATTGTAAGTAACAGATGAAAGTGATTCCTACCTGAGAGAATGATTCCTGCAGAGCTCATGCTGACGCTCCTGTAGAATTTCGAAAATGTTTGGTTGACGCAAGAATGCAACAATTTTCTCATTGTAACCTGTATACAAGACAAAAAATCCAAGTAAAATTTGTGTGCAGTAGCTGATTATGTTACTGATATAAGGCTTATATATACTGTATACACATTCGAAAATATATGACGTTTGCTATAGATAAAAAGGATCTGTATTAATATATAAAATGTATTGTATGCTGTAAAGTATACCCTGATACACGGCTGTTAGCAGTTATGGAGTGGAAGGAGAGAGCAGAAACAGTATCTACAGCTGTGTATGTGCTAGCAGATGCTATGACCAAACTGCTTACAGATGTATCATCCGTTATTAAATTAGTCGCACAAACTTCACATTCATCAGTGGTTTATACCTCCATCTATTGTAATACATTTAAGACATTACTTACCAACTGGCAAGATATCTTGGTAGTGGCTTCTAGTGACTGTGTTAAAAGTGCTAGATGGCCTTGGTAAAACAGGAGGACCTGAATGACGGGCGTCATCTCCAACCTACAGGTGTGAAAAGATGAACATTAAGAAAATAATGGCTATAAAGAGAATATAAGTGTTCATCAGTTGAAAAGTACTGAGTATATCCTGGTCACCTCCGTTTAAAGATTTATAAGAATATGTATGAAAAGCTTTGTCAAAGAATATGAAAACACTGGTCTTGTCTACTGCACGTTTCTAGAGATTTTTTGTAGCCATATAGAAATAAACACTTCTTTGGTTTGTTAGAAATTTTTAGCACTCGTTGCTACGTATACATCCAGATAACTAATCCAGCAAAATATTTCACAGAAGAACACACTGTAAGGCCTCATGAACACGACCATATGCAGAGCCAGTGTGCTAGCCGTGTATTTATTAAACATTTTGACATAGAGAGGTTAATGTGGTGATATCTTTTATTTTTTCTTTTCTTTTTTTATTTTATTTCATTTTTTAATACAATTTTTTGTCCTCCTAGGTGACTTTAACTTGTGAGCTTATGATCGCTTTTATAATGTATTGTACTACCTATGTAATGCAAGAATTATACTGCCTGTCATTCTCTGGCAGTTTATTGTGCCGTACCTTTGGCACTGCCTAATAGGATTGTACGCAGGTAGCCCTGGGGACTTTCATTAGACCCCTAGATGCATGTAAAGGCGCTGTTCGCAGGGGTTCTGATGTTTACAGAAGGGTGCTCCCTCCTTCCAAAACTTCAATGACGTTGTGGTTGTTATTGACTGCAGCAACTAAGGGGTTAAACACCTGGGATCACTGGTGTGTCGATCCTGGGCGTTAAGAGTAGGTGCCCGGTAGGCACCTGAGTCTGAGTGTGCAGGAGGCACTTCATTATTACACCACTACTGATGTAGAAAGTCTATACGCCGATCACTGTTGGATTAAGTAAATAGTTTGTTGCATATTCATTAATCAATTCAATAACTAGATTTTTTGTGACTTATAGGAGCTTTACTTCTTCTGTTTGACAATGGTTATTGGTCATTTATGAAGAAATCAGATTCATAGCAGGACTCGGAGTTGGGCTGCAGAAATATACAGGAGTCACAGACGGTATTTTGGCTTACTGACTCCATAGCTTCGTACTTTCCTGAAAACGAAATACATGAAATGCTGCCTACACTATTGTACTAAAGAACAACATAATTTATACAGTTACAAACCTACCCCTTGTCTGTACAAACTGAAAAAAGCTTTTTTTTGTGAACACATGTGAAACACATTAGTACACTTTACTGTAATTAAAAGGAAACAAAAAAATCATGCAAAAAAAACAAAAAAAAACAACACTCCAAGATCTAATTCTTGCATCAGTCACCTACACTAATTAAAAAAAAAAAAAAAACATAATAAAGACTGGGGTTATTTTGTAAGTAATATGACAGTATGGTATATTGGGTATATTTGTTATATAAATTTTCAATAAAATATGAAAAAAAAAACCCCATAAATCCTTAAGACTATTTATATAGAACATCCTATAAGACAAGCTGTAGTTTTGTCCAGGTTTTATCAGGGTTTTGTCAGTCGTTTTATGGTATGTTGGCCTTTATCCACCATGACTCACCATAATCTAATCAGTTTTTACAGTAATTCAGAAACTTTACTCATAAAGCCTACAGGTTGTCGATATCATGATTATATAAATGTTTATGACTCTGACACCAGTAATTTCATTTTTATTCAGATCAGTTTTAAGTCTGATAATTTTATGACTTTCCATTTCCCGTCAACCATTGTCTCCAATGAAGCACATATACAGTGGGGAAAAAAAAGTATTTAGTCAGCCACCAATTGTGCAAGTTCTCCCACTTAAAAAGATGAGAGAGGCCTGTAATTGTCATCATAGGTAGACCTCAACTATGAGAGACAAAATGAGAAAACATATCTAGAAAATCACATTATCTGATTTTTTAAGAATGTATTTGCAAATTATGGTGGAAAATAAGTATTTGGTCACCGACAAACAAGCAAGATTTCTGGGTCTCACAGACATGTAACTTCTTCTTTAAGAGGCTCCTCTGTCCTCCACTCATTACCTGTAGTAATGGCACCTGTTTGACATTGTTATCAGTATAAAAGACACCTGTCCACAACCTCAAACAGTCACACTCCAAACTACACTATGGTGAAGACCAAAGAGCTGTGGAAGGACACCAGAAACAAAATTGTAGACCTGCACCAGGCTGGGAATACTGAATCTGCAATAGGCAAGCAGCTTGGTGTGAAGAAATCAACTGTGGGAGCAATAATTAGAAAATGGAAGACATACAAGACCACTGATAATCTCCCTCGATCAGGGGCTCCACGCAAGATCTCACCTCATGGGGTCAAAATAATCACAAGAACGGTGAGCAAAAATCCCAGATCCACACGGGGGGACCTAGCAAATGACCTACAGAAAGCTGGGACTAATGTAACAAAGGCTACCACCAGTAACACACTATGCTGCCAGGGACTCAGGTCCTGCAGTGCCAGACATGTGCCCCTGCTTAAGCCAGTACATATCCGGGCCCGTCTGAAGTTTGCTAGAGAGCATTTGGATGTTCCAGAAGAGTATTGGGAGAATGTCATATGGTCAGATGAAACCAAAGTAGAACTGTTTGGTAGAAGCACAACTCGTTGTGTTTGGAGCAGAGTGAATGCTGAGTTGCATCCAAAGAACACCATACCTACAGTGAAGCATGGGGGTGGCAGCATCATGCTTTGGGGCTGTTTCTCTGCAAAGGGACCAGGACGACTGATCCGTGTACATGAAAGAATGAATGGGGCCATGTATCATGAGATTTTGAGTGCAAACATCCTTCCATCAGCAAGGGCATTGAAGATGAAACGTGGCTGGGTCTTTCAGCATGACAATGATCCCAAGCACACCGCCAGGGCAACGAAGGAGTGGCTTCATAAGAAGCATTTCAAGGTCCTGGAGTGGCCTAACCAGTTTCCAGATCTCAACCCCATAGAAAACCTTTGGAGGGAGTTGAAAGTCCGTGTTGCCCAGCGACAGCCCCAAAACATCACTGCTCTAGAGATCTGCATGGAGGAATGGGCCAACATACCAGCAACAGTGTGTGCCAACCTTGTGAAGACTAACAGAAAACGTTTGACCTCTGTTATTGCCAACAAAGGATATATAACAAAGTATTGAGATGAACTTTGGTTGTTGACCAAATACTTATTTTCCACCATAATTTGCAAATAAATTCTTAAAAAATCAGACAATGTCATTTTCTGGATTTGTTTTCTCATTTTGTGTCTCATAGTTGAGGTCTACCTATGATGACAATTACAGGCATCTCTCATCTTTTTAAGTGGGAGAACTTGCACAATTGGTGGCTGACTAAATACTTTTTTTTCCCCTCTCTACATCTCTTACACTGCAGAAATTTAATTTAAAGGGGTTGGTCAATTAAAATTTGTTGACCTATCCTAAGGATAGGCCTCAGTAATAGATTGGGTGGAATCTGACATGCAGACAAGACTTACCTCCCCAGCACTATGGCTGCGCTGCCGGGTTAAATGCTGCCGATGAAGCAATGCACTAGTTGGTCTGCTGCTTTGTAATGGAAGACGAGGGTCGATAAATGTAGTGCTCCTAGAGTTATGATCAACAAAGAAAGGCTGCAAAAAATAAAAAGGAAACAATATAAAATTAGCTACTGAACACAAAGTTAACAGGACTACAACTTACTATCGGATTTTACAAGATTGTAAAGTAAAAATACAAATGGCTAAGTTCACATTTGCGTTAGAGACTCCATACAGAGACTCCAATTAAAATTCTGACAGTTTTGACTGTAAGAAGAGTACTGTGTTCCTCGCTATTCTTTCTGTCAAAACAATCACAAAACTGACAGGTCACAAGGGATCTATTGCATTATGTCTTCTGTTATATATGGAAGCCACAAAAAAGATGTGAACAGACCCACATATAGATGAAAAATATTTTGAAAACACGCATGATAAATTTCTTTGGAATCAAAAACATTTGTTTTGTCATCACAAACAGATTTTGATGAAATTTCTATAATCTGTTTAACCCATTACGAGGGTCTTTTCTTTGTTTTAACTTTTTTATTTTAGTGTTGACATAGCCATATCAGTACTTGTTTTTTTTGTGCAACGAGTTGTACTTTTCTATTTCACCATTTTGGGAAACATTTAGTTTATTGATCAAAATGTATTGACCCTTTTTAGCGGAATGGCAAAAAAAACAAAAAATAACAGCCAGTTTTGCCATCCTTTTTTATGTTCTAAATTTTGTGTGGTGCACTGGGCACCAAAAATGCCATATTACATTTACTCTGCCAGTCAGTCCAAATGCGGTGATACCAAGCTTATACTGGGTTTTCATGTTGTACTACTTTTGTGCAATAAAATAACTTATTTGCCAAAAAATAGTATGTTTTAGTGGCATCATATTCGGCGAGCCATAACCTTTTTATTTTCCCATCATTTAAGCTATATGAGAACTTGTTCATTGCAGGAACATCTATAGTTTCTCCTGGTACCATTATGGGTTATATGTGACTCTGATCATTTTTTAGAAATTATTTTTTGGGGAAAAAAAAATTTCACTTCTATCATCTTTTTTACATAGGACTCAATCTGCATCCTTCACCTTATCACCGTTAAAAGTCCATTGCTGTCATCCTACGATAAATAAGAGCAATGGACATTACTAACACTAGTGTAAAGTACCCTAATTCAGGATACCAGTTGTGCACAACAGATTCAGTCTTTGAGAATTGGACATTTTTCTGGTTTCTACACATTGTCCTAGGATAAATATGGTTAGGGTAGACTATGAAAAATACTTCTTCAAGGAGTTGTCTGACTTTTTTAACGTTTAATAGGGCTACTGAACATAAAATCACTATTCGCCAAGCATCTGTTTTCAGCAGTGGCAAGTCCAGTCTTCAGTTTACAGGTCCCCAGGCAGTTTGTGCCAGGTGACCACTGCAGCCAATTACAGTCACCGCTGTGACCTATGATTGGCTGCATTGGTCACCTGTCAGGGGACCTGTATACAGAAGACCTGAGCTGCTGTTGCTGGAAATGGAGGCCCAGAGAGATGTAGACTGTATTTGTTTATGTTTATGGCCCCTTTAGATGTCCTATAAAACATAAAAACACCTCCCCCCGTGGATATTCAACTGTCACCACCATGTTACAGAGCACAAACAGAACACCTTTGTTATGAATGTCACTATTGTAAATTCGGATTAAAAAAAAAACTTTGACGTCTTGTCAAGCAGGCAGTTGGTACATTGGGGGCAGAACATCTGGAGCACTGTTTTTGCTGCTCAAGTAGTATAGGTGATGTCATAGCAGTGGGAGGATCAACTGTCACTGCATGGCGTAGTGCAGGCAGGAGATAGTAGCAGTCTGAGTAGCAACTGAGAACTTTTTATACATGGCGTTTGCTTTAAAATTTCCTTAATCTACCCATAGCGGATACACGTCAGATTACAAAACTAATACTAATATATTGGGTGATAATAACACTTGGTTGTCCTGATACCTTGCTTTGATGATCATGCTTCATTTCCCAGCCTCTTGGTAACTCCAGTTGCTTATTGGCAAATAAGTTTAAAAATCCCACAAGATCCCGATTATGTTGATAGCGCTCAAAATGGTGAGTGTCTCTCCGAACTTTGGTGATCATATGCTTTAAGCAAGTGTTGTTTGTAAACATGCGATAGGCACTCTAGAAATACAAGATTTATGTGAAAGTATATGTGACCACAAATAATACACAGGCAAATGAATTGTCTATGTCTAGTGCCAAACGACAGTACGGGAAGACGACTGACACTTGTCAGTTGATTGTTGGGCATGTTTACACTGGGAAATGATCAGGAGCAAACATACAGACTTTTATTTGTCCAGTTGTTGGCCTGTAAAAGGCCATTCAGATAATAGTGTAGATATTACACAGTAAAACTACAATACATCTGCCTAAATTCTGGTGTAATCTGCAACAACAAAAACTGTTGTACATGATTTATACATTTATTAAAAGCTTTATACACTTTCTGACAGTTTCTTTGCCTTGTATGGAACAGAAGGGCAGGCTTTACCGAAAAGGGGGAAAAACTTTATGGCATAAGGGTGTAGTTTAAGATGTGACATCATGCATTCTGTTGGAGGCCAATTCTGGCGTCCAAACGCCATGAAGACTCCTTAGCATCCAGCAATCACATCAGGCATGGGCCAAGGGGGAGAGAGAGGTTGGGGCTCCATTTAGTTGCTGTGATCAGTATTGCTCATTGCATCTAATGGGTTAATCTGTCAGAATCGGAGTTGACTCAAATTCTGGCAAAGAGAACCAGGTATCAGTTGTTAAATACAGAGTGCAACCTGCAGAGATCCAATGCCATTGTAGCACCGCACCATCCATATTAGTCCAGCGGGTCGCAGAAACTGCAACATATTATTACCGGTGTGAAGGGCTTAAGCATCAAGCAATTTTTTAATTTTTATTCTCACACCCCAAAAGGCTGTATTAAGGGCTACTTTTTGTGGGATGAAATGTATTTTTCAATGGCACCAGTTTGGGGTATATGTTGATTAAATTTTATTTAATCTTTCTGGAGGAATGAGAATAAAACAGCAGAGAATGAGAAAAATGTGCAATAAAGAGGACCTTTCATGTCCTCTGACATTGGCGGTATTATATACTGCTAGGAAGCATGCACATGATGTATTCCACGATTGCATATATTACCACATCAATATCTTATATTGTGTCACAAGGCTATTCTATTCAAACGGACAATTGGTAATATACGCAACCCTGAAACAAATCAAGTGCATGCTGTTTTTAATAAAGAAAAATATTGTTGAAACAAAATCCATTTTAAGGCTAAGGCCCAGATTGCGGAAACGCAACTTTTTTTTTATTGCAGATTTTTGAGCCAAAGACAGCAGTAGATTGAGCATAAGTTAGAAGTATTTTATATATATTTCACATTCCTTTTGTAGCCACTCCTTGGCTCAAAAAAAACAACAACAAAAAACGCAACAAAATCTGCAACAAAAAATGCTGCGTTTCCGCAACTTGGGTCTTAGCCTAAGCTGAATAAACAACACAATACTGCATGATCAAAGAACTATAAATATATTTTCTACTTACAGGGTTTGAATGCAAAACTGTAAAGAACTCTGGACTAGTAAGAAATTTCACAGGAGGGGAATTAAGCAACAAACTGAGCCTGGACCGTGAGGTAGAATGAGGAAGTGCATTCTCCCTGTGAAAATCTGCAAAAACAGCATTAAATTATTAGTTTTTTTTTATTAAGCAAACCAATGTCTAGTTGTAATTTGCAGTAAATACCTATAAAGACCTTTCAATGCCTAAGGCCTTATTCACACTTCTGCATTTCATGTACATATGGTGTCCACTTTTTTTGCAGACGCCATACATACCCATTTATTTGAGGCTGAAGCCCCACATTGCGAAAATGCAGCGTTTTTGCCGTGGCAAAAAATGCTGCATTTTACAGTACCTGCAAAGTGTATGGGATTCTGGCTAATCCCATCCACACATTGCAGAAAAAAATCTGTGGCGGAAAAGCTCTGCGAAAATGCAATGATAAACGATGTGGGAAAGAAAACACAATGCGTTTCCGCTATGTGGGGCTTAAGCCTCAATGTGTTTATTTAGATATCTGTATTTTGTTTGCAGACCCACTGAAAGACAACAGAAGCATGTCCTTTATTTTTCACAGATGCTGATGCACAACACCAATGACAGTCTATGGGTCTATGAAAAACATCCATGTGTCATGTGTTTTTCCCATACCCACAGACATACAAAATGTAGAAAATGAAACAAAAAACAGATGATCTGTTTTCCACAAAAAAGTGAAACGCATATCAACCACGGATAGGACACCATCTGCAAATAAGCAGAGTGGGAAGCTATCTGTGAATATCATGGACCTCTCAAGTTTGCAGATGAAAATGTGTGAATGAGGTCTAAGGCTGGATTTACACAGCACTATTTTAGCTGAAGAGATGTATGCCATTTTAATTGCAGTAATGCCTAGCACATATTACTTTTCATTTCGCCTGTATGCTAAGAGACATTAGACTGAAAACCTCTGGTGTACTGACATAGTAGGAATGTGCTACTCATCACTGCAATTAAAAACTGCATGCAGTATTTCAGTATAAAAAAAGCACTGTGTGAACCCAGTTTCATTTTTTTTGAGACAAAGCAAAATATAAAGGAAGCATTTTATATTTCTCTCTTCTGCTAATTCCATTCCAGGCTTTGGTTAAAGAAAAAAAAGAAACACAGCCTTTCTGCAATGTGTGGCCTCAGACTTAGAGATCAGCACTTTCCACCAGGGGGAGCTATAATGTTACAGAGTGAACATTAGTATTGACATTAGCCTGTGTATGTGCACATTTTATAGGGAAAGGTGATCTTTAGAAATGTGCAGTCTCTAGAAATATTTATTTACAAATGTTTTGTGTTTTTCAAAATGTTTTAGTTAATTTTATAAAACTAACAATCTGCATGCATCATATTCAGAATATACTACTGCATAAACTTTATAAGGGTGGGTTCACACCTGCGCTTGAGTCCGTCCGCTGCCAATCCGAGTGAAAATCTTGGGAAACAGGATCGGCACTGGATACCGACAGGTTAGCGACGCATTGGTTAAAAACCCATTCATTTGAATGGGTTTTTAAAGCAATGCGCGGCTGTGCGCTTACACCCTCCGCGCTGCGAATCCTTTTTTTTCGTCGGAAACAAAGTCGGACATGCAGGACTTCATGTCCGACGAAAAAAAAAACGGCTTCACAGAGCAGAGGGTGTAAGTGCACACCCGCGCATTGCTTTAAAAACCCATTCAAATGAATGGGTTTTTAACCAATGCGTCGCTAACCTGTCGGTATTCGGTGCCTATCCTGTTTTCCGAGATTTTCACTTGGATTGGCAGCGGACGGAATCAAAAGCAGGTGTGAACCCACCCTTAAATGTGCTTCTCATGGATACAAGAAAGTTACAAATTTCACTAAACTTTCTAAAGTTTTCAAACTTAATATACTTTCTCTAATACACCTTCCACCTTCAGATCTTCTGACTAGACTTCTGACTAGACTAGCTTATGAAGCAGCATCACCAGGATGATCGGGTTAGCATGACAGTGTACCTGACCATAGTAATGTCTGATTGTTCTTTGTTTTGTGGGGCCATGCTGTTCCCCCTTCCTGGAAAACCAGGTGAAAACTATATTTCTCCAGGTGACTGGGTGAGAGTTGAAAAAACAAGGTCACTACCAGGAAAGCTGGGTGAGTTGACATGTTTGCTTTTCCTGGATGGGTACTTTTGGTAAAATTTAACCATGATGGCAGAAACATAATATGTACCAATGTCCTAAATATCTTACAAACCTGCATTTGAATGATGATAATCCACATCATCCCCTGCTACTGCCCCCTCAACTGGATGTGGCACTTCCTCTGCTTGGTCATTAGTCATTGTTCGTCGGATGCTTTGATACCTGTTAATGTAAAAACAAACATAAGAAAAAGGATTCAACTGCACATACAGATGGCCTGCAAACATTTACAATACATCCACATTTCAGAAAAATCAGTGAGCAAGAGCCCCTAAAAAATAATATGAAATAAAAAACTAACTATTTCATTCATTCAGACAAGATTTTTAGTTACAGTCCCAGTTATCTTCAGTGGGGCCAACAAAGCAAAGATCTGTTCACTAAAAGTCTAATCAGGTTGGAAAGAAAAA
This sequence comes from Leptodactylus fallax, assembly GCA_947044405.1. Taxonomy (NCBI): domain Eukaryota; kingdom Metazoa; phylum Chordata; class Amphibia; order Anura; family Leptodactylidae; genus Leptodactylus; species Leptodactylus fallax. Next base: position 2,581,516 of record CAMRHE010000241.1, on the reverse strand, counting down.
CTACTAATTAGCAAAGTCCCACACCATCATTGTTTCCCCTACATATTGGGGCAGCATATTACTGTAGAACTGTCTCATGAGTACATTTATTCTTTCTTCACCTTTGTGAATACTATTTGGTTGGAAAACGATGAGGTATGTTTTAATAAATAATGCATTGTCATTTCCACTTTAGGGTTGTTCTTACATCTCACAAATGCGTTAAACTGGTGACTAATAAATGTAATAGAATTCTATTTTAACCCTATGTATTATTGTATTGTGTAGCTGTATGAAAGGCTGGGGAAGTGTTCCTCAATGGGATTAGCAAAGTCCAGAAAAAAAAGAGAAAATCATTTCATATATACACATATAGCTTTTGCCAATGTTATCCCTGTCTTCAAAAAAGGTTCAAAAGACAAAGCTTGACAACTATAGGCTAGTAATTTTAATATATATAGTTTAGATCAGTGCTTCTGAAAGCGTGAGGTGCAGGTTCCTGCCAGTGTCAGCTTTGGCACAAAGCAGGGACTATAAAGAAGAAACTGCACTGATAATGCCAGCCTTGCATTATCAGTGCAGTGTCTGTGGGTAGAAGGACTGAAGGACTCCTTCACTCAGGAGCCAAAGTCTGCAGGATGAATGTTCTAATCTGGAGGCACAGGAGTTATAGACTGCTACTGGGAGAACAAGGCTCTTCCCTTATTTCCTCTCTGTTGTGGGGGGTGCTCCTGCAGTGTGGTAGGGGTGGAACTGGGAAATGAGAATGCTGCTGCCCTGGGCTAAAAGTGATAATAGGGGGACTAAACCTGCCTTAAGGAGAGGGGAAGGTTTGGGACAATGCTGCCACTAGCGATGCTGTACTGTGTGGTTTTGCCACTTCTTGTTAAGTATTTTGTGCTGCATAGTGGTATTTGTTTGGCATGTCTGAGGCTAAGGCCCCACACAACAAATCGCTGCCAAAAAATGCAGCGTTTTTCACAGTGTTTTCCTCTGTGGACTTTCTGTCTCTATTATTATACCTATACAGAAAACACCAGCATTTCCATAGGTATAATTGACATGCTGCGATTTACAAAAACTCATTTTTTTTCTGCAATGTGTGGATAGGATTAGCAAGAATCCCATCCACTTTAAAGGTAATGTAATATGCATTAAACAACACAAATCCAACATACAATGTCGCAACCAGTTATTATCTATTTCTTTCCATTTCATTAAACACAATCACACAATAGCACAACTGAGGTTCCAAGTGCTTGAACATATTCAAGCCCCACAGCGTGGAGGTAACAAGATCCAGATGCTCAAGCGCAGGGAGGCATTCTGGATCCATAAATTGTAGACCATGGAACCACTCAGATTAAACAGAGAATATGAAATATCCTCTTTCCTGTAAATGAGGACACATTGGATACAGTGACGCAATACATTTTGATGTTTGCTGCTTTAATGATACTGTGTGCATTTGGGGCTATGCCTGATACTTACCTTCTCAATAATATTATAATGTGCTTACTGTATGCTATGTATTAATGTATTACTTTTTGCCACCCTCCAGATACGATAGAACCTGAGACCACATCGTTTGATTGGCATCCCCTTACCAAATTTAGTATCCTTTGATCCATCATTTTAACCTACAGGTTCCATACCTGTCCCACTTCAAATAAATCCCCCTTCCCTTTCTTACTCAACCACCCAGATGGTTGTAAATCCATGTCCCACCTTTCCCTACTTTCCTATACTTTGATATTCCCCTCTTATTCTTATATGTTTCTAATGATATTCACTTTTACAATTAATTCTGTTACATTCATTAAATGTGAGTACACGCGATGACTGCCAGGATATTTCAACCACGCCTCTTCTATAACTCCTCCCATCCATTTACGAAGTCTGAGGGACACTCCCATCTCACAGTCATAGCTATAATGTAATACGAACACGGATTTACGAGTGCGCATGTGCAAACATCCCCGTTACCGTGGGAACTCCGAAATCACGTCCCACACTACGCAGACGCGAGTCTTGCAGCGTCAAATGATGCTGACATCAGCTACACTAGATTTAAGGATGGCGCCGAAACCAGACCAGCACCATCCTCCACCACGCGAACAACGTGACATACAGCACCATTATAACAAAACGGTAAGCACTCCAGAGGTAGAGAGATACTGGCATTAGCTTTCTTACCTCTATACCCATATATTTACAGTATATTTTTTCCACATTAATCCACAGCAAACCCGAGGTTACCGGGTGCTTCCACATCTACATGTATTACATGAACCGAGCCACATAGCGCTGGTATGTACCTTCTCCCTAACTCTTGAAAAAGCTATGTTCTATTGCAAGTCTCTCACATTGTGCCATATACTACTCTACAGCTTACCTGCGGTTTTCCTGTACTGTAATATAAGAATACAACTACCCAAGTATACTATACCGTACTATACTACACGGATTATATGACCCTAACTACACTGCGCTGGTATGTACCTTCTCCTTACCCCTTAACAGCTCTTTTCTCCACTACAAGTCTCTTACATTGTGTTTCACATTACTCTTCAGCTTATCTACGGTTTTCCTGTATTCCAACTGTTCTATACACTCCTATGTGAATTTACCTCTCACATTTGGTAGGTATCCGACATTTCTCTCTATTCTCGATATGCCATACCTAACCCATGACCTGATAAGTGATATCCCCATGGCTGAAATGTGATGTGTGCCTTTTATTATCCTACATTTAGCATTTACCTTAACTTGACATTCCTAGATACTACCCTAACAAAATGGACCACTAGACCTTATAGCACTAACGCATCTGGAGAATATTTACACTACATGCCATAGAAGATGGTGACCCCCTTGTTTATATTTCAATCAAATATTGATATAAATCATTCATCTTTGTGACCTGAAGATATTGTACATATTTGTTATTGTCACTGATGTTATATGTTTATGCATACAGTGGGGAATAAAAGTATTTAGTCATCCACCAATTGTGCAAGTTCCCCCACTTAAAAAGATGAGAGAGGCCTGTAATTGTCATCATAGGTAGACCTCATCTATGAGAGACAAAATGAGAAAACAAACGTTTTCTGTAAGTCTTCACAAGGTTGGCACACACTGTTGCTGGTATGTTGGCCCATTCCTCCATGCAGATCTCCTCTAGAGCAGTGATGTTTTGGGGCTGTCGCTGGGCAACACGGACTTTCAACTCCCTCCAAAGGTTTTCTATGGGTTGAGATCTGGAGACTGGCTAGGCTCTCCAGTACCTTGAAATGCTTCTTACGAAGCCATTCCTTCATTGCCCTGATGTTTTTGATGTGGACATGTCATGAGCGTGCAAGTGATTGGATATGGGGGGGGTGAAGGAAAGGTCTGAGTCAACCATAACCCCGAGGTAGCGGTCATACTGCCTCGGAGTTATCATAAGACAAGAGAGTGAAATGGAGATATAAGGGTTAGGTCTGTTAGATTCAGTTTCAGATAAAGAGAAGACATGATATTTGAGACAGCAGAGAGACAGTCACTAGTGTTCTGTATCAGCCCAGGAGTGATGTCACAGAATGAGGTATATAGTTGGGTGTCATCAGCATAAAGATGGTACCGGAAAGCAAATCTGGTAATGGTTTGTCCAATAGGGGCTGTGCAGAGAGAGAAGAGCAGGCGGCCTAGGACTGAAGCCCTGAGGAACCGCAATGGCATGGGGAAGAGAAAGAGCCCGCAAATGATACACTGAAAGTGTGGTTTGAGAGATAAGAGAACCAAGAGAGCGTGGTGTCCGTGAGGCCGACAGAGCGGAGCATAGTGAGGAGGAGTTGGTGGTCAACAGTGTCAAATGCTGCTGAGAGGTCCAGAAGAATAAGAAGAGAACAGTGACCACTAATCGAACTGCCGAAACGGGCAGTTACATGGCAGATAAAGCTGAATGTTGACCAGTGTTAGGGTGCTATTACGTGTGCGTTTATTTTACTCGCTTTAATGCACATGCTGCTTCTTCTTCCTGAATACTGATACTGATCAAAAATGCAAAATGGCTTTAACATCTCAAGAAAGACATGTAATACCGTGAGTACAAACACAGATGTGTAATAGCATCCTTAGGGGGCTATTGCATGTGCAGCTTTTCTACACCAATGAAGATGACTAACACTGATCAAAAATGCAAACACATGAGGGGATGTAAGAAACACACAATTTTACAATGTGATTATTTATTGATTGGATTACTACTGGCTGAGTTTACAATGGAGAAGAATTCTGATATCTGTAAGTAAATAACTCTGAGTAACTATGTAATGTATATGTAAAATGATATTGGATGTTTTATTTCACGTATACCAGCTTCTGACCCTTAGTGCTCCATTATATAAACATGAAGACACTGGCCGTAATAAACTTGCTTCCCTTCACATTAGTCATCAGAGACAACAGAGGAAGGTACTTGGGCTAAGGGAAAGTGGCTGAGTAAGCAATTACCTTACAAACTGCATTATAAAATATCCACTTATCGATTGTTACCATGTCTCATCCATCTCCTGTAGTCAAGTGTCTGCTCGCTTCTGAACCATGATGAGAGAAAGCTCTGAAATTCTGTGATACTTACTATACATGAAAAGTCCAAGTAACTGCATAAGTAGCAATTGTCTAATACATGGTGTGAAAACCCCAACAGATTCCAATTGCCTGGGATGTCTCTGTCAGCAGACACATGTACGATGTCTGTGCATTCTGCTAAAGGACTTAAAGGGAAACTATAGAAAATTTAAAGTGAATGTCCACTATTTTATTTTATTTTTAAAACAATAGTTTTTTTAATTGAATATTTCACATAAATACAATACAATACAAGTTAAAAAGCAGGACAAGAAACATAGGATACATTCATGGCTACACAATCTGCATATATCAGGAGGAATACAAAGAATATAGCATGAACAAAGATACATAATGAGATACACACTGAAAAATCTTAGAAATTAAACCCCGTCATACTTAGAAGTAGCCAAACTTAGTATAGTGAAAAGAGGCTTTATGCAAGTCCTAGCCATGAGGGGGAAAGGGGTAGATCCGAACAAATGAACAGACGAACAAGCCTAAAGGACAAATGATATGAGTCTGCCACATAGACACGTTTGCAGACCCACCTACTACCAGTCATGACCATTATAGAGAGAAGTTGTTAAGTGGGTATTTTAAGGCTATGCAAATAAGATATTCCATAGGTGATTAAGAAGGGGGTATACCAAGAGCACTAGAAATGGTCAGGAAATATCGACTGTCAATGGGCATTTGGTGGGGGGAACAAGGTCGCCCATATCTCCCAATTCTTACGGAATTTCTCTAGGGTTTCACTGTTATGTGCATAAATTCTTTCATAATGGTAGTTCAACGATACCACAGAAATCAGCTCCGTCAAGGTCGGGCAAGAGGCAGGCTTCATCTACGGGCAATAAGCAGGCGAGCCGCCCCAAGTACTTGGCACATGACAGTCCTATACCTGCTTGGAGTCGTATGGACGCCCAACAGTAGCAGCGCCATCTCGGGTATAGATCTTACCCCACCACCACACAGTTTATTAATTAATGAAAAAACTGATACCCAAAAGGGCTGGATGATCGGGCAGTGCCAGAACACATGGAACAGGGAGCCAACCCCTCCGCAACCTCTCCAACAGCAAGAAGGACAAGTAGGATAGAACTTAGCTAAACGAAGGGGAGGGAAATACCAGCATAAGAGTAATTTGCTATACTGCTCCCAGTGTGAGGCACATACCGTGGATTGCTTAGCCCATCTAATTGCCTCCCGCCAGCAACTGGTCTCAAATCTGCGACCGAAATCCTCCTCCCATAGGTGCATGTGTTTGGACTTCCGAAAGGTGCAGTCCGTGTTCACAGTGCGGTACAGAGTTTTCGTGTTATAAGCAGCTGGAGAAGACTGTGGGTGTAGGAGGTCAGCAGCTGGCTGCGGCAAGCGTACTTGAGCCAGGGGGGTGTCCGAAAGTTAGGAAACTAGTCTAGTATATGTAAATTTCTCCCTTGTGGGAAAATTATGCTTCTCCTCTAACGTACAGAAAGGTACAATGGCATCACCCCTATAGAGATCAGAAATGTACATTATCCCACAGCTGCGCCACGTATCTAGAGACAAATGTGGGATCTCGTGAGGGAGTGTTGTAAGTGGCAAATTCAAGGTGGCCCCAGGAATGTCACTGTCTGAAATAGCACAAAGGGCTCGCCATGCCCCAACCATGGCCTGTACAGCTGGCAGAGCAATGAGGGGTAAGTGCTTGCCGGGCCCTGACGCTAACAAAAAAACCCTTCCAATCAGTAATCTGAGCCATTTGGGCCTCCATAGCCGGCCACAGCTTGTCGTGGTTTGATGTGAGCCAAAACTTAAGTTGACCCAAAGTTATGCCTAAATGGTAGTTGTACAGATTTGGCACTCCCATACCTCCATTGTCTCTCACCTTAAAGAGTGTCTGCAAAGCCACTCTGGGTTTACAGCCATTCCAGATAAAAGCCATCATCTGTTTTAGGAAACCCTAGAAAACAGACTTGGGTATAGGAATCACCAAAGTCCTTAAACAGTAAGGTATTCTAGGTAAGATCAACATTTTATATAACACTATTCTCCCCATCCAACCGTGTTCAAATCTAGCCAGAACATCAAGCTCTTTCTTGAGTGAAGCCAACAGACGCAGAAAGTTGGCCTTAACCAAATCTTTTGGATTTGAGGTCAGCTGAATTCCCAGGTAGGGTATAGATTGTGAGCACCATTGATAGGGCGAAGAATCTTTAATACAACGTATATTAGTGTGTGTCAGACCAATTCCCAAAATCTGGGACTTGGATTCATTAACTTTGTAATATGACAATGCTCCAAAATCCGACAAAGTCTGGGAAACAGTACTTAGTGTGCTATCAGAATAAGACAGGGACAGAATCACATCATATGCAAATAAATTAATTCTGTGGTCAGTCTGACCCAGCTTGACATCAGTAAGGCGTGGGTGTGACCGAATTGTTTCAGCTAAGGGCTCCATCATTAAATAAAATATTAAGGGGGACAGCGGGCATCCCTGTCTCGTGCCATTTGAGGTAGGGAAGGGGCGGGACAGAACCCCATTCGCCAAAACTCATGCGGATGGACTACAGTAGAGTAGAGTGCAGAAATAGCAGTAGCTATGGGGCTCGAGAGACCAAATTTATGTAAAACCTCAAAAAGGTGTCCCCAATGAACCCAGTCGAACGCCTTCTCCGCATCCAAGGACAGGAGCAGAGAAGGCGTCCGCCTGACTCAAGCCACTGCAATCAACGCGATCACACGTCTCGTCCCATTCGGGGCCTGTCTCCCTTTAGTGAGTCCCACCTGGTCACGGCCTATCAATGTAGGCATGACGTCGAGGAGTCGGTTTGCAAGCACCTTGGCAAATAGCTTGACATCTACATTTAATAGTGAAATTTGCTGATAGTTAGAAGGAAGAGAGGAATCCTTGCCCGGTTTAGGTAACGTTACAATCGTAGCGAACAACATCTCTAGGGGAAATTTACCTGTCGACATAGCTAAGTTAAACAACTCCGTAAGATATGTAAGAATGAGTGGTTTGAACAGCTTATAATATTCTCCAGAAAACCCATCCGGGCCGGGGGATTTATTAAGTTTCAGACCCTCTATTGCCTTAGCCACCTCCTGAGTGGATATAGAGGTATTCAAAAACTGAAGCTGCAAATTGGTAACAGAAGGAAGGGACAAGGAGTTTAGGAACCCGTTAATATCTGAACTAGAAGGCTGCACAATGTCCGGGTCCTCCTTCAGGTTGTACAGGTCCTGGTAATATTTACTAAATTCGTCTGCAATATGCTGAGGATGGTAAAGTTTGTCCTTGGACGATTTAGAAAGAACAAAGGGGATTCTGGATTTAACACTTGCCGCTTTAACTCGTTGTGCCATTAATTTGGTCGCTTTGTTATATCACCCATAATAAGAGGCTTTCAATTGTTTGGAGTTTTTTTCAAAGTCCACCAGTAAGTGGACCCTTAGGTCATCTCTAGCTTTATACAAAGCAGCCAAGAGGGTGGTACTAGGGGCAATCTTATGCCGCTGCTCTAAAGTTGCAATACAATACAAGCAGCTCCTTCATAGTTTGCAATCTTTTGCGCTTAAAGCGCGAGGTGTGTTGTATCAATAAGCCCCTGACAAAGGCCTTGTGGGGGTTCCAGAGGCAAAATTTATCATCTACCGAGGGGGAATTAATAGTGAAAAATTCGGAAATGTCAGCAGTCAATTTCTCAGTTACCGAATTCAGGGACATAACATAGGTATTATTGCGCCAAGACATTGGAGGGACTGCTGTGGCACCAGAGCGGATGGTAAGTGTAATGGGCGCGTGGTCAGACCATGTGATGTTACCTATTTCACAACATTGTACTTTAAGGAGCAAGTCAGTCTGAACCAGAAACATGTCTAATCTGGAATAAGAGTGGTGACTAGCACAATAATAAGTAAAGTCTTTCTCGGAGGCGTGAAAACACCTCCATGCATCATGAAACTCTTCTTGCCAGAGCCAGGGACCTAATTGTTGGGGTGTATGCTTGCCGTGGTAAGTAGAATCAGCAGCAGCATCGTGTACAATATTAAAATCCCCGCATAAAATAACTTGGCCCTGAATTTGCTTCTTTACCCTCCTCAGTACCAAGTTCAGGAAGGATATTTGAGCTGAGTTAGGACAGTACAAGTTCAAAATAGTAAAAGGACAATTGTCAATCAAGCATATAAAAGCTACATAACGTCCTTTAGGGTCCATAAGGATGTGTGTCAACTGAAAGGAAACCGTATTTTTAACCGCTATGAGGACACCCGCGGCCTTCTTAGTAGCATTAGAGCAGTAAATGTGAGAAAATAATTTATGAGAAAGCTTCGGTGGACGAAGGTCACAGAAATGTGTTTCCTGTATACATAATATATCCGCCGCAGATCTTAGAGCCTCCCTCCATAACATTGACCGCTTAAAGGGACTGTTTAGGCCCCTTGCATTAAGTGACAAAATTTTAATACCCATTAGTACAGTCAAAAATTAAGAAATCATACTGGCAGCATAAGAACTTAAGTGATAGAGAGTCTCCAAGAATACACCTGTTAGGCCTAAAGGGGAAAAGCTGGTTAAGAACAATATGGAACATACAACTTTTCAGCAGTAAGAAAAATAGTCGGACGAGACCGGGCAGTATAACACTGCGTAAACTTGGGGGAAAGTTTGCCATAGGGTAGAAACACATATCGCACCACGAAAGACTCACAGTGTGTCCATTGTGGGCTGTTTACTCGGCTGAGATAGTAGATTTCCACGGAGGATCCAGTTTGTGGGACTCAGGTTTTGATGATTTCTGAACTTCAGGTGCAGGCAGCGGCAGGTTCCATTGTAGCAATAGGCTTTTCCCAGTATCGAAGGAATGAAACGTATAAGTCACTCCATTTTTGATGATAATGAGTTTAGTTATAGGAGCAAGCTTCCTTCTGGCGGCGATGGTAGCCTGGGAAAGGTCGGCAAACAGATGAATTGCCTTAAACGGCTCAGGCAGAGAGGTTTTTTTCCTGGATTCAAACATGAGGCGTTCCTTGACATGGTAGAAATGTGTGCGGACGAGAGTATCCCTAGGGATGTGATCAGGCATACCTTTTGGTTTGGGAAGACGGTGAGCTCTATCTATTATCAGAACTGTGCGGCAGGGTCGCTTTCATTAACTGTTGCAAGAAAGGAATTAATTCCCTGGCGGTGACTGATTCCGGTATGCCGCGGAACTTAACATTGTTCCGTCTATTTCGGTCTTCCATATCAGCAAGCTTAAGTTTAACTGCCGCCAGTTCCTCCTCAAGATCGTTACGGGCATCCACTATGGTATTATGCGCTGAAGCAAACTCGCCCATTTTATTCTTGACATGGTTATGTCTGACACCCAGAGTGTCAACTGTGGAGGAGACAGACATAATCGCCTTGATGATATCTTTCTGGATAGATCTATGCAATGCTAACATTATCCTTTTAAAAAGGACTCAGAAGCAGATTGAGTACCTGCAGGGATAGCCTGTAGCACATCAGAATCAGTCAGTTGGGGTTCCTCTGCAGTTGGGCAGGAGTCAAAGCAAAAGGTGGTGTCCCACCTCATCTTTTGTTTAACAGGGCTCTGCGAAGGAGTAAGACTACATGCTTGGGATGAAGTTGTTGTAGGCGAGGTGTCAGATTGGCACGTAGCGGCTGAGGAGGGAGCTGATGGGGGTTGTAGTCCCCTCTTATGGGCCTGCTGTAGGCCCTCATTGCCACTCTGCTGACTCCCTTGAGAATCCCTGCTATCTGAAGGTGGTCTCAGAGATAAGGGATTGAGCTGCTGCCCTTTCTCACCTGGAGCGCTGCTTGTCTCTGCTTCCAGGTTACCAGCAGTGCGTTGGAGCGGGAGGATAGGAGGAGAGCCGGCGCCATCTTGTTCGGCGGCCGGTGCCGCAAAAAAATCTGTTAGGGTGTGTTCACATATGTCCGGCGCAGCTATCAGTTTCCCTCCGGCGTGGTGCACACAAGCCGGAGGGAAACTGATGCCAGGACGGATCCCATAGTTTTCTATGGGATCGGTGCTGGCACAAGAGGCATCAGTTCTGGTGCTGTATGGCGCCGGATATGTGTCTCAGCCGGATGGAAAAACGCTACCTGCAGAGTTTTTCCATCCGGCGTCCTTAAAATTTAATTAGCACTGGAGGTCGCCGGGTGCTGCCTGAAGATGGATGCGGCAGCACCCAGCTTCTGCACAGTCTATGTACAGTAGTGAAGCCGGTAAATGCCGGCTTCACTACTGTACCTGAGTGAATTGCTCAGGATTGTTTAAAGCTATAAAGAAATACTTGGATTCATTTTAAAGATGAGAATCTCATCTTTAAAATGATACCAAGATCACCATGATCGTCATTAAACATCCTGAGCGATTCGCTGGTGAAAACAATGTTCGGCATTGATATCCCAATGCAGATCTTAATTCCTGACATCGTTTTAACAGTGAATCGCTCTGAATCTGTAAGGTCTATCATGGCGATCTTGGTATCTTTTTAAAGATGAGATTCTAATCTTTAAAATGAATCCAGTTGCATCTTTGTGGCCCTAACAGATCCTCAGGCAGCATCTTAGAGCTAAGGAAGGAGGGGGAGGAGTGGAGCTGCAGACTGCAAAGACAATGATAACTCATCATTGTCTGTGCATAAACTGCAGATGACGGGGGTAGGAGGGACTTCTGTCCATGTTATCCCCTCTCCTATCAATCAGAGAGCATACTGTACTTTTGCTCTCTGACTGTCACATAGAGGGATAATGTAATACCCCTCTGAGCCTAATCACAGGGGTATTCTTATGTAATACCCCTCTGAACGTACCAGGAAGATTATTGGAGCTGTGACGCAGATGTTTACCATCGTCCAGGTCGTAGCGCCAAAAGTGTCGCACCAAACACTTACACAACACATGCACAAAGTCACCAATAAAGTTTTTCATTTTTTCACTGTCCCTGTCCTGTCCATACCTGATCTTTGTAGAGTAAAATATGCCGCCTGCCTCTCTAGTGATATCCATTACATGCTAAAATAATAGCAATAACTATTATCACTATCGATGAACGTATAAAACATTTCTGACAAACGGCAGTTCCGTCAGTCAGATAATACATTTTTACCCATTAAATGTCACCATATAAAATCCTAGTTTTTGGCAGTTTTCAGATGGGTGCTTTTTTTTTTTTTTTGCACCCACAGTACAAACAAAACACCTGGACCTCCAGTAGGTCATCAGACTCTCTAACACCAGTAATGATGAACCGCAGGAACTTCAGAGGTTGTGTCCATAATACGTGAGCAATAAAGTGGTTGTGTTACACCAATCTGAACATGGCCCTATCACATTAGTTAGGTATAGGGATTATAATTATTCATTAGAGTTACAATATTTATAGGGGGATAGAAAATTATATTCTTATGTACGCTCCTATTTAATTTACATGCACAGGGTTAAACTGGGGACAGATGGATGGGGACATTAACTGTGGGGATAGGTGGAGTGTGGGGATAGTGTAAGGCACCACTAGGGAGGCATTATACTGTGTTAGGGCCTCTAATGGGACATTATAATCTGTGCAAGTTGGGTATTCCTAAGTGGTGGCGATGGGGAGGGCCCACTTATGAAACCATTGCACTGAACCCACCAATGTGTTAAAACAGCCCTGCTAAGGAGCACACTGAGGAGGAACAATAATGGGAGCACTAATGTCAGTACCCACAATATAATGTACCTTAATGCCCCCCTACAGTATAATGCCACATTAGTTGCCCCCCACACCATGTAATGTCATGTTAGTGCCCCCTACACAGTGTATTGCCACGTTAGCCGCCCCCGATCTAATCCTTATTTTTCTTGTTTAAACCTGGGGTGCGTCTTATAGTCAGACGTGTCTTTTTGTCCGAAAAATACCGTAAATAGTGGACGTGTTCAGCTTGGACCTTTACTTGATGGCGGATCCCGGTCAATGGAAATTTACTAAAAGTAGTTGAGTACCCCTACTCTATTGGCCTCGGCAGCCCATCATGCCTTGTGGACCATATTGGTAAAAACTGATAGTAAAAACTGATGACAACTTATGACAACTGATGGTTTTGGAGTAGAAATTTATAAAAAATCCTGATGACAACTGATGCATTTTCGCAGGGACAATAAAAGTGATGCTGATGCAACTGACATATGTGAACCTACACTTAGTTTCCGTGGGGGGCCTTTTTTTCCCTCGTTTCGCCATGCCCGCGATGTCCTGGAAGCTGAGGGTCCCGATGGGTAAGTTTTCAGCGCTGATCGCTGGCGCCGAGTGCCGCTATGAGCCGCTACACTATATGGAGTCCCGGAGCTCTCCTAACAAGTGGCCATCTCGCACAGCGTCCCACTATTTTATTTATTTAGGGGTTGTGTCACTCTTTTCATGAGATAAGAACACTGACATGTTGTGGAGATACTCCACATGCTGAGGTTGTACTATGTGACGGAGTTTATAGTGGGACTAGAGAGTTATGAGAGTGTGAGGATACAGTGAAGCTTTGTCTAGATTGCAGCTAAAATCCAGTTGTGCCATATTTACAGTCAATTAGCACCATGTATATCAATGGAAGTGGTGCAACTGTTCTGTATTTTGCCAACATCACACAAAAATACTGATTCATGGCTTCCTGCCTAAATATTTTTTACAAAGACATATTTATTAACATTATCAAAGCCTATATATTTTCTCATTTCAATTAAATATACAGTAAAACGCTAGTATTCATTCTCACCGTCTATTAAGTTGCTCCATCTGCTGAATAGAGTTTGATCTCTGTAGGATCTGTGGTGCCGGAGGAGCTGTGGGACGTTGCCATGTTGTTGTACGATTTACATGATCAACATAAAATATTCTACCATGACTGTCAATTCGCGCTTCCCAGTCTGTAATGGGAAAATATACAAATTGCAATGGAGAGCAATTTCCCAGTAAAACCAGTTAATGTGTTTAGAAGAACAAGTAAACTTTTCTTTTTCTAACTATTCTGTTACAAAGCAAAAACTAACAACAGTGTCCCAATATATTAAAGGTGTTGTTCAGGATTTTCAAAAATTTAGCCAAGAGCTCACCTCTTCAATCCCCTGCTGCCCTGGTGGCCCCCCACTCATCTATTCTGTGCCTACTTCCTGCAATGGTGACATCATACACAGTATATCATGTAAGTGACTGCTGCACTAGCCTGGGCGATCACAAGTTGTACTAGCAGGCATCACCACTGAGGCTAGTGATCGGCTGCTACAGTCACATGAACCATGTATGTGATGTCATCAGTGCACAGAGCAGACAACCAGAGCATCAGCACTGGAGCTGCAGAGGACCAAACAGAAGAGAATAGGTTTTTATTTTATTCCATTCGCTACTCTTGACTACATTTTTGTAAATCCCAGAAAACCCATTTAAAGAGGTTGTCTGTTATTTCAGGAAAAAGGTTTGTTTTTACAATCCTGGAGAATCTCTTTATGTTTTAGCTATTTGTCTGCCTTCATAAATGTTGACTAGCTATTATTGAATCATGACAGATAGTATCATAAGTATTGAAGGCGTCTCAGTGACACACCTGAAGCTGAACACTCACTAATATTGGCTCATTAGGTCACAGTTATGGTCATTTTTGGTTCACTGTCTAAAGCTACATGCACATGAACGAGTGCAACTATGGATCTGTGAAAAAATGACACGTATATAGAACATGGATGATATTGGTCTATGTATTTGGTATGCAGTCTATACAAACATGTATTGTGGTCTGTTTGCAGTGACCAACGTCTGTAAGGGTCTGACACCTATATATTTATTGTCTGTCTTGTCCTATATAGTATTTTGTGCTGCAATTTTTTTTAACTGCTTTGATAATAAAATATAATTTTGAAAGATTTGTTGCACTTTGAGTGTCTGGCCCATCCCCCCCCCCCCCCCATCGGTTGTTTATAGAGTATTTTGTGGCGCTGGCATGCTAGTGCTAAGGGGAGTTGCTTTAGTGTTGATTACAATTTGATCTAAATTTGGTTTGTGTAACCTTGGAGCTCTTCACATATCTAGCGTTATGTTTTGGTATTTCTAACACTAACAAAGACTTACTAGGTGGTAAAGCTTCATCTATTCTCTGGTATCTGCTGACATCTTGTCGCACTGAAGGAAGTGACCGCAATGGTTGATGGCCATTCACCTGGGAACCTGCAGCATAACAGAATATTGAAAAAGATTTCCCATAAGGAAATAAAGGGTCTCTGATTTAATTGGTTAAACAAAAGTTGCCCACACTTATATCAAGTATTATGTGCAATTTTCTGCTACACATTACTTGGGCATGTGTCCTAAACCACTGGCATGCATCATAAAATGATCTTCATACACCTATCAGTCATAACATCATGGAAGCTATGTACAGCTTTACAGAGGACCTTTCATCACCTCCACCAACTCCCGTTCTTTTGCATACTTCAATATGCACTGTTCACTGATTCTGGCACAGTTGGATTTTTTTTTCTCTAGCCTCCACTGTTCCCGAGCAATCAGTGCAGTTAGTTTCAGCACCCAATATGCTAATTGGACTCTCTTCTGTCAGATGGGCAGTCCTGAGCTGGAGCAGAGAGTCAGGGGTCGCCCACTTGACAGTAGAGAGCCTGATTGGTTGGGTGTTGAAACTAACAGAAATTATTGCTCAGGAGTGGGGGGTGCTAGAGAAGAAATTCCAGCTGTGCCAGGATCAGTGGGGCAGCACAGATTGAAGGATGCAAAGGGTTGGAGTTGATAGAAGTGGCGAAAGATCCTCTAACTACAGAAGCATATTAATTAATGAAGAAAAGCATGAAAAATATGCATGCTTATGAAGAGAAAATCCTTTAATCCATCACATGACTGTCTGTGCATTCTGGCACAGAAGTCACCTGGAACTGCCCAGGATTAAAGGCACTAGACTGGGCATAAAGAAGTTAATTTATGTTAAGTGGTAAGTGCAAATATAAGTGTGGTAGGTGCCTTCTATCCTCAAAGGACATGGACAACAATGAAGAGAAGAAGAATAAGTGAATGGGTTTGCTTCAGCAACATGTACTTGAATTTTACAAACCCCTTTAAATATGTAGGACAGTTGCAGAAATATCTCCAAGACATCTGTGCTTATAGTTTTATATCATGGGAGCAATAGAGGAGCCAAACCTGTACATGAGTATTACACATCTCTTGAGAACAAGTACCCTTACAATGTACCCTGGAATCTAGTAGCTGTCTGTTCTCGTTACTGCAGAATTAAACCCCTTCCCGCCGCAGCCATTTTTCGATTTTTAATTTTCGTTTTAATTTTTGACTCCATGCCTTCCAAGAGCCATGACTTTTTTTTAATTTTCCGTTCATAGATCCGTGTGGGCACTTAATTTTTGCGGAAAATTTTCTACTTTGTAATGGCACAATTTAATATTCCATATGATGCACTGGGAAGCTGGAACAAAAATTCAGAATGGAGTGGAAGTAAAGAAAAACTGAGTTTGTGTGAGTTTGATATAGGCGTTTTTTATGGCATTCACTGTGCAGCCAAAATGACATGTCAACTGTATACGATCGGCAGGATTCCAGGGATACCAAACAACTTTGCAAAAAAAAAAAAATACATTTTTTGCAGGTGCTATATTTTGACACTCGTGACTTTTTTTTTTATTTTTGTGTATGGGACTGCTTTTTTGCTGTGTCTTTTTAAAACCTTTAAACTATTTTATTAGCCCCAAAAGACTGGGTATGTTTGCTCTACTGCAATTGCAATGTATGGTACTTGAAATCATTTGGTTCTTTTTTTTTTTGTACAGACACTTAGACTTGAAATGGGGCAGGCTTTGTCAGAGCAACTTTCTTCCACCATTCTGAATGGCGTGATGGTCGAGCAGCACGCGCACTGCTTCATTAATTTCAATAGGAGCATCGGAAATAGCGCAGCACTGTACTCCCATCTTTCCATGCTCCATTCAGGATGGATGACAAAATAACCCTGATAAGTGGTGTCTGAGCTGTCATATGATATGGATTGGGGGTAACTTATTTTGATGAGGAAAACCCCTTTAAGTCATCTGCCTGCTCTCAATGAAAATGAAAAGAATCTCACAAATGGCAGTTTTCACCTATGTTCACTGACTTTACTTAAAAAAAAAGACAGTTAAAGAAAGTTATGAAAAGTAAGAGGAAAAACTGCCCATCTTGCTCAAAGCAAGCAATCCTAGCACAGCTTTCATTTTATATAGTGATCTTGTCCAGTCCCCACAATTCAATCTCTTCTGCAGACGAGTCACAATATTGTGTGAAGTGGCACCTGGATTCTGAAAAAAAAACATATCTGCTAAAGAAGAGCCAGAAGTGAGGAGAAAAGAGTGAGAATGGCCATATCTATTCAGTTAACCCAACAGAAAACAGCTGATATAAAGGTGTAGTTCAAGAGATGCCGATCACCCACCCTCTAATTCTGTCCATGCTTTTGTGGGACAGTCCCTGGGAAAATATTTGCAAGGTTTCTTTTAAAACATAAACACAATTCCAGCAACTTTGGGACTGTAAATGGACAGAAAAAGTCATAGGCTACTGAAGTCTCCAGGAATTGAAGTATAGCTCCCCAAACACCAGGGACTGGCAGGGTAGCATACTGAGCCTTATCTGTGTATACAGTGTTGCTATCCTGCCTGATCTAGACCTCTAGCAGTAAAATGTCATCTGCTATTAAATTACTAGCTGAGTTAATATATATACTGTATATTGAGGGAATAGTTAGACATTGGAATAAATAAGTGTCACATCATTTTCTGATGACATATTGACATATATCCTTTCTGGATCTTGTGATGATTATTTAACAAAATGGTGTAATAAAATAATTATTAGTTCAATTATTTTATTTTAAAGGAAAATTGCCTACCTGCCGTCGCACCCTCACTTTGCAAGGTAGTCTGTAAAATATCCCTTGATGTTGCTCCACCAGGATCCTCATCCTGAGTCTGTTGTCTACTGGTAGAAGCTGTTTGCACGTTTCTTCTCTGCCAAATCTCTTCTGTCCCATCTCCTTCACATAACATTTCGGCTCCACTATGATTTCCCTCTTTGTTTCTATTGATGGTCACAGATGGAAGGGAACATGGATTGCATAGGGAAGCCTGCACCTCTAAATCACTGGAAGGCCCAGACTCGAATACAGATGCCCCACATCCCTCAAAATTTGCGTAAAGTGCAGGACTTTCTGAACTGTCTATAGATGAAGAACACGTACTTTGCGTAAAACTGCCAGAAGTAACATTAAAATTAAAAATAATATCTCGCGCCTCATTATTTGTCCTTCCCTCAACAGTTTCACATGCAGACTGTATATTAACTGTGCCACATGCTCCTATTTCAGACCCTACCTGAGATGGTGTGCACAACATAGGGTCGTATAAATTTGTATCAATGTCACTTGTCCTGTTTTCAGTTGTTTCAAGCACCTCACCATTTACATGTGAGGGTTCCTGTACTCCCTCACAAATGCACAGTGCAGTGTCTGTGTCAACAGCATTCGTACTCTCAATTTCCTCTCCAACTGCTCCCAACATTGGTTGTTCTGTACTTATAATCTGAACATTACCTTCTGTGGCCTCAGATGTTTGTGAATTCAGATGTGCATTTCCAGAGCTGCTATGTTCCTCTTGACTTGAAGATATATTCAAATGACTGTCTTTTTTTGCATTAGTACTACAGTGTAATACAAGTCCACCTTCTTCCAGTAATGGTGAATGACACATCATATCTTGCCGGAATTCATGATCTTCTTCATCTGAGTCAATGTGAAGCATTGCATTGAGTCTTGTATCAGTGGGAAAACTGCTCCTAAGCTTTGGTGAAGCTCCAAGTGGACGATCACAAGGGACAGAGGTGGTAGTACAAGGTTTAGCATTATTGTTGTTCTGTTCAAGTGCATCAAGGTAATCATTAAGAGAGTCCTGGCGATTTCGGATAGGTGACATCCTGGAAGAAGTGCTAGCTGCCTCATTGCAGACGGTCTCAGAAGTAATGCTTGATCTTACCCCATCAAGTAACGACTCTGAATGTAGAGGGCCATTGGAATATGAAGGGGAATCATGACCTGCAGGGCTATCTTCATCATCGGAAGGTGTACCAAGATCTCCATTAATATTATTGGCTGCAAGCAGAGTGCCAACTGCCTCAGGAGATGCATCTATGAATTAATATTGAAGAAATATTACAGTTATTACATATGAAATAAGGTTATTTATGTGACCACATTCTTCAGTCTAATGGTTGTCCTTCACATGATTTCTCACTTTACCATTTACCAAATAAAAAATTCTACATAAATTTGTCCTGCAAAGCTATTTCCCCGTTACATAAGCATATAATATATATTAAAGGGAATATACAAATAGGCTAGAGCCAACCTAAAATGCTAAGCAAATATGGACAAACCAATGATCTCCCTAAGGTTGCAGTCACACTAGCTTTCGGGGACTCAGTCCCTCATTCCGCTTATAATATGCAAGCAGGACTTTTCTCTGCCAATTTTGGGTGGAAACCTGGCGGATCCAATTATAGTCTATGGGGTTCACAGATTTCCGTGGATAACCACTTTTTAAGCGGATAGGGTTTCCGTGTTTATGGTCCCCAACCAAGGTACCCGAAGAACGGAAATCCGATCACTAGTGTGAACCTAGCATACATGTGTTTCCAAGAAGCAAAGAAGCAGTTTCTTCCCACAATATAAAACCATACTCTGATTTATTAACTTCTCAAGACAGTGTTGTTGTTTTAGTATCCATTAAACTGTAAGGACAATTTGGAACTGGGGCTAATAATTCAGTGACTAGAATGTGAGTGCAGTGGTGTGCAATATATACTTATTGCATAAATGAATATGAAGCAACATTCAGGGATGTATTGCATGTTTATCAGATTTCCTTACCATCATGTATTGATGACGTTATTTCCACTTTAAACTGTAAATATCCGCTTACATGATCAGTTGGGAGTCTTCTACCCAGATTATAACTCAGGACTTGGTCACTGAAAGCAGACAAAAAGTATCTCATGTATCTATGTGATCTTAAGTACCATTTACAACTATCTGACCAATAAAAATGTACAAGTTAAATCTACCTACTTCTGTTATTGTTTGTTCTACGTTGAAGGCACGTCAAGTCATGGCTAAGCCTGCAAGAGCACCATACAAATTAACCAATAGCAGACTGCACTATCAAGCTACTGTATAGTTCTACAAAATGAAAAAAAAAAAAAGAATTGAGTCCATAGCCAAAAAGGTTAAAAGTTAATTCAGGGTGCTCAATGCTACAGGGTGCAACTCCATTCAGCTACTTAAAAAGATGATGGTAATTTTCAGACAAAAAGGTGATATTAATTCAATAAGCATATTTTATATTCTATTTATGTAACTAATGTTAGCAACATAATATTAGTTGTGATTTCATTTTTTATAGTTGTAACTATTGTTTTTGTTTTAAGTAATATATTGTCTACTTTTTTGAGGGATGGAGGACTACATTTAATGTTGGAGTATTCTGACTTTTAGTTACAATACAGAGGATCATCCCCAAGAATACTACAGAAAGATGGATCTACTAGAATTGGTAATGCTTCCTTATCTCTCCTAAACATGAACAGAAATGATAGTTTATAACATTGGCAAGTAAGGGACCTTGGGACCTGTGGAATCCTTTTATACATTTTAAACCACCTCTAGGAAAGTTCTAGAGATGAAATCCAAATTTCCACATTTTGTCAAAACTTCTGAGAAGAGTGTGGTAAGAGAGCTTACATGTATGGCTGGACATCTTGCTAGAACAATGACCTGAAGCATGTTAAACTATACATGGGTTAGCTGGCAGTTAACTCAGAGTCATTATTAAAAATTACAAACAGAACCGATATGGTGCCCACCATGGCCAAATCCTGTTCAGTGAAGAGTAACTCATCATAAAAGGTGTACTGTCCTATGGTTGCAACTTTTACTTGTGGTATATCACAAGTACCTAGATTTACCATTTAAGGACTTGCAACTTGATGGTTTGTCATCTTTGACAATCACGATTGGATAAATGGCCCAGTTTTCCCCCTTAGACCAATTGTCTGTACACACTTGTATATCTAGTTACAGCTGTATACTATAACCACCTGTTATCCTATTTACTGGTTTTGTTACAGTATTTAATTAGCATACTTTCCCCGATGACTTTTTTGTATAACCTCTAATCTGCTGTTACAGAGTCTTACTTTGTTAGTACACAATGCATGTGCTTATGCTTGGTAATGGCTAGGGCTAAGGAGTAGGAGTTGGGGAGTATCGGTCAGTTCTGGAATTGAAATGTAGTAATATGCCAACTCAATATCAAAGTAAATACTATTACTAAATAAATAATATTTAGTTTTAAAGAAATTTAGGAATGTTTAGAAATTTCAGCCATACACTGTAAATATATGTTATATTCTAATTATTATAGATGATTAGTAATGTACGCTAATTATTAGATATGATTCATTTATGAAGTAAGAACGTGGTAAAATATAAGAGTCAGAAGTTTGGCTTACCGGTTCCGCAGCCTTTGTAATGACAGTCATGCAGAAACAATACGTTATATGACCATCTTAACACATGCATTCAATAAAGTCATTGGCAGCTATTAAGCTGGTCATATGCATAGATTAATAAACCCATCTATTTCCCTATATCCTAAAGGCTGAATTTCACAATACAATCGTCAGTCTGGCAGCAGCTTAGTTAGTTACCTCTTATGACTGAAATATACCTGCAAACTCTGCCAATCTTAGTGTACATATCTGTTGGAGGAGTCAGAGGATATAGTAGAACCAGTTATATAGAACCAGCGGATATAAGTAGACAGCTATTACACGTTGCAAGACTTTATAAATCATGACCCTAAATATCTACATAAAACAATGTTTCATATATGCATAAAACCATACAGTCTATCAACCTAAAAACTAAGCCTGTTATCAGAAATCAGTTGGTTTCCTTCATAGTTTGGCAGGTTTTCCCGATATTATTAACCCTTCATAAGTATTCAAATATTTGGTACTGTTCAGTACTGAAATTTGTAAATAATAGATTATTCAACGCTGTATTTCATGTGGCTACATTTTTATTAAAGAGCTATTCCCATCACAGAAAGTGAAAGGATCTAGGATCCCAAGCGGGCACAGCACCGCTTTAGCTTCATGTAATATTTTTCCTGTCTCAAAAGTGTACCCGATTAACTTGTATGGAGCTGTGCTGCTGCTTCCTTCAGTATATTTCCTTTTCATATTCAATATTACACTGTATTTATTGTATAAAGGTAACAACATACAGGACACATAGTAAACCAAGATGAACATTTACTTAAAAAAATACTTTTTCAATTTTTTTTTTACACTTTGCATTAGAATATCAAAGGTGTCACCATTGATTTTACGTTCGCACATGGTAAACTCTTCTGCAAAAAATCCTTAAACATAGATCATTCATCATGTTGCAGTAGACATCATATTATGTGAAAATCTGAAATATTTACTCAGAATTGGTTAGCTGTTTAAGGCTAAGGCCCCACAAGGTGAGCTGCAGCAAAAAAGCAGTGCGGGTTTTTCCCCCTGCGCTTTTCACAGAAAGTCCACAGAGGTTTCCTCTGCGGATTTTCTGCTTCTATTGGGAAACCACTGGCGTTTCAGTAGGCATAATTAACATGCTTCGATTTCCAAAACCGCGACGAGTGTGCATATTTTTCCATCATGTGTGGATGGGATTCGCTAGTAATGCAGTGATTGTAAAATGCAGCATTTTTTTCCACCGCAGCCAAATTGTGCAGTTTACGCCATGTGGGGCCCCCGGCCTAAAGAAAACTACATTAGTTGACCAGTAGAATGAAAATTGGCTACAAGAAACAATCAGTTGCTCACAAGACCATGAGATACTGGACAACTGGCCATTGGACCACCAGACATCGGACACTTGGCCACAAAGTAACCAAGGAATGGGTACTAACCTACCAGGTTACTTAAGACTTCTCTCTTGCCCACTAGGCCAAAAGAAAAAAATACTTTCCATCAGGTCAAATCAGGTCTCTGGAGTAGGAATTCCAGAAGGGAGTGGAAAAAGCCCTACAAGTGAAATCTATCAAAAAGAGACACTGTGGGCACAATGGACTATATCCCAATGAGTCATATGGAATAGGATTAAATCCTGCTTGGATATAAGTAGACATTATCGCAATGAGTCAACAGGGAGCAGGGTCCTATATCAGTGTGGTTAGAAGTAACAAATAAAATTCTGCTCTGAAATGTCCCTGAGGTTGTCACTTAAATGTAGAAAGGCATGTGCTTTTTGCAAGGAACTGGATACAGTGCCAAGATGCTGTGACTGTGTATGTCCTCCAGCAAAACTATGCACATCACTATATTCACATGTAGACCTTACCAACAGAAAATATATAGAATATAAAGAGAAAGTGATTTTCAGGAATAAAATATATCTGAACATGCAAACCTTCAAGAGTTACAAAAGAAGCAAAGGATACATAAATATTTTTTTTGCTTTGTGTTCTACATTAGAAAACAGTGTTAATGAAATCCTGAAATGCTTGTAAAAGCAGACAGTTCTCTGGATGCTTCTATAAATCCATTAACATGTGGCCCTGAAAACCAATGGATATAAGTGGACGCAAAAAGGCACAGTCAATGGCTTTCCAGGCCTGGTCACTTTCTTTTCCTCCTTTGTAATACAAAAGTATGCTCCCGGCACAGCTAAAAGCTCTTGTGCTCCAATGAGTTCTTGCAAGTTCTTAATCACAAGTATACAGACATTTCTTGAATCAGAAAAAACAGAGGCCAGATGGTGTCAGCGTGACTCTTTACAAGAAGACTGAAAGACGCTTGCAAATATGATAAAAGTAGCGATGTGTGCAATGTAGTCAGATCTAAGTGCTTCTCTCCTGATACAGTGGATCACTAAGCTAACAAGAGTGGGTTCACTACTGAATATGAATGATTATTTTACTAGCCACATATACTACATTTTCAGCCATAAAGCAATAGTTTGGAAGCAGTTTTATTTGGATTTTGCTACGATAAAACGTGGACATGGATTAAATGGTAACAGAATGACGGATGCAGAAGAAGTTGTCTCCATCTGCATTCACTGTAATGTAAAAAAACATGAAAAAAAGCTTTTTCCATCATGTATGTTTTCTATGAGGCAAATGCATGTCCTGTGAGGCATGACTGGCATTTCCTTCACTGTATGACATCAGCTTTATACCCAACCTACCTGCCTGCCTCACAGGATGTGATTTAGTGTAATGAATCCATGACTAGATGAAGCTGCTCTCTGCCCCCAGTAACTGGCTAATCCCATCCACACATTGCAGAAAAAAAAATCTGCAGCATATAAATTGTACCTGTGGAAATGCTGGCTTTTTCCATATAGGTATAATAAGGGCAGAATGTCCGCAGAGATAGTCTACAAAATCACAAAGAAAAATGTAAAAAAAATAACGAGATGCGTTTAAGACACTTTTTTTTCTTTTTTTATAGTACCTGCAAAATGGATTCTGGCTAATCCCATCCACACATTGCAGAAAAAAATCCTCAGTGGAAAAGCTGCGTTTTTGAAAATCGCAGCATGTAAATTATACCTGTGGAAACGCTGGCTTTTTCCATATAGGTATAAGGGCAGAAAGTCCGCAGAGATAAACTCTGCAAAATCACAAACAAAAATGCTGCAAAAAGAAAATAACGAGATGCGTTTCCGACGGTTTTTTTTTCTTTTTGCAGCGTTTTTTTTTTTTTTTTGCTACACTTCGCTACATGGGGCCTTAGCCTAAGGCTCAGTTTACAGAAGTTTTGTTATGCCATAGGATCAGAACTACAGACTAAAAAACTAATATAATGGCAGATGCAGACAGATGTCTTTGTCATTCATCCTGTAATGTAAAAAAACAAGACAGAATCTTTGTTCCATCTTGTCTGTTATTGTTTTAGACAGAAGATATGACGTGACCATAGCCTAATACTGTATGAGTCGCTAAGAAATGTTCCTCTCATTTTTACCAAAGAGTGATCATAAAATAAAAAAAGATGGAATTGCAGGGTTTTTTATGCAGTTCCTTCCATGCACAAACAAAAATCAATACATTGTATGTACCTGCAAAATACCTGGTCTTTACAATTGTTAATTTTATAAAAATGATCACTAAAAGTTTAGAATGCAAAAAGGCACCAGAGTTACATGCAACATTTACTTCAGCCATAAATTCAAAATCTGCAATAAAAAAAGTAACATTTTTGGCAGGGGATTTGCAATTTTAATGTGACTGTTATAGGGTTGAAAGATTGTTTGCTAGAGTTGAGAGTAGCTGGAGAAAGGGCTGTCAGACAGTTAGTCAAAGGGGATATGTCAGGTCTAAAATGCCAAACAAAGCAATAATAGTGCCATTAGGAGCAGAAACATCTCTTTGTAAGCAAAAAACGGTTTGATTTCCCTACAGACATCTACAAGTACTTTGAAGGTCTTCTAAATTGCTGCCAGAGTTTTCCCTTTAACAGTAAATGACATCGGCCACCTCTGCCTGCGTCACAGCTAACAAACTAGGCCTGCCCACATTGCACTTGCAGGGTGATTTGCATTTTCATAAAAAGACAATAATCTAGTCATCACTTCATTGGTTTGTCACCACATAGATGTGTTTCTGCTCCTATTAACCCCTTCCTGCCAGAGGAATTTTTCCAATCCCCATAACTTTATTTTTACGTTCTTAGAACCAAATTAGGGCTTAATGTTTGCGGGACAAATTGTTCTTCATAATTGTACCATTTATTATTTTGTTCAATTTACTGGGAAGCTGGAAAAAAATTCAGAATAGGGTAGATTTGAAGAAAAAGTGCTTCGTTTTTACAGTGTTCACTCTGCAGCCAAAATGAAATGTCATCTGTATTCTATGTTTTGGTACGATTCCTGAGATACCAAATTTATCTGATTTTATTTACATTTTAACCCCTTAATGAAAATCTAAAACTTTGCAAAAAAATATTTTTTTTCTAAAAGTCGCCATATTATGACACCTGTAACTTTTTTTATATTTCCGTGTACGGGGATGCATAGGGCGTACTTTTTACTTATACCATTTTGGGTAATGTCTATTGCTTTGATCACTTTTTATTCAAATTTTTATCAGAGGTGAAACAGTGAAATAAATGGCAGTTTGGCACTTTTGATATTTTTTCTAACTACGGCGTTTACCATATGGGAAAAATATTTTTAGAAGTTTGTAGACCGGGTGTTTTTGGACACAGAGATACCTAATGTGTTTCACTGTAATATTTAATTTTTATATGTATTCTAGGGAAAGAGGGGTGATTTGAACTTTTAGGGTTTTTTTGGGGGGTTTTTTTTTAAAACTATTTTAGCAGCCATGGGGGGGAGTGTCTCCGCTCTAGAATATATCTTTAAAGACTCGGCATCCGCTGTACTATTACAGCAGATGTCAGAAAGGGGTTAACGTTTCTACACAGCACTATTAATGGTTTTGGAGGCATTTAAGACTTCCTTTAAATGACACTCTGAAGCTTGTAATGTGCTGCATAAACATGAAAACTGCAGACGACGCAAAACAAAGCAACATTTCAATTCAACCCAATACGAAAACTTTTTTTTTTTATTATCACAAAATGCATACAAATAAAAAAAAAAAGGCAATAATGGTAAGTTATTTGTATATTATCTGTTCCATTTAGGTGCTCCCACAGTATCTGGATCAATGTCTTGGCTGCATTTCTGGATTCAAAATCTATGTTGAATTACACAGAATGAATTTTCTACTACAGTAAAAAGTCATGATCCCCTTCCACGTCCTGAGAGAGCGACTACATCATCATAGTACCACCTCCATGTTTCACTACTAGTATGATGTTCTTACTCTGGAATACTGTACTTGCATTATAACATTATTTTAAAAGTCATGCTGGTCATCCAAACTTTCTTTCTTTCTTTTTTTGCAAATGTACAATAAAAGCAGTAAGGCTTATCTTGGAAAGGTAAGTTTTCTGTCTCTAAATCCCACCATCACTCCCATTTCTCCTGAGTGTCCCTATTACTCTGGTGTTATGAACATTATACAAAACTGTAGCAGTTATTTGGATGTTCTTCAAGAGGTCTTTTGGCTTTTTTTTTTGGCTGAATTGATGCTGCACCTTTGGAGTTATTCCGGAATTACCATAATCTATGATCTCTATTTAGATGTAATGCCTCTCATTACATAGTTGCATAGTAGACTAGGCTGGATGAAGACACAAGTCTATCAAGTCCAACCTATAATCCTACAGTGTTGATGCAAAAAAAAAAAACCCCAAGAGGCTTATGCCAATTAGATAAAATTCCAAGCCCTTAGAAATGATGTGACCTTATATAAACCGATGTCACCATTTTCTAGATATTTCATTGGACATGCACTTATTTTTTTTGGTACTAAACACTGACTTCAAGTCTTGTTGACTAATGGATTTCTTCTTATATATAGGATATAGCTAAAGCACATATCATTTTGCCTTTGAAGTCACTGGAAGGTGAGCTGTAGTGACGTTGTCCAGCTGCTATACAGGGAAAGGAGCTTTTTGCTTCCTACCTTTAATGGTGTATACAAGCACTGGAAGCAGCCCGTGCAGATGTTCAGTCTGGGGGATAGCTGTCAGCCCCCCACTGATCATGTATTTATGGCTTATCTTGAGGATAGGCATAAAAATCTTAACCCTGGACAACCCCTTTATATACAATATGAAGGGATGTAGCTTTAAGTTCAAGGGATCTGATGAAAAGGCTTTGCTTGAAATCCCTTTCCCAATGCAAAGGTTCTGCTAAGTCTTTTTTATTTAGTAGGCCATTATAGCAGCTGTATGGCTGCACAGTTCTCTATGATCAGGTACCAAGATTCAGGAGTGTTCTGCCCAATCAGCATAATGCTAGGTTCACACTAGCATTCAGCTCTCTGTCGTTCAGGTCTGCATGGGGACCCGAAAGATGGAAAGCCTGTCCACTTAAAAAACGGTTACCCGTGGACCCCCTAGTCTATAAAAGTCCTCCTTGCAGGAATTTTCTCTCCGAAGATTTTAGGCAAAATCTGCGGCAGAGACTCCTACAGAGACTCCAATGCAGATGTCAACCTAGCCTTAGTATGATGAGGGGGATCTACAGGCCCACCACAACTGCATATTTCATACTGAAGACCTGATATCATATGTATTAGGTAATGAAAAAGCTCTTTAGTAAAATCAGGTCCATTTGCTTGGAAAATATAGTTTGTAACTGGTTAAAGCATCATATTCAGAGAGTTGTGGTCAATGAATGCAGCTCAGACTGGTCCTCTGTTATAAGTGGTGTACCCCAGGGTAGGACTGGGCGATTATTAGCCAAATCAAAATCACACTTAATTGACCATTATACCCCGATTACAATTAATAAACGATTATTTTAGGACGCTTCCCCTTTTTTGGATGCTACATCCCCTATGTATATGCCACGCCATGCCACTGAATTGTGGTTTTGTTAATTCACTTATCAGCAATCCTGATTGGATAGCATATAGTGAGTGACATTTTTTTAGGCAATGGCAACGTGAATGCAACATAATTGAAATAATCGATGTGAGCACATTCACATCGATTAATTCAGATGACTTTTGATTTCGGTTATTTTTGGATTAATTGCCCAGGGGTCCAGGGTCCGGTAATATGACTGCTAGGGAGTTAATCTCGAGAGCCGACAATGCTTCTTCACTATAAGGACAGTGAATCTGTGGAATAGCCTACCCCAAGAGCTGGTCACAGCAGCAACAGCTTCAAAAAAGGCTTAGATGCCTTTTCACAGCAAAATAGTAGTGATGCTTATGGAAATGCATAACATACTTATTTCCTCATCTCATTCCTTCAGTTAGACACATCCTCCGGGGAATCCTTGCACCTAGGTAAATCTGCACCAGCTCCTTGCTGCCATAAATGTTTGGGGTTATATACCCCATTAAAGTGGAATACATCTTAATGTATTTTGTGAGGATGAAGGACCCACCCACACCCTGCCCACTTACTTAAAAGTGTTGATTCTGGCGCATAAATGTTGTTGCAACTACTTTAGTTGCAAATGGTGTTAAATTATTGCAAATCACCAATTTGCAACTATTTTATATCAAAAACTGGTGTAAAGTATTCCCCCATTATCTATACAGTAAAAGACTACTTCAATTGACAGTACATTAAATTTAAAAACATTAAACATTTACCCAATAGCATGTCTTTCCAAAAGCCTCTGTACTGGAATAGTCAGCTTTCCAAGAAACCTTTTGATGATAGGACGACTTTTGGCAAATTTATCTTTTAGTTCAACTTCCAGAACATCCGTCAAAAGAGCAACAAAGGAATATTTCTAAATGGAAAAAAAAAAAAACTGTTAAAAGAAGTAATCATTCAACAAAAGTATACAGGATTAACATACAATAATAAAATTTCTTTAATCTGGTATCACTGGGGCCAGAGATGTGCCAGGTAAGGGTATGTTCACACAGAGTTTTTTGCAGGCTGACAAAAAACTGCTTCAGGACACAACAACCTGAAAAATCCACTTTTGGCTAAGGCCCCCCTGTTGCAGAAAAGCAGCTTTATTTATTGCAGATTTTGCTGTGGTTTTTGAAGACAACATCCACCTGAAGATAGCTCTAGAGGTAAAAAATCTGCTACTGACTCCCATTGAAATGAATTTCAATGATTCAGTCTCAATAATATGTGAACTCACCTCACGATCAGTGTGCTATCTGGGTTTTTCTCGGATAGCACACTGACCTATTCATTTCTGTTGACCCATGCACACGACTGTGTATTACACGGTTCCGTGCACAGGCCGACAGTTTGGGCTGCTAAACTCAGGTTTTGCGGCAGTGCTTCTGCAATCCCTATTCATTGAATGAATGGGGCCATTGAAGCACGAGACGTACCGTTCAATAATGGCCAGCGTCATGTGCAATTAGCCTAACAGTTATTCTGAATTGGTTATTCTAAATATTGAACCTAATCTAAATAGTTATAATTTAATTTTCAAAACAAAATTTAACTGCAAATCTGCTTCATTTGTTTATTACATTTGAATCAAAGCCCACTCCAGGGCTCTTCTGGCCTGTGACTTAGGTCATGACGTCAAAGGCCATGTAATGACGTCATCGTGCCACACGTGACCACTGAGGCCCAATCACAGGCCCAAGCAATGAGGTCTGGGGCGCGTTTACCTCAGTCACAGGCAGATGAGGACCAAGGAGGAGGCTGAAGAGAGATGGACGGAGCGAGGATGCCCAGGAGAGGTGAGGTAAGGTGAGTATAAATGTTTGTTATTTTTAATCACTTCCCCTGGGCCTCTACTTATTATACTCTGGGGTATGAGGAGACCCCAGAGTATAATATCATCACCGGCTCTAGAGAGGCCACTGTGGAGCATATTATACTGCGTGGGGACCACCTTTAAAAAGGTAATTTAATTCTATTGCTTTTTCTTATTCTTGTTAGTAATGTGGCATATTTCTTCTGATATTTGAGACTAGAATATAATTTTACCTGATTTTATTATTTCTAAATTGAAATCTTGTCCATTTATGTTTGTCTATCTTGCTTTCATACTCATGGATATACAGCATATGATCTAAAAGATCAGGTAAGAAGTTTATTTCATTCAGTCTTTGATTTTGCATTTGTATTGTAGATCTTGCACTGCATCAAGATACACACCAAGCGTGCATAATCTTTTAAATACCTCTCCGTGCCATACTGGATTTGTGGTGTTTGCAATAATCGTTGACCTCCTTTCTTGACCATGATGAGCAAAAGTTGGAAATGTACTCTTTTTCCCAGGTCGAATAGACATCTTCAGATAAGGGTCTGGATTAAAAAACATCCCTTTCTTTAAACCCACAGCTCTAATATCTGAAAAATAAAGAAAGTGCATAATAAATGACCTCTTTTTTTTTTTTAAAGAAATGCAAGCGGGTAAAACCATAGGGCTAAATTTGTCAAAATGTCTTGTCTAGTTCTACATCTACAGGAAGCTACATTTGTTTGTTAACGTGAATCTTGGAATGGGGGGGGTCTACTCTTCACAAATGACAAGGGAAGGGTAGTGCTCCACAAACCGAGTATATTCACACAGCAGAATTTTTAAGTTAATTTTGAAGAGGAGTCCTCCTCAAAATCAGTGCCAAATTCTACCCTGAATCTGTGCCCCATTGTTTTATAATGGGAGGCAGAAATCGAAGCAGGATGCTAAAAAAAATATGCGTCCTGCTCGATGTTGCTGTGGATTCCGTGGCTGATTCATCTGAAGAACCCGAGGTTGAATAAACTCATTCATCTGAGCCTGATCAGTGAGTGGGTGAAAGCCTTGGTGGAAAGCTGGAGGGGCGGAAAATACAAATTTGAGACAGAAATCAGACTCAAATTCCTCTTCAATTTCCACCTTGTGAACATACCCTTAAAATGAAATACATTAAGTGAATACAAAAACAATCTAAATGGTTTATGTTGTTATATGGAATTCATATGGGTTATTCCAAGATTATGCAACTCCCTTACCCTATTGTTGGCTTCCCCTTACATGGATCCGGACATCTGATAAGTCAAAGGCATTTGGAAAGTATAGGGTCCAATTTTGGAGCACTGCCTGATTTCCTCACAAGCCATTGTAATACTTTCCTTGTACCTTTGAGTTTTATATAACAGACCACATTTGCTGGATTTCAGTGCTGTTCCCATGGTGTTTTATATTTTAATAAATATAAATATATGATTAAAAAGGATCAAACCATGATGGTCTTGGAAAATGGACCTCGACTATATTTCTTATAAAGGTCAAACAATCCCCCATATTTAGTCAGCGAACATGTATGTAGAGATTCAGTCCACTTCCTCCTCATTTACATATGAAAATGGGACAGGAAGTGATACCTCAGTTCCGTGACAGGTGTGTGCAACAATGGATTGTGGAATATTTTATCTTGGTGTGGTGAGGTGTGTTGGAGGGTGGTGCATGCATTAAAAGTTATGTCCTGCCTGCTGTGTGCAGTGTTCTTCAAGTTAGCAGAAAATATCCACACAAACAGGAATTAAAGAAGTATTCAGCATAATCATTTTACATCTTACTCCGTCTATCCAAGGACAACTCTTTATGTCCTAAAGCAGCACCACAGAATGACATGTGCATTGCTAGCGCCACGCACGGACATGGTGGAAATGCCACAGATTTTGCAAATTTGTATTTAAAATCCTATCCACAAACAGCAAAAAAAATAAAATGATCGCAGAAATATAAACATGTTGCAGATTTTCAAATTTGTAGCAGAAAATTGTAAATAAATAACTAAATAAAGTTCATAATTTTTACCCAAATATAAAATATGGGTTATATAAGGACTCTTTATTTAAAAAAATGGAAATTTATGAATGTCTTTAAAAGGTAAATGCAGGAAAAATACAAAACAGTTGCATCAGCTGTCAGTGTTCCTTTTGTTTGTCTTAAAAGTCATGTTAGAGGTCCAGAACTCCTCCTCAGACCTGTCTCTCCAGTTGACCTGTCCCCCCATACGTCTGTCTTTGTCAATAATTTATAGTAAAAGTATATGCATGCCTAAGGTACTCAGATGCTCTTGTCTCTATATATGGAAAGCTTCCAATATAGTTTTTGCATACCCATGACACAGCCCTAGTGTACCAATTTAGACAGTATGTGACATAGTCAATTAACATTTTATGTGTCATTCAGATGCATATTGCAACCCATGATATTTAACAATAATAATAATGATCATGTGTAGCCTAAATTTTTTTTTCTTTCTGAAACTTTAACTACCTGAAGTACAGTGTAATTATTAACACCTTCCTGCCGGAGGCATTTTTCGATTTTCGTTTCTGAGTTCCTGCTTCCAAACCCCATAACTTTTTTATTTTTCCATTCACAGAGCCATATGGGGGCTAAAAGTTTGCAGGACAAATTGTTCCTCATAATGGTACCATTTATTATTCTGTACAATGTACTGGGAAGCTGGAAAAAATTTAGAATGGGGTGGAATTGGAGAAAAAGTGCATTTGTGCGACTTTCTTATGGGCTTCGTTTTTTCGGCATTCACTTTGCAGCCAAAACGAAATGTCACCTGTATTCTATGTTTGGGTACGAGTCCGGGGATACCAAATTTATATAATTTAGATTTTAACCCCTTAAAAAATCCAAAACTTTGCAAAAAAAAAAAAAAACTTTTTTCTTAAAGTCGCCATATTCTGACACTAGTAACTTTTTTACATTTCCATGAACATGGATGTATAGGGTGTATTTTTTTGCGAGGCCAGATGTAGATTTTAGTTATACCGTTTTGGGGAATGTCCATTGCTTTGATCACTTTTCATTCAAATTTTTTTTTTATCATAGGCGAAACTGCGAAAAAGCACTTTTTTCCAGCTACGACATTCACCATACGGTAAAAATATTTTTATAAAAGTTTGTAGACCGAGCGTTTTCAGACACAGGGATACCTGATACCTGTGTGTATTTCACAACAATTTTTTTTTACTTTTATAATTTTATATGTATTCTAGAGAAGGGAGGGTTGTTAACTTTTTTAATTTTATTTTTTAATAAATACTGTAATTATTAGGGGTCTTGAACCCCAGGGGGTCTGATCACTAATGCAATGCTTTACAATGCTAATGCATTGCAAAGTACTGCCACTCTACCCTTCAATAGGCTCCAGGCTGTCATGGCAAGGGATTGCCGGCCCCAGATCACGTTTCGTGCGCCAGCCATCCTCCCCAAAATCATGCCTCGGCACCGAGGGCCTTAATGCCTGCGATCATTACGGCCATTGATTGTGGCCATTAGCCACGGGGTCTTTGCTGTATAATACAGAAAAGACCTGGCAGCTATGGCGGCCACTCAGCTCCTGAGCACCAGCCACATTACCTGACATCCGCCTTAATAGTACATCGAATGTTGGGAAGGGGGTTAAAAGATTTTGATTACTTTTCTTGCAGTAGTCCTAAGAAGATCTGCGAGATACAGGAGCCTACTGCATACTGTTTTATTATTGAGTTCAAAGTATATCTGGCAAGCAACAGTATGCATTAAGTTCTGTCTAGTGGTATCTGCAGGCATACAGAATATTTTTCATTTACCTTTCCTAACATCTGCTGTACATGTGTGTACAGGTTTTGGCAGGGGCAAGCAGCGGCACCTATTAATTGATGCTGAGAGCTGGGCTTGGTGCATGTGGTAAAAGGTCCTCTTTAACATGTTGTGAGTCATGTTCACGTACACCTAGCAGTGCACATCATATGGCGGGTTAGGACTGTAGCTCCCAACATGTTAATGTTACCAGTAGCCGCAATGTCTTGGAATAGCTAATCTTCAGGGGTCCTGGCTATCAGACCCTTACAGATGTAATATTGATGGCCTATCCTAAGGATAGTCATCAATATTAGAAAGGTGGATAAACCATTTAATATATGGGACACAGTGTATATTAGGGAAACAGAAGGCACTGGAGTAGCTTCTGCTCTGGGTTTCTAGAAAGTGGGAGGAGATTACTGGTTGCTAGGAAACCCCAGTCCTTAGCCAGTGAGATTTTTCCTGTTTCAGTCAATTTAGAGATGGTCTCAGACTGTGGCTACTTTTGTGGAAGAACACCATGAGCTTCCATTGCTTTCTCCTCAGTGAGACCCACTCATCACTGTGCCACCCCCGGGCCCGTAAGAGGATTTTGCTCTAAATGTGACTATGACCAGTTAAGCCACCATCTTGGGCCTATTCCTAACTGCAGCATTTCCACACTGCTAGCCCCTGGACGCTGGACATGCTATCTTCAGAAAGATCAGCACAAAATAAGCTGTAATGTTTTAAGTCTTTCCATCAGTATCTTCACATTGGGCATGTGGTAGTTTCACATCCGCAGTGTTTTTCAATGGAGGAGGATGATGGATGGGCCTAGTAAATTCACCTTCCATCAGAAGGACAGATGTGTTGTGCAGACCAAAGGTGAGAGCATTGCCAGAGGAGGGCACAGCGATTCTGAATATGAGACAGCAGCACTAAATTTTTAATAACATTATATCAGTAAGTTGCTTACAGAGCTATTTCATACACTTGTGTCAAAATAAGGTTAAAGCGGCCAGCTCTTTTATCTAAAGCTATTCTATGACATACATGTACAGTGGGGAAAAAAAAGTATTTAGTCAGCCACCAATTGTGCAAGTTCTCCCATTTAAAAAGATGAGAGAGGCCTGTAATTGACATCATAGGTAGACCTCAACTATGAGAGACAAAATGAGAAAACATACACCTACAAACAAGCAATATTTCTGGCTCTCACAGACCTGTAACTTCTTCTTTAAGAGGCTCCTCTGTCCTCCACTCATTACCTGTAGTAATGGCTCCTGTTTGAAATTGTTATCAAGACAAAAGACACCTGCCCACAACCTCAAACAGTCACACTCCAAACTCCACTATGGTGGAGACCAAAGAGCTGTGGAAGGACACCAGAAACAAAATTGTAGACCTGTACCAGGCTGGGAAGACTGAATCTGCAATAGGCAAGCAGCTTGGTGTGAAGAAATCAACTGTGGGAGCAATAATTAGAAAATGGAAGACATACAAGACCACTGATAATCTCCCTTGCTCAGGGGCTCCATGCAAGATCTCACCCGGTGGGGTTAAAATGATCACAAGAACGGTGAGCAAAAATCCCAGAACCACACAGGGGAACCTAGTGAATGACCTGCAGAAAGCTGGGACTAATGTAACAAAGGCTACCGTCAGTAACACACTACGCCGCCAGGGACTCCTGCAGTGCCAGATGTGTCCCCCTGCTTAAGCCAGTACATATCCGGGCCCGTCTGAAGTTTGCTAGAGAGCATTTGGATGTTCCAGAAGAGTATTGGGAGAATGTCATATGGTCAGATGAAACCAAAGTAGAACTGTTTGGTAGAAACACAACTCGTTGAATGCTGAGTTGCATCCAAAGAACACCATACCTACTGTGAAGCATGGGGGTGGCAACATCATGCTTTGGGGCTGTTTCTCTGCAAACAGACCAGGACGACTGATCCATGTACGCGAAAGAATGAATGGGGCCATGTATTGTGAGATTTTGAGTGCAAACCTCCTTCCATCAGTAAGGGCATTGAAGATGAAACGTGGCTGGGTCTTTCAGCATGACAATGATCCCAAGCACACCGCCAGGGCAACGAAGGAGTGGCTTCGTAAGAAGCATTTCAAGGTCCTGGAGTGGCCTAGCCAGTCTCCAGATCTCAACCCCATAGAAAACCTTTGGAGGGAGTTGAAAGTCCGTGTTGCCCAGCAACAGCCCCAAAATATCACTGCTCTAGAGGAGATCTGCATGGAGGAATGGGCCAACATACCAGCAACAGTGTGTGTGAAGACTTACAGAAAACGTTTGACCTCTGTCATTGCCAACTAAGGATATATAATAAAGTATTGAGATGAACTTTTGTTATTGACCAAATACTTATTTTCCACCATAATTTGAAATAAATTATTTAAAAATCAGACAATGTGATTTTCTGGATTTGTTCTTTCGATTGTCTCTCATAGTTGAGGTCTACCTATGATGTCAATTACAGGCCTCTCTCATCTTTTTAAGTGGGATAACTTGCACAATTGGTGGCTGACTAAATACTTTTTCCCCACTGTATGTAATTTTAGGGGAAGGGGTTAATAACAGAACAAATTTTGCATTGCACGTCTGACATTAAAAAGTAAAATGTCTAATATTCTCATCACCTCTCCATTCACATAATAATAATGTCACTTGGAGTTCTATGAGAACAGGCTTCTTTGATATGTAAATTTTGTTACATAGAAAGAACCCAGGACCTACCTTCCAAAGACTCATGTGTGTCTAACATTAAATTCTTGATCTTTGTTGCAAACTAAATCTATAAACTTATGTCATATACAGTATATGTTAAACATGTTTTAAGAGTGTGATCACTGGGGGTCGGACTGCCCCATGTGAATGGAGCCATGGGACACATGGGTCTCCACCACATCATTATATTTCATTCAGAACAAAATCACATTCTAGAAATATTAAAGGAGTTATCCCACAAAGTAAACTGAGCAGGACCACTCCACATTCCACATTCAATCTGAGCATGCCAACCATATACATTGAAGGGAATGGGTGTGCTGACCACCAACCTCTCCCATATTCAGCTTGGCTGTGCTCAGGTTGAATGTGGAGCGAGACAAACGTCCTGCTGAGCTTACTTCATGGGACACTCACTTTAAGGCATACCTCCAATTCTAAACCTTTCCATATATAAATAATGCAGGTGAACATAAACTTTGTAAAATATCTTATTAAAGGGAATCTGCCATCAGTAAATTGTTTATAAACTTTATCCCAGTGCCTTATAGAAGTGATTCTACAGTTTCCAAATATGCCTCTGTTATTCAGCTTTGGAGCCCCATTTTATGTGAATTGTACAAGTGATGAGTGCTCTGGGAGGACAGACCATCTATTAACAACCTGGATAACTCCTGTTAAGGTCTCATTGCCTAGACAGAATCTGTAACTTGTTGACGTGTCTCCTGAGCAGTCTTTCTTTCTTTAGGTGGTACTATAGTAATTCTAAAGAAAAACACTATACTATATCCATACTGATTCTACTAAATGTGGGAGTAGTAATCAGAATAATCCAGTATTTTGTATCAAATAAACTACACTTTACTGCATATCATTTACAAAAGGAAATGGGGATGTTTATTGGCATGGTTAGCAGGTGGTATATCAGGTCAATGCCAATAATAATTTCAATTGCAATAATCTAGCATTTCCAACAAATCAAACACACTGAGTATCCTGTAAACAAGGTCAAGCCAAAGAAAAAAGACAGTAATGACAGCTGCTTCAAGGACAAACAGATGTGAGGGATTAAAGTCAGCACCAAATAAAGTATGATTCTCTATTGCTCTAGACTCTATCAGGATGAAAGATGCATCTTACATTAGGCTCTATGGGCTTCTCTCTACTGTAACACTCAAGTTGTCCAAGCAGTGATACTTTATTGTCTACACTGGCATAGTCCAAGCCTTACGTTGCAGCAGGGTAAAGCTAATATTGCATTAAAAAAAACTGTATGTTGTTTTAATGTGGTTTTTGGTACAGTATCTTACATTTTATTAGTTTAATTGTGTTTTACTTGTAAAATAAAAAATGCACCAAAAACTGAATTAATTGTATGCAATTTTATTCTAAGACAATTTTAACACAGTATTACATTACACACCCCCGTCTCTGCCTGGACCATTTCCAGGGACTTAGCAAAAGGATATTTGGAGTCACGACACCTATAATGTGTCCTGCCTTTGACAGCCTGACACTGTTGCCTTCACTTGCAGCGATATCGTGAACGACAAACATGGACTGCTACTGACTGGATCCATATTGTCTTTAATGATGAATCAAGGATCTGTTTGGGATTGACCATTGGTCGTGTTAGAGTATTGAGGCCTTGTGGCAAACACTTCAATCCTGCCATTGTTGTGAAGCGACACACTGCCCCAACTGCTGATGTCATGATCTGAGGAGCCATCACATAAGAAAGTTGGTCACTCCCAGCAGTGATACAAGGGACGCTAACAACAAGAGTATGCGGGATCTACAAACCAATGTGGGCTAACCTGCCACAGGATACAGTATGGAACCAGTATGCCTCCATGACCAATTGTAAGTCATGTAGTATCCAGGCTAGAGGCATCTCAAAATGATACTAGAGACTCCTTTCAATTATACAGCTTTTCCCAATAAATGTATCATTTTGCTAGAATAATTTCATGAATTATATCTTTATTAGATTGACACATACACACGTGGACAAAATTGTTGGTACCCCTCGTTTAATGAAAGAAAAACCCACAATGGTCACAGAAATAACTTGAATCTGACAAAAGTAATTTGCCAAACTACATGTTGACAAGCCACAAAGCTTCTGGGAGAATGTCCTATGGACAGATGAGACAAAAATCGAAATTTTTGGCAAAGCACATCAGCTCTATGTTCACAGACGGAAAAATGAAGCATATCTTGAAAAGAACACGGTCTCTACTATGAAACATGGAGGAGGCTCTGTTATGTTCTGGGGCTGCTTTGCTGCATCTGGCACAGGGTGTCTTGAATCTGTGCAGGGTACAATGAAATCTCAAGACTATCAAGGGATTCTAGAGAGAAATGTGCTGCCCAGTGTCAGAAAGCTTGGTCTCAGTCGCAGGTCATGGGTCTTGCAAGAGGATAATGACCCAAAACATACGGCTAAAAACACCCAAGAATGGTTAAGAGGAAAACATTGTACTATTCTGAAGTGGCTTTCTATGAGCCCTGACCTAAATCCTATTGAGCATCTTTGGAAGGAGCTGAAACATGCCGTCTGGAAAAGCCACCCTTCAAACCCGAGACAATTGGAGCAGTTTGCTCATAAGGAGTGGGCCAAAATACCTGTTGAGAGCTGCAGAAGTCTCATTGACAGTTACAGAAATCGTTTGATTGCAGTGATTGCCTCAAAAGTTTGTGAAACAAAATATTAAGTTAAGGGTACCATCATTTCTGTCCAGGCCTGTTTCATGAGTTTTCTTTTTTAAAGAGGATCTTTCACGTCCTCATGTATATGCGGTTTTACATACCGCTAGAAAGCTGACAGCGCGCTGAATTCAGCGCACTGTCGGCTTTCCCGTTACATGTCCCGGGGCTGGAGATATCGGGGGTCTAAATTTCACCGTTCACTGTCAGAAGGGCGTTCCTGAAAGTCTAGCTGGGCTGTGAGGAACGCCCTCCCTGACAGTATTCCTCCATAGCCCTGTACTGGGGGGGCGTTCCTCACTGCTCAGTGTCATCACTGGCGGGTAAGGAACACCCCCTCTCTCTGTCCTCATCCATAGCCGAGTACTGTCAGAGGGGGCGTTCCTTACAGCCCAGTGATAACGCTGAGCTGTGAGGAACGCCCCCCAGTACAGTGCTACGGAGGAATACTGTCATGGAGGGCGTTCCTCACAGCGCAGCTAGACTGTCAGGAACGCCCTTCTGACAGTGAACGGTGAAATTTAGACCCCTGATATCTCCAGCTCAGGAGCACATACCGGGAAAGCCGGCAGTGTGCTGAATTCAGCGCGCTGTCGGCTTTCTAGCGGTATGTAAAAACGCATATACATGAGGACGTGAAAGGTCCTCTTTAAAAAATTCTGTTGAAGCATGGTTGAAAAGCAATGTCTGACTTTCATTTGTTCATTTTCATAGAATTTTTATATATTATTGCTTTTGTCAGATTCAAGTTATTTCTGTGACCATTGTGGGTTTTTCTTTTTTGCTTTTAGCAAATGGCTGCAATGAAACAAAGATTGAAAAATTTTAAGGAGTCTGAACACCTTCCGTACCCACTGTATATAGGAGTGTAAAAGGCACAAATACAGTACACCTAAAATGTTACAGCAAGTATACAACCAGTTAATGGTAAGAAATGGTGTTACCTGATAAAGTAAAGCTAGCAAGCTTTCGACATTGCTGAGAAGCAGAAAATCCATCCATGCCATCTGCACCCATCTACAAAGAAAAGAAGATATTATGTATACTAAATAATGAACTAGTGAAAAATTCAAGGGGCTTTTTCAGTGATGTGATTTATGTTTCTTTCAAGTCTATAGTTTTTAATGTATGCAAAGGGACTCACAAAACATAGAGACCCTTGATGTGGGTTGCATTTTGGTCAAAATATCAACTAATACCTCATGGTTATTGACTCCGCCCTGTTAAGGTGGTTTTGGGAAAATGGGGTGCTGATAATAACAGTAGTATAGGTGCTGGACAGCCCATCTGATCTAATAGTATGGCAGTCACTAACAGAATGTGAGCCAGCATTGTGCTCCTTGCATTATCATTTGACTGCCACCTTATATAGGCCATATCTTTCCGCATTTAGAACACTAGGCATCCATCCTCCTCATAGATAGTGAATGTGTTATCAGTATTTTGCAGCTCAGCAGCCTCCACTGTATACCACTTGGACCTGTCTGAATCCTGCAGTGATCCATTGTTTCACTAACATTAGACAAATAATTCAAGAGCAGCTACATGTCCATTCAAGTAAATACACCCATGAGGGATAACAGACTTCCCACTAGGTTAGGATCCTAGACATGGGTCTACACCTATAAGAAATTTAGGGTGTATCCTGCGGCTATGTCTTAAAGGCTTTATATGGGAATACCTTTTTAAATATGCAGTAGAAGCATCAACTTTAAAGCAATATAATTATTGATTTATTTCACTGAATAGTTAACAAATCTGACATCAGTCACTTAAGGAGAACCTTTTAATAAACTAGTTTGCTATATAAAAAACTGTCCTTTACCTTGTGTGACCTGCCATGCAGAACAGACCATAATGTTCATTGAGATTCACTGGAGCACATTCTGCTTTATGTCTTGTGACATTTTTTTTCACAGTGCTAAATTTGGGAGTGCTGAGTAGTCACATTTCTGTTAGACAACATTGAACATATCTATAAAGGAGTAGATTGAGAATCTGTAGCTCACTAGCGCTGCGCCGCCATTGACCTTGATGCCTCTGTTTAGTGTACATTCCATTGCATCATTTTTGTGTAAGAGATTAACAGACCAGAACCCTTTCTATTGGTCAGATCAGGGATTCACTGTATTTCCTTTCTAAGGGACTCGATGTCATGTGCATGTGTTACTTTAATATCAATGTACACCATGTTAAACTACATTCCTCCAGCAGTAGCCATAGCAAGGGAAAATAGTAGCTGCATAAAGCTATAACAGCTGGTCTCAAGGGATTAGGGCAGCCAGACCCAGGGCGATCATCTGATTGTAGGGGCTTTAAGATGCTGTTATCCAGATGGACACAAAACTAGCTGCACTACAATCATCAATAAAAACTATCATTTTTCTGCATGACTGCCAAAAATACTTCCATGATAAAGTACAAAAAAAAAATATAGTATAAATAAAATGTAGCTATTTCACCCAGTTTATTGCACAGAATCTTTATGTGTTGACTACTGATTCAACAAAAGGGCATAAACAATGTTAGGATATGGCAGAGTTCATTTTGTACAAGTTAAACTTACCATTACAGCAGGATTTTTCACAGTGATACAAGGTGTTGTCGCTCGCAAAGATCCACTGATACCATGGTAATACTTAAAACAAATTTTTATTTCAGCTGAAAAGAAAGAACAGTTTCAATCAGTAAATTTATAAGAATTAAAGGATTTTGTTTTAGGCACAAACTCAGATTTTATAGAAAGGTCTCCTCCAAAATTTATAGCTTCCAATATACGAATTTATTTGCTCCCCGATCTCTAACAAATGCCTGGATTGTTTACAAGTGACACTTCTGGGTTTTGCCAGTTCCAGTTCCCCTTTACTACAATTTCCAATTTTGCCCACGTCTTGACCCCTTCACTGGGTTCAGCTGCCTTCTCTTTCGCTGATATCGCCATTCTCACTTCACAGTTACCTCAGAAAATGAGTTTAGGTAGGTCACATGACAGGAGCAGAGACAAAGGCAACAGAGCTGTTGGACCAATACATTGGTCCAGGAAAAGCCCTTTAACAGAAGCAATATTGATCTACCATAGACATACATATATAAAACTGAGCTGTTAATTTATGATTTTGAGCAGGCAGGAGCAGAGAACATGGCTGCTGCACATCACAAATAACACCACATCGGTCGACAGGTTATGTGTACAAATGAAGCCAAGCCCCATTCACGTTACTGGATTACTGAATTACAATGTCACTAATATCCTACAGACAGGTGTTGCACTGTTTTTGGAAACAAGCAGGGATGCTTTTCTAATCCTTCATTAACCCTTTTGTGTCCAGACACCCAGGTTTTATTAAATCATAATTAGCAGAGACTGGAATTCTGTTATGTCTGTTAAAAATCTTACTAAAGAAATAATGATTTTTTTCAACTGATTTCTAAATCCAAACATGGTACACACAGTACTGTGCCAACTATTTGCAACTTGCATGTTTCTCTTATTGATTCTGTTTTCAGTACACAGTTTTGACAAAAAAAAAAAAAAACCATGCAAAAACCACAATGTGTGAACTGAGTCACATAACCAGTTGGTAAGTCATTCACATTCTACGAAATGTACAAAAAAAAAAAAAATGTACAGCTCACACATACTGTCTTGTCTGTCCATCCTAGTAAGTAATACATATTTGCACACTTTTAAAGATTACTTACGTTCCATAAAATAGGGACCAGACTCAATTCTCCAGACAATTTGTCCTTTTTGAGTTCCAGTTACACCTCTATTCTTAGAATCCCAAAAATTTGCAGGACAATTTTCATCTGAAAAGAAAAGTAATCTGCATCAGTATGAAAAATTACTATACAAATAAAATCAATAAAAAACAATATTTTGGAAATTTTACATAATAGGGATCCTAATCAACTAACAAATTCTCGATATTTATTTCTCCATAGATAATTTTTTTAATGTTAAACCCTGTAGTACAGGACATACTGATGTGTAGTGAACTGTGCAGTCCCTTGTCCAGCGTATCTTACACTTACTCCTGTCACTGACAGGGTTTTGTGGCAGGCCATGTGAAGGACGTGCCAGGTGAGTGACTGCGCTGATCATTACACATCAGTATACTCCGCATGCTCTATACTAAAGAATAAAAGAAATCCCAGAAGTAACTGCTTCAGTCATTATGAAAGAAAATGTTAGCGCGGCTAATGCTCTAAATTGTACATGCTCACTACATACTTGCCTTTTGGATAATAATAATATTGTGGTTAAAAAGTAAAGATATCTTTAAGGAAATGTGAAAACACCAAATTTAAATGAAGTTTACAACTAGATATATTTATAGAATATACTATTTCCAACTGTCCTTACCTTGTCAGATAAAAAATCTACCTACAATCAAATAGCGCAACCACCAAGTAGCATGTTAGGTTGGCTTTGGCCTTTGCTCAGGTGCAAGTGTGTGTGTGCGTGTGTGTGTGTATTTTTTTCTGCAGTCCTGACAAGACAGGATTTGGGTACTGGCATTGCACAGGTACATGTGAATCATCTGAAGCAACTGATTAAATTTGGAGTCACTGCACATATTTTTGTGCTTCACATTACTTTTGGTTTGAGTGTGTATTCCACTAGTTTTTGGTGTGATGCAAAGTAACCTATTATAGCAGTATCCTTTATTTGCATCCCTATAGGAGGCTAAGGTCTATTGTGGTTCAATTTGATGGATAACGGTATTGGTAATATATCTTTAAAGAACCCTTCACCACCTCCACTAACTCCAGCTCTTTGCAATAGGCTCTATTCCACAATTTTTTATATAGCCCTCTCCATTCCTGAGCAATCATTTTTGCACAGTTACACTCTCTGCTATCAGGTGGGATTTCTATGTCTGTCTGCTCCAGTAAAAGACCACCCACTTGACAGCAGAAAGTGTGATAGTGCTGAAAATAATAGAAGTGATTACTTGGAAATGGTGAGTGCTACAGAACATTCCAACTGCACTGGAATTTTTGCAGGACAAATTGTTCTCTGTAATGGTACCATTTAAAATTCTGTACAATATACTGGGAAGGTGGGAAAAAGAATTTAGAATGGGGTAGAATTAGAGAAAAACTGTATTTGTGCAGCTTTCTTATGGGCCATATTCTGACACCCATAGCTTTTTATATATTTTCATATATGGGGCTGCATAAGGTGTTTTTTTGGGGGCCAGATGTACTATTTATTTATACCATCTTGAAAAATGTGTGATGTTTTCATTGCTTTTAATTAACATTTTTATGGGAGGCATAAAAGATAAAAAAAAAATTCAGTTCAGCTCTTTTGGGAAAAATACTTTTAT
Source organism: Leptodactylus fallax (assembly GCA_947044405.1). Classification (NCBI taxonomy): domain Eukaryota; kingdom Metazoa; phylum Chordata; class Amphibia; order Anura; family Leptodactylidae; genus Leptodactylus; species Leptodactylus fallax. Next base: position 2,536,939 of record CAMRHE010000241.1, on the reverse strand, counting down.
ATGTATGTAGCTCAGGCATTTTCAGATGCAGGGATGCATAATGTATGTTTGTTTTTGTTTATTTATATTTTATTTGAAATCTAGGGAAAGGGGGCGATTTGAACCTTTTTTTTTTTTTATATTTTTCAAAACGGTTTCATAAACAGTTTTATTAGCCCCCCCCTCCCCCCAAGAGGCCTGAACCTGCAATCTTTTGATTGCTTGTCCCATAGTCTGCATTACAACTGTATTGCAGTCTATGGGAGATTCACTATATAGCAATTAAGGCTGGTCTATGTTCCTATGAGAGGAATGGGTATATTCTTAAGAACAGGACAGCTCGGGACTTGGGGTTATCAGGGACACTCGAGGGGCTATAAGATAAAGCAATGCCCGCAATCAGAGTAAACTATTATCAGAATTATTTCCAGGTATGCTTCAGAGCAGCCGTCATGCTTAAAGACCTGGCTTCCTCCATACTATTACGGCTGATGTCGGGAAAGGGTTAAAGAGGTTGACTGGCTCCAAATTCATACTTATCAGTATCTCATCTGTGGGAGTCCAACACCCGGGCCTCACACAGATCAGCTGTTTGACCAGCCTCCAGAGGAAGGGAGCTACCGCAGTGGATGGGGTACACATGCCTGGAGGCTGCTGGAAAAGCTGATCTGTGTGGGGCCTGGTTGTTGGACCCCAACAGATCAGATACTGATGACCTATCCACTGTCCACATTTGGGGCTGGAAAACCCCAAAAAGAGCAGGGAATTTGTGTGTGTCTCAAAAATTATCGATGTGCGTCTCTTGTTCAGGGTGATTCACAAAGGATGGTGCAAAACCAGCGGCCTGTGGTTAAAGTAACATCAGTGGTAAATGGCTAGATGACTGAAAACCAAAGCAAAGCTGGTTAGTTGACCATAGTAACCAATCACAGCACAGCTTTCATTTTCCATGAGCCGAATATAAAACGGGCTCAGTGTGTGACACAAGATGGTGACATTTTAACAAGAAAAGACTTTTTGCATGTCGGAATTTGCAAGAACAGGGTCTGTTGTGACTTTACAGCAAAAGATTTTGAGAATAAATTTGGTAAAATATCCTCCACATAGAAACAGCATTTAAAGTTAATGCTGTACAATAAGCAGCCAAAAAAAAAAAAATCTATGGTCCCTTTTTTTTTTTTTTTTTTTTTTTTAAAGAGGATAGCATCACTGGCACTTCTACCTGGACATCTTAAAGGAATGGCTTCTGCCACAGATAGAGAAAATGGCTTCTGTCAAACATAGTCTATAAGCAGGATGATGCACCTCCACAATTCAATTTGGATGTTCGCCAATATCTGAACGAAACTCTACCCGAACGTTAGATAAGCTACGCCAGAAACAACAAATCACCAATGGTGCACTGGCCTCCACAATCACCAAGACTAGCACCCTGTGACTTCTTTCTGTGGAGTTACATCAAGAGCCATGAGACGACACATCACTGAAACAGTGGAGTTCATATCCTCAGATATCCTGGCACGCGTCTGGACAGAACTGGGCTACCGCCTAGACATCGACCATGTCACCAATGAAAGCACATTGAACATTTGTAGTGTATAGATAAAACTTGGATAGATAGTGATTCTTTTCATTTTAATAAACTTGTTACATTCTATCGGTTAGGAATACCAAAGCTATGTGGTTGATCTGCAGAACATTCGCATTGTGACTTGTTTATAACATTCAGTAATCCATAACACACTTATTCACATGTGTGTATTATAGGTCTTTATAATGCTATCAAAATTGAAGAGACAAAAATAAAATTCAAAACAAGGTTTGTACATATTCAAAAAAATACATAATTTTCTAGAAGCCGACAAGCAGAAGAAAGTAAAATTCCTACCAAGCCACTTTCAATAATGATTACACTCATGCAATGTTGCACAAAACTAGAATTTTTGGTGAAGAAGAAGAAATAATAGAAAACTATCATTCATACCAAAAAGCTGGTAAAATGTTACTTATTATGGACATAAATACAGGAGGTTCTACAGGTCATAAGTGTATTATACATTTTTTTCTAACAAGAATAGCTATGCCTGTAACATGCATCACTAAAGAAGTTTACACACTGTATCGGACCGCCAATGATGTTTAACCCCTTCTTGCTATAAAACCTGCCTATATCAAAAACTGGGTGTATCTGCATTGTAAATGGAATTAATATACAAATTACCAGAGAGGAGTCTCATTTCTAACACTTCTGTGCTTGTGCATTGTACCATGGACACCTTGTTTCTCTACACCTACTGTATATCAAATAATGTAGAAATTATCAGAGGTCAGTACAAAACATTAACCTACATGTTCTTTAATTTAATGCAGTAATAGGCAGTTTTGATATAGCCAAGTTTGGGATGCTACAATAGTGGCACAGTGCTGACGGCATGCAGCCAAAATTTTGTCTAATTTAGTCCCCATTCAGGCCGACAACACAGACTTGTGTCTGGCATTTTTTCTTTCCTGGCAGTTATGGCCACTGAAGCACTGACTCCTTCTGCTTTTCTGTTTAGTATGTCCTTTGTAGCCATCACCACCTTCTTCCTTCTCCCTCTCTTGTCTGTGTGCTTGCCCATAGTGCATCCCAAAAGGTTAGCGTGCACATTGTTTAATCTGTCTCCAGCCTACCATGTGTCCCTGGGGTATATAAAGTAACTTTCCCTATGGGAAAAGTTCCTAGCTTGTCTATTTCCTGTGAAGGTGTTCTCCTTCTACTGTGTACTCTGACTATACATGCTAGATTTCTACCAGTGTACCTGACCATTGCACCAGTTCCGCCTGTCCTGATTTGCGCTTGACTACAGTATTAACCCGGTGCTGGCTGTCCTGACATATTGCCCGATTACCATTATATACGAACTCTGCCTGCGTGATCTCAGCTTGCCCATTATTCTGATCCCGATGCATCACAACTTAGAGACCTTTGGAGACATTCTTCTCTAAGAACAAATCACACATATAAAAACTAGACTATTTTTTATACATCCTTGTGAATACTACTTTCAGGGATAATGCCTGTGTAAAGGTAAGCAGGTGATTTGTAGCTATGTATCAGAAAAAAAAAATTGAGCTACAAAGATATGGTATACAAATTAAACCACATACAATTTTTGACAAATTTAAAGCCAATTTTGCAATATTTACCAGTTTCCCCCTGTGCACGCTCTCTCAGCTAGTGGGTTGAGACTGAATTCTATTCACTACACACTAGGTAGAGGAGGAATCTGCTCTACAACTGTTTCTCTCTCACTTAAAAACAGACCTAGGACCATGCAGGACATATATAGGGAAGTACTGAACTGATGTAAAGGAAATATTTTAGTGGTGATAGAGTGTTTCTATTCATCCCAAACATCAGACTAGGGTCTCATGAACACTGTGTGCCACCCATGCATCCACTGACCCATTAATTTACTTCAGTGAGCCCAGGCCAAAAAACTGACAGGAATAGGACCTGTCCTGAGATTAGCCCCCGGCCCCATGCACAATGCCTGTGATAATATACAGGAGTGTGTATGGGGCCATAGAATATAAATGGTCCATGTGCTAGCTGCGAAAAATATGTATAGTACACTGACAATGCACATATGGTCGTGTGCAGGAGGCCTAAGGCTGCCTTTTTTTTTTCTATCTCCTGCATTTCCTGCTCACTCTTCCTCCTCCCTATAGATTTTTATATATATAGAGGAGTGATCTGAGTCAAGTGACCTGCAATCCGTCTTAAGACAGACATGATATGAGGCATTTCTATTTTCTAAGAATTATTAAGTTTCTTATAATCACCTGTAATTTATGCAGTTTGTTGAAACGACAATGCCTATTAAAATCTACAGAAATTACAGGTACATCTCAAGCTTATATGTGCTAAAATATCCACACACAAGCTTATTTTATTCCCCTAAGTAATTGTAGACAACAGGGATTCAAGATCTTAGAAAAGCTAGAAGTAAGTTAAGTTTTTCCCAAATTACATCAATATAATTTCATGTTTTATAAAACAGTAAAGTGAGATGCTAACTGTTCCTTCTGCATTATTTATACCAAGTTTTCTGGCTAAAAACAGTGAAAAACATTGAAATGTATAAAATGGATTAATTATTTGACACGTGTACCCTATGAAAGCTGCAAAAATGTATTAACTGTCCAATATCGGTCATTCACACATACAGTATACTTATGACAATTAGACCAGATAAATAAACGTGTCTCGCTTAACATATTAGGCAATAAAACAAACATTGTAGCTAATTACATGCATTTCCGCGACTCTGTACAGATTTTCTCACGACTGATAATTACTACCATGGCAGCATCAGTAACCCAGGATGTGGTTCCTAAAGGGTTTTAAAGGGTTTTCTTGTTAACTCAATCCATTACTGGGAATCTGTAGTTAATAGAATGCAGACTATCAATGTGTATTTATAAGACAAATGTGGTCAATCCTGGACTTTTTGTTTTATTGTTACTGATTGTTAACTAAAATAAGAAAACTAATACAATATAAGAGTATTTTATCACAAGTTCAAACACTGGGACACCAACTGAACACCAAATCAGGGGTCCAGTGGGTCTCCGACTCATAAGACTAAAGTCAGGAGGAGTTAAATGGAGCAATGGTCAAGCATGCAGCCTGCAAATTCATTCAAAGTCTATCGCACTAACATAGATCTGAATAGTGGCAGTGGGAAGGTTCAGCCACCGTTCCATTTAACTACTCCTGGACTTTGTAGCCTACATATATTCTAGGATAAAACGTCAAATTGTCACTGTCACCTGCACTGGAGTCTTCGCTCAAGACAATGGTTCTGTTCACACTAGCATCATGACAGCTATGATAAATCCAATTTCTAATGAATCCCAGTGGATCCTATTGATTTATAATAGTCAGGGTTCTGGTATTTTTGATAAGAATAATGCTGCAAAATGTGATTATTGCAGTAAAAAATGTCTTAGTCCCTGACAGAAACCCCAAAAGGAGCAAGAGAGTATAGGAGTGTAATATCTGGCATTAAAGTCCTTATAGGTGATTGCACTGTATAAATATATTGCTATTAATATTAATATAACTCATATCTATCTATCTATCCAGGAAAAAAAGGAGACCTAAAGTAGATATATTCTGTTATTTGCACTTACCAAATATTTCCAAACTGTTTTTTCTTTTGGTCTTCCATTCCTACAAATATAGGAAATCTCTGATGTTCCCAGTCGCGTCTAATTGTTAACGTATTAGAGGCCATTTAACATCCTGAGCATTTTGCTTGCATTATTGGAACTCAGCCTTTTCAAGTTTTCTCTGATTTCCTCCAAGAGGCTGAAGCCTCCCCATGGTCATGCTAGTCTATGCCACTTCAAAGCTGACTCTAGGCTCTTGCCTCTTCTGCTGGTTAGTGTACAAGAAAGGATCAAAAGGGGGAAGTTTGATAGCCCTAAAATAAATACGTATGTATACACTACAGACTGGTCTTCATGAACACCTAGTCTACGTCATTTCCTTAGATAAAGCATGTGTGGACTAAAATTCATCCTTGCTGGTACAGGATGTAATAGCCCATCCTCTCAAAGTTTCCTTCCTCTGCCATGGGAACATGCAGGACTATTTGTAATGTGAATCATAGCAATGACATAAGCTGCCCTATAGTAAACTTTGCATCGTTAACCTTTAGGATAAGAATACTGCATTGGTTGTGTTCTTTGCGGTTTCATGCAGATTAAACCTACTGACTATTCTCTTCGTCTCTGTACAACTATGCTTTTTAACTTCATAAGATATCTATTGATCCTCAGGTTTCATGAGCTTCTGTTTCAGGGGTTCCCTGTGACATATATAAAGCTTATTACACTGCACGCATGATACTCTGAGAGCTTCTAATTGCCCTATAGGACGGAAATGTAGCACAAGATCAATTTGTGGAGACCCCGCTATAAGCAGTGATGTTCTTATATTTATCCACGGTTACACCTTGTGCATTATTCACACTATCAACGGTCACTTAATTCACCCATATAGGTCTGGAACAGATTACTTCTTCTGAAATCACAACTGAAAGAGTACATTACAAGTGTTTCTCTTTTCTTTAGTGTCCCATAAGGAATTCCAGGATGTTTTGGCTCATTTCCTTTAGTGTCGGTATCTTTCAGATGAGCACAGCACTGAAGACACTCGGAAGTGAGTCATAACCAGTTGTTCTCTGCAGCTAAAATTCTCAAGTGAGCCACTAATTTAACCAATAGAGAAGGTGTTTTACCCACGTAATCTTCCAAGCTGCATTCAAAATGCCAAATAGTGAAAAAAATGTCACAAATGAAAAGGTAACTTACATTTAATTCCAGAAATATGATAAACTGTTTTAAGGGCTCAAATAAGTAAAAATGTATTTTATTAGATAGATAAGAGTAAAAGTTTAGTAAAAATATGCCAAAACAACCCACAAAACATGTTGCCAATAAGGATATATTAACACATTATGGTTGAGCAGTGGTTAAAAACATGTAAAAGACAATTTAAAAAAAAAAGGCGGACCATATTTTTTTCATATCATATATATATTTAATAAACGTTTATTTAATAAAAGTTTTGTTTATTTTTTCTGTACTCAAAAAGACCTACTGTATTTAGATCTATAGCCTTTCCATACGAAGATAATAGAGTTGATAAACATCCTCTATCTCCAATCAGGACCACTAAAATAGCGGTAACAAACGGACCCGGAATAGAGGTAACAGACCCCGTTAACTATAATGGGGTCTATCGGGTGTCTGTCATTTTTAATTTGAAACAGGAAAAAGTCTTCTGTGCAGGAATTTCCCTCAGTCGATTTTCAGGTGGACACTGAGACAGAGTCTCCAATGGAGACTCCAGCACAAATATGAACATAACCTGAAATGGTAAGTGTGCAATTAGTAAAGGATAAGGTATAAAAAGCTATGGACACCTTTTCCTTATTGTTTTGTCTTATTCACTCACTTTCTCAATACAAAGTTAAAGCCCCACTGTGAAAGATCCTCAGTGCGCCAACACCGCTGTGGCCCACACCTGAGACTTCTTTCATAAAAAACCACACTCACCGCCAGTGAGTGCTGGGCTCACAAGATAAATACAAGACAAGCTTTCTAAATTTTGTATATTTATTAACCCCTAAATGGGTCGGTATTAACATCTAACACATGCAGTTCAGAACAGATATGTAGATATATACAAGCATTAACAGTTACTAGTTACAAGATACAGTACAATAAAATAAAAAGGGATAAAATTGAAATAATTACTTTACCACACATATCCTGGATGTGGCTCTATAGTCCAACACTCACACATAGCATGTGGAGTTAACCAGTGGAGGCTTCTAGCAGCAGCATCAACACATTCCAGCCTGCATGCTCATCACAGTATATTCCAATAGTCTCTGCACAGTATTCTCCTTGTAGTCTCAGCCCAATCTCCCCCCACTGACCTCTTACCTCATCTTTTATACCCTTGATTACACCACCCAGAATGAGGTCACCGGCGACGGCAAGTCTGATTGATTAATGCACTCAAGTCTAGATTCTTTGTAAGGAGATGGGACCAAGTGAAATGATACAATGTTATCAACCATGTCTGATCAACAGCCCAGGCTGAACAATGCATGTTTATTTGATCACCCAGGGCTATGTAGGAATTCAATAGAGCTATTCTGGGATGGATACAAAGCCCTATTGTTACAATGTTGCCACTAATGACAACATACACCTAGGATTATAGCTGCGCACATTATGAGTAAATGGAAGTAAGAAAGAGATACGATACCCAGAGATCAAAATACATCTTTGAGTTATAACCATATTTACGTGGAATCATCACACCCACTTCAGTGGCTCTTGTTATGCTCTAGCCCTGCAGTACAGGGCATACTAATGTGTTGATAATGGTGCCGACGCTTCCCAGGTGCATCGTTCACTTTATTTAACTCCAGAACAGGTCCCCCGGCTAGTCATGTGGTTGGTAAACTGACCTGCTGACTCACAGACTAACACATTAGTCAGAAGTCCCTAATTTCTATTTCTATGAGAGCAAAACTACCAGACTCTCAGAGGCTTACATACACTTCTCACCATTGTAACTGCAATACTAAAATGGACAAGCCATAAAGGTTATACAAATTGAGAATGTAACAGGAGTTGCTACGATCTGCAAATGATCAAATTTTCAAGCACTTAGCTCCAATCTGTGGCATGTGGGAGGGGCATAAAGCTATACTAAAACCAAAATGTTTTAGGGAATCCCATCCACACATTGTGGAAAAATATGCGCAGCAGACCTGTTGCGGTTTTGGAAATCGCAACATGTCAATTATACCCAGAAATGCTAGCGGTTTTCCAATAGGTATAATGGAAGCAGAAAGTCCATAGAAGAATCCTCTGTGAACTTTCTGTGAAAAGCGCTACATTGCGATGCGTTGCCGTTGTGGTTTTTCCCACAGTGCTTTTTTGCTGCAGTCCACTACATGGGGCCTTAGCCTTAACTACATTAGCCTGAAAAACTGGGTCAAGTGGTATGGAATGATTGTACAATGCCTCTTGTTTATGTGTTACAGTGCCAGATATCGTCACTCAGAGTGCGTGCCTAAATTCCTATCAGCTCCACTAAAATTACTTATTATATAGATCCAAAGGCACATGGCTCCTGGATGTGTTGGTTGTCTGCGCTCAACCTCTCCTTTCTCTTAATGTTAGAAGCTGCGGCAGGAAGGGGGGAGGAGTTTGTACACAGGTCAGACTGTGGAAATGGGAGAATTTGTTCACATCTTCAGAGAGGGCTGATCACACAGTGCAGTAGATACAAATGCATATACAAGGAATTATTCAGAGGAAGAAGAGTAGAGAAAAAGGAGAGCACCCACTGCAGGGTTATTGGAGAAGTGATCTCTCAGCATCAGTGTCTGTTAGCACAAGGGAATACATTTTCTTCATGGGCTGTAGATGGAGAATGCAGTATAGGAATGAAGCTAAAACCCGTGTGTTAGGTTTAAATAACCTGGTTCGGTGACCTCATCTACCAGCAATCCAACATGCAAACAGAGAAGGAGAGTGGGCCAGAAAAGGGGAGTAAGGCAGCACACACCAGGATCCAGGACAGGCGAGTAAGTATGTATTTTTATATCTATTTAAAGATAGAACTCTTAGAAGTTAACAAAACTATAGCACCTACTGTACAGTGCCTTGCGAAAGTATTCGGCCCTCTTGAACTTTTCAACCTTTTGCCACATTTCAGGCTTCCAACATAAGGGATATAAAATTTTAATTTTTTAGTGAAGAATCAGCAACAAGTGGGACACAATTGTGAAGTGGAACAAAATGTATTGGTTATTTTAAACTTTTGTAAAAAATAAAAAACTGAAAAGTGGGGTGTGCAATATTATTCGGCCCCTTTACTTTCAGTGCAGCAAACTCACTCCAGAAGTTCAGTGAGGATCTCTGAATGATCCAATGTTGTCCTAAATGACTGATGATGATAAATATAATCCACCTGTGTGTAATCAAGCCTCCGTATAAATGCACATGCTCTGTGATAGTCTCAGGGTTCTGTTTAAAGCGCAGAGAGCATCATGAAGACCAAGGAACACACCAGGCAGGTCCGTGATACTGTTGTGGAGAAGTTTAAAGCCGGATTTGGATACAAAAAGATTTCCCAAACTTTAAACATCCCAAGGAGCACTGTGCAAGCGATCATATTGAAATGGAAGGAGTATCAGACCACTGCAAATCTACCAAGACCCGGCCGTCCCTCTAAACTTTCATCTCAAACAAGGAGAAGACTGATCAGAGATGCAGCCTAGAGGCCCATGATCACTCTGGATGAACTGCAGAGATCTACAGCTGAGGTGGGAGAGTCTGTCCATAGGACAACAATCAGTCATACACTGCACAAATCTGGCCTTTATGGAAGAGTGTCAAGAAGAAAGCCATTTCTCAAAGATATCCATAAAAAGTCTCGTTTAAAGTTTGCCACAAGCCACCTGGGAGACACAACAAACATGTGGAAGAAGGTGCTCTGGTCAGATGAAACCAAAATCGAACTTTTTGGCCACAATGCAAAACGATATGTTTGGCGGAAAAGCAACACAGCTCATCACCCTGAACACACCATCCCCACTGTCAAACATGGTGGTGGCAGCATCATGGTTTGGGCCTGCTTTTCTTCAGCAGGGACAGGGAAGATGGTTAAAATTGATGGGAAGATGGATGGAGCCAAATACAGGACCATTCTGGAAGAAAACCTGTTGGAGTCTGCAAAAGACCTGAGACTGGGACGGAGATTTATCTTCCAACAAGACAATGATCCCAAACATAAAGCAAAATCTACAATGGAATGGTTCACATATAAACGTATCCAGGTGTTAGAATGGCCAAGTCAAAGTCCAGACCTGAATCCAATCGAGAATCTGTGGAAAGAGCTGAAAACTGCTGTTCACAAACGCTCTCCATCCAACCTCACTGAGCTCCAGCTGTTTTCCAAGGAAGAATGGGCAAGAATTTCAGTCTCTCGATGTGCAAAACTGATAGAGACATACCCCAAGCGACTTGCAGCTGTAATCGCAGCAAAAGGTGGCACTACAAAGTATTAGCTTAAGGGGGGCCAAATAATTTGGCATGCCCTACTTTTCAGTTTTTTATTTTTTACAAAAGTTTAAAATATCCAATAAATTTCGTTCCACTTCACGATTGTGTCCCACTTGTTGTTGATTCTTCAACAAAAAAATTAAAATTTTATATCCTTATGTTTGAAGCCTGAAATGTGGCAAAAGGTTGAAAAGTTCAAGGGGGCCGAATACTTTCACAAGGCACTGTAAATAAGTGATCCAACAAATACTGCTCTTAGCCCTAGCTTCAAAAATATGAATTCCTAACATTCATAACTAAACTTCAAATGTAAGGTAGTAGTATTGTGCAATTTTCATTTCCCTCACATGAGGGCCTAGATGAGGCCGTACTCTTTTTATTCATTCCAGTGGAGATTTTGTGTTGCACACTACATGTTTTCTCTTAAGATATAACCCAGACGTTTTGAGATTTGAAATAAGATATAACAACCTTCCCCTTCAAGTGTACCACAAAGAATATTTCACAATTATTTTTTTACTGGTTCCATAGCTATTGAGAGTAAGCTATGGATGCCATATTAACAAGCGTCAGTAATAGACGCACCCTTAACACTTCATGATAGCAACATGTACCCCATTAACACTGTGTGCCAGTCACAGGCATATACTCCTATAAACGTGATCCAGCTGCAAGGAGTGCTGGTAGGCAATTCAATCTGATTAGATTGTCCATCCACATGTCCTTCCTAGAATGTAATAGTTGAGAGGAGAGCAATGGCAGAATTAGAATAAGCACAATGAAGCCTCCATCAGTAATTCTTATCAAGAGACCAACTATAAAAGGTTGACTAGGTGGTATAGAGTCCCGAACATGCTGCACAAAATGTTCCCTGATGCTTCTCCCCTTTGTTGGCATTGTAGACAAGAGGAGGTGATGCTCCTCCATGTTTTCTGGAGCTGCTTCAAGCTCAACCCATTCTGGACAGAGGTGCAGGAGATTATCTATGAGATAACCGATTGGCATGTGGATAACAACCCTGCCTGAATCCTTTTACATGATCACAATATTTCACTTGGCAGATATAAATGGTCTCTACTCAGACATTTTACAAAAAACAAATGAGGAAGGGAGCAGCAAACAGTAAACCAAGAAAAGCCAATTTGAACAGGGACAAATAAGACATCAAACATGAATACTTGGACCTTTTTGTCCCGCTGCCTGAGCCCTTGGGCACCCCAGATGAATAAGACTAAGGGAAGAATATGACACACACCTTGCATTTTTGCACCTTGCGTTGTTGCTTGTAACCAGGGTTTTAGCTATAGGGGGAACAGAGGCAGCAATCGCTACCGATCCCTGGACTCTGCTTGTGACGTACTGTGTTTTTCATTCCCTTTTCTCATTTTAATAATGTAAGACTGTCAGATATGTTTTTTTTGACTGTCAAATATGCAACATTTCAGGCTATTATTGTCCTTCATCAGGCAAAATGGTAGGAAGGAGGAAAGAACATGCGGTGGCCAGTCATACCAATTTACTATTTACATAACTCCCAACTGTCCCAGATTCAGCGGGACATTCCTGGTTTCGGGTGCTGCCCTGGCTTCAAATCATCTGCGTCCAGAGGACGCATGTTGGTAGAGTACAATGGTGAATCAAGGAGCCATCCACTTCCTGCTTCACCATTTGGCCCATGTTTCTGCTCTGGGAGCAATAGGAACAATGTTGTGACATCACTTACATCACCCTGCTGCTCCCTGAAGCCTCCAGGACCAGAGAAGAACAGCAGAGGCATGGGGCAAGGTGAGTATTAGGTTTTTTTTATGTTTGTTTGATACAGTGGGGGTACCAGGCGAGGGACATAATACTGTGGGGGCAACTGTGGGTGAAATATACACTGTGGGAGCAGAGGAAAGGGGACATTAAATTATGGATGCAGCTGGAAAGGACATTAAACTGTGGATAACTGTAGGAGTATATTATATTGTGGGAGTAAGGGGGCAACTAGAGGGGGACATTATACTGTGGGTGCACCAAGAGAGGGACTTACTGTAGGGGCAGCTGGAGGGGGATGTAATAATGTTTGGGCATACCATGTCAGGGTGACTGTAGAGGCGTTATACTGTGTTGGGGCACAAATAGAAATGGATGGGAATGGGCAGAATCAAAGTGGATGGGGCTAAATTCACTGAGTTTGTGGAACTTGAGGAGGTTGTAAATTGCTTGGTGTATCATATGTTGGTATTAAATTGCTTCTCCATCCCACCCCAACCAATCCCTTACTCTACCCTCCTCCCTCCAAAAAAAGAATAAGCACACAAGCAATTATTTGCTCACATGCTAGTCCCAGGAAGTCACAGCAAGCCTTCTTTTGATTCATGACACTCAATTACATCTATTTTTTGATCCTCAGTTTAGGGAAATCCATGGCTGATGGAATGTAAGCACATTCATGGGCTACAGGGTTGTTGTTAGGTAAAGATTTTTTCCCTGCAAACTGATGCAGTGTTTGAACACTTGCTATGTCTTTACCTTTTTTAACACCAGTTCTGCCTACAAAAACTGTAACCCATTAAGGAAGCACTTCAGTAACAATGTTTGGCTTCCATCCATCTGAAACTGAGCCTATGTGTAGTGCAGTGATGGCCAGCCTATGACATGCATCTCAAAGGTAACACACCAAGACATTTTGGGTGACACACATTATCCGAACCAACTGGCAGCCGCAGGGGTGCACCTTCCATGAGGCGACCTCAGGTGGCACCTCATAGAATAAACTGGGGGGCGGCATTTTTTTTTTTTTTTTTAATTGACAGCTACTTATTGTGTTATTGCGATAAGCAGCTGCCAATAATTTTACTCGCCTGTCCATGCTCCTGAGCTCTGCTGCCTCCTCTAGGGGTCGCTTCATACCAACGCTGAAGAATGCCAGGACACTACAAACAGGGTCCAGGCGTTCTTCAGCGTCACGAGGCGGCAGGGGTGTGCAGCCAGGACAGGAGTGTGGACAGGTGAGTAATAATTATAGGCCGCTAAACTGTGTGGGGGTGGGGGGAAAAAGGGGTCATATAATGTGTGTGGGGGGTCTAAAGCTTCAGATTGCTCATTTGCATTTTGTGAAATAAATATCTAGGCAACAAAGGCACAAATCTTCACGGGATAAAGGCATTACATTCACTTGAATTTTACTTACCTAAATGGCTTTGCTGGTTTAATATGTTTCACCCTGACGACAGACTCTCTTTAAGCCACGGCTGAATAAAAGATCCAATGTATAGTGATCAGATGGGGAATAGATCAATTCCCCATCTGATGACTATGTACACCAACTTTGTTTAACACATTAAGTTCGCAGCCTTGTTTGGTACTTAAGGATGCGTTGCTTTTCTTAGTTTTTTTCATTGCCATATCACAGAGGCCACTGGGGGCACTCCAGGATTAAAAATGCTCACTTACGCTCTCTAGTGCAGTCCAATGGGCTAACTCCTTTATTCTGCCACTGTTGCATGGTGGGAATGACTATTTTGTAGCAGCTCATTGGGATCAGCATTTTTGCTGCTATACTTAAATGCGCTGCTAACATATTATGTTTCACAGTAAAGCTAGATAAGGTCCTGTTCTAAGTGAATATCGAGTGAACATAAAGAGTTAATACCACGAAATAGGAGTTAGCATTCCAGGGGTCTGATTACATCTCCAACATATCTCAGATATGGTGTTATCTATAGCATGTCAAGTGCTAGGAGCTTTGTACCTGAGTGATATTACTTTGAAAGAGCTTTCTTAAATTTGTATGCAACAATAAAAGGAGTGGAAGTGTGTGGTAATAAAACATATTCTTGGTTCCAACAATTTAATACCAAGTTCATCTTCCCTTTTATTTAGATATGTCAGCTTAAAAGGAGTATAAAGGGAAGAGATTGGTTGATATACACAGAACAAGAGTGGACCTGGTGGTCTTGATTCTAGCCAGGTTGGTGATGTTTCCTTTATAGGGGCTTGGAGGAGAGTTGATTGGGTGTTTAGGCTGTGCCACACTGACATTGATTCTCATTTTGTATTGTTGTTTTTTTAGATAGATAGATAGATAGATAGATAGATGTTGTAATTTTGAATAAAAATAGATTTAAAAGAATGTAAACATGATATATGTAAGTGATTACCATATCAGAATGAAAAGACATGGGGAAAACTGTACAACTGAAGAAGACTCTAGTTTCTTTTGGGCTGTGTCTAGCTTGGTTACAAAAAGAGATACAGTTAGGTCTGGAGGCATACAGGTTCCACATGGTATCCTGCAGCACATTAGCCCACAGATGTTGCAGCTGAGCCTGTAGATCCTGCACGCTCGTAGTGTTTAAAACTGGCAGACATTTTTGGGAAACCTTGTCTGTGTATGGGCTTTATTCTGCTGAAAAATGCCAGTTGAAAGCCCTGCCATGACATACATCACATGTGGACAAAGTATGTCCTGTACATATCGCTGAGTTGTTCATGTCCCTCGTATCACTACAGGGGTGACTAAATGTCGCATGTGATGGCTCCCCAGATCATCACACCAGCAGCTGGGGCAGTGTGTTCCTCCACAGCAAAAGCAGAATTGAAGGGCTCAACACAAGGCCTCTATTCTCCTGCCCAATTTTTAAATTACCAGGCATAGGCTTTCGTTGTGCTGCTCATACTAAACACCAAACGTGTGGCCTTACGCTATAGGTGATATCATCAATAAAAAAAATTATTAAATTTAATTAATTAAAGTTTAAAAATTAGCTAACATCTCAATACTAAAAATTTGCAGAATTGTTATGATCTAGCAATAAGCGGATCTAGCAATAAGAATAAAGGTAATTTCAAGAAATTCACCCTGCTAGGTCACTATTTGTACTAATAAAGTGCACATTTTAGTTAAACAGATTTTACTTCTCTTTACTTTTCTTCTTTAATAGGGTTATCCAAGTGCTCTAACTATTTGTGCAATCAGAGTACCCCTATTAACAGTGCCATATGAGAGTTCACTGGAAAAGTACTATCAGGAACTCCTTATTAACAACCAGGATGCCCTCATGAAGAGTATGTTCATGAGTAGCACTGCTCACTACTGTTACTTTAAGGTTACCATGCTGACATGTGAAGCTTTCACTGACTGCAGCTAATCAGAGTTCTAAGACACTGAACCAATCAGCAGCTCAGGAGGGATATTTAAAGAATTTCCCAAGAGCCTGCTATTAATGAATTGTTAGGATTCTCACAGAAATTTCTGCAACCTGAAAAATCTACTTCAGGAATTAGGAAACTTTTTTTGACATCTTTTTTTTTTAACATGATGTGGTTTTTGACACATTTTTTGATACATTTTTGCTCCAGCACACTGTAAGGCCCTGGAAACTATAAAAAATACTAGCGTCAGAAAAAGTTGCGTTGCATTTTTGTTCCACCTCCCTTTCATTTCAATGGGTTTTTCAAGGTGGAATCCTCATGAAGATAGTTCATGTCGCTTTTTTTTTCCCTGTAGCTGAAAAAAATCAGCTAGAGGAAAAAAATCTGCTAGTGACTCCCATTGACATGAATGGGAGGACCCAAACTATGGAGACCTGAATGCTAGTGTGAACCTAGCGTAAATCTGCTGAGATCCTTCTAATCTGTAAAATGCTGCCTGCAAATTGGACAGCATTTTCCATGTGACAGGGTCCATTTTAGTCACTGGGGAACAGATTCTACCTCAAGATGATTTTAGGACCTGATCATAAGAAGTAGAAGCAATCTCATAGGCCAACAAATAGTGATATCTATCCTACAGTACTGCCAGAGAAAGGAAACTATTGAACAAAATTAGGTTACAAAAAATTAAAAGCTACGCTACAGTGTCACTTGGAAATCAGTCTAGGTTCACATCATCTGCGTCGGAGTCCCCATAGGGGACTCCACTGCAGATTCTGTCGAAAATCGGCCAAGAGAAAGTTCCGGCACATTAGAGTCAATGTGAACCCAGCCTAATAGTTATCTCATACAGTATGTCAGAATGGTAGAAATTCAATTTCATTGAGTCTTCAGGACCAGATGCCTTTACCAGTTCAATAAAACTTTTATGTTTTATTTTTTCTTAAATTTATCTCAAATTGATTCCCAAATTGAGGCATCACTCCTCCTAGTTTGGCCCGAGATTGACAGACATCATCCATAAATGCTTCTGGCTTCGTTTCCTGGCCCTATGTCAACTAGACATGAACACGAGAACTATAGGCAATGGACATCATGTAGGACAGGAGACACCCCACAGGAAATTACATCAATAATATTACCTGCCATGTTGTTTTATCACATGACATAAATGTTTTTTACTCACTAAAATTTTCTACTAAAGGTAGAAAATACGAGACATAATCAGGGAGTTTTAAAGGAGGAAAAACAGGACAAGTAATTCCTGGAAAACACTTATAACTTTAGAATTTATATTTTAGACTCTGCGCTACCATCCTAGCATTACAATTTTGATAAATGAATTCATTATTTAGTTCCAAGGAACATAAAACAGTTATTTTCTACCCTTATAAATGTAATATACGCCAGCTGTACATAAACTGTATAATTGAGATTAGGGGTCTCTTATGGATATAATAGAAGCTGATTGATTCATACTGGCTGTATATTATTGCAATTTATACCAGCTGTGCATGCAAAATTATTTACCAGAAGGTGCTTTGGTTATTCCAGCTTTTATAAGAATGTACTGTATATACAGTTCAGAACAAAAGTTTGCCATTTTGATCAAATGATCTAAACAAGATAAAAGACTGATAACAGAGGTCTAGTATGAATGTATAACGTGTATATATATATATATATATATATATATATATATATATATATATACACACACACACACACACACACACACACATACTAGCAGAAGGACCCGGATTTGCACGGGTATATTTCATTTTTTGTTTGCGTAGTGGCCCCATAAGAATTGGCCAGTTTTGCATTTCACATCCAGTATGGCAGTCCAGTATAGGTACAGTCTATTTATGGCTGTGTTGTTATGGAAACCTGGTAAATGAAATGTGAACTTATATTGGCTGATACATGTTATATGACTGAACATTTAAGTACCTGCGAACTGCTATTGACTCATACAGGTCATAAATAGCTTGGTTGCTATGAAAACCTGGTGTAAAGCTGTGTGTATGTCAAGACTGAAGAACCTGCAATTTTCCATTGGTCCATAAGCGTTGTGTGATCATATGTATCTCAGTTTGGATATCAGTGAAAAACCTGCGATCGGTTATTATGGAAAACTGGAGTAAAGCTGTATGTGACCTTGTGTAACAGTGTCATCCACAGCGCCCTGCCCCTTTAAAGCTGACCTACAGCAGTGAAGAAAAATGGCTGGGTTGTTATGGAAACATGGAGTGCAGCTGTGTGCATGTGGCTGACAATGCCTTGTCAGATTGGAGACGGGCTTGGGTCTGCTGAGAGTTTTCATTAGCTCAAGCAACAACCATGCGTTTTGCTGCAGGAGGCATGAGTAGTTTAAAAACGTTTCAATTTATAAGAATGCTGACATCCAGTATGGCAGTACAGTCAGTGGCGTAAATACCGGAGTAGCAGCAGGTAACGGGCCCTATTTACTTACCGATCCACACTCCTGCTCGCAGCCGCCTGCACTTCACCTTCTGCGGAGGCGGCTGTGAGCAGGGGCAGGGGTCGCGAACCCCACAGGGGAGGTGAGGGAACATAAAAAACAATGTCACTTACCTCTCCTGCGCTCCAGAAGGCTTCGGGCCTCCTTGGTGACATCCCAGACGTTGGTGGACCAGTCCGACGTTATTATGCGCCGCAACGCATGCCTGGCTCACGTGACATCTGGTCCAACATTGAAGAAGCAGGGAGTGCGCTGGAGTCAGGGAGAGGTAAGTAACATTGTTTTTTATGTTTATATCCTCCCCTGGGTCTCCGATCATTATACTCTGGGGTCTGAAAAGACCCCACAGTATAATAATTGTTCATGGGTGGTCCATAATGGGGAATAATACATATAATACAATATAATATATAAGGGGCCACTGTTGGGCATAATAGTGTGTGCAGGGGCCACTATGGGGCATAATACTGTGTACAGGGGTCACTATGGGGCATAATACTGTGCAGAGGCCACTATGGGGCATAATACTGTGTACAAGGGCCACTATGGGGCATAATACTACATGCAGGGGCCATTACGGGGCATAATATTGTGTGCAGGGGACACTATGAGTCATAATAGTGTGTGCAGGGGCCACTAAAAGGCATAATACTGTATGCAGGGGCCACTAAGGGCATAATACTGTGTGCAGTGGCCACTATGGGGTATAATAGTGTGTGCAGGGGCCACTATGGAGCATAATAATGTGTGCAGGAATGCGGTTTGTTTAGGGGGTGGGGCGGTTGCCAGGGGGGCCCCCTTGTCAAATGTTTGCCTTGGGGCCCAGTCATTCCTAGTTATGTCACTGAGTCCAGTATAGGTACAGTCTATTTATGGTTGTGTAGTCATGGAAACCTGGTAAATTAAATGTGAACTTATATTGGCTGATACACGTGATATGACTGAATATTTAAGGACCTGCGAACTGCTGATGACTAATACAGGTCATAAATAGCTTGGTTGCTATGGAAACCTGTGTGCCTGTGGAGACTAAGCGCCTGCGAGCTTCTATTGGCTGATAAGGCACATGTGACCATGTGTGGCTCAGTGGTTAGCACTGCAGCCTTGCAGCACTGGAGTCCTGGGTTCGAATCCTGCCAAGGACAACATCTGCAAGGAGTTTGTATGTTCTCCCCGTGTTTGCGTGGATTTCCTCCGGGTACTCCGGTTTCCTCCCACACTCCAAAGACATACTGATAGGGAATGTAGATTGTGAGCCCTATATGGGACAGTGACTGTCAATGTATGTAAAGCGCTGCGGAATATGATGGCGCTATATAAGTAAGCATAATAAATAAATAAATAAATAAATAAATAATGTGTATGGCAGTTGGAATATGAGTGAAAGACTTGCAGGCTTGTATAGACTAATGCTGGTAATTTTTTGGGAATACTGTATCTCAGGAACAGTACGTCCTAGAGAGCTGAGACCCAGTCTAAAATCTTCCTGGACACCTGATGTACCTGTGTGCCAAATTTGGTGAAGATGGGTCCAGTCGTTTGGTCGCACATAAAGAACAGAAAGACAGACAGGCAGACAGAAACTTATATATATATATATATATATATATATATGATATAAGATATATATCTGTGTGTGTGCGTTTGTCTATGTCTGTGTGTGTTTACTGGATTGTATCATATAAATCAATTAAGGGGATGTATCATATATTATTGAAGCTTCAATAGACCCACATACAAAGAGTAGAGGAGAGTATGGGGACAACATCAATTTTTCTCCAACAAAGCTGCTTTCTGAATTAACCAAGAGTATCTCTGGGCAACATTTTAACAAAGATGTTTTGTGTTACACGTCAAAAACATTTTTTTCAAATGTTACAGTAAAATGCAAGTCCCTTAAGAGTGAGTAGACTCCTGCCATAAGCTTAATGGCTATTACTCACTACTAAACAGATGAACAATAACATTGCCTGTGGTACAAGAAAAATGCATAAATTGCCTGAAAACATGAGGTCTATTTAGAGCATTTACAACAAAACATGTAACAACAAGGTTAAGCTGCACTGAGACTGGCGGCAATTTTTCTTAACAAATAGTTTCTAACAATAGTCATATAATCCTTATGCTGTCAAAGTCATATTTTATCCGTAAACCCAAACATTTTCTGAAAGTAGACACCTGGTACACTGTGAAAATGGTACCCAGCCCTTTACAAACATAGGCGTCTTCATGTAATTGAAACGTTTTAAAAATTGTAGGTTTGTGGCTAAAAAAAGGTACTTAAACAGATGCCTTGTCTACAGGGGCAGAGATACTGTAGCAGGTGAAATCTATCTTTCTGATGTAATTTTTCAAATTTGCCCATTACCCCCAATTGTCTTTATAGACATACAAAAATGGGAAATAAAATTTTTGATCCGGCCTGAATTCAAAGCTTTGCTAGTCCACAGATCATAGTGTCACTTCAAAGCTAAAGTCAGTGCTTAAAGTCAGGACATAGTATAGATGTCCTTGGCAGTGAAAGATTCCAGAAGACCAACCAAAAACCAAAAAGGCGCTTAGGGACCTAAAAACCGGAAACCCAATATGCTTAAAAAAGCGGTTTCCCGCAGAAACCCGCGAGCCCTAAAGACTATATAGTGCTTGCAGGACTTTTCTCTCTGCATTTTTCAAGCGGATTCGGGGAAGGAATCCCCGAACGGAATCCAAGCGCTGGTGTGAACCCAGCCTTAGCGGTCATTTAATTTCAGGATCAGAAAAAGGAAATATATATATATTTATAATATATAAATAAATAATTAGATAAGAGCTTCTAATTATAACAGTAATCAGGATTACTGACATCCTCTCCTCTTCATAGTATGAGACTATGCATACAGAGGTAGCTGTCAATCATTGATAGGCCGAACTCCTAGACATCTCAACGTAGAAAGAGCAGAGGTTTCAATAGATAAATGACACGTTTTACTGAATGTTTTCACACAAAGCTACAGTGGGGAAAAAAAAGTATTTAGTCAGCCACCAATTGTGCAAGTTCTCCCACTTAAAAAGATGAGAGGCCTGTAATTGACATCATAGGTAGACTTCAACTATGAGAGACAAAATGAGAAAACATATCTGGAAAATCACATTGTCTGATTTTTTTAAGAATTTATTTGCAAATTATGGTGGAAAATAAGTATTTGGTCACCTACAAACAAGCAAGATTTCTGGCTCTCACAGACATGTAACTTCTTCTTTAAGAGGCTCCTCTGTCCTCCACTCATTACCTGTAGTAATGGCACCTGTTTGACATTGTTATCAGTATAAAAGACACCTGTCCACGACCTCAAACAGTCACACTCCAAACTCCACTATGGTGAAGACCAAAGAGCTGTGGAAGGACACCAGAAACAAAATTGTAGACCTGCACCAGGCTGGGAAGACTGAATCTGTAATAGGCAAGCAGCTTGGTGTGAAGAAATCAACTGTGGGAGCAATAATTAGAAAATGGAAGACATACAAGACCACTGATAATCTCTCTCGATCAGGGGCTCCACGCAAGATCTCACCCCGAGGGGTCAAAATGATCACAAGAACGGTGAGCAAAAATCCCAGAACCACACGGGGAGACCTAGTGAATGACCTGCAGAAAGCTGGAACTAACGTAACAAAGGCTACCGTCAGTAACACACTACACCGCCAGGGACTCAGATCCTGTAGTGCCAGACGTGTCCCCCTGCTTAAGCCAGTATATATCAGGGCCCATATGAAATTTGCTAGAGAGCATTTGGATGTTCCAGAAGAGTATTGGGAGAATGTCATATGGTCAGAGAAAGAATGAATGGGGCCATGTATCGTGAGATTTTGAGTGCAAACCTCCTTCCATCAGCAAGGGCATTGAAGATGAAACGTGGCTGGGTCTTTCAACATGACAATGATCCCAAGCACACCGACAGGGCAATGAAGGAGTGGCTTCATAAGAAGTATTTCAAGGTCCTGGATTGGCCTAGCCAGTCTCCAGATCTCTACCCCATAGAAAACCTTTGGAGGCAGTTGAAAGTCCATGTTGCCCAGCAACAGCCCCAAAACATCACTGCTCTAGAGGAGATCTGCATGGAGGAATGGGCCAACATACCAGCAACAGTGTGTGCCAACCTTGTGAAGACTCACAGAAAACGTTTGACCTCTGTCATTGCCAACAAAGGATATATAACAAAGTATTGAGATGAACTTTTGTTATTGACCAAATACTTATTTTCCGCCATAATTTGCAAATAAATTCTTAAAAAATCAGACAATGTGATTTTCTAGATATGTTTTCTCATTTTGCCTCTCATAGTTGAGGTCTGCCTATGATGACAATTACAGGCCTCTCTCATCTTTTCAAGTGGGAGAACTTGCACAATTGGTGGCTGACTAAATACTTTTTTCCCCACTGTAAGTATCAATCTATTCAGCTCCTTCATCTCTATAACATGTTGCTTACAGATTGAACAGCATTTTTATAACTGGATCCTTTTAAAGGATAGTTATCAGGTTAGGAAAACAAACTTTTCTCCACTGATTGAAACTTATTACAGGGGGTCTCAATGTGAACGTCTTTATTTGGTCTGTTTTTAAAGCATTATGGGGTACACATATAAATCAATGGCTGTTAAAGGAGTTATCCAGTAGGAAAAACATTAGTGTCCAAGAACTCCAAGTGGGTAAAGAATAAAACAAGCAATACTCACTTTAAGATAGTTTGCCACTCCCATTCCAATACTGTTGTTTTTTCTTGAAAACTTTCTTTGTTGTATATGTAATGTTATAAAAATCAATAAAACAACATGATAAAAAAAAAGAAAAGAAAAATACTACATGTAAAAAAAAAAAAACAACAGATAAAAGGTTGCAATGACTAAGACAGAGAGGTTCATCGCCATGAAAAGTAAGAATAATGCCAAATCATTTTTCATCTACATAAATAACAAGAAACTTAAACTGAGACTGTGGACCCCCTCAAAAATAATCTGGGAGTAATGGTAAAAAATTAAGAAAAGGCTTATCTACTAAATGCAATGACAGCTGACATGTCCAGAAATAATGTAAATTGTCCCTTAAAAGGCCCACTTAACCCAGGAGGAAGTGCAAAGGTATCTTAAAATGCTAAAACAAACAAGTCACTGGACCCTGAAGGCATTTACCCCCAGGTCATGAAGGAATTAAATACAGTGATAGACCCTTTACCTAATATTTAAAGATGCAAAACCTCTAATATCCAATCAGCATGGGTCAGAGGTCAGTTCTAAACTGATCCTGGGTAATGCTGGTAATGTGGTGTATTTGGATGGCTTTCTTGAAAGCAAAAAACATTACAGGTTGTGATTTTGGAGATGATGAGTTGATACAGATTGCTGGCTCTGAAGGAAATTTTTTCCCATGACATGGGGCAATTGGAATCAGCTTCATGGGGGTTTTGCCTTCCTCTGGATCAACATTGTAGGGTTATAGGTTGGACCAGTGTCTTCTTCTAACCTCATCTGCTATGTCAGAAGGTTACTGCATGAGACGGATCACTGATGCAGCCATTGATTATCTGAGTGGACATTTCCAGGCATTCCTTGTGTCAAGATTGAACCAGGAAGTAAAAACCCGCAGGTCGCTGGTAAGCATCAGAACAGGAGAGGTGGAAGATTGGTGAGGCAAGGTTTTTCTTTGTTTTGTTTTTTTATTTGTTTTTTTTTTTTTAAGAAGTCTGAGCCACTTGTCACCATTTTTTTCCTGTTGGAGAACTTCTTCAAGAAAATTCAACAAACATCTGTTGTGCAAAAACAACACAGGACACAGTTCTCTGCTTATACTAACAGAGAAATTCATTTTAGAGATTCAGACCTAATTATTTGGCAGTTCTAAACTAGGAAACTTCTTTATTACATGTTATCAATGTTTTTTTATTTGTTTTCTACGGTATAAACAATCAAATGCACTTTTACACTTACCAATGTGATAAAGTCCAATCCAATCGGTGGGATCTACTTCTTCTTTTATATCCCAGAAGATAATAAGTTCCTGAGAGTGCCCCAATACGTATTCATACATGCTTGCTGTCAAACTGGATCGACTGTCAGAAGTCACCAAGTCTGTGTCACTGTTGGCCCGCTGAAAGTTCAAGTTCTCTGCCATTGTGTTTTGAGATGCAAAACTTTGAAGATTCTCTGGGCTTAAAGTATATCGTAGCTGAGGGTTACGCCTTCGAACAAAAAGTAAATGATCCCGGGCAGAGCCGGCCATCATATATAACTATCCCTCAGAGACCTGCAAAGTCAAAACACAAATAAAAAATCAGCATTGTAAAGACTATAGTCATGTGAACTATCATTCTGTTAATGCAACACCGCAAAATAAGAGATAGGAACTACAGAATTCTATATTTAGATGTACGATTATAATCATTGAATATGTGAAAGAAAAACACAAAACACATCTCATTAATACAATCAAACTTTACTGCGTCATTTACCTGTTTATAGATATGCCACAAAGAGAATTTTCTAGGGCAAAGCTTACCTGCTATTTTATTCAGGGAAAATCTCAATAACAGCTTGGAGCTCATGCTCAAGGCTATATTAACCCTTTGTACAAATCATGGCGTGCACAGTGGAATGCCATAAAAATGAAGGTATTTTCCATACAATCAACAACTGAAGCCCATGAAACCCCTATGCACCTTCATAAAGGCTTCCAAGCTCACCCGGCTCTCCCATAGACCTATAGAAAGATGCTATTGTCAGGGCTCTGGAGTTGGTGAGCCAAACTTACGACTCCTATGCATCATGGAATGCATCTGGAGATCACTCTGAGTGTCATCTTACTGCATTCTGCTGCAAACTCGGCCCTACATCAGATGCACACTCAGTCGTGTGCATGGGGTCTAATATTCCCTCTGCCAGCAGATCAAGCTGCATCGCTAGGACTCTGTTTTTATGGTTATGATTTTTCTCTCTCTGCATGGTTCAATGTGTATCATTTTTGATTGTTTCCTTCTTGCTTATATGGCGTAGCTGTAAAATGTATATTTATTATGCACAATTGTTTTCTGTATGCCACAGAATGACTTATCACTTTTGCTATCTGTGAAAGCCTTTTGATCTTATCATGTCATAATATATGCGTGATGTTATTATGCTAATATAATATTTTTTATATATTTTTTGTTAAACTTAATAAAAACAGAGGACTTTGTCACTGACTCTACAGCACTGGCCATCGTATTCCCAGTAAATTAATACAGCTCACCCGCACTGCATAAAGACATTGTAAATTAGCAAGTGGTCTAAAAATTGTTACATACAGCCAAAGACTAAAAAGTTATTCTTTTAATTGGGCACCAACTGTCTGCAAGTAACTCAGATACATTAAAAGAAACAGAAGTGGGACGCATGTATTACACTAAAAATACAGACTAGAAAATGAAGCTTCCTTTACTTACGTAATAGCTCAACTACCTACAATGCATTCATTGCAGCAAATCACATTAGCCTTTACTACTCATGAGTGCCACCTAATGACGAGGAAGAGAAGTAAAGAGTATATCTAGTGTAAACAGGAACTGTTCAAGAGAGATTTCACTAAAACCTTATGTTTGTTAAAACACCATTATTTTCACAAAACAAATCCCAGACTTCCAACTACAGTATATTGAGTTCTATTAAAAGCTAGATGTTCTATCCTTCAATGATATCAACTATGAACTACATTTTCCAACATTATTTTATTTCTGTATAATTTACATATAATATACAGATGTAACAGATATAATCTGAAAATCAACAAATTTTTTGAAAATGCTACAGAAGGCAACAAAAAAAATGAAATGTCATGTTTTGTTATACACATGTTTATTTCCTTTGTGTGTATTGGAACAACACAAAAAGACAAATTGGGTATAATTTCACACAAAATTGTTGGCACCTGTTCAAACCTTTGGGTGAATAACTTTGTTTCAAGCATGTGATGCTTGTTCAAACTCACCTGTGGCAAGCAACGGGTGTGGCAATATAAAAATCATACCTGAATTTAGATAAAAAGGAGAGAAGTCAACATTTGAATGAAATGAAACGCTATGGCAGGAGAACCAGCAGGACCCCACCGCTGACACAGAGACATAAAAAAGCTAGACTGCCAAAATGTACATGAGGAAGCCAAAATCCTTCTGGGAAAACGTTTTGTGGATAGGGGAGACCAACAGAGAGCTTTTTGGTAAAGCACACCATTCTACTGTTTACCAAAAACGGAATTAGGTCTATAATGAAAAGGAAACAGTACCAACAGATATATATGGCAGAGGTTCAAAGATGTTTTGGGGTTGTTTTGCCAACTCTGGGACTGGGTGCCTTGACAGTGTGCAAGGCATCGTGAAATCTGAACATTACCAAAGGATTTTGGGTCACAATGTAGGACCTAGCGTTAGAAGTCTGGGTTTGCATACTAGGTCATGGGTCTTCCAGCAGGACAATGACACCAAACATACTTCAAAACGCACCCAGAAAAGAATAGAAAAGCGCTGGAGAGTTCTCAAGTGGCCAGCAATGGGTCCGGATCTAAATCCCATTTAACACCAGGAGAGATCTTAAAATTGCTGTTGGGAGAAGGCACCCTTCAAATATGAGAGACTTGGAGCAGTTTGCAAAAGAAGAGTGGTCCAAAATTCCAGTTGAGAGGTGTAAGAAGCTTGTTGTTGGTTAGAGGAAGCGATTGCTTTCAGTTATTTTTTTTCTCAAAGGGTGTGCAACCAAATATTAAGTTGAGGGTGCCAGTAATTTTGACCCGCCCATTTTTGGAGTTTTACGTGAAATTATATCATTTTTGGCATTTTTTCACTGTTTTTTTGTGTTGTTCCAATACACACAAAGGAAATAAACGTGCATAACAAAACATTTGTAACTGCAATAATTTTCTGGAAGAAATGCTTTATTTTCTGGAAAAATTTCAGGGGTGCCAACACTTACGGCCATGACTGTAAGTATTTTTACCCCATTGCTAGTTTTGGATGAAAAAACAAACTTCATAAAAACTCCACACTATGTACAAGGACTAATGAAGATAAGAATTATACTACATGGCTTAGAAATATACCAAATCAAATCATCTCAATTTTTATACAGAAAAAAGGTACAGCAATGCAATGTAACGTAATGTAATAAGACGCATTCCCCCCCCCCCCCACACACACACTATCCATTATAACTATTTGGGTTTGTTTAAATGAAATTCTGCCAGGAATAACAGTTAACAGCAAACAAATTGCTGAGAAATGCCCAAGTGAGCACAATATAGAAGATCCAGGGACAATGAACTGTACAGGGCAGATACATGCAGGTACCCACTACATTTTTTCATTTACCATGCGTGGATGAAATAGGAAAAGAGCAATCTGTGACCACAGTCAGTAAACTGCTTGCTGTCTGTGAATAATATCCCATCTGCAATCACACAAGCAGCCAGAAGCAGATACAAGTACACAAATTTTTTATTACATTGTAAGCTGTGAGCAGCTGCAGAATGTTCAGTTTCAGCAGTTTGCAGACTTGCAGTGGGGAGGCTGTGTGAAAAATCAGCCCCTCCCTGCATTCACTGCAAATTAGCTAGAAGCAGAGGCGTACAGTGCTGGCCAAAAGTATTGGCACCCCTGCAATTCTGTCAGATAATACTCAATTTCTTCCAGAAAATGATTGCAATCACAAATGCTTTGGTAATAATATCTTCATTTAATTTGTCTTCAATGGAAAACCACAAAAAGAATTGTCAAAAAGCCAAATTGGATATAATTCCACACCAAACATAAAAAAGGGGTGGACAAAAGTATTGGCACCCTTTGAAAAATCATGTGATGCTTCTCTTACCTGTGGCACATAACAGGTGGTGGCAATAACTAAATCACACTTGCAGCCAGTTGAAATGGATTAAAGTTGACTCAACCTCTGTCCTGTGTCCTTGTGTGTACCACATTCAGCATGGAGAAAAGAAAGAAGACCAAAGAACTGTCTGAGAACTTGAGAAGCAAAATTGTGAGGAAGCATGAGCAATCTCAAGGCTACAAGTCCATCTCCAAAGACCTGAATGTTCCTGTGTCTACCGTGCGCAGTGTCATCAAGAAGTTTAAAGCCCATGGCACTGTGGCTAACCTACCTAGATGTGGGCGGAAAAGAAAAATTGACGAGAGATTTCAACGAAAGATTGTGCGGATGGTGGCTAAAGAACCTCGACTAACATCCAAACAAGTTCTAGCTGCCCTGCAGTCTGAGGGTACAACAGTGTCAACCCGTACTATCCGTCGGCGTCTGAATGAAAAGGGACTCTATGGTAGGATACCCAGGAAGACCCCACTTCTGACCCAGAGACATAAAAAAGCCAGGCTGGAGTTTGCCAAAACTTACCTGAGAAAGCCAAAAACTTTTTGGAAGAATGTTCTCTGGTCAGATGAAACAAAAGTAGAGCTTTTTGGGAAAAGGCATCAACATAGAGTTTACAGGAAAAAAAAAAAAAAGAGGCCTTCAAAGAAAAGAACACGGTCCCTACAGTCAAACATGGCGGAGGTTCCCTGATGTTTTGGGGTTGCTTTGCTGCCTCTGGCACTGGACTTCTTGACCGTGTGCATGGCATTATGAAGTCTGAAGACTACCAACAAATTTTGCAGCATAATGTAGGGCCCAGTGTGAGAAAGCTGGGTCTCCCTCAGAGGTCATGGGTCTTCCAGCAGGACAATGACCCAAAACACACTTCAAAAAGCACTAGAAAATGCTTTGAGAGAAAGCACTGGAGACTTCTAAAGTGGCCAGCAATGAATCCAGACCTGAATCCCATAGAACACCTGTGGAGAGATCTCAAAATGGCAGTTTGGAGAAGGCACCCTTGAAATCTCAGGGACCTGGAGAAATTTGCCAAAGAAGAATGGTCTAAAATTCCAGCAGAGCATTGTAAGAAACTCATTGATGGTTACCGGAAGCGGTTGTTTGCAGTTATTTTGTCTAAAGGTTGTGCTACCAAGTCTTAGGTTGAGGGTGCCAATACTTTTGTCCGGCCCATTTTTGGAGTATTGTGTAAAATGATCAATGATT
Source organism: Leptodactylus fallax (assembly GCA_947044405.1). Lineage (NCBI taxonomy): Eukaryota > Metazoa > Chordata > Amphibia > Anura > Leptodactylidae > Leptodactylus > Leptodactylus fallax. Next base: position 2,507,608 of record CAMRHE010000241.1, on the reverse strand, counting down.
TGACTTTTTTTTTCATTCTCTTTTGTGTTTTTTTCATTGCAAGCAAAATAAATGAAGATATTATTACCAAAGCATTTGTGATTGCAATCATTTTCTGGAAGAAATTGAGTATTATCTGACAGAATTGCAGGGGTGCCAATACTTTTGGCCAGCACTGTAGTTAGCAGCAAGGGGGGATGGAAGGGGGTGCAGCGGCTCTGGGCCCATTCACTCTCACAGAAAGGTGAGTATAACTTTTATTTTCCCTTTTATAGGGCAGTTGTGGGCTTTTTAATAGTATAAGGGGTTGCTAGGGAGCATTACGAGTATAAGGGGGAATCATTCATATAAGGGGCCATTAGGGGGCATTATGAACATGGAAGGGTCATTTTAATAAGTGGAATGAATTATATAAGGGTTCATCATGAATAGAAGAGGGCATAATTTATATAAGGGGTCAGATGTATATATATCAGGGGGCATCAGGGACAAGAGGGGGAAAATAATTTAATTAATTGGTCCTTGGGTTTTATTAAAGTGGTTTTCCAGTTCATGTTTATTGATAATCTATCCCCAGGATGGATTATCAATAAGAGATCAGAGGACCCACACTGATCAGCTGTTTAAAAGGAACATGGCACCTGTTTACATTGTATACTTTGTTTTATAGTGACAGTGTGATGTACTTACAGCCTTGTTGCATAGAAGTGTATAAGATAAGGCTGTATTTAAGTTACATGGCTGCTATGAAATGAATGAATGATAGAATGTAAGCAGAGAAGGGGGTTACGGCACTTACACTAGTGCCATGGTCCCTTCAAACAGCTGATGAGCAGAGGTTCCAGGTGTTGGAACCCCACTGTTTTTTTTTTTTTTTTTAGAACCTGGAAACCCCCTTTAATTAGGAAACACATGGGGCATTATTAATCAGGAGCACTATATAAGGGGGCACACAAGGACATTATTAATTTGCACTCAGAGGTATAATTCAATATGAAGGGTTATCTGATATATTTTATACTTGGGTGTAGCAGCAGGATGGAGATTGAGGTGAGGACAATGTGGGTCAGGTGTCAAATAGCAAAACTTGTAATGGGATCTCACTCTATCATGACCACTTGAAAAGTGTATGATAATTTTGGTCTCCTTTACAAACAGGTATAGCGCACATAGTGATTTTACAGTACAGACTACACACACAGTAAGGTCACAGTACCTTACTGTGTATACCCTTGCTTTCAAAACAGCATCAATTCTTTTAGGTACAACTTGTGCACAGTTTTAAAGGAACTCAGCAGAGAGGATGTTCCAAAGATTTTGTACAATGAACCACAGATCTCTGTGAGTGTAGGCTTTTTCTGTCTTTCCTGTCCCTTCATGTAATCCCTTACATCTTTCCTTAAACATTTGCTCAGTACTTTGAGTCCACTTAGTATTGTGAGATCACATTCATTCACATTAGCAGTACAGTGGTAGTGTTTACACATAACTATGCTTGATTCCTAAGGCATACTCACAGTGGGTTAGCCACTGAGAAATAAACAATGGCTAACTTGCTGCAAAGTACAGTAGCAGTATAGGTGATGGGATTTAAACAAGTCCATTCACATACTAAAAATAAAATCTGTGTCCTGCATTGCAGATTTTGAACACGCAGCATGTCAATTACTGCTGCATGTACACAGCGGCTTTTAACCTTTGCAAGAAGATTGAAAACCACACCAACAGCTAAAGAGAAAAACAGCCATTTTCAGCTAGCTATCCAACACCAGACCCCACACTTGTTTTCTTAGCCTAAAAGGATTTTCCAGACAAGCATTTTTGATGACTTATCCTTAAAGGGGCAGTCCAGGATAAATTGATCTCTCTAATTGAAGTGAGTTAGTTAGGAAGGGTAGTAGTGGGCGGGCTATCTAGGGAAACAGGGAGGGGGTGTGAATGAGAAAGAGAAAGGGGGGAGTGAGAGAGGGAGGTGATGTGAGTCAGCTCTGAGTGGCCCAAGGAATCATGGTAGTTGTAGGAAAACAGAACAGGAAAATACCCATGTAAAAAAATGCAGAAGATGCCAGGAGCTCACAGAGAAGCCCAGAAAATCACTCAAAATGTATTTGAGTGCACTTATTCGCCTATTAATAGCACTAAAATAACTTTTTCGAAAAATTATTTTTTTTGCCCAGAAAACCCCTTTAAGAATAGGTTTTCAATATAAGATTGGTTGGGGTATGACTTCCAGCATCCCTACCAATAAGCTAAAATCAGTAGCTGCAATGCAGGAAGCAGACAGCTCTGTCCACCGCATAGTGGCAGTTAGTGATTACTGAAGCTCAGCCTTTATTGATTTGAAAGGGAGCTGTGTTGCAGTAATTACTAACTGCCACTATGCAGGGACAGAGCTGTCTGCTTCCAGCTCAGTGCACTGTGTATTGGCGGATTGTTAGGGCTGCTGGTGTCAGATCCCACTTAGCTACTATTGATGAGCCTTTCTTAAGGAGAGGTCTTCAAACATTTTTGCCTAGAATTCCCCTTTAATATACAATACAAGTTTAATCTGTCTCCATTTTTCATAATGAAGTCAATTGAGAAAAATAAACATCCTAAAATGGGATGAGACATGATGAGGTAAAAATGCCAAAAGGCTCTCAAAATAGTGACCTACTGCCAGAAAGCAGTACGTCACTACTGCTTTGTGTGCAGCCTCATACTTTACTTGATGTCTCTCAACTATCTAAAACACTTTCTATTAAACATTTATTGTATATACTTAGCTACTCATGGTTGCCAAGCTTTTTCTAGTGATGCTCTGCGTCTTCCAGCAAACTGTGCACTCTTATGCTGAGAATAATTCTTCCTCTACCATTCAGAATGGAGAAAATGCATGTAAACCTCATATGCCTGGGGCAGCATTAGTTATGGGTATTGGACGAGACATTTATAGAAAAGAAAAATTTTAAAGCATATGCATAAAGCAAAATACACAATGTAAAAAGTGTGTTATGGCCACATCTTAAATATATTTTCAGATTATTTCTGTGTAGATCAAGAGAGGCAAAATTCTATATTATTACTCTATATGTACATAGAACACTGAGCATGACTGCACGCAATAACAGAAACAAAGAAAGAAATGCTAAAAGCCTCAGTTGGTGTCATACACAGTCTTTAAGTGGCAGCTTTTACTGTGTTGTTTTGAGCCAGAAGTCAGAGGTGGATTCAAAAGGAATTGGAAATATAAGAAAGGACTCATACTTTTTCTTGCTCAATCAACTAAAGGCTTTAATCCTAAAAATTACATCAAAAATTGTAACAAAATAAATAAATAAATACACACTGTGTATGACAACAGCCTAAGGCTTTCTTCACACATCCATGTCATTTTTTCTGTCTTTGAAAAAAAGATCAATGAAAATCACAGTTGTGGAGTCGAAGTTGGGAAAAAAAATTAATAACTCTGTCTTCAAAACAAAATGATTAATTATATTATACAATTATTAATATTGCATAATTCATTAGATGCATAGTTTGATTCATAGATTGTAAGGGCCCTCTATCCCACTGTGCCAGTTGGTCACTGTTAGTATTGTATTTGTCTTGTATATTTTGTGTACCGTATGTAAACCCTCAAATGTAAAGCACCATGGAATTAATGGTGCTATATAAATAAGCAATAATAATAATGCATATTTACTATCATGTGAATTGAATCACTGGCTTTTTAATGAATTAGAGGACCTTTATTGCTTCTGACTGAAGATTCTTATCGGGCAGCCCTTGGCTCAAATTGTGGAGGGGTGCATGGTCAGAGTGGGGCAGACCACCAACCCACTAGATCAAGTCCAATTTTTATAATATAGTTGAACCGCGCACTCCAAGTAGTTATAATTCTTTATTGCTTCTGACTGACCAGCCATTTATGAAGAAATATCAGTCACAGCAGAAGACGGAGTTGGGCTGTTGAAAAACAGGAGTTTAAGTCGGTGGTTTGGACTACCGACTCCACAGACCTGGTGAAAAAGTATACCTTTAGTGTGCATTTTGTTTTATACTGATTCAGATTTCTAAAATAGCTGTGTGAAACTACCCTTAGGATATGTTCACATGTCAGTATTCTGTTCAATATTTTGCATCAGTATTTTTATGTCAAACACAGGTATGGAATCTACAAAGAGAAAGTACAACATAAAGAAATGTACCTCTTCTGTGTTTTTGACACTCTCCTGGTTTCGGCTTAAAGGGATTCTATCATTAGAAAATAGATTTTTCACTAACAGCATGTCAGAATAGCCTTTAGAAAGGCTATTCTTCGCCTACCTTTATTTTTCTGGTCCACGCCGTCGTTTTTGAGTTTTATCTTGTTTCTTCTTTATGTTAATTAGTCTTCAGAAAGCACAGGGGGCGTCCCCTGTGCTCAAAGCGAAGGCTCGTCATAGGATCCAGCGCCACCTCTCTCTTCTTGTGCAGACGTGTCTCCGCAACGTCAGCACCAGCAGATCGGGTCTTCGGGATCCAAATCCCACGCATGCTCAGGTGGCTCTGCCACTTCGCATCAAAATGGCAGACTAGACATGCACAGTCGGCTCTGTCCAACGCGAAGTGGCAGAGCCGTCTGAGCATGTGCATGATTTGGATCCCGGAGACACGATCTGCTGGGGCTGACGTTGCGGAGGCGCGTCAGCACAAGAAGAGAGAGGTGGCGCTGGATCCTATGATGATCCTTCCCTTTAAGCACAGGGGACACCCCCTGTGCTTTCTAAAGACTAATTAGCATAAAGAACAAACAAGATAAAACTCAAAATCGGTGGCGAGGAGTAGAAAAATAAAGGTAGGAGAAGAATATCCTTTCTAAAGGCTATTCCGACGTGCTGTTAGTGAAAAATCGATTTTCTAATGATAGAATCCCTTTAAAGGGGTTATGTTAAAAACTGATGACTTCTTAAGATAGTCCATCCATTTTACATCAGAGAAGAGTTCGACTGCAGGGGCGCCAGCAAATGAGCTGTTACCATATCGTGCAGTTCTGTTATTCTTTATATCTTAGGTATTGCACTGCTCACTCACTGTACTTTTAATGGGAGCAGTGATTGGTATTGCAGCAGTGTCCTCTGTTACTAAAAGTTACTAAAAGTACAGCGATTGAGCAGCCCAGCACTGAGCATATAAACAATGCCAAAACAGTGTGCTCCTGAAAAAAAGCTTATCTGCGGGTGTTCTTACAGTCTGATCCCTGTTGATCTAAAATTGAAGGCCTATTGATGCTTCTATCTCCTGTTATCAGTTCCTCTCCTGCCTGCTAAACCTCTCAATTCACTGAGAGATCTGTCAACACTGAAGACAGGCTGCACTTCATAGAAGTCTATGAAGGAGGGCAAGGAAGAGGAGTAATTGAGAAGCAGAGAGAAACAAGCATCGTAAAGCAGATTACTAGAAGATATCTCTCTCACCAGAGCTTTATTCACAACTGCTATAAAAAGTGCTAGAAATTTGAAACAATGTGTGTCGGAGCTCATTTTCCACTCATTGGGCTCCTCTTTCCCATAGATTACTATGTAACCTCTGTCTGTGAGCTCTAATACTCTTCACACTGGACAGATCTCTCTGTGAAATGAGTTTAGCAGGCAGGAAAAGAGACAGGATAAGAGAATGTTTCCCCTGATAAGATGTATAACAAAGTTTCTTACATTCTCCTTAACTATTCATTTACAAAAAAAATGGAAACAATAGATACTCTTTAAATGGAGTCTAAGGCCACCAAAATACCTTCAAAATCACTTATATGCTATTGTAGGAACTGTTAGTGAAATAGTGAATAAATCCTTTTTGTGCTAAAGAGCAATCTTGCTGCCAAGACAATTACCAGACACAGACGTCCTACCTCAGATAACAGCAAGATCTATTCCACAAGAACTACATTCACATCAATGCAGTTCAGTGCTGCGAAAAACGCTAGAAATGTGTTTCAAGCCTATATAATATTATATGTAGCTTCATGTATCTATGTGTTTCTCTATCCTCCTCCCCTCTCCCTAGCCTTTTATATAACCTGATCTGTCTGTGAGCTCTAACCAGTCTTCTCTGAAGACATATCTAGCAGTAAATTGAGCTATTTAGAAGGGAACAGGAAAAAGTCTGATAAGTGTAGAAAAGCACACTCTAGATAGATAGATAGATAGATAGATAGATAGATAGATAGATAAGCAATAATGTAAAACCAAAAGACAGGTGAAATTAAAAAAAAAAAACTGGGGATCTCAGCAACTCTGACAAAAGGCTAGGCTAGATGACATCTCCAAAACATAAGGTCTTATGGGGTGTTCTTGGAGTGGTTTGAACCTAGAAGCATTGAAGAGTGAAAGAAAGACAACATGTGAATTGGCAACAGGACAGGCTCATGGGTTCCCAAGGTTCATCGATATCTGTGAGGAGCATAGGTTAGGTTACTACGCAGCTAACTACTGCAGATCTGTAGATGTCATAACATGCTGTGCATCTCAATTTACTGCATATGGTGCTGTGTAGAAAAGTACCGCAATATTACGCAAGTAGCTTTAATATTGTGACTAAGCACTGTGAACAGACAGTACACTGACCCATTCATTCCAGTGGCCCCATGCATACAATTGTGAATTTACGGGTCTGTGTGGGTACCATTAACCCGGGCCAAAAAACTTAGCACAGGTTCTAGTCCTGTCCATTTTGCATTTGAGGCTCATTCACTGAAGTGTATGGTCTGTGGAAACCATGGATGGCACATGGATGCAATCTATGTGTTGGCCATTCTGTTTTTCATAGACAAATATAAGGACAACAGTATTAATATATTATTTCCTGTGTCTCTATATGACCTGCCTATTTTAGAAGGTTTTACTGTGATGATTCTGAAGTGAAAGATACTGCAAAGAGGTTTTAAAAAGGATTTCAGTGACTAAAATATTGATGACCTACACTTGGGATAGGTTGTCAATACCAGATTGGTGTGGGCACCCCCACCAGTCAGCTATATGAAGAGACTGCAGCGTTAAGTGTGGCCTCTTCACTGCTCACCAAGCACAGCCCTGCGCACAGTTGAGCTGATATTGCAGCTCAGGCCCATTCACTTGAATGGGACTGAGCTGCACACAGCCCATGTGACAAATCAACATGACACCATTGTCTTGTGAAGTGTAAGCTTTGCTCACTGGAGGGCTCGTAGCCGCTTCAATCAGCTGATCAGTGGAGGTCTGGGGTACGTCATCAATATTTAATTCCTAGAAAACCCCTTTTATTGTATGTCTATTTGCAGGATTCATTCACTATGTGCAGATATTCTTGCCCTACATTATTGTAAGTGTCTCCACGGCCAGACAATTAATTACATTTTGATGAACATGTAGAGGCTTAATTTCTCATGTCCATTAATCTTGTAACAAAGCCAAATTTCAGAATGTAATTCCATATAAGCAGCTTATTGCTATTAAGTATTTCTGAACAACATATGAGCGCATCCAAATGTAATATATAATTTTATTCATCCGCAATGATGGAAAAAAAAAATACTTGTCTGGTGTACACATATTTCAATCTAAATCTAATAGTTTTTCAGTGCTCTTCATGTATCTGGTAGTTTGAGTACTGTTACTGTAAACTCAGGAAAAAAGAGGACTTTCTTTTTACACAGTAGTAGAATTTTTTTTACTTACTCCAAAGTTTTATTTTCCAAAATTACAGAATAAAAAAAAGGGAAAAAAGCAAACCCAATGTAGAAAAGAATACAAACATGGGTTTGGAAGAAGCCATGTCAAATAAAGATGGCCTTTCACCACCTTCACCAAGTACAGCTCTTAGCATCATTTAATAGTTGCTGCTCCACTGAATCAATGCAGTAGGATTTTTCTCTCTAGCCTCCACCATTTCTGAGCAATAAGTGATGTTAGTTTTGATGCTTCATATGCTATTTAGGCTCCCTAATGTCAGGTTGGTGGTGTCTGGCAGGAGCAAACAAGGTGTGTGATTCTGAGCTCTGACAGTGCCCACCTCTGTCTGAAGCTCTAAATCACGCTCTCTTTCCTGCTCCTGCCTGACAGTAGAGAGCCTTAACAGCACGTCAGTCACGAAAACTGCAATAATTGCTCAGGAATGGTGGGGGCTAAAAATTCCAGTGGAGGAGTGCGTATTAACAGATGCTAAGAACTAGAGTTGGTGGAGGTGGTAAAAGGTCCTCTTTAACCAGGCCAACATTGGCTATCTGTTGGGCATGAAGGGTGCTCAAGAGCTTTTCCAATTGGTCATAGTGAGGATAAGCTGTAAAGAAATTATAACACAGAGTGTCTGCAACAGAAAAAGTGACCTGTTTCAGACAATAAACTTGACATATATAATAGTAATTGCTACAATGAAAAAAAAAAGGACGGAGGGGAGAACAAAACAGGAACAAACAGAAGGTGATTAAGGTAAAGTAAAATTAGCATAAGGAATAGTGAAAGAGAAAAAGAACAGGAGGAGTAGGGGACAGAGGAGAGTAGAGGAGGTTGTGGAGGGGATGAGGCCAACTGATCCTAAGGGTCCTGGTGTCCTGTTACTGGAGAAACACAAAAGAGAGTGGAAGCGAACCTATTGGAATAGGAGGGTATATTGGTGTACCAAACTATACCAAGATGGAGTTATAAGTAGGGAATAAGTGAAAGGTGAACCAATAAAACCAGGTAGTAGTGCCAGGCAACAGTGTAGCAAGATTTTTCCACTGAAGTTTGGGATATGACTCCCTCCATACACTGAGTTGATGTAACCTCTTCAAACCACTGCTTGAGAATAGGAGAGTCAGCAGATTTTCACCGTGTATTATTATTTTTATTATGCAATACCATCAGGATATGTGAATTTTGGCAGGTTCTGAATATGTCACTTTTGGGAGCACAAGGAGTTATTGGTGATCAAATAGATCAGAAGATAGTAAATTCAAAACCCTAGTGGGGTTAAAAACTATTTAATTTATTTTATTTTTGCTAAAGTAGAAAAACTAAAAAAAAAACAAAATAAAACAAACTATACAAAGTCAGTATCAATGTGATTGTATGGATTGTACAATAAATTGTACAGTGATCGGCGGAAATATACAGTATATTAGGGTGACAGTGTGTTCTATAGAAAAAATTTAAATTAGTTTTATTCAAAGTCTCACCCTCTAAAATAATGATATGCAATATCCTTTAAAAGATCGTTTCTTTTGGTTGTGTATAAAAGGTGGCTCAATGTCAGCCTTTGAACATGTAATAGCCGTTAAAATAGGATTTGGATAGTTTTAATATTGAGCAGCAATAAGGGCCCCACCGCTCCTTGAAACTCTCTCCAATCTAGATGAAAAAATCTAGAGAAGAAATAAAGGGGGCACTCACCCTGGCGTAAATTTTTTCATAAAAACATTTATTCCTTTTATTCAGTCCTAGATAAAAACATATCCATAGGATTAGATAGGGAGAGAGGAACTGCACATAGAATGGCTAGGCAACGTCCGTTTTGCACAGGGCGCGCTTTTTCAAGCCATCCAATCACAGGGTAAAGACATAATATATAGACATCTAAGAGGTGGACGTGAAGGAAAACTTCATACATACAGTGCTGGCCAAAAGTATTGGCACCCCTGCAATTCTGTCAGATAATACTCAATTTCTTACAGAAAATGATTGCAATCACAAATGCTTTGGTAATAATATCTTCATTTAATTTGTCGTCAATGGAAAACCACAAAAAGAATTGTCAAAAAGCTAAATTGGATATAATTCCACACCAAACATAAAAAAGGGGGTGGACAAAAGTATTGGCACCCTTTGAAAAATCATGTGATGCTTCTCTAATTTGTGTAATTAACAGCACCTGTTACTTACCTGTGGCACATAACAGGTGGGGGCAATAACTAAATCACACTTGCAGCCAGTTGAAATGGATTAAAGTTGACTCAACCTCTGTCCTGTGTCCTTGTGTGTACCACATTCAGCATGGAGAAAAGAAAGAAGACCAAAGAACTGTCTGAGGACTTGAGAAGCAAAATTGTGAGGAAGCATGAGCAATCTCAAGGCTACAAGTCCATCTCCAAAGACCTGAATGTTCCTGTGTCTACCGTGCGCAGTGTCATCAAGAAGTTTAAAGCCCATGGCACTGTGGCTAACCTCCCTAGATGTGGATGGAAAAGAAAAATTGACGAGAGATTTCAACGAAAGATTGTGCGGATGGTGGCTAAAGAACCTCGACTAACATCCAAACAAGTTCTAGCTGCCCTGCAGTCCGAGGGTACAACAGTGTCAACCCGTACTATCCGTCGGCGTCTGAATGAAAAGGGACTCTATGGTAGGATACCCAGGAAGACCCCACTTCTGACCCAGAGACATAAAAAAGCCAGGCTGGAGTTTGCCAAAACTTACCTGAGACAGCCAAAAACTTTTTGGAAGAATGTTCTCTGGTCAGATGAAACAAAAGTAGAGCTTTTTGGGAAAAGGCATCAACATAGAGTTTACAGGGGAAAAAAAGAGGCCTTCAAAGAAAAGAACACGGTCCCTACAGTCAAACATGGCAGAGGTTCCCTGATGTTTTGGGGGTGCTTTGCTGCCTCTGGCACTGGACTGCTTGACCGTGTGCATGGCATTATGAAGTCTGAAGACTACCAACAAATTTTGCAGCATAATGTAGGGCCCAGTGTGAGAAAGCTGGGTCTCCCTCAGAGGTCATGGGTCTTCCAGCAGGAAAATGACCAAAAACACACTTCAAAAAGCACTAGAAAATGGTTTGAGAGAAAGCACTGGAGACTTCTAAAGTGGCCAGCAATGAGTCCAGACCTGAATCCCATAGAACACCTGTGGAGAGATCTCAAAATGGCAGTTTGGAGAAGGCACCCTTCAAATCTCAGGGACCTGGAGAAATTTGCCAAAGAAGAATGGTCTAAAATTCCAGCAGAGCATTGTAAGAAACTCATTGATGGTTACCGGAAGCGGTTGTTTGCAGTTATTTTGTCTAAAGGTTGTGCTACCAAGTATTAGGCTGAGGGTGCCAATACTTTTGTCCGGCCCATTTTTGGAGTTTTGTGTAAAATGATCAATGATTTGACTTTTTTTTTCATTCTCTTTTGTGTTTTTTTCATTGCAAGCAAAATAAATGAAGATATTATTACCAAAGCATTTGTGATTGCAATCATTTTCTGGAAGAAATTGAGTATTATCTGACAGAATTGCAGGGGTGCCAATACTTTTGGCCAGCACTGTACACATTTCAAATGTAAGGGGAAAGGGAGGACCAGAAAGAGAACTGTGTAATCTTTTTACTATACTTGAGCGGACCAGAAGGGAAACCTCTTTTTCAAATGTATTTTTACCGCTCATATGAATGTATAAAATAGACCAGAGGAAAAAACTCCGGTCTATTATGTTTTAATTCATAATGTATATTTATATAACTAAATTATTATTTTATTCACTTATAATTTTATTTTTTTGAAATTATTATTTCTTTTAACTCTTTCATAAATGGACCTCAATATTAAAAATTCCCTGTCAAATGCAAGTTTTCAAAAGCAGCAGACACTCATTACGGTCATTCAGACCGAGGGGTCCCCAGGACGTTTGTTTTTATAATACATTTTGCTTCTTTTTGTAGAAGCATTCTTTTCCTATCCCCTCCATAACGGGGTATCGGGACCTGTTCAATTCCAGCAAAGGTCATACAATTAGCGTCACCTCCATGAGACTCACTGATATGAGAATTGATTTAAAATGCTCACGAAATCTCACATACATGTATCTGATCGTTTTCCCTATGTAAAAAAAAGACACAAGGGCAAAAAATAGGGTAAACCACAAAATTTGTTTTACATGTTATAAACTGAGAAACTATGTCTAACATCTCCAAAAGACAGTATATTTTTTCTACTATTATATTTGCAAAATGCACAATTATTGCATATAAAGTTACCTGCTGGTGCGCCTTTCCCCAGCCAAGTATCTACATGTTTGGAAAAACGGCTGGACACCAGCGAATCCTTTATTGTTTTACATTTTCTGAAAGTTATCAATGGCTTGTTTGATGCTTTAATGGCAAGGGTAGGATCTGCCTCAATAATACCCCAATTTTTATGTATGGCAGGCCGAATCTGATTAGCCATCGGGCTAAATCTAAATGAGAAATTAAATCTCTCATTGTTCTTAATTTTCATGCATTTCCAAAAGATGTTTTCTATCAATACTTTTAGCCCTATCATATGCCTTTTGTATAACTCTCATGGGATAATCTCTGGCTAATAGACGTTTTTTCAGATCTTCATTATTAATCCTCTTTAGTCTAATAAACTGTCCATAAGGGACAGAATTTTTTACATGCTGAGGATGGTAATTTTTATAGTGCAATAGGGCATTTGTAGCTGTAGGTTTTCGAAAAACTTCTGATGTTATACCTTTATCTGATTTTTTCACCAGCACATCAAGAAATTCAAGTTGACTATCGTTAATCTTTGAAGTGAATTTCATATTCATATCATTTATATTCAGATATTGGACAAACTCTGTGAACAGATCATCCATTCCAGACCAGAGTATAAATACATCGTCCATATATCTCCACGTACCTCCTGCCTACTGAGTGTCTGTTGCTAGGCTTACTTTGATGCCTACAGTTCACTAAGAGGTCAAACTTTAGCAAGGGTGCAGTGAAGAAACAAAGCAACAAACACTCAGAAGCCAGGAGGTACCAGAAGCGGGCAATTGGGCAATGAAACAAACAATTCTGCCTTGCAACAGGGACCACCAATCATAATTGGCCAAGTCGGTCATCCTAACTGGCTGCAGTTTTCTTTAAACCTGTTATGAAACCAGGCCTCATCCTTCCATAGCCTAAAAAACATTCCTGTTTTTTCATTTTCTTGAATACAGTTTTATAACATAATGTGTTCTTTATTTAAAAAATTGGTGTTTGTTGAAAGAAGAATCACTTTTACTACACTTGTATCAAGGGTGTAGTGAAGAAATCACAGGCTACTGCCCGCAAACATTTGAGGGCATTTTTTCAATCCTTATATGAGGAGACTCCAAAATGAAAACAACATACTCTGATAGAAGGAAATCTGCTCTTTCTAATGGTGCTAAAAGAACGAAGATTGAAGCTGTCCCACTGGAGATATAGTGCATCAAAAATAGCTAAAATTAGGCAAAAATGCTTTTTATACTTTGAACACTTATATTTTTTCAACCACTTGAAGGACTGTACTGCAAATTGGAAGGCCTCGTTACAGCCGTGTAATTTAGTAAACCTACCAAAAATTAACCTGAAAGGCCAACTAGTTTTGACACTACAGCAGCCTCAACATCGCTGTAAATTCATTTTTGCAGTTTTTTCAGCCTAAACCATCAAAAAGTAAGAGGACTAGGAACATGGGGTTTTGCCAGTTCATTAAGCCCTAAAAGTTGTGCAGGTTCTCCTTATATACCCCTTATACTACTAAAACTTCCATGTTTACAGCTTCTGGAAGTTGGCCCAAAATGTCATTTTTGCTCAGGTGACGTTTTGCAACCCTTTACTTGAGGTCCCCTAGAACCTCCAATTTTTAGTCTTTTGAACTAAACCAACATGTAACAGTGCTGCAGTCACAACCAACAAAGTACTTCGGTTCTGGGAAAAAGCGAGAATCCCGACAAGGCAACAATATCATGTGATCAGTAAGGTGAAGAGTCTGTTTGGTCAATGGAAGAGTCTCAAGAAGAATGGTAAACGGCAAACCAAAACCCAAGAATCCAAGGAGAAGGAATTTGTTAATAAACTTGACCAAAACCCAAGAATCCAAGGAGAAGGAATTTGTTAATAAACTTGAAGATTTGTTTGATGTCGCTCATGCTGATGCCATGAAACTTATAAAACTTCAGGAAGACTGTGACTTCTTGCTTGCTCAAAGAGAAAAAGGTTGTCGTGGAAACATGGGACCATTAGACAGAAAGATGCCAAGGTCAAGGAAAGAATATTTATGAGAGAATTACAGGCAGAGAAATGAAGAAAAAAGGAAACTGAGCAAGTTCAGCAGTCGACAGCATTGGCTTTCAGCAAACACCTGTGGTACCTCAGTGAGATTATGGTGGGTCTGGCTTTTTTTGACAGTGAGGTTCCAACCACAGAAAAGGTTGAGATGGTACTGGCTCTGCAGAAGGAAGGCAATGATGACTGCTCAACTCGCGTGCAGCTTGCCAGAGACCTTGTGTCACAAAAGAAGCTTCATCACTTCGTATCGTCCAACACATAAAAACTGTTCATTGCTCTGAAAATAAACCAAGATTTTCTTCATCAAGATCCTTGTCTGTGGCACACTAATGCAAGTTATATTGATGCATCCTCAAAAGTCGCTGGATTGAATGATTGTGAATGATGCCGCAGAATGCTCTATCGCACTCATGAGTACATTCAATTCGTGACTGAGAACTCAAGAAGACCAGAAACAGTTTATTCTCCAGTGTGTAGAGAAGCATCGCCATGACTATCCTGAACCAAATAAAGCGTGTTTCACAAAAAAAAAAAAAAAAAAAGTGAAACTGTAAAAGCGCTTTAAAACTTTTCACTTCATTTGCTGCAAGACATTCATTACAAATAATTGTTAGTTTTGTGATGATTGAGCCACCAGTAAACAATGTTGCAATGATACAAAATTCCTAGGGGTGAGACTTAAAAATCTGCACAAAATTTTTTGACTGTCACCCTAATATATATCTCGTATAAAGAGACAATACCTGATTTTTTTGTTTACTATTCATTCCCAGAGTTAATAAAAATTAATCCATATGTACCCTAAAATGATGCCATTAAACACTACTATTGTCCTACAAAAACAAGCTCTTTTACAGTCAATTGACTTAATAATTAAAAAAATTAAAGCTCTAACAAAAAAAAATATGGCTTGGCCTAAGACATACTGTTCACTAAGAGGTTAAATCAGATCTTTCTCTGTACCAACAGGAGACTAATTTATAACCCACTTCTTGCAACTCTGAACTAATGGAAGATTTGTGCACCAGGAGAAATATCTTTCATATCTGGTTTAGAGTAAAGCTGGCTTGTAATGAAAGCCCAATGTATATGTCAGTGGAATTTCATAGTTGTTTTTGTCTTACTGTGTGGGTCTTTCAACTGTCCAGGGGAATCCTTAATTGCAAGCAAACCAGAGCCCTAGGGAGGAGAGAAGAGTGTGAATTTTGTCAACTGATCATGGGCATTATCCCCCCTGGTGCCTTGGTCAAAGCTAACTGAGGTGTCATGGGAGAAGCCATTTTGGGGTGGATCGCCAGCCCTCAGAACAAGATCTGGGGTTGGTGATCTGTTGCCCTAACAGCCAGTAGTTTATTGAAGGCTCCCAGGCTTCAAATCCTGGGGTTCTAGACCTCTAGGGTGTCTAAGAATGACAGTAAAAAAGTTAAAAAGATAGAAAAAAAAAATTTAAAATGAAATTAAAATTCAAATCAATCCCCTTTCCCTAGAACATATATATACATTAAAAAGTAAAGTGAAACACATACACTTTAGGTATCCCTGTGTCTCCGAAAATGCCTGGTCTACAAAATATATTTTTCCCAAACACTGAACGCTGTAGCAGAAAAAAAAAAATCAAAAGAACCAAACCACTGTTTATTTGCTGTTTCGGCTCCCATAACAATTTGGACAAAAAGTGATCAAAGCATAAGACAATCCCCACATTTGTATAAATAAAGAGTACATCTGGCCCCACAATAAAAGACGACTGATGCATCCCAGTACATGAAAATATAAAAAATATCCAGGTGTCAGAATATGGTGACCCAATATATATTTTTTTTTTTTGGTCTTGTAGGTTTTTTACTTTCTTTTAACCCCCTCCTGACATCCGTCGTAATAGTCCTGCAGCACGGACGCCATAGCAACTGGGTCTGGCGCTAATGCCCTCGATCAGAATTCACTCTGATCACGGGCATTGCAGGACAGGATCCCCCCTTCCCTCAACAAAGTCAGAAAATAGTCTCCATTTTCTGTACCTTTACTGATGCAGGCTGACTCCCACACGGCAAGATCGCAGGAGCCGACCTGTTCTTCTGACAGCCGGGAGCCTTATGAAGGCTACTAGGTTTGTCATAGCATTATAGATAGTGAGGCTGGTCTATGACCAGCCTCACTAGCTATGTAGCGTATCTCCCATAGACCACAATACTGCTGTATTGCAGTGTACTGGACTTGCAATCAAATTATTGCAGGTTCAAGCCCCCTACAGTACATATAAAAGTAAAATATTACTGGGGAATACATACACATTAGGTATCCCTGTGTCCAAAAATGCCTGGTCTACAAACTTAGAAAAATATTTCTCCCATACGGAAAAAAAAAATCAAAAGTGCCCAACTGCCATTTTTTTCTCTGTTTCGCTTCTGATAAAAATTTGAATAAAAAGTGATCACAGCAATAGACATTCCCCAAAATGGTATAAAAAGTAAAAGTACACCTGGCCCCGCAATAAAAGATGCCCTATCCATCCCCGTACAGGGAAAAATAAGAAAGTTACTGGTGTCAGAATATGGCGACTTTAAGAAAAAGGGTTTTTTTTTGCAAAGTTTTGGATTTTTGTTAAGGGGTTAAGAAAGTTGCACAATTGCACTTTTTCTCCAATTCCACCCCCATTCTGATTTTTTTTCCAGCTTCCCAGTACATTGTACAGAATAATAAATGGCAGCATCATGAAAAACAATTTGTCCCACAAACATTAAGCCCTCATATGGCTTTGAGAACGGAAAAATAAAAAAGTTATGGGGTTTGGAAGGTGGGGAGTCAAAAACGAAAATCAAAAAATGTCACCGGCGGGAAGGGGTTAAAATTAAAAAAATAATAAAATATATATATATATATATATATATATATATATATATATAATAATAATGATGATGATAATATATTATATATATATATAAATTTGGCAATCCTGGAATTATACCCACCCATAGATTACAGATGACATGTCATTTTGGCTGCACAGTGAAGGCCGTAAAAACGCAGTTTTTCTCCGATTCCACCCCATTCTGAATTTTTTTCCAGCTTCCCAGTACATTGTACGAAATTTTAAATGGTACCACTACCAAGCATAATTTGTAATAAACATAAGAAAAAATATCCACACCAATATAAAATACATACAGTGCTGGCCAAAAGTATTGGCACCCCTGCAATTCTGTCAGATAATACTCAATTTCTTCCAGAAAATGATTGCAATCACAAATGCTTTGGTAATAATATCTTCATTTATTTTGCTTGCAATGAAAAAACACAAAAGAGAATGAAAAAAAAGTCAAATCATTGATCATTTTACACAAAACTCCAAAAATGGGCTGGACAAAAGTATTGGCACCCTCAGCCTAATACTTGGTAGCACAACCTTTAGACAAAATAACTGCGAACAGCCGCTTCCGGTAACCATCAATGAGTTTCTTACAATGCTCTGCTGGAATTTTAGACCATTCTTCTTTAGCAAATTTCTCCAGGTCCCTGAGATTTGAAGGGTGCCTTCTCCAAACTGCCATTTTGAGATCTCTCCACAGGTGTTCTATGGGATTCAGGTCTGGACTCATTGCTGGCCACTTTAGAAGTCTCCAGTGCTTTCTCTCAAACCATTTTCTAGTGCTTTTTGAAGTGTGTTTTGGGTCATTTTCCTGCTGGAAGACCCATGACCTCTGAGGGAGACCCAGCTTTCTCACACTGGGCCCTACATTATGCTGCAAAATGTGTTGGTAGTCTTCAGACTTCATAATGCCATGCACACGGTCAAGCTGTCCAGTGCCAGAGGCAGCAAAGCAACCCCAAAACATCAGGGAACCTCCGCCATGTTTGACTGTAGGGACTGTGTTCTTTTCTTTGAAGGCCTCTTTTTTTTTCCTGTAAACTCTATGTTGATGCCTTTTCCCAAAAAGCTCTACTTTTGTCTCATCTGACCAGAGAACATTCTTCCAAAAAGTTTTTGGCTTTCTCAGGTAAGTTTTGGCAAACTCCAGCCTGGCTTTTTTATGTCTCTGGGTCAGAAGTGGGGTCTTCCTGGGTATCCTACCATAGAGTCCCTTTTCATTCAGACGCCGACGGATAGTACGGGTTGACACTGTTGTACCCTCGGACTGCAGGGCAGCTAGAACTTGTTTGGATGTTAGTCGAGGTTCTTTAGCAACCATCCGCACAATCTTTCGTTGAAATCTCTCGTCAATTTTTCTTTTCCGTCCACATCTAGGGAGGTTAGCCACAGTGCCATGGGCTTTAAACTTCTTGATGACACTGCGCACGGTAGACACAGGAACATTCAGGTCTTTGGAGATGGACTTGTAGCCTTGAGATTGCTCATGCTTCCTCACAATTTTGCTTCTCAAGTCCTCAGACAGTTCTTTGGTCTTCTTTCTTTTCTCCATGCTGAATGTGGTACACACAAGGACACAGGACAGAGGTTGAGTCAACTTTAATCCATTTCAACTGGCTGCAAGTGTGATTTAGTTATTGCCACCACCTGTTATGTGCCACAGGTAAGTAACAGGTGCTGTTAATTACACAAATTAGAGAAGCATCACATGATTTTTCAAAGGGTGCCAATACTTTTGTCCATCCCCCTTTTTTATGTTTGGTGTGGAATTATATCCAATTTGGCTTTTTGACAATTCTTTTTGTGGTTTTCCATTGACGACAAATTAAATGAAGATATTATTACCAAAGCATTTGTGATTGCAATCATTTTCTGGAAGAAATTGAGTATTATCTGACAGAATTGCAGGGGTGCCAATACTTTTGGCCAGCACTGTAAATATTTATTAGTATCCAATAAAAGACACATACATGGACATTACAATAACATCACAAATATGTTAAGTCGAATAATGTACCAGTTATATCAGATAGATTACATGGCACCGTATATAAAGCATTAAAGTGTAAAAAAACAGATATCTATACAATAAAAATGTTAATAAATTTAGCATAAGGGTATATCAAAAAATAAAGTTCAAGAAACATAGTTCTTATCAAGAAAAACTTATTTAAAATACCCAAAATGCAAAACAAACACCTATAAACGCTAAGTATAGCAAAGAATAGGCCATAGAAAAAACATGATAAACTGGTTGTTACAAATAATTTTTAGCTACAGACCATGCGACCTCCCGACGCGCGTTTCGCCTACAACAAAAGGCTTCGACCTAGAAGCTGGCACAGTGATCAATTGATCTAGCTTCTCCACTGCCAAACATGATCTATTATCCATGGGCAGCCACACATGTCTCCTTAGAAACTTTTCATGTAATACAGGTGCATCTCAATAAATTAGAATATATTTGAAATGTTTATTTCTTTTAGTAATTCAATTAAAAAAATTACCTCCTATATTTTCCAGATTCTTTACACACAGCGTGTTCTATTTCAAGTGTTTTATTTCTGTAAATGTTGATTATGGATTACAGGTAATGAAAACCCAAATCTAAGAAAATTTGAATATTGTAAAAAAGTTCAGTATTGTAAATTCAGTGTGTCACCTGCCAAATTTTCCTAAGCCTTTAAATGGTCCCTCAGTCTGGTTCAGTAGGGCACACAATCATGGAAGACGCTGATTATGAACTGAATTACTGAAATGAATGAACGTTTCAAAAAATATTCTAATTTATTGAGATGCACCTGTAGGTGGATGTGCCAGTTCTCAGTTTTGGAATATACAGTCATATGAAAAAGTTTGGGCACCCCTATTAATCTTAATCATTTTTAGTTCTAAATATTTGGGTGTTTGCAACAGCCATTTCAATTTGATATATCTAATAACTGATGGACACAGTAATATTTCAGGATTGAAATGAGGTTTATTGTACTAACAGAAAATGTGCAATATGCATTAAACCAAAATTTGACCGGTGCAAAAATTTGGGTACCCTTATCATTTTATTGATTTGAATACTCCTAACTACTTTTTACTGACTTACTGAAGCACAAAATTGGTTTTGTAACCTCACTGAGCTTTGAACTTCATAGCCAGGTGTATCCAATCATGAGAAAAGGTATTTAAGGTGGCCAATTGCAAGTTGTTCTCCTATTTGAATCTCCTCTGAAGAGTGGCATCATGGGCTCCTCAAAACAACTCTCAAATGATCTGAAAACAAAGATTGTTCAACATAGTTGTTCAGGGGAAGGATACAAAAAGTTGTCTCAGAGATTTAACCTGTCAGTTTCCACTGTGAGGAACATAGTAAGGAAATGGAAGACCACAGGGACAATTCTTGTTAAGCCCAGAAGTGGCAGGCCAAGAAAAATATCAGAAAGGCAGAGAAGAAGAATGGTGAGAACAGTTAAGGACAATCCACAGACCACCTCCAAAGAGCTGCAACATCATCTTGCTGCAGATGGTGTCACTGTGCATCGGTCAACAATACAGCACACTTTGCACAAGGAGAAGCTGTATGGGAGAGTGATGCGAAAGAAGCCGTTTCTGAAAGCACGCCACAAACAGAGTCGCCTGAGGTATGCAAAAGCACATTTGGACAAGCCAGCTTCATTTTGGAAGAAGGTCCTGTGGACTGATGAAACAAAGATTGAGTTGTTTGGTCATACAAAAAGGCGTTATGCATGGCGTCCAAAAAACACAGCATTCCAAGAAAAACACTTGCTACCCACTGTAAAATTTGGTGGAGGTTCCATCATGCTTTGGGGCTGTGTGGCCAATGCCGGCACCGGGAATCTTGTTAAAGTTGAGGGTCGCATGGATTCAACTCAGTATCAGCAGATTCTTGAGAATAATGTACAAGAATCAGTGACGAATTTGAAGTTACGCCGGGGATGGATATTTCAGCAAGACAATGATCCAAAACACAGCTCCAAATCTACTCAGGCATTCATGCAGAGGAACAATTACAATGTTCTGGAATGGCCATCCCAGTCCCCAAACCTGAATATCATTGAACATCTATGGGATAATTTGAAGCGGGCTGTCCATGCTCGCCGACCATCAAACTTAACTGAACTGGAATTGTTTTGTAAAGAGGAATGGTCAAAAATACCTTCATCCAGGAACTGATTAAAAGCTACAGGAAGCGACTAGAGGCTGTTATTTTTGCAAAAGGAGGATCTACTAAATATTAATGTCACTTTTCTGTTGAGGTGCCCATACTTTTGCACCGGTCAAATTTTGGTTTAATGCATATTGCACATTTTCTGTTAGTACAATAAACCTCATTTCAATCCTGAAATATTACTGTGTCCATCAGTTATTAGATATATCAAATTGAAATGGCTGTTGCAAACACCCAAATATTTAGAACTAAAAATGATTAAGATTAATAGGGGTTGTGAACCGAGAGCAAGGCAGGTGGTTTGGACTCCGCAACCAGAAATGAACGCACACGCGGTAGTTCAAGAAAAGAATATATATTTATTATAAGTTAATAAAGGCTATTTGAAGGTAAAATGACAGGGATAAAGACAAGCAAAATATACAATATAGCATGAACAATTTCAAGGCAAATTCTGCAATGGTTTCTACTTTTACTCTGTCCACTTCTGCAGTATGGACACTGAATGAACAATATACTCAAAACTATCCCTAACTGACCCTGACATCACATTTGGGTGCACCCCCTTTTCCCCAGTGGTCCAGGTGGACCGCTTACAGTCCGTAGAAGCGCGCGGTGGGGCCCAAAGTCGGTCCTTTCTTTTATAGTGAAGTGTCCTCTCCTCACGGTTATCAGGATCTTGGGAGAAATGAAGTCCTCTTTAACAGACAGGAAAACCAACTGAATGCAATGTAATCCAACAGCAGATTCCACTCAGCACACTGACAGTCCTGCCGAATCCATACACTGAGCTGGGATGTAAACCGGGGTTTAGCAGGTGCTGTCCAGTACATCAACAGCACTGCGAGTCTCTATCTGTGGTATCCAAATACACAGTCACAATGTCAGTCTCACTGATCAGCCACTGAGCACAGTTCCTTTCACGTGGACTCACTAGTCCTGTTGTCTCTTTACACTCTGTTTGTCTCTGGACCAAGATACAGCTTAGCTGTACAGAAAAATCTCCACACCAGTTCAATACAACACTTGCCAAGATGGCTGCTGCTCTCTGTCTCGTCACTTCCTGCTTCTCTCCTCACACTCTGTCTGCAGAACAGGCAGGCTGACATAAAAGGGGGGGGGGGGTCTCACTCCAGCATCATGTCACAATTACAATGGCTGCTGTCTTAAAGGAACAGAATCACAGAAATACATTCAACATTAACAGTTTATACAGACAAATGAAGCTTAGGACAACATTGGCTGTCTCTTACAGGGTGCCCAAACTTTTTCATATGGCTGTAGATGTGATCATCAGTGGGAGACCCCTCTCTATGATGTCTCTCAATAAGTGTATATTAAACTATGGATACCTTTCTTCTGATTTTTTTTTTTTTATTTGCTTGCTTTCTAAATACAAAAATTTCTAAATCGGCTACAGTTCATTAAATATTTTCATTTTCTACCATTCTGCTGTTGCGGAGTCTTTGTAACTCCTTCGGCAAAATGGTTGCCATACTGAATATGATGATTCAACACTGTACTGCTCTCCCTCTCCCTACTATCAGTGTTACAGACCATAGACTGTAGACTGGAAGAAAACCACATAAAAGCCAGTATGCAGCGGAAGAGGGGTTAATCACATAGGCTGTATTCAAGTATAGGGTGCAATCACAGCACCGATGGCAAACACTGTAGAAGTGGAAGCACATGCTCCTCAGCATCAGTGTCTATCAGCAGAAGAGAGAAGCTCCATAAGCTGTAGTAAAAATCACTACGATAATAATACTGTACTGATACATGAGCACTAACAATCGAAGTAGAATCCTGAACACACAGGAATCACATCTAGCATGTACTAGGAAGGATATAAACCCACATGAGAAAAGTCTGAAACTAGATAGAAGTTAGAAATTGAATATCAGGGTATCTAAAAATGAATAAATGAATCAAGACTGAAGTCTGAGATAACCACTAACACAAAGTTATTTCCATGTAAAGGTATCCATAGTCTTTAAAGTTCATTAGAAAAACAATGAGATTGGTGAATGTTGGTCGCTTACGGCGGCTTGGGCTGCTCACCTGCACTGGAGAGCCTCAAAAAAAAAAAAAAAAAAAAAGACAATATTGGTGGGGGTTTCCATTCCACCTACATGCCCATGAAGATGGGAAATTCCTAAAAAGGGTGACTGTCACCAAAACAAAGCATATCAGCCCAGCCCCAAAGATAGATCGGTTAGGGTCATCTGAATCAAATGGTGTATTCCCCTTGTGAACTGGTGTCTCCAAAGCTGAGAAATCGCTGTTTTTATCAATATGCAAATTAGCTCTTTGGAGCAATGCGGGCATTGTTATTATTCCAAAGAGGTAAGTGGCAAAACTCTAATTTCTCCAAAGATCTCACTTGCATATTGAAAAAAAAAAAAAAAAAAAACGACAATATCTCAGAAACTGAGGCACGAATAACAATGGGTAAACACTGCTTGAAATAGGTGATCCTAACCTATGCATCTGTGGGGCTATGTTTTGTTGGGTTCTGATGAAAGACAACTTTTAAATTTGCCAATGATTGACTTGTTTGGTGGCCAGCACCACCATTGTTTCTAGATGACCCCCAAAGAAACTTATCCATCTGAACAGTTGTGGCTCAGTAGAAAAAACAGAAGAGTGCCCTGATAAAGCATCAAATTCACAAATACCCTGAACTCATTGCCCTGCAGGAAGAGGGCTGACAGATGCCCTCTTCCTGCAAGGCATCCCCTTGAGCCCTTTTACTTATATGCTCAACTTTTTTCTTGCATTGTTCTGCTTTATACTGACAGTTTTGCTGTATCGTTTTGTACCTGTGTTTTTGATGAAAATCTTTATAAAAATTAGTTTAAAAAAAAACAAAAAAAACAGACACGTAGTGGCAGAAACATTAGTGAGGTTTTTTAGACAGAAAGCAGACACACTTTTACTTAAAGTGCATTAAATTTTGGTCCAGAATCACATGATCTATAAAAGCAAATGAAGTTGTCTGAAAAGTTAGTGACCATTTAACGGTTTTTATTTTCTCATTGTAAATTTTTTGATTCTATTTTCTGTACAAGATTGTTAGTACTATTATCTTACTGGAGCTTCTATTTTGCTCAATTAACAACAATTTAGTGGTATGCTTTACATGTGTCTCAAGGCTATAGGCAGCAATAGGACAGATATATGGGGAATTTTCTAGACGTGTTCTATGCAGTATTGTCATTAATGGATGCAAAGATTGGTCAGTGGGGTTCTCTATAGGGATGTTATCTTCTATTGTAATTCTGTCTGTGATGTAAATCAGGAACTTATGCAAAGAAAACCCCTACAGAATACAGACAAGTAATAATATTGTAATATTACTTGTCTGGGGGCCATTATTACTTGCCTGGCATGCATTCACATGGTGCAGTTTGGATAAGGTTTTTGGTGAGGTTTTCTAAATTTACAAGTGAAACAAATTTATGTTCCAGCTGTAAATTTAAAAACTGTGGTAAAAAAAACACATCAAAATGATCTTTTGGTAAAAATTATTTGGTAGGGGTGCCCCGAGGAAGTTTTGTCTTGCCAGGTGTCCCTGGAGTCTGAAAAGATTGGGGAATACTGGTATAATGCTTTATCTTTGAGCACAATCTATAAACACCATGTAGTTTAGTCTAGTGATGGCTGCAGGAAGATAGCATTTTATCAATAAAGTATATGACAATTTGGAGGTCTGCATTAGAAACACTTAACGCATAACTAAACTTTTGGACAACTTTTGATTTTCTGGCAGTATGTGTGTCATTAATACATTTTGTAATATACTTTATTAACACATTTTGGATCCTTTCTGTGAAATCCTGCATTTTTCACTCTTTCCCTTGCTTTTGTATTGAGAGTTTTACCTGCCTCTCACTGAAAGTTACTGTGTACATGAGTACGGGACTGTGTAGTAGAGAAAATGAGGGGAGAGGAGGGTCACTTCAAAGTTATATCTCGGACATTATAAAACATACAAACTTCCTTTTTGTGTCTTGTGAAAGAAAAGAACTTAGTGTCACGCAAAAGAAGAGAATCTCCTCTTTTATGACACAAAAAGCAAGTTTGTACGTTTTATAATGTTTGAGATATAACTGTTTGAAGTGACCCTCCTTCATACTCCCGTACAAAGTAACATTCAGTGAAGGGCAGGAAAAGCTCTCAATACAGAACCAAGGGAAAGAATGAAAAAATGCAGGGTTTTACAGAAAGGATCCAAAATTTGTTAAAATATATTACAAACTTTATTAAGGATACAAATATCGCCAGAAATCAAAAGTTTAGTTACGCTTTAATCTCATATAAATCCATATATGAACATAATAATGGAGATGTTTGAAGAAATGGTGCTCAAAAGTAAACAATTACTTTAAGTTAGTGCATCATTGTGCCACTTGTTTTGTCCCCCATCGTCTTCATAATACCAGTGTGTTGCCGCCATTCACAGAAAAAATAACGTTTGTACTGCATACAGATTAGGTCCATAAGTCAAAGAGGTGGAGAGCTAGTGGAAGAAGTCAAGTTCTCCACACTCCAACCCAGTTCCTCCGCTGTGACTGACGTCCCTTCAGACCTTTGTAATATTAGCAATGACATCAGCAGGGCTGAGGGCCATCAATCACAGCAAAGAGGCTGGGTTGACAAAAATTCATTTTTCAAAAAAGGTTGGTTAGTGCTATTAATAGGTTAATAAATGGACCCAAATACCTTTATCAGTGTTTTGAGTGATTTCTGGCTTTCTCTGGGAGTTCCTGGCATCTTCTGCATTTGTTTACATGGGTAGCTTCCTGTTCTGATTTCCTACAACTACCATGATGCCTTGCTCCTGACTCCCTCCCCCTCCCTTTCTCACTCACACCCCCTCCCTGTTGTGAGGTCAGTATTGGTGACAGGGAAACAGAACGTCATCGGAAAGTGTGCCTGGGACGATCACATGAATGCCCCGGCAATCTAGGTAAACACAGCTTTTTGGTACAGTAATTTAGAAGGTACTTGGAGGGGGGAGGAGCTTAGATTAGAAAGATCGGTTTATCCCGGACAACCCCTTTAAGTTTCTAAGGACAGCAGCAGCAGACTGGTATTATAAAGACACTGAGGGTCAATACATAAAAAGCTATATATGAGGTAGTGATGGCGGTTTGGGGGGTGAAAAGGAAGTGACAGGTTCCCTTTCGGGTTCCACATGAGTTATGGGATGATACAAAGTTGTACAGTACTGTACCTTCGAAAGGCATTGGGACACTTTTTCCCTTTGACTGTGCTGTATTTTATTGTTTGAACAACAGTGGTTTTATGATTTTGTTGGCCACAAACTTGTAATCTTCAGATGAACTCTAAAAACACACAGGAAAATATTACATTATCTATCTTTTTCTACAAATGTGTTGTAAATTAAGTATAAATAAAGCAACAATTCATAAAGTTCTCTCATAACATATATTTAAAGAGGACCTTTCATGTATTCTAACATATGCCTTGTTACATATCGCTGCAAAGCTAATAATTTTGCTAGTATGCCCCACTGCAAAAGATATTGGTGCCGTTAGTTTTGCTAACAATATCACTGGTTATTGCTGGTCAGTGAGTAACGATGCCCCGCCTGCCCCCCCCCCCCCCGGTTCATAGTACAAGATTATAGAAAAGTATCATCACAGAGGAGTTCCACATCTCCCAGCGATGGCAAGGAGTTGTAAGGCAGGCCCCTCTGACAGTGCAGTCATATTGTTACTGAAACTAACAGCACCAATATCTCTTGCACCTGGGACAGATACCAGTAAAGCTGACAGTCATCTTTGCAGCGTTATGTAACATGGCGCATGTTAGAGGACATGAGAAATCAAAAATTTCAAAAATGGTGCAAAAAATAATTGGTTCATAAAGGAAACAGTAACACTTTTTCCAAGAATAATTTTGAAACATGATGCTTAACATATGTAGAAATACATAGAGTCAGGGATGGCCTCAGAAATGTGCAACCTGTGTGGTTGTACAAGGCTTATCAACCCTCCACTGTAGAGGAGGAGGGAAGTGCCACTCATGTCATTAAAAAGACTCTCTAATGCAGAGACAACATTATTTGTGCCCTTACCACTCTCCATAGATGGCAACTGTATTTCCCAGTCTGTGCTATAATGTCCCTTTTCTACACTTCCCAAGTAGCACGTGCAGGAGCCATCATCAGCTCTTAGGATCTATTCACACCAATCTTTGTCTGAACAGAACCTACAAAGAGTGTCCCTTTGTCATTCACTGGCAATATATAATCTTGCCACAAATCTGGCATTAAAGCAGAGTGGGCCCCTGAAAAAAAAAAAAAGTTTACTGTGTGTTACAGCCTAATAATGTATGCAACTGTACAACATGAAGTTGTCTATGTCCAGGAAACAATACCTGAGGTAGGGATGATACTGGATGGTGGGGAAGGAGATAATATCTGTGGGAGGGAAAAGAAATATACTTGAAGGGAAAGCTTGTTTTCTAAATGGGAGATTTTACCTATATTTTTTAGACTATAATGGTCATGTAGGAGATGGGGTGGAAGCATAGGGCGCCATCTAACTTAAAGTGTACCAACTTTTAATTGAATACAAGAAACATAACATATTGTAGGTATGTGAGCCAGAGGGCGCTGTTGAGCGACCCAGGCCCAGCCCTGAAAAGGCCTTCAGACACACCTTTGAGTGGGTGGTGTGTAACTCCAGAGGGGCTGGAGCATCCTGCAGGAAGCAGGAAGTAGTGGACCAGCTAGGACAGACAGAGAGGGTCTGTGCCAGAAGGGCTGGGTCCCACAGAGACTCTTTGCTAGAGCTGAGCAAGAGTCAGGCTAGTGAGGGGCTCTATAAGTGAGTTAGGGCCCTAACGGCGGCCTAGGTTTTGTTTGTTGTTTTGTTATGCTGCCCTTAAGCTGTAATAAAGCCACTTTATTTACACTTGGACCGTCTGAAAGCTATCTTTCCGGCGCCCAGTACCACGAACCACCGCTGTTGGGACCAGGAAAAGCCACCATTTGAGTCTAATTCCCCCAAGTTGTCACATATGGTGGAGAATCGCGCGCATAAAGAGATCCACGCAAGTCCTGGAAGACAAGTGGTTTGTGATTGCAGTACTGCAAAGTGTGCATTGTGGCCTACAGCTGGAAGAAATCTGTGATTTCAACTGAAGAAACCCAGGAGGGGTGAGTGAATTGCAACATAGCAATGTGTATAGAAGCTGGATATTGCAAACAGTCTATGTGAAAGGCTATGGTGCCATGTTGGTGTTTTCTGTGGAAGTCAGAAGAAAATGCTGGTTGTTGTAGTGCCACATAAGTTAACTGTTTGAATACATGTGACTGCAGAAGATAGCAAAAAGTTGCTGCCGGTTGAACCCCAAGGTTGCTGTGGAATATTGTGTAATCTTGTTAGTAAACCATGGGCAAGAAAAAGAGAATTTCAGCTTGTAAAAAAGCAGAGAAGTTATGCACAGGTGTATTAGTGCAGCAGTCTGAATGCAGAGATACAAAACCCGGAGCAGATCATGTGGAATGCAAGTAAAGATAATGTGTTGCATGAGAGTGACTCAGTCTTTCTAAAGCACCTCTGTTCTATGAAAGAATATGTCCCTGCTGACTGTATGACTATGTCTCATAGGGGAGTGCATGAAAGCACCAAAGATGAAAATATTATGGTGCAGCAGCTTCAAGATGAGATTAAAACCATCAGGTTCGTTTATGAAGATGAAATATCTGATTGGAAATGGCAACTTGAGGTATCAGAAAAAGAGAACCTTAAGTTAAAGAAAGAGCTTGAAACTGTAAAGAGTTCATATCCTAGTCATTGTGAAAATGTGGTACTGGGTTTGCCTGGATTGGACTGTGTCACTGAGAAGGAGTTTGCTGATATGAAATGTGCTCTAGCTAATAAAGTTGTACAGAGTGTAGAGCAAAAGTAAGTGCTTGAGAAGCAATTGCAGGATTTAAAGGAGCAGCATGTCCAAGACTCCATTGCCAAAGAGTGTATCATTGAAAAATTAAGAGATGACCTTGAAACTGCTAAACGTGAGAGAAGTAAAGTTTTGCAGTGTCAGTCAGAATGTCTGGATGACCAAATGAGGAAGTGTGAAAAACTTTCGGCTGCAATAATTAATAAAGAAAATGAAATTGCAGAGCTGAGGAAGCATGTCTCTGACCAAGAGAGTGATTTAGAATCTGCAGTGCAGACATTGCAGTCAGAGCAAAACTTGCATGCACTAAAGCAGGTTCGCCTAAATAGTGAAATCCATGAATGGCGGAGCAGAGCTGGAGTTCTGGAACAAAGAGAAAGGGAACTCAAAGCTAGAATATGCAGCCTGGAGAGGGCGCTGTCAAGATCTTGTGAAGATAAAGAGAAATTGTCTGTTTTGGTGCAAAATAAAGACAAAGATTTGATGGAAATGTCGTCTGTCCATGCTCAGAAAGTGCAAGCCTTACAGGAGAGTCATAAAAAAGTAGAGACTCAACTTCAAGAGCTGCAACTACAAGTCACAGAAGGGGACAGGTTTCAAGCAGAACTGCTAGACAAGGCAAACAGACTACAGGTGGAATTGGATAATGTCACAGGGCTTCTTTCTCAAGCAGACAGCAAGTTTATCAAACTTTCCAAAGCTTTTTCTACACTAGAATCTCAGCTTCAGGACACTCAGGAACTTTTGCAAGAAGGAACCCGTCAGAAGCTTGACCTTAGTACAAAACTAAAACAAATGGAAGATGAGAAAAATGGTTTCCTTGAGCAACTAGAGGAAGAGGAGATTTGACAAAGCAGATTTCAACACTGCAGGCTCAGGCGACTGATATGAAGAAAAAAATGGAGGATAGTATTGGGTCCTTGGACTCTCTTGAAGAACTAAAGGAAAAGTTGCAAAAGGAGCTAGAAGCTACAAATCAACGGTTTGAGGAGAAGGTTGCTGCTTATGACAAACTTGAGAAGATGAAAATTAGACTACAGCAGGAACTAGAAGATGTAGGTGTAGATCGTGATCATCAACATCGGATGGTGTCAAATTTGGAAAGGAAGCAGGAAAAGTTTGATCAGCTGCTGGGTGAAGAGAAGACTCTGTCTGCTAGATATGCAGAAGAACGTGACCGTGCTGAAGCAGAGGCTTGTAGGAAAAAGACCAAAGCTCTTGCCTTGGCTCGCTCCGTAGAAGAGGCCCTTGAATTGAAGGCTGAGTTAGAGAGGCTCAACAAGCAACTGCGCACTGAAATGGAGGATTTGGTTAGCTCCAAGGATGAAGTTGAGAAAAACCTGGAATCTGTGCAGATATTGTATGAGAACAAAGCTAATGCTTATGAGATGCTGGAAAAGGCCAAGAGAGAATTGGACCTCCAGACAGAAGACATGAGGATTCAGTTTGAAGGAAACCTGTCTAATTTATCTGCTGAGATTGTAGATCTAAAAATGCTTGTTGCTAAATTAAAGGTACAAGTGGACAAGCAGGAGGAAATCAAGAAACAGCTGGAGTTTCAGATGGATTAAGTGAAGCGTGAATCAGAAATAAAGTTGGAAGAGCGCACTTCTCAGATTGAACAGTTAAAAACCGAAGTGGAATCTAAAAAAGAAGAATTGGATCGATTGCAGCAGTCTTTATCCAATACTGAACAGTCGGCATCTGCACTATCTTCAAAGCTGGCAGCGCTAGAAGATGAGAGAGACTCGCTGCAGAGCCTGTTAACCTCTAAAGAATCAGAGCTGTTATCCCTGAAAAATGTGATTCAAGAAATAGTCTTTATTCAACCAAGAGCAAGATAAAGAGAGCCACTGAGATACGGGACTTGAATGAAAGACTTGACAAAACGTCTGCAGATGACCAGAAGCTTTATCAGAAGATGTTGGAGCGTCAGTTCAACATAGTTCAGGGAACAGTGAGGGAAGCAGAAAATATTATCCAGGATGCTGACCTGACAAATGGTAGAAGAACACTGCAGAATATCCTAAAATCAGGAGGCATAGTGGATAAAGAGATGGCATCTACATATGCTGCCATAGAAGATGTCAGGAAGATCTGCAAGTTGCAATGGTAAAAACTGAGATGGAGGCTGTGCAGAAAAATGTGGCAGTGAAGAAAGTTCTGGAACTGGAATCAGAGATTTGTGTGCTACAGAAGGCGTTAGAATTGGGGAAAGCTGCCAGCATAGAGGCAGAGAAAGCAGAGACATTAAGTCAGACAGACATGAGTGACCTGTCCACTAATGTTGATACCAATGATCAGATTAAACCACGTGATTCGGTAAAACGTCAAGTAGATGGTATAGTTCTCCAGGAAGATGCTGCTAAAGGTGGACTTCCTGCAAAATGTGAGGAGGCCAAAGAAGGTCCAACAGAAGAAGAAACTGCGTTTGGTCACACACTGCCTGTGACAGAGTGGGTCCAGCCTCAAACCAATGAGGTCCAAAGCCTAGAGGACTGTGAGATGGTAAATAAGGTGAAGGGTCATCAAAAGTGTGGAACAAGAGTCCGTAAGAAGACTGACCACGCATATGTTGTCCCAACAGCTAAAGTGTCTGAACCCATTGTGGATAAAGGTGTTGCTGTGCCTGTCTCTAGCCAAATGATTGGTGGACAAATGGTGACTAATGACTCCATGTTGTCTGTGAAGGGGGAGTCAGGAATTAATACAGTCAACCCAAAAAGAAGAGAAGAGGCAGAAGTTGTTTTACCGCCTGATGCTAATAGCAACAAGAAGAGGCTGAGATACAATGTTACTATGTCCCTAACTAATGG
The DNA here is from genome assembly GCA_947044405.1 of Leptodactylus fallax. Classification (NCBI taxonomy): domain Eukaryota; kingdom Metazoa; phylum Chordata; class Amphibia; order Anura; family Leptodactylidae; genus Leptodactylus; species Leptodactylus fallax. The sequence goes on along the minus strand of CAMRHE010000241.1, from coordinate 2,475,849 downwards.
AAGTAACCGTGGTAGAGGTTCTAATGCAGAGACTGAGCAGCCGTCATTTGCATGCAGAAGTAAGAGATGGTTACATGTCACCAATGATGTGACAGTGGTTAAATACATACCAGAAAATGTAGTTCAGCGTGAGCTATTTTGTGAGGGTGTACTGTGTGGCCCCTGTGCAGAAGGAGAAGATATTACGGTACAGAGCTTGTGTATCTCAAACAAAGAGGAGAGCAAGCGGCCTATGTCTCCTAAACTTCTAAGCCTTGATGATGATGGCAAAGTTTGCTTTGAGATGAAGGTTACAGAAAAGGTACCCGTGAAATATTCATACTCTAAAGACATTGATGTGCAGGAAGTACGTGTTAGTTGGTCTCTGAGCTACTGTGGATTCGTGATGGGTGAAGATGAGGATTCTTGCGGCTATTCACTGGAGGAATCAAAGTCGTGCAATGGGAGGTCTGAAGACTGTGCTGAGAGCTGTGATGGAAGTGATGTGATCCCCTGTATAGCGAATTGTGGAGGTGATGGAGTAGAGCTTGCCTTTACGCAGAATGGCCAGGATCTTGGCATAGCGTTTAAAGTGAGGAGAAGACGGAAGACTCGACTGACTGGAACTTGGAGGTTGAGACCACCAGATGGTGACATCTGGAGAGACACTGGACAAATGTATAGCATTGAAGAGGGACGGCAACATATGTCTTGTCCCATTGTAACTCACCCCATGGGTAGTGAGCTGAGGGGGAGGGTATGGCAGGGTAACTCCAGAGGGGCTGGAGCATCCTGCAGGAAGCAGGAAGTAGTGGACCAGCTAGGACAGACAGAGAGGGTCTGTGCCAGTAGGTCTGGGTCCCACAGAGACTCTTTGCTAGAGCTGAGCAAGAGTCAGGCTAGTGAGGGGCTCTATAAGTGAGTTAGGGCCCTAACGGCGGCCTAGGTTTTGTTTGTTGTTTTGTTATGTTGCCCTTAAGCTGTAATAAAGCCACTTTATTTACACTTGGACCGTCTGAAAGCTATCTTTCCGGCGCCCAGTACCACGAACCACCGCTGTTGGGACCAGGAAAAGCCACCATTTGAGTCTAATTCCCCCAAGTTGTCACAATATTAATAAATAAACAAAATATAAAAGAAATACCAAACAAAGAAACTATTTTAGGGGGCGTTTACACTACTGTTGGATGTACATTCTGATAAGGTCCGTTAAAAAAAAACAAAAACAAAAAAACACAAAAAGCACTTTTGCTAACGTTAATTATCATTTTGTAGCGCATGCTAGCATCGGACACTACTAACGGAAGTGTGAATGCCCCCTTAGATCGTTGCCTCTGTGCTCCGAGCACACCACCGTCATCACCAGTATTCCGCCTCCTCCTGCTTTGTTACACGCCCCTTCTTTGCTAAGGCATCCTCCTCTTCTTAGTCTTCACTGCGTCACCAGCAGCAATCTTCCGATGCGCGATGCAAATCCGAGCCTAGTGTACAGCGCATGCGAAGACTAAAAAGAGGAGGATGCCTTAGCAAAGAATGGACGTGTAACAAAGCAGTAGGAGGCAGAATACTGGGGATGACGTTGGTGTGCTCGGAATACAGGGGGAACGCCCTCTGTGCTCCATGCACAGCATTTGCATATAAGAAAAAAGTGTTTTTTTCAAAAAACACAGTTGAAGAGATGAAGAAAGGTAGGGCTAGAATAGTCTTTCTAAAAGCTATTCCAACATGTTGTTAGTGAAATTTGTTTAAATCAAATGATAGACTCCTTTTAAGGTAATCCATTCAGCAGTCACGAGCAGAACTTCATGTTTTCCATTCAGACAAGTTTATTTTCAAACTGGCATGGGGTGGGGAGCAAAGAAAGTTTTACTGAAGCTGCCTCTCCAGTGTCAAGTTATTAGCAGCTGCTAGTTTTTTGGGCCACATATTACAAAGAAAGTAAAATCAATGGCTAACTTTCAACAAAAAATCTTTTTGAATCACTAAATTAATAATATTAGCAGTGTAATCAGTGTGGCTACTTGATATGACAATGAGATGTTTAAATGGCCATAACAAAAATTCCAAAAATAATGAATATTTCATTTTTACCACTCTGCCTCACTGACACATTTTCTGTTGTGCAGAGATATTTCAGCAATTATCTCATTATCATCACAGGTAGTATTACAATGGAAGGTAAAACCTTCAAATAGATTACACACGATTCACCATTCACAAAAGGTGAAGGACATGAGCTCACCTTCTCCCCTTCCCAGTGCAGTGACCACTACATTAATCAAAGAGCATGCACATAATACTCTGCTATAGAAATCAATGAGCCATCTCCAGGGTGCATATACAGAACTTTGAATGGTGTTAACAATAGCTAAAAAAAAAAAAAAAAAAAAAAACGGTTGTCCTGGTTTCATAAGAAAACAGAATTAAAAAAAAAAAAAAAATCTACAGTCAGAAAACAGATTAGGAAAAAAAAGTAAGTATAGGTATTTTATTTCAAATGGTAAAAAATCCTGAAAAACCTGAAAGGACCCCAACACCAGATGCTGGGAGAGCGCAAGAGGTAAGACTGCAGTCACAATAGCATTTGGTGACCATTTGGGGACTACGTCCCCTTTTCCGCTTAAAATATGTAGAGAAAAGTCCTGCAAGCAGTTCCCATTATAGTCTATACGATCCTCGGTAACCGTTTTTTAAGCAGATGGGGTTTACGTTCTTAGGTGTTTAGCACTAGTTCTTCCCACTTTTCACATTGAAATGAACATATTTATGAGATACTCAAAGGAGGTAACTATAATAATGTGGGAATTGGAGCATCCTTCTTACACATACTGACTGCCTATGGTATTTCAAGGCTATCAACTATTCTCTGTTCTAAAGAAATGAGAGGGCAAAAAAGTACAGACAGTACTGTAGATATTACACAGGTTGACTCATAACCTATGTTGAAGGAACTATTTTTTTTTTTTTGCATCATCACAAATTCTGTTGGAAAAACTATGGGTGGGGAACATAATGACTTCCTTATCCCAAAATGTCAGATTTCCTGCCAGACTGATTCAAAAGATAAATCAGTGTGAATACAAACAGCAAATCTGCAGCTGGGGAAATCCTCAAATAAATACTCAGTTTTGGTGGACAGAAGGGACACTATAGTTTAAACATTAGAGGGTACTTGGACAAATAACATATTTTTCGGACTATAAGACGCACTTTTTTCCCCCCAAATTTGAGAGGAAAATGGGGAGTGTATCTTATAGTCCAAAATACATCGTCCCAGTCCTGCCGCTGCCGTCTTCCTGCAGCGGGGCTTCCTGCGGCGACAGGAGTGGGACGATGCTGCAGGCCATGGACGTGAGGACAGGGTGTCCCGTCCCGGCGGCGTGAACCCTCCCCGGCATCTGCCGTGCTATTACAACGGATGCCGGGTCTGTAAAGACAATGGCGGCCGCTCTGCTGCAGAGCGGTCGCCATAGCTATCGGGTCCACAGTAATGTATAGTGGAGACCCGGAGCTAATGCCCCCAATCAGAGTCCACTCTGATCGTGGGCATTACTACCTGTAAGACCCCCCCCCCCCCAAACTGCCCCCGGGCCGGTGGCTACCTTGTTTGTTGCAGGCTGGCTCCTGCGCGGCAAGATCGCAGGAGCCGACCTGTTCCTGTGACAGCCGGGAGCTCCCAGGCCTGTCATAGGAATATTACTACTGAGGCTGGTCTATAACCAACCTCAATAGTAATGTACAGAATATCAACAGTATTGCAGTCTATGGGACTTGCAATCAAATGATTGCATGTTCAAGCCCCCTGGGGGGGGGGGGGGCTAATAAAATAGTTAAAAGAATAAAATAAAATTTATATATATAAAAAATAAAAAGTTCTAAATTACCCCCTTTCCCTAGAATACATATAAAAGTAGAAAATTACCAAGAAACACATAAACACATAAAATCTGAAAATACCCGGTCTACAAACTTAAACACAATGCCTGGTCTACAAAATATTTTTCCCGTAGGGTGAACGTCGTAGCGGGAAAAAGAATCAAAAGTGCCAAACTGCCATTTTTTCTCTGTTTCACCTCTGATTGATCAAAGCAATAGACATTCCCCAAAATGGTATAACTAAAAAGTACACCTGATCCCGCAAAAAAAAGATGCCCTATGCCTCCCCGTACAGCTGCAGGGCCATCTGTCAGTGTGGCCTTGCAGCTGTTGCAAAACTACAACTCCCATATATTAAATATTTTAACACATTTTTGCTTCAAAATTTTTTTCCTATTTTCCTCTTCTAAAACCTAGGTGCGTCTTATGGTCCAATGCGTCTTATAGTTCGAAAAATACGGTATATCTGAAACATTAGCCCTTGGAAGATTGCTTCGAAAGTGAAACAGTTTGTGTAAAAGCACAACTTCCTTCCTATGAAAGAGTGCTATGCCAGTTAGCATTGTATTAACCTAGAATAAAATCAGGGATCACATTTTATTCTGAATCTGAGACAAGTGATTAAGTAGTCTGCAAAATAAACACAATATAACATGAAATATATTTATACTGTCAACCTGTTATAAAAACAAAAAAAATAAATGTCAAAAGCAGAATAATACGGTGGAACATCACATTTACGTTCACAGTTATGCTGAAAAATGACAAGCATAATGGGAACTTCATTACTGTCAAGCACAACGTAAAACTAGGAAACAATAAACCACAGGATGGAAAAAAGACTGCAGGAGGTAGAACGACAAAGCCACAGGAGGGAAACAATGAAACCACAGGACTAAAATGAACAAATAAACCAAAAGGTTACAGGTTATTTCAGGGCTACAGGAAAAGGAGTTGGAGCCTAACCGATGGGAAACTAAAATAGGTATAGAGAAAGACAAGGATGCAGATCAAGAGCCATTGGGGTCTATCTGAATGTATACAAAGCGCAATATCACCACAAATCATGCCGAAATAATTATAGAAATTATCTAGAATTTATAGCTGAAAGCCAAACTGAGGTTAACCCTTTCAGGACCAAGCGTCATTGATGCCCCAACGCTCAGGCCAAATTTAGCCCTTTGGTATGCATTGCTTTACACTGCAATATCTTTTTAATGGCTTTGCATATCTCAACTATCTTGACCATGTTTTTTTCAGGACACATAAGGATTAAAATAAGTAGTATTATTTGTTAACCAAGTTTAAATTTTTTTTTTTTGCTAGAAGTGGAAGAATATTATAAAATGTGAAAAAAAATGTAAATTTTGCTTCTTTTACCTAAAACACGATAGTTTTTATATATACTATTGCATATAAACATATTAAAATTATATTTTCTAGTTCTTCTGATCACAGGCCTACACATTTATATAGTTTTTCAACAAAAAAAAATTGGTCTTCTATGCCTTTATATCCAGCATGGCTTATTTTCTGGACCCCTGGTCCATGTGTAAAATTAACCAGTAGTTTAGTATAGTAGATGGCTGTAAACTGCTGGTGTTATCTCTAGCTAGGCTCCCTGCTGAGACAGAGCAAACATCCAGGAAGTAGTTGATGGTGGGGGCTAGTAGTATAATGCTGTGTTAGCCATAGAAAGTAGTGAAAGAGTGAAGAAATCAGGCGATACCTTTTAGAGGCTAACTGAGTATATTTGATGGTAAGCTTTCGAGAGTACTAGCTCTCTTCTTCAGACCTGGTGTAATACTAGAAACTGAAAATTCACAGACTTTTTATACACAAAAGACATGAACCTTCAAAGGATCTTAGAATCTTTAAAAATAACAAAATGCAATATAAGTAGAGAAGTAGAATAAGGAAACTTGTGGGGCGTGACGATTGGATCAGTAATTCTTGCTGTTATCTGTCTGCTATCAGGTGGTGATCTGTGACCCTCACAGTTCATACACAGTGTGACATGAAACTCACATGAATATTAAGTCAAAATTGCAGAGTTTGAAATTTTTGCATTAACTTATATTCCCATTTCTTTCTCTTCCCTCTGCGTCTTAAAATGTCCCATTAAAATCACAACCCGCAAATCTTCAATAGAGTGGTCTTCTTCGGAGAAATGTGCAGCCACTGGGAGATCTGTTCTGCTGTTATTAATGGTGAATCTGTGTGAGTTCATGCGCTGACTGAGTCTCTGCCCTGTTTCCCCCACATAGAGGCCTGTGGTGGGACATTGCACACACATTATGAGATACACCACATTGGAAGACCTGCAGGAAAATGTCCCTCTAATTCTGTGTACCTGTTGTGACTGTGGGACAGGTACACTCCATGCAGTACTTTTTTTTTCCTCTGCCGATTTTAGACTGAATCTGCGGCGGAGACTCCTAGACTCCAACGCAGGTGTGAACTTAGCCTTAGATGGGAAACCCCCTTTTAATCTTTTAGCATTTTTATGATAGGATGAATAAATGTTCATTTTTGGGGAATCTCTGTGGTGGGACATTGCACACACATTATGAGATACACCACATTGGAAGACCTGCAGGAAAATGTCCCCCTAATTCTGTGCACCTGTTGTGACTGTGGGACAGGTTTACTGTCAGCGGTGTGGATGTGCCTGCAGATCCAGCACCTGTTTTGCAGGCAAAGTGAGGTGCCATTTTCAGTTGGGCCCTGATGGTGGGGGCTGCCAGAGGAGCAAGTTATGCTAAGCACAGTGTGAATGCAAAAGCAGTTTAAACTTTACTATGATCACTATAAAGGGTTAAATTTTGTTGATAAAAGTGATGATAAAAGTCCTAAAAGCTTCCCTTATCACAGTGTATCTCCATCACAGTAACTTCAGTATGGAGATGCCGGCACATATCACTATTGCAGGAGCAGCTGTAAATCACAGGTGTTTGACGTTAATTAACGTGACTGTAGCACCAGGTATCAGATAAAGCGATGTAAATAGCCACATTAGCGACATCTAGGAGTTAAGTCATACAAACAAGCTCTTAAATCTTCAAGGACAGGTTAACTCCTGATAAACGATCTGTCAACTCTCCAGTCCATTTTAGTAAATACCGGTGTTCTCCATGATAGTTCTGTAGCATATTTTCCTAGAACAATGCATTGTGTCATCCCTGTATTATTCCTCTAATAAATGTCTTAATTAATAGATACCTACATACTATGACACAAACCAGGCCATGCTGACAGTGCCAGTTTGTATATGGACACACTTATCTGAAAAGGAGGATGATAACACCCAGTTGTCAATTTTTTTTTTTTTCATGAATGCTTAGGAGGAATACCAGGGAATTGCACAATGCAGAGTTTTAAGGAAAGATGCTCCAGGATGGTTATTTCACAAGAAATACATGTATTTACTACAACAGACACATCAGGAGTGATGGCAGGTGGTCTTTAAAGAGGACCTTTCACGTCCTCACGTATATGCTGTTTTACATACCGCTAGAAAGCAGACAGCGCGCGGAATTCAGCACGCTGTCTGCTTTCCCATTATGTGGCCCAGGGCTGGAGCTATCGGTCCCGTTAGTTCTCTGCCCCATCGTCAGAATGGCGTTTCTGACAGTCTAGCTGCGCTGTGAGGAACACCCTCCTTGACAGTATTCCTCCATAGCACTGTACTGGGAGGCGTTCCTCACAGCTCAGCTTCATCACTTGGCGGTAAGGAACACCCCCTCTGACTGGACTTTTCTCTCCACATTTTTCAAGCTGAATGGGGAACGGAATTCCTGAGCAGAGATCAGGCGCATGTGTGAACTTAGCCTTAGAGGTCTTATGCAAAACAACAAAGGTGGCCCTTCAGCTTTTTAGAGCACTGATTTTGCCGCTCAGACCCCTACCATTTCATGCCTTTGCCACCCTGTGCAGTGAGAGTTGATCCTCTCACTGCTATAACATCACCCATCCAACTTGAGCAGCAACTGAAAGAGACAAATGTAAAATGTGCTGCAGCCATAATGGGACAGGACACCGTTGTTAATGTCCGTTGCTGTCTTCCGTCATAGGATGACAGCAACGGACATTAAACTGTTGCAGTGAATAGACACAAACTGATTCTGTGTCTGTTCCCATTGACACTAATGTAAACAACATGACAAATGCTAGCTTCCATCATGATTGTTTACTTTTGTCAAGACCGCATACCTATATTGGGAGAATAGGTACATAATGAAAAAAAACCTGGAGTGCTTCTTTAAGACCAGGCTGCTAGCACTGTAGATGTACAACACCTGGCATCGAGGCGTTTACAGTAAATAGCAACTAACATTCATGCCTGAAAATAGAACATTTTATTAATATATATAAAATACAAAAATTAGGCAGCAAAAAACTCTGAATTGTTGGGTATACAACATAAAAAAAAGCACAGACAGGTACTGAAAAAATGAACTAATCAAAGAAGCCATAAGTAGAGTGTAACAGAGTGGCTACTACAATATACTGTAGTACACAATTATTTCAGTATATTCTATTAGCTATCCAACATTTGTATGTTGAAATTCCTGTCAACAAAAAAAAAAAAATAATAATAACATATTTGATATCATCGCATCTGTAAATGTCTAATCTATTAAACTATCACATTAGTTGTCCTGTACAGTGAACATAAGAAAAAACAAGATTCCCAAGGTCATAACTGTTTTTTTTTTGGTCATCTCTCCTTCTAGAAAAAAAAAACTGAATAAAAAAAAAAAAAAATCTAAAAAATAATCTGTACCCCAAAATAGTACAAAAAAAACTTACAGCTCACTCTGCAAAAAACAAACCCTCGTATAGCTACATCAACAGATAAATAAAAAAAGTTATACTTGTCAGAATAAGACAATGAGGCAAAATAATTTTTTTCAAAGTGGTTTTTATTTTTTAAAAGACAACTTGTGAATGTTGTCTTGTTACCACACAGTGAACAATATAAAAAATGACATGGAAGCAACAATGGCAGAATTCCAACCCTACAGTACTTTCTATGTCTCAAATATTTTTCTTCCATTTCACAATATTGAAGATATTATATGGTATGTTGAATGGTACCATTAAAAAATAGAGCTTGTCCCACAAAAAAAAACAAAAAAAATTGCTATGTTGAAAAAATAATAAATTTAAGCTTTTAGAAGGCAAGGAGGGAAAACAAGAAATGAAGAAATTAAAATTGGCTTGGACGTTAAGGGGTTAATAAGATAGTTATACCACTAAATGTCAGTGTGTGTGTGTGTCTGTCTACTAGCCAAATTTGTTAATATATACATATATAAAAAACACATACAACACATTTTACACCCTAAAATGATAATATGTCTTTCATAGGGCAGTTATTATCCGTTCCAAGAATCAAGGTTAAGTCATGTGTTAGAGTCTCTGTCCCATTTCCTCTTTTAAATCATGCATGTATTTCTACTGCCTATACTGAATCATTTATAAGTGAATATCAAGATTAGACATTCAGACCAAAGAGAAACATTAAAGAGCTTCTATACCCGGCACAGTGCTATTATTCTCTAGTTGCAGTAGGAAACCTACATGATGTATATTAATATACAAATATTAGATATTTCTACAAGACAGACAGATAGATAGATAGATAGATAGATAGATAGATAGATAGATAGATAGAGCGGTAGTATGTGTAACCAGGCACCAAGGCTTCCAAGGCGAGAGATACAACTACTGGACACAACTGCAAAAGGACTCATATAACCAAGCAACAGACCATAGCCTAATGTGGACAATGAAGTAAACAATTCACCAAAAGATAACAATTCTGGGGCATCTACTCTTATAACTTTGTGTTTTGATGGCCTTATAGTGAAGTACATATAGCAGCTATGAGGGCCTTTCTTTTAAGCCCCTGTCTTCCACATTTAACCTACAGTCATGCTAAAGGGGTCAGTCATGTGATGATAATGGGAGCAGCCTCTGATTGTTTTTACCACTTGCATGCCAAGATCACCATTAATCGCTGCATCAAAGGTTGGGTTACGAGTTATTATCTCCAATCTCAGTCATTGTCTTGTAAGGCCACCTGCTATTTACACCACCAGTCCTTAAAGAAGCAGTCCAGCAAAAACACTTTAGATCATTTTTTTGACTTTCATGTAGCAGATCTGTTTAACAAGTGCAAATAGATGCAAAAACAGACACAAACAGATGGCCATCTTTTTATATAGAGACCAATGTAATAAAAAATGGATCCATTTCTATCCGTTTTTGGACAAACACAAAATTATGGTATACTACGTTTTTTTTTCTCTGTCCAAAAAAAAAAACAAAACAAAAAAAGACAGATATGGGTCTTTTTTTTTTTTTTTTTTTAAACATTGATCGCTATATGAATGGATGGCCATCGGTTTGTGTGCAATTTTTGCCTCTGTTAAAGGGATTTTATCATTAGATTTAGGCAAATTTGCCTAACGACATATTGGAAAGCCTTTAGAAAGGCTATTCTATCCTTATCTTTCTTTAGCTTTTATCGTCGTTTTTGAAATAAATACTTTATTGTTATATGCTAATTCTGTGCACAGAGGACAGGGGGCGTTCCCCCTGTTCTCCGAGCACAGCACCATCATATCCACTATTCCGCCTCCTCTTGCTGATGCACGCCCCTTCATGTGAAGAGATCCTTATTTTCTTATTCTTTGCTGCGTAGGAAGCAGCACTTCTCTCTACAGCGCATGCGCTGGATTTGCATGCGCTGTAGTGAGAAGTTCTGCTTCCTACACAGTGAAAAATAAGAAGAGAAGGCTATACCGACATGTCGTTAGGCAAATTTGCCTAAATCTAATGATAGAATCCCTTTAAATAGATCTGCTAAACAGATGAAAAACACATAATCTGAATGGAGCCTTAGACTGTTATGTCTACCTGACAGGGAAGGAATCGTTTTTTCTATACTCTCTCAAATACGCTCGATGACACACACACACAAAAAAAAAAAAACAACACACAGATGGATTGCTGCAAAACTCAGCCTGTAGCTATGCATTAGGTAAACATGTAAATCATTATAGGCATGGTCTGATTAGACACTGGGTCTTGTCACAGGATGTAAAAGTTCTTCCAACCCTGTCTTATAAAAAGGCTCTCAGAGGTTATGGTAGGGGTAGGGTAATTTTGGGTATTAAATTGCGAACTGCTAAACATATATTTACTATAAACTCAAAAACAATTTTCCCAGTTGACTGACTTTGAGCGGGGTGCATCATTGGGTTGAGAGAAGCAGAATGGTCATTTCAACGAATTACACAACATCTAGTCTGTTCTGCTCCCAGCACTTCTTAACAGCTAGAACAGTGGTTACGGCAAGCTATGCAAATATGGCGGACAGGCTCTGGGCGGCCCAGACAGACCACCAATAGAAAGGAATCTGTGGAAGCATGAGCAGCTCCCATAGTTTCCTTGTCCACCAACCACACAAAAGTGTCACCTTCATCACACACCTCTATCTCTACCCAGACCATTTCCATGTGTTTAGCAGGAGAAAATTTGGTGTCACATCGGCCATTACATGTCCTCCCATTGACAGCCAGCCACTGTTGCCTTCATCTGAAATGGTTTCATGAATGAGAAACCAGGACTGCTATGGACTGGAATCGTACCATCTCTAGTTACAAATCTGGGGTCATTTTTGGGATTTGACAATGTCAGGTTCGAGTATGGATGCCTCATGTTGTTCAATCCTGCCTTTGATTTGGAGTAACACACTGACTCAGTTGTTAGGACCAGAGCCGGCACCTCTGCAGTAGCGCTGTGAGATGCCACTCCGGTCCTCATGCGTGCCAGCGCGTTCGTTCCTCAAGGGGTTAACTGTCCTGCACTCCCAATCCTATATCTTTGCACTTCCGGCGCTCCGGCCCCGCTGGCTGTTCAGTGTTTCTAGGTGTTAGCTCCATACTCTGTGTTCTTTTACCGTTTGGCTGTTCTGACCTCCTGCTCCTGTTTCCTGACCTACGTTCTCTGCCTGCCGATTCTGTACCTTCGTTCCCTCATGTTGTGACCACCGCTTGCCTCCTAGACCTCCTCTCCTTGATCTCCGATTTTGCTACTGAGTGACCTCCTGATACCGACCTGGCTTGCTGACTACTCTCTCGTCTGACTTCCTTGTACTGTACTGCACTATCTCCTCTTGTCGACTTGGACCCTAAGACTACAATTATTGGTCCTCTGCCACCTCCTGGAAAATACCTGCTATCACATCTTCCCCTGCTCCTGGATTTCCAACAGCCTCTACACTTGCTCAGGTGAGTGGTTTTCAGATTTCTGGGTCTGCTGTGATTTGTGGTGCGCCGTGCATCCCGCGCCCCCTGGGGGGGCTACGATTCTAGCCGAAAGAAGCAGCCAAGTCTATCTCCACCATCAGGAGCTCTAGTGAAAACTTCTGGAGGCTGGTTTTCAGCCCGCACGGGGATCGCTGAACGTTCGGCGCTGTTTATCATAGTGTGCAGGGGTGTCTGGTTTTCTGGGACTAATTATCTGTCTTGTACTTCATTAGGTTCATAACACTCAACTTCTGGTGTCATGATCTGAGGAGCCATCGCCTACAACAGTCAGTCACTCCTAGTCATGATATGAGGGGCACTAACAGCTCAGCAATATGTGCAGGACATCCCGGGATCACATTTGTTGCCTTTCATGATAGGGAATCCAACTGGCATTTTTCAACAGGATAATGTTTGTCCACATAGAGAAAGAGTTTTCCAGGAATGTCTCTGAAAGCACTTCCTTGGCCTGCCTAGTCGCCAGATTTATTCCCAATCAAGCATTTATGGGACCAACTGGTACGCCAACTTCCAAAAACCTACAGGCCAAGCTGCGAAATCTGTGGGGAAATGTGCAGCAGAATACTATATAGAACCTGTATGTCTTCATACCCAACCGTGTCTAATCTTGTATTCAGACTAGAGGCAGTCCCATATTGAGGTTCAACTGTGCAATTTTCTCCAATAAATATATTATAATCACTTACATATATCATCATTACATTCACACATAGAAAGTTTAATGTGATTCCAACCAACAACTCTTTCTTGGTGCATTATTTTTTTTTTTTTTGTCAATGAGAGTAAATGTAATATACTACATTTATTTATGTGATCTCCATCATAGCTGTGTGACAGGAACTGTCTGCTTAGCAGCAGCTACTGACAGGTGTTTGCATCTCCCTAGTGTAGAACATTCTCTCACAGAGGTACGAAGAACATGGACTTTTAAAGTAAGCATTAATTCCTGTAGCTTTTATCAGGTCACACTGAGATCACATGATGTAACTGAAAAGAAAACTTCAGATTAAAAGGAATAACTAATTATATATTGGGAGAATAGGTACATAATGAAAAAAACCTGGAGTGCTTCTTTAAGAACAGGCTTCTAGCACTGTAGATGTACAACACCTGGCATCGAGCAGTTTACAGTAAATAGCAACTAACATTCTTGCCTGAAAATTTTATTAATATGTATATGAGTAGTTTTAGCATCTATTCCACTAGTCGTGATGGCAGACATCTACTGCATGCAGCATGATTCTGTCCAGCTAGGGCCAACAGACTAGTGCAAAACACTCACAAAAATGTCATGAGTTGTGTCTTGCTCAGGCATTAAAGTACCCTTATCTTGATGTCGGGACCAGTCTTGGGTGGAGACGAAGTTTACTGACTCCAACTCCAGCTTCAAAATAAAATGCTAAATTATTTTTTTTATTATAGTATATAAATGTGTAATATAATTGTATAATTATATTATACAATTATTAATATTGCAAATAATTAATTAGATGCAGAATATCTAATCACTGACTTTTGAATGAAACAGTGGAGCTTTACTGCTGTTGACTGACCTTGGCTCCCAACCATTTATGAAGGAGTCAGAGAAGGCGTCTGAATCGGGCTGTGGAAAAATAGAGGAGTTGGAGTTGGTGTCTGGCCTACCGACTCCACAGCCCTGACCTTATCAAGACCAGATCACACGTGACAGATTATTAGTTTTACTATATGTTATGGATACCTGTCATCTTTTTTGAGAAGGCCATCCCAGTAGAAGACCACTTTTCAATGCAATTTTGGATGGTGTCTCAAAAAGGTTTCACTGTAAATGTTGACACGGCCTAAAACATGTAGAAGTTGTCTTATAGCTTTACCTGTACAGTCCTATACTGTATGCCTAGCCTATATAAGAGCAGCAGTTTGTAACATACAGGCTCTGCTAGTTTTTAGTCATTGCACCCTTCTGCTCCTGATCATGAGTTCCATGTTTAGACAAGAATTTCAATGAAAAAGGTAGGTGGTTGCTGAATATCATTTAGAAGCCGCTTGCCAAAAATCAGAAAATAGAAATGGCTGAATGAACTCAGCTACAAAAAGGGTTTTCTAGCCTCAGTCCTCCGTGTTTCCTACTACGGCTTTAATATAATTTATGCAGAACTGTCAATGGCTTCATGTAAAAAAAAAAAAAAAAAAAAAAAAAGGTCAGATGGACTATATTATTATATATGTATATAGCTTCAGGTATAATGAAAGCCTCATGAACTATAACTTTGTATGCAATATTTTGTCCCCAAATAATTGTAATTATTTCAATATTGCCAATGCAAGTAATTATAATTATTATAATAGTGTCACTTATTATGCTTATGAATAACTGCATATATATTTTGGGGCAAAATACTTATTATATTTCAGAATAATTATAAGCTACATACACGGACTGTGTCTATTGGCTGGAATCTTATTGCACTCTCATGGCAGTACTTCTTTTTTTTTCTTAACATTCTGTAATTGAAGCTCCATACACAGTAAGTAGGGTCCATTTGAATTTAGCTAAAAAGATTACCTCATGACCGAGAGCTAGCAAATGATCATCCCATAGCTCACGTTACCATCTAGTACAGCTGACTTATCCAGTGTAAAAAGGTATCTTTATTAAAGGGGTTGTCCAGTTTCAGACAAATATTGGGTGACAAATGTCATTGCTGGCATTGTGAAAAGTTGTACAATTTTCAAATATATTTTCTGTAACAATTTCCTTTAGTTTTCTAGATCTCTGCTTACTGTCATTCTGCTTTTACTTGAACTAGATAAAAATCAGTCCATGGTCACGTGATGGACACACAGGTGCACAGCTTGTTACAGTCATTGCATAGTAATCACACATCTGTGCACCTGTGTGTCCATTACACGACCATAGACTGTCCATCATACAGGTAGTAACAAACGGAGTAGACGAGGAAACTTACTAGTTCAGCAGTAATGCCTAATAAAAAAATATAGTGATATTAATAGTGTATCAATATGCAGCATGTTATATATTCCACATAGAAAAGTCGCAAATTGTCTTCTATCGTGGAGTCTTTAGAAAATACACGTGCTTATGGATTTGCCAGTCAAATCCTAAACACACCCTAAAGTAACTATATTATTCTCCCAGAACTCCATATTTGATACCTAATCTATTATTAAAAAATCATCAAAAATCTAGTATAGCGTGCTTACAGCAGCTTGTTCATATACAACCTGAAAGTGTAGATAACAATTAACATCCTTTAGCAAAACAATTAACCTGAAGGCCATGTGCACATGTACTAGATGTATTATGCAACATAATGGACAGACTGAAAGCACCAGCAAATTATAGAGGATTTTACCCCTTATATGACAATTTGTTAAATCCAGATCAAAGGTTGCACCAAGCCTGTGCTGCAGCATACAAATGCTCCCAGGTAGGGAGCAGTATCATGGTATTGTGCTGCTCAATAATGGGTGTCACACATACAGTATCAAGTTTTTTTTTTATTCTATTGGATTTGTACAGATTCAGGCGGAAAATAACTCCTCATGAAATTAGGGCTACAATAAGGGCCCAAATATTGTATATTCACTGTATTATGAATTTATACAACTCTGGCGTTGTACAAACATACTGTACCTCTCAACAGTCCTGGATTCAGAAGGGCAATCACATATTTTGGGTGCCCTTCTGGGCAGCGGAAGAAATGTCTCAGCTCAAACGCTACCTGCATCCTCCAAACACAGGTAAAGTTAAGTGCAATGGTAAAAAAGGCAGCAATCCACTCCCTGCTTCATCATTCAACCCATATCAGATCTGCTGCTCCCAAGCCGCCAGCAGCAGAGACCAGAGTGGACTTCCGGGAAATGAGGTAAAGTATTACTTTATTTTGCATTTTCCAGTGGGGGCCACAATGAGGGGGCACTATTTATACTGTGTGGGGCCACAAGGGGGAAGTCTTAACTATATGGGGGCATTATACTGTGTCAAGGTCACTAAAGAGGCATTATACTGGGGAGCAGCACAAAAGGTGGGCTTGAGCGGGCCAAATGTGGCATGGGCTTAAACGCATGACTTATGATACTTAAATTTGCTGTGCTGTAGGTTGTGTCCCTCTTTCAGTCCTCTGAAAATTGAGAGGCATGTGTAAGAAGGCATAATATGTCAAGTGCATGAGGTCTAAGGCATGACTAACCTCTGTATGATAAAAATCCAGAAAATGGACATAATCTTTGTTTCCTGATTCTGATAGTTATCCATAGAATTGAATAAAGGCTTGAAATATACATATATAAATTTAGAATATACAGTATGAAGCCACTTATGAGATTGCTCTCCCAGACCACATCAATGAATCATCTACAGTCAGGTTCTGGTTCATCTGCAGTTTTATATCCCCTAGTGATTCCCTGGTAACACTTAAGTATCTGATAGGCGGATGTGGTACTAAACTGCCTAGTCAATTGGCTTTCTCCTTTTATTTATTTTCACCTGACACAACCTCATTGATTCCATCTATGAAATAATTTTGGAAGCTCTTTAGAAACCTACAGAAAAGGCTTTATTTTGGAGTTAGATATCCCCCATTAAAGTATCAGTTCTAAATGAGACTCACATCGAGACTCATAAGGACAGATAGACTGATTCGCTGTCCAGATATAAGACACTGGGAGGAATTCCTACACCAGTCTTAATCTATTCTCTCACTGGTGCAGGATGCAACAAAAATTATTAAAGGGGCTCTGACCTCTTTATAATTCTGGCACGTCATGGGAGTTCCCGCGTACCAGAACTGAAGTCTATGCCAGTCAAGGATTGGCATAGATTTCAAGAATAACTCAGGCCACTCTTCTTTTGTGAGTTATAGTAAATTTGAAGAGCCAAGGCATTCCCAGCCCATCTTGTTCCTTGCTTTTTTTTTTAGAAAGTGGCGAGAAAGATGCAGAAAGAGCAAAATGGTGCCAATAGGACTGTGTGCAGTCCATGGAGAACACAGACACAAGGCCACTTTAACCATAGGGCCAACGGTGCACTTGCACCGGGCCTTATGGTAGCGGGGACCCCGTTAGGACAGCAGGACAGTTCTGCATGTGCTGTCCTGCTGCTCCACCTGCCCCAGTTACACACAATGATGAAGCAGGGAGTTGTCTGCTCCCTGCTTCATCATTCTTCCCCGGGAGCTGCAGGTGGGATGTGATGACATCACTTACATCGCGCCTGTAGCTCCCTGCAGACTCTGGACTTGAGACAGTAAGGGAGAGAGAAGAGGTGAGTATCAGTGTTCTTTTTTATTTTTGTGTAGTAGGAGAGGGCCATTAAACTGTGGGGACAGCTGCAAGGCTATGAAAATGAGCTTGGATTCATTTTAAAGATGAGAATCTCATCTCCACAATGATACCAAGATCATCATGATAACCCTTAAAGATCCGGAGGGATTCCCTGGTGAAAACGATGTTCAGCATTGAGATCCCAAATCACTCTGAATCTGTAAGGGCTATTATGATGATCTTGGTATCATTGTAGAGATGAGATTCTCAACTTTAAAATGAATTCAATCTTCATAGCCCAAACGGATCCCGAGACATGTCCTCCCCCTTCCACCCTCAGGAAGCACCTTACAGCTGCTTAAAGGAGGGGGAAGGAGCAGAGCTGCAGACGGTATGTGACCCCCATGGAGGGGGGGTGGGGGGGGGGGGAGTTGCTAGCATGGACTTTTGTCCATGTAATCCCCTCTCCTATCAATTACAGAGCATACTATACTTTTTTCTCTTTGATTGTCACATAGAGGGATAATGTAATACCCCTCTGAGCCTAATCACAGGGGTATTCTTCTGTAATACCCCTCTGAACATAACATATAACCGGGAAGTTTATTGGTGCTGTGACCCAGATGCTTACCATCATCCAGGTTGCATGGGCCTAAAGAGTTGCATAAAACACTTACACAACACATAAACAAAGTCATCAAAGTTTACATTTGACCCTGTCCTGTCTATACCTGATCTTTATATAGTAAAATACACCAACCGCATTTCTAGAGATATCCGTTAAACACTAAAATAATAGCAATAACGATTATTACTAAAGATGAACGTATAAAACATTTCTGACAGGCGGAAATGTTCCATCAGTCAGATAACTCATTTTCACCCATTGAATGTCACCATATTAAATCCCAGTTTTTGGCAGCTTTCAGACGGGTATAATACCGGGTGGTGATGGGTGAGGGCCCACTTATGAAACCTATGCACAGGGCCCGCCAATGTGTTAAAATGGCCCTGCACAGACAGCACATGCCTGTGAAAAACAAAAACATGAATAAGTTCTAACAGGCCAGAGTTTTTATGGTAGTGCTACTTTACAGTAAATCTACTACCTTCCCCAAGGATATTCAACTGCTACCACCTCATTATAGAACACATTACAGTTCTTTCAGGCCTAAGAGCACAGTTTTCGCTGCTCAAGTAGGATGGGTGATGGGGAGGATGCTGGTTCAGGTGTCCTTATAGGAAAAGTAAAAAAAAATGTAAAAAAAAGTTTAAAAAAAAAAAATAAAGTGTGTAAAAATTTTTTATAAAAGTTATAAAGCCCCTATATAAAATAAATTATATTAAAAAAACTAAAAGTTTATAGAAATCATACATATTTGGTATCACTACATCCGTAACAACCTGTACAATAAAAGTGAAACAATATTTAACGTACACGGTGAACGTTGGAAAAAAAAAAAAAACGGGAAAAAAATGCCGGAAGTAATGATTTTTCGCTATCTCGCTTAAAAAAAAATGCTGTAAAAAGTAATCAAAAATTCATAAGTACCTCAAAATAATACCAGTAAAAAGCATGTGTCCTCCCACAAATAATTAGCCCTCAACCAACTCTGTCAACTGAAAAATAAAAATGTTACGCATCTCAGAAGATGGTGATGCAAAAAACAATTGATTTATGTCCACAAATGGGTTTTTGTTCTGCAGAATTAGTAACGCATAAAAAAAACTATATAAATGAAGTGTGAGGGAATCGCTAGAGGAGCAATTCCCCAGTAGCTGCTGCAGAACCTTGGGGTGAGGGGCACAACAAGACAGTGAGCCCTAAGCTGTACCCCCCCACTGGCCCTGGCTAATTTGCCAATCTGTCCTAGGCGACAGCAGCAACTGGTCGACAGGTCCTACTTAAAATAGGTGACAACACAGAACGCAGACAGGAAGAACAAGAAAAAGGGAGGTCAGCAAGCCAAGGGGTTGGTAACAGACGAGCAATGCAGTACAGAATCAAAGTCCAAGAGACTAGTCAAAAGTCAAGGCCAGAAGTCAGGAATAGGAATACAGGTAACAAAAACAGCAAGGAGTAATAGCCAGAACGCACGAAGCAATAACCAGCAACCATGTGAGGGCTGACAACCTGTTTAAAGAAAGTCTGGACCAGCCCCAGACTGGATTGGTAGACAGGCTGTCAATCACACAGGCAAGGCTGAGATTAACTATTAGTGGAGCAGAGGAAAACCAAGGTGAAGGAAACGGGTGTGGCAGAAAATCAATTACATAGTCTAGGACAGTGTTCAGACTGAGCAACAAGAAACCTACGCAAGGAATCAAACTGAACACGCCTCCTTTGCCGCAGCGTGCGAGCAGAGGGTGGCGCAGAGACCCGAACAGGCAGAGACGTTACATGAGGTATCGCCGTAATCGTACTGACCGACAGAATAAAGGTAACATGTTACTTATGCTGTACACTGCATGGCAAAAAAAATTAAAAGGTAAAAAGCAATGCCAGAATTGATTTTTTTTTTTAATCCACACAGAAAGAGTTAATATAATTTATTCAATAAGTTATAGGCACCCAAAAAAAAATGGTGTCATTAAAAAATGCATCTCATACCGCAAAAAATCAGCCCTATTATGGCTACATCAGCAGAAAAATAAAAAGATATAGCTTGTACAATGTGAAGACAAAAACCCCAAAAATCACCATTAGAACACAACTGGCTGTGGCAGGAAGGGAATGTATAAGCTGTGCGAGCGTATATCAGGGGACACTCCAATTTTAGAGCTTACAAGGGAAAATAAACCAAAAGTGACCCCCCAATCATAGGAGCTACTGGGGATATAGTAGGGAATTTGGTGTTCCCAATGCACAGCTTTCATATTCACTCTTCACCATCCGCTGTGCATTCCCACCTGGGATACTAATGCTTATTACACCCCCTGATAAATTCTTTGAGGGGTGCAGTTTTCAAAATGGGGTCATTCCCTAGGGGATTCCACTTTTCTGGCACCTTAGAGGCTCTGCAAACATGACATGACGTCCAGATACCAAACATCTAAATCTGCACTCCAAAAGCCACATAGCGCTCCTTCACATCTGCCCCCTGCTGTGTGCCCAAACTGCAGTTTATGCCCACATGTATGACACTGGTGTACCCAGGGTAACGTACTTAATGTGGATATAAACTGCTGCTTGGGTACAGCGGGGCACAGAATGGAATGAGCTACATTTGGTTTTTGACACACAGATTTAGACAGTTTAGCTTTTGGACGTCATGACACTTTTGAAGAGCTCCTGAAACACCAGTAAAGTGAAATCCCCTGACATGTTACCCCATTTTGGAAACTACACCCCTGAAGGAATTTATCCAGGGGTACAGTGAGCATTTTTAACCTCCAAGTGTTACTATAATTTATTCTCCAGAAATGAATACGCAGCTGATTGTGAAAGGTGAAAATGGCAATTTTTCCAGGAATACGTCATTTCAGTGCGTAATATGTTGTGCCCAGCTTGTATCAGATATGAAGACTCCAAAAGCTGTTGTGCTCGGGATACCCACTTAACAGTTTTTGAAGGGTTTTTGAAACTGGGCACAAAATATCAGGCAATGAACTGGCGAATCTCTGGAAAAATTGCAATTTTCCCTTTTCATTCAGCTGCACGTTCATTTATTGAAATTAAATGAATGCAATACTCAAGGGTTAAAAATGTTCGCTACCCCACTTGATAAATCCCTTCAGTGGTGTAGTTTCCAAAATGGGATTACAAGTCTGTAGATTTTACTTTACTGGCAATTCATTTTGGAAACAAAAGTGGCATGGTGTCCAAAAACCAAACTGTACTCCAAAAACCAAAATAGCGCTCCTTCCCTTCTGTGCCCGGCTGTGCCCAAACAGCAGTTTATACCCACATATGACATTAAGTACATTATCCTGGGTACACCAGTGTCATACATGTCGGTGTAAACTGCCGTTTGGGCACACAGCAGGGAGCAGATGTGAAGGAGCGCTTTTGGAGTGTAGATTTAGATTGTTGGATTGTGGGATAGCCCACTTAATAGTTTTAGGAGTGCATGTCTCTTAAGACACAAAGTGAGTACAACATATTGGGCACCAAAATGGCATATTTCTTTAAAAATTTCAATTTTCAGTTTGTACATTAATTTTTGTGAAGCATTTTTAGTCTCAAAATGATAATATCCCTTGAGAAATTCCTTGAGGAGTGTAGTTTCTAAAATGGGGTCACTTTTGAGGGGTTTACATTGTATTGGTACTTTAGGGGCTCTGCAAATGCAATATGGTACCTGAAAACTATTCCAGCAAAATCTGCCCGCCAAATAGCACTCTTTCCATTCCGAGCCCCACAATGTACCCCTACAGCAGTTTACGACCACATATGGGGCATTTCTGTGTTCAGGAGAAATTGTGTAACAAACTGTGGTGTGTTTTTTTCTTCTTTATTCCATTGTAAAAATTAAAAATATGGCACTAAATGGACGGTTTATTGGAAAAAAGTAATTTTTACATCCCAGTGCTAATAGAATCTGTGAAACATCTGTAGGGTCAAAATGCTCACCATACCCCTTGAGAAATTCCTTGAAGGGTGTAGTTTCCAAAATGGGGTCACTTTTTGGGGGTTTCCATTGTAATGGTACTTTAGGGGCTCTGTAAATGCACAGAAAACTATACCAGCAAAATCTTCTCTCCAAAAGCCAAATAGCGCTCTTTCCATTCCGAGCCGCACCATGTACCCATACAGCAGATTATGATCACATATGGGGTATTGCCATGTTCAGGAGTAATTGTTTAACAACCTGTGGGATGCTTTTTCTCCTTTTACCCCTTGTGAAAATGAAAACTTTGGGGATTAATTGAGGTTTTAGTAATTTTTCATTTACACATCCCAATGTTAATAAAATCTGTGAAACAGCTGTGGGGTCAAAATGCTCACTATAACCCTTGATAAATTCTGTCAGGGGTGTAGTTTCCAAAATGGGGTCACTTTTGGGTGGCTTCCAATGTATTGGTACTTTAGGGGCTCTGCAAATGAGACATGGTACCTGAAAACTATTCCAGCAAAATCTGCCCTCCAAAAGCCAAGTGTTGCTCCTTCTCTTCTGTGCACTGCTGTGTGCCCAAAAATCAGTTTACACCCACATGTGGGGTATTTCTGTGCTTGGGAGAAATTGCACAACAAACTATGAGATGCATTTTCTCCTTTAACCCTTTGTGAGTGTGTTAATTTTATAGCTAAATGAATGTATTATTGGATATAAATGAAATGTCTAAATTTCACCTCCATATTGTATTAATTCCCGTGAAATGTTTAAAGGGTTAACAAACTTCCCAACTGCTGTTTTGAATTATTTGAGGGGTGCAGTTTTGAAAATGGGGTGATTTATGGGGGTTTCTAATATATAGGCCATTATAATCCTCTTCAGAACTGAAGTGGTCCCTAAAAAATGAGTTTCGGAAATTTTCTTGTAAATCTGGAAAATCGCTGTTACACTTGTAAGCCTTCTAAAATCCAAATTAAATTAAAGGACGATTAAAAGATGATGCCGATAAAAAGCAGAGATATGGTAGATAATATTATTAATGTATTTTGGTGGTATGACTATCTGTCTGAAAAGCAAAGCATTTCACATTTTGAAAATTGCTATTTTTTTCGAAATTTCCATCAAATTTCCCAATTTTTTATAAATAAATTAAAAAATATTGATAAATGTTTACCACTAACATGAAGTACAATGTGTCATGAAAAAAACAAACAAACAATCTCAAAATCACTTGTGTGGCGTCTCAAAGTTATTGCCATATAAAATCACACATTTCAGTTTTGAAAAATGAGGCCTGGTCCATAAGACATTTTTAGGCCCGATCCTTAACCGGTTAAGTAAACAGTTGCTTGTCACTTTGACAACTTTTTTCCATTGTTTTTAATGGCTTCTGTTACCACAGTGCTTAATCACTTCCATACCAGGCACATTTTCAAGTTTTTTTGTATGTGCGGTTTTGGAGGGCTATAACAACATTTTTATAATTTGCGTTATTCAACTAATTTCTGCGTCTTTTTTCGGTGGCTCATAGGGCTTTATTTTTATGTTGTTTTTATTTTTGCATGTGTGTTAATTTTTTTTTATATCCAGGAAAATATAAACAAAAGAGGAGGGTCTGTTTTTCACTTTTCATTTTTTTTAATTTAATAACACAAAGTGCTACTAAAAAACTTTATAAAATAGTTTGTCCTCTCTGTTACGGTAATTTTTATTTTTTATGGTGTTGTCGGGGGTGGGGCTATAACCTGTAATAAGGGCGTTTTATTGGCGTATTATTTTATTTATTTTTTTAATTATTTTATTTACTTTTTTTTTCTTTATTTTTTTTTTTACATTGTGTCCCCATAAGGTCATAATAGACCTTTGGGGACATCTGATGACTTTTTTTTTTTTTCGGGAGGCTGATTTCCCCTGTAACTGGGGCTGGTACATTTAGCCCCAGTTGCATAAGAAATGCAGCCTCCTACACGTTGCTTTCACATAAATATAGAGCTGATCTGGGTCCTGTAGGACCCTGCAGCTCTAACAGACGCTGATCCCGGCGGATCACATGACCGCCGGGTCGGAGGGGAGCCGCAAGATGGCGGCGCCCATAGCGCTGTATACAGTGCTCATTGAGCGCTGTATACACTTTCTCTCTGGGAGCTCTGACTGAAGTTACAGCCGGCTTCCCGTTTCAGCAGCTGCACGATTTTGTGCAGTTGCTGAATTCCTTCTAGATGTATATAGTCTATGGGCGGTACGGAAGCAGTTAAAGGGGTATTCCCATCTCAAGGATCCTATCTACACTGGTAGCTTATGTAAATTGAAGTCTTTTCCTAAATATATTGCTTTAGCAATGCTGCTTTGTTTTCCTGCTATGTGAATTTATTCCTCCCATTGTTTACACAGCGTTTCCATAGCACCAGACCTGTGTGATAAGCAGGACAAGTGATGTCACTCACTGCTCTCACTGTTATCTACAGCTCTGTTTGCAAGACAATCAGTTCAGCTAATTGCAGTTTGCTGATAAAGCCCTGTCTGTTATCTCTCTATGTAAACACACAGATAACACAGTAAACAGTCCATTTTCTATAAGCATGTGCATATTATTTGATCAGCATTTATATTAGATTTCTAGTAATCATAATAAGTATTGTGATACTTCATAGTGATCTTTGGGGTACTGGGAGTCGGACCCCTACCCATCTGATATTGATGACCTATTGTTCAAACTAACCCCCACAAAAACAAACGCAAAGCCTCATACAGTTATGTGAAACAAAAAAATAATAAGTAATAATTATCACAAGATCACAAAGATAAAAATAAAGACCAGACTAGGCCAGTCCTCAAGATAGCATTATACAATGAAAAGACAGGAAATACGTTTCTCTTCTGTTTAGCAATTTAGACAAAAATAAACCTACATGACCAGGGAACAGCCCTCTATATCTAGTCCTGACCAAAAGGTTTGAGACTGACACAAATTTAGAATTTCAAAATGTTTGCTGCTTCAGTGTTTTTAGATCTTTTAGTCAGATATTTCTAATGCAAGGGTCCTTAACCACCAGTCCGCGGACCGGGACCGGGCTGCTGGAGGTCTGTTTCCGGTCCATGAGGCGGCGAGCTGGCCTGGGGACCTGGTCTACAGCGCTGTACACCGAGGTCCCGCCAGCACGGCCCCGATCTACAGTGCTGTTTAGCGCATAACCCTCCCCCCATATGACCAAAGCCCCACCCCTAAACAGCCCACCCCCCGCTCTCTCCCGGGCCGTGCGGGGAAAAGTTTGGGGATCGCTGTTCTAATGTATATACTGAAGTATAATTCTAAGCATTTCACAGGTCTTTTATTGTTAAATGCACCACGTTTATGCAAAGACTCAATATTTACAGTGTTGACACTTATTTTACAAGACTTCTGCAATTCACCCTGGCAGTCTGGATATCAGGAACTGAGATCTGCAATGGGATCTCAATGCTGAATAGCGTTTTCAACAGGGAATCGCTCAGAATCGCTCTCTATCGGGTCTGTCGGTGGACCCGAATGACAGAGAGCTGGGCCGCTGAAACAGCGGTTACAGATAGAGACCGGCAGACCCCATTGACTATAATGGGGTCCACTGGGTGACTGCCATAAAGCAGTCCCATGCAGAAGTTTTCTCTCCAACGATTTTCTACGAAAAACCAAAATGTGTCAGTCTCAAAACTTTTGGCCATGCCTGTATATGCCCACATAAGGAATATGAGAAAGGGTTGTATAAACTGTACTAACCTTCAAATAAAAACAGTAATAATGCAATGTCTTTACTCTGATTTGCTAATGTTAGAACATTTATAGATGCAATAACTAGGGACATCTACTAGAGGATCAACACATTTTCATACTTCTGTATATTTTTTTATAATAAACTTTTTTTTTTTCAAATTTGAATATTTTATGGCCAAAAAATTAATTATGCTGATTGCTTCTTTTATATGAAATGTAATACAATACACCTTTGTACATGGCAATGATAATACGCACTTTATTTGTGCTGCCTAATGCTTGTGATTTTACAGAGTCAGTTAATACTCAGCAAAAAAAAAAAAAAAACAACTCTAGCCTGCACTGCCCCTATTAACACAGGAATTGATAATAGAGCTCCAAGGGTAATCTCAATTCTGCTCAGCTTCTCATATAGACAGATAATTTGGGACAACACTGTATTAATCTGGGACATGGAAATGAATACTGTATTGTGAAGCTACTGGGACATTACCCCATTAATGATCAAGGTATTTTTAGCCTTACTGACTAGACAATGTGAAGTAATTTTAAGCATGTGCTAGTATAAGGCACAAAATGTTTAAAATTATATTAAAATATTTCTTTTTTGAGAGAAGGGGCCTTTCTATATATATATATATATATATATATATATATATATATATTACTATATATATGATTTAGTATTTAGAATTAAAACAGGGTACAATCAATTTAAAGGTGCTACAATGAACTAAAAGATCAAAGTAGAGGCTCCACAGAAATTTTAGTAACTGCTGGGCGACAGTCGCAATCCATAGGAATAAAGTGAGTCACATGAGAGTTGCATGTATCTATGATATTCAGCTACCGAAATGCAAAAACATCGATAAATATTGGACTATCCTAATCATAAATCCTGTAAAACCCATTCATAATAAAGTTTTAGATACAGGGCAGAATTACATTTTCCTTTATTTGGCAAATAAAACAAGTCCTTGGCATAGAAAACAATAGCTGTGTGTCCTCCATTGATTTTCACTCCTGTATACTGCAAGTCCCTCTGTGCTCATGAAGAATAGGAATCCCTATAATCTCTGTGTTGCAGTGTACGGGTGCAGTGTGTATGTGTGTGCTATGACGCAGCTTGAGCTGGACAATTCCCTGGAGCTAGGTAGACCGTGAACCTGAAAGAAGACATTTGGCTGGCTTTTCTGAGTCATTTTCTACCGAGGTCGAACACATTTTCTAACAGCTGCAATGTACAGTTAGTTCTGAGATTGGTCTGTCTGAGTAATGAATGGTGCATACCCTTATAAACCCTTTTAGGAGTAAATAGTGGTGGTGTCATAATGTTGGAGAATTCACAGAACAGTGTGGTAAGATATCATGGGTAATTCCCAAGGTTCACTGCACTTATCACAGAAAACAAAAATAGGTAATAATATAACCGATGAATGCCCCATGCATCACTTGTTTTACTCAGTGCTTCACTAGGTAGGACCTTCAGTTTGTCACAAGTTTACAACTTCAATTTGAAAAGATCCAAGGCACCAGAGATTCCCCAAAAATGAACATTTATTCATCCTATCATAAAAATGCTAAAAGATTAAAAGGGGGTTTCCCATCTAAGGCTAAGTTCACACCTGCGTTGGAGTCTAGGAGTCTCCGCCGCAGATTCAGTCTAAAATCGGCAGAGGAAAAAAAGTACTGCATGGAGTGTACCTGTCCCACAGTCACAACAGGTACACAGAATTAGAGGGACATTTTCCTGCAGGTCTTCCAATGTGGTGTATCTCAAAATGTGTGTGCAATGGGGGCGGAGCCTGACGGTGGAAGGGAATGGTCGCATAGCTGCACAGCTCCAGCAGGCCTGAGTCTCTCATAGCGACAAATTAGCGACGTGCCCGTGGATTATATTAACCCAAAAGACACTGGGAAAGCTGCCTTACCTCTAGGGATGCCGAGAAGAAGGAAATCTGCGGTAAAGCCGTAGAAAATATCGGATTTTTACTTCCCCCACGGAGGTGGGGAAGATCAAGATGACGGCGGCTCACACTCCAGCGCGGTCTCCGGGGCCTCGACTCCAACTCGAGACCCTCCGGAGGAGAGGCTCACGCTGTCGGCGCAGCGGAGAACGCTGTCAGCACCGTTGCTTCATCAGCTGATGGAATGCGGAGGTCCGGAGGCGTCGGGGCCGTCTCCCCGGCGGGCCGGGGAGAGCGCGGTTTCGGGGCCTTCTCGGGCCAACGCACCGAGGCCTAGAGGCCTACATAATGCGGAGACACCCACCTTGCCTACTGCTAGCCCGGCCAGGCAGAAGCCCAGGATCCAGACAGAGGAGCCCCAAGAAGAAGAGGTGAGCGATACTACACAGCACACACCGCCATTCACCGATTTTTTTGCGGATATTTCGGCAACAGAGAGTTTGCTCACTGAGGCCTCCATGAAAAACATGCTTATGGCCTTCTGTAAATCTCTGACAACAGACATGTCCTTAATGGTTAAACCGCTAGATAGAGACCTTCGAGAATTGCAGAAACGCACAGTTCATGTGGAATCTAAAATGGCGGAATTTGCCGCCTCACATAATCTTCTCATAGATGCTCACAATGCAGTGGAAAAGGATGTGTCGTATCTTAAATCTAAAATAGCAGACCTAGAGGATCGCTTGCGGCGCAACAATCTGAAATTCCGAGGGATTCCAGAGTCCGTATCTGCGAATAATCTCACAGTTTTCCTTCTAGATCTGATGCGCATGCTAATACCAAGTCTTACGAAAATGGAATTAACTATTGATAGAGCGCACAGAGTCCCAAGACCTTCACATCTGGATGAAACCGTACCCAGAGATGTCCTAGCAAAGATCCATTTTTACCGCACTAAAGAGATGGTGCTGCTGACCTCACGGAAAATTGGCCGTTTACCTGATCCATACCAGAAAATATCTATCTACTCTGATCTTTCGGCTGCAACACTACAACTAAGAAGGCAATTTATCCGTATCACTACAGCGTTACGCCAACATAACATCCTATACAAATGGGGATTCCCGGTTAGAGTGATCGTATCCCGAGACAACCTTACTTATGTTATCAACTCCCCGGAAGATGGCAAAAAGTTGCTAAATAAATGGGACATTGCAACCAGTGATCTGACCTCCAAACCATCACCTGGCCCTGTGTCAGATGGATGGCATCGACCGAAAACCCCAAGGTGTCCAACAAAAGGGCTAAACAGCTAGAGACTCACTCTACAACGGATTTCGTATGTCCACTATTGCTGAACTTATCCCCCCAAGATTGCAACAGCCGCTGGTCCGCTGTACCACATTTCTTTTCCTTGTTTTGTTTCGGTGGCTTACCCACTGGTTTTTATGTCTCTACAGTTTGTTTGCTCTTCGGTTCTGGCACATGGGGCGTCGTGACTACACAAGGTGGGGACGATTCTGCTCCCTACCGCTACTGGTAACATCTGAAGTGGGTGGTTGTGGTAAGATCTTTGAAACATTACTAAATGAGAATTATGGTACTTAAAATTATGTCTATGAATGTCAGAGGTTTGAACTCCCCTCAAAAGAGAGCCAATTTGTGGCGAGAGGCCCGAGTTCAGGGCTGTGACATTCTTGCAGTTCAGGAAACACATCTTTTGGAGGTAGATGCCACTCGCATCAAGAATGCCTCATACCCACACATATTTCACGCTCATTGTACCTCCAAGCGCAGGGGAACACTAATAGGAATCAAAGATTCAGTGGCATTTCAGCTGGTGTCCTATTATGCTGACCCTGGAGGGCGATTTGTCATATTAGTTTGTATCCTTAATAATGTCACGTACACGTTGGTCTCGGTCTACGCCCCAAACAAAAGACAGGTGTCATTCTTGGGGAATCTCATGAAAGCAGTGGAGCGAAGAAAGCAAGGATGCTTAGTATTAATGGGAGACTTTAACATGGCTCCAGATCCAGGGGTAGACACAACCTCTAGCATAGCGACACGTCATCCTTCCTTTTCGCAGGCTATATGGCGCCATGACTTATTCAATATTTGGCGTATCCTTCATAATACCGAAAAAGATTATACTTACTATTCAACTGTACACAATAGCTATTCAAGAATAGATTTATTTCTAATAGAACAAGCTAGTATTCCCCTTGCCGTGCAGTTGGAAATTTCACAAATAACTTGGTCAGACCATGCAGCAATAACCCTGACCCTAAGGGAAAAATATGATTGCCCTAGAGCGTATATCTGGAGGTGCAATGAATTCTTAATGTCGCAGCCAAAATATAAAGCAATTTTGGAAAATGACCTGAAGGAATTCTTTCAGATTAATGCTCCCTCAGTATCTAGCCCTGATATACTGTGGAACTCACATAAAGCCTTTATCAGAGGAACATTTATTCGATTGGGTCACATAGAAAAGAAAACTAGGCTAGCAGAAATTGACCGACTATTGCACCAGATAAAATCTATAGATACCGATAATAAAAAATCTCCTTCCCCCTCCAATGCTGCAAAATTGGCGACGCTACGTCAACAATTGACAGCCGGTCTTCTGCATAAATATGAAAAGAACCTGAAAAGGGTGAAAGCTACTTACTACTCTCAATCTAACAAAGCAGGCAAGCTCTTAGCGTCCAAGCTTAAACAAAAACATGCCAGGTCTAAAATCCCGTTTCTTCAGAGTAAGGATGATGCACACAAAATCTATGATCCTAGTGGCATCATCAACGCATTTAAAGCTTTCTATGAAGGCTTATATAATATTAAAGAGAACTCTTCTGTGATACCTCCGGCGAAACAAGACATTGTAAACTTTCTTGCAAGCGCCCAATTGCCCACACTCACTAAAGCACAACTAGACTCTTTGAACGAGCCCATCACCTCATCAGAGTTGCTGTCAGTAATTAAGTCGCTGCCACCCCGAAAATCCCCGGGCCCAGATGGCCTCACGAATGAGTATTATAAAAAGTTTTCTCCAATTTTGCTTAACCCGCTGTTGTCCTTTTTAACGGCTGTGGTAGACTCTGGCACTATTCCGGGGGAAAATCAGGAGGCACTGGTGGTGACGTTGCCTAAACCGGGCAAGCCATCCACCAGCCCCAAAAACGTTCGACCAATATCCCTATTAAACTCAGATTTAAAAATTTACGCCAAAATTATAGCAAATAGAGTAGCAGCTTGTCTTCCGAGCCTAATAAATTACGACCAGGTGGGATTCGTGAAGGGGAGGTGATCATATGACAATACCAGACGCATCTTGAATATTATACATCATATTAACTCAAAAAAAATGGAAGCAGTGGTTCTCGCATTAGATGCCGAGAAGGCGTTTGACCGCATTTGCTGGTCGTATGCCTTCCTGGTGATTAGGAGGATGGGGTTCGAGGGAGCAATTCTGAAAGCAATTGAGGCACTGTATTCTGCTCCTTCTGCAAGAGTATTCACTAACGGGGTAGTATCAGATCCCTTTTTAATAATGAACGGGACTAGACAGGGGTGCCCCCTCTCACCGCTGATATTTGTTCTCTCGATGGAACCGCTGGCCCAAGCAATTAGACTGGACCCAGAGGTGGGTGGCATTAATATACGGGACAAAACTCATCTTATATCATTATATGCAGATGATATCATTCTTACTTTGTCCAAGCCACTAAAGTCTATTCCCCGACTTATGGAGATTATAGCTAATTTTGGTCACTTATCATATTATAAATTAAATATGGCCAAATCACAAGCTTTACCCTTGCATATCCCTCCCTCTTTACTACATCCCCTACAGTCGAAATATGACTTTGATTGGAGGAAGGAGGGTGTTCAATATTTGGGGATACAGGAGACACCCAATACGGGGGCCCTATATAGAAATAATTACATACCCATGTTGAAAACACTGCAGGATGAGATGGAGAGAATGTCCCCAACAGACGTGTCTTGGATGGGACGTGTCGCGGCTTTTAAGATGTTATTATTGCCTAGACTCCTATATCTGTTTCGCACACTCCCGATAGCCGTCCCAATGTCGTTTTTCGAAACTATGCAAAGGATGATCTCAAAATACATATGGAATGGAAGGAGACCCAGGGATAACAAAAGCTTCCTATTTAAACAAAGAGAAGCGGGAGGACTAGGGGTGCCAGTGGTTAGGAATTACTACATAGTATCCCTAGTCACACAGTGCGCTAGATGGAGATTAGCTGATACCTCGGTACCATGGATCCACATAGAGCAAGCGTTCATATATCCTTTAAGACTGAAGGACACCCTGTGGGCGCCCTTCTGGAACATTCCTATGCCTGAGTCCCTGTCCCCAGTTATGCAAGCAGCTGTGATCGCATGGAAGCTGCTTCATGGGAAAGAAAATCCTACAAGTCACTTTTATGCCTCAGAGATGCCCTTTGTCACTTATGGCCTGGGCGATAGAAGACCTAGTAATTTTGGAATGGGAGACGAAGGGGATTACACAGGTCTCCCACTTACAATCTGATACCAAGCAATTTTTATCATTTACAGATCTAACACAGAAATTTGGAATTCATAGAGGTGACTTCCTTAAGTACTCTCAAATAAGGCATTTTATATCTAAGAACCCGATATCGACAGTACCCCACATTAATAAGGTATTCACATGGATGTCGACTAAGATGAGGGGTTTAAGGTTTCTATACGATAGAATGGATGGAGTAGCAACCTTTATCAGATCTACACCATTCCGTTGTTGGGAGAGGGATTTGGGAAGAACCATCACCTTGTGGGAACAAGCTATCAAACTTAGTCATACATCCTTAAAATGCAACACTCACATAGAAACGGCTATGAAAGTGACTTTAAGGTGGTACAGAACCCCATCCACTTTACATAGGGCATACCCGTCAGTCTCTGAGGAGTTCTGGAGAGGATGTGGAGGGAAAGGAACACTTATCCATATTTTGGGACATTGCCCCATAATTTGTGGATATTGGCATAGGGTCTTTGACATGTTATCAGAAATATTTAATTTCCGCCTCCCCTACTCCTCACCTCTGGCCATTCTATTAATTGGAATTCCTGAGGAACTGAATAAATATAAAAAAACTCCTCTGTAAAATCTTGACAATAGCTAAATTAATGTTGGTGCAAAGATGGAGATCAGTTACCCCTCCGTCAGACTCCGCATTGTTGTTGGCTATTAATACTACATATACCTATGAGAGGGTAATTGCACTGGGAAATGACTCCTATCTTAGATTTGCAAACGTATGGAACGCATGGGCTAACTCTCGATTTGTTGCATAACGAGAGCCAGGAACCAGGGAGGTTTTAGGGAGTGGAAGCGGAGTGGAGCATATGAAAGGACCGTCTTTGAAATATGTCACGCTAACCTTGGAAATGTGCCTAAATGTTAGTGTTATTGTTACTGTTATCGCTTACTCAATTTCTGTTTTCTATTTGCTGTCTTATTGATGTACAATCCAAAGAATATGCCTTGAACAAACTATGTAAGAATGTATATCATAATGTATGTCAATATTCTTTCTCACATTTATTTTGAAAATCAATAAAAATTATTGAAACTAAAATGTGTGTGCAATGTCCCACCACAGGCCTCTATGTGGGGGAAACAGGGCAGAGACTCAGTCAGCGCATGAACTCACACAGATTCACCATTAATAACAGCAGAACAGATCTCACAGTGGCCTCACATTTCTCCAGAGAAGACCACTCTATTGAAGATTTGCGGGTTGTGGTTTTAATGGGACATTTTAAGACGCAGAGAGAGAGAGAGAGAGAGAGAGAGAGAAAGGAATGGGAATATAAGTTAATGCAAAAATTTCAAACTCTGCAATTTGGACTTAATATTCATGCCAGTTTCATGTCACATTATGTAGGAACTGTGAGGGTCACAAATCACCTCCTCATTGCAAACAGATAACAGCAAGAATTACTGATCCCTCCGTCACGCCCCACAAGTTTCCAGATTGTTTATTTCCTGACCTGTTGTAAATAACGTCTCTACTTATATTGCATTTTATTATTTTTAAAGATTCTAAGACCCTTTGAAGTTCCAGGTCTTGTGTGTATAAAGACTGTGTGAATTTTCAGTTTATTGTATGTCTGAAGAAGAGAGCTAGACTTTCAAAATCTTACTATCAAATATACTCAGCCTCTAAAAGGTATCACCTGATTTCTTCACTCTTCCACTACTTTCCATGGCTAACACGGTACAACATTATACTACTAGTGTGAACCTAGCGTAAGCAACTATGCTGCATATCGCTAGGGGTCTGACCAATGGGGCTCCAACCAATTACTTGAACAGGGGTGTTCTGCTCCCATTCCTGAATGGAGTGGTGGTCTGACTGGCATGATTCTGCTCTATTCATTTCAACCGGACTGCTGGAGATCTAGGGAATGGTGGTGGTACCAGCTGATGAATCCAGCTTTGCACAGATTTACTGCAGTTGTTTGTGGGATGTGTGTGTGGTTAACTTTGTTTGCTACTGATATGAAGCCAATATATTATAAAATGGCTGAGTTACTTGGCCTAAAACAAAAATGGCTGAGTTTTGCAGGAAACCTGAAGGCGTGAACTTCTGCGTGCCACAGCAAAAAAAAAAAAAAAAAAAACAACATTCAATTATGGGTGTTTTTTGCAGTTGCAGCTTCAAGGAAACATGATGTTGAATTTCCTCAATGAAAATTCAGCAGTGTGTCTGTACTGTATAACTAAGCACAGTGAATACCATAAGAAAAACAGCTAAAATAACACAGCAGCACAAAATAATTTTTTTTACAACCATCTTCATTGTGAAAAAGTGGAGAAGTCCAAAAAAAAAAAAAAAAAATTGCATATACATATTACATACACACACACACACACACACACACACACACACACACACACACACACACACTTTCAGATGACCATAATAATAACAACTCGTAGAATAAAGTTATTATGTCGCATATACAGAACAAGGATTGTGGTAAAAACAAAACTCAATTTTTTTTTCCACTCAAACTCATTCCTCAAGAAAGACCTTTAACGACTGTCACAAAAAAGTCGAGCAGCGTTTGACTTTTTTGACTAGCAGTCAAGGTACCCTTGGGTTTGCAATGTGACTCCATTCACTAACATGAGTAAAGGAGATGCAGAGTGACACATTTATCTTTGGTCCAGTGACAGGAATCGCAGTCAAAAATTCTGTATAAGGCTACGTTCACAGCTGTGTTGGAGTCTCCATAGGAGACTCTGTCGCAGATTCCGCTTAAAATCAGCAGAGAGAAAAGTCCTGCAAAGAAGACTTTTCTCTCCGCCATTTTCAGTATAAAAATGGGGGAAACCAGGCAGACCGCATTATAGTCTATGGAATCCGCGGATTTCCGAGGGTAACCGCTTTTTAAGTGGACAGGGTCTCAATCTTTCGGGCCTCCATGCGGACCCAAAGGACGGAAACCCTAACGCTAGTGTGAATCTAGCGTAACTTAAAAAGATGAGACAGGCCTGTAATTGACATCATAGGTAGACCTCAACTATGAGAGACAAAATGAGAAAACATATCTAGAAAACCACAGTCTGATTTTTAAAGAATTTATTTGCAAATTATGGTGGAAAATAAGTATTTGGTCAATAACAAAAGTTCATCTCAATACTTTGTTATATATCCTTTGTTGGCAATGACAGAGATCAAACGTTTTCTGTAAGTGTTCACAAGGTTGGCACACACTGTTGCTGGTATGTTGGCCCATTCCTCCATGCAGATCTCCTCTAGAGCAGTGATGTTTTGGGGCTGTCACTGGGCAACACGGAC
Organism: Leptodactylus fallax; assembly: GCA_947044405.1. NCBI lineage: Eukaryota > Metazoa > Chordata > Amphibia > Anura > Leptodactylidae > Leptodactylus > Leptodactylus fallax. Next base: position 2,440,311 of record CAMRHE010000241.1, on the reverse strand, counting down.
TTTCAACTCCCTCCAAAGGTTTTCTATGGGGTTGAGATCTGGAGACTGGCTAGGCCACTCCAGGACCTTGAAATGCTTCTTACGAAGCCACTCCTTCATTGCCCTGGCGGCGTGCTTGGGATCATTGTCATGCTGAAAGACCCAGCCACGTTTCATCTTCAATGCCCTTGCTGATGGAAGGAGGTTTGCACTCAAAATCTCACGATACATGGCTCCATTCATTCTTTCATGTACACGGATCAGTCGTCCTGGTCCCTTTGCAGAGAAACAGCCCCAAAGAATGATGTTGCCAGCCCCATGCTTCACAGTAGGTATGGTGTTCTTTGGATGCAACTCAGCATTCACTCTCCTCTAAACACGACGAGCTGTGTTTCTACCAAACAGTTCTACTTTGGTTTCATCTGACCATATGAAATTCTCCCAATACTCTTCTGGAACATCCAAATGCTCTCTAGCAAACTTCAGACGGGCCCAGATATGTACTGGCTTAAGCAAGGGGAAACGTCTGGCACTGCAGGATCTGAGTCCCTGGCAGTGTACTGTGTTACTGACGGTAGCCTTTGTTACGTTAGTCCCAGCTTTCTACAGGTCATTCACTAGGTCCCCCCGTGTGGTTCCTGAACTTTTGCTCACCGTTCTTGTGATCATTTTGCCCCCACAGTGTGAGATCTTGCGTGGAGCCCCTGATCGAGGGAGATTATCAGTGGTCTTGTATGTCTTCCATTTTCTAATTATTGCTCCCACAGTTGATTTCTTCACACCAAGCTGCTTGCCTATTGCTGATTCAGTCTTCCCAGCCTGGTGCAGGTCTTCAGTTTTGTTTCTGGTGTCCTTCCACAGCTCTTTGGTCTTCACCATAGTGGAGTTTGGAGTGTGACTGTTTGAGGTTGTGGACAGGTGTCTTTTATACTGATAACAATGTCAAACAGGAGCCATTACTACAGGTAATGAGTGGAGGACAGAGGAGCCTCTTACAGAAGAAGTTACAGGTCTGTGAGAGCCAGAAATCTTGCTTGTTTGTAGGTGACCAAATACTTATGTTCTACCATAATTTGCAAATAAATTCTTAAAAAAATCAGACAATGTGATTTTCTAGATATGTTTTCTCATTTTGTCTCTCATAGTTGAGGTATACCTATGATGTCAATTACAGGCCTCTCTCATCTTTTTAAGTGGGAGAACTTGCATAATTGGTGCCTACTAAATACTGTTTTTCCCCAATGTATATCTTTGTTATTTCTGGGAAGTCACGGGCGATTCTATTCAGTGACTGAAGGCTATCACTGTAAACACACTTACACAAGGAAGACTTCAAGTCACAGATTAGGACTGCCCCTTGACCCTAAACTCAGAATGAGAAGTAACTGAACTGTGTAAATGACAAATTATACTGATTATTTTCACAGAAAACTACATATCAATATGCTGACCCCTGATACTCATGATACCTACAGATAAGACTGCATTTCCAGTATTCCAGGTTTACTTGGAGAAGTTAATCCATGTGTTTTATTTATAAAATAGAGTTAAAAAGGACACTTACTGACGAATATAATTCATAAAACATAAAACACTATTATGGGCCCTTTTACAATTGTTTCGTTTTTTCTTAATAGTAAGAAAACGAATGGCTATTTATCCAGATAGTCTTTTTTTAAATGATCCCTTTTTAATGTACCATTGTGAATACACAAGGTAGGTTGGAGAAAAGAAGAGAATTAGGGATTATACTAAATTTCTGGTTTTACATAAAACACCCACTTGTCAAATTATTCATACAGTGTGAACCCAGCGTTAACTAAAAGGAGACACCTCTTTTGCTGGGGTTACAATACTTGCCGCATTCTACACAGTCAGAAGAAGAAAGGACACCCAAAACAAATGAGGTAAATACGACCTGAGATAAAAAACAGCAGACTGCCTTATTATCTACTTAAGAAGAGTGAAGTGAAAATAGAAAAGCCATGTGTAAGTACACCCTATGAATCTATAGCTTTTAGAACCACCTTTATCAGTAATAGGCCATCAGTATAAAAAATGGATTTGGGGCCGGAAAACCCCTTTAAAACCTTCTGAGGACCAAATAGAATTCAAAGAAGGCATGCACTGTTTTTCTCATGACTGTATAAAAGTATAACCTATAGAGATAGGCTCGCTCTGTCAAACTCTGCTGTATACAAGTGGAGTGCAAGAGGTGGGTTATGCTTGAAGTGCTGTGGGTATAATTTCTGATAGACTGGGGTTGTTATGGGGGTTATGACACTGTTATGGGGTCATATGGCTGCCTGTCACTGTATTGGGGGTTCTACAGCCATTATTTTAAAGGGTGAAAATCTATTACTGATGTGTCTTTCCTGTTTATGGACCTACCACATCTACTGTACTTCTACTTTAGTTTTACATTTAACACAATTTAAAAAACCCTCCAATGAATAATATAGTCAGGGCGCTATATAAGTAAGCAAAATAAAATAATAAAGATGCAGCGTATACATCAAAACATGCTCTTGATATATACTGTACATACATGGCCTCAGCACATAAAGTTGCATACATTGCCCATGGACTGCCAATGCAAGAAAGTATGCTGCAACATATCAATGTCTTCTGTGGTTTTCCCTTGTATTGAAAAGTGAAATCAACAGTTAAAATAAAGCCTGGGAAACCTGGAGACTTTTTGGAGAAAAACTGATTGATTTTAACTATGAAGTGACAGCTGCAGTTCACATAGTATTTATTTAACTATTGAGTGGAAACTGCATCCAATTACTTGCCTTACAAAAACATCTCTGTACAGTCCAGGTCTTAAAAGGGTTTTCTGGGACCATATCGTTTTTTCATACTGATGACTTATCCACAATTCCCCAGAAGCACCACAATGCAGGTTCCGGAACCTGGAGACTGCTGAAGCAGCCGATCTGTGAGAGGTCCAGGTGTCAGAACCAGACAGAATACATGTACATAGGTCATCAGCATGAAAAAAAAAAATTTAAAGGCTTTATCCGAGACCCACAGCATAGGGAATAACTTGCAGATTGGTGGAGGTCCCACCACCGTCCAATGACTTTAGACTTGTACCTTCTGTTATCGAAACATCTCACTCCCATCTCCAAGGATTTTCTCAAGCTGCGCTGGGGCTCTGGAATGGTTTAACCAAGACAATTAGACTAATACCTAACTACGGCAGCTGCAAATATGCCCTAAAAATCTCATCTGTTTAGGCAGGCTTATCACATGACCTTTGTTGTACACCTCCACACACTAAGCTGCCATTTCTTATTATAAGCTATCCTTCCTACTCTATTCCTCAGAACCTGACCCCTCCATCTAGAAGTCACCCTGCACTCCATGCACTTAGTATCTGCATATTCACAGATACCAGCTGGTGACGGACTCATACAGCTTCAGTTATATGACCTTATTTATTAAAATGGCTGGACCATTGTACTAAACAAGCCCTCTTTCTTACCTCTTGTGTCTCCCTATTTCCTCATAGAATATAAGCTCTCGCTAGCAGAGCCCTCACTCCTATTATTTGATATGTTAATTCTTTGTCACATTGTAATCTCAAATACTGTCTGTTCATGTAGACTTTTCATGTGACTTGTAAAGTGCTGTGGAATATGTTGGCACTACATAAATAAAGTTATTATTTATCTTGGACGTCTTTGTCATGGGTTCAGCTAAAGCCTCCTAAGGCCCCCCCTCGGAAACTACTGTGACCCCTATAACTATGCCACTGTTCTTGGGGCAAATCAGGGATCAGGATCTCTGCTTTCTACCAAAAAATGGGAATATTCTTTGCTTAAATTATTTATATACAGAGGCTGAGACCTGTATGGTCAATATCTGTTGCAGATTTGTTTCTACAGCTCGTGGATGAGATTTGCTGTTACTGTAAATGCTGTGAATATTCCAACTGCAATTCTGTGGTGGAAAAATTGCAGCACAAGATTGCCATATGGACATACCTTTAAATGCTTCTCTATCATGAAGTGTGAGGACTTTTAAGGAAAGTCAAATAACCTATCAGTATGTTTTGCATACATTAGAGTAAAGCAAAGTACCTGGGTGAAACTCACACAATAGGTGTATTCAGGCAGCTATTGGCACACTCACCGGAAAAAAAACTGATTATTTTACACCAGGACCCATTCAGATGATCAAGTGTTGTCCAATGTTAACAGCCATTGTGAAGTCCAAGCCTAACAAGCTCCACATGGACACAATATAATCAATATATGTGTTCAATTCTGATCGGTTTTCCCAGATTCAAAAAGCAAAGTCAAAACTCAGGGCAGGAGTCCCTTGGACTGCCCAATGAAGCTTCTCGACCCTGCATTAGTTTTTTGCCATACTAAGGGAATGGTCCCTTAGTGTTGAATCAGTTTTTCCAAGTGTATTCCATTTGTCCCTTTTTTTTTTCTGTTTGCGTGAATTCTACACTAGTTCCTGATTGGTGTAGACCTCCATTCTGGCACACGAGTATTTGGGTGATATAGCAAGACGCCCGGAGCTCCTCAATAAATCAGATGCGCCTTGCACCAGTTGAGGTTTTTATTAAGACGTCAGTTGTAATAAATCTGCCCCACTGACCTGAATGGGCGGGTTCAGCGTAAAAATCACAACAAGGTAGTGCATGCTACGATTTTCCCTGCACACAGCAGGGGTCCATGAGGACAATGACACATGTGAATTGACCTACTTGCCTCAGGGTGGTTTCACACTACTGTTTTTATTACCGTGACCACGGTGCGAGTCTTCGGTGGCTGTTTGCATTCACCCCATTGAAATAAAAACTTGACGGAAGCTTTCGTCCGTCATGTTTTTTTACTTATCTTCCATTACTAAAGTAAACAAACATGACAGAAGAAAGCATCCTTTATGTTGTTTACATTATAGTCAATTGGAACATGTCTGTGTCTGCTACTATACAACCGTTAATGTCCGTTACTGGCGTCCTATGATGTGTAATTATGGTAGTGTGAACATACCCTTACTGTGTCAGTGTTCCGTCCAAGCACTGTGTGTTCTACACTTCGATGACAACTGGATGTGAAAATCATTTGTGTAAATGAGCCAAAAAACTGGAAGAACATCCAACCTCATGCAAATATTGGACTTGGTCAGATTCAGATCCAGGGCTCTGAGCTGTAAGCCAACAGTGCTGGCATGCCCCTTTGCCGATACTAGTAAATATAAATAGTAAATAGTATGTGTCTCATGATCTGTAGAGAGAACATCAGTGGGGGTTCCTGTTTGGATCCACTTCAATCCTGAGAATTTCTCATGTAGCACTGTGGTTACTCTCCACTGGAAAAAAAAAAAAGTTGTGGAAAGTGCTGTCCCATCGACACTTTGGTGGGAGAATCCTTCTCTGGAGGCAAGAAATCTCAGTAAAAGCAAGACGCCCTTCTAGTCAGGTCAGGCCAGGTATTCCTGCAGATGCTACAAGGGTATTCCCCCTGTAATAACCATTAACCATTTCCTGCACAGTGATATAGTCTTCATACACTGTTTGCACCACTATAACCCATTCAGCACTAGTGTGACACTGGCACCGAGTGTGGGGAACAGATGGAAGACATCACTGTCGCATATTTTAGACGCTTCTTGCTGAGAAGATGAAGAACACCAGGGATATGAAGATTTATACTTCAGTGATCTGATATCTAATCTGCTCCAGATTTCTAATGTACAGTCAGAGGATGTCACATAAACTATTACAATCAGGACTTCTACGTACATATGTAATGGCAGAATTAGGGCACCATGCTCCCATCCATCACAGCTATACATCATGGGTGCAGATTTTGTGGGGGCACATGATCAGAAGATGTACAGAAGAACAAGGAGCATGGATAATAAATAATGCATGGCAATGACTGGGATGAGATGCTGGGCACATACCTATTGCTGTACAGTGAGCACGTCCACAGCTGCACGGTCAGCACTGGACCCCTCTTGGCAGACGGGCCAATAGGGCGGGCTCCCCTCTCCACAAGCTATTGTGCTGTAATATCCGATGACAAAGGGGATGCAGGTAGATAGACGGACTGCCCCGACTCCTGAGTCACCGGGACCCTGGGCTGCATCCTGATCGCTCTATGACAGCGGATTATGTGCAGTGTAAACTGCTGCTCGCGCAAGACCATGTAAGGCGCCATGTGATTGGCCGCTCGCATCGTCTCCTGCATTGGCCGACATCTCCCCTCACAGGATTGGCTGAGCGCTCAGTGTAGCGTACTCCGGCCGAACTAGCATAGGGTGTCCCGGTGCAGCAGGCACAATGGATTACGCTACGTAGTAAACAGTGTCAGGACTGCCGCCTCTCCCGGGTCACCCGCGGGTCTGGGCTTCACTTTCATCACTAGGCTGTACACACCCGCTCTATCCCGCCTCTGTGTACATTACACATGCGTTTTCTTTCTGTGGAATCCTCCCACTTTCCTAGACACTACACTTGGAAAACAATGAGCGGCCCCCTCCCCAGGTGCTGCCTGAGTGATAAGGCCATGTTCAGACAGTGGAGGGTGAAAAATGGCTGGAGGAGGGGGCAGAGAGGATGGGAGGAAAGATCACAAGTGCCCGGGTCAGAACTTAATGCAGAGATGCCAAATAACCCGTGGCATGCCTATTAACCCCGTCTCCAGTGTAGACTGCCAGTAATGTACACACTTCAGCAAAAAATACCAACTAGGGCAGGAATTTCCACTCAGAAGAGAATAAATACAGCAAATGTGGAAAAAACATAAAACTTTTAAAATAAATATCTCGTAAAAAGGCACCTCAATAATGACATGTCTATAAATGAAAAGACTAACAGATAAATATTTGTGCGATTAGGGATTATATCAATCCAATACAATGCAGATGTAAATCACACAAATCAACAAAAAAATAAAGAGTTAATGTTAAAACTCTAAATCACACACTTCTAAATATATGAAAAGGCAAGAAAAATCACATAGAGACCTGGTCTGTCTAGTCTGTACAGTGTGGGAGAGATAAGAATAGTTTGTGATTGTACCTGACCATGTTTTGGATCACCTGATGAGTCATGGCTACTCATGATGTAACGGTAGGGACAGGTGACTATTTAATGAAGGGTCAGATGTGGACTGCCCTTGTAAGGGCAGGAGCTCTTTGGGTATAATAGGGCCATTTTTGAGCTATAGGGTCAGCACTTAATGACCAGGATGGCGATTCCCACAGAGCTAATGATGGATCATGAATTATCAGATGCATGACCGGTGATTTGGTGAGATCTATCTGATTTTTCTTACCTTTTCATATATTTGGAAGTGTGTGATTTAGAGTTTTAACATTAACTCTTTATTTTTTGTTGATTTGTGTGATTTACATCTGCATTGTGTTGGATTGATATAATCCCTAATCGCACAAATATTTATCTGTGTTAGTCTTTTCATTTATAGACATGTCATTATTGAAGTGCCTTTTTGTGAGATATTTATATAAAACGTTATGTTTTATAGTTTTTTTTCCACATTTGGTGTATTTATACCCATTAAACCACCTTAGTTCTAGTAAAGCTTCATCCACATGTGAGACTTCTTTGTCTGGTAATGTTTGTTAGAAAAGTAACAGACACCCAATGGACCTGTTACTAGGACAGTTTTTCCAGTCTTCTGGTCCAGACCTGAAGAACAGATGCAGGTGTGATCATGGTGTAATTGTGAGGAACTCACCCCACTTATGAGACCTGGTGCAAGGGACTGGGGCACCAGTGCTTATGCTATGAAATTGTGCAAGGCCAATAATGCCCTTTAGCACCTGACATAACCAAGCATAGGGCAGTGGGTCTCTTGTGTGCTTGTAGAAACGCATCCAAAGAAAGCACACTACCTCCACAGGACTATGGGTGTTACTACCAGGGCAGCAAACATAGAAGCCGACAGGGAGCCCAAGAACTAAGGGGGCCTATTAACATACCTCTCCAGAGGACTAAAAGAGGGACAAAATGAAGTGACGAATAGTAGGCCACTCCTCTAGCCTTGCCCATGCCTATGTGGCCCCACCCAGTCCCTTTTGTAACCCCTACGCAGTATAACGCCTAATAATGTGTTTTTGTTCTTTGTTTTGTTTTTTTTTGTGTCATTACAAAAATAAATAAATAAATAGAAGCAATACTTACATCGTTACTTACATCGTCCCATTCCCCTACTCCAGCTTGGGAGCAGCTGCGATGTGACATCACACTACTACATCACACCTCCACATCACCTTTGCTTATAAGCTGTTGGGAGAAGAGATAAGGGCTGAATTGTAAAGCAGGAAACAAACGGCTACCTGCCTTATCGTCTTAGTCAATTTTGAGTTCTCCAGGCGCAGTTAGATTTGCAGCCAGTAGATGCCTCCCAACCACCAAAGACAGTTGAGTCTGTTTTGGTGAATCCAGTAGTATAATGTTGTACCGTGTTAGCCTTAGAAAGTAGTGGAAGAGTGAAGAAATCAGGCGATACCTTTTAGAGGCTAACTGAGTATATTTGATAGTAAGCTTTCGAGAATGCTAGCTCACTTCTTCAGACATGGTGACTTACACCATGTCTCAAGAAGAAAGGGCCACTATGGGACATTATACTGTGTGGAGGCCCCCTTGGGATATTATACTTAGTGAAGGGGCCCCTGTGGGACATTATAGTGTGTGTCCATTGTGGTTTATACCGTGTGGAGGACAGTCTTTGCCAATTATGCTCCTCTGTTTGTATATTGTGGCAATTTGGGGGGGGATTAGCCTCAATGGCAGCAGACTCCTGGACCCGACAGCGTTGTTGGTGGTACTGGGTGCCGGAGAAGCAGCATTCGGACGGTGCTAGTCTAAAGTAAATGGCTTTTATTTCAGCTTTAAAAGTGGAACATAAACAAAAACAATAAACAGCCTGGGCCACATTTAGGGTACTAGCTCACTCCTTGACCCCTATCTAGCCTCTGGGGCAACAAGCAGCCTGGCTCATGCTCAGCTCAAGCAAAAGTCCCCTGTGGACCCCAGCCCTCCTGGGACAGACCGCCTCTCTGTCCTTGGCTGGTTCCACAGTCCCTGCTTCCTGCAGGACTCGACAGCAGCTCTGCCGCTGTATCCACTCCCTCTGGAGTTACTCCCCCACCCATAGGTGTGGCCGAGGGCCTTTTCAGGGCTCAACAGCGCCCTCTGGGTTCACACACTCTCAAAATATATATATATATATATATATATATATAATATATATATATATATATGTGTGTGTGTGTATAGGTTCACACTTGCGCCTGATATCCGTCCACTTGCAAACCGTTTAAAAAAAAAAAAAACGGTTTGATGCAAAAAGGATTCCACAGGTTACACAGTGGATACCCGAATCTGTCTTTTTAGATGGATAGTCAATGGTTGTCCGTCAAAAAATGGACCGTTTGTGTCAGTTTGCTATCAGTTTTTTTTTTCAGTTTGTGTCTGTTTTTGACCAATCGTTTTTTTTTTTCCTTCTTGATTCTGAGCAAGCGCAGAGGGAAAAACGGATTGCAAAACGGACACAAACAGGTTACTATCCATTGTAATCCGCCTTCCATAGACCTCAATGTTAAAAAAAAAAAAAAAAAAAAAACAGTTTTGAGGCGGTCCGTCATGTATCCTTATTTTTTGGACAGAGACAAAGTGTTGCAAGTCCGACTTTGGTCTCCGTCCAAAAGAGCAGATACACAGCGGAAATGCTCAAAACTCACACCTGCAGATTGTTTTAAAAACCCATTAAATCAATGGGTTTTTTAACAAACCGTCTCCAATCAGTTTTTGTGATCTTAAGACGGATCACAGAAACTGATTACATGCGGAGAGCACAACGCAAGTGTGAACGCCCCCTGAAATATAAAAACATTGTCCCATATGGTAAACGGCGTAGCAGGAAAAAAAATCTAAATGGCTGATTTGGCAATTTTTTTCACTGATTTGCCTCTCTAAAAAAATGGAATAAAAAGTTAATACATCATACATTCCCCAACATGGTATCAATAAAAATTACATATTGTCCTGCAAAAAAAACATCTTACACAGCTCTGTACACTGAAATCTAAAAAAGAACCAGGTGTCAGAATATGGTTATTCAAAAAAATTTTTTTTCCTTCAAAATTTAGAATTTTTGTAAAGTTATTACAACATGAACAAACTATATAAATTTGGTATCTCCGTGACCATTTTTACCGCAAATGGAAGCCGTAAAAACAAAACCTGTAAGAAAATGGCGGTACTGCATTTTTTTTCTCAATTCCCCTCATTCTGAATTTTTTTTCCCACTTCTCAGTACATTGTACAGAATAATAAATGGCACCATTTTGAAGTACAACTTGTCACGCAAAAATAATGATGCCTTTGTCTGAGTGTAAGGGGGTGTTCACACAGGAATTTGACACTGATTTGGGAGGCAGAGACTGCAGCAGGATGTTGAAAAAATAAACCATGGAGCCACTGGAATTTTAGGGATCAGTACAGACTAGCTACATGACTGAGGGAGGGGGGAACCTGGAGCAGGCAAGCTCCAGGACTGGTTGGGTTCCTCAATGCACCCCTACCAAATAATTGCAGTATATCGGTCTTTACCATCAGTAGCATTAGTGCCCCTATACAATATAATGCTCCCACTGCCTCCCCCACACATGCACACAGCATAATGGTTCTCAGTGCCCCCCTCAGTATAATGGTCCCAGTGGCTGTACACAGTGTTAATGGTCCAGAGTGGCTGCCACACGGTATAATGCTCCCCAGTGGTCCCACACACAGTATAATGATCCCCAGTGGATGCCACAGAGTATAATGCTCCCAGTGAGCCCATACAGTATGATGCTCTCCAGCAGCCCCCCCCCCCCCCACACACACACACAGTATGATGCTCCCCATTGACCTCACACAGTAGATTCCATGGGATCTTTCCCATTTGAGCTGTGACCGGGCCCCTGACACTAGTACCGCCAGTACAGCCCTGATGGTGGTCCTGTCACCCACCCTTGTTATTAGGTATGAGTAATGGAGTTATTAGATTTCCACTGTTTTTTCTTTCAAAATTTTTATTTTGTCTATAGCAGTTTAAGTCATTATGTGTAAGGCAGAGTAATGGTACTTGACGTTTTGGATGAGACCAGGGGTAGCCCCACAGTGAATTAGGTTATTGCTAGGTGGAAAGCTACTGATTTATAGGGAGACTTTCCCACCCAGCATCACTACAAGGTGTCAGGCTGCAGCGCGTGTAATCCTTACTGTGGACAGCAAGAAAAAGACACCGCCTGCGGCACAATCAGTAGGTGCAACTGGGTTCCACGTATTTGGTTAGATACAATGCATTACCCTCTTTCCAAAAAGTACTAGACCAACGTGCTGACTCCACAGCATACAGCTAAATAACAGTGATACTCTATACAGTGCAATAAGTCATCAGTATATACACAGCAATAAACAGCATAATACACATCATACAATGCTTGACAGAATGCATGAAGCACAAGCAGCTATACAAAACAGATATACAGGCCAATTATGTCTAAAGACCTAGCAAAGTTACCCACCTAAGGCTATTTTGTGGAAAGGGGTGGCTTCCACCAGTTATAAGCTTGCAAGTCATATACGAAATTCAGTAGAAATTACAATACACTTAAAGGGGTTATCTGGCTAATTTAAAAAAAAAAAAAATTATACTTCACGGATTCCTCACTGCTCCTATTATGACACTTTCTGGGTGTCAACATTCTCAATTCTTGGTCCCTTGAGAAGATCTAGAAAATAGATCCACGGCCCTACTTCATTCGCATAGTACACTGGGTATTATGTTTTAATAATGTAAAATCAATACTGAGCATAACAAGTTATGATGATGTGGATTTTGTAGCCACATTTTAGAATAATTTTTACACAAATATAACAATTTGTGCAGAAATGTATTAAAGAGGACCTTTCACCACCTACAGCAACTCCAGTTCTTATCATCAGTTAATAGATGCTGTTCCACTAATATTGGCACAGTTGGAATTTTTTTCTCCAGCCCTCACCATTCCTGAGCAATCAATGCTGTAAACTATTTAGATTCTGTACTGTCAGGAGGGCGGTGTCAGGCAAGTGGTGTGATTCTGATACTGGCTGACTCTGGAGCTCTGAATCACACCCTCCTGCCTGACACTGCCCTTCTGACATTACAGAGCTTATAGTACATCAGGCAACACAACTAACTGTGCTTGTTGCTTGGGAATGGTGAAAACTAGAGAAAAAATTCCAACTGTGCCAGAATCAGTGGTGCAGCGCCTATTAACAGAGGCTAAGAACTAGAATTGGTGAAAGGCCCTCTTTAACACCCGTACACGGTATACGCTGCTGCGCCAGAATTATTAAGGGGCTGCAGCATCGCAGGAAGTCCCATGCACCAGAATTGAAATCTTCATCAACCAAGGACTGGTGTAAAATTCAGATCATTCAAGTTTTATCGCCTGCATTGATCCCTGCCCCAGTTTACCCAACTTTCTCAAAAGCAATGATCTGGTTGGAGTCACAATATTCTGACACTGACAATTTTTTTATGTTTCCATATATGAGGCTGTGTAAAGTGTGTTTTTTTTTTTTTTTTTTTTTTTTTTTTTTGCACGGCCAGTTGTATTTTTTTGTTTATACTATTTTGGGGAATGTCTTATGTTTTGAGTAAAATGGTAAAAAAAAAAAAAAATGGCGGTTCATCCATTTTGATTTTTTTCCCCCCACTTGCTTGCAGTTCATGAGCTTTTGGATACAGGGATATCTAATTTGTTTGTTTATTTTTGTTCAAAACAATTATTTTTTTATGACTGTTAATACATCAGACCAATACAAACAAGTGCTGATGAATGTGTTTCTAATTGAACGGCACTTCAGGGCCTGGGATCAGGCTTGCTAATAAATCTTTAGGATAGGTGAGTTTTGAAGAACAAATAGGACCTGAGGAAGGCTGACTATTTTTATAAATGTTGTAGCGATCCAACTCTATCCACTTGCTGACTGCCAATTGACTATATTGAGATGAACTTTTGTTATTGACCAAATACTTATTTTCCACCATAATTTGCAAATAAATTCTTAAAAAAATCAGACAATGTGATTTTCTAGATATGTTTTCTCATTTTGTCTCTCATAGTTTAGTCTACCTATGATGACAATTACAGGCCTCTCTCATCTTTTTAAGTGGGAGAACTTGCACATTTGATGGCTGACTAAATGCTTTCTTTCCCCACTGTATATGACCCCGGCGGTCAATAAAAAAAAAAAAAGTCTACACGGACATAACAGAATGCCCTTGGAGAGTTACTAGTAGCATGAAGAAGGCATGTTTTTTTTGTTTTTTTTTTTACCGTCTCTGCCTTCTATACAGCTATGGAGACCATCATGATGCGACTTCCTTCTGGAATAGTGGTCATGTGATCTGCTGGGCAACAAAAACTGCAGGAGTTGATGGGACCCAGATCAGCTCTACACTGAGTGCTAGGAGTCTACAATTAGCCCCAGTTACAGGAGAAATCAGAAAAATTGTAATGTTACAATTACCCAAATGGTCTATTAATGTCTTATGGGAGGACACAAAAATTAATGTGTTTAAAAAAAAATAAATAAATAAAAACGTGTCACGTACATAAAAATCTCTGTTTTGGAGAGGTAAAGCATTTACAAAAATGTTAGTAGTACTTTGCACAATTAAAAAAAGTGAAGAACAGACAAGTTTTTCCTTGACTTTTTTTTCGATGTTTATCCACATATTTAAAAAAAAAAAAAACTGCAAAAATATTGCAAAAATAAAAATGATATAAATATAAAGCCCTATGTATCATCAAAAAAGTCACAAAATGTATTTGAATAACCCAAATAAAAAAAAAAAGTTATAGCCTTTAAAACCACATGTACCCAAAAAAAAAAAAAAAAAAAGTGTAAGGTCATGCATCAGGAAAAATGGTCCGCTTATGAAGTGTTTAAGTAAAGGAAGAACAATAAAATGTTACCCCATTTTATTGTAATTTATTTTGCTATTGTGTCAGGATATTTGGTAAAAAAAAATTTTTAGAACATACTTAACCTATTTAACTTTCTTTTAATAGAAAACAGATTCTAAAATCTTCTATAGTAACCCTCTAACTGAGCTATTACCAGGGAAAATCTGTATGATTGTATCTCCAGTTATATACCTAGAAAAATGGTTCTGGACTGGTATTAAATGAGTGCTGAGATTGCACTACTAGCTCTAGTTTTTATGCAGTTCATGCGCTGCATATAGAAATCACATTCCTTACTGTTTTTAACTAGCAATATATCCATTTATTTTATTGCTAGTACTGCAATCTTTTGAAGCATAAGAATCCCAACATGTTTCTTGGTGGTAGAAAACTGGAGATACAGACATTTAAAGTGACCATCGTCCTTTGGCAAATGCTACAGCTCTACATACTACATTAAGTACAGGTGCACAGGACAATCTCCTTATACCCTTTATTACTTGTTCTGATCTTGTTTCAGGTGCGTGAAAAGTCAGACCTTATAGAGTTCCGAAAAGGGACAGATTGTTGGTACTGAGTTGATTAGTGTGTTTACCGTTTCTGTGATAACATCTAAGGCTAGGTTTACACCTGCACCTGGTCTTTGTTCGTGGATTCCATCCCCGAATCTGCTTGAAAAACGCGGAGAGAAAACTCCTGCAAGCAGACCTTTTCTCTCTGCTCTTTCGGGCGGAAACCCAACAGATCCCATTATATTCTAATAAAGAACGGAAACCCGAATGCAGGTGTGAACCTAGACTGGTCAAACTTCCAAGACTGGCAAAACTTCCATAGACAGAAACAGCTGGGGTTGAAATTCAAAGCTTGACTTTGGTTTGGCTATTACAGTACTACTATGGATATCATCTTTGTCCAGTGCTCGCATGACTCTTTTCACTGATACTTGTACTGTTAAACTTGCAACTCTTCAACTCTGCAGTAATATAAGGGAACATACTTTTGTGTTTTTGACTACAGTTCAACAAAGTGCTCTTCTGTCCTTCACGTCAAACTTTGACTTTCGACCACAGCTGCTTCTTTCTGCAGATGTTTTGCTGATCTTTGCATACTTAGACTCGGATGACAGAGGCCCCCATCAGGCACATATCAGCCATCAGTCCCATTTAGAAAAGTCAGGTCTGAAATATCAAGCTCCTAAAACATATCACAGTGGCTCAGTGGTTAGCACTGCAGCGCTGGAGTCCTGGGTTTGAGTCCTGCCAAGGACAACATCTGCAAGGAGTTTGTATGTTCTCCCTGTGTTTATGTGGGTTTCCTCCCACACTACAAAGACATGCTGATAGGGAATGTAGATTGTGAGCCCTATATGAGACAGCGACTGTAAATTGCTGCGGAATATGATGGTACTATACAAGTAAGCATAATAATATAATGAGATTTTTAAAACAAGTAATAAACATGACTGAGAAAAAAAAGGGGTTTTACTTGTGATAACAGGTGTATTAGGTAGAGTATAGCTTGACTATGTTAAAATAATGCGAACACCCCTATTTTATCTAACTCCTGTGTGTGTGTTAGTAGAGATTTTAAAACTAGTGAGAAATTGGAAAAAAAAAAAACACTGAAATTGGAAACTGCCTCACTTTTCTTTAGGCAAATACCAATAAAACATTTATGATGTATCAAATTAATATCTAATTTGTTGGGTAGGCATCATTTGCACTCGAGTTGTTTTAAAACTACAGCTCCCAGCATGTATAGTTCCCAGAACTCCCACATAAGTGGATGGTGCCAACAGGGAGCTGTACTATAGTTTCACGACACTTGGAGTGGAAGTTGCTGGCTCCTGTTGTAGGGGATGGATTGCTGTTTTCATTAGTTACACAAATTTCATTGAGTGTGCACACTTTGCCAGTCACCACAGCTTATAAGAACAGTGGGAACCTAAAAGTTGAACCCCCATCAACAGATTATTCCCTAACGTCCCACCAGCAGCACAATATTGGGGTATTTCTGCCCCTGTGTGCTGGTAGGACAGAATGGAATTTTTAATGAACAACAAATAGTTAACTGTAACCCCTCCCCCTCCTCAATACCGTGTTTCTCCAAAAATAAGACCTACCCCGAAAATAAGCCCTAGCTACGTTTTCCAGGTTTTTGGAGTAGGCTTGAAATATAAGCCCTACTCCAAAAATAAGCCCTAGCTAATTTAACCCCTTCCCGACATCTGCCGTGCGATTACAGCGGATGCCAGGTCCTTAAAGATAGCGGCCGCTCGGTTACCATAGCTGCCGTACTGGGTCTCCGCGGAGACCTGGAGTTAATGCCCGCGGCCAGTGTCTACCCTGATCACGGGCATTGTTGAGCGTGACCCCCCCCCCCCCCAACCAAAGTAGCAGAACTGCCAGAGTTAATGCCCGCGATCAGAATGGACTCTGACCGCGGGCATTGCGTGACCTTCGCGCTTCCCCCCCCCCCCCCCCCCCCTGCACTCCCTAGGGCCGGTCCCCACCCCCCTATAGCTACTATACCGGGTCTCCTTGTACAGTGGAGACCCGCAGTTAATGCCCGCGATCAGAGTCCACTCTGATCACGGGCATTGTTGAGTGTGCCAGTCCGTGATTTCCCCCCCCCAAATCGACCCCCCCCCCCCCCTCCCAGCAGATAAACTATCCCTGGGGATGGTATCCAGCCCCATACCTTTTGAAGTTGCAGGCCCAGTTCCCGCACATGGGATCGCAGGAGCCGACCTGTTTCTTTGACACCCGGGATCCTTATGAAGGCTCCCAGGCCTGTCATAGGAATATTACTATTGCCTCAATAGTAATGCAGATAATCTCCCATAGACTGCAATAGGTTCTATTGCAGTCTATGGGATGATTGCAGGTTCAATCCCCCCTAGGAGGGATTAATAGTAAAAAAAAAAAAAGTTAAAAAACACAAAATAATGAACAAGCCACTTTCACTAGAATACATATAAAAATAAAATATTACTGTGAAACACATACATATTAGGAATCCCTGTGTCCAAAAACACCCGGTCTACAAACTTATAAAAATATTTTACCTCTGTAGTGAATGCCGTAGCAAAAAAAAAAAAAAAAAAAAGATCAAAAGTGCCGAACTGCTGTTTTTTTGCTGTTTCACATCTGATAAAAGTTGAAATAAAAAAACAATCAAATGTGTGATTGTTGTTCATGGAAAAAATTAATACCTACCCCGAAAATAAGCCCTAGCCCAGAGCAAAAAATAATATAAGACTTATTTCGGAGAAACACGGTATAAGGAAGGAAGTACCAACCCCTCAGCGTGTTTTGTTTTTGTTTTTGTTTTTTTTGTTTTTTTTTTTTTTTTGTTTTGTTTTTTTTTCTGTCCTGTGTTGGTGGGTCAGTTGGAGGGAAGGTTATACCTTCCCTATAGTGAGGTTATTCAGATTTCTGAATGAATTTACCCTCCTGTTTGCGTTTGTTTTGTCTATCCTCCTGTGAGGACTCGTTTTCTGCCTTTGGTTCCTATTGGAACAAAATTCAAAGGTTAAAACTCCTTGTCTGTCTTTCCTGCCTCTACTGCTTAGCTGCAGTGAAAGGCCTTTTTTCAGCGGTTGCTTATAATGGGTGAGTGTCCACGCTAAACCCTTTGTGGCCTTGTAAGCCTTGCATTCCTTGTTTTATTGCAATGCAGGACATTTCCTGCTACTTCTCTCCAGCTCCCGTGTGTGGGGACGCCGGAGTCAAGAGTATGCTGGCTTGCGTGCGTGAAGACATCTTTGAACCTCCTTCAGGTGAGCTACTAGGTAATGTTTTTTTATCTTAACTTCTGCCATTTATTTTATAAAATCTGTGCGGGGTAGCTTGTTTTTTTCTTCCATCTTTGGGGAGTTTGTGGTTCTGCCTATGTTTGCGTGAGTGTACTCAAGTTTCCTCCCTCCAAAGGCTTGCTGGTGGGGGGTATGGATTGTGAACCCTGGGTCCGCCCGTCATACGATCTGATGAGGTATTCAGGATCATAAAGGAAGCTAATTCTTCATCTGTGGATTCAGATACGAATATACAAAAAAACGCTTTTTCCTCTGGAGAAAATTCAGAAATTACAGAAGTCCATCGGGTCAAGGGACCATGATGTTGACCTTGGGGAAGCCTCTAGTTCCACCTCTAGGGGGCCTAGGGCCTTCAATGTGGATGTCATGCTTAAAAGAGCTATGTCTACCGAGTGAAAACACCCAGAGAAGACCTGCGTGTTATCCTAAAGGTTCAAGACACTCTTCCCAATATCTGAGGACCAGTTGGGACTTGGGTCCACCACCTAAGCTTGTCATGGCAGTCGCCAAATTGTCCAGGCGAACACTTGTACCCTCTGAGGACGGGTCTAGCCTTCAGGACCCCATGGACCACCGGGCAGAGTGCTCCCTAAGGAAAGCGTATACGGCTTTCTCTGCACAGTGTTTGATTGGTATTGCTACTAGTGAGGTAGCTAAGAAGCTGTGCTCCAGTTTCTCTTCATTAAAAAGAGATATTGATTTGGGGGGTCTCCAGGGACGAATTGTTGTCCTCTTTGAAGGGTATAGCCCTTGAGGCGGATTACCTCAATGAAACCTCTTCAAGTTTCAACTTGAACTTCACCTCTCCAGGTGAAGTTAGCTGCCAAGTCTAGGGCCTTAACTTTGGTTGCCCATCGCCCCCTATGGTTAAAACCTTGGAGGGCAGATTATGCCTCAAAATTTAATATTTGCGGGCAGAACACGATACAAGGACTAGTGGGAAAGGAAGGAAAGTCCTATCACAGTCCTTCTGTGGACAGGGCAGACAGCATCGTAGAGGACAGTCTCCTCAAAGACCACCACCTGCAAGAGGTCACGTGTGGACGTTCTAGGTTCCTGAGAGGGAACTCCAACCGTCTTTTTTTTTTTTTTTTTTTTTTTTTTTTTCCGTGATGACAGGAAAAACAGCAAGCCAAATTTCTGACTATTACCTTCTCCATCCTCCAAGAAATGAAGTACCTGTGGGGATAACAGATCATGGGTTTTGGAGATAATCAGGTCCAGTTTCGGCATAGTTTTTTCTGTGCCTCTCCAGGACAGTATTATACAGACCTCTCAACTCCTTGCTTTCCATCACAACGTCAAGGGTCTGGAATTTATTCTTCAGTGTTTCTGGTTCCAAGACCTTCACAAGACTGGTTGATAATAGACCTACGATAGGTCTGCTGAGGTATCTCGGGAAAAAATTTCCGTATGGAACCGTCTGTGATTATCCATTCTCCAGCAAGGAGATTTCATGGCCACTCTGAGCCTAAAGGACGTACACCTCCACGTCCCTATTCTTCTTGCTCACAGGAAATACCTAAGAATTGCAGTGGTTGTAGAGGGTCGGCTGAGACACCTACAATTCACCACACTTTCAGTCTAGATAACATCAGCACCCTACAAGGTGGTATCCACGGTAGCTGAGTCACTGAGAATCCAGAGGTTCATGCGTGTTCCTTATCTGGAAGACTGGCTGTTAAAAGTCTCTCAAGAGAAGGCCTACTACAGCATCTATCCATCACAATGAATTTCCTCCAATAATTGGGGTGGATTATAAATTGGGGAAATCCCCAAATATTACCAGCAACCCAGAAAACATTTCTAGGGTTCATACTTGTTTCAGGCCTAATGAAAATATCTCTTCCTTCCTCCTGAAGGGAAAGAATCATCAAGGCTGCAAAATTCTTGCTGGTTCCTTGGCCATTCACCATCAAGACAGGCATAAGGTTTTGGGAGTGATGTCATCAGCTGCAGAAGCAATTCCTTGGGAAGTCCTGTCGGCCTGGAATTGCAAAACCAGCGGTCTAGACAGGTTTTTTCCTGTCTCAGGGAGAACGCTCGTCCCTCAAGTGATGGATTCGGCTAAAAAAACAGAAAGTCCACAGTCCAGCCTTGCTGGACTCTGTTGACTACAGATGCATCACTCACAGGTTGGGGAGCCCACCTGAACGACTTTCCAGCCCATTGGAATTCCCTCAAGAAGATGTCATCCAATTGAAGAGAACTCCGAGCAGTACGACTGGCACTGCTTCACTTTGCCAACCAGTTGAAGGATAAGGCAGTCCGTGTAAGATCGGACAATATGACGACCGTCCTTTATTTATCACAATCTCTTCTAAGCGAAGTGGGGAAGATCTTGAGTTGGGCATAGAAGAACTTAACCCATCTTTCTGCCATACATATCCGAGGGGGTCATCCAGAGATAGACCTGATGGCAAGCAGACTCCACGCCAAGGTAGAGAAGTTCTGCTCTATACAATCCCTTGCCCTGTCCATTCCTTGGAGGTTCAGGCTGGCATACAGATTCCCTCCAATCTCCATGATATCAAGGGGTATTGATGAGAATCAGACAGGACCAAGTCTCTAATCGCCATCATTCCAGTCTGGCCAAAGAGAGCTTGGTTTTTCCCATCCTATTCCAATGAGTCATGGGATATATTAGAGGCTTCCCCCGATTTAGAACCTGGTATGTCAAAGGCCCAGGCTCTGCCAGGATCTGAAATCCTTCAATCTGACAGCCTGAGGATTGACCTGTCCCTATTAAGGGACTCTCAGGAGCCATCTTAAGCATTCTCTCGCTAGAGCAGAGTCTACAAATAAAAATTACGTCTGGATCCGAATCCTCTTCATCTCCTGGGCATCAGGTAGAGGAATTGACAGCTTGGATCCTTCCATTCCAGAGATCCTGGATTTCCTTCAAGACAGCTTAGACAAAGGCCTTAGCCTCTCCACTTTGAAGGTTCAAGTCGCTGCCCTGTCAGCCTGCTTAGATAAGCAGCTTTCTGCAGACCCATTGATTAAAAGGTTTTTTTTAAGGGTGCATTCAGACTTAGACTGCCTGTTATCCACCCAATCCCTCAATAGGATTTATCTACTGTATTAAAGGGTTTATGTGATCCCCCTTTTGAGCCTCTAGAAGAGGTTAAGATAAAAACTGTGTTCCTTTTGGCCATAACCTCAGCTAAAAGAGTTAGGGAACTCCTGGCTTTATCTTCAGTAGAACCGTACATATCCTTTTTTCCGGATAGAGTACAGCTAAGGTTTATGCCAGGGTTTCTACCTAAAGTACCCTCAGTTTCTAACCTCAACCAGGTTATTTCACTGTCAGTCTTCTATCTCAGCCCGTCATCGCCGGAGGAAGTTAAACTTCACTCCCTGGATGTGGCTAGATGCCTTAAAGTTTATATTCAAAGGTCCCGACCTTTTAGACGGTCAGAGAACCTTTTTTTTTCTTATTTGCTGGAAAGAATAGGGGGCTCAAAGCCTCTAAACCTTCCTTGGCACGTTGGATTAAAGAAGCAATAAGTCTGGCTTTCATTTCTCAGGGGATAGACCCGCCTGAATTTGTTCGAGCTCACGCTACAAAAGCCGTTGCTACCTCTTGGGCGGAAAGAAGCTCTGTGCCTTGGGAACAGATTTGTTCGGCAGCCTCTTGGAGCTCCCTCCAGACTTTTGTTAATCATTACAGATTTAACACCCGGAGTACGGAGGCCACTTTCTTTGGCCATTCCGTGTTAAATTCTATTCTGCAAGAGGTCCCTCCCTAGGGTTCTGCTTGCTAGATCCCCAATATTGTGCGGCTGGTGGGACCTTAGGGAAGTATAGATTATGATGTTAATCTGTTTTCCCTTAGTCCCAACAGCAGCACAAGGCTCCCTCCCTATGTGTTATGTATTTGTCTTTATAATTACACGCTGAGGGGTTGGTACTTCCTTCCTTATATTGAGGAGGGGGAGGGGTTACAGTTAACTATTTGTTGTTCATTAAAAATTCCATTCTGTCCTACCAGCACACAGGGGCAGAAATACCCCAATATTGTTCTGCTGTTGGGACTAAGGGAAAACAATTAACATCATAATCTATACTTTTCTGTATTGTAGAAAAAACATTCTAAACTGGACAACCTGTATTTTACAAATGTGTCCAGTAGATGGAGCTCCTACACAATTTATAAGTAAATTTGAAATAAAGTTACAACAGTTGCACCTCTCTTCCTCATGTAGATTGCAACCTGGAAAACAAAACATTTATGATCCAAACACGAGGTATACATGCCTAAATGCTTTCATATATTGCTGCATTATGTAGATGTAGCAAAGGTTAACATGACTCATAACACATTAACACTGTGGCACTATTCTTGCAACGTGTTTTCAAATGCTTCTGTTGTCTTCTGAGACAGAATAGAATTATGTAGAAAGTCAAGTTAAACAGTGTTACATCTGTATATAGCCATACCTCCCAACTTTCAAAGAACAGAAAGAGGGACAAAATGTGTACTATGCGTGCCGTGGCAAATATAGTTCCACCCACTTTTATGTTGACTCCGCCAATTCTCATCCCCTTTTTTTTTTTTTTTTTTTTTTTTTTGTGCCCCCACACAGTATAATACTCCTACAGTCACCCTAACATTATATGCCCCCACATTATAATGTTCCCTTCCAATTGCCCCACAGTATGAAGTCCCTCTCCTGGTGCCCCAGTTTAAACTGGCAGAAACTAGAGGTAGACATGACAGCTGGAGGGTGACATTAAACAGTGGGGGTAGTTGGAGGGGGACAATAAATTTAACGGGAGCAGGACATTAAACTTGGGGCAATTGGAGGGGGACATTAAACAGTAGGGGTAGCTGGAGGGTGACATTAAACTGGGGACAACTAGAGGCGGACATGTCCCTCTCCAGCTAATCCCACAGTTTAATGTCCTCCTCCAGCTGTCCGCAGTTTAATGTCCCTCTTAATCTTCCCCCCCCCAGTTTAATGTCCTCCCCTCCATCTGCCACCAGTTTAATGCCCCCCTACATCTGCCCCAGTTTCATGTTCCCCCTCACTTTGCACCAAAAGTTTAACATAAAAAAACACTGATACTCACCTCTCCTCGCTCTCCTGCTGCAGTCTCAGTCACGGAGTCTTCTGGGAGCTGCAGGCACGATGTGAATGACATCATCACATCACGCCTACAGATCCCGGGGCCGGAACACATGGGAAGCACAGTGGTGAAGTGGGAGCTGTCCGCAAACGGCTGTTGCTTCATTCACTACTGTATTCCTCCGGACACAGATGAGTTGAAACTGGGACACACCTTCCCTGGACAGCGGGACAGGACCAGGAATCCGGGATGGTTGGGAGGTATGTATAGCTTGCAATCAGATCAGAGGGTTGCTGCATAAAGCCTAAGGCGTAAAAAGGCATTGCAGTGAGGAAGATACCTCTCTACCACTTTCATGCACTGTAATGACCATGCAAAGAATCCTGTTGACTCTTGGAACTGGTTTCTGACAGCACAACTGTGGACACAGTCAGGGCCGGCGTTAGGGGGGGGCAACTGGGCAATTGCCCAGGGCCCCGACCCCAAAGGGGCCCCTGGGATCTGGACCGGCCATATCGATAACAGAAAGGGACCCAGCGTCATGTGCCGCAGCGCCCCTTTCCGAGGTAAATAAAAATAACAAACATTTTTACTCACCTGTCCGCGGCGTCAACGTCATCTTCTGGCGTTCCAGACATCACCGCTGAGGCCATGGGGCATGCTCATGTAACCGCTGAGGCCCAATCACAGGCTTCAGCGGCGACGTCCACAACGCGTGACGTCAGCCGCAAAGAAGAGGAAGCCTGGCGCCGGCAGGGATAGCAGAGCGCGAGGAGGCCCATTAGAGGTAAGGCAAGGTAAGTATAACTGTTTATTTTCCCTTACCTCCCCCAGGCCTTCGATAATTATACTTATAATTATAAGAGTATAATATTATGCTAGCACTAAGGGAGTCTGTAGGGCCACTGTGGACCAATATACTGGTGGGGCCCCCTCTGGATAGCATATTATACTGTGGGGGGACCCTGTGGAGCATTATACTGGGGAGGGGGCCCTCTGGAGCGCATATTATACGGTGTGGGGCCCCTGTGGAGAATTATACTAGGGGGGGGGGTCCCTCTGGATATCATATTATACTGTGTGGGCCCCCTGTGGAGCATTATACTGCGGAGGGGGCCCTCTGGAGAGCATATTATGCTGTTTTGGGCCACTGTGGAGCATTATACTGGGGGAACTTCTCTGGGCAGTATATTATACTGTGTGGAGGCCATTCTGGAGCATGTTATACTGTGTGGGGTCACTATGGAGCATTATTCTGGGGGGGGGCATCTGCAGAGCATATTATATTGCGTGGTGCCACTGTGGGGCATTATTCGGGGGGGAACTAAGGAGCATTATACTAGGAGGCCCTCTGGGGAGTATATTATATTGTGTGGGGCCACTGTGGAGCAAAATACTGGGGGGGGGACACTGTGGTGCATTATACTAGCAGGGGCTCTCTGGGGAGCATATTATACTATGGGCCACTGGAGCTTTATACTGGGGGGAAGGGGCAGTGTGGGGAGCCTGTTATACTTTGTGGGGCCACTGTGGAGTTTATTATATTGTGTGGGGCTTCTCGGGAGCATATACTTTGTGGGGCCATTGTAGAGCATTATACTGGGGGGATTGTGGGGAGCATATTATACTGTGGGGGGAAAACTGTGGAGCATTATACTGGGGGAACCCCTCTGGGCAGTATATTATACTGTGTGGAGGCCATTGTGGAGCATGTTATACTGTGTTAGGCCACTGTGGAGCATTATACTGGGGGGGGGGCACTGTAGGATGCATATTATATTGTGTGGGGCTGCTGGGGAGCATATTGTACTGTCTGAGGCCACTAAGAGGTAGTATACTGTGTGGAACCTTATATACCATGTGGGGCCACTATTGGGGGCTCAGGGGAGCATTTTATATTGTGTGGGTCCACTGTGGAGCATTATATACCATGTGGGGAAACTGTGGAGGGCTCAGGGGAGCATTTTTTTTTACCGTGGAGAATTATATACCATGTGGAGCATTATACTGTGGGGGGGCTCAAAATTCCTGCTGGCAGCCCTGTGTGCTATGTCTGCATCACAGCTCCCTCACTATAATCTTGCACATACGTGTAGTGCTTCCTGGCCATGTCATTCCCCATACAATACTGTGCATGAACCGGCCATGGAGTTATTGGGGCCTGCACAGTACTATAGGGGCTGACTATACTGGGAACATACTCAGTAACACCAGATAATCAGCACATATGTAAGACTTCAGTGAAGGAGCCGTGATGTAGGCTATTAGCAGAAAGCTGTTGGGTGAGGCCCCAGAACAAGTTCCTCTGGTGGGCCTAAGGCCCTTCAGTCCGACACTATATAACGGAGAACTATTATATATAAGGGTGGGTTACTATATATAATTGGGAAACTTAAATATGAAGGGGCTATTATAAGGGGGGACTATTATTTATAAGACGGGCTATTATTTATAAGGGGGGAACTATTATATATAAGGCATCCATTATAAGGGGGAGCTATTATTTATAAGAGGGGAACTATTTATAAGAGGGGGTATAATTGTTAAGGGGGCTATTAGTGATAATGGGGGCTATTATTTATAAGGGTAACTATTATTTATGAGAGGGCTATTATTAATAATGGAGCAGTATTATTTTTACGGGGTGACTGTTACTGATAAGGGGGATATTACTGATACAGGGCACTATTTATCATTTATAAGGGAGCTATTACTGATAAGGGTGTAATATTATTTATAAGCAGGGACTATTATTTATAAGGAGGCGCTATAATAACTGGGTGCAAAAATCTATTAGGTAGTACAAAGGTGCTCGTTTGAATTGTGTGTGATAAAATGGGGCTTATTACTTTTTTGTTGGCAGTAAGGATGCGTTATTATAGGGGCTGCCACTGCAAGACAATGGTGTTGTTTGCATATCAGCATTTGGGGCCCCGCTTTTAATTTTGCCCAGGGCCCCACTTTGTCTAAAACCGGCCCTTGACACAGTGGAATCTGTTCCTTGCAGTGTTTAACCATAACAATTGCAAACATAGGACCATCAGGGTAGGCTGGTTACCACGTAAGTCAGGCAGATGGAGGCATAGGTACCAGTTCACACTTGCAGTTTTATTGGCAACGGTTCACACAGTCCAACTCAAACAGCTTGCTTCAGCATAAAGGTACAAAACCAGGTAACATAAATCATCCTTAGTTCAGGATACAAAACAATTCACAAGAGCTTCCTCACAAATACAGTTGGTTATCTTAGGTTTTCTCTGTTGGAGATATGCAACAGCCAGTTTCGTCTCTATATTTGCTGGATTGACTGGAGTTCACATTTGACACTAGATGTAGCTGTTACTAAATGTTTATCTGTAGACACTCTCTACTTTTGTTGTTTTGATGCTGGTTGATATACACATCCTGTTTTGTGTGTGTGTGTGTGTGCGCGTGTGCGCGGCTGAACTAGATCTGTTATTCACCATGTGAGGTGATCTTCTCTTACTGCACTCATGTTTCACTAAAGCTTTGTTCCTGTTATATACAACTGTCTATCTGGTTTTGACTCTGCCACCTCCAGCAATCACACTCTGCAACAGGTTATGAGCCCAGTGATCAAATGAATCCCCAGTGATCAAATGAATCCCCAGTGATCAAATGAAGCTCCAGTGATCAAATGAAGCCTCAGTACCCGCATAAACCCCAATAAACAGAAGCGGCCCAGGCAGAGTGAAGTCCAGAACGGAAGACAGTGCAGCAGATGCAGAGATCGATATAAGGAAGCTTCCACAGAGACATCTCCTGTACACAAGTAAGACTGTTCCTATATATATAAAGGAGGGAGAATGGCCTGTAGTTCAGAACCTAAACTACAGTGGGGAAAAAAGTATTTAGTCAGCCACCAATTGTGCAAGTTCTCTCAATTAAAAATATGAGAGGCCTGTAATTGACATCATAGGTAGACCTCAACTATGAGAGACAAAATGAGAAAACATATCTAGAAAATAACATTGTCTGATTTTTAAAGAATTTATTTGCAAATTATGGTGGAAAATAAGTATTTGGTCAATAACAAAAGTTAATCTCAATACTTTGATATATATCCTTTGTTTGCAATCACAGAGGTCAAACGTTTTCTGTACGTCTTCACAAGGTTGGCACACACTGTTGCTGGTATGTTGGCCCATTCCTCCCTGTAGATCTCCTCTAGAGCAGTGATGTTTTGGGTCTGTCGCTGGGCAACACAGACTTTCAACTCCCTCCAAAGGTTTTCTATGGGGTAGAGATCTGGAGACTGGCTAGGCCACTCCAGGACCTTGAAATGCTTCTTACAAAGCCTCTCCTTCGTTGCCCTGGTGGTGTGCTTGGAATCATTGTCATGCTGAAAGACCCAGCCACGTCGTTTCATCTTCAATGCCCCTGCTGATGGAAGGAGGTTTGCACTCAAAATCTCACGATACATGGCCCCATTCATTCTTTCATGTACATGGATCAGTTGTCCTGGTCCCTTTGCAGAGAAACAGCCCCAAAGCATGATGTTACCACCCCCATGCTTCACAGTAGGTATGGTGTTCTTTGGATGCAACTCAGCATTCACACTCCTCCAAACACGACGAGTTGCGTTTCTACCAAACAGTTCTACTTTGGTTTCATCTGACCATATGACATTCTCCCGGTACTCTTCTGGAACATCCAAATGCTCTCTAGCAAACCTCAGACGGGCCTGGATATGTACTGGCTTAAGCAGGGGCACATGTCTGGCACTGCAGGATCTGAGTCCCTGGCAGCATAGTGTGTTACTGACAGTAGCCTTTGTTACGTTAGTCCCAGCTTTCTGCAGGTCATTCACTAGGTCCCCCCGTGTGGTTCTGGGATTTTTGCTCACCGTTCTTGTGATCATTTTGACCCCACTGGGTGAGATCTTGCGTGGAGCCCTTGATCGAGGGATATTATCAGTGGTCTTGTATGTCTTCCATTTTCTAATTATTGCTCCCACAGTTGATTTCTTCACACCAAGCTGCTTGCCTATTGCAGCTTCAGTCTTCCCAGCCTGGTGCAGGTCTACAATTTTGTTTCTGGTGTCCTTCCACAGCTCTTTGGTCTTCACCATAGTGGAGTATGGAGTGTGACTGTTTGAGGTTGTGGACAGGTGTCTTTTATACTGATAACAATGTCAAACAGGTGCCATTACTACAGGTAATGAGTGGAGGACAGAGGGGCCTCTTAAAGAAGAAGTTACAGGTCTGTGAGAGCCAGAAATCTTGCTTGTTTGTAGGTGACCAAAAACTTATTTTCCACCATAATTTGCAAATAAATTCTTAAAAAATCAGACAATATGATTTTCTGGATTTTTCTCATTTTGTCTCTCATAGTTGAGGTCTACCTATGATGACAATTACAGGCCTCTCTCATCTTTTTAAGTGGGAGAACTTGCACAATTGGTGGCTAAATACTTTTTTTTTCCCCACTGTATCAGTGGCCAAGCTGAACAATGACAATTATCAGCTATGGAAATTTAAAGTGGAAATGCTATTATCCAGGGATGACTTGTGGGAAGTTATCACTACAGAGAGACCACAAGATGATTATCAGGACTGGGACAGGAAAAACAGACTGGCACGGGCCACTATAAGCTTACTAGTAGAAGATGATCAGCTTATTTACATACGCAGTGAGAACACAGCAAAAGGCATGTGGGATGTACTGAAAAGACTGCAGGAGAGATCCAGTCTAAACAGCAAGTTGTTTCTGCTGAGGAAACTCTACAAAATGAGGCTTAGTAGAGAGCAGAACATGCAGGAGCATATAAATGCCATGCTGGAGGTGATCACACAACTCAGATCAGTCGGTGAGAATATAACAGACAGTCATGCTGCAGCCATTTTATTATGCAGTTTACCTGACACATACACTGCACTGATCAACGCGCTTGAGACACGGCCTGAGACAGATCTGACACTAACATTCGTAAAGACCAGGCTCATAGATGAGTATCAGCGAAGAAAGGAGTTTACACATGATTATACAGAAACTCAATCCAAGACTTCTCTTAAAGCTACAGAAACAAGGTCACACAGGAAGGAAACCAGAGTGTGCTTTACTGTAGATGCCACAGACAAGGACACATAAAGAAAGACTGCACTATATGGAAAGCAGAGCAGATGAGGCAGCATCCCTATTATACTAAGCAGAAAGTGAAAGCCACAATTTCTGATTCAATTGAAGGGAAGTGGAATGCCACATTTAAAGGCAACCATAAATTGCAAGGCTGGTGCATTGAATCTGGAGCAACCAGTCACATGACAAGTGATAGAAGTTTTTTTCACAGAACTTGATCTGAATAACAAAGAGACTATTTACCTCGCAGATGGAAGTAAAATATGTGCAGAAGGATATGGGAATGGAACCCTTGTATACCCCAATGATGCGGGACACAATTTAGCAATACCAGTAAAAGATGTACTTTATGTTCCTGATCTAGAAGGAGGACTCTTATCTGTGAAGATAGACAGTTGTATATAACAGGAACAAAACTTTAGTGAAACATGAGTGCAGTGAGAGAAGATCACCTCAAATGGTGAATAACAGATCCAGTTCAGCACAAACACACACACAAAACAGGATGTGTATCAACCAGCATCAAAACAACAAAAGTACAGAGTGTCTACAGATAAACATTTAGTAACAGCTACATCTAGTGTCAAAAATGTGAACTGCAGTCAATCCAGCAAATATAGAGACGAAGCTGGCTGTTGCATATCTCCAACACCCCTTCTCAATAGCTAAGGCTTAGTCTGTTAGGCCCATCTTCTTTGTAAGCCTCGAGTGTCTTTCAGCGGTCAGGGGCTTGGTAAGGATATCTGCTGTCATATCCTCAGTCGGGCAATAAAGTAACTCAAGAAGTCCCTGCTCTTGAAGATCCCTCAGAAAATGGTACTTCACATCAATGTGTTTGGTTCTCGAGCTAACTCTTTCCATCTGCGCAAGTGTAAGATATCCTTGATTGTCCTCAAAGATTCTCGTTGGTTTCATCTGTAGTTGACCCAAGTCTTTTAATAGTTGTCTCAACTATATGACTACTTGACTTGCCTGTGCTGCTGAAATATACTCTGCTTCAGTAGATGATAGTGTAACAGAAAGTTGCTTTCTACTAGTCCAACAGATAGCACCTCCTGACAGAAGAAACAGGTACCCACTTGTAGATTTTCTGTCACTGGTATCGCCGGTCCAATCGGCATCCACATATCCTGTCAGGGTGCTTTCGTCACTTGTTGGTAACTTTAGCTTGTAGTGTAAAGTCCCTTTAAGATAGCGAATGACTCGCTTCACAGCATTCCAGTCCATCTGACTTGGTGTTGAAGTCTTTCTACATAGGATTCCAACTGCTGCTGCAATGTCAGGCCCTTGTAGCGGTGCTAATGTACAGCAATTTCCCTATTGCTTTCCTGTACTGAGTGTTAGTTGGTAGTGGTGAATGTTGGCTGTCTATCTTCTTCAGGTAGTTTGTTTCCATGGGAGATTTTACTGGTTTTGCATCTTCCATTCCAAATGTCTCAATTATTTCTTGTATTTTGTGTTTTTGGTTCAGAAAGAAGCTGCCATCTTCCTCTCTCTCAATCTGAATACCAAGATAATTATTTACGTTGCCAAGATCTTTGGTCTCAAAATGCTGATTTAGGGTTTGGAGTATTTCTCCTTCATCCCCTTCTTGCTTGAAACAAATCAGAATATCGTCCACATAAATGAGTACATAGATCCACCTGTCTGCCAATTTCTTTGCGGATAAACAGGGGTCTGCTTTACTCCTCTGAAAGTCTTCCTGTGTAAGCACTTCATTTATTCTCATATTCCATGCTCTGGCGGCTTGCTTTAGACCATATATACTCCTCTGTAGTTTGCATACTAGGTCTGGCCTTTGCTCATCTTTGAATCCTGGTGGTTGTTCCATGTAGATATCTTCTGCTAACTCGCCATGTAGAAACGCTGTTTTTACATCAAAGTGTCTTACTTGCATTTTCCTTATTGCGGCTACTGTCAGCAAAGTTCTTATTGTAGCATGTTTCACTACTGGTGCAAATGTCTCATCATAGTCCTCTCCATATTTTTGAGAATATCCCTTGGCTACGAGTCTTGCTTTGTATCGCTCCACTGTACCATCTGCATTGTATCTTACTTTGAAAGTCCATTTACAACCTATGGATTTCCTTCCAGGTGGTAGGTCTGTAAGTGTCCATGTTTTAGTGTCATGCATGGATTTTATCTCTTTCTTTGCAGCCTTTATACATTTACTGGCTTCCCCTTCTGAAAGCTGAGAGATGTCTTCCCAAGTTGCAGGTTCATTAGAACTGGCAGTGCTTGCCTTGTATGAGACACGTACAGGTGGTTTACCTTTATTCTCTCTCATTGAGCGTCTTGGTTCTGTGTGTGAGCTTGGTTGTGTCTGTTCTTCATTACTGATTAATTCTGTGCTCACTTCAACTGTTTGTTCGGAAGTTACAGATGTTGGCTGATCAGTGTCAGTTTTCTCTTCTGTTCTTACTTCCTCAGTTGTCATTACATTGTCTCTCAGATCGTCAACAAAAGTTATGCTGTTGCTAATGGTTACCTTGTCAGTTTTGGGATTTAGGATTCTGTAACCCTTAACATTGTCACTGTATCCAACAAAGACGCCTTCAAATGCACTGTTTTGAAGTTTGGTGCGTTTTTCTTCTAGAATATAGATGAATGCCTTGCATCCAAAAACTCTTAGATGTTTTACACTCGGCTTCTCATTGTGCCACAGTTCATATGGAGTTTTCTCCATTGTTCTAGAGAAGTCTGTTTTGCAAATAAGTGGCTGTCATTGCTGCTTCACCCCAATATTTTTGTGGTAATCCAGAGTCTGTCAGCATGCATCTGATCATTTCAGTCAGTTCTGTTCTTTCTTTGAGTTCAGCTACCCCGTTTTGCTCTGGTGTGTAGGGGACTGTCTTTTGATGCTCTATTCCATTCTGCTTTAAGTATTCTTGTATTTTATGTCCTGTGAATTCACCTCCATTGTCACTCCGAAGTACGAGAGGTTTTCTCTGAAAATTGTTACTTGCCCTTATTACATAGTCCTGTAATTTGTCAAAAACTTCACTCTTGTGTTGCATTAGGTAAGTGACTGTGTATCTTGAATAGTTATCTATGAAAGTCACTGTGTACCTGCTGCCTCCAGGTGTAGGTGGGTTTAGGGGACCACATACATCACTGTGAACTAGGTCAAGAGGTCTTGAGGCTCTATTGTGACCTACTTTAGGAAGTGTTGCTCTTGTAGCTTTGGATTTGATGCAACATTCACATTTAACAATTACTGAACAAGGGGATACTGTTAGATCCTTTGTCAGATTCCTCTTTTGTAGTTCCTGTATGTATTCTGGGTGTCTGTGACCTAAACGCCTGTGCCACACTTGTATACAGTCATTGTGCTTATGTGTGTATAGTCTTACCTGCTCCTTCACTGTGTTGAGGTTACATAGTTACATAGTAGATGAGGTTGGATGAAGACATCAGTCCATCAAGTCCAACCTATAACCCTACAGTGTTGATCCAGAGGAAGGCAAAAAACCCCATGAGGCTTATGCCAATCGCCCCATTTCATGGGAAAAAATTCCTTCCCGACTCCAATCTGGCAGTCAGTATAAAACCCTAGATCAGCGTGCCCTTAAAATCTAAAACCCATAACCCATAATGTTCTGTTCGAGAAAGGCATCCAGGCCCTCTTTGAATTTGTTCAATGAATCCACCATCACCACTTCCTGGGGCAGAGAGTTCCATAGCCTTGTTGTTCTTTCTGTAAAGAATCCTCTTCTTTGTTGCTGGGAAAACTTTCTCTCCTCCAGTCGTAGAGGATGTCCCCTTGTCACTGTCACTGGCCTAGAAGTAAAAAGATCATTAGAAAGTTCTTTATGCTGTCCCTTCATGTATTTGTACATTGTTATTAGATCTCCCCGTAGACGTCTTTTCTCTAAACTGAATAACCCCAAGTTTGTTAATCTATCATTGTACTCCAATCCACCCATTCCCCTAATAATTTTGGTTGCCCTTCTTTGCACTCTTTCTAGTTCGATTTTGTCTTTCTTGTATACTGGGGCCCAGAATTGTGCACAATAGTGTGGCCGTACCAGTGATTTGTATAGAGGCATAACTATGTTCTTGTCATGAAAATCTATACCTCTTTTTATGCATCCCATAATTTTATTTGCCTTGGCAGCCGCTGCCTGGCACTGGTCACTAAAGGTAAGCTTATTGTCCACCACAATCCCCAAGTCTTTTTCATTGGCAGTCTTACCCAGTAATTTACCATTAAGTACATAAACATACATTTTATTTCGTCGTCCAAAATGTACAACCTTACATTTGTCAATATTAAACTTCATTTGCCAAGTCTCGGCCCATGCTTCCAGCTTCCTTAGATCCCCTTGTAATATTCTACTATCCTCCTCATTTTTGATTACCTTACAAAGTTTAGTATCATCTGCAAATATGGACACTCTGCCTTGCAAACAGTCTACCAGGTCCTTAATAAAGATATTAAACAGGAGAGGGCCCAATACTGACCCCTGTGGTACCCCACTGGTGGCTGTTACCCATTCTGAATATTTACCAATAATAAGCACCCTCTGTTTCCTATCCGTGAGCCAGTTGCGAACCCAAATGCATATGTTTTCCCCCAGTCCCAACATTCTCATTTTGCATACCAACCTTTTATGTGGTACAGTATCAAAAGCCTTTGAAAAGTCCAGATACACCACGTCCACTGCATTACCCATGTCTAGTCTTGAACTTACCTCTTCATAGAAATTGATCAGATTAGTCTGACAGGATCGATTCCTCATAAAACCATGCTGATTGGGTGTGATAAGACTATTTACATTGAGGTACTCCAGGATAGCATCTCTTAGAAAGCTCTCAAATATCTTACCCACCACAGAAGTCAAACTTACTGGCCTATAGTTTTACAGGCTCACTTTGACCCCTTTTTGAAAATTGGCACCACATTTGCTATGCGCTAATCAAGTGGAACAGACCCAGTCATTACTGAATCCTTAAATATTAGATATAAGGGTCTGTCTATCACCATGCATAATTCCCTCAGAACTCGGGGGTGTATGCCATCTGGACCTGGTGATTTATCTATTTTAGTGTTTTGAAGGCGGCACCGCACTTTCTCCTGCTTTAAACAGGTGACATTTAATGGAGAGTTAACATTACACCTAATCATGTTGCTGGCCATTTAATTTTCTTGTGTAAACACCGCAGAGAAGAAGGCATTTAATAGTTGTGCTTTTTCCTCATCCTCCTCCACCATTACACCGAGATTATTTTTGAGAGGGCCCACATTGTCAGTTTTTATTCTGTTATTTATGTAATTGAAGAATACTTTTGGATTATTTTTACGTTCCTTGGCAATTTTTCTCTCAGCCTCAATCTTTGCCTCCTTTATTTGTCTTTTACACAATTTATTTTTCTCTTTATAGTTGTTTAATGCTGTGTCACTACTTTCCTTTTTTTAGCACTTTAAATGCTTCCTTTTTATCCCTCATTGCACGCCTTACCATTTTAGTTAGCCATATTGGTTTTCTATGATTTCTGGCCCGCTTATTCCCATAAGGGATATGTTTTTTTAGTGGTCCTGTTTAGAAGGCTTTTGAAAATGTCCCATTTTGTTTGTGTTCTGGTCACTTTGAGGACATTGTCCCAGTTTATGCTGCTAAGCTCCTCTCTCAGCTGGTTAAAATTGGCCTCCCTGAAGTTTAGTGTTTTTGGTCCCTCTCTACTGAACCTTTTTTTTTTTTTTTTTAGTGTGTACAAGAAAACTTATTATGTTATGGTCACTATTACCAAGATGACCCCCCAGCCTCCACTTTTGACAATGTGTCAGGTTCATTTGTTAAAATTAGGTCTAAAAGTGCCTCGCCTCCTGCACTAGTTCCGATAGGTAATTGTCTTTTATTACTGACAAAAACCTGTTCCCTTTGTTTGGACCTGCAGGTTTCTGCCTCCCAGTTGATATCTGGGTAGTTGAAATCCCCCATAATAATGACTTTATTGTGCTTTGTGGCCTCATCTATTTGTTTTATTAGTACATTTTCAGCTTCTTCCATTTTATTTGGAGATTTATAACAAACCCCTATCAGTATTTTATTATTCTTTGTTCCTCCCTTAATTTCCACCCCTAAGGACTCCACATATTCATTTTCCTCCCAGATGTCCTCATGCAGAACTGGCTTAAGGCAGGATTTTACGTATAAGCAAACCCCTCCCCCTTTCCTATTGGTACGCTCCTTTCTAAACATACTGTAGCCCTGTATATTTACAGCCCAGTCATAGCTGGAGTCCAGCCATGTCTCACTTATCCCCACCATGTCATATTTCTCTTCCAACATTATCACTTCCAGTTCCTCCATCTTGTTAGTGAGACTTCTGGCGTTAGTATACATACATTTCAAGGATTTATCATTATCCCTACTCTTCCACTGCCTACTGACTGTTGTAACCCCACCCCCCGCTCCACCCCCAGTTACATTTAGCCCTCTTTCCATTTCCACACTATCTTGCCCTCTACATCTGTTACCTTCCCCCCCCAGTCCCTAGTTTAAACACTCCTCCAACCATCTAGCCGCCATCTCCCCCAGCACAGCTGCACCCTCCCCCATTGAGATGCAGCCCATCCCTACCATAGAAACTGTAGCCCACAGCAAAGTCGACCCAGTTCTCCAGGAACCCAAACCCCTCCTTCCTACACCAGCTCTTGAGCCACTTGTTTACCTCCCTAATCTCCCATTGCCTTTCCTGTGTGGCTCGCAGTACAGGTAGTATTTCTGAAAATACTACCTTGGAGGTCCTTGCCTTCAGCTTTCTCCCTAGATCCCTGAAATCATTTTTAAGGATCTTCCACCTACCACTAGCTTTGTCATTTGTGCCAAAGTGCACCATGACCGCTGGATCCCCACCAGCCCCACCCAGTAATCTATCAATCTGATCCGCGATGTGTCGAACTCGAGCGCTAGGAAGGCAACACACCGTACGACGATCCCAATCTTTGTGACAGATTGCCCTGTCTGTTCCCCTAATAATTGAATCCCCCACTACCAGCACCTGTCTAGGCTTCTCTGCAATCCTATCCCCCTTCTTACTGGAGCAGACATTCCCCTTGCGGTCAGAGGAAGTGTCTTGCTGCAGCAGTGTTACCCCTGTACTAACATCCCCCTCATCCGCCAATTTAGCAAACTTGTTGGGGTGTGCCAGTTCAGGACTAACCTCCCTGGCACTCTTCCCTCTACCCCGCTGCTTTCTAACTGTCACCCAGCTAGCTGCCTCAGGTGATATAGATGATCATCAAACTTGGCAATTGCTATCATCTGCTTGCCTTCTAAGATAGAACACTTGTCACCTTGGCATTTTACAGTGAGTCGTTTGCTTGTCAGACGCTTCACAGATAAGAGTCCTCCTTCTAGATCAGGAACATAAAGTACATCTTTAACTGGTATTGCTAAATTGGTTCCCGCATCATTGGGGCATACAAGGGTTCCATTCCCATATACTTCTGCACATATTTTACTTCCATCTGTGAGGTAAATAGTCTCTTTGTTATTCAGATCAAGTTCTGTGAAAAAACTTCTATCACTTGTCATGTGACTGGTTGCTCCAGAGTCAATGCACCAGCCTTACAATTTATGGTTGCCTGTCACTTTAAATGTGGCATTCCACTTCCCTTCACTTGAATCAGAAATTGTGGCTTTCACTTTGTTTAGTATAAGAGGGATGCTGCCTGATCTGCTCTGCTTTCCATATAGTGCAGTCTTTCTTTGTGTCCTTGTCTGTGGCATCTAAAGCACACTCTGGTTTCCTTCCTGTGTGACCTTGTTTCTGTACCTTTAAGAGCAGTCTGGAATGAGTTTCTGTATAATCATGTGTAAACTCCTTTCTTCGCTGATACTCATCTATGAGCCTGGTCTTTACGAATGTTAGTGTCAGATCTGTCTCAGGCCGTGTCTCCAGCGCATTGATCAGTGCAGTGTATGTGTCAGGTAAACTGCATAATATAATGGCTGCGGCGTGACTGTCTGTTATATTCTCACCGACTGATCTGAGTTGTGTGATCACTTCCAGCATAGCATTTATATGCTCCTGCATGTCCTGCTCTCTGCTAAGCCTCATTTTATAGAGTTTCCTCAGCAGAAACAACTTGCTGTTTAGACTGGATCTCTCCTGCAGTCTTTTCAGTACATCCCACATGCCTTTCGCTGTATTCTTACTGCGTATGTGAATAAGCTGATCATCTTCTACTAGTAAGCTTATAGTGGCCCGTTTCAGTCTGTTTTTCCTGTCCCAGTTCTGATAATCATCTTGTGGTCTCTCTGTAGTGAAAACTTCCCACAAGTCATCCCTTGATGATAGCATTTCCACTTTAAATTTCCATAGCTGATAATTGTCATTGTTCAGCTTGGCCACTGATAGTTTAGGTTCTGAAATACAGGCCATTCTCCCTCCGATATATATATATATATATATATATATATATATATATATATATATATATATACAGTCATATGAAAAAGTTTGGGCACCCCTATTAATCTTAATCATTTTTAGTTCTAAATATTTGGGTGTTTGCAACAGCCATTTCAATTTGATATATCTAATAACTGATGGACACAGTAATATTTCAGGATTGAAATGAGGTTTATTGTACTAACAGAAAATGTGCAATATGCATTAAACCAAAATTTGACCGGTGCAAAAATTTGGGTACCCTTATCATTTTATTGATTTGAATACGCCTAACTACTTTTTACTGACTTACTGAAGCACAAAATTGGTTTTGTAACCTCACTGAGCTTTGAACTTCATAGCCAGGTGTATCCAATCATGAGAAAAGGTATTTAAGGTGGCCAATTGCAAGTTGTTCTCCTATTTGAATCTCCTCTGAAGAGTGGCATCATGGGCTCCTCAAAACAACTCTCAAATGATCTGAAAACAAAGATTGTTCAACATAGTTGTTCAGGGGAAGGATACAAAAAGTTGTCTCAGAGATTTAACCTGTCAGTTTCCACTGTGAGGAACATAGTAAGGAAATGGAAGACCACAGGGACAGTTCTTGTTAAGCCCAGAAGTGGCAGGCCAAGAAAAATATCAGAAAGGCAGAGAAGAAGAATGGTGAGAACAGTCAAGGACAATCCACAGACCACCTCCAAAGAGCTGCAGCATCATCTTGCTGCAGATGGTGTCACTGTGCATCGGTCAACAATACAGCACACTTTGCACAAGGAGAAGCTGTATGGGAGAGTGATGCGAAAGAAGCCGTTTCTGAAAGCACGCCACAAACAGAGTCGCCTGAGGTATGCAAAAGCACATTTGGACAAGCCAGCTTCATTTTGGAAGAAGGTCCTGTGGACTGATGAAACAAAGATTGAGTTGTTTGGTCATACAAAAAGGTGTTATGCATGGCGTCAAAAAAACATAGCATTCCAAGAAAAACACTTGCTACCCACTGTAAAATTTGGTGGAGGTTCCATCATGCTTTGGGGCTGTGTGGCCAATGCCGGCATCGGGAATCTTGTTAAAGTTGAGGGTCGCATGGATTCAACTCCGTATCAGCAGATTCTTGAGACTAATGTACAAGAATCAGTGACGAATTTGAAGTTACGCCGGGGATGGATATTTCAGCAAGACAATGATCCAAAACACAGCTCCAAATCTACTCAGGCATTCATGCAGAGGAACAATTACAATGTTCTGGAATGGCCATCCCAGTCCCCAGACCTGAATATCATTGAACATCTGTGGGATAATTTGAAGCGGGCTGTCCATGCTCGGCGACCATCAAACTTAACTGAACTGGAATTGTTTTGTAAAGAGGAATGGTCAAAAATACCTTCATCCAGGATCCAGGAACTGATTAAAAGCTACAGGAAGCGACTAGAGGCTGTTATTTTTGCAAAAGGAGGATCTACTAAATATTAATGTCACTTTTCTGTTGAGGTGCCCATACTTTTGCACCGGTCAAATTTTGGTTTAATGCATATTGCACATTTTCTGTTAGTACAATAAACCTCATTTCAATCCTGAAATATTACTGTGTTCATCAGTTATTAGATATATCAAATTGAAATGGCTGTTGCAAACACCCAAATATTTAGAACTAAAAATGATTAAGATTAATAGAGGTGCCCAAACTTTTTCATATGACTGTATATATGAACAGTCTTACTTCTGTACAGGAGATGTCTCTGTGGAAGCTTCCTTATGTCGATCTCTGCATCTGCCGCACTGTCTTCCGTTCTGGTCTTCGCTCTGTCTGGGCCACTTCTGGTTACTGGGGTTTATCCGGTTACTGAGGCTTCATTTGATGACTGGAGCTTCATTTGATCACTGGGCCCATAACCTGTTGCAGAGTCAAAACCAGATAGACAGTTGTATATAACAGGAACAAAACTTTAGTGAAACATGAGTGCAGTAAGAGAAGATCACCTCACATGGTGAATAACAGATCCAGTTCAGCACACACACACACAAAACAGGATCTGTATATCAACCAGCATCAAAACAACAAAAGTACAGATAAACATTTAGTAACAGCTACATCTAGTGTCATAAATGTGAACTGCAGTCAATCCAGCAAATATAGAGACAAAGCTGGCTGTTGCATATCTCCAACACCTGACACATAGTCTGTGCCGGTATGTGCTCTAACTCTTTCCCCACTACCCTGACTCCCCTCCAAGTTATGTCGCCTGTTCTGTCCCACATATGAAATGACAGCGCGATATAAACACATCTGACTGCGCGCATGACAGAACTACCAGATGATTTGCACTTTTGAGTTCTGTGCTATAGTGCAGTGTATTTAAATTAATTTGATACTAGTGATGCAGATCTACTTACAATTAACTGTGATCGGAGAGCCGACAACGCGATATAAACAAGGAGACACGCTTCTCCATCTCCATGGTGATTTTGACAGTCTCCCTGCCCCTGGGAGGAGCGCTATCTGTGATGAACATTGCGAAGGGAGGAGTATTGGTGATGGTTCCGCCTCCCCCACATGGTAATTGGATGTGACGTCACATGACATGCTATCTGGGCGGGATCTGTCCCGGTTTAAGGAGGTTAGATACGAGACTGGCCCCTCTGCCATTTAACTCTCACACCGAAAGGTTATGCTAAACTAGTCCCCTGATGATCCAGCATCATAGCGATGTCTGGTGAAAATTTTTCATTTTAATTCTTTATTATTTGAGGGAAAGATTTCTCTATACATGACCATAAGTGCCAGATAGAATTGTCAGCAAAAAGGGCGGTGGGGGGCTGTGGGGTGTTGGTGATCCTGCCCTTTTAAGGGCTCAATCTGCTTCCTGGCTGCTAGTGGATACTTGTCCACCGAACCTCTATTAAGTGGGTGTATGTGGTTTGACTAACTACGTGCCCACTTTAGAGTAAGGCCTCTGTTGGACATGCTTAGCAATGTGACACCCTTGAAGTTATAAGGGTCACTGATGTGACGCAATCTTTGACTGGTTGAATAAACCACCCCCTGTATCATTACCCCTCCCCCACATAATTGCATCTATGACACTAATGCTAATACCCAGGAGGCTGTCTATAACTGTCTCTATGACCCTGACTAGACATATATGGGCCATTTGAGACTAGGATAGCGGGTTTAGCATCTGACCAGGTCAATGTAGATTACTGCTCACAGCAATACAAACTATATATGAGCTGTGTGTGTCCTCAGCCCTCAACACTATTAATCACATGGTAGCACTAGTGTGTTTCGTTCTTCCTACATACTTTTATTTCTTATGAGCTATAAAAGTGAAGTTTTATAACCCAATATATATTAAATTTTGGTTAGAGATTCAGACAGGGCTTGACCTCCTGCAGTTTGACTAATTGGTGTCTTGGATATAGAAGATGATGAGTACATTAGCTATGATGATTTTGTTATGGATAGGACCTTGCAATCAAGTCAGTATGACTCTGGATAAGGACGGTGCTGGACGCAGCAATAATAATGAACCTAGTAAACACACATCAAAAACATCTGTAAAGGGCAAACCTAAGGCAAGATAGGGTGGTGACAGTAGCACTGTCAGACACGTTTCCAGTACTGATGGTAGAGGCAGCTTTGTGCAGTCATCTATCGTGTAGAAATGTTTCTTTTGTGAGAACATGAACCTAGAGGGCACTAGGGAGAGACCCAAAGCTGGGCTTGAAAAGGTCCTCAGCCACACTTATGAGGGGGGCGTAACTCCAGAGGGAGTGGATACAGCAGGAGAGCTGTTGTGGTGACCTGCAGGGAGTGTGGAACCAGCCAAGGACAGATAGGCAGTCGGGTCCAGGAGGACTGGGTTCCAAAAGAGGACTTTTGGCTGGAGCTGAGCATGAGTCAGGCTGCTTGTTGCCCCAGAGGCTAGATAGGGGTCAAGCAGTAAGTTAGTGCCCTAAATGTGGCCCAGGCTGTTTATTTTGTTTCTGTACCATTTTAAGCTGAAATAAAGCCATTTGCTTTAGACTAGCACCGTCCGAATGCTACTTCTCCGGGTGCCCAGTACCACCAACACCGCTGTCGGGTCCAGGAGTTTGCCGCCTTTGAGGCTAATCCCCCCCCCCCCCAAAAAAATTACCACATATGGTGCTACAGATTCGGGCATAAAGAGATCCACTCAAGTCCTGGAAGGCAAGTGTTTGGTGACTGCAGTACTGCTAAGTGTGCATTGTGGCCTACAGCTGGAAGAAATCTGTGATTTCAACTGAGAAACCCAGGAGGGGGTGAGAGGAACTGCAACATAGCAAATTGTGTGCAAAAACTCTGGAAGAGGAATCCAGGGAATGGACTTTGTGTATACTGTGGCTCAGAAGTCTATAAAGTGCTTGCTGATGGCAAGAAAGTAAGCAATGTGTATAGAAATTGGATATTGCAAACAGACTATGTGAAAGGCTATGGTGCCATGTTTGTGTTTTCTGTGGAAGACAAGAAATGCTGGTTGTTGTAGTGCCACATAAGTTAACTGTTTGGTGAATACATGTGACTGCAGAAGATAGCAAAAAGTTGCTGCCGGTTGAACCCAAGGTTTCTGTGGAATATTGTGTAATCTTATTTAAACCATGGGCAAGAAAAAGAAAATTTCAGTATGTAAGAAAGCAGAAAAGCTCTGAACAGGTGTGTTAGTGCAGCAGTCTCAAGGCAGAGAGACACAAAACCCGGAACAGAGCATGTGGGTGCAAGTAAAGATAATGGGTTGCATGAGGTGACATAGTTTTTCTGACGCACCTCTGTTCTATGATTGAATATGTCCCTGCTGACTGTCTCATACTGGAGTGCATGAAAGCGCCAAAGATGAAAATATTGGGTTGCAGCAGCTTCAAGATGAGATTAAAACCATCAGGTT
This sequence comes from Leptodactylus fallax, assembly GCA_947044405.1. Classification (NCBI taxonomy): domain Eukaryota; kingdom Metazoa; phylum Chordata; class Amphibia; order Anura; family Leptodactylidae; genus Leptodactylus; species Leptodactylus fallax. The sequence goes on along the minus strand of CAMRHE010000241.1, from coordinate 2,398,035 downwards.
CATTTATGAGGATGAAATATCTGATTGGAAATGGCAACTTGAGGTATCAGAAAAAGAGATTCTTAAGTTAAAGAAAGAGCTTGACTCTATGAAGAGTTCATATCCTAGTCATTGTGAAAATGTGGTGCTGGGTTTGCCTGGAATGGACTGTGTCACTAAGGAGTTTGCAGAAATAAAATGCGCTCTATCTAATAAAGTTATACAGAGTGTAGAGCAAAAGCAAGTGCTTGAGAAGCAATTGCAGGATTTAAAGGAGCAGCATGTCCAAGACTCCATTACCAAAGAGAGTGTCATTGAAAAATTAAGAGACGACCTTGAAACTGCTAAACGTAAGAGAAGTGAATTTTTGCAGTGTCAGTCAGAATGTTTGGATGACCAAGTCAGGAAGTGTGAAAAACGTTCGGCTGCCTTAACTGATAAAGAAAATGAAGTTGCAGAGCTGAGGAAGCATGTGTCTGACCGAGAGAGTGATTTAGAATCTGTGGTGCAGACATTGCAGTCAGAGCAAAACTTGCATGAACTAAAGCAGGTTCGCCTAACCAATGAAGTGAAGGAATGGCAGAGCAGAGCCAGAGTTCTGGAACAAAGAGAAATGGAACTCAAAGCTAGAATATGTAGCCTGGAGAGTCACAAAGAAGTTGAGAAAAACCTGGAATCTGTGCAGATATTGTATGAGAACAAAGCTAATGCCTATGACAAGCTGGAAAAGGCCAAGAGAGAATTGGACCTCCAGATAAAGACATGAGGATTCAGTTTGAGGAAAAAATGTCTGCTTTATCTGCTCAGATTATAGATCTAAAAATGCTTGCTGTTCAACTAAAACTGCAAGTGGACCAGCAGGTTGAAGTTGCACGCATCAAGGAACAGCTGGAGTTTCAGATAGAACAGAGCATGAACCTAGAGGGCACTAGGGAGCGACCCAAAGCTGGGTTTGAAAAGGTCCTCAGCCACACCTATGAGGGGGGCGTAACTCCAGAGGGAGTGGATACAGCAGGAGAGCTGTAGTGGCGACCTGCAGGGAGTGTGGAACCAGCCAAGGACAGACAGGCGGTCGGGTCCAGGAGGACTGGGTTCCAAAAGAGGACTTTTGGCTGGAGCTGAGCATGAGTCAGGCTGCTTGTTGCCCCAGAGGCTAGATAGGGGTCAAGCAGTAAGTTAGTGCCCTAAATGTGGCCCAGGCTGTTTGTTTCGTTTCTGTACCATTTTAAGCTGAAATAAAGCCATTTGCTTTAGACTAGCACCATCCGAATGCTACTTCTCCAGCGGCCAGTACCACCAACACCGCTGTCGGGTCCAGAAGTTTGCCGCCTTTGAGGCTAATTCCCCCCCCCCCCAAATTACCACACTTTGTATTAACAAATAACCAATCTATGGAATGGTGCAAGATGCCAAAGCAGAAAATAAGCCTTGGCAAAATGTAGGAACTACATCTCTCTGTATTCACTTGAATATGTATCACCAACCCATTTGGCAAAATAGAACTGGCAGTGGTAGGCAAAGTAAGCAATACTCCTCCTCCCCATGGTCTTTCTTTAAGCTAGACAGCATCATAACTAGCACTTGGTTATTGTCATCATCATTACCATCTGCTTCCCTACCTCCTCCTCATATTCCTTTCAAATGTCAGGCATCCATAAGTGAATGTGACCAGGAAACAGGTAGTTTGTTAACTTAATTCACACCAGGCCAAGATCCTGACAGTGCAGTCGCTGCAGTACCATTTAGTGTATTACACTGCGTTTTGACAACTGATGGATATACACTTACGAGCAAAGGGGTAATAATGTTTTTAACTTTTGTCTCTCAGGCTCCATGTCTCACCATCACTACAGCTTTGAACGTGAGACTACTACCATTTTATAGACAATCATCTTGGCTATCTCATACATAAAATTGAATTGTAACTATTTAGCATATGATTAGATATGCAGATTCTTCTCATGTAACTACATTGTTATTGTTTTGCTCCTGTGGTGGCAAAATCTTTTTCTTCTTGTATAGTACAAATTACAACCTGTTCTCATATTCCCTAATAGCTCAGCATGTTATTAGGTTCATTCCTAAGTGAAAGGTCGCTGGTTGAAATTGAGGATCAGCCATGAAGCAGATTTCCCAAGAAAGGAGAAACAGCATCATCTAGCTCAATGATAGTGTTCTCTCGGCCAAGAAAATTGCATCATGTAAGTGCCATGACAGTTGGAAGAATACAAAATGAAGGCTGTTCATCCGTTCAAAAGCCAAGAAGTGGACATCCAGGCAAAATATCGGAGTCAACAAGTCGGCTCATCACAAGGTCTATCAGTTCTGGTGCAACAAACACAGCAGTGGAGGTGGCTCGTATGCTTTGTAATAGTGAGTGTGATGAGGAGAGACCGCCAGCTATGTATTTTCCAGATATATATTTTGCGTCAGTGTGTTGTCACATGCTCATATTGCTTCTACACAGTGGGGCATCCAGGTCTGCTATCAAAACCAGTTTGGCTCCAGCAATGCGGCCAGTCTACTCTGTAATCAAAGCCCTTTGTTGTTCTGTCCTTGGCTCAATTAGCATACCCTTGTTAATCTCATTATCCCAGCAGGAGGTTCCTGCAAACCTGTGGCTGGAAGGACCTCAGAATACGCAAAACCTAGACTCTTGGTCTCCAGGCCACAGATCAAAATGGATATGGTTTTATGACAATATCTTTCCTGGGGACCCTCTTACAGTCACCCCGATAAATTCCTCAGGGGCACCCGGCCAAGGTGCACGTTTCAAGGTACATAAGGTACTGTTCAAAGCAGAGGAAAAGTCCAGACACTGTTCTCATTACCCAAAGGGGATTGGGGTGTCATCCTTGGTGTCTACAGGATGGGGATCGCGCCATGAACCCTATCATACCCCTTGCCCGACTCTACAGTCATCAGGCGAGGAAATATAACAAAATATGGTTATGGGGATTTTAGGATGGAGAGCGGGGCTCCTCCTCCTAGTGACATCACGCAGGGAGGAGACTGGGGATAGTTATACAGTCTCACCTGGGGGGAAGAGGGGGAGTTCCTATCTTGGAGAGGATGTGAGGGCATGTCATGCTGTGGACTGAAGCATGGGCCATGAGACCTAGCAATGAGGCCTGAAGCCTTTTCTTTGTTCTGGACAGCATGTAGGAGACACATGCTCTGTAACTTGCTTAAGGAAGCGCCCTAGGCCCAAATCCTGCTGTGGCCTAGCGAAAACCAACTACAACCATTTTCTGGTATCTTTCTATCTTTTATTTCCCATTTTATTTTCTGTACTGTATTTTTGCTTTTACCTGTATTTGCTTGATAATACATTGATGTATATTGCTGTATATGTTAGTGCCTAGTACCGACCCACTTCGGTTAATAAATATATAAAATTTATAAAGTTCGTTTCATATTATCCTATGAACCCAGTCCACTCACGGTGGGTGAGTGGGAGGTAAAGAAGGTTGATCGCAGGTGTGCCAAGAGGCTTGGCAAGGCGAGATCCTTCACAATGAGATCACAGATGTTCATGCAAACAACATGCGACGCACGTTACACAAGTCCAGAATGGTGGCCCGAAAAAAGATGAAGCCTCGACTTCAATATCATCATAAGAAGCATCGGCTCGAGTTTGCACTGCTGCCAGAAGCTTGCCACCTCCATCTATTTGGGTTTCCTACCAGGACCAACTCTCCTGTGCCCTACATCACTTTTTCAAATTTTGCAGCAGCTACCTCGCTAACTTTCCTCATGCCTGAGGAAGGGCTCTTCAGCCCAAAATGTTGCACTTGAATATCTACGTTTCTATATCTTGTATTATTAATTTGTGGTTGGAACCACATATCTTATCATGGAATGTATACTTTTGTAAATAAACTTAACAAGCAAGCTCAAGAATTGGAATGCTGTCCATCCTTTCAGATATATGTGATATTAATCTGGTTGGTTTCGGTCAGCCCCCTGTGGAATACGTGCACCCATCTACAGTCCATGGAGAGTGCTGTTCACACAAACATTAGATATAGTGAGATCACAGGCGTTCATGCAAGCAACGTGCGACACGCGTTACACAAGTCTAGAATGGTGGCCCTAAAAAAAGATGAGATAAAAAAACAAACAGATGCACCGAGCAGTGCGTAGTGTAGTAACGCTTGGTGAGGGAGTATATCCAATAGATAATAGCCTCTCACCTTGTGGGTTGGATATATCACAACAGACACAATATGCAGTTATCAGGAGACCATCAAAGAACTGGATTGCTGCAAGATCCAACAAACACCTATAGATAGGTGTGGAGATACATCGGCAGAAAGGAACAACCAAGGAACTGCACACATCCATGTAAGCTTGTTAACCAATCATTTTTATTCCAAAATATAAAAATGCACACAATTGCTTTAAAATTTACATAACAGGAAGTATATATAATAATAAATACAAATACAAATAACTACCAATTAAATACATACAATATAAAATATAAAAACTAGAGATCAAATCGCATAAAACTAAAAACCTGTCACATCTTCTAGAGTCTCATTTAGGCCATCTGGAATTAACGTATTTAATTTAAAAGTCCAGAACATTTCCCTTTGTTTCAGGGCATTAAATCTATTGGTACCATCAACAGGAATTTTAAAGCAGTTACTTTATTCCCTTTTCTTATTAATTATTCTTGGGGCCAACCTAAACCTACATTCTTCGTTTTTACTACTTTCTTTCTCTCTCATTTATACTTTTAATATTAATGATCACCAAGAATCTACATAGTTTAGTGCTTTATATAGCCTTATAAGCTTTGAAGCGCTTGGCTTGAACTGAGCATGCGTGAAGTGACTTTCCATGCATGCGCGATATACTTTTTGAAGCCACCAACGCCCTTATGAGTGAATTACGATCTGACATGAGCGTGTGGGCTAATTCGCGCATGCGTAGTTGAAGTCAGGGGACGCTATTTAAGAAGCAGCGGTACGATATGATTATCATGTACCTGGATTCTCCGCTCAACTTTATAGCATTTGAGGTAATTTACTTTCTTTTTTTATAGCCTGCAACAACGTTGTTCCAACCTTGTAGCGCTGCAAAGCATTTTCTCTTTGAAACCACGAACTCCCTTCTCATGCAATTTTATTAACCCATCACACTCAGTGCTTTTCGTTTCACTTTGGCTGGTGTTGTATACTTCCAATAGATTTCTCTGGTCACGTTTATTTACCTGGTTGGCAAGTGCCACATTACTTGTCATGTTGGGCTCCCCCTCCTTCACTTATTAGAAAAGAAAGAAAAAAGATTTTTGATCTTGTTCTTTCAGGTACTTGTGTTTGTGTTCTTATAGTGTTCTGCACACTTGATAAAGGGGTACAGAATACCCCGAAATGCGTTGTGTGTCTGCATTTTTATATTTTGGAATAAAAACGATTGGTTAACAAGCTTACCTGGATGTGCGCAGTTCCTTGCTTGGTCCTTTTTAAAAAAAGATGAAGAAACCTCGACTCCAATATCATTAGAGATGAGTGAATCGAAGCTGACGAAGTGGCATTCGATCCGAATTTCAGGAAATATTCAATTCACATCGAATCCAAATTTCCTCACGCTTCGTGGTAACGAATCGTATTTTTTCCTAAAATGGCTTGCTGCACATGTTAGGACATGGGGCAAGGAACTCTGGGAACGCGGGATCGCACACAATGCCATCTGTGCAGCCAATCAGCAGCCAGCCAGCCCTGATTGGCTGCAAGCATGGCATTGTGGTAAAGGCTAAATACTATATTCTGTAAGGACCTTCTCTTGTCATACGGTCACATGGCATACTCTAGTCATGTGACTGGGAAGGCATGTCTGCTTGTAAGAAGGTCCATACACATGATGAAAAAGTTGTATCCCGTGCAGTGGAGGAACATGGAGAGATGTGAGGTGCGTGGCATACTATGGGGGGGGGGGAGAGATATGCGGTGCACTGTGGGGTGCACAGTGGACTGTGGGAGGGAGAGATGTGGGGTGCATTGTGATCTGTGGGGTGCACTGTGAACTGTGGGGGGGAGTTTTGGAGTGCATGGTGAACTTGGGGGTAGTGTGGGGGTGGGGATTTAGAGCTGTGTTACTATAGGGGATGGCAAGCTATGGTCCAGGTTTGGTGGATTTGGCAAGCTGTGGTCTTGTGGGGCTGAGCTGTAGGGGAATAGCAAGCTTGATACCTGTGAGATGTGTTACTGTGGGGGATCTAGCAAGACACCAGGGCTGGATACTTTGCGCTAGGCCATGTTGCTATGGTAACGTGTAAACTATCGGGTGGCGCGGCGTCCTTAGCAGCTACTCCACTATACAGCTTTTCTGCAGCCAGGAAATATCTGTTTTTTAAATTAATTTGGCGAAGCTGCCAAATCGAATTTTTTAAAAATTCGCTCACCTCTAAATATCATCATAAGAAGCGTTGACTCGAGTTTGCAAAAAAAAAAGTGCAAAAAGTGGACAGTAGAAGACTGGAAACGGATGATTTGGAGCAATGAGACAAAAGTCAATGCACTGGACTCTGATGGATACAAATGGATCTGGAAGAAACAAGGGAAAAGTGGACTAATGGATCGAGAAATAGAAGGACCCGTCAAGTTTGGTGGAGGAAGCCTTAGGATATGGGGTTGTTTAACAGCCAAAGGCATTGAATACTTGACCAGTATAGGTGGTGGTCTCAATGCTGAGCTATATGTGAGTATCCTACAAGACAAGTTACTTTGTACATTTGAGTCCTATGGGTGTGAAAAGGACAACATAGTGTTCAAGCAGGACAACGTCCCGAAGCACACGTCAAGATATGCAAAGAAATGGTTCAATGACAATGAAGTAGAGGTGCTGGATTGGCCCCCACAGTCCCCACACCTCAACCCAGTCGAAAACTTGTGGGTAGAGTTGAAGAAAAAGCTGTATTCGTATCCAAGTGAGTCGACCAGTATGTACCAACATTAAGAACGTGAAGAAATGACGTAGGATCAGATTTCGGTTGAGACATGCTTGAATTTGATCGAGAGCATGCCCAGAAGGATTCAGGCAGTGTTGAAAGTCAAAGGTGGATTTAAAAAATGCTAACAAAATAATAATCTAAATTTAGATTTTTAAGAGCAAAACAGTAACAATGCAGTTACATGACAAGAATCTGCATAACTAATTATATACTAAATAGCTGCAAGTCAAATTTATGTATGAGATAGCCAAGATGATTGTCTAAGAAATGGTGGTAGACTCACGTTCAAAGCTGTAGTGGATGGTGAGATATGGAACCTGAAAGACAAAAGTTCAAAACATTGTTACCCTTTTGCTTGTCAGTGTATAGCCAGTATTATTTTCTAGGCAAGCTGTCTGTGTCTTACATTGCCACATGTCGGAACGTGGTCCGCTCCTTAGATATGATAGTGTAGTGAAAGGTGCTTGTCACCCTCCAGACATAGAGCAGCATAGATGATCCATGTCTTTCACAGCCGATCAGGTCAGTGTTTTGAGTGGAAGAGGCAACAGTCCACAAACACAACAATGCCACATGCTACCGCCTAATACCGCCTCATTTGTGCAGGCCCAGTTCCAACACGAGGTGGTACCTATCCTCATCCTCTAGCATCTCCTCCATGGACTACTTCCCATAATAAGCCATTGCTTCCACTTCACCTTTTATTGTTGCATGGATGTAAGGTGAAGTGCAGACATGCAGCTAATGAGTCTGGATCAGGAAAGCAACAAAGTGTGTCCAGTAACAAATGTTCCATTGGATGTCTCCCCACCGACTACAACTGTGGAGTGTTACCGGCAATAATGGCATGAATATTATGCTTGCACTGCAGTTAGCTAAGATTATACATTGCCGGTGCATGTGCAAAATTTGTTGGTGCACTACTTTGTAAACACATATAGGGGCACATTTATCAATACTGTCTATCTTTGCACTGTCTTAAACTACGAATCTGATTTGTAGTTTTAGACACATTTATGAATCTGTCATACGGACCTTCATAAATACGGATGGTTTCTAGAAGCTCCAAAATTCTGGCTCACCATGAGACAAATATTTCGTACAAAACATGTAGACAAAAACCTTAACTTGCAGGCTGTAAGAAACAAATATTTGGTGCACGCATCAAAAAATACCCTACAATTCTTGTATAACATAAGCAGACACATCATCCCTTGTTTATTGACACAAATGCAGTGGGGAAAAAAGTATTTAGTCAGCCACCAATTGTGCAAGTTCTCCCACTTAAAAAGATGAGGCCGTCCTGTAATTGACATCATAGGTAGACCTCAACTATGAGAGACAAAATGAGAAAACAAATCCAGAAAATCACATTGTCTGATTTTTTTAAAGAATTTATTTGCAAATTATGGTGGAAAATAAGTAATTGGTCAATAACAAAAGTTCATCTCAATACTTTGTTATATATCCTTTGTTGGCAATGACAGAGGTCAAACGTTTTCTGTAAGTCTTCACAAGGTTGGCACACACTGTTGCTGGTATGTTGGCCCATTCCTCCATGCAGATCTCCTCTAGAGCAGTGATGTTTTGGGGCTGTCGCTGGGCAACACGGACTTTCAACTCCCTCCAAAGGTTTTCTATGGGGTTGAGATATGGAGACTGGCTAGGCCACTCCAGGACCTTGAAATGCTTCTTATGAAGCCACTCCTTCGTTACCTTGGTGGTGTGCTTGGGATCATTGTCATGCTGAAAGACCCAGCCACGTTTCATCTTCAATGCCCTTGCTGATGGAAGGAGGGTTGTACTGAAAATCTCACAATACATGGCCCCATTCATTCTTTCATGTACATGGATCAGTCGTCCTGGTCCCTTTGCAGAGAAACAGCCCCAAAGCATGATGCTGCCACTCCCATGCTTCACAGTAGGTATGGTGTTCTTTGGATGCAACTCAGCATTCACTCTCCTCTAAACACGACGAGTTGTGTTTTTACCAAACAGTTCTACTTTGGTTTCATCTGACCCAGAGGCGTAGCTAGGGGTTCAGCACGGGGGGGGGGGCGAACATGTCCAAGTGGGCCCCCAACATGGACTTGTTGTATACCGATACTATCAGTATACGGTGAACGTATAGTGGTATATAGCAGCTCTACACAGGGCTCTGCAGGCGATTTAGGTGAATACAGGGCAGTAGTATTTAGTGACTTACCGGTGACGTCTCTGACCAATCCTTCACATTTCCCATCTCTTTCATCTGGACAGCCATGACCACTTCTTTCAGTCTCTGTAAAGTTTGCAACACAGACATCTTTGGCTCCTCACTTTTCCAGGCACCTGACCCACATTGTCCTCACCTGCACAAAGCCCCCATCCTGCTGCTACCCCAATTATAAAATATATACTATAACCCCCTATAATGAATAATACCCCCAAGTGTATCTTTAAGTTAATAACTTCCCTGTGCACCCCTTTAAATAGTGCTCCTTATTAATAATGCCCTAGATGTTTCCTAATTAAAAAGGGAAAAAAAATTATTGGGGTTCCAATACCCCGGACCCCCAGGATCAGCTGTTTGAATGAACAATGGTACCTGTGTAAGCGCCGTGACCCCTTCTATGTTTACATAGTGTCATTCTTTTCATAGTGTCCATGTAATGTAACTACAACCTCATCCTATACACGTCTATGTGACAAGGCTGGAATTACATCACACGGTCACTGTAAACAGACAGCGTGTGATATAAACAGGTGCCATAGCCCCTTAATACAGCTGATCAGTGGGGAATCACTTATCTCTTATTGATGTTTAATTCTGAGGATAGACCATCAATAAAAATGAGCTGTGAAACTCCTTAAAGAGGACCTTTCACGCTCTCATGTATATGCTGTTTTACATACAGCTAGCGCACTGCCGGTTTTCCCGGTATGTGCTAAAAAAACAAAAACAAAAGTCATACTCACCTGCGATGACGATGAATGGAGCTGCCGGCTCTTCCTCCCTGTCCACGCACAGGACGTCTGTGTATGAGTGCAGGCGGTGCGTTGTTGTGACGTCATCGCGCCACCCGTGCTGAGAAGCAGACATCCGTCTGTGGTCTCGGTGTCTTGTAAACCGCAAGCCTGTTTTGGCTTGCGGTTTACAATATTGTTCTTTGATTTCTCCAGTGCTTTTAACACCATACAGCCGGGGTTACTGAGGGACAAGCTGGGCCTTGCTGGAGTGGACCACCACCTCTCCAACTGGATCCTAGACTACCTCACAAATCAACCTCAATACGTGAGAGCCCGAGACTGTGTTTCAGATACCGTGATCTGTAATACGGGGGCACTCCAGGGTACGGTTCTTGCCCCTTTCCTCTTCACACTGTACACTGCAGATTTTAGGTGCAACTCATCTAGCTGCTACCTACAGAAGTATTCTGACGACTCTGCAATAGTAGATCTCATCACAGACGAAGATGACAGGGAGTACAGAGAACTGAACCGGGATTTTGTGGACTGGTGCCAGCGGAACCACCTGAAGATTAACACGGGGAAGACCAAGGAGATGGTGGTGGACTTCCGTAAATGCAGATGCCCTCCTAAACCAGTGGACATCCTGGGGACGGGCATCGAGATTGTGAACACCTATAAGTACCTGGGTTTGCTCCTTAATAATAAGCTGGACTGGGCAGATCACATGGAGGTCCTGTACAGGAAGGGCCACAGCAGGCTCTACCTGCTTAGGAAGCTGAGAGCCTTTGGAATCCGGGGGGCACTTCTTAGGACTTTCTTCAACTCGGTAGTGACATCAGCCATCTTCTTTGGAGTGGCCTGCTGGGGGAGCAGTATAACAACCAGGGACAGAAATAAACTTGACAAGCTAATTAGAAGGGCCAGCTCTGTCCTGGGTAGCCCACTGGACCCACTGCAGGTGGTGGGTGACAGAAGGATACTGTCCATGGTGAGCTCCATGCGGAAGAAGTCCCATCCCGTGCATGAGACTGTGATAGCGCTGGGTAGTACTGTCAGTAACCGACTGCTCCACCCTAAGTGTGAGAAGGAGCGCTATCGGAATTCTTTCCTCCCCACCGCGGTTAGGCTGTACAACCAACACTGACCTAAGCGGAGATCACTCCATACAGAGAAATGAAATATCTTTCTGCCTGTTAAATCCCCCCCCCCCCCTCCTCTGCTACTTCCTATCTGTCTGTCTACTATTAATGTAATGCCTCTTACCTTGGAACATTCCTGTACATGTTGTATTTGTATTTGTATCTGCTTATCTTTGTTGCTGTAACACACTGAATTTCCCCTTTGTGGGACTATTAAAGGACTATTATTTATTATTATTATTTATTATTATTATTAAGTTGAAGGTTGCGTTTTAACTAGATCAGTGTCTGCAGACACCGATCTAGTTAGAAATAAAGGATGTATTAATGGCGGCCCCGGGGTGGGCCCCAAAATTCAGTGGGCCCAGGGCAGCCACCCCTGCTAGCTACGCCTCTGATCTGACCATATGACATTCTCCCAATACTCTTCTGGAACATCCAAATGCTCTCTAGCAAACTTTAGACGGGCCCAGATATGTACTGGCTTAAGCAGGGGGACATGTCTGGCACTGCAGGATCTGAGTCCCTGGCAGCATAGTGTGTTACTGACGGTAGCCTTTGTTACGTTAGTCCCAACTTTCTGCAGGTCATTTGCTAGGTCCCCCCGTGTGGTTCTGGGATTTTTGCTCACCGTTCTTGTGATCATTTTGACCCCACTGGGTGAGATCTTGTGTGGAGCCCCTGATCGAGGGATATTATCAGTGGTCTTGTATGTCTTCCATTTTCTAATTATTGCTCCCACAGTTGATTTCTTCACACCAAGCTGCTTGCCTATTACAGATTCAGTCTTCCCAGCCTGGTGCAGGTCTACAAATTTGTTTCTGGTGTCCTTCCACAGCTCTTTGGTCTTCACCATAGTGGAGTTTGGAGTGTGACTGTTTGAGGTTGTGGACAGGTGTCTTTTATACTGATAACAATGTCAAATAGGTGCCATTACTACAGGTGAGTGGAGGACAGAGGAGCCTCTTAACCCCTTAACGACCTTGGACGTACTATTACGTCCTGGGCGCTAGGTACTCGCGCACCAGGGCGCAATACTACGCCCGAGGCCGGCCGCCCGCTCACTATCTGAGCGGGCGGTATCGGAACCGGGTGTTAGCTGTATCTGACAGCTAACACCCTGCTCCATAACCCCCGGTCGGAACTGATTTCCGATCGGCGGTTTTAACCCCTTGGATGCCGCGGTCAAACATGACCGCGGCATCCAAGGGGTTCCGCCGTCTTGCCGCCCCCCCGGCACCCCCCCGCGGAGGGATCGGGGGGGTGCCGATATCTCTAATCTGCAGCCCGGGGTCTGCCCAGTGACCCCAGGCTGCCTGGAGCCCCCAGTACCTGGTTGATCCTGCCGAGACCTGTGGAAGTCAGCGCTGTGTTTCCATAGCGCTGACTTCCTGTATATGCTGCAAGACATGTGTATGCTCGTGTCTTGCAGTCTATAGTACTGAGCCAGAGATCAAAGCATCTCTGGCTCAGGTGTCCTAATGGGACACAAGAAAAAGTAAAAAAAGTGAAAAAAAAAAATAATTAAAGTATGTGAAAAAAATTTATAAAAGAATAAAGCCCCAAAAATTCCCTTTTCCTATATAAAATGAATTATATAAAAAATAAACCTAAAAATTTAATAAAAACAATACATATTTGGTATCGTTGCGTCCATAACCTGTACAATAAAACTGAAACCATATTTAATGTACACGGTGAAAGTCGGGGGAAAAAAAACGGAAAAAACCCGCCAAAAGTAACGATTTTTTGCCATCTCACCTTACAAAATATGCCATAAAAAGTGATCAAAAAGTCATATGTACCCCAAAACAGTACCAATAAAAAGCACAGGTTGTCCCGCATAAAATAAGCCCTAAACCAACTCTCTAAACTGAAAAATAAAAATGCTACGCATCTTAGAAGGTGGCGATGCAAAAAAAAATTGATTTATGTCCCCAAATGGGTTTTTGTTCTGCAAAATTGGTATTGCATAAAAAAACAGAATAAATGAGGTATCGCCGTAATCGTACTGACCCGCAGAATAAAGGTAAAATGTTACTTACGCTCTATGCTGCATGGTGAAAAATTTAAAAGATAAAACCCAGTGTCAGAATTGATGGGGTTGTTTTTTAATCCACCAAGAAAGAGTTAATAAAATGTATTTGTTGTAGTTGTAAGCACCTAAAAATGATGTCATTAAAAAATACATCTCACCCTGCAAACAACAAGCCCTCATATGGCTACATCACCAGAGAAATAAAGAAAATATAGCTCGTACGATGTGAAGACAAAAACCCCAAAAATCGCCAAATCATTAGAGCATAACTGGCTGCGGCAGGAAGGGAATGTATAAACTGTGCGAGCGTATATTAGGGTACACCCCAGATTTAGAGCTTACGAGGGATAATAAACCAGAAGTGACCCCCAGAGTGACCTCCCCAATAATAGGAACTACTGGGGAAATAGTAGGGAATTTAGTGTACCCAATGTACTACGCACAGCTTACATATTCATTCACTTTTCCCCATCCGCTGTGCAGTCACGTCTGGGATACTAATGCTCACTACACCCCTTGATAAATTCTTTGAGGGGTGCACTTTTCAAAATGGGGTCATTCCCTAGGGGATTCCACTTTACTGGTACTTTAGAGGCTCTGCAAACATGACATGGCATCCAGATCCCAAACATCTGAATCTGCGCTCCAAAAGCCACATAGCACTCCTTCCCTTCTGCGCCCTACTGTGTGCCCAAACCGCAGTTTATACCCACATGTATGACACTGGTGTACCCAGGATAAGGTACTTAATGTCATATATGGGTATAAACTCCTGTTTGGGTACAGCCGGGCACAGAATGGAAGGAGCGCTATTTGGTTTTTGGAGCACAGACTTGGACGGTTTGGTTTTTGGACGCCATTGCACTTTTGCAGAGCTGAAATGCCAGTACAGTGGAATCCCCTGACATGTCACCCCATTTTGGAAACTGCATCCCTGAAGGAATTTATCCAGGGGTACAGTGAGCATTTTTAACCCCCAAGTGTTGCTATAATTTATTATCCGTAAATGAATACGCAGCTGATGATGAAAGGTGAAAATGACAATTATTCCAGGAATACATCATTTCAGTGCGTAATATGTTGTGCCCGGCTTGTATCAGAGATGAACGCACCAAAAGCTATTGTGCCCGGGATCCCCACTCACCAGTTTTTGGAGTGTGTGTGTCTGTGCAGACATAAACTGGGCACAACATATTGGGCACTGAAATGGCGTATCTATAGAAAAATTTCATTTTTAACTTTTCATTATCAGCTGCGCATTCATTTTTGGAAATTAAAAGAATGCAACACTTAAGGGTTAATAATGCTCGCTACCCCACTTGATAAATCCCTTGAAGGGTATAGTTTCCAAAATGGGGTGACATGTCTGCGGGTTCCACTTTACTGACAATTCATGGGCTCTGCAAAAGTGGCATGGTGTCCAAAAAGCAAACTGTGCTATAAAAACCAAAATAGCGCTCTTTCCCTTCTGTGCCTGGCTGTGCCCAAACAGCAGTTTATATCCACATATGGCATTGTTAAGTACGTTATCCTGGGTACACCAGTGTCATACATGTGGGCATAAACTGTCATTTGGGCACACAGCAGGGCACAAATGTGAAGGAGCGCTATGTGCTTTTGGAGCGCATATTTAGATTTACATTTGCAGAGACCCTAAAATTGCCCCTACAAAATGGGGGTCACTTCTTGAGGAATTCAAATTTACTGGCACCTTCAGGGCTCTGCAAAAATATCATGGAGACCAGAAAGTCCCTCTAAATCTGTACTCCAAAAGCTAAAAAAAACCGTAGTGCTCCTTCCCTTCTGAGCCCTGCTGCGTGCCCAAGCAGCAGTTTATACCCACATATATAATTTTTTTGTCCCCAGGATAGCCCACTTAATAGTTTTAGGAGTGCGTGTCTCTGATGCCACAAAGTGGCCGCAACGTATTAGGCACTGAAATTGGATATTTCTTTAAAAACTTTAATTTTCACTTTGTACATTAATTTTTGGGAAGCATTTTTAGGCTCTAAATGATAATACCCCTTGATACATTCCTTGAGGGGTGTAGTTTCTAAAATGGGGTCACTTTTGAGAGGTTTCCATTATATTGGTACTTTAGGGGTTCTGCAAATGCGACATGGCATCCAAAAACTATTCCAGCAAAATCTGCCCTCCAAAAGCTAAATAGCGCTCTTTCCATTTTGAACCCTGCCATTTACCCATGCAGCAGATTACAACCACATATGGGGCATTTCTGTGTTCAGGAGAAATTGTGTAACGAACTTTGGGGTGCTTTTTCTCCTTTGTCCTCTTGTGAAAATGAAAAATTTGGGGCTAAATTGACGGTTTATTGGAAAAAAAAAGTAATTTTTCATTTTAATGTCCCAATGTTAATAAAATCTGTGAAACAGCTGTAGGGTCAAAATGCTCACTATACCCCTATATGAATTCTGTGAGGGGTGTAGTTTCCAAAATGGTGTAACTTTTTGGTGTTTTCCTTTGTATTGGTACTCTAGGGGCTTTGCAAATGAGACATGGCACCTGAAAACTATTCCAGCAAAATCTGCTTTTCAGACGCCCAGTGTCACTCCTTCCCTTCCGTGCGCTGCCATTCGCCCAAAAATCAGTTTACACCCACATGTGGGGTATTTCTGTGCTTGGGAGAAATTGCACAACAAACTATGAGATGCATTTTCTCCTTTAACCCTTTGTGAGTGTGTTAATTTTATAGCTAAATGAATGTATTATTGGATATAAATGAAATGTCTAAATTTCACCTCCATATTGTATTAATTCCCGTGAAATGTTTAAAAGGTTAACAAACTTCCCAACTGCTGTTTTGAATTATTTGAGGGGTGCAGTTTTGAAAATGGGGTGATTTATGGGGGTTTCTAATATATAGGCCATTATAATCCTCTTCAGAACTGAAGTGGTCCCTAAAAAATTAGTTTGGGAAATTTTCTTGTAAATCTGCAAAATCGCTGTTACACTTGTAAGCCTTCTAACATCCAAATTAAATTACAGGAAGATTAAAAGATGATGCCGATATAAAGCAGAGATATGGTAGATAATATGTATTAACGTATTTGGGTGGTATGACTATCTGAAAAGCAGAGCATTTCACATTTTGAAAATTGCGATTTTTTTTTTTTTTTTTTTTTTTTTTTTTTTCAAAATTTCCATCAAATTTCCTATTTTATAAATAAATACAAAAATATTCATTAGTGTTTACCACTAACAAGAAGTACAATGTGTCACGAAAAAACAATCTCAAAATCACTTGTGTAAGTTAAGACGTCTCAAAGTTATTGCCATATAAAGTGACACATGTCAGTTTTGAAAAACGAGGCCTGGTCCTTAACGCACTTTTGGGCTGGGTCCTTAAGGGGTTAAAGAAGAAGTTACAGGTCTGTGAGAGCCAGAAATCTTGCTTGTTTGTAGGTGACCAAATACTTATTTTCCACCATAATTTGCAAATAAATTCTTAAAAAATCAGACAATGTGATTTTCTAGATATGTTTTCTCATTTTGTCTCTCATAGTTGAGGTCTACCTATGATGTCAATTACAGGCCTCTCCTCTTTTTACGTGGGAGAAATTGCACAATTGGTGGCTGACTAAATACTTTTTTCCCCACTGTATATGCTGCCATTACTTGCCACTAAATGGTAGGTGAGACACTCACACAACTCACAACAGTAGCAAATAAAAGCGTAACAAGTCATTCCATATCAAGTGGACCAGGGGTCCCCACCTCACCATCTCAGATTTTGATGAAATTTGGTACATAGTTTTATATCATAGGGAAACTAAGCTGTGCAAAATTTTAGTTCAAAAGACTAAAAATTGGAGGTTCTAGGGAACCTCAAGTAAAGGGTTGCAAAACGGCACCTGAGCAAAAATGACATTTTGAGCCAACTTCCAGAAGCTGTAAACATGGAAGTTTTAGTAGTATAAGGGGATATTTGGAGAACCTGCACAACTTTTAGGGCTTAATGAACTGGCAAAACCCCATGTTCCTAGTCCTCTTACTTTTTGCATGGTTTAGGCTCAAAAAACTGCAAAAATGAATTTACAGCGATGTTGAGGCTGCTGTAGTGTCAAAACTAGTTGGCCTTTCAGGTTGATTTTTGGTAGGTGTACTAAATACATGGCTATAATGAGGCCTTCCAATCTGCAGCACTTTCCTTCAAGTGGTTGAAAAAATATAAGCGTTCAAAGTTGGCATAAAAAACATTTTTGCCTAATTTTGGCTATCTTTGATGCCCTATATCTCCAGTGGGACAGCTTCAATCTTCTTTCTTTTAGCACCATTAGAAAGAGCAGATTTCCATCTATCAGAATACGTTGTTTTGGAGTCTCTTCATATAAGGATTGAGAAAATGCCCTCAAATGTTTGCGGGCAGTAGCTTGTGATTTCTTCACTACACCCTTGATACAAGTGTAGTAAAAGTGATTCTTCTTTCAATAAACATCAATTTTTTTTAAATAAAGAACACATTATGTTATAAAACTGTATTCAAGAAAACGAAAAAACAGGAATGTTTTTTAGGATGTGGAAGACTGAGGCCTGGTTTCCTAACAGGTTTAAAGAAAACTGCAGTCAGTTAGGATGACCGACTTGGCCAATTATGATTGGTGGACCCTGTTGCAAGGCGGAATTGTTTTTCATTGCCAAATTGTATGCTTCTGGTGACTCCTGCCTCCTGAGTGTCTGTTGCTAGGCTTACTTTGATGCCTACAGTTCACTAAGAGGTCAAACTGTAGCAAGGGTGCAGTGAAGAAACACAGAAACAGACACTCAGGAGACACTAAAATTTAGCACAGCCTAGTTTTATATCATAGAGAAACTATGTACCAAATTTCATCAAAATCTGTGATGGTGAGGTGGGGACGACCTTTAAAATTGGTCCACTTGACACGGAATGACTCTTAAGTGATATTTACTTCCTTTGGACTTGTGGGGATGTTTGGAGCCAAGTAAAATCTTATTACATATTAGATTTAATATCACACAAAGTACAGTGCGTGACAAAAAAAAAAGGTGTAGTACAAACAATGTAAAATAAAGTGGGGATAATGTACAGAACTGTTTTGTTTTTTTTATTCTGTCTGGGAGCCCAGCAGGAAGCAGATGAGAAGACTGTACACTTAACGCTAGGTACACACTAGCCTTCAGGTTTCTGTTCTTCGGGTCTGCTTGAGGATCCGAAAAACGGAAACTCTATCTGCTTAAAAAGCAGTTACCCGCGGACCCCATAGACCCCTTTCAAAATTGGGGGAGAGAAACGTCCTGCTTGCAGGACGTTTCTCTCCACATATTTTAAGTGGAATGGGGGACGGAGTCCCCAAACAGACACACAACACTAGTGTGACCGTAGCCTGTCCAGTATCTCTGAAATCTGACCCTGAATGTATGTACCTCATCAATTTTTTAAGGACCTCCCACCTGTGATGTAATAACTTTCCTTTGATATCAGAGCTTTGGGCATCTGTGCTCTCAGACTGACAAATGGAATTGCAATGTCTGCTACATTCCACATACTGACTTGCTACTTAGATTGACACAATTGAATTAGCACCTGAGAATTGTTTGACTACCTGTATCCTGGCTTGTGGATTGGAATTACTGTGCAAATTACACAGGAACCACACTGACGTTTTAAATTGAACACTTCACATAAGTTAAAATATGACTGGGAACATCTCATAACACTACATAATATATACAGTGCCTTGCAAAAGTATTCGGCCCCCTTGAACTTTTCAACCTTTTGCCACATTTCAGGCTTCAAACATAAGGATATAAAATTTAAATTTTTTGGTGAAGAATCAAAAACAAGTGGGACACAATTGTGAAGTGGAACGAAATTTATTGGTTATTTTAAACTTTTGTAAAAAATAAAAAACTGAAAAGTGGGGCTGCAATATTATTCGGCCCCCTTAAGTTAATACTTTGTAGCGCCACCTTTTGCTGCAATTACAGCTGCAAGTCGCTTGTGGTATGTTTCTAACAGTTTTGCAGCTCGAGAGACTGAAATTCTTGCCCATTCTTCCTTGGAAGCTCAGTGAGGTTGGATGGAGAGCATTTGTGAACAGCAGTTTTCAGCTTTTTCCACAGATTCTCGATTGGATTCAGGTCTGGACTTTGACTTGGCCATTCTAACACCTGGATACGTTTATTTGTGAACCATTCCATTGTAGATTTTGCTTTATGTTTGGGATCATTGTCTTGTTGGAAGATAAATCTCCGTCCCAGTCTCAGGTCTTTTGCAGACTCCTACAGGTTTTCTTCCAGAATGGTCCTGTATTTGGCTCCATCCATCTCCCCATCAATTTTAACCATTTTCCCTGTCCCTGCTGAAGAAAAGCAGGCCCAAACCATGATGCTGCCACCACCATGTTTGACAGTGGGGATGGTGTGTTCAGGGTGATGAGCTGTGTTGCTTTTACGCCAAACATATCGTTTTGCATTGTGGCCAAAAAAGTTTGATTTTGGTTTCATCTGACCAGAGCACCTTCTTCCACATGTTTGGTGTGTCTCCCAGGTGGCTTGTGGCAAACTTTAAATGAGACTTTTTATGGATATCTTTGAGAAATGGCTTTCTTCTTGCCACTCTTCCATAAAGGACAGATTTGTGCAGTGTACGACTGATTGTTGTCCTATGGACAGACTCTCCCACCTCAGCTGTAGATCTCTGCAGTTCATCCAGAGTGATCATGGGCCTCTTGGCTGCATCTCTGATCAGTCTTCTCCTTGTTTGAGATGAAAGTTTAGAGGGACAGCCGGGTCTTGGTAGATTTGCAGTGGTCTGATACTCCTTCCATTTCAATATGATCGCTTGCACTGTGCTCCTTGGGATGTTTAAAGTTTGGGAAATCTTTTTGTATCCAAATCCGGCTTTAAACTTCTCCACAATCATCATAAGCACAGGATCCAAGAAACTCTAAAACTTAACCTTTAATATAAATCACAATATTAAATATTTAAGACGGTCAAAGAATATCACCAGTTCATGTGCACAAAACAAACCGTGCTCTAAATAAAAAAAGGAACGGTCTTACCCGGACTTATTGAGAGACGTTGGGGACTCAACGGGACTTACAGATGAAGGGCTGGTGTGATTATACCCTATGTCCCACAATGACTCCTGTCCTAACAAGGACAGTCCCAAATCTCTCCCTGTATCTATTTCCAGATCCCCTGAGGATTGCCCCTCCATCTGGTTGGGACAAGAAACGCGTTGGAAAATGGATTCCATTTGATAGGGAGATACAGGGAGAGATTTGGGACTGTACTTGTTAGGACACGAGTCATTGTGGGACATAGGTGAGAGATAGGGTATAATCACACCAGCCCTTCATCTATAAGTCCCATTGAGTCCCCAACGTCTCTCAATAGGTCCGGGTAAGACCGTTCCCTTTTTTTATTTAGAGCATGGTTTGTTTTGTGCACATGAACTTGTGATATTCTTTGACCGTCTTAAATATTTATTATTGTGATTTATATTAAAGGTTAAGTTTTAGAGTTTCTTGGATCCTGTGCTTATGATAGTTGATTGTTGGATCATCAAGTTTGTTTGATCAAGTAATTGTATACTTTGGCGCAACTTCTCCACAACAGTATCACGGACCTGCCTGATGTGTTCCTTGGTCTTCATGGTGCTCTCTGCGCTTTAAACAGAACCCTGAGACTATCAAAGAGCAGGTGCATTTATACGGAGACTTGCTTACACACAGGTGGATTCTATTTATCATCATCAGTCATTTAGGACAACATTGGATCATTCAGAGATCCTCACTGAACTTCTGGAGTGAGTTTGCAGCACTGAAAGTAAAGGGGCCGAATAATATTGCACGCCCCACTGTTCAGTTTTTTATTTTTTACAAAAGTTTAAAATAACCAATAAATTTCGTTCCACTTCACAATTGTGTCCCACTTGTTGATTCTTCACCAAAAAATTTAAATTTTATATCTTTATGATTGAAGCCTGAAATGTGGCAAAAGGTTGAAAAGTTCAAGGGGGCAGAATACTTTGGCAAGGCACTATATCTTTCATCACACCCTTGCACCATCTTATCTACAATATTCTAACTCACGTTGGACATACTGAACTCTTTGTGTAAGCAGAAAAAGCGCCAGCAGCAAACCACTGTGTATTTGTGAAATCCACCAATATTCACTCATCAGGGAAGCTGGCCCAGATGGCATACTCCCTCAAGTTTACTGTGATAGACATTGATATAACATTATTTGTTATATTTGAATGGGTTTTCTAGTCCCAAAAGGATTTTCCATACTGATGAACTATCCACAGGGCATAAAATCTGAAGGCACTGTACTGACCTCTGTGGTACACAAGTGGTAACTGTGACTCAGTTTGAGGATGTTTCATTCATATCCACAATCTATTTTTTGCACTGAACCAATTGTTAACCCAGTTACACATATTGTTCCCTAGTACCAGCATTTTCATATTATGTACCAGCCATTTATGTGGCACAGTATTGAACACCTTTAGCTATTTCTGGACTGCCCATTGACTATTTCCAGGCTGTCCATACTTAACCCATCGGATCGGAATACCAGCTGTTACTCCAAAACGGAAGACAGGGGGGACAGTTTATTACCGTCCCTGCCTTCCCTATCACTGTTTACACAGAGCTCAATGAGTGATATGTGCAAAGCTTTGGGAGCCGCCATCATGCAGCTCCACTTCTGGACCTGTGGTCACATGAACACTTGGGGCTGGGAACTGTGTGAGTTTCTGGGTCGTCTAGATCAGCTCTATAGTACAGTGTACAGTGTACAGCTGCATTCCTCCTGTAACTAATGCATCAGCCCCAGTTATAGGGTAAACAGAATAAACAAAAAAGAAAAGGGCAATAATGTTACAATGCCCCCCAAAGGTTTGTTATGACCTTGTGAGGAGCACAATGTATAAAAAAATTAAAAGTACAAAAAAAAAAATCACTATCATGCCACATCACAGGTTCTAGCCCTGCCTCCTGGAGACACAACAATATGCCAGCATCGAAATTCATAGGGGAGACAGAAAACTATTTGAAAAAAACTTTTAGTAGCACTTTGTACTATTAAAAACAGATATGAAAAATGTGAAAGACGCGTTTCCCTTACTTTTTTGTTTACATTATCTTGGATATTAACCCCTTAAAGACCAAGCCAATTTTCGTTTTTCCATTTTTCCCTCCCCACATTCCAAGAGCCATAACTTTTTCATTTTTCAGTTCACAGAGTCACATGATGGCTTATTGTTTGTGAAACAAATTGTATTTTGTAATGTCACTATTCAATATGCTGTGCAATGTACTGGGAAGCTGGAAAAAAATTCTGAATGAGGTTGAATTGGAAAAAAAACACATTTGCACCAATTTCATATGGGTTTAATTTTTATGGCATTCACTGTTTGGTAAAAATGACATGTTACCTGTATTCTGTGGGTCAGTACGATCATGTTGATATTAAATTTATATAGTATTTGTAATGTTTTGATACCTTTTTAAAAAAATGAAAAACTTTGCAAAATAGAAAAAAAATTTCACCATATTCTGACACCTGTAATTTTTTCATAATTACGTACATACATAAGTATGGAGCTGGTTATGGCGTCTGTTTATGCGGGACAAGATAATATTATGCTGCTACCATTTGGGGGGGAAGGTCTGATGGTTTGATCACTTTGTATTCAATTTTTTTAGGCAAAATGTTGAAATAAACTCCATTTGGCTATTTTGATTTTATTTCCCCCACTACGCCGTTCACCGTATGGGATAAATATTTTAATAGTTTGGGCATTTTTGAGCACAGGGATACTTAAAGTGTTTGCATAATTTTGTTTGTTTATTTTTATATGTGATCTAGGGAAAGGGGGGTGACTTGAATTGTTTTTTTTGTGTTTTTTTTAATACTTGTAAAAACTTTTTTCCTACTTTTACTTTTATGTTCAGACCTCCTAGAGACCTTGAACCCTAGAGGGTCTAATCACTCATACTATTCACTTCAATACTAATATATTGCAGTGAATAGTAAAATCCATTCACTTCTATTGCACGCTGCCTATGGCAGAACTGATGTAATGACAAGCCTGAGAGCCTTCAATAGGTTCCCGGCTGTCATGACAACCAATCACCACCCTCTGATGACGATCTGGAGGGCGGTGATTGGTCAAAGATGGCGGCGCCCACGGCGGTGTCGGCACCGATTGCAGGTGATAGCGGCAGTGCTCATTTACACTTAGGCCTGACATGGGGGCATCCTCTACATCTGGAAGAAGGGTTCACATAAATAGGGATTCATTACTGTGAGAGCAGTGACACTATGGAACTCTCTATCACATATTGGTGTGATGGATGATTCATTGAACAGGTCCAAGATGGACCTGGATATGTTACCTGTGTGAGAAGGTGACAGGTAAGATTCTGAAAGGTCGCTATATCTCTCTCAGATTCCTTACTTATGTTTGGTAGATCAGATAAAACCTTAAGCTCGGAGAAGGCTGTCTTTTGTTAACCTCTTCCTCTCCTACTAGGGAGGAGCCTTCAACCACAGGTGGAAGCTGGGCGTCATTAAAGGCCTATAAAAGGTTGGCCAGTTCTCACTACTGAGCAGTTCCTGGGGGAGAAAGGAGGAGCCGGGTTCTCTCTTAACACTGTGAAAATTGGTGAGACGCTGGTGTGAACTGCTGCTACTGTTTTTGCCCTGTTTGTTAACTGTGTGGCTGAAGCAAGTCACACGTAGAGTTAGGGCATTTTTTCTATGTTAGTTAGAGGTTTTTGTTACGGTTTTGCCTGACAGTTAAGGCTTATGATGTTTTGCCGTTTTTGTAAAATAAACGCACAGGGTAAAACCTGTTACACCTGAATTTTTGTGTATGTCTCTGTCTGGGTCCGCTGCTGCTACCACTGAGCCTATCCTCCCACACCTGAGAAACAGTGCTGGCCAAAAGTATTGGCACCCCTGCAATTCTGTCAGATAATACTCAATTTCTTCCAGAAAATGATTGCAATCACAAATGCTTTGGTAATAATATCTTCATTTAATTTGTCTTCAATGGAAAACCACAAAAAGAATTGTCAAAAAGCCAAATTGGATATAATTCCACACCAAACATAAAAAAGGGGGTGGACAAAAGTATTGGCACCCTTTGAAAAATCATGTGATGCTTCTCTAATTTGTGTAATTAACAGCACCTGTTACCTGTGACACATAACAGGTGGTGGCAATAACTAAATCACACTTGCAGCCAGTTGAAATGGATTAAAGTTGACTCAACCTTGTGTCCTTGTGTGTACCACATTGAGCATGGAGAAAAGAAAGAAGACCAAAGAACTGTCTGAGGACTTGAGAAGCAAAATTGTGAGGAAGCATGAGCAATCTCAAGGCTACAAGTCCATCTCCAAAGACCTGAATGCTCCCGTGTCTACCGTGCGCAGTGTCATCAAGAAGTTTAAAGCCCATGGCACTGTGGCTAACCTCCCTAGATGTGGACAGAAAAGAAAAATTGACGAGAGATTTCAACGAAAGATTGTACGGATGGTGGCTAAAGAACCTCGACTAACATCCAAACAAGTTCTAGCTGCCCTGCATTCCGAGGGTACAACAGTGTCAACCCGTACTATCCGTCGGCGTCTGAATGAAAAGGGACTCTATGGTAGGATACCCAGGAAGACCCCACTTCTGACCCAGAGACATAAAAAAGCCAGGTTGGAGTTTGCCAAAACTTAACTGAGAGAGCCAAAAACTTTTTGGAAGAATGTTCTCTGGTCAGATGAGACAAAAGTAGAGCTTTTTTGGGAAAAGACATCAACATAGAGTTTACAGGAAAAAAAAATAGGCCTTCAAAGAAAAGAACTGGGTCCCTACAATCAAACATGGCGGAGGTTCCCTGATGTTTTGGGGTTGCTTTGCTGCCTCTGGCGCTGGACTGCTTGACCGTGTGCATGGCATTAGGAAGTCTGAAGACTACCAACAAATTTTGCAGCACAATCTAGGGCCCAGTGTGAGAAAGCTGGGTCTCCATCAGAGGCCATGGGTCTTCCAGCAGGACAATGACCCAAAACACACTTCAAAAAGCACTAGAAAATGGTTTGAGAGAAAGCACTGGAGACTTCTAAAGTGGCCAGCAATGAGTCCAGACCTGAATCCCATAGAACACCTGTGGAGAGATCTCAAAATGGCAGTTTGGAGAAGGCACCATTCAAATCTCAGGGACCTGGAGAAATTTGCCAAAGAAGAATGGTCTAAAATTCCAGCAGAGCATTGTAAGAAACTCAATGATGGTTACCGGAAGCGGTTGTTCGCAGTTATTTTGTCTAAAGGTTGTGCTACCAAGTATTAGGCTGAGGTTGCCAATACTTTTGTCCGGCCCATTTTTGGAGTTTTGTGTAAAATGATCAATGATTTGACTTTTTTTTTTTTTTCATTCTCTTTTGTGTTTTTCATTGCAAGCAAAATAAATGAAGATATTATTACCAAAGCATTTGTGATTGCAATCATTTTCTGGAAGAAATTGAGTATTATCTGACAGAATTGCAGGGGTGCCAATACTTTTGGCCAGCACTGTAAAATATAACAAGTTGTGAGTACTAGATTTCTGAAGATGAGGTGTTGAACCAAGCATTTATTCTAATTGCCATATTTAGAGTCAGTAATTCATTTATACCCTTATATGGGGCAATTGGTTTTAACATCATAGCGGTTTTGCCTTCCTTAGATTCAGCACTATATAATATTCTTGGTAGACCTGAAAACATGTCTTCCTTCAGCCTTATAAACTATGCAGTTCTGTAAATAAGAAATCCCACTGTGACCAGCTTCTGACCCAGAAACGTATAACCAATATTTTATCATAATAGGATGCATTCAGTGGCACTGTATTGTAATTGTATTCTCTCTATCTAGAGGCATAGACATAACAGCCACAGCAGCTGGTATGGGGCCCAAAGGCTGAGGGGGCTCACTAAGGTGTTGGCCATCTGACACTTTTATATGGGATCTATTCAGTTCTGCTTCTAAATGGCTGCTACATTAAAATAGTTGTGCTGCATTTTTCCTGACTTTGCTATGTTTTTTTTTTTTTATTATTATTAGTTATTAAACTATATGCCATATGCTGCAAATAGAAAAAAATAGAATGTTTGGTATCATGTTAACAGTATATGAAGTGATAACTGCTTACATACCCAAAAAATATCCTCATGCTAGCAGAGTCATGGAAGTATCAGTAAACACAAGGCAAAGCATCACAAGATTGGAATTTACTTGTCATGTAATGCAGTTGGCTGGCTTTTTAATTTAGAATATTTGGAAACTCCCTAGCCCCATAACATGCAAAAAAAACAATTGGGAATATTAGTTTTAACTTTATTTCGTTTAGTAACCTCTTAATTTCAATCTTTAGAACATTCTAGTTTTTTTCCTCATTACAGTCCATAGGCCAGACCTTTACCATTAATTTTGTTACTATAGTATGATGTCTTGTTTTTGCTTTCTAGTATATTTTTATATCATTTTGGAGAACACATAGGTTAGTTTTTTATTTATTTGGCAAAAAAGTGGTAATAATAATAATAATAATAATAATAATGTGTAATCAATGTAATATAGTAGTATAAATATAAGCATTGAAAAAGAGGAATACTCTCTATAATAAAGTCAAGTAACATATTCTATTACCATACTAACGCTAGGTTCACACTTGCGCTTGGGAAACCCAATCCGCTTAAAAGGACTTTTCTCTCCGCATTTTTCAGGTGGAATGGGGTCGGAATCCCCCAACGGAAACCGAGGGCAGGTATGAATCCAGCCTTACTTATTGTTAATTTTTTTTAGACATTTCTATAGTAATCTCTCAGAAAATTGTTCAGATTACATTGTCAGAAGGACTTTACATCAATTCACTTTCAGTATATCGGCTTCCAAAGAGAATGCTAGAAAAACTAAGTGATAAGCAGTATTGACCATTGTCTAGAAAACTGAACCAATAATTCTCCTATGCTAAGTTCCTTTAAAATGCCCCATGAACATGCCATGTGTATTAAATATATATGACTTATTCTGTATGACATGAATTGAAAATAACTTGTATTCTTTTAGGTAAAGAGATTTTCACAGCATTAAACTAAAGAACTGAACAGAAAGTCTTCTCCCTTATATGTCAGCTCTTAATTGCCTTTCCAAATGCTAGCCAAAAGGGGAGGACACATGGAAGGACAAAGAACTATTGGTGTCTGCTGCACAGAAAAAGGCTAGGGGGCTGGCTGTAATTTGACGTGGCATGAAAAGTCTTCTCTAAACTCTTTGAATGTCTGTGTAGCTGAATTCAAGAGCTCTCCCACAGAGTCTGCATGGGAAATAAGGCAAAGCCATGCTTCTGAAGATGAGCGGAGAAGATTTTCATAATCTGCTGCTTTTGAGGATGGAATATAAATAAATTCAGTATATTTAAGAGTATTCTTTCACAGTGGTTAGGTGTATTTTCTTTTGTCTGAGTTTACTGAGAGCAAGTTTTGCCATGGGGTGTGGACTTAGGAAGCTAGAGGATTCCGATGACAGTAGTCCTGGAAAAATCTTCTCAACGTTAAAAAGGCCACAAGTAGAAACAAAAAATGACTTGGCATATGAATATGTCCTACTCGACTTCTCCTTAGAAGGTAAGTAACATTACTTTATAAACTTAATTTATTCTTACTGATCTCTTGTGTGTTTACATTCTATGGACTTTTGGTGAAGAATCATGTAAAGGACCATAAACTCGTGAATTATAAACAATGACATTTACAAATGTTTCTGTATAATGATCAATGAAACAGCTTACATTTATTTGTATTCCATTTTCCTTTGTTTTTATATATAATCATATTCTGTATACCTCCTATTACTGTCCAGCTCTATCTATAGCTCGTACTTCTTATAACCGTTATATGCTCACTTACTCTTTTTACCAGTAGTATGATGCTCTAGTCAGTATTTTCTCATATTGCAGACTAGATCTTTCTCCATAAAATATGAAAAGTAAATATACAATGTGGAACAACAATAATAAAAAATGGTTTAGAATTAAAGACTATATATGTAACACAGAGAAAAGAAAAACAAAAACATTTTTTCCCTCGCTTTTCACTTCTTTTCTGTGCAGACATTATAGCCAGAGCATGCTTTGTAAGAGGCCCCTCGTCTCTAGGATGCCCAGGCCAGTGAAAATCCCAGAGCAGAAAGTTGAAAACACAAATAAACAAGTCCAGATGGCTGCCCTCTGGGAACATAGACTCCTCTGTTCTATGTACATTCGCAAACCCTTTTATGTTGCCTTGGCAAAAAACGATGTCTTTTCGAATTGAAAACTACAGTACTTCCTTATAATAAAAGAGAAATATTAAGAAACAATAATAGCATTTTGGACTAAATGGGGTTAAACTTATTTTGCCTGCTCCACAGGAAACATTACTGAGTGTTAAATGTATTAATATATCACCTATGCATATGTGTATAAAATGGGTATTTAGTTATGAAAAAGCCTATTCAATGATCAGTTTGTGATTTTAATGGAAATTGTGTGCTAAGGTATTTTGGAATAACGTAAAGAGGTTATCAAGGGACTGCTTAAAGACTCACTTCCTCCAGGGTTTTTTTTGACTGAACCTCAGGTTTCTGGGCTGGTTCCGACTCTGGGTCACATGTTCAGAACCAGCACCTAAGTCCAGCACCAGCACATCCTCCCTCCCCTCCCCTCTCCCTAGCCTGTACTAGGGGGACTGGCAGAATAAATTATTGTAATAGTAAAGACAGCCCCCATTGTACAGGTAACTACCTGTGAACACGGGAGAGTATGTGTATTCAGGCTCTGATTTTGATCACATGACTCAGAGTTGGAACCAGCCCTGAAACCTGAGGTTCAGACAAAACTTTGGGTTACCCCTTTAACTTGTAGTAGGAATCAACCATACCACCCTGATCTATTTGAATGTTATCCAGGAGATAATCTCATTGTGGGGGTTCCAGATCACAAAACCCCTTGTGATAAAGTATTGTAAAGAGTTTGTCTACAGGTGACAATCTCTGCCCATATGCTCTATTAGGACATATAGAGGTCTTAGTAGGGGTCTCTCATTCCGGAATTCTCTATGATCCAGAATAGAGAGCCCAATTGTAATATTGTGTCATTCTCTGGTGAATTGAAGCTGTCTCATATGGACAGTTATTCATCTAAATGGCCATCTTGTAATACTACATTTTCCCTGCAGAGACCACTGTAGGAGAAATGATGGGTTGGCAATGGCTTCTGACTACAAATTTTTTTAGGTATCGATATGTTGACTGTGTTAAGCCAACCTCAATGTTCTTAAAAGACTCTAGCACTTATTCCTTACTGGATTGTGTTGAATGAATCTTTCCAGAACAGAAGGAATTACATTGCAGATCAGTTTCATTAAATAAGATACTATACTTCCTTCAGCTACAGTACCTTACCAGGCTACACAAGCTCCCTATTAGGAAGTAGTAACTTCCTAAGGCTTAGACAATGCTACATATCCGTCCAGTGTTATTCCTTCCTGTGACTTTGGAGAAAGACATGCAAAGATACAATGCCATTAGGATTAGAGCCATCCTGTATTTATATAGTGCAAGCCTTTTCCAAACCACTGTATAATTCTGGAAACAATTGACAAAAAGTAACATTCAGTGAAACAGATGTTCATTCATTCCTGAGAAACAGAAGTAATAGAACCATATGTTTATAAAGTGGTGTTCTTCCATAAATCACCTTCTGCCATGTTTATGCCTCTAGCAAAATTCAGAGCTCATTTAGAGCTAATGTTTAAAACTAGCAGTATGCCATGAACAGTGGCCACTGATCTGCAATACACTTCTTTCTGTAATGGATGCAAACCCAAAGAGAAACCAGCTGTGATGACATTTTTACCTCCTTAACTTTATTATATAGAGCCAACAGTGCTCATGGACCTTCATACGTTCATTTTATTCTTCCCAAGTCATCCATGAAGGAAGCTGTTAACTGTAATAGAAAACATATAGCAGACAGAATTCTGACCGACATCTTGACCTCTCACATGGCCAGCCAGTACCATGCTCTGCACTGATGAGAGGCAAAAACCTTGATATAGCTTTCTGCAGCTGCAGGCTCAGGCTGGCCCGCCGGGTTACCAGTGGGCCCCATGCCTATAGAGGGCCCTTATCAGACCTCCACTGCTTTTTTAATAGGCAGTGGTGGTCCGGTAACAACTCCTATTAACTTACCTATCCCTGCTCTGGCTCGCGGCCTCCTCTTATACTGTGTGGGGCCACTGTGGAGCATTATACTGTGTGGGAGCTCTGGGGAGCATATTATATTGTGTGGAGCATTATATACCATGTGGGGCCACTGTGGGTGGTCTCTGTGGAGCATTATATAGCATGTGGAGCTTTATACTGTTGGGGGGGCTCAAAATTCCTGATGGCAGCCCTGTGTACTATGTCTGCATCACAGCTATCTCACTAAAATCATTTGCATGTGTAGGGTTCTCCTTAGTGGTGTCATTCCCTATACAGTAATGTGCATGAACCAGTCATGGAGCTATTGTGGCAGAATGCACATTACTATAGAATATCACCATACTGGGAAAATACTCTGTAATGCTGGGTAGTCAGTACATATGCAAGATTTCAGTGAAGGAGCCATGGTGTAGGCTATTAGCAGGAAGCTGTTGGGTGGGCTCCCAGAACAAGTTCCTCTGATGATACACTCCAAACTGATGACTAGTCAATATTACAGGATTTTAGGATCTTGATCCCTTTGTCACCACAGGTCACCTCTCGCCTTTCCATTGCAGCTTTTTAGTGTTCTCCATTACTGTTCTGCTCCTTTATGCACATGGTTCAATACTCTGACTTTTCAGTTTTATATTTACATCCCTTTAAGCAAGTTCGTATGAAAATAATACATATAGTTAAAGAAATAAAAATGTTCGTAACCATCCAGAACCAGATTAATAGCAGGTTACTGTCTACATAGTTTCTACATATTGGCTTATTTCTATATTTCTTTATGATTGTTATTCTGTACCCTTCTTCAAGCTGCAGTGATATTCACTATACATAACCACACATTTCTAGAAAGACATTTACAAGCAAGATAAGTTCTGCCCATTTAGTTTAATAGCAAACACGGCCATGCTTTCTCAAGTTTGGTCATTTATATAAAGGAAATGACAGTCAAAGGCCAGACACACACAATACTTTCAGATTCTTCATGTTATCTCTTCTAAACAGTTTTTATGTGATAGCCATGTGTGTGCTTTCAGAATAAAGGATGAGTGTAAAAATATATACAAATAAGTATATCTGATGCATGTGGATTTCCTCTCTCACTGACATTCATAAAATCTCCAGTTCGTGAGTCCTGACAACCAGTTAACTATTATCATTATCTAATGCTATTATCATTATCTAATGTGTTTTTTTTTTTCTGGTTAATCTATTTTATTTACAAGAATTACCTGCATTAAAGTGAATGTCATCAGAAAAATATATATTATGGAACCATTTATTTTTTTATATTTTCTATATCACTATACATAAAATAATGTTAAACATGGTAGTTTTCAGTAGAGCCACTATAGGACACACAAGAGACACACTTCTTGTTTTAGTTCAGTTTTCACCAATGATGCGCATGCAGGCTAGGGTGGTTTACAATGACAGATGACAGTTCTATTGTAGTACATAGACTGTGTTCACACCATGCCTAGAGTACATAGCAGCATGCCTTTATGGCATGAAGATTGTTTTTTAACTTTTTATATCACATTTTGAGCGCTGTAACATTTTAAATTTTTTTCTCTTGATGTAAGGTCTTGATTTTTGCAGGACAAATTGTATTTTTAATGGTACTATTTTAATTGCACATATAATAATGTAACAACTAATATAACAAAAAAAAAATGTTAGTTTTGAGGGGGTTATTGAAGAAAAATCAGCAATGCAATTGTCTTTCTTTAGTGTTCACTATGAGATACAAACTCCATTAACTTTATTCTGTAGGTCTGTATGATTATGCCAATACCAAATTATTATAGTTTTATGAATGCTTTACTACTTTTACACAAAAACACTTTATTTAAAAAATAATACTTTTGTTTTGTGTTGCCATAATTTTTCGTGAGTCCCAATGCTCCATGATTGTGAACAAGCAACATGCCAGTCACATAATCTTTATACCGCAGCCAAGAGAATGATTCTAGGCCCATTGGTGTAATAACAGTTTAAAGCCGTGTGTGCTAACTGGTGGCCGTGAATGAATGGCACGGACAGCGCAAGGAGGACACACGGATGTCACTTGTGTGCTGCCCATGCACCGGCCGTGCTTTCGCGGCCCCTTTCATTCAATGAATAGGAGACGTGGAAGCAGGGCCCCAAAATCGGATAGGAATAGGACCTGTTCCATATTTTGCGGCCTATAAAAACCCGGATAGCACACTGACCATTCATACGGTGGTGTGCAAGGGGGCTAAGTCCAAGTCCACACAAGTGAAGGTGCCATCTCCTTAAGGACTGCACAGACATTCTCTTTAGTTCAGTTTAACATAAATAACGATATCTCGTAGAAGCAAAAACACTTGCCAGGTTACACACCATAACCCGTCCACTTATTTGTCAACATTCTGGAGGAGAAGGAATATTTCATGGAATTATCCCTGGGCTTTACCTGCCCAATGTTTCTTGGGAGTCTTTGCAGAAGGTTAGAGTCATAATCAGTCTACCAAGACAAATGTTCTCTCTCTCCTATAATCAAAAGGCATTATGGGAAAGGAGCTTTCCCATAATGCCTTGTGATATGTAGATGCTAAGTAGAGGGCAAAAGGCAATTAAAATCTCTACACACCTTCACTGGTGCTCTCCTCAATGTGAGAGATTCTTGTCCTATAATCAAATACCAAGAGTCTATATCTTGCTACCCTATATTTCCATGTAGTTTCTCCTCTGACACACCTACTGCATGGGAGGCAAGAATGTAGGTTCAACTGTAGACAATAAGAGGGTTCTGTCTGCCTAACCTTTAACTGTATTCTTCTTTACAGACATAATGTACTGGTATATACAGATATATCTGTATGTACCAGCACATTGCAGTAGAAGAAAAGGCTGGAAATGAAAAGTAAAAAAATTTTATGTGGTAATTATAAAAAAAAAAAAAAAAAAAAAAAGTTCCAAAATTATTGCAATCGACACATTTTTAAATAGTTTTTACAGCACCGTAAATAGCATGAACATACAGTATTTGTAATCAGATCTAACCGTACAAAAGAGCAAGCTGTGTTATTTATAGTGATTATTATATTACATGAATAACAATGGCACAATTTAATTTTTCTGCTTTTTTGTAGAAATGACAAGAAACTATACAAAAGCAAAAACTTTTACAAAAAATGTTATCCGTGCTATTATAGGTATATATTAGGCTAGGGCTACACAGTGATTTTGCAATGCTGCCTGGTCACAAATCTCCCAAAAAAATTAAATCAGTGTACAAATTTTTTAGAACTGAGAGTAGCTTCTGATGTAATGTAAGTGAAAGTTGCCCCAGTCCATGTTGCCCCAGTCTATGGGGTGCATAAGGTTGAAGGGTAAGGTTGCATAAGGGTGCCCACAGTAATTATGTCATCCAAGGTCCCACATAAAGCTGGAGCTAGCCCTGAATATAAAATAACCTGAACATCAATTTATTATAACCAGATAGATTAGAAATGACTTCTGTTAAGTAGACTGAACATATAAATTGACTATTGACATTTTTTATACTTTGTAAACAACTTCTCTGCCTCTTGTAAAATGGAACTGTCAGAGATAACGGATCTATGGGACAGATGCCCCTGACTGTTCAAGTATGTGGCTACAGATCAGTCACTGCTAAAATAGTACATACAAATAGCTGCTGATAGGACTCAAACATCAGACATCCACATTTTTATAGGCCTCAGAAATAGAACACTGTGGGAGAACACAGTATAAAAGAATTAAGAACATTTAGCAGGGGAGTAGCCATAGGGGGTGCAGAGGTAGCAGTTGGTATCAGGTCCTGGAGGCCGAGGGGGCTAAAGGCCTCTCTACAGTATGTTAAGACACTGGTATCATATATGGCAGCCTGTAAGTGGGGGCCCTGTTACAGATTCTACATTGAGGCCCAGGAGCTCCAGGTTACGCCTCTGCATTTTATCACTACAAAACCGACTTGAAAATATTGGGTTATGTGACAATATGCATTAAATTGGGTTCATTAGCACTAAAGAAAATACATCGCAGATGCATAGCTTTTCTACTAAGTTTTCCCCTCCTCTACCCTCCCCCAGCACTTCTATAGCAAAGACGTAGACCACACTGATCTGCATAAGAGTGCAGAGACACAACATAACCATCTCTCGCTTGCTGTTGCTAGGCAGCCACTCAAACCCATTTGGGCGCAGGCTAGAAAGTTTATTGCTTGTATAGTTTTTCATTAGAAAGCCTGAATGGCCATAAAAATAGTTAAGAAATGTTCCTGCAACTGCAATTTGAATTAATAGCGAAGAAATATTTATCGTCCTATTCTTTCTATTCTGGAGTATCTTGCATAGATGTTTCATACATTTTAAATCTGTCCATTTCATTGTTTCAAGCTTTGGTCTTAACTAACTGTGGTCTATAACGAGGGTTATAAAAAAAAAAAAAAAATATGATAAGATGAAGACAAGCTGCAGTAGAATAAAATAAAATTTTAAAAATCCCTATTTACCTGTCTGTTCAGTACTTCACCCGATGGTCCTTCAGTCTCTTTTATATGTAGACTACATGTAACCACTGCAGCCAATCGATGGACACAGAAGTCATAACTCCTATTACTGGCATGGTGGCTCCCAACATTGAGTTTTAATGCCAGTAGAAGTGCATGTGACCAGTGTGGCCATTGGTTGGCTACAACAGTCACATGCTGTCTACATGTAAACAGAATGGAGGGACCAATGAAGAGTCAGTACCCGATTGCCAGGGGAATGGAGAGGTGAGTAATGACTATTTTTTTTAATTTCCCTCTACTTACAGCTTATTTTATTTTTTCTTTTACAACTTGACAACCCCCATTTTTTTGAGTTAAAGCCATAAGTGGATTCAAAAAGCACACAAAATATAAATAAATAACTTAAAGCCCCCTTTACACAGCTTTATTATCGGGACCATTACTAGGAACTACTGTTTCTAGGAACGGTCCTTCCCGGTAATTAGCCTGTGTAAATGTGGGAAAAAAATCAACCATCTAAAAAATGGGATGGTTACATCCTTATGTAACATAAAAGATGCTAGATTGTTGGCAGCAAATACAAACTGTGTAGGAATGAACAATTCATTTATCCACGTGCAATAGTGATAACTGCTGCCTTTGCAATTCTCCAAGGAGCACCCATTAAAAAAAGGTTTTTTTATACTGTACTTCCTACTGTACTGGATCCAATTCTGGCTTTGTCTCAAAACACTGCATTACAAACTTAAGTGGATAAAAATGTGCAGCCACCCTTAAAGTGAACCTGTCACCTTTAAAGTGGACCTTTCACGTCCTCTAGCACCCACTGTATTATATACCACTAGAAAGCTGGCAGCGCGCTGAATTCAGCGTACTGCCGGCTTTCCTGTTATGGGCCTGGTGCTGGAGTAACGGCCCCGTTCGTTTCGGCATCAATATCTTCCATACTCTTCCATAGCATTGTACTATCAGATGGGGCGTTACTTACCGCCCAGCAATGACGCTGAGCATTAAGGTCCGCTCTTCTGACGGTGAAGGGATAACGGTATATAAAACTGCCAGTGCCAGAGGACGTGAAAAGTCCTCTTTAATATGCAGTCTAATCTGCAGGCAACAAGTTATAGAACCAGATAAGCTAAAGCTGAAGTTATACAGAAGGACTTGTGATTTATTCATGTATAGCTCTGTTCATTCTATGCTTAGAAACATCTAGTCATGGTGGCTATACAGTTATATATGGAGGGCTATTTAATAGTAAGTAGGATCACCCCACACACAGTTATGCTGAATCTTATCCCACAGAACTAGGTATCGATCTGCTCAGCTCCTCTTGCTTTATAACATGCTTCCTATATTGCATATTCATGGTGACAGTTTCAATTTAAAGTTTCAGGAAATAAGTGCTCTATTCCAATGTAAGGATATGTTTGTGTCTGGGGGGGTGGGGTGGATATTTGGGATTGGACTTGGAGTTGCAAATTTAAAATTATTTTGTTAACTACAAACATTTTTAGTGTTTCAAATGAACAAAAACTATTAACACTATAAAGTGTAATATATTTGTTATCATTCTCCATTTATGAGCTGGAAGATGCTGTTCACAGTTATTGTGTGATATGGTAAGAGGGCCGGGGCTAATGTTCCTTCTTGGGGAGAGTAACATGTACATTATACAGACTATGTAGTGCATCTCTGCACAGCTTTTGCTTTCTGGAACAAGTACTAATATGCATGGTAAGAAGGAACAAAGACCCCATGAGAGAAGGAAGATATTTATGTAGTGAACAGGAAAGAGGAAGAGGAAATGCAATCACGCAGCAGAATTGCCCTTTCCATTCACAAATGATACATCTCACATTAACATTTTAAGGTAGTTGAATGTTAATTTATCCAAGAATTGTAAATGAATGGTATAGTTAAACTATAGGCAAAATGGGGGAAATTTATTAGGAATGGTGTTTTGAATTCCATTCTTAATCCATTTCACCGCTAGCATGAGATGCACATGCCTCTTAATAATTCAGGCACACTATAGGAAATCCTGTGCAACAGAAATTATATCTAAGACAGTAAGAAACTGGTATGTTTTTCATATACAGTACAGACCAAAAGTTTGGACACACCTTCTCATTCCAAGAGTTTTCTGTATTTTCATGACTATAAAAATTGTAGATTCACACTGAAGGCATCAAAACTATGAATTAACACATGTGGAATTATATACTTAACAAAAAAGTGTGAAACAACTGAAAATATGTCTTATATTCTAGGTTTTTCAAAGTAGCCACCTTTTGCTTTGATTACTGCTTTGCACACTCTTGGCATTCTCTTGATGAGCTTCAAGAGGTAGTCACCTGAAATGGTTTTCACTTCACAGGTGTGCCCTGTCAGGTTTAATAAGTGGGATTTCTTGCCTTATAAATGGGGTTGGGACCATCAGTTGTGTTGTTCAGAAGTCAGGTGGATACACAGCGGATAGTTCTACTGAATGGAGTGTTAGAATTTGTATTATGGCAAGAAAAAAAGCAGCTAAGTAAAGAAAAACGAGTGGCCATCATTACTTTAAGAAATGAAGGTCAGTCAGTCCGAAAAATTGGGAAAACTTTGAAAGTGTCCCCAAGTGCAGTGGCCAAAACCATCAAGCGCTACAAAGAAACTGGCTCACATGAGGACCGCCCCAGGAAAGGAAGACCAAGAGTCACCTCTGCTGCGGAGGATAAGTTCATCCGAGTCACCAGCCTCAGAAATCGCAGGTTAATAGCAGCTCAGATTAGAGACCAGGTCAATGCCACACAGAGATCTAGCAGCAGACACATCTCTACAACAACTGTTAAGAGGAGACTGTGTGCAGCAGGCCTTCATGGTAAAATAACTTCTAGGAAACCACTGCTAAGGACAGGCAACAAGCAGAAGAGACTTGTTTAGGCTAAAGAGCACAAGAAATGGACATTAGACTTGTGGAAATCTGTGCTTTGGTCTGAGGAGTCCAAATTTGAGATCTTTGGTTCCAACCACCGTGTCTTTGTGCGATGCAGAAAAGGTGAACGAATGGACTCTACATGCCTAGTTCCCACCGTGAAGCATGGAGGAGGAGGTGTGATGGTGTGGGGGTGCTTTGCTGGTGACACTATTGGGGATTTATTCAAAATTGAAGGAATACTGAACCAGCATGGTTACCACAGCATCTTGCAGCTGCATGCTATTCCATCCGGTTTGCATTTAGTTGGACCATCATTTATGGTCCGCCAGATGACCTGGTGTGATGACCCTCAGTTGTACATCTTTCTTAGAAATTTATTTTTACTTGCTCATGTCCGTCCTCCCCCTACCTGTTGGAATGTTGTGTTTAACTTGGGTTTTACATTGCTGGAAGATACGCTTCACTGGTTTTATGTGTGTTCATTGGAGATGGCTTGCTATAGCCAGGCACTTTTATTATCCCTGGCCAGATGGCGATGGGGGGATAGCAAGCCAGTGACCTTAACTTCACCCATCTCTCCGGGGGTTCTGCAAAGGAGGGAGAAGGGGGGCTGCCTGGGTGCAAGGGGTGGGTGGAGCACTAGCCATATGCTGTGGGCAGACCTGGATTCTGGGGTCATTCAGCAAAGAGGCAGTAAGGAGCTCTGATCTGGGAGAAGATGAGAGAGCTTGCCCTACTGAGGAATGCATTGAGGGCCTTGCATTGAGGCCTGAAGCCTTTCACTTTGTTCTGGACAACATGTAGAAGAATTGTTTTATGCAACTTACTTAAGCTTGCGCCCTAGGCCCAAAACTCTTCTGTGGCCTAGAGAAACGGACTACGAGCCTATGCCGGTTTTCTCTATCTTTTATTTCCCTGTTTTATTTCGTGTGCCGTATCATTGCTCTTTTGCTTGTATGTTTATGCTTGATCGTATTAATATTGTATATTTCTGTATATGCTATTAATTCATACCGACCCACTTGGGTTATTAAATATATAAAATTTATATCGCTCGTTTCGTTCTATCCTATGACCTGGTCTACTCATGGTGTGTGAGTGGGAGGTTAAGAAAGAAGTTTCATCGCAGGCGTGCCAGGCGGCTGGGCGAGGCGATATTCTTCACAGTGGTGGCAGCGTTGTGGGATCTTAGGATAACAGTGTGTGGGTGTGGTATCACACAGACACTGGGGATTGCGGCAATCCTATGGAACGAGCGCTGTATGTGATCAAGCTTAAAATACGGTGAAAGTTTGGTACAGTACTGTTCCCTCCCTTCTTCTTTTTTCTGTCCTATCTTTTATTTGGCAATGACTTCCAGTGGATGTCTCGGTCTCTGAGAAGTGGAGCCAGGGGACGTCAGCAACTGACTGATACAAACGCTGAGCAGATGGCTGATATGGAAGGTGCGGCAGCTGGCCAGGACGAGGAGCAAAGTCCTGAGGGGCTGGCACAAGAAAACATCACCATGCCAGACGGTTCAGCAGGTGCCCGGACCCCAGAGGTAACTGTGCCTGGAGGGACCATTAACCCCCGTTCTGTGGGGGTAACGGACTTATACTTGCAAATGGCCTTACAGCAGATAGACACCAGTGACTATAGCGCCTGTCTACAGGTGATTCACCAGTACCAAGCTGCTGCAGAGCGCCGGGCGGAGAGAGAAACTGCAGAGCATCGGGCGGAGAGAGAGGCCACTGCTGCAGAGCGCCGGGAGGAGAGAGAGCATCAGCTTGAGCTAAAAAAAAAAACTTGAACTTTGCCAGCAGGCGCAACCTTCCCCCGCACCAACTCCAGGAGCCCGAGCACTAAAGATTCGATCCGAGGACTTTCCAATCTTGGAAGATAACGGGGACTTGGACTCGTTCTTGCGGGGATTTGAGAGGGTGTGTAAGCAGCATCATATTCCCCAGGCAGAATGGGCCCGTTACCTGTCTCCCCGGCTGAAGGGAAAAGGCCTGGATGTTTCCACGAACTTACCAGGGGACGCGGACTATGAGACCATCAAAGCGGCGCTGATCCGGAGATACCGGCTCACGCCGGAGGTGTACCGCAAAAAGTTCCGGAATATCCAGCGGGGTCCCACAGAGAGCTATGCGGATGTTCTGCACCACTTACAGGCTACATTCTGGCAGTGGATCAAAGGACTTGCTGTCACCACGTTTGAGGGAATTGGGGATCTTATGATAAAGGAACAATTTCTCCAGGTGTGCCCTCTGGAGGTCCGCCAGTTCGTGTGTGATTGGAAACCCAAAACAGCAGACAAGGCTGCAGAGATTGCTGACGACTATGTGTCCACCAGGGAGCAAGGGGCCAAGAGAGGAGCCACCCTGCAGAGACCCCCAAGCTGGAAGGAGGGGCAAAGCTGGAGTTCACCACAGACTGCGGTCTCCAAGTGGGGTAAGACAAACTCTGTCCCGGGTGTCCCCTCTACTTCCCCTGTCCCAAGTACTCTGGGTGCCCCGGGTACCCCCTCCAAGTCTCCAAGTCCCAAGGAGAGGCCCGGCGGTGTCATGCCTGTAACTAGCCAGGATATTTCAAGGCGGAGTGCCCCAACCGCTCTAAGAACCCCCCTGTTTCCCCAGCCACGGCAGCTGGCCCATCTGTATACTTGGTGGGGAGGGAGGGGTTGCAATCCGATGCCAACCGTCAACAGGTCATTGTGGGGGGTAAAGTGGTCATGGGATTTCGGGACACTGGGGCGGATGTTACTCTGGTGCAACCTGACTTGGTCCCTGCGGACAGTATTGTCCCTGGAAGAACTCTGACCCTGAAGGGTATTGGACAAGAACGCTTAACTGTGCCCATGGCTTGCGTCTATTTGGACTGGGGTGCGGGAAAAGGAATGCGTGATGTGGGGCTTATGTCTAATCTGCCTGCCAATGTACTATTGGGAACAGATTTGGGGTCCTTGGTGTCCCAATATGGGGTGGGAGTAGCACCACCTCACTGTGACAAAATGTCTGTACTGAAGGATGATTTTAATGTGGTGTTGAAGCCTGTCACACAGGCAGAGGGAGGGGTCATCTGCCTGCTTCCCCCTGCTGTGTGCCCAGGTAAAGGAATCAGTGAGCATGTGAATGAGGGGCTGTGGAATGTTAACATGGCTGTAGCCCTGCCCACATCTGCGGGTGGTGATAGCCCCCTCAGTGTGACCCTGGCTGAGCCATTCACCCAAGCAGTTCACTGTGAATCAATGAATGAATGCCATGTCAATGTAATTGCTAATTCTTGCCTTGCAGATTTCCAGGGTAGCCCCTCTGAGATACTTCTCATGGCAGTAAGTGTAAATGCTAATCAGTTGCCTTCAGCTGAGAGCCGGGAAGATGCAAAGGAGCTTCCTGCAACCCAGCTCAGCAAAAATGTTATTGATGCTTTGTTCACTCCAGTGCTAGGAGCCAGTGAGACCTGGTCGATAGACACACCCACATCTGCGGGGGCGTCTCCCTCCCAGCTTGTTAATATGTCTACCACAGATCTCATTGAGGCCCAGTGTGAATTAACAATTGCTAATGAATGTACTGTCAATGTAATTGCCAATGCTTGTTGTGAAAGTGTACAGGGTAGCTCTTCTGAGTCACTGGAAGCGACTTCTACTATTTTGCCCAGTGCATCCGATAAGCACCCAACTGCTGACCATGTGCCAGGTGGTCAGGTAGGCTATGGAGATCTCATGGCCGATCCAGGTGAGGGACGGACTGCTGGTAGTGCGGTGTTAGCCCGCAGCCAGAGTGCTACAAGGGTGGAGGGCGTTCCGACCCTTGAACCGTTGCCTACACCACCTGGAGTCGGTGCTGAGACCACCATGACTAGCCTCACTCCCTTGAAGCCGGAGGAGTCCGGCGGGTATGAGACATGCACGTTTCTCCTGTCTAGTTCTATTCCAGGAGTGCCCATGGCCCAAGTGCAGATGGCATGGGGTGCTGGAGGTGGGACCCAAGAAGGGGGTGTGTCAAATGTATTACCTGTCAATGTATTGTGGAGGGATGGTTTGGGGAAGCATGATCTCAGTCATTTGCCCAAGGTATCGCCATCACCCGCCCAAGTACAGGAGGAACAGGATGTAGGTTTGGAAGCAAAGGGGGAGGTGCAGAATCCCCTAGAACTCTCCCAACTAGCGGCTAGTGTGGGAGAGACCCTGAGAGACTGCCGGGAAGGGGTCTCTGAACTGGTATCTCAAGGACCTGGGGTTGCGAGTGTGGATCTGCGGGATGCCAGCCCTCAGAACGAGGTCCCAGTGCAGGCCGGGGGTAGCCAGGTGGGCGGAGACTGCCGGGATGGGGTCTCAGCACCGGTACCACAAGGGCCTGTGGTTGCGAGTGTGGATCTGCGGGATGCCAGCACTCAGAACGAGGTCCCAGTGCAGGCCGGGGGTAGCCAGGTGGGCGGAGACTGCCGGGATTGGGTCTCAGCGCCGGTACCACAAGGGCCTGGGGTTGTGAGTGTGGGTCTGAGGGATGCCAGCACTCAGGGGAGGGACCCAGAGCAAGCAGGAGGTAGCCAGGTCTACTTAATTCAGAGCCTGAGCCTTAGAAGAGTCTCCATTCAGACAGGAGAGGAAGAGGGTATCAGCACGCCAGGAATATGGTCAGGGACCAGCACAGGTCCTGGCGGGGTGAGGCCGCCAAGGTGTCTGCGGAAGGTGATCTTAGGATCGTCCTTCCTCCCGACACGCTCTAAAAGGGGGAGGTGTGATGAACCGACCCTCAGTTGTACATCTTTCTTAGAAATTTATTTTTACTTGCTCATGTCAGTCTTCCCCCTACCTGTTGGAATGTTGTGTTTAACTTGGGTTTTACATTGCTGGACGATACGCTTCACTGGTTTTATGTGTGTTCATTGGAGATGGCTTGCTATAGCCAGGCACTTTTATTATTCCTGGCCAGATGGCGATGGGGGGATAGCAAGCCAGTGACCTTAACTTCACCCATCTCTCCGAGGGTTCTGCAAAGGAGGGAGAAGGGGGGCTGCCTGGGTGCAAGGGGTGGGTGGAGCACTAGCCATATGCTGTGGGCAGACCTGGATTCTGGGGTCATTCAGCAAAGAGGCAGTAAGGAGCTCTGATCTGGGAGAAGATGAGAGAGCTTGCCCTACTGAGGAATGCATTGAGGGCCTAGCATTGAGGCCTGAAGCCTTTCACTTTGTTCTGGACAACATGTAGAAGAATTGTTTTATGCAACTTGCTTAAGCGTGCGCCCTAGGCCCAAAACTCTTCTGTGGCCTAGAGAAACGGACTACGAGCCTATGCCGGTATTTTCTCTATCTTTTATTTCCCTGTTTTATTTCGTGTGCCCTATCATTGCTCTTTTGCTTGTATGTTTATGCTTGATCGTATTAATATTGTATATTTCTGTATATACTATTAATTCATACCGACCCACTTGGGTTATTAAATATATAAAATTTATATCGCTCGTTTCGTTCTATCCTATGACCCGGTCTACTCACGGTGTGTGAGTGGGAGGTTAAGAAAGAAGTTTGATCGCAGCCGTGCCAGGCGGCTGGGCGAGGCGCCTGGAAAGGGTTGTATGGAAAGGGTTTTGTGGACCACAGGTCTGGGTATTGCTGAAGTGTGGCTTCATTACAGGCACCTAAAGCGAGTCTAACATCCAGTTGGCACATAAAGTCCCGAAAAAAAAAAAACACACAACGTGTTAATCCTGTATGAATAAAGCTTTTATGTACTTTATTGTATTACTAGACAATTAAATACTCTTTATAAAAAGTATAATTTCTATTAAAATTTGATGATCAAATTACAAAATGAATAACTAATAAAAAATTGTTTTCTTTTGTTTTTCCAGCATCTGCCAATATCAATGCAATTAAAATTAAGTCATTGCTTGATATTCCCAGCAAGGTAGAAGAATACTACTTAAGAGGATATATGGTTGCTGCAGTCCATCCAATTATTGTTTCTAGCGGTCGCAGAAGGCACTTACCTATTAGTTACTTGTATCGAGTAGTATTATATCGACTTAAATTAAGGTAAGCTACTTTACCAACATCTTTCATCCTGATGCAATGTTTTCCATAGGCATCCACATTGGTAGCTACACTAGTACATCATTTCCTTAATTCAGATATCTAACAGTAACTCAATGACTCAGGCCTCACTCACACAAACAAGGGCGGATTGGCCTTGTATATCAATGTGGAAAATTCCTGGTGGGTCGACAGGAATATGGGTCCTCACTGGCAGTATGTGTTGGGCGAATCTCACAAGATTCCTCGTGTGAGGTTCACCTAGTGATTTTGTTCGGACCACACAGGTCCTAACCGAAACTGCCATTTTACTTTGGGGTCTCTTCAGAAACCAGAGTATAATACAGTATACTAAGGTCCAGGGGAGGT
Source organism: Leptodactylus fallax (assembly GCA_947044405.1). Taxonomy (NCBI): domain Eukaryota; kingdom Metazoa; phylum Chordata; class Amphibia; order Anura; family Leptodactylidae; genus Leptodactylus; species Leptodactylus fallax. Next base: position 2,353,887 of record CAMRHE010000241.1, on the reverse strand, counting down.
GACAAACATAATAAACAGTGTTACTCACCTTTCCTGGGCTCTTCTGGCCTCAGAGACAACACAAATGGCCTGTGATTGGTCTCTGAACATTATACTGTATAATCTCTGAAGAGACCCCAAAGTATCGTAATGGTTTCTGAGTGGTGACCCCCAAAAATTTCAGATGAAAGCTCAAAACATTCATAAAGAAACTGCATGGGCCACTATAGGACATTATAGTGTGTGGAGGAGCCACCATAGGGCATTATAGTCTGTGGAGGGGCCACTATGAGACACTATACTGCGTGGAGGGGCTACTATAGGGCATTATACTATGTGGAGACCACTATGGGACACTTTACTGTGTGTAAGGGCCACTATGGGACATTTTACTGTGTGAGGGCCAATGTGGGACATTATACTGTGTGCACTATGGGACATTATTCTTAAAGAAGAGTAACATTAAGAAAGTAAAACATATCCCCCTGTCCCCAATGTTCCACTGTCTAGCGCAGCCCGTTCGGTCACACACCAGGCCTCATTCCCCCTGCACCCCACGTGACCGCTGAGTCCAATTAGGCAGTCTCTGGAGTAGGACCATTGATGCCACTCAAATACATCACCAGCAAGTGCTGAGGCTGTTGATTGGCCTCAGTGGTCATGTGGGGTGCATGGGTTCCGAGGGCCGAAGCATGGAGTTCAACCGAACAGGCAGCGGCAGCGAACACCAGAGCGCCAGGGAGCTTGTCCAAATCCTGAGAGCCTTTAGATTGAGGAGTCAGTGGACTGTGAGTTTAATAGCGGCCTCTGGTTCACCTACAGTTTATTTGCCACCCTGACTCCACTGCCTTTAACGTTAATTACATAGGACTGCTGCCTTTACATATAAAGCAGGCAGACCCGTGTAACAGATCTATATGTGCTTTACATGGAGTGAAAGGCAGCAGTCCTGTGTAAGTTTGACATGGTAACTTACATAGGACTGCTGCCTGTGCAAAATTACTTTACACAGTATTGCTTTACATGAAGGAGCCACTTGTGCTGGCCCTGCCTATCTGTACTGAGCCCTATAAAATGGCACCACTTTATAATGTTTCCAGGGCCACTTTCAGGTCCCAATTCGTCCCTGCACACAGAAGTAATGCAGCTCAATGCCACAGCAAATCAGAGAAACTTCTGCTTTGCCCTGACATTGTCCAATTTTTGTGTTTGAGTGGACTGTTGTTGTAGAAATGGAATGAGAATAGGGTATGGAGCTCACAGGGACAACCGTAACCTATGGAATATTCTACTGATAAATCAAAAAATACTGATACAGGAAAAACCTCTAGGCTATGGCCCCATGGGATGCGTGCACTGCAAGATGTCCACAGCAGACCTGCCCATGACAAAAACAGCCCAAATCGTCTAGTTTTTGCTGCTGCAGCCGCAATTCTCGGGTGGCTGTAACAGCTTTCAATCTTTGTATTTCAAAAGTGTGCCTGAATATGTGGCAATAATGCCATCTGTTCAGAATCCACAGTGCAAGACACTTTATGATTCAGGTTTTTTTTCTGTAATGTGTGGATGGGATTTGATTAATATCACATATACTACACTACTACTGTACATTGCAGCGGGTTTGCAGCCGGCGATTTCTCAGCAGCTATGCCACATGTCCCCAGCCTCACAGTACCAACTGAACTGCTACCACGATCCCACCACACTGGGAGCTATTAGAAAGTGATGGGGAAGGTGAACCTGATTGGAATGCCTGGGGAGTTTAGTGCGCACAACCATAGATGTTTTAGATTGCAGGCATTGCCGCAGGAAGGGTCTCTGATATGGTAGTCCTGAGTCGGCATCATAGTAAAATAGCCAACATCTGCCATGTTATGGAAGGGGTTAATGGTTAACTGAAAAAATGATGTTACAAGACAGTCTTTGGAGACTATTTAAGTCTCTTCATCAGGCATGGCTTAATCTAAGTAGTTTCAAAAGCATACTTTATATAATTATTTCAGTCAACGATTAAAAGGTATCATTACAGCAAGGCTATAATTTTGTTGCTTGTAGTAACACTTATACTACATAGAACACGCTGAGATACCTTCTTTTCAGTCATTGGGAGGTGGACTTGCTTTAGTGCTCCAAATCATTGTCTTGCTTCATTACTGCTAAAGGCTACAGCCACATGATGCAGAAATTTGCGTATATTTAAGGTAAAACCAGGAGTGGATTTGGTGAAGGGGGAAGTCCCATTCCATTTGAAGCTACTCTTTACTTTGACATAAATGCAGCAAAATCTGCAACAATAAAAATGTCCCTTTTTGTTGCCTCAGCCTGAAAGTTTAATCTACCCAGAAGTGATCTCCTGACATTGAACAGAGGAATCAGTCAGAAAATCACACCATTGGACTCATGAGCACAGACTTCTGCCAATTTCTAAAACTATAAAATAATGGGAACTCTCAAATGTAACATTCCAAACAAAGGGCTATTGAAATCAGTGGTGATTTGCTAGAAGTTTTTGGTAGCTTAAATTTCTAACCAGTGCCAAGTGGTTTGGGTTGGTGTACATAGCAACACACCCCACACCCCTGGTTCATAATACTGGTTGGGTAGCACACTTCTGGTACTGAAGTATAGTGTGCAGGTTCTGTGTAGGGCTGATCACCTCCCTACTGTTTCATATCCAAGCAAGAAATAGAGTTGAACAACACTCCAAAAGGTTATGTTTCTTAAAGTTTTATTAAAGAAACACTCATTACATGCGCTTCATTAGAGCAACGTTTGGGGTTATAGCAACCCTTCCTTAGGCCTGATTAGTAGAAAATACGGGATTCTCTTGGTAATAGCATATGCATACAAGAGTCGGTGGGTTTCATGTGTTTACTTTTAAAGGACAACCACTCGATGTGGTGATGTGCCTCGTGTGGCCTAGCAGATGAAGGGGCGCCTGGTTGCTGACTCCTGGTTCATGTGATTCCAAAGATATATATCTGTTAGCAAGGTATGTGTACCAGCAACATAGAGAAAATCCCCAATAAAGAAATAAGTACACTTAAAAACTAACTTTTATTAATATCCACTAAAAGTATGTAAATCTATATATAAAAGAAAGCACCTGATAAAGAGATGCCATACTATAATGGGGTCATATAAAGGGTAAAGGTAGCCTACCTCAAAATAAGAGGATAGTATGGTGATACCTGTATCACTTCACAGACACCCCTCAGTTATAGTCATAGTCCGTTATAGTTTGTCCGTAGAAATTGCTCAAGAATGTCCGATTTTCAGGTGATGGCTAGGGATTTACAGGGGAGATTTAGGTGAAGGGGTTACCCGGAGAAGGTATTACGTAGAGCATATCATGAGGCGTTGACAGTGGATAGAGCGCAGTTTTTGAATCCCCGCAATCGGGAAAGTAATAAGGTTGATGTTAGGATTGTAGCGACTTATGACCAGGCAGCGGAAGATATAAGGCGGATCATAGGGGGATCATGGAATATTTTGATGACTGTCCCTGAAATAGGATCACTTGTGGGCCCTAGACCTAGTCTATCCTATCAGAGGGGGCCCAATTTACGTGATAAATTGGTGCACAGCCATTTCTCCAGTACCCCAGGAAATATGTGGTTACATCAGATGCAACGAGACTTGAATGGAAATTATCCCTGTGGATCATGTAAATCATGTGGATACATAAAAAAAGGGAATGAACTGCTGAGTAGTGTTTCCGGTAGAACTTTCAAGGTGAACCAGTTTATTAACTGTAAGACCAAGGGGGTTGTGTACCTTATCACTTGCACCTGCGGACTCCAGTATGTTGGTAAGACTATCCGGGAGTTCCGCAGGAGGATAAGGAAACACATCAATGATATAGCTAGGGAGGAGGATACATCTGTATCCAGACATATTATGGGAAAAACATGGTGGTGATGCTAAGCATCTTAGTTTTCAGGGTATTGAGATGGTTGTGCGGTCCCCTAGAGGAGGTAATTATGACAGACGTGTGCTCCAGAGGGAGGCACGTTGGATTTTTTTGTTTGATACGGTCTATCCCATGGGCCTTAATGAATTTATATCTTACTCATCCTTTATCGATTAGGGTTCAAATCATCCATCCCTAGTGACTGTTTTTAGGCAGTCTATATCTAGTGTTATTACCTTTGCCCTTATTCTGCGTCTAAATTTATTTATTTTTTTTGTTTTGTTTTGTAAGCCTTATCTTTGTTGTCAATTTTGTTTTTGCTGAAGTACGTTGACTTCTTTTTGTGCCTGCAATCCTGAGATCCTCTGTATGTGTTCTTTATGTGATTATCTTCTGTTTTCGGTGGGTGTTACTTGGCCACCTCTCATGGTGTTTTATATCTCTAAAGCCTGATCGTCAGCTATACCGCGACGTTAGGGTTCGGGTGTTACCATGGATGCATATGTGCATCTTCTTAGACTTTAAGGAACGCCCTGTATGTGCGTTCCTTGCTTACATCACTGTCTGGAGCTTCTGGGTGTTGGCGCTCTGTGATTGGGCGCACCTCTGATGACACTGACTGCTAAGGGGTGTGGCTTAGCAGATATCAAGCTAGGCTGTGTGAGCCGGCACTTCCGGTCATTCATCACGCCCGGCCGAGCGGTTATACTAGGCGCTCTAAATTATACAGGCAGTTTGCACACATTTATGGTGTATTCTGCTTTGCCCTTATGCATGTGCCTCTGATGAGCTGGTGGAGTTCAGTAGAAATGCGCGTCAGGCAGGCTGGGAGTTAGGGCAAATACTCCTTTTGTAACATTTATGGTGTTTGTGCTATTAGGCAGTCAATTGTGGGAGTGTAATGTAAGCTCCCTAGGTAGTGGCTAGTCAGACAATTTGGTCGGTCTTTTACTGACCTCTAGCCAGCTGGTGTGTATGTGTGTGTGTGTGTGTTATACCTCAGTCGATTTATCCTTTACTTTTCCCTTCAGTGAATTGATATCTAAATATTGGGAATTGCAATTTATAACTGAGGGGTGTTTGTGAAGTGATACAGGTATCACCATACTATCCTCTTATTTTGAGGTAGGCTACCTTTACCCTTTATATGACCCCATTATAGTATGGCATCTCTTTATCAGGTGCTTTCTTTTATATATAGATTTACATACTTTTAGTGGATATTAATAAAAGTTAGTTTTTAAGTGTACTTATTTCTTTATTTGGGATTTTCATGTGATTCCAAGCAACACTCCCCCCCCCCCTCCCTGGGTCGCCCAGCCCATCCTTCCTTGATCTCACAGTTAATTAATTACTTGTGCCATGGGGGCTGGCTTTACTAATTACCTTTGAGATGGGGTAAGGAGGGGGTGGAGCAACATGGTGGCGGAATGCTGCTTAAATTAATACTTCCCGAACAAATCCTATAAGTTGGTCATGGTAGAGTGGAGCACATTGCAAGTAATGGGTCCCAATGGTTACTTCTTACTCTCTTGGTCGAGCTGTTCAGTTTTGGAAACATTCACTACTCTTATCCATATGGTCATACAAATGACTTTGGATCCCTTTCCATGCTGAAAGATATCAACATGTTTTTTTTCTGTCCTCTTCAGGAATTTCCTTTGACTGTGCCATAATGTGTTTGTTGACTCTTTGTACTGACAACTTGACTGATGATGAGGGTCAAAAGTTGTGATGGCTGTATGAAGCAGGGTTGGATGTAATCAGTCTGTGTTAATTCAGCTCTCTCTAATTAGTGATTAATTGGGTTTATTTTACTACAGGTAATTACATTTCCACACAGTGCTAGCTGACGTTGGACAACTTTATACATTAATGTTAAGTGTATAATATATGTGCTCAGCGCTGTACATTAAAGTAATCGGTGAACAACCCAACGAAGTTATGTTTTTTTTTTTTTCCACTACAGTAAAACGAAACAATATGAAGATTATTTTGTTTTAGTTATGGTGAGAATGTGCACGAAAAAACATAGTAACCAATTAGACATCTTCTATAATGTAACTCTCTTGATTGTTTGGTTGCTCAGATTTCTGTAAATTCACTTGTTTAGAATGTGGCTTTGTGTTTCATTTTAACCATAGAGACGCAAATGCATTATAGTTTAGTGTGACTACAACATTCAGGAATACATTTGATTTTTTTTTTCCTCATGGATTGACTTATTTTGTTCTTTAGTTAAATAATAAAATAAGTAAAAATATATATTTTTTTCTATTTCAGTCAAAAGCATTCAGTATCCACAGGACAGAAACAGGCCAGTCTTATTATAGAGGAATGGATGTCACTATATGAGGCTCTGACAAATGAAGGCATGAAAATTCTACTAGAAAAAGTATTTGTCCCTTTTTCAATGTTGCATACACTTGTTAACTATTATTATTATGTTTGTTTGACTTGTTATATGTGTATTTTTGTTTAGATATTACTGTATATTGAGGGACTATGGTCAGTTGACGTCATCTGTCACCAGCACAAATCTCTTTAAAAATAGAAGAGCCTGTTCAATCTCCCCAGTAAAGTGGGGATCATGCAACCAAGGGCTATCACATACTAGATTGGCTGAGTTGGTTCAATATTATACTATGCCCTACTCTCATAAACACACAAAATAGGAAATAATCCTTGCTGCATTTATTTTGCTTTAGTAAAGATCATGGGGATATTTAGTAAGACCAGCTTTTTGTCCACCAATCTTCATTGTTTTTGAGTGTTGGTGCAAGATGTGTCAGAAATATTAAGAGGCTTCAACAACTTAATAATTCTGGTGCACCATCAAACGTCTTGTGTGCCAGAAATGAAATCTACCTCAATTTGGCATGAGTTATATATCATAAATCTGACAGCCCGAGGTGCCTAGATTCTAACCTTGCTTCATCCACTTTTTTGAAAAGTAACTAACAGCACTACTTGGCAAAAGTCACAAATTTTTTTGTGTGACATAAATTACAGCATTGCTGTGCTTTGTATGCTGATGGACCCTGAAACAACCTCTCTGCCGTTTCTTCAAAAACTGTGTGCAAGTGTACCTAGTCGAATTGATGCTGTTTAGAAAGGACGGTCACACCAAATATTCATCTGATTTAGATTTGTCTTTTGCTCTTTTACTTTGCATTTTGTTTAAAAAAAAAACCAAAAAACTTTAAACTATTTTTTGAAAGCATGCTTAGGTTCCATTCAGATCACGGTTTTTTATCTCCATTTAGGAGATCTGTTTAATGGATGCAAAAAACGTAACTCCAGATATTTAATTTCCTTCATGGTCTCCTTTCAAGCCCTTTTTGGGCCAGCTCTTCCCAATATGAGCATTGATGACCCATTTGGCAGGGGTACCATCTATACCTATACTCTATATTTAACAACCCTCCCCTGATGTTAAATTTAGGGCCTTGTAACGATGGGAAACTGATATGGGATACACTTTATCCCTGGCACGTTGGAATCATTCTTATAACAAATTTTCAAAAGGTAGCCACCAAGTTTCGCTGACTTCTCTTAAATTGTTACGTAAGGTCTATTATGTCCTGAGCGGTTACATAAATATTATCCACATGTGCCAGAATGATGCCTTGGGTGATATGTGGCACATACGATGGGCATGTCCCATTGTACATACTTTATGGCTAAACATTAAAGATATAATAAATGCTATTTTTCATAGACTACTTGTCTCGATGCCTTCAGTTCTTTTGCTGGGGGACAGGCCCACTAGTGTTAATAACAGGACTTCCCTTTATACAATATATTACTATGGCAACCCATATCCATATTGGAATGCAAATAAATAAATATAGAAAATGCAGCAGCACCCTGCACACAGCACAAAGGTATAAGGAATAGAAAAGCATTACTGCTATTGTTTCAATCAACTAATCTGTTCTATAAACTATACATATAAATTTGAGGTTCTTTGTTATACACATTTGATCATATTAGATTGCAATGATGAACGCAACTCTGCAGTGCTACATTGGTTCCACCTTATTATGCGCTATGAAAGAATAGAGGCCACCCAAATAGATAAATATGAGCAATGTTAAAATCTGTGGTGCCCCTGTGTGGACTACGCAGCCCCACTGGGCTTGAGGACAGCCCTTACTTTGTCCCCATGATACAATATATCTAATTGTATTGGGTTGATTGACTTTTATTGTCCCTCTAACATATAAGAAATCTCTATTTATGATCCATTACAGTTACAGTGGGGAAAAAAAGTATTTAGTCAGCCACCAATTGTGCAAGTTCTCCCACTTAAAAAGATGAGAGAGGCCTGTAATTGACGACATAGGTAGATCTCAACTATGAGAGACAAAATGAGAAAACAAATCCAGAAAATCACATTGTCTGTCTGATTTTTAAAGAATTTATTTGCAAATTATGGTGGAAAATAAGTATTTGGTCAATAACAAAAGTTCATTTCAATACTTTGTTATATATCCTTTGTTGTCAATAACAGAGGTCAAACATTTTCTGTAAGTCTTCACAAGGTTTGCACACACTGTTGCTGGTATGTTGGCCCATTCCTCCATGTAGATTTCCTCTAGAGCAGTGAAGTTTTAGAGCTGTCGCTGGGCAATATGGACTTTCAACTCCCTCCAAAGGTTTTCAATGGGGTTGAGATCTGGAGACTGGCTAGGCCACTCCAGGACCTTGAAATGCTTCTTACGAAGCCACTCCTTCGTTGCCCTGGCGGTTTGCTTGGGATCATTGTCATGCTGAAAGACCCAGCCACATTTCATCTTCAATGCCCTGGCTGATGGAAGGAGGTTTGCACTCAAAATCTCACGATACATGGCCCCATTCATTCTTTCATGTACACGGATCAGTCATCCTGGTCCCTTTTCAGTGAAACAGCCCCAAAGCATGATGTTGCCACCCCCATGCTTCACAGTAGGTATGGTGTTCTTTGGATGCAACTCAGCATTCACTCTCCTCCAAATACGACGAGTTGTGTTTCTACCAAACAGTTCTACTTTGGTTTCATCTGACCATACGACATTCTCCCAATACACTTCTGGAACATCCAAATGCTCTCTAGCAAACTTCAGACAGGCCCGGATATGTACTGGCTTAAGCAGGGGTTACACGTCTGGCACTGTAGGATCTGCGTCCCTGGCGGCGTAGTATGTTACTGACGGTAGCCTTTGTTACGTTAGTCCCAGCTTTCTGCAGGTCATTCACTAGGTCCCCCCGTGTGGTTCTGGGATTTTTGCTCACCGTTCTTGTGATCATTTTGACCCCACTGGGTGAGATCTTGCGTGGAGCCCCTGATCGAGGGAGATTATCAGTGGTCTTGTATGTCTTCCATTTTCTAATTATTGCTCCCACAGCTGATTTCTTCACACCAAGCTGCTTGCCTATTGCAGATTCAGTCTTCCCAGCCTGGCGCAGGTCTACAATTTTGTTTCTGGTGTCCTTCCACAGCTCTTTGGTCTTCACCATAGTGGAGTTTGGAGTGTGACTATTTGAGGTTGTGGACAGGTGTCTTTTATACTGATAACAATGTCAAACAGGAGCCATTACTACAGGTAATGAGTGGAGGACAGAGGAGCCTCTTAAAGAAGAAGTTACAGGTCTGTGAGAGCCAGAAATCTTACTTGTTTGTAGGTGACCAAATACTTATTTTCCACCATAATTTGCAAATAAATTCTTAAAAAATCAGACAATGTGATTTTCTAGATATGGTTTCTCATTTTGTCTCATAGTTGAGGTCTACCTATGATGTCAATTACAGGACGGCCTCATCTTTTTAAGTGGGAGAACTTGCACAATTGGTGGCTGACTAAATACTTTTTTTCCCCACTGTACATGGCATGGTTTGTGATGATTTTCCCTTGGAACACCCCCCCCCCCTTTTCCTATTTTGTTTTGTTATTGTTCCTTTCTTTTCCCCCATCACTCCCTCTCTTTATTGTGTATGCTGTACCTTGGTCTTTGTTACCCCCTGCGTGAGGTTTCTGCACTGTAGTTGTAATAGTATGGCATATTGTGTGCTTTCTATAATAGTCCATTTGAATTTGAATGGGTTTTTAAAGCAATGCGCGGGTGTGCGCTTACACCCTCTGCGCTGCAAAGCCGTTTTTTTCGTTGGACACAAAGTGCTGCATGTCCAACTTTGTTTCTGACGAAAAAAAAGGATGGGTGATCTAGTACATATTCAGGGGTAATGGTGTACAGTTTTATATTGATTGGATGTATTTTATTTAAGAATATATAGTAAATGACTGTAAACCCATGCATTAGCAAACTATATGTGCAGCGTTACCCTTACACAAAAAATGTGTCCATATGAACCTTTGTCTGTGTATTTTTTTCAATAAATTTCTTGTTTTATTGTTTTTATTTAAATATTGGTTAAAAAGTAATTTTAATATATAGCTTGATATGTATAGAATAAGCTTGTTATTCTGGTATTTTACTAAAATTTTTCTGTAGGTGAATGATGCATCCAGAAAAGGCATGAGGTTTGTTGGATTTATAACAAAGCACTTTCATCAGTCTACAAATACTCTGGCGGATGTACAAAAACTGGAACAAAACAGCAGCAAAAACTCTGAGGATGCTTATAAAAGACGGACAGAAGGAACTATCAGCGGACAATCCTCAGAAAGTGGAATAGATGAAGAAATCAATTTGGGAAATGAAAGCTTCCAAGACTCTGTATTCCCAGATGAAGGAACATTAACAAAATTAAGAAAATGTCAAGGTATATCATTTCATTGATCAGTGTATCGATTGTAAATGTAATTAATTAGCGTTTGCTTTTAATAGGCGCTAGGACGCTGATCCAGAACTGCTGGATTTCTCTGTTACCCACTGTTCTCCAGTAATCTGTGCATGATATATTAGGCTTCAACTGTGAGGGTAAAATGTATGCTTGGATGCAGCAGAGTATATGTAACTTATATATGTAAAGAGAAAAAGACAAACTGAACATGCAATTTAGGACAGATTCACACGAGTCCTACCCGGGAAACCAGTCTGTGTGTGGGACATATTTCCCAGACTGAACTTGACTGAGTGAACTGAACCCACTGCATCATAGTGAATTATGACCAATAAAGCTGTCAGTTTGGTACAGTAGCAGTTTGGCTATTTGGGAGCTCACCGCGTCATAATTCACTATTATGCAGTGAAATCAGTTCACACAGTACAGTCTGGGAAACACATCCTGCACATGGACTGTTTTCCCTGGAGGGGACTCGGTTGTGTGAATCCAGCCTAACAGAAGTGGCCACTCACCTACATGAAGTAATCCAAGGATTTCAGTCATATGGGGATGCCACTGATGTGAAGGTCCTGGCAGGACAGTGACAGTATTTGAAATCATATTGTGCACAGCCTGGAACAAAATGTTTGAAAATACAGGTCACACTAGGTTTACACTAGCATTTGAGTCTCCGTACGAGACTCCATCCCACATTCAGCTTAAAATTGGCGTAGAGAAAAGTCCTGCAAGGAGGAATTTTCTCTTCGCAGTTTTCAGCGGAAACCAGACGGACCCAACTATAGTCTAAGGGGTCCGCAGGTTTCCGTGTGTAACCACTTTTTAAGCAGATAGGGTTTCCATCTTTCGGATTCCTAAACGGACCAGAAGGACAGAATCCCAAACACTAGTGAGAACCTAGCGATACACATTGACACATTTACACATAGCTCTTCTTATATACCCCATATAACACATCATACACATTTTCTTTGTGCTCAAATTACTGGTGCTTCACTTTATTGAAGAAAGGAACCTTCGCTTTACATGCAGCTTCCTTGTTTTACAGTGTACAAATGTAGCATTTGTCAAATGTATATTCCCCAGGCTACTCTACGGTATTAACACAATGCCATGGTGCTGTACAATATTAATATAGCACAGACATATTAAGACTACATCTGCACCACTTTCAGGCATCACCCTTTATCACCAGTCACTTCTTTTCAGCTGCACTAGCATTATCAGATCTGGATTTTGATGTCTTGCTTTTGGCCACACTGATGCTCCTCTCCTGCTTTTATGTAAAGTTTAGAGACATAACGCCTCGCCTTCTTCTCCCACTTCCAAAATCAACATTTATGGCACCGCTCTGTGGGAGGACAATTGACTGACTACCACTATCTGTAGATAGTAATTCCTAAAAAAAATGTTTTGCTTAAAGCTATGTCACATGTCAGTCAAACCTAATATTAGCTGTTAGATTAATTATTATTAGACTATCATTATTATTATTCTCGGTTAGAAGACTCATCCATTTCATGGCTTTAGCAGGATGCTTTTCTATTGACGTCATAATGACATTTCCAGGCCTCTGAGAACTGTTTGTAAAAGCAGATTGGTTTCACCGAATATCCTGAACATTAAAGCATCTATTCCAATCAGGTCTCCATAAAGCAAACGAAAGCGTCTTGAGTGTTATCCATTAAATAAACACAATTGTTTTTACATTATAAGGTTTCTATTCTTTGATACCTACTTGATGAGACTTGTTGGTTGTAAAGTGAGGCAGATTAGTATAAATCCTGTATTTAGCAAAAACAGTATCAGATCCGGTCTAGGGAATGGTGGAAAACGTTTGGTTTCTTTATTCTCATGACAAGATCCAATTCTTTCATGTGCTAAAATGATGCTGTGTTCACACAAAGCTACAACATGCTATTGTGAATACAGTCTAAGGGCTTAAGCACATGAATATTATGTCTCTGTATGGCACTCCATCATGTGTGTGGCACTCCTTTTAAGATACATGGTGCCAGAGTAGGATCCCAGCCTGATCAACGTACATCAGAAAACATCAGCACTCCTGTGTGTCTCAGTTAAGTATGTATTGATAGACAGCACTCCAACTAACGTTTTGCTGAGTCGCGATTTATAGCGCCAATCTACCACAGTAATACAGCAGCAATTGCGTCTGATGAAGGTCTCTTAGATTGAAACATCACATTGGATTGCTTTCTATCAATAAATACTTAACTGAGCAATACAGGAGTGCTGAGTTTTACTTACAGTGGGGAAAAAAAAAGTATTTAGTCAGCCACCAATTGTGCAAGTTCTCCCACTTAAAAAGATGAGAGAGGCCTGTAATTGTCATCATAGGTAGACCTCAACTATGAGAGACAAAATGAGAAAACAAATCCAGAAAATCACATTGTCTGATTTTTTTAAGAATTTATTTGCAAATTATGGTGGAAAATAAGTATTTGGTCACCTACAAACAAGCAAGATTTCTGGCTCTCACAGACCTGTAACTTCTTCTTTAAGAGACTCCTCTGTCCTCCACTCATTACCTGTAGTAATGGCACCTGTTTGACATTATCAGTATAAAAGACACCTATCCACAACCTCAAACAGTCACATTCCAAACTCCGCTATGGTGAAGACCAATGAGCTGTGGAAGGACACCAGAAACAAAATTGTAGACCTGCACCAGGCTGGGAAGACTGAATCTGCAATAGGCAAGCAGCTTGGTGTGAAGAAATCAACTGTGGGAGCAATAATTAGAAAATGGAAGACATACAAGACCACTGATAATCTCCCTCGATCAGGGGCTCCACGCAAGATCTCACCCCGTGGGGTCAAAATGATCACAAGAACGGTGAGCAAAAATCCCAGAACCACACGGGGTGACCTAGTGAATGACCTGCAGAAAGCTGGGACTAACGTAACAAAGGCTACAGTCAGTAACACACTACGCCACCAGGGACTCAGATCCTGCAGTTCCAGACGTGTCCCCCTGCTTAAGCCAGTACATATCCGGGCCCGTCTGAAGTTTGCTAGAGAGCATTTGGATGTTCCAGAAGTGTATTGGGAGAATGTCATATGGTCAGATAAAACCAAAGTAGATCTGTTTGGTAGAAACACAACTCGCCATGTTTGGAGGAGAGTGAATGCTGAGTTGCATCCAAAGAACACCATACCTACTGTGAAGCATGGGGGTGGCCACATCATGCTTTGGGGCTGTTTCTTTGCAAAGGGACCAGGACGACTGATCCGTGTACATGAAATAATGAATGGGGCCATGTATCGTGAGATTTTGAATGCAAACCTCCTTCCATCAGCAAGGGCATTGAAGATGAAACGTTGCTGGGTCTTTCAGCATAACAATGATCCCAAGCACACCGCCAGGGCAACAAAGGAGTGGCTTTGTAAGAAGCATTTCAAGGTCCTGGAGTGGCCTAGCCATTCTCCAGATCTCAATCCCATAGAAAACCTTTGGAGGGAGTTGAAAGTCCGTGTTGCCCAGCGACAGACCCAAAACATCACTGCTCTAGAGGAGATCTGCATGGAGGAATGGGCCAACATACCAGCAACAGTGTGTGCCAACCTTGTGAAGGCTTACAGAAAACGTTTGACCTCTGTCATTGCCAACAAAGGATATATAACAAAGTATTAAGATGAACTTTTGTTATTGACCAAATACTTATTTTCCACCATAATTTGCAAATAAATTCTTAAAAAATCAGACAATGTGATTTTCTGGATTTGTTTTCTCATTTTGTCTCTCATAGTTGAGGTCTACCTATGATGTCAATTACAGGACGGCCTCATCTTTTTAAGTGGGAGAACTTGCACAATTGGTGGCTGACTAAATACTTTTTTTCCCCACTGTATATGTTAGCTGTAGCTTTAGAACCCTTCTGTGTTGTATGGATGACTTTTACGAAAGATCTGATTCTATACTGTATTTAGTTCTAAAAGGGGACATATATCTTAGATAACTGCAATCTTAATTGACCAAAGTCTTTCATGTAGAAGATCCTCCTGCAGCTATAAATTAGTAGTGGTTAGACAGTTGAGGGGTTGAAGGCAAAGAACTGATCACTAAAAAATGCTCTCAGGCTAAGGCCTCATGTAGCGGGCTGAAGCAAAAAAGCGCTGCAGGAAAAACAGCGGCAGCAATTCATTGCGGTTTTTCCCGCAGCACTTTTCAGAGAAAGTCTTTCTACTTCAATTATACCTATAGGGAAATGGTTTTGGAAATCGCAGTGTTTCTGCTGCACGTATTTTTTCGTAATGTGTGGAAGAGATTCGCTAGAATTCCATCCACTATGCAGAGCCTGTAAAACATTTTTTTCCACAGCGTTTACGCCACATGGGGCCCCGGCCTCACAGTGATTTTGTTACCTTTTCAAAATGTTTCCCATAAAGAATATGATTTTAGTTTACAATTATGAGACATTATATTATCACCTTATTATTGATACAAAAGTTGAACTCTATTGTATTCCTGCAACACCTTGAATAGCAAGAAAAATGGAAAACTGTGAAGGAAGGAAGCATAACAGAGAGGGTGTGTACATTTCTATATTTATCCTCAGGAACGGAGTTGCAAGGGAGCAGATGAAATTGGGGCCATAATAATTCTACTTAGGACTATAAATATATGGTTTACATAAGGATATAAAAAATTATTCAGTTGTGCATTGCTAAAAATTGCTTACTTATCAAATACAGGGTTTTGTTGATGTCATAGATAATTCTAAAGAAAATAGAGACGCTTCGTCCTGGGCTTTAAACCTGCACAATCGTAAAAATACACTGTGAGTTTAAAGTTCCTGGTTGGGTGTCTGGTTGTCAGAGAAAACTGGGGACCTAGAAGAGAAGACAGAAGTGATCGATAACTAGCCTACACAGCGCTCAATGAGTCAGAGTTGCTGCCTCTACTGGAGCCGATGATCACATGATCGGTGGGAGGCTCCTGGCATAGCAGAGCAGACTCAGATTTAAAAATAAGTTATCAAAAAAAGGCATTAGCAAAAAAAAAGACTTGTGTGTCACGAAAAAAAAAAAGCAAAAATGTTAGTAAGTTAACAAGTAACTTTAGGGCCGTTAAATCACCACTTGCATATAAGTTGGTAGAAGCTACCACAGTCTAAAAAATGTGCACTTTGCTTAAGTCTTTACCCAAAATTGGCATGTGTAACCAGTTGCGTAACTAGGAATGGCTGGGCCCCAAGGCGAACATTTGACATGGGGGGGCCCCCCCCCCAAGCCGATGCCCCCAACCCCCCAAAGCCGCCGCCCCCAACCCCCCCCACACACAAACCGCATTCCTGCGCACACTATTATGCCCCATAGTGGCCCCTGTACACGGTATTATGTGCCATAGTGGTCCCAGCACACGGTATTATGCCCCATAGTGGCCCCTGCACACGGTATTATGCAGCATAGTGGTCCCTGCACACAATATTATGCCCCATAGTGGCCCCTGCACACAGTAGTTTGCCCCATAGTGGCCCCTGCACGCAGTAGTTTGCCCCATAGTGGCCCCAGCACACAGTAGTTTGCCCCATAGTGGCCCCTGCACGCAGTAGTTTGCCCCATAGTGGCCCCTGCACACAGTAGTTTGCCCCATAGTGGCGCCTGCATGCAGTAGTTTGCCCCGTAGTAGCCCCTGCACACAGTAGTTTGCCCCATAGTGGCCCCTGCACACAGTAGTTTGCCCCATAGTGGCCCCTGCACACAGTAGTTTGCCCCATAGTGGCCCCTGCACACAGTATTATGCCCCATAGTGGACCACCCATGAACGATTATTATACTCTGGGGTCTTTTCAGACCCCAGAGTATAATGATCGGAGACCCAGGGGCGGATACAAACATAGAAAACACTGCAACTTACCTCTTCCTCGCTCCGATGCACTCCCGTGCCCTACTTCAGCCATCTTCAATGTCGGACCGGATCTCGCGCGATCCAGGCCGGCGTTGCGACGCATAATGACGTCGGCTGACGTCTGGGACGTCACCAAACAGGCCCGAAGCCTGCGGAGCGGCAGATAGGTGAGTTACAGTGTTTTTTATGTTCGCTCACCTCCCCTGGGCCCCCGATCGTTATACTCTGGGGTCTCAATAGACCCCGGAGTATAACGATAGCAGTGATTGTGGGGTTCGCGGTAGCGACTGCCACAGGGCTCCGGGCCCCGTAATGTTCCGGGCCCTGTGGCAGTCGCTACCACTGCTACCCCGGTAGTTACGCCCCTGAGTGTAACTGTTCTTATTTGAGCTTTCTGTGTCTTATTGTGCAAATTCTGATGTGTATTGTACTGAATATGCTGATGACACTGTACAATCTTACACTGTCATTTTATCTGTATATTTTTTGGTGAGTCATTGGGGCAGATTCATTATCCAATGTCAGTTTTCTGGTGTAAAAAAGTTGAAACCTCAGGTTAGTGACTTTTTAAACGCTAGTTGCGACATGAATTGTGACACCCTATCACTTTCCCAAAAAAAGGGATGTATTGTGGGCGAGGGCCCAACGGATTTATTATCACTTTACACCACAAAACTGGAGTAGACGATGCTGGAAATCTATGCCTGCTATGAGCTGGCGTAGATTTCACTCCTGATGCACAACCCAGCATAGGGTGGATCTTGTCATAAATGAGACGTACAGTCCGCCAGTGTAGGAAATATGAAGTTGAAAATGCCAGTCTTCATAAACCTTCCCCATTGAGTCTGCCTTTGTCTGGTATTTTCTAGAAGGGGGCAGTGTGATGTCTCTCCAAAAGGCAGTGTTCATTTTGTGCTGCTCAATGAAGTCTTCATGCTCACAAAGTGGGTATAATGCGGTTCTTCATCATAGCAGCTAGAAATGGAGAACAATTTACACAATGGCCTAGATTTACTAATAAACAGTGTAAACGTAGACAGGCAGTCTGAAAATACACCAGATTTATCACAAGTTTATGCCACCTTTTAGTTGGCTTCGTTTGAGCAAGAATTTTACAACACAATTTTGGCACATGCTGACGCATTTATGCCAAGCTCCCTTTTCCTGAGAAGCCACCCCCACACATGTAGCAAATCAGAAAAATATTGGCCCAAACTAGATGCACCAAGTGGCACCACATTTATGCCAGTGTCTAGTCATAACCACAATAGCAACTCTGGGCCATTATGTCAATGGTGAGAAAAGCATATTACAAATGTTTGTCATTGTGTATAGAACTCATCATTTTGACTTGTCTCCTTTTTTCTCACTAGGCAAAACATTATATGCTGTATTTAACATATTTGAAAATGATCTAAGTGGCTGCAAATACATAGAAGGCAACCTCTCAATGAAAGTCTCTAGGAAGGGAACAACTATCAGTGCCCTAGAAGCAGACTGGCTAGAAATGACAACATATTACTACACACAGGGGTTTTCTTTAATTGATTCTTTTGTACACTGGGAAATGCTCAGAGGTAAGATTTGGATTTTTTTAATGCATTTATTGGGCCTGAATTACACCATGTAACAATTTTCAAAAAAAATTTGTTCCCAGTTAAGTGTGTTTTCCTGATTGTTTGTACCTTAAATGAATAGAAAAAAGTTATTCCCTGTAAACTTTGCTTTTGTGGTCAGCACAATGATATTTTGAAATTGATCTATTTTTAAGGATATTCGCAATATTTCAAGATACTTAAGAAGCTTCTGGAATTGTGAGAACTATCAAGAAGTTTCTAGAACTGCCCAGAATTATCTAGAACGTTCTGGGACTGTACAGAATTGTAGGTAGCTGTATAACTAAAGTTATATAGGGCCACTATAGCCCTTCCTGAGAGACAGGATCTAATTGATTGGGATTGCATAGTAAGTGGGCAATGGCCATCACAGACAAAGGGGAATTGACCTAGACAGACAGGTGTGAATTCAATATCTATTCAGATTCTGATAACGACAGTATTCACACTTCACCCCACACCCATTACAGGAGGAGCTTAGGAATATAAATGTATATATTGTGTGCTACTCTGGTACCAGGTGATTAATCTTGCTCTGCTGAATCCACAGTACACTCTTGAACTTTAATACTGCATGGAATAAAGACCATTTTTATCAAGTTTGGAGAGACATCCTTTTTCCTTACAGTTCACAGCAACTTAGTCAATTTAGATGGCATCAAGAGGTTGCATACATCCAGCAGATGCATTTTGCTACGTATGTGGCCAGTTTATAAAGACAAGAGCAAAAAAGTACTCTGTGGAAGCATCTGCTAAGATGTGTGAGGCCTACAAAGCATACTTCGGCATGCCTGTTGGTGACCAAGACAAACCATGGGCTCCTCATTTCACATGTGAGCAAAGATCAAAGCTGGTGTCTTCGTCGGACCACAAATCAAGAAGATCATAGAGTGCAGTGAATTTCCCAAGAAGCTGAATACGAAGGAGAGAGCAGCTTGGAACAGTTTTGTCGCAGTGGTTCGCGGCTTCCTAGGCAATCATAAAGATGAAAACTATGTACAACTGGTTCAGAATCTGATAAAGAACTATGCTGCAATGGGCTGCAGGATGTCACTCAAAATCCATATCCTTGATGCTCATCTTGATAAGTTTGTAAGAGACAGCCAATGTTGTCCTAAGCTTCATTTGTCTGTATAAACTGTTAATGTTGAATGTATTTCTGTGATTAAAGACCACCGGCTACTCACATCAATATACCACAAACCCACAGACAGAACGGCCTACCTGAGAAACGACAGCTTCCACCCCAAGCACACAAGACAATCTATAATCTACAGCCAGGCTATACGATACAATCGTATTTGCTCCGACAAAACAGACCTGGACAAGCACCTCCTGGATCTGAGGTTGAAATTTCTCAGATTGGGATACAAACCAAAAGTGACAGACAACCAATTAAACAAAGCAGCAGCCATTAACAGAGACAGTCTGCTCACATATAGAGAGACCCAGAAAGAAGCCCGAGTGCCCCTAGTTGTCACCTACAACCCACAGCTGGAGATCCTACGAAGGATTGCCAAGGAGCTCCAACCTGTACTACATAGGGAGAACAGACTCAAGGACATATTTCCAGTCCCCCCTCTCCTCTCCTTTCGACAACCACCAAACCTGAGGCGCATTATCGTCCGGAGTTCCCTGAAGGCCCCAACTGAAAATGGCACCTCACCTTGCCTACATAAAAGGTGCATGACCTGCAAGCACATCCACACCGCTGACAGTGTACCTATCCCACAGTCACAACAGGTGCACAGAATTAGGGGGACATTTTCCTGCAGGTCTTCCAATGTGGTGTACCTCATAATGTGTGTGCAATGTCCCACCACAGGCCTCTATGTGGGGGAAACAGGGCAGAGACTCAGTCAACGAATGAACTCACACAGATCCACCATTAATAACAGCAGAACCGATCTCCCAGTAGCCGCACATTTCTCCGGAGAAAACCACTCTATTGAAGATTTGCGGGTTGTGGTTTTAATGGGACATTTTAAGACACAGGAGAAAAGAAAAGAAATGGAGTATAAATTTATGCAAAAATTTCAAACTCTGCAATTTGGACTTAATATTCATGCCAGCTTCATGTCACACTATGTTTGAACCATGAACTGAACTCAATATTCATGCCAGCTTCAAATCACACTATGTGTGACCTGTGAGGGTCACAAATCACCTCCTGATAGCAAACAGATAACAGCAAGAATTACTGATCCCTCCGTCACGCACCACAAGTTTCCAGACTGTTTTTTTTGACCTGTTGTAAATAACTTCTCTACTTAGATTGCAATTTTTTTTAAGGACTCTAAAATGCTTTGAAAACCATGTGTATAAAAATCTGTTAATTTTCAGTTCTTGTATCACACCATGTCTGATGAAGGGAGCGAGTACTCCTGAAAGCTTACTTATAAATATACTCAGTTAGCCTCTAAAAGGTATCGCCTGATTTCTTCACTCTTCCACTTCTGTTCCTTTAAGACAGCAGCCATTGTAATTGTGACATGATGCTGGAGTGAGACCCCCCCCCCTTTTATGTCAGCTTGCCTGTTCTGCAGACAGAGTGTGAGCAGAGAAGCAGGAAGTGACGAGACAGAGAGCAGCAGCCATCTTGGCAAGTGTTGTATTGAACTGGTGTGGAGATTTTTCTGTACAGCTAAGCTGTATCTTGGTCCAGAGACAAACAGAGTGTAAAGAGACAACAGGACTAGTGAGTCCACGTGAAAGGAACTGTGCTCAGTGGCTGATCAGTGAGACTGACATTGTGACTGTGTATATGGATACCACAGATAGAGACTCGCAGTGCTGTTGACATACTGGACAGTAACTGCTAAATCCCGCTTTACATCCCAGCTCAGTGTATGGATTCGGCAGGACTGTCAGTGTGCTGAGTGGAATCTGCTGTTGGATTACATTGCATTCATTGGGTTTCCCTTTTAAAGAGGACTTCATTTCTCCCAAGATCCTGATAACCGTGAGGAGAGGACGCTTCACTATAAAAGAAAGGACCGACTTTGGGCCCCACCGCGCGCTTCTACGGACTGTAAGCGGTCCACCTGGACCACTGGGGAAAAGGGGGTGCACCCAAATGTGAAGTCAGGGTCAGTTAGGGATAGTTTTGAGTATATTGTTCATTCAGTGTCCATACTGCAGAAGTGGACAGAGGAAAAGTAGAAACCATTGCAGAATTTGCCTTGAAATTGTTCATGCTATATTGTATATTTTGCTTGTCTTTAGCCCTGTCATTTTACCTTTAACTAGCCTTTATTAACTTATAGTAAATATATATTTTTTTCTTGAACTACCGCGTGTGCGTTCATTTCTGGTTGCGGAGTCCAAACCACCTGCCTTGCTCTCGGTTCACAAGTTCAAAGAGAACATGGGAGCTTATTCAGAGGAGCAAGGCGAGAGCTTTCACCAAGACATTATGAACTTTGAACGCCGTTACCAAGGACAATATAACGAAAACATGATGGGCGACTATATTTGGGGATTGATTCGTGAAACTGATTTGCAGTATAGTCGTAAATCTCGGAAAACCGCACACTTCTGAACAGTTTTTGGTAATCTGTATAAATTTGCAATGCATATAGTGTTCTTAGTCTGACTGTATAAATGAGAAGATGCAAAACCGTCTGTTTCTATAGTAAAAATGCATAATTTTCGTTGCCGTGGTCACAAAAGCGAAGTTTATGGTGAATGTCAGCAATTTTTAATTTGTTTTAGACATAAAGAAAATAACATTTAAAAGCTGGAACAAAATTTGTGTTACATAGTGTTATCAAAACTATGTTATAGAAAAATAGCCCATCTCAACCAACTAAAGTTTCCATTACTTAATCTGGATGAAAACACAGTCGGGATTGGAATTTTTATATCATATATATTATGCAGTTGCATATAAATATCCTAATCCCTACTGTATTTTCAACCAGTGATATCTCTGGAAATAATTTAGATAGCAAATCTTCCTGTGTCATATGAAAGAAGAAAATCTCCTCTTTCATATGACAACAAAAGCAAGTTTGTCTGTTCTTTATAATGTCTGAGATATAACTGTTTGAAGTGACCCTCCCCCTCCTTTTCTCTACATGTTAGATAACCCCGTGCTCGCATACACAGTAATATTCAGTGAGAGGCAGGAACAGCTCTCATTACATTTTTTCACTCTTCCCATGTCTTCTGTATAGTATATTTCAAAATTTATTAATGACAAAAATACTGGGAGAAAATCAAAAGTTGTCCTAAAGTTTAGTTACGCTTTAAGAGGACACTGTACAGTTAGACAGAATGAAGTAAATATTGAAAAGGCCACAGCATTCGCCCAAAGGCCCCTTCAATCGGCAGAGGTCCGGAGAGTTGGGTCCTTATGGATCTAATATTGATGGCCTATCCTAATCAGGTGATTGTTAGCTGGACCCATCAATGTCTACTGCACTAGACAAACATTTAAGATGTATGAGGGATAGCCCAATCTTGGTAGACATCAGGGGAAAGAAGGATCACGCATGATGGATTTCAGCATGTCTGATCCTTGTGTTCTCACTGGAGATAAGCTATCATCAGATGGGTTTGGCAGCGGCTTTTCCCTTCTCAACACTGAGAACACATGCATGCTTGGCTGAGAAAGTGTTCATATGTACAGTATAAAGAGGTTAGGAGCAATAGCTGTTCAGTCACCAGATATCTAAAGTACATGGCCACCTTTAGTATTTCATTATTAGATCAAGAAATGTATTATGAATTTGAGACTAGAGTTTTATGTGTCTCTCTTTTACAGTAAAGCGGGGCATTTATCCTTTAATGTCTATAGGATACAATTGAGATTATAGATAGCACAGGTTTATTTTATCTAATATTATGTTGTTGGAGACATTATAATACAACAGTGTTAGAGTATTGTAATTTGTTAACATTTCAGCATGTATAAAGGATTAATCACTCATTGTTGCAAATATCAAGGATATAGGAAAATAAATCATCACCACCCTAGTTTTCCTTCCCGTTAGGACTTTCCTTGCCGTAATAAGAATGGACTTTTAAGTTACTGAATATTTCTCTGGCACAAAGCATAAATGGGTTAAATGAGAAGACTTAAATTCAATATGAGTTTCTATTTACAGGAGAACAAACACCAAAATCATTGGATGGATTATTTGTCTATGAAGATGAAGCTCCTCGAGTTACAGCATTAAAGAACAGAGGAAATGATGCTATAATAGTAGAACAATGGACAGTATTTGAGGTGATAATTCGCATGTAGTCATTTTGTAAAAATGTAACAAATATATATATAAAATAAGTATATTCATAGGGTAAGGGTGGTTTCACACACAGCATTTGGATGTGCTTTGGGTGGCATTTTTTTGTTTGTTGTTGCTGGACGCTCTCTTGAAGTTTATAGTAAAATTCAGCATACAGAGCTATTTTTACAGTGTTTTTGCAGTATTTTAGTTGCATTTTTCTTAAAATGTAGCATGTTCTAGGCATAGTAGAGCACATTTATTAAGACCAGTGGTTTATATACTGGTCTTAATCTATGGCCTGCTGGTGTCAGATGCTTCACAACTACTAACAGACACAGGCCGACCAGAAAATTAAATCTACTCTACACTGGAGCAGATTTCAGGTGTTAAATTACACTAGAAAACTGGCATGAGTAATCTTAAAGGGGTTGTCCAAGACCTCATGTGTTTTGGATCCTAAGACATATCCACAGGATAGTTTACCAGTATCTGATCAGTGGGGGTCTGAAACCAGATCAGCTCATATGGCTGCTGGAAGCTGTATACAGTGTATGTGACTGGAGGAAGCTCTGCCCTTATTCAGTTTCCCCCTGCCATTGCTACAGTGTGTAGTGGTAGCACCAGGGAACTGCAGCTCTGCTCTCCTTTACTTGAATAGAAGTAGAGCTGATTTATTTATTTATTATGTTTGTATAGCGCCATCATATTCCACAGCACTTTACAGACATTGTCAGTCACTGTCCCATATAGGGCTCACAACCTACATTCCCTATCAGTATGTATTTGGAGTGTGGGAGGAAACCGGAGTACCCGGAGGAAACCCACGCAAACACAGGGAGAACATACAAAATCCCGGCAGTATACACTGAATACAGCTTCTGGCAGCTGAATCAGCTGATCTGGGTGTCTGACCCCCACCGTCATCAGATACTGATGTTTACCTTGAAGAGTAAGCCCTTTAAGTTTACTTCTGCCAGTTTTCTAGTTTAACACCTAAAATCTGCTCCAGCTCCTTGTTGGAGTATCCAAAACACATGGGGTAGATAGAAGTCCTGCTCCTCCTCACTTGGCCCAGCCCTCTTTTAAGTGGCATGAGGGAGAGAAAAGTGAGTAAAAAGATGCAATTTTCAGAACAAATGTGACATATTAAAATGTATAAAGCAAAAGAAGGATTGAAAATGTTTTGCCAGGTTTTTTGGAGTTGGGGATGGGAAAAAAAATACTTACTTTTGTTCTGTGGGTTAATGATATAACAATGCAACCACATTAATAATAATTTATCCCTTTTATTCCTTTTTTTAATAATACTATTAGACATCATATGACTCTGTTTCATATGTTCCTTTTTTCTGAGCGGAGTACATTTATACACAGTATTGTATCAGGACACAGCTGCTCGTGGTTTTACATGTCACCACACTCGTGTGATTCCAACAGCTGGTATGTTAAGGAAAAAAAGAAATATGAAACTTAGGCTGAAAATGTAAAAATTAGTTTTGTATTTTTACATTTGAATGTAAAAGTGTCCATGCGATGTACCACTATAATATATAATGGCATACCTATGTATAATGAAGACATCTAACAGCTAGTTACAGTTGTTTCTGTTCTACAGATTAAACTCCGATTTTCTCAGGAAACAGCTGTCTCTTCAGTTTGACACCAGATACGAAAATGACTCAGCAACAAAAGCCAATTCCACTTGGCCACAGCCTGAATTTATAAATCCTGTGGTTGAATAAAGAGCATAGAATACTGTTTATAGACAGACCTGGATAGTATAAAGAAAAAAGCATTTTACTCATTAGATATGCAAATGCTATTGTGACATAAGGCGATGTTACGATAAAAAGAAAATAATATTTAACAAATTCATTTTCCAGTCAAATACGCACATCAAAATTTGATCTGTCAGAACACATAAAGCTTATTTGTTACATCAAGTGTATTTTAACTGTAGAATAATAAGTACATAGAAGCATGCTGAATATATTAAAATTTGCATATGCATATATCCATATGCATTACATAAATGTGAGTCAGATCTACTGTTTTTGGATCAGGAGGATTTTCATATTTTCTACAAGTAAAAATGTTTGCTATTTTCTGTTGCTCAAACCACTTTTCAAAAAATAGGTGAGGCTGGGCCACCTGTGGCCACACAGATTTGTACTATATTAAATATAAACTGAGTAAGCTTTATGTACAGAAACTCACTACCCTTTAGCTAACTTGTATTGGCAGAACTGGTAGGGCTGAATTCACACAGCCATAATACATTTGTATAATAAAGACTGTATTACAGCAAATCCTGGTCATGGGTCTAATGATCCCAAACTAGCTGCTTCATTTGGGTCATAAGATCCACAGTCGGGATGGGAACCACAGATGTATTATGACTGTGAAAATTCAGCCTTATGCTAGTGAGCAGCTTTAGACGAAGTAGACTTCAGATCAGAGATATATGAGCTGATACAAAGTCAAGCTGCTCCTCTTCTAGGAAAGTTGGGTGTCCACCAGTGCAACCAGATGAAAAGTCTGAGATGGATACACCATGTGTACACTTTGTTTGCTCTTGTTTTTTGTATATTTTTCTGCATGCTTTAGGCTAATCTCACATAGGATGGGTTGTCTGCAGGATTTCTGTTGTGGATATCCCACAGTGGACCCAGCTGCTGTACAAAAACACCTAAAATGTTCTGGTTTTTACTTTGGCTTTCAGCTGCAATTCCCAGGTAGCTGCCCTAGGAATAGTGGACTTTTGCATTGCAAAGGTTGACACCCATGGCTGAACCCACAGTAATAATTGACATGCTGTGGGTTCAAAACCTGTAGCACAAAACTGTTTTCTTCTGCAATGTGTGGATGGCATTTGTTTAAATCCCATTCACTACACTGCTAATGTACAGCAGGTTAGCCGCTGGCAATTCTGCTGCAAACGTAACCAATGTGTCCCCTTTAAGCTTAATGGGTTTCATAATACTTGAGATTCTACCCTATTAGTATGAATATACTTTTCTTAGTGTTATAGAAACTAATCACTGAGACAACTGCAAGGGCTCCAGACAGTCTGGCAGCCTCATTTATGTGATAGTCACTGAAGGGTGGAATTAGCCATGTACACACAGTTGTTCTTTAAGTTTCAGCTTCAATAGATTATCACTATATATATATATATATATATATATATATATATATATATATATATAGAGGCAGGGACTTAAGTGATGATATTGATGGCCATATTGGTACATGCGATCAACCTTATTATATTACTTCTTATAAATGGTTATAACTTGAAGGCACATGTCATCAGTACCTGACAAAAATATATTAGAGGTTTTCCAGGTTTAAAAAAATATTGATGACCTATGCTAAGGACTGATCACCAGTATCAGATTGGTTCGGGTCTGACACTTTGAACCCCCATTGATCAGCTGTTTGCAGTAGCTGATACACTGACAATGGAGCAGGAAGCAGTTCCATGCCCTTGTAATGGCCAGACCAGTTTTCTGCAGATCAGCTCCCCATTCACTTGCTTGCACTTCTAGATACTGATTACCTCCTGGTGTGGATACCAACCTGTTTAACTATTAGGCTAATGGTGGGGACTTATGGTGTGTATGTCTGGCTATAACAGCTTCCATTCCCCAGGCCACCTGTGCTTTCACTTCTGTGTAAGTGAAATACTCCTTCATTTCAGCTGGATATCATAATAGACTGTGCAGTTTTGCTGTTGCTATATAACCTAGACAAAGATAGGCTTACACAGAAATGAAAGCATTGGCGGCCCAGGAACTGGATATGGCTATAGTCGCACTCAGGTACAGCGTGTGTCACCACCCTAAGTGTATACTATATACAAAAATCTCTAAGATATAAATGAGACTCAATTTCATATATTGCAGCTAGAAAGTTTAAGAGGGTCTCTTTTTTCATAACATTTTATAAATAAAACGTAACTTTTAATAAATGTAAGAAATAAAATTTAACTGAACACACACCCAAAAATGAATCAAAAAGTCTTTGTTGTTATTTGTATATAAAGCAGGCTTATCTAATTATTCACCGCTTGAGAAAAAAAAAAAATAAATTCTTTTTATTTATTTTTCTCTTTCTCTTTACCCACGCTGCTACCATCTAAAGTGCTGTGTGTGGATTGGAAGCAATTTGGAAACGTTTCAATGAGCACAATATTCCGCTGTGTTTAAAGAGGGGTATCTGAATGATTCCAGACACCACTCATGGCAGGGAAAAAAACCCCAAAAAACACATATATATTATCTATCTTTTTTCCCTTTCTTTTCCCCTTCCTTCCTCTCTTCCCTTCCTTTTGGATAATATTATTTACGCATAAATCCCAGCACTAACGCTATAGATAGAGGATATTGTTTAAAGAGTTATAGGTAGATAGTATAGCAACATAACCTATTAGCCCAAACCATACTTATAAAACATAAATCCCAGCGTTATAATAGGGGATAGCCTTTAGGCAGTCTTATTGCTCATTGATTGGAAAAACTGGGTCCCAGATATTAAACATAAGTCGCAGCACAGAGGCAGTTGTTAAAAAGTAACACTGAGACCAAGGTTCCAGATATTAAACATAAGTCACAGCACAGAGGTAGTTAATAAAAAGATGGCGTTTTAAGCAGTTTTAAAGCCCATAAAGATATTGGGCATAAGATGGCGTTTTCAAAGCGGTTTTAAAGCCTGTGTATTAATAGGCAGAAGTTCCAACATGTTTCCCCATATTGGTTCATCAGGGAACAAATAAAGCCTAAAGTAAACAGAACAAGACCAAAAAATAATAAAGTTGTGCTCTGATAGTGGTTCAGAAACACAGCAATTACTTATGTTTAATATCTGGAACCTTGGTCTCAGTGTTACTTTTTAACAACTGCCTCTGTGCTGTGACTTATGTTTAATATCTGGGACCCAGTTTTTCCAATCAATGAGCAATAAGACTGCCTAAAGGCTATCCCCTATTATAACGCTGGGATTTATGTTTTATAAGTATGGTTTGGGCTAATAGGTTATGTTGCTATACTATCTACCTATAACTCTTTAAACAATATCCTCTATCTATAGCGTTAGTGCTGGGATTTATGCGTAAATAATATTGTCCAAAAGGAAGGGAAGAGAGGAAGGAAGGGGAAAAGAAGAGAAAAAAGATAGCTAATATATATGTGGTTTTTTTTTTTGTTTTTTTTTTCCCTGCCATGAGTGGTGTCTGGAATCATTCAGATACCCCTCTTTAATCACAGCGGAATATTGTGCTCATTGAAACGTTTCCAAATTGCTTCCAATCCACACACAGCACTTTAGATGGTAGCAGCGTGGGTAAAGAGAAAGAGAGAAAAATAAATAAAAAGAATTTTTTTTTTTTCTTCTTTTTTCTCAAGCGGTGAATAATTAGATAAGCCTGCTTTATATACAAATAACAACAAAGACTTTAATTCATTTTTTGGGTGTGTGTTCAGTTAAATTTTATTTCTTACATTTATTAAAAGTTACATTTTATTTATAAAATGTTATGAAAAGAGACCCTCTTAAACTTTCTAAGTGTATACTATAGCATGAGTTTTATGGCTGCTGTTTGTTAATTAAAAAAAAAAAGATTCTCCTGGATTAATTTTTCTTCCTAAGAGTGGTGTTAAAGAAAAGAGTACAGTCATGGCCAAAAGTTTTGAGAATGACACAAATATTATATTTTCACATGATCTGCTGCCCTCTGGTTTTTATGTGTGTTTGTCAGATGTTTTTATCACATACAGAAATATAATTGCATTCATATTATGAGTAACAGAAGCTTATATTGACAGTTAGAATGAGTTAATGCAGCAAGTCAATATTTGCAGTGTTGACCCTTCTTCTTCAGGACCTCTGCAATTCTCCCTGGCATGCTCTCAATCAACTTCTGGACCAAATCCTGACTGATAGCAGTCCATTCTTGCAGAATCAATGCTTTAATTTTGTCTGAATTTGTTGGTTTTTGTTTGTCCACCCGTCTCTTGATGATTGACCACAAGTTCTCAATGGAATTAAGATCTGGGGAGTTTCCAGGCCATGGACCCAAAATCTCTATGTTTTGTTCCCTGAGCCATTTAGTTATCACCTTTGCTTTATGGCAAGGTGCTCCATCATGCTGGAAAAGGCATTGTTGAGCGCCAAACTGCTCTTGAGCGGTTGGGAGAAGTTGCTCTTGGAGGACATTCTGGTACCATTCTTTATTCATGGCTGTGTTTTTAGGCAAGACTGTGAGAGAGCCGATTCCCTTGGCTGAGAAGCAACCCCACACATGAATGGTTTCAGGATGCTTTACAGTTGGCATGAGACAAGACTGGTGGTAGCACTCACCTCTTCTTCTCCGAATAAGCTGTTTTCCAGATGTTCCAAACAATCGAAAAGGGGATTCATCAGTGAAAATGACTTTACCCCAGTCCTCAGCAGTCCACTCCCTGTACCTTTTGCAGAATATCAGTCTGTCCCTGATGTTTTTTCTGGAGAGAAGTGGCTTCTTTGCTGCCCTCCTTGAGACCAGGCCTTGCTCCAAGAGTCTCCGCCTCACAGTGCTTGCAGATGCACTCACACCTGCCTGCTGCCATTCCTCAGCAAGCTCTGCACTGCTGGTAGCCCGATCCCGCAGCTGAAACACTTTTAAGAGACGGTCCTGCCACTTGCTGGTCTTTCTTGGGCGCCCTGGAGCCTTTTTGGCACCAATGGAACCTCTCTCCTTGAAGTTCTTGATGATGCGATAGATTGTTGACTGAGGTGCAATCTTTCTAGCTGCAATACTCTTCCCAGTTAGGCCATTTTTGTGCAGTGCAATGATGACTGCACGTGTTTCTTTAGAGATAACCATAGTTAACAGAAGAGAAACAATGATGGCAAGCACCAGCCTCCTTTTAAAGTGTCCAGTGGTGTCATTCTTACTTAATCATGACAGATTGATCTCCAGCCCTGTCCTCATCAACACCCACACCTGTGTTAATGGAGCAATCACTGAAACGATGTTAGGTGGTCCTTTTAAGGCAGGGCTGCAATGATGTTGAAATGTGTTTTGGGGGATAAAGTTCATTTTCTAGGCAAATATTGACTTTGCAAGTAATTGCTGTTAAGCTGATCACTCTTTATAACATTCTGGAGTATATGCAAATTGCCATTAGAAAAACTGAAGCAGTAGACTTTGTAAAAATTAATATTTGTATCATTCTCAAAACTTTTGGCCATGACTGTACACAGACTGCAGGTTAAAGCAATGTAAGCAATGACAACACATCCCATACCCCCAAAAGTGGTATTTCGTTGAATAAGGGAGGGGGGGAGTATTTCAAAGAGTATAACTGGAGGAATATAGGACCCTTAAAAAAGCTTTGCTGTATTGTAATTATGCTATATTACTGTATATTGGTACATAATGTGTGCCTGTTCATAGAAATCCATCGGCATTTTATTACTCTGCTGTCACAGACAGATTAACTCTAGATTGACAAGTTTCTACTTCGCTAGATGATGTAATCTTTCTATGTATTTTTCTAGGGTACAGAAATTAAAACAGATTATGGTCCTTTGTTACACACTTTGGCAGAATTTGGATGGCTTCTGACTTGTGTTATACCAACACCTATAATAAGACACAACAGGTGAGAAATGACAAGGTACAATGACAAGCCTGCAGTTTCAGACGGGGATTTTAAGATGCCTCATCGAAAAATATGACATGATAGTATGTCAGTCACTAGTGAGAGTATCAGTGGGAGGCGCTGAGAGAAGTCTGAATACGCGATATTCCTTGATAGATCCTATAACCCAAACAGCACAATATATTTTGCAGCAGGTTTATTGTGTGTATCTGTCCTGTTGAGTATGCCATTTCATATGGTACATAACATGTTAGTGAATTACACTGTGAGGAGCACCCCGATATATTTTAGAGGGTAGACTTTAGCCACTTTCAGTTGGTCAGTATTTGTAAATCAAACCTACTAGTGGCTCCTGAACATGAGAAAGGTGCAAATCTTTCCATTATAGTTTCTTGGTGTAGGTTCCACTTGTGCTTTTGTCTTATAAATACTGATGGAAGGAAGGGGTCTGACACTCTGCATCCCCAATGGTCAGCGGATTGAAGAGACCTCAGCGTATGAAAGAGTGCTATGGCCTGTTCACTATTTACTAAGCACAATGCCATATACTGTATAACAGCGGTGCTTGGTATTGCCATTCAGACCATTTACCTCAAAGGGACTGAGCAGGCAAAAAATCCTTGTGACCAATACATGTGAGGTCACATGGCCATTGTTGCTTTGTATAGCTGTTGGATAGGTCATAAATATTTTAGTCCTCGAATATCCATTTAAGGGCAGTCTTTCAGCAAGAAAAGTGGTATCAAACTGATGACAGTACCTTGTAGGGCTACGTCTACACTTTCCAATGATGTCTTGTTTTGCATTGCAGCTCCAGTTTAATGTAAATCAGTGTTTTAATCTTCTGAAAATTATCTGAAAAGGGTTTTAGGGGCGCGTCTTCTCTGCTGGGACTTCACTCTCTACTCTAGATAACAGATTTTAACTGCCTCCCATCTTCACCCCCACCCCCATTTCTTGAGTGACATCTCTCACTTTGTAGGGCTGCTTGTACACTTTGAATCTCAATTTTCATGAAAATCTACATTTTATTTTTATGAAAATTAGCTTAAATTTGCTTTAGTGGTATGTCTGCTCCTGCCCTAACTACCACCCAGCTCGCCCCCCCCATTGCTGCACACGGGATCGGCTGTGACTGTACTGTGCATGCCTGATGATGTCACCTGGAAGAGCATGAGGCCGGCTTCAGGTGAACACAGCTACAGACAAAGTGGGAGATGTCACTCAAGCAATGGGGAATGGAGCTGGGTGCCAGTTAGGTCTGTCTGGATATCTAGAGCAGAGTGCAAACACCCAACAGGAGAAATGCCTCCGAAGTGATTTTCATAAGGACAAAATTCCAATTTTCACAAAAATGAAGCTGAAGAATTAGAAAGACATCTTTGGAAAGTGTAGAAGCAACAGGTACTGTCTTTAGCTTACCGATACCGTTTAGTATAGTTGGTTTAGTATACGGATTTTCTTTCTTACAGACTCCATTAAATCACATAATTGCTATCATAAATATTTCATACATTAGACATGGTTAAGGTAGGCCTGGGCAATTAATCGAAAAATAATTGAAGTCAAAAATTAGCTCAATTAATCGTTGTGAATTTGATCATATTGATTATTTCAATTATTTTGCATCCATGCCATCCTGTCTCACACTGCCATTGGCTAAAGGATATGTCACTATCAGTACACTATCCAATCAGGATTGCTGACATCTGAATACCCAAAACCAAAATTCATGGTGTGGTACCGAAATTGGGGGCGTGGCATGTAAAAAGGGGGAGTGTCCTAAAATCACCCATTAATCATAATTGAGGTAAAATGTTCAATTAACGCTGATTTTGATTTGGGTCATAATTGCCAAGCCCTAGGTTATCAAGATTTGCAATAACCATCTCCATATCCAGCATTGGGCAACTCAGTAACCTCTGCTTATCATTTCAGCGAAGGAAATTTGACAACAAAACAAATAATTTTTCTTCAAAGACCAATTTTGTCACATTCATCTCAACCATCAGTTCCATCGTCTGAGGTAAAGAAATCTTTACAGATAATGTTCAGTAACTGTTGAGGGAAAATCGTAACCCTGAGGGTGTATACACAGTACAATGTATGTCATGAAAGCTGTATAGCATGTAACTTTTTACTGGGTACCTCCGAGTCAACTAGACTCAGGGCTAGCTAAAGGTAGCCAAGACACTGACATAGTGAAAATAAATCTGAAAAACTTAACAGTGAGAAAGAAAAAGATAAATCTACCAGTAGAGAGAGAGACACATAGCTGCTGTACAACAGTATAGTTAGAATACTATCATTTGGTCTCTCGTCTTTTACTCCTTGTATATAAGAGCTATTGTTATATACATAGAGGAAATCAAGCACATTTGCCATTCACAAGTCAAGGATGAGAACAAGAAGTCATAATGAAACAATAGATACTTTACATTAGTTGTTGCCCAGTTCCAACAGAAACTGGATATAGCAACATGGTCTGTAATCCTGTTCTTATATAATATAAACCACATTTGAATATCACTTCACTATATCCAGTTTCTGGGGAAACAATGATAAAACAGTGTCACTCAGCTTTCCCAGGCTATTAAAGGTCTAAAGTGACTATTATATGGACACACTCATCTGTACTGCTGTATCCCAACATAATTGGGCAGATTTGCCATTTCAAACTTAGGAAAGTTGGGTGGCAAGTCTTGTAATGCTAGCCATATATACTGTATTCTTTGTGGTATGTCAAAGTACTATAGATACGGGTTTGAAGAGCACATATTTATACTTGTTTGAGAGAAAACAGTGTGACAACACATACAGGTGCATCTCAATAAATTAGAATATCTTTAAAACGTTTATTTCTTTCAGTAATTAAAATTAAAAAAGTGACCTCCTATATTGTCTAGATTCTTTACACACAGTGTTCTATTTCAAGTGTTTTATTTCTGTAAATGTTGATTATGAAGTACAGCTAATGAAAACCAAAATCTAAGAAAATTTGAATATTGTAAAAAAAGTTCAGTATTGTAAATTCAGTGTGTCACCTGCCAAGATTTCCTAAGCCTTTAAATGGTCCCTCAGTCTGGTTCAGTAGGACACACAATCATGGAAGACGCTGATTATGAATTGAATTACTGAATAACTGAAATGAATGAACGTTTCAAAAATATTCTAATTTATTGAGATGTACCTGTATAGACCTCACAAACACACTTACTTGCCCAAGTGTATTATTATTATTATTTTTTTTTTATTATTATTATTGTTTATTTATATAGCACCATTAATTCCATGGTGCTTTTACATTTGAGGATTTACATACGGTACACAAGATATACAGAACAGATAATACTAACAGTGACCAACTGGTACAGTGGGATAGAGGGCCCTGCCCACAAGGGCTTACAATCTATGAGGGAAGAGGGAGAGAGACAGAAAGTGGGGGTGGAGGCTGTTCAGGTGGTGGTGTGGTGGCAGTAGTGTTATTGGAGGTTGTAGGCCTTCCTGAATAGGTGAGTCTTCAGGGCCTTCTTGAAGCTTGTGATTGTGGGGGTCAGTCTTATGTGTCTTGGTAATGAGTTCCAGAGTATGGGGGATGCACGGGAGAAGTTTTGGAGACGATTGTGTGAAGAGCAGATAAGAGCAGAGCGGAGTAGGTGGTCTTTGGAGGATCGGAGGTTACTTGCCGGCAGGTAGCGGGAGACTAGGTCGGAGATATATGTGAAGGGATTGGCAGAGGGGAGCAGCCGATGAAGAATGGGGGGAGAGGTGTATTAAGCGAGTATCACAGTTTAAGGTGGACTGGAGGGGGGGTGAGAGTGTTTGCTGGGAGGCCATGGAGAAGAGTGTTACAGTAGTCTAAGCGGGAGATTATGAGGGCGTGATCTAGCATCTTTGTAGTTTCAGGGGTGAGGAAGGAGCGGATTCGGTGGATGTTCTTGAGTTGGAGGCGGCAGGAGGTGTTGAGGGTTTGAATATGCAGCTTGAAGGATAGGTCAGAGTCTAAGGTTAGTCCAAGGCAGCGGGACTGGGGTGAGAGTGGTTCCATTAATTTTGATAGATGGGTCAGGTAAGGGGGTCGTGCATTGAGGGGAGAAGATTATGAACTCCGTTTTCGCCATGTTGAGTTTGAGAAAGCGGGAGGAGAGAAAGGAGGCTACGGCTGCTAGACATTCTGGGACTCTGGACAACAGGGAGGTAATGTCTGGTCCAGAGAGATATATTTGGGTGTTGTCAGCATAGCAATGGTAATGGAAGCCATGGGATTCTATGAGTTGGCCAAGGCCTAGGGTGTAGATGGAAAACAGGAGGGGTCCTAGGACGGAGCCTTGGGGGACACCAACAGAAAGGTGGCGGGGAGGTGGTGTGCAAGTGGGAGACGGTTGGTGAGGTATGAGATCCAGGAAAGGGCCAGGTCAGAGATGCCAAGGGATGAAAGAGTTTCTAACAGGAGGGAATGGTTGACTGTGTCAAAGGCGTTCTTGAATGTGAGTACTGCCTCTTTGGAAGAAAAGCCACTCCCAGGAGGACTTCCTTAGGTACAGAGGCGTTCTGCAACCCATGAGGCACGTCTCAGTTTTTTTAGTCAGGTCAGTGTGCCAGGGTTGCCTATTGATCGGTCAGGCTCTGGTGTTAGTGAAGGGGGCTACAGAGTCAAGGGCTGAGATAATGGTGGTATTGTAGAATTCAGTGGCGGTATCTATATCCTGGAGTGAGGTTATGTCAGCGAGTGGTAGGAGGAGAGAGTCTGAGAGCGTGCGGGTGTCCAGGCGATTTAAGGTTTCTGCAGGGGCATGTTGGTTTAGGGGTTGGAGGGTCTATTACAGAGGAGAGGGCCGAGAATGTCAGCAGGTTGTGGACAGAGAGTTAGAGAGGTTGACTAGAGAGCAGAGGCGGGTGAATATGAGGTCCAGCGTGTGCCCCTTTGTGTGGGTGGCAGAGGAGGAGCATTGAGAGAGAGACCAAAAGGAGGTAGTGAGGGACAAGAGACTGGAAGCGGGGGGGGGGGGGTTGTGTTAATGGGGATGTTGAAATCACCCATGATGATGGTGGGGGTGTCTGTGGATAGGAAGTGCATTAGCCAGGTGGTGAAGTGGTCGATAAAGGCAGCAGTAGGTCCTGGCGGTCGATATATAACGGCCAGTTGGAGGTTGGAGGGCGAGTAAATGCGAACAGAGTGCACTTCAAAGGAGGGGAGGGTGAGAGCAGGTATCGGTTGGATTGGGGTGAAGGAGCAATTGTCAGACAAAAGTACGCCTACGCCTCCACCAGGTTTATTGATAGGGCGGGGAGTGTGCGAGAATTGCAGACCTCCATAGGAGAGGGCAGCAGGGGAGGTGGTGTCTGTGTAGTACTGTTGCTATGACTAGACACTTTCATCAACTTGGCACACCTTTAAGGCAGCTGGCTTGGGCTATAATTTTTTTGACTAGCTAGACATGTGGTTGTGGATTTCCAGAAAAAAGGGTGTGTAGCTTGTATATGCCACTGCCATGATGTGCCAAAAATGTGTCCAAATTGTGTTGTAAAATTTTGTCTCAAAGTAAGCAAAATAAAAAGGTGGTATAAATATTTTTCATATTTTCAGACTGCCTAAGTTTGCACTATTAGTAAATCTGGGCCATAGTGTGTACCCCACTTGTGTGTCCGTAAATAACACAATAGATTTGGAAGTAAGAGAAAACTGGGTGCTACCCAGCTTTTAATTATGTATTGGTCAAATTGGACAAAAGAAGAGAGCCATCTCCATCTTTTATAGAATTGCAAATTTAAAAATACATAAAACAAAAAATAAAAAGGCAAAATGGACATTTTGATATTTTTTTCCTGCTATATTGTTCACCGTTTGGGAAAAATAGTTTTATATTTTTATAGTCTTAGCATTGTGAGGCACATCTAATGTGTTTATATTTATTTTTGTGTATTTAAGTTGAAGTGTATTCTAGGGAAGGGGAGGGGGTGTGCAATTTTTATATTTTTAAAGCTTTGCCTCCTTACTTGAACCTGCAATAATTAGATCGCTTATACCATAGCCTGCAATACTACTCTATTGCAGTCTGTGGTACAATCCCTGTATTACTATTGAGGACTGCCACAGGTAGGCCTCAATAGTGATATTGCTGTGGCAGGCCTGGGAGCTTTTAGAAGGTGCTGATCACGTTGCGTGGGAGCCATTCAGTAAGTACCTATGTTCAGAGAGGTTACTGATCTCAGGAACTACCATCAAGGCTCTACTATGTAAAACAGCAGAGATCCTGTAGCTATGGATCGTGAGTGGGTGTCATATTTAAATACCAGACATGTTCTGTATTATTAGAGCAGATGTCGGAAAGGGGTTAGAAGGCTCCATGTCATACAGTTACATTAGGAAAATTGTGTGGGTACAACTGCTCTACTCACACAATTAACTTTGAAAAAGGAACCTGTGATTGACAAATGACAAGTGTCAGGATCAGAAAGACTACAATCCAGGCCACTTAGCTTCTTCATCGAACTGATATACACAAAGTGAGAGGGCCATCTTTGTGCTACGATGATGATGGGATAAAACAATCTAAAAATATCTTAACATGATGTTAAAGTGGACAGTAAAATACAATTTTACATGAAATTCACCTAAATTATTTAATGTTTAAATTTTATCTCAAGTTACAATATCTGTGAAGCATTTTCACCATATTGACTTTCCAAATTGATTTGCAGAAAAAGATACAGAGACACTTAGTAAATGAGGAAAAAAATAGCACATCCAATCGAAGCATCGGACTTCAAACTCCTGGAACACGTGTAGATATGGGACACACATCAGAAGAACTGTACCTATCCTCTTCTAAGCAATACTGGAATAAAGAGAGTCATCAAGAATTTGGGAGTTTTCCTGGTTTCAATAGCAGTGATAGCATGCTTCGGGATTTGGATGATTTACAGTTTGATCAAGAAGAAGGTGTCACACAAGTTACTTGTATGTAACAAAAACTCCAACAAGTTCATTTCTACTTTTGTCTTTCTCTAAAAAGAATTTTCTAGCCATTACATATACAGGTGTACATAGTTACTTACTTTGAAAAGATGTTCACAATAACAAGTGTCATAGGACACCTGGTACTGGACTGCCCTAAGGATGCTGTAAAAGCTGGACATGGCTATTCAAGTGCTTATGGACTGTATGAAACATATATAATATGACTCGGTAAATAAAATGTATACAATTGTAACATTAAAAGAAACCTTAAACGTTTACATGTTGTATATTTAAACTAAATATATGTCGCCTAGAACAATACAATGACTTTTGTTTTGCAAAAGATGGGCATGAATAGAGCCACCAGTCAAAGTATTATAAGGGTGAAATTCACTATTTGGGCGTGCCATTTTTTTAAAGGCCATTGACACCTTTGGGTCACTTTATATATTAAAAAAAAAAAAAGGCTAAAGTTAATTTTGTAATTGGTTTTCATAAAAAATTCTGTTCTCAACGTTGTTCATGTTGAGATAAGCATTCAGTAGATCATTCTCATCTCAATCTGTCAGACAGCCTGAGGCTATGGCCTATGTCCTATGTAGTTAAACAGCAGGAAAAAAAAAAAAAAAAAAAAAAAAAAGCACACACACAACAAAAATGCTTGTTTTTTTACTGCTTTTTCCATTACGGCAACTCCCCATATAAGTCTATGGGGGAAAAAAAACAGGGAATTTCCGAAGGTAAAACTGGCACGCTACATTTTGAAAATACGCAGCTTTTCTGCACTTTTTTTTTTTTTGCAATGTGTGGATGAACGTAAACAAAATCTCATTCACTTTTCTGGGACTGTAAAATGCAGTGTTTTTATCCACAACAGCCAAAAACAATGTGTTCCTGCAACGTGTAGCCTTGGCCTGACCAATTTCACTGTGAGTATCATTCTGCAGCCTGCTATGTGTTAGAAACAAATCACAATTCTTAATTATAAAAATGATTTTTTTTTTTTTTAGCCAGAAATACATGCAAAAAATAAAATAAAAGCCCCAAATGTATCATGTCAAATAGATATGAAAGTTTTGTGAACAGATTAAAGTTTACATTTATTTAACATGCCATAAGTGCCAACACCAAGTGTTAACGAAGAACTAATATCTACCAGTAAAAATGAAACAATATAAGATAAGATGTCTCATAGAATGGTTATTCTTTTACCATGTTACATCATATTTTTAACTATACGTAAGAAAAATTTCAAATTCTAGGATATGATTTACAGATAATCCACATCTCAGTTATGTGCACACAAAGTGCTTAAGAACATTTTTCTTTATTTCTTTGTTGAAATATGTGGTAATTATATCATGCTGTTTACAGTAGATTTGATATTTTACAATTTTGAAACAAAATAATATAGTCAACTATAAATTACAAAAAGGTTAGAATTTCACATACCAGTTTACATCGGTAGATATCCTTTAGAATAACAGTCAAGCAGCAAACATTTCTAGAATTTGAAGCATTTGGAACCCTGATCATAACACAGAATTTTGGGCTCTGTATGTACTAACCTACTACTTTAGTGAATAATGGTTAGGGTGACAGATATGGTAGTTACACTACCCACAGCCAATGATGTACAGTGCAAAAATGATGGTGAAAGACATGCCTGGTAATCTTCCTAATGTAATTAAATGTGCCCTAAGCTCTTAAGAGCATCAGTACTCTGCCCTATCCCAAAGCAGCATATCCCTCCTTTTTAACATATTGCAGGGGAAGGAAATGGCTGGCCAGTAGTATTGACGCAGCTTCTGGTTTGTGTATGAATGTGACACAAAATGACAAGAGATTAGTTAGTTGTGTTACACGCTTCCTGTAATGCACTACAGTATATATTAGTAAAGATGCAGCCACATCTGTAGGTAGAAAACCGAACAGATGTTAAAGCAACAAAGTGTTGAGAAAAAACTAACCATAATTGTTTTGTAGCCATTGCAATGCAGCAACTAGACTTCTAGACAGTATGTCATTGTATGCGAGTATAGATAAAAATGAGTGCCAAATCTAATTGTATTTTATATTTATTAAAATAAATAA
Source organism: Leptodactylus fallax (assembly GCA_947044405.1). Lineage (NCBI taxonomy): Eukaryota > Metazoa > Chordata > Amphibia > Anura > Leptodactylidae > Leptodactylus > Leptodactylus fallax. The sequence goes on along the minus strand of CAMRHE010000241.1, from coordinate 2,313,785 downwards.
CTAGGTGGTGTTTTTTTATTTTTTTAATTCTAATACCCTAAGTAAAGGGTAATATAATAATAATAAAGGAGTTATGCCAAAATCAATAAGATAGAGCATAAATTGCTCATAGGTGAGGGTTCAACTGGTACCAATTGTAAGAATCTGGGTGTTTTACCCCAATTATCCATTCATTTCAATGGGAGTGCTGGAGATGGCTTGATAAATAAAGTTAAAGGGGTTATGCCATGGAAATTATTTAACAGTTGGACCGGGATGACTATGTGAACCACATTGCACAGATTACTGTGGAGTATCTCTGGTTTCTTCAAGCTGTATCAATGTATCCAACAGTGACTCTAAAAACATCTTAAATAAAGGTTGATCTTTCCAGAAAGCGGAACATGCCCATTATTGTTGCCTTTATGTACTCACTCTTACACATGTAACTAGCTGTTTACATTAATAAAAGCAGAAAGCATATTTGCTGCAATGTAATTATATAGAAAATACCAATACTACTAAGTGCAACTCTTTTTACCCCCGAAATTCAATGTCCCTATGGCATTAGAGGCTATGGTGTAGTTAGTACTACTGTGGCACATTCTATTGCACATTACTATGTCATTTTGTATTTCTGAGAATGATTGTTAGTTAAATAATTATTAAGTGTATCACCCGCCATGTGGATTTTTTTTAACCAGAAATATATATATGTATAAAATGTTTATAAATCTAACACCAATTGTATAGAAAAATGAGTGGCAATGAAGATGTATTTTGCTATGGTATATTTTACTTGTTTACTATATAAAATAACACAAAATAGCTATGGGTGATGTCTTATTATTTACAATTCTGTTACTTCAGTTTCTGAAAACATTGTAGACAAGATGATTACACTCATTAAGGGTAAGGCCCCACCTAGAGACCTGCAACCAAAAAACACTCACAGAAACTGAAAAAAGGTTTCTATCATACCTATACGGAAACCTCCAGTTTCCGTAGCCAATTGACATGCTGTGATTTATAAAAACGCAAGTTTTTGAAATTGTAGCATGTTTGCTGCAGATATTTTCCCGCAATGTGTGGTTGGGATTAGCCAGAATTCCATCCACTTTACTGTAAAACAGCGGAGCCAAATAGCATCATTTATGCTACGTGAGGCCCCTGCCTAAAGGAGTTTTCCCACGTCAGCAGCTTATCTAGTCACAGAATACGGGATAAATTGCTGATTGGTGGGGGCCCACTACTGGGACCCCCATGATCACAAGAACTCAGTCTCAATGAAGCAGAGGTTGGAAAGGTGCATCCCTGGTTCATTTAATGGGACAACTGAATTCCAGAGCTTAAGTACCTCTGGCAGTCACATTGAAATGAATAGAGAGGGGGGTGCACCTTTCTGGATCCCCACTGATCTGCAGCTTATTACTTTCAATAGGTTCATGGAGGTAGGAAAACACATTTAATGCATTCATACTGCCAATATAACACTACCAGCTTGCGAAAATAAATATAGTTCCTTTGTACCTGAATGAAGAATAAAAAAAAAAAAAAACAGTGGTATCAATATAAACTGAATTCCTAGTAGATGTTCTGGACATTTCTTGCTGAAGTTTATAAAGATATATTACTAATATGGTGACTTTATCCTGGCAATATAAAGCAAGTCTAAACGGAGAAGCATATTACAATCATCCTTGTGACAAAAGTTGATGAAAGACGTCTTTATACAACCCAAGACACAGAATTGTGATGGTTAGCTGCTTGACATGAGTGAAAGAAGAAAAAAGTATGAAACATGGCCAAGCCTTTTCATTGTGGACAAAGACAAGAAGCGCTGCTTTTGTCTACATTTGCTCTAAGACACTTCATGAACTAGTTTAACCAGATAAATGCTCAATAAGTTTTAATAAAGTACATGACTATCAACCAGCTATTATTTCTCTATTGCTTTATTTTTACCCAAAAATACACAAAAAATTAAAAACAAAATCAAAGAACAGATCTAAACATAAAATGTAGTCATTTGCCTCGGATATTAAAATGGTTGTCTAATTAAAAATCCTTTTTAATTGAAAACTGCAGGGTAAGAAGCTAAATTCTTATGGTCCAACTTCAGACATGCTTTTAACTTTGAGCAAAGTACCCCCAAATACTCCCCCCCCTCAAAAACAAAAAAAAACCTCTAACAGACTATCTGGTGGGAGTGCGTGGGGAGATCCGGCCATTCTGGAAGTCTGTTTTCGACCTCTACTTTAAGGTGAGTGGTCGTGCCCTCGCGTCCTCCCCCCCAGTTGGCCCTCCTTTCCCTTATGCCGGGTAAATACAAGGCAGTTAAGGGTGACCTCCTGCGACACTTCCTTGCGGCTCTTTGCAGGAGTGGCTCCAGGAGTTCCTCCACATACAGTGTATGGAGGTGCTGGTAGTGGCGAATTCCGCTGACTCCTCCAGGTTTGACGCACTCTGGTGGCTGTGGGTGGCGTTTCAGGAGTCGACTGATTTTGCTAGTTTTTTTTTTCTTGCGTTCCTGATAACTTGGAATGCGTTTATGTTACTACATTCAGGTCTGTTGCCCCTCATTTTCTCCCTTTGTTTTTTTTCCTCTGTCTCCTTCATCTTTAGTTCTTCCAGTTCCTTGGTCCTACTCACATCTGCTCCCAAGGGAGCGATAGATCTCAGGAAGTCCTCCTTCTAGGCTCTAGCCTTTTTTTTTTCCTCTTTTTTGTTTATTGTGTTATTACGAGAGCCTGCACTGCATCTTCCTGACTGTCCTGTTTTTCCGGGCCTGCGGCCCTAGTTTACCTTGCATTATGGTGCTTCATAGCTTCTTGTTTTACATTTTGTTCCACCCTTTGTTACTTTTTGACGTTATATAGTTGAAAAATTTAATAAACCTTGATTAAACCTAAATTAAAGTCTATTTCCACTGGCGTGTTGGATAAGTATAATCAGATTTTTTTTTTTTTTTTATAAGTTCTTCTTTATATTGATCCTATTTTCTGATTAATCATTTTTTCAAGGAACTTCTAATATTTTACTTACTTCTAATATTTTACTTGATTCCTGATGAAGCCAGCTGGTGCCTCATCTTTGCATTCTGTATCTGGAGATTGTAGTTCTCTCTCAACTGATGACTGATCAGCCACCCTGTGTGTACAGGAGGATATGCTCTATAAATGAGTCTCTCTCTTAGGAATAACCCAAGGGGCATGCAGGACATATATAGAAAAGTACTTGACATGTACTGATGTGAATTATTCTCTTATTACCTGCTCACTCATCCCCCTACCCTCTCCATATACTTCTATAAATGAGTGATCTGAACCCCATGAGACTTACAGTCCATCTTGAGATGGATGAAGCAGGGATTTTCACAGTGAAAGTCATTTTTGGCAGAGGTAGGGAAAGCAAGGAAAACAACTTGATAAAAACATATATAGAGGAATTTATCTCAGATAAGATATAATACAAAGTTTCTTACAGCTGCCTACACTACTGATTTATGCAAAGTCTGTTTAAGCAGCTGTGCCTATTTAAGAAAATGTGACTGAGCTTCTAGGCTCAGTCAATCCGCTGATCAGTGTGGGTGCTGGGTGTTGGACCCCCACTAGTGTGGCATCCTAGATGGAATAAGCAATAACAAGTGTGGTAAATGAGAAACGTATGTAGTAGTATGGTGTCCCACCATAATTCTGATAGATAGATAGACTTCAATAACAATGTAACAATTATTTCTGCAAACAATATAATCACAAATCTGTTATCTAAAAATAAAACAAAACTGATGATTTACTTGCGTTTATTAACACTTTTTTTTTTTTTTCATTTTAGTAATTTATCCAGTGCAGTTTTTTCTTAGTAAAGGATTTAAAACATTCTACATTTAAGAATAAACTCAAATTTCTAAGAAACAAATACACCCCTTAGATGCCGGAGAACATTCTCCATTCATACATATGGCAGGTCTCCATTTATCACTGCAAATCGCTCCCGTCTATATACTTAAAAGTAAAGCAGGCTGGCAGTATATAATGGTACCTGGGCTGGGGCGAGGGGTACAAAAGTGATTTAGCTAATCTGGATTTAACACTATATCTTTCAAAGGGAGGTGTTAGTTACAGAAGTCATGTTAAACAATAATACTTTTGTAGCTCATTGTGGTAGAATATCACATCTTAAACCAATTAAAACCCTTTTTCGATGCTTAGAGTCCTGCGGGTTACATGTTCTATCTTTCCTGAAACATATTCTGTTAAACTGATTTGATAGTTAGCCAGCATCTTTAGCATCAGGCGCAATTTCAGCCACCACTGCTCTTTTGGCATCCTGTGCCTAGATAATAAAATACAAAGATTACACAATGTCAAGCAAAATGCAATGTTACATAATGTATTTACATATAAGTTACACTGAGGCCCTCATACCCTTGGCAGTAGTAGGGCTCCCACTTAAGAGCATGGAACAACTATTCCCCTTACGTCCGACAGCAGCACAATATGGGGTATCTCTGCCCCTGTGTGTTGCTTAGGACAGGTGGAACCTTTAATTAGCACCAAAAAGGTGCCTCCTACTAGCCCTATAAGAGGGCACAAGAGACCTCCCTCCACTGTGTTTTTTTCTGTCCTGTGTGGAACAGGTGGACGGAGGTCTCTTGTGACCTCCCATTGCTAGGGGTTTTAGTTACTCCTGGCTTACCTTCTTGGGGTACCTCGGTCCCAAAGAAAAAACCTCCGGTCCTTCGCACCGCAGCGTTATCCGGCATCCATTTGCAGGCAGCGCGATCCCGGAAGTAAGCGGGGAACCTCCGCGGCCGGAACTTTTCTCCGGTTCCGTGTTCCCAGGGGAAGGAAGCCTTTGCGCACCACCGCGCCCTACTTCCGGTTTTCTCGGAAAAAGTGCGGTAAGTTTGGAAATTTAAAATTTAAAGGCAAAATATAGAATTGATTTTTGCTGCTTGTATTTTGAGCCTCTGGCTTAGGCTTATGCTCCTCTATGTTCCAGTATGGTGTTTGACTTGTTTTGGTGCTGTATAAATGTTTCTTTGTTGGCTTCCTCCCCTCGCTGCTGGATTACATTTAAAAGGTCTGAATGCAGTCCTTTATTTGTTGAGTGAGTGGCTTCTAGCTCCTCTGCTGCGGGTTGCGGTGGCTGGTTTTTTTCTGACGGTTTTTTTCTCTCTTCAAGTGACCGATTCAAAAAAAAAAAAAAAAAAGAGGTACCCCTTGGGTTTTTATGCGATGCTTGGTGATCTTCCCTGTTTCAGTGTCACGTGGCTGTTTGATGTTTCAGATGTCATCTTCTGCAGCACATAATGGCGATGCACTTAGGAGGAAAAATTCCTCTAAACTTGAAACACCTAATGTGTTTGGATTGCAATACCCCTTTACCTGACGGCTATGATTTTACCCGCTGTCACCAGTGTCGCGGACCCTGCCGGAAGTACCTTCTATAAGAGGTTGTTACTTGGGTAAAGGACTTTATGAGGAGTCTCTTAAAGGAGATTCGTTCTTCCATCGCCCAGATTGCCAAGAGACCACAGATTGAGACACAATCTTCCTTACGGATCTCTGATGAAGATTATCAGATAGTGGACGAGACACTCTCATCTGACGATTCCACTGAAGATCCCAGCAGGCCTTGCTTCCACTCGAAAAATTAAGCCGGCTGCTGAAGTCCATCCGGTCTAAGGATCGTGATGTTGACGGGGAAGCCTCCGCGTCCACCTATAGAGGGCCTAGGGTCTTCCAAGTGGACCAGACATTACAAAAATTAATGTCCTCAGAGTGGAGAAGTCTTGAAAAACCTCTTGTGGTTCCTAGGAGGTTCAGCGCTTTATTCCCAGTTGCTCAATGGGATCAATGGGGTCCTCCTCCCAAGGTGGATATGGCGGTGGCTAAACTGTCCTGCCGCACTAAGGTACCATCAGATGATGGAGCAAATCTGCACGACGCCATGGCAGGCGCTTCGACAATACCTTCAAGAAGGCTTATTCAGCTGCCTCGCCCAAGACCGCTGTGCGGTTGCGTCCTGTGAAGTGTCAGCCAAATTATGTACCGACCTGGTCCACCTCCAAAGTGACCGACTCTGGAGTCTCCAGAGACGAGCTGCTAGGGTTTCTAGGCTCAGTTTCCCTGGCAGCTGAATATTTAACGGAAGCCTCCCACCATCAATTAAGGCTGGCGACCAAATCCCTGGCACTTACCAAGAACACTGCAGCAGGAAGACCTCTATGGTTAAAACCTTGGAGAGCTGTGTTCCCCTCAAAGTATAATTTGTGCGCATTCCCCTTTGAGCCGGGTAGAGTCTTTGGCTGTGCCCTAGACGAGATCCTAGAGGGCTTGGCCAACAAGAAGGGTAAACCTTTACCCCAGGCCTTCAGAGGTAGGTCTGGCTCTGGCCGTGGTAGAGGCTATCCACCTCGTCGTGGAAGGCAGTCCAGAGAGGCTCTAGTTATTCCTCTAGAGGCGCCGGCCGGAGATTCCGAAGTCTGATGATAAAAAAAGTCAAGCCTAGCTTTTGACATCAGAAGCAGTTTTCCTGTGGCCGAGATTCCTGTCGGAGGTCGTGTCTCCCACTTTCTCAACTGCGGGCAGGAAAAAATTCGAGACCCATGGGTCCGGTAGGTAATCCAAAGAGGTTATGCAATGAAGTTCCTCCGTCCTCCTCAGGATCGGTTTGTGTTAACTCGCAGCCTCCCTGGAATGCTTCATCCGAGAGTACATGCACAAGGGAGCCCTGGTGGAAGTCCCTTCTCTAGAATAAGGATCCAGTGTCTATTCTCCCGTCTTCCTGATGCCAAAACCGGCAGACAAGTGGAGAATGATCATAGACTTAAGGTACCTCAACCGCTTCATCAAAAAGAAGCGCTTCCATAGGAAAACCATAAAGTCTGTCACCACCTTTCTCCTCTAAGGCGAAGTTTTTTGTGACTTTGGATATAAAAGACGCCTATTTGCATATTTCTATTTACCTCCACACAGAAGGTTTTTTTTTTAAGGATTGCCGTAGTAGTTTCCGGCCACAGGAAGCACTTTCAATTCACAGCACTACCCTTCGGGATCTCCTCTGCTTCCCACACCTTTACAAAGGTAGTGGCCCCCATAACGGCCGCCCTCAGGCTTCAGGGGATATTCTTGGTGCCTTATCTAGACGACTGGTTGATAAAGGCCCAGTCAGAGTCTGTTCTGCTCCAGTACCTACAGACAGCCTTCAGAGTCTGTGATGGCTTATAAATTGGGAGAAGTCAAAAAACGATCCCTTCAACTCGAAGGAAGTTCCTCTGAGAAAACTACTTCCTAGATTGAGTCTGCCTGCAAATCTCCTTGACACCAGCAAGGAAGGAGAAGCTGGTTGCGGCAGTCCGGCACCTCTTCAAAAAGCCGATAGCCTCCATCAGAACATTGATCCTGGGCTTGATGTCTTCTGCAGTGGAGGCAGTCCCATGGGCCTTGTGGCACTTACGTCCCCTCCAGAAGGAGTTACTAGAGGTTTGGGATCGCTCCCTTCTTACATTCAGCAAGAAGATTCGACTTTCCCCCAGGACCCGTCTTTTTCCCTCAAGTGGTGGTTGCACCTGAAAGACGGAAGGTCCACGGTCCAACCTTCTTGGACCCTGTTGACTACAGATGCATCCCTCTCGGGATGGGGAGCCCATTGGACGAAAACTCTATAAAGGGAGTCTGGAGCGCTCCTGAAAAAAGGACCTCGTCCAACTGGAAGGAGCTCAGAGCCGTATATCGTGCCTTACTCTATTGCTTGCCTCTTCCCAGGGAAGAGCAGTCAAAATCCGGTCAGACAACATGACCACAGTGCTGTACGTGAACAGACAGGGAGGCACCAGATCACCAACCCTCCTTAGGGAGGCAGATCTGATATTTACATGGGCAGAGAAAAATCTAATCCATTTATCCGCAGTTCACATCAAGGGCTCCCTGAACATAGTAGCGGATCGGTTGAGTCGGGGTTATGCCGTATCAGGAGAATGGTCACTCAATCCAGAAGTCTTTCATCAGATTACCCTGAACAGGGGTCTTCCAGAAATAGACCTCATGGCAACCCGACTCAACGCCAAGGTGGAGAAATTCTGTTCCCTTTACCAGGAGGACAATCCCTTGGCAGTGGATGCCCTGTCCATCCCTTGGAGGTCCAGGCTGGCATACATCTTCCCTCCAATTCCAATAATACCAAAGGTATTAATGAAAATCAGACAGGACCAAGTCTCTGTGATAGCCATCATTCCATTCTGGCCAAAAAGAGCTTGGTTTTTCCCAACTCATGGAGATGAGTCGAGGGATATATTGGACGCTTCCCCCCCATCCAGAACCTGGTTTCCCAAGGATCTCTGAAGTGCCAGGATCTCTGGAGATTCAACCTGACAGCCTGGAGGTTGAGCAGTCCCTACAGCAGGATAGAGGACTGTCAGAGGCCGTCCTGAAGACCCTTTATTCTGCAAGAGCAGAATCTACCAATAAGAACTACCAGAGGACAGCCAAGATTTTCATGGAGTGGTGCTCCAAGAAGGGTATTAATAATCTAGAACCTTCAACGGCTGATATTTTCTTCAGGACGGTTTGGATAAGGGCCTTGCCCCTGCCACTTTGAAAGTGCAGATTGCGGCCCTCTCTGCTCATTTGAACAGACGTCTGTCTCAGGATCCTCTGGCTGCAAGGTTCCTTAAAGGGGCAATGAGGCTAAAGCCCTCAGTATCATCCCCAGTGGGACCTTGCGGTAGTCATTACAGGCCTGTGCGGTCCTCCATTTGGACCCTTGGAGACTACGGGGATAAAATATTTAGCCTACAAACCACTTTTTTGTTGGCTATTATATCTGCCAAAGAGTAGGGGTACTCCAGGCCCTCTCTTCTAGAGAACCGTACATTTTGTTTTTGCAGATAGGGTGCACCTTAGGTTTGCCTGGGTTTATCCCTAAGGTCCCCTCATACTATAATAGCAATCAGCTAATTTCGTTACCTGTGTTTTTCCCCTCTCCAACCTCTGAGGAGGAAGAAAAGCTCAACACCTTAGATGTGGTAAGGTGTCTGTGGATTTACCTATTCCACACTCAACCACTTAAGAAGGCCGAAAGCCTACTAATTGATATGCAGGGTAAAAACAGAGGCCTCAAGGCTTCCAAGCCTACTCTATCCACATGGATCAAGGAGACAATTAAGTCTTCCTTTCTTATTCAGGAGTTATTCCCTCCAGTCTTTCTACGGCCACTCAACCTGGGTTGTCGACTTCTTTGGCTGAGTATCGGTCCTTACCATTGGACCAGATTTGTGCGGCTGCATCATAGTCATCTCAGTTGACCTTTTGTTAAACATTATCATTGGACATCCGCAGTTTCCAGACAACTGCCTTTGGTCAGTCAGTCCTTGATGTTGTAAGGCGAGGAAACCCTCCCTAGGGGAATTACTTGCTATCTCCCCATATTGTGCTGCTGTCGGACGTAAGGGGAATCGTTGATTGTAATGTCAATCTGTATTCCCTTAGTCCAGACAGCAGCACAAGGCTTCCCTCCCTAGAAGCTTGTTTCCTGTTACTTTATAATTTACACAGTGGAGGGAGGTCTCTTGTGCCCTCTTATAGGGCTAGTAGGAGGCACCTTTTTGGTGCTAATTAAAGGTTCCACCTGTCCTAAACAACACACAGGGGCAGAGATACCCCATATTGTGCTGCTGTCTGGACTAAGGGAATACAGATTGACATTACAATCAACGATTTTACCTCCTATACTTCTGATTTCAAATTAAGATTTTTTTCGACAGATTTAAAGAAAAAAAGGGCTATGTTCCATCATATGTCAAATTTATGGGGCTATTTTTTCCGGGAAGCATTGTTTCTAGGAAAGAACATAGCTTTGTATACACAGCATGTTACAAACCCTGTATGGAAGAACACAAAAACCATGTATCTCCTTCCAAGAAAATGTACAGCCTCTGTGCACTGCTATACAATCTCAACTGAACAGCCTGTTACATGCATTAACAGTAAATACAACACCTTATTTTTTTTAATAGTTAATAGACAAAAGTTAGGAGTCCATTTTATTTCTTAGATTTTTTTCCCTTAGATTTTGAACTTCTCTCTACCATGTTCTTAAAGTGAAAGAAATGTTAACCCTTTCAGGACCAAGTGTCACTGATGCCCCAATGCTCAGGCAAAATTTAGCACTTTGGTATGCATTGCTTTACAACGCAATATCTTTTTAATGGTTTTGCAGCTATTTTTACCATTTTTTTTCAGGACACATAAGGCTTGAAATAAGTAGTCTTATTTGTTAAATAAGTTGAATTTTTTTTTTTGCTAGAAGTAGAAGAATGTCATAAAATGTGAAAAAAAGAAATTTTGCTTTTACCTAAAACAAAATGGTTTTTATATATATACACTATTGCACATAAACTTATTACCATTTGCTTTCCTAGTTCTTCTGATTACAGGGGCTACACATGTATATAGTTTTTCAACTAAAAATTAGGTTTTATATTCAGCATGACATTTTTTGGACCTCTAGTCCATGTGTAAATTAATCAGTAGTTTAGTATAGAAAAGGGATGTAAACTGCATGTTTTATCTCTAGCTAGGCTGCCTGCTGAGAAAGAGCAAACAGTCAGATTAGCGATGTCTAGGGGTTAAATTAGATTAATACTATAATAGCTTGTTTTCAGCTTGTTACTTTGATAAAAGTAAGAGAAATTCTAGCATTGTTTATGTCAAGCAAAAGTAAAAAATCAAATAAGTTTGTGGGGTGAAATGGCATTTTGGACATCTTAGCCAGGAAGGAAAATAAATCCAAGTTACAGTAATGCTTTTAAAGTGTTGAACTGCTCAGTATAGTTGTTAATTTGTTAACACTAATAGTGTTCCAGTATGTAATAAAAGGATGATAATAAAATATTAATAACAACAACAACAACAACAACAATAATAATAATAATAATAATAATAATAATAAATAACTATATAGCCATAGGACCTTCCACAGCGGTTAAAGGGGTGGGTATCTGCCTCCCATTGTCTTCAATGGGAGGCAGTGGTGGATGCTTCTTTTTTTCGGGACTCTGAAAAAATAGAAGGGCCTTGCCCAAATCTGTGAACTCTGAAAATGATTTAGCTGCAGAACCCGCTGTGAAAGCCTAAAAATGATTAGCCCTATTGTGTCTGGGCCTAATCTTCGAGTAAAGCTGCTGCAGAAAGCCAAAGCTCTGCTTTAGTTTTCCTCTGCAGGGTATATAAGGCCAGAATTTGGAGTGGAATCCTAAGCAGTAGACCACCTCATATTCCCCTCCAAATTCTGTCATGTGAATGGGGCCTAACAAAGAGGGTACATGTACAAACAAAGCAGACAATATAGTAACAAAAATTCATTCCAGCAAGAGGCACAAGGTGCGTGCCTGCAAGCACTTACAATTTACTGTATGAGGGATATCCAGAAGCTAGGCGTGTTTTATGCAATGATCCAGGCAAGTTTGGACAACCCTGGTCAAAATGACTGTTATTATGAACAGTTAAGCAAGTTGAAGATAAAATGATCTTCAAAGGGCATAACATTAAAGATGACACATTCCCAATGTATTTTTATATTTTACATTTTCAAAACAACAACAAAAAATGAAAATGGCCCGATGCAAAAATGTGGGCACTCTGCATGGTTAGTACCTAGCAGCACCCCCTTTGGCAAGTATCACAGCTTGTAAATGCTTTTTGTAGCCAAGTCAAGAGTCTCAATTCTTGTTTGAGGGATTTTCATCCATTCTTCCTTGGAAAAGTCTTCCAGTTCTGTGAGATTCCTCGGTCGTCTTGCATGCATTGCTCTTTTGAGGTCTAGCCACAGATTTTCAATGATGTTCAGTTCAAGGGACTGTGAGGGTCATAGTAAAACCTTCAGCTTGCGCATTTTTAGGTAGTCTATGGTGGATTTTGACGTATGTTTAGGATCATTATCCATTTTTAGAAGCCATCCTATTTTCAATTTCAGCTTTTTTTTTTTTTTTTTACAGATGGTATTATGTTTGCTTCAAGAATTTGCTGAAATTTCATTGAATCCATTCTTCCCTCTACCCGTGAAATGTTCCCTGTGCCATTGGCTGCAACACAACCGCAAAGCATGATTGATCCACCCCCATGCTTAATGGTTGGAGAGATGTTCTTTTCCTGAAATTCTGTGCCCATTTTTCTCCAAACATACCTTTGATCATTGTGGCCAAAGAGTTCTATTTTAACCTCATTGGTCCACAGGACTTGTTTCTAAAATGCATCAGGCTTGTTTAGATGTTCTTTTACAAACTTCTGACGCTGAATTTCATGGTGAGGACGCAGGAGAGGTTTTCTTCTGATGACTCTTCCATGAAAGCTGAATTGCTGAACAGTAGAACAATGTACCACAACTCCAGAGTCTGCTAAATCTTCCTGAAGGTCTTTTGCAGTCAAGTGGGAGTTCTGATTTGCAACTCTGGCAATCCTACAAGCAGCTGTCTCTGAAATTTTTCTTGGTCTTCCAGACCTTATCTTGACCTCCACTGTTCCTGTTAACTGCCATTTATTAATGATATTTCGAACTGAGGAAAGGGCAACTTGAAAACGCTTTGCTATCTTCTTATAGCCTATTCCTGCTTTGTGGGCCTCCACCATTTTCATTTTCAGAGTGCTAGGCAGCTGCATAGAAGAACCCATGGCTTCTGTTTTTTGGCACAAGGTTAGGGGAGGCTGGGTATTTATAAAGCTGTAAAATTTGCACACTGGCCTTTCCTAATGATGATAGTGAACAAGCCATAACCCTAACTGGCTAATTAAGGTCTGAGACCTTGGTCAAAGCTATCTGAGCACTCAAATCTACAAGGGTTCCTGAACTTTTGCAAGGTACTACTTTCCCTTTTTCACTCTAAAATTGTACTCAAACATAACACACTGATATTGCTTAAAATTATAGACAAGTGTGTATAATTTTAAACTGTATGCCTTTTAAAGATCATTTAATCTTCAACTTGCTTAACTGTTCACAATAACAGTCATTTTGACCAAGGGTGTCCAAACTTTTGTATGCCACTGTATATATTAATAAAACTGCAAGAGCCACTCACTCAGCCTCCAGCAGTGTATACACAGACATGAAGTGCATTGGGCTGGAAGGAGTTTGTGGGATAGTGTTGGATGCAGTTAAGGTTATTATGTGAGACAACTGCTTTGCTGAAATGGTTGGAAATAAAAAAGGACAATGGTTAAAGACTATATGGGGCTAAAACTAAAATGTTCTCATGGTCTGCTTCAGATTTCTGTCATTCCCCATTATGTTTATGGGGGTTCCCATCTGATTCTCTAGGTTATGTTCACACTACAAAACATTGCAGGTTCAGTGGAATTTAGTCAAGTTAGGTTTACTATATGCTTTATAGAGCTCCGCTAGACAAGTGTGAGTGATCACAATGTGTGCACGGTGCTATGGAATGTACTATCATTAGAATGAACCTTACAATATATTTCATTAAGTTTAAATTGGTCATACTTACTCAAAGTCAGTAGTTTTTTTCAATTCACAAACAGATGTAAATGCCACAACCTTCTTCTTAAGTCCTATTACACAGGCTGTTTCCGGAGCATTAGCAAATATACGACCTTAAATGAATAGCAATTAAAAGCATTTAAACCAAACTATACATAAAATTACGAAACACTGTAACACTGTACTACCGTACTACCAAAACACTACTGTTCAAAAGTTTAGGGTCACTTAGAAATGTCCTTATTTTTGAAAGAAAAGTACAGTTTTTTTCAATGAAGATAACATTAAATGAATCAGAGATATACTCTATACATTGTTAATGTGGTAAGTGACTATTCTAGCTGCAAACGTCTGGTTTTTAATGCAATATCTACTACATAGGTGTATAGAGGCCCATTTCCAGCAACCATCACTCCAGTGTTCTAATGGTACATTGTGTTTGCTACTTGTGTAAGAAGGCTAATGGATGTTTAGAAAACCCTTGTGCAAGTATGTTAGCACAGCTGAAAACAGTTTTGCTGGTTAGAGAAGCTATAAAACTGACCTTCCTTTGAGCTAGTTGAGAATCTGGAGCATTACATTTGTTGGTTTGATTAAACTCTCAAAATGGCCAGAAAAAGAGAACTTTCATGTGAAACTCGACGGTCTATTCTTGAAATGAAATGAAGGCTATGCCATGCGAGAAATTGTCAAAAACTGAAGATTTCCTACAACGGTGTGTACTACTCCCTTCAGAGGACAGCATAAACAGGCTCTAACCAGAGTAGAAAGAGAAGTAGGAGGCCCCGCTGCACAACTGAGCAACAAGACAAGTACATTAGAGTCTCTAGTTTGAGAAATCGACGCCTCACAGGTCCTCAACTGGCAGCTTCATTAAATAGTATCCGCAAAATGCCAGTGTCAACGTCTACAGTGAAGAGGAAACTCAGGGATGCTGGCCTTCAGGGCAGAGTGGCCAAGAAAAAGCCATATCTGAGACTAGCTAATAAAAGGAAAAGATTAATATGGGCAAATGAACACAGACATTGGACAGAGGAAGATTGGTAAAAAGTGTCTGGACAGACGAATCGAAGTTTGAGGTGTTTGGATCACACAGAAGAACATTTGTGAGACGCAGAACAACTGAAAAGATGCTGGAAGAGTGGCTGACGCCATCTGTCAAGCATGGTGGAGGTAATGTGATGGTCTGGGGTTGCTTTGGTGCTGGTAAAGTGGGAAATTTGTACAAGGTAAAAGGGATTTTGAATAAGGAAGGCTATCACTCCATTTTGCAATGCCATGCCATACCCTGTGGACTGCGCTTGATTGGAGCCAATTTCATCCTACAACAGGACAATGACCCAAAGCACACCTCCAAATTATGCAAGAACTATTTAGGGAAGAAGCAGGCAGCTGGTATTCTATCTGTAATGGAGTGGCCAGCGCAGTCACCAGATCTCAACCCCATGGAGCTGTTGTGGGAGCAGCTTGACCGTATGGTACGCAAAAAGTGCCCATCAAGCCAATCCAATTTGTGGGAGGGGCTTCTGGAAGCATGGGGTGAAATTTCTCCAGATTACCTCAGAAAATTAACAGCTAGAATGCCAAAGGTCTGCAATGCTGTAATTTCTGCAAATGGAGCATTCTTTGACGAAAGCAAAGTTTGAAGGAGAAAATTATTATTTCAAATAAAAATCATTATTTCTAACCTTGTCAATGTCTTGACTATATTTTCTAATCATTTTGCAACTCATCTGATAAATAAAAGTGTGAGTTTTCATGGAAAACACAAAATTGTCTGGGTGACCTCAAACTTTTGAATGGTAGTGTATATTTAGAAACTTCAGTATTAGCATTTTTATTAGAGAACAGATTATTTATATTTATTTATCTATTGCAGATTAATGTGCGCCCAATCCATTGACCAATATTGTGATGATCATTTTGGCAAAGGACCACAGACCATAAACCATGTACTACCCTTTCAGCAGTGTCAGCATCACTTCCTGAAGTGCTTTATTGGTCTCCTATTGTGACAACAGAATGACAACTGTCACCCTGTAGGGGGTGTGTGTTTTGTGTTTTTTTTTTTAAATAATGAGAAGCCTAGTATGACATGGTAGTGTGGGACGAAGGGTAAATTTATATATATATATATATGTGAAAGTAGTTTACTTTTGCCATATTAGTTTAGGAAAAAAAATTAAGGCTATTTTAAGCACAAAACCATTTCACACCTAAACAATACTAGCTCAGCATATTTGCAAATGCTATAGTAATAAAAAAAAATATTCTTACACACATACATGCACATAGGCAACAATGTAAACATTATCTGGTGACAGTGATAACATGCACAGGTATTTCTAGTCTTAACTGCAAAAACCAAATAACATTTTTCTGCCAAGCATGGCATCCTTCCATTGACAGACATCCCCAGGAGCTTGCCAATGGTGGTGATGTATAGCAGCTGGAAGATGTCACTCAAGCATGGAGGCGAAGGGTTGGAGACTGCACTGCCTAACTCTTCCTGGTAATCTGGCAAGGGTAATATACTGCATATACAATCTAGCTCAAATTTCAGATCAAGGCAGTATATTTATTCACAGGATCCATTTAAACGTGTTGAAAGATGAAATTATCATGCCATAGTAAAGCCATACCAGTAATAGCGATCATAAGCCATATAGCCAAAGCTTCTATTTGATGACAAGCAGACAATGGACTCACAATGTTTTCCTGAATGCAGCCACTACTTAGTTCATGCAGGGTACTCACAGTGGGTGACTAGTAGAGTCAAATATGCATGACTATCTCTGGAGGACATTCTTACAATAATCCAAAATCTGTCTACAGGACAAGCATTATAGTACTCTGGTATCAGAAACCAGGAACAACTTTATTCTTCAGTGGAGATGTCCAAACTTTGCCAGTACAAAGTGATCAAATATTCCTCACTTTCTCAATTTGGTAAAGCCCAAGTTGTAACTCAAATGAGAAAATCCTGAACAACAACAAGGATCAAAGTCTGCTAAAGTCTTTCTTAAATGTGGTACTTCAGTTTTTTGAGAAATTCTTCTTGTTTTTCCAGAAAGGTAGCACATTCTTAGGAAAACTAAATATGAGAAATAGCAGAATCTATAGCATAGATAACATAATAAGTGTAATGAACAAGCAAGTCGATTGTCCTTCATCTATTAACCAGAGAGGAGAGCAGCATTTCCCCATTAATTTCAATGGGGACTACTGTGCAATTCTTTGTCTCCTATATGGTGGAGCTACAGGGAAATTGAACACTTACTGCCAATTTCCGCAACAGATTAAAATGGTTTGCTGGAGGTTCCACTATCAACATACTCTGTGGACAACTTATCACCGAGAGATAAGGTGGCCAAATGGGATAACCCCATTGAAGAGGTTTTAAGACCATAAATTGATTTTTCATATTAATGGCCATCAATATCTGATCTGTGGGGGTCCAAAACCTCTAGCCCACACAGACCACCTTTTCTGTCTACCTCTGGGTGCCGGAAGATACTGCAATGGAAGAGGGCATGTACAGTCTGCTCTTATTCAGATAATAGGAGGAGAGCTTCAGTTCCCATGAACCACCGCTATAAATGGTTGCAGAGCTGCAGCCCTGACCAGTTACATCAGTGATTCCCAAAGTGGTCCAGGTGGACCCCCAGGGGGTTTACGTTAGATCTAATCTTCACATTTTTTGACGAGTTTTGGGAATATGGTAGAAATGTAGCAGCAGGGGGTCCACCGAAACCAGTAAAATTTTGAAAGTGGTCTACGAGAAAAAAAAAGTTTGGGAACCTCTGAATTACATGAATAGGAGCAGAGTGCATGCGCTCCCCGTCCACTGTACTAGGGTTTGTAGTCTGAAGAATTCTTTGATGCCAGGTTGTTAAGGGCCGACCACTTCATAAAACTATTATCTAAATGCCACAGTGCAGAGATTTGGAAAGCAAAATGCTAGCAAGTGCCAGTATTCACATTACTTAATCACGTGACTGCTTTCTCAACTATTCCCAGCTGCGTCCTCTCCTGCAGAGTAACTGAACAGGTCCAGAGCCTGCACAGAAGAGTATGCGGCCAAGAAAACCAGTAAATCCCATGACTGCCACCATCTTTCCTCTCATGAACAGGATGCCTTCTCATTACCCGTCATTTGTACAGACCTATGGCATGTAAGCATGTGGTGAGTGGAGAACAATTGGTGGCATTACACATAACTGAAATGTCTGTAACAACCTGAGCCAGAATATTATCAAATCATTTACCCGCATGGTGAACACCATAAACAAAAAGAAAAAAAAAAAAAAAAAACAAATGCCAAAATTACTTGTTTGATCATCCTAGCTCTCAAAAAAAAAAAAAGGAACAAAAAGTGATCAAAATTCCTATATACCCACAAAAAAAGATACAAATAAGAACGTCAGCTCATACTGCAAAAAACAAACCCTCACAGAGCTCCACTGACAAAAAGGTTATGGTAACACAAATGATTTTTTAAGTGTTTTAGTATGCAAAAGTAGTAAGATCTATACATATTTGGCCTACCAAATATAGCTGGAATCATACTGACCCAAACAATATAGAAGACATGTTATTTATGTAGCATTATGAAAGTTGCAAAAGTTGCAAAGTGAAAAATTATTGTAGAATTACTGTTTTAATTTTAAGACTGCTAATAAAAGTCAATAAGTTATATATGGAGCGTCAAAAAAAAAAAAAAAAATTACAGCAATTGGAAGGCAATAATAAAAAATAGTTGGGACATTAAAAGACCTGAAATAGCCTGGTCACTATGGGATTAAGGGAATTTCTTTTTACTTTATTATTTACAAACATTTGACATACTTCCAGTACAATGTTCGATCACATACAAGAATCAGAAACATGAGAAAATGAGGTCTGAACACCTGCCAATATGGAGTTGTGTCTTCTGGCCACTGACATGGCCCTCAACATGGCCCTCATACTGAAACAAATGTGATTCTGGTTGACTTACCCCTTCGATAAGACTCTCTAAGTTTTTCAGAAATCCACAACACAGCCTTGACTCCAAGTTTTGTTCCATAATTTCGATCAAAAGGAGTTGGTGAACCACCCTGAATGAATAAAGTGGAAATAAACTGTCCATGCAACATTCACATAGAAGGTAATGTTTGACCAAAGCTAATATAAGGGCCTGAACCTAAAAAAAATGACCTGTTTAATGGCACAGTTTTACATACCTGCTGCAAGTGTCCAAGAACATTTGTTCGACAATCAAAGACGCCATTTCCTTCAGCAGAGTACAAATTATACAAAAAATCAGTGGTATAGTAGTCATGGCTTTTTTCATTCCTATAGAATACAAAGTATAGAATAGAGGTTACTCGCTAACATTTTATGATTAAAAAAAAACCCTATAGACTAAATGCCCACTTTATTAAAGACATCTGCTCTTTCACAAATGGAGGCTCCCTGTATGGAAATTAGACATATGACACAGGAGTGTGAATCTACATTGCACTTTGAGTGCTGCTTGGTCATCTGTGATAGATTAGCCAGGGCTAGTATTCAAAAACTGCCGACCTTGTGGGATATTCTTGAGCAACAGTGTCAAGAACATACCAAAAGTAAGGAAAAACATCCAGCAAAAGGTGATCCTGTGGATGTAAACAACTTGTCCAAAAAAGGGGTCAGAGAAAGATGTCAAAAATCATTCTGGTGAACAGGACAAAAAAAATCTCAGCAGAATACAACACTGGTGCTCCAACTATCAAGTTCAGCTGCACAACGTATATTTTCTTGGCATGGATGGGCTATAACAGCAGATGACCAGTCTGAATGCCATTACTGGTATGGGAAACAATATGGGAAGACTCCAGTATGCAAAACATTTGGGCAGTGAAAAAAACACCACCTGGTCAGACAAATACATCTTTGTTTTGTGCCATGCCGATACAAGGGCCGGAATTTGGTGCAAGCAGCATGAATGAATGACACATCCAACTCAGGTGTCAAAGAGTTCAGGCTGGTGGATATGGAGTAATAGTGGATTGTGTTATTAAAACATCCTGGATCTTCTGATACCGAAGGATGATACCCATAACAAATTGCTGCAGGTCAAATGAGGCCCAGCATGTTACTCAAGTATTGCTTGCTATCTGTACATAAAATATTACACAATTAAAAATTAAGACCTCATTCTAAGGGTCTATTCACATCACGTTTTTTATATCCGTTAAAAGATAACAAAAACTGATGCAAACAGATGGCAACCTGTTTACATAGAGGTCAGTGTACACTATGTTTTTGTGTTCCAGTTTTTAGCATCTGCTAAACAGATGTAAAAAATATGATATGGATAGAGCCCAACTATATTAAAGGAGACAGCACTAGTCCATGAGGATTCACCCACATTATCCCACAGGATATGATGCCGTATCATACTGTAACTTTATATGTTCAGGCACCATCTGCACATTAAAGGACACTGACTGGTGACGGCTCATACAGTACGGCTTTATATATGTGTAATGACAATAACCTCTATTACATAAACGGCTTCTCCACTGTATAATCAATGCTACCTCCGATGCCGCCCCTGCTACCTCTTGTGTCTCCCCCTCTACCTCATAGATTATAAGCTCTTGCGAGCAGGGCCCTCAGTCCTATTGTGTGAATTGACTATTACTCCCTAATGTATCTTTTTGTCTGTACTTGAACCCTACAATTTGTGCTGCAGTATATGCAGTGCTGCGGAATATGTTGGCGCTATATAAATAAAATGTATTTCTATTATTATTCTCAGCTGCTCCCTATTTGTACTTTTGAACCTTGGATATTCTTGGATATTGTCCTACTAATGAAATAAAAAATCCAGTACTGATATTAATGTGTTACTGGTACAAAGCATGAGGGCAGCTAAAGTACACAAGGTCCTTAGAATAAGCTTGTAGTGATTTTCTCTTATATCTACTGATCATCTATCATGGCTAAATGTGCCATGTGTCGTCCTCACATTCATTTCATATAATTTCTCATCAATAACACTTTGTGAGAAATTCGTACCTCAGCACAAGTCCTCTCTGAATATCAGTCTTCATTTTTTCTGTCAGGTGCTCTACATTAGACTAAAGATACAATAATAGTAGAATATCATGATAACATATTTTAAAGTTCTTGCATTATTTTATCTCTCATTTTCATTCACTAACAAGAGGAAATCCAATAATACAGACAATGATATTACAATATATTTATAGCACACAGAAACACTTCTCGAATTATGAAGCACATATTGATATTCAACACCACCCTGCTGACTTATGAGTATAAAGCATCCACAGACAGCCCTGTGAAAAATGCATGCTAAAAGGAAAGTTTACACACAAGTACACTATACTGTATATATTGGCATCACCATCACTTTACCAACTCACTGAATACAGCCAAAATGACATTTGAAACCTGTCCAAAATAAAAAATAAAAGCTTAAATTTACCTAACCTTTCAACAAACTTTGCATAAATCAATAGGTACAGGCTGTTTACATTAGGAGTAACACTATACTTAGCTAGGATATACAGATTCATCTCAATAAATTAGAATATCTTTGAAACGTTCATTCATTTCAGTAATTCAATTCATAATCAGCGTCTTCCATGATTGTGTGTCCTACTGAACCAGACTGAGGGACCATTTAAAGGCTTAGGAAACCTTGGCAGGTGACACACTGAATTTACAATACTGAACTTTTTCACAATATTCTAATTTTCTTAGATTTGGGTTTTCATTACCTGTAATCCATAATCAACATTTACAGAAATAAAACACTTGAAATAGACAACTCTGTGTTTAAAGAATCTAGAAAATATAAAGACGTCACTTTTTTAATTCAATTAATGAAATAAAAAAAGTTTCAAAGATATTCTAATTTATTGAGATGCACCTGTATCTGTAGCAAGCATTCCTCCCTGAGCAGCCATATACTGCTCACAGTAAGTAAAGGTTAATCTGCCCCAACAGTCTCCCTCTATCACAGTCAGAAACAGGCCCAATATCCAAAAGTGCTTTGGTTAGGATAGAAAGCTACTATTAAGCTTCAGCACCAGACTATGCCTGTCTTTCTTCTCTTATCTCCTGCACATCTTGCTTACTCATCACCCTCCCCTCTCCAAAGACTTGTACAGACAACAGTTGTATAATCATGTGACCTGCAGCCCATGGAAGGAGATGTATATAGCAAGGATTTTCAGAGTGAAAGTCATTTTATCAGAGGTAGGGAGAGCAAGGAAACAGCCTGAAGTATTCATTTATGCAAAGTTTGTTGAAAAGTTAGTGACCATTTAATCTACAAATTATATGTAACCCAAAATGATGCCAATAGAAAGTACAATTCATCATACAAAAATACATCAAACAGCCTTTGTTGACAGAAAAATAAAAAATTTATGTTTGTTGCAATGTGACAATGAAAAGAAATTGCCTGACCCCCAAGGTTCAAAATAAGTTGGTCCTTAAAGTTTTCCCAGCTCAGGGTTTCACCTGCGCTCCATTCTCCTCTCCCCTCTACTTCCTGTTTTCAGTGACAAGTTAGTAGGCAGACTTAGCCTGTATGCTGCGCAGCAGACTACTCAGAGACTAAACTGCACACTGTTATCTCTGAATTTACATACAGAGATAATTGAGGCAGTGATCAAGCCCATTGCCTTAGCCACCATCAGGGCTCAGCAGCTGACAGACTACTCCCTTACCCATCAAGCACAGTGGCTAGATAAAAGAGGCGGTCTGAAATCTAGGCGTAAGCACTGAGACATATTCAGCTGTACCTGGCAAAACAGAGCAAGAAAGCAATGTACTGGGTAAAAAGCTTCGCTTAGCTTAAGCTACAAATTTATATATGATCCTGGCAATGGGAATACTTATTTAAGGGGAAAATTAGAAACAATGCTGTGGGAGTAAGAGGACGACAACCAAACTGCAGAGGGAACTGGAATTGTGGGAATCACAATATTTGGCTTTATGTTGTATTGTATTTCACTCTGCTTTATTTAGTAAGAGCAAAAAGACATTTTAAAGCTATAAATGACTGTATACAGTGCCGAGCTATGCCTAGAGGTTGAAGACATCTGACACTGCGTATAAGCAAAATGAAGATCTTATTTAACAACAACAACTCCTCCATAGTTATATACAGAATGCAGCATATGGTATTTACTTTGTCTGGAAGGGATTGTATCATTGTAGATGGATAATAGACAGATGGATAATACAGTTTAGTTTCTCACAGATCATAGTTCTATGAATTATAGAGAACATGTCAAAAACAGCAGCAGCTGTGACATTTTTGTGATTACCTGTGGCTCTATGAAGCAAGCTCCTCACGAAATATATAGCAATATAGTTCAAAACAGATTACCGGTATATGTCTCTATGTAGTTATTTGTTACACATCATGTACAGCATATAAGACTTCCTCTTCCCTATGTTGTAAAAGCCTCCAAAATCACTGACTGCACATATCTGCAAGTGTGGCTTCTAGATGTGAACTAGGTGTTTACAGCTATTCAGTACATAGGGAACATGTATTTCAGCACACAAAATATGTCAGTATAAGATAACTACACAATTTCCTGCCCACAGAAACAATAAAACCTAGTGGCAAAAATGCAATAAGTTCCAGTGAGGCTGGAGCCCTACGTGGCGTAAACTCCATGGCAAAAACAGCGGTGTTTTACAGTCCCTAGCAAATCCCATCCACACATTTCAAAACAATATCCGTAGCGGAAATGCTGCAATTTCCAAAAATGTGGAGTTTTTGGAAATCGCAGCATGTAAATTATACTTATAGAAACACTGGCCTCCAGTTTCCTTCATTTCCAGGTGAAGTGTGTCATCAGACATGCACAGTACAGTTAGTTTCAAAAGTATTCACTGAAAAATTGCGATAACATAAAACATATCAAGCAAAAAAATACAAAGATGTAAAACAATACAAGTATAAAACAGGAAAACGGCATCATCTAATGGCAGCTAAAACATGAAATAAGGAAATGGGGTAAAAAGGTGTCAAAACCCAAAACCAACATGGGAGAGGAGTATAGCGCTGTACTGCAAATGAATAGGAGGAGGTTGGGGGGGATCCTACCTGAGAGGGGGAAACAAGGAATACACTAAATCTAGCCTAACAACCAGAGCTGAAGGCAATATGTCAGACCTGAAATGTTGGACCTGTTGACCCAGGGAGCCCAAAAGCGGGCGGGTATCAGAGATAGTGGCATTAATTTTTTTCACGGAGCATAACAGAGGCAATTCACTAGACAACATTAAACAATGAGAGAAATGGTTTTCTCCAGTTGAAGGCGATGTGGGTCCGGGCAGCTATCAGGATGTACTGGAATAGTTTAAATTGAGCATATTTGAGGCTGGCCAGCTTAAGGTTAAGAACAAAAATGGGGGATGAAAATGGAAAAGACTGTCCAAAAACACGTTAAGTCTTCTATCTAGAAGCGCCAGGAATGACCACCAAATTTGGAAAGTAGTGCCTAAGGCATTGCAACCCCTAAAACAAAGGGGAGGAACTGTAGGGTAAAAACTATGCAAACGATGAGGGACCAAATAGGTCCTGTGAAGGACTTTCAAAGAAGGTTCCATAAGGGTGACCTGCCATCTGCCTTTGCTAATACACAGTACAGTTAGTGGGTGGAGCTGAGCAGCAGTTAGCAGCAGCAGCAGATAGTAAAGCCCATTGATGGAAAAAAATGCCCCTAAAGCCCACTGATGGAAAGCCACACCCCTAAAGCCCTTTTCTGCTCATTTGCATAGGCATAAAAGGCCGATTTTTACAAGAATGGAGCAACAGTCCTGAATAAGAATTACATAGTTGTAAACTGTTGACAGCCCTACAAGGTACTGTCATTAGTTTACATCTCTAATTTGTGCTGAGAGACTCCCTTTAACAGTATTTTTTTTTTTTTTTTTTTGTGGGGGGGGGGCGGATTTCCCCTGTAACTGGAGCTGATACATTTAGCTCTAGTTACAGGAGGAATGCAGCCTCCTGCCCATAACTGCTGAGCTGATCTGGATCCTCTAGGACCCAGCAGCTCTAACAATCTCTGATACCCAGTGGATCACATGACTGCCGGGTCAGAGGGGAGCCGTATCATGGCAGCTCCCATAGCTGTGTATACCGCGATCAGCAAGGCAGGGACGGTAATAAACTGTCCCTGCCTTCTCTAGAGGAGCTCTAGCTGTTGTTACGATTTTGTGCAGCTGCTTAACACTGCAAGGACGTACATGCTTGGGCTTCAGTTTTAGCTATATTTATAAGCAAAGCACTTTCTGTTCATAGCATATGAATAAATAGCAATTAACATGAAAATGGGTCTCTATGTAAAAGCTATGGACGTGAATGGATCCATATACTATCAGCAGTCTGCATTTCTTGCAATGCACATGCAATGTGCAAAAATCGCTTTGTAGCGCTGCCTTCACTGCAAATAATGAAAGTGAATATGGTGACGTTGTCATTACATATTCCACACATCTGCATGAATACTAACGCTATGTATCACAAGGCATTATGGGTAAAGGAGCTGGGAAACTCATGCGCCCTCTGTTGGATGTAACAGATCCTCAATTTGCTTTTGACTCGCTGAGTCTTGAGACAGCAAATGGGATTTTAGCCAAGCCAAGATAAGTGAAATTGGCTTGGCTAAAATCCCATTTGCTGTCTCAAGACTCAGTGAGTCAAAAGCAAATTGAGGATATGTTACATCCAACAGAGGGCGCATGAGCTTCCCAGCTCCTTTACCCATAATGCCTTGTGATACGTAGATGCTTAGTAGAGGGCGAAAGGCAACTCAAAACTCTACACACCTTCAATGGTGCTCTCCTCAAGGAGAGATATTCCCGTTACTAACGCTATGTTCACTCTAGCGTTCAGGTTTCCATCCTTTGGGTCAGCTTCGAGACCCGAAAAATGGAAACCCTATTCGCATAAAAAGCAGTTACACATGGAAAACCGCAGACCCCATAGAATTATAAGGAGGTCCACCTGTCCTTCTTACAGGATGGAGTCTTGTAAGGAGACTCAAACGCTAGTGTGAACCTAGCGTAAATGTAGATGGAAAGTGCAGGACAGAAAACAAATTAAAATCACATATTGTCCAATACGGCCTATGATTAGTTGTCACAGGCAACATTGTGCTTCTTAATTTAGGCCCATGGCTCCCTTTTTTGGTGAAATATTTTACAGTTATTAAGGGAACAGTTTAATTTACATGACATGTTATAATTTGCTAATAGTTATATTTTTTAGAGGTCTTACAATTGGTCAAGAAGTCAGTAAGGTTTGTAGGAGATTTTACAAATATATAACTCACCTTTAGGTCATGAATGTTGAATTTATCCTCATATATGTAAGCAGCATCAGCACCAACAGCTATACCTGTCACTGTAGCAAGATAGCCGCAGTATCCACCCATGGTCTCCACAATGAAGACACGTCGCTTAGTACCAGACGCTGATTGTTTGATGCGATCGCAGCTCTTAAACGTAAGACAAAATGCTTATTAAACCAAAAAGTGTTTTGAAATATTGACTTTAGAATACAGGCCATGAGATTTTAAAATTAAATTTCCAGTCAAAATTGTGTAAAACGTATTTCTACTTTGCAGTCAGATGGCATAAATTCCTATAAACTTTTTCCATAAACTATTATAAACATGGAGTTTCTGCTCCCAACCAAACAAAAGATACTCTGTAATACATCAAAATATCTGCAGCGGATACTCTGCGATTTCCAAAACCGTTGCGGTTTTGGATTCTGTCAAAAAACAAAACAAAACAAAAAACTGTGCAGCATGCTGCAATATCTTTCTATTAAAATGACAAACACCATAACACATTGACTTCCATTATAGTCAGTGGGGTCCATCAGGTGTCATGTGATAAGTTCACCACTGCCATTGGTTTTGTTTTTCTCAAATAGCAGAAAACAAAAATGGAAATGTAAGGACAGATGTGAATCAAGCTTAGGGCTTTTACACATGTAAATGCAAGTTTTTCATTCGCAGAAAAAAAAAGGACTGTTTTTCATCTGTGACAATGTCCATTTTTCCTGTTTATATGAGATTTTCCATCTGTATGTCAGCTGATTTTTTTTTTTTGGCGTACATTTACAAACAAGGACATGCTTCTGTTTTTTTTTTTCCTCTATGGGACCAAGGTCCTTAAAAAGAAAAACAAAAAAACCCAAAATCTGAATAGACAAATCAATAGGTCCATGTGCTATGTGTGGAAAATACTGACTGTGAAAAATCACTGGTGCAAATAAAACCTTAAAGTGTATCTGTCTAGGGTGTCAATAGTATTAGCTTATAATATAATTGAACTGAATATCCACAATAGAATATCTTACTTTTTAGCAAACTTTCTATCGTGGGAGCCAGAGGGCTGGAAAATGGAGAGGAATCTGAGGCTGTCAAGATGTAAAAGTGCTGTGTGAATGTGGTCTTACTTTCACATTCAAGCAAACATGTATATAGAGTTTGCTTGAGTCTGAATAAGTGTGAAGGATGGAGCTGCAGCGAGTGCTCTGATCAATCAAAATTCAGTGTCGTATGTAAGGGGACATTACTAACCAACTAATCTGCTGTGTGAGCAAATGGAGACCCACTGTTGCAAACCAAAGGGTTTTGCCCGATTTTGGTATTTCTGCAATGCTCAAAAATAAAAGCCATCAGATGACATGCGTACCAACTGCCAATGTTTCTGTCACATATTAATCCAACACGCCTAATTTTTTATTTTACCTCCATTGCTGCATTAACAGCAGTGTCTGAACCGATACTAAAATCAGTTCCTGGTACATTATTGCTGATGGTAGCAGGAATAACACACATGATGATGCAAAGTTCTTCATATTGTTCCCGTGCTTCTACAAGCTGTAACACTCCTTCATAAGCCTACAAAAGTCAAGAGAGAAAAAAAAAGTTCTTAATGAAAATAAACAAATAGATTTATGAGAAATCCCTCCTGTCAAAACTAATCAAACCAGCTTCTATGCTCTAGCCTTGACCTGAATAAGGATGTGGATATGGTTTATGTAGACTTTTCCAAAATGGTTGCAGAGTGACTCCGCTGGCAGTGGGTTCCATTATGGCTTTTTGTTTTTTTATAAATTGCCTACTACCTACAGGATTATTTCAAAAGGTAGCACGTCACCTAGAGGCCAGGGCAGTCTTGAAAAAGAATGCAGATAAGCGAGTAAATATCGGTGTTACTTATTGCAATAATCTAACAGGTAACAGCCTAATGTGGGGACCATAAAAGTGGGCAAAGTACTGATAGGGACCATGAAAGAGGACAATATCCAGTATAGGGAGAAATACAGTATACTGTGGGCAAAGATAACATGGTTTTTTTTTTTTTTTTGACCAGCAAATGGGTTACCATTTCTGAGGGGGCATGGCCTAAATTTTGGGGGGCCCCCTCAGGCATAATTTTGTTTGAGACCCCTAAAATGACAAGCCTATCCCAACTGCAGAAGATCCTAAACTCTGTACACAGAGAGTCATAATGTAATACTACAGAGGGATTTGTAATTTCAAGAAAAGCATAGGTTAGAGTAAAAACACGGCTGAGTAATAGCATCCTTCCATATACATGGAACAATTATCAGGACTGCGCCTGAACTTTTATTGAATAAACCTGTCAGTACTGTAATTTAGTGCCGCAGTGATCCAGACATTCAGGGGCTCAATGCGTCATAACTTACAGTTGTGAGACTATAGCCTAGAAATAGCATAGGCACATACAATTTCATTTCTGTCAAGAGCACATCCCTGTTTAAACAGCATGAAGTGCTGCCAACAAAAGATCATCTTTTATGCTGCAAATAAGCCTTATTTACAAGGGCAATTAGGATACCCTAATCTCCCTGATCAAAGCTCAGTGGCTTAGTTGGTTAGCGCTGTTGCCTTAGGTCAAGGATTTAAACAAGGAAGCGATTTAATGGTTAAAGCCCACTTATTGACCTTGGCCACCGCCACCACTCTCCTGAATGATCATCTCCTACAGGAGAGTGACAGCTCAATGGTTACCAGGCCCGGCCAGTATACAATAAGCACTTCTTGGACTATTAGGACTGCTCGTTCTTTCTCTGCTGCTGGCGCTGCTGTTGCTCTGATGTAGGTAATGTGCACCGGCATCAAGCAAAGCAGTAAAGAACATGCTAAGAGTAGTAAGTATTAAGCAAATTCAACAATCACTTTCTTAGGACAATATACTGTGTAGTGGTATTTTACTGTGCATGTGGTGCTCTAAATAATATAGTATACCATATAGGATGGCATTAAAATGTGTGGGGGCACTAATAGGGTATATTAATGTCACGTGCTCCTCACCTCCTCTACACTCCACACTAGTCCCCCCCAGTCAACATCTCCTCTGGGATGATGAAAGAATGCTTTCAGAAATAGAAGCATTAATTTTGTTAATATAATTAAGTGAATGAACAAAAAAAAAATCTAAAATCAAATCAATATTTGATGTAAACACCCTTTGGAAGAGGAGTTCTGGAAGTGATGAGATGACCCCCACAGAGCCCTGAGCTCATCATCATCCAGTCTGGGATAATGAAAAGAAAGATCTGAACAAGCCTACAGCCACAGAAGTTGGGTTCATTTTAGCACAATTATGCTCCCTACTGTCAAGTGGGTGGTCATGAGCTGGAGCAGAAAGACAGCGCATAAATGTGCTGAAACAAACAGAAATGATTGCTTAGGAACAGTGGTGGTTACAGAAAGAATTCTAACTGCAACAGAATCAGTGGACTGACACCTACTGAATTATGCAAAGAGATGGCGTGATGGTCAAAGGTCCTCTTTAGTTAAAAAAAATAAATAAATACACACTTCTATTTTTTAAGCATTCTTAGGAGAAGTTCACATCTGTGCCAGAGTCTCCGCTGCAGAAACTGCCAGAAATCGGCAGAGAAAACTCCTGCAGAGATGACATTCCTCTCCACCAATTGCAGTATGAAAACGATGGTCACCCGGGTGGACCCCATTATAGTCAATGGGGTCTGCCAGTGTCTTTGGGTAGCCGCTGTTTTAGCGGTCCAGCTCTCCATCGTTCCAGCTTCCCAGTGGACTCAAACGATGGAGACCCCGGCGCAAATGTGAACCTAGCATAACATTGTATCATTTTCTTTCCACACCAGCCTTAAGCTTTTGCACAGTGCTTTGTATATATACAAACATGGTGTTTGTATATTCTCTGTAGACAAACCAATCTAATTTATCTACATGCATTTTAGATATATTTTTATGCAAAATTATATATATAAATTTACATATAGTTATGACATTTATATATGCAATACAAACTGTTAATTGCATTTAATGTGAAAAAAACAAGTAAAATAAAAAAAAATAAAAAAATATTGAATTGCGCAAATAATTGCTGCATGCCCTAATGCAGGACATTGTTTGTCTTTAAAGATTAAAAGCTATATGTAGTTGAATAAAGGCTTCTAAGAGCGCACTTCATGAACCAGCCACTAAACAGTCATCGTATAATTCATTTGTTACTTCTTTTATATCTCTCCTTCCTGTTGGACCAGAGTATTGGCAAATATAGCAGGCCACAAACATTTTAAAGTAAAGTGTAGTAGTGAAGGCAGGTACTCTGTGTCCTCCACATTTGGCCCGAGTTGTCAGAGACCACCTCTCCTTGTTAAAAGGAGCTGGATGATATAGGGTACGAGCAGTGGGTGAAAGCATCCCACTGTCAAATGCATAGAAACAGGAAGGAACATCTAGTTAATAGGGCAGGGGTTTGTTTTATTTTTTTTAGCTGCCACAGAAACCAAAGTTTTTTCCAACCCTTGTTTAATGGGTGACATTTTAGTATGATGAAATTAATACAGGTACAAATATTGGAAATCTTTACACAGATAAAAAGCACAGTCAGAAATGTGAATTTCCTGTACTTTTCAGAGCAGTTATAGTGTCTTCTAAACAATACAAGACTGTGTGGAGTATATGCAATGACTTTCGAAAGTAATAACATTTACCTCAAATCCACCAATGACCAAAAGAGCGTGGATACTATATTGTCTTATGTTTTCCGCAATGTTTTGCATACATGTCTTCGGAATTGTTCTTAAATATTAAAGCAGAAAGACAACAATAAAAAAAAATGGAATTAGTCTAAGCCCAGTGAAATATGTATCATATCCATGAAAACTCCACTACTCTTATTCACATTTACTTACTAGTACATAACAGGGTATGAACAGAAAATCTGTTCAAGGTTTTTTGGTGTAAGACTGGATTTGTAAATGCAGCATGTAAGAGGGACATATTTATAAAACTTCTGATCACCAGCTTTTGTAGATTTTCCCAAGTCTTACTTATTTGAGAATTTCAGTCTGTACACTATTTATTAAAGCGGTTTCCAGGATTTTAATATTGATGACCTATCCTGCAATACTAAGCATTACCACTATACAATGCATGACACTGTGCTTGGTAAGCAGTGAAGAGACTGCAGCACTCCTCTAAATGCTACAGTCTTTTCAAACAACTGATTGGTTGGTTCCTGGGCGTCTGCCCCACCGACCTGAGATTGATGATGTCACCAAAGCATAAGTTCATGAATACCTTAGTCTCGGGAAATCTTCTTAAAAGGGTTGTCCCTTTATGGACACTTATCCCCTATCCACAGGACAGGGGATAAGTGTCCGATTACTGAGGCCTGATCGACGGGTCCTCCAGTGATTGGGAGGACAGGGCACCAAACATTCCCCTAAGGCCTCCTTGTGCATGGAGTGCCAGTGAGCTTGCGTGACCAGTGCTCCATTCACTTCTAGGGGATGCTGGGACTGTAATAAGCCTGCAGATACATAGAAGTAAAATGGAGCGTCGGTCAAACACAATTTTTGTGGGACTATTTTGAATAAAAATCTGAATATTTTGTGTAATTATTTTTGATAAAAAAAAAAAAAATATATATATATATATATATATATATATATATATATATATATATATATATATATATATTATATTTTTTAAAATATTTTCACTTACCTTTTTGTTCCTAACATTGACCCACCACGGCCTAGCCATCCAGCAACATCATGCCAACCTACTTCGCTAATCTAGATGAAAAAAATTAAACATAAAATTCTTGTCCATGTACATATACAGTAAAAGACAATTATAGTAAAGAACAAATGTTTGAAAAAAAACATAAAAACAGAAAAAGTTTTTTGAAGTGGAGCTTAGGAAAATTACCTGTCCTTTTGCCAGGCCTTCGAATCCATCACTTACAGTGTAGATTTTATGGCCCTCAGAAATGCCAATTCTCACAGCAGACCGAACAGCAGCATTCATTCCAGCAGCTGGAGCACCCACATTCAGAATGGCGATACTAAAGTTGCTCTACAGTTAAGAAAAATTTTAAGAACTTACTAGTATAACTATAGTATGAAGTCACACAGAATCAAAAGTACAGTCAAAGACACATTGTTTAAACAGTATGGGCAGATGTACCATGTACAACAGCATATCTTAGAGGGAGTCTGTTACCAGAACCTGGCATATCAACCCAGCAGATAGACTGTTTGATTCAGATGAGCGTAAACTGTGTGAATCGGTACCTGCATTACCTAGATAGCACAGTTTTTGTCAATATGCAAACTATTTCTTCGGAGAAATGAGCGCATCACTGCTTACCTTTGGAGCAAAGATAAATTGTTGCTATAAAGAGCTAATTTGCATATTGACAAAAAGGGCGATATCTCATCAACAGAGACACTGATTCACAAGGGGTAAACACTGTTTGAGTCAGATGACCCTAACCTACACATGTAGCACCCGAACTTTTACAATAAGATATGCTGCAGCAGTTCAACTTCTCACAAAAGACAACAAAACAAATGAAATGAAAAGTCAATGAAACATTTTTTACAATGACTATTTGTTTTGTTGTAACCCATGGTAAGATGTTATACTGCAGCAGGTTAACCAATTGCAGAAGTTCAAGGGTTAACTCTACTACATCTGTATCTATCTGCAGTGCAGGGCTGATATGCTGGGATCTAGTAACAGACTCTCTTTAAATCCTAACCACTCAGAGATCATTTGAGGTTATTTTGACAGCAGGTGACATGACACATTCATTCAAGAAATTATACAGAATAAGAAAAGGATAGGACTATAAAAACTGGACATGGTACTAGTATATGACAATTTATAATGTAATGTATCAAATTTTATCATGAGAGGTGTTAAAAAGCAGAGTAGTAGGTAGCTGGACTACATTCAGCATTACCTTTTCTTCTGGTGGCTTTTGGTGTGCAAGCAGCTTGTAAATATTCCAGTTATTTTCAAAACTCCTTAAAAAAAAAAAAAAAGAGTGGTTATGCATATGCATGTTTCTGGACTAGCGGAATCACACTTGTCAGGAAAGTAATGTCACTTCCAACACAACCCAGTATGCAATATTACTGTAGCTCCATAAAAGGCAACCATTTCAGTAATTTATAAAGTGACCCTCCTTATACAATAAAAATCTCACAAAAATGCATAATTTAAGTGTCTGATGCTCTCCTTGTGGTTCTTCAGATCCCCTGTTCTCTTCTAATTTCTGTGAAAAGGACACTATTCTCCCAGACCACTCTATTACTTTGGTAGTCTGAAACCAATTATCCCTTCTCAGTTGGTCCATTCAAGAGCAATGATGGGGAGGTCCAGGTAATAGGAGATGGAATCCCCAAGAAAAGGCAAGGGTCACTAGCGCAGGTCCAGATAAACAACTTAATTCGGCATACACACAATGTGTTTTGGGCAAACCAATGCTCTTTTTCAAGTGACCCTCGCCTTTTCTTGGGGATTCCATCTCCTATTACCTGGATCATCACGACTTATGATACCCATCATCACGTACTAAGAGGTGCCCAGCTGCTACCTGAGGTCCATTTCCAATGGGATTTTATTACATGCTTCAACAGTAGTAGTAAGCTATTCACAACTACAAAAGGTGAGAATCATTCCACTTTTCCTCTACCTTCCAAATTTTAACAGTATTGACACCATTTGGCGCTGTTATCTGTTTTTTCCTTGCGTTGTATCAGCAGTGGGGAGGGGGGATTTCTCAAACTGTCAGAGCACAGTGGGTCAGATTTACTAAAGAAAACATGCCAGAAATCTGGCGTAATTTGTACCAAAAAACTGTAAGGCTTACAATGTCACGTTGTGTGCCAAAATGCAACTAAATTTTGGTGTGTTATTTGCTGAATGCTAAACCAACTGATAACTGGTGTAAATTTAGACTAGACAGTCTAATCTATATGCCAGAATTACCAGCACCAGCCACATTGATAAATCTGGTGCTGTTTAAGACTGTCTAGTCCAAGTCTGCATTGTCTAAAACTTAAGACAGCATTAGAAAAAACCTGCCCCAGTGTCTGAAGCTGAAATAAAGCTTAAGGCCCATACAGTGTTAACAAACACAACACATACCAGACAACATTAACTGTAAGGTTAGAAGGATATATAATGTCACATGGAGGCTCAAACAGGCAATGCTCAACATATACCTTCACATGCATGCTGCACAGAGTTGAATGAAATATGCAAACTTTCCTATGAACTTAAAATAAATGCTTTACCTTCCTCGTAACTGAATTGCTTCCTCAAACTTTCTCTCTTCCATGGCTTTTTGCACATCTTTTGTCTGAAATAATTACAAAGCATATTACTATATGTGAATAATTAGTTTTTTTCAAAATATACAATACACATACTATATATACACTATACATAATATACATGCTAAGCATCTAACACACTTGTGAGGTTCAGAATCTTACATATCCTTCAGATGGATTTATCAAGCCCACTATTTTATTCTTAATGCTTATATTAGACATACTGCATTGGTTACACTTCGATATATGTGGATATTTGTACTTTTATTGATATGTGGCTAACACTAGGTTCACACTAGCGTTCAGGTTTCCACTTTTCAGGTCCGATTGGGGACCTGAAAACGGAAACCCTATCCGCTTAAAAAGCGGTTACCTATGGAAACCCATATTTTAAGCAGAATGGGGAACGGAATCCCCGAATGCTAGTGTGAACCTAGCATAAGTGATCCCTTGTCTGTTTGCTATGATATTTTCTGCCATGATGTACGTTTTTTTTTTTCTAAAATGGATAAAAATAAAGCCAAAGAAATTTGAAAAAAAGAAAAGTTCATGAGACAGACACAAAAATTTCCAACAAGGGTTTTTTTTGGGTAAAGTATCTATAAATGACAATACAGTATGAAAGTAGATCCTCACTGGATGTTAAAAAAAAAAAAACAAAAAAAAAAAACCACACACCCATTGCGGATTTTGCTATTGCATCTGTGGCAAAAATCTACATATAATATATGCTGCAAACTTTGTTTATACAGTGCAAGATGTAAAATCCACACTGAAAATCCAAACGAAAGAAACAACATGCTAAGGATTTAAAATCTGCACCACATGTCAATTTATGCTGAGAATGTTTTCTGCAGCTTGTGTAAACATGTGAAAATTTGCATGGAAAGTCTACAGCATTTTCGGTACATGCGGAAGTACCCTATGTGTGAACGTAGCCAAGTTATACAGTCTATTATTGCCATGATTACATTACACAAAAAACTATTTTTAATGTCTCTACATCACTACAATATGTTACAATGGAGAAAATACTTACCACCTGAACACACTCCATCAATGGCAGGCGCACTGACTGGTTACCAGACAGACTAACTACACAAGCTGGAGTCTCGGGTGTTGCTTCCATCAAAGCAATAACTGCTTCCATGCCCATTTTACTGCTCTACAGTAAAGAAAAACGTTTAAAGTGATAAAACCTATCAAAAAGGCTTTTCAAATATATATTTTTAGAGTTATTTCTTTTTAAGATATCAAGCAACTACGTATTTGAAGGGGAGGTGCACATTATACTGGTGATGATAAACTATTTTGTAGAACTTGAACTGAAAGAAATAAAACATTCCTCTGCATCAAATTTGATTTATCAGTGTAGGATTGTAGGAAGGGATATGTATATGTGACTTAAAAAGGACTTTTCACCACCTCCACCAACTTCAGGCCTTAGTATCTGTTAACAGGCGCTGCTCCACTGATTCCAGCACAGTTGGATTTATTTCTCTAGCTCCCACCGTTCCTGAGCAATCAATGCTTTTTTTGTTTTGGTGCCTGATATGCTACTTAGGCTCTGTACTGTCAGGTAGGCAGTATTAAGCAGGAGCAGGAAAGGAGTGTGATTCAGAGATCCAATCAGAGGTGGACAGTGTCAGAACTCAGAATCACAGAAAAAACTCCACTTGGGTCAAAACCAACGGAGCAGTGCGCATTAAGTGATGCAAAGAGATGGACCTGGCAGAGGTTGTGAAAAGTTTTCTTTAAGTTGCAATTGCTAAGGAGTGGCAGTTACCCTTTGGGCAGCCTGCAGAATAGATGAATTTGCCTAAACCTTGATAAAGCTGTATCTTTTGGTCTCAGAATATACAACATTACAGGGGAAGAGGAGGCATCCTCATCACCAATTGTCACCTAAAACATTCCTCTCAGTTCCAGGTGAGCCTGTGATTCCTTTCAATCAATGAGGCCAGAAAATTTATCTGCTCATTGAAGGTCTTGGTGCAGAAGGCCAGGAAATTACTTTAACAAATTACCGTTGGCAGATGATACATACAATACTGCTCTTACAGCACTGAAAGGTTTTTTCATATAGTGGTTGAACACTATAATTTTCTCTAGCATGAGCAGAGACATGTAGTATAATGTTGTACCGTGTTAGCCATAGAGCAGAGACATGAACATCGACAGAACCATATATTACTAGCCTGAGAGAAATGCTAGTTACCTGAGAAATTAGAAAGATGGCAGATAAAATGATCAGAGACAAACTTTTAGAAAAAACTACTACTTCACACATCAGAGAACAACTACCACTAGAAATCAGCCTGATAACACAGGCGGCCATTACTAATGCTAGCCTGACTGAGTCATCAATAACAAAGTAAAGGGGCAACATCTACTGTGCGGACTGTACACCCATTACAGGCTTAGCCAAAGTTCAGCAAAAAGAGGGACAACAGAAATTATGATGTGGAGCCAAACATATAGCGAACTTCCAGGGAGGGATGTCCTGCAAAAGACCCTGACCGCAACAACTGCAAAAAGACAAGACATTTTGCTAAAAGGTTTCATAGGTGTCAGTATTATGTACGCAATACATGATGTGCCAGAGATCAGGAACTCAAGTTTGGAAAAATGAACATCTAAACGAATGGATCTAATAATGGATACAAGGTACAAGGGAATCTGTCAACAGAAAACTCGATATCAAACCAGCCATACTGCATTGTAGGGGACATAATACTGAACACCATCAAAATTTTAGGTAGTCCAGCAGATGTACTAGTACCATGAAAAAGCTGCAGAAATATGCAAAAGACTTAGAGCCTCCAAGTATCCATCTCCAGTCTCCTTTACACTAGTCTGACAGCCTATTCCTCTCATACAGCTATGATACGGCTTGTTCAATTCCTACAGATGTACCTGGCTTTTCCTGGCTTGAGCCCTTGGGGGTTCTGGCATAACTCCACTGCACTTGACCCTCATTTGTATATTTCTAAAAAAAAAATGATTTTCAAAGAAATGGTGCATCTCTTTGGACTGTGTAAAGGTATGATGGTGCTCAGCATAATATGTATTAAACAGTGCACTGTGACTGGATTCCTGGGAACAGTCTCCCTTTAATAAACCTCATTAGCATCTCTAATCTATATAGGCTTCTGCTGTGGCCTAGCATGCGGGATCAAAGGATGTTTTTAATGGCACCATACAGTTAAAGTGGACAATTCACCACGAATTCTTAGCACTCTTTAATAGGTGCCGCTCCACTGATTCTGGCACATTTGGAATTTTTTCTCTAGCCCCCACAGTTCCTGAGCAATCAGTGCAGTTAGTTTCAGCATCCAATATACTAATTATGCTCTCTACAGTCAGATAGGCGGTCCTGTACAGGAGCATACAGCCCCAACCTGACAGTAGATAGTATAATTAGCATATAAAGGGCTGAAACTACCTGCACGGATTGCTCAAAAACAGTGGTGCTAGAGAAAAAATGCCAACAGTACTAAAATCAGTGAAGTGGAACACATTGAAGGATGTGAAGAGTTGGAGTGGGGGAAGGTGGTGGCAGGTCATCTTTAAAAATAAGAAGAAAAAAAAAAAACTTTGGGGGCTTGTCAAGTTTCATGACTGTGGTCAAAAGCTGTTTTTTTTTTGTTTTTTGTTTTTTTACTTTAGTGACCCTTTTGGCCATTTCCATGTAGGAAAAACAAAAAGCATTTTTTCTTGTTTGTTTACATTCTAGCACTCTGTAACCCCAATTTTATGGCTTCCATTTACCAAGACACGGTCGAAGGCGGACGGTGTTCCTCCTCTCTGCACATGTCCAAGAACAGTAACCCTGGTATCAAAACCCAAGCGTTGAACAACCAGCTGTTACAAAATGAAGGAGAAGGGATAATGTTATTAAAACAATATTTGTTATCCAACGTGATTTACTGTCTAGCTAAATATATGGCAAAATATACCCCTTTTTACTTTAAAATTTGGAGTGTGCAAATATAATTTTACTGCTAAGCAAATGAAAACATTTAAAATGTAACTAAACTTCTGAACAAATTCTGATTTCGTGCTAGAATTTGTGACATTACTAAATGTTGTAATATACATTATTAATGGATTCTGGCCCCTGATGCTGAGGCTGGAGGGGGAGGAATCACTTCAGTGATCTGTCGGGCATTTTTAAGCCTAGAACAGTAGTGTCATATAAAAGGAGGATATTCTCATCCTTCATATGACATGAAGATTGTAGTTTTACCTTTATCATTTCCAGAGATATTACCAGAACTACTGTCCTAGGTTTTAAAATGCTCGGGATATAACTGAAGTGACTCTACAGCCTCAGCTTCCCTGTATTATACAAGAGCATGACTCTTTGTATTTCTAATGTGAAGCAGTATACAGATTTCAACAAGCAATAGAGAAATGTGGGAATAAATACAGAAGAGAAAGTGGATTTCAGTGCAAGATGTAACATAAATGAGCCAAAATCTGTTAATAAAGTATATTACAAGAGTTATTATTGTCATTGTCAAACACCGCAACAAAATCAAAAGTTGTTCAAAAGTGTAGGTATGATTAAAAGGTCTACCAAATCCCTTCGAAACCACTTATAAGCTGTTGAATATCCTGTTATTGGCATAGTGAACATATTTTGGTTTTGTCTCAAAGTGCAATCTTGGTCCCAAGAAATCCAACTTTTAATCCATATCTAAACAAGCTTTTTGGTGTAACCGGGAAGTGGCCAAGTGCCATTCCTTTTCACGTTTGGTTGTTGCACATGGGAATGGGCATTTATGTTAGGGGACAGTGCTGGGTGGAGGTAACAAGCAAAAACACATGGCCAGGTTTCTCTAGCCACAATCTAGGTGCACCACACAGCTCATTTGCATACAGATTAACCACTTCTGGACTGGACCAATTTTCCTGGTTCAGGACCAGACTTTTTTTTTCTGCACATGCGGTTTTCAGGGCCATAACATTTTTTTATCATTCAGGTTATTCACATAATTTGTGTGTCTTTTTTTCAGTCACACATAGGGCTTTATTTTTAGGTTATATATTTTTTTTTTTTGAACAAAAAAAAAAAAAAAAAGTCTGTTTTTCACCTATATTAGCACTATTAGCGCAATGTAGTACCATAAAACTTTTTAAAATAAATTTTCTGTTACGGTAATTGTTATGTACTGTTATATCACCAGAGATGGGGCTAGAACCCGTCCCTGGTGACATTTTAAACATTGTGCCCCTCAAAAGGTTATAATAGACCTTTGGGAGGCATTTTAGGAGTTTTTTAATTTTTTTTTTTTTTTAATTCTGGCTGATTTACTCTCTAACTAGAGCTGGTATATTTAGCCCCAGTTACAGGAGGATTGCAGCTTTTTAACATGAACTGCAGAGCTGAACTGGATCACGTGACCGCCGGGTCAGATAGGAGCAGCATCATGGCGGCTCCCATAGTGCTGTGTGCACAGTGATTGGAAAGACAGGGACTGTAATAAACAGTCACTGCCTTCTCTATAGAATCTCCAGTTGTAGTAACAGCCAGTGCTGCAGTTCTGCCTCTGTGCGATTTTGTGTACCTGCTACTACGTAGTATGGGTAAATCTTTGCATAAGCAAGAATGTACCGCCCGGACGTATACAGTGAACAGGCGGTCTGGAACTGGTCAAAAGTGGATTTCAGCAGTCTGATTGTACTTTGACACAAGAAAGAGATTATGATGGCCATAAACTCCCTTTTTCAAAGATAAATGAGGTCGTGATTAGACTCATGGTAATGTGAAATTAAAGAAGATGTAGGTTAAACTGAGCATGAGAATTTACATTACATTTTTGGTAATAGTCTTTACATAAGCTTGTCTTACCTACGTATATATATATTTTATATAGTGATATTAAATGATATATGTTATGTCTAAATGTTGAGTTTCAGATAAGAAAGTTTTATGATGGCTAAAGAGATTTAAACCTCCAAAGAAAACATTCACCTTACAATTTTCAGCATGTAAATTTAGACACAGATCTTCTGTGACATTCCAAAGTGATAAACATCTGAAAACATGATTATAAAGATGAGAGAGAGTAAAAATGTACTATTTCATTTTAAATGGGTGGCGTTAAAGGGTGTCTATCAGAACCAAAAACATTATTAAACCAGCTGCAGTACCTTACAGTGTTTTAAGAATGGCTGCTTCATTTTGATGAAACGCTGTTTTTACTCCTTTGCAAAAGAGCTAAGAATGCAACAGGGGAGCGTTGCACCACAATCTTCCTCTTGCTCAGAAGGAGATATGGAAAGTTCCGATTCTTACAGTACTTCTGGGAGTGGTATTACACAAGAGAAAGATCATGCTGTGATTTTCAGCCACCCCAGAACGGCCCCCCCACCCATGCACTCCTAGTTGATTTGCATAGCATAATAAAGCACCCATTACAAACAAATTATAACACTGTCCTCATGGCTCTGAGCACTGTAAGGTACTGAAGCTGGTTTTATAAGGATTTTGGTGCTGACTGACTCCCTTTAAAGAAGTCACCTCCTTCAGTTTTTTTTTTTTTTTTACTTTAATACTTTTAGGCTAAGGAGGAAAAGCAGCTTTTTTTGTTGCAGATTTTGCTGCAGTTTTCTGAGCCAAAGTCAAGAGCGGTTACAAAAGGAATGGGAAATATACAGGAAGCTCTTATACAACTCATCTGTTTAATCTACTCCTGATTTTGGCTCAAAAAAAAAAAAAAAAAAAAAAAAAAGGTAGCAAAATCTGCAACAAAAAAGGATCCGTTTCCACAACGTGGTTCCTTGGCCTTAATTTGTTTTTACAGCTTTTTTCCCAAATATAGCAGTATGTAGCCTTTTTTTTCCCTTTAACAAAAGGGAGCACACAGGATTAATACACGTTGCACATCTACAGGTCTACCCTTTAAAGCTATAAAAGTGAATGTGACTGAGAACGTACCTCTTTCACATAATTAGAAGTTATCGGCTCTCCTTTGTGATCAATAGCTCCTTCAGCGATAATAATGATGTTCAGTCTTGACCCTCGGCTTCGAAACTGTACAAAGGAAAAAAAAATGAACACCTCAGATATTGAGGGCTGGAAAACAACCCTGTCCCTTGTGTTTTAACTAGGTGGGCAAGAATTTGTGGAAACCAGAATCCCACATTCATACATGCTTGAACATCTTATAATGAAACCGATTCAACCAGCCTGAGAAGGTAATATAATAAATTCTAGAACAGTGATGTTGGTTTTTGAATCTTTTCAAGTCACTTTTGGTCAGTTCAAATGATGCTGAGGATGACTGTAGAGCAAAAGCTCTCTGCATACCAGTCAAGTTCTTTCACAATAACACCACCAAATTCATTTGCAAGTCAACTGGCCATAGATGGAAAAGCAAATCTGAATACTCCGCCATGGACAATGATTTAGCAGTTTTACAGAAAAAATAAAGGAGACAAAACAAAACAAGCCCTGTTAACCCCTTGAGCTGCCCTAGCCCTCCCTTCCCCCAGAGCATGCAGGAGTTCAGCATTGCACTATAATCCAAGTAATTACTTGAGCATTTGTGCATTCGAGCACACGACAGGAGGAGCAGTCCAACCACACCCGCGCATAGCTTTAAAAACCCATTCAAGTGCATGGGTTTTTAAGGAAAGCGTCGCAGTCCTTTCCCTATCCCGTCCCTATCCAGTTTTCCGACATTTAGGTTGGATTTGCGGCGGAGGGAGTGCCTCTGCAAGTGCGAACCCACCCTAAGTTGCTTCCAAAACCATGAAAGACAGACTCAGATCATTATTAATCTTCTTCTACCGCACCTTACAGTTGTCTTCTGCTGTGTGCGTCTGGGCTATAGACATCTATAAAAATTAGACCAAGGCTGAGGAGGCCACACGTTGTGGAAAAGCAGAGTTTTTGTCTGTTGCAGAAAAGCAGCAGAAAAAAACCCACTTTGTTTTACAGTATCGGCAAAGAGAATGCGAAGTGTAATTTCATCCACACATTGCAAAGAAAAAAAAAAAATATTATGAATAAATGCGGAAATACTGTGCTTTCAAAAATAAAGCATGATAAATCTATCTGTGGAAACGCTTGGTTTTTCCGCATAGACTTACATAGGGTGGAGAAGGCAAAAATGACAACCACAGCAGAAAAGCAGTGAAAAACTCAAGCTACATGTGGTCACTTTCGTTACATGTGGTCAAAAACTGCCAAAAGTTGTAGAAAACACTAGTCTTAATGAAATTCCCCCTGTAACTAGAACAAAAATTTTATCAAACATAATTTGTGATTCTATATCCTTGGTGTCATTAACTGATACAACATGTAGAACGAACGAACAAAAAAAAAAAAAAAAAATTCTGAACGTTTTGGCCGGGGCCCTATGTAACGCTAGATGTTTTTGTATAGGCATAATGAAAGCAGAAAGTCCGTAGAGGAAAAACTCTGCGGACTTTCAGTGAAAAGCGTGTGGGAAAAACCACAATGCATTTCCGCCTTGGTTTTTCCCACAGCACATTTTGGCTGCAGCCTGCTACGTGGGGCCTTGGCCTTACAGAGTCTTTAAGGAAGGAAACGGGAAAAAAAAGCTGCTGTAAGGAGATGGAGATGCCACTTGTAAGCTGGATTACTAAATTCACATGTAATACTGATTAAAAAAAAAAAAAAATATAGCAATAGGTATGCTTTATATTAGTGTATGAATATATAAATATATATGGATTTGTGGAAAATAAAAATAAAATTTTAACCCAATTAACAAATATTATGGATCTGCACAGAATTTGGGGTTTTTAATTACATAACTTGGAGCTGGAGCTATACTTTACGTCAGTCCCTAATAAATTCCACTCAGCATATTTAAAATGTGAGGCTTTGAACCTTTCCAGAAACAGTTGTCACTCCTTGTCTACAGACATTCTGAAAGAAAAACAAGTGGACTCTTTCTATTCATTTAAATTATTTCTTGTAAAGATGCTAAAAGCAGACGTGCAATGTCAGTGTTCATCATGTGCTGCCCACAGTTGATCCATGTTTCACATCTGGAGAAAACAAATCTTTCTTTTTATTCATGGAACCATGGTCAAAAAAAAAAAAAAAAAAAACACACTAGAAATTTAATAGATCCAAAGAGCGTCAATGATAAATGCTGATCGCAAACGTGAATAAGGCCTTAAAGGGATATTCCCATGAACATAATCCTATTTATATTTGTAGATAAGTAAAAGTTAAGCATTTTTGCAAACATAAGTTAAAAATGCTGCAGAGTTTTAAAGATTTTCTCTAACTTTCTTAGTGGTGAGAATCTTGTCTTGATGGATACGACCACAAATGCAGAAACTTTATATGGTCTGGGACTTGTCAGGAACGCAGCCATGATTTTCTTATTGTAGCCAGGTTATCAGGCAGGGACACTACATGTATCAGAAGATATCCCGGCCACAATAAGGAAATCATGGCTGATTTTAGAAAGTTCAAAAAAAAACAAAAAAAAAAACTGACACACTATTTCTCTATTTTGACAGACATAAAAATAGCCATACGAATAAACCCATAAACATTCATGGGTTTTAAAACGACTGTGTGATGGCCGTTGTTATTCACCATGGTGTGAATAATGGATTGACACATCCGATCCTCATGGACATAACAGCTGTAGAAAATGGCACGGTTGTGTGAATCCAGCCTAACAGCCAAATTTTTCCCCATATTTCCTAATTATTATTTTGTAAACTTGAATGTGTTATAGCCCATAAGACATAGTAGTTACCTACACTGATTTTTTCCTCCAGATCTAAATAATTTAGAGCCAAGACATTTTAAAAAAGCAAAAAACGGAATGTCTAGTATATGAATGACTGCAGTAGCAGGTAAGTGGATGGCAAATAAATGATTGCTTGTGGTTTTAAACAAAACAC
Source organism: Leptodactylus fallax (assembly GCA_947044405.1). Taxonomy (NCBI): domain Eukaryota; kingdom Metazoa; phylum Chordata; class Amphibia; order Anura; family Leptodactylidae; genus Leptodactylus; species Leptodactylus fallax. The sequence goes on along the minus strand of CAMRHE010000241.1, from coordinate 2,269,696 downwards.
AATTTATCATCCTGAGTAATGTATCGGTGCTTGGGTTTGGAATATAGTGGACCTGGTTGACAAATATAGCATATAAAGTTCTTGATGCAAAAAGCTAACAATGACAAAGAGGAAGGAGGAGTAAAGTAAAGTTCTACCTGTGTCACAAACCGCATCAAATAGACAGTGGGAGCTTAATAATTTGATCAATATTGTGTAGATATAAAGGGAATTGCATTTTTTAGATAAGAAATTCCCCGTAAAAGGGAAATAACATCAGTAAAAAAGACTTTGAATGAAGCAGAGGTGGAGCTCCAATCAGTGTATGGGTCTACTGTATACACAACAAAGCACTGTGGGTGCTAAGGGCAAATGGTACAATTACATTGCTCCATGTATTTTCCAAAGAGGCCTCTGAAATTAGAGTTGGCATAGTACTTGTGGCCACACGTGACTGCTCACTTTTGCCTTGCACTACTTTCCCAACAGATGTAGGATCAACAGAACCAAATGCTCAAAGCTTCAAACTAAGAAATTTTCTGATCTTACAAGGTGATAACATCATGCTAGGATATGCCATCAGTTTATGATTCTGAGAATAAAAGGGGACACAGCAATGCTTTAGAGCTGCAATCCGTTTATTGTTTTTCCCTCCACTGCAGCATCCCAGTCATCCGCTTGTAACAAACATCAAATAAATGGGCCCAGCTGCAGTTCTCTGCCCATCCACATGGCGAGAAAAACTTATAAGAGGACACAGCAATAAACCACAACTGGGTCCACTTCATTCTCAGGATTGGTGGGTGTTACCCACAATCTTAGGAATGTGCCATCACATCATAATCTAAGAAAACCCCTTTAAGATAACAAACCAGAACTATGAAGAAAAATGCAACTAGATTAAAACTGGTACTGGATTTAAAAGGGGTTTCCAGGATTTTGTTTTATGGCCCATCTGCAGGTGGGAGCTGAGCTGCCGTAACCACACCCGGCCACTATACAGGGCATGGAAGTATCTGCTTCTTGCTCTGTGCACTGTATAGTACAAGGACTTGATGCTTCTCTGTGCAGGGGCTGGCTGTCAGACCAACACAGATCAGATATTTATAGCCTATCCTAAGGATAGGCCATTAAAAAAAAAAACCCCGGTCAATCCTGTTATAGAAATTAAATGTCTGTCACTTTAACTTCTCATTAGCTTGCTATTCTTAACAATTATAGAAATGCATCTAGTAGAAGAAGCTTACAGCTTCTAATGATAAGGATATACACTGAGAGCAAGGCCAGACACCCAGTCTAGGGCAGCATGTCCTAGTGGACTTGTTTGTTTATAAACTTTCAGTGAGCTGTTCTTCGAAGAGTCTGGAGATTAACACTGCTTACGCAAACAGCCCCCAGCATGTAGCTGCGCAGTTTCTCCCCTCAGATGTGCAATGGTCCCAGCCATGCTTTGCATTACGCAGCTCATAGTACTAATATACTTTGATTATTGAGATGAGTAAGAAGGTGTGTCAAGACCCTCCTCCCGCCAATGGTCAATCATGTTAACCAGTTTTCACGCATGCTCTGTTATAATTCATAATTATTTACTGTTCTCTATAAAAGCTTATGCTATGTTTTTAATAAACACAACTTGCTTAACACCGACTGAGTGTGTCTGGCTGGTTCTTTCTCTGTGAGCTCTCAATATATATATCAATATGGATTATAAATAATTTGGCACCACTTGACAATCAGGATTTTGAACCCAGTTTGGGTTTCGATAACAATCCCTTTAAGGGTCATATTGTGGTTAGAATGGTCCAGAAAAATAGAAATGGATATGGGGCTTTATGCTTGCATATTCTATTCTATTTCGACCTACCTTGAAAGTTGATATCTGTGAAGAAAATGAAAATGTAGAGTCCCTATGGGTGGAAATACATGGAGGGAAAAAAAAAAATCAATAAAAACAGGGGTTCATAGAATGTCTCCAAGTATAATAAAGTTTACAGAGAAACTTCTGATGTAAAAAGGAAATCTAGCAAAAACAAAAGGGATTAACTACTGCATATATACTTGTGGGATGCTGAAACATACAGCTCCTGTAAAAGTAGAATATCTTTTTGTCCATAATGAAAAATATTTACTTTTTATAATTTGCGTAGACTCAACTATAGGATGGTGAACAACTACACTACCAAAAGGGTTTCCAGAACTTCACACTGATGCTCTAACCTTAGAGTTGTTGGGAGTCTGACCCACATGATCAGGAAAAGGTGCAGCAATACCATATTTCACCAATATAGTATAGGATTTTGAACAGTTTGTGTAGTCGAAAGTCCTACCCTAAGAAGTAATATGGATATTGAGAGCGTAATGACATACAAGGAGGGGTTATAATTAATTTAGAAATTAATGATTTTTAATTGATATTAACTCTGATAACAGAATGGGGCTGAACTGCAGTACTAGATAATGTGTCCAATACTGCCTATCCTAAAGTTAAGCTATCAATGTTAAGTCCTGGAATACATTTTAATGGTATCCAAACAGATTAAGATATCTATAATACTAGTACTATAAGCACTAACATCTAAAAAAAAAAAAAAAAAAAAAAATATGAGACTATACCACAAGAGTGTATAAATGAGAGGTGTCTACAAAAAGTTTAACTTGAGGAGGGCTACACTTTGTTAGCTAAGCAAAGTACCAAATCTTTGATGACAAATGTCATTTAGAAAACTTAAAAAAAAAAAAAAAAAAAAGTAGAAACTATGTATTGCTGTTGATACATACCTTATGAACACAAGAGTAGGAAATAAGAAAAATTAAAAATGTAAAAAAAAGCAAGAAACAATTCTTTTCTAGAAATAACTGATGAAGGGGCACACCTTTCCTTAAATCAATAGTGCAAGCAAATAAACTTTGCTATATTATTTAGAAGAAAAATGCCTCTTTTTCCATTTATCAGGCTCCTTTCATCCTCTTTCCTCAGACTACTTTCACATTTGCTTTGGAGTCTCTGTTTGGAGACTACGTCGCAGTGTGTATCAAAAATCACTGGATGATCAGTTTCAGCTTAAAAGAACGGACACCGGACGGATCCCCTTTTAGCTAAAGGGGTCCATCGGGCTCTGCATGTGACAGTTGCTTTAGCAATCCGCATATCCATTGTTCTGGTCCTTCGACAGACCAGTGCAACGGATAGGCCAACACTAGTGTGAACCTGGCGTCAACTTTTGACTCACCAAATTCATAGAGAGTTTTTCCACTCAAGAAGTCCACCCAGGTGTACATCACAATCATGAAATAAAGGAAAAGAGACATAATACAGGCTGATATCTACTGTTATTTTAAAAAGAGCCAGTCTATTTTGTTTTCTTTTAATCGCCCCCCCCTTTTTTTCTATATTGATGGTTCAGAGTGGTAATTTAAGGGTTACACTAGTTGTGTAATTCCGTAGCGCTCGTATCATAACGGGATGACGTGACACTACGTATGACGTCATCAATGTGCGCCGTTTTTCGGCGCCATATTCAAACAAACATTATCTTTGTGAATTTGAGTACACCTGTTGATAAGTAGAGTATATCGCTATATAAGTTGCCCTGATTCACCTTGCTTTTACTATCATTGTCACTACATGGAGTCATAGCATTTAGCAGTCTTTTCCTCCATTGTGGGGTTTTTGTTTTGATCTACCACTGTAGGCAGCATTTATTTATTTATTTATTTACTTATTTCCTATATATATCTGACCAAGATTTTTGGTTCTTATGAGTAGTCTAGTAAGTCCCCTGATGATTGGTGCGTTACTGTACCAGGAAACGCGTAGGGCCTAGGGATTTATAGGGTCATTTTAAGGACAGCTTGGTACTGCCCTTGTTAGGGCAGGAGTCATTTTGGGTGTTAGTGGAAATTTCAGGGGCATGAATAGGGACTTAGTTCATCCTCCTGTGTTGCACCATCACCTACTGGGATACTCCTGCCTTCAGTTACTGGTAAGATCGTTTCAATTTCATTTTCTAAGTGTGTAGCCGCCATGATGTTTCTTGTAATACGGTGGTAAGTTTATACACATTTGCTATAACATTAGACTCCATTGAGTGGCTATATGTAATTCGGATGTATGTTCTGCATTTCTGATACGGTTTTAATGTTTAGTTATTAATGGTTAAGTTTTATTAATATTTGCATCAGTGCTTTTTTTGGTTTAATTTCTGTTGCAATTGGTGGATTATTTTTGTCAGTTGTCATATTCCACAGTCTTTGGCTCCCTTTTTGCTTTTGTGTTGTAATTCCGTAGTGACCCTATAGTATGAGTTAGTGACCCTACAGTATGAAATTACACAACTAATATGTGTAATCCTTACAACCACCACACTAAACCACCAATGTAGAAAAGTGTGGGACAATAAAAAAAAGCTACCCTTTGCTCCCCATGTGTATCAAATGACCCTATTTCTGGGTGTACTAGTTGTCCTTCCTTGGACCACTTTTGGTAGATACTACCACCTGCATACTGGCAGCACACCAGTCATCTAACAGACACAATGCAAAGTAAATGAACAAAAGAGAAATGTAAATCACAAATACTTGGTGTGACCACTCAGCCATGTGAAGTCACTGCAGGTGATAACTTATCCTTCATAAAGGAAATGTACAATGAGAAATTTGACAGATCCAAGGTTCACGGACTAAGTCTAAATGGCAAATTCCTACTGTAATATTAAAGCGAACAGAAAATGCCTTACACTGCAGGGAGTGACAGTATGTAGAAGAATATAAATAGAGAAGAACAGTCAATAACCCTGACAACCCAGCTGGAAATTCCATATAATTTTAGGATCCAATTATTTAAATGTGCGTCTTAAAAATGATTTGTCAGCTCCCGTGATCAATGTCTGTTATAGTAAATATCTGTATTGCCTACAATATAGTAATTATGGTGCACCTGGTCTTAGAACTCTGCGCTGTATAATTCCTATCACAAATGTATAATAAGAGGGAATGTTCAAATAAGTCAGATTTAGGCTGAGGCCCCACGTTGCGGAAACGCAGCGTTTTTTTTTTGTTGCAGATTTTGCTGCATTTTTTTTTTTTTTTTTAGCCAAAATCAGGAGTGGATTTAACAGAAAGGAAAAATCTAAGAGCTTTCTTTATATTTTCCATTTTTTTTTTTCAAGCCATTTCTGACTTAGGCTTAAAAAAACGCAGCAAACTGCCACAAAAAAATTCTGCGTTTTTGCAACGTGCAGATTTTGTATCCATGTTCACGATAAATCTGCCTCTAATGCATTTGAATTGGATTTTCACAACTCCATTTGCATGCAACAGAAAAAAGTAGCATGTCACTTATTTCAGGTGACAAATTCAGAAATACACAGTGGGGGCATTCATCAAACCTATTTTCTTATAATTTTGACAACAGACACATAGACAGCATTAAACAAAAAAAAAAAAGCAAAGAACAATATATCATGACAACATTGGAATCACAATTTTCTTGAAATTCATCTACATCTTGCGCCATTTTAGTAAATAGGGGTATGTTGCACGCTACCATTGTTATAGTCTGTTGCTGCCACCCGTCACAGGAGAACAGCAATAAACATTAACAGTAGTAGAGTAGTAGTAGAGTCACCTCCATCTGCATCCATTTTCATTGACTAGAATGTAAAAAGAAGGAAGCTTTGAGTAAGGACTCAGTTGTTTAATCCAAAACATATCAGAGGGTTTTATTTTTATTCCATGATGTGCATACATGGTTGCTTTTAAATGGATCTTCAATAAAGACTTGGATTTTTACAAGTGTCGTCTGACTTTTGGAATTCCACTGCAACATTTAAGATTATAAATGTAAAAAACATGATGGACACTTTCTTCTGTCATGTTGGTTTACATTTGTAATGGAAGAAAAAGTCGGGCATGTAGGACTTTCTTCCATCAGAAAAGTAAAAAAATGTAGAACACCCTTCGGCGCATTGAAATGAATCTCATTTGCAGTGCATACTGCTAAAGAGGAGCAAAAAAAAAAAAAGACAAAAATTCCCATTGAGTTTTTGTTTCTTTTTGGTGCACAAGTTGCTGTGTGTTTCTGAAGCAGCCAGGAGCGTATTCTGGCTTTGGGTCAAAATAACATAGCAAAATCTGCACCAAAAAAAGGTAACAAAAGCTTACCGTGGAAATTTACTAACCCATATACACCAATTTTGTGGCACAGATGGGTGTAAAGTGGTGCATCTTTGGAGCACAGCCCTTTTCTGTGCCAAAGATGTGACACATTGTAAAAAGGGGAGAATGGGGTGTAGAACCAACAAACAGCACCTTGCTCCGACAAAATTACTATACCTCACACCAGAAAACTGCCATGAGTTACACCAGAGACCTATGCCAGTTTCTGTCACTTCTCGCTCCTGTGAACCACCTTTCTGTTATAGTTTTGCGGTTTTTAGTTTCCACTCTTGGTTTTAAATAAAAAAAAAAAATAAAAAATTCAAAGCACATTCTAAATCAAAGTTCAGACAGCAGAAAACAAAAAGGAAAAGCACTTCCTTGTTCTGCTGAATTTGTATACAAGAGGCAGAATCGTGGCAGAATCCCCCGTGTAAATAGGTACTAAATCAGCAATGTGTGACATCAGTGGCACCCCTCCAAGGCATTACATAACCACCAATTTTTAAGCAACTAGGTGATGTATTATATTTCTACATGATTTATTAGCTTTGGTGACTTCCTGACAACCAAGAGAAGTCCATCTTTGATATTTACTTTGGGTGCTGTCTATCAAATGCCTAGTATGACTTTTGGAAAGAGGAATGCTTAAAGTAGCTTTCATTGCTTTTGAGAATTGTCTGCTGGAAAGCTTGAAGACCGTTGTGATTCTGCTCAGGATCACCTAGTTGATAGACGGTATTCTGCAGCATGACCGAATATCGCCAGTAGGTATTGGAACAAATCCTAGACATAGGATTTACACCAGAATCAAGGACATGGCAGGTGGATAGACTGTAAATTCAGTAAACAGAAGTCTCCTAGTAAACCTTGAATATGTAATATCTGGCTATTATATGGGTAAATAAATTGCAACCCTAGATATACGGACAATAGCTTAAGAAGCTGACATACTAAAATGGACTTGTTTAGCTCCTGAATAGCTAAATGTTGACATGGTTGATTTTTCGAGATGATTTAAAAGAAACTCCATGGCAAAAACCTGAGGCTGACTGTATCGGAATCAGTCGTGAACATACACTAATATTACAATAGTATTACATAAATCAGCAAAGCACATGTTATGCTAGTGGAATAGCTACTCTTTGATTTCAATGTATTGTTGTCCTGTAGACTCTACAAAACCGCCCAGTGTTATGTTAATTGGTGGACTATAGAAAAGTCCCAGAGAACCCTTCAAATGTCTGCAAACCTAATGTGCTAACAGTTTAGAGCAATAGTTTATGGGGAGGCCTAAACCCTATGACCAGATGTTTCTTGGTATTCTATAGCAAAATATGAAAACATATGCGTTTTTAGTTTGTGGCGTTTTATTGTCACTCATTTTGGGATCAAATGCAACAAGCAACCCTGCGTAAAGACCTAAGAGATGTGTATCTGTTTTCTATAGGAAAAAAAAACCCAAAAAACTAAACTTTCAGAATGGTAAAAACATTCAATAGGTCTCACCGATCAATAAGATCTAACAGATAAACTGGCCATGTGCATAGCAACCAAAGCTGATCTCTGATAAAAGAGGCCCAATAGGGAAATTGCATTAGAAATGGTGCAAAGAAAAAAAAAAAAAAACGGGGTAGTTGCCCATTACAACAAACTAGGTTTCCAAAAATACCAAAACCCAAAAATACTCCAGATGTTTAAAACACCACAAAAAGGGTCTCTCATGGTAATTACTTTGTATTTGCAAAATACTTGCCTCTCCAAGCCTTGCACACATGGTATCTTCCCAGCCCTCTTCAGGAGGACATTCTGGAATAAAAAGCCAGTCAGCTCCAGATGCCAAAGCGGACACTAGTGCTAAATACCTATTGGAAAGAAAAACAATGCCATGTTGTCAAGAAAAAAATAAAGAATAGGATATGAAGAAAAATAAGTTCAAAACGTTTAATAGGTTGTGTGTGTTTGTTAGTTATATGTGTAGTCAAGTCAAAACAGCACTGTATTACCCATACAAGTGGAAAAAGAAATATGGAAATACAGTGTCTAAATTGAATTTTAAAATGTGAAATAAGCATATACTAGTAATGTTCTTAGATGTAAAGATACAATATCATTGATTCTCTCTTACTATAATTATCCAAACTTCTAGAGGTGTCACAGTTACTGCCGTAATAACTTTTTTTTTATTCACCAACAATGCATGGTCTAATAAGTCCATGTACCAGTCCCCTCCCCAGTGAGACACATTACCCCTTTTTATTCACCAACAGAATCTCATATCTTCAATAGCTGTGTAGCTATTCCTCTTTAATACTATATAGTAACTTACCTAAAAGTAAGAAAAACATGCCACTACTTGACAAATTCAGTCCATATAAAAAGTCCGATGTGAATTATATTTCCTAGCATATCCTTAAAATCCTATGCAATATCAGATTTAAAGGTGTTTTCTGGGATATTAAAATATTCATGACCTATCCCATAAACATTAGAATGGTTAGGGTATGTTCACACGGCGGAAAATGAAGAGGAATTCCTCTTCATTTTCCGCCGCCATTTTCCCGCGGTCTAGCTGCAACGGGATGCCAATGCAGTGCACCAGCATTCCGTTGCGGCATCCTGCTCTTCATTAGGCCCGGATGAATGGGCCTAATCAGGAGGGAGTCTTGAGCCGCCCCCAAATCCGCGGCAAATTAATCCGTGTGAGGCCTTAGAGGCCTGTGCGCCGTAAACGCAGCATGCTGTACATATAGTCGAGACTGTGCTGGGTACTGCAGCTTCATTTTAATACCCAGCCCAGATGCCATTATATATATGCCATGCTCAATGTACAGATCACTCTAAACAATAAAGGACAGAGAGCTCCTATCCTAAGGAAAGGTCATCAATCTAATTCTGAAATGATGACATATCTGCAGCACTTTATTCATGTGTCATAGTGCCCAGCATCATGAATAAGGCCAGCAAGTGACGGCAGTAGTCATGTGAATAATGTATGTTGTGGCCCGCCTCTCTATCCCCCAGAACCAGTCTGATTTTTTTTACAATAAAAGATACCATATTAAATAAACACAGAGACGATGCAGATAAATGAGAGGCACAAAAATTATATCATTACCCACAGTGTCTTCCCATGACTTCCAGGACAAATGTTCTCTGGTGGCTACAATGATAAAAACACAATTGTTTTCTATTAAATGGTGAATTTATCATAAAAAGAATTATTCAAAGGCGTAGTTATGATAGAAAAGTATAAAGCAGCAGCTGCATCACAATTATAAATGAAAGACAATGTTTGTGCAGATCTATTTCTTCAGAATGACCAAGTAATGTTATTATAGAACAGATTTTATTGTACTCAACAAAGGACGTCTCCGATAAAGGATTTTGCTCAGCAGTGAATGACAGGCCCTAAGGCTGGTCACTAAGCATGTAGAGAAAGCTGATATAGTAGGTTTCTACATGCATTCTAAATGGGTTCTATGGGCCAGAGAACTGTAATGAATATTTATGAGTAACACTTCTAATAAAGAAACACAGAAAAAGTTCAGGATCTGTGACAACTAAAAGCTTTTCTGCCCTCCAGCACCATCACCCATTAACTACTGACTGTGCCTTGCATTCTTTGGAATCTGTTACTATGAAAAGCAGGAGCTCTGGTGTTAAAATTTAACAGGCTTACAAAAGCAGTCTCAGGTAAGAACAAAGACAAGAAAGTGGGGAAAGAGACAAGACTACAGCAAGACTAGCAGTCCTGAATTAGGACAGGAGTTATGAGCTGCGTTAGATGCTAGGAAGGAAGCCACGTCAATGGAGACACCCCACATGACGATGTAGTATGGAAGATGTACACAGTGTTCCAAATTATTATGCAAATAATATTTTCTCATATTTTCCAAAATTACCTATATGAATTGCAGTCATTGTAATTTTCCAGTCATCAACTATTCGAGTATAATTGAAAGGTTTTTGAACAAACTGCCTATGATAACAGTATATTTAAAAAAAAAAAAAAAAAAAAACACTCAAAATGCATGTTTTAAATTATTATGCACAGCAGAATTTGCAACCTTTTCATTTTTATTAAGAACAAAAAAATGGTCATTGTGAAATTATAAGCATTAGCAGGTTATTACAAACTGAAATCAAACAGTTTTCAAGCCAAAACTTTATTCGAGGTGATGTTACATTTGCACATAGGACCCATTGTTCGAAAGAAGCTTCTGAACTCTCTCGTCCATTGAATTTGTCAGTTTTTGGATGGTTTCTGCTTCAATTGTTTTGCATGAGGACAGAATACCCTCCCAGAGCTGTTGCTTAGATGTGAACTGCCTCCCGCCATGATAGACACTCCTTTTGATGATGCTCCAGAGGTTCTCAATGGGGTTGAGGTCAGGGGAGCATGGGGGCCACACCATAAGTTTGTCCCCTTTTATGCCCATAGCAGCCAGAGATGCAGATGTGTTATTTGCAGCATGAGACGGTGCATTATCATGCATGAAAATGATCTTTCTGCGGAATGCATGGTTCTTCTTCTTGAACCATGGCAGGAAGTGCTGTTTGAGAAACTCCACATACATTATGGAGTTCATCTTTACCCCTTCAGGGATCCTAAAGGGGCCGACAATCTCTCTCCCCATGATTCCAGCCCAAAACATTACTCCACCTCCTCCTTGTTGGTGCCGTAGCCGTGTTTGCATGGGGTGTCCATCAACAAGCCATCCTCCACTCCATCCATCACGCGTTGCACGGCACTCATCGGTGAACAAAACAGTTTTGAAGTCAGTCTTCATGTATTGTTTGGCCCACTGGAGCCGTTTCTGCTTGTGTGCAGTGGATAGAGGAGGTCGACAGGATGGCTTATGCACAGCTGCAAACCTCTGAAGGACCCTGCATCTTGTTGTTCAGGGGACGTTGGAGGCACCAGCAGCTTCAAAAACTTGTCTGCTGCTATGACAAGGCATTTTTGAAGCCGCTCTTTTAACCTGACGTAATTGCCTGTTGGAAAGAGTCCTCAATTTTCCCTTATCAGCACGCACATGTGTGTGCTGTGAATCAGCTACATACTTCTTGATTGTGCGTTGATCACGATGAAGTGTCTTGGCAATGTTGATTGTAGTCATGCCTTGACCTAAACACTCCACAATTTGTTGCTTCTCAGCAGCCGACACATCCTTTTTCTTTCCCATTTTGGCTGAAAATGTAGGCTGCTTAATAATGTGGGACAGCCTTCTTAAGTAGTCTTGCCTTTAATTGGACACACCTGCCAAACTAATTAGCACAGGTATCTGCAATTGCTTTCAGTGATATAAAGAGCCCTGACACACATCACCATCAATGAGTTTAACTGACAAACAAAAAAATTCTTACCTTATCACTCCTAAACACTTTTTGCATAATAATTTGGAACACAGTGTAGTATGGTTGTTAACACTATTGAACTTTCTGTGATTAAGAGCTTATTCACACGTCAGGCTTTCACAGTTGCATATTAGTCTTTTTTTTTAACGGACTGTACAGGACCTCATTGAAAATAATGGATCTATTGATACCACTGTGACCAATCTGCTAAATGACGCAACATGTCATAAACTGAGTAGTTTTCATGGATTCTCTCAATACAGTCAAGACTATGAGGGATCTGAGAAAACAGATTACTCTCCAAAGTACATTGGCCATGAAAAAAAACAAAAAAAAACAAACACCACATTTTCTCGGCAGAGTCCAAGGGCCTGTTGTAAGAAAACGCAACAGGGTCTTGATCTTTCAGCACTACATTACTGTAGTTGAGGGGATAGCGGATAGACCATACCTGTAGTGATATTCATACTAGCTAGATAAGCCTGAAGCAAAAGTTTTAATATGCTGCATCTAGTGAACATAAATATCCTCTGGGCAGTCCCTTCAAGTACAGCGCCCTGGGACCCTCTCTGAATGCTTCTAAATCACCACTCTCTGCTCGAGTGACAGCTCCAAAGTTCTTTATCAGTCACTTCAGCAGACATTAATAATAGTGCCAATTGGAGTATTTGACAAACTCCTTGGAGGCTCTCTTATAATGTCACTGTGTTATACAGTTGACAATCCACAAACTCCTAAGTGACTCATGACAAAGCTACACAACTGTCACGCAGAGCTCAGGCTTTATCTGCACCCTTGTTGAGGACAGCGAGGGAAATTTAGATTGACCTTATTCTGGTAAAGTGTGAAAACAAGCAGAGCTCCATGTGACTGGCCAAAGGCTGATTTTTTAAATTTTTTTTTTGGCTTTATAACTTTAAAAGGCTTTTCTGGGACTAGAATATTGATAACCTATCAATTTTGCTAGGGTATGACTCCAGACATTTCAACAGATGAGATGACTAAATGGGTTGTCCTAGAATTAAATTAGTAATTTATTCTGCTGGATTATGCAATAATAACTAGACCCCCGTCGCTGTGACAACACATAGGCATCCAGCAATCGTATTGTGGCGGTGCTCATGTGGAGGCAGAGACAGTTACAAAGCCCTAAGATTTTGCAGTCAATACTGCTTGTGGCATCTAAGGGGTTAAATGGCTGTAACTAGTGTTATCTTGCTCTCTGCTGTTGCAGCAGGGTGTCAGCTCCTGAGTTAATGCCATTGTGTGAACCCCTACCCAGCCCTGATGCAACAGTATATCATAGGACACAAAGGTGGTACAATTGAAGAATAATAAAATATATGCTTCTATGGAAAAGATCCCTCTACTATGTAGCTGAGTGGCAAACACAAATTATAATGCTATTCATTATGCTTGCCACCAAGCTAATCTATAGCCTACTTCTGAACTTTGGCTCAGTTTTAAAGCTGTAAAAGTCACATTCTTCACTTACACAATATAGCTTGACTGGGTTAGACGTTATCTGACTAGAGAGCTAACCTTTTCACTACTGGACTGTAATAGGCAAAATGAAGGTCATTGCAGATAAAAAAAAATAAAATAAAATAAAAAAAAAAAAAAAAGTTAAAAGGTTTACTTTAAGGGGTTAACTAGTTTCTAATATTCATGACCTATCCTTAATGAAGTCTATGATGGAGCACTGTAGTAGCAAAATCCACTGCTACAAATTGTACAGTGAGTCACCAGCATTGCTTGAGGCATGCAAACATTACCAGAAATCGGCTGTCGGACCCTCGCAGATCTAATATTAATGACCTATCCTAAGGATAGACCATCAATATTAGCAACTGGGTAACCCCTTTAAAAGAACTCTGTCTTTCAATAATACAATTATTATAGGCATCAGCTACTATTGCACTGTATAAATAACAGAGCATGTGAAGTTAGTGGCTGAGATCAGATACTGCACTATGGAGGAGGGATTCTGGTGACAGCGTGCTACTTAATGAGTATTGTCAGCTGCACTGTTGTCATTGAGTTTCTCGAAACACACATGTAGAACAGATTTCGGGTATTTAAATATGGTTATGTTTGGGGGAAATCCCCTTTAGGATAAGGTCCCATGTAGCAAAGCAAAAAAAAAAATAAAAATAAATAAAAACGCTGCGGAAAAATCCACATTGCAATTGCTTTAGCCTTAAGTTGCAGGTAATAAACACCTATAAAGAAGGGAAGGGGATAACAGCTCTTGAAGACAGACACAGGAGAGATAAGGAGTGACAACAGAGGTTTTCTCTGACAACAGAGCTGGATTATCAGGTGAATTATTATCTAACTCTTTTATAACTGAATAGACTCACTAGATGCTATAGAGGGTCTCATATCTATCTCTGACCTGTCTCCCTTGTCCTCCTTCTCCCCCTCTCCTCTCTATACGCTTCACTTTACACTGATCTGTGTGTACAGACATCTCTCTGTATAGACAGGATCAATGAATGTGCAACACTGATAAAAGCAGAGACAAGAGGAAGGAAATTATTAAAGAAAAGTGCCAGCTTAAGTATATTACAGTTTGTTAACTTCATTATACTATCAATTTCTGAATTAAAATAAACAGATATAAATTTAGGCACACTTTAACCCCTTAATGTACTAATTTTAATGTTAGAGGTTGTTATGAATGTAGTGATACCAATTTTGTGTCTTGTTGTTTCATTAAGAAGGGAAAAAAAAGTCTATTTTTACTTTTTTCTGTTTAAAACGACATAGATGCTGTGGTTATTTTACGATTATTGCCCAGCCCTAGTTGTGCCTCTATATGCTACAGAAGCAGAGATACAGGCAGGTAAAGACCCAGTTAAGAATGGGAACTGTGTCTGCAACTCCCATTCAAAAAAGTGTATTTAATTGTTAATAGCGCAGCTTCTGTAGTACATAGGGAGATTCTCAGATATAAAATGACACCAGTGGGTTTAGGGGTGAAAACCCCAGCGACACGTTTCCATTAAGGGTAGAAACACAATCGTTCTTTTATTGCTACACATCATAATAGTATTTACAAATTTGGTGGTCAGTTTGGAAACGTCAACAGACCACACCACCTAAAACAGCCTCCAACCTCATTCTCATACGGAGCATAGCCATCAGATAAGCAAGCGCTTTTAATCAGAGGTAAATGGTTATATAGTTGGCGTTCATGACAGACAGGTGGGGGAAGGTGGCTTCCATACAGAATGTGCAAGATAACATACAATAATAATACAAGATATACAATTAAAAACATGCACTTACCTCTGTGCAGTAGTAGTGATCGCGTCAATAACCTCCATAATCCTGTGAAGAGCTGAATCAGTTCCAATTGTCATGTCAGTACCACAGAAGTCATTGTCAATGGAGCCCACCAGTCCAACAATATTTAGATGAGAATACTTTGCAGCAACATCTTCAGTTATTTTCTCTGTTATAAAATAAGATCCTAGTTTATCATTTCTGTGACTCGAGCAACAACGTATGCGTTAGCAAAGTTTAGGAGTGAAAAACAATATACACACTTCAAATGCATAATGCAAGGATTTCACTGCAAATAGACAATACATTTTTTTTTAGAATTGATAAACTGGGTCACATTGTACAATTTAATACTCATATTTAACATAAAGTGTTCAAGAAATATTACTGCAGTAAAATCAGGTTAGTAAAGAAAGGTCTTGTGTATTACAATTATTTCCATACCCGCAATTTGTAAGGATTTCATACACTGAGACTCACAGAGGTATCCTACATGTATGAATGAACATATGGCAAATGTATCCTACAATAGTAGCCTCCAAGATCTACGACTGGACTATGAAGCAGATTTACTGCAATGTGTGAACACTACATGTACTTTGTTATTTAACATGTTTTAATTTTTTTTTATCCTTCATGGTGTAGCAGAATAGGACATGTTTTAACGCTTTTATGTTAATGAGGACCAAGGATCAGTGAGAAGAAAAAAAAACAAAAAACAGAAGCATTGACTTTACTGGGTCCATGTGAAATCTCAGATTCAGATTGCACAACAGCCATTAAAATCAGGACCATTATCAGAAGGATTATCCAGCTTTCACAAAAGTCCTATGACATCAGTGCTGCTAGAGCCTAGACAAGTAGGCTTACTTATTTTATCTATTATACTTCTTTATCACATAAACTTTGCTGGGTGTAGAGCTGTGTACACAGCTCTACTGGAGGCTTCATTTAAAAATTCCATCGCAAATAGCAAAGAACATAAAGCAGCATGACAGAAAAATAAAGCACCCAGTTACAGTAAATGTAGTCTATTAGACACTTTTGGTTTCCAAAGTGTGATGGCTACGGCACTACTGTAATTTTTGTTTTTCTGCTCCAAAAAGGCAAAAAAGTCTTGACAAGTTATACTTCTATAAACATGTATTTACCTTCTTTAACCAACTCTTCAAGCAGACCTCCCCACTCCTTCCGAAATATATTTGCCCCAGTTAAACTTCCATCACCACCAATGACACATAAATTTGTTATACCATGCTGGACAAGATTAAAGGCTGCAGACAAACGCCCTTCATGTGTGGTAAAAGCCTTACACCGTGCGCTACCAATGATAGTGCCACCCTACAACAAAAACAAAGAGGAGCACTAAACAGATGTTATACATCACAAGGTAAGCAAAACCTGATCATCTCATGTGAATTTTTAATTTTCAGTTAATAACTACTCAAAATTTTAAACCGAGAATAACGGAAGGTTCTAGAGAAGAAGGCAAAAAGAGACATAGACCTTAGCTACAAGCTATTTGGCTACTGGAAAGAGGATTCTCTACAGGACACAACATGCATGTGACCAAAAAGACTGATATATGATGTTGCGTTTGAGTAAGTCATTTAGTTGTATACTAGAAAGCATCAATATGCTCTATACAGATTTAATAGTACAATGACCACATGCAGGCTGAAATTCTGAAAATTTTTGTACTCAGTTTTACCAAACTTACCAACTGGATTATGTTTGACACACTTAGCCAACTTGCTTGTTTGATACATTCGCCACCTTCAACCAAGCCTTCATAACCCTATGATGAGAATATAAACTTACTAAACAATGCCAATGAAAACAAAAGAAACAGGACAAAGTGACCATCTTGAAACCCAACATGCCCTATCCTTTTGCCCATGACAGACATATATAGTTATACATATCACTGACTATTAAGCCACATGCTGAGCCACCTTGATAATTTGGGATTTTAAAAATAAAATTTAGTGTTGCAAAATAAACCACTTCCTGCTACATTATGTAACAAAACTGCAGATGCCTTAGTCTTTAATGTTTTAGCAATAACAGTCTTATATGAAGCTTTACTGTAGTCTATGTGCTACCTTCAGTTACCTCTGGGTGCAATCGTATTCTCCCCTTCGCTGAGGAAAACTGTCCATAACATAATATGCAATTTATTTATTTATCTAGAAGAAGCACGCAAAGGTTCAGCAGGGGCACATAGAAAAGTATAGGCCATATTGACTGGCTTCAACTTTTATGTTACTTATGAGTTTTATTTTGTTTTTTTAAACACAATAGACATTTACAGCAGATAAGCCATATCTGATCACTGTGATCCCCACCAATCTCTAGAAATCGAATCACAGTGGAAAGGTGACGGCACACTACAGGAGACATGTTAGCAGTCAGTGCAGCGGTTTTAATATAAAATAATCCAGCAAAAACAACCGAATAAGCACACTTGGCTGCATTTTCCACAGGAGAGTGGCAACTCAAATAGAAGACTGGACATCTCAATTCTCAGGGTCAGTGGTGAGTCTCTGCAGCTACAGAGGCAGCATCACGAGCGATTAGGACTGTTGCTTTGAAGATCTGGGAGCCAGGGTGTTATGAACGTGCTTTTGCTGCTAAAAGGGCACTCTAGCTGGAACAAACAAGCTGTTACAAAGCATTACGGTTGTTTTGGTTCATTCTGATAGTATAAGAAAGATCTGGCTGTTATTGCTGTACTCTGGCTTGAGACTTTTGCTTATGTGGTGTTATAGCATTGCTCTGGATGTGACAACCCTGCCGTTGTGCAAATTTAAAACTAGATTATTTCTAAATTTAATTTTTAAATGGATGATCACATACAAAAAGAAAAACACCACTTATTTTCTTAAAGTGCAATTCAAAAGGGTTTTCTAGATTTTAAATGTTAATGACCTATCCAGTAGAATAAGGTCATCAGTATCAGACCAGTGGGGGTCGACATGAGGCATCCTCACCTATTAGCAATCTGAAACAGTCTGAAAGCTGTACCTTGTATAGCGGCTGTGCTTGGTACTAAAGCTCAGCCCCATTCACGTGAATGGGACTGAGCTGCAAACAGGCCATATAACCAATGAATGTGACATCACATGACATATGAAGCAAAATAGCTGATTGTGATGATACCAAGTGTCAAACCCCCTACAACCGATATTGTAAAAATGGATCAGAACAGGAAATGCTTTAATTTTTTCTTTTCACATGGACTGAGGCTCCGTGTGAAAAAACTGAATTGTTCATGTCCAAGTGTTAATGGGTCCATGCACAATCTTACTCTTGTCCTTCACCCTTGCATGATGGCTGGCAAATTCGGACAATACTTTGTCGTCTGAATAGGGCCATAGTGATATTTCAACCCTAGAAGCCTCTAGTAATATAAAAGCGTCTTTGGACTATTATACAGGTTGTAGTTCAAACCCAGTATAAGATAAGTGAGTATATTTTAGTTACTGAACTATTTATATAGATTAATTGTATATGTAAACTGTAAAATACCTCATATATGTGGAAGACTTTAGCTCCAACATAAATACCCATCCGAGTCACAGCACGGACTGCAGCATTCATTCCTGTAAAACAAAAACAATTTTAATGTATAATATTTTTGTGTGCTGACCATATATGTGGCCCATAAACAAAGGGGAATATTTTGATCATGTTTTGACTATCCATTTAAAGAGGACCTTTCATATCCTCGTTAATGTGAGGTATTATATACCGCTAGAAAACTGAGTGTGCCCTGAATTCAGCGCACTGTTGACTTTCCCAGTATGTGCCCGGTCCTGGAGTTAGTTTCGGCACTGATATCTCCCCACTATCAGAAGGGCGGCCTCACAGTTAAGCATCAACAATGGACGATAAGGAAAGCCCCTTCTGACAATACAAGGCTATATTAGAAAACAGTCAGGGGGGGTGGGGCAGGCGATGACGCTAGGCAGTAAGACCCGCCCTTCTCTGCTGCTCCCGACACATGCGCAGTGAAGCCAAGGACGTACATCCCGGCTTCACTGCGCAAGTGTCGTAAGTACATGGCATGACACTGAAGGTGTACTCCTCTGGCTTCAGATAAGAGCTGTGCTGGTGCAGGGAGTACAGCGGCAGGGGAAGTATAATGCTTTTTTATTTTTATTGCAGGCACGGATGGTTTTATTACAGCGCGATTTGGGACAGTACATCCCACAGTTCATAAGGGCCTATGGGTGGTTTAGTGTCCCAAATCATTGTGACGGAATCCCTTTAACAAGGATTTGCGCCTACATCATAAATAAACACCACAGTAAAGTTTGTCTACAAAAAAGGCACATCTACAAAAAAAACAAGAAAAAAAAACACCCACACAGCAGTGTTCTTCAGAGAATCTTCAGGGTCGAGTGAATAGAACCTAAAGAAGCATATGTTTTGGGGGTTTTTGTTTCTATACAGAAAAACGTAAAGCTGCAGACGGGACCTTTATTTTAACACTTCGGTTGGTCAGGACTTGTTTGTGACCACCAGTCGGGGACCCCTGACTGCAGATGTGGGGACAGTAGCCTGCTCCGCACTACTAGCTATTACCTCCGCCCAGTGTTATTCGTACATTCCCGTGTAGCAGCACTGTGCAGTATTTTGAACCACTGTGGCCTCTGTAGACACAACCTGGTTTGCACTGGTTCCTGATGTAGCAGCCACATAAGAGGATAATATGCTTTGTACTGACCTTGTGCATCTCCTCCGCTTGTCAGGACAGCGATAGCTTTCCCGGCTCCTGACATCCGCAGTTTCTCCAGCTCTACAGCGGACATGTTGAGCTGCTGTTTACAGACCAGCGGATGAAAAGAATGAGCCCCTGTTCATACAGCCCAGACAGCAGTCAGGCAGTGCACCCTGGAATGTACGTGCTGCATCCGCACGCGTTATTTCCTATTGGAGCGACCTTCGGCCCCTCCTCATTAGCAGGAGCGGAGGGAGTGTGCAGAGCTCAGGGCACTGTGGGCGCCTCTACGCTCTCTCTGGCTGGAGGAGCTCACAGCAGCACCTACATATCGTACTTATGGTTTATCAGTGTGGCTGTCAGGCTATGTGAATGTACCAGAAGGACCGGGCACGTGACAAGTATCTCAGAGTTCAGTCTAAACCCCGGTGTATCACAACTGGTGGCCCGGGATACTGGAGCCAATCACATGTAACGGTTCAGTGTTCAACAGCCCTGTGGAAAATGAAAGCAGCGTTCTTATTGGCTGTTATGGGTGACTGCTCCAGTTTCCGTTGAGTCAGTTTTGATACCTCTGATAATATCTTTATGTAGCACAATATATTGGCGGAGATTTATTATTTTATACCAGATTTCTAGTGCAAATTTAAGATTTAAATAGCAGTCGTGGCAAAAAACTGGCATAAATGTTGCTGGAGATGTACACCAGCTCATTTCCCTCAACATGCAAGGCCCAGCCAAGGGTGCACCTCATTTATGTGAAGGCAGGGGATATAAAGACTGGGGATACATAATACGTCACCCTGGTCAGTAAGTAGATGCAGCTGAAATTCACTAGTATTTCAGTTGCACTGAAGTGAAAACCCCGGGAATAGCTGTGGCAGTAGAAGAATCCAGGTACATTGTGTCATCCATACAACTGTGAAAATTGGCCATTTGACAGCTATATTAAATTGAATGTATGTGAATGGGACTATTCATATTTTTAATAGTTTTAATGAACTATCAAAAAACAGGATATATTTTTACCTGTTTTCGTGGATGCCTCAATAGATTCAAGCCTATAATTTTACACATTTGTGGGGGTGAGGGTACTGTACAGAGATCCTACTTCTTCGCTTTTGCAATTGTCACTTTTGTAGATTTGGAGGAAAGACAACTTTGAAGCCATATGGATGTGTGTCAGTTGGTGCACTGGGGGCAGGCCTTCAGCTCTCTGGAGCACTGCTCTTGCCACTCAGACCCCTACCATTTCTTGCCTGCACCACCACGTGCAGTGAGATTTGATCCTCCCACTGCTAGGGCATCACCCATCCTGCAAGAGCAGTGCTCCCAGGGCTAAAGGACACCCCCAGTGCACCAACAGCCCCATTTAAATAAAACATAACAAAGGTATCACTGCTATGTGTTTTGTAACATGGTGGTAGTAGTTGAATATACTTGGGAGAGGTGGCAGATTCCCTTTAATTCTCTAACATTTGGAAAATGACAAAAATATTTAATTAAAAAAAAAACATTTAAATACAATGTCGTTTCCAAGGCAGTTGCAGTTTTCTTCATTTAGTCAATATGATTAACCCATGGCCTAGTTGGACACTTAAGGATGGCGGTCCTTTATTTTAAGGTTCTGTTATCACATTCTAAAAGCCATAATTATTTCATTATATTCACTTCCTATTTTTCTAGATCTCTCAGCAGTATTTGACACTGTAGACCACCAAATTCTCCCCACTATGCTCCTCTCTATTGTCCTCATTCATTGTATCATTCGCTGGTGCTATTTCTTCTCCTCTTCCCCTTGCTGTTGGGGTTCCTTGGGGACTCGGTTCTAGGACCCTCCTCTTCTCTCTCTACACAGCCACTATTGGACAAACCATCAGTAGATTTGGCTTTCAATACCATCTTTACACTAATGACACCCAATTAAATACTTCATCCCAAGACACCTCTGCATTACTACAGAACACCAGTGACTGTCTCTCAGCTGTCTCTAACATCATGTCTTTTTATCTGAAATTGAATGTTTCAAAAACTGAACTTCTTGTTCATCTACTAACTGACCTAACCCTGATATTTCAATTTCTGTATGTGGTCTTACTATTACACAGAGGCAGTACGCTTGCTGTCTCAGGGTTGTGTTTGACTTGGATCTCACCTTCACCCCACATACTAAGACATTTGCACGCTCTTGTCACCTGCACCTAAAAACATCTCCGGAATCTGCCTTTTTCTCACTGTGGAAAAGCCAAAAAACCCTCATTGTCGCTCTGATTCTCTCCCATCCTGACTATCTCTTCTACTTGCTAAAGTCTCCCCACTACAATCTGTCCTGAATACAGCTGCCATACTCATCTTTCTGTCAAACCAGTACACAAATGCATCTACCTTGAGCCAGTCACTGCACACTCCATAAATTCATCCATAGTGCTGCGCCTCCCTACTTCTCCTCCCTCGTCACTGTCCACCCTAACCGTCCTTTACATTCTGCCAATGACCTTAGATTTGTATCTTCTGTTATCCAAACATCCTACTTCCATCTCCAAGACTTTTCTTGAGCTGCACCGGTGCTCTGGAATGCTCTCTTTCTATTGCACCATTTTGGGACACATTTGGCTTACTAACCAAATTTTATTAACTCTCAACTTTTTATGCAAGATAGCATAGAAAAGTCACTTTTTTATGTTCTAAATTTGAGTGGTGCACTGGGCATCATAAATGACATGTTTCTGTAATCAGTACTATTACAGTAATATCAAGTTTATATTGGTTTTATATGTATTTCACATATATAGTTTTTCTCAATAAAATCACTTATTTACCAAAAATAATTTGTTTTAGTGGCAACATATTCTGAGAGCCCTAACTTTTTTATTTTTCCATCATCAGAGATATGTGAGAGCTTGTTTTTCCTGGTAATGTCTGTCATTTCTATTAATACCATTTTGGGTTATGGGTTTGAGGCAATGTGACCAAAAAAGAACAATTTTTTTTAATTATATTTTTATGTCGTTCACCATGCAGGATAAATAACTATATTTATAGTATCGGTTGTTACGGATGCATATATATTGGAAAAATGGCAATGTATATATATATTTTTTTTATTTTTTACTTCATACTTTACAATTTTTTTTTTTTTTTTTTTAGTTACACTTAACACTAGGTGGCACAATTGCTTCATTAGCACATTGAAATGCTTGAAAAGGCTTATAGATATAGCTAGTAGAGTGACGTGGGGTCCTTCACTGGATCCCCCCCCTTCTTCTTCCCCCGTGACAACACATCGGCACCCTGCAATGCATCATGGGGGTGCCCATGGGAATGCAAAGAAACCCCTTAGATGCCACCATCATTACTATAGTTGGCAACTATGGGTGATAATCGTTCACGAACAGTGTTTTTACTGCTCACAGCAGTTCCAGATGTGTGTCACAACCAACATCCTCTGCCAATGACACTGGCAGGGTCGGCACTGAGGCCTGTCATGACTATCAGCATGCCCATGTGACCGATGGTAGTCCAATCACAGGCTTCTGGGGTGATCCCGGACCCATTACGTCACAGAAGAGATCCAGACATCACCAGGAGAGCACCGGATGCCGCCCAAAAGAGATAAGGGAAAGTGAGTATAAAGGTTTGTGGCTTTTGTTTTTTTTTAAACACACCTACCATAGGCCTCCATCTATTATACTCTGGGTTCTGATGAGACCCCAGAGTTTAATAAATGTCACTTTCACTCTGACATAACTTTGGCTGTGTTTGCCTAAGAGAGCTATAAATTAGATGGATAAGTTTTTAGTAGCCCTGAAAGTGTTCTACACTATGTTTTAAGCCAATTTAAGGCATGGTTCGTACCAAACTTGTTCAATCCAAAACAAATCCTGAGGGGTTCACCCATCTCTATTCCCTATACTGCACACCTCATCAGTGGGCTATGTAAACGGTGCAAAGCCACATCTCAAATGTCACTAGGAAGCAATATGGTGGTGGTTACATGATTTATCTTTGTGACCGCTTCTCTGCAACCACTTGTGCACAGGATACTGTAGCTGAACCTGTCCAGTGCTGAATAAGCTGTCTTCTTCCTATGGACAATGGGACTATGCTCTGCAGTTTACAGGGCCCATAAATAGGCAGCTAGGAGCCTTCTAATGACCTGCTGGGGTAAAGTATGAGCAGCTGTACAGTTATTGTGAGACAACCAGCAGTTTAGGGGCTCTGTAGCAGACTCTACAGAGAGGAGCTGACCATGTATTATATGGCCAGCCATTCATCTGTGTGGCCTGTCATGCAATACTAAATTTCCCCTACCTGGCAATATCGGCTGTCACTGGTACCAGGAGAGGGACTGGGGTGATCAGATGATCATCCTGGGGGCTGTATTTTGAAGTAGGTTGAGAATAATATTCTCGCTTAATAATTTAGAAAATGTGCAATGTAAAAAAAACTAAAAACAATCTTGATAAATTTCCCCCCAATATTTTCATGCATGTGAATCTTCATACAAGGGTAAAAAAAAAACCCAAAAAAACCTCCAGGAAACTCCACATTCTAATCCACCTCTGTTACTAATGTGTTGTAGAATAAGCATTTACAATAGCTGGGGGCTGTTGTGTTTGTCTATAAATAATGTAGACACATATAACACTTCCTCTGTTTAGCAAATCCTGCTGCAGCAATGCCACTCATCTGTTTACACAGTACTAAACATTTAAAAGGAGGAAAAAGTATACATTATTGCTGGGCTTAAAAAGTTGAGAGAAATGTTTCAGAAACCAAATTTTATTCAAAATAAAACAGGTTCCATATCAATATGTAACCTCTTAAAAAGGGGCTGTTCTTTGAAGAGCAGCGGTCCCCAACCTTTTTTTCACCAGTGCCCGCTGGGGGGGTGTTTAGGGGAGGGGCTATACACCAAACAGCACTGTAAACCGGGGGGTGCTGGCGGGACCTCGGTGTACAACGCTGTAGACCAGGTCCCCCCCACCCCCACGAGCTATGCCAGGAGCCACGACACTGTGGCCAGATTGCCGACCCGGCCCACATAATGTGCTGGGAGCTGCGTCTACTGAGGCCAACCCGCTGCCCCGTGGACCAGTGGTTGCGGACCCCTAGTCTAGAGAGCTGGCTTCTAATATTCTTCAAAGCCTGCTACTGATTCAGATTCAGCAGGGATTTTACAGTGAGTGAAGAGATTCTTACATTCGATTGTACAAATGATTTATGAGGAAAAAACTAAAAGAGAAACCCACAATAAAATCATGAAAGATAATTCATATTTATTAATTAAATACACAAAAATGAGGGGTAAACAATACATATCAGAAAGTCAAGAAACGCTGAACTCATCCGCCCCACACAATGTAAAGGCTGAAAGTAGACGAAGCCTTTCTGGCGAAACACACGTTATCCAGGATGGTTTGTGTAGGGGGTTATACATATTCCTTTCTTTGCCTGCTCCTCTCCGCCTTTTCATTGTGTATGTACAGTATTTATTTGTATTATTTTAGTGTGTGCTTTTTGCAGTTTTATTATTACTACATCCAGTGTGTGGGGCAGATGAGTTCAGCTCTTCTTGACTTTCTGATATGTATTGTTTACTCCGTACAACCCTCCTGGAATTCATTTCTATGTGGAATTTTTTTCCTTGTCCCTCTTGTAATTAATAAATATGAATTATCATTTTCATGCTTGTGCTGTGGGTTTCTATTTTGTTATTTGCCTCATCCATTTGGCTCACAGCAACTCTGTATTTAGCATTTTATAACTCTATTGGTATTTGTACGAATGACTTATGCAAAAGTTGTTGAAAAGTTACTAGCCATTTAATTTGGGCCATACACTGGAGATTTAAACTATTTGGGCATCATCTCCTTTTTGTGATACAAACAAGTGTCACAAATATCTGTTAAAAAATGTATCTGCCATGTTAGATGTTTGGACAATAGTCAGGTGCTGTAGCTGGGAAAGTCATTCATGTCAGCTGACAAGTCTGCATCCCATCAATGGAAGCCCAGACCAAGCCACAGAATAAGCGTAGCAGCACGCGACCGTGTTTCACCAGTTATCTATGATGCTAGGAGTCCTGCTCCCAGCACGAAGTTCGCACACACACACACACAAAGAGTTTCACAGGTTAAACACGGTCGCGTGCTGCTACCCTTATTCTTTGCTGCTACCCTAAAGCAGTGATAAACCAGCAACTTATCATTTTAACTTACAACCATAAGCAAATCGTTCAAAAAACGTCCCTTTGAAATTTTCAATGTATGCCTTAGACAATCCTATTTCTGAATATATTGCTATATTATGAAATACTACAATGTAGTATGTTATACGGACATATATTTTAACAAAATGTTTATTAACTCATAAAACAATATAAAACTGTAAAAAAAAAAAAAAATTAAGGATCATGCACCATTATTGAGCGTGGTTATGCAATTTTTATTTATTTTGTTCAAATCACTTTCTTTGCTTTAAAGGTTTATAAAAATACCTAGTATGTACTACTTTTACGTGCTAAACCCCTTATTATAAAGTTTAGGCAAAGAGAAGCCACAGTCTCCTAGTCAATGTTCAGTGTGGTTAACCGAGCTATTGTGACAATAAATCTAGTGATTATCACTAATGCACCAAATTCTATACACTTAAAGGAAAATATCGCCAGGAAATGACCTATTGTTTAAAATATGTTTTTATATTAAAACATATTTTTGGTGATGTTTAATGTTTCATGTTATCTACATTAAAAAAAATCCTAAAAGTCTTGCAATTCCAACTCTTAGCACTAAGCCTAAAATAGTTTGTGACTTCTTGTCTCCTGTAGATGGACCATGGGCTGTACCATGGACCATCTGAAGCAGACCCTATTGACTTCTATGGGAGAGTTTTGTAGGGATGCTTTGTGACCCCGGGCAGAGGTCATTTTGTAGAGGGGAGTAGACAAGCTGTGAAGTAACCTATTGTAACTGGTGGATTTTGTCTTATCTAGGTATACATAATAGCTGGGTTCATCATTGTACTGAAAAGTAAGGAGGCTGCTGCAAATTACCTACAGAAAGCAGGACGTGCCAATATATTACATGGTTTAGTGGCAAGAGTATGAACTGCAAAAACTTTAGGAATTATTTAAAATACTGATAACATGGAACATATATAAAAACACCTCAACAAAAATGCTTGATATTAAAAAAAAAAAAAAAAAAAAAAAAGGTAATTTTCTGGAGACCCATTCCCTTTAAGATCCAAGCTGGTATTTTTTAGAAGTGAATTGCCTATACTTTATTGCCTTAGCCTATTAGTCTTAGGCCACAGAAACACAGCAATCAGACCTCTGTTGTGCTCCAATTTCCTACCAACTGTACTCAGCACAGCAGGCAAAGGACAGACTGAATGATTGAAAAAACATCCAAAACCAGTAAGAAACGTGTACAGTTTGTACATAGTTGTAAGAAGAAGAGTTCAAAATACTTTGGAGGAATACATGTCATGATCATTTTCAGTTTAAAACACCTAGTCAATAGTCATGCAATTCAAGACTACTTTCTTCTAGAAACAGAAAAATACCAGTCCATTGGCTACATCTGGTACTGCAGTAAGTGCCACTGAAGTAAGTGGGTTCAGCTACAATACCACCCATGTTCTGTGGACAGGTGAAGCGCTGTTTTTTTAAAGAAAACAGTCGAGTGTGAAATGAGATATACTTCAAAAATTGTTCAGAATACCTTTTCAATATTAGATTTATAAAATGATGTTTCCTTTTGAAGGCTTCATAAATTTTCATTAAGTATAAAAATGCTTCAAACTATATTAAGACCAATTCAATGGAACATTTATTTATATTAAAAAACACAAAAAGAAACCCAGAATAAATAGAACCAGTTTTCCTTGCCTAAAGGTCATATATTATTAATAGCCCTGAAGTCCATTATAAACCTTCTGCACTGATCCATGTTTCAAGAGCTGTTTCACACCTAAAACACAAAAAAGATAAAAAAAGAAAAAAAAAAAACACAAAATTATAAACAAGACTAAATATAAAGAAGAACTGACTAAACAGTAAAGACAACATCTGATCCTATAATGGGGTTCCCCAGGTATCCATTATTTTCAACATTACTTGGCTAGACAAAAAGGGTCTGCATGCAGGAATCTTTTACAGGGGCTTCTAACAGAGCCGATGTAAAAAGTGAACTTAGCCCAAAACAATGGGGATTTTACCAAATTGTATTTACAAAGATATTGAGTAGTAAAGAAGAAAAATAATGCTCAGATCCAATCTAGTCCACTTACTAATAAACACATTATGTAAATTCTAAAATCACCACAGAACTTTCAATAAGTAATTTAATAAAATAGTTTTAAAAGGTTAATATATGTCAACCTGATCTAGTATACACAGTGATTAAACAGCTAGTATAACTTGGAGGCCACTGATGGACGAGTCTGATCACTCTATCAGCATCCAGCTTCCGGACACCACACAGCTTGTAATGAAAATGTTGGAAAATGATATCTATATCGCCCAAGTTATTAATTTAGAAGACACCAATTGTTGATTTTTGAAAATGCTTTGTGCTATAATTCTCATTAGAAGACAGAAATTGCCCTCCTATAATTTACTAAACAGCAGCATACCGTTTTTCTGCTCCTCTGTTAGCTGTTCCTTTGGAAATTCCACATCAAAAGTAATAACTAGGGATCCTTTGATGTTATTATTGTCAAAATTTGGAAGGCCCTCTCCTTTTTTCCAAAGCTTTGCTCCTGGTTTTGTTATTTTATCTCGCATTATATGAACCTGAAATTAAAATGATAAAATAAACAATAAATATAATGTTCTTGTAGATACTATATTCAAAAACAGTGTAATAGTGCTGTTTATAAATAGTAGAGAAAAATTTAGAAACTAAATTGCAGAAAATAAACCACCACCAAATGACATCAAGTGCATGCCGATGTGATAATGAAGATACTTGCTTCCTAGAAATTTCAACTAGGAATTTGCCTTAGGAATTGTTTTTGCAATTCATTGAGTATGTATTTTAATATGAAGAAAAACTATTCAAATCTATTTCCCTACATACCATACCCATAGACTTCAACAGGGTCTATATCAGATCATACAGGGTCTGACACCTGGAACCCCCACCGATCTGCTGTCTAAAGGGATTATCCAATTTTTTTAAAAATATGGGCTAAATAACAGGATGCTTCAATACAAAACACTTCCTAATCTATATCCTGTTTAAATTCAGCAGCGCTTATCTGATTTATTTTCAGGTCATGTGACATTTCGTTTGAAAGCTCACTACTGGTTTTTGTCATCTTCTGTGATAAGATATCATGCAGAAATGTAACTAACTGTAAAAATTCGGGTAAATTCTGTATATCAGAGCTCGGCTGCTCTTCCTTCATCATATTCTGCTCTTAAACAGCAGCACACATCACCTAACAGGTTCACTTTAAGTAACACAGGATCTAATTTCTGATTAAATATATGGCAATTTAACATTCTGGATGTTAGTCTTCTTTTGGTAGCACAAAAAAGAGACATGAAAAATAAAACAGCAGCATTAAAGACAACAGATGAAAAAGGAGTCATTTAAGCTTTATTTATGCCACCACAGTTGTCTGGGCATTCAGGAATAAGCAGGGAGTCGAAGCTCCAGGTATAGTCTTAAAAGGCCTTATAGTTTCTTATGGTAACGTTTTTTTCTGTTCAGTTGTGCTATCTGTGGTCTGCCAGTATAACACAGAAAAATGCTGCATGCATTGTTTTTATATCCATCTATGGATGCCGCACAAAAACCTAAATATGTTCACTTTTCAAATGTGTAAATGCATAACTCCAAGGCTGTTTTTTATTGTGTTCACAAAATATAGTAATAAAATAATATTGCTCCATGCATGATGTTTACATCCAAACAGCAAAGGGTGAAGCCACTGACAACATCTGAATACAACTACTACCTTTCTCAAACACAGATGGCACAAATTTGTGTTGCACTGAGACGACACTGAGAAACCATATGAAAGGCACATTTTATTCTTTAGCCATTAGCATTTTTAACTTACTTTGTGGCCATCCAAATGTGTAATGTCCATTTCAAAACCAATAAGGGCTTCGACTAAAGAAATTGTTACATTTGTGTAAAGGTCATCCCCTCTTCGCTCAAATATAGGATGTCTATGAAAAGTCAAACAAAATCATTTTAAATAAAGCAATTTTAAATTGAAGCAAGAAATGACCCTGGAATTGTGACTGCGATGGTTAATACATGTAATTTAGACAAGTGCTTGTGTAGAGTGATGTCAACCCCTTTTGGAGCAATAGTGTTGATTGAATATTTGGTCAGAAACCTAATAAAAATCCACAATAAAATAAATTAAAACTATGCACTTAAGTGTCAAAGATGCATAGTTCTTCTCAGACACTGACATACAAGTCAAGCACCACTACTAGGCAGCATGGTCTTCTTATATACATTTATGACAAAACAGAAGATCATTTTAAGTGGATCAGTTATTTACTAGGAAGGTACGTAAAGTACTTCAAGTATTTTTCAGAACAGAAAATGTTGTTTATAAACCTTACTTGAGAACTTTGATTCGAAAGCGCAAGTCGCCTGGCTCTCCATCAATATGAGGTTCACCTATAAGAGCAAACAATTGTAATGGCTGAACACAAAAGTTTAAAGAGAAACTTTCACAATTTTCACCAACTCTAGTTCGCCGCTCCATTGATTCCGGCACAACTGAAATTTTTCCTCTAGCTCCCTCCATTCCTGAGCAATCAGTGCAGTTAGTTTTGGTCCCTCATATGCTACTTAGGTACTGTACTGTAAGATGGGCGGTGTCAGGCAGAAGCAAGAAGTGGGGATGTGATTCAGAGCTCCAATCAGAGGTGGACAGTGTCAGAACTCAGAATCACACACCCCTTGTCTGCTCCTGTCTGCCCACCTGACAGTACAGAGTCTCAATAGCATATCAGGCCCCAAAACTAACAGCCCTGATTGCTCAGGAATGGTTTGGATAAGAGAAAAAAATTCCAGCTGTTCCAGAATCAGTGGAGTACTGTCTATTAAATGAGGTGGTGAAAGGTCCTCTTTAATGAATATTAGGAAAATATATAAAACAAAAATGCACAAAACAAATATGTTCACCTTCTCCAATGAATGGATACTCCATGCCATCTCTAACACCGGGTTCAATTTCAACTTCTAGTGTTCGTTCCTCATTTACAAGTCTAAAGTCAGAAGAAAAAAAAACAAGGTAATGTAATTTCATTAAAAAGAAAAAAAACATTATAATGTGCAAACATCAGTAGAACAAAAGGCCATATACAATGAAGCTTAGCAGTAGGCCATAGACTCTGAAGTTATGGCTAATCAGAAGCACAACCTCCTTCAATGATAAGATTATAAGTTCAGCAGTGCTGTCATTATTCTGCATGGATTTTCTTCTGGAGCACACAAAAGGCATATACAATAATCAATTTAAAAGCATTTCTAGCTTCTTCGAGTACTATTGCAGATTTTGTCCAGATTCAGTTGTGGAATCTAACCTTAAATTGTAACAGAATCAACAATATGTGAATATGGCCAAAACCTACATCTTCTTATTCGAAGTGGTTAAGCCAATTGCAACTGATCATTTCAACACTGACAGGATGGAAGAAACACTGCATATACAGCTACTCGCTTAGCTATCTTTGGCACTGCTGAAGCAAAATATTTTTAGATTGGTTATAATTTTAAATAAAATTACTGATGCATAACCCAGTAGTTGGCATACATACTTGACATTAGGGCATTCATCACAAACAACTTCCTGTGTCATTTGAAAACGTCCAGGCCCCAGCTGTGTCGTTCTCATTTCTTGCCGACAGTTACATTTTCTTTTGCCTGGTGCCTGACGTGCTACAGGCTTATTTCTTACCACCTAAAGAGTGGGGAAAAGTACTGAGCACATTACAGAAAGAGAGACAACATATCAAGTGCATTTTCTTAAAAGGCTGTGGTGTCAGAGTCAGGGTCTATTTTAGGTGGAGTTGGAAAAAAATAAAACCTTTAACTTCAAAATGATTATTTAAAAACTGTATTATATATTTATCAATATTATATAATTAATTAGATGTTTAGTTTGTTGCATATTTAATTTTATATTAAGTCAATCACTAGGTTTTGTTTTTTTAATTAGAGGTGCCTTGACCTACTGACTCCATGTCTGAGATGGAAAAAGATGTCATTTAGTAACAAGTCAGATTCTAAAATGAGAAAATTTGTTTGAAGTTATTTTAAATTAAGGCACAAAAGTAGAATAAAACATGTACGGTATCTGAGGGTGGATTACATATAGGGGGTCAAACATCTCACTTTCTGTTGAGAATAGCAAACACATCTGCCTAAGCCAAAAGGTCTAGGCAAGATAACATGTTTCAGAATCTTCACCATTTCAAAGACTTATACTAAACATAAAATACAGTAAAGCACACGTGTGTCAACCTTCTTTTTCCTCAAGAGCTGCATAAAACTGAATATTTTGACTGTCACAGTTTTAACCTTTATTCCTGACACAATCATTCCTGAGTTTAAGCAGCTAAATGTATGCCAGAATACGTGCTCTTTCTTTAATTTTGGCTTCAAAGTTTAATTACATCTCTTATAGTTTTCACTATGTGTTTGAATGATGGTCAAATATGTTAAAATATAAAACTTTACTTGAGGCTTTTTCACAGGAATGTACGAACAAAAAAAAAGATAGAAAAATACCTCTACAAAATTTCCAGAATAAACTTCCTCCAATGTCACTTCCAAATCGATTATTATGTCACTGCCACGTGGAACATTTCTGTCTTGCTGTCGTGGATTGCCACCAAACATGAATCCAAAATCTCCAAAGAAACTGAGAAGATGTAAAATAAACATTTAAACACCTGGGAATTCTTTATGCAAATAAAAAAAAAATAAAAAAATGATTGAAAGAATTGACAGCAATGAATTTATTATACTATAGTTCAGAGTTTTTCATATGGTGTCTGCAGCGTATCTTTAATGCCTTGGGAAAGCTCACTGTGCCTATGTTAAATGAGAAAAGGAAAGAAATGGAGTACAAATTTATGCAAAAATTTCAAACTCTGCAATTTGGACTTAATATTCATGCCAGCTTCATGTCACACTATGTTTGAACCATGAACTGAACTCAATATTCATGCCAGCTTCAAATCAAACTATGTGTGACCTGTGAGGGACACAAATCACCTCCTGATAGCAAACAGATAACAGCAAGAATTACTGATCCCTCCGTCACGCACCACAAGTTTCCAGACTGTTTTTTTGACCTGTTGTAAATAACTTCTCTACTTAGATTGCAATTTTTTTAAGGACTCTAAAATGCTTTCAAAACCATGTGTATAAAAATCTATTAATTTTCAGTTCTTGTATCACACCATGTCTGATGAAGGGAGCGAGTACTCCTGAAAGCTTACTTATAAATATACTCAGTTAGCCTCTAAAAGGTATCGCCTGATTTCTTCACTCTTCCACTATGTTAAAGGGAATCTGTCAGGTCAATCTGGGACACGAAACCACACACAGGTCCTTATAGACCTGGGGTTTAGTGTCCCATATTGCCCTGTTGTAATGCAATCCGCAGGCACATTAAAAAAAAAACAAAAAAAACCTTTATACTTACCTAGAGAAGGGTCC
The DNA here is from genome assembly GCA_947044405.1 of Leptodactylus fallax. NCBI lineage: Eukaryota > Metazoa > Chordata > Amphibia > Anura > Leptodactylidae > Leptodactylus > Leptodactylus fallax. Next base: position 2,236,474 of record CAMRHE010000241.1, on the reverse strand, counting down.
AATTGACCGCTGTTTGGCAAGAACAGTCTGGCTTATTCATGAGATTCTTCGTTGGCACGCCTCCCGGCGCCTGCGCTGTTCTTCAGTGAAATCAAAGGTGGACACCCCGGCTTCACTACGTAATTGTGTGGCATGCGCACTGAAGCTGAGGAGTACTCCTCTGGCTTCATTGAAGAACTGCGCAGGGAGTACAGCGGCAGGGTGAGTATAAAGCTTTTTTATTTTTAATGCGGCCATGGATTGCGTTATAACAGGGTGATTTGGGACACTAAACCCCAGGTCCATATGGACAAGTGGGTGGTTTAGTGTCCCAAATTGCCCTGACAGATTCCCTTTAAAGTGTAACTCCCATTTTTATTTTTTTTTTTCGCTATTGTGTCGGGGGGTGTTTGGTGACCATTTTTATAATATACCTTATTAAGCTATCTAATTTCCTTTTTTATTATAAAACAGGCTGTAATATTCTCCTTAGCAACCCTCTAACTGAGCTGTTGCTAGGGAAAGTCCATATACAGTTGTATTGCGAATATACAAAGCTGAAGAATTTTCCCAAGGTTGGGATGGTCACTTCAAATGGCTGTATCTTAGGTTTTATACCACCTAGATTGGTGGTTCTAGTATCATAAGAAAGCAGTACTTGTTCACATGGCATTGCCTATGCCTAACTTTGTGGCCACAGACTGATGAAGCAATGCAGAGATAATCTTTATGCATATGTAACTCAGTCTGTAAGTTCACCAGGGACATTCTGATTTGCTTACAGACAGCCGCAGGTGTTTCGGCCCTCCTCTGGAATCGCCACCCAATGTTGCACCTTTAGTTGTGATTAATAGTTTCATCCTCTGCCTGCATTACTGTTGTCTGTACATAGATCAAGCCATCCATAAAAAAGATGCTCATCTCTGCAAGGTTTCATCAGTTTGTGGTTACAATGTGCATTTCTGTTCCTATGATAGGTGTTTCCTCACGAAAGCAAGGTGTCCCCTATCCAAGTACAGCATTTGTATTTCAGTGCGCTGACTGAAATAAATGGAGCAGTGCACACGCTGCCCAACCACAGCTCCAGTCGCAACGGGGAATGGAAGTCCCCTATTCTTCTGATCAGTGGGGCTCTGGGTAGTCACAGCCCCCACTGATCTGCAAGTTATCCCCCTATCCTGTTGATAGGGAATAACTTGGTTTGTGGGAAAACCCCTTTAAAGACCTCTAAACTGCAATATACAGTAAATGGCTTGGGGTGTTATTTTGGAACTGACAGACTCCCTTTAATGTTGCTTACTGTTTTACATGCTTTGTATCAACCAGCATTAGCATGCTGTTAATGTGGATCTGGTATCATAAATAGGGTGACTTAGTATAGAGAGAGTCAGAGGTGGTGTAATAGCCTGAAAAGAAAAATTTGTGCCATTTGGCTCATAGAATAGCATCAAAGAATACAAAATGTTAGTAAATGAAGAAGAATTTACTTGACTATAACTACTTACTGTGAGAATATATCACCATGAGAACTTTGATGGCCATCTTTAAGTCCTTCTTCACCATAGGCATCATACTGTTTTCGTTTTTCTTCATCAGAAAGCACCTAAAGAAAAAAACATGACAAAACAAATCATTTTACCATTTATTTATTTATTTGCATGCCCTTAAACTGTATGACTTGGGTCAAACGTTTTGCAGCCAGGCCTGAGACTTCTTTTGTTCTGGACAGCATGTAGGAGACACGTGCTCTGCAACTTGCTTAAGGAAGCGCCCTAGGCCCAAATCCTGCTGAGGCCTAGCAAAAGCAGACTACAACCTTGTTCCGGTATCTTTATTACTGTATTTTGCCTTTACCTGTATCTGCTTAATAATTCACTTAAATGTATTTCTGTATATGTTAGTGCCTAGTACCGACCCACTTGGGTTAATAAATATATAAAATTTATAAAGCTCGTTTCATATTATCCTATGAACCCGGTCATTCACAGGTTGTGAGTGGGAGGTAAGAAGGTTGATCGCAGGTGTGTCAGGTAGCATGGCAAGGCTAGATCCTTCACACCCTTTAATATAACATTCAGAGTGTCCCATTACAAAGCATCAATAAGGTGTCCTTCAGAATTTCTAATGAATCATTTTTTACAGTGAAAAGTCTTGCCAATCACAGCCTGTGTAACCTTCAGTCAATAAGCAACAGACACCACAGTGAGTGTCATTATTTAATTTTTTTATATTTTATTACTATTAAAAATTTACAAATATTAGCCTGGCATTAAGTGTCTGGAACTCTTAAAGGGGATGTCCAGGCAAAAATGGAAAAAAATGTTTTTGTTTTTATATAGGCTGAGGTGGTTCTCCTGGTCAGTTGTTGTCTTCCGGCAAAAGTCTTCGCCGCATGTGATCACTGAGGCCAAACAACAGCCTCAAGCAACAGGAACGTGGTGTCACTACCTGTGACGTTCTAGAGTCTCTTCCTGAGGCCAATCAGTGGAAGAGTTCTGGGACATAACAGCCAACAAGCAGTTTAACTTTGTGAAGATGCCGGAGCAGCAGGACCAGACCGCACGGCAATATCATTTATGTTTAGTTTTTATTTCGTTTTTTGTAAAATGGGAAAAGGGAGTTAGTGTTTTGAACTTCAATGTTTTTTTTTATATATTTTTTTAAACTGTTTTTTTTTTTTTTTGTACTTTTTAATAATAATAATAATAATAATAATAATAATAATAATAGTCCTTTAATAGTCCCACAATGGGGAAATTCAGTGTGTCACAGCAGCAAAGATAAGCAGATACAAATAGGAATACAACATGTACCGGAATGTTCCAAGGTAAGAGGCATTACATTAATAGCAGACAGACAGATAGGACGCAGCAGAGGGGGGTGGGGGGGATTTAACAGGCAGAGAGATATTTCAGTTCTCTGTGTGTAATGATCTCCGCTTAGGTCGGTGTTGGTTGTACAGCCTAACCGCGGTGGGGAGGAAAGACTTCCGATAGCACTCCTTCTCACACCGAGGGTGGAGCAGTCGGTCACTGACAGTACTGCTCAGCGTGATCACAGTCTCATGCATGGGATGGGACTTCTTCTTCTGCATGGAGCTCACCACGAACAGTATCCTTCTGTCACCCACCACCTGCACTGGGTCCAGTGGGCTCCCCAGGACAGAGCTGGCCCTTCTAATCAGCTTGTCGAGTCTATTCCTATCCCTGGTTGATATACTGCTCCCCCAGCAGGCCACTCCAAAGAAGATGGCTGATGCCACTACCGAGTTGAAGAAAGTTCTAAGAAGTGCCCCCCGGATTCCAAAGGCTCTCAGCTTCCTAAGCAGGTAGAGCCTGCTGTGGCCCTTCCTGTACAGGGCCTCCATATGATCTGTCCAGTGCAGCTTATTATTAAGGAGCAAACCCAGGTACTTATAGGTGTTCACAATCTCGATGCCCGTCCCCAGGATGTCCACTGGTTTAGGAGGGCTTCTGCCTTTACGGAAGTCCACCACCATCTCCTTGGTCTTCCCCGCGTTAATCTTCAGGTGGTTCCGGTGGCACCAGTCCACAAAATCCTGGTTCAGTTCTCTGTACTCCCTATCATCATCATCTGTGATGAGACCCACTATTGCAGAGTCGTCAGAATACTTCTGTAGGTAGCAGCTGGATGAGTTGCACCTAAAATCTGCAGTGTACAGTGTGAAGAGGAAAGGGGCGAGAACCGTACCCTGAGGTGCCCCCGTATTACAGATCACGGTACCTGACACACAGTCTTGGGCTCTCACGTATTGAGGTCGATTTGTGAGGTAGTCTAGGATCCAGTTGGAGAGGTGGTGGTCCACTCCAGCAAGGCCCAGCTTGTCCCTCAATAACCTGGGCTGTGTGGTGTTAAAAGCACTGGAGAAGTCAAAGAACATTATTCTCACTGTGTTCCCTGGTTTCTCCAGGTGAGACAGAGCCCTGTGCAGAAGATGGATGATGGCATCATCTACCCCAATGCCCGGCCGATAAGCAAACTGGAGGGGGTCCATAGCGGGGCTCACTAGAGGGCGGAGATGTGTGAGAACCAATCTCTCCAAGATCTTCATCAGGTGGGATGTCAGTGCTACAGGTCTGTAGTCATTGAGGTCCATAGGGTGGGGTTTCTTTGGAACTGGTACCACACAAGAAGATTTCCATAATTCAGGGACTATTTCCTGCCTCAGGCTCATATTATACATATATGTAATTATACCACACAGCTGGTCCCCGCAAGTCTTAATTAGCCTTGCACTGATGTCATCTGGCCCTGCGGCTTTTCTCGCCTTGATCTTTTTCATCTCCTTCCTCACCTGGGCCCATTCTTCTTAATGGACTTAAAACACAAAATCACTTGTACAATACATAGCAAAATGTCTTTATTACAGTGTATTGTGCTTTTACTGACACCTTATTACACCCTGTCTCTGGCAGGATGAAAAAAGAGTAAGAAGATGGCAGGGTTAGGAGCCATTACTAGTCTCCAAGCTACCACGACAACTCCTCAGCACCCCACAACTGTGATGCAAATTGAGTGTTCAGGGGATAGAAGAAAATCCTTTCTTCTATAATCACTCATATGCCACCCCTGCTATTGACCATACCATCTGAGGGGTTAAACAATTGGGATATAGTTACGTCTGATACCAGGCACTGCATCTGTATAACACAGCAGGCAGTGGCTGAATATGGAGCAGACTCAGCTCCTGAGCCGGCACCATATTTCACCTTAGTACGTCTACAGTACATGTACAGCAGTCATCGCCCAGGGTTTAAACTTTTATGGATCAATAGGAATCCTACTGTGGCAGGCCTAGGTAATTTCAATAGGGGAATTGGGTGATTGAATGTGTAATTGTTTGATCACTTACGCAATGTGTTGGAATATTTTGTATTCCAAAACATTATTAGCTGTCAGTGTAACAAACTTAGAGGCAACCTATTAAACCATGTCATCTCTGGTTCCTATATTAATCCATCTGATCATTGCCTGGTACAAATGGACCAGAACAGAATAAGCCTCCTCGTATCAAATGGCACAATTACACTTATGGCAAAAGACAGTCCAAACAAAGGCATTCTATGACATATCTGTATGTTATTTTGCACCAATGGGTTAAAGAGTGCCAGAAAGGAAGCCAGCTGAGGATGCCATATTAACATAACGGTTCACAATAATTATAATGAGTAAAGATATTATGTAACAATGTTCAGTTGGTTCAGTTCACTAGGTACCAATCCATAGGGAAGCTTTCCCTGCCAAAGGACTAGATCACAGTTTAATGTTTTATCATCTTTTCACTAACCTCGTAAGCAGCACCTAAATCTTGAAATTTGTCTTGTGCTTGTGGATCATCTGGATTTCGGTCTGGATGCAACTGCAATGCTAGTTTTCTATAGGCCTTTTTTATTTCCTTCACAGAAGCATCGCGCGATACCCCTAGGATTTTATAGAAATCACGCCTAAAATAAGAAAATTAAATGTTACTACGAGCAAAACAAAAGCAATGAAAAATTCTAGTCATGTCTTAATTATATATTGATAATTCTAGTACAGTATACTAACTCAACATGAGCAGTCTGAAAAAGTGCAAAGTTAAAGGGAACCTGTCACCATGAAAATGCAGTCTAATCTGCAGGCAGCAGGTTATACGTCAGAAGGAGGTGAGCAGATTGATATAGTTTTGTGAGCAAATATTCAGTATAACATTTAACTATTTCTCTGTTCTTTATAAGCTTAGAAGGAGTAATTGAGTCCAGTGGCCAGTCCTATTAGTGATTGACAGCCTCCTCTCTATGTGCATACAGAGATAACAGTCAGTCACTGTTGGGATCGCCCGCTAGACACAATTGCTCTTACTACGCATAGAAAGAACAAAGATATCAATGAAAAAATGACAGGTTATACTGAATACCCACAAAACTCTATATCAATCTACTCAGTTCCTCCTGATCTATAACCTGCTGCCTGCAGATTGCACTATATTTTCATGGTGACAGGTTCCCTTCAAGCTAATAACCAGTTGTTATCCAGGGAGCAATATACATATGCAGGGACATTCTAGCATTATGCAGTATCCAACTAAATTAATGACTGACCATGGAAAACTTAGCATCACCTTCCAAGCAGGGGATATAAAAGAGCAAGTGCTATTTTAGTAGGGCAACCATTTTAAGATGCCTGGATACCTTATTGGCTGGGTCAGTTTCACATGACTGTATAGTTACATTTTAGTGTGAGTTTATGGCCATAATACTAAAACTATAAAGTTCCAAGTTCTATTCAGCAGAAATGCAAGTAATATGAGGATTGCAGCTATAAGGCCACATTCAGACTGCAGCAATGCCATATTATAGCAGCAAATTCCCTCCTGACCTCAGTTCTAATGACCAGATCTCACAGCACTACAGATACTTAGATGCTGATAATACAGATCATCAGCAAGGTCTATGGCCATCTGAATGCAGTCTTGTACAGTTACTAAACTAATGCTGTATTTGGCTAGGGTTACACAACAATTTTGGTCGCAACTCCCAGCGCCCGATCAAACATCGTCGGGTTGCCTTGCCCCACCTTCACTAATCTTAGGGAATGTCGCATTGCAATCCCAAGAGTGTCACGACTTCAAGTCACAAAAAAGTTGAGCAATATTTGACTTGAAGTTGCAGTCACATCAACCTCGGGGTTGCAATGTACTCCAATACTCTAACACGAGTCAAGGAGTCACAGGACAACCTAGCAATCTTTGGATGTGCAATGGGAGTCATGGCCAAAAACACTGTGTAGCCCTAGACTTACAACTAAGTGACAGTGGCCTCAGACCCTTTATTGCAATGTCACCAAGTGACATTTTTAATATTTCCTCATCCTGGGGAAATATAAAAAATTCTGTGCATTGGGCAGCATTTAACATATGAATGACATTTTGACCTGCATATATAGGTGATGTACACATTTCTATAAAGGTTTCCCTTCACAATGCTACACCATGCTTGCACAGTGAAGCTGTAACATTCTGCTTGTGTACTATCTGTTCTCATTTAGGTGGGAACGGGCCAAATGGTGAACAAACAGCTGATTGAAATATTAACTACACTTGCTGACAAGTAAAATATTGGCAGTAAGTGTAGTCATCTGGGGGAGGACATTGTAGGTTACTAGAACACAAAGTCCTTCATTCAACTAATCACCAGTCAGTAAGTTGTAGCATATCCTTCAGGACCTTAACAATCTGGACAATCTATCCTTACAATATATCACCAATATTAGATCAGTGAGGGTCCGGCTCCATGCTGAAGGGGCGGTGTCCATTTGGTGAGCACTGTGGTCTCTACATCAGATCTGCAACCTTTGCACTTTCTCAGTTCCATACAGGTGAATAGGATTGTGCTGCAACCCCAGGCAGTGCCACAAGTACTGTGCCTAGTTTACAATGAAGAGCCTACAGTGTGGCACAATGGCAGGGGTGCCACCACTCTGATGATGACGACAACCTATTCTGAATATATCACAAGTCTTAGAAAAACCCTTTTAGGTGGGTTTTCCCAATAAAGTTTTACAGCATAACTCTTGGATCAAACAGGTGGGGGATTGACCGCAGGGTCCCCTACAACGTATAGAGACGAGGTGTCCAGTCCACATATCCCATCATCGTGGAGCCACTCTGCGCTACAGTCTATGGGAGGTAATGGAAAGTGATTTGTGAGGGATTTTACAAAATGCAGTAGTGTACGCCATACTCCCCTGCTGACAGATATGGTTAAGGATAGCTGATAAAGGTCTGTAGGTAAATGATACCCCCATCTAGCCCAGGTCTAATACAACTGAGACCTCCACCCAACAATTGCATTGTATGGACTTGCAGAGAGGTGGTCATTGGAGAGGTTTCACTGTACAGCAGTAATATCACCAGCTACATCGCCCTGTTGCAGAGCACTGTCTACACAGGAAGCCGCGGTAAGAAGAAGACGTGTACATGACACTAGTTCCAGTCACACTGCACTTACCCGGCAGCTACCATCCCCAACACATACACCAGCAGCAGACACACACTGCACAGCGATAAAGGGCCGATCTTCATGGTTCCTATGTGGATACGACTCCAGAAGATTCAGGTTGTCACTTCTGCCGTTACCACAGATACCTTCACCTAGCGCGACCAGTCCTCAGCAGCGCTCCACACAGAGCTCACGATTTCCTATACACCATGCATTCAACCGGCTACAGCAAATCACACAGCACAACGTCGGCGCCAGCAGCGCAATATCAGCCAATCAGCGTATTCTAGCTGTCGCTTCCGTAATCGTCCGGCCAATGGCAGGTAAAGACATGGCACGTTACGGTTCTCACTCGCCCGGCCAATCCGGTACCTGCTGGAGAAGGGCCGTCATCAGCTCCTGATTTGTCGCCTCCATGTTACCGGTGTCCTGGACTTCCGCCTCCTGACAGTGACAGCCAAGTGTTTGCTTTTCAGTCACAGTGATTTTGCTGTGCATAGTTGTGTAAAGCCTAAGTTTACAAACTCTAACCATAGTAGCCAGGTAGTTTTAGTCTTTCATCCTTGCCTATTAACTTTTTTTTTTTTTACTTTTTCCTTGCTATAGTGTATGAGGGCTTATTTTTTGCTGAACTTGATGTATTTTTAATGGCACTATTTAACCCCCTCCTGACAGACAGTTTTGGCCCTAGCTATAACTGGCTATAACTTTTTTTTGTTAAGTACAAAGTTTATAGCAGCAGACTCTTCATCAGGCGTCCTGACTGCCATGACAACACAACCATAACGTGGGTGGTGATTTAGAGGTTCAATGCCCACAATTATTAGTTACTGGAGCTGAGCCAGTATTGTAGACATGGTTGTTACATGTAGGGGCAGGCTGCCCACTACTGACCTACATTTGCCCCTCTTACTGCAAAATTAACACTTTCCCACCACAGCCATTTTTCAATTATAATATTTAACTTCATGCCTTCTAAACTTGTTGATTTTTCCCTTCATAGAGCTTATTTTTTTGGGACAGATCTTAGTGGTGCACTTTTATATTCCACATGATGTACTTGGAATCTGCAAAGATAAAAAACTCAGAATAGGGGGGATTTTGAAAAAAAAAAAAAATTAGCGTCATGTATTTTATTGGTTTTGTTTTTATGGTGTTCATTGTGCAACCAAAATCTATATTCTGCGGGTTGTTACAATTGTGACAATTCCAAATGTATATTGTTTTTGTTATAAGACCTTAACAAAAATCTAAGACTTTGTAAAAAAAAATTCTGACACCTGTAACTTTTTTTATATCTCCATAGGTGGGGCTGCGTAAAGTGTCTATTTCTCGCTTGTTTCACTTGGGGACACAGCACCATGGGTATAGACCTGGTCACTAGGAGACAGACACTAGGGAAATGAAAGCTGTTGGCTCTGCCTCCAGGCTATACCCTGCCACAGCCACTGTGCATGAACCAGTTTTGAACCTAGTTTCCATAGGAGGCAGACACGACCTGACTCAGGTCTTCTATCTTACATCATTTTTATTTTTACTTTTCTTTTAGGTGCAGGGGTTCGTCAGCGTGTATGCCACACTAGTCGTACCCTCCTGCAGGTGCAGCGCTCTGCAAAAGATCACCTTGCCAGTCACCCAGTCCCCACTAAACACTCGCCGCACTGGCGGCCGTAGTATCGGTGGCCCCACTCCCACGTGCGAGGTCCTACCGAGGGGGTGTCCCTGCGGTACCTGAAGACGCCTGTCAGGTGAGTATGAGAAGAGTAGCAGACAGGTGAGTATGAAAGTTACCTCAGCCCCTCTCCACCTCAGGCCCCACTCAGTGCCTCTCCCAGGGGGATAATAGCATGGGTCCTGTTTAGGGGGGCATCACAGGGACCCCCAGAGCTGGGCCTTAAATTTTAGCAAATAAGCCCCTTTTTTTCTGGGGCATTTTTGGGCCTTCTGGTCGCTACTACAGAGCAGTTTCCCCCCCTTCATGTGGGGACCCCCTTTCCCAGGCCTCCATCAGGCCTTCCGGAGTTTGCAACCGCGCCTCGCCGCCGACGGTGCCTCGCGGCCGGCCGCGTTTCTACGCGAGTCTGAGGCCTGGCTGCAACTAGGCCCGCCCCTTTCCCGGGCTTTTCTGGCATCCAGACTCCGCCTGAGGTCTTCCATTGGCCAGGGGCTGTCCTGGCAAGCCATCCAGCCTGCCCAGTAGCTACTGAGCCTGTATTACAAGGGGAAGGGCTTTTCTCTCCTCAGAATCACTTTTTATTTGCTTCTTGTTTTTTTGGCTTGCTGGGACAGCGGCGAGTCCTCTTACTCTCCTCACAGCTCCCTGGGAGATATTGCACCTGCGGAACCTGTGTCGCCCACTCTGCAGCAGTTGGTGAGTGGCCATCTTTTGTGATCTGGTAGGCTAACCCCCTGGTTTACCCCTAATTTCCATGGGCCCCCTTTGCTTTGTCACTCACCCTCAGGCCCCTCTGGTTCCGTAACGTTTCTGTATGTGCGCCCTGTATCAAAAACAGTTGCCATGCGGACAGCCTGAGCCCATGTGCTCTCTGCCTTCCAACTCAGCCAGTCAGGAACCTCCTGGCACCCCTCCGGTTCATCCATCCCTGGATTGAGCGGCCTCCCTCACCTTGGCCATGGTGTCCTTACCAGACTTAACTAGTCAGTGCTGGAAAGTTGGAATGGCTGCTTTCCCAGATCGCCGCTCAGTCGGTGGCTTTTAAGGATTCCCCTGGACACCCTCATAGTTCCCGTCGCAGCTTCAGGAGCCATCCCCTCAAAAGGACCAGGAAGTCTTCCTACAGTTCACGGTCCTCCACCCCTTCCTCTGGGCACTCCCCAGATAGGGACTCAGCTCGCGGCTACACTCCGACAGGCGGATCCCTGCCTACACCCTGCTTGGGCTACATACCTGGGGACTCCTCTGACTCCGACACGGAGCTTCAGCTAGGCTCATCTATTTCTGCTGCTACGCGGGAGCTCATCCATGCGGTAGAGATACCCTACAGATCTCTGAGGACACGGACCCATCCTCTCAAGTGGACATCTGCTTCTGCCACTGGGTGTTTGATCACATCTTGAGGGCACAATGGCTTCTCCCTGGACCATCCTCTGTCTTCTACTAGGAAGTCGGACATCCCTTCCCTTGACCTGTGTGTCTCCAAGTGGAAGGTGAGCTCGGGCAGTTCTGCCAGGCTATGCTGTGGCACATGTCTCTAGCTCTCCCTGGCTGGAAATGATGAACATCCGAGGTAAAGGAAACAAGTTGCTCCAGTGGTGCAATCGGTTAGCGCGCAGTACTTATATATCAGTAACTAGTGAGCGCAAGACGGCCTGTCTTGACATCTTGTCAGTGAGCCACCCCATGTGTCCCTTCCTATCATTAAGAGCCTCCCACGGTGGATCCCGTGATAGCTAGGCTCTCCAAGGCTTCTATTCTGCCTTCAGCGGACTCTACCTACCTCAGTGATCCCTCAGAGTGAGATCGGATCGCTTCTGTTGTATTGTTTGAAATGCAGAACTGATTTATTGCATTGTCCTAAATGCTGGCGTTTGTATTGCTGCAAGAAGGTGGCTTTCCTTGCCAGGGTGGCCTTCGTAGTGGCTGGCTTCTCCCTGCGGCCTTCCTTCGCTGCCTCTTGGGTCAGCAAGGCCTGCTTTTCCTGGGCCAAACAGCTTCAGTCAAACCTCCTGATGCAGCTTCCCACCAGGATCTCCAGCTGCTTGTCTCTGAGATCCTGAACGCTTCCAAATACCTGGTGATACCTTCCAAATTTGCCAAGGCAGCCGCCACCGCAGTGGCTATCCGCCATACCATTTGGATTCGTTGTGGAATACTGAGTCCGCCTCCAAGAAGGTGAACGCAGCCCTTCTCCCTTTCCAGGTCGACCTGGGCCTAATTTTTGTTAAAGGCGTCAAGAAGCTTATCCCTGAGGCCACGGGGAATAGATTCTACCTCCCTCAGAGGCGTCTTATGTGTTAGCCTGTTCTCCTGTTCCAGAAAGCTTCTTTCAAGTCCAGGCCTCCCTGCCAGCTCTTCACCAAGTCGTCCAGGCCTTCCTCTTCCTAGCCCTCCTTGCCATGAAGTTTTTTCCCCTCTCTGGGCCTCTCAAGTGGCGGGACGTCTGGGTCCTGGGCCTGAGAGGTGGTGTCGTCAGGCTACTCCAGCTTTCGCTGGAGTCTCTTTGCCTTCCCTACATCGGACAATCGAGGCTGTCTCCAATCTCCAGTGGCAGGGAGTCAACGTCCCCGTTCCCGCTTCAGAGTGTATCCTGGGTTACTATTCCTACCTGTTCTCCATTCCCATGATGGACGGCTTCCTTCGTCCCATCATGGACCTGAAAGGGCTCAACAGGTTCGTCCATGTCTGCAAGTTCCGCTGTAGTCTATGCAGTCTGTGGTGGCATCCCTGGAGATGGGCGAATTCTTCGTCCATCTACATCATCGCACTGTGCCATCAGCGGTTTCTTCGTTTTGCGGTGGATCCTTGACCTTTCCAGTTGTCGCTCTCTCCTTTGGGCTGGCCTCTGTCCTCTGGGTTTTTTTCCTCAGTGATGGCGTCTCTCATGGCCATCCTCCACACCAGAGGTGTCACCGTGTTTCCAGACTTGAACGACCTCCTGTTGAAGCCCCTCCAGGTCAGACAATCTGACCAGCTTGTGGCTCACCTTGGTCCTTCTTCGCCAGTTCTGCTGGCTCATCAATGAGGATGTCTCTTGCCTCTAAGCACATGGAATCCAGGACATGATCCTCTACACGCTCCAGGGCGTGATTCTCCTCCCGGAGGCCAAGATCCCGAGGTCCGATGTGTCCCACCTTCGGAGGTACTCTTCTTCGGAGGACTTGGTCTTGCCCTCTTTCTGCTCGGTCCCCAGGCATCCATGCGAGTGCTTGCTCTTCCCTGCCCGGTTGTTGCCCAAGCGATTTGCGTCTATATTGTCGCTCACGGATCCTTTCTGTTGTTCGGACGCTTTGCTCGTTCTCCCTGAGTGCCCTTGCAAGGGCCTGCCTGCTTCCAGAGCTCCCATCTTCCGATGGCTTTGGTCTGAGATTAGGGAGTCCTGTTGGTTTAAGGGCAGAGCTCTGCCTTTCCGTGTGACGGCTCTCTCCTCTAGAGCTGTTGGAGCTCCCTGGCCCTCCGGCATCAGGCTTCTGCTTCCCAGGTCTGTAAGTATCCCACTGGGCCTCCATTCTCTTTCTCCAAGTTTCACCAGATCCATTTTGTGAAGTCTGCCGATGCCAGTTTGGCTTGTAAGTTTCTGGAAGCGGCTGAGCGTTAAGGGTTTGATGGCCGTGTTATTCCCACCCTCTGGGACTGCTTTAGGACATCCCATGGTGCTGTGTCCCCCAGTGAAATGAGCGAGAAAATGGGATTTTTGTACTCACCGTAAAATCCTTTTCTCGTTGTATTCACTGGGGGACACAGATCCCACCCTTTTTTTTTTCAATGTTGTCCTCCCCGAGCTGTGTTGGCTCCTTTTCGGGTTCAGGCATTGTTGGTGGTTGTTGGTTCCATGTTCCTTTGTGTCTCTCTCCTACTGCTACAGTACAAACTGATTCATGCACAGTGGCTGTGGCAGGGTATAGCCTGGAGGTGGAGCCAACAGCTTTCATTTCCCTAGGGTCTGTCTCCTAGTGACCAGGTCTATACCCATGGTGCTGTGTACCCCAGTGAATACAACGAGAAAAGGATTTTACGGTGAGTACAAATATCCCATTTTTTGGCAGGGCCAATTAAACTTTTTATTTATACCATTTTGGGGAATGTCTGACAGGTTGATCTCTTTTTTGATTTTTTTTTCCCCCACTATGGCCTTCACTATATGGGAAAAATATTTTTATATATTTGTAGTTCAGGCATTTCTAATTTTCTAATTTGTTTATTTTTATTTCTGATTTAATATTAATGGCCGTGATCGGAGCTGGCTCTGAACACAGGCATTACCACCAGTTTTCTGTTGTATAAAACAGTGAAGACCCAGCGGTTATGGTAACCACTCTGCTTCTGAGTTGGCACCATATTTAAAGGGCTGACATCTGCTGTACTATTATGGTGGATGTCGGCAAGGTGTTAATAACTCTCCCTTTCAGCAGTGAGCCCTGGCAGTCAGTATATAAGGTAGAGAAAGCTAATTCGTTTTGAAGCAAGGAGGGGTAAATGTAGTTATGTACCTGTGTGTAGGCAGCGAGGTCACATGACCCTCTATCAGCATCAATATGGGGACCGTAGCACCAAACAGCCAGAATAGATTGAAGTCTTCCATACTCCGTGGCAGTGTTACCCACCATACAATCCACAGAATTGTACGGGGCCCCAGAGATCAGGGGGGCTCATACTGACCACATTCTGGAATGGTTATTGGCTCTTGTTAGTCTTCTGATGAGCCCTCTTGGAAATGTAGTCCAGATGGTGTTCCTTAATAGTGGACCCTCCGCTGAACTAAACTACAGCTTCATCTGTGTAGCATGAGCAGCCATTATCACTGGTGTGAAGGCCTGTAGTTGGTAGCAGAATACAGCAGAATATGAGGTGTAATATTTTGGAATAATATGCAGTACACAGCGGAATAAGAGGCAGAATATAGCAAAATAATAGGCAGTATATAGCAGCATAAGAGGCAGAATACAGTTATATACTTCTATTTTGGACAGTCATCGGATGATATCCACTGGTTTTGAATACAATTATCATTGTTTATTCTCTGTTTTACAGGGACATAATTTTCAGTGGGACTAAATATGGTAGTGGGGGATCCCAAATAAAATTATTGCTCAAAAGTGGGTCCTCCCTTCAGAAAATTTGGACAAATCTTTAGCTTTTCAGCACATAATCTGTGGCAAAAAATAAACAGGTTATGGATTTTAAAATTAAAAGTGAATTTGTTATTCCACGTGGATACCCCTTTCACATGTAATGCTTGTCAAAATTACTGGATTGAGTAAGGATTTGGGCACAAAATCTTAAGAAGCATGTGAACATGACCATAAGATAATCTTCAAGTCTATATAACACAAGCAAACATAGCATACTTCATCAGAATTTATTTATTAAGTTATTTACTGTTGGTAAAATGCTTCACGAGTGTTGTGGGTAAATCTAGTTGTTACCAATTGCACTTTTGTACATTTTTAGTCATTTACATATGCCATTTGAAGAAGTTATTTCGGACCGTAAAATTAGTTGCTTTCAATTTAATAATAATATAAATTTAGAGTAATTTCACTCCCACCCCACCTTAATGCTGACAGCATGTTCTACATCATTTAGATATACATCTTAGTATTTGCAGTGAGATTCCTTGGGTAGATAGAAGATCCATTAGTTTCTGGAGATGTTTTTTTTCTATTCCCGCTCTTGTGTCCTGCATATCTTGATGTCAATTACGTTCTATGTGTCTATTTGGCAGTCCACCTGTAACACTTTGTCTGGCTCGGACACATTTCATATGTCTTCCCAAGGTGTTAGCAGCAAGAACATATGAGATACATCCTTGCTGCTAACATCTATTTCTCAGGCTATTAAAAAAATATGTATATATGGGAGGTTAGTATGAGTTTTTTATTTTGCAATTTAGGTTTTATTTGTATATGTCAAAAGTGTGAAAATTGTCCTAGCTAAATGTAACCACCCCTTTGGAGGTGGAGTACTGGAAGTGATAATATGGCCTCCACAGAACCCTGATTTCAACATCATCAAGTCTGTCTGGGATTACATGAAGAGACAGAAGGGTTTGAGCAAATGTACATTCACAGAAGATCTGTGGTTAGTGCTACAAGATTTTTGGAACCTCTCTGCCAAGTTCCTTCGAAAACTGTTTGCAAAGTCTATTTTTTCATTCCCCATCAACATTATTAGTGTTCCTGGATATTGGCCCAATTTCTTTGTTCGGAGCACACACTATCCCTCTGCACACCTATGGCACTAGCAGTGGAAATTAAACACCTCCTTACTAAATGATAACATGATTGTGATAGATATAAAAGTTCCCTCACTGACTACTTTGCCAACAGTGATAATACAGATAACGACCCTTGTATCCTGTTCGAAGTGCACCAATGCGCAAATCACTGGTATGGCCACACTTAGACTATTGTGTGCAATTTTGGGCTCCAGTATACAAGGACATAACTGAACTAGAAAAAGTGCAGAGAAGGGCGCCCAAAATTATTAGGGGAATGGGTGGACTGGAGTACAATGATCGATTAACAAACTTGGGGTTATTTAGTTTAGAAAAAAGATGTCTATGGGTAGATCTAATAACAATGTACAAATACATGAAGGGATAGCACAAAGAACTTTCTAATGATCTTTTTACTCCTAGGCCAGTGACAAGAGGACATCCTCTACATCTGGAGGAGAGAAAGTTTCACCAGCAACATAGAAGGAGATTCTTTACTATAAGAACATCGAGGCTATGGAACTCTCTGCCCCAGGAAGTGGTGATGGTGGATTCATTGAACAAGTTCAAAGAGGGCTTGGATGTCTATCTCGAACAGAACAATATTACAGGTTATGGGTTCTAGATTCTGTTAAGGACAAGTTGATCCAGGGTTTTATACTGATTGCCAGTCAGGAAGGAATTTTTTACCCAAAGTGGGGCAATTGGCATAAGTCTCATGGGGTTTTTTTTTTTTGCCTTCCTTTGGATCAACACTGTAGGGTTATAGGTTAGACTTAATGGACTGGTGTCTTAATCCAACCTCATCTATTATGTAACTATGTAACACATAATTACAGGAGTTCTTATCCAACATGGCTCCCATTCTAAAAAGGAGCGTTCAGTGCCTATGTTCCTCCTGAGTCGCATCAGACACCTGGAGACCGCACATAAATGCCAACAGAACCCTGGGGTCCAGAAACAGCTGCTTAGTGCACAGGCAGAGCTAATTAAGGCCAGGGGCCTTGAGTATGTCAACAAGTGCAGTCGCACATTGGCATTAGCTCTACATACTCAAAGGGCCACCACATATATCTCATATTCAGACCTCTTCTCAAACCCAGCAGAACCTCCTTAGAGAAATTACCTTTGTATTGTGACCATTACACCTCTCTATATTTAGTAGACTAACTTAACCCAGGAATCCATTGTCCCTCCTACTATAAGAATATAAGGGATTATATCATTGCCTCTAGCCTCCCCAGACTGCAGGATCCTGAACCTAAAGAAAAGCCTATCACTCTTGAGGAACTGGCAAAGGCAACTAAATATATCCCCACTGGAAAAGCTGCACTGAATCTGTTAGTTTACTACAAGAAATTGGGACAGGAACTTTCTCTGTATTTACTGAAATCCTACAATTCACTTGTCACAGGTTAGCCTTTAAACAGGAACTCCCTACAAGCCCACATTGCAGTAATACCAGAAATATTGCACATTATATTATAATTACCATCCTATCTCTTTGCTTAACATGGTCGTTAAACTCTTAGCCATGATTCTTTCATATTGGCTAGTACCACTAATAGGAGACATGATCTACCTCTATCAAGCTGGGTTCATGATGGTAAGGGAAGCTAACACCACAAAGGCAATCAACCTGTTTTATGAAGCGAACACGTCTCAAAAGACTTTTGTGCGCCTCTCTATGGATGCTAAGAAATCCTTTGACCAAGTTAATTCCTTATTTTGAGGAGACCTTTAAACGAGTAGGCTTGAGAGAGAATATGGTACTGCAACCCCTTGGACAAGGTCAGTGTGAATGGAATCCTTTCTGATGACATAGCCATCCAAAATAGAACCTGCCAAGGTTGCCCACTATCCCCTCTCATAAATATAATTAACAAATATTTATATCAATTGAAAGGATCTTAATTTATAAAAAAGTCTGAGACTCACAATTTATCACTTATCCACAAGTGTCTGATCTGGCCCCATTTCTACGGTTTCAATGAAGCAATCTCTTTACTATGAATACAGCTGCAAAACATATGCACGACTGCCATTTTATTTAAACAGAGAACCCCTGTTTTCATGATGTGTGGGGTTTCAATGGTGGGACCCCCCAGCAAACAGACACTTATGGCTTAACGTGTTAATAGGTTTTAAGTTGTGATTATTGGTCAACTCCTACAATGAGAGTACAACCTTCTGACGCATAGGATATGCCATAATTGCATAGTCAAACTCCCATACACACACGAATTAGAGAGACCCAGGCATATGCAGCCAACTCTCCAATCTGAGCTGTCAAAGTTAGGGGACTGCCATTCTCGAGATAGATGTGGGTCTCACTTTCTGTGGATATACCATAAATGTGTCAGATGGTAATACGTTTTTGTGTTTGTGTGTATGATCAAGAGCACAGAACAATGCAACTATTACCACCGGGAGACAGTGATTGTTCATTTCTGAGCAAAGCCTAATTCTTTTGCATATAAAATATAGTTTTATTTCAGCATTCATAGCTGCTTTATTTCACCTTAAAAGAGAACAATTGCATGACTATTACTGAAATACAAAATACATTTACATTTTATTCAATATGTTTGTAATACAAATAGATTAATAAAAGGGTTAAACTAAATACTGTATAAGCTAAAACTCATACAAATAAACACATCCTTATAACTGATTATTATAATGTTTGACAAACAATAACAGCTATATACATTCAGTGGTCTTTCCAATACTGCGCATATTCATAGCCAGTTTATTTCGCCTAAAAAGAGAACTGCATGTCTAATACTGAAACACAAAATACATGTACTTTTTCAATAAATTTGTAATACAAATAGATTAAAAATGGTTAAATATAAGCTATAAAGTTATTAGTAAGCACATCCTAGTAACTGATTAAAATAATGTTTGACATTGTGCAATTCCTGTTATTCCTACTAGAAATTTATGAATACATTGACAACTGGGTGTTACTATTAACTGTCCTTGCACAGTCTCACACTATCCAAACTTGCTGCTAGTGTCAGGAACATGTAGGAACAAACCCATTTGGCATCAATAATGGTAACACTCGTAATAAATTAATAGGAGGAATAATATAGGGTTAGCATAATGCAGAGTACTAAACAGATGCTCCAGAATGCTAAATTTATGGTGATAGGTCCTTTATAACCCTTTAATATTAGGATACTTTTCACA
Source organism: Leptodactylus fallax (assembly GCA_947044405.1). Taxonomy (NCBI): domain Eukaryota; kingdom Metazoa; phylum Chordata; class Amphibia; order Anura; family Leptodactylidae; genus Leptodactylus; species Leptodactylus fallax. The sequence continues at coordinate 2,217,402 of CAMRHE010000241.1, read as the reverse complement.
AATATAATTAAAACATAAGTTATTAAAAAACAATTAAATTAGGCTTGTGTAAATAGAGATCTGGCACATTGTAGAAGTGGTGCTCAGTACTTTATAAGCATAGGTGCCTATTTTAATGTAGGAGTGCCATCATTGAGATCCAAATTTGTTTAGCGGCATAACATGGCTGCTGAGCTATTCTCCATTTAGCAAACATTACATACGTGTTAATTAAAATGAAATTAATTAAAAGTTCCTTATGTTCTTCACATCTATTACGTTCCGCAATTTCTCAGTATGTGTTCCTAAGACCAAGAAAGTCGTTTTACTGTAAACAAAGCTGCTTTTGATACGTCATTTCAAGGATTGTCATAATTAGATATAGCTTGCACAAATAATTATAAGTGCTAACATTGATAAATCATATTTTACAATTTTAACTATTAGAATATTATTTCATATATTACAATGCTATAACAAATATAATTGTGTTAAGTGTGTTAAGCATTAAAGGGGTATTCCCATAAATATAATCACATCTATATTTGTAGATAATTGAAAGTTAAACATTTTTGCAAATGTAAGTAGTTACAAATTCTGTAGAGTCTTAAAGATTTTCTCTACCCATCTTAGTGGTGACATCTGTTGTCTTGATCGGTTGCCAGTGGATACGACCACGAATGAAGAAACTTTATATGGTCTGGGACTTCTCAGAAACCCAGCTATGTTTTTCTTATTGTAGCTGAGTTATCAGACAGGCACACTACATGTATCAGAAGATATCCTGGACAAAAGAAGGAAGTTTTCTGACCTTAGAAAGGTCCTGCATTGATGGTCGTATCCACTGGCAACCGATCAAAACAACAACTTGTGACCACAAGATATTTAGAGAAAATCTTTAAAACTCTGCAAAATGTTAAATTACTTATAATTGCAAAAATGTTTAACTTTTAATTATCTACAAATTTAAATATGGTTATATTCTAGGGAATACCCCTTTAAGTCTCATGAATCTACCATTTCAGCTATTTCTGTCTTCGACAAAACACACACATTTGGCTTGGCCAATGCAGCTTAAATTGGTATGTTTGGCCAAGTTTTACCTAATGTGTGTGGGTCCTTTTTCAGTTGTCTTAAAGGAGTTTTCTATCTGGGAACGTTATGCCCAATCCACAGGATAAGGCATAACTTGCAGATCAGTGACCACTCAGACCCCCACTGATCAGGAAAATGGGGGATTTTTGTTCTCCATTCTGAAAGGAGCGGTGGTCAGGCAGCACTTGCATGGCTCCATCTATTTAAATGGGAGTGGTAGTGATAGTTGATGCTATAGTGTGATATAGTGTTATAGTGTTCCGCTAACTATGGCATAGTGTTATATAGTTCTATAGTGTTCAGCTAACTCCGGCACTCCCATTAAAATGAATGAAGCATGCAGATGCTGCCTGACCACCGCTCCATTCAGAACGGGAAACAAAACATCTCCATTCTCCTGATTGGCAGGGATCTGAGCTGTCGGACCCCCACTTATCAGCAAGTTATGCTTAACCCTATGAATAGACCATAACTTACCCAGATGGGAAGCCCACTTAAAAAAAAAAAAATTAAAAAGAACCGTTGAGAAACAAGTTTACAATTTTATTATATGGCTTTAATGTTCTTGTTTTAGTGCCAAATGTGTTTTTAACTAAATAAACAGCACGCTTTCCCTTATAAGAAATTCCACAGTATAAATAACTTGCAGAAAACAAGATATCAAAATGTAAGCAACAGATTTTAGTTGAAATGTTTATGCATTAAAATACATAATTATGATAACATGTCAGTGTAATGAAAAGAAAAACTACCTTACTGAACTAGCACGTAACAAAAGCAATATTTTATATATTTAATAAAGAGAAAATTATACATAAGAAGTCATTATTCACAAACCTCTTATAAAAGTGTAACACAAGTGCAAACAAACTTTAATGCAGTTTACAGCAAATATACTTTGCATAAAAAGTATATATAAATATATATTGAGCCACTCTTAATATGTTTAAAGTAGATATTGCATTTAGACAGCAGTCATAAACAGTAATAAATGCAGCAGTCATAAACAGTAATACTTGAGCAGAAACATACCCACTTCACATATAAGGTTTTTCTGGTTTATAAGAAATATTTTCCATGTCATGGTAGTTTTTTCCATTTGAATGCTCATTGCTATAGTCATGGGTAAAGGTGGTACCCTGGGCCTCACTGATCGAAGATATAGTGTATGAAGCGGAACGGAGACCTTCAGAATGTGCAAAACTATTCCCAAACTGAATTCTGTACTGATTCCAGTGTCTTTTTAGAACAGCTTGCACCTAGAATAATGAAACGATTACAGACATATTATGGCAAATCGGTGTCAAATTCTGCAGTTATAAATTAAGGCTAACAAAGCACTGTATAAACAAACACTTTAAATGAAGATGTCTTATGGAAAATGTGTCACTTTCAGGCAGTTTTCACAAGCCACACGAGCTAATATTCTGCTGAAGGATTTATCAAACCTTTTCTATTTCAATAAAATAAAAAGGAACATTCTGCCTGAACTATAGATGGTGTGAAATCTCATCAGAATTCCTGATGACAGACAGCTATGTGTCACTCTGAAAGTATTGCAATGTTTCACAGAAAACATGGTTTTAAAAACAAGTTGGGCACAAGTCTGGGAACGGGGAGATGAGTACATTGTAGGCCTTCTCTGTTGACCTGTTCCCTGTTTGTGTATAGAAAAAGACCTGTCAATTAACCCCTTACGGACCCAGAGTAGTTTGTACATTAATGCTCAGCGACTTTTTTGTCATATTATCCTATGTGAGAGCTTATACTTTGTGTGACGAGTTGTACTTTCATTTTGCACCATTTTGGGGTTCCTATGCTGTTTTAATAGCTTTTATTAATATTTTCGGGGGTCCGTGTGAAAAAACACACAATACTATCATAATTTTTTGTTTTAACAGCATTCACTCTGCATTAAATACAACATGGCAATTTTGTCTGGCAGGTCATTACGATTTCGGCGATACCATATTTATATTGGTTTTATCACGTTTTACTTTGAATTAATTTTTAATGCTTGCAATAATTTGCTTTTAATGCTTTTTAATGCTAGCAATATTTTCTATGAAACCGCTTAAGCCTCTTGCATGTGTGAGAATATTATGCATTAAAGTGAGGTATAATACGATGCATTATAGTGAGATTTGATGCAGTGAGCTCCCGAACAGCCCGATCACTACTTTATTAGACTGACAGCTTCTTGTCAGTCTAGTGCAGTAACAATCGGGCTATAATCCAGTGAGTTCCATGCACACGGCTGCATTTACTCTGGGAAATATGGCCCTAATGTGGACCGTGTTTGCGGAACTGAATGAGGTCATGTGCAGGAGGCCTAAGACTTTGTCAAATTAGTAGCATCACGTCATCACCATGACAGCCAGGGAATAGCAGCATGCAATTACAGTAATAAGCCAACTTCTGCAGTAAAGTGCCAACTTAATTCTGGTGACTATAGGCTATAGAAGTTATAGAAGCAAATTCTTTAAACCAATCTTACCTCTCCATTAAAGAAACAGAATATTGTTGCAACCAACAATCCCTGTAAAAAATAAAAAGGACCATGTAAATTAAAGATTTAGACAGCAAGGATGAAACTTACTTTGGGGCTTGTTAACTTAGTATGTTCTTTTAACTCCAAACCCAGGAGTGGCTACAAAAAGAATGGGAAATATAAAGGAAGCTCTTCCATTTCTGGCTTTTGTTCAAAAACCGCAGCAAAATCTGCAGAAAAAAAAAGCATCTTTTCCACAATGTGGGGCCTTACCCTTGAAGTCCCTGACTCCCAGCGACGTACTGTCTTGTACTGATTATAATACAGGACAGTATGTCACTAGGAGACAGGGACTCTTACCCACATAGGTAACTATACTGTGAGGAGTCCCTCTCCCGACATACTATTCCATCCAACACATGGACCGAGTTTCATGACCAAGGTCGTATGAAAGCAGGGTGAGGGTGTAAAAAAAAAGTTAAAGTTTTAAAAAATTCAAAATACAACATTTTCTCATATATAAAACAAAAAAAACAACATAATTGGCCTTGTCAGAAATTCACAGAACCGTTAAAATATAAAAATTATATAATATCTCTGTCCAATAAAATGGACTAGAAAGTGATCAAAAACTGGTATGTGCCCCATAATTGTACCAATAAAAACTAAAGCTCATTCTGAAACAAAAACAAATAAACATGCACAGCTCCAAAGACAGAAAGGCTAAGGCCCCGCATAATAAAATAAGTAAAAAAAAAAAACACTGTGAAAAACAAACCCACCGAAAATAATTTTCGCATTGTGTTTTTCTTATCGTAGGCTCGTCATTACACAGCTAAAATTAACATGCTGTGTTTTTCAAAAACACGTGTTTTCTCTGCAGAGTGTGGATTTGATTAAACAAACTCTCATTCACTTTGCTGGTACTGTTAAATCAGTGATTTTTCTGCCGGGTTTCTGCAGCAGCTATAAATGCTATGTTTCTGCAAACTGGGGCCATAGCCAAAAAGTTATGGGCATCAAGATATCTCAGTTTTTTTTTTCAACTTAGGCTAGATTCACACGACCGGTATAGGACAGTAAAGCTGATTCATCCTACTCCTGGGATAAAAGTTAGGCCAGCCAATCCAGCAAACATACGGACTGAGTTTCACAGCTATAAAGTGGTCATGTGATAGACAGAGTTTCATGGCTAAAAATTGGTCGTGTGAATCTAGCCTTAGTTGAAGCAAGGGTTCCTCTGTGGCGTTTTCTATGCTTCAGAAACACTATAATGTTATACGTTTTATTACCTGATAATTCATAAGAATATGCATAATATAGTCAAACACTTCTTCTGCTATCCTTCCGCTTGGTCTCCATGGCAGTAGTACAAACTGAATTCCAAGAAGGGGCACAAGAATAAGAGTTGCCCTGACAGCTTTCATGTAGAGATTGGATTCAGCTTGATGTGTAACTTTCAATTTTGTTATCAGAACACGTACAATGTTCAGCAGGAAAAAGAGGTTTACCTTTAAATAAAAAAAGAGGATTCTAAATTACTAAACTACATGATACAAAAACATTCTAACCTGACTGCAAATATAAGGTATAAAGTGGCAATATGTGTTATAAAACGTATTAATTGTTCTAAAGCAAGTAAATTGGTAGTTCCAAAGGCTCAGAAAAAACTAAAACAAAATAATACATTCTGACATAATAAATAGCCCACTGTTTTTACAATAAAAATGTATTTACTACAATTTACTCAGTTTCTGAGTTAAGGCCTATTTACATAGGGCAATAATCGTCCAAACAAATGTTGCATGTAAACTTGTCTAGTGATCAGCAAACAAATGATGGCACCTCTTAAGCATTCATAGAAACTGTTAGGTCGCACATCCCCTTGTGTAAACAGCAGATATGCTGCATGTAAATGGAAATTCAAGTAGCCCCAATTGACTTGCTATTTGCGGTCATTAGCGGTAGATTATCAGCCTGGGGAAAAGCAGTGAAGACTCGGGGTACACAGGAGGCTATGGCGTGTGTAGCCAAGCTCATTAACATTTTGTGTCTTGCGATGTCAGTGACCGACTGCTCCACCCTAGGTGTGAGAAGGAGCGCTATCGGAAGTCTTTCCTCCCCACCGCGGTTAGGCTGTACAACCAACACCGACCTAAGCGGAGATCATTACACACAGAGAACTGAAATATCTCTCTGCCTGTTAAATCCCCCCCCCCCTCTGCTACGCCCTATCTGTCTGTCTGCTATTAATGTAATGCCTCTCACCTTGGAACATTCCTGTACATGTTGTATTTGTATTTGTATCTGCTTATCTTATCTTATCTTTGCTGCTGTAACACACTGAATTTCCCCATTGTGGGACTATTAAAGGACTATTATTATTATTATTATTATTATCTTTCAGAATGACCAAACATCCCTACTATTGGTTTGCAGTGTCAAGAGAAAGACAGCCAGTGATGAAATAAAGAAGCAGTATGCTGCTTCCCTATCCATCCTATCAGCATTATGTCACCAGTGTAACCAGCCTGTCAAGGTAATTCTGCCGTGTAACTCTAGACAAAGAAGCAATTATACAGTTATAAATGGAAAAAAAAAGACTACATACCAACAATGCAGCACAAATAGGTCCATGAATAACGTAGAGTAAATAAGTATCAGAACTAATCCAGCAACTGTAAGGGAATCAATTTAATACAAATTATAACAATTATTAATAAGAATGTAAAAATGTAAACTATCTTTGAGAAGTACGTAGTTCTTACTTGTCATTATAATACAAAGATCTTGCAACAGCGAGAATACAGGCTGGAATCAGTGGAAATCCTGTAAGAGATATTAACCAATTTTATATACAGTATGTAAACTATACACTCACATACACACATACAGTCATATGAAAAAGTTTGGGACCCATTTGATATATCTAATAACTGATGGACACAGTAATATTTCAGGATTGAAATGAGGTTTATTGTACTAACAGAAAATGTGCAATATGCATTAAACCAAAATTTGACCGGTGCAAAAGTATGGGCACCTCAACAGAAAAGTGACATTAATATTTAGTAGATCCTCCTTTTGCAAAGTCGCTTCCTGTAGCTTTTAATCAGTTCCTGGATCCTGGATGAAGGTATTTTTGACCATTCCTCTTTACAAAACAATTCCAGTTCAGTTAAGTTTGATGGTCGCCGAGCATGGACAGCCCGCTTCAAATTATCCCACAGATGTTCAATGATATTCAGGTCTGCGGACTGGGATGGCCATTCCAGAACATTGTAATTGTTCCTCTGCATGAATGCCTGAGTAGATTTGGAGCTGTGTTTTGGATCATTGTCTTGCTGAAATATCCATCCCCGGCGTAACTTCAAATTCGTCACTGATTCTTGTACATTATTCTCAAGAATCTGCTGATACTGAGTTGAATCCATGCGACCCTCAACTTTAACAAGATTCCCGGTGCCGGCATTGGCCACACAGCCCCAAAGCATGATGGAACCTCCACCAAATTTTACAGTGGGTAGCAAGTGTTTTTCTTGGAATGCTGTGTTTTTTGGACGCCATGCATAACGCCTTTTTGTATGACCAAACAACTCAATCTTTGTTTCATCAGTCCACAGGACCTTCTTCCAAAATGAAGCTGGCTTGTCCAAATGTGCTTTTGCATACCTCAGGCGACTCTGTTTGTGGCGTGCTTTCAGAAACGGCTTCTTTCGCATCACTCTCCCATACAGCTTCTCCTTGTGCAAAGTGTTCTGTATTGTTGACCGATGCACAGTGACACCATCTGCAGCAAGATGATGCTGCAGCTCTTTGGAGGTGGTCTGTGGATTGTCCTTGACTGTTCTCACCATTCTTCTTCTCTGCCTTTCTGATATTTTTCTTGGCCTGCCACTTCTGGGCATAACAAGAACTGTCCCTGTGGTCTTCCATTTCCTTACTATGTTCCTCACAGTGGAAACTGACAGGTTAAATCTCTGAGACAACTTTTTGTATCCTTCCCCTGAACAACTATGTTGAACAATCTTTGTTTTCAGATCATTTGAGAGTTGTTTTGAGGAGCCCATGATGCCACGCTTCAGAGGAGATTCAAATAGGAGAACAACTTGCAATTGGCCACCTTAAATACCTTTTCTCATGATTGGATACACCTGGCTATGAAGTTCAAAGCTCACTGAGGTTACAAAACCAATTTTGTGCTTCAGTAAGTCAGTAAAAAGTAGTTAGGAGTATTCAAATCAATAAAATGATAAGGGTACCCAAATTTTTGCAACGGTCAAATTTTGGTTTAATGCATATTGCACATTTTCTGTTAGTACAATAAACCTCATTTCAATCCTGAAATATTACTGTGTCCATCAGTTATTAGATATATCAAATTGAAATGGCTGTTGCAAACACCCAAATATTTAGAACTAAAAATGATTAAGATTAATAGGGGTGCCCAAACTTTTTCATATGACTGTACATTAGGACAATAAAAAAAATGAAAGTTTTTTTCCATAAACAGAACCATTTAGATTTGTAGACAATTAAAAGTTACCCTGGATTCACAAGACAGAGTTTCACCCGTGAAACTCGGTCCATGTGTTAACCGGATTTAATGGCTTGAACTTCATGCTGGGAGAGGAACTCCTAGCATTATAGTTATCTATGCTTCTAGGAGTCCTAGCCTCCCAGCAACATACTGTCCCATGAAACTCGGTCATGTGAATTTAGGTTTAAACATTTTTGCATATATAATTCATTAAGTATTTTGCAGAGTTTTAAAGATTTTCTCTAACCATCTTAGTGGTGAGAGTCTGTTGTCTTGATTGTTTTCCAATGGATACGACCATGAATGCAGAAACTTTTTATGGCCTGGCACTTGTCACAAACCCAACCACGATTTCCTTATTGTGGACAAGTTATCAGGCAGGGACACTGCATGCATGACAAAATGACTTGGCCACAATAAGACTACAATTACACGACAGTGATTAAAGGCCATGTGACATCTATTAAAATAAAAGAGCAACATTACATTCAATATCAGTGAATGGAGGCTATTCACATGTTGTAACAGACCGTCAAAATATAGGTCACGTCCTATTTTTGTCCACTGTCACGGATCCCTCCATACACTCATGTATGAGGGATCCGTGAAAATGGGTGTCCCTCGGATGCAAGTCAACAGTGAAAAATGGATGTTTTTCATGGCCGTTTTGTACCTCAGTCGTCTGAATGTAGCCTTAGGAAATAATGGCTGGGTTTCAGACAAGTGCCAGACCATAGAAAGTTCCTGTATTCATGGTCGTATCCACTGGCAACCAAACGAGACAACAGACTGTTTTCACTAAGATAAGGGAAAATTAGCAAAACTCTGCAAATTTTTTAATTATTTATATTTGCAAAAATGTTTAACTAATAATTGTCTACGCATTTATATATGGTTATGTTCATTGGATGCAAAAATGGATCTTCTGTAATAAAGCAGTCACTGTTATAACACGAATGAATCTTTTTTTCTGCAGACAAATATGCTAGCAGATAGCATCAAACCAAGCACTAGAACCTCTCTTACTGAAAATGACTGTGTACTAATCTGTCTGACAGGTCTCAACCCCATCTCTTCTGTAAATTATGAGCAGTCTCTCTGAAAACACATTGTCCAAATCCAGATCCATATACTGTACTATATGTTCCACAGATTCGAGAGAATGCTGTTTAATCTGCCAGTAACATATTCTAGATTTAGTATAACACTGTTGAGAGCGGAGGATGTGGTTAAAGCGGTTTTCCAGGCAAAAAATGTTTTTGTTTTTTTAAAAAAAAGGCATGTTAGTGTTACTAATGGGTTAATAAATGCACTCATGTACCTTTAGCAGTGTTTTGAGTGATTTCTGGGTGTCTCTGGGAGCTCCTGGTATCTTCTGCATTTGTTTATATGGTTCAGCTTCCTGCTACGTAGCTTCCACACTAGCGCCTCTCACCTCAATCCCCCCCTTCCTCTCTCCCTCCCTCCTCTCTCCCATACACCTCCTCCCTGTTTCTCTAGCTATCCCGCCCACCCCCAATCGCATTATATTTACGTGACTTTTCTGATTCTGTCGGCGCGTGCAGTAGTCCCAGCGGTGCTCTGTGCTTTGCCGGATAACCAGCAAATGTCCCTGGGGCAGTCACATGACCTCCCCAGGGATATGGGTAACTATACATTTTTCATAAATTATGTTATTTAGAAAGTAGGTGGAGGGAGGGTGTTTAGATTAGTGTAGGAATTAGCTTTTATCCTGGACAACACAGCACAGCTACACTGAAGAGAACGAAGTCTGCTAGGGTTTCCTGCTACTCTTCCTTTACTTCCTTTATTCCCCTGCACAGTGAGTGACTAGGGGAACAATAGTGCAGCCTCATTCAAGACAATGGAGCCAGTTACAGTTTCCTGCACAACTGGATGTGCCTATTTACAGTTTGCATTGAACATGATAACCCCCTATTTTCCTGAGTGCAGTCTATCACGTTTAGATGAGGTGTCAGTTGCATGTAGCACTATTTTACCTATTACATATGACAGAACCTATAACAGAGGCTCCATCCAGGGTCTCTAACATAGATGTGAACATAGCCTTGCTTGACAGGTGATTATTGACAGATCTATAATATAGTGATATTTGGTAAAAGAAACTGATGTAGTCATGGCACAGTAGATATAGTTTCTTGTTGTTTAATGGAGTCTATCTGCAAAACTTCTTATATGCTATTGTAAGGGCTGTTAGTAGCAAGGGCAAATTACAATAAAGACAAAATGTGTTGTTGCCTGGGGCCACTGTTACTCGCCTCCCCTGGACTCCGTCACAATTTCCGTCCTCTATGGGCCTCTTCTGGCCTCCTGAATGACCTTAGAAACCGATGAGGTCTGTCACGCGACCTCATGTTGCTTGCATCTATGCATTATGACTCCAACCTGACCCCCCTGATGACCACTGAGGCCCAGTCACAGGACTCAGGGGTCCCTGACATCATTCAGGAGGCCAGAAGAGAACTGAAGAGGACAGGGACCGTGTGCAGGAGCACAGGGAACGTGAGTAACACTGTTTGTTATGTTTACTCATCAGTATCAGGTCAGTACGTGTCCTGCATGATCTTGGGCCTCTTTCTGAGTGAGAGAGATACAGTAGAGCAGATTCTCCTGTAGTTACTGTGTGCAGAGTATGGCAGCTATTCTGCACCCACCAGATCAGAGAGGAATGAAAACTACAGATACAGCCTGGAGAGGGAAAAAGTGCGAAAATCATCACAATATAAATAATAAAAATAACCATGAATAGTGTTACTCCTCATGTACACACACATAATGGCTTATTCTGAAAAGTCAAATTAAACAACTGGTACATTTTAATCCATAGCCATTTACATTGTGACCCATTAGGATAAATGTATCTAATAAGGAAATGGTACACAATCTGATGTAATTATGATCATTATCTGATCTACACATTTCTGAATATGATTTATTCCTGTAAAAAACTGTAAACTGTAAACTGTAAAAAAAAATATCAGACAATTTACATACCCCATCCAAGTAAGTAGTACCATATCAAGTGCTGTTTTTCTGCAAATACAGCAACTACTATAAGTGTATGTAAATATATTCCTTCACACAGCATCCAAAAATAATTGCATCCCATGAGGTAAAAGTGGAGGAACTGAGATATTTTACAGCTGACCTGTGCGAAAACAAACACAGTCTTAATCTTTAGGAGATATATTTATAATCATCCAAGATAAAGTTACATTTATAGTTTATATTAGTTTTAAACAGTTTAGTAACATTTATTTTTATATTTTTATTAAAACTGCATCCACTATATATGAAATAATAAACTGCAACATTGTTTAGTCTTAGGCACTGTTCACATTCCAGCTAGTATGATCCCACATATGACAGGTACTAGTGGCTCCTCTCATTGTCAATAATAGAGTCCATTGGATTGCTGTCAATAGGACTGCCATTTTAATAGTCGAAATAGGGCAGCATATTTGACTGGAGTTACAACAGAGACTCCCAGTGAACTCTGCAAGACAGATGTGAACAGAGTCTTAAATCCTACATGCTTTTCAATTTTACTTAACTTCTTAGCTTTTTTATGGTTTGTCCACATGTACTTAAAAAATAAACCAGGGATTTTACTGCTATTTGTTGGTAAAACTACAGTGAAATCTTTATGTACAGTATTACATGTGGATTTTGCTGCCGGTTCACAGGGGAAATCACCCTGCTAAACTGAAAGGGTTGAAAGCTGCATGAAAAATCTGCAACAGCAAATGAAATGCCGAAGATTTTAAAATTCGCACTGTATGCCTGTTTTCACATGGAAAAAAGTCAGCAGCATGTGGATGAGGTGTGTAGGTAAATGCACAGCAATTCCATCCCATGTGGACTTACCCTTAGAATATACCAGCAGTGCAAGTGTGAACTGAATGTAAATACAGCGATACTCTTTAAAATAAATTTCCTATTCTTTTACATGTCGGATGACAGTATTTGAGGGGCTCCAAGCACTAAGCCTTTACTGTACATCCTAGGGGTTTCATTGTGCCATGCTTCTTTGGTTGTGCCATTGATACACTGATTTTGAGTGAAGCCCAAATTCATGATATTGGTAGGGTTCTCAAAGTCTAAGCTCCACTGATCCCCTGACATATGTAGCCAGTGGAGTAACTAAAGTCTTATGGCCCCCAGTGCAAACTTTGGCCGGGGCCCCCTACTCCCCTCCCTACAGCGTATTCTTGATAGCGATGGTTATGGGTACTGAAGCTGTATCTCCGATATTTGATAGGGATACAACTGTAGTACTAATAACTGCAGTTATCAAGAATAAGGTGAGTGAGCAGCGCAGCGTCCGCCATGTAAACAATGAGAGCCGTGTGCTCTGGGAAACAGCTGATCTGAGATCTAAGAGATCAGTGGGGGTCCAACACCCAAGCTGATCAACTGTCTGAAGGGATGGTAGTGCTTTTGCAAGCGCAATGACCCCTTTGTTATTTACATTGCACAGTATCTGTTTAACGTAGCACGGCTGCTATAAAACAGATGGTGTGCAATGTAATAGTGAAAGGGCCCCACACACTATACTCCCCAGAGCCCCTCACAGTGTAATGCTGAATTTTGTTTCGGTGCCATTATTGTACTCTTGGGACTCCCCAGTCTAATAAAAATTGTGTTTGGTCATGTTTGACACAATGGGGCAGACTTAGTATTGTGGTTGCGATTTAACCTTGGTGTAAAATGTGTCAAAACCTGTACATTTTGATGCAACTTGGTGCATCTAGTTTTAAACAAAAATTTACGAATTTGCTCAAAGTGGGGACATGGCTTCACAAAATAGATGTGTGGCTTAAATGCACCAAAATATTATAGGAGGATTCTAGCCCTAAGGTCTCATACACATGGCCGAGTGTGCAGACAGAGTGGGTTCCAGGCACGCAGTTGACACTGGGTTGACTTGGGTTCTCTTCTGATACATTTTCACAGAGCAGGATAGCACCTGCTCTATAATCATCGGAATAGAGCATTGAAACCCCCTCGGTAGAGCCTAGGGCTGCACACTCGTCGTGTGCATGAGGCCTTTGTAAGCCAACTAATAGGGGGTATAGATTTAGACTAAACAATCTAAATATGCACCAAATTTATCATCCACAATGAGTGGTGTTAAATCTAGAGCATTTTCAGACTGCTTAAGTTTATACTGTCTAAAAATTAGCTATGACGGACTATATGTGCATTAAGTGATGTTTAGCATATTTAACAAACAGGTTGAGAAAGTATGTCCATATAGCAGCATATCGCCCCAGAGGATCTGACGTCAGAGTACATACCCTGAGGCAGCAGCAGTGATTCAGCATGTAGTCTGTGGTAATCTAGTACCACATCGCAGTTTTTCCTGCAGCGCTTTTCATAGAAAGTCTTCAGAGTTTTCCTCTGCGGACTTTCTGCTTCAATTATACTTATAGGGAAAACGCCAGCGTTTCCGTAGGTATAATTGACATGCTGCGATTTCCAAAAACACAATGGTTTTGAAAATAGCAGCAGTATAGGTCACCAGTAAGAGATCAATGCTTGTTTGAGTGCCATGATCATTTTACTTTTTATATTGCACACGGTCTGTTTCACAGCCTTTGTCCCATAGAAGTGAATTGGATGAGACTGTAATTACATCACACGGGCACTAGGAAACGGCATGCAATGTAAACCATGAAGACTTTACAACGTTCAGATTAGCTCTTGAGCCCCTTGATACAGCTCATCAGCAGGGTTCGTAGAAGTTGGGCCTTACTAATCTCTTATTGATGACCTATCCTCAGGAGGGGTGGGAAAACACCTTTAATGCCAAAGTTGCATTTTACCTGTGGAATAATTTATGCTGTTTAAAAAAATGGTATGAAAGAAATAAGTGCAGGACATCAGAAGCAGAGAGACCCAACAGTTAGGTGCAGGCTGGGTGCAGGAGGACAAATATGGCGGGAATAACATCAACTCTGTAGCAGGCAATTTGCAGTGCATCATGGTCATTTAGGAGATGGCGGTTTGGGAGCTATAATGGTCTTTCTCTTTCAGCTATTCAAATATATTTTTTTTTTTTCTGTGATACTTGGGCTTTATTTTTATGCAATTTTTATAGTTGCACTTTTTAAAAATTTTTATGCTTTTAGGATGAATGCTAAAGAGTATTTCTTAAACTTTTTTTTTTCTATTCTTGCTTTAATAGCATTAAAATAATAATAATGATGATAATACTGCCCATGTAGCCTTATGAAGCCCTATATTTTTTTATTTGGGACATACTGCATTTTATATTGTTTTTTAATCAGATTGTATTTATTAAAACTAACCACATTTTTCAATGAAAGAATCATAACAAAAAGAAAAAAAAAAAATAACACACCAATGTCATCATTACCATGAAATTACAATGAAAGCAGGGTATACGGAATAAAAAAAACAGAAATACTGAACTAAACCAACCCCAACTCACCCCTGGAAGCTACAACCAACATAACCATTATGCTAGGTTCACTAGGCTGTCGGAAAAATCAGCAGGGGAATTTACACCCACCTTCATTAGGGGTGTGTACCCCAATTATGCAGTAATGACACAAGGGGAAACATTCTGTCTAGTGAGAGTGCTGCAGATGGAAGACCCAGAGTGTCAAGCCAAGCTCCCCCATATGGCTTCATATTTGTGCATGGCTTTTCTTTTGATGTAAACCCCATGTTCTAGCTGTATTATATGATTCATTTTGATTTTTAACTCTGCTACAGGGACTAACCAATGAAATGCTAGCAGCTTTCTGACTTGGAATAGTATCCTTAAAATTCCTAGAGCTAATGGGGATTCCAAATCCGCTCCTTCCCCTTTTAAACCCAGTAGACAGACTTTAGGGTTGGCCTGTAATTGAATACTGTAGACCCTAGTAATGAGAGCCATCACCTGTCTCCAGTATGGACCAATCGAAGTGCACTCCCTGAGCATATGCAGCAGGTGGGCTTACATTTTATATTGTGTCTGTTTTGGGGTATATAATGTATTGAATATTTAACATACTGTAAGAGTCAGAGCCATTATCAATAAACAATACATTTTTAATATAAGAGAAAACTGCGGCACCGTGAAGAAGCTAGAAAAGTTGTCACGTCTCATGGTATCTGTTTTTGCAGATCAGTGAAAATGGGCCCATTCATTTCTATGGTTCTGTAAACATGTCTGTAGTTTTCACAGATCAGTGTCCGTGCCATAGAAATAAGCCACAAAATATGGCTCTTACGTTTCATTTTTCCTGCAGCACTTTTCACATAAAGTCCGCAAGGTTTCCTGCGGACTTTCTGTTCCAATTATAGCTATAGGGAAACTGCCGGCGTTTCTGTAGGTATAATTGGTAGAGGTATATAGGTTTAAAACAAGTACAATTTGTGGTGTTTCAGTAGTTTGTGAATATATCTGATATTTTACAAAATTCTGCATATGTCACACACCATGTAAATGTTTTGCCTCATTTGGACATCTGCAATGGCTTGAAAACTTAGAGCAGTTTTTTATAGATCAAGGCTGGTAACTTTTGACATAGTGTACACATATTATAACCTTGATCTACCAGTAAAACTGGTTCCTGATCGAACACTTTGCATTATGTGAAAGAACTATACATATACTTGTAATACAGTGCATTATATGAGGCCTTTGGTCCCTTGTTTCCTTTTTTATTTCTGAAATGTATAATTAGAAAAATGGGAATTTCAAATGAAAAATTACATAAATCATTTCTAAATATTGACAAAATAGTGGCAAATCAGTCAGGGTGGGTTCACACCTGCGCTTGGTGTCCGTCCGTCGCCAATCCAGTGAAAATCTCGGCGAACTGGATTGGCGTCGGATACAGACCGGTCAGCGGCGCATTGGTTAAAAACCCATTCATTTGAATGGGTTTTTAAAGCAGTGCGCGTGTGTGTGCGCTTACACCCTCTGCGTTGCAAATCCTTTTTTTTCGTCGGAAACAAAGTCGGACACGCAGGACTTCGTGTCCAACGAAAAAAAAAAGGATTCGCAGCGCAGAGGGTGTAAGCGCACACCCGCAGCACTGCTTTAAAAACCCATTCAAATGAATGGGTTTTTAACCAATGCGCCGCTGACCGGTCTGTATCCGACGCCAATCCAGTTCGCCGAGATTTTCACTGGATTGGCGACGGACGGACAGCAAGCGCAGGTGTGAACGAAGCATCAGTTATATTAAGCTACCCAGAACTGGCAACAATTGATAGAAAATAGCAAATAACACAGCCTTGTTTTGTGTGCTAAACATTGGATGGTTTTGATCGAAAGCATCATAGTATTAGGTTAAGGCCCCACGTAGCGGGCCACAACAAAAAAGTGCTGCGGGAAAAAATGTGGTGGAAACTGCATTGCAGTTTTTCCTACAGCGCTTTTCACAGAAAGGTTTCCTCTGCGGACTCTCTGCTTTCATTATACCTATTGGGAAACCGCTAGCGTTTCCATAGGTATAACAGACATGCTGCGATTTCCAAAAACGCGACGGTTTTGGAAATCACAGCATTTCCACTGCACATATTTTTCTGCAATGTGTGGAAGGGATTTGTTTACGCCACGTGGGGCCCGGCCTTAAAGGGGTTCTCCAGCCCTATATGGAGAATTCATACTGGTGACCTATCCACAGTATAGTTCATTAGTATGTGATCTGTGCCCAGCACCCGAACTCAGCACAGATCAGCTGTTCTGGCAGCCTCTAGATGCTGGAGATTTGTGTAGTGGATGGGGAGATAAAGCAGGCTGCTGCTATTCAAGTAATAGGAGCTGCACTGCAATTCCCCAAAATTTCTACACAATGGATGGGGCTGTTGTGCCGCTACTGCTACTTGAATAGAAGACTGCACATTATCCCTGTCCAATGCACCATTTTTCGGTGCCTACAGTCATGGCCAAAAGTTTTGAGAATGACACAAATATTATATTTTCACATGATCTGCTGCCCTCTGGTTTTTATGTGTGTTTGTCAGATGTTTTTTATCACATACAGAAATATAATTGCATTCATATTATGAGTAACAGAAGCTTATATTGACAGTTAGAATGAGTTAATGCAGCAAGTCAATATTTGCAGTGTTGACCCTTCTTCTTCAGGACCTCTGCAATTCTCCCTGGCATGCTCTCAATCAACTTCTGGACCAAATCCTGACTGATAGCAGTCCATTCTTGCAGAATCAATGCTTTAATTTTGTCTGAATTTGTTGGTTTTTGTTTGTCCACCCGTCTCTTGATGATTGACCACAAGTTCTCAATGGGATTAAGATCTGGGGAGTTTCCAGGCCATGGACCCAAAATCTCTATGTTTTGTTCCCTGAGCCATTTAGTTATCACCTTTGCTTTATGGCAAGGTGCTCCATCATGCTGGAAAAGGCATTGTTGAGCGCCAAACTGCTCTTGGACGGTTGGGAGAAGTTGCTCTTGGAGGACATTCTGGTACCATTCTTTATTCATGGCTGTGTTTTTAGGCAAGACTATGAGAGAGCCGATTCCCTTGGCTGAGAAGCAACCCCACACATGAATGGTTTCAGGATGCTTTACAGTTGGCATGAGACAAGACTGGTGGTAGCGCTCACCTCTTCTTTTCCGAATAAGCTGTTTTCCAGATGTTCCAAACAATCGAAAAGGGGATTCATCAGAGAAAATGACTTTACCCCAGTCCTCAGCAGTCCACTCCCTGTACCTTTTGCAGAATATCAGTCTGTCCCTGACGTTTTTTCTGGAGAGAAGTGGCTTCTTTGCTGCCCTCCTTGAGACCAGGCCTTGCTCCAAGAGTCTCCGCCTCACAGTGCGTGCAGATGCACTCACACCTGCCTGCTGCCATTCCTCAGCAAGCTCTGCACTGCTGGTAGCCCGATCCCGCAGCTGAAACACTTTTAAGAGACGGTCCTGCCGCTTGCTGGCCTTTCTTGGGCGCCCTGGAGCCTTTTTGGCACCAATGAAACCTCTCTCCTTGAAGTTCTTGATGATGCGATAGATTGTTGACTGAGGTGCAATCTTTCTAGCTGCAATACTCTTCCCAGTTAGGCCATTTTTGTGCAGTGCAATGATGACTGCACGTGTTTCTTTAGAGATAACCATGGTTAACAGAAGAGAAACAATGATGGCAAGCACCAGCCTCCTTTTAAAGTGTCCAGTGGTGTCATTCTTACTTAATCATGACAGATTGATCTCCAGCCCTGTCCTCATCAACACCCACACCTGTGTTAATGGAGCAATCACTGAAACGATGTTAGGTGGTCCTTTTAAGGCAGGGCTGCAATGATGTTGAAATGTGTTTTGGGGGATAAAGTTCATTTTCTAGGCAAATATTGACTTTGCAAGTAATTGCTGTTAAGCTGATCACTCTTTATAACATTCTGGAGTATATGCAAATTGCCATTAGAAAAACTGAAGCAGTAGACTTTGTAAAAATTAATATTTGTATCATTCTCAAAACTTTTGGCCATGACTGTAGAGTCTGCTGGAACAGCTGATCTGTGTGGGTTTCAGGTGTTGGACCCCACACATCACCTAGTGATAACTTATACTATAGATAGGTCATCAGTATGAAATCTCCCTTTGGAACAGGAAAATCCTTTTAACTTGTATATAAAATGAAGGATGAAGTGACTTTAAATAGCATTCCTAACACTACTGTATAAAGTAGAAAGTATTTTAAAAACAACTCAGAATGGAGTGAAAAGTCTTTTTTTTATAAAAGTCATATTCACTTCACCGATCCCATGGTGCTCTTGTCCTGATGATGTCTGATCCCCCGTTGGTCTCTGTGCTTCCTGCTGCAACAATCTCATTGCAAGAACATGTGACCACTGCAGCCAAATATCCCTGTATTAAATGTTCAAGAAAGGCCCAATGCGCTGCCAAATATATTCTTCAATGCTTTATTACAAAAGCACATAACAGCAACATTTCAGCATGCAGGCATTCCTCAAGCAGTATATTATAGCAATAAATAGTGCTGAACTGGGGTGTTGAGGGCTCACCAGTAAAATTCATTCTGGGGCCCACTTTAAAACTATATGCAAATATTACCTGACACCCGATAGCAATTGCTAAAATGTCATGGATACACATTTTTTTCAGTAGTAGCTTGCTGCCTAGATCTTGCCTCTGTTTCTATCCTGTTGCCTGTCTCTTGCTGTGTACTAGGGCCCTATTTAGGGTATGTTCACATGGCAGAAAATGAAGAGGAATTCCTCTTCATTTTCTGCCGCCGGCATTTTCGCCGCAGTCTAGCCACGACAGGATGCCGATGCAGTGCATCAGCATTCCGTCGCAGCATCCCACTCCTGATTAGGCCAAGATGAATGGCAAATTCCTCAGTGTGAACACACCCTTACCTCTGTGAGTCAGGGACACGCGTCCAAACAAATAGGCCTTAGGCAGCAGCAAAACACTGCAAGATAATTAGTGACTGGGGCCCTCAAAGTGACATTGGGAAGGTGGGGTACAGGAGGAAGAATACTGGTTACTCCGAACCTAGATGTCATCTCAACCATCCAATACATCTACAGCAAAAATAAACTAGGTAGTTTGTGGAATAATCTACCCATTTTTTTTATGAATACACATATCTTTATGTAATATAGTGAGAGTTTACTATGCCTTAAACACTCATGAATGGAGAGAGGGGCCCACTGGGGATTCACCTGTTCTACATTGGTCCAGGCTGAGCCTGCCAATATACATATACAGATATATATATACTGTATATATATATATGTGTTCATATGCAGCTTGAGGAAGGCCTGTGTGCTAAAATAGCGCTGTTATGTGCTTTTGGGCTTCACAATAAAGCATTGGGGAATATATTTGGTGATGCCTTGGACCCTTCTTGCATGTTGGACTTTCACGGTGGATTAACATGGAACCCACTCCCAAATATGTCTCAGCACACAACAATAACTTGGATGTACCTGTGTTGAGACATCATCACTGAGACAGGAAATAGAGAGACCAGCAGAGGTGTGGACAGAGTTAGACTGCAACATGCAAGTACTGTAGATCAGTGAGATTACACAGTTGATAAATTTCAATAAAGAAATAGGTCCATCAAGTTTAATCTATAATCCTACCATGTTAATCCAGAGGTAGGCAAAAAAATACCATGATGTGGATGACAATTGCCCCAAATTAGGGGAAAAATAACTTTGCATCTCTAAGGCCGGGGCCCCACGTTGGCTAGAATCCCATCCACACATTGAGGAAAAATATACGTGCAGCGGACATGCTGAAATTTCCAAAACCATTTTGGAACCATTATACCTATAGGTATAATTGAAGCAGTCCTCTGCGGACTTTCTGTGAAAAGCACTGCGGAAGAAAACGCGATGCATTGCCACTGCAGTTTTTCCCACAGCGCTTTTTTTTCTGCGGCCCACTACGTGGGGCCTGGCTTAAATATGGCAATCACAACAAATCCTTGTATCAACACCACATCCAAAAACTCTAGTTCCCATAACTTGTGGTAGTTTTTGAATTTGTACAGTGCTGGCCAAAAGTATTGGCACCCCTGCAATTCTGTCAGGTAATACTCAATTTCTTCCAGAAAATGATTGCAATCACAAATGAAATTTGTCTTCAATGGAAAACCACAAAAAGAATTGTCAAAAAGCCAAATTGGATATAATTCCACACCAAACATAAAAAAGGGGGCGGACAAAAGTATTGGCACCCTTTGAAAAATCATGTGATGCTTCTCTAATTTGTGTAATTAACAGCACCTGTTACTTACCCGTGGCACATAACAGGTGGTGGCAATAACTAAATCACACTTGCAGCCAGTTGAAATGGATTAAAGTTGACTCAACCTCTGTCCTGTGTCCTTGTGTGTACCACATTGAGCATGGAGAAAAGAAAGAAGACCAAAGAACTGTCTGAGGACTTGAGAAGCAAAATTGTGAGGAAGCATGAGCAATCTCAAGGCTACAAGTCCATCTCCAAAGACCTGAATGTTCCTGTGTCTACCGTGCGCAGTGTCATCAAGAAGTTTAAAGCCCATGGCACTGTGGCTAACCTACCTAGATGTGGGCGGAAAAGAAAAATTGATGAGAGATTTCAACGAAAGATTGTGCGGATGGTGGCTAAAGAACCTCGACTAACATCCAAACAAGTTCTAGCTGCCCTGCAGTCCGAGGGTACAACAGTGTCAACCCATACTATCCGTCGGCGTCTGAATGAAAAGGGACTCTATGGTAGGATACCCAGGAAGACCCCACTTCTGACCCAGAGACATAAAAAAGCCAGGATGGAGTTTGCCAAAACTTACCTGAGAAAGCCAAAAACTTTTTGGAAGAATGTTCTCTGGTCAGATGAGACAAAAGTAGAGCTTTTTGGGAAAAGGCATCAACATAGAGTTTACAGGAAAAAAAAAGAGGCCTTCAAAGAAAAGAACACGGTCCCTACAGTCAAACATGGCGGAGGTTCCCTGATGTTTTGGGGTTGCTTTGCTGCCTCTGGCACTGGACTGCTTGACCGTGTGCATGGCATTATGAAGTCTGAAGACTACCAACAAATTTTGCAGCATAATGTAGGGCCCAGTGTGAGAGAGCTGGGTCTCCCTCAGAGGTCATGGGTCTTCCAGCAGGACAATGACCCAAAACACACTTCAAAAAGCACTAGAAAATGGTTTGAGAGAAAGCACTGTAGACTTCTAAAGTGGCCAGCAATGAGTCCAGACCTGAATCCCATAGAACACCTGTGGAGAGATCTCAAAATGGCAGTTTGGAGAAGGCACCCTTCAAATCTCAGGGACCTGGAGAAATTTGCCAAAGAAGAATGGTCTAAAATTCCAGCAGAGCAGATACTTTTGTCCGGCCCATTTTTGGAGTTTTGTGTAAAATGATCAATGATTTGACTTTTTTTTCATTCTCTTTTGTGTTTCTTCATTGCAAGCAAAATAAATGAAGATATTATTACCAAAGCATTTGTGATTGCAATCATTTTCTGGAAGAAATTGAGTATTATCTGACAGAATTGCAGATGTGCCAATACTTTTGGCCAGCACTGTACAATGTATCCTAGGTGACGAATATGACTTTCTTTGCTTTTGTACATCATTCTGCATTGTTTTAAAAATGTTTTTTTTTTTTGTAAAACCCCTTTAACTTTATGGCTGTTTGAAGGGAAGTAAGGAGTTTGAAGAACCAAATTCTATAAAAATATATTACAAGATTAATAAGCACATAACATTGGGCCTAAAATGATCTAATTTCTATTATAATCTTAATCTTATATTTAAATGTATTCACAGTAGGAGATGTTTCCTTTGTACTTAGATGCACAAAATGTTATTGTGACAAAGAAGACAAAATAATCAATTCATTCAACATTTAGTTTTGACTTACTGGGTTGGTAGCCACCAAAGGTTGGTTGTTTGCCACAGCTGTTAACGAAATTATTGTGACAACGGAATTGCAGACAAAGGACAAAAAAAGATTCTTGTGAAGCGTAATTCTCTGGCAGCTTAAATTTCTGAAGCAGAAAGATTAAAATGTAATTACATTTCATTGCATTCCATACTAAACATGTTAGCAGAATTCTAGGGTACAAAATGCACACATGCACATCAGTAAAAGTACAAGTAATACAATTGCCACTAACAATTTTTTACCTAAAAAATAATTATATGGCAATGCATCTATATTGCCAGGTTACCAAGTCTAAGTAGCTCGCCCCTTTTTTTAAAATAAAGGCATACTAGTGATCTTCTGTTATCACCAAGGAAGACTGTGGGGGGGTGCACATTACTCCTGCAGCTGGCAGTACAAATTAATGTCTGACTATATCACACATGGTCCTGTCAGGTCCTCCAGTGTGAGATCAGCTCTTTACCAATGCCCTCTCTGCCCTGCCTGATTACAAAAATAGAGGGGCTGCGCTTTGAATTTTTACCACACACAGCTTCACCCTAGCCTAGGGAATCTATGATCAGAGCTATGGGGCTCAAGTTACAAACCGAATTCATGTTTAAGGCTGAAGCCCCACATTGCGAAATGTAGCAAAAAACTCTGCATTTTACAATACCTGCAAAGTGGATGGGATTCTGGTTAATCCCATCCACACATTGCAGAAAAAAATTTGCAGCAGAAAAGATGTGTTATCAAAAAACGCTTGCGTTTTTGAAAATCGCAGCATGTCAATTATAGCTGACGTTTTACATATAGGTATAATAGGAAAAATGCTGTGGAAAAAAACGCTACGCGTTTTTACTGTCCCTGTGAGTCTCTTCCACACACTGCAGAAAAATATGCGCAGCGGAAATGCTGCAATTTCCAAAACCGTTGCATTTTTGGAAATTGCAGCATGTCAATTAGACTTACGGAAACATGGGCGGTTTCCCTATAGGTATAATTGAAGCAGAAAGTCTGCAGAGGAAACCTTAGCTAATGGGGCTGTGTATGTCTGTTAGCAAATAACCCCTTTATCTTCCCTAGCATAACAGTTAGTGACATTGACTCTTCTACTCCATTTTACCACCAGGAAAGGTGAGATTACTATGAAATATTTTTCTTAATTTTTCATACCCAACCCTGGGGTGCATCTTATAGTCAAATGTGTCTGATTGTCCAAAAAAATACAGTAGGTGACAATTTATCTAGTTCAAATGAGAGACATGTGATATTTGTTTCATTGGTGAAAAACTATTACATATAATCACTTACTTAAAGTAAAAGAAAATTCCTAAAGATATTAGAAGTGACACAATCGACAATCCATGTCCAATAATGGTCAAGTAGAACAAATTAAGGGCTGTCTACAAAATAGAAAAAAAAAATACTACAAGATTTAGAATACAGTAATCGTAAAATATTAGAATATTAGTTAAAGTCAAATTAATAAAAGTAACTACATTTAAAGTGGATACAGCAATTTATGTGGGCATCATTTTACTTTGTAAATTATCATTTTATTTATTGAAGTTCATAAAAGTTTTTAAACACAGACTGCCCCTTGTGAAAAAGTCATTGCTCCTTAAATAAGCCTTATTCACACTTCAGTGTTTTGCATCAGTGCATCATGTAAGCCAAAACCAGTAACAGGTGCAAATCATTCCAATATACCTTCTTTCTGTGTTGATGTTTTTATCAGTATCTTTTTGCGGAATATAGAATTTTTTTATCACTTTTTATTCCATTTGATGTCAAACCTCCTAGATGCCATGGTCACTAAAGACCGCAGCATCTAATAGGTTAATGCTATGGATCATTCTACCCATTTGCTACCTACCATTGAGTCTGCACATGTGGCAGGTATTGAGCAGGGTAAAGAGGAGAAGTCCTTGCTCTGCAATTCCGGGGGTCAGTTACACTGTGTTTTCACATCTTAATGCCAAACGGCATTATTTAACATGTAGAAAAGGCAGTGTAGTGGGGGGAACCAGTTAATGGCTGCGCACTTACATCAGTAAAACCAGCATACCATGCAGCCAATTTACGCTCTACTTGAAAATCCTACCACAGAATATGGGCATAGTCAAAACGAGGTCTGTATGAGAACGGAAGAGGATAGATGGCACTACTTTTTTATTCTGTCCACTCCTGATTTTAGCTTCAAAAACTGCATGAACAAAACCTGAAGTGTGTTCTTAAACTGGCAGATATTCATCAGCCAATAAATGAATGAACTCTCAGAAATATTACTCTGGCATATATAATAATCCATACAGTGATAATCCGTAGCATGTCTTGTGTAAACATGCTGTGTCAAAATTTCTTCCTGATGGGTATCTCCTCCTACATGTGAGTTCAATATAATTTTTAAATGAACAATCTCTATGTCAGAATATTTGAAAATTTGGCATCTATCAACTGGGAATCTAGACAATTCATACCTTTACTCTTTCAATCGTGCGGGCATTACACTGTGTATAATTTGTCCATGTTCGGTTACTTTCTGGATGCTTGAACCAGTATCCATTTACATCACAATGCTTTACAACTTTCTCTTTAAAATAGAAAATAAAATAGTTATTTATCAAAACTTAATCTATTAGGTAAAACCTGCTACTTGAGTATCTGTATCTTGATTTTCTGTGCAGGTAACATTATTTTTCAGTGTAATAAGGCTTCTACTTTAGATTGGATAAAACTGTGAATGTCTACTGATAGGTATGCACAAGATCTTAGTCATGATGGTCATATTTATGAACTTTAAGAGCAAACCAAAAGCGACCAATAACCAAAGTGCTACTATTTTTAATATATCATAATAACAACTATTAAACTAATACACAATCCAGCGTATTTGTAATGAGTCTTATGTATATTGAGAGCTGCTAGTGACAACTACACTGTTAGACTAAAAGCTGCCATTAAGTAAAGAGGTCAATAGGTGCTATATGGCAGAAGCACTTTTGAAATGTGCTGCATTTATTGAAAGTATAACTGTTCTACTTTTTTTGCTATTATATAGGAAGGGTCTTGCTGAACATTTTGTAATATACTTTATTAATCTACTGTACTTTCTTTTAGCAGAAAATAAGTCCTAAAGTTCTCTCTAGCAACTCTCTACTAGGTGTTACTAGGGAGTTCTGTCCCATATTTGCTTTCTATTGCCAGTATATACAGGTATAGCAAATGCCAAGGGGGTGGCAGGGGTGTCACTTCAAATAGTTGTATATCCAGTTTTATAACACTTTAGACAAGTGCTTTCAGGGTCATTTGAGAGCTGAGATTCTTTCAAATGCTGCAACATATAAAATCACATTACCGACTTGTTCTTAACTAATGATATCTGCATTTCTGTTATAGCTAGATTTAATATTTGGATTTATACTGGTAGCATATGAAAGCTGAAATTCTCAGCTTTCAAACGACACCAGAAGCACTAGGTGGTATACTGGCAATAGAGGGTGAATGCAAAACAGATCTCCCTAGCCATGCTTAGAGCATGGCTAGGGAGAAGTTTAGAACTTGTTTTCTGTTAAAAAAAAAAAAAAGTAAAATAGGTTAATAAAGTATAATACAACAATGTTTAGCAAACTTTTCCCTATACAATAGCAAAAAATTCATAACAACAGTTACACTTTAAAAAGAACCTTTAAGGCGTCTTAATCTAGTGGTTGTGAGCCATATGCTGGACTTTTGTATGTCGGGCCCAATTAAACACATTGGGAGAGATTTATCATTAGGGGAATTTTTAAAGTCAGTTTTGCTGTAGTCTGCGTTGGTGTAATTTGCGCCAAATTTCTCAAATGTTGCACAATGGTTGATAAATTTGCTGCAAGTGTGAAACGTCTGTCTTGAAATGTTACTCCACTTTCTACGCCACCCACTGACTGGAGTGAGTTATTGACAATCTTTGCAACTTTTTAAAAAGTCGCTATTGATACAGTGGGTATGTAAAGTATTCAGACCCCTTTAAATTTTTCACTCAATTTTTTGTTTCATTGCAGCGATTTGCTAAAAGCAAAAAAGTTCATTTTATTTCTCATTAATGTACACTCAGCACCCCATCTTGACAGAAAAAAACTGAAATGTAGACATTTTTGCAAATTTATTAAAAAAGAAAAACTGAACTATCACTTGGTCATACGTATTCAGACCCTTTTCTCAGTATTGCGTAGAAGCACCCTTTTGAGCTAGTACAGCCATGAGTCTTCTTGGGAATGATGCAACAAGTTTTTCACATCTGGATTTGGGGATCCTCTGCCATTCTTCCTTGCAGATCCTCTTCAATTCCGTCAGGTTGGATGGTGAATGTTGGTGGACAGCCATATTCAGGTCTCTCCAGAGATGCTCAATTGGGTTGAGGCCAGTGCTCTGGCTGGGCCAGTCAAGAATGGTCACAAAGTTGTTCCGAAGCCACTCCTTTGTTATTTTAGCTGTGTGCTTAGGGTCATTGTCTTGTTGGTAGGTGAACCTTTGGCCCAGTCTGAGGTCCAGAGAACTATGGAAGAGGTTTTCTTCCAGGATATCTCTGTACTTGGCCGCATTCATCTTTTGTTCAATTGCAACCAGTCGTCCTGTCCCTGCAGCTGAAAAACACCCCCATAGCATGATGCTGCCACCACCATGTTTCACTGTTGGGATTGTATTAGGCAGGTGATGAGCAGTGCCTGGTTTTCTCCACACATACCACTTAGAATTAACGCAAAAAGTTCAATATTCGTCTTATTAGACCAGAGAATCTTATTTCTCAGTCTGGGAGTCCTTCATGTGTTTTTTGGCAAACTCTATGCAGGCTTTCATATGTCTTGCACTGAGGAGAGGCTTCCTTCAGGCCACTCTGCCATAAAGCCCTGACTGGTGGAGGGCTGAAGTGATAGTTGACTTTGTGGAACTTTCTCCCATCTCCCTACTGCATCTCTGGAGCTCAGCCACAGTGATCTTTGGGTTCTTCTTTACCTCTCTCTCCAAGGCTCTTCTCCCACGATTACTCAGTTTGGCTGGACGGCCAGGTGTAGGAAAAGTTCTGGTCGTCCCAAACTTAATCCATTTAAAGATTATGGAGGCCACTGTGCTCTTAGGAACCTTGAGTGCTGCAGAAATTCTTTTGTAACCTTGGCCAGATCTGTGCCTTGCCACAATTCTGTCTCTGAGCTCCTTGGGCTGTTCCTTTGACCTCATGATTCTCATTTGCTCTGACATGCACTGTGAGCTGTGAGGTCTTATATACACAGGTGTGTGCCTTTCCTAATCAAGTCCAATCAGTTTAATTAAACACAGCTGGACTCCAATGAAGGAGTAAAACCATCTCAAGGAGGATCAGAAGGAAATGGACAGCAGTGAGTTAAATATGAGTCTCACAGCAAAGGATCTGAATACTTATGACCATGTGATATTTCAGTTTTCTTTTTTAATAAATTTGCAAAAATATCTACATTTCTGGGGTTTTTCTGTCAAGATGGGGTGCTGAGTGTACATTAATGAAAAATAAAATGAACATTTTTGCTTTAAGAAATGGCTGCAATGAAATAAAGAGTGAAAAAAATTTAGAGGGGTCTGAATACTTTCCATACCCACTGTAAATTTTGAGTATATTCAGCCAGACAGGCTAACCACACTCACTTTCCTACCCACTTGTGAAAAGCGGAGTGAGTGGTGCAGAAATCAAAATGTTGCTAAATTTTTGAGCAAATCTGCTCAAAAGTCGCAAATCTCTGCCCTGCGACTTTTTTTACACCATAAGTCTGGAGTGAAGTGCTTGATCAATTCCCGCATTGTATTTATCTTCTGTTATCAGCACAACACATACCATGGGTCATGACACTAAAGTAGAACTCCCATTAAACACTCACTAGAACTCACAAATACAGCCAAATTTAACAAGATTACCTTCAGTACAATTTACATCATGCGCTTTTCTAACAGGTCAGAGAATACAATTTTTTGTGGTAGTTCTACTTTAATAAGTATGTAATTTTGGTAATTGATATGGCTATATTAACTCTAGGTAGGATATCTGTGATATTGTAACACATGGTTTAACATACTATTGCCACCATGTTGTAAGATGAACAGGTTGTATGTTGTAAATTTTGAGGATGTATGATTATTTTGATAATATCCTTACATTTTAATACTTTTGAGTACATACAGAGCAACATACAGTTGTGTTAAAAAGTTTACATACCCCGGCAGATTTTTTGGATTTTTTGGCCTTTTTCCAGAGAATATGAATGATAACACAATAACTTGTTCTCCACTCATGGCTAGTGGTTGGTTGAAGCCATTTATTGTCAAACTTCTGTTTTCTCTTTTTAAATCATAATGACAACCAAAAACATCAAAATGACCTTGTTCAAAAGTTCACATACCCTGGTGATTTTAGCCTGATAACATGCCCAAAAACCAAACCACGGTCAGGTAGAACAACCAAAATTTCGGCCACAACTGCCCGGAAAATTGTTCGGAATACAAAAAAAAAAATCCACACATAACATCATCTGATATACAGGACTCTCTGAAAACTATCGGTGTGGCTGTTTCAAGATGCACAATAAGGAGGCACTTGAAGAAAAATGGGCTGCATGGTCGAGTTGTCAGAAGAAAGCCATTACTGCACAAATGCCACAAAGAATCTCACCTTCAATACGCCAAACAGCACAGAGACAAGCCTCAAAACTTCTGGAACAAGGTAATTTGGAGTGATGAGACAAAAATCTAACTTTTTGGCCACAACCATAAATGTTACATTTGGAGAGGCACCAACAAGCCTATGATGAAAGGAACACCATTCCTACTGTAAAGCACAGAGGTGGATCACTGATGATGTGGGGATGTGTGAGCTTCAAAGGCACATGAAACTTGGTCAAAGTTGAAGGAAAGATGAATGCAGCACGTTATCAGCAAATACTGGAGGCAAATTTGCACTCATCAGCCAGGAAGCTGCGCATGGGACGTACTTGGACGTTCCAACATGACAACGATCCAAAACACAAGGCCAAGTTGACCTGTCATTGGCTACAGCAGAAGAAAGTGAAGGTTCTGGAGTGGCCATCTCAGTCTCCTGACCTCAATATAATTGAGCCACTCTGGGGAGATCTCAAGCGTGCAGTGCATGCAAGACAACCCAGGAATTTACAGGAACTGGAGACTTTTTGCCAAGAAGAATGGGCAGTTTTATCATCTGAGAAAATAATCATCTGAGCCTCATCCACAACTACCACAAAAGACTTCAAGCTGTTATTGATGTTAGAGGGGGCAATACACGGTATTAAGAACTCGGATATGTGAACTTTTGAACAGGGTCATTTTGATGTTTTTCGTTGTCATTATCATTTATAAAGAGAAAACACAGAAGTTTGACAATAAATGGCTCCAACCAACCACTAACCATGAGTGGAGAAAAAGTTTTTGAGTTATTATTCATATTCTCTGAAAAAAGGCCAAAAAAACAAAAAATCTGCCGGGGTATGTAAACTTTTTAGCACAACTATATGCACTTCTTTGCTTGTTATAAATGTATAGATTGTTATAAATGTATATTTTAAATAATCTTTTTAAATTAGTATTATATATTATTTATATTAATTTATATGATTTTTTTTTACATTTTGGCATTTGGAATAATGTTTGTAAATAGGAGGTTTTACTGCTGAAATACCTAGTACAGCTACTGTGGACTTTTATTTATTTGCAAATACACTGATAGCAGAGACATCAGCTCTTGTCATCCATCGTCCATCCATGCTTGCACAGTTTATCCATCAGGACATCACTTGAATGCTGATAGTGTCTTGTGGCATGGCGCTCCTCAGGAGGAAAGGTTTCTTTGACATGTGACCCCATAAACAGATTTTTGTGTCATGTTTTTTTTTTTATTTTACATAAATTTGTGCATTGTTGCTTCTATAAAATATTTTAGATAGTGAGTATTTCTGTGGTTTTATTCTGCCTTTCTAGGTATCCTTTTTGTTAAGTTTGTAGTGCATTTATTTAAGGACAAAAGGCAAGTGGAAAACTGACCTTTAGGCGAAAACATTTTGGCCGCAACAGAAACGCTGCGGTAAAAACCGCTGCATTTTACATTACCTGCAAAGTGGATGGGATTCTGGTCAATCCCATCCACACATTGCAGAAAAAAATATGCAGCAGAAAAGCTGCTTTTTCGCCATGTTTTTTTTTGGCTGTGGCTCACTACATGGAACCTGAGCCTGTTCTGGCCACATAACATCAGAAAACTGTTGTCCAAACATATGTTTGGTTGACAACTATCTCTATTGATCCCCCAATACACATATACACTTGGTTTGCCCAAAAAACGGAGAACTGTATATACACTCCAGTACAAAGTTATAGTTCTTATAACATGTTTATCTTTCTACTTCTTTTTTTCTTTCTAGTGCAGTTCTGAGTTTTGATCAAACAGATTTAACCCTTTTGTAATATAGCATGTGACTGGCACCTGTGTATTATGCTCATGTAACGCCACCCTTAATATGTTTATATTGTTATACTGTGTTTGAACAACTTTAATAAAATACTGAAACCAAAACCCACTATTTTGTTTCTCAGGAGTATATACTAGAAATGATGAAATGCATGCATGGTAACACATTGCCAGCTTATCATAATATCCTGTATAGCCATAATAACTGTGCTTCTGTAGCATATGGGAGAAAAATAAAATTACATATTACTCAGAACTTACCTGAAGGATCAAAGTCCTGAAAATAATCTGGGCAGTGCTGCTCAGAAATGTCTCCTGCTGCTGCATCACCCCAACATAACCAACCATCCCAAGTCCTGTTACAAAACCGACCTAAGCAAAAAAATATATAAAAGGAAAAATATAAAAAAGTTACTACGTGCATAGTAACAACACCACATACAATCCAACAGTTCAGTGTAATGAACAATTAATATTGTCTCTATGCTGTGATAGTGATACACTATTACACTGGTCATGGAAGCGTTATTAGTGTAAAATTGTAGGACAATGTAGGAGATAAATAGGTTGTATTGTTTTCATTTAATTTTATTTGGTTTTTCATAATACATAGATGAAAAACAATTCTGCACATGTTTGGTTCGCAGGCCTAGAAATAGACAATAAGCAACCTGGTTTGTGTCATACACACAGAAATATTATAATGACCACATAACAAAAACTAAGAGAAAAAAAAAATTAAAAAGCACACTTTCACCGTCGATAGAGAGAGACCACAAGCAGGACAATTTATCATCATTAACCTGTCAGCCTCTTACAGCAGTTATAGTAATGTACATCTAGGTACACACACCCTCTATACATGTGTTCCCCAACACTATATATCCCTTTCAGACCAGACAGTGAATCTTAATGCTCCTCAGGCTACTCTTCAAGCTCTCCAACAGATACAATTCTGTCAAAGTACAGTCATGGCCAAGTTTTGAGAATGATACAAATATTAATTTTTACAAAGTCTACTGCTTCAGTTTTTCTAATGGCAATTTGCATATACTCCAGAATGTTATAAAGAGTGATCAGCTTAACAGCAATTACTTGCAAAGTCAATATTTGCCTAGAAAATGAACTTTATCCCCCAAAACACATTTCAACATCATTGCAGCCCTGCCTTAAAAGGACCACCTAACATCGTTTCAGTGATTGCTCCATTAACACAGGTGTGGGTGTTGATGAGGACAGGGCTGGAGATCAATCTGTCATGATTAAGTAAGAATGACACCACTGGACACTTTAAAAGGAGGCTGGTGCTTGCCATCATTGTTTCTCTTCTGTTAACCATGGTTATCTCTAAAGAAACACGTGCAGTCATCATTGCACTGCACAAAAATGGCCTAACTGGGAAGAGTATTGCAGCTAGAAAGATTGCACCTCAGTCAACAATCTATCGCATCATCAAGAACTTCAAGGAGAGAGGTTCCATTGGTGCCAAAAAGGCTCCAGGGCGCCCAAGAAAGACCAGCAAGCGGCAGGACCGTCTCTTAAAAGTGTTTCAGCTGCGGGATCGGGCTACCAGCAGTGCAGAGCTTGCTGAGGAATGGCAGCAGGCAGGTGTGAGTGCATCTGCCTGCACTGTGAGGCGGAGACTCTTGGAGCAAGGCCTGGTCTCAAGGAGGGCAGCAAAGAAGCCACTTCTCTCCAGAAAAAACATCAGGGACAGACTGATATTCTGCAAAAGGTACAGGGAGTGGACTGCTGAGGACTGGGGTAAAGTCATTTTCTCTGATGAATCCCCTTTTCGATTGTTTGGAACATCTGGAAAACAGCTTATTCGGAGAAGAAGAGGTGAGCGCTACCACCAGTCTTGTCTCATGCCAACTGTAAAGCATCCTGAAACCATTCATGTGTGGGGTTGCTTCTCAGCCAAGGGAATCGGCTCTCTCACAGTCTTGCCTAAAAACACAGCCATGAATAAAGAATGGTACCAGAATGTCCTCCAAGAGCAACTTCTCCCAACCGTCCAAGAGCAGTTTGGCGCTCAACAATGCCTTTTCCAGCATGATGGAGCACCTTGCCATAAAGCAAAGGTGATAACTAAATGGCTCAGGGAACAAAACATAGAGATTTTGGGTCCATGGCCTGGAAACTCCCCAGATCTTAATCCCATTGAGAACTTGTGGTCAATCATCAAGAGACGGGTGGACAAACAAAAACCAACAAATTCAGACAAAATTAAAGCATTGATTCTGCAAGAATGGACTGCTATCAGTCAGGATTTGGTCCAGAAGTTGATTGAGAGCATGCCAGGGAGAATTGCAGAGGTCCTGAAGAAGAAGGGTCAACACTGCAAATATTGACTTGCTGCATTAACTCATTCTAACTGTCAATATAAGCTTCTGTTACTCATAATATGAATGCAATTATATTTCTGTATGTGATAAAAACATCTGACAAACACACATAAAAACCAGAGGGCAGCAGATCATGTGAAAATATAATATTTTTGTCATTCTCAAAACTTTTGGCCATGACTGTACAGTAAATGGAGTCATTAATTGTGTCAAATCCTCTCTTGTGAAATAGTGTTGAATAAATGCTCACCATTTCCTTAAAAGGTATTTTTTTGTTACATCTTTCTGTTTGAACACATTGTATATGTAATAACATTTTCAGCTGGTCTATAAAATGCTTTAAGATAAAGGTTGTAGCCATTGACCTAAAGAACATCCCATAACTACTACACAAATAGAATAAAATAATATGGACTTATCACAATTAATCCGTACCCCAGACCTGTACCCAAACTTATAGGAACGTGCAACATCGCTCACACACAGCAACATCACTCACACACAGCAACATATTGTTCATGTAAATAGATATGGATTTCTGCCTTGCACCGCAACGAAAACAATAATGTTACGGTACCTGTGAATAATGCAGACTCCCCAGAAAGGGCGAATAAGAGGGAGGACAGGGGACACGCCTCTCTGTGTTTCCTCTGGACATTGATATATAGCCGCCTGATTTTAAGAGCAGTTGACCCGTCTGGTATGAAGCTAGACTGATCTTCATGAATGAGATCTGTGAATGCCTTCAAGAGCATAGAGGAAAATGGCTCGATAGGCATTGGGCTATTTGACTAGGTTTGCAGATGATTTGCTCCTTACTAAGCCATTGATGACTCACCCAAATCTGACCCGCAAACTATAACAATTCACTAAATTAACTGGGCTTAAAATTAATGCCACTAAGTCAGAAATACTCCATTGCAGTGTGCCCATCACATACCCACAAACTTATTGAGCTAAATTTTGGATTCCAGACAAGGGAGAAATTTTTCCCATACCTCGGCAGTAACCTCTGTAGCTCCCTAGGTTCTGCCTTTAAATGAAACTACGCCCCTTTGATACTCAAGTTACTTATGGAATTAAATCTGTGGAATCATTACCACCCTATCATGGTCTGGCCAGATTCACATGGTCAAAATGGTAATGCTTCCAAGCATGTCATACTATTTTCCGGCCTTAACCACTCTGGTCTCATCCATTTCCCTAAAACTATTACAGAAAGATATTTTTCGCTTTATATTATAAAAGACCTTGTATTTTTCGTCCCACCATGCATTATCATAAATGACTAGATGGGATTTCAGTTGCCCATTTATATTGTTATTTATAAATATCATGTCTCAGCCCAGCTATCTCAGACCTGCTCCATCTACAATAGCATCGATCAGCCACAATGGTTCTTTTCCCATTCCCTCCTAGTACCACCCCTGGCTGGAATTACTTTCAAGTGTGGAGCAAAACAAAATATTTGTATAGCCTTCACATCCAATATTCCTCCCTGTTACCATTATTCCCCAATCCACTATTTCCACCGGGCCAATCCTCCATCGATTTTGCATGGTGGAAAAACACCTGACACAGGTTTGGTAACGATTTCTTACTTGTCATTGTAATATAGTATGCAGAATAAAGATTGCTAGAACACACACCAAGTAGGTGAGTACAGTAGTTCTGTTTAATTAAACAAAAAACATCTGTTTATATACTTGAATACAACATCCAAGCTCACAATGTTTCTAACAAATGACATAAAGCCTTTTGGACGCTGGTTGTACATATCAGCCAGTTACATTAATAAGAAACTTCTACACCAGTTACATTAATAAGGAACTTCTCTGCATGAATATATTTTACTACACAGGAGTTAAGACCAAGAATGTTCTAGTTCTAGTAGAGACCACCTTACTGTAACTGATCTAAACAAACTGATTTTAATCCAGCAGTGACAATCCTCTTAACCTTGGAGAATGACCTGCAATAGCCCAATCTTAAATAGAAACACTATATAATAGCTGGTCTCTACAGCCTGGAACAAGCTAATATACTCAGACCACAGTGTCTCCATACTTTGCATACAGTATTGTAGATATGGTGACAAAAAGCACATTAACTAATATTCCCTGCATGCTATCAGGAAATCTATGCCTAAAACTTTGAAGCTCTTCTCTGGGACAAACCAGGAAGCTGAATTCTATCAATGGTATAACATACATAAAAGGTCTAAGGGAAGCAAGGGGAAGGGAGAGGGTGGAGGAATAGTCGGTGAACCAGGTCCATTGTTCGCAGGGGCTTCGAGACACTCATTTGAGTTTCTAAATAGGAGGATCAACACCTATCATTTGATTTAGATACCAACCTTTGTGGTAGAAAGTGTTTTTTTATTTTTATTATGTTTTAGTAGACAGAATTGCATCAAAAAACTTTTCCACACTATCCTCCTTTAAGACTGAGGCTTCCACCCTGTCTATTTCAAATAGGAATAATAATTTATTCAGAATCAACTGGAATGATGGAACCTGGGGGGTGAAAAATTGCTTTCCAGGCTTCCGCAGAGATCATACGTAATAATCTCCTGGATCCCCAACCACAACTATATCTCTTAGGATTAATCTACCCAAATAATCCCCAATGAGCATCAAATGGGACAAAATTTGTTAAGTGTGTTTTTAGAAACTGTTCTACGAGTTCCCTGCAAGTCCAAAGACAGTGGATATAATCCACTGTCGGCATACCACACCTGAAACAGGCGTCAGTAAAGAATATACCAATTATGACCCAGCAGAGGAGAAACATATGATCTATGTAAAATCTGTAACATCATCCCCATTTACCCAGAGGACGTTAGAGTTTTTAAAACATACATACAAAATAGTACTTCGTTTTATTTCTGCATTTTTATTGCAACTACAAAATAATAAAACTAAATCTTTTCCAAAATAAATCTGGGTATTGACTATATCAGAACTCAGCGGCAGTGAAAATACAGCCAATGTGCCAAGAAAATAAATATTATAGTTTATATTGAAAAAAAGTAATAATTTCAAGACTAATTGGAAATGTTACCTTCTGTGTGTGATGGCTCTTGCATTATTTTCTGATAGCACTCAAACTGTGCTGTCAAGATCTTGTTCCGTGTAACACTCCCCATTGGAGAAGTTTGACCCACTGTTTCTGGAGGCTCCTCCTTCTGTTCCATTATTGTATAAGTCTATGGAAAATTGAAAAATTAAATACTTTATATATATATATATATACACACACAGTACAGACCAAAAGTAGTAATCAAAGCAAAAGGTGGCTACTTTGAAGAACCTAGAATATAAGACATATTTTCAATTGTTTCACACTTTTTTGTTAAGTATATAATTCCACATGTGTTAATTCATAGTTTTGATGCCTTCAGTGTGAATCTACAATTTTTATAGTCATGAAAATACAGAAAACTCTTGGAATGAGAAGGTGTGTCCAAACTTTTGGTCTGTACTGTATATATAATCAAAGGAAAAAATAAGGCTGTTTGGACTACAGGTAGACAAAGCTATTTTTAACATTGTTTTACTGTGAAAAAGTAGTAAAACATAAAAAAACTCTAGAAATATGTTAATACCTTAATCGTAACAACCAACGGATTAAAGTTTGGATAACATTTATACTCCATAGGGAACGCAAAAACATAGTGGAATTGCAATTTTTTTCTACCTCCCTCCAAAAAGAAATTTAGAAGTGTTACATAATACACGTGTACCCTAAAACTGTTCCATTCCTATCCAGACATTGCAGAAAAAATCTGCAATGGAAAAGCTGCGTTTTCAAAAATGCCCTATGGCCTAATTCTGTTATTTTTTATTCTATTATTTTTATGCTTAGTGTATGTTGTGTATACACAGAATTACTATATAAAGCAATGAGATGGCAAACTGCCATTCTCAAAAGTGCAGCACCTATACTAGAGAAATGGACAAAGTATGTAATACTTTCAGCAGTAAGCCTACATTCACACGCCCATGCTGTAAAAAGACCATAAAAAATGTTAATTTTTTTCATTGCTGTTTTGCACCTGAGGGATGGACATTTTCACAGATCTCTCATACATTACAATGCATCGAGGGATCCATGAAAATGGACAAAATTAGAGCATAACTATATTCCATGACAAAGGATCGTCAAAATCAGTCATGTAAATAGCCCCCACTCACAGATATTGAGAGCAATGCGGCTTTTTGACATCAGTTAATAAGAACAGCTGTCTCGTGGCCATTTACAATGTTTGTATGAATGTAGGCTAACTCCTTATTGTATTATAACAGAACAACAAAATATGCCATATACCTTTCACTGATAGAGACTTCAGACAATTTTTCCATGTTTGTCAAAAACAAGTTTAAAAAAAATAAAAATAAAATCAAACATCTGGGACTCCCACAGATCAGTTGTTTGAAGTGGCAGATCCAGTATCATAACTATACTCTTATGGGCCCGAGTGCAAACTTTGGATTGGGCCCCTCTCTCCCCTCTAAAACTCCCACAATCCTTTGCATTATAACCAAAATTATAATGGTGTCTTCACAATTTCACATCCTTTTCTGGGCAGGTTGTGCAAAATAAAAAGCCTGTGCAGGACGTGCAGCTGTCCAATGCCAGTTAGCATACTTTAATCCAGACCTCAATACCAGACATATATTTTTTTTTTTTTTCTTTATCGAAGGTCTCAAAGCTGTGCCAACGAAAACACCAGTGCACGGCAAAAAAGTGACGGGTGCCACTGAAAAAAACGTGCAAAGGATGCTGTCTATCGCAAAACCCATCTCAAAAGAGAATGGGTCCTCCGAAACTATCCCCAAACTCAAAGCCAAAAGGCGCAAGAGTAAGGGGGCTGTACCAACCCAACTGCCTAGACAGGAGAGTCAGTAACTTACTTGGTTTCCTCCATGGGCTGCCACCACCAGGAGTACTACCAAGCCAGCTACTTGCATCAGTCCCCTCAAGGGCTGCCACCCAAAGAGTACGACTGAGCCTGCAGCTGTTGTCTATCTCCACAAAAGCAGAGACAGACACTGGAGAGCAAAGAAGGAGGGAACCCGAGGGCCACACACTCCAACTCCTAGACTTCGGGTAGGACCCAAAAGGGTTTCCGCATCCCTACATCCACACAAAAAACAGTGACAAACAGGTGACAAAACGTGATAAACAAAAAGAATAAATAAGTGAATAGAGTGCCAGTGTACTGGCCCGGTCTATCCGCCGGAACTATAAAAAATTACCCATGCTGGATAAACCAAGCAATAGGGTGAGTGCTCCTCAGGTGTATTCAAGTGCTTGTGCAATGTGCCAAATTCAGTGGGTTTCCCAGGCCCAGTGAAATAAGGCACCTCTGGAGTCACCGTCCCCAGAGGCACTTGCACCATGAGACCTTCGAA
Organism: Leptodactylus fallax; assembly: GCA_947044405.1. Taxonomy (NCBI): domain Eukaryota; kingdom Metazoa; phylum Chordata; class Amphibia; order Anura; family Leptodactylidae; genus Leptodactylus; species Leptodactylus fallax. The sequence goes on along the minus strand of CAMRHE010000241.1, from coordinate 2,178,656 downwards.
AGCCTCCCCAGCCCCTTGGCTTCGATCCCAGGGCCCTCTGCAATCCCTGGTGTGGTTCCCTGCCTCATGTTCAGGAAGTTACAGTGGTAACTTATCTGGACGACTAAATAACCCAGAACAAGCAATCTCTTCTCCAGCATCTTCGGTTAACATTACAGACTCTGAAGAATCATGGGTTCCTGGTCAACCAGATGAAGTCTCACCTCTATCCAACTCAAGAAATCCAGTTCCTAGGGTTTGTAATCAACTCCAGTCATATGTAATTCAGACTGTCCAGGTAGCACAGAGAGAAGTTGTCCTGTTCAGTACTACATTTCATCTTAGCCAGGAAAGTCTCCATTTGCACAGCTACGAAAGTATTGGGCCTACTAACGTCAGCCATAGATGGAGTCCCGTGGGCCAAAGCCCATACTTGCACTTTTCAGATGAACATCTTAACAGTCTGGGACAAAAATCCTTGTCATCTAGATTTTTTTTTACCTCTCCGACAGATAACAAGAGGTACTTAAGATGGTGGACAAATCTTGTCATATTATCAGCTGGGAGGTTTCTAGTCCCTCATCCCTAGGTGGTCCTTACAACAGATGAATCCTCCTGGGGTTGAAGTGCATATGTTAAATATTCCTGGTGCCATCAAATCTGGACTCCTCAAAACAGACAATTACCCTCCAACCTTAGAAAAACAAGGCCAATCATGCTATTCTAGTTCGTTTTCACCATCTACTTCAAAACCACAATTTGTTAGTTCAGACAAACAACGGCAGTATTTTATATAAGTATTTTATATAAACAAGCAAAGTGGTACCGGGAGTCTTTCCTTAGCTAAAGAAGCAAAGCTAATCATGTCTTGTAGAGAGGCAAATCCATTTTAGGGTAACCCTCAACCCTAGAGAGCAGATAGGCTCAATTTGAAAAATGATGTTTTTTTGAAATCTGATGTAATTTGTCAATATCATTTATCGTTTCCTCTGTGGTATTGCAACTTTTTTTAGTTGCAATAAGTGTATAATGCAACTTCTTAGAGGTTTACGCCAGGGTCGGGATGTAATGATTTTGTGCCTAGAAATGCGACTTTTGTTTCAGACACAATTGTAGCATATGACTATTTTCTTAGTGCTATGCAGGCCACACCCACTTTTTACAAAAAATCAGAAATAATACTATACAGGCACAAATCTGTCAGAAAATGACGTAAAAAGGATTATGAATATGTCTAATATTATGGATGAAATTAAATGGTTTGTCCAGAACCTGAATGTAACTGATACTCATACAGGTAAGGTACATGACTCTGAAGAAGCTCAATACAATACTCCAATTCTCATTGGGGTTAGAGAGTAAATACATAAATATTATACTTAGTATAAGTGATCAGTATGTGATCAGAGGGGGTCCAACACCCGGGAACACTGCCGAACAGCTGTTTGAAGAGGCCGTGATGATCGTGAGTCCCATGGCCTCTCCCCTGTGTAGATGACATCATGTTCATTGTACACAAGTAAATGGGGCTGAGCTGCAATACCAAGAACAGCCTCTACGATATGTATGGCACTGTGCGTCCAACTCAGTGAGAGGCTGCAGCACACACCTGAACAATGCAGCCTCAAGCATCCGGCTGATCGGTGGGAATCCTAGGTGTTGGACCTAGCATAGGTCATCAGTATGTGTGCCCCAAGAAACCCCTTCAATGCTGCTGTAATGGAAACATTAAATATGACACAGGGAGGGAGAGAGAGAGATGTGTGTATGTACAACCTTAGAATGGGTCATTCCAAAAGGTGAAATTTTGCTTTGGACATTGAGACATTTAAAAGCCTTGATCACAAAAGATAACGCTGAAAATGTTCATACGATCTTTGTTTTGTTTTTTCCCTATATGTCACATAATTTATACATTAGAGGGAATCTTTGTCTATATGTGTATAAATGTGGAATAATAACAATATATAAGATTATATTTTACAGTATTCATCATAAGTAATAAAATGATATAAACTAAAATAATACAATAACATGACTGAATAATAAAATAAATGAATAAATAGGTAATGTAGTGATTAAGATATATCAAAAATCACAAGCAGATTTATTGAGAATGATAAGTAACATTGTCATAATACACTACAAAACTATACTTACGCCTGTTACAATACCAAGTAACAAATGAATTACAAGAAGATATTTTCCCATTGCTGAGATATGTCATAGAAGTTGACTCTTCTTAAATTATCTGAAATAAGGAAAGATGAAAGCTTGAATTAAATAATGTATTATAAATTGCATAAAGGAACTTTGATTTAAAGAGGACCTTTCATGTCCTCATGTATATGCGGTTTTACATACCGTTAGAAAGCCGACAAGGCGCTGAATTCAGCACACTGACGGCTTTCCCGTTATGTGCCCCGGGGCTGAAGATATCGGGGGTCTAAATTTCACGGTTCACCGTCAGAAGGGCGTTATTGACAGTCTAGCTGCACTGTGAGGAACGTCCTCCCTGACAGTACTCGCCCATAGACTTGTACTGGGGGGGCGTTCCTCACAGCTCAGCGTCATCACTGGGCGGTAAGGAACGCCCCCTCTCTCTGTCCCCATCCATAGCCAGTGATGACGCTGAGCTGTAAGGAACGCCCCCCCAGTACAATTCTATGAACGAGAACTGTCAGGGAGGGCGTTCCTCACAGCCCAGCTAGACTGTCAGGAACGCCCTTCTGACAGTGAACGGTGAAATTTAGACCCCCGATATCTCCAGCCCCGGGGCACATAACGGGAAAGCCGACAGTGTGGTGAATTCATATACATATACATGAGGACGTGAAAGGTCCTCTTTAATTAAAAAGTTTACATGCCGCATTTGATGGCACTGCATGCTCCTAAGCACAGTGCCATCTACAGGATTAGCCAGAAACTGACTGCCCAATCCTGCATTGAGGTAAGTAGCTGAAATAATCACTTCCACGTTACTAAAACAATACTGTAAAAACATAAAAAGTTAAATAAATAAAATGACAACAAAAAACAATTATTAAAAATTTTAAAATCCCCTCTTCTTTCATCCACATCTCTCCAAAACATGCACCAGGATTAGACATAAATGTATGACAAGCTCAGAGTAATAATTTTTGGGTGAATATTATTCATTAGACAAACTACTTAAACACACAGACACAACTATAAGACACATCTGACTATAGGATACACCCTAGGTTTAGACAACAAAAAATAGGGAGAAAAAAAAATTATACTATTTAAACCGTCTCTGGTGGTCAAAGGGAGTGGAGGGGTCAGTGCCACTTAAGCTAAGGCCCCATGTTGTAAAAACACAGTGTTTTTGACTGCTTCAGAAATGCAGTGAAAAAAAAACAGTGTTTTACAGTGTCGGCAAAGAGAATGAGATTTCATTAATCTCATCCACACATTGTAGAAAAAAAGAGCTGCGGAAAAGCTGTGTTTTTATGTAGCAACAGATCTAACAATGTTCTGGCTTCTGCTTTAAACAGAAGCTACAAAGCAGATGTTAACATTGCATTACATAAAGGAAAATGAGCTATAATAAGAAGACAAATCTAATTTTAGATTGCTTTTTTTCACTGCCAGGGCGTATTTTTCTGTTCTGCATGAATGTAATTTAATAATAAATAACTTACTTTCAAGAAGACTCATCATTTTGTATATTTATGGTTGTACAAGCGCACTGGTTGCATACAGTACATTCTCATACTTTGTAATGTTACCATTTAATATTCCATACAATGTACTGGAAAACTGGAAAAATATTCAGAAAAGGGTGGAATTGGAGAAAAAATAGATTTGCGCCATTTTCTCATGGGTTTCATGGCAATAAATGTGGGGTACAACTGACAAGTTCCTTATATTTTTCGGATTGACAACATCACAGCGATACCAAATTTATATAGTTTTTGTTATGTTTTAATACCTTTACAAAAAACAACTTTGAAAAATGCAAAAAAAAAATTATTTTAGTCGCCATATTCTGCCACCTGTACATTTTTTATGTTTCCTTGTACAGAACTGTGTAAGTCATACTTTTTTTGAGGAACAACATGTAGTTTTTGTTTTTACCATTTTGGGGAACGTCTGATATTTTGATCATTTTTGTTTATAATTTTTTTTTCTGCTATGCTGCTCATCATATGGGATAAATATTTTTTTGTTTTTACAGTTTGGACATTTTCTGATGTTGGAATACCTAATGTGTTTGTGTTTACTTTTGTTTATTTTTATATGCATTATAGGAAAAGGGGTGGTGGGGTATTTGAAATTTCATTTTTTTTAGTTTTTTTTTTTATATATTTTTACAATTTATTTATTTTTTTTTAGTCCAAGAACTAAGCGGTCAGGAAAGGGGGCTGCATGGACGCTGGGCTGAAGGAGAGGATCAGAGGCTGCAGACACAGGAAACAACCATGATCAGAGAGACATTGTAGCCAGAACTCCGCTGTGTAAAACATATTTAAAGACTCAACATCCACATTACTAACACGGTGGATGTTGGGAAGGGGTTAAAGATATGGTCAAACAGTGAAACTAAATAGAAATGTAAAAACTTTTATTACACGTTTTATTACTGAGAAATTTAAAAAATAAAAAAATACACATAATTGGTATTGCCACATCCAATCCATAATGGTCTATACTATAAACTTTAATTAAAACAATTGCAAAAAATCTGTTTTTGTTCATCCTGCCTCTTCAAAGCAGTAAATAAAGTAATCAAAGAAGTTGCATGTGCCCCAAAACACAATAAACACTGTAAAAATAAACCCCAAATCTCGAAAAATAAGAACATTGTTGTCTTTTTTCCAGTCTCTGCCGCCTCCCCTCCAAAATTAATAAAATATATTTTATGTACCCAAAATGGTGCCATTAAAAAACAATTTAGTCAGCAAACAAATGTCAACACATCATCATTGAACCAGGAAGTAGGGGCCAGTGGTGGTCAGGGCAGTGCTGGTGCATGGCTTTTAAAATAATTTTGTACTGGAATTTGAACAGGTTTAACAGGTTACTGCCCTGTGATGTACTATTAAGTCAGCCTTGGGGATCTGTTCCCTCAAAATAATGTATTATTATGTCATAAAGATGGGGTCATCAGGAGAGGATGACATCTTGCTCCTATGGCTGCGAGCGGTAATAATGATGGCGGCTTAGTGTCTGCCCCCTCTCATTGACACCCCTATCAAGCAATCGGGGTACCGATGCATTGTCATGGTGATGAAAAGCCTACTGAACACTCCCACATCACCCTCACAAGAATCTCTATATGGTTAAGGCCCCACTTGGAAGAAAAGCTGCTTTTTTTGTTGCAGATTTTGCTGCATTTTTTTGAGACAAACCCAAGGGTGGCTACAGAAGGAATGGCAAATATAAAGGTTGTGCTTATACTTCTCACTTCTGTTCAATCCACTCTTGGCTTTGGCTCAAGAAACCACAGCAAAATCTGCAACAAACAAGCAGCTTTTCTGCAACATGGGGCCTTAGCTTAAGACTTTCACGTTAGAAACTACAGTACATTGTGATGCAGAAGCATCTTCATATATGATAGTAGTAATTACGCCACCTTGTGCTCAAGTCCTACAATGAGACTAAGTGTAAATGTAAAAAATAAAATAAAATATTGCAAAGTATGAAATAAAAAATAAATTGTAATTTTTCAAATATTAATATATACTTTTTTTTTTTTTTACAGAAGATTAATAATTTAAAAAAAAACTTTGGTATTTGTGTGTCTAACAACCCAAACTATAAAAATAGATTGTTATTTTATCCTGTACAGGCCACGCCATAAAAATAAAATCGCTGTTTTTTGATCATAATGGCTCAAAAAAATATGTTAAAAAATTATCAATAAGTCCAAACTTCCGGCTCTTTCTCAAGCTGCACCCCTGCTCTGGAATACTGACAAACTATGGCAGCTTCAAACATGCCCTAAAAATCACTTCTGTTTAGGTAGGCTTATCACATGGCACCTCCACACACTAAGCTAACATTTTCTCTCCCAAGCTGTACTTTCTACTCTATTTCTTAAAACCTGTCCCCTCCATCTAGAAGTTACTCTGTACACTACTGTACTCCATGCATCTTTATATCAACCATTGTTATATGAAATAACCACAATTTTGACAATCTTTATTGGTACTGCATTTCAACAAATTGCCTTAAATATTTTATTGTCCTCGTATAAGATCACCCCAGTTCACCTAAGTATTTTATATATGGTTCCAGAAACTGAACATAACATTCAAAGTGCAACATGACTAGTGAGTTACATAAAGGTAAGAGGGAATTCACACTACCGTTTTTGACCTTCAGTAGTGTCCGTCGCTATTGTCCGCTACAAGATTTTAGCATCGGACACTAGCTGAACCGTCAGAAATCTGGTAAAATTTCCATTCATTTCAATGGGTTTTTATATTGTGTCTATTAGTGTCCGTTTACACCCAATCCGTCAGAAGTCTGTTTTTTTCCGCAGACAAAAAATCCTATATACAGGACTTTTTTGTCTGTTTGGAAAAACGGATTCTTGACGGACAGCAAGTGTCCGTTATTTTTTTAACATTGAAGTCTATGGGTAACGGACTTATAACGGACAGTAACTGATAGCCATCAGTTACTGTCCGTTATTTTATGTCAGTTTTTTTTCTGCACATGCTCAGAAAGCAGGAAAAAAAAAACGGACACTAACTGATGCTAATGTGTCCGTTTTTTAACTGATCCATTAATTGGATCAGTTAAAAAAACGGACACATTAAGATCAGTTAGTGTCTGTTAATGTCTGTTATGATAGGTGTCCATTTTTTTTTTGTTAACGGACACCTTCATAACAGAATCCAACGGTAGTGTGAACCCTGCCTAAAACTATGAGTGCTCTCATGATATACTGTGTCTATATTTATATATTCTACCTGCCATAGCTGCAGCTTCTTGGCACTGGTTGCTAAAATGTAGTTCTCCAAGTCTATTTCATGGCAGAATTTATCATATGTAATACTATTTAAAAAGCAATGTGAAATAATAAAAGCAAGGATAAAACCTTTGTGAATAGGTGGAAACAATTGTATAATGCTTAACAATAAATGATTTCACACATTAGGGAATTTACAAGCATCATGAATCCGTGTTACTAGCTTCTTTGTAGAAAACCTCATCAGATGATGTTGGCAGATCTAATAAGGATCTAATGTGCATGAGGGATTGGGAGGTGCAAAACACACTACTGGTTCTACAAACAGCTGGCTGGAGGAGTGCTGTAAGTTGGGCGCACACCAATCTGATATTGATGACTTTTCTTTGGAATAGGTCATCAATATCATAGTCCCTGTAAACCCCTTTAATGGTAAAATAGTCTTGGAAACTAAAATAGTGTCAACTACATGCATATAATGATGAACCGTAATTCACACAAACATTAGAATAAATTATATGAAATGCAGTTTAATAACATTTTAATATATCCAGTTATTTGTTGCCTTTACTTGTGAATAATCTGCAGAGCTCCTCACGAAGGGGGTAATATAACTAGTCAAAAATATGAAATTTGCTTTGAAGCCAAAAAATCAAGAGTATTTTCTTGGAATATTTTACGTCATCGGACAAACAGATGCATGAACAGGAAAAGGTCAGCCAAGTTTTTATTTTTAGTTAGGGAAAGTGCTTAAGGGAGATAGCTGTATGGAAGCTGAAAGTGGCAAATGATGAAGAAATAAGGGAAAAGCAAAGAGGTACATTTCCAGAATTTCCAGACACATAGAGCCAAATACAGAGAGTAATAAAGCTGGCTATGGATGGTGTGACAGTGAACATGTACCTGGAAATATGGCAGTATGTGAAAGCAGTGAACTGCACAATATATGGCATTATTTGGAAACGATTTTCCACTATAATGCTAGGGCTGCAGAGCGACTTTTTTTATGCAACAGAAGATCACAGTATTGCTCAGCAATGTCACATCTAATAATTGTCTGTTGGATTGTAACAGTCGCAGAAAATCCAAACTTGCTGGATTTTTGGTCATAGATCAAAAGTTGTGTACGACTTAACCGTCATAGACTTCAATGGAAGTCTTGAATGCAGCTATAACCTGATGCGACATGTCTACAGTTTTGCTGTGTTTTTTTCTTTCATCAAATCGTAGCTGACAGCAAGTCAAATTTTTTTTTAACAAATAGCCCTAACCTTATTTAGGCTTTTTTTTTGGCACAGTTATTTGCTTTCTGTATGTAACTAAAAATGTACACATATCAATCACTTCATCTTCAGGACAAGGAAGTAGAGCAGTGTGAGATAAGTGTGATAATATTTATTTTTTAACACAGTTTGTCCTGTCAAAGTATAAGAAATAAGTTGTTCAACCACTATCAGCTATCTCCGGCAGCCCCACAGAAGAGAATGGAGCAACAATTCAGACAGGAGTACAATTTTCCCTATCCTTTCTATAAGTTTGATTTGATGGCAAACCTACAGTGGGGAAAAAAAGTATTTAGTCAGCCACCAATTGTGCAAGTTCTCCCACTTAAAAAGATGAGAGAGGCCTGTAATTGTCATCATAGGTAGACCTCAACTATGAGAGACAAAATGAGAAAACATATCTAGAAAATCACATTGTCTGATTTTTTAAGAATTTATTTTCAAATTATGGTGGAAAATAAGTATTTGGTCAATAACAAAACTTCATGGTCAATACTTTGTTATATATCCGTTGTTGGCAATGACAGAGGTCAAATGTTTTCTGTAAGTCTTCACAAGGTTGGCACACACTGTTGCTGGTATGTTGGCCCATTCCTCCATGCAGATCTCCTCTAGAGCAGTGATGTTTTGGGGCTGTCGCTGGGCAACACAGACTTTCACCTCCCTCCAAAGGTTTTCTATGGGGTTGAGATCTGGAGACTGGCTAGGCCACTCCAGGACCTTGAAATGCTTCTTATGAAGCCACTTCTTCGTTGCCCTGGCGGTGCTTGGGATCATTGTCATGCTGAAAGACCCAGCCACGTTTCATCTTCAATGCCCTTGCTGATGGAAGGAGGTTTGCACTCAAAATTTCATGATACATGGCCCCATTCATTCTTTCATGTACACGGATCAGTCCTCCTGGTCCCTTTGCAGAGAAACAGCCCCAAAGCATGATGTTGCCACCCCCATGCTTCACAGTAGGTATAGTGTTCTTTGGATGCAACTCAGCATTCACTCTCCTCCAAACACGACGAATTGTGTTTCTACCAAACAGTTCCACTTTGCTTTCATCTGACCATATGACATTCTCCCAATACTCTTCTGGAACATCCAAATGCTCTTTAGCAAACTTCAGACGGGCCCGGATATGTACTGGCTTAAGCAGGGGGACACGTCTGGCACTGCAGGATCTGAGTCCCTGGCAGCGTAGTGTGTTACTGACGGTAGCCTTTGTTACGTTAGTCCCAGCTTTCTGCAGGTCATTCACTAGGTCCCCCTGTGTGGTTCTGGGATTTTTGCTCACCGTTCTTCTGATCATTTTGACCCCACGGGGTGAGATCTTGCGAGGAGACCCTGATCGAGGGAGATTATCAGTGGTCTTGTATGTCTTCCATTTTCTAATTATTGCTCCCACAGTTGATTTCTTCACACCAAGCTCCTTACCTATTACAGATTCAGTCTTCCCAGCCTGGTGCAGGTCTACAATTTTGTTTCTGGTGTCCTTCCACAGGTCTTTGGTCTTCACCATAGTGGAGTTTGGAGTATGACTGTTTGAGGTTGTGGACAGGTGTCTTTTATACTGATAACAATGTCAAACAGGTGCCATTACTACAGGTAATGAGTGGAGGACAGAGGAGCCTCTTAAAGAAGAAGTTACAGGTCTGTGAGAGCCAGAAATCTTGCTTGTTTGTAGGTGACCAAATACTTATTTTCCACCATAATTTGCAAATAAATTCTTAAAAAATCAGACAATGTGATTTTCTGGATTTTTTTTTTCTTCATTTTGTCTCTCATAGTTGAGGTCTACCTATGATTACAATTACAGGCCTCTCTCATCTTTTTAAGTGGGAGAACTTGCACAATTGTGGTTGACTAAATACTTTTTTCCCCCACTGTATATATAATTTTTGTCAGTTGTAGGCAATTCAGGGTGTATATATTGGAGTGTTTTCTCAATTGTTAGTTATGTCACAGTTCTTTCCCTGAAAATTTGATCGCAATAATTTTGAAAAAAAAAACATCAGTGCAAAAACTGCTCTCAAAAATGACTGAAGACTTTAATATTTAAAGGGCGTATCCACTATCTAATATTAATGACCTATCCTAAGTATAGGCCATCAATATTAGAAAGTGGATAACCTCTTTAATACACAGTTCTCTCTTTTATTATAGCATGACAAAATATAAAAAAATTTAATATATTATACTATTGGACAAGTTTTCCTAGTCTAAAAATGTGGCATACGCTGTAAATGTTCTCTCTGCTGCTCCTATAACCCCAATAAACTATAATGGCAGCAACATGGCAGACTCCAAACTTTGCCTCTCTATTTCCTGACAGAGCCTATTGAGCGAAAGAAGACAAAGAATACCCTTTCTTGTCATCGGCGAGGGGGGTCTCAGTAGCTGGACCCCCTACAAATGATACATGTAAGACTATATTCACATGTGCCAATTCTCAGATGTGTTTTTCAATTCGGCCTCCTGTGTGGCATCTGCATTCTTTACAGAACCAGAATTCTGGTTGTGTGAATAGAGCCTTAGGAATGGGAATACTTCCTGGATTGAATTGGACCTGTCAGCTCTGCTTACTATTGTATGTCACAGTAAACATTATATTTCCAATAACTTTGCCATTATTCCTTTACTCTCTCTGAAAATATATAAAAAGTTAACAACCAAGTGTTGTCATACCATTGTAGTCAATGAAAAATGTCCTCACAAGTCTGATACTGTCGAATCAGTGTTGACAATGTCAGATTGTGTGGAATCTGCTAACAGGGTGATTTGTAACCCCGAGTTTTCTATTTATGCCAATATTTCCAGGAGGAATAACAAAGTTTGAAAAAGGTACAAAACTGTTAGTTGACGGGGAATGCAAACATTTACTATAACAGTCACGTCAAGACTGGTGACAGGTCCTCATTTATGGCAGGTCTGTCAGGGTTCTTGCCCTCAGGATATATAGATTTCTATGATTTGCTTCAGACACATTGGACACAGATAGCCCAGTGCAAGAACAGTATATGCTGTGTGATAATTCATCAGCCTTATATTTCTAGCATTCCATCAGAAATTGTGTGCTATGAAATTCATTACCTCTTACATGACAGTAGGAATCTTTTTATACAGTGACAGCAGACCCCTTACCTACTGGGCACCTGTGAAGCTTACACATATAGTACGTCTGCCCCTGGATTAAGTATTTTCATGCTGAAGAACTTTCAAAAGCCATTAAGTCCTACGTCCCCCACCACAGTGATTGAGCGCTCTCTGTATGTAAACTTACAGGGTAAGGCCTTATTCACACATGGATAACGGCCATGAATGGCTATAGGTCTATTCACATATACATCTAATTGACAAACTGTTTTTCCCATTTTGACGGACATAAAAAATAAATATGTAAAAGACTGACAGACATTGATGGGTTTCAAAACAGCCGCTTGACATTCGTTCAAAACATGGCCACTGTAGCGTGCATAAGGCCTTAGGCTGGCAAAAAACGGCAGTGCTTGTTCAGTGTGCACTAATGCTAAATCTGATGATTTAGGCTACTTCTACACTGCACTGGATCAGAACCATGGACTAGAAAACAATAGAATGAAGGAAGTAGATCGAGCACATTGTGTCAGTATCTGCATCATTGACTGTAAAGATAAAAAGAAAAAACAGGAGCTTTCTTCCATCCTGTTTGTTTATTTTTCAATGGAAGTCCTACACTGAATTTATCTTCTCTTGAAAAAGTAAACACACAGGATGGAAGAAAGCTTCCTTCGTCTTTTTAACATAACAGTCAGTGATGACTGATACAATGTGCTCCATCTACATCCTTCATGTTGTCAGGTAAAGGACTGAGACAATAGATCAATACATTATAGGCTGGGTTCACATCCGTCCGGCAATTGCAGTTATAAAGAACGAAAATCCGACAGACACCTGACAGATTGCATTATAGTCAATGGGGTCCCTCAGGCTCCGCTGTTGTACATTATTTTTGAGGTCCATTTGTCCGTTTTTTCTGCTCCTCTGACAGACCAGAACAACGGACACCCACTGCAGATGTGAACTAAGCGATAATAGAAAAAAACAAATCCCCACCTAAACAGAATCCTTAAGCAAGTGAGTCAGAAATAACAGACTCATGAGAAGTTGAGATACATCAGGAAAGTTCTGGAAAAAGTCATACTAAACTGGTTACTAGTCAGAAGACTGTAGAATGGCAGAAAAATAATCAGTTCCAACAACCCACAGACTGAGATGGGGATACGGATGTCAGGAGAGGAAAAGGTAAATAGCAAATATAAGACCATCAGATAATACAATGCAAATGATAAACCTTTCACATCATGCTTTGACAGGTGTCTAAAAATCTGTCTAAAAGAGAGGTTTTCATTTCTGTCTCAAATCACGCCTCTATAAGGCTAGGTTTACATCTGCACAGAGGACTTTTCTATCCGCCAGTTTCAGTATAAAACCAGCGGAAACCCAAGGGACACCCGGCAGACCCCATCATAGTCTATGTTGTCCATGGGTAACCACTTTTATAGTGGATGGGCTCTCCTTCTTTCGGGTTCCCATGCAGACCTGAATGACGGAGAAACGAACGCTAGTGTGAACCTAGCGTATAGCTCCATACACAGGAATGTGTGCTTTGTCAGTATGCTACATGTGCTTTTAACAGCTACCACACTGACCACTTATTTGCTATGGCCCCATAAAAGGTCCTTTTTAGGGGGCTGTGAGCTGGGGTAAAACTCAGTACAGGTCCTATTTCTGTCCATTTTGTGGCCTGGGCTCACTATATGAAATGAACGGGTCCGTGCAGTGCACAGACGGTACACAGATATCATCCCTGTGTTGTCCGTGCCTTTTTCCCATGGACATGTACATGTAGCCCAAGTTTGACGTTATCAAGAACCTATTTGTTTTTAAAGTTTCAACCAAAAAAGAAAACAATATGTAAATTATGGTTAATCACAGCAGAGATTAGTGGCAAAAAAGCATGCCGAGCAGATATTAGATAATTAGAAAATATCACCTTAAACCAAGATGAATTTTTAGTTACCTGTGACATGAACAGTCTATTTATGAGAATGCAACCAGAAAAAAAACTATGTCCTGAGAACCCTTTGTTTAATTCCTACCCAGAATTATTTCACATTCAACTCCAGTTTCTTCCTCCAGACCTAAGGAACAACAATGGGCATGGCCTGTGCACTTACTTGGGTAGAGGGATGAAAAGCTGGTGTTTGGGGACTCCTTACATAAATATACACATCATGTAACGCTATGCAGGAGTTACATAGATGGTGTAGTACAGTGAAATCTCCCCAGAAGCCTCCCCTTCTTAAAGACCAATTTAAGTGACTGATATTTCTCCCAATATATTCTATTACTCCTTCAATTTTGGATGCTTTTTCTAACATCTTATTGTTGAACATGGCATATTAAGATGATCACCATGTACCTCTGTATGTAAGAAATAATTTGATTTGAATAAAAGAATCTTCAAGTCCTTTTGGTTATAAAAGAGTGAATAGTATTATCTAGATAGATATGGCTCCATAAAGTAGAACATAATGAGAAATTCTGGACATTATAAGGTCCAAAATGACTTATTAGCAATAAGATTTATTTTCATGTTGTCAAATAAAAATTATATTCATATTTAATAATCATGGCATTGATACCCGACCAGTGTTCCACAGAGAGGCAGATTATATATATTTAGATTAATTCATGTATCAATAAGAAAGAAATAATGCATATAAGGCTACTTCACATTTATGCCACCTGAAATTGGCAAACAAAAAAGTCCTGCATGGATGACTTTTTCGTCCACCAGTTTCAGTTTTAAAACAACGGACACCCGACAGACCGCATATGTAACTGCAATTGTAGCGGTTCACTTGTTCATGACCAGAACAACAGACAGCCTAACACAAGTGTGAACTTAGTGTAAGGGGTGACACACAGTGTATGCCAGAATGAGGCCAGTAATGAAAAATAGCCTGGAATTAGTCAGTGTTTTACTTCAGCCAACCATGGCACAAAACGCCCGTAAAAAAGAAACATTTTTCACAGCCATTTTGCATCTGGGGGCACTTGTTTTTACGGACCGTGAAAAAGGACAAAAAAAAGACATGTCCTAAATTTTGATAGCCCTTTAAAATGGACCACCAAAAAATTGAACATGTGAATAGCCCCATTCAAATTAACAGACTTGAATGCAATTATGTAACGGCTGTTAACAAAATGACCATCACACAGTTGTTAACATTGTTGGTGTGAATAGAGCTTTTACTCATAAGTTAAAGCAACTGAGTGCAGTTAGGGAGGTAACACATTATGTACCTGTATGCATTTATAACTACACTCAATTCTGGGACCACAAGTGCCTACCACAAATAAGTACGTGACATTAACTCCAGGCTATTTGTCATTACAGGCCTCGTAAGAAGAAACATTTCACAGTCAGCAATGAGAAATAGCTTGTAAGTAATCAGTGTGTCACTTACTTATTAGTGACGGCACCTGTGACCCCAGGTACATTGTGTGTCACCCGTCTTATAACTGCATTTGGGACACTGTGTATCACCCTCCTAAAAGAACAGACCACTTAATTAATTATGGAAAATGTCAATAAATATACAAGAAAATATCAATAATTCTTCATGTATAAATAAGTATGATATAATGCATATAAATAATCAGAACAGTTTATTAATAAATGTATATAATAAAACATAGAAGAGAAGCAAGCATAATGTAAATGAATAAATGCTGAGCAGCCACCTGACTGGCCACAGAACCTGTCAGGTTGTCTAAACGAATAAAAGATGCAGGAAAACCGATGCCCTTTCCCCAGAAAAAGCTGAGCAAAATGGCAGAGTATTAGGGGAAGAAGCCTCTACAGACAGTGCAGGAGATAACACAGTAGTGATAAGTACTGTTTGCTCTTAACAGAGGACAGCTGTCTTGCAAAGTCAGGAGACAGCTGCCCAGTGCTTGTTGAAGTATAAACAGAGAAGAGAGTGCTAACTACTTAGGGTACTTCTGCTCTTGGTTAGACAGGACAGAAAGTCTCTGATATTTCAGACACACACCCCAGAATGGTGGTATATTACCGACAGAATACAAATTACCATCAGTTTCCGTGATTGAAATACAGCCCTGTTTGAAACCAAAATTTCAGGCTGCTAATTGTTTGTCTCCTTACATTACTTAGTAGCAGTAAATAAGTGTCAAAACATTAGGAAGACAGAAATAGCCCCATGACAAAGAAATTAATTTGCTTTCTCCAACTGCAGTGGATTCTGCAGAAACCCATTAGTCCTAATGATATATAAGTAATAAAGTTATTTATTTTAAATGATATCTAGGGCAATAGTTTCTAGTGGCAGGAGGTAAGTTATAGAGGAGGGGGCTGCTCATTCTCCATACCTATCATTCCCTGCTGGGATAGTGGGACTAGTAACACTGAATTGTTCTAATTCTTATTCTAATAGATACAAACAAAAGTTAAGTTCTTATCACATTATTAGCCACACACTTCTCCCTTCTGTGCATTACACAACATATAGAATTTGTATAATTTGTGTCCCTACAAATAAAACAAGAACACAAAAGCCATAACAATTCATGGAAGCATAACCCAAGCAAGATCTTCAAGCATCAACATAACAGGACTTGCGAGTGTCGTCAACAAGTCATGACATAACGGTACGAGCATCGGCAAGAAAGAGAATGATCTGAGCCAGAGCAGAGGGGCCGATCATCAGGTGTCAAGATGTGACTCCAACAGTAAACAGAGATGTCTCCAAGAACCTGATACTCACAGCCCTCAGTGTCGCCCGCTCCCTGTGAACAAAGACAGGATTAACCCTCTGCGCTCCAGTCCGTGCTACAGACACTGTCAGACCTGCTGCCTGTTCTATTCATAAAAAGCTATTGCCCAAAGTGAGTATCTGTGATCATCAACAGGAAACATAAGAGCTTCCTGTGACATCATAGGACTCCGCCTGTATTATGTTCTCTTACTAAAGAAAGTCGTGCCTTCCCTGAGCTGTGACCTGCCTGCATGGGATGAAGCTTCTCCGCACTGCGGGGACAGGCTGGACATGGTCACTTCCTATGCCCATAAAGCAGGATATGGCTGCTTAGAGCAGGAAATCTGGCTCCTGCTAAACTCCCAAAGATAACATTGTGTATGTGTGCTTTATGAGTCCGCCCAGAGCAGAAATCATAATAAACTAAATGACTGCTGTTTCTGACCCATGACAATAACTTCATTGCCTGTTTATAGGATCCCTTTAGATGAAGAAGTTTTCGCTCTGATCTGACCCAAAATGGTGAAGAGCAAATACATGAGTTAAAGTAATGATGGGGTCATCTGTAGAAGAGATCATTACAGGGTGTTAAAGATGGATGGAATCATACATATAAAGTCTGTAAGACATACCTATAGACTTATTCAGGTTATTATGGAAATGTCAAAAACTTTAAGAAATGTCTGAAGGTTTGATCTTTTTCACAAGGTTTCACAGCATTTTCACTCTTAAAAAATTAGTTGGTATATATATATATATATATATATATATATATATATATACAGTATGTTACTGTTAAAGTGCAAAATCAGTGAATGTGTACATTCCCTAGGTAATGTGCACATTCACTGATTTGCTCCGTTAAAGTGCGGAATCAGGAGTTTTCCGCACTTTACCTAGGTAATGTGCACATTCTCGGCTTGCAGATCGTTAAAGTTCGGAAGTTTGTTTCTCTAGTAGTTCTGCTGTCCCTACTCCGTTCCCCCCTCTTCTCCCTCCACTGTTAAATAGTCTTCTTTCACCAGCAACGTGTCGTCGTCGCCGGTTGTGTGTTTTGTTTTTATGTGTCACAATTCAACTTGAATGGGTTTTGAAAGCAAACGGGCGGGTGTGTGTGCGCACTTACACCCTCTGCGCCGCGAAGCAGCCGGCTTTTTTTTTTTTTTTTCGGACACGAAGGACTTTGTTTCCGATGGAAAAAAAAAATTAAAAAACGGCTTTTCGCAGCACAGAGGGTATAAGCTCGCACACACACCCGCCCGTTTGCTTTGAAAACTCATTCAAGTCGAATGGGTTTTGAAAGCAAACCTTCTTCAACCTTTCCCTATACTGTGTTCCCAATCCTTTTTTTTTTTTTTTTTGCCGACACTACGTTCGCCGTAAGCCTACAGCAACGTTGCTGATGTTGTTCTGGCAAAACATGTCATTATATCTGCACTTTAACGAGTGCCTAGTAGGTAATGTGCACATTAGCTAGGTAATGTGCAGATTACCTAGGTAATGTCAGAAATGAAAGCAGTTTTCCGCACTTTAACGGATCACCCTAGTGAAACTGCACATTACCTAATCTGCAGATTAACTGATTTCTGCACTTTAACGGTATATATATATATATATATATATATATATATATATATATATACACGTTTGGATCATTAATCTTCATAATTTTATCTCCTGGCCACACATATACAATTGTTCAGCTGTTACCCTCAACACCGTCATACACATTTACAACTATTATGTTACTTCTGTCAGGAAAGCTGCTTGTGTCAACAAAATAAAGTATAACAAGTTTTTTTTAACCCTTTACCCAAATGAGAGATAACAGGGGACATACATACTGTCTCCATACACATTCAGACCCTGTTACGCAAGAGTCACCAGGTCATATTAAATCAATCCCACTGTTACAGTGAATGAGAACAACCTTCCTGCTGTGATGTACTATTGCACAGCAAAGGGACATATCTCTCATAGTCTCTAAAACATTTTCCCCCACAATCTACCTTAGTTTATATATATTTTACTTATCTTTTGAGGTATCAGATACCTCTTTAAGACTAAGGCCCCATGTAGCGGGCCACAGCCAAAAAGCGATACGGGAAAAACTGCATCGGAAACATATTGCGGTTCTTCCCACAGTGTTTTTCACGGAAAGTCCATAGTGTTTTCCTCTGTGGACTTTCTGCTTCAATCAGGAGTGCATCTATAATGAGGCGAAGTGAGGCGGCCACCTCAGGTGGCGCTATCGTGGCAACTTTGGTAAGGGGCAGCATTGTGACAATTCATTTAACCTACACCAGCCCAAGACAGGCCGCTTTAAAAAAAACACGCTGAGAGGGACTTGTCCTGGTCTGGCTTAGAAGTGTAGGCAGGGGGTTGGCCAGAAGGGAGCTCAGATAAAGTTTACTCAACTGTCCATGCTCCTGTCCAGGCTGCCTTCCGCTTGCGTTGTAGCCGCCGCTGCTACACTTACGTCACAATGTTGAAGAACACCGGGACACTGTACATAGTGTTCAGCGTTCTTCAGCATTGTGACGTAAATGTAGCAGCGGCAGCTACAACGCAAGTGGAGGGTGGCCAGGACAGGTGCATGGATAGGTAAGTAAAAATTATCAGCCAGCACTCTGTGTGGGGAAAAAAAGGGAGTCAGATACTATATGGGTGCCATAAAAAGGGGGTCATCCATCTCTTTTGGACCTGCCCCCTGCTCCAGCCTTATTGGCACCAGGTTCGGGGTCTCCTGGAAGGGGTCCTGGGTGTTAGCCTTCCCCTGTCCCCTAGGACTTACCTTCTCAACCTCCCCCCCCCCCCGATACTTTGCGCAGGCCCGCTCTCCAGCTCCTGTTACTCCACCTTACCTCCGCTAGATGTCTGATTGCTAAACACTGGCGGCAACCAGCTCCCCCGGCCCTAGAGTTATACGCTAGGATAAAAGATGCACGCTCCCTGGAGTACCTGACGGCCCTTCTTAATAATGAGGAGGAGAGGTTCTGCCTGATCTGGAAACCGTGGGATGAGTTTTGGGCGGCCCGGCCTCTCTGATCTGGCTGCTGTGTAGCCACTTACTTCCTGGATGTTCTTCTGTCACCCTTCTGTCCTCCTGTCTTGTCTACCCCTGTTTGTTGTCGGATTCCTTGGCCTTTATGGGGCCATTTCTGGCCAGTTTGTTTAAAGCCTGGTAATTTATTGAGAATGCTGAGTAATCCCCGTCTGTCCTATGTTTGTTACCTTCAGTTATCTTATTTTTCTTGTATATTGTTATTTTCTCTGTATGACAAAAACCTTTTAAAATAAACAGTTGAAAAAAAAAAAAAAAGGGGGTCATATACCGTGTGGGGGCCAAATAAGGGGATTTTTTTTTTATCTGCCAACGGGGGATCATGTGCTAATTAGGGGGCCCCATCACGCAACCAAAGATAGCCAGGTGAGGTTTTTGGGGGTTCACCTCAGAGTCTAGGTTCATCCCTGGGTTTGCCAGGTGTCCATCATTTCCAATTTTTGGTGGTTTCTGATGTGGACACAGCGCAGATGTGAACCCAACCTTACACACTTGTTCACTGTTCTGTCATATCTGGCATATGTCCAGCACGCCAAACCACATGACATAGTCGCATGGTCCGGCATGCGTGTGATGCATCTGCCCAACCTATGAGCACACATACAGTGGGGAAAAAAAGTATTTAGTCTGCCTCCAATTGTGCAAGTTCTCCCACTTAAAAAGATGAGAAAAGGCCTGTAATTGACATCATAGGTAGACCTCAACTATGAGAGACAAAATGAGAAAACATATCTAGAAAATCACATTGTCTGATTTTTTAAGAATTTATTTGCAAATGATGGTGGAAAATAAGTATTTGGTCACCTACAAACAAGCAAGATTTCTGTCTCTCACAGACCTGTAACTTCTTCTTTAAGAGGCTCCTCTGCCCTCCACTCATTACCTATAGTAATGGCACCTGTTTGACATTGTTATCAGTATAAAAGACACCTGTCCACAACCTTAAACAGTCACACTCCAAACTCCACTATGGTGAAGACCAAAGAGCTGTGGAAGGACACCAGAAACAAAATTGTAGACCTGCACCAGGCTGGGAAGACTGAATCTGCAATAGGCAAGTAGCTTGGTGTGAAGAAATCAACTGTGGGAGCAATAATTAGAAAATGAAAGACATACAAGACCACTGATAATCTCCCTCGATCAGGGGCTCCACGCAAGATCTCACCCCGTGGGGTCAAAATGATCACAAGAACAGTGAGCAAAAATCCCAGAACCACACGGGAGGACTTAGTGAATGACATGCAGAAAGCTGGGACTAATGTAACAAAGGCTACTGTCAGTAACACACTACACCGCCAGGGACTCAGATCCTGCAGTGCCAGACGTGTCCCCCTGCTTAAGCCAGTACATATCCGGGCCCGTCTGAAGTTTGCTAGAGAGCATTTGGATGTTCCAGAAGAGTATTGGGAGAATGTCATATGGTCAGTTGAAACCAAAGTAGAACTGTTTGGTAGAAACACAACTCGTCGTGTTTGGAGGAGAGTGAATGCTGAGTTGCATCCAAAGAACACCATACCTACTGTGAAGCATTGGGGTGGCAACATCATGCTTTGGGGCTGTTTCTCTGCAAAGGGACCAGGAGGACTGATCCGTGTACATGAAAGAATGAATGGGGCCATGTATCGTGAGATTTTGAGTGCAAACCTCCTTCCATCAGCAAGGGCATTGAAGATGAAACGTGGCTGGGTCTTTCAGCATGACAATGATCCCAAGCACACCGCCAGGGCAACAAAGGAGTGGCTTCGTAAGAAGCATTTCTAGGTCCTGGAGTGGCCTAGCCAGTCTCCAGATCTCAACCCCATAGAAAACCTTTGGAGGGCGTTGAAAGTCCATGTTGCCCAGCGACAGCCCCAAAACATCACTGCTCTAGAGGAGATCTGCATGGAGGAATGGGCCAACATACCAGCAACAGTGTGTGCCAACTTTGTGAAGACTTACAAAAAACGTTTGACCTCTGTCATTGGCAACAAAGGATATGTAACAAAGTATTGAGATGAACTTTTGTTATTGACCAAATACTTATTTTCCACCATAATTTACAAATAAATTCTTAAATATCAGACAATGTGATTTTCTGGATTTGTTTTCTCATTTTGTCTCTCATAGTTGAGGTCTAACTATGATGTCAATTACAGGCCTCTCTCAACTTTTTAAGTGGGAGAACTTTCACAATTGGTGGCTGACTAAATACTTTTTTTCCCCACTGTATATTGTGTGGGTGCCAAAAAAAGGGGGTCATATACTGTGTGGGGGCCAAAAAAGGGGATCATATACTGGGGGGGGGGGAAATGTGGGTCATATACTGATTGCGGCTAAAAAAGGGGGTTATATACTGTGTGGGGAGCCAAAAAAGGAGGTCATATACTGTGGGGGCCATAAAAAGGGGGGCTTATACCATGGGGTCATATACTTTGGGGGGGCATAAGAAGAGGGAGTCATATACTGTGGAGAGCAAAAAAGGAGGGCAGCCATATAATGAGTGGGGCAAAAAAAATAAAAGGGAGTCGTGTACCATGTGGGGGCCAAATAAAAAGATTTTTTTGATCTGCAAATGAGGGGACATGTCATACAATTTTAATTAGGGGGGCCCCAACACGCAACCAAAGATAACTGTGTTGGGTATCTTTTATGGAGAGGGGGCGCCATTCCATAGTTCGCTTCAGGCAGCAGAGAGGCTAAGTTCACTCCTGGCTTCAATTATACCTATACGGAAACCGCCAGCATTTCTGTAGGTATAATTGACATGCTGTGATTTCCAAAAACGCAACGGTTTTGGAAATTGTGCATTTCTACTTCAGCCTTAAAGAAGCTTCTAAGAATTAGCATTGTCTACTTCCTATACCTAGTTCTTTAGCAATTTTATACCATGTGTTAACAGTCAGTTTGTAAAGTGGTCAATGGCAGATATGTGTGGTATTGCAGTGATGTAAGTAACTAGAGCTTGGGTCTGGAATTTAGAAGTCCTGGATAGGAAGGTCACTCCCATGCTCCATTTCTGGTGTTATATACCCAAACCTGGTGCCCAGGTGTGGTTAGCCAGTGATGAAATTTAAGTCCCACGCAGCGGACTGCAGCCAAAAAGAACTTTGGTAAAAACCTCAGCAGAAACGCATCACGTTTTTTCCTACAGCGTTTTCCACAGAAAGTCCGCAGAGCTTTCCTCTACAGACTTTCTGCTTCTATTATACTTATACGGAAAACGCCAGCATCTCTGTAGGTATACTTGACATGCCGCTATTTACAAAAATGCTTGTGTTTTCTGCAATGTGTGGATGGGATTAGCCAGGCACTGTAAAACTCTGCAGTTTTTGCCATGGCATTTCCGCCACGGCCAAATCAGGCCATTTACGCTATGTAGGACCCCGGCCAGTGATCAGCTTCAGGGTGCTAAAGGCAATGTCTCACCAGAAAATTACCTACATTTTTAAACAAGTTTTATGTTAAACATATTTTAACCCCTTCCCGACACATTTTAACCCCTTAAAAAAAATCCAAAACTTTGCATAAAAAAAAAAAAATTGATTGGAGTCGCCATATTATACCTGTAACTTTTTTATATTTCCATGTACAGGAATGCATACAATGTCTTTTTTTGTGGGGCCAGATGTACTTTTTAGTTATACCATTTAGGGGAATGTCTCATGTTTTCATCATTTTTTATAAAAAATTTTATGGGAGGCGAAATTGTGAAATAATGGTGGTTTGGCTCTTTTGATTTTTTTCCCACTATGGTGTTGGTTTGGCTCTTTTGATTTTTTTCCCATTATGGTGTTTTCCATATGGGAAAAGTATTTTTATATATCTGTAGAATGAGTGTTTCCAGACACGGGGATCTATGTACTGTGGATGTCAGGAAGGGTTTAATGAATTTTTGGTGACATTTTAAATATTTTTCCATGTTATTATCTATATTAAAAATATCCTGCAGTTTTGACTTTGTCCATTAGGCAATATAATATGCTAAGACTTCCTGTTTTCTGTATCAGATTTGTTTGCAGCAGTGCCTCACTTATCAGCACACTGATGATCACAGCTATCATGTATATGCAGATAAGACACAGAATCCACCAAAATAGATGATACGTTCACAGCTTATCTACTCCTCTCTCTGCATAATGACCTCTGCCCAGATCACAGAGCATACCTAGAAAACTCTCCCATAAAAGAGAATTGGGTCTGGTCCAGTCCATTGTGTCTATGGACCATGGTCCTTCTATAGGAAACAGGAAGTCACACAATATTTTAGACTTAGTAGCGAAAGTTGAAATTGCAAGATATTTAGTATTTTTTTAAATATAGATATTCATTTTGAAAATTAAAAACATCACCAAAAACTTAAAAAATATGTATAACGTAAAAACATGATTAAAATAATAGGTCATTTCCTGGTGACACATTTCTTTAAGCCTGAATGTACAGTATTCCAGTACAGTACAAAGTGATAAGGTGAGAAGCACAGAGTATGAGTTTTGTATTGGTAACCTGACATTCATGACATTTTCTTTTAATTTTTTTTTTTTTTTTTTATGCTGATGCACGGTTGTTTAAGTGGCTATTTGTAATTGTGTACAATAAACCCTATACTATAGAACTTTTATATCTGCCAGTGTTGAAGATGCAGGCATATTGCTAGGGGCAAACATTGTGTTTATTTCTTGGTTTTGAAATCTCCAAACTTCCAAAAAGTAGGGGTAGGGTGCCCCGGTGCAAACTTTTATCCGGGGCCCCCTACCCCCCTCCCTAGAGCGAATTTGGGACACGACCAATTTTACAGTTTGAGTGTCTTCCTGTGTTCCGTTCTGATTCCTTTCTGATTATTTTAAAGGATGTCCTATTCACGGACCCTGAGCCCCCTGTTGAAATCAATGTGAAACAGATGACACTTGGATGTCATCCTAGTGTTATCAGAATGCCTTCCGACAGAAGACACTCGGATTTAAAATTCGGTTATATGCATGAAGCCTTAGAGAGGCGTGATTGAGTTGTGTCTGTAACTGCTCAAAGCTCTGAGATGGATGTGCAGAAAAAAATACAAATTGCATTACAGAAAATGACTAATAAGGATGATGTGGAGGCTTATTTAACTGTCTTTGAGGGAATTGCAGACATATAATAATTGCCTTTAGACCAGGGAACTGAAGTGCTGGCTCCATGCTTGACTGATAAGCCACAAAAGGCATATTATGACTTCACCTTGCAGGATTCAAAGGACTACAGCTAATTAAAGGGAGAAAATTGGTATCAAACTAATAATGACAGTACCTTGTAGGGTTGCTTCTACACTTTCCAAAGATGCCCTTCTCTTTCTGCATTACAGCTCCATTTTCATACAAATCAGTTATGCAATTCCTATGCAAATGAGATGAAAAGTGCTTTAGGGTTGTTTCTTCTCTTGCTGGGACTTCACTCTCTGCTCTAGATAACTGCCCCTAACTACTGCCCAGCTCCTCCCCCATTGCTCGAGTGACATCTTCCACTTTGTCACACTTTGTCTGCAGTTAGGGGTTGCTATCTAGAGCAGAGAGTGATGCCCTGGAAGAAGAAGAAACGCCCCTAAGGCTCTTTTCATCTAATTTGTATAAGAATAAACCGCTGATTTTCATAAAAATTGAGTTGAAGGCATCTTTAGAAGGTGTAGAAGTTGCCCTCCAAGATACTGTCATTAGTTTGCTATCAATTTTCTTGCTGACAGACTCCCTTTAAAGGCTGAAATATTTGCTTGCTTGGGGGTCAGTCTAGTGGTCTAGGCCCAGTGGGTACATCAATGGACTTTTTGCAAAGATAAATCCCAAGGTTACAAATGTCTGATCTCTTCGACTTGGTACAATTACACCAGAGAAGATGGTAGAAAGAGGTGTGATGGATTGCTATAGCTGTGCTGTTCCTGTGTACTGTATAGGGGCCTGTAAAGGGGGCAGTTACTGTATGGTGGCCACTAAAGGGAACACTTCCTACATGGGGGTCAATAAAGAGGCAGTATACTTTGTGGGGGGGGCAGTAAAGTGGTGGGGGTGAGGAAAAGTGGTGTTATACTGTGTGGGAACCTGGAAAGGGGATGTTACACTGTGTGGGAGCCAGGAAAAGGGGCTTTATACCATGTGGGGGCGAGGAAAAGGGCATTATACCATGTGGGGGCCAGGAAAGGGGAAGTTATACTGTACAGTAAAGGGCGCATTATACCATGTAGGTGCATGGAAGGGCGACTTTATACCATGTGGGAGCCAGGAAAGGGAGCTTTATACCATGTAGGGACCAGAAAAGGGTGCATTATACTGTGTGGGGGCCAGGAAAGGGTGTGTTTTACCATGTGGGGGCCAGTAAAGGGGCTCTATACAGTAAAGGGGGCTCTATACAGTAAAGGGCTGATCAATGGGTGAAGCTCTGCTTGGTTTTCCTGAAGGCTTGAAGGCCCGAAAATAAAGATGAATTTGTGGCAGAAGTCTGTCTCAATTCCTCTTTATTTTTTGCTGTCTGAACAGGACCTTACTCCTCCCTGACCCTGTAAAACCTAAAATCACCCACATCCCCAGATCCTCAGGACTTGCTCACAATTGTAGTTTTATTCATGCCAACCATTGTACCATTATGCTACAGTCATAGTGCCTGCTCTATAGGCTGAGAAAACAATCTCAGCCGTTTAACCCATCAGATGCCACAGTCAATAAGAGACTGTGACACCTCTGAGTAATATAGAAAATATAAGGGCTGATTTATCACGAACAATGTACATACCTCATCATAAATTAGGCGCATCCTCCAGGGTCCATGCGCCTAAACAGAACGCCACACCAGATCCTTCCTGGCACAAAATTCTAGCATAATTTATGCAACAAATCTGGAATAATGATATAAATCTGGATAATGATGATAAATATGATGGGGTCAGGAAAGTGGCGTGACTTAAATTATAAATAAATTATAAAAGTTCTGGAGGTAAATTATAGAGTGCATTAGGCAAGCAAAAGGAAACCAGTGCAATTACAGTGGCTTGCAAAAGTATTCATACCCCTTGAACTTTTTCACATTTTGTCACCTTACAACCACAAACTTAAATGTATTTTATTGAGATTTTAAGTGATAGACCAACACAAAGTAGCAGATAATTGTGAAGTGGAACGAAAATGATACATGGTTTTCAAAATTTTAATCAAATACAAATCTGAAAAGTGTGACGTGCAAAAGTCTTCAGCCTCCTGTACTCTGATGCCCCTAAATAAAATCCAGTGCAATCAATTGCCTTCAGAAGTCACTTAGTTAATCGAGTCCAGCTGTGTGTAATTTAGTCTCAGTATAAATACACCTGTTCTGTAAAGGCCTTAGTGGTTTGTTAGAGAACACTAGTGAACAAACAACATCATGAGGACCAAGGAACTCACCAGACAGGTCAGAGATAAAGTTGTGAAGAAGTTTAAAGCAGGGTTAGGTTATAAAAACATATCCCAAGCTTTGAGCATCCCAAGGAGCACTGTTCAATCCATCATCCAAAAATAGAAAAAGTATTCTACAACTGCAAACCTACCAAGACAAGGCCATCCACCTAAACTGACAGATTGAGCAAGGAGAGCACTGGTCAGAGAGGCAGCCAGGAGGCCCATGGTCACTCTGGAGGAGCCGCAGAAATCCACAGCTCAGGTGGGAGAATCTGTCCACAGGACAACTGTAAGTCGTGCACTCCACAAACCTGGCCTTTATGGAAGAGTGGCAAGAAGGAAACCATTTTTGAAAGAAAGACATAAGAAGTGCCATTTGCAGTTTGCCACAAGCCATGTAGGGGACACAGCAAACATGTGGAAGAAAGTGTTCTGGTCAGATGAGACCAAAGTTGAACTTTTTGGCCTAAATGCAAAGCGCTATGTGTGGTGGAAAAGTAAGACTGCTCATCCCCCTGAACACACCATCCCCACTGTGAAACATGGTGGTGGCAGCATCACCTTCCAGCAAGACAATGACCCTAAACATACAGCCAGAGCTACAGTGGAATGGTTTAGATCAAAGAATATTCATGTGTTAGAATGGCCCAGTTAAAGTCCAGACCTTAATCCCATTGAGCATCAGTGGCAAGACATGAAAATTGCTGTTCACAGACGCTCTCCAACCAATCTGGCTGAGCTTAAGCTATTTTGCAAAGAAGAATGGGCAAAAATCTCATGCACAAAGCTGGTAGAGACATACTCCAAAAGACTTGCAGCTGTAATTGCAGTGAAAGGTGGCTCTACAAAGTATTGATATAGGGGGGCTGAATACTTTTGCACGCCACACTTTTCAAATTTTTATCTGATTAAAATTTTGAAAACCATGTATCATTTTCCTTCCACTTCACAATTATCTGCTACTTTGTGTTGGTCTATCACTTAAAATCTCAATAAAATACATTTAAGTTTGTGGTTATAAGGTGACAAAATGTGAAACATTTCAAGGGGTATGAATACATTTGCGAGCCACTGCACATCATGTAAACTTAAAGGTGCTTTCTGTGACTAACTTTTTATTTTTCATCTATGCATTTTCCTGGTCCGGCCCAGAAATACTCCATTCCTGGCTTCCAGTATCAACATTGCAACTGTCTGAATATACGTTGTGGATGAGCTGATAAACCTTTTTTTTTTCTCTTTTATATCAGCAGTCAAATCAGCCTGCCAAGAGACTTCTGCAAAGCAAATGACGTCCATTGCTCACGTGATCTTTTATGGTCTCAGTGAACATGACGTCACAATCATTGCCTCCCCCTAGTTGAGGGGCTAGCCCAGTGCTATGTGTAGTCCAACCTGAGGCCATTACGTACTGCCTCTGCGTCAAAGTGAGAGGTGCTGGGAGGAATGTTTATATCAAAGGAGCAGGACACAGGAATATGCGGAAATCGGGAGAGGAGGAGTGCACTGAAAGGGAGGGGGTTTACCTCAGAGAAAGGGAAAGGATTTGCAGCTTCTTCATCTCCATGAACTGAAAGGGAGGAGGTCTGCAGCTCCCTCTCCTCTGCTCTCATACCTCTGACCATTGTTATGGCCACTGTGTCTAGCCAGATCACATGAATATTCATATTTATGTTCAAAAAACATAAATGTTATAGATAATAGGAATGTAATAAATATTTATAATGTAGAGGATGAAACAAAAGAAACAAACACTTTTGCAAAGTACTTATAATATATAAAATTAATAAAATGATGTAATTAAATATAGTTATCAACCATTTACTATACTAAAACAGACATAATAACTAAAGAACTAAAATATTAAGTGACCATTTCTTTGGCCTCATTAAGGCCTAATGGGAAAACAGAGTTCACTTTAAATATCCAATACATATCTTTACGTCTTAAATTTTCAAATCTGTTTGGTACACTCTCAGGGATATGGTCTATAGGGCAGACACTGAATTCTCTAAAATCAGTTATGTTTGGAATAGCCGTTTGTCACATTGGATCTGTGTTTGTTCACTCTAATATGTAAGGGAAGTGTAGTTTTTCCTATATAGTGGAGGTTACATTTACATTCGATCAGGTAAATGACAAACGATGTTTCACACGTTAAATCATGTGAGATGGCAAAAGTTGCCCGTTTTTCTGCTGCTAAATTCTGTAGCTTTATGTTTAATGGAGTTACAGCATTTGCATCTTTTTTTACCACATTTGGAAACTCCAGTGTGTACTACAGAGTTACAGTATTTTTGGAGAAAATTAATAGGTCTAGGTCTGCTGGGAGCAAGTATATTCTTAATGGTTTTTGCTCTTCTGAAAGTTATACCAGGTGTAGTGGGGAGGATAGGGCCTAAAAAAGGATCATTAAGTAGGATGTGTCAATGTTTGCCAAGAATTCTTCTAATCACAACATGGAACTGGTTGTATGTAGTAAAGAAATTAAATTGTCTGTCCTTAACAGTAGAAACTTTTCTTGGATGTAAGGCAGTCAACTTGAGAAAGGATAGCGGTTCTTTTGAAAGCCTTTTTGATGACTACCTTTGGATAGCCGTTTTCTAGAAATGTTTGGTCATGATATGACTTTGAGCTGAAAAATTGGAATTCTTTGTACAATTTTGTCTAAGTCTTTTGAATTGACTGAAGGGAATATTAAGTTTCCACTTTTTATAGTGACAACTCTGAAAATTCAAAAGGCTATTTCCATCCACTTAAAAAAAAAAAAAAAAAAGTTTTTGTGTTAATTTTAGAACGCTCTGCACGTAAAATGAGATCAAGGTACTCAACATGAGTGTTTGATGTTGTACTTGTTAATTTAAGGCTCCAGTCATTGGTGTTCAAATGTGTAATGAAATTATTTAAATCTTCATGGAAACCCTTCCAAATTAGTAACAGGTCATCTATATATCTACAATAGAAAATGATATTGGATGACCACTGGGAATTATAAATGTATTCTTCCTCAAATTTGCCCATGTAAAGATTCGCGAAACTGGGCGTGAATTTCGTTCCCATCATGGTACTATCATTCACTGGATGCTGCACTTGCACATCTCACCCTCGTTCTCAGTATCATTAGCTTGAGTGTTTCTGCGCAGGTCCTGGCGTCCTCATGCGCCAGAGCCTGCGCTCCCACAGAGCGGTACCATATTTTTCATCAACGGTGATTCCTCTCCTTACCAACATAAGGTAAAATCCATCCAATTATTCATTGTTGTTATTAATGAGATTACAACCCCATTTTTTCTTTCTTTTACACACATTGAATATGCAAATCCCTTTGGGATTGCCTTTACATTGGTAATGCACCTCTTTTCTATAAACATAGTATTCACTCTCTGTCCTGCCAACCAATTGTGGTCTTTTAATTGTGTTATTTTATTATAATGCGTTTGTGATGTTATTTTATTATATTGCTTTTGTGATGTTATATATGAATGATTTTGTCATGTGATCTATGTTCCTTCCCCTCCTCCCTTTGGGGGATGTTACATAAACCACATCAGGACTTTCACTTGCATATACACTTGGTTTGATAAAGAGGTCCTAAACTTTGAAACGTGTTATCTATGTACAGTTCCTATACTTGTTTGTTTTTCCTATATATATTACAATAAACCAACTACTGGTTTTAAGTTGGTTTAGTTTTTTTCAAAATAACTTTCACAAAAGAACCGGCACCTGGTGAGGAGCGCTACCATCTGTTTCTACTATCATTCCACACCTGTTTTTGCACTTGTTGTGGAAGCTTGCTCTACCGTGCAACTTGACTCAAACACAGTCCTCAGAAATGAAAGAGCACCTTTAGGGATTTTGGTGCAGTGATAGTATTTAGACACCATGTTGCATTTGCAGAGCCCTAGAGGTACCACAACAGTGGAAAACCCTAAAATGTGAAACTAGACCACTTAAGGCATTCATCTCAGGGTGATATGACAATTTTTAACCCCCAGGCTTTTCACTGAACTTATCTGAATTTGGCCGTCAATTACAAAAAAATGATAATTTCTCCAGTTATATGTACTTTTTCATATTTTTTTTTCCCCCAGGCTTTTCACTGAACTTATCTGAATTTGGCCGTCAATTACAAAAAAATGATAATTTCTCCAGTTATATGTACTTTTTCATATTTTTTTTCCCTTTTACCAGGGAATAAAGTAGTCCATCTTGTTAATCAATTTCTCCAGAGTACAGCAATGCCCCATTTGTTGTCAAGAACCACTGTTTGGGCACAGAGGAGGGCTCAGAAGCGAAGGAGCGTTATTTGTCTTTTGGAGCTCTAATTTAACTTGAATGGTTTATAGGTACCATGTCACATATGCAGAGCCCTAGAGGTACCACAACAGTGGAAAACCCCCAAAAGTGACTCCATTTTGTAAACTAGACCCCTTAAGGAATTCACCTAGAGGTATAGTGAGCATTTTGACCCCACAAGCTTTTCCAAATGGTACTACAGCAGATGGTACAGAAGGAGAATTGCAATTTTGGAAATCTTACAGTGGGGAAAAAAAAGTATTTAGTCAGCCACCAATTGTGGAAGTTTTCCCACTTAAAAAGTTGAGAGGCCTGTAATTGACATCATAGGTAGACTTCAACTATGAGAGACAAAATGAGAAAACAAATCCAGAAAATCACATTGTCTGATTTTTAACCCCTTAACGACATTGGACGTACTATTACGTCCTGTGTGCTTGGTACTTCGCGCAACAGGGCGTAATAATACGCCCTGGGGCGGCCGCCCGCTCACTATCTGAGCGGGCGGCATCGGAATCGGGTGTTAGCTGTAACTGACAACTAACACCTTCTCCATATCCCCCGGTTGGAACTGAGTTCCGATCGGAGGTTTTAACCCCTTGGATGCCGCAGTCAAACATGACCGTGGCATCCAAGGGGTTTCGCCATGTTGCCACTCCGATCGGCACCCCCCCGCGGTGAGATCGGGGGGTGCCGATATCTATAATCTGCAGCTCAGGGTCTGCCCAGTGACCCCAGGCTGCCTGGAGACCCTACTACCTGGTTGATCCTACCGAGACCTGTGGAAGTGAGCACTATGCGTCTGCATAGCCTCACTTCCTGTATAGACTGGAAGACACTTGTATGCTCGTGTCTTGCAGTCTAAAGTGCTGAGCCAGCAATCAAAGCATTGCTGGCTTAGGTGTCCTAATGGGACACATGAGAAAATAAAAAAAAGTGAAAAAAAAATTAAATAAAGTGTTTGAAAAAAATTAATAAAAGAATAAAGCCCCAAAAATTCCCTTTTCCTATATAAAATGAATTATATAAAAAAAAACTAAAAATTTATAAATTTAACAACCTGTACAATAAAACTGAAACAATATTTAACGTACACGGTGAACGTCGGGAAAAAAAAACGGAAAAAACTCGACAAAAGTAATGATTTTTTGCCATCTCACCTTACAAAATATGCCTTAAAAAGTGATCAAAAAGTCATATGTACCCCAAAACAGTACCAATAAAAAGCACAGGTTGTCCCACAAAAAATAAGCCCTGAACCAACTCTGTAAACCGCAAAATAAAAATGTTACGCATCTCAGAAGATGGCGATGCAAAAACAATTAATTTATGTCCCCAAATGGGTTTTTGTTCTGCAAAATTAGTATCGCATAAAAAAAACTGTATAAATGAGATATCGCCGTAATCGTACCGACCCGTAGAATAAAGGTAACATGTTACTTATGCTTTATGCTGCATGGTGAAAAATTTCAAAGGTAAAACGCAGTGCCAGAATCGATGGGTTTTTTTTTTTAATCCAACAAGAAAGAGTTAATAAAATTTATTCAATAAGTTATAGGCGCCCAAAGATGATGTCATTACAAAATACATCTCACCCCGCAAACAACAAGCCCTCATAAGGCTACATCACCAGAGAAATAAAGAAAATATAGCTTGTACAATGTGAAGACAAAAACCCCAAAAATCGCCAAATCATTAGAACATAACTGGCTGAGTCAGGAAGGAAATGTATAAGCTGTGCGAGTGTATATCAGGGGACACCCCAGATTTAGAGCTTATGAGGGAAAATAAACCAGAAGTGACCCCAGAGTGACCTCCCCAATAATAGAAACTACTGGGGAAATAGTATGGAATTTGGTGTTCCCAATGTACTCCGCACAGCTTACCTATTCACTTTTCCCCATCCGCTGTGTATTCACTTCTGGGATACTAATGCTCACTACACCCCTTGATAAATTCTTTGAGGGGTGCAGTTTTCAAAATGGGGTCACTCCTTTGGGGAATCCACTGTTATGGTACCTTACAGGCTCTGCAAACATGACATGGCGTCCAGATACCAAACATCTGAATCTGCACTCCAAAAGCCACATAGCGCTCCTTCTCTTCTGCGCCCTGTACTTAATGTCATATGTGGGTATAAACTGCTGTATGGACACAGCTGGGCACAGAGTGGAAGGAGCGCTATTTGGTTTTTGGAGCACAGACTTGGACGGTTTGGTTTTTGGACGCCATTGCACTTTTGCAGAGCTGAAACACCAGTAAAGTGTAATCTCCTGACATGTGACCCCATTTTGGAAACTACACCTCTGAAGGAATTTATCCAGGGGTGCAGTGAGCATTTTTAACCCCCCAAGTGTTGCTATAATTTATTATCCATAAATGAATACGCAGCTGATTGTGAAAGGTGAAAATGACAATTTTTCCAGGAATACATAATTTCAGTGCGTAATATGTTGTACCCGGCTTGTATCAGAGATGAACGCTCCAAAAGCTGTTGTGCCCGGGATCCCCGCTTAACAGTTTTTGGATTATGTGTCTGTGCAGACATAAGCTGGGCACAACATATTGGGCACTGAAATGGCGTATCTCTGGAAAAATGTTATTTTTAACTTTTCATTATCATCTGTGCATTCATTTCTGGAAATTAAAAGAATGCAACACTTAAGGGTTAATAATGCTCGCTACACCACTTGATAAATCCCTTGAAGGGTGTAGTTTCCAAAATGGGGTCACAAGTCTGCGGATTCCACTTTACTGGCAATTCTTGGGCTCTGCAAAAGTGGCATGGTGTCCATAAACCAAACTGTGCTCTAAAAAAACAAAATAGCGCTCCTTCCCTTCTGTGCCCGGCTGTTCCCAAACAGCAGTTTATACCCACATATGGCATTAAGTACGTTATCCTCGGTACACCAGTGTCATACATGTGGGCATAAACTGCCATTTGGGCACACAGCAGGGGGCAGATGTGAAGGAGCGCTATGTGCTTTTGGAGCGCAGATTTAGATTGTTGGTTTTTGGACGCCATGTCACATTTGCAGAGACCCTAAAATTGCCCCTACAAAATGGGGGTCACTTCTTGGGGAATTCCAATTTAATGGCACCTCCAGGGCTCTGCAAAAATATCATGGCGACCAGAAAGTCCCTCTAAATCTGTACTCCAAAAGCTAAAAAAACACAGTGCTCCTTCCTTTCTGAGCCCTGCTGTGTTCTCAAGCAGCAGTTTACACCCACATATATAATTTTTTTTCCCTCGGGATAGCCCACTTAATAGTTTTAGGAGTGCATGTCTCTGATGCCACAAAGTAGCCGCAACATATTCTGAAATTGGATATTTCTACAAAAACTTCAATTTTCACTTTGTACGTTAATTTTTGGGAAGCATTTTTAGGCTCAAAATGATAATACTCCTTGATGCATTCCTTGAGGGGTGTGGTTTCTAAAATGGGGTCCCTTTTGAGGGGTTTCCATTGTATTGGTACTTTAGGGGCTCTGCAAATGCGACATGGCACCTGAAAACTATTCCAGCCACATCTGCCCTCCTAAAGCTAAATAGTGCTCTTTCCATTCTGAGCCCCACCATGTACCCAGACAGCAGATTATAATCACATATGGGGCATTTCTGTGTTCAGAAGAAATTGTGTAACAAACTGTGGGGAGCTTTTTCTTCTTTAACCACTTGCAAAAATTAAAAATATGTCGCTAAATGGACGGTTTATTGGAAAAAAAAAGTAATTTTTCATTTTTACGTCCCAATGATGATAAAATCTGTGAAACAGTTGTGAGGTCAAAATGCTCACTATACCCCTAGATAAATTCTATGAGGGGTGTAATTTCCAAAATGGGGTAACTTTTGGGAGTTTCCATTGTATTGTTACTTTAGGGGCTCTGCAAATGCGACATGGCACCCGAAAACTATTCCAGCAAAATCTGCCCTCCAAAAGCTAAATAGCGCTCTTTCCATTCTGAGCTCCACCATGTACCCAAACAGCAGATTACAACCACATATGGGGCATTTCTGTGTTCAGGAGAAATTGTGTAACAAACTTTGGGGAGCTTTTTCTCCTTTGTCCTCTTGTGAAAATGAAAAATTTGGGGCTAAATTGACAGTTTATTGGAAAAAAAGTAATTTTTCATTTTCATGTCCCAATGTTAATAAAATCTGTGAAACAGCTGTGGGTTCAAAATGCTCACTATACCCCTTGACATGTTCTGTGAGGGGTGTGGTTTCCAAAATGGGGTCACTTTTAGGGGGTTTCCACTGTTTTGGTACTTTGGGGGCTCTGCAAATGCAACATGGCACCTGAAAACTATTCCAGCAAAATCTGCCCTACAAAAGCAAAATAGCGCTCTTTCCATTCCGAGCCCCACCATGTACCCATTCATCAGTTTACGACCACATATGGGGCATTGCTGTGTTCAGGAGAAATTGTTTAACAAACTATGGGGTCCTTTTTCTCCTTTAACCCCTTGTGAAAATGAAAACTTTGGGGATAAAATGACGTTTTAGTAATTTTTCATTTATACATCCCAATGTTAGTAAAATCTGTGAAACAGCTGTGGGGTCAAAATGCTCACTATACCCCTTGACATGTTCTGTGAGGGGTGTGGTTTCCAAAATGGGGTCACTTTTAGGGGGTTTCCACTGTTTTGGTACTTTGGGGGCTCTGCAAATGCAACATGGCACCTGAAAACTATTCCAGCAAAATCTGCCCTACAAAAGCAAAATAGCGCTCTTTCCATTCCGAGCCCCACCATGTACCCATTCATCAGTTTACGACCACATATGGGGCATTGCTGTGTTCAGGAGAAATTGTTTAACAAACTATGGGGTCCTTTTTCTCCTTTAACCCCTTGTGAAAATGAAAACTTTGGGGATAAAATGACGTTTTAGTAATTTTTCATTTATACATCCCAATGTTAGTAAAATCTGTGAAACAGCTGTGGGGTCAAAATGCTCACTATACTCCTTGATGAATTCTGTGAGGGGCATAGTTTCCAAAATGGGGTCACTTTTAGGGGGTTTCCATTGTTTTGGTACTCTAGCGGCTTTGCAAATGAGACATGACACCTGAAAACTATTCCAGCAAAATCTGCTTTTCAAATGTCCAATGTCGCTCCTTCCCTTCCGTGCACTGCCATTCGCCCAAATATCAGTTTACACCCACATTTAGGGTATTTCTCTGCTCTGGAGAAATTGTATAATAAACTGGGAGATGCATTTTCTCCTTTAACCCTTTGTGAATGTGTTAAATTTAGGGCTAAATGAAGGGATTAGTGGAAAAAAATGAAATGTCTAAATTTCACCTCGATATCGTTTTAATTCTTGTGAAATGCTTAAAGGGTTAACAAACTTCCCAAATGCGCTTTTGAATTATTTCAGGGGTGCAGTTTTGAAAATGGGGTGATTTATGGGGGGTTTCTAATATATAGGCCTTTATAATCCCCTTCAGAACTGAAGTGGTCCCTAAAAAATTAGTTTGGGAAATTTTCTTGTAAATCTGTTACACTTGTAAGCCTTCTAACATCCAAAATAAATTAAAGGACAATTAAAAGATGATGTCAATATAAAGCAGAGATATGGTAAATAATATTTATTAATGTATTTGAGTGGTATGACTATCTGTCTGAAAAGCAGAGAATTTCACATTTTGAAAATTGCGATTTTTTTCCAAATTTCCATCAAATATCCTATTTTTTTATAAATAAATACAAAAATATTGATTAGTGTTTACCACTAACATGAAGTACAATGTGTCACGAGAAAACAGTCTCAAAATCACTTGTGTAAGTTAAAGAGTCTCAAAGTTCTTGCCACATAAAGTGACACATGTCAGTTTTGAAAAACAAGTCCTGGTCCTTAACGCACTTTTGGGCTGCGTCCTTAAATAAAGAAGTTATTTGCAAATTATGGTGGAAAATAAGTATTTGGTCGATAACAATAGTTCATCTCAATACTTTGTTATATATCCTTTGTTGGCAATGACAGAGGTCAAACGTTTTCTGTAAGTCTTCACAAGGTTGACACACACTGTTGCTGGTATGTTGGCCCATTCCTCCATGCAGATCTCCTCTAGAGCAGTGATGTTTTGGGGCTGTCGCTGGGCAACACGGACTTTCAACTCCCTCCAAAGGTTTTCTATGGGGTTGAGATCTGGAGACCGGCTAGGCCACTCCAGGAAATTGAAATGCTTCTTACAAAGCCACTCCTTCGTTGCCCTGGCGGTGTGCTTGGGATTACTGTCATGCTGAAAGACCCAGACATGTTTCATCTTCAATGCCCTTGCTGATGGAAGGAGGTTTGCACTCAAAATCTCACGATACATGGCCCCATTCATTCTTTCATGTACACGGATCAGTCCTCCTGGTCCCTTTGCAGAGAAACAGCCCCAAAGCATGATGTTGCCACCCCCATGCTTCACACGATGAGTTGTGTTTCTACCAAACAGTTCTACTTTGGTTTCATCTGACCATATGACATTCTCCCAATACTCTTCTGGAACATCCAAATGCTCTCTAGCAAACTTCAGACGGACCCGGATATGTACTGGCTTAAGCAGGGGGACACGTCTGACACTGCAGGATCTGAGTCCCTGGAGGCGTAGTGTGTTACTGACGGTAGCCTTTGTTTGTTTGTTTGAGTTGGAGTTGGAAGGGACCTCAAGGGTCATCGAGTCCAACCCCCTGCAAAAGCAGGAATTCCTAAAACATCCCAGCTATATACCTATCCAGTTTCCGCTTGAAGATTTCAATTGATGGAGAACTCACCACCTCCCGTGGCAGTCTATTCCACTCTCTCACTACCCTTACTGTTAGAAAGTTTTAATGTCTAATCTGAATCTCCTTCCCCTTAGTTTCATCCCATTACTTCTCGTGCTTCCTTCTGCTAATGAGAAAAGGTTAGATCCCTCTGCACTGTGACAACCTTTCAGATATTTAAATACCGCTATTAAGTCTCCCCTTAGCCTTCTCTTCTGCAAACTAAGCAGTCCCAATTCTTTTAGCCTCTCCTCGTAGGACATGGTTTGTAGACCTTCCACCATTTTGGTTGCTCTTTTCTGGACCTGCTCCAATAAATCGATGTCTTTCTTAAACTGGGGAGCCCAGAACTGTACACAGTATTCCAGGTGGGGTCTGACCAGGGCAGAGTACAGCGGAATAATTACCTCTCTTGATCTAGCTTCAATGCTCGTCTTGATACATCCTAGAATTTTATTAGCCTTTTTAGCCACCGCTCCGCACTGTTGACTCATGTTGAATTTGCGATCTATTATTATGCCCAGATCCTTTTCCCCTGTACTCTCACTTAGTACTATTCCTCCCATACTATATATGCTTCTTGCATTTCTGTTACCCAGATGTAGAACTTTGCACTTGTCCCTGTTGAATACCATTTTGTTCACCACAGCCCATTGTTCCAGTGTGTCCAAGTCCTTTTGGATGCACTCTCTCTCCTCTCTAGTGTTGGCCATTCCTCCTATCTTTGTATCATCTGCAAATTTTATTAGTTCCCCATTAACCCCATCATCCAGATCATTTATAAAAATATTAAAAAGTACTGGGCCCAGGACAGAGCCCTGCGGCACCCCGCTTTTTACTTTCTTCCAGTTTGATGTATAGCCATTTAGAATTACTCGTTGTGCCCGATCATTAAGCCAATTGTGAACCCACCTCACTGATATTTTATCAAAGCCATACTTGATCATTTTTTCAATAAGAATGTTATGTGATACTTTATCAAAGGCCTTACTAAAGTCAAGATATACTATGTCCACTGCATAGTACGTTAGTTCCAGCTTTCTGCAGGTCATTCACTAGGTCCCCCCGTGTGGTTCTGGGATTTTTGCTCACTGTTCTTGTGATCATTTTGACCCCACGTGGTGAGATCTTGCATGGAGCCCCTGATCGAGGGAGATTATCAGTGGTCTTGTATGTCTTCCATTTTCTAATTATTGCTCCCACAGTTGATTTCTTCACACCAAGTTGCTTGCCTATTGCATATTCAGTCTTCCCAGCCTGGTGCAGGCTTACAATATTGTTTCTGGTGTCCTTCCACAGCTCTTTGGTCTTCACCATAGTGGAGTTTGAAGTGTGACTGTTTGAGGTTGTGGACAGTTGTCTTTTATACTGATAACAATTTCAAACAGGAGCCATTACTACAGGTAATGAGTGGAGGACAGAGGAGCCTCTTAAAGAAGAAGTTACAGGTCTGTGAGAGCCAGAAATCTTGCTTGTTTGTAGGTGACCAAATACTTATTTTCCACCATAATTTGCAAATAAATTCTTAAAAAATCAGACAATGTGATTTTCTAGATATGTTTTCTCATTTTGTCTCTCATAGTTGAGGCCTACCTATGATGACAATTACAGGCCTCTCTCATCTTTTTAAGTGGGAGAACTTGCACAATTGGTGGCTGACTAAATACTTTTTTTCCCTACTGTATATGCTATTTCAGTGCCTGATATATTGTGCCCAACATGTGCCACCAGAGACATAGACTACATAAATTTAATGTGGGTTCTCCTGAATATGGCAATACCCTACTTGTTGCTGTTGTGTGATGCCTGACCACACGGCAGGGCACAGAATGGAAAAGGACCATTTGGCAGCATAAAAGCATTTCAGCTAAAGCATGTATGTAAGGCCCCAGGAGGTACCAATATTTAAAAACATTACCCCTTTAGGTACTCATCTAGGGGTACATTTTGACCCCACAGACTTTTCCAAATGGTACTGCACAGCAAATGGTACAGAAGGAGAATTGCAATTTTCGAATCGTATATGTCATTTCAGTGCCCGATATATTAGACCCACTTTGTGTCATCAGACACATGCACTCATAAAACTATTAAGTGTATCCCGGATACAAAAAAGTTGTATATGTGGGCGTAAACTGCTGCTTGGGCACACAGCAGGGCTCAGGAGGGAAGGAGCACTGCTCTTTTTAGCTTTTGGAGTAAAGATTTAGAGGGATTTTCTGGACGCCATGTTGTTTTTGCAGGGCCCTGGAGGTGCCAGTAACTTGGAAATCCCCAAGAAGTGACCCCATTTTGTAGGGGCAATTATAGGGTCTCTGCAAACGTGACATGTCGTCCAAAAACCAACAATCTACACTCCAAAATCACATAGCGCTCCTTCACATCTGCAACTTGCTGTGTGTCCAAACTGCAGTTTATGCTCACATGTATGACATTGGTGTTCCCAGGATAACGTACTTAACAATGCCATATGTGGGTATAAACTGCTGTTTGGGCACAGAAGGGAAGGAGCGCTATTTTGGTTTTTGGATGTCATGCCACTTTTGCAGAGCCGATGAATTGCCAGTAAAGTGGAATCCGCAGACACGTGACCCCATTTTGGAAACTATACCACTGAAAGGATTTATCAAGTGTGGTAGCATAGCAAGCATTTTTAACCCTTGATTAATTTAATTTCCAGAAATGAATGCGCAGCTGATAATGAAAAGTGAAAATTGCAATTTTTCCAGAGATACGCCATTGTATTTGGTTCCATAAAGTGTCATGATGTCCAAAAACCAAACCATGTAAATCTGAGCTCCAAAAACCAAATAGTGCTCCTTCCCTTTTGTACCTGGTTGTGTGCCCAAAATCTGGTTTGTACCCTGATATACGCTCGCACAGCTTATACATTCCCTTCCTGCCACAGCTTTGTTCTAATGATTTGGTGATTTTTGGGGTTTTTGTCTTCACGTTGTACAAGCTATATTTTTTTTTGGTGATGTAGCCATATGAGGGCAGTTATTTTGCGGGACGAGATGTATTTTGTAATGACACCATTTTTAGGTGCCTACAACTTATAGAACACATTTTATTAACTCTTTTTTGGTGGGTTAAAAAATAAACAAAAAAAAAAAACAATTCTGGCATTGCGTTTTACCTTTTAAATGTTTTTCCTTGCAGCATAGAGCATAAGTAACATATTACCTTTATTCTGTGGGTCAGTACGATTACGGAGATACCTAATTTATATTTTTTTTATGCAATAATAATTTTGCAGAACAAAAATCCATTTGGGGACATAAATCAATTATTTTTGCATTGCCATCTTCTGAGATGCGTAACATTTTTATTTTTCGGTTGACAGAGTTGGTTGAGGGCTTATTTTTTGCGGGACAACCTGTGCTTTTTATTGGTACTGTTTTGGGGTACATGTGACTTTTTGATGACATTTTATAGCATATTTTGTAAGGTGAGATGGCAAAAAATTACTTCCAACGTTTTTTTTTTTTCCTACGTTCGCTGTGTAGGTTAAATAATGTTTCACTTTTTATGTACAGGTTGTTATGAACGGAGCAATACCAGATATGTATTGTTTTTATATAATTCATTTGATGTACGAAAATGGCATTTTGGGGCTTTATTGATTTATTTATTTCACACACTTTATGAAATTTTTTTTGCACTTTTTTTTTTTTTTTTTTTTTTTTTTTACATGCCACAATAGGACACCTGAGCCAGCGATGCTCTGATCACTGGTTCAGTACTATACACTGCAGTACACGTGTATTGCAGTCTATAGAGCAAGTGAGCCTATGTAAGTTGAAACCAGATGTTTACTATATAAAAAGACACATATGCATGCTTTTCTCACTATCTGACATGAAATCAGAGTAAACTTTTCCCATTTTAGGTCAATTAGGATTACCAAAATTATTTATATTTGGTAACTGCCAGAATAATGAGAGAGAGAGAATTTTGAAGGCATTTTTATTACTTTCTGCAAAGTCACTAAGATTACTATGCCTTTAAACGATTTGAGACAGCCCATATGATGATGTCATGTCTTTGGAAGCTTCTTTATTGGCAACATCTGAGTTAGAGACACAACTGTGGATGTATTTTAAGGCACACCTGAAACACACTGCTTCTTTGTGTAACATCATGGGAAAGTCTAAAGAAATCAGTCAAGATATCAGGAAGAGAATTGTGGACTTGCACAAGTCTGGTTCATCTTTGGGAACAATTTCCAGATACCTGAAGGTGCCTTGTTCATCTGTACTGTTATACGCAAGTACAAACAAGATGGGAATGTCAAGCCACCATACCGCTCAGGAAAGAGACAGGTTCTGTGTCCCAAAGATGAACGTGCTTCGGTACAAAATATACATATCAACCCAAGAAGAAAAGCAAAAGACCTTGTGAAGATGCTGGCTGGTAAGAGTGTGCCATTATCCACTGTGAAACGAGTACTGTATCGATATGAGCTGAAAGGCCACTCTGTCAGGAAGAAGCCATTACTCCAAAAGAAACATAAAGAAGCCAGATTAACGTTTGCAAATGCACACAGGAACAAAGACTGTGTGGTCTGACGAAATTAAAATTAAACTGTTTGGCCATAATGACCATTGTTATGTTTGGAGGAAAAAGGGAGAAGCTTGCAAGCCTAAGAACACCATCCCAACTGTGAAACACGGGGTTGGCAGCATCACGTTGTGGGGTTATTTTGCTACAGGAGGGACTGGTGCACTTCACAAAATAGATGGCATCATGAGAAAAGATTATTATGTGGCAATACTGAAGCAACATCTCAAGGCAGCCAGGAAGTTAAAGCTTGGGTGGCTTAAGGATAAAGTCAATGTTTTGGAGTGGCCATCACAAAGCCCTGAGCTCAGTCCTCCGGTTTCCTCCCACACTCCAAAGACATACTGATAGGGAATGTAGATTGTGAGCCCTATATGGGACCGTGACTACGGTCAATGTGTGTAAAGCGCTGCGGAATATGATGGCGCTATACAAGTAAGCATAAAATAAATAAAAATCTTATTGAAAATTTATGGGCAAAACTAAAAAGGCAGGTGCGAGCAAGGCGGCCTACAAACATGGCTCAGTTACACCAGTTCTGTCAGGAGGAATGGGCCCAAATTCCTACCAACTATTGTGAGAAACTTATGGAAGGATATCCAAAACGCTTAACCCAAGTCATACAGTTTAAGGGCAATGGCACCAAATACTAATGAAAATGTAAATTTTTGACTTTGCAGAAAGTAATAAATATGCCTTAAAAAATTATCTCGCTCTCATTCTGGAATATGGCAATTATAAATAATTTTGGTAATCCTAATTGACCTAAAATGTACATATAGTATATGTAAACTTCCGGTTTCAACTGACCTCCTGCATCAGAGGCAGGATCAACCAGGTATGTGGGCTCCTGGCAGCCCAGGATCACTGGTCAGACCCCGGGCTGCCGAAAACTCTTGGCACCCCCCCCCCATCCCTATCATGTTTGACCACGGTTATCCAAGGAGCTCTGACCGGGGGTTAATGGGGCAGCTGGTACGTGCAGTTTCTGTGCCCCTGCAATTACAGCTCAGTACTATTACGGCACTGAGCGTTAACTTAATGCTCAGCACGACGTAATAGTGCAGAGCAGGAAGATTAAAGTGCAAAGTCAATGAACAAAAGAGAAATCTAAATCAAATCAATATTTGGTGTGACCACCATTTGCCTTCAAAACATCAATTCTTCCCAGGACACTTGTACAAAATCAGGGATTTTGTAGGATTATAGTCAGCTGTATAACTATCCATCATGTTTATATGTAGGTTGAAACATTAACAGCTGTGCTGGAGGCGTGAAACTTGATGGGGGAACAGC
Organism: Leptodactylus fallax; assembly: GCA_947044405.1. Taxonomy (NCBI): domain Eukaryota; kingdom Metazoa; phylum Chordata; class Amphibia; order Anura; family Leptodactylidae; genus Leptodactylus; species Leptodactylus fallax. The sequence goes on along the minus strand of CAMRHE010000241.1, from coordinate 2,135,289 downwards.
CAAACCGATACAAAGATTATGATGTTTAAGAAAGTTTCGTTTCAAAGGCCACACACACACACCATGCCAAGATGGAGCATAGCAACAAGACAAAAGGTAGTTATACTGCATCAGCAAGGTTTCTCCGAGGCAAAGATTTCAGTTCAGAGTGGGGTTTGAGAATGGGATGTTAGCTCTTTTGAAGAAGTACCAAGAAACCGGTATCATTTTGGGCAAGAAAACAAGCTGGCCATACATATTTGATTTTAGACTGCCATTGCTCATTCGAACTGTGGGTGGTTGGTTGGTTGGTTGTAAAGCCAGCTGTCCCAAACACACGAACCTTCCAGCGAGCGTTCAACTAACCCAGATACTTGGAAAATTAACAGATGATGCTTTAGAAATGGTGAAAGCAGAAAATGACTGATTTTTGGGGGCATGTGTTTGTACTACCAGCACACACCCAAAAAGTGTCTGACACAGATGTAATCAGTGTAGCCCATACACAACAGATCACGGCAGACAGACAGCAGAAAAAAAAACCCAATACAACAGATTTTGGTTCTGACCAACCTTAGTTGATTGTTGGTTTTATGGGAAAAATGGTTTATGTACAACCAACCATCAGCAGACAGTCCAAAATCTGCCACTTCAGCCGTCTAAAATCTCACGTGTATAGCAAGCTTTACTGCAGTAGATGAAAGACGACACATGCTTACTTCCCTTCATAATCAGAAGACGTCTTCAGCTCTGAACTGGAAGAAACCAGTGGAACAACCCAGGTACACCAATCTATTGTTCAAAGAAATCAAGCCAAGACGCCATAACTTGTACATGGAAAGGAGGCCAAGCAACTCAACTATGCACCAAAATATAGCAGAAAATGGTAGCAGGTGGTCTGGACTGCTGTGTCTGACTTCTGCTATTCTCCTAGAATAGATGCTACTTTGAAGGCAAATAGTGGTCACACCAAATATTGATTTTGTTAGTTTACTTTGCATTATAAATGACCACAAAAAATAAAAAATTAAAAACACCTAAAATTTTTGCAGCTTTTTTCCCCCCGCACAACAGCCCATTTTTCTTGCCCAGTACTAATGTATATTAGATAAGTTAAGGGAAAACCCCTTAAAAGCGTATTTGTCATTTTACTCGTCTGTAAGGGGGGGGGGGGAGAGAACTGTTGCCTACACGCTACTCTTTGATCTCATAGTCATTCTAAATACCCCCTACCCTTTGAACCCCCCATTCTTTACAGAGCTCCAATCCTATTGCACTTCTAGCTTTTCTTTCCTTTCCTAGCTATTTGGCCACAATGTAAGAAGTCTAGCATCAGAGTAGGAAGAAAAACTTTCATGCCAAGCGTGCCAAACAAATGCTTTTTATAAGCACACCTGTAGCAGGCACACACTAAAAGTTCTGAGGGTCTTTTTGCTTCTGACCAGCTTTCACTCATCAGATGCGATTTGCCTAAACAACTGCTGTAGGAGGCCTGCCCACTTCTCTGATGTTTTTTGATGTCTACTTTTGCTTGGTTGCCACTGTGCCTCAGTTTTTAACGATGATGGGCAGCACATGTCTACCTCCTTACATATAACCCAAGTACATCATCGATTTTTTTTTTTTTCTTAAATTAGCACATAATGCAAAAAAAAGGTTTCTGGCCCCTGCCAAACAGTATTCTAGTAATGTCAGTATAGCACACCCTGCATATGTCTAGGACACTCCAGGTAGACACTCCTTTCCTCTTCACACTGTACACTGCAGATTTTAGGTGCAACTCATCTAGCTGCTACCTACAGAAGTATTCTGACGACTCTGCAATAGTAGGTCTCATCACAGATGATGATGACAGGGAGTACAGAGAACTGAACCGGGATTTTGTGGACTGGTGCCAGAGGAACCACCTGAAGATTAACACGGGGAAGACCAAGGAGATGGTGGTGGACTTCCGTAAAGGCAGATGCCCTCCTAAACCAGTGGACATCCGGGGGACGGGCATCGAGATTGTGAACACCTATAAGTACCTGGGTTTGCTCCTTAATAATAAGCTGGACTGGGCAGATCATATGGAGGCCCTGTACAGGAAGGGCCACAGCAGGCTCTACCTGCTTAGGAAGCTGAGAGCCTTTGGAATCCGGGGGGCACTTCTTAGGACTTTCTTCAACTCTGTAGTGGCATCAGCCATCTTCTTTGGAGTGGCCTGCTGGGGGAGCAGGGACAGAAATAAACTTGACAAGCTGATTAGAAGGGCCAGCTCTGTCCTGGGGAGCCCACTGGACCCAGCGCAGGTGGTGGGTGACAGAAGGATACTGTCCGTGGTGAGCTCCATGCGGAAGAAGTCCCATCCCATGCATGAGACTGTGATCGCGCTGGACAGTACTGTCAGTGACCGACTGCTCCACCCTAAGTGTGAGCAGGAACGCTATCGGAAGTCTTTCTTCCCCACCGCGGTTAGGCTGTACAACCAACACCGACCTAAGCGGAGATCATTACACACAGAGAACTGAAATATTTCTCTGCCTGTTAAATCCCCCCCCCCCCCCGCTACTTCCTGTCTGTCTACTATCAATGTAATGCCTCTTACCTTGGAACATTCCTGTACATGTTGTATTTGTATTTGCTTATCTTTGCTGCTGTAACACAGTGAATTTCCCCATTGTGGGACTATTATTATTATTATTAGATGTGGGTTCAGAAAGAGCCAGCATACTGTAGTATACGTTATTAATCCTCTCCCATTTAGAGGGAATACTGTACACATTCTGAAAGAGGCCACAAAGAGGAGCAGTGTTTGCAACTATGAAAATATTCCCCCTTCCAGTAATCTAAATTAGTTGCTTTCAAAACTCACATTCTTAGAGACCTGCACAAGATTAAAAAAAAAAAAAAAAAAAAAAAAAAAAAGTCCACACCACACAAATATTTCTACTAACATTTTGTTCAAAAAACACATTTATTTAAAAATAGCCTTACACAAAGAAAGCAACAGTGTGCTGTGCATTTATTTGGAGGGGGTGCACAAGTACATGAATGTAGACCACATGAGCTATCAATATAACCAATGATGCACCTACAGGGATGCAGTTATTTTTTTAGGATAGGAATACATCACATACACAATACCGCTAAGCAAATAACTTCAGATTCAAAAACTACAACCGAGTGAAGTTACTCCAGCCAAAGCCAGAAGTCTCAATGAGACTTGACAAGTGTCACTGCCACAAAAGAAAAATAAATTAAGGCTCTTTCATAAAGCCAGTGCAGCGCTCTGCAAGGGGATTATTCTTACAGACTTCAGACAAGGGTACCACTCTGGAATGTGTTACAGAGCACTAATGGAAAGTTATTTTTACTAGAACCACTCTTCATTTGGATATGGCCTGGTTGCAGTTAGTATGCCTCAGGAAAAATCCCTCAAAATTGACATCCCCTGTGTCATTTCTGTAGGTTAGTAAAATAAGTGAATCAATTTGTTAGCTTTTTCCATTCTCTTACATATGAATTGTATTGTACCGAAGTGCAACTGTCGCTTCAACATTTTTTAATGTGCTGGCACAGGGTTTCAAAGTTTTTTCACAGCAGTCATATTTCATATGAAAGTACTTTGTAAAATACCATTACTTTCAGTGGGTGAGAAGACAAGTTGTATGTGTCACTAGAAAATACCCAATGCAATCCTTTTCCCTAGCAAAGTACTGCTGCCACTGGATTCATCCAGGTCAATCATGCTCAAGTCCCTAAGGCTGTTTATTAGATCAGTGCTACATAACCAAGTATATGCCATCCTAAGAGCAAACGTGTAGCGCATGACTAATTTTAGAAGGAATGGCCAATGCAGAAGTTCAAAAATCACAGAGTAAGGTGAATGTGTGAAATGTGTTACTAGTGAAGCAGACAGTCACATATTGCATAGTAAGGAACGTCCAACTGTAGGCTGAAAATGTAATGGAGCTATGGGGGTACAGATCTTGGGAGAAAGGGCACCTAGGAGGTGAGTTGCAGATTGTTCATCTGCATGCAGCTTAAGTTTAGTTTTAGTTTTTAAAGAATATTCGGAATTCTGCATTTTTTAAATAAACTATGGATTATTACAACAAAAATTAAAAAACACTACCTCTAAAGTTCTCTTCACAATGCTGTAAGTGACCACTTATGAAAATTCACATTCAGTGGATAGTGTATACACCTTTTCAGCTTGCCGCTACTCTCCCTGCCAGCGTGTATCATTATGTATACTAATCTGCACTTTACACTAACTGTCATTATGACTGATCAACATCTACCTGGTAGCTAGACAGCACACTGGGGAGATAATGCAGTCAATCCGTCTCGTATTTTTTTCATGAAAAGTTTACAAAAAAAAAAAAAATCACCCAATAAAGTGCACTACAAAAATACTTAAAAGGTGTTTTCTACGATTTCAATTGACGACCTCTCTTGAGGATAGGTGACCAACTGAAGATCTCTGAGGGTCCAACACCTGGGACCCCCATGGATCAGCAGTTTGAGGCAGCAGTACTTCTCAGGCCACATGGCCTGATCACTGCTCAGTCTCATCCAAGTGAACAGGCTGAGCTGCAATGTACAGTGCAGTGCCAGGCATGTACTGAAGAGGCTGCAGCCTCAAACCACTGACCAGTCAAGTGCCTGGGTGTTGGACTCCTGCCAATCTGTAACTGGTGACCTATCTCAAAGATAGGTCAATTATTTAGACCTGGAAAATCCCTTTAAAACATTGTCTCTCCCCCCCCCACACACACACACACAAAAAATGGAAGTGACAGTTACACTTGAAGGAAAAAAGGCAACACAACTAGTGCACTTTATAGGGACAAATGTTGGAGGGGCTATTTATACAAAAGCATCAAATGGCTGTTATGGAAGAGGCAGAAAAATATTTTTAGAATGTCTTGAAAACAGAATTTATTTTTAAAATCTATGGATTGAGAAAAAAATGCTTCAACAAATAGAAAAACAATAAAACAAATCTACTTATCACAAAAAAAAAAAAAAAATGCATGCACATCTGCAAGTCAGGATGTCTACAAGAAAAGTTCATCTTTACAAAACTGCCAAAATGTTCTCCAAGTATTTGTACGATGAGTATTACTTCTGAGTTTTACTGTTCATCAAGTTTATTTTCAACTGAAGCAACTCCATTTTAATAACGACCTAAACAAAAAAAAAAAACAAAAAAAAAAACACACTTTAGAAAAAAAAGCAATGGTTGTCTACAGCCACAAAAAATTTCAAGTGATAAAACAAAGACAGTATTAAGAGTTCATGTCCAAAAGAAGCAGCAGGGAGTTACAGTTTGTTAGTCTCCAACATTTATGCTGTTTTCAGGTAGTAATGAGTTTCTATTTATAGCCTCATATTGGTCTAAGCTTTATTTCTCTCATACAGACCTCAAAATCCCCTGAAACATCAGACCATAAACTTTCCATACAGGTAGCATGCACCAGCCACTAGAGGGTGCATGGGAGTTTAATGAAAATTGTATCACTGGTTTCAATATGCAGCATGCAATTTTATTCACAAACTCCGGTTTTCAGACACTATGTGTATTTCTCTCAAAATCCACTTATGGCTTAAAGAACTGCAACTAAAAACCTGGAAAAATACACATTTTAGCTGCGGGTACTCAGCATGGACAGTCATGGCCAAAGATTTTGAGACAGAATTTTCACAAAGTTTGCTGCTTCACTGTTTTTACGGTTTTTTTTCCCCATCAAATGTTTCTATGATACACTAAAATACAATTATAAAAGAATTACCTTTTTTATGTTTTGACAAATACATCAAGTTAAAGCAAAGTCTCAATATTGACCATTATTTTTCAAGAAATCTGCAATTTGCCCCGGCATGCTGGATATGGTGATGAACAGTGCTTTTTACAGCATGAAGCAGCACCATATCATAAGGCAAAAGTGAAACATTGAAATTGTTGCTCCATTGTCAGGAATCTCCTCAGATCTCAATCTCATTGAGAACCTGTGGTCAATCCTCAAATTAAATGAGCAAACAAAAAACCCTCAAAAACTGCAATAAACTCCAAGCATTGATTAAAGGAGAATGGGTTGCCATTAGTTAAGATTTGCCCCACAAGCTTGATATCCAGTGTGCCAGGGAGAATTGCAGAAATCCTGTAAATAGCGACTTTGCATTAACTTGATGTATTTGTCAATTTATGAAATGCTTATAATTGTACTTCAGTTTACCATAGACATCTTACTAAAAGTTCTAACTACACTTAAGTAGCAAGCTTTGCAAAAAAAAAAAAAAAAAAAAAAATGTATTTGTGTTGGACAAAAGTTTTAGCCCCAATGACGCTACACTTCAGAAAATTATAGCAAAACTTTGTAATTAAAATCTAGCCGCTACATTAATTTGTTGCATACTCCTATTCAAAGAGGAGAACAAACTTTTTGCCCCAGCTAAGGCTATGTTCACATCTGCACTGTATTGTCCATTAGGGACTAAATTAGCAGATACATACAGTGCCCAACGGACACCATTGACTATAATGGGGTCAGTCCGTTTTTTTTTTTTTTTTTTAAATAAAAATGAAAGCGCTGGACGAAAAAAAAAAATTCTTGCAGTTTGGGTAATCAGTCACACTCAATACCTATACAACTTCAGTGCCTAGCTGCTAAATGATTTTGGGGTGGAAGAAGAGATTATGAAACAATAAAACTTACGTGGAGAGTAAGAACGAGACCTGGATCGAGATCTGTATCCACCCCTGCTGTAGTATGGTGAGGGAGACCTTCTCCTTTAAAAAAAAAAAAAAATAAAAGGTCATCTGGGTTAAAAGAACTAAAACAATTTAAGTACAAACTTTATTTTTAGTTGAAATAAAATATGCAAGTATTTTAAATCACAATATCCTAAGCTGACCAAATTAGAATACACCCTTCTATGACAAAACTTTAAAGAGCTGCACACTACAAAAAATAAAATAAAAGATATCCATGCAAATCATTACCTAGAGAACTGATCCCTGTCTTGACCTCCACGCCATCCTCCGCCTCCCCTGAAATACAAAATATTAGATACATAAGCTATGGAAAGGAAAAAAAAAAAAAAAAAAAAGCAGCTTTATGATTATGGGGTCATTAAAGATCAGCAGGGGTCCAACACCCAGGCCCCTGGCCAATCAGCTGTTTCAAAAGGCTGCAGCGCCTTCAGTAATAAGCACAGAACCATACATTTCTATGGCAGCTGTGCATAGTATCACATCTCATCCCATTAAAGTGAATGGGCTTGATTTGCGATCGAGCCATATGACCAACAAATAGATCTAGTGGGGTCCCGAGTATTGTACCCCTAAGTATCTTCAATTCATGAACTATTCTAAGGATGGGTCGTAAATGACAAACTTTAATTGAAGGTCTAATAATTTAAAGAGAAGGCCTACAAAAAGGGAAAGAAAATACCACCACATACTAAATAACCACAAAACTGATCTTACCTGTAAGATGAACGGCTGTAATAATCCCTATCATCATATCCTCCCCGTTCATAACCTCGATCATAGTAGTCTCTTCTGCGAGAACTGCCACTACTTTAGAGGGTAAGGTGAATTGGAATAGGGGAGAGTGAAAAGGGAAAATGAGTGAAAGTAAATAATCTACAGCACACACAGTTCTCATACATGTGAAAAAACAAACAAAAAAAAAAAAAAAAAATCATCATCTTAACCACTTCCAGAGCAGGCACATTTTCAAGTTTTTTTGTATGTGTGGTTTTGGAGGGCTATAACGTTTTTATCATTTGCGTTATTCAACTAATTTCTGCGTCTTTTTCAGTGAAACATAGGGCTTTATTTTGATGTTTTTTTTATTTTTGCGTGTAAATTTTTTTTTATATCCGGGAATATAAACAAAAGGGGAGGGAAAACGTGTCTGTTTTTCACTATTTATTTTTAGTGCTACTAAAAAAAACTTTATAAAATAGTAATTTTTATTTTTTATGGTGTCGTCAGGGGTGGGGCTATAACCTGTAATAAGGACGTTTTATTTATTCATTTTTTTTTTTTACTTTTCTATCCCTTTTCTAAATTTTTTTTTTTTTTTTTTTTTAACATTGTGTCCCCATATGGTTATTATAGACCTAATTTTTTTTTTTTTTTTTTTCGGGAGGCTGATTTCCCCTGTAACTGGGGCTGGTACATTTAGCCCCAGTTGCAGGAGAAATGCAGCCTCCTACACGTTGCTTTCACATAACTATAGAGCTGATCTGGTTCCTGTAGGACCCAGCAGCTCTAACAGCCGCTGATCACATGACCGCCGGGTAAGAGGGGAGCCGCAAGATGGCAGCGCCCATAGCGCTGTATACACAGCGATCGGGAAGGCAGGGACGGTAATAAACCTTCCCTGCCTTCTCTCTGGGAGCTCTGGCTGAAGTTACAGCCAGTTCCCCGTTTCAGCAGCTGCACGATTTTGTGCAGTTGCTGAATTCCTTCTGGACGTATATAGTCTATGGGGTGTATGGAAGCGGTTAAACTCAATATAGCAGTTGTGAATACACCATAAAGCCTTAATCACACATTTGTGTATTTAGACACACTAGAACACAGCCAGGATTTACGGACGTGTGAATAAGGTCAGAAACCTCTAGCTGCACAATAGTGCAAGTCTCAGTCACCCCACCCCTCCCCAGGGACTTGGAAAAGACATCTGAAAATACCCAATGAGGAGATCAATGGGTCTGCATGCTGTTAATGGCAAACAGCCAAAATAGAAGGTTTTCAGAAGTGTAAATAAAGTCTAAGATTGTACACCCTTGGGCATTTTGCCGACTACTTTTCAAGCTGTATGTCCCACACATGGAGTTTCTAGCTGACTCAACATTATTTTCAAATGGTAAATACAAGTTTCTGACTTTTAAAATGCGCTTTATTAAATTTAATTAAATGTTACACATTTATCTATATGTTCTGGTCCACAGTAACTTGAAACCAGTCAGTCATGAAGGTAAAAACTGTATTACTGAAGGGTATGTACAGAAAGAGCTTCTAGAAACAGCTATGCAAGGACTTGCTTTATATTAGTTATCTTAAGTGTTGGGTTGACATGAGGCTACAGCCTTCCACATGGATTAATGTCTGCAATACAGTCTATTTATACTTACTAGGTTGGTCTTCCCATATAAATCCCTGGTGTAGGTGTATGAGGTCTTTTAGTTATTGAGAAGTCAACTCTAATCCTTCTCCCATCCAGTTCCATGCCATTGGCACGTTCTTTAGCCTGCAATGAAGCCATTTATCTTTTAGTCACAGAAGTGAACATGCAGAATACACAGAAATAGGTGTGTGATCAGTGTTCCAAAGAACTGGCACATAATTTATTCAGTCCAAGCAGCATACGATGGACCAGGGGACATTTAACAGGTAGATGATAGGTTGTTAAAATATCTACATAGGAAAAGGTTCTTTGCAGTAGTTAGCAGTCAAACTATAGAATTCTTAACACCAGGAGGTAATCTCAGATACAGCAAAATTTAAAAAAAAAAAAAAAAAAAAAAAAAAAGAAGAGAGGAATCCCGTTAGTCTATCTTCTTAATTTGCCACCAAGGCTCCTTGGTAAAAAGGCATCTAAGCTGTTTCTATATATCTGCACTACGGCTAAGACACTAGTGGCTCTCCACTGGCAGGGTGTACACCCCCACCACGGGTCCTGCGCTGATAGCCCGTATGAAGGATGTCAGGAGTCTGGAGTATCTCACTGCCACTCTTAATAAGGTGGTGGCCTTCCAGTTCGTTTGGGATACATACTGTATCCTCCAAGGTCTCTGATCTTTCCCTCCCTCTGCCCTCCTTATGTCTTCTCATGCTGTTCCCATTTTGTCCTGTGTGTCTTGTATTTCTGTGTTGATTCCTAATTCATGAAGGTTCTGTTAATGTTGCTCTGCTCTCTGTAGTTTATTATTCTTATGTTGTTTTGTACAGTTTATAGAATTTCAATAAAAGTATTTTTTTTTTTTGTTTTAAAAAGGCTAGATGCTTATCTAACCAATGACACTGAGCATTATAATTAAAGGGATTAACCAGTTTCTAATATTCCATCAATATTCGATCTGCAGAAGTCTGACACCTGGGACCCCAACAAATCATCTGTACCAAGACAGTGTGGCTCTTGGAAACGTTTACAAACTGCACTGATCACTCGCCGTACAAACTGTAGCAGTGAGTGTACGTAGTACAGTGCTGTCCCATTGAAGTATATAACACCTTATCCCCCACAATTTATTTAATGATATGCAAATGAGCAGTCAACTACAGAAGGTGGCTCTGTTGCTCCAAACTGCTAGTGTTCTAATATGCCCCCCTTCCTTCTTTGCGTGACAGGTCAGAGGGGGGGGAAAAAAAAAAAAAAAAAAGGGCTTTACATTCAGATGAGCCTGACCTATCTGTGCTACTGATTTAATACAAGTCACCCTGGTGACAGGCTCCCTTTAAATACGCTACTTTACTGTGGTTCATTTTAAAACTCTACCAACTGCACAGCCCCCTAAAAGCCAGCATACATATAGCCATGAAAGTCAGAAGGAAAAACTGTTGGGAGCAGAGATGAGAAAAAAAAAAAAAGAAAAATTGCAAGATTATAATCTTACCTCCTTTGCATCTTCAACGTTTTCAAAATATACAAATGAGAACCCTCTGGATCGCCTAGATTGCTGATCATACACAATGGAAACATCAGCTATTGGACCATATTTTGAGAATACTTCTCTGAGGTCACGCTCTGTGGTATAAAGACTTAGACCAAATACACCCAAGCAACAGTTGGGATCAGGGTTTGCCTAGAGGGTTAAGATACAAAGACGCAATATAATCAACATTTTTCCCATAACCCCCTATAATAATTTCTAAATTATTTATATACTTAAGTTGTGAAAAACTAACTTACTCTATTGCCAACATGACGTCGACGATTTGACATAGGAGAGTGGCTATGGCTGTGCCGCCTTCGATAATCTCTGCTGTACGAGCGGCTTCGTGATCTTCTGTGTGATCTTGAACGGGTGCGAGATCTTGTATAATGACGACGAGAACTTCTCCTTGATCTAGATCTAAAAGGGGGGAAAAAGGGAATTGTATTTCTGCAGCATTTTTTTCCACCAACACAAGAAAACCCCCTTCATCTCACAAGTACCATTATAAGCAATATGTGCATGAACCCATCCCCGTTACAGAACAGTGAAAACAAACCTTGACTCGGATCTTGACCTAGATTTCGATCTTGAACGTCTTGACCCCTCTTTTGAGTGAGAGCGGGCTGGAGAACGATTGGGAGAGTGGCTTGCAGACTTGCCAGAGCGTCGAGCACTTCCACTTCTTGACGCAGATCGAGATTCCTGAACACAAACAATACATTTACTACAAGTGACACAGCATTTCAAATAAAACAAAAAAAATAAAAAACTCCCTTGAAGTTGAAGTAGTCTTTACTAAAAGTCTGAGTGAGAAACGTAATTACAATCCCATTTTTTCCCTACGTGCTTTACCCTGTATGCTCTGTTTAACAGATAATGCATGCATATAATTTGATATATGTACAGGGACACAGAAACAGACTAGTAATTACTTAGCGTAGAGCTTTATGATCCCAGATTACTTCTTATCTTAACTTCATTTTTATTTCTTTCTTCATTCTTCATTTTCAAATTCTGACTTCTTTTCATCTTCCCCACTTCATACATATTCCTCAAAATTCTACAAGTAGGGCTTCAGTTCTGACAATTAGCATGCATACTTTTTTTTTATTTTCATATTTCAGCTTCACTTATTTCTGAGCTTCAAAAAATTCTCATACAATAAACGTGTCAAATGACGACTTCTGTATTTTCCTTCTTCAATATTAACCTTAACAGAAAAAGAACAGGATGGAGTTTAAAATCTTTAGGATCAAAACTCTGACAAAACTATTTTTTTTCTTTCTTAATCTGAATGCCATTTCTGCCTTGGGATCCCTAAATTCCTGTCCTCAGATATAAAATGGTGGCTACTATTCTACAGCACCCACTGGATTAAAAAAAATATATATATTGAAGGCCTTTAAGATCACACGATGAGGCTCGGGTTTGACGAAATTGAAATAGTTTGAATAATAATAAAAAAAAAAAGAAAACTTGACTGAGATTGAGTGCTACATTTTGGTAGTAGACAAGCCACCACATTTATGCTAGACTTGTGAGTGCAGCTGCATCCATAAACCAGCAGCTAAAGTGCAATATGAGAGAGCTGAAAAAGAAAGCACTTTCTGATTCAGTGGATTCACATAGCATACCACATGATACCAATGTGCCAGTCCACATTTCTGAGTATGATTGGATGTACGTTGCGTGATCCCAAAGAGCCAGTTAGCAGCTCTTAAAATGAAAATGTGAGTCTGAAATCACAAACAGATTAGAGTTTTTTTTGGAGGGTGGGGGGTTTGAACAGGGACACCTAACCTTTCAACAAACCTTGCATACAGCAATAGTTTAGAGTTGGTGTATGAAGAATAGCTGGCATAGGTAGTATACAGAAAGTAAAGACGACTTGGCTCCCTTTCACTCAGAAGCAGCAGCAGGGGCCTATACAGGACATAATAGAGACGCACTGACCTATATTGATGTCAGTAAAGGACTTTTAATGGGATACTGTTTAGGACTGAATTTACTTAAACTCAACCAAGACTTTACTACATGTAAAAAATCCAAAAAGATATATTTAATGTAAGGGTGAGAAACAGTTCTTCATTTCAGGGGGGAGGCAAATGAAGATAGTCTGCCTTTATTTTGTGTTTTGGTACAAAAAGGTTTTCTATATTTATTTGTGAGATGGTTATTATTGCAAAAATGACAACAGGAAATGGAGGAATATTGCACATCAGGCTAGGTTCACACCTGCGCCTGGTACACGTTCGAGGTTTCCTTCCCAAACCAGTTTAAAAAAAATCAGAGAGAAAAGCAGTGCTTTTCTCTCCACATTTTCCGCCCTTTTCAGGCGGACCCCATTATAGTCTATGGAGTCTGCGGGTAACCACTTATTTATGTGGATTAGGTTTCCGTTTGGACCCCCCGAACGCAAACTCGAATGCAGGTGTAAACCTAGCGTCACCTGTGATTTAGCTGCTCTGTAATTTGTCACTGTTATTGTGTCAGTATGTTCAATCCATAACAGTAAATCAGATCTTATAATGTGACAATAATATTATTATTATTAAATATCACATTTGCAGAAATTTAATAAAATGAAATCTCAATCTCTCTAAAAGTATACCAAGCTTTGGCATTCCAGTCCCTGACAGAAGTTCTGTCACTTATCCATGTTGTGGAATCAAAAGCTTATAACCTGACTTTAAATTCATCCATTGGTTTTAGAAATGACTCATGAAAGCTGAAACCCTCCCAAATGATTTTTTGGTTAAGAAAATAAATTGGCTTCACTGCTGAAATATTCATCATTTAATGAACACAGAAAGGTCAGATTTTGGCAAGACAAAAGTTTTGTCGCCTTGTCATATAATGCACCCAATCCTAGTTTAAAGCCTCGCCTGTGCTCACTAATTGATCGGTTAATTAGTGGGTGTGTATAAAAAGAACTCCAGCACCCCAGACCTTCACTTGAACTGCAACTTCACCTCTGACAACATGCCAAAAATCAACCCTGCGACCAAAGCCTTGATTATCAAGAGGCTGAAGACCAGATCCACTGCAGAGGTGGCTGGCACCTTTAATGTGTCTCTGCGTCAAGTACAAAGAATTAAAAAAAGATTTGAACAGACGAGATGTTTTTGACAAGCTCAGGTCCGGCAGACCCCGCAAGACAACTGCTCGGGAGGAACGTTTGTTGGTTAGAAAATCAAAAGCCAGCCCCCCTTCCACTACAGCAGAGCTCCAACAGGCCTGGTCACCTCAAGTCCCTGTGTCAACTAGAACAGTTTGTAGGATTCTGTCTCGAAATGGCCTCCATGGTCGAATCAGTGCCCAGAAGCCAGCACTAAACAAAAGGCAATTAAAAAAACGTGTGGCATTTGCCAAGGCCCACAGCCTGCTAAACGGATGGACGCTGGAAAAGTGGCAGAAGGTGGATTTCTCAGATGAATCTTCAGTTGAATTACACCACAGCCGCCGCAAATACTGCAGGAGACCTACTGGAGCCCGTGTGGATCCAAGATACACCCAGAAAACAGTTAAGTTTGGTGGTGGAAAGATCATGGTCTGGGGTTACATTCAGTATGGGGGTGTGCGAAACATTTGCAAGGTGGAAGGCAATATCAATAGCCTAAAATATCAAGAAGTATTAGCTTCCTCTTACATTCCCAATCATAAAAGGGGTCAAATCTCTACATTAAAGTTCCTCAAGGCAAAGAAGATCAAGGTGCTCCAGGACTGGCCAGCCCAGTCACCAGACATGATCATTGAGCATGTTTGGGGTAGGATGAAAGAGGAAGCTTGGCAGACAAAACCAAAGAATCTTGATGAACTCTGGGAGGCATGTAAGACTGCATTCTGTGCTATTCTTGATGACATCAATAAATTGTGTGAATCATTGTTGAAACGCATGGATGCAGTCCTTCAAGCTCATGGAAGTCACACAAAATATTAAATATGGCTCTAATAGTACCACAACTTCATTCACCAATGTTATGAAATATATCTTTGTTTTTGAACAGAATTATTGGTTTGGTTTGATTTTCACATTACTTTATGTGTGCGACAAAACTTTTGTCTTGCCAAAATCTGACCTGTGTTCTTTAAATGATGAATATTTCAGCAGTGAAGCCAATTTATTTTCTTAACCAAAAAATCATTTGGGAGGGTTTCAGCTTTCATATGAGTCATTTCTAAAACCAATGGATGAATTTAAAGTCAGGTTATAAGCTTTTGATTCCACAACATGGATAAGTGACAGAACTTCTGTCAGGGACTGTATACTAACGTCTGATCCACTTCAAAGCTAAATACAAAGCTTTAGTGTAGCCTCTGGAACCTAGTCAAACAACTACAGGAGTCAATGTGAAGGAACAGTTCTGCCGAATAGTTCCATCGTGGGCAGGTGAAAGGCTAGAAGAATACGGAGGCTTAATCTTTTGTCCTATAGCAGGGGATACAGCACACAGGATCTGGCACCAGCCAACGGACTTACAGCCAGACAGGAGAGTACAGAGGGTTTCATTTTATATTTCTCAGCTTTAACTTTAATAGGAGAAAATATAGGGCTAAGGCAAGTCGTGCCAAGTGTTTAAGATGCATCTTAGACCAGTGCTTCTCAAGCGATGAGGCGCAGGTCAGTCTTGCATTATCAGAGCAGTCTCCATGCCCAGGACCTGTGATGACATTAACACAGAATCCGTAAGTCCTTCACATGGAAACAGTTCAGCTGGGGCAGAGGCTAGAACGGAGTGGTAATAGTTGCTTCTCCCTGGTGTGGCATGGATCCAGTAGGTGCCGCTGCCTTGGTTCATCACTCACACCCTCCCCCTGGCATTTGCATTTGTGGACACAGGGGGTGGCTTGGAAACCAGAATCGAGGCAACGCCACCTACTAGAGCCACAGCAGGCCAGACTGAACCTACTTTTAATCATTCCTACCATTTAGGCAGAGTAAATGCTCTAACCTGCTGGCAGTAGCATCATAGACTAGTACTAGGAGGTAGAAGATGCTTCTCCAGTCTTTTCTCTCTGCATAGTTGGAATAATTTTCTCTACACCCTTCCTCCCCACTGTTCCTGAGCCATCAATGCTGTTAGTTTGACAGGAGGGCGGAGTCTGGCAAGAGCAGTCAAGGGGTGTGATTCTGAGCTCTGACACTGGTTGTTTCTGACTGGAGCTCTGAATCTGTCTGACACTGCCCTTCTGACATTACAGAGCTTAAATAGCACATCAGGCACCCAAACTAACTGTGCTTGTTGTTCAGGAATGATGAGGGTTAGAGAAAAAAAAAAATCCAAGTGCAGCAGAAACAGTGGAGTGGCACCTACAGGTGCATCTCAATAAATTCGAATATCTTTGAATATATTCATTTCAGTAATACAATTCATAATCAGCGTCTTCCATGATTGTGTGTCCTACTGAACCAGACTGAGGGACCATTTAAAGACTTAGGAAACCTTGGCAGGTGACACACTGAATTTACAACACTGAACTTTTTTACAATATTCTAATTTTCTTAGATTTGGGTTTTCATTAGCTATAATCCATAATCAACATTTACAGAAATAAAACACTTGAAATAGAACACTCTGTGTGTAAAGAATCTATAAAATATAGGAGGTCACTTTTTAAATTTAATGAAAGAAAATGTTTCAAAGATATTCTAATTTATTGAGATGCACCTGTATTAACAGATGCTAAGAACTTGCATTCATGGAGGTGGGGAAACTAAGTTTGGAAGGTTTCAATTTGGGAGAATGCTGCTTCCATTTGACAGGAGGTGGAAGGATGGGGGAGCACTGCTGCTACCAGCAATCCTATACTGTGATGTTTGATGCTACTCGAGGAGTTATTTTGTGCTGAAATGTTGCATTTGGTGTTGTTATAGGTGTTGTGTGTGCTGTACTATGGTATTTTACAGCACAGTGGTATTTGTTTAGTACTCTGAGTACTGTTGAGAACACGGCATCACAACAGATTGGTGAACCAAGAGCCAAGTTTAAGAAGTCTTAGAAAATACAACACAAAAGATTGTTGCCATCAGCAAATTCTGGGTTACAACGGCTACTGGGCTCTTAGCAGCACAAAGTCCATGATTTACTATGCATTGTAGCCAAGCTTATTTAGCATTTCAGCTCATTCTACAAAAGATGAAATTAGCCTAGGAAAAACTTTTAAAAATCTCTCAATGCAAAAGAACTGTACTACCCAACAAGATACCTGACGCAGAAAGTATCCCTTGATTTAAAGGGACTCAGCAGTTTTCAACAGTAATACAGGGCTGTTGAGTTAGGCCAAACCACCTCAGACGCCTCTATTTTTCCACAGCCTGACAACCATGGTCAGTCAAACCAAGTAAATCTCCTTTAATTTATTAAAAAGCCAGTGATTGTTACACATTTACTTTCTTATGAAGTCAAACTACGCATCTAATTATTCAGTATTAAACAATTTTAAACTTTTTCCCCTACTCTACCCCAAAGTCGGTCAGGACTCCAACTCTACAGCCCTAGATAAAGCTTCCAGCAAAATAAAATCTTTAGAAGGAATATTGTGCTAGATGGGTCTCAGTAACACAAAGGCACCAAATACTCAAAAGCTGAAGGAATACACCAAGATAAAAGAATACCATCCATTTCAACTACCAAGGAATGTTTTGTGAGGATCAGCAATGGTATTTTCATAGCACCTTTTTCTATCATACCATGAGAAACCATCAGAACGTAGTGACCCCCCTCCCCTCACAAGATAGGGGATGTGTGATTGCTATGGGTCTCTGCTGCGGGCACCACAATATGCATTCCAGAGCCCCCCCATTTAAATGGAGTAGTAGTCTGTGCATGTGTGACCATTGCTCTATTTAACGCTAGGTTCACACTAGTGTTCGAGTTCGCTTGGGGACCCAAAGAACGGAAAACTCAATCTACTTAAAAAGCGGTTACCCTACAGACTATAATGGGGTCCACTGGGGTTCCACCCAAAATCAGAGGCAAGAAAAGTCCTGCTTTTCTTTCTGCATATTTTAAACAGAATGGGGGACAGAGTCCCCCAAATGCCAGTGTGAACCTAGTGTTCATGTGACACCACCCTGACACAATGATTCATCAGAATGACAAATCCCTGTTATACCAGTCAAAACAAAAGTTTAAGGGCACGTTCCTGTGCTTTCTGAAACCAATTTCAGGAGTAGATTTTAAAGTAAAGTGAAGTGAAGTTTTTTTTGTAAATATCTAGTTTGGCATCTAACACTATGAAAAGCAAGTATATGAAGTTACTTTACACAACTCCTCAAAAAGGAGAATGAATATGCAATGGATTTCAAAATCTGCACCCAGGCAGATATTTCCCTTACCATAAGAATGTTAGCAGACTCAGTCAAGATGTAAAAGGTTTACTCCCATCTTAGCCCTTTACACATTTCCGTATGTCACAGCTTGAGAAAGGTCGGGATTACACAGTCGAGCTGGTTGTGTCATTACCCAACTCCTATAGATGTGAATGAGAGGTATGGAAACTCTGTAGGTCAGAGAGCTATGTCGTTTCTTTAACTCCCAATCACTTCTAAGGGGCATACAGTGTAAAATGCTGTGGAATATGATGGTGCTATATAAGCAAGCAAAATAAATAAAAGCTTGGCTGTTCCAGTAATCCCAGCATAAGCACGGGTATTTCATCACAGACAAGAAGGTAAGGCATTTGCCCCTAAACCTTGGATCATACAGTACTTTCTACTGAAGAACTGTATGCAGCTTTTACTTGCAATAATGCCTAGCACATGTTCCCTTGCATTTCAGCTTTAGGCTAACAGCCACTGGCTTACCATCTTAGTAGAAATGTATGTGCTACTCTACTATTACAGCAATTAAAACTGCATGCAGTACTTCGGTTAGGGGGCGTTCACACTACCATTGGTGACCGTCAGTAGTGTCCGTTGCTATTGTCCGTTACAAGATTTTAGTATTGGACACTAGCTGAACCGTCCGAAATCTGTTAAAATTTCCATTCATTTCAATGGATTTTTATATTGTGTCCGTTTACACCCAATCCGTCAGAAGTCTGTGTTTTTTTCGCAGACAAAAAATCCTACATGCAGGACTTTTTGTCCTTTTGAAAAAAAAACGGGTTCTTGACGGACAGCAAGTGTCCATTATTTTTTTTAACACTGAAGTCTATGGGTAACGGACAGTAACTGATAGCCATCATTTACTGTCCGTTATTTTATGTCCGTTTTTTTCCTGCGCATGCTCAGAAAGGAGAAAACAAAAAAAAAATGGAGTGTTAAAAAAGGACACTAACTGATGCTAACAGACACTAACTGATGCTAACAGACACTAACTGATGCTAACAGACACTAACTGATGCTAACAGACACTAACTGATGCTAACAGACACTAACTCAGGGGTCGGCAACCCCCGGCACGCGGGGTATACTTCCCTGGCACGGCAGCCCGAGTCCTCAACCAGCAGTTTCGCTCGGACCGAACACGGCCGAAACGAAACTGCTATTATTATACTCCGGGGTCTCTTCAGACTCCAGAGTATAAGCGGAGCCTCAGGAGAAGTGATGAAACACTGACAGGACCTCTGAGGTCACGTCTGGCGTCATTACGCATAATGACGTGACGTGACCTCTGAGACCCAATCTGCGGTCACTGACTAGAGGCAGAAGCGCCCGAAGAGAACACAGCGGCTGCGGAGCGTAGAAATGGTGAGTACATTGGTTTTTTTTTTTATGTTTCATCACTTCTCCTGAGGCTCCGCTTATACTCTGGGGTCTGAAGAGACCCTGGAGTATAATAATAGCAGTTTCGTTTCGGCCGTGTTCGGTCAGAGCGAAACTGCTGGTTGTTTATGTTTATCACCTCTCTTGGCCCTCCGCTTATTATACTCTGGGGTCTGAAGAGACCCCACAGTATAATAATAGCTAGTAAGTGGCGACAATTGGAACATTATAAAAGTTGGAACATTTTCCTGGTGCAGGGGCCGCTATGAGACATAATTCTGTATAACGGTGTGTTTTTTTGTATTAAGGATGTCTTTTTGCACAGAAAACACAGGCATTTTTTTGTGTGCAAAAATGCACCACGTGAACGCAGTTTTACATTGAAGTAAAAGTTCCAGTGGCCTAAGAATACAGCTGAATCCAGATATATAACGTGTATTCACCATAAAGGTGCTGCTATACGGTGCTCCTGGACACACAGTAATTGGGAGCTGCACATGTACTTTCATTGCTTCTAATCGGAAAGTACAGGAGCGTCCCAGGCAATAGCAGTAAACGCATGTGTCTTAAAGCATCTGGTGGCAGCACTTCTGTGTTATGGTTTGTGGTATATAACTTTAGTTTAGGGGTCGTCAGACTTACAATTATTGACCGGCACTCTGAGTACCTCATCTTTGATTTTTTAATTAAAATCGGCACGCCGAACAAAAATGGTTGCCTACCCCTGCACTAACTGATGCTAATGGGTCCGTCTTTTTAACTGAACCATTAATTGGATCAGTTAAAAAAAATGGACACATTAACATCAGTTAGTGTCTGTTATAACAGGTATCCGTTTTTTTGTTTGTTTTTAACGGACACCTTCATAACAGACTCCAACGGTAGTGTGAACCCTGCCTTAATTAGAAACAAAAAAAACAATGCAATGTAAACCCAGACTAAGTCCAGGCAGAACCCTCGGTGTGAAGATAACTTACAGTAATATAAGAGAAAAGTACACTAGGAAAAGCTGCTTATCATTTCATTACCAATTTCTACAAAGGGTGTAGAACAGAACGCACAACTTAATATAGTGCTGACACATAGAAGGCAATACTTGTATGTACTCTGATGGTTGATACTGTACATGTACTTTACTGCTCCCAAACTATATGCAAAAATAGCTTTTATTTTGTATGGCAGGGCCAACAGGTTTAACAAAAACACACACACACACAAACATACCAGAGTCAAGACATGTTCACGATAGGAACATCTATCTTACCTTCATGGCCAGCTTAGGCTATATTCACACAAATGGAGACAGTCAGTTTTCTTTTTCATGGCACCCATCTGGGACCAGCTTTCATAAATACCTTAGACTTCAGATATTTAAATAGCGACACTGAAATCAATGGAGCGAATCTATTAAACTAGAAGAAAAACTGTTTTAGTTGCCCATAGCAACCAAGTTTTTCTTTTAAACAGTTTAATACTTTCACCCCAATGTGTTTCAAAAAAATTGACCGTTTTCCAGTTCATGTGAATAAGGCCTTGAAGTATTCTGACTGTACTGAGATATTGGGGGTCCATATTGATTGGGAGAACACCAATTAGCTGCGCTGCCGTGTAACCTGTAGTATCCTTGGGTGTACAAGCCATGCACATATACTTTACACTTAACCTTGGGCAGCTATCTTAATATAAAAAAGCATAGGTTATCATTTATTAAATATAATTTAGCCTACACTGTAAATATTAGCACAATCACAAATATAGTTATATTGTGGACATTTGTCACTTCTGGCTTTGGTGTAAAAACTGCCACAAAACCCCTGGGGCGGATGCATCAAGAACGTCGTATTATACATTGTCTTGTTGGTCCTTGTGGCGGCAGAGTATTAGCCAGGATCATGATGAGGCCTAGTTACGGATCAGGCTCAGAAATCTACACTATCTCATAACAGCCATGGATTACTGTTGACACTTGCGCCTAAAAAGTGGTGTAAATGTTAGTAAATTTAACATAGAAACTAATAGGTCCGTATACTAGAAGGGAAAAACATGGCTAACACACGGTAATGTGCATGAGGCCTTACTCGCAGCTCGAATAAAGAGCCAAATACATCTGAAGCACATAAGCAGAGTGCTCACTGTCTTACCACCAGCGTTGCTATCTGATGGATTTTATGTCCAGAGCGGTCGGTGCCCATCTTATACGGTTGCAGCATACTATACTCCAGCTTACTGATAACATGGCCATAGCATTGAGGGGATTTGATGCAACATTTTATAGAAGGGCTACAAATGTTCTATAGGATACCAGGGAGAGCACTGGCATATGGCCGCCATCATACCCACTTCTCCCAATGTGTGCACAGGTTCTAAGGCACAACATGCACAATGAAGACCTATAGTCATAGGGGCTGTCTGTGTACTAGAAACTTTCTAAGGTTCTCTCACCATAGAAAAATATAACCTAGAAAACACTACAAAGGCCATACCATAAATAACAGGCCTATTAAGGTGACAGGATTCCTGCCCATATAGTATCAGGGCCTCACATTATAAATAGTCGTCACAGCGCGAAGCCATTTTATCAGAGCGCTCTCCACGCTCACAAAATGGCGATCGACTACTAAGCTGCAAAGACAGCGCCGGTCGCCGGGCGGGCCTCCTCACCTGGCCATTACACGCCCGCCTCCCGGCCTTACCACTAGTATCTCTCCTACTTATCAATAGTAGATGTATGAGGTGTTTGTTAGAAGTGACCGTGATAAACTGGAAAAAAGAAGCGTTACACGTAAAACTCAAGCGTCTGAGGCGCCACAACCAACGACAACAACACACATCCCCAAAATAGCAGCAATATACGTGACTACTAACCCGATCGCCGAAATTCTGCTCCCCGCTGTCACTCATCTTCGCTGCTTGATCACCGTCGTCCCCGGTAGCTGCTCCTCAGGAAGTGAAAGAGCGCAGAGAGCGAGCTAGGACTAAGGCGGTTACGTGACGCTGCAGTTCCCGCCTCCTCCTCGGGTGGGAGTGGCGTCGCTCTGTTAGCACTTGCTTGAGCGCTTTGTTAATGTCCTGTTGTCTAGGTTTCGATGGTCACACTTCCGCAACACATGGATTACCGTTTATGAAATTTCTGAAGCGATCATTACATATAGAAGACGCCTTGCGTAGTAGCCCGCATTCTATAATGTATATACAGATGCGTTAAAAAGCACGGATGTTTGGTGTGAAAAGCTGTAGCTACGGGCATTCAGCCACGTGTTTAGACGCTATTCAAACGAACCATGTACATGGTCGTTGCATGACTGCATGAAAATCTATTCATGTGAATGAGGCTGTTCACATGACTGATTTTTGCATGTCCTATTTTCGCCCATTTTCACCTTTTCTCAGTAGACTCAAATCTATGAGGAACCCATGAAACTGAATCTCTCAAAGACTGAACTACTGCTGTTTCCACCATCTAATAGATCTGTCCCTGATATCTCCATTGCAGTCTCTGGCCTTACCATAACTCCTAGGCAGTATGCCCGCTGCCTCGGGGTTTTGTTTGACTCAGACCTTTCCTTCACCCCCCATATTCTTCAACAGATTTGATTTCTTCAACAGATTTGATCACACACCAGCTCCTCCCACCCCAGCATGTCCTTCAGCTCCCCCCACCACAATGACTTCACCCCATTCACCCCATGTGGCTACTTCCCAACAGACCAGTAAATCCAGAAATCTGTCTTTATCTGACCACAGTCTGACCTTCACACGGGCCCAGGTGAGGAAGGAGATGAAAAAGATCAAGGCGAGGAAAGCCGCAGGGCCAGATGACATCAGTGCAAGGCTAATTAAGACTTGTGGGGACCAGCTGTGTGGTATAATTACATATATGTATAATATGAGCCTGAGGCAGGAAATAGTCCCTGAATTATGGAAATCTTCTTGTGTGGTACCAGTTCCAAAGAAACCTCACCCTATGGACCTCAACGACTACAGACCTGTAGCACTGACATCCCACTTGATGAAGATCTTAGAGAGATTGGTTCTCACACATCTTCGCCCTCTAGTGAGCCCCGCTATGGACCCTCTCCAGTTTGCTTATCGACCGGGCATTGGGGTAGATGATGCCATCATCCACCTTCTGCACAGGGCTCTGTCTCACCTGGAAAAACCAGGGAACACGGTGAGAATAATGTTCTTTGATTTCTCCAGTGCTTTTAACACCATACAGCCCAGGTTACTGAGAGACAAGCTGGGCCTTGCTGGAGTGGACCACCACCTCTCCAACTGGATCCTAGACTACCTCACAAATCGACCTCAATACGTGAGAGCCCAAGACTGTGTGTCAGGTACCGTGATCTGTAATACGGGGGCACCTCAGGGTACGGTTCTCGCCCCTTTCCTCTTCACACTGTACACTGCTGATTTTAGGTGCAACTCATCCAGCTGCTACCTACAGAAGTATTCTGACGACTCTGCAATAGTAGGCCTCATCACAGATGATGATGACAGGGAGTACAGAGAACTGAACCGTTTTTTTGTGGACTGGTGCCACCAGAACCACCTGAAGATTAACGCGGGGAAGACCAAGGAGATGGTGGTGGACTTCCGTAAAGGCAGATGCCCTCCAAAACCAGTGGACATCCTGGGGACGGGCATCGAGATTGTGAACACCTATAAGTACCTGGGTTTGCTCCTTAATAATAAGCTGGACTGGGCAGATCATATGGAGGCCCTGTACAGGAAGGGCCACAGCAGGCTCTACCTGCTTAGGAAGCTGAGAGCCTTTGGAATCCGGGGGGCACTTCTTAGGACTTTCTTCAACTCGGTAGTGGCATCAGCCATCTTCTTTGGAGTGGCCTGCTGGGGGAGCAGTATATCAACCAGGGACAGAAATAAACTTGACAAGCTGATTAGAAGGGCCAGCTCTGTCCTGGGGAGCCCACTGGACCCAGTGCAGGTGGTGGGTGACAGAAGGATACTGTCCGTGGTGAGCTCCATGCAGAAGAAGAAGTCCCATCCCATGCATGAGACTGTGATCGCGCTGAGCAGTACTGTCAGTGACCGACTGCTCCACCCTAGGTGTGAGAAGGAGCGCTATCGGAAGTCTTTCCTCCCCACCGCGGTTAGGCTGTACAACCAACACCGACCTAAGCGGAGATCATTACACACAGAGAACTGAAATATCTCTCTGCCTGTTAAATCCCCCCCCCCCCCCCCCCGCTACGTCCTATCTGTCTGTCTGCTATTAATGTAATGCCTCTCACCTTGGAACATTCCTGTACATGTTGTATTTGTATTTGTATCTGCTTATCTTATCTTATCTTTGCTGCTGTAACACACTGAATTTCCCCACTGTGGGACTATTAAAGGACTATTATTATTATTATATCCAATCACTCGCACACTCATGTCATCTCCACCTCAAAAACATCTCCAGAATCCGCCCTTTCCTTACCACAAATACACTAAAGACGCTTATTGTTGCCCTGATTCACTCTCGCCTTGACTACTGTAACTCCTTACTAATCGGTCTTCCCCTTACTAAACTCTCCCCTCTACAATCTATTCTGAATGCGGCGGCCAGGCTCATCTATCAGTCTAGACGCTATAGCGATGCCTCCGGTCTGTGTCAGTCACTACATTGACTGCCTATTCAATACAGAATACAATATAAACTTATCACCCTCATTCACAAGGCTCTCCATAATGCTGCACCTCCCTACATTTCCTCCCTCATCTCTGTCTATCGCCCAACCCATACTCTCCGTTCACTCAATTACCTAAGACTAACATCCTCTATTATCAGAACCTCCCATGCTCGTATACAAGACTTCTCCCGAGTTGCACCACTTCTCTGGAATGCTCTATCCTGGACTATTAGATTAACCCCCAATTTCCACAGCTTCAAGCGTAAACTAAAGACATATCTTTTCAGACAGGCCTATCACAACTCCTAATGTAAACCCTTCTGTAGTTAGAATCCCTAAAACATACCGTCCTCTTTTCACGCTCCTGCATTACCTCACAGGATACGATGCCGTATCAGACTAACTTTATATGTCCAGGCACCATCGGCACGTTAAAGGACAAGACTGGTGACGGCTCATACAGCTCTATATATGTGTAATGACACTAACCTCTATTACACAATTGTCTGACCATTGTACAAACAATGCTATGTCTGTTACCGCCCCTGCTACCTTTTGTGTCACCCCCTCTACCTCATAGATTGTAAGCTCTTGCGAGCAGGGCCCTCAGTCCCAGTGTGTGAATTTAATATTTCTTTGTAATGTATCTTTTTTGTCAGTACTTGAACCCTACAAATTGTACAGTGCTGCGGAATATGTTGGCGCTATATAAATAAAATTTATTATTATTATTATTCCGCGGATGCAAAATGGCGGTGAAAAGTGTCTCTCTTCATTGCTGCTTTGCACATTGTGCAAATAGATGCTAAGGCCTCATTCACATGAGCATGTACTATTTCAGCATGCTATCCTTTTTTTTTCCTACATAGCTCACTGGCACTTTCATTTTAATAGGACCATGCACACTACTGTGTTTTCGACGGGGCCATGTGTGGGCTGCGAGTCTGTGCCACTAGCACATGGAAGGTTATGGGATACAGAAAACAACAGACGTCACATCCGTGTCATGTCCATATTTGTGGAACAGTTACCTACCTATCCATGGGGATTTTTGCAGACACATTGATGACACACGGACTGCAAAGACTGAACACTGAGCCTTCCCTTTCGTCCCACAGCAGCACAATACTGTGGTATTTCTGCCCCTGTGTGCTGGTAGGACAGAATGAAATTTTTATTGAACAAATAGTTAAATATTAACACCTCCCCCTCCTCAATATAAGTAAGGAAGTACCACCCCCCCCATGTGTTTTTTTCTGTCATGTGTTGGTGGGACAGTTGGAGGGACGGTTATTCTTTCCCTATAGTGAGTTTATTCAGATTTCTGGATGACTTTCCCCTCCTCATTCCTGTTTGAGTTTATATTCAGAGATCTCTGCCTATAAGCGGTCGGAGAACCTCTTTTTTGTCTTTTGCTGGGAAGAATAAAGGGCTCAAGGCTTCTAAGAGCCCTTGACCCACTGGTTTAAGGAAGCTATAAACTTGGCTTTTACTTCACAGGGGTTAGACCCCCTGAGTCTGTCAGGCTCATTCTACAAGAGCTGTTTCCGCCTCCTGGGCAGAAAGGAACTCCATTCCTTTGGAACAAATCAGTTCGGTAGCTTCTTGAAGCTCTCTATATACCTTTGTAAACCATTATAGATTTAATACCAGGGTACGGAGGCCATTTCCTTTGGCCGTTCCGTTTTAAGTTCTATTCTTCAAGAGGGCCCTCCCTAAGGTTCTTCTTGCTAGATCCCCAGTATTGTGCTGCTGTGGGACGAAAGGGAAGCGTAGATTCTGATGTTAATCTGTCTTCCCTTAGTCCCAACAGCAGCACAAGGCTCACTCCCTATGTTTTATGTATTTGTCTTTATAATTACACGTTGGGGTGTTAGTGCTTCCTTCTTTATATTGAGGAGGGGGAGGGGTTAATATTTAACCATTTGTTTGTTCATTAAAAATTCCATTCTGTCCTACCAGCACACAGGAGCAGGTATACCCCAGTATTGTGCTGCTGTGGGAACTAAAGGTAAACAGATTAACATCATAATCTACACATATTTTACGGACCACAAATTACACATGGTCTTGTGCATAATGCCTTAGGCTGTATTCAGATGAAGGTTAAAAATAGCCATCACACGGCCTTTTCAAAACAATGACAGTCTATGGGGCTAGTCATGTGTCCTATTTTTCCCCTTTTTTATGGATCACTGAAAACACTTAAGTGTATGAGAGATCTGCAAAAACAAGTGCCTTATAGATGAAAATGGGCTGTAAAGAATGGACCATTTTATCCATGGTCGATTGCAATGATGGTCATCTGGCAGTTTTGTGCCATGATTTAGGATGGAAATCTAAGCCAGGTCCCACCTGATGTAGATTTCCATACAGGGGTGTCCGACAAATTTATGAAGAGGCTGAAGCCTCCTAATAAATATTCTGTTTTCTGTGCCAGTACAATATGCCAGTCTCAAATTTGGCCCATCTTGTTTCAATAAAAAAGGGTTGAACAAATTTTCACTGACTTAAAAAATGGATCAACCCTGGAAAAAACAAGGTAATCAGAACATGGACAGCACATGTTACATGTTAAAATTGGACATGAATGAGGCGTCAAACCTAAGCTGAAAAGTTGTGCCTGGACAGCACTACAGGCACACACTACTGTTACAGAGAGTACAGCACAATTAGGTCAGTACCGTACTGTGCAAATTGGTACACACGACAGGATTGCCATTGTATTAATGATCAGCACACGGCCTCACAGACTTTAACGGACCTATTCACACAAATGTTGTTTTAACCGTCTGTATGGACGATCTGAGAATGAATAGAATATGCTATTTCTCAGGTGGTTTTTCACATCCATGGGGGAGCAGTGAAAACAGAGTGTCCTTGGATGAATAATTACTTACTCATGGCTGAGTACACTGCACTATTGTGTGAATGTAGCATATTGCAAATTGCATATACAAATGAGAAGAAAAGTACTTTTGTGGGATGTGCCATAGATTGTCTGAGTTTCATTGTCAGCTCTAGATTCCCAGGCAAAGCACTTCCCCCTTATTTGCATATGAATAAAACTGTGATGTACATGAAAATGGGTCTCCAAAGTTGAACAACAGAGAGCTGGTTGGGTGCTTATGTTTTGTGGAACAAGCTGCAGTTTTTATTTATTTATATTTTGCAGTACATATTAGGGCATTTGCGGCAGAAACAAATGTGTGAGGAAACCACTTTACAGTTGTGGCAGCTCCAGTCTGCTATTAAAAGGTCCCCTGGCTGATGTCACTAATCAATGTTGATATTACACATATTGATATTTTTTAGTGCCAACATATTCCGCAGCGCTTCAGACACTGTCAACTTCTGTCCCATATAGGGGTCACAATCTTCATTCTCTATGAGTCCTTGGAGGTTTCCTCCCACACTTCAAAAACATATTGATAGGGAATGTAGATTTTGAGCAAAAAAAAAAAAAAAACGCTACTTTTACAGTACCAGCAAATGAATGAGATTCTGGCTAATCCCATAAAAAAATTATTTTAAAAAAACAGCATATCAGTTTTACTTGTGGAAACGCTCACTTTATCCTAATACATTGACTAGGGGAAGAAAAAAACGCTTTGAAAAACAATGCATTTCTGTAGTTTTTTTTTTTCCACACAGTTTTTTAGCTGAGTTCCACAATGTGGGGCCTTAGCCTAAGGTGGGTTTCCAGTCCCAAATAGATTTTTCATACTGCGGATAGGTCATCAGTATGTGATTTCTGGGGTTCCGACACAAGGACCCTGTACAGAGTAGCTATTCTAGCATCTACAAGGCAACAGAAGCTGGTGTAGTCGAGGGTGCGCCTTTAGTCTGCTCCTATTCAATTGATAGGAGCCAGGCTGCAGCTGCACCACTCCATAGTGGTGGTGCCTAGGAACTGACTATAGGCATGCTACAGGTGTTTTCCGTCCACAGCACCTGCTTCCAGCGTTAGGAACAGCTGAGCTGTGCAGGGTCAGTACTTTAAAATATTTTACTAAGGAGAGCAGGATACATACTTCTCAAGTTTATAAAGTTAAAAACAAAAAAAATGGTATATACCACACTATGGACCCAGTGCACAAGATAGTTCTGAGACTTTGCATTGTTTTAATACACAGCATATTCCCAGTGCCATCATACTGTGAGGTATCATTCCCAGTCCCTTGTTTCCCACAGCCAATGCCACCCGCATCAGACAAGAGCACCAGAAGCCGCAGGGTTGCGACTAGAATGGAGTTGATCCTGGTAGGTCCTCCCTCCAGCAACTCCAATCTAGTCACCTCACTAATGAATGGTCTAGAATGGAGTTGCTTACAGGAGCTGCCACCAGAAACTCCAATCTAGTCACCTCACTACAGGACAAGCTAGAGAGGAGTTTCTATAGGGAGGATCCATAACTGGCCAAGTGGGACATTATATATATATATAAGTATATATATGATCAATAGGAATGGAGGAAAAACACATTCCTGGACATATATACATATAGCACTTATAAATTATATGTATATATACACTACTGTTCAAAAGTTTGGGGTCACCCAGACAATTTTGAGTTTTCCATTAAAACTCACACTTCTATTTATCAAATGAGTTGCAAAATGAATAGAAAATACAGTCAAGACATTGACAAGGTTAGAAATAATGATTATTTGAAATAATAATTTTCTCCTTCAAACTTTGCTTTCGTCAAAGAATGCTCCATTTGCAGCAATTACAGCCCTTTGGCATTCTAGCTGTTAATTTGCTGAGGTAATCTGGAGAAATTTCACCCCATGCTTCCAGAAGCCCCTCCCACAAGTTGGATTGGCTTGATGGGCACTTTTTGCGTACCAGACGGTCAAGCTGTTCCCACAACAACTCAATGGGGTTGAGATCTGGTGACTGCACTGGCCACTCCATTACAGAAGGAATACCAGCTGCCTACTTCTTCCCTAAATAGCTCTGGCATAATTTGGAGGTGTGCTTTGGGTCATTGTCCTGTTGTAGGATGAATTTGGCTCCAATCAAGCGCTGTCCACAGGGTACGGTATGGCATTGTTGTTGCAAAATGGAGTGATAGCCTTCCTTATTCAAAATCCCTTTTACCTTGTAGAAATCTCCCACTTTACCAGCACCAAAGCAACCCCAGACCATCCCATTACCTCCACCATGCTTGACAGGTGGCGTCAGGCACTCTTCCAGCATCTTTTTTCAGTTCTGCGTCTCACAAATGTTCTTCTGTGTGATCCAAACACCTCAAACTTCGATTCATCTGTCCATAACACTTTTTTCCAATCTTTCTCTGTCCAATGTCTGTGTTCTTTTGCCCATATTAATCATTTCCTTTTATTAGCCAGTCTCATATATAGCTTTTTCTTGGCTACTCTGCTCTGAAGGCCAGCATCCCTGAGTCGCCTCTTCACTGTAGACGTTGACACTGGTGTTTTGGGGGTACTATTTAATAAAGCTGTCAGTTGAGGACCTGTGAGGCGTCGATTTCTCAAACTAGAGACTCTAATGTACTTGTCTTGTTGCTCAGTTGTGCAGCGGGGCTTCCCACTTCTCTTTCTACTCTGGTTAGAGCCTGCTTGTGCTGTCCTCTGAAAGGAGTAGTACACACCGTTGTAGGAAATCTTCAGTTTCTTGGCAATTTCTCGCATGGAATAGCCTTCATTTCTAAGAACAAGAATAGACTGTCCAGTTTCACATGAAAGTTTTTTTCTGGCCATTTTGAGAGTTTAATCGAACCAACAAATGAAATGCTCCAGATTCTCAACTAACTCAAAGTAAGGTCAGTTTTATAGCTTCTCTAACCAGCAAAACTGTTTTCAGCTGTGCTAACATACTTGCACATACATTAGCCTTCTTACACAGTTAGCAAACACAATGTACCATTAGAACACTGGAGTGATGGTTGCTGGAAATGGGCCTCTATACACCTATGTAGATATTGCATTAAAAACCAGATGTTTGCAGCTAGAATAGTCATTTACCACATTAACAATGTATAGAGTATATTTCTCATTCATTTAATGTTATCTTCATTGAAAAAAAAACTGTGCTTATTTTTCAAAAATAAGGAAATTTCTAAGTGACCCTAAACTTTTGAACGGCAGTGTATATAGATACAGTTGTGCTAAAAAGTTTACCCTGGCAGATTTTTTGGCCTTTTTTTCAGAGATACACAAAAAATTTTTCTCCACTCATGGTTAGTGGTTGGTTGAAGCCATTTATTGTCAAACATCTGTGTTTTCTCTTTTTAAATCATAATGACAACCAAAAACATCAAAATGACCCTGTGCAAAAGTTCACATACCCTGGTGATTTTGACCTGATAACATGCCCAGAAGTTGACACAAAGGGGTTTGAATGGCTACTAAAGGTAACATCCTCACCTGTGACTTGTTTGCTTGTAGTCAGTGTGTGTGCATAAAAGCTGAGTGAGTTTCTGGGATCCAGACAGACCGTTGCATCTTTACTCCAGCCACTGACGTTTCTGGATTGTGAGTCAAGGGGAAAGCAAAAGAATTGTCCACGGATCTACGGGAAAAGGTAGTTGAACTGTATAAAACAGGAAAGGGATACAAAAAGATATCCAAGGAATTGATAATGTCAGTCAGTAGTGTTCAAACTGTGATTAACAAATGGAAACTCAGGGGCTCTGTAAAAACCAGACCACGGTGAGGTAGATCAACCAAAATTTCAGCAACAACTGCCCGGAAAATTGCTCGGGATGCAAAGAAAAACCCACACATAACATCAGCTGAAATACAGGACTCTCTGAAAACTATCGGTGTGGCTGTTTCAAGATGCACAATAAGGAGGCACTTGAAGAAAAATGGGCTGTATGGTCAAGTTGCCAGAAGAAAGCCATTACTGCGGAAATGCCACAAAGAATCTCAATATGCCAAACAGCACAGAGACAAGCCTCAAAACTTCTGGAACAAGGGAATTTAGAGTGATGATACAAAAATCGAACTTTTTGGCCACAACCATAAACATTACATTTGGAGAGGTGTCAACAAGGCCTATGATGAAAGGAACACCATTCCTACTGTAAAGCACAGAGGTGGATCACTGATGATGTGGGGATGTGTGAGCTTCAAAGGCACAGGAAACTTGGTCAAAGTTGAAGGAAAGATGAATGCAGCATGTTATCAGCAAATACTGGAGGGAAATTTGCACTCATCAGCCAGGAAGCTGTGCATGGGACGTACTTGGACGTTCCAACATGACAACGATCCAAAACACAAGGCCAAGTTGACCTCTCATCGGCTACAGCAGAAGAAAGTGAAGGTTCTGGAGTGGCCATCTCAGTCTCCTGACCTCAATATCATTGAGCCACTCTGGGGAGAACTCAAGAGCACAGTACATGCAAGACAGCCCAGCAGGAGACTTTTTTGCCAAAAAGAATGGGCAGTTTTACCATCTGAGAAAATAAAGAGCCTCATCCACAACTACCGCAAAAGACTTAAAGCTGTCATTGATGTTAGAGGGGGCAATACACGGTATTAAAAATTGGGGTATGTGAACTTTTGAACAGGGTCATTTTGATGTTTTTGGTTATCATTATGATTTAAAAAGAGAAAACACAGAAGTTTGACAATAAATGGCTTCAACCAACCACTAACCATGAGTGGAGAAAAAGTGTTTGTGTTATTCATATTCTCTGAAAAAAGGCCAAAAAACCCAAAAAAATCTGCCGGGGTATGTAAACTTTTTAGCACAACTGTATATGTGTGTATATATATATATATATATATATATATATATATATATATATATAGTGTATATAAGTTAAATTATATATATATATATATATATATATATATATATATATATATACACACAGTGCTGGCCAAAAGTATTGGCACCCCTGCAATTCTGTCAGATAATACTCAATTTCTTCCAGAAAATGATTGCAATCACAAATGCTTTGGTAATATCATCTTCATTTATTTTGCTTGCAATGAAAAAACACAAAAGAGAATGAAAAAAAAAAAAAAAAAGTCAAATCATTGATCATTTTACACAAAACTCCAAAAATGGGCCGGACAAAAGTATTGGCACCCTCAGCCTAATACTTGGTAGCACAACCTTTAGACAAAATAACTGCGAACAACCGCTTCCGGTAACCATCAATGAGTTTCTTACAACGCTCTGCTGGAATTTTAGACCATTCTTCTTTGGCAAATTTCTCCAGGTCCCGAGATTTGAAGGGTGCCTTCTCCAAACTGCCATTTTGAGATCTCTCCACAGGTGTTCTATGGGATTCAGGTCTGGACTCATTGCTGGCCACTTTAGAAGTCTCCAGTGCTTTCTCTCAAACCATTTTCTATTGCTTTTTGAAGTGTGTTTTGGGTCATTGTCCTGCTGGAAGACCCATGACCTCTGAGGGAGACCCAGCTTTCTCACACTGGGCCCTACATTATGCTGCAAAATTTGTTGGTAGTCTTCAGACTTCATGCCATGCACACGGTCAAGCATTCCAGTGCCAGAGGCAGCAAAGCAACCCCAAAACATCAGGGAACCTCCGCCATGTTTGACTGTAGGGACCGTGTTCTTTTCTTTGAAGGCCTCTTTTTTTTTTCCTGTAAACTCTATGTTGATGCCTTTTCCCAAAAAGCTCTACTTTTGTCTCATCTGACCAGAGAACATTCTTCCAAAAAGTTTTTGGCTTTCTCAGGTAAGTTTTGGCAAACTCCAGCCTGGCTTTTTTTATGTCTCTGGGTCAGAAGTGGGGTCTTCCTGAGTATCCTACCATAGAGTCCCTTTTCATTCAGACGCCAAAGGATAGTACGGGTTGACACTGTTGTACCCTCAGACTGCAGGGCAGCTAGAACTTGTTTGGATGTTAGTCGAGGTTCTTTAGCCACCATCCGCACAATCTTTCGTTGAAATCTCTTGTCAATTTTTCTTTGCCGTCCACATCTATGGAGGTTAGCCACAGTGCCATGGGCTTTAAACTTCTTGATGACACTGCGCACGGTAGACACAGGAACATTCAGGTCTTTGGAGATGGACTTGTAGCCTTGAGATTGCTCATGCTTCCTCACAATTTTGCTTCTCAAGTCCTCAGACAGTTCTTTGGTCTTCTTTCTTTTCTCCATGCTCAATGTGGTACACACAAGGACACAGGTTGAGTCAACTTTAATCCATTTCAACTGGCTGCAAGTGTGATTTAGTTATTGCCACCTGTTATGTGCCACAGGTAAGTAACAGGTGCTGTTAATTACACAAATTAGAGAAGCATCACCTGATTTTTCAAAGGGTGCCAATACTTTTGTCCACCCCCTTTTTATGTTTGGTGTGGAATTATATCCAATTTGGCTTTTTGACAATTCTTTTTGTGGTTTTCTATTGAAGACAAATTAAATGAAGATATTATTACCAAAGCATTTGTGATTGCAATCATTTTCTGGAAGAAATTGAGTATTATCTGACAGAATTGCAGGGGTGCCAATACTTCTGGCCAGCACTGTGTATATATATATATGACTATAATTTATGAGTGCCATATGTATATATAATATGCACAAGACCAGTTCTGAGACATTGTGCGGATTTGGTTTTGAAAATGGCGGTGACGCCTCAGCCTGAAGTGTTTATTATATCTCACGCCACTTTCTTGTTGTAAGTGATAATGGAAATATATGGCAATTCATAACTGACATAGATCTAAATTCTGACGTATCGCTGTGTGCCTGATTTATGAGTATATAGTTACTGCAGGTAGGTTCATAGTCTCAGTATATTCTGTAGTTGCTATAGGTAGGTCCTTCTTACAGCAACTCTATTCTAGCTATCTCACTACAGAATTGACTAGAATGGAGTTGCTGCAGGTAGGTTCATGGTTTTGGTGTATTCTGTAGTTGCTATAGATAGGTTCTCCATACAACAACTCCATTCTAGCTGTCTCGCTACAGAACTGACTAGAATGGAGTTGCTGCAGATAAGTTCATAGTCTCAGTATATTCTGTAGTTGCTTTAGGTAGGTGCTCCTTACACCAACTCCATTCTAGCTGTCTCACTACAGAATTGACTAGAATGGAGCTGCTGCAGGTAGGTTCATGGTTTCAGTGTATTCTGTACAGGTTGATCAGTATAGGGTCTATATCTAACACTAAGCTCCCCATACAGCGATATTAATAAAACAAACATCGACATTTTAAAAAATATATTTGATTGAAATAAAACACTCCACACAATCCTCATTAACCATTTTATCTATTTTTTTTTTTTTTAAAAACCACCTCAACGTAGTCTATCAAAGCCAAATAAAATCCATCCCCCCAATGATCCTACTTACCTGTCCAGGTCTAGTATTGCCTGCTCTCAATGGAATAAACCAGCCAATGGCATCTCATGTGATGGGGTTATTAGAGTAAAGCTAGGATCACATCTGCGGCTGGTTCTACATCATTTAGGTTCATTGGGGGACCCGAATGATGGAGAGCCAGACTGCTAAAACAGCGGCTACCCAAGGACACCAGCGGACCCCAATGACTATAATGGGATCAGTCATTTCCATACTGAAAGGGGCAGAGAGAAAAGTCCTCCATGCAGGACTTTTCTCTGTGCCAATTTCTGCGGCCGATGTGAACTTAGCCTCAAATGAAGTCCAGTAACCCCCCTTTTTGCTTATTTAAGCACCAGAATGTGAGGACTCCTACTGAAAGAACAGTAACTCAGGATAGGCAATCAATGCAGCGGTACCCTGTAGATCTCTGGTGCTGTACAAACTGTAGTGGCCCCATTAAAGTCTCTGTACCAGAGATCTGCAGGGGTATCAGGTGTTGGGCCCCCCTGCAGATCTAATATTGATGGCCGATCCTGAGAAAGTAGATAAATCCTTGAGGCAGGCGACCCACGTGGCCAATATGCCGCAGTTTGCCAGCGGCAGAAACGTGGCGGAAAAAAAAACACGAATCCCGTCCCCACTTTGCAGTAAAATACACACAGCGGACACACCGTTGTGGTTTTGGAAAGCGCAGCATGTCAATTATACCTACGGAAACGCTGGCAGCTTCTGTATGTGTATAATTGAAACAAAGTCCGCAGAGATAACCTGCGGCTTTTCCCACAGCGCTTTTTTGCTGTGGGACGCTACGTGGGCCCTTAGCCTTAACCACAGTCATATCAAGCTTGCAATTAACCCCTTCTTGGGTAATCAGCAATTCCCAATCACTTAGATGGAATCACTGATTGCAGGAGGTTTGGGGAGTCCTTGGTAAATACATTGGGGGACAAGTTATATTAATGAATATGGGGGCAGAACACAGACAGCTTGCTATGCAAATAAAGTATAGCAGCCCTAATGTTCCTTAGGGCTAACCTGCTATACAGAAAGAGCATAGTGACGTTAACATTTGTTAGAGTTGCTAACTCATGCACTAGAAAGGGTTAATTGCAGTCATAACTTCACCACAACTAAAACGAAGTGCAGGGGTTAATCACGGTCAAGGGTTTACACTAGGTCAAGAAACACAGACAAGTTATGTCTAGGATTCGCCCCCTTCTAGTGCAGGGACTTCTACTTTTTGAACTCCCCCCCCCCCCCCCTTCCCACCAAAAAAACCTTACTCTCCTGTCCCCAGTGTCTCCCAGCGCAATTCAGTCCTGCAGCTCTCTTTATTTTCTTCTGCATGTGACCCCTGAGGCCAATCAGCAGCCTAAAGGAAGGGACCTGGGACGTCACAGCAAGTGAGGCAAAAGAAGACAGAGGAGCTGCAGGACCGGACCATGCTGGAAGGACACCGGAGCACCGGGAACAGGCAAGTATGTTTTGTTTTTTTTTCACCTCCCCCAGACTAACTACAAAAAAAAAAAAAAAAAAAAAAAAAAAACGTGCTGAACAACCTCTATAAAGTGTGGGGCATTAGGTGGTTATATTTAAGGGGTTGTCCAGGCATAATTTTTATGGTTTATCCTCAGGATAGGCCATAAATACTTGATCTGTAGGGGGTTGACCCCGGACCGATGAGCTGTACGGAGCCTCTTCCAGCACCCGTCCTGTACACATTACGGGACCGGAAGCAGAAAGCTCAGTCCACTGTATAGGGGCCGGGCACCTTCGCTGCATCTCAGCACATATTGAAGTCAGTAGGAGCTGAGCTGCAGTGAAGGCGCCGGGCTGCTGTACAGCAGATGGAGATTACTGCTTCCGGCCCTGTGTTGTGTACAGAATGGGTTCTGGAAGTGGTTCTGTGCAGCTGATGGGGCCTGGACAACCCCTTTAATATTCCCAATACAGTTTAATGTCCCCCTCACAGGATGTTAGCCCCCATCACTGGCCCACACAATATAATGGCCCCATCACTGTTCCCCTTATAGTATGGAGGGGGGGGGATCAGTGAAGAGGCCACTGTATGGGGGGGACCAATGAAGTGGTCATAAAAAATATTTGGCTCAAACAACCACTTTAAAGAGGCTGTCCATAAATTGGAGCGAGCACTGTGGCAGCCAAGGAGGTGTAAAAATAAAAAAAAAAAAAAAAAAAAAAAGCATACTCACCTGTCCCAAACACCCCGTTATCCCCTGCCTGTGTCTGTTTGGTCTCATGGCAGCACCTCATTTCTGGAAATCCTGTACCTAATTGGTCTTACCAGCCACATGAGGTGCAGGACTCCCAGCAAGAATGCGCCAGCATGACACTGAATGGACACTGGCGGCAGACAACAGAGCGTCAGGGACAGATGAGTATGCGTTTTTATTTTTTTTTTTTTTATTGTACACCTCCTGCCCGGCACATGGGTTGCTCCAATTCCTGGACAACCTCTTTAAAGGATTTATCCATCTTTCTAATATTGATGGCCTGTCCTTGGGATAGCCATCAATATTACATCTGCAGGGGTCCGACAGTCAGGACTTCTGCAGATCAGCTTTACCAGGACAGTGCAGCTACAGGTAATGATAACAATTCCAGAAGCCACGCAGTTAATTTGCCATACAGAGTGTAGCAGTGGGTTTAGGTAGTGCAGAAGTGCGCATCGTATGGCTGTGAGCAGCATGGCTCCAGACATGTTAATACTTTTAGCCGCCCTGTCTCGGTACAGCTGATCTGCAAGGGTCCTGGCGGTGGGCCCCTAGAAACAATTCCACTGGTGTGCACTAGACATACCAGTCCGACACTGCCCACAACCACCTCCTCCACACATGCAGCAACACCCCAGGGACCCCACGCACACACTCAAAATGCGACACTCCCCCAGGACCCCCCCCCCACCAACACACAGATGGCAACCCCCCCCCACCCAAGGACCTGACCCCCTTCCCCCGACAACACGCAGGGGCGTAACTACCGGGGTATCAGCGATAGCGGCTGTCACAGGGCCCAGGACATTCGGGGGCCCAGAGGGTTTTTTTTTTCCCCTTTTAATAGGCCGTTACCTGCCGGAGTAACCCCAGCAGGTAATGGGCTCTATTTACTTACCAATCCCCGCTTCTGCTCATGGACGCCTGCACATCCCATTCTGCGGAAGCGGAGTTGACTGTGAGCAGGAGCGGGGATCGGTAAGTGAGGCCGCGGGCCAAACCCCACAAACACTACTATCATTATACTGTGGGGTCATTTCAGACCCCATAGTATAATGATCGGAGGACCAGGGGAGGTGAGGGAACATAAAAAACAACGTTACTTACCTCTCCTTCGGCTTCGGGCCTGTTTGGTGACGTCACGTGGGCCGGGCTTGCGTCATTATGCGTCTCGACACAGGTCCAGCTCACGCGAGATCTGGTCCAACATAGAAGATGGCCGTAGTAGCAGGGAGTGCGCCGGAGCCAGGAAGAGGTAAGTGACATTGTTTTTCTTGTTTGTATTCTCCCCTGGGACCCCCTCAGCACACAGGCGGCAGTCCCCCCAGGGGCCAGACTTCTCCCAGCACACAGGCGGCAGTCCCCCCAGGGGCCAGACTTCTCCCAGCACACAGGCGGCAGTCCCCCCAGGGGCCAGACTTCTCCCAGCACACAGGCGGCAGTCCCCCCAGGGGCCAGACTTCTCCCAGCACACAGGCGGCAGTCCCCCCAGGGGCCAGACTTCTCCCAGCACACAGGCGGCAGTCCCCCCAGGGGCCAGACTTCTCCCAGC
Organism: Leptodactylus fallax; assembly: GCA_947044405.1. Taxonomy (NCBI): domain Eukaryota; kingdom Metazoa; phylum Chordata; class Amphibia; order Anura; family Leptodactylidae; genus Leptodactylus; species Leptodactylus fallax. Next base: position 2,096,213 of record CAMRHE010000241.1, on the reverse strand, counting down.
ACACAGGCGGCAGTCCCCCCAGGGGCCAGACTTCTCCCAGCACACAGGCGGCAGTCCCCCCAGGGGCCAGACTTCTCCCAGCACACAGGCGGCAGTCCCCCCAGGGGCCAGACTTCTCCCAGCACACAGGCGGCAGTCCCCCCAGGGGCCAGACTTCTCCCAGCACACAGGCGGCAGTCCACCCAGGGGCCAGACTTCTCCCAGCACACAGGCGGCAGTCCCCCCCAGGGGCCAGACTTCTCCCAGCACACAGGCGGCAGTCCCCCCCAGGGGCCAGACTTCTCCCAGCACACAGGCGGCAGCAGGTGGCAGCCCCCCAGGGGCTGGAGCCCCCTAACACATAGGTGGCCAGACCCCTCCAACACACAGGCAGCATCCCCACATGCACACATGTGGCAGCACCCCAGGGACCACCATCAGCAACCCCCACCCACAAAGAGGCAGCACCACAGGAACCCCCCACTTACATGAAGATAGTACCCAAGGGATCCGCACACCACACGGCAGCACCCCTCGGACCCTCCACCAGCACCCCCCTCACACACACAGTTAACTCCCCGAGCGACCCCCAAACATGCACACAGGTGGCAGCGTCCTGGGACCACCTCCAGAGCCCCCTCGCACACACAAGCAGTACCCCAGGAACCCCCCCACACACAAAGTCAATACCCCAGGGATCCCACACAGACACATGCAGCAACTCCCTAGGGACCTGAACCCTACAAGACCCTGCCCTCATTACATGCCAGCCACACCCCAAGGACCCCTGTCCCTCCCCCCTTTAGATGCCAGAAGTACACCAAGGACGCATGCTCCCATAATTAGATGCCAATGGCACCCCAGGGACCCGTGTCTCCACCCCCTTTAGTTGCAAAAATACAACAGGGATCCCTGGCCCCTATCCATGCCCCCTTAGATGCCAACAGCACCCCAAGGACCCATTACCCCCTTTAAATGCCAACAGCACAACAAAGACCCCCCCCCCCCTTAGATGCCAGCAGTACCTCGAGGACCCCTGCTCTCCTTTACATGCCAGAAGGACCCCCCCCCCCTTAAATGTCAGCAGCACAACAAGGTCCCCTAATCTCCTTCAGATGAACGCAGCACCCAAAAGACCCTGTCTCAATCGATACCAACGGCACCCCAGGGGCTCCTATACCACCCTAAACATCAATCCAATCCCCCAGACTCTCCAGGCTACAGTCCCATGTAAAACATCACTCTCTTTTCAGCCCCTCAACTTACAGTCCCATGTAAATACATCACTCCCTCCTTTCAGCCTCCTCCAACATGCAGTCCCATGTAAAACAATTCTATCACTCCCCTTCCATCATGCAGTCCCGCAAAACAGTCCTCACAGCTTTCTGTTCTCTATCTACACGAGCTCCGCTCCTTCTTCCTCTATACAGCACAGAGTTGGGATAGAAGAGACCCCGCCCTCATCGGAGAGGCTCCGCCCCTTCCTGTGACATCATACCTACCAGGAGCAGCTCCATTCTAGTCTCAACTGAAGCCGCAGCGCGGACTGACTGACTACACAACAGTCTACACAGAACCCTACCGGAAGTATAAACTCTGTGAGCGCAAGAAAGCACATGACTATCAGCTGTGCGGAATCTCACTGGTCGCCTAGCCCAGTCATATGATTTCTCTATTGCTTTCCGGCTGTGTGAGGCTTCCCTATGATAGACGCATCTGATTCACTATGGATTTCTGCACAGCAAATTGGTATCCTATGGGAGACGTTTATTACCGGTAAGTGCCGGGTTGTGCGATATTATAGTGTCCAGAGCTTGCGCAGAATACACGTATGGCATGGCAGCCACCTAAGCAAGTACATGTTGCTGTGCTAATTCCAATGTGCACCAGCACCGAATGGTGGGGACTTGCTAAGACCGGTCTATTTGCCTGCCACTCTCTACTGACTCCCATGGGCATATCCATAGGGGGTGATAGCTGACATTATTGGTTCCAGACCCTCAGGGGACCCCATAATGGAAAGTATACCACTATTCTAAATGGCTCAGGGTAAAGAGAAGTTACAAATTTAGCATCGGGGCCCAGAAACTTCAATCTACGCCCCTACTGTCACCACCAAGATTCACCTGGTGCCATTTTCACACCCTTTTCTCATGAAAACACCATCTTTTAAGAATTTTGCATCCGAAAACTTGTGTTAACATCTTTCACCCACTGTGTTATGGAAAATTCAATTCACACCTATCAATTAAGAAACACGTTTATATCATTACAATGCTGCATGTTTTTCCTTTCTCTTTTTTCCCCTCTTGTACTTTATAGAGGCACAGTTTATTATTACATACAACGTGCCTGCAAACTGGAAAAAATGTCAGAATAGGTTGGAGTTGGGGAAAAAACCCACAATCGCTCCATTTACTTACAGGTTTCTTTTTACAGCATTCACCTCTGTAAAACTTACACATTACCTATATGCTGCAGTTTGGCATGGCGATTCCAAATTTGTATTTTTTTTTTTTTTTATGTTTTAATACCCTTAAATTAAAAAATACATTAAAAATTACATATTTCTTTATGATGTCATATTGTGACATATGTAGAAATAAATAAAAAAGAAAAAACAGCGCAGAGCGCTAATAGTGTAAAACCAAAGGATGATAGATATCAGAGCACTGATACAAATTGCTCACCTTGGTGGGTTATGATCAGCTCACAACAACTTAGTAGGCATGTAGAATCAGATTATCTTCATTGGGACCTTGTGAAGCAGCTGCTAGCCTCGGAACCGTGGTATGAAGCACGTGTGGAAGAATCCAGATGCAGGTAGAAAAGAGGTGGCAGATGAGCGCTGGTCCAGAATAAATGTAGTCTTTAATCCAATTGAATAAAACACACGGCGCGTTTCCGGACAAGCCCTTTTTCAAGATGCACACTTGAAATGAAAAAGGGCTTGTCCCGAAACGCGCCGTGCGTTTTATTCAATTGGATTAAAGACTACATTTATTCTGGACCAGCGCTCATCTGCCCCCTCTTTTCTACCTGCATCTGGATATTGTGACATATAACTTTTTTTTTTTTATATATATATATATTTCCATGTAGGGAGCTGTGTACGAGCTTTTTTTTTAGCCAGAGCCAGTTGTAGTTTTTAATAATACCATTTTGAGGAATACATGGTGTTTTAATTGCTTTTTATTACTATGTAAGGCTAGGTTCACATATGCGTTAGAGTTTCTGTATGAGACTCCACTGCAGATTCCACTTTAAATCGGTGGAGAGAAGTCTTGCAAGGAGGACTTTTCTCTCCACCTGTCTTAGTATAAAATCGTCGGAAACCCAGTGGACCCCATTATAGTCTATGGAGTCCCCTGCGTGTAACTGCTTTTTAAGCGGACAGGGTTTCCGTCTTTCAGGTCCCCATGCGGACCTGAAGGACGGAAACACCGAACGATAATGTGAACCTAGCGTAAGGGGATTTGTGCATTTTGATTATTTTCTTCTATGAAATTAAATGCGTAGGATAAAATAATTTATATTTTATAGCTTGGGCATTTTCAGACACAGAGATTTTTATTAATTTTTGTTCATTTTTAAATATAATCTAGGAAAAGGGTGGTGATTTAAAGTTTTAATTTTTCTTATTTTTTATATTTACTTTTTAAAACTATTTACTTCTATTACTTGAAATTAAGAGTATGTTTACACGGCAGAAAATGAAGAGAAATTCCTCTTCGTTTTCTGCTGCCACATTCTGCCATGGTCTAACCACGACAGAATGCTGGTGTCCCTGCATCAGCATTCTGTGGCGGCTTTCCGCTGCTAATTAGTACCAGATGAATGGGCCTAGTCAGCAGGGAGTCCTGAGCCACGGAACCCGTGGCGAGATCGAGCAGGACACTGATTTTTTTTTTTTTTTTTTTTTTTAGCGTCTTGCTGCGATCTCTGCCTCCCATTGAAAGCAATAGGAGGTAGATTTGGGCCGGAATCTGGCGGATTCATATATGTGAACGTACCCTAAGAGATGACAGGCATGGGATCTAATATGATCAGAACCAATATAGCGGTGGCCATTTGCTACTGAAGTTTTGGCATCTAAAGGGTTAACAGCAGTAATCTTTGCAGGATTTGATTGTGACTGTTAATAGTACATCATGTGTTGTAAGGGGTTGTTTTGTGGTGACCTCTTAACAAACGGCACATCATAGCAGCACTATTAAATATTAAAAAAAATAAAAAATCAGACAACCCTTTTAAAGTGAATCTGTCAGGACTATTTGGGACACTAAACAACCCACAGGCCCTTGTGGACCGGGGGTTCAGTGTCCCAAATCGCTCTGTAATAAAACCATCCATACCCGCTATAAATATGCTCTATAGTCATCCTGCCTCTGTATTCCTCGCACCAGTTCTTCACTGAAGCCAGGGGAGTACACTTTGGCTTCAGTGTGCATGCCCCATCCCTCTAGTACTTGCGCAGGCATGTGTGGTTTTAAAACAGGGTGATTTAGGGACCCTAAATCCCCGGTCTTTAAGGACCTGTGGGTGGTTTAGTGTCTCAATTCAACCTGACAGTTTCCTTTTTAATATGCTTTGTCCTTTTGACTCAGTTCAAGTTAGAAATAATTTTTATACCATTCCCATAATTGAAAAACTACAGCCTTGTAAAAATTAAGTTATTGAAGGTCATGTACACTTTTGTAAGTTAAATAACTTCCCTTTGTGAAAGTGATCATTACTGGCCACATGGTAACCTGCAAAATAATAAGCGCAAGCTAGTAACCAGTTAATGTGGCTACAGCACAGTTTCTGTGCCTTGTGTTCCATCACCCTTCAGCAACATACGTGGCTAGGAATTCATCATTATCCATCCATCAAATATACTATTTATTGATATGTTTGTCACTACAGATCCTAAGAAGACCTATGTGTCTCCATGATAACAGTAGAAACAATCATAGTGCCAAGAAACTCCCCTAATTCTTTGCTAGCACATCAAATGTTTGTTACAAGAATAAGTTGCTTAATTTTTTAATTTGATGCATTATACATATAATAATTTATTGCAGTTTTCATGTTTTTGTTTTTTTTTTTTATCTTTTTAATCCTAACCTCACATGAAAACCTAATCTTAATTTCCGGCAATGAAAACTGCAAACTAAATATAATTAAATGTTTTTTCCCCTTGTCGACACATAGGAGGGGACTCCCAGATATCAGGACAGTGAGGGCCTAAAAGTTCGTCTGTGTGAATGGAATAGTGGGGCACCTATGTGGCAATTGCTCCATTCATTTGTATGGAGCTGTCTTGGCGGTCCCATAGAATTGAATGCAGTGGTGCCTACGCTGGTGCTCTGCCACTCTATTCGCATAGAGGAAACAGGGACTTTAGAGATAGGATAGGTCATCAGTATGTAATCTGTCAGGGCTTGAAACCCAGACCCCGCATAGATCATCTGAAGCTGCTAGTGGATGGGCAGCACGTGCAGCACTGTTTCTATTCAAGTAATAGGCACAGCAGCTACGTTTACTACATAGCGGTGATTCTGGTGAATTGCAGCACCACTCCTATTACATGAACAGATGATCTGTGCAGTGACCAGTTGTCTAAACTCAACAGATGACATACCGATGACCTATCCTGTGGATGAAAATTCGATTCGTGGCCAGACAAGTAAATGCTTTTGCTAAGAATATCCACTTTAAGCATTTTTACAGTGATACTTTATTGTTAATAATAAATTTTCTTTTGCTTGTAGAAAATTTGATCTGTACCAAATGGAATGGAACATCAAAGAAGAATTTAAAGATTGTCTTGTAGCTGTTGGCCCATATGGAGGACCGATAGGTATGTTTCGCTGGTGGACTTTCTTATATATTAGTAATAAAGCTTATCCAATGCAGGGAATGCAAAGGTAACCCCCCCACCACCACAAATATAACCCCTTTAACTTGTGAAAGTGATCATTACTGGCCACGTGGTAACCTGCTAAATAATAAGGGCAAGCTAGTAACCAGTTAATGTGTTCACTTACGTAAGTGAAAGTGTTGGTGGCTACAGCACAGTTGCTGTGCCTTGTGTGCCATCATCCTTCAGCAACATACAGTGGGGAAAAAAAAGTATTTAGTCAGCCACCGATTGTGCAAGTTCTCCCACTTAAAAAGATGAGAGAGGCCTGTAATTGTCATTATAGGTAGACCTCAACTATGAGAGACAAAATGAGAAAACAAATCCAGAAAATCACATTGTCTAATTTTTAAAGAATTTATTTGCAAATTATGGTGGAAAATAAGTATTTGGTCACCTACAAACAAGCAAGATTTCTGGCTCTCACAGACCTGTAACTTACACATAGGGTTCCTAATTAATAATAATAATTTTTATTTATATAGTGCCAACATATTCCGCAGCACTGTACAATTTGTAGGGTTCAAGTACTGACAAAAAAGATACATTACAAAGAAATATTCAATTCACACACTGGGAGTGAGGGCCCTGCTCGCAAGAGCTTACAATCTATGAGGTAGAGGGGGGTGACACAAGAGGTAGCAGGGGCGGCAACAGACGTAGCATTGCTTGTACAATGGTCAGACAATTTTGTGATAGAGGTTACTGTCATTACACATATATAAGCTGTATGAGCCGTCACCAGTCGTGTCCTTTAACGTGCAGATGGTGCCTGGACATATAAAGTTAGTCTGATACGGCATCATATCCTGTGAGGTAATGTTGGAGCATCAACAGAGGAGGGTACGTTTTAGGGATTCTAACTACGGAAGGGTTTACATTAGGAGTTGTGATAGGCCTGTCTGAAAAGATATGTCTTTAGTTTACGCTTGAAGCTGTGGAAATTGGGGGTTAATCAAATAGTCCGGGATAGAGCATTCCAGAGAAGTGGTGCAACTCGGGAAAAGTCTTGTATACCAGCGTGGGAGGTTCTGATAATAGAGGATGTTAGTCTTAGGTCATTGAGTGAACGGAGAGCACGGGTTGGACGGTAGACAGAGATGAGGTAGGAAATGTAGGGAGGTGCAGCATTATGGAGAGCCTTGTGAATGAGGGTGATAAGTTTATATTGTATTCTGTATTGAATAGGCAGCCAATGTAGTGACCGGCACAGACCGGAGGCATCGCTGTATCGTCTAGACTGATAGATGAGCCTGGCCTCCGCATTCAGAATAGAGTGTAGAGAGGAGAGTTTAGTAAGGGGAAGACCGATTAGTAAGGAGTTACAGTAGTCAAGGTGAGAGTGAATCAGGGCAACAATAAGCGTCTTTAGTGTATTTGTGGTAAGGAAAGGGCGGATTCTGGAGATGTTTTTGAGGTGGAGATGACATGAGTGTGCGAGTGATTGGATATGGGGGGTAAAGGAAAGGTCTGAGTCAAACAAAACCCCGAGGCAGCGGGAATACTGCCTAGGAGTTATGGTAAGGCCAGAGACTGCAATGGAGATATCAGGGACAGATCTATTAGATGGTGGAAACAGCAGTAGTTCAGTCTTTGAGAGATTCAGTTTCAGATAGAGCGAAGACATGATATTTGAGACAGCAGAGAGGCAGTCACTGGTGTTCTGTATTAGTGCAGGGGTGATGTCACGGGATGACGTATATAATTAGAGCCCGCAAATTATACACAGAAAGTGCGGTCAGAGAGATAAGAGGAGAACCAGGAGAGAGCAGTGTCTGTGAGGCCAACAGAACGGAGCATAGTGAGGAGAAGTTGATGGTCAACAGTGTCAAATGCTGCTGAGAGATCTAGAAGAATAAGAAGAGAGTAGTCACCTTTGGATTTAGCCGTCAGGAGATCATTGGAGACTTTTGTGAGGGCCGTTTCAGTAGAGTGCAGAGTGCGGAAGCCAGATTGTAAGGGGTCAAGAAGAGAGTTAGCAGAAAGATAGCGGATTAAACGAGAATAGACTAAGCGTTCCAAGATTTTGGAGATAAAAGGAAGGTTAGAGACAGGTCGATAGTTAGCAGCACAGGATGGGTCAAGGGAGGATTTCTTCAGTATTGGGGTTATGACAGCATTTTTGAAAGAGGATGGGAAAATTCCAGAAGAGAGAGAGGTTAAATATTTTAGTAAGGTAAGTCGTGACGGCAGGAGACAGAGACTGGAGAAGGTGTGAGGGGAAAGGGTCACTACTACAGGTTGTAGGGCGAGAAGAAGAAAGTAGCTGAGATACTTCCTCCTCTGTAACAGGTTCAAAAGATGAGAATGAACAGTCTGAAGTGCGGCTGGTGAGGGGGTAAGTGCCATCTGGGGATTGGGCAGTTATTTCCTGATGGATCTTATCAATTTTATCATGGAAATAAGTGGCCAGGTCATCTGCGCTAAGGTCTGTGAATGGCATCTGCACCTTGGGAGTGAGTAAGGAGTGAAAAGTTTCAAATAGCCTTTTAGGGTTACAGGAGAGAGAAGTGATGAGGGCGGTGAAATAGGCTTGTTTGGCTAGTTGAAGGGCAGAATTATAGGTGTTAAGCATAAATTTAAAGTGGAGTAAGTCTGCAGGTGTACGTGATTTTCTCCACAGACGTTCAGCACACCTAGAGCACCGCTGAAGAAAACGTGTCTGTGGCGTGTGCCAGGGTTGCTGTCTCCTGCGTCTAACTTTTCGAGTGGAGGGGGGAGCTGCCTCATCCAATGCACTCTTAAGGGTTTCATTATAGTGACTGGTGGCTAGATTGGGGCAGGACAGTGAAGAGATGGGGGACAGAGATAATTAGATATGTCTAGTTTGTATGCTGGTTGTAATCATGTGAAACCCCACACTGTATTGTGATTTTGTAAAGAAAACAATAATTTACAATATTTCCCAAACCTTTATACCTTGGGATACTGATAGTGGGATACTAATTTTTACTTGACCTGCAGGGTCAAATAAAATTAATTATCTGTTTAACAGAGGCTATAATAGCCTGAGGGTGACAGATGCCTCAATATGTTATCCATCACTTCTCTTCTGTTAAACAAATATCTTGGGGTGCTCCAGTGACACAGCTGTCGCCATATGGACAGTTGTCACTGGAGCTTCTCTGTGATTGCCTTCTATGAAATGGGCACTGGCAGACTTACATTTCGACTACAGATCCATGCTGTCACACACTCCTGGAGTCTCCCCTAAGCTGGACATGGATTTGGAGTGGAGCTGTCACCATGCTAGCAGAAAGATTTTACTCTCTAATATAAGCATCATCGGTATCTATGATGGTGAGAGGCACAGAATTGTATAGTGGATGTATGCCACTGTATGCCTATAAATTGAGATACATAGCAGCCCTCTATTGAAGTATATATCGGGAGTCCTCCTGATATATATACCTATATTAGTAGGCAAAAATAACATGTGAACTCAGCCTGAAATTAATATTATACATTTTTTTTCCCCCAGCCATAATGAAAAATTATTTGACAAAAGAGAGAGGTAACAGTTCAAGACCTGTGTTGGAGATTTATTCAGCATCTGGTGTCCTTTTATCTACCATAACAGTAAGTATGTTTAGCAAGGCAGATGTAACCAAATATCAGTAAATTACATTATCTATATATAATTATGATTATAGTATAATAAGAACTGTGGCAAAACCTATGGCACATAAACACCTAACATGGCAGTGAAGGTGCTGGGCCACTATATAGGGGATGGAGCTTTAATGCTTTTCGCACTGTATTGTGTACTAAATGGGCGCCGGAAGCAGCTCTGTACAGATGATTGGTCTAGGGGCCGGGTTTCAGCCCCCTATTGATCAGGTATTTATGGCCTATCCTGAGGATAGGACATAAAAAAACTGAGCCTGGACAACCCCTTTAAAGAGAGTCAACAGGAAAATAATATATAAACTAATTATAGTACCTTGTAGGGCTGTTTGCACATTATACAATGATATGTTTCTTATTCAGGACTGCTGCTCCATTCTTATAAAAATCTTCCTCTTATCCCAATGCAAAGGAGCAGAGTAATGCGCTGTCTCTAACTGCCATCTAGCTCCGCCCCCCGATGACCTATCCACAAGCAGGCTTCCATAGTTATTTTGCTAAGGGCAGGCCTGGTAGCATTCAGAAGATTTATGGATAGCCTGGAAAATCCCTTTAAAGTCCTGACATGGTGGCTGTCGGGGAGTAGGTACAGAATGCCTTATTAACTGTATTGTATGAACCAGTGCAGATGCGGCAGTGGCCCTTCACCAGTCTTTCTTTACATGCTGTCATCACTTTTGAACAACTTTTCAACGTGTTATCGCTTCTAAAGCTGCATGTACTAAATACCTGAAAACATGAACAAAGGAAACTTGTCTCTTCTTAAACCGGTTTAAAAGTATGAAATCCATACATTATATCACCCTACAAAACACTCTGACATATATTTTGTGTGTTTATAGTGGAAAAGTGGACAAGTTGTACATCTGGGATGGACTGTTTCTGAAGACCTAATCTGCATTCAGGAAGATGGAACTGTGTTAATATATGACATATTTTGTGTATACAAGCGTACATTTACCATGGGAAATGTAAGTAGGCATGCAGTGTTTTACTTTGTAAGTTATTTGGGGTGTTTTCAAAATAATGACTAATAAAAAAAAAAAAACAGTCAAACAAACCTGTCACATTCTTATTTAACCCCTTTACAGTGAAAGGCTGATCTGTCTATCATGAGTGGATGCTAGTTCCCACATCATGGCGGTTATATCACAGTTACTCCTCCATGTACCTATGAGATTACAGCAGCCGCTAACTCATATCCAGAGTAGCTGGGGACCTAATAAAGGCCCTGGGTCTGCTTTCAGTATATGTTTATTAGGCCATGCCACATTCAAAGATTTACAGTCCCTGCCACTCCAGGGAAGAAACTTTTCTCAGTAAAAAAAAAAAAAAAAAAAAAAAAGTCCACAATATAGAGTACTGCACGATACATGACATAGAAACGACTTCGCAAATTTGCTGACTACAGTGAGAGAAATCTAACGTTTTTTCATTTTATTTTACTTTAGTTTTTACAGATCTTTTTCCAAAAAAAGCTGATGAACTCATTCATTCATTCAACCCCTAAATGGTGTCATTGAAAAATATAATTTGTTCTGCAAAAGACTAGTTTTTATACAGTTACATAGAGGGGAAAAAAGTGTGTTTTTTGAAATGGAGTTAACAGACTTGATCATTGAAGGGTTTAAGAGGACCCCCCCCAACTAAATTGATTGTTTTTGTTTATTTATTTAGTTAGTTTTACCAAAAAACCTCTCTCCTGAACCTCATTTATAGCTTTAACATATTTAATTGGGTAGGCCAAGACATAAATATCTGATTGGTCGGGGCTGACGGGTAATCTCTGCACAGATCAGATATTCTGGGCCACTTCTTACGCTTATACTATACACTATATGATGTCGGAAGCAGATATCTCTGTTCCCTGTGTAGTGGCCAGGGAACTGGTACTGCAGCTCAGCTCATATTGAGTTCACTGGGAGGATATGGTATAAATGATAGATGCAGCTATTATTTTGGACCCACACCTTTCTCCAGAATGGAGATCCTCTGCCCCCCTGTTCTGATTGATGCTGAATGAACATGAATGGAGAACTATGAAACATCTGCAGTGTACCATGTTACTATAATTGTAGCCTTGAACAAGTCTGTCTTTCTTCATGCTAGGAAGTAAAGCAGAACCAGGTTCAGGAAGCTAAGGTATTTCATTCTGAATACAGAACTGGCATTGCAATTTTAACTGGAGCACTGAAGTTCACCATTGCATCAAATATTGAAGAAATAAAATTACGCAGGATGCCAGACGTTCCAGGTATTTATTTACTTGTTTTTAAAATATGGTTAGCACTACTGTCTTGCAGCACTGGGTGAAAGTCTCTGTAGAGTTTACCTGTTCCCGGTTTTTTTCATCGGTTTATTTCTAGGAATTCCAGATTTATTCCCCCTCCCAAAAACAAACTACTAGTTAAAACATACCTTAAATGGGTTGTCCAGGCAAAAATGGACAACCCTTTTAATGTTTAAATCAGCTGAGGGCAGTGAAAAAAATGCATACTCACCTGTCCCCATTGCTCCGGTGTCCTCCCGCGCCTCCTGGTTCTTCTGCTCCGGCAGGTCTCTTCCCGGAGCTGTGTTGAGATCTCTGATTGGCTTCAGCGGTCATGTGACTGCTGAGGCCAATCAGCAAATTAAGCAGGCCTCAGGAAGAGTACCCGTGTTGTCACAGGTAGTATCATTCAGGCCCTTCGCTGATTGGCCTCAGCAGTCACGTGACCACTGAGGCCAATCAGCGACTTCAGCACAACTCCGGAAGGAACCTGCCGGAATAGAAGAACCGGGAGGCGTGTGAGGACACCGGAGCAACAGGGACAGGTGAGTGTGTATTTTTTCACTTTCCCCAGCTGATTTAAATGTTAAAGGGGTTTTAAGGGCAAAAAAAATCTTTTTTTTTTTTTTTTTTTTTTTTTAAAAGGTCTGTTAGTGCTATTAATGGGTTAATAAGTATACCCATATACTTTTAGCAGTGTTTTGAGGGATTTCTGGGTTTCTCTGGGAGCTTCTGGCATCTTCTGCATTTGTTTCCATGGTTTAACTTTCTGCTGTGTAGCTGCCCCCCCATCCTCTCTCACTTCTTTACACCCCTCCCTGTCTCCCTAGCTATCCAGCCCACTACTAGCCCTTCCCAACTAACTAATTAAGCCCCCCCACCGCATCATACTTACCTGTCTTCCTCTTTGGGAGACTGCTCCTACTTTTCGTGCACAGGCTGGAGACGCTTCTCTTCCTCTTTGCCAGCGCGTACAGAGACCAGAAGTTCCTCTGATGCCTGCGCAGTAGAGATGGAGTGCCATCTCTACTGCGCATGTGTGGCAGGCACCTCCAGACTACTCAAGTGCTTGTGGAGAGGAAGAGGGGAGGAGCTGTTCCTGGAGAGGAAGGTACGTAAGTATGATGGGGTTGGGGAGGAATTAATGGTGACGTTTCGGAAACTGGGAAATGGAACATCACCGGATTATCAGAAAGTGCCCCTGGGGCTGTCATATGGGTAATTATAGATTTTTTTTTATTTTTTTTTTTAATATAAGTAAATTAGAAGTTAGGTGGGGGGAGGGGGTTTAGTTTAGGGGTTAATTTTTGTTTCATCCCAGACAACCCGTTTAAAAGGGTTGTCCATTTTTGCCTGGACAACCCCTTTTAAATAATAAAATAACTGTTTACAAATGAATAGTTAAGGTGAGCATAATTAATATGTTTGCTTCTCCACTTATCAGGCTGGGTTACGTTTTACTTAGAACTCTATGGAGTAGGCTGCTGGAAAAATAACTCTATTACATTGTGAGTGAGAGAACGCTTTTGACACTGTTGTATCTTTCAAAATAACTCTATCAGTGTACAGATTGAAACAACAACAGCAGCCTCGCCTTTCCCCAGCCCTCTCCATATATTTGTGTGTGAGGCTGAGTACAGAGATGGATGCTATACAGACAAACAGTCTGAGTGAAGATAAAGTGGAAGAGAGGATTTGTAAAGTTCTGCAGAATATGTTGACGCTATATAATAAAGTTATTATTATTATGGACCAGCCTTACAAATGGAGAAGGAAGCATATTTCTTCAATAAGATATATTACAGTGGGGAAAAAGTATTTAGTCAGCCACCAATTGTGCAAGTTCTCCCACTTAAGAAGATGAGAGAGGCCTGTAATTGACATCATAGGTAGACCTCAACTATGAGAGACAAAATGAGAAAACAAATCCAGAAAATCACATTGTCTGATTTTTAAAGAATTTATTTGCAAATTATGGTGGAAAATAAGTATTTGGTCAATAACAAAAGTTCATCTCAATAATTTATTATACATCCTTTGTTGGCAATGACAGAGGTCAAATGTTTTCTGTAAATCTTCACAAGGTTGGCACACACTGTTGCTGGTATGTTGGCCCATTCCTCCATGCAGATCTCCTCTAGAGCAGTGATGTTTTGGGGCTGTTGTTGGGCAACACGGGCTTTCAACTCCCTCCAAAAGTTTTCTTTGGGGTTGAGATCTGGAGACTGGTTAGGCCACTCCAGGACCTTGAAATGCTTCTTATGAAGCCACTCCTTCGTTGCCCTGGCGGTGTGCTTGGGATCATTGTCATGCTGAAAGACCCAGCCACGTTTCATCTTCAATGCCCTTGCTGATGGAAGGAGGTTTGCACTCAAAATCTCACAATACATGGCCCCATTCATTCTTTCATGTACATGGATCAGTCATCCTGGTTCCTTTGCAGAGAAACAGCCCCAAAGCATGATGTTGCCACCCCCATGCTTCACAGTAGGTATGGTGTTCTTTGGATGCAACTCAGCATTCACTCTCCTCCAAACACGACAAGTTGTGTTTCTACCAAACAGTTCTAGTTTGATTTCATCTGACCATATGACATTCTCCAAATACTCTTCTGGAACATCCAAATGCTCTCTAGCAAACTTCAGAGGGTCCCGGATATGTACTGGCTTAAGCAGGGGGACACGTCTAGCACTGCATGATCTGAGTCCCTGGTGGCGTAGTGTGTTACTGACGGTAGCCTTTGTTACGTTAGTGACAGCTTTCTGCAGGTCATTCACTAGGTCCCCCCGTGTGGTTCTGGGATTTTTGCTCACCGTTCTTGTTCTTGCAAATAAATTCTTAAAAAATCAGACAATGTGATTTTCTGGATTTGTTTTCTCATTTTGTCTCTCATAGTTGAGGTCTACCTATGATGTCAATTACAGGCCTCTCTCGTCTTTTTAAGTGGGAGAACTTGCATAATTGGTGGCTGACTAAATACTTTTTTTTCCCCACTGTACAAAGTTGTTTTTTTATGTTTACAGGTACTATTTATTTATGAAATGTTCTATTATTGAAGGTATGGTTTAAAGCGTAACCTGAATTTTCATGAAACATTGAAATATCTGCAAAGTCTTGCTGGGCAGTTTGTGCTAGGACTGTATAACCTTTCATACATGATGTCCTATCAGTTTTTCTGCTGCTAATAATCACATTATGGCTGCAGCACATTTTACATTTCTCTATCAGGCTGTGGGCACATGCAATAAGGAGCAGTCTACCCCACCTCCCCTATCAGTTACTACTACTACTGGTTATACATGTAATTCTGCCAAGAGTAACTGTAAAATAACAAACAAATAGCTGAAAAATCCCAAGTGACCATAATATAGGAGATTCAGAGACACTGGACACGTAGGCATAATGCAGCTAAAAAGATCACTGACACAGGGAAAAAAGCAATCTATGAGCAGGTCAGGAACGTTCCTTGCTGTCTGTGAATAAGGCCCGGTTCACATCTGTGTTCGGGAGTCCGCATGCAGCACTTTTCTCTCCGTATGTTTCGTGCGGAAACCACACGGATCCCATTATAGTCTATAGGCGCGGGTTTCCTTAGGTAACCGCTTTTTACGCGTATAGGTTTCCATTGGGGGGGGGGGTCCCCAAGCGGACTCCCTAAATGCAGATATGAACCGGGCCTTATATCCCATCTGCGATCACACAAGCAGCCAGAAGTAGATACAAGCGCTTAGAAGAATTCTCTTACATTGGAAGCTGTGATATGTGCAGAATGTTCGGTCCAGTGCACTGAGAAAGCTGTTTGCAGGTTTTCCAGGCAGAAAGCAGCAATATTTTTAATTAAAATGCATTCCTTTTTTGTCAAGAATCACATGCTCTATGAAATGAGACTACATTGGCTGAAAAATTAGATTCCATAGGGCCAGTTTCATAGAAAGCTGAGATCGGTAATTTAAAATTTTCCCCAGAACCCAGCTTATGAAACCCCTTCAGATAGGTTAGAGTCACCTGAAACAAACCGTGCTTTCACATTGTGAATCGGTGCCTTGATCTCGCCATTTCTGTCAATATGCAAATTAGCTCCTTGAAGTAACAACAGCATTGCCGCTTACCTTTTTGGACCAATAGCAACTCCCTCATTACTCTGAAGAGTGATATTGCATATTGACAAAAAAAAAACAAAAAAACACAGCGATATCTCGGTAATTGAGGCACCGATTCACAATTTAAAAATACTATTTGATTCAAGTGACTCTAACCCATCTATCTGTGGGGTTGATTTAATATGTTGGGTTTTGGTGACCGACTCCCATTAAATTGTGAGCATTGACTGGGGACAATTGAAGTAAATGGTGACAATCTGTAAAATAAAACAACCACTGGCAAATGAGAAATATAAATGTTTAAAACATTTTTTTCTTTACAGGTGCTAAAGTGCCTCCTTCTTGTTGGACAGTTCTCCTACAGGATAGAATGACATTCATTCTACTAGCAATAGGCAAGGAGTTGTACCTCTTGGATAACACAGTTTGTACTTGTATAGTAAGTAAACCTGCTGTAATCTTGAATTACTGTTAAAGAAGCATAAACCAAATTGAAGCTAAATCTGCTCATACAGTCTGTCAGTTAGGATTCTGCATATTTCTGAAACAGTCTTGTACAAATCTTGCAGGGGACTCTGGGGTTTATTTCTTACTGAGTTTCTTCAATTTTATCTGTTGAAAGGGTAAGGGAGGGACTTGGTCAAAGAGCTGAGCTTTTCAATCTTTGGGCTGCGCTGCTGACAGCACGGTAGGAGAAGCCTTTTTCTCCAGCCAGTTATATAGCTAGACCTTTGTGGAAGAAAGAGGGGGAAATGGTGGAGCTCCTGGCACCCACAAGATTTCTTTATGTATTTTTCAGAAAATAAAATCCAACAAAAGGAATAGAGTAAGAATTATAATTGCTAAGGTTTTTTAATATTTTTATTTCAAACGCTAGGTTCACTCTAGTGTTCGGGGACTTGTCCCCTATTCCACTTAAAATAGACTGAGAGAAAAGTTTTGCATGCAAGACTTTTCTCTTCGCCAATTTCAGTATAAAATCGTCGGAAACCCGGCGGCTCCCATTATAGTCTATGGGGTCTGCGGGTTTCTGCAGGTAACCGCTTTTAAGCAGACAGGGTTTTCGGTTTTTCGGGTCCCCAAGCAAACCCGAAGAATGGAAACCCAAATGCAAATGTGAACCTAGTGTAAATGATATATTTTCAGTGTTTGTTTAAAAAAAATGTAATTGAATAAATAATTATTATATGTCACTGTCTCTTATTTCACAATTGCAAGATTGGGGTCAGGAAGCTCCTCCAAAGAGATGGATTGTCATATGCATAATTTTCTGCAAGCCCTATTCAGATGAACTGGACAGTCACAGACATTTTTGCAGCAAGTTAGCTGGGTGTGCATGTAGATTCTCTCTCATTAATGTGAAGTCACTAGAACAAAGTAACAGCAGTGAGAGGAAAGCGCTCTGCTACCTTGGCTAATCAACAAAAATGTCAAACTTTATAAAATTGTAGAACAATGTAGTGAAAATTCCAACATTTGTGCAAAGAAGCCCACTGTAAACAACTTTTGCTCGTTTTTAGAGATCTAATGGCTGGGAAAGGGGGATTAAAAGTAGAAATTAAATGTCTGTGTCCATTGGCATACAACGTAATTTTATTTCTAAAATCTTTGGAAGTATGTTTATGTAGAGTATTTAGAAGTATTACATTTTATGGATTTATATTTAATCACAGTAAGGCTGAGATTTTATTTTCAGTTTATTAATATCACTGTGTTACTAACCTCTATGCAACTTTTGTGAGGTTTATTTGATGGAATAGAACTCTTTCCATAGCTCTTGAGAAAATTATCTAGACCCATGGTGGCAAACCTATGGCACGCGTGCCACAGGGGGGGCTCAGAGCCCTTTCTGTTGGAACGCATGCCGTCGCCCCCATCCAGGCTCCTCGATTGCTCACTAACTGAGAATCAGTTGCACATACAACTGAAAACTGTCAGTGTAGACCGCGGCTTACACTGACAGCCGAGTGTGACCTCTGCCCCGACACAGGAACATTGACGTAATTCATCAGCGCCTGCACTTTGATAGAAGAAGTAGGACACTACTTACCTGTTCTTCGTGGTAGTACAGGTAAGTAGCATATTATGCTGTGTGGTGGCCCACTGTGGACTATATTATACTGTGTGGGTGCCCACTCTGGAGCATATAATACTGTGTTGGGGCCACTGTGGAGCGCATTGTACAGCATGGGGGGGCCACTGTGGAGCACATTGTACAGTGTGGTGGGCCACTGTGGAATGCATTGTACAGTGTGGGGGGCCACTGTGGAGCACAATTGTACAGCGTGGGAGGCCACTGTGGAGCAGATTGTACTGCGTGGGGGCCCTTCACTATTTATATCACACAGTATCTGTTTTATAGCAGACGTGATATTAGTACAGGCTGCAATAACATTGCATGGTCACTATAAAACAGATCTGTGCGATGTAAATAGTGAACATTAATTGTTCAAAAGTATACCAAATGCAAACTATTAGTACAAAGTACAACTTTCAGTACAAAGTTGTTTGTATTATTGAAAGCGCTGTAAAGCCCCATTTACACAACTGTATTTTGTGGGTCTGCAATTGTGGACCCGTAAAAAGTATTAAACGGGTTTTCCGGGCAAAAAAAATCCTTTTTTAAAAAAGGTCTTTTAGTGCTATTAATTGGTCATTAAGTGCACCCAAATACCTTTAGCAGTGTTTTTAGTGATTTCTGGGTTTCTTTGGGAGCTCCTGGCATCCTCTGCATTTGTTTACATGGTGTAGCTTCCTGCTGTGTAGCTTCCACACTACCTCTATCTCACTCCCCCCCCATTCCTCTCTCATTTGCTTACACCCCCCTCCCTGTCTCCCTAGCTATCCCGCCCACCACTAGCCCATTACAACTAACTAACTCAGTCCACCCCTCTATACTTGCATGCCTTCCTCTCTGGAAACGGCTCCTCCTTTTCTTTCAAACTCCTGGCTGTGCACAGGACTGGACGCCTGCACAGTAGAGATGGTACCTCTGACGGCACATGAACAGACCGGAAGTGCCTCTGACGCCTGCGCACTAGAGATGGAGTGCCATCTCTACAGCGCATGTGTCAGAGGCAGCTCAGGTCTACACAAGCACCAGGAGAGTCAAAGAAGAGGAGTAACTGTTCCCAGAGAGGAAGACACGTAAATATGATGGGGTTGGAGGGGGGAAGGGGGGAATATTGGTGACGTTCTGTTTCCGGAAACGGAACGTCACCGGATTATCAGAAAGTGTGCCTGGGGCGGTCACATGACTACCCTGGCAATCTAGGTAGTTATACTTTTTTTTTTTTTTTTAAAACAAAGTAAATATATAATTTGGCCTGTCAGGCTGATTGGTGTAAGGGTTGTAACAGGTGTACAGATAAATTTGTACATTATGCTTGACTTAACAGACCCCTGTTTTTTTGTTTTTTTTTTTGCAGACGCTACCTGGATTGAGCCCTCTGTCTGGTGCCTACTTGCATCTGTCTGTGTCCTTTCATTATAAGTATCTAGCAGTTTTCACAGATAGTGGTTACATATGGTTGGGAACTTCATCACTGAAGGTAAGTACAACATCCCTTCTAATAAAAAAAAAAAATCATGTTCAGTTAATGAGACATGTGACTATATATAATTGTAATCACAATTTATGAGAGAAAAAATTAAGGGTATGTTCACACAGAGTTTTTGGAGGCTGAAAAAATCTGCTTCAGGAATTAGGAAACTTTTTTGACGTTTTTTTTTTTTGTGTTTGTTTTTTTTTTTTTTTCATGATGCGTTTTTTTGTCTTGCTTTTTGCTGCAGCACACTGTATGGACCTGAATACTTCCCTGTGATTTTTGCAAAAACCACGTAAAAAAAACATCAAAAACCGCGTTGCGTATCCGTACTGTATTTGTTCTGGTGTATTCTATTTACTTTTTTACACATATAGCTGCCTGTACACTATTTGTTTTTAATGAACTGTAACTTTGGCTTGTTTTCAGAGTAGGGCTTATATTTCAAGCATATTTATATCTAAATATTAGATCCGGGGCCAGCGATCCATTGCCATGACAGCCAGGAGCCTATTGAAGGCGCCCAGGCTTGTTGCTCATATACTTCTATTGCAGACTCTGTGTAGCCTGTAATAGACATTTCCATATGATGAATGCTGTAGCCGGAAAAAGAAATCAAAAGAGCTGAACTTTTTCGCAGTTTCGCCCATCTAAAAAATTTGAATAAAAAGCGATCAAAGCAAAAGCTAATAGCGTATGAAATGTCCTGATAAAGCCTCCATGTCACTATTGCTTAACAGTAAGTTTATGTGGTGTCAGGTATTTATTTGAGCTTTTTTTTCTTTCCTTTTTTAGGAAAAACTTTGTGAGTTAACTTCAGACATAAGGCAGCCGCCAAAACAGATGTCTTGGTAAATTAATTTTCATCTATACTTTTTTTTCTGCTATTAATTTTCAACAAAGGAAGAAACAATATGAAAGATACCAATTCAATAAGTAGCTTGTATTATTTTACCCATACTGCAAATGTATGGCACTGGCTCAGGAGCTGAGACTGCCTGCAAACAACAATTGTGCCAATCATAGCTCTTTAACTACTTAGATGTTGTGCTGATTTGTGACATGTAAGAGAATATATAGGGGGACTCCTTACTTTGCCAATAGGCTATCATGACATCCAGGAGCCTATTGAAAAGGAACTCCCCAGGTGATTTTTCCACCCTAAACTGGTACCAATGTGTGCAGTATCAAGTAATGATCTTTCCTATAGTTATATTATATATGAAGATTATGTTATATGCTTTCAAAACCTTACACAAATTTACTTTAACTAGTCACTTGGTGTCATTGGTGTTGCACATGCTGCGACCAGTTTAGGGTGGAGAAACCACTTGAAAGGTTCCCTTGCAGTCTCCCGGGACTGCTGAGCTTTCAGTTCTGTTTACACCCTTGCTATAATTTAAAGGGGTTATCTGGTTTCTAACATTGATGGCCTATCCTTAGTAAATGTTCAGAAGGTTTAAGCAATATAAAGATAACCTTTTAATTTTTTGTTTAAACATCCCTAAATCTAAAAATGACTATTAAAATATAAAATAATCTGTAAAGTATGGAGAACACCATAATGAAAAAACTAATGATTGCCAAATGCTGTTTTTTGTCACCTCTTGCCCCTAAAATAAAAAAAAACAAAAACTCATACGTACTCCATTATTGTGATATGTAACCAGCAACTCGTCTTGCAAAAAAGGAGCCAATACAGATCCATAGATACAAATAAAAAAATGTATTTGTCATTTGACCCCAAAAATATAGTCAACATGTAATTTTCACCACACAGTGAATGTCTTTAAAATGAAACCCTGCAAGTATAATGGCAGAAATGCATTTTTATTCCATTCCACCCCACCCCACACGCAACAGAACACACTATACAGTGGGGAAAAAAAAGTATTTAGTCAGCCACCAATTGTGCAAGTTCTCCCACTTAAAAAGATGAGAGGCCTGTAATTGACATCATAGGTAGACCTCAACTATGAGAGACAAAATGAGAAATAAAGGAGGAAAATAAGTATTTGGTCAATAACAAAAGTTCATCTCAATACTTTTATATATCCTTTGTTGGCAATGACAGAGGTCAAACGTTTTCTGTAAGTCTTCACAAGGTTGCTGGTATGTTGGCCCATTCCTCCATGCAGATCTCCTCTAGAGCAGTGATATTTTGGGGCTGACGCTGGGCAACACGGAATTTCAACTCCCTCCAAAGGTTTTCTATGGGGTTGAGATCTGGAGACTGGCTAGGCCACTCCAGGACCTTGAAATGCTTCTTACGAAGCCACTACTTCGTTGCCCTGGCGGTGTGCTTGGGATCATTGTCATGCTGAAAGACCCAGCCACGTTTCATCTTCAATGCCCTTGCTGATGGAAGGAGGTTTGCACTCAAAATCTCACAATACATGGCCCCATTCATTCTTTCATGTACACGGATCAGTCGTCCTGGTCCCTTTGCAGAGAAACAGCCCCAAAGCATGATGTTGCCACTCCCATGCTTCACAGTAGGTATGGTGTTCTTTGGATGCAACTCAGCTTTCACTCTTCATTGCGTGAAGAGTCGTGTAGTGCAGTATAATATGGACTACGAATGCGCAATCCATGTTATACTGTGCTTGGGCCACTTTGGAGCATATGGTACTGTGCGGGGGCCACTGTGGAACATTATACCATGCGTCAGTCGCTGGGCAATTATACCGTGCGTGGGCCACTGTGGAACATTATACCATGCGTCAGTCGCTGTGGAGCATATTATACCATGCGTGGGCCACTGTGGAGCATATTCTACCGTGCGTGGGCCACTGTGGAGCATATTAACGCGTGGGCCACTGTGGAGCATATTCTACCGTGCGTGGGCCACTGTGGAGCATATTCTACCGTGCGTGGGCCACTGTGGAGCATATTATACTGTACGTGGGCCACTGTGGAGCATATTATACCGTGCGTGGGCCACTGTGGAGCATATTATACCGTGCGTGGGCCACTGTGGAGCATATTCTACCATGTGTGGGCCAGTGTGGAGCATATTCTACCGTGCGGGGGCCACGGTGGAGAATATTCTACCATGCGGGGGCCACGGTGGAGAATATTCTACCATGCGGGGGCCACGGTGCACAATTTGTGACAAGACATAGCTCTGATTACTGTGCTGTGACTGTAACGAACTGTGTGTCCATCACCTGACAATGGCCTGTTTTTAACCCACTGGAATTAAACAATGAATCACAGCAAGCAAAGATCTAGGAAACCATAAGGGTGTGTTCACACGGCGGAAATTGAAAATCATTTTCCACCCCCGGAATTTTCGACATGGTCTGCCACGACAGGATGCCAATGCAATGCATCAGCATTCCGTCGCGACATCCTGCTCCTGATTAGGCCCGGATGTATGGGCCTAATCAGGAGCGCGTCTTGAGCCGCGGACTGCTGCTATCTCCGCCTCCCTTTGAAAACAATGGCAGGCGGATTCGGGAGGAATGTGCTCCAGATTCGGGAGCGGAATCCGCCCCCAAATCCGCGCGCAAATTCCTCCGTGTGAACACACCCTAAGGAAGTGATGCAGAAAGTATATTGGAAAATTGTACAATTTTTCATTATACAAACAATAACATTATTTTCTGAAGTTGGACAACATCTTTAAGGCCTATATCATATCAAGAATGTCTTACGTTTTTATAGGTGCATCAGACCACGAAGTAAGCAACTTGCAGTCGTTGTCCTGTGGGACAAAATGCTTCTTGTTGCTGGACGTGCCGAAGAGAATATTTTGTATCCTTTCAGTTTTTGTTATTTGTATATATGTAAAAAAAAAATTCTTAAAGCGTATCTAACCTTTTAAACAAATGTTGCATAAATCAGTACTACAGTTTGAGGAGTAACAGAATTTCTTACATTTTGCCATTTTTAGCAGTTACATACTTTATCTGTAGCTTGTATTACTATTGACTTATGCAAAGTGTGTTGAAAGGTTGGTAACTGTTTAAGTACAACATTTTGTTAAACCCTTAACAAACAATACATATTTCCCTTGGATGAGGAAACTTTTCTTGTCTCTGAACTTGATGGTGTTAGACTTATTTCTCATTCTACACATGAATTTCTTCATGAAATCCCAAGTATGTATCATATCTATACATTTTAAAGGTTTTGTGCAGCTGTATTTTATTTCAATTAATTTAAAATGAGAAATGAATCAACCATACAATACGAAAAAATTTACCTCAGCTTTACTTCAGCTAATTTTAAGCGTTTATGAACTTTCATGGACTGTAGCCTAATAAACTGATGCACTATTTCAGTTAGGCCGGTTCTTGGCATTTATGGATATATACATAGGATATGCCATAAATAACTAATGGACGCAAATCTTATTTAAGGGATACATATCTGTTTTGTGAACCGAGATCTGTTTATGGTTGCAGTGAAAGAAGACAAGGCAATGCATGCATCCCTTCAGTCCCATGCAAGTGAATGGCGAGACCCACACAAATGCTGCCCTCTTTTCTTTCCCTGTGGCCATTAACGGGCCCCATTTCTTCAGATACAGTGGGTCCTAGAAATGGCACCCTCATCTATTAGGCATTTTTGGCATATCCCGCATGCTTTTAAGGTGTTAGTTTGTTATGCATAAAGCCATAGTCTGTTGGACTTTGGGACAGTTGGGACTGGAGTTGTCTCTGATCACTGCCATTATAGTAGAATGTGGGCTGTATATTACTGTTGATGCTATCTGTGCCTGTGTCCATGCTATCCCTACTCTGTACATTTATGGCAGTGTGGAGCAAGTATATTCTATGCTCCTGTTAAATGTATTGCATGATGGTAGCAGAGGCTAAAACCTCAGTATTTTATGTAAAACAACAAAATGAAATGGAATGAAAAGGGGTAGGCTAGTAAAACTAACAAATATTTTTGGAATATGTTTCTTGTTGCTTCTAACATCCATTAGGGTTGATCCTATAAGGATTATTCTAGTGTAACAATATGTTTTGGTTTTTTTTTTTTTGGTACAGAAGCAACTGAAGAAATTTTTAAAATCGCTTCAATGGCCCCAGGTGCACTTTTGATGGAAGCACAGAAAGAGTATGAGGTAAATATGAAATTATGCTAATTTGTAATCACACAAATACTTTTGATCAAGGAAATAGGATCAGAAAATATGAAATTGATCACCTGTCCTTAGGACTGGTCATCAATATCGGATTGATGATACCTGGAACCTCCGTAGATCAGCTAATTGAGGAAGCTACAAAGCTCAAAAGTAATTAGACAAATTAACATGACCATTAATAAAATGTTAATTTTTAATACTTTGTTGAGAATCTTTTGCATGCAATGACTGTCTGAAGTCTGGAACCCATGAACATCACCAAATGCTGGGTTTCCTCCTTTGTGATGGTTTACCAGGCCTTTACTGCAGCTGTTTAGTTGTTGCTTGTTTGTGGGTTTTTATCCCTTAAGTTTTGTCTTAAGCAAGTGAAAAGTGAAAGAATTGCTTGATTGGGTTGAGAGCTGGTCATTGACTTGGCCATTGCAGAATATTCCAATCAACCTTGCTGGATTTTGTTGAATCTGAGCCGAAAGGATATCCCAGTACACTTAGAATTCTGTCTTACGCTTCTGTCACACCATCAATAAACACTAGTGGCCAAGTGCCATTGGAAGTTATGCATGTCCATGCCATCACACTGCCTCCACTATGTTTCCCCCACACATATACACACACGCACACACACACGCACACACACACATACCATGTGGTGTGTTTTTGATTATGGGCCTTTCTAAGCCTTCTCCATACTTTCTTATTCCCATCGTTTTGGCACAAGTTAGTTTAGTTTCATCAGTCCAAAGAATGTTCCAAAACTGGAATGGCTTCCTTAGATATTTTTGGGCAAAGTCTAATCTGGCATTTCTATTTTTGCGGCTGATTAGTGGTTTGCACCATGTGGTGAACCCTCTGTGTTCGCTCTCATGAAATCTTTGCTTTATGGCTTTATTGTAGACTTATATACTGTTATACCTACTTACTGGAGAGTGTTCTTCACTTGGGTGGATGTTTTGAAAGGATTTTTCTTCACCATGAAAAGGATTCAGTAGCCATCCACCACTGTTGTCTTCCGTGGACCCCCAAGCCTTTTTGAGTTCCCAAGCTCACCAGTGTGCTTTTTTTTTTTTTTTTTAACCAGGATATACCAAACTGCTACTCCTAACATTTCTACTATCTCCCTGATAGATTTTTTTTTTTCTGCCTAATGATGGTCTGTTTCACTTAAGAACTCCTTTGACTGCATGCTGTGGGTCCACAGCAACAGCTTCCAAATGCAAATGACACATCTGGAATCAGCTCTACACCTTTTATCTGCTTAATTGATGATGGACTAACAAGGGAATAGCCCATGCAGCCCATTAAATAGCTTTTGAGGTGTGTTGGCGGTGCCTTTCGAGTCATGGTTCTCTATATCGTATATTTTGGACCTGCCCGCTCATATTGGGTTTCTGGAGGGAGGTCAAGCCAATGACATATACCCTCTTCCTCCAGGGGGTCCCATTGGACCCGCTGACTTATGTCCTCGGCCTCCCCCCTAGACACCTTAGTAAGGCATCGTCTCGGCTATCCTATGTCCCTGTACGGCTGCAAAGACCTTTATAGCACAAAATTGGAGGACAGTGTCTCCGCCTTCGGGGCCAGACTTCCTTGGGAGAATGAAAGACATCCGCACTCTTGAATACCTGACGGCAAACCTTAATAACACTATGAAGGTGTTCCAGACTACATGGTCGCAATGGGATACGTATTGTACTCTCCAGGGCCTCTAGGTCGCTGACAGGTCCATTCCTCCTCCCTCTACCTGTTTTTTCCCTTCTGTTTTTTCCTTTTTTATTTTGTCTATGTTTCCCCCCATTTTCTTTTCTTGCTTTTTGTATGTGTTTGTTGCATTCTTGTTGTTTGTATTTCCTGGTTATTGTTCCTTGCCATTTTATGGGATGTTTGTAATTATTTCTCTCGTGTTTATCTCTTGATTGATGTCTCGATACTTACTTTCTTATTGACAAAACTTCAATAAAAATTACAGTTAAAAAAAAAAAAAAGATAATTGAGATTGTGCAATTGCTTTTGGTTCTTGAAAAAAAGGCAGCAACATATTAGGGGATGTTCACACTAACATTAGTAGTGTCCTTTGCTAGCATCCGTTACAAGATGTTAACAATGGACACCAACAGAACCATCATAAATCCATTAAAAATCCCATTGATTTTAATAGGGTTTTATCTGTTGTCCATTAGTATCCGTTTACACCAAATCCGTCACATGTCTGTTTTTTTTTTCACGGACATAATAATGTGGGGTGCAGGACTTTTGTGTCTGTTCAAAATAACGGTCTTATGACAGACATCAAGCGACCGTTATTTTTTAACATTAATGTCTATGGCTAACCTACAGTAACGGACAGGCGTCCGTTATACTGTCCGTTATTACTGTCCGTTTTTTTTTTTTCCGCACGTACTCAGAAGTCAGAGACAAAAAAAAAAAAAAAAAACAGCATAAAAATGGACGTTAAATGGATCAGTTAAAAAAAAATGGAGACATTAATTAAGTTAGTGTCCGTTAATGTCTGTTAGGTGTCCGTTTATTGTTCAGAACGGACATCCAACGGTAGTGTGAATGCCCCCTTACAGAGCTGTAATTCCTAAACCCTTCCACCAGTTAGGATGTGAATACCCTCAGTCTGTACTCTAAGACCATATTGATTGTATAACTGTATCTTGAATATTTTTTGGTAAACAGCTAAAATGCCAAAACTTAGACATATATCTGCTAAATTAACCACTTTAGTAAATTTGCTCTCATCAATGCATTCTAAGGATTGTCATTTTGTCTTATTTCTAGAAAGAAAGCCAGAAGGCTGATGACTACCTTCGGGAGATAAAGGATCAAAACCTGCTTCCTGTAGCTGTAGCAAAATGCATTGAAGCAGCTGGTTATGAACATTCAACAGAAATGCAAAAATCATTGCTAAAGGTAGGTTGAAACCTTGTCAACACACAAGTTAATCTGTGTGAATGCATACAGATATTCATTAGTTAGATTGTAGAATCATCTTCCTCAGTAGAAAAATGGCCATATGCATAGGGTACAGTAACTGTTAGCTGCTGTCCACAACCCCCAACCTCTTTATAAACTTTCAACATGTGCGACAGTAATGCAATTGCAGCCCAACTCATTGTCATCTATATTTCCATGAGTCCGGATCGGATTAAAAAAATATGCCTAGTATGCTGCAATTTGGGATCTGGATGGATAGATCCCTTCAAAAGTCAGTGACCATTCCTTTGGTCGTCCCCACGTTTAACCCCTTCCTGACACAGCCGTGTTTCATTTGGTCACTTTTATTTCTTACACCCTGCCTTCCAAAAGTCAGAGCTTTTTTTATTTTTCTGGTGACAGATACCTATAAGGGCTTATTTTGTGTGGGATAAATTGTACTTTGCAATGGTACCATTTAATGTTCCATGTAATGTACTGAGAAACTGGAAAAAAAAATCTGAATGGAGTAGAATTAGAAAAACAAATTGCACTTGTGCCATTTTATTATGAATTTTTATGGCATTCACATTATTCTGTGGATTAGTAAGTTCACAGCAATACCCAATATTGTTTTTTTTTTATGTTTTAATACCTTCACAAAAATCCAGAACTTCTCGGAGAATTACACTTTTTCTGTAAAGTTCAACCATTGAGAACAGTTTGGAAAAAAAAAACACAACGTTTTACAGTCACTGTGATGTGGATGGGATTCTAGCGAATTTCATCCCCATACAGTGGTAAAATTCTTGCAGCGGACACAGTGCGATTCCCAAAACCGTTGCGGTTTTGGAAATCGCAGCATGTCAATTATACCTACGGAAATGGCAGTGGTTTGCTTTAGTTATAATTGAAGCAGAAAGTCCACAGAGAAAACCTCTGCATAGCTTTTTTGCTGAGGGACACTACGTGGGGACTTAGCCTAAAGTGGGAAAATACCTTTAATGAAAACCTTCCTGTTTTAAAGCTTGCATTATATGAGTCACTTTTCAACATCTGCCATAGTCCTCCAAACATAGTTCCAGTCATGTAGCTATAGTTATGTTAATCATAGTGCCCATGTAAAGTTCTAGCCACACTGGCCATTGTCAACTATACATATAACTGACATACCACAGTGTTACTTATCCACAGTGCTTACATGTAAGGATAGGCACACATCACATTTTCTGAGAAAACAATCAAATGCATACTGTCAAGAATGTGTCCAGTTACTTACAGTTGACGTCCATTTGTTGGATAATTTTTTTAAAAAGAGAATTGAATATTGTTTTACTTGCAGGGCAGTTGCCACATTGACAACTGTCATTGTTAATAGTGGCCTTGTGACATTACTGCAGCTCAGCTCCACTTGAAGTGAATGAAAGCTGTGCTGCAGTAACATCACATGGCCACTCTACAGTTTACAGAGCTCTCTTTTTCCAGTGGTGTATATTGTATATTATCAGGCCCAGATTCATTCCTGAACAGCAAACCGGTGGAAAGGTCTGGTGTTGGCCCCCCTAGTGATCAAATATTCATAGCTTATCCCGAGGATAGGCCTTCAGAAAAAAAAAATACCCAGAAAGCCCCTGTAATGTGTTCTCATTGATACACTCAGGTGAAAAAAAAAAAGCCCGGAGAATGAAAGTGGGATAACTGGACCTAATTGGAAAATAAGTGTGATTTACCTAACATTGCCCACACTTTTTGGTGAAGAAGAATGTTGATTCAGGGTCTCTGTGTTTTTTTTTTTTTTGTTTTTGTTTTTTTTCCCCCTTCCTTTTAAGTATGAAAATATTAAACTTAATGTACTTTGGGCCTTTTTTTTAACCCACTAACTGTTATGACTCTAATAAACAGCATTTAAAGGGAACCTCTCAAGTGGTTTTTCCACCGTTTTTTTTTTTCCTTTTAATTACATACAGTTATAATTTAAGCTAAATTATGTAAATTTTATTTTGAGAAAATACTTTCAACCATCTGTCTTCTTTTATAGCATACATAGTTATCTAATTCTATAGTGTACAGTTTATTTTACCACTCTCTAAACCCAGATTCCTTTCCAATTGCAGGCTGCATCTTTTGGAAAATGTTTTCTAGATTCATATTCAACTTCAGATTTTGTAACAATATGTCATGATGTCCGTGTACTCAATGCAATCAATGACTACCAGATTGGCATACCTTTGACTATTGTACAGTATCCTTTTCAATGATTAACCCACTGAAGAATATCTATATAATATACAGTACAGACCAAAAGTTTGGACACCTTCTCATTCCAAGAGTTTTCTGTATTTTCATGACGATAAAAATTGTAGATTCACACTGAAGGCATCAAAACTATGAATTAACACATGTGGAATTATATACTTAACAAAAAAGTGTGAAACAAATGAAAATATGTCTTATATTCTAGGTTCTTCACCTTTTGCTTTGATTACTGCTTTGCACACTCTTTGCATTCTCTTGATGAGCTTCAAGAGGTAGTCACCTGAAATGGTCTTCCAACAGTCTTGAAGGAGTTCCCAGAGATGCTTAGCACTTGTTGGCACTTTTGCCTTCACTCTGCAGTCCAGCTCACCCCAAACCATCTCAATTGGGTTCAGGTCTGGTGACGGTGGAGGCCAGGTCATCTGGCGTAGCACCCCATCACTCTCCTTCTTGGTCAGATAGCCCTTACACAGTCTGGAGGTGTGTTTGGGGTCATTGTCCTGTTGAAAAATAAATGATGGTCCAACTAAACGCAAACCGGATGGAATAGCATGCCGCTGCAAGATGCTGTGGTAACCATGCTGGTTCAGTATTCCTTCAATTTTGAATAAATCCCCAACAGTGTCACCAGCAAAGCACCCCCACACCATCACACCTCCTCCTCCATGCTTCACGGTGGGAACCAGGAATGTAGAGTCCATTCGTTCACCTTTTCTGCGTCGCACAAAGACACGGTGGTTGGAACCAAAGATCTCAAATTTGGACTCATCAGACCAAAGCACAGATTTCCACAGGTCTAATGTCCATTCCTTGTGTTCTTTAGCCCAAACAAGTCTCTTCTGCTTGTTGCCTGTCCTTAGCAGTGGTTTCCTAGCAGCTATTTTACCATGAAGGCTTGCTGCACACAGTCTCCTCTTAACAGTTGTTGTAGAGATGTGTGTGCTGCTAGAACTCTGTGTGGCATTGACCTGGTCTCTAATCTAAGCTGCTGTTAACCTGCGATTTCTGAGGCTGGTGACTCGGATGAACTTATCCTCCGCAGCAGAAGTGACTCTTGGTCTTCCTTTCCTGGGGCGGTCCTCATGTGAGCCAGTTTCTTTGTAGCGCTTGATGGTTTTGGCCACTGCACTTGGAGACACTTTCAAAATTTTCCCAATTTTTCGGACTGCCTGACCTTCATTTCTTAAAGTAATGATGGCCACTCGTTTTTCTTTACTTAGCTGCTTTTTTCTTGCCATAATACAAATTCTAACACTCCATTCAGTAGGACTATCAGCTGTGTATCCACCTGACTTCTGAACAACACAACTGATGGTCCCAACCCCATTTCTAAGGCAAGAAATCCCACTTATTAAACCTGACAGGGCACACCTGTGAAGTGAAAACCATTTCAGGTGACTACCTCTTGAAGCTCATCAAGAGAATGCCAAGAGTGTGCAAAGCAGTAATCAAAGCAAAAGGTGAAGAACCTAGAATATAAGACATATTTTCAGTTGTTTCACACTTTTTTGTTAAGTATATAATTCCACATGTGTTAATTCATAGTTTTGATGCCTTCAGTGTGAATCTACAATCTTTATAGTCATGAAAATACAGAAAACTCTTGGAATGAGAAGGTGTGTCCAAACTTTTGGTCTGTACTGTATATCTAATTTTTTTTTAACTGTATGGTTTAAATATCATATTGAATAACAAACGGGAAAGGCCCACGCTTTGCTATTTGTCTTTCGGTACAATCCACTGGTAGATTAATGAATTTAAGAAAATAAAAATTCATTATATTTGCGTGGCTGCCAAATGTGACAAAGGCCAGTTTTAGACGCTCTGTTCACTCTTTGAATTATGGACCATCTGGAAGCCATGTTACCTGACCTGAACACTGAGCTGGAATCCACACTCCTTGCATCCTGGTAGTTTTTGATACTAGGAGCCCCTGCCTCCCAGTGGAACTATTGTTCTGTGTTGTAATCTTGTTTTCAGTATGGGACAGTAGCCCAGTGGGAAGTTCCAGAAGTCTTGTGTTTTATACTTGTATCATTTCCAGAGATATCATCAGATGAGAACTTAGTCAGGATTGGTAGCAGCTGCATATAAATATCCAAATCCCGACTATGTTTTCAGCTGATGATATCTCTGTAAACTGCAACCTTTTTCATATGAAAAATGAGAATCTCATCTTTAATACAACACCAGAATCATGTTTCTATGTTTTATAATACCAGAGATATAACTGTCTGAAATGTCCCTTCCCCACCCTCATTTTATCTTTATCCATCCACTGTGCACAGTGAGAGGCAGAGAACAGTTCTCAATAAGAAGCATGAGAGGGAATAAAGAAATGCAGGATTTCACAGAAAGGAGCCAAATTTTGTTAAAGTATATTACAAAATGTATTAATGATGCAATACTGCCAGAAAACTAAACTACACAAAATTCTGCATTTAGAGGTTGAAGTAGCTTGAATGATAAAGAATTGTAGTTTGAAAAGGGGTTTGATTTTCTGCAAGGAAAAACAAAACGCCTTTCAAACTATCATATTACATCTGTGCAGGTCCAGCAGTGGTGCTACATGATGACAGAAAGCCACAACCATCAGCAGTACAGTATTATATGCAAGTAGATACAAAATCTGCTATTGCTTATGCTGTTATCCATGTCTAATAGCTATACCCATGTGTGGTTTCTGAAACCTTGTCTAATTCCCATTTCTGCAAAACACTGCAGAGCTCATAATTCTATACAGCTGGCAGGATCTGGGACACTAAAGATGTCACCACAGGTCCTGTATCTGATGGAAATGGGGACGGTAATGGGGGCATGGTGACTTAACTTTGAGAGAGGGGGCAATTATGGGCAGTATGTGAGAGAGGGGCCATAGCAGGATAAGGGAAGACAATGTAAGTTATTACTATTAAGGGGATGGTCTTTCAGACAATATAATTTAGACTCAAGAAAAAAAAAAAATGACTGGGGTGTCTCTTCAATGGGATTTTCCCACACAGGATACAGGATTAGTGTGCGACCACTAGGGGGTCAAGCTGCTGGGATCCCTACAATCATGAGATGTAAGTGTAGCAGTAGTGAGCATGTGCAGCCACTTCATCTTTTACTTCAATGGGACTGATCTAGATCAGTTATATTAGTCTTAGTTGTCGCCGTGCTTGTATATTTCAGCATGGGATACTCGGATACTCCTATTTTCATCGATCACTGTGGCTCTCAGTAGTGGGACCTCCAGCCTATCAGATACTTATATCTTAAGTGGGAAAACCCCCTATTTTTTTCTTCCTACTCTGTTTTACTCATTGTGCTCAATAAAATACATGAGTGGTACAACCGTGTTCTTAGTATAATTAGATTGTGACTGGGATAACTTATGGTTTGTTGTAGCTTGTATATGTGTATAGTATGGACATATAGTAGTTTTCTGAGCTGTTAGTGCCAGATTACTTAGGCAATTGTATTTTAGTTGTTTCTTGTGGTAAGCAAGACTTCGGAGTCTCTTGATGGTTACAGTATTGTGCAAATATTATCATTTGTAAATATTGCTCTATAACAATTTTAATTGGATTTGGTTCTTATGTTTTTTAATTTGGGTGGTTGGTGTTAGCAGGTATGCTGATATTTGGGCTACTCCTGGCACATGCCAAGAACACAGCTAAAAAACTTTAAATGTAATAATGGTATTTGGTGAATTCTTTAAATATCAGGGCTGTGGAATTCGGTAAGCCAAACCACCAACTTTGACTCCTCTATTTTTTCACAGCCAGACTCTGATTTATTGAAGTCCTACAAAATGAAATATGTGATAAACTAATGTCTAATTTAATTGTACAATATTAATCAGAATTAATCATTTTATTTTTAAAATGGAGTTGGAAACTTTTTTTTTTTTTCCGACTCCAGCCAAAATTGGTTCCAACTCCATGACTTCATAGCCCTGTCAAATATTATCCTTAATATTTCTGCAGATACAAACAACTTACTGTTCCAGTCCTTCTAGACAGGTAATCAGGTTTCAGTCAATGTTCTTCATATAAAATGCCTGTTTATTTCTGTGTAAGTCAGCTACAAAACATATATGACAATGTGTCTTGCTATAATTTAGTATAAAGAAAAGTAGATACTTTAACTATGGCAGTGCACGATGATGCAAGATTCATGTTATGATTTGCTTTTAGAACATGATATTCTGTGCACCAGTATTCTGCGAAGGTTTACCCCTTGAAGCCTGATGATTTGGAACAAACTGTGATGTCCGTGCCATCAGTTTAGCATAGTGTAGTATTCTTACTGCATATTTCAGATCTCCCATACAATGCCATTGACCTCAGGGCCACTATGAACACAAAACACAGTCCAACTTGCATCTAGAAAGATAACCTATACCTCAGACATGAAAACTTTAGTTAAGACCAAATGGAAGTATTTTGGTCAGTATTGTGCCTTAGTATTCGTGTCACGAACCCATGCCTGGCTTTAGCTTAGTAAAAAAATACTGGCTAAAATACTGCTATGTGAAAGTGACCTTAGAATGGATAAATCATTTCATTCTAACCATAAGCCACATAATTAGTCATAGTGTTTTATAATGAATTAGTGTATATGCTTAGTTAAGTCTTACTTCATTAAAGGGGTTTTCCCATGAACATAACAATATTTAAATTTATAGACCATTAAAAGTTAAACATCTTTGCAAATATCAGTAATGAAAAACCTACTTGGGGTATGTTCACACAGAGTTTTTTTGTAGGCTGAAAAAATCTGCTTCAGGAATTAGGAAACTTTTTTTGATGCTTTTTTTTAAATGATGCTGTTTTTGCTGCGGTTTTTGCCATGGTTTTTTGAACCAGCAAACTGTATGGACCTGGGAACTTCCCATTAAAAAACGCTTGACTGCAAAAACCGCATCAAAAAACTGCATCTTGTTTTTGCCGCCTCCCGTTGATTTCAATGGGTTTTTCAAGGTGGAATCTCAAGTTAGGTCATGTCGCTTTTTTTTTTTTCTTTCTCTAGCTGAAAAAATCAGCTAGAGAAAAAAACTGCTACTGACTCCCATTGAAATAAATGGGAGGCGTTTTTTTGAACTGGATTCTGCCTCAAAATCAGCCTGCAAAAACTCACAGTGAACATACCCTTATATAGTGTAGCGTAGTTTTGTCTTGATAGGTGGTCAGAGGATATGACCACAAATACAGGAACTTTCTATGGCCGATTTCCTTATTGTAGCCATGTTATCTTCTTATTCATGCACTGTTCTTGCCTGATAACCTAATGGAGATAGTGAGATGGTAGTAATATGCTAGTATTGTTGCTTGCCACACTCATATAGTATTTGTTTTTTCCTTCCACACAGGCTAGTTTTGAGAAGACTTTATCCACTCGCTGTTAAAATTTGTGAACACTTAAAGATTCCAGAATTTCAAGGAGTGAGTCGCATTTTAGCTCACTGGGCATGTTACAAGGTATTGCTTTTTGAATGCTAAGGGTGGGTTCACACTTGCGCCAGCACTCCGTTGCAAGCCATTTTTTTTGTCGGAAAGTGCATGTCCAACTTTGTTTCCGACAAAAAAAAAGTGGTAAGCTTCGCGGCGCAGAGGGTGTAAGCAAACACACACGCATTGCTTTAAAAACCCATTGAAGTGAATGGGTTTTTAAGCAAACAGTCTTAAACCTTTCCCTGTCCTGCCCCAATCCTTTTTTCCGACATTTAGGTCGGATTCACGGCGGATGGAGTGCCGGCGCAAGTGTGAACCAACCCTAATATGTGATATTTTCCCCTCTGTCTTTTATTGTGTATATCTATGTGAATTTATATATATTTACTTGTTTAGGTTCAACAGAAAGACAAATCCGATGAAGATGTAGCCCAAGCTATCAATCAGAAACTTGGTGACACTGCTGGGATTTCGTATTCAGAGATTGCCTCAAAGGCATGTGACTGTGGAAGAACAGAATTGGCTATTAAAGTAAGTATAGTTTGGTTTTTTAAATGGTAGGCCCAAAGTAGTTTTTGATAGAATGAGCAAAAGTTAGTTTTAGCTAATACCTGTCTCTTTTTGATACTGATGACTTATCCACAGGATAGGTAATCAGTATCAGATTGGCCGGGGTTCAAAACCCAAAACTCAAACTGATCAGCTGATGCGGCCACCAGAAAACATATACTAAATATAATGCTGGAAGCAAGTGAATGGGAGAGGGGCTGCAGTTCCACGCGCCACCTCTACATGCAGATAAGTGAAATTGGCTTGGCTAAAATCCCTTTTGCTGTCTCAAGGCTCGGTGAGTCAAAAGCAAATTGAGGATCTGTTACATCCAACAGAGGGCGCATGAGCTCCCCAGCTCCTTTCCCATAATGCCTTGTGATATGTAGATGCTAAGTAGAGGGCAAAAGGCAATTAAATCTCTACACACCTTCACTGGTGCTCTCCTCAATGTGAGAGATTCTTGTCCCTAGCCACCTCTACATGTACAGACTAAGAGCACCATACAGTGTACAGAGATTTGTATACTGTAGCAGTAGCGTCTAGAACTGCTCCATTCAATTGAATAGGAGCAGGGCTGATTTCGGCCATATAGTTAGCAAACGGGTTCCGTCGGCAACATCAGCTGGTCAGTTCAGGTGACTGAGCCCAACCGACCTGATACTGATGACCTATCCTGTGGCATGGTCAGCAGTATTAAAAATATTCAGATCCTGGACAACCCCTTTAATCCATTGTACATAAGTGGTTAGATCAGATTGGTGGTTTTTTTTTTTTTGGTTTTTTTTTAATCTGTAAACCCATTCTAAAGGTATGGTCCCTGGAAGGTTATATGTTAAATTAGCTCTTGATCCCCAAGTGGTTAATAACCTTTTATTTTATTAGGGGACCCACTTGGAGAATAAGTATTAATTTATATGCAACCTTCTGGGGGACTATATCTTATGAACTAGTGAACTGATTAAAAAAAACCAAAAATATATATATATACTAAGTTGATCAGGGACACAGGGACAAATTAGGCATGAAATTTATCATTTTGTACTGGGTTACAATTACATATTAAAATAAATCACACAGAGATCCATGGAGTAATTGCACAACGAGGAGGTAATAACAAACCGTTTTAGGCTGAGGCCCCACTTTGCGAAAACGCAGCTTTTTTTTGTTGCAGATTTTGCTGCAGTTTTTTGAGCCTAAGCCAGGAGTGGATTGAGCAGAAGGAAGAAGTATAAGAACTTCCTGTATATCCCCCATTCCTTTTGTAGCCATTCTTGGCTATGGCTCAAAAACCCGCAACAAAATCTGCAAAAAAAAAAAAGCTGCGTTTCCGCAATGTGGGGCCTTTGCCTTAAAACAAGGCTCTCCATTCTCCTTGCAGTCACTGTTCTGTAATGCTGTCTTTGGTGGCTAGCATAAAAACTTGAGTTTCTTTGGTAGGGGGGTAAAATAAGAAATGTAATCCATAATTCACAAACTATAGTAAATTTCTTTTTTAAAATGTTGACTTTTGTTTCATTTATCTTGTATTCAAGCTCTTAGAATATGAGCCTAAATCTGAGGATCAAGTTCCTTTGCTTTTGAAGATGAAGAGGAGTAACCTTGCTCTTGGCAAAGCTATTGAAAGTGGAGACACTGATCTTGGTGAGTACTTAAAGGGGTTGTCCAGGATTAGATAAAAATTAACCCCTAAACTAAACCCCCTCCACCCGCCTAACTTCTAATTTACTTATATTAAAAGAAAAAAAAAAAAATCATCTATAATTAACCATATCCGCAGGCACACTTTCTGATAATCTGGTGACGTCACCATTACTCTCCCCCCCCACCCCACCAACCCCATTATACTTACGTATCTTCCTCTCCGGGAACAGCTCCTCCCCTCTTCCTCTCTTCCAGCGCTTGTGCAGTCTGGAGGTGCCTGCGACACATGCGCAGTAGAGATGGCACTCCAGATGTACTTCCGGTCTGTGTACACGCTTGCAGAGAGGAAGAGAGGCGTCTACAGCCTGCGCACAGAGAAAGAAAAGGAGGATCCGCCTCCCAGAGAGGAAGACAGGTAAGTACGATGCGATGGTGGGTGGGCTGAGTTAGTTAATTGGGAAGGGCTAGTAGTGGGTGGGATAGCTAGGGAGACAGGTAGGGGGTGTAGCGGAGTGAGAGAGGACAGGGGCAGTGAGAGGGAGGTAATGTGGAAGGTACACAGGAAGCTACACAGCAGGAGGCTACACCATGTAAACAAATGCAGAAGATGACAGGAGCTCCCAGAGAAACCCAGAAATCACTCAAAACACTTCTAAAGGTATATGGGTGTACTTATTAACCCATTAATAGCACTAACAGACCTTTAAAAAAAATAAAAAGGATATATTTGCCCGGAAAACCGCCATGCGAATGTAGGCAAAGGAATTATAAAATATGCAAGTATCACCCTAAGTCTCATGAAAATGTTAATTTTTAATTCAAATGAGTACAATTTTGCCTTTTAGATTCTACTGTAATAAAGATACCTTATCAATATCTTCTATTGATATTTGTTGGGTTTAAGGGTGCTGATTTTGTTAGGGGAGGCCTCACCCATCCATACATTTCTGTTGTTAAGTAAAATGTAGTATTACATTACAGAAATTCAAATGACAAGGATGGCTCAAGACACTCCGAGCAGCTTTCCATTCTGGCTTACAAAGGGGGGTCCAGAGCAGAGGACAAACCTCAATGATGTCCATACATCCTAATAGGGTATATGGACAGGGACTGTCTTTATTTGCCTTAACCATTAAAGATATAAATTGTGTAAAAACTGGCACTAATAGTTTTATTAGTATTATGAGTCATGGGACACAGTTTTCTTTGTGGTGATAAAATATTTGACTTATACCTCTGGTTGTGTTTTAATATGGCTTTGATTTACTTTTCATTCTTTTGTATCCCACAGATGGACAGGATAGCATTTGCACAAGTGACCCTTTAGAGCTGGTTTCCTCAGAATATAGTAGCAGGACTTATTAGTGTTTCAGGGGTTTATAGTTTTGGGAGAAGCTACACAGACCTTTCTCTGGCCACAACTATGTGTGGTTTCGGAATATAATTTTTATGCCTATTTAATATAGACATGCTGTGAATCTGTAAATTGCTGACTCTACTCTGCAAGAAAAGCTGAGCGGCAACAGTTGGAAATGAATGGGACACAGCACCCAGCTGAGAGCTTCTCTCCCTTTGTTTTAGTGATTGGTAGGGACTGCGGCACCTGGACCCCCACGGATCAATACTTCTGACATGCCACAATAACATGACAAAAGTTTTAAAAATGCTAGGTACCCTTTAAAGAAAGCTTTATCATTTTGTACAGGAAGTGAGCACACCAAGTGGTCCGAATTAAGATGACATATTTTGTTAAAATTCAGTTACCCTGTTCTTCTGGTCTGGTTGTGGCATGGTTTAATGTACAGCCTCAAAACATGAAAATTTTTATTTGTTGTTTTAGTTTACACTGTTGTGTCTTATATGAAACACGAGTTCAACCGTGGAGATTTCTTCATGACCTTACAGAACCACCCGATTGCTCTCAGTTTATATAGACAGGTAATACTATGTACATGGTGTTCTTTGTTTAATCAAGTTGTGCACAATATTATAATGCAGACATTTTTTGCAGAAATGTATATTTCTTCTTCCTTTCTTTTATTTTTTTTACTTTTTAATAATAATAATAATAATAATAATAATAATAATAGTCCTTTAATAGTCCCACAATGGGGAAATTCAGTGTGTTACAGCAGCAAAGCATTTTTCCCTGTTTCCTCTTTATTTATTTTGTCCTCTTCCATTTTTATTTCCTGATGTGCATGTATAATGCTAACATACTTTCTGTCATCGCTTTGAGGAGTTCATTGCATATTAAAGGGATTCTATCATAAAAAAACGTTTTTAAGCTAAAAGCACGTAGGAATAACCTTTATAAAGGCTATTTGTCTCTTACATTTATTTTGCAGGTCCTCCCCGCCGTTTTCAAATTCATCATCTTTTATTCTTTATGCTAATTATGCTCCGAGAGCACAGGGGGCGTACCCACAATGGAGGCGTCAGGAAGAGAAGACAGAGGTGGTCCTGGGAGCGATGACGACGCTGTGCTCTCTGAGCATAATTAGCATAAAGAATAAAAGATGAAGAATTTGAAAACGGCGGGGAGGACCTGCAAAATAAAGGTAAGAGACAAATAGCCTTTATAAAGGCTATTCCTATGTGCTTTTAGTTTAAAAACGTTTTTTTTTTAATGATAGAATCCCTTTTAATTTATTATTGTATTCAATGGAAACTGCATAAATTCCCTATGCAATAACCCCCTCCCCCTAGTAGTTGCTGAAGACAGAATTTTGACTCCTTGGCTGTGGTAAAGGAAACAAGGGATCTGAGGCATACTCAAGAATATAATAGAGTAGTAGCTCAGCTATTTTCAGAACACACATAGAAGTGAATAGTGAAAGGCAATGCATGCGTGGCCATCGTCAAGATATGCCATAAGTGTCTGAGATGGGAATAGGCCTTTAACAACTTGGTATGGAAGGAATACCTTTTATAAAGGTGCAATGTGAGATATGTAGAAGGCATGTATAATCAGGGAAATTTTCACATCTCCTTTGTGAGCATCAACAAAATTTGGAAATTGGAGGTTTAAATAGTACTTTTTTTTTTTGCTGTCTTCTAAGATCATATTCATATACTGATCTTGATTATTATTGTTCATTACATTGTTAACAGTTCTGCAAGCATCAAGAGCCAGAGACTCTAAAAGACTTGTACAATCAAGATGATAATCATTTGGAACTTGGAAACTTTCATGTTCGTTCAAGCTATTACACAGAAAAGGTAAAACACAGTTTTCGAGGTTTAGAAAAGATTTAACGTGTTCACTACATAGGTATAGATTGTGTTTTACGGTATTAGTAATTACTAAGGGTAGGGTTAGTTTTACTTCCTTTAATGTCTAGTTTTTGGAGAATAAGCTGTCTGGCAGTCAGCCTGACCATTAGCTAATACACTGCATTCTGCAGCTTGTATTGTAGTGTTTAGCTGTAGAAGCCAAACAAAGCAACATTTTTAAGTAAAGCCAATTACAAATATTATTTTTATAGACAGAAATCTAGAAATAGAATGATTATTTTTTTTAACACTGAGACAGTCTTTTTATGTAGGCTCATGTACATGGGAGGCCTAAAGGCCTTGTTAGGCACCAACTACCATAGGAACTCATCATCCCTAATGACCACCCTACCCGCGTTTCAATGCAGGGGTGCCATAAAATTGCTTAGGTGATTTGATCAGTAGTGACTGTAGGTTATAAGTGGTAAACTGCCAAGATGGAATCTGTCTCCAATCCTGGCTGTTGCAGTGGGGTGTGTACACTATATTTCAACTGACACCTTCTCATACCGTACTATTAACGGGTTAAGTAAGCAGTCCACTTTTTTTTTTCTACATAGGTGGTTCAGTGTGGTGGTATGAGGGTTAAAATTACATGTTGCCTTATATGACGGTGTGACCGACTTCTGAGTTTTGATCATCACTGTACAGTGGTAGAGCATAGTTTAATAAATATAGAAGAGTCAAAAGAAGAGCTATTCTAGTTACTAAGTGTAGCAGAGTTTAGCAGCTGCAGTGTGTGTCTCTTTTCCCGTAGCTTCCTCCTCCCACTCCTCTCTCCATAGACATCCATGTTAGAAGTAATTCAGCCTTATAAATGGAGAATAAAGCATTTTTTTAAAAATAAGATACAGTATATTACAACGTTTCTTATAGTCACTTTTACTACTTTCACTTACTACTTTTTTTATAACTGGAGTTAGTCTTTAAAGGTCTAAAACTATTAAGCGAAAGAAATAAGCAAAAATATTAGAAACCAAAGTTATCTTTCACAGCCCTGTTTACATGTGTCAGACTTACTGCAGAAATCACTATTAAGAAATTAATTCCATACAACTAAATGGGATTGTTTCTGCAGCATGGTCTTGGTTTTCTTCAATCTCTATTCAGATGAATGGGACACTTGTAAAAAAATCTGCAACAAATCTGCCACATGTGAATATACACGTAGTACATACCTCCTTACTTCTCCTTAATGATTAGTACAGGCGAATATAAAAAAAAAAACTTTGTAAATTATATATTTCTTTCTCCACTTATTAGGTTGTTCTGCTTATCTTTAGTCACACTGTTTTCTTGTATACAATTCATTTCTGTAATAACCTCACACACAGAAGTCTATGGAGAGGGTAGAAGGAAGCTTTTGCCAGCTAGTTAATTGATTTATTGCCCCATTCTAAGCAGTGGTGGGGCTTTATCTTGAAAAGTAATTTGAAAATGTCAATGTCAAAAGAGCTGTCTCACTTGTAGCATAGCAGAGTCTAGCTGCTGTTGTTTGTATGTTTAATGTAGCGGCCTCTCCTCCCCTCTCCATAGACTTCTATGTAAAAAGTAATTTG
This sequence comes from Leptodactylus fallax, assembly GCA_947044405.1. Taxonomy (NCBI): domain Eukaryota; kingdom Metazoa; phylum Chordata; class Amphibia; order Anura; family Leptodactylidae; genus Leptodactylus; species Leptodactylus fallax. The sequence continues at coordinate 2,054,049 of CAMRHE010000241.1, read as the reverse complement.
GGCTGGTAAGTGGAAAAGGAAACATACAGTATTTAATAAGACATATTAGAAAGTTTCTTATATTCACCTGTACTATTCATTTATGAAAAGTTGTTTTATAAATATAGGTACACTTTAAGTGTAGTAGATTTGGCATTATTGTAATGTTTAAATGTTTTTCGCATTTTAACTGTATGTTCATCTATTTGTACAGACTGTTGAAGGCCGTGTTGCGGAGCTGCAGAATGCTGTAGATGAGTACAATAAAGCCAAAAATGACTTGGCTGCTAAGGTGTGAAAATTGGTTTGTAAAATACTATGTGTAAAACCACCCTGGGTATCTTGGCATATGCTGTTGCAGTTTTTAAAGCCGTTGTCTGAGCCAAATCCAGAAGTGGATGTAACAGGATGAATTATAAGGCCTCATTCAGGTGGCCTTAATGTGGCCCTATTTTACAGTCCATATTACTGTAGGTCTGTAATCCCATCTGGATCTATGATGCTGTCAGTTCAAATCAGTAGAAAATAGGGCCACGGTACGACTGTCTGAATGAGCAAAGTCCTTATTTTATATTTCCCATTCTTTTTAAAGGTATTTTCTAACTTTTTAAAATGTGCTGTCCATAGGAGAGGTCATGTAACTTATTCCTAATCTGTCAGTGCTGCTTAACCCTTTAAGGATGCAGGGTAGTTTGTATGTTAATGCTCGGCGACCTTTTTCATATTTTCCCCCAGTCTTCCAAAATTCATAACTTTTTTTTTTATTTTTCTGTTGACATAGCTATGTGAGGGCTTATTCTTTGTGTGGCGAGTTGTACTTTCATTTGCCACCATTTTGGGGGTACATATGTATTGTTTTGATTAGCTTTTATTTACGTTTTTTTGGGGGTCTGTGTGAAATAACACACAATTCTATCATAATTTTTTTGCATTTTGTTTTTACGGCGTCCACTCTGCATTAAAAATGACATGGCAGCTTTGTCCGGCGGGTCATTATGATTACGGCGATACCATATTTAGTTCGGTTTTTATTACATCTTACTGCTTTTACAAATAAGACGTCACTTTTTTGAAAATGAACAATTTTCCTGGGGTCATTGTATACTAACGTTGTACTTTTTATTTGGTATGTATGACTTTTTGGGGAAAGCAAAGTGACCAAAATAATTTAATTTACACATTGCGGTATATATTCTTTTTTTATGGTGTTCACCGTACGTGATAATCAATGCTATTTTTGTATAGTGGGGACTTACACACGTGGGGATACCTAACCTGAATGTTTGTTTTTGTTTACATTATGTATTTTTTAAATATAAAGTTTTTTGGCTTTTTTTTTGTAAACTTTTTATGTAAATTTATTTTGTGTGTTTTTACTGTGTGTGTTTTTTTTTTTTTTTTTTTTTTTTACTTTTTACATGTCCCACAAGGGGACTTGAAGCTGGGATCTCAGATCCCCAATGCACTGTCCTGCGATACATAGTATTGCAGAACATCGCACATTAGTTCCTATGGGAACTGTGCATAGGCAGTCAGGAGTCTGTGACGTGGCTGTCATGGCATCTCCTCGGAACCTGCAATCTTGCCTCCGGGCCCCCTGGATGCCGTGATCACTATTAATCAAAGCATCCAGGGGGTTAATCTGACGGAGTCAGAGTATCTTCCAACTCCAATGGCTGGTTCCAGCCCTCGGCTGTGTTACACAGTCAAGTGCTGGAAGTAATTACAGTGCCGCACTATTAAGGCGCTGAACGTTAACTGTATGCTAGGAATGACATAATAGTACAACTCAGAGTGGGAAGGGATTAAATTTATGCACCTCTGAACAGTAGTTGAACGTGTTTAGTGCATACACAGGGGATTCTGCTTCTTTTAATTGTGCATGTTCTGAATGCATTCAGAACATGCACCACCACCACCAGTGGTGGTTCTTGTGTCATACGAGAGCTGAGATTGAATCACTGTTATAGGCGGTATAAAACAGCTATTTGAAGTGACCCTGCCCCTTTTGGCAACTGCTACATTTGTACATACTGGCAATACAAATGTGTTCGGATTTTCCCTGGCAACAGCTTAACTCTTCACATTTTGAGTTTGTTTTTTTTGTTTGTTTGTTTTTAGTTTTACTTTTTTATATAAAGTGGCCAACCTCTTTTGTTTTCTGCTTGCCCCTACTCACAGCCTTTAGCTACTCCCCTTTTTATTTTCCCCTCTTTCTCTCCTCTCTTAGCGTGCCCCCCCCCCCCTCTCTCTCTCTACTAATGTCTGTAGTATACAGACTATATGACCGTAATCTCTTTTCTGGATGTCACTGCTGAACTACTTTTCTATACTGACAGCACCATGTCTGTATGAGAAAGTAGTGTTGCTGAAGTTTGGAAACTCGCAGCATTATACTTCAGCGTCATGTGGCTAACTCTGGACGAAACCAACCTGCAGTGGCCAACTTAGCCAAAAAGCATGCTCAGAAGAGAGTTTGTATTGGGTGTAAAAACCAACAATTGTTTAAATAATTATTAAGTTGAAGCGGTCCATCAAAAACACTTTTTCTTTTTTTTTCCCCATTTCTGCACCCATCACCTGATAGTCTCTAACACTCCAGGCTTCATATCTGTGGCAATGTCTGGACATAGTGTCACCATACACATGTAGCAGCGACGCCATGCTGCTTTTTCCACTCTGATGGATGTGAAATCCTGACCAAAGTACTACTGTGTAAAAGTAGCATAACTATAAATAACTGATCTCATCTCTCTGAGGAATTTTGAAGTTAAGCCATCTTGCTCTGGTGACACCTTTACTTATTAAAGGAAGTCTGTCACCAAACCCAACATATCATCCCAACCCAGGAGATAGATAGATAGGTTGGTGTCCCCGATTTACACAGTGTTTTCCCTTTTGAATCAACTTCATTGTTGAGATATCCGTGATATTCCTGAAAGGCAAGAGTAGCTAGATGCGTCATAGAAAGAGGTTTATGTAGGTAGATTTTGATACCATAGCCTGTATTCGAGCACTAACTGGTATGTTACCCAGCTTTCATGGGACTCTGAAAGATACATCTCTCAAATTAAGGAAAAATTACAGAACAAGGAGGAGGGTTTACTGAGGTATATTTAGTACTCAGCAGCCCCTATTACAGCAGTATCTCAAATGCTACAAAGCTTTCCCAGGAGGATGGAGGTTTATTTTGGTAGATTTTAATTGAGTCTCTATTACACTTACCATGGCATTTTACCCTGCTTTTCATGGACCTTAAAAGGCAGATCTGTCAAGTTATTGAGCTTAGGAGGAGAAACTTAGCATTCTCAGGTATGTTACCCAGCTTTCCACGGAGCCTGAACGGCGAATCTAACAAGATATGACACATTTATGAAGAAAAGTTTTAGATTTATTTAGATGTAGTATTCCCTATTATAGTTCCATATGTAATGCTACCAAGCTTTACCAGCACCCTGAAAGGCAAATCTAGGAAGCTTTGTAATCATTTTGAAGCAAGCAGAGGCACTTATTTAGTTATATTTGGTATTCAGCAGTCGCTGTTACTGCATTACCTGACTGGCCGGGGGCACAGGTGTCGAACCCCTGACTATCTTTAATTGGCAACCTATGCTAAGCATGTGTTGTGCTTTGATATTTTATGTGAGGTTATTTATGAAATTGATTTGTATCCAACACTCTAATTGCATTTTTAGGTTACAGAGGATCAAATAAAATTACTAAGAACTCAGCGCTCTCTACAAGAAAGTCTTGATAAACCTTACCTAGACTATTCATTACATGACACTATCTATAATCTGATTCTTGATGGTATGCAGAAAAAAGCTGAGCAACTTTATAAAGAATTTAGAATCCCCGATAAAAGGTAAAAGTTTTATTTAAGTGAAATTCATGTATGGTGTTTCATCTTGCTATTGAGTGTATTTTATACAGTGTAACTTAATATGGGTTCCAAATGATGTGAAGACCTATCTAAGTATCTTGTGCTGATAACAAACAATATATCCACCATAGCCACTGGAAAAAAAAAAATTATTGACACTTATTGTGTCTGATGTAAATTTTCTTTCCATCTTCAGGTATTGGTGGCTAAAGATATCTGCACTAGCAGAAAAGGAAGATTGGGAAGAGCTGGAGAATTTTTCAAAAAGTAAAAAATCCCCAATTGGATACTTGGTAATTTTTTTTTTTTATCCTAAGCTTATCTGTCATATGGTTTAAAATATATATTTTTTGTTACAATATTTCTGCTGTTGTAAAAATTGCAAAATTTACAACTCTGTAGCAGACTTGTATTTCAATTGTGTCATTCTGATATAGAAGATGATGGTACACAGGATATTTTTTTTGTATTGTATTATTGTTGCAGGTAAAATAAACAAGATATTTTGGATCCCGCCATGAGAACAATAAATCATACCTGCTCTTTCCTAAACCCTGAGTCTACAGATATGCTAGTGTATACCCTCCTACACGACTATCATTTTGACAAATGTGTGACATGAGTCAAGGTCTAGGTGCTGAAACCCTCACCAATTGCTAAACTGAAGGGTCAGCTGAGCACAGTGCTCTTTATTTCCATTCTACTCGCAAAGAAAGTGGTGTACATATTTATAAAATGTCCATAGACTTCTTTTGAATCCTTTCTGAGTAATGAGCCAAACAGAAACAAAGGTGCACAGCGCTTGGCTGAAAGCTTCTGCCCCACCAATCAAAACTTCTAACACGTCAAACGCTTGTAAAATGTAGGTTTAATCTTAGATTTTATGGACTGCAATCATGTCAAGATAATCCATATATTTGAATACTATATTTAAAACAAATTCACATATCAAGTATTACTTTTTTTTTTTTTTTTTTTAACAGCCATATGTTGAAATATGTATGAAACACCGTAACAAATTTGAAGCAAAGAAGTATATTGCACGTGTGAGCCCTGAGCAGAGGGTAAAAGCATTTCTTTTAATTGGGTAAGGTTATGTTAAATTTCTATTGTCTTTATTTTTATTTATATATATTTTAAATAAAACATGTTTTACAATGCAATATTTAAATTGAATAAGGACTGTTGTTTCAACAAACTTAGCATTTATCAATAGTACAGGTGATTATTAGACACACTGCCACCTCTTTGTCCATTGTTCTGATCTGCCATAGGAAAACTGGCAGAATGAAGGATACAGACAGAGCACCCATATTTTGCGTCCACCGCTATTCACTTTAATGAAGCTTTCTTCTGTCTTGTTTATCTTCCGTTGAAAAAACAAAGTCCTGCACCATCCCTTTAAATCAATAACCAGATGGAAGAAAGTTTCATGCTTGTTTTTAATATTAGAGTGAATGGTGATGGATGCAGATGAAGGGTGCTCTAGCTACATCCTTGTTTCTGTAGGCTTTTCAGTCTGTTCTGATCCTAGCTTTTTGGGGGTTTTTTGTATGCACCAGCACCCTCATGTATAGGCAAAGTGGTGCATGTTCCAATCACTTTCATGACAGTAAAAGGCTTCTTCAATAACGATTCTCCCAACAAGGAAAAGTCATCTCTGTCTTTGATGAAATGTACAAGATTGCAATTAGGAATTTATAACATTTAAGACTGATATAATGGAGCCCTTTTTCAAGCTGTTAGATTATATATATATATATATATATATATAATAATAAGGACATATGTGTTGATAGTTTACAAAAAGAGCAATTCTGAGATGCAACCATTATATAGATTAGACAGATACTTTGCTTATCCACAAGGGAAATTCATTGTCCTATTAGCTCAGCAGACCATACTGTCATCTCCACATTGCATAACAACATACAGAACAAAACATATTTGAATTGGTATAAATGTACAACAAGAGGCGAGAAGGGTGGATTAGGGGGATAAACAGAACTCTAGAGGTTGCTGATGGATGGTGAAATTGAGGGCAGTGGGTGCTGATGGAGGGGGCTTATGGAGTTGGGCATATATGAGATCTTCAGCCTAGTATGATTAGTCACACTGGGGTAGAATAAATATACAAGGTTAGTGTGGGATATGACTATATAAACATAATAACCTATATCAAGGGTCTCAGACATGCGGAGGAGAATTGCCCAGAAGTGCAAGAAATGTAACTTTCCCACACTGCTGGATCGCTGGTTGTAGGTGAGTATGGAGAGGAGGATTTTTTTATTTAATTTTAACCCTTTTCTGACATATGCAGTATTATTACGGTGGATGGTAGGCCTTTAAATAGGGTGGCCGCTCAGGAGCTGAATAGCCACCATAGCCGCTGGGTCTCCGCTGTATTATACCTGGCAACAATGCCCGTGATCAAACCTGACCAAGGCACCATTGTACCAGTGTCGCATAGGCGCCATAATTTTGGCTAGGATTGACACCAGGTCCAGGAGTGGTGATCCGTTGCCTAGAAAATTGGGATCCCATTGAATAGAAGTATTAATAATTTAATTTGGCGATTAACAAAGTGAAGTGAATTTAAAAAAAAAAAAAAGAGAAATCTAAATCACATCAGTAGTTTGTGTGACCACCTTTTGGAGTAGTCTTGGAAGTAATGATATGGCCCACACAGAGCCCTGATTTGTCTTGCATGGTTCTGTATCATCATTACATTCATATACTGTATATAAAAATATAGAGAAAGAATAAAGGGGGCACTCACCAGGTGAGTGCCCCCTTTATTCTGTATCTATATTTTTTCATGTGTTTCTTTTTCTATGGGGCGTGAGCACCACCTATTTGGGCGTTATAATTATTATGCAACTCCTGTCTGATTTTATATGTTTCCATGTATACTGGTATATATAAATTAGGTGTTAGCATTGCTACCGTTTTTCTCTTTTTTTTTTTTCTATGATTCATACATATAACATTTAATTTGACTCCAACAATTCTTTCTTGTGTTTTTTTGTCAGTGATGTTTATGGCTTAAAAAAACACAAAGTATTTGTGAGCCAAAACTAAAAGTGAACCCTACACAGAAAAAGCAAAATAAAAAGATTTACACCTATTCAGAGTTTTGCACCCATCTGTGATTTGCAAGTGCTGGTGCAGAATACTGACTTCAGGCAATCAACACAGCAAACCAATATTTAGACTGAACTGCCAAAGTTCCTTTTTTCTGAACTTTTTCTGAAGATCTTGCAATCTTAATATACTTTTTTCAAAATGCATCATTTATCCAAAACGTATAACTAAATCTATACATCACTATCTCCATATAGAAATTCTTGACAATTGGCAACAAAAAAATTCTATAAGGTGCAGTCAAAATTCATAAGAGACCATATTAAGTATTCAATTTCTCAAACATGCATCAATGAGACAAAGACCTCCAAAACGTTGCACGTTTGATGTGGACGCCCATGCTCTCCAGCCATGTCGTCACTCTGCTTGTATATAGACACTAATAAATTTTGACTGCACTTTTGTGAATTATTGTGCTGCTATTTGTCATGAATTTGCAGATGGTGATGGTTGCCTACCACTGATTTTGATTCCCTAGAGGCAAATTATTACTCCGGATTTATTACACTTGCACAATATGTTGAATCACTATTAGTACTTTGTGCTTTTATTGTAGTTTAGAGTCATTGAATAGTCATATGGTGGCTCAATGGTTAGCACTGTTGTCTTGCCCCGTTGTCCTCTTAGGTCTGCATGCAGTTGGTGTTCTCCACGTGTTTACATGGGTTTCCTCCAGGTATTCCGCTTTCCTCCCACCCTCCAAAAACATACTGATATTTAGATTTTGAGCACTATATGGAAAAGTGACTGGCAAAGTCTGGAAAGTGCTGTAAAATATGTTGGTGCTATACACACGTATAAGAAATACCGTAAATAAATAATTGTTGCCTAGCTGTAGTTTTTTTTTTTGTGTGTGCTTTAGAATAGAATAATGTTAACATGTTTAGTGGTGTTTACATATATGTTGTGCACTTACATACTACTAGTATTGTATAGCAGCAGTGAGCAGAAGAGTCACTCTTCCCAATGGACAATTATTGTACAGCATGTGCATTAATAAAAAGAATGGATAGATAATAACTTTGTTTTTTGTTACAGAGATTTAGATCAAGCTGCAGAAGCTGCAATTGAACATAAAAATGAAAATGAAATGAACATGGTCCTGTCAAAATGTTCTTCCGTCACTGATTCTTCTGCTGCGGAGAAGATTGAGCGTGCAAAGGCACAGCTAGTTAAGAAGTAATCCATTGTAATTGAGAAAAGCACCAGTAATCACATGGTTAATTACATTAACCCCTGCTGGTTAACAAAGATCGAAGATATATAACCACCTCACTGGTCCACATTTATCAATATATTTGGACTTTATTGTGGCATATTTTACCCTAGTATAGTGTCTAATCTGCCGCAGAACATTTAATTATTTGGGCCAGTATTTAAAGCCATTTTGTCATGTACATAAATTTGTAAAAGTGGAGTGAAAAATGTTTGCAACTTGCTGCTTGCCAAGACACCTTTATTAAATGAAACTTTTTAAAATATTGCAATATTTTCTCACTTGAGAAAGTGAATGGTGTAAAATTTAGCGAATCTCATATTTAAGTATGCAAGCAAATTTGCAGCAATGTTGCCTGTGACAAAACAGGCCTAAAATTGCCATACATGATAAATTCTGCTAATTGTTTTAATAACAATAAAATGGCTTGTATTATATTCATTTCTTCCACTCAGTTTCTTCCTTCTGCATGCTCTTATGGACTTATTTCTCTATTGCCATAAAAAAAATTGTCACTTTTTTTGCAGTCTCTATTCTATTTGATTTTACATTTTGTGGAGAGCTACCTAAAAAACTTCCGGCATGGATCCTAGTAATTAAAACAGAACCCATGGCCAATGCTCTTAACCCTTTCCTGCCACATGGTATTTTTTCGATTTTTGTTTTTAATGGTACCATTTAATGGTTCATATGATGTACTGGGAAGCTAGAAAAAAAAATCCAGAATTGAGTGAAATTAGAGAAAAACAGCATTTGCGCTACTTTCTTACAGGCTTTATTTTTAAAGCTTTCACTATGCAACCAAAATGACATGTTAGCTATGTTCTGTGGGTTGGAACGATTATAGCAATTCAAAATTTATATAGTTTTTGTTATGTTTTAACACCTTAAAGAAGACCTTTCATGTCCTCATAGATGTGCGGTATTATATACCACTAGAAAGCTGATAGCGTGCTAAATTCTCATGTATGCGGTACAGTATCAAATAATAATATTAACCCCTTAAGTACACACCCAAAAATCACTTTAAGGCTAAGGCCCACTGCGGGCCGTAGCAAAAAAGCGGGAAAAACCACGGTTTCCTCTGTGGGCTTTCTGCTTCAATTATACCTATAGGAAAACTGCTGGGATTTCCATAGGTATAATGGACATGCAGCAATTTCCAAAACCGCGACGTGTCCGCTGTGCCTAATATTCCACAATGTGCGGATGGGATTCGCTAGTCACTTTGCAGTCACTGTAAGACGCTGCGTTTTTTTTTTTTCCCGGCCTTGCAGAAAAACTTTTATTTTGCTTTGGTGGATTTTGCTGCATTTATTTGAGCCAGAGTCAGGATTGGATTGAGCGGAAGGGAGAAGTATAAGTGTAAGCCGATGACTGGAAAAATATTGGAAGGGATGTACATCTCACCCAGGTTACTCAGATGGGTGAGATGACGGAAATCCAGAAAGTTTGTTTCCCAGCAGACAACTATGTTTGCTGAGCATTATTTAAGTGCTGTGCACTAGGCTGGATTTTTATGAAATGACGTGTAGGCTGGTAGTGGGTCCTGTCATTCCCATCCCCTCCAGTCCACACTTTGTGGACACTCATGGAGAAACCCAGCTGACTGGGATCTCCTCGTGAAGGGGATATAAGAAGTCTGCTAGGAGAGCAGACTGTGGCAGAGCTTGGCTGGAAAGCCACAAAGAAAGTGGCTACTGCTGGAAGACAATCCTGACTGTTTGAACTTGTTCCTATTCTACGTGAGGTAACCCATTTCTGTTTAGTTAGAGCCCAGACAGGCAGGTATTTATTTTTTTTTTGGTTTCTGTTATGTTGCATGTACCAAGGAATGTTTTGAGTTAATAAAACTCAATACTTGGACTAATACCTTGGAGTCTGTGTTCATGTCAGCCCACCCAGCACCCCAGATCCTGACAGTGCTTACTTTAAATTTCCCATTATTTCTGTAACCACTCCTGGGTTTGGCTAAAAAAACCCAGCAAAAACACGACTTTTCCACAACGACTTAGCCTAAAGGTGTTTTCTCACAAACATGAGCAAACATATTTGAAATTGTAGACTATAAAAAATGGAAGCGTAACTAAACTTTCAAACCATTTTTGATTTTCCTGCAGCATTTATGTCATTAATACATTTTGTAATATACGTTACATAGTAGATGAGGTTGGATGAAGACATCAGTCCATTAAGTCCAACCTATAACCCTACAGTCCCCTACAGTGTTGATCCAGAGGAAGGCAAAAAAAAAAAACCCATGAGGCTTATGCCAATTGCCCCATTTCATGGCAAAAACAGATTCCTTCCCGACTCCAATCTGGCAATCAGTATAAAACCCTGGATCAACATGCCCTTAAAATCTAGAACCCATAACCCGTAATGATGATCTGTTCGAGAAAGGCATCCATGCTCTCTTTGAACTTGTTCAATGAATCCATCATCACCACTTCCTGGGGCAGAGAGTTCCATAGCCTTGTTGTTCTTACTGTAAAGAATCCTCTTCTATGTTGCTGGTGAAACTTTCTCTCCTCCAGTCGTAGAGGATGTCCCCTTGTCACTGTCACTGGCCTAGGGGTAAAAAGATCATTAGAAAGTTCTTTGTGCTGTCCCTTCATGTATTTGTACATTGTTATTAGATCTCCCCGTAGACGTCTTTTCTCTAAACTGAATAACCCCAAGTTTGTTAATCTATCGTTGTACTCCAATCCACCCATTCCCCTAATAATTTTGGTTGCCCTTCTTTGCACTTTTTCTAGTTCGATTATGTCTTTCTTGTATACTGAGGCCCAGAATTGTGCACAATAGTCTAAGTGTGGCCGTACCAGTGATTTGTATAGAGGCATAACTATGTTCTTGTCATGAGAATCTATACCTCTTTTGATGCATCCCATAATTTTATTTGCCTTGGCAGCAGCTGCCTGGCACTGGTCACTAAAGGTAAGCTTATTGTCCACCACAATCCCCAAGTCTTTTTCATTGGCAGTCTTACCCAGTAATTTACTATTAAGTACATAATCATACATTTTATTTCGTCGGCCAAAATGCATAACCTTACATTTGTCAAGTCTCCGCCCATACTTCCAGCTTAATTAGATCCCCTTGTAATATTGTATTATCCTCCTCATTTTTGATTACCTTACAAAGTTTAGTATCATCTGCAAACATGGACACCCTGCTTTGCAAACCGTCTACCAGGTCATTAATAAAGATATTAAACAGGAGAGGGCCCAATACTGACCCCTGTGGCACCCCACTGGTGACTGTTACCCAGTCTGAATATTTACCATTAATAAGCACCCTCTGTTTCCTATCCGTGAGCCAGTTGCGAACCCAAATGCATATGTTTTCCCCCAGTCCCAACATTCTCATTTTGCATACCAACCTTTTATGCAGTGCAGTATCAAAAGCCTTTGAAAAGTCCAGATACACCACGTCCACTGCATTACCCATGTCTAGTCTTGAACTGACCTCTTCATAGAAGCTTATCAGATTAGTCTGACAGGACCGATTCCTCATAAACCCATGCTGATTGGGTGTTATAAGATTATTTACATTGAGGTACTCCAGGATAGCATCTCTTAGAAAGCTCTCAAATATCTTACCCACCACAGAAGTCAAACTTACTGGCCTATAGTAAGTGTGCTGGCATCTCAAGCCCTTTGAAGAAGCCACCAAATTTGTCAGCAGGGACAACTGCAGCTTTAGCAATGTGATCCCTCTATTGTATATCTTACAGAAAACACACTCATGCAACGAGGGATGGAAGAGGAGGAAGTGTTTCTACCTCTTAGTCAACATCATTGCCCTGTGTTAATGGAGGAGGATGAGAATCTGCATCAGGGTCATTATGTTGGAGGAATTGTGACTCCTAGACTGGAAGAGGACTTGGAGGAGGAAGACTCTCCCTTGGATACAGAGGGGGCCCTTGATATGTCACAAGCGCAGCCAGGGGAGGAGGCTGACCCTTATTTCTTTCAAGCTGATGCGGATGATGGCTATGATGATGACGACCACGACGCTGGCCAAGAACACCAACCATGGCAGGTCCCTGAGTCCACGCATACGTGGGCAAGCATGGCAGACTATATGCTCCACTGCTTACACAGCGACAAACGTCTAATTAACATCAAGCAAAAAGGATGAGTTCTGGATGGCAGTGCTCTTAGACTTTTGTTATAAAGACAAAATGGATGAGACCCAGGCCCCCTCCACAATTAAGAACTAAAGATGGACAGACCTTTGAAGATTTGTTTTGTCTTGTGTTCAGATAGAACTAAAAGGGAAATTATTATACTCTGGGGTCTCACTTGGCGTACACATGTCAGCGCTGAGACCCAATCACAGGCTTCAGCGGTGACCCCAGGCGCATGATGCCAGAGAAGAGTGCCAGACGCTGCAAGGAGATAGACACAGAGCACTGGAGGCCACCAAGAGCCCCAGCAGAGATAGCCGGAAGGTGAGTAGATGTGAGCAATGTTTTTCCTATTATAGCTGGAGACCCCAGAGTTTAATAATTTACCAGTAGCAGCCACTTTAGTTAGTCACCTTTCCCTTTTCCCCCGTTCTCTGGTCTTGGAGTCTTTAAGGAGTGGCCCCCACAAGGTATGTTGCTTCACAGTGGCCCGTGCACAGTATAATATGGATTGCGGTTTTGCAATCCATATTATACCTTGGTAGATGTCTCTATGGAGGTGCCAGCCAGCACAGACTCTGTGACGTGTACCGGCTGGCACCTCCTCTCAGCCCCATTTCACTTACCCTCCTTCCACTTCCACACCCGTGACGTCCTCAGTGGCCAACACACTCCATTTGTGATGTGTGCTGGCCGCCCACTGTATTGCGCATGTGTGGATGGCTGGCGCACACACATTGAAGATGTTGCGGATCCCCCAAGAAGAACAGGTAAGTATACTGGGGTTGGGGAGGGGGACGGACTTCTGGGATGGGGGGGGGGGGGCGGCTTCTTTCCAGTGACGTCCCAGGGTGCGAATATTCCTTAGACCGACAATCTGGGATGTCAGCGGAAAGGCAATAATGTAATATATGTAGGTCACATGACCTACATACAGTATATTGCAGTAAAACACAAAATAAAGTTATTTAGAAAGTTGTAGGGGGGGGATTTGGGGGGGCTCTTAAATTATTAATTTATCCCAGACAACCCCTTAAATCTTCTTCTTAAGCTTCTTTGTTTAATTTTTTTGTCTTTATTTTCCTCATTGGAAAGATGATTATTTTTTGTTTAGAGATATGATCAGGTAAACACTGATAAACAGTTTATGCTTAAATTTTTGCTTTTCTTACTACACAAAGGTGGGGGGGGAAACATTGACTACTTGAGACGTTGTGAGTTCTTTACATATGAGCATCTATCCTAAGGATGATCTTCTAGTAGGGGTTGGTGAAAATCCAAAGGTAGGTTACGGGGGCCCATTGAGTGTTGGCAATAAATGCTTCCATCAATACAGATGGAAGCACTCATTAACTCATGGTAATGGACTGGGGATCACATTCAACAGTACTTACAGCTGGCCCCTCTTCCTTTGCTCTGGTACTCACAGGTTTACATGTGCAGGCACCAGAGCAACAGGGTGTTTGGGAAACTGTCGGAGGTAAGTGCTGTTGAACACTGTCAGCACTACCTGGGTATATGGAGCCCCCTTTATGGTGTCAAAAGGGGGCTATTATACTGTGGCCATTATATCCTGTGTGGGAGCAGAAGGGGACCATTATACTGTATGTAGGGGCAGAAGGTGTATAGGGGATTGACATCTGGAAAAAAAAAAGCAAAACAAGTAATGTGCATAAACAGATAATCTACCAGTGTCACCTTAGGGCTTAAATGGTCCAATTGCCAGACATATAAGATGCCAGCAAAACACAACCTCTTTAAATAGCCTGCAAAAGCCCTCCAGATGAACCAGAAATAGAGGGAGGTGTTACTGCTAACCAGAACAATTATTTTGGCCATGACTGTACATCAGAGAGATCATAGTTTTATGCCCATATCTCAGAAGGGGGGCACCTCAAAGTTACGGCAATAAATTCTGTGGGTGCCCCATAGGAAGGCGCACGCGGTCAGCCCAAACATGGAGCCGTTGTGAGCCCAAGGCAGGTCCAGACACCCAACTCCCTACCCAAAGGGAACTGAGGTGCCATGCTTGGTATGTATACGACAAGGGTTTCACCCCGAGTTCTCCCCTTCCACTTACCAAACCATACGGTCGCCAGATGAGCCAGAACGATTTTCGAGTTCAAGGGTTCCATGCTTGTAGGTGTAACTTCCCTCCCCCATGACATCACTCTGGGCTGGGGGCAGGGAACACACAAAAGCACAGCACACAGACAGCACATGGTCTTCGGCCATTTTTACCCGGTTAAGGTGCTCTGCTGTCGGTCGTCCTCAAGATACTTGCCCTGGCTGTATCACACTTGGAAGCCAGAGATACCTGCACAAGCTGGTGTTGGTAATATATATTCTTTTCTTTCTTTTATCCCCATTTTTATTTTTATGTACCGTGTTATGCTGTTTTCACTCGTATCTGCTTGTTAACCGCTGCATGTATTCTATGTATGTGTTGAGTGTCTAGTATTGACCCATTTAGGGGTTAATAAATATATAAAATTTAGGAGGCTCGTCTCGTATTATCCTCTACCGGACCTACATCCACGGGAAGTGGGTGTGAGCTAATCGAAGTGATCGCAGGTAGGCCAGGCCCGAGGCCCTGGTGAATCCGGATCCTTCACAGGCTGCTTTGCTGCATCTGGCACAGGGAGTCTTGAATCTGTGCAGGGTACAATGAAATCTCTAGATTATCAAGGGATTCTAGAGAGAAATGTGCTGCCCAGTGTCAGAAAGCTTGGTCTCAGTTGCAGGTCATGGGTCTTGCAACAGGATAATGACCCAAAACACACAGCTAAAAACACCCAAGAATGGCTAAGAGGAAAACATTGGACTATTCTGAAGTGGCCTTCTATGAGCCCTGACCTAAATCATATTGAGCATCTTTGGAAGGAGCTGAAACATGCCGTCTGGAAAAGGCACCCTTCAAACCCGAGACAACTGGAGCAGTTTGCTCATGAGGAGTGGGCCAAAATACCTGTTGAGAGGTGCAGAAGTCTCATTGACAGTTACAGGAATCGTTTGATTGCAGTGATTGCCTCAAAAGGTTGTGCAACAAAATATTAATTTAAGGGTACCATCATTTCTGTCCAGGCCTGTTTCATGAGTTCTCTTTTTTAAAAAAAATTCTGTTGAAGCATGGTTGAAAAGCAATGTCTGACTTTCATTTGTTCATTTTCATAGAATTTTTATTTATTATTACTTTTGTCAGATTCAAATTATTTCTGTGACCACTGTGGGTTTTTCTTTCATTAAATGAGGGGAACCAACAATTTTGTCCACATGTGTATAGCCCCTTATATGTGACCACAGCATTTGAAAGGTTGTTTTGTGAAACTCTTTTTGCTGGACCAAATTACTCCTGCACAGTAATACTGCAAGAGCCGTTTGATTTCCATGGCAATTGGGAGACTTCCAGGACTGCCAGAGTTATGCTACTATAAAGCCCTACCTGTGGCAGTGCTGAACAGTAACAGTCAATTTCCCGTAGACTGCAATATTGTAACAAATGGTTAATTGATCTAATCAATGCTAGTTCAAAAGCCCCCTGGGGGGGCTAAACAAAAAAATAAAAATAAATAAAAGTATAAAAGTACATATTAAAATTAACATATTAAATATTACATTTTGCCACATCTAAAAATGCCCAAATTCTTAAAATATTAAATTATTTATCCCATACGATAAACCGTGTAGCAGGAACAAGAGTCAAAATCACCATATCGGACTTCTATTTCCATATTTCTATAGCTTTGGGAGCTCCGACCACTCACCAACAGAACCTCACACCCGTACCATACCTGTCTTATTGCCCGGTGAAGGGGCTACTTTGTTTTTGGCAGCCCTCCTGACTTCATGGAGAAATTACTACAGAAATCGACCATGAAAAATGCCGGTACCAAGCACCGCTCGGAGATGCTGACTCCAAGATGGTGCAGAGCTCTTTACTGGTATCCTGTGAGGGAACGTTTCGACCACCTTTGGACTCTGAAACAAGCCAATGACAGCCAAACTTAACTATAAAAAACTAGCTAGAGCAGTGACGAAAAGAATAGCTCCAGACATCAAGACAATAGAAGCAATGGTTTCGGACTAGCTACAGCAACTGCAACAGGAGGATCAGTGCCATGAGGCCCACATAGCTGCAACAGAATCCAGAATAGGGACTCTAGAGACTGATACATAATGCACCTATGCTCAAGTATGTGATTTAGTCAGAGAAAACAAAACACTTTGGCATCAAGTTGAAGACCTGGAAAACAGTTTGCGCAGAAATAATCTGCGGATCCCGCAGGTCCCAGAATTGGTTATTCCTGCTGACCTGCACACACTTTGTGAGTCAAGTCTTCCAAAAGCACTTGGCCTCCAAACCCCATGCAAGGTGGAGAGAGCCCACAGAGTGGGCCCACCAAAAGATCATTCTCTAATAATTCTACAAAACCCAAGAAAATACGACCCAGAAAAGTTATAATGCAATATCTAGACTTTACCAACAAGATGAATATACTCAGAGCATTTAAGACCAGAACGCAACCTCTGGACCTTTATAACTCTCGACTCATTCTATTCAGAGACTACGCCACTGAGATGACTAAAAAGCATAGAGCCTTTTTGGAACTCTGTACACAACTCTTTCCCAAAAAAAGTGAAGTTCACCCTGAAATATCCAGCTATACAGCGAATCTTTCCTCAAGAGAGTATATCTTACAGTTTTACCACCCTGGAATAAGCCCTAGCTTACCTGGAGGAAGAAGGTATCTTGTCAGGCCTGGAATCTATTCCACCTGAGAGTCAAACATCTCATACCAGAATCAGGGAGATTACTTCTTCTACAGCTTCTGATCTTCCTAAATCACAGCGACTCCGGACCTGTCCCTGACTTGACGGCTCCTTCTCCACTTTATCGGTCGGGCATCATTTAAGGGAGGTAACCCATTAGTTTCCTATGTGGCACTCAGCGACTATGATTGGATTGCCAGTTGGGACTAGAGACTTTGTTACAGTCACTATATGTTCTCTGCTTTCATGTCTCTCCAAATCCAAATTTGTTTTTTCTCTCTTTATCTTTTGGCATGGCCTTAATCGTTGATTATATTGTTAATCTGTTTTCCCTTAGTCCTAACAGCAGCACAATATGGGGTATTTCTCCCCCTGTGTGTTGTCTAGGACAGGTGGAACTTTTAATTAGCACAAAGATGTGCTTACTAACCTGCCCTATAAGAGGGCACGAGAGACCTCCCTCACCTGTGTAAATTATAAAGTAAAAGAAACAAGATTTTAGGGAGGGAAGCCTTGTGCTGCTGTTAGGAGTAATGGAAAACAGATTAACAATATAATCAACGATTCCCTTACGTCCTACAGCAGCACAATATGGGGATATAGCAAGTAATTCCCCTAGGGAGGGTTTCCTCGCCTTACAACCTCAAGAACTGTCTGGCCAAAGGCAGTCGCCTCGGAACTGCGGACATCCAAACAATAGTGTTTGACGAAAGTCAGCTGGGATGACCAAGAAGCAGCTGCACAAATTTGATCCAGTGGAAGCGAGCGATTCTCAGCCCAAGAAGTCAACACAGCCCTGGTCGAATGGGCTGTACAAAAAACTGGAGGAAGCAACCCTTGAGCAATGAAAGAAATTTTGATTACCTCCTTAATCCAGCTGGACAAGGAGGGTCTGGAAGCTTTAAGAACTCTGTCTTTACCATACATATTGATTAGGAGATTTTCAGCTCTCCTGAAAGATTGTGTCCGCGATAAGTAAATTCGCAGACACCTCACCACATCCAAAGTATGAAGTTTTAACTCCTCTTCTGAAGATGGATCCCGAAGGAAAACAGGCAAAGAAATCAGTTGATTATAGTTATTACGTGAAGGAACCTTAGGGATAAAGCCAGGCAAAAACCTAAGGTGGACCCTATCCGAAAAAAATACAATATAAGGTTCTTTGGAGGAGAGCGCCTGTAGCTCTCCTACCCTTTTGGCAGATGTGATGGCTAACAAAAAAGTAGTTTTAACCCCTTAACGACCTTGGACGTACTATTACGTCCTGGGCGCTAGGTACTTCGCGCACCAGGACGTAATACTACGCCCGAGGCCGGCCGCCCGCTCAGATAGTGACAGCTAACACCCTGCTCCATAACCCCCGGTCGGCCATAACTTCCGATCGGCGGTTTTAACCCCTTGGATGCCACGGTCAAACATGACCGCGGCATCCAAGGGGTTCCACCGTCTTGCCGACCCCCCCCGGCACCCCCCGCGGCGAGATCGGGGGGGTGCCGATATCTCTAATGTGCAGCCCGGGGTCTGCCAAGTGACCCCAGGCTGCCTGGAGCCCCCAGTACCTGGTTGATCCTGCCGATACATCAGGAAGTCAGCGCTGTGTTTCCATAGCGCTGACTTCCTGTATAGGCTGTAAGACACGAGTATGCTCGTGTCTTGCAGTCTATAGTGCTGAGCCAGCAATCAAAGCATTGCTGGCTCAGGTGTCCTAATGAAACACAAGAAAAAGTAAAAAAAAAGTGAAAAAAAAAATAATAAAGTATGTGAAAAAAATTAATAAAAGAATAAAGCCCCAAAAATTCCCTTTTCCTATATAAAATGAATTATATAAAAAATAAACCTAAAAATTAATAAAAACAATACATATTTGGTATCGTTGCGTCCGTAACAACCTGTACAATAAAACTGAAACCATATTTAATGTACACGGTGAAAGTCGGGGAAAAAAACGGAAAAAACCCGCCAAAAGTAACGATTTTTCGCCATCTCACCTTACAAAATATGCCATAAAAAGTGATCAAAAAGTCATATGTACCCCAAAACAGTACCAATAAAAAGCACAGGTTGTACCGCAAAAAATAAGCCCTAAACCAACTCTCTAAACTGAAAAATAAAAATGCTACGCATCTTAGAAGATGGCGATGCAAAAAAAATTAATTTATGTCCCCAAATGGGTTTTTGTTCTGCAAAATTGGTATTGCATAAAAAAACATTATAAATGAGGTATCGCCGTAATCGTACCGACCCGCAGAATAAAGATAACATGTTACTTATGCTCTACACTGCATGGTGAAAAATTTAAAAGATAAAACGCAGTGCCAGAATTGATGGGGTTGTTTTTTAATCCACCAAGAAAGAGTTAATAAAATTTATTTAATAAGTTGTAAGCACCTAAAAATGATGTCATTAAAAAATACATCTCACCCTGAAAACAACAAGCCCTCATATGGCTACATCACCAGAGAAATAAAGAAAATATAACTCGTACAATGTGAAGACAAAAACCCCAAAAATCGCCAAATCATTAGAGCATAACTGGCTGCGGCAGGAAGGGAATGTATAAGCTGTGCGAGCATATATTAGGGTACACCCCAGATTTAGAGCTTACGAGGGATAATAAACCAGAAGTGACCCCCAGAGTGACCCCCCAATAATAGGAACTACTGGGGAAATAGTAGGGAATTTAGTGTACCCAATGTACTACGCACAGATTACATATTCACTTTTCCCCATCCGCTGTGCAGTCACGTCTGGGATACTAATGCTCGCTACACCCCTTGATAAATTCTTTGAGGGTTGCAGTTTTCAAAATGGGGTCATTCCCTAGGGGATTCCACTTTACTGGTACTTTAGAGGCTCTGCAAACATGACATGGCATCCAGATCCCAAACATCTGAATCTGCGCTCCAAAAGCCATATAGCGCTCCTTCCCTTCTGTGCCCTACTGTGTGCCCAAACCGCAGTTTATACCCACATGTATGACACTGGTGTACCCAGGATAAGGTACTTAATGTGATATGTGGGTATAAACTCCTGTTTGGGCACAGCCGGGCACAGAAGGGAAGGAGCGCTATTTGGTTTTTGGACGCCATTGCACTTTTGCAGAGCTGAAATGCCAGTACAGTGGAATCCCCTGACATGTCACCCCATTTTGGAAACTGCACCCCTGAAGGAATTTATCCAGGGGTACAGTGAGCATTTTTAACCCCCAAGTGTTGCTATAATTTATTATCCGTAAATTAATAGGCAGCTGATGATGAAAGGTGAAAATGACAATTATTTCAGGAATACGACATTTCTGTGCGTAATATGTTGTGCCCGGCTTGTATCAGAGATGAACGCTCCAAAAGCTGTTGTGCCCGGGATCCCCGATCACCAGTTTTTGGAGTGTGTGTCTGTGCAGACATAAGCTGGGCACAACATATCGGGCACTGAAATGGCGTATCTATAGAAAAATTTCATTTTTAACTTTTCATTATCAGCTGCGCATTCATTTTTGGAAATTAAAAGAATGCAACACTTAAGGGTTAATAATGCTCGCTACCCCACTTGATAAATCCCTTGAAGGGTATAGTTTCCAAAATGGGGTGACATGTCTGCGGATTCCACTTTACTGACAATTCATGGTCTCTGCAAAAGTGGCATGGTGTCCAAAAAGCAAACTGTGCTCTAAAAACCAAAATAGCGCTCTTTCCCTTCTGTGCCCGGCTGTGCCCAAACAGCAGTTTATACCCACATATGGCATTGTTAAGTACGTTATCCTGGGTACACCAGTGTCATACGTGTGGGCATAAACTGTCATTTGGGCACACAGCAGGGCGCAAATGTGAAGGCGCGCTATGTGCTTTTGGAGCGCATATTTAGATTGTTGTTTTTTTGGACGCCATGTCACATTTGCAGAGACCCTAAAATTGCCCCTACAAAATGGGGGTCACTTCTTGGGGAATTCCAATTTACTGGCACCTCCAGGGCTCTGCAAAAATATCATGGTGACCAGAAAGTCCCTCTAAATCTGTACTCCAAAAGCTAAAAAAAACCACAGTGCTCCTTCCCTTCTGAGCCCTGCTGCGTGCCCAAGCAGCAGTTTATACCCACATATATAATTTTTTTGTCCCCGGGATATCCCACTTAATAGTTTTAGGAGTTCATGTCTCTGATGCCACAAAGTGGCCGCAACGTATTAGGCACTGAAATTGGATATTTCTTTAAAAACTTTAATTTTCACTTTGTACATTAATTTTTGGGAAGCATTTTTAGGCTCTAAATGATAATACCCCTTGATACATTCCTTGAGGGGTGTAGTTTCTAAAATGGGGTCACTTTTGAGAGGTTTCCATTATATTGGTACTTTAGGGGTTCTGCAAATGCGACATGGCATCCAAAAACTATTTCAGCAAAATCTGCCCTCCAAAAGCTAAATAGCGCTCTTTCCATTTTTAGCCCTGCCATTTACCCATGCAGCAGATTACAACCACATATGGGGCATTTCTGTGTTCAGGAGAAATTGTGTAACGAACTTTGGGGTGCTTTTTCTCCTTTGTCCTCTTGTGAAAATGAAAAATTTGGGGCTAAATTGACGGTTTATTGGAAAAAAAGTAATTTTTCATTTTAATGTCCCAATGTTAATAAAATCTGTGAAACAGCTGTGAGGTCAAAATGTTCACCATACCCCTAGATAAATTCTATAAGGGGTGTAGTTTCCAAAATGGTGTCACTTTTTGGGGGTTTGTATTATATTGGTACTTTAGGGGCTCTGCAAATGCGACATGGCATCCGAAAACTATTCCAGCAAAATCTGCCCTCCGAAAGCTAAATAGCGCTCTTTCCATTTTGAGCCCTGCCATGTACCCATACAGCAGATTACAACCACATATGGGGCATTTCTGTGTTCAGGAGAAATTGTGTAACGAACTTTGGGGTGCTTTTTCTCCTTTGTCCTCTTGTGAAAATGAAAAATTTGGGGCTAAATTGACGGTTTATTGGAAAAAAAAGTAATTTTTCATTTTAATGTCCCAATGTTAATAAAATCTGTGATACAGCTGTAGGGTCAAAATGCTCATTATGTCCCTTGATATGTTCTGTGAGGGGTGTAGTTTCCAAAATGGGGTCACTTTTAGGGGGTTTCCACTGTATTGGTACTTTGGGGGCTCTGCAAATGCGACATGGTACCTGAAAACTATTCCAGCAAAATCTGCTCTCCAAAAGCTAAATAGCGCTCTTTCCATTCTGAGCCCTGCCATGTACCCATACAGCAGATTACGACCACATATGGGGTATTGCTGTGTTTAGGAGCAATTATTTTGCAAACTGTGGGGTGCTTTTTCTCCTTTAACCCATTGTGAAAATAAAAACTTTGGGGATAAAGTGACATTTTAGTAATGTTTCATTTATACATCCCAGTGTTAGCAAAATCTGTGAAACGAATGTAAGGTCAAAATGCTCACTATAACCCTATATGAATTCTGTGAGGGGTGTAGTTTGCAAAATGGGGTCACTTTTTGGGGTTTTCCTTTGTATTGGTACTCTAGGGGCTTTGCAAATGAGACATGGCACCTGAAAACTATTCCAGCAAAATCTGCTTTTCAGACGCCCAGTGTCGCTCCTTCCCTTCCGTGTGCTGCCATTCGCCCAAACATCAGTTTACACCCACTTGTGGGGTATTTCCGTGCTCGGGAGAAATTGCATAACAAACTGTGAGATGCATTTTTTCCTTTAACCCTTTGTGAATGTGTTAATTTTAGGGCTAAATTAAGGAATTAGTGGGAAAAAATTAAATGTCTAAATTTCACTTCCATATTGTTTTAATTCCAGTGAAATTCTTAAAGGGTTAACAAACTTCCCAAATGTTATTTTGAATTATTTGAGGGGTGCAGTTTTGAAAATGGGGTGATTTATGGGGGTTTCTAATATATAGGCCTTTATAATCCTCTTCAGAACTGAAGTGGTCCCTAAAAAATTAGTTTGGGAAATTTTCTTGTAAATCTGCAAAATCGCTGTTACACTTGTAAGCCTTCTAACATCCAAAATAAATTACAGGACGATTAAAAGATGATGCCGATATAAAGCAGAGATATGGTAGATAATATGTATTAATGTATTTGGGTGGTATGACTATCTATCTGAAAAGCAGAGCATTTCACATTTTGAAAATTGCGATTTTTTTTTCAAAATTTCCATCAAATTTCCTATTTTTCTATAAATAAATACAAAATATTGATTAGTGTTTACCACTAACATGAAGTACAATGTGTCACGAAAAAACAATCTCAAAATCACTTGTGTAAGTTAAGACGTCTCAAAGTTATTGCCATATAAAGTGACACATGTCAGTTTTGAAAAACGAGGCCTGGTCCTTAACGCACTTTTGGGCTGGGTCCTTAAGGGGTTAAAGGCTAAAAATTTTAGCTCCGTAGCTTCCAGAGGTTCAAAAGGAGGATCACAAAGGCCTGATAGGACCGTCGCAAGGTCCCATTGGGGAATAGGAGAAGATACCGCAGGTTTCAGCCTCGCCGCTCCTTTAAGGAACCTTGCAACCAGGGAATCCTGGGACAACCGTCTGTTTAAGTGGGTGGATAAAGCCGATACCTGTACCTTTAAAGTAGCAGGGGCAAGGCCCCTGTCCAAGCCATCCTGAAGAAAATCCAAAACATCAGAAGTCAAAGGATTAGAAATATCAACGCCTCTTTTGGAGCACCACTCCAAAAAAATCTTAGCCGTCCTCTGGTAATTCCTTTTGGTAGATTCAGCTCTAGCACAGGAAAGCGTCTTCAGGACGGCTTCTGACAGTCCTCTATACATTCGTAGGGACTGGTCAACCTCCAGGCTGTCAGGTTGAATCTCCTCAGATCCTGGCACTTCAGTGATCCTTGGGAAACCAGGTTCTGGGTGGGGGGAAGCCTCCAATATATCCCTCGACTCATCACCATGAGCTGGGAAAACCAAGCTCTTTTTGGCCAGAATGGAATGATGGCTATTACAGAGGCTTGGTCCTGTCTTATTTTCATCAATACTCTCGGTATCATAGGAATTGGAGGGAAAATGTATGACAGCCTGGACCTCCAAGGGATGGACAGGGCATCCACTGCCAAGGGATTGTCCTCCTGGTACAGGGAACAGAACGTCTCCACCTTGGCATTGAGTCGGGTTGCCATGAGGTCTATCTACGGTAGACCGTATTTCAGGGTAATCTGATTAAACACTTCTGGATTGAGTGACCATTCTCCTCATACGGCACGACCCCGACTCAACTGATCCACCACTGAGTTCAGGGAGCCCTTGATGTGAACCGTGGATAGATGGGTCAGATTTTTCTCTGCCCAGGAAAAAATCAGATCTGCCTCCCTGAGGAGGGATGATGATCTGGTGCCTCCCTGTCTGTTCACATATAATACCGTCGTCATGTTGTCCGAGTGAATCTTGACTGCTCTTCCCTTGAGAAGAGGAGAGAAATGGAGTAAGGCACGGTACACAGCTCTGAGCTCCTTCCAGTTGGACGACGTCCTTCCTTCTGGAGCGCTCCAGACTCCCTTTTTGGAGTTTCCGTCCAGATGGGCTCCCCATCCCGTAAGGGATGCATCTGTAGTCAACAGGGTCCAACGAGGTTGGACCGTGGACCTTCCGTCCTTGAGGTGCAACCACCATCTGAGAGAAAGACGGGTCCTGGGGGAGAGTCGAATCCTCCTGTTGAGATCGGGCAGAGAGCGATCCCAAATTCCTAGGATTTCCATCTGAAGAGGACGTAGATGCCATAAGGCCCAAGGAACCGCCATGATGGAAGATGACATCAGACCTAGGATTTTCATCAAAGTTCTGATGGACGCTCTCGGCCTCCTGAAAAGTTGCCGAACCGCTGTAATTAATTTCTCTTTCCTTGCAGTTGTCAAGGAGATTTCCAGCCGGTCTGAATCTAGGAAGTAACCAAGAAACTTCCTTTTTGTTGAGGGGACGATTTCTGACTTCTCCCAATTTATGAGCCATCCCAGGCTTTGAAGCAGGGATATGGCAATCTGTAAATGCTGGAGCAGAACAGACACTGACTGGGCTTTTATCAGCCAGTCGTCTAGATAAGGGACCACAAAGAGTCCCTCAATCCTGAGGGCGGCTACTATGGGAGCTACCACCTTGGTAAAGGTGTGGGGAGGTGAGGAGATCCCGAAAGGGAGGGCCGAGAACTGATAATGCTTCCTGTGGCCGGAAACTATAACCGCAATCCTTAGGAACTTCCTGTGCGGAGGTTAAATTGGCACGTGCAAATAGGCATTCTTCAGATCTAGGGTGACAAAAACGTCGCCCTGGAGAAGAAAAGAAGAAACTGAGCTTATGGTTTCCATGCGGAACCGTTTTTTTCTGATAAAACGGTTTAGATACAGTACAGACCAAAAGTTTGGACACACCTTCTCATTCCAAGAGTTTTCTGTATTTTCATGGCTATAAAAATTGTGATTCACACTGAAGGCATCAAAACTATGAATTAACACATGTGGAATTATATATTTAACAAAAAAGTGTGAAACAACTGAAAATATGTCTTATATTCTAGGTTCTTCAAAGTAGCCACCTTTTGCTTTGATTACTGCTTTGCACACTCTTGGCATTCTCTTGATGAGCTTCAAGAGGTAGTCACCTGAAATGGTTTTCACTTCACAGATGTGCCCTGTCAGGTTTAATAAGTGGGATTTCTTTCCTTATAAATGGGGTTGGGACCATCAGTTGTGTTGTTCAGAAGTCAGGTGGATACACAGCTGATAGTCCTACTGAATGGAGTGTTAGAATTTGTATTATGGCAAGAAAAAAGCAGCTAAGTAAAAAAAAACGAGTGGCCATCATTACTTTAAGAAATGAAGGTCAGTCAGTCCGAAAAATTGGGAAAACTTTGAAAGTGTCCCCAAGTGCAGTGGCCAAAACCATCAAGCGCTACAAAGAAACTGGCTCACATGAGGACCGCCCCAGGAAAGGAAGACCAAGAGTCACCTCTGCTGCGGAGGATAAGTTCATCCGAGTCACCAGCCTCAGAAATCGCAGGTTAACAGCAGCTCAGATTAGAGACCAGGTCAATGCCATACAGAGTTCTAGCAGCAGACACATCTCTACAACAACTGTTAAGAGGAGACTGTGTGCAGCAGGCCTTCATGGTAAAATAGCTGCTAGGAAACCACTGCTAAGGACAGGCAACAAGCAGAAGAGACTTGTTTGGGCTAAAGAACACAAGGAATGGGCATTAGACCTGTGGAAATCTGTGCTTTGGTCTGATGAGTCCAAATTTGAGATCTTTGGTTCCAACCACCGTGTCTTTGTGCGACGCAGAAAAGGTGAACGAATAGACTCTACATGCCTGGTTCCCACTGTGAAGCATGGAGGAGGAGGTGTGATGGTGTGGGGGTGCTTTGCTGGTGACACTGTCGGGGATTTATTCAAAATTGAAGGAATACTGAACCAGCATGGTTACCACAGCATCTTGCAGCGGCATGCTATTCCATCTGGTTTGCGTTTAGTTGGACCATCATTTATTTTTCAACAGGACAGTGACCCCAAACACACCTCCAGACTGTGTAAGGGCTATTTGACCAAGAAGGAGAGTGATGGGGTGCTACGCCAGATGACCTGGCCCCACAGTCACCAGACCTGAACCCAATCGAGATGGTTTGGGGTGAGCTCGACCGCAGAGTGAAGGCAAAAGGGCCAACAAGTGCTAAGCATCTCTGGGAATTCCTTCAAGAATGTTGGAAGACCATTTCAGGTGACTACCTCTTGAAGCTCATCAAGAGAATGCCAAGAGTGTGCAAAGCAGTAATCAAAGCAAAAGGTGGCTACTTTGAAGAACCTAGAATATAAGACATATTTTCAGTTGTTTCACACTTTTTTGTTAAGTATATAATTCCACATGTGTTAATTCATAGTTTTGATGCCTTCAGTGTGAATCTACAATTTTTATAGTCATGAAAATACAGAAAACTCTTGGAATGAGAAGGTGTGTCCAAACTTTTGGTCTGTACTGTACCTCAGATCTATAATCATCCTCCATCTGCCTGCTGGCTTTGGTACTAGAAAAACGGGGGAATAAACCTCCAAACCTTCTTCTAGAGAAGGAACTTCTTCTAGAGCTCCTTTGCGGATATACTCTTGAATGGAGCGTTCCAAAATACCTTGCTGAGACGAGGGAAGACGGCGAGTTAAGACGAACCGATCTCGGGAAGGACAGAGAAATTCGATTGCATAACCTCGCTGAATTAACTGTAAGACCCAAGGGTCCTGAATTTTTTCCCCGCCAAGCGCTGAGAAAAAGGGAGAGACGACCCCCGACAGGAATTTCGGCCACAGGAAGACAGCTTCTCATGTCAGAAACTGGGCTTCCTTCTATCTTCGGTTTTGGGAAATCTCCGTCCAGAGCCTCTAGAATAATACCTAGAGCCCCTCCGGGACTGCTGACCACGACGAGGTGAAAAACCTCTGCCGCAGCCAGGGCCAAATCTGCCCCTAAAAGACTGAGGCAGAGTCTTGCCTTTTTTATCAGCCAAGCCTTCTAAAATTTCATCCAGGCTACTTGCCAAAGACTCTTCCTGGCTCAAATGGTAAGGCACAAAGGTTATACTTGGAGATAAAATCAGCTCTCCAAGGTTTTAACCATAAGGGTCTCCTCGCCGCCGTGGAAAGCACCAAGGACTTTGACGCCAGCCTTAATTGATAATGGGAGGCCTCAGCTAGGAATTCTGCCGCCAAAGAAGTCGAAGTTAAGAAGGAAAGTAACTCGTCTCTGGAGACACCAGAATCGATGTCCCTCTCAAGCTGGAGCAAATCAGCCTGTAGTTTGGCTGAAACTTCACATGACGCAACAGCGACAGAGGTCTGAGCAGAGGCCGCTGAGTAGGCCTTCTTGAGAGTACTCTCCATGCGTCTGTCCATAGGATCCTGCAGATTTGCTCCATCCTCAGATGGTACTAGAGTGAGGCGAGATAGCTTGGCTACCGCTATATCCACCTTAGGGGGAGGACCCCACTGATCCAGTTGAGACTCTGCGATGGGGAACAAGGCCTTAAACCTACCAGTAGTTATAAAGGGTTTCTCCGGAAATTTCCACTCTGAAGACATTAACTTTTTTAATGTCTCGTCCACTTGGAAGACCCTGGGCCCTCTATAGGTGGACGTGGAGGCTTCCCCATCAACATCACGGTCTTTAGACCGGATGGACTTCAGCAGCCTATTGACTTTCTCGAGTGGGAAGAGAGGTCTGCTGGTATCTTCAGCGGAGTCATCAGACAAAGTTTCATCCACAACCTGAAAATCTTCGTCCGAGACCCGCAAGAGAGGATGTTTTTCAAGACGTGGTCTCTTGGCGATCTGGGAGATAGAATTCCGGATCTCCTTGAGAGAGTCTTCCATGTATTCTTTCACCCATGTCACAACCTCACGTATGGATGGCTCCTCAGAAGGGGGGGGGACAGAGAGAAGGGTTCCGGCCGTCGCAAAGTCCGACGTCACCTCCGGGTAGGCCGAAGCCTACCGCCGGCCGAAGAATTACCGACAGAAGCGCTGAGAAGAACGAACGCAGGCCGGCAACAGAAGGAAACGACCACCTCAAGGTAAGAAAAAACCCCTTAACTCTAGAGAGGTCACAAGAGACCTCCTCCACCTGTCTCACACAGGACAGAAAAAAACACAGGTGAGGGAGGTCTCTCGTGCCCTCTTATAGGGCAGGTTAGTAAGCACATCTTTGTGCTAATTAAAAGTTCCACCTGTCCTAGACAACACACAGGGGGAGAAATACCCCATATTGTGCTGCTGTAGGACGTAAGGGAATCTTATTATGGTATTCTTTATTGGTGGGATTGGGGCTCAACCTCAGCTAGCTATCATTGGCGGCTTTTAAAGAATGGGTGTTTTACTCCTGTGATTACCAGTTCTAGGTGAATTGGTCATAGTCATTAGGGTGGGGAGGGAGGCGGGGGTCAGGATTAGTTCCTGCTACGGTGGAGAAAAGGGAGTCCTTAGCAAATTCGTAGAGAGGGTTGATGGGGTGTACATACTTCGGTGATTGCCAAGCAATAGCCCTGAGGCTGTAATGACTATTGTGTTGTGCCAGACATATGCACTTACCCTCTCTAGTCATGTTACTTAATGAAAATCTGAAGTAGTTGGGTGCAGACGTAGCTATACTACAGCAGACACACCTAGGACAATAGGATTTCTCTAGCCCAACTAAATGTTTACAGCTCAACAGACGATCCTTTTTTTTTTTTTTATTTTCTTGCAGCTAGGATAGCAACTTTAACTAAATTTAACATATAGAGACAGTGTGCTCCCCCCTTTCCTCGTTCGAGCCAACATGATTGATGTATGGCATCATGACCACCATGATGACAGGGCTTACACTCATTTCTCACATTCTCGTCTTTCCTGGTCAGGGATTGACTATTTTTTGATTAGCCAATCTCCTCTCGAGGGTGTTGGATACCGCGATAGGTGATCTCGTAATATCAGATAATTCTCTGATTACTCTTATAATCACTGACTCTACACCTAGGGGTACTGATTTCATATTGCGCTTTCCTTCCTACCTCTGCAAAGAGGAAAACTTCCAGCGGCTACTAAGGGACTGGTGGATAGAGTATGCCACACATATCTTCACACCGCTGTGACACTAGTTTATCATGGGAGGCTGTATAAGCTTTACTCTGTGGTCGTATAATAACATATCTTAGTCACTGGGATAAATCCTTTCAGTCCCAATATGCGGAAGCTAGCCAAGCCCTACACCCAAACATACACTAAATACCTAACTACCCCTAATGCATACAGACAGAATTGGGCAACTGCCTGCTCTGTATTTGAACATTGGTTGGCATAAAAAGAGACACAAACAAACCAGGGTGGACGCCCGTTTTTTTTCGCTTTGGCAATAAACCGGGTCGAATGATGGCAAGATTGGCAAAGGGTATGAGGATGAATTATAGTTGAAGACCCCGGATGGATTCCCTTAAAACACACCCTAGAGACATTAATTCAGTTTTTCACTCCTTCTACGTGAATCTATATTAGTGATTCAACCCCAATACTGTTAGACACAGCCGACAGATTAAACTCTCTCGCATGTCTCAGACTCAACAAGACAAACTTAATTTTACAATTACGGTGGAGGAGGTTTCTGATGCTATTAGGTCTCTGCACATAGGTAAGGCCCCATGCCCAGATAGGATGTCAAATTAATTCTTTAAGACACTTAGGGATGATATTTTCCCTGTTCTTACTGACCTCTACAATGGGATCCTAAAAGGTCATGATATTCCCCATAAACCCAAACTGCCTAAATTAAAATCGTATCAATCAATCTCATTAATTAATGTTGATATCAAAATCCTGTCAAAGATCATGGCGAACTGGATGTCACTGATAATGCCCTCCTTAATAAAACTCTTTCCCAGGTGGGTTTTATTCGGTCGTACAATGAATATTAGGAAGGTTCTCACAGTTCTTGATTCAGTTAAACGAGGGTTGGGTAGCCAGGCGCAGCTGTCTGTAGTCACCATAGGTTCTGAAAAAGATTTTGTTAACATCAGATGGGGATGGCTATGCCTGGTCCTGGATCACATGGGATTCTCAGGTGAACTTCGTACTTACCTAGACAAATTATATGCGGAATCTAGAACAAGAATATACACCCCTGGTTTTCTTTCACCGATTTTACTCTTGTAGGGTACAAGACAGGGGTGCCTCCTTTCTCCCATTATTTAATCTAGCTTAAATAAAATACCAAAAAAGCACCGAGCAGTACATAGTGTAATACTGTTTGACACTAGAAGTTATGGTAGGTCTTAAGAAAGTAGGACTCTCACCTTGGGGAGTTGTGCACTAGGCCACAACTACCATATCGTGCATTGTAACAGTTTCACAGAGAGTTCCTCTCTGGGTGTACAGAAGCAGCAGGTACCAACAGGCACCCAAGGTTGTCAGGAGTGTAGGAATTTGGTCCTCCTGCCTGTTATTTAATCTGGCGCTTGAACCCTTGGCACTTACTATGGAAAGGGGATGTGTTTCAGGGCATACGAGTGAGTTCAGAGAGGGTGACTGTGACTCTTTTAAGTGGATAATATCCTCTTATTCGTTGAGAACCAACTACAAGACCTAGATAAAACTTTGAGCGTTATCACACACTTCGGTCAAGAAATTTCGGTCAGGAGTAAAAATAAATCTGTCGAAAGCGTTCACGGGTTTTATATGGAGAAGGCGGCGCTAGAGAATATCCCTAACCAAGCTGATGTTACTGAACTGTGAGGGTGGGGTTCAAATCCAGAGTATCAGGGGATTCAATCTAGCATGCATGCTTCGGCATGTCTCGGACTGGATACAGTCGACTAGTCATTTTTCTAACTACATCTTAGAGTCAGTCCTGGCCTCCCCATGGAGTCTGGTTCCTTTACTTCATACCCCTTAGGTTCAGCTCCCTGAGGAGATCATGGGGTCCCTGGTACTGAGAGACACTATTACTACATAGGTTCGTAAACTATTCGGTCCCTCTTTTCAGATTTCCAGATATGTGTTATTGGGGTCATCCTGGCTTCCCCCAAGGGCATCATAAACTGTTTCATAAGTGAAAAAAGAGAAAGGGGTTGTTATTCTTGGAGATCTGTGGCTGACTGAGTTGAAAAGATGGTTAACTTTACCCATCTGATTGCAGATATACTTGCAATCAGTGCTCTCTAGCTGGTTCCTGCACCTCCAATGCCCTGATCCTTCCACCCAGATTAAAGAAGGAATGTTGTAAGATGAGCTGTGATTAATGAAAGATGGAGGGAAATGCATTTTTGATTTATACATAAAGCCATATATGCCTTCACAATCCTGCCACATCCTAATGTTCCCTTCAGTTTGACATCTTGCTCAAAATGCCGGCTGGATAGAGTGAATTTGGGACGAGTTTGTGCAAAGGTTTTGGCGATCCATACTCCAGTACATCATGGCTACCTGGAATGTTGATGTTCCCCTTGACCAGGTCCCTTTGCTGTTTTATATTGATCCTCGTTCTGGTACCATATGTTTGATAGAGGTGGTGACCCTCCTGTTAGCAAAACATCTACTGTTGCAATATTGGCTATAGTCTTCCTTTCCAGGAATAGAGGAACTGACTCTTTGGATAAAGACAGTCATGGAACTGGAATAACTGGACACTTTGACTTAAAAGGAGATGAAGGCAAAGTACTTTAAGAGGTGGAAAGCGTTCATCTGCAAACACTGCTCTATACAGAAGATAGAGTTCCTTGTTACTCAGTTTCAAACTACAACATGGTATACAGAGTCCTCACTACGTGGAAATCTAGGACGATTGCAGCTTCCCAACTGGAGACAGTATTAACCGCAAATTATTTTGTGAAACACCGCTTTCCTGGGAAAATTTACCCCAGGGACTGCGATCTAGGGCTATGGCTGGCACTATGATGTTTTGTAAATTTTATGTTTTGTTTGCTTTAATACAGCCTGCGATAAGTGGAAGCCCATTCCTGCCATATTTTTTATTAATCTTCTCATTTGTATCAGACTATTTTGTTACTTGTAATGACTGTAAAATCTTCTTTGTTTGATTGGCTGTGTATGTGTGTGTATGTGTGAGAAATCTTTGCAGTACATCATACAGAATAATAAATGCTGCCATTCTGAAATAAATTTTTACCACCTCTTATATAGCTATGTCAGCAAAATTTAAAACTTCTGGGCTGTGGGAGGTGGGGAGTAAAATTCCATAGCATAACAAGGAAAACTGACTGAAAGGGTAAAAAAGCGTGCTGCCATTCTGAGGGCCAGAACTTTGTTTTTCCAATGAAATCTGTGTGAGGGTCTTGCTATCTGCATGAATAGTTTATAAAAAAGGTACATGACATTTTGATCACTGTTTATTCCATTTTTTTGCTGGCGAGATGAACAAAAAAAAAAAATGGCTTTTTTTTTTTTTTTTACAATATTCACCATGCAGTATAATCAACGTGATAACTTTATTTTGTGGGTTCATACAATTATAGACAATACCAAATCTGTATAGGTTTTTTATTTGTTTGATAACTATTGAAACACTTTAAAAAAAAAAAAAAAAAAAACTTTCTACTGCTGCATTTATAGATCCATATCATTTTTAATTTTCTATTAAAAGAATTGTATGAGAGCTTGTTTTTTTTGCAGAACAAGCTATGGTTTGTATTGGTACCATTTTGGGGTACATATGACTTTTTGAATGCTATTTATTGAATCTTTTGAGAGGTCAGATGAACAAATAATGGCATTTTTTGAAGGGTAACTATATGGGTTTAATTATGTGATGGTTTTAATATTTTAGAGCATTAGGATGCAGCAATACTAATTTTTTTTATAAAGAGGTGAAAGTACATTTTCAGCTCTTTATTGCTACTTACTGTATATGCATTTTTAACTTTTTCCATACATAAATATTCAGAGGTAAAACACAGTGGAAACCATTAGAAAACATTGTTTTAATTATTTGAAAATACAAATCTATAACTTTGCAAGCCTAAAAAGTACATTCTTGAAAAAAAAATAATTTAAAAAATAATGGGCATCAGCAAAACATAAAAAGTGCTAGGTGCAGACAGACTTTTATCAATTTAGATTTGCCTTGTTAGCATTAAAAATAAATTAAATAAAATATAGATTAGCCTTAACTCTTCACGCAAATGGTATTCCTAATAATAGTGCTAGTTTCATATGCTTGGAATAAAAATGTATATTAAATTCAAGATCCATTGTTTAGTAGACCATCTTTTCCTTGTACATGTTTGAAAGACTTCACAACATGGGGGACAAGCCTACACAAGGAATATATTTATATAAAAAAAAAACAAAAAAAAAAAAACGGTCAGAGGTGTATGTAATGGAGAAGCAGATTACACTGAACGATAAATATAGCAACATACACCACTATTGCAAAATATATTGTTTAGGCAAAAATACCCGACAGAAAACCCAACATTCAAGAAAAAAATTAATATGAAGTCTGAAATCATATTCATTCAAAACCCAAAACGTTTAATGTTTTTATACATTTTTGCTGTTTTACCACGGTCTTTAAATGCCACATTTGAAGCTGCAATAAACAAAATAAATAAAAAAAAAATTAAGAGCTTGTCTTCACCAATCATTCAATGAAAGTAGATTATAAAATCGACAATACATGCAGCAGGGTTGTGAGCATGCCCCCGTAATACAAGATTTTATAGATTATCACACAATGCCATAAATAAGAAAATTCTCTGTATGAAAGTGGAGGTGTATAGAGAGAATGTAAGGTCAGAATACTCTGTACAATTTTTATCCCTTCCTGCCATTTTCAGCTGAACTTATGCAAGGAGCTGTCATCTCACGGCGAATACCGTAAAAACAAATCCGTAAGAAAACGGTACAGCTAACGTGTTTTCCCAATTTGTACCCCTTTTAGGATTTTTTTTTGTACTTTCCAGTACATTGTATGGAAAATTGAAAAGGTGCCAATCGGAAGTTCCCTCAGCAAAAAAGCCCTTATACAACTATGTGAATGAAACAATATAAAAATGATGGCTTTTGGAAGGCGGTCAGGATAAAACAAAATCACATTTGCTACAGTGGGAAGTGGTTAAAATGTATTAAAAACAGGAGGGGGGAAGAAAACATTTTTCTAAAAATTTGGTAGTTAGATTTAGTACTTTGGTTATTCACTACTGAACATGAATCTACCTTTAACCTATATCTTTTACAATTATACCTGACTTCATTAAAGGAGTAGAAGACATGTCATTGGCACAGATGTAGAATTACAAGCATGGGGACAAAACTTATTGCAATTGAAGTTCAAATTTATTCCGAAAGTTTTTGATGCGGTTGAAGCCATCCTCCACACCAAACTCATCAAGCCAAGTCTATTAAAAAACGACCTTTCATCAGCTCTTTCCATACTTGAACCCCTTCCCGATATTTTTTGAATTTTCAATGTTTGTGGGTGATATTGCACAGAAAAGACAAGGGAGTGTGATACTGAGCGCTAATTGGACACTGTCCAAGAGCTGTGAATCATGCCGCCCTACCAGCTGCTGCTCAAGACCACTCACTTCACAGTACACAGCCTTGTTAACATATCAGCGCCAAAACTAACTGCACCGATTGTTCTGTAATAGTGGGGGCTAGAGAAAAAAAGTTCCAAGTGCGCGATTAAAGGATACAAAGAACTGGAATAGACAGGGGTGGTGAAAGGTCACATTTAAAGAAATGACTAGAAAAAGTACTGCACAATACTTAAGATAAAAGACATCTATTGTTTTTAAAAAGTGTGTATAAGATGCAAAGAGTCATGAAAACAAGCTCAGATCTTGTGTCTGTAGTACACACGAGTACTGACAGTCCTACTCCCCTCTACACCTCAAAACTATGTATAGCCTGACTAAACCTGGCAAAGTGAAGAAATCAGGCGATACCTTTAAGAGGCTGAGTATATTTATAAGTAAGCTTTCAGGAGTACTAGCTAGCTCCCTTCATCAGACATGGTGTGATACAAGAACTGAAAATTCACAGATTTTTATACACATGGTTTTCAAAGCATTTTAGAGTCCTGGCATATCTAGTGATTCACTGTTTTTTGGGGGGTTTTTTTTTTTTTTTGTTTCTTTCTAGTATGATACAAAAATACAAGAAAAATTCTTACAAGAACTGATCCCATGTTTTACAGATATATAAAATAAGTGATCATAAACATCCCACGATACCCAAATGATAATCAACAGCAGTCACATTACCAAAGGTAAGATGGGACCTCCACCACAAGCCCCAACACGTGTTTCACCCCTCTAAGCTTCGTCAGGGGGCTACCTTTAGGAAAGGTTTTTTTTTGTTTTTTTTTTATCTTTTTGTTCGTTTTGTGTTTTGCTTTCATTTCCTTGAAAATTTTAAATTTCCTATATTAAAAAAGAAGACAGAGCTAAGCTAATATTCCAAGACGTTTACTTGGACCTCTGCCTCATCTTTCTCCTTTTATGCTTCAGTCTGCGCATACGCTTCTTCCTCCACTTGGCTCTCATCTTGAGAAGACAAGCTTTCCTAAGATGTTACACTTGATCTTAACCGAAAGGCTGAGAAGTGATGAGGTAGCCCCCTGGCGAAGCTTAGAGGGGCGAAACACGTGTTGGGGCTCGTGGTGGAGGTCCCATCTTACCTTTGGTAATGTGACTGCTGTTGATTATCATTTGTGTATCATGTGGGATGTTTATGATCACTTATTTTCTATATCTGTTGCATTTCTAATGCTGACTGCATTTTACTCTTTTGGGTGACTATGTTAGGCAGTCTCTTATACATTACAGTCTCTTATTACATTACTTGCTGTGATTGACTGTGTTACATATATTGCGTTAGTATGCAATATATATATATATATATATATATATATATATATATATATATATGTTTTTATAGCTACATGTATTGTTTGTATTATTTTTGATATAGAAATTAATTGCAGCCATACCTCTGCGTTGGATGGGACCTCTACCACGATTATTGTTTTTATGTAACATTGTTTTTAATGTTGTCTTTGTTATCTGAATAAAATATTTATATTTATGTCAACTGTTTTTGTTTATTTTTGTTCAGCATATCCATATAGGTTATGTAATTCCAGATTAGTGACCAGCCTGTTTTGGCCCTTAATGACCAAGCCATTTTTGCGTTTTTCTCTGTTACTGTATACCAAATCTTATTTTTCCACCAAATGAGGGCTTGTTAATTTGCAGGATAAATTGTAATGCTTAATAGCTCCACTTTGGAGTACATTTAGATCTTATGATATCTTAACTTTTCTGAACTCTTTCAGATTATATATAATCTCTATATAAAAAACAAAAAAAAAAAGCTTAAAGAGGACCTTTGATGTCCTCATCGATGTGCAGTATTACATACCGCAAGAAAGCAGATTAGTGCGCTGAATTCAGGGTCAATATGACTGCAGCAGTAGCAAATGTATATATTTTTACATTTTACTACTTTTGCACACTAAAAGCTCTTACACAAAAAATTGTTTTTTGCATTGTCACTTTGTAAGATCTTTGTAAGAACTTTTTTTTTGTCAATAGATTTTATTTTTTTATTAAGTATAGTTAAATATCTAGTTATGCCAAGGAAACCCTAACATAAGTTTCTCGTCATGCTTATGGCTAAGGCCCCGTTGCGAGTTGCAGCCAAAAAGCGCTGTAGAAAAAAACTGCAGGGAAAATGCATTGCAGTTTCCAGCGCAGAGTTTTCCTAGCGTTTCTTTAGCTATAATTGACATGCAACGGTTTTTGAAATCGCAGCATGTACGCTTCAGATATTTTTCTGCAATGTGTGGGTGAGGTTAGCCAGAAATCCATCCACTTTGCAGGTACCCGGCCTAAAAGTTATTCCCATCTCAGCTAATCATGGCTGAAATGGGAATAGCTGGGACAGTCCAGAGGTGAATGGTATAGTGTAACACAGCTGAGCTACACTGCTTACTGTGTTGCAGTTAAGGAAGCAGAGAAACCAAACGTGCTACACTGTTTCCATAGCTCCCATTCATCTTTAAGGAGTCAGTGTAGAGCAGTGCCGTCTGGCTATTTCCTGAAAGGGATTTTCACCTATACATGGGGCGGATGGAACTTAGAAGGGTTTTCCCATCAAAGCAAGTTATAACTTGCAGATCTGTGGGGGTCCAACTACTCAGTACGGGATGTAGCCAAACCATAGCATTTAGCTTTCTCCACTACTTGTGAAATGAATGGAGAAGTTCATTCTATTCTGAATGAAGAATGAAAGTGGGGGTCTGGGCAGTTGGACCCCGAAATATCTGCAAGTTATAGCTTGCTTTGATGGGAAACCCCTTTAAGTTCCACCCAGGTGGTTGGGACTTGCGATTAGTTCTTCCTGTCTTGCCCATGACTAGTCAAAATAGAAACAAACGTTTAACTTGGAAGATTACAAATCACAACAGTACAAAAGATTTTCTCCTCACATTATGATTTATCTTACATAAAACGTTATAAATTAAAATACTTAAGTTTGAGCAAAAGCAAAATCTCTTAGTAGCAAATAAAGCATCTCACAACCTGAAGTTTTATTTATGACAAAATGTGTTCTATCCAGCAAGTTGTTTTGATCCATCACTTGGAGGCACAAGGCTATCCAGCTGATGTCGATTTCCAGTCTTAACAAGCCATTCATTGAATTTTTGTTCAACAAGTTTCTGGAAATGCTTTCGCTGATCCCTGTTAATAAAAAGGCACAATGCAAAAAAAAAAAAAATTCTATTAAATTTCTTTTAAAAATGTATAAAATATCTTATGTGAGTGTGGGGAAGAAAAGCACCAAAATTACTTAACTGCTACATTGGGGCAGATCAGTGGCTTTATGGCAGGCATGCATCTTAAAAGGGGGACACTGTCTGTGTGGATTGGTTTTGCCTGGTTAATGTGGAAGGTCAATGGTTACCAAGTGGGACTGATTCAATAGGTATTCAGCTCAGCCAAAGATGGAGTAAGAACTGGGGCATGCTTTAACTCATTCAATAATTGTGGTGTAGTGATCAGTTTGACTTCCTCCCACAACATGCACTTTGACATATACAAACATTACAAATTCTGCCATATATAATGTCTTTATTTACTGTGTGTAAGGCACTCATGGTTTAAGAAATGTGTGGCCAATGTGCTGGTATATATATATATTTATTATTTCCCTGCCCCTAACTACTCATTATTTCCTAAACTCCGATCCACACCCTGAGGGTGCTGCCACACGTTGTTTTAGGCCACATTTATTGCAGGGGCCGGCGGTATTTTTTACTTATAAATAAAGGAAACACTGATTAAAGTGGACCTGTCACCAAGGAGAAAATGCTAAATAACAAACCATTTGATTCTTGCTGTTCCTCTAGACAATTCGGTGGTTTTCTTTTTAAAATCTGTCCACCCATTCAAAAAATATGGCCCTGAAAGATTATATGTAAATTAGCTGATGATTCTCCATGTGGGCGGAACCTTTTATTTTCTCATAGAAAAACACAAGGGTTACCGCCTTGTTGGAGAATCAGAGTTGGTTTATATATAATCTTTCAGGGGCCATATTTTTCTAAATTGGTGGACAAATTTTTAAAAAGAAAAACACCAAATTAATCAGGAAAACGGCAAAAAACCCCAAAAATATTTGATTTAGCATCTTCTACTTGGCGACAGATTCTCTTTAAAGGGCGTTACTCATTACAGGCCACATGGTAACAGCAAAACTGCACACCCAATAATAAGAACCTATAATAAATCAGTATTTCACTCAAGCACTAGTGGCCCCAGCACCAAGTATGGCTGTGGTGTGACCAGAAAACAGTGTGGCAGTAGCCTAAGTGCATGTGAATGTTTGCAATGTACTCACTAATTCATTAATTTAGTCTTTGTATGCATTTTATTGGATTACCATCACCCACAAAAGGCAATTTCATTATTACTATACATTTATTTGTAATATCTGAGCATGTAGGTTACCCATTAAAAAAAGTCCTACACAAAACCAGACATACCTGGTTAATTTTGCTTCCTTAACAGCTTTCTGCCATACCGATACTTTCTGTTGTCTCTGATCCATTGATTTCTGGAAGACAGGAGGAAGACCTCCTGGAATCTCAGTTGTGTCCCCTTCCATTTCAAATGGAATAACAAATGAATAAAACTCTCGAGGTGACATGAGCTTCCATACCTCGTTGTCACTCTCTGTAGACAGCAACTGTGGTCTATCCCAATAATTAGGCAAAGTGGCTAAACCAGTCTGTCCCATATGATCTTCTAACATTGAATAATGAGTGTGAAAGGGGGCAAATACAACACACTGATTGCCAGAGAACAAAAGGGGCCTTGTAGGAGTAAGTATATGAAAAGTACAGCTTGTTGTAGACAAAAGTGACAGACGCTGACAAACACCGATGACTTTTACATGGTCGCACATTTGAACGTGAAGAACTGTTTGCACTGGTCCCAGGATAATTGTACTATTTCTACATTTCTCAATGGTGACACACCTAGAAATAAAAGAAAATCAAGAGTATAAATTGCTGACTGGCTAACAAATTATGCTCTACTGGCAAACTAATCCAGCATACGGTATATGTCATCCTGTATCTAAAAGAGCACAAACTACAGGTGCCCAATAGTTATATAAGCATATACTGTAGTAAGCTAAAGAAGCACACCAACATTCATTTTTTGCCTTAACAATGCAGCACAGGCTAATATTAAAAAATAATGTAAAGACTTTGTATATATTAGTTGATGTGTCACATACGAGCTGTCCTTTATCCACTCTGATGTACCTCTCTTAATGCAGTCTCATGTTCACCGTACATTTCTCATTATGACTCTGGTGGAGGGGGTGGTGTTTTACCATACTGCCCTTGTCCTGCTAGTAGAAGATCACCAACATAGTTATAGAACTCCTTTAATGAGTAACCGCAGTCTCTCCTTTGTATTTAACAAGATATGACTTCATTCATACTACCCCATTGCCTCCTGCTTGTGAGAGCTGACATGGAGAACCCAGTCATAAGCAGGAGGCAGGGCAGCAGAGTGAAGCTGCATCTCATAGGTTACACATTCTATACACAGCAGAAATAGGCTGTATTTGTCAGGAATTTTATAAATTAGCGGCTAATCACTATACGGACTACCCTGCTATATTCATGCACTTCCAGGACAGACAACATATCTTCAGCAGCACTCTGAACATGGATTTAGTAGGGAATTCTATAGTTTACAGGAAGTTAGCAACACATAAAAGACACAGGAGCAAATTGTAAACAGATTTTTGACTGCGATTCAAAAAAAAAAAAAAAAAAATCCTCATCTACCTATAATGAAAGGGTTCAAAACTTACAGACACAATGACCTACTGTAGACAAAACAAATTACACTAATAGAATATTGCAGCATTTTATGTGCAAAGAGGGGTTCTCACCCCTATCAAACACTTATGAGACTATACCATAAAATATCAATGATGGAAAAATTCCTATAATTGTAAAATATTTCACCTACTTTAATCAAGACATAAATAAGAAGTATCAGAAGAGAAAAGCATAGCAAGTATATCCTTACCTTAACGGAGATAATAGATAAATAAAAGACTCATTACAGTGAGTGATTTTAACATGAGCTCCCACCAAAGTTTCGGAACTTTTAGCCAAAGTCTGTCTATGTATGTAACTCATGAGAACCATATGATTACCATGTGGCACTTTATAAACATTGCAAACAATTTTTGCCTTTCTGTTTGAGCCATCAACTGCAAAAAAAAAAAAAAAAAACCCCAAAATGATAAATAATGGACATAGCAACAGCAAAGTCACAAAGCAGTCCTTTGAATAACACTCATATATCATTAATATTGTATATACAGATACATACAACAAGCAGCCATAACACTGACACCAGTGACAGGTTAAGTCAATGACTTTCTCATGAAAATGGCACTGCCAAAGGGGTGGGATATATTATACAGCAAGATATGGTATCTAAGTAATTCTTCTAGGAGCCCGAATTCTGATGGCTAGACTAGTGGTTCTAGTTCAACATAACCCTTGGGGTACATACCCTCCACCAAGGATAAACGCTTCACTAGTGATGGAGGTACTCATGGCAGCTACAGGAGTATTAAGTACTCACCACTCTGCTCTGGGGATTGCTGTGATGTCAGCACTCGGTGGCCAGAGTAATGAAAGAAGGAGGCCTGATCTGATGAGTCCTATTTTCTAACATTTTGTGGACAAGTGTCTGTGTCACTTACTGTGGGAAGTGCGATGCTCTTGGTAACGATTTAGGCTACATTAAGTTTTGCGCCAAAGTCTCTGTTGGAGACTCCATCAATTGTCTGCCTGAAATCGGCGGATGAAGAAGTCATGCACGGAAAATTTTTTCGGCCTCTCTTTTCAGTTTTTACATGATGGATACCCGATGAACCCCATTATAGTCAATGGATTCCATCGGTCTCTGTATGCAACCGCAATTGTAGTGGTTCGCTTGTCCTTTCTTCAGGTCCTCCGATGGACCAGAACAATGGACAGCTCAACACAAGTGTGAACTTAGTGTTACTGGAAAGCCTTGGATCCTGACGTTCATGTAGACGTCACATGGATTACTTTGACAAGTAACACCTGCGTAAACGTTGTTGTATATGAAACACTGAACAACCCTTTGTGGCAACAGTATTCCCTAATGGCAGTGACCTCTTTACTTGCTGGCTTTACCAAAAACTGCTGCTGAAAGGATCCTGAATGATTGTACTCTGGCGCAAACTGACATTCCAAAAACATACATCAGAAAAGGAAGAAAATCATTTTCTTACTATGTTGTGCCCATGCTAATTTTCTTCCAGACTTGATACATGCAGATATTCCGAATGGATTCACCACAAAGCATTCCTTTATCCAGGCCTGCAACTTTTTAAGAGAGAATGTTTCACTTGTTTTTGAATAACCACTAACAGTTTGCAGTGGGTGCCAAAGGGCTAAATCAATAAAAGAATGGACAGTTCTGTTTCTGTCTATTGTTCCTTCAAGAAGAAATCCAAGAGCTTGAGCAGCATCAAGTGATAAAAGACTACAGTGGGTGGAATGAGAAGATTTTGTGAGCTGATCAGGGTCCAGAAGCAACTCCAAAAGGTAAGGTAGATGATTCTGCATAAATGCATAGTGGCCATAGTCATCCCAGTTCTAACAAACAAAAAGAGAATATTATTCCACATTATAGTTCAGGATGCCAAGAAAACATATTACGTTAAGTTCACATCTGTGCCGCGGCCTCTGTCGTTCTAGTTTGCCGGGGGACCAGAATGACAGAGAGGCGGATCGCTATTTCAGTGGTTACACACGGACACCAGCGGACCCCATTAGCAATAATGCGGTCCACTGGGTATCTGCCGTTTAAAAACTGAAACCAGCAGAGAGAAACGTCCACCGTGCAAGACTATTCTCTCTGCCGATTTTCATCGGTTTCTGTGATGGAGTCTCCAAGGGATGTGAACCTAGCTTTAATGTGTAAAATATAAAATCAATAATGATTATTCTTCCTGGTCAGTATTTAAAGGGAGTCTACACCTCCCAAAAGCATATTCAACTGCTACCACCACAATACAGAGCACATTACAGTGATATACATCATACATGTCAATTTTATAGATAAGATGAGAGACAACTTTGAAGTCACTAGGGGCAATACAAAATACAACACTTTTGCATTAAAAAAAAAAAAATTACTACTGGGGAGATTTATTATCCCAATATACCAGCTTTTTGGCATAACAAAGTAGGAAACCATGGCCTCCCTTGCCACTTTTTGAAAAGAAAGCACAGTATGTTCGAGGTCATCGACCCCAGGCGGAATTTATCATTTACTCCAAAAAACTGAAATCTACACCAGCTACAGGTTAGTTTAGATTTCAATCTAGACTGTTGGATTGCTGGAGGATGCGCAATTCCAATCACATTCTGCTGCTGAGATATCAAGTCTTGATAAATCTCCTTAGCAGCCTTAAGACCATAACCACACTTAAATTTGTAGACAATTAAAAGTTAAACATTTTTGAAAATATAAATACTTAAAAATTTTGATGAGTTTTAACCCTTTCTTGTTGCAGACATTTTTTTTTAAACTCCTCACCTTCCAAAAGCCATAACTTTTTATTTTTCCATTCACAGTGCCGTATGACGGCTTATTTTTATGCGGGACAAATTGTTCTTCATAATTGTACCATTTAATATTCCATAGGATGTACTGGGAAGCTAGAAAAAAAAAAATTCAGAGTGGGATGGAATTAGAGAAAAATTGCATTTGAGGCATTTTCTTACGGGTTTTGTTTTTACGGCTTTCAATGTGCAGTAAAAATGACATGTTTCTTATATTCTTTGGATTGTTATGATTGCTGCAAAACCAAACATATATAGTTTTTGTAATGTTTTAAAAGCTTTACAAAAATCCAAAACTTTGAAAAGTGCAAAAAATGATTAGGGAATATCTGATGTTTTGCAAATTTTCTATTCAATTATTTTGGCATAGCAAGATGGTAAAAAAATGTGATTTGGCTATTTTGAACTTTGTTTTTTTCCACTACAGATTTGACAATATGGGAACATTTTGCATTTTCAGACACAGGGATGTCTAATTTGTTTGTGTTCATTTTTATTTGGATCTAGAGAAAGTGGGGCAATTTGAATTTTTTTTTTCCCCTCAGGGATCTTGAACCTGCAATCATCGGAAAATGCTTATGTACCTATATACCTTCACAAGCCTCCGGGCAGTCATGGAGAAAGGACGCTCCCACAATACTGCATTGTGGTGGCAGCCAGAAAAAAATGGTTAATGCCTATAATCAGAGAAGACTATGATTGTGGGCATTACTGCCCTAGTAATAAAGAGAGGAGACCAAGTGATTATGGCAGGCGTAATATTTAAAGACCCAATATCTGCCATAATAGTTTGGCAAATGTTGGGAAGGAATTAAAGATTTTCTCTATGCATCTTAATGGTGACAGTCTTTTGTCTTGATCGGTTGCCAATGAATACGACCATAAATGCAGGAGCTTTCCATGATCTAGCACTGTCAGAAAACCAGCAAAGATTTTATTTTTGTGGCTAGGTTACCTTCTCATGCA
Organism: Leptodactylus fallax; assembly: GCA_947044405.1. Classification (NCBI taxonomy): domain Eukaryota; kingdom Metazoa; phylum Chordata; class Amphibia; order Anura; family Leptodactylidae; genus Leptodactylus; species Leptodactylus fallax. The sequence goes on along the minus strand of CAMRHE010000241.1, from coordinate 2,009,264 downwards.
TGTAAGTGTCCCTGTCTGATAACCTGTCCATAATAATGAAATCATGGTTGGATTGCTGACAAGTGCCACACCATAGAAAGTTGCTGCATTCATGATCATATCCAGTGGCAAATGGTCATAACAAAATCTTTAAAACTTGGCAAAAACATTTAACTTTTGTCTACAAATTTAAATATGGTTATGTTCATGGACTAACGCCTTAAAGATGACCTTTCACCACTTCCTATATTTGAATAGGCACCCTTCCACTGATTGGAATTTTTCTCTCAGCTCCCACCAATCTGGAGCAATCATTTATTTTAGTTTCAGCAGAATTATGCTCTCTACTGTCAGGTGGGCGGTCCTGAGTTGCAGCAGAAAGATAGAGACCGCCCACCTGACAATAGAGAGCATAACTGTGCTGAAACTAACAGAAATGTCTGTTAGGGAATGGTGGGAGCTAGAGAAAAAAAAATCAAATTGTGCCAGAATCAGTGGAGTGGCACCTATTGAGGGATGCTGAGAGAGTTGGTGGAAATGCTGAAAGGTCCTCTTTAAGCAGCCTTAGAAGAATATTCCCATGTTAGACATTTATGGCACATCCCAAATAATTCTGAGCTATAGAGAACATAAAAATGGAGGTATTCCCATCTCCACTTTTATGTTCTCCTACTCTGATGTGATGCTCTCTTCCTTCCTCTGGCACTCTGCCCTTGAAACACGTGACCAGAAATTTTTGAGTGCATGGTCCTAAAGCCGCTATGTATTATGTAATACTATTGCTGGCAGTGTTATGACTTACAGACTTTGGGTACATATACATAGTTATAAAGACACCGGTTTATTAACTTCCCGGTCAGAAGATCTTAGTCTCAGCTGAGTAAAAACAATTCACACGGATACCAGTTTGCACTTATCTTTATATTTGGATGCAGAAATAACAGTGCTTGGAAGCAGAGGCTTTCTAACAGTCCTGATAAGTTCTCTGCTTTTCTCAGCACTGAGTGTCTGCAAAGAACATCTTCACTTTTATTGTAGAAAGGATGAGGGTGGCCAGGCAGTGAGATGAACAGAACAGATCTCAAGCTTCTGCACATGTAAGAGACATTCAATTCACTGGCATTAAGAAGCAGTGAGGTGACCGAGCTGAACTCAGTGAAAGCATTTGTGGTCGTAACCAGGGACAACCATGCATAAACACAGAGAAGGACCTGTGCAGTATATCTCTAGAATGGTAAAAAATTAAAGGGGTTAGTCAGTTTCTAATATTGATGGCCTATCCTCAGGCTAGGCCATCAATATAAGATCTGCGAGGGTCTGACAGCTGAGGTTCTTGCAGATCTGCTTTTTGGGGACAGTGCGGCTCACGGTTCTGTTTACATTGCTGAAGAGCTGTCCCATATACTTCAATTGGACAGCTCTGCAGTACCAAAATCTGTTGCTACGATAAGATGGGAACACCCCTTTAATAAAATGCAGATTTTCAGACACATTGTTTTTACCTTATTATGAAAGTTTGACTGTCCAGCCAAATCTGGAGTAGGCGATCTCGCTCGAGGACTCGGCCATTCATCCCCAATCAGAGAAGTACGAAGGGAGACCTTATTAATTTGTTGTATATAAAGGAAAAGGAGGAACTGCAAAGTATCCACGGAGAGCTGTACAGGAAAAGGATTATTAGTATTCTTTTCATCAAAGGTATCTGTATGACACGTATAAGTAATAAACATTCAACAACAAGCTGATAAGAGCACATGTGGTGCATCAGTGAGGACCTGTACACAGAATACTTTGACCACTGAGGAAAGTAACTGGCACAAAGAAGACATCAGTAGCAGATAGGAAAAAGTTATTTTCAGCCTCAGGAAAATTTTTAGTTGGATAGTCCCTATAAATCTTCCAGCTTTGACTCACAGATGGTGCAGCATCCACTGAAAACTAGTCAGCTGTCACAGAAACAAGGTCTTGTTCTTTGATCTTCAAATAGCCACTGCATTTAGGTTCTATGTACCTTTGCGTTACTTCTTTTCCCAAGGGTTTTTATTAGGCCTTCAGAATCAGGATTATTTAGCATGATACATTAACACAAATGAATTATAAGTCAAGGGAGGAGAAAATTAGACCATTGTGAACAAAGCCGGAAATCACATTCGATAGTGCCCCCAATAAATATGCACACTAAGCTGCTTATTGAAAATAAGGAAGGGGAATAAGTAAATATATCACCCAAGAATAACTGTTTCCAACAACAGGGAACCATCAGACTGATCTATATGGGTTATCCCATCAGCTGATTCTGGCAGTCCCATAGAGAGTAGATGGAGCGGCAGAACTATATATGACCTGCATTCTCGTAACTTGTGAGAGTCCTAGTGGTCAGGCCCCCACCGATAAGCAATTTACCCCCTACCATATGGATAGGGGTAACTTAAAATAACTGGAATACCCTTTCAATATAATTTGGCCATCTTTATAAAGGCAAAAAAACATATTGAGTTTGTGGTTAAAAAACAAGAGTGATGCTTCAACTCCTAGACATCTATAATGCTAGATTCACACTAGCCTTCGCTTGTCTCCGTCCCAGATACCACTTAAATCGGTGGATAGAAAAATCCTGCAAGGAGGACTTTTCTCTCCGACAATTTCAGTATAAAATCAATGGAAATCGGGCGGACCCCATTATAGTCTATGGGGTCCGCAGGTTTCCATGTATAACCACTTTTTAAGCGGATAGGGTTTCAGCCTTTCGGGTCCCCATGTAGACCGGTAGGACAGAAACCCAAATGCTCGTGTGAACCTAGAGTAAATTACCCCATTTTGGCAAGTGTGAACAAAGCCTTAGATTTTATCAAGGCTTTGTTCACACTTTTAGTTAGTCAGGGGATATGGAATCAGCGCCATACAGTATTATAGCTATTACAATAGTCTAGAAGGGAGTATTTTCTTTTTCAGCTTGGTACATGACCTTAGATGGAGGCCAGGTGACGACTGGAGACAAATGATGGCTATTGCAGCATTACCTTGCTCTTAACCTTCTCGTACTCTTCCACAGAGGAGCAGCTGGAGACACATTCAGCCCATTCTAGACTCTTCTGGGCGCTCCGTTCAGTCAGGCTGTGAAACGCCTCATAGTAGAGCCATGCCGAGTCCTCCAGCAGCTGCAGCTTCCCGCACGCTATGTGCCGCCACATCGGCCAGCCCAGACGCGGGTAGCAGCCTTCTGCAGAGCGGGTTCTCACATAGGTTGCCATCTTCCGCAAGTAGTGCATGTTAAATTTCGCCGGCGGAGGGAATTGCAGCGCTCCTATTAGAAACGGGTCTGTTTTGGGCCAGATTTGAACTTTGTAGGCATCCATGGCCGTAGAAACATGCAAAAGTTTAGACACAAGGGCGGATGCCCAAGAAACGGCCTTATGGAGTATTGTATTGAGCCGCTACCAAAAGTTTAGTACCTCCAACCCTACACTGACGTTTGTCCTGCCTTGGTAGACGTAACGCACAGCCATGGTAACGTGGGTGGAGCAAAAAACGCGGAACTATTGGCATTCAGAAAGAAAGCGCGCAATAGCAAAATCACAAGAACATTGTGTTACATCCCTCCAAGCCAATAGGTGGCGCAGGTTCGTGCTGACGAGATCGTTCATAGTATCGAGATCGAGTGTATAGTAGTGTATAGTAGTACTAGAATTACATGAACATACAGGAATCTAGAGGCTGCGCTTACCACAAAGTTGTGTGCTCCATCCAGCGGTACTTACTACACGGTGTTTTGGTGTATTGACTAGAACAGTGGTCACCAGGGAGGCTATATTTCTAATAGCGAGATTTGGGGCCAGCGTCCCGTTGGCAGCCTGCAATAGAAATGTCAGTATTTTGCAATGCGTTAGCATTGTAATGCATTGCATTAGTGATCAGACCCCCTGGGGTTCAAGACCCCCTAGGGGGTCTAGGGTCTAATAAATGCAAGAAAAAAAAACATTTTTTTTCTGCTTCCCAGTACATTGTACAGAATAATAAATGGGACCAGTATGAAGAACAATTTGCCCCGCAAACATTACGCCCTAATTTGGCTCTGTGAATGGAAAAAATAAAAAAATTATGGGGTTTGGGAGACGGGGAGTCAAAAATTAAAATAGAAAAAAAAATTCTTCTGTCGCCATGTTCTGACACCTGTAACTTTTTCATATTTGCAAGTATGGAGCTGGGTATTATGTCTTTTTATGCGGGACAAGATGACATTTTTATTAATACAATTTAGGGGAAGGTCTGATAGTTTGATCACTTTTTATAAAAAATTTTTAGAAGGCAAAGTGTTGAAAAAATTCACCATTTGGCTATTTTGATTTTTTTTCCCCGCTACGCCGTTCACCATATGGGATAAATATTTTAATAGTTTGGGCATTTTTGGGCACGGGCATACCTAAAGTGTTTGTTTACTTTTGTTTATTTACTTTTATATGTAATCTAGAGATAGGGGTGTGATTTAAAAGTTTGTGTTTTTTGTGTTTTTTTTTTATTTTTTATAGTTTTACTATTTTTTTAATGTATTACAATGAATAGTAAAATTTATCCACTTCTATTACACTCTTCCAATAGGCTCCCAGCTGTCATGGCAACCGATCACCGCCCTCTGATGACTTTCCGGAGGGTGGCAATCAGACAAAGATGGCGGCGCCGTGGCTCCTGCGCACTTTAGATGCCACAGTTAATACGACTGTTAAAGTGTTAACAGCTGCAATTGGTGTAGGTGTATTATACAGCCGACATCTGCCGTGTATGGAGAGAGCTCAGCTACTGAGTCCTCTCCATACATCTCCATGCAACCAAGGACGTAATAGTATTTCCTTGGTCGTTAAGAGGATAAAAAGGTTGTCTGGGCAAAAAAAAATTTTTTTAAATAGGCAGGGGGAGGTGAAAAAAACAAAACATACTCACCTGTCCCAGGTGCTTTGGTGTCTTCTAGAAGTGAAACTCCTCACTGGATGTGACGTCCCGGATCCCGTCCGCTGAAGCTGCTGACTGGCACAGCCACAGCTGAGGCCAATCAGCGGCATCAGGAAGTGACCCCAGGATGTCACAGGTAATCAACAGATAGTCAAGACAACAATGGACCAACAGGGTAAATAACGCTATTTTTGAATAGTGGGGACTTATACATACATGGGGATACCTATCATGTTTGTTTATTTGTTATTGTTTACATTATGTATTTTTAAAATATAAAGATGTTTTTTTTTTTTACTTTTTATTATTTGTTTATGTATTATTCTTTATTTTAAACTTTTATTTATTTATTTATTTTACATGTCCCCCAAGTTGGGATTTCCGAACCCCTCTGAACCTGCGATCTTATTGCGGGGGGGGGGGGGGGCGATCTTGCCCCTGAACCTCCCAGGTGACATGATCACTATTGATCACGCATCCAGGGGGTTAATCCGCCGGAGTCAGAGTATCTTGCTGTGCCCATGGCATTATCAGCGCCAAACTATTATGGTGCTGAGCGTTAACTATATACTCAGCGCAATGTAATAGTACGGTGCAGAGAAGGAAGGGGTTAAAAGGGTTATACAGGAATTGGAGCAACCTCTTATGATGTGGAGGGTATTTGGGGGACTGGTGTGGAATGTGAAAAAAAGCATACTCACCTGGGCCCTGGTGCCCTCCTCGCCAGAAGTCCTGCACTCAGTATGACCAATGAGACCAACCAGAGACCTCATTGGTTACGATAGAGGGCCCCATGATCTCATTCACATACATCACCTTTCTTGCCAACGACCACTGAGGCCGTGAATTTCAGCATCCAAGCACTAGAGTGAGACAGAGCAGACAATGGAGTGCTGCAGTGAAGCAAGCATACGGGTGGGTCTTGCTATTCATTTAAAGGGTACCTGATTTTTTTTTTTTATTGAAAAGTTGAGCTATGTGCAGGGTGTTGCTGGGCAATCTGTTCTATGACTATATAATCCTTCATGATGTTGTATCAGTTTTTCTGCTGCTAATAGTCACATTATGGCTGCAACACATTTTGCTTTTGTCTCTGAAGCTATGGGCGTGTACAATAAGAAGCCGTCTGTCAGGAGTAAGTGTACAGTAGCAAACAAATAGCTTAGAAAAGCCCAAGTGACTATAATACAGGAGATTAAGGAACACTGGACTGCAAATACCTGTAGGCAAGCAGTTAAAGCACAGGGGGAAAAAAACAAAACAATCTATGAGCATAGTCAGTAAAGTGGCTGCTGTCTGTGAATAATATCCAGATCTTACAAACAGTTAAATATGTTATAAGGGCCCATACACCCGACTGAGTGTGCATCCTAGTTGAGGGCTGAGTTTATCATGGATGGCATCCGAGAGCATTCCATGATATATCTATGGACGTCACGTCTATGGGGCTTCTGGATCCATTCAGTTCTGATAACACAGATGATTATAGAAAAGGTCCTATCCTGGTCCATTTTATTGAAACGGAATTCATCACGGGCCAAAATTGTGAAAAAATATCAACAACCTCAAGGTTACAAGTTCATCTTCAGAAATCTTGATGTTCCTTTGTCCACGCTGCACAACATAATCAAGAAGTTTACAACCCATGACACTGTAGATAATCTGCCTTGTCGTGGACGGAAGACAAAAATTGATGAAAGGTTGCAATGCAGGATAGTCCGGATGGTGGATAATCTGCCCCAATCAAGTTCCAAAGAAATTCAAGCTATCCTGCAGGCTCAGGGTGCATCAGTGTCAGCGTGAACTATCTGTCGACATTTGAATGAAATGAAATGCTATGGCAGGAGACCCAGGAGAACCCCACTGCTGACACAGAGACATAAAAAGCTAGATTGCAGGTTGTCAAAATGTATATGAGTAAGCCAAAATCCTTCTGGGAAAACGTTTTGTGGACAGATGAGACCAAGATACAGCTTTTTGGTAAAGCACATCATTATACTGTTTACCGAAAATGGAATGAGGCCTAAAAAGATAAGAACACAATACCAGCAGTCAAATATGGTGGAGGTTTAGATGCAGAGGAAGATGTTTTGGGGTAGTTTTGCTACCTCTGGCACTGGGTGCCTTGAATGTGTGCAAGACATCATGAAATCTGAAGATTACCAAAGGATTTTGGGTCGCAGTGTAGGGCCCAGTGTCAGAAAGCTGGGTTTGTGTCCTAGGTCATGGGTCTTCCAGCAGGACAATGACCCCAAACATTCTTCAAAAAGCACCCAGAAATGGATGGAAACAAAGCACTGCAGAGTTCTGAAGTGGCCAGAAATGGGTCCGGACCTCAAAAACAAAAAAAAAAAAAAAAAAACCCAAACAAAAAAAAAAAAAAAAACAAAAATATAAAAAAAAAAATAAAAAAAATTTTTTTATATTTATTTTTATTTTTTTTTTTTTTTTTTTCCCAAAAAAAAACAAAAAAAAAATTAAAAATAACAAACACCTTTTTTTTCCCCCCCTTTTTTTTTTTTTTATATTATATTATTTTTTTTTTTTTTTTTTTTTTTTTTTTTTTTTTTTCCCACCCCCCACAAAAAAAATATATTTTTATAAAACAAAATATTTATTTCCTTTTTTTTTGTATATTTTTTTTTTTTTCCCCACCCCTTCCCCCCCCCTCCCCCCCCCCCCTTTTTTGCCCCCCCCCCCTTTAGATCATTTTTTTAATGTATCTCTTTTTTCCCCCCCCTTTTTTTTTTAATAAACAGACCAGCCTGTTAGGGAGTGGATTTTTTGTTTTTTATTTTCTTTCCTCTTGCCTTGTTTCACCATTAGGTATGAGAGATCTGGGTGTTACTACTAATTAATATTCACCAATTTCCCTCCTTTCTCCTTAGGTATATCTACTTATCTGTTTCCTTGACTGGTTTGCATGTACGATAATTTACCCCACAATATTAATCATAAAATACGTTTATTATTAATATGATGGAACTAGGTTATAGAATAATACAAAACAGTATTAACACAGTGCAATACAATAAGTACAGAACCCAATTAAAAACCTACAGATATCGCTACATACACACACACATACAACCACACACATACAACCCCTGGACAATTTACTAACTGACCCTTTCTGTAAGGAACACCGCAGTAGTAATACAGATTAATAGAGGGTGACTGATAGATAAATGGATAGATAGATAGATAATAGATGGATGATGGGTGGATAGAGGAGAGAGAGAAAGTTATACTTAAGCCTTATTATGCATGCTCTGGTGGTATATGGAGCTTGTCTAGGTGAAGCTGGTCAATCCATGGGGGCTGGTGAAGAGAGAGAGAGGCGGCTGGTGAAGAGAGAGAGAGAGAGAGGCTTTTGGCCCATCATATATATGGCCCACAACTCCGCCCACCTAGATGTTGTCACTCCAATCAGGCTCTTGGTATTGTAATATAAGTTTAGATGCAATACTTCTTATGAGTCTTGGGATGGCGCTCTAACATTTAATCCTTGGCCTAGGGGTAATGACCTACCTCCCCCATCTGACTCCTTGTTCACTGTGTTCCTTAGTGAATGTTCTCTGGGTTCCTCCTGATTCACACCTCTGGGTCACTATGGAGGTCTCATTAGCATATTCCATCTCATTATGTTAAACAAAAGCCTTCCTGGCCCATGCGGGATGTCTGTTAGAAAACAGGTTTTGTAGCCTGCAGACAATAGCTCTCTCAGGAGTTCTGAATGGAATGATTGAATATATATATATATATATATATATATATATATATATATATATATAATGTTTGTGGTAAGCACTTCCCTTTACAATCCCCCTGTTGTCGGGAACACGACAATGTAATTTGAGGAAGTGTTTGTTTGGTCGTTATTGCCCCCTCAGCCCTATTCATTCCTGGCAATGGTTCAGGATGGAGTGAAGTATAATTTGGATTTAGGTACCAAGACATCGATCATTTCCAGGGACACTTTCCCACCTATGACTGTCGCCCAATATCCTCTGCTCACAGAAAACGTCTTTTGCGCGTCCTGATTTACGGTGTCAGTGATACTTTCTACGTTCCACCCCAATATGTCACACTGACCTGGACGGGAACATTTTTATCCATCCCACAGTTAGTCAGGTAAGACCTTCAAACCACAGTCCATTGTCACGGTACATGCAGCACCACCTTTTGGTCCGGACTGAAGCTCACGCAGGGTTAGACCACCTTGCCACATGACACCAACTGTCCTATAGGACCGCTACCTGTACTTAAGCACAGGTCACCAGTGAAGTTGTCACCGGCCTCCATGAACAGAAAAACCTGGACTTTTATCAAGGCAGGTCTGTGAACCTGCATCTGAAATGATGTCTCAGAACCTAAAATCGAATTGTGGGGAGAGGCACTGCTTCCCATGTCCCCTGTACCTGACATTCAATCCATCCATTATGAACCATACCATTTTATATGGCTGAGGTGGCAATTACCTTACAGTGTAGGGGTACCTTACCTGTCCCTAAGGATCCTTACACCCCTTTCCCTAACAGAAATTAATGTAACATATATATATATCCCACTCATCCACCAAACACACAAATTCCCACCCCCCTATAGATCAAGAACATATATATATATATCCCACTCATCCACCAAACACACAAATTCCCACCCCCCCTATAGATCAAGGCGATAAAAATAAAAGGATGTGCTGGTATTGGTGCACATAGAGACTCCTGCCACAAGAGCACGTGTTTCCTACTCATCCATAAACACATGAATCTTCAGACCCAGGTGTAGATGGGAATTACACTAAAAGATGCAAATGCAAGTATGTCTATACACAAACACACTCAGTGTTCAGTGTGGGAGGCGTATGTTGTTGTACAGACCATAACAGGCACTTACACCTGAAGTGTCTATGTGCACACACAAAAATGCAAAAATGTACAAGAATATAGAAAATTACATGGAAAACATTATTTACAAGTTAAGGCTGGGACTGTATTGGTATCAAGTCCTTAGTCCCTGCCTTCGGGTAAGTTCGTGATGTACGGCCTGGCCCTGTTGAAGCTCACGGGCCAGGCCTTTTATCTTCCTATAGATGAAGATCATTCCTATATACATAATGGCCACTAGGGCGAGGAGGACTATGACTGGGTGTACAAGCAGATTGAAGAATGATGTTGCTTTGGGGCTATATCCGAACAGACTCTCCCACCAAGATACGGCTGAGTCCTTCTCCAGGGCATGAACCATCTCTGTTATCTTTGACTGGTCATGTTTCAATAAGATGGTGGCCTGCTTTTCAGAGTCTTTGAGCTTCTCTATGACACTTTCCTCCTTAGTGAAGTCTAGTAGCAGGTGTCTCAGTTTTCTGCCAAAACCAAGAGGGATCCTCTGGAGCCTTACAGGAGTATCTGGACGGATATCCAACCTCTTCTCTGGGGTAATCGGTGTTCTCCCCTTCTGCTCTGCTACATCGACACCTAGAACGGGATAAAGGGTACAATATGCTCCTGGGAGGAGTTCACCTCTTTCGGTGCAGTTAGTTGTATAAATGGTATATGATACATTAACGGACTGGTACCAACACCAATACCCTTGACCCAAGTACTTCAAACTAGATGGAGGTATTGAGCTGCTTTTCATCTCACAGAACCCCTCATTATCCCAACACTGGTGTCTGAGCACCCGATCATGATCCCCTTGGCAGAGGATAGCATCCTCTTTCCTCCAACATCCATCTGTATCAAACAGATAAGGATGGCCGGTCTCATAGGTCAGGATATCTGAGGAGAGCTGTGGATGTAACACTGTTCTGTTATTCATCATTATACCTAGGTTGATAGCACCATACCCACGTCTCACGTTGCCAGAGACAGGTGCCAGGGATGAAGCAGTGCAAGTGAGATTATGGCACCCATGCCACTGAATGACCCACCAGTTAGTATGGTTGGCAGCAAAAGGAGTGATAAAAGGACTCACCCTTTGCTGGAGGTTAAAAGGGTAGTGTCCATTATGCAGTGAGGACACAATATGTTTAAGGTTGCTGGAAAGTTCACCCTGCACCTGAGTACATGCCAGAGCAAGCTGAGCTCTATCCTGTTCTTCCAGGAGACCCACGACTAATAGTCTAAACTTCTCTCGTAAAGCAGAAGATAGGGAGCTAGTGGCATCTATATGTGAGTGTTGTAAATCCTCCAAAACATGATTTACATCAACCTGGGTCTTGAGGCCTTCCCCAGTATGTTTCGCCAGATTCCCGAGTTTGTTTCTCAGGACTTCCAGGTCCATAGTGTTCAGTGCCCCTATTCCCATTGCACCTCCTCCTAAACCCATGGCAATCAAATCCCTTCTCCCCCTGTACTTCCTGTATCTGGTAGCATCCTTCCTTACTTCTTGTCCCACCTCTACCCATCCTTTTATCATATCGATCTGATTCCTCACAAACTCCTCACTTCTATGGTCCCAGTGGTCTACTCTAAAATCATCAACCGAAATCCTCCAGGTATATAGGACGAATTTGGTTTTGGTGATGATTTTCCAGGGAGATGCTAACTGTGGAGCTATGGGATCAGCCATTTGATAGGTTGGGGCATTACAGGAATCCCTGTGGGGTTTTACTGGCTGAAGAACTTCAGTTTCATAAGGGACCCTTACCACAGTCACACATACTTTACCTCTTCCTTTAAATGGATACCATTGGTCACCTTCTCCAGTCTCTAATACGAGATTCCGGATGGGTTTAGTTGTGGAAAGATAAACCCACTGTGTAAATGTCCAACACCCCTCATCGACTGCCTCACAAAATGGCCATTTAAATGAACCATCAATATTGATAGCAAAGTTAATATCTCTGCCTCTGGGATCCTTCCAATCAGAAGATACATATCTATTCCGGTATTCCTCAGTCATAGGGGTCCCATCCATCCATACATCAATTATTGGAGAATCCACTCCGTTACAGACTATATCCCATCTCCATGGGTTAGAGTCTGACATTACCATCTGAGTGTCTGGTTCCCAGTGTGCATAGGTGATGAAATAATGTCCTGTCACATCTGGTACACAAGCATCCCTCATAATGGCAATCATAAAAGATCGAATGGATGGAGATCCCTCCAGCTGAGTATACCTCTGATCCTTCGCATCAGCTCGTACCTTCAAAACTATGGCTTTGTATAGGCCTTCAAGTTTTACTGGGCCGCTCTGATTGTTCCATAATACTTGTCCAGATTTACTGCAGTTTAACTTTAAAATCAATATGCTGGTCCCTAAATAGTCCGTGGACACATGTCCTTCAGCATATTTGGATTCCCTAGTTATTACCATATGAGAATCCCTTAGCATACAGTACGCCTTCAGGGTGCCCTTTACTGGTATGGGTCTATCAAAGTATGTCCTAACTCTTAAGCTATCCTGACTGGTATGTTTCAGAAAAGTGGCTTTTAGAATGTACCATCCACTGTATTCTGCCCCAGTGACATCTTCAGGACTCAGGACTCCTGCTTTGGTGCACAGCACCTTTGTTGTGTTTACTATCACTGGCCTATAAGGATGTAAGTGGGGATTTCTAGACACCCATCTTACTGATTTGATAGCTGTTGGTTCTGTGATCTGGTAAAGAATAACATGATAATATGAAATGTTTTGATACACCTTTGACCTACTACCCCCCCCTTCACCCAACTCTATACTCATGACCTTATTGAGTTGGGGAGGCACGGGTAGCCTTTGCTTGGTCAATGTGGATCCAAAACCCTGCCTTTCGTCTATGTGAGCGTTTTTTTGTTGAGATTGGCCTTTGTACTTTCAGCATAGTGCTACCCATTACTTCCAGGACCTGGTAGGGTCCTTCCCAGTTTGCATCCCAGGGCCCGGCCTTGCGGAATACTTTGACCATGACCATTTCCCCTACAGAGGGCATGGGAGTTTCCCCCTGTAGGTACGGTTTATTCATCTTTATTGCTGCATGCGGTAGCAATTCCTTCAGGTTCTGCTGAACCTGTTGGAGAAACACATCTCTAGCAATAGCATCTTTCATGGGTGTAGAAATTTGGGGTTCATTTGGCCACCAGATAGACATCTTGCGCCCGGTCATAAGTTCAAATGGTGTTATGCCGGTTGTTGTTGCCTCTGTGGCCCGGATACCCATCAGTACTGCTGGAAGGGAAGTCACCCAAGTGGAACCCCTTTCCAACAGTGCTTTGGAGAGCCGAGTTTTGATAGTTCGGTTCATCCGCTCCACAATGCCTGCTGACTGTGGATGATAAGGTACATGAAATCTTTGCTTTATGTCCAGAAGTCCACAAAGTGCTTTCATAACCTTGCCTGTAAAATGGGTTCCCCGATCTGATTCAATCACTCGGGGGATTCCCCACCGTGATAGAATGTGCTCCCACAGAACCCGAGCAGTAGTAGTAGCGGAGTCATTTACTGTAGGGATGGCTTCTACCCATTTTGAGAAGACATCCACCACCACCAATGCATAGCGACAGTTACGGCTGCCTGCCGGTAATGGTCCTATGTAATCAATTTGTAAAGTAGACCATGGTCCCTCCGCTGGAGGAACCCGCTGCAACACTGGCTTCAGGGCGGATGCCCTTGGGTTTACCTGAGCACACACCAGGCATTGTTGTGTAACTTCCTCTACAGTCTTGGACATACCTGGCCAGTATAATTTGTCCTTGAGTAGGGTCAAAAGTTTGTCCCGACTCAGATGACCCAACAACTGATGATTGAGTCTTGTTAGTTCTGCTTGCAGATGCTGTGGGACCACCGGTAGAGGGAGTGGTTTGGTTCCAGTGTCATAACACAAGATGCCCTGTTGGACTGTCCAGGGATCTTGTGGGCTGGTAAGGTGTGCTGCCAGCAAAGGATCCTTTGACTGTTCCTCTTCAAATGACACTGGACCATCTTTGAGTTGTTTGTTTCTGATTTTAATCTGGTGTACGGGTATGGCTTCAGTGTCTGATTCCTGGAGGACTCCAGACACTGCAGCCAATTTGGCAGACTCATCTGCTTTGTTGTTACCCCGGATCAGAGGGTTATCACCCTTCTGGTGTGCTGGAATTTTTATGATTGAAGCATTCCCAGGATGTGCCATGCCCCATTCCCACAACTCTTTCAGGACTGAGGCATGAGCTAAAGGTTTATTTTGGCTGTCCACAAACCCTCGTCGTTTCCAAGTGTCCAGATGCAAAGTGAGAGATCGGACTACATATGAGCTGTCGCTATACAGTACGATTCCCTGGAGGCTGAATGAGAAGGGCTTCTCTGACGGCCTCCAGTTCAGCCCGTTGTGCTGACATGTGACCAGGCAACCTTACCAGCTTCTGAGTACCCATGGTCTCATCCAGCACTGGAAATCCTGTCATGTAGGTGCCGTTCAAGCAGAATCGAGAGCCATCAACAAAGATGACTCTGTCATCGGGATTAGTGGTCATCCTGAATAGCTGGGGATCAGTGACCTGCGTTAGTTGACCACAATCATGTTCTATCCCTGTCATATTTAACAACTGGGAGAGAACATATTTTGCTTTGTGGTCCACTGTCAGATTTCGCCCACTCAGCTCCATGATCCACTTCCCAAATCTCTGTTGTGAGACTCCAGGGAGTGTATCTCGAAGCAAGAGTGCCAGCGGGGAATGTGGAGTCTGTACAGTGAGGGGCCTGAAACCCACAATATGCTCGGTAGCTTTAACCGCATAGTGTATGGCTGTCAGTTGTTTAGCACATTCATCAAAACCCCTTTCAACTGGTGAAAGGAGCCTGGAGAAGTACCCTAGAGGTCTATACTCAGATCCTATCTTTTGAAGAAGGACCGTAGAAATAGACTCTGCACCAGCATGGGCTTGTATGGCCAGTTTTCCTTCTGGGTGAGGGGTGGCTAGGACTGGGGCGGATGAGAGATCTCTTTTCAGAGTTGAAAAGGCCTCTTCCTGTGTCTCTGACCAGTCCTTCAGAGAAGGCTGTTCCCCTCTAAGAAGTTCATAGAGTGGTTTTGCTTTGACGGCAAAATCCTCTATGAACTCCCTCATGAAGTTGGCTACTCCTAGGAACTTGCGTAAGTTCTGTAGAGAGTCTGGCCTGGGTATCTTCACCATGGCTTCCACACGGGCAGCCAGGATGCCCTTGGCTCCATATGAAATCTGGACACCAAGGAAGGTGACTTCTGTCCTAGCCAAGTTTGCCTTATGAGGGCTCAGCTTGAGTCCAGCCTGGGCCAGGAGTCCCAACAGTTCCTTCAACAGAACCAGATGGTCTTCCATGGTTTCTGTGTGAAGGAGAAGGTCGTCTACATATTGCAGCAGACATTCTGGCCGTGAGAACACACTTAATACAGCCGCTAATGCCTGGTGAAAATATGTAGGACTACTGTGAAACCCCTGGGGCAGTACACAGAACATATACTGCTTGTTACCCACTGTGAAGGCGAACTTGTACCTGCAGCTCCGTCAGTTCGATGGAAAAGAATCCATTGGCGACATCGATGGTTGAGAATATGCGACTTTTGCCGCTTACCCTTGCCATTATGTCGGGAGTCTGAGCGACCACAGGTGCAGACATGGGGGTGTACTTATTAAGGATGCGAAGGTCTATTGTAAGCCTCCATGTAGTTTCAACACCTGCATCCTTCTTTTTCACAGGCCATAAAGGATTATTGCACTTTGAATTACCCTCTATGACCACACCCCTTACTTCCAGGTCTTGGACTGTCTCTAGAATTGATTGTGTTGCCTCAGGCGGAAAGCGGTGTTGACGCTGAGGTGGAGGGTCTGGCCCTTGTATGTCCACCTGAACGCCAACCATTCTTCCACAATCATTTTTGCTTTGAGCCCACAAGTCTGGATATTCGAACACAATGGGTTCAAGGTCTATGTTGTGTGAGACCTCTGGCCATTTGTGTTCCAGCACATTGGAAGAATTCTCAATTGCTGGTAGGGGTGGTCCCAGACATTGGTGCTGTATGACATACACCTTTGATCGTCTTGGACCCCTCCAAACAATACAGTTTGCCAAATCGATTATCCATCCATTTTGTGTCATTACATCGGTACCGATGATGTTATCAGTACCAGGGTAATACCACATTGGGATCTTCAAGGTCCTATTTCTGTCAAGCTCAACTAGAACTTCATCTATCCTGTGGGCTCTCACCCCCCCCTTGTTGGTGATCAAATCCGATCACCATACACTGAGGGCTGTTGGGGTGTAGATCATGTTTGACATTGGTAATAGAAATTTCTGCTCCAGTGTCGAGCATGATCTTGGTATCATGGTCTTTTATTCTGGCTTTAATGTGGGGTCTCCCTGAAGAATCCAGTATGATGTGACATATTGGAGCCAGATCTTTAGGGATCCCTGACTGTCAGTCAATCTGCACCAGATTCTCAGTAGGTACCTCTGAGGTACGTACTGCCACTTGTGGTTTCTGAGTTTCAACATTCTGTGCAGACTTATGATGTTCTACACCTAATGTTCTATCCTCTGGTCTATCAGGGGCATTTACAAGTGCCACATGTTTCAGTGCCTGTTCTGGCAAATGTCCCTGATTGCTATCTGTCTGTTTCCCAGCTTGTTTGGCGTAATTAGGCTTCATCTTGAAACCATTATTATTGCCATTTTTCTCTGGGTTTGTACGATTGCGAACTACTTGAGGGCAGTTTCTTTTAATGTGTCCAACCTGTAAACACAGAAAGCATCGTATGTCTTCCATCTTTTCTGTTGGAGGAGCTGTGGGGTAGACAGACATGTGTGGCTTAGTGTGGTGTCCACGTTCATCTTGTGATTTGACATGGACCTTTCCACGCTCCCTGATTTTCACAGACTTTTTATTGCGCAGTAGATCTTGTCTATACTGTTCAATAATCATGGCTGCATCAGTGAGCGTTGGCTCCCTTGCTGCACTTAGCCGAATTGCGGTGTCAAGGTATGGGAATTTGTACACAAACATGCGAACCATGCCTTGTGGGACTCCTATACCTTGATCCTTTGTGATCCTCCTGTACATTGCTTCAAACCGACCACAGAGGGACGAAGGTTCGTCCTGTAAGGTGGGTTTGAATTTTGTCAGGATTTCTGGAGTAACATCCCAATGTCCTGTTGCCAGTTTCATGAGTATTGAAAGGCGTTCTTCCTCATCATAAAAAAGGCCATTCTTGGGACTTGTTCTCTCTGTTGCCTCATACCTTTGGTTGAGGTGTGTAGGCAACCACAATTTAAACAGCTCCATACGATATTCTGGAGGCACAGAATATTTCCTGCAATGTCCTTCAAACATATCACAGGCTGTAAATGGATCTGTATTAGGGTCATACTTAGGGATCTCTTTGCAGATCCGTAACAGGAAATTTATCTTTTCCATGTTGTTATGGCTAGGATAAAATTCCACTGACCTTTCAGGACGTGTAGGTAGGTTGGAAGCCGTATGTACAGTTTCCCATCCACTACTTAGTCCCCAATTTGAGTCCTGTCCATGGAGGCGTCCGCTGTCTCTCCTCTCCAAAGGTGTTGGAGAGAATTGTAGTGCACGCTCCACTGGACTCCTAGTATCACAAAATGGACTAATGGATCTCTGATCCGCAGGAGCCGTGGGTCTGATCGCCCCAGTCCCCTCCTGTGCCATTCCTGAGACACAAATCTGTTTAGTTGGCAAGGGTACCGTGCTGTTAGTACTAGGCCGTGACAAGTCAGAGATGATCTGCTGCAAATTCGCAATGATTTGCGACTTTGCCGCTTGATCCTCTCTTAGTGTCACTAACATTGCTTCTGTGGAAGCCAACTGTTGTCTCGTGACAAGGAGTTCTTTGTCCATGTCAGAATAATAATTCTCTTTGTCAGAGAGTTTGGATTCCAACACACAAATCTCCTTTCCTCTCTCAATTATATAAAGTGCCTCATCTTTCAATTGAGTTTCTAACATGTGAATCTGCTTGACATTGTCTACACAACAATGACAGTGGGGGTTTGCATTGTTAGCTCGCTCCACTGTCCCTTTCATGTTTGCTAGGATCTCAGCATGCTCTGGTTTCCAGATTGTATCCTCAAAAGTATATACAAGTTTTGCTAACATTTGTAATCTTTTGGAAGTTTTGTTAAAAACTGTCCGTTTACTAATACAGTTTTTATCATGAGCATAGGCCTGATCCAGCAAAGCAGACCACAACATTTCTCCTGATTTATAGGTTGTGGGTGGTACTGGGTTGAATGTACTGTGTTTAGCTAGGTGTTTTAATGTTGAGAAATCCATACTTACTTTTCCTGCTGTGATCTTGGTCACCGTTGTCCTCCTACTTTGCTGCTTGAAAAAGTATCCTTTTCGTACCGGAAAGCCTTTTCCCGACCAGCTGGACTTCTCCTGAAGAACCTTGACTTTGATATTACAGAGGCACAAATGGATTTCTCAGTCTCCCAGCGAGTTGTTTGTGGAGGAAACAGACAATTGTTAATACCTTCAGATAAATACAAATAAACAATAGGTTCACTGTTATTAATTATTTTAAGTGAAGCTTTAAGCAAACTGGGTTAGCCGTGCAAACTTCAATCTGGGCATACAGCGTAACGCAACACTTCACTGTGTACCAATGTTACCTGTCCACGCCCCTCCACTTGATAGTTCACGGTATAACACAGTTTTGCCAGAAGACAACACGCAAAAATATTAAAACAGTACGGGCCGGCTCACCATTATGTTAAGGATGATGACTCTTAATAATTAATATTCATCACTCTTGACTTGTTCCACCATTAGGTATGAGAGATCTGGGTGTTACTACTAATTAATATTCACCAATTTCCCTCCTTTCTCCTTAGGTATATCTACTTATCTGTTTCCTTGACTGGTTTGCATGTACGATAATTTACCCCACAATATTAATCATAAAATACGTTTATTATTAATATGATGGAACTAGGTTATAGAATAATACAAAACAGTATTAACACAGTGCAATACAATAAGTACAGAACCCAATTAAAAACCTACAGATATCGCTACATACACACACACATACAACCACACACATACAACCCCTGGACAATTTACTAACTGACCCTTTCTGTAAGGAACACCGCAGTAGTAATACAGATTAATAGAGGGTGACTGATAGATAAATGGATAGATAGATAGATAGATAGATGGATGATGGGTGGATAGATGGATAGAGAGAGAAAGTTATACTTAAGCCTTATTATGCATGCTCTGGTGGTATATGGAGCTTGTCTAGGTGAAGCTGGTCAATCCATGGGGGCTGGTGAAGAGAGAGAGAGGGCGGTGAAGAGAGAGATGAGAGAGAGAGAGAGAGAACTTTTGGCCCATCATATATATGGCCCACAACTCCGCCCACCTAGATGTTGTCACTCCAATCAGGCTCTTGGTATTGTAATATAAGTTTAGATGCAATACATCTTATGAGTCTTGGGATGGCGCTCTAACAAAATTCCTTGGCCTAGGGGTGATGACCTACCTCCCCCATCTGACTCCTTGTTCAGTGGCTTATCTCTGGGTCGACTCACTATGGTGGTCTCATTAGCATATTCCATCTCATTATGTTAAACAAAAGCCTTCCTGGCCCATGCGGGATGTCTGTTAGAAAACAGGTTTTGTAGCCTGCAGACAATAGCTCTCTCAGGAGTTCTGAATGGAATGATTGAATATATATATATATATATATATATATATATATATATATATATGTATATATATATATATATTATATCCCTTTTTTTTCCCCTTCCCCTTTCCCCCCTTTTCCTGGGGGCGTTGTAGGGCATTTTACTGGGGAGCATTGTGGGGTTAATATATATACTATATGGAGCATATTAATGTTGTGTGGGGGGCCGGCGGCCGCGGAGCACACCCCCCCGCCCCGAACGGGGAAAGGAAAGTGTGGGCGCCCGCGCCCGGACATAAACAGGGAGCCGCCCAACCAACCCAGAGAGGAAACAAGCCGGCGCGCGAGGGCATTTTATAATGAGGAGCATCATCCACCAAGGGGGGGCTTTATACGGGGGGGGGGGCCCCCCCCCCCCCTGGCCCCCCCTGTGTGTTTTCCCCCCCCCCCCCCCCCCCCCAATATTCCCCCCCAATGGTGTGTGCCCCCCACCCCCCCCTTCCCCCCCCCAAAACTGGGCAGGAATTGGCCGCGGGGTTATTGGGGCCCGCCCCGTATTATAGGGGCTGACTATACTGGGAACATACTCAGTAACGCCAGATAGTCAGCACATATGTAAGACTTCAGTGAAGGAGCCGCGGTGTAGGCTATTAGCAGGAAGCTGTTGGGTGGGGCCCCAGAACAAGATCCTCTGGTGGGCCTAAGGCCCTTCAGTCCGACACTGTATAACAGAGAACTATTATATATAAGGATAGGTTACTATATATAATTGGGAAACTTAAGTATGAGGGGGCTATTATAAGGGGGAACTATTATTTATAAGATGGGCTATTATTTATAAGGGGGGAACTATTATATATAAGGCATCCATTATAAGGGGGGAGCTATTATTTATAAGAGGGGAACTTTTTATAAGGGGGGTATAATTGTTAAGTGGGCTTATTTATAAAGGGGGCTATTAGTGATAATGGGGACTATTATTTATAAGGGTAACTATTATTTATGAGGGGGCTATTATTTATAAGGGAGCAGTATTATTTTTACGGGGTGTCTGTTACTGATAAGGGGGAATATTACTGATACAGGGCACTATTTATCATTTATAAGGGCGCTATTACTGATAAAGGTGTAATATTATTTATAAGCAGAGACTATTATTTATAAGGAGGCGCTATAATAAATGATGACTGGGTGCAAAAATCTATTAGGGGGTACAAAGGTGCTCATTTGAATTGTGTGTGGTAAAATGGGGCTTATTACTTTTTTGTTGGCAGAAAGGAGGCGTTATTATAGGGGTTGCCACTGGAAGACGATGGTGTTGTTTGCATATCAGCATTTGGGGCCCCGCTTTTAATTTTGCCCAGGGCCCCACTTTGTCTAAAACCGGCCCCGGACAGATCCTTACCAAATTTGGCACACGTACATCAGGTGTCCGGGAATATTTTAGACCAGGTCTCAGCTCTCTTGAACGTACCGTTCCTGAGATACAGTATTCCCAAAAAATGACCAACATTAGCTAATACAAGCCTGCAAGTCTTTCACTCATATTCCAACTGCCATATACACGGTCACATGTCCCTCATCAACCAATAAGAGCTCGCAGGTGCTTACTCTCCTCAGGCACACAGGTTTCCATAGCAACCAAGCTATTTATGACATGTATTAGTCAATAGCAGTTCGCAGGTCCTTAAATATTCAGTCATATCACGTGTATCAGCCAATATAAGTTCACATTTAATTTACCAGGTTTCCATAACAACACAGCCATAAATAGACTGTACTTATACTGGACTGCCATACTGGATGTGAAGTGCAAAACTGGCCAATTCTTATGGGGTCACTAGGAATGACTCGGCCCCAAGGCGAACATTTGACATGGGACCCCCCCCCGGCAACTGCCTACCCCCCCCCCGCACAAACTGCATTCCTGCACACACTATTATGTCCCATAGTGGCACCTGCACATACTATTAGGCCCCATAGTGGCCCTTGAACACAGTATTCTGCCCCATAGTGGCCCCTTCACACAGTATCATAGTGGCTCCTTCATACAGTATTATGCGCACTCCCCGCTACCTCTTCAATGTTGGACCAGATGTCACGTGAGCCAGGCATGCATCGCGACACATAATGACGTCGGACTGGCCCACTGACGTCTGGGACGTCACCAATGAGGCCCGCAGCCTGCTGAAAAGACCCCAGAGTATAATGATAGCAGTGTTTGTGGGGTTCACGGCCCGCAGGCCTTACTTACTGATCCCCGCTCCTGCTCAAAGCCGCCTCTGCAGAAGGTGAAGCGCAGACAGCCGTGAGCAGGAGCGGGGATCGGTAAGTAAATAGGGCCTGTTACCTGCAGCAGCCAACGGCCTATTAAAAAAAAAAAAAAAAAACATCAGGGGCCCGCCGGGACCCCTAATGTCCCGGGCCCTGTGGCAGCCGCTACCACTGCTACCCCGGTATTTACACCACTGACTGGACTGCCATACTGGATTTCAGCATTCTTATAAATCGAAACTTTTTAAACTACTCATTCCCCCTGCAGTAAATCGCATGGCTGCTGCTCAAGCTAATGAAAACTCTCAGCAGACCCAAGCCTGTCTCCAATCTGAAAAGGTATGTCAGTCACATGCACACAGCTGCACTCCATGTTTCCATAACAACCCAGCCATTTTTCTTCACTGCTGTAGGTCAGCTTTAAAGGGGCAGGGCGCAGGGGATGACACTGTTACACAAGGTCACATACACACAGCTTTACTCCAGGTTTTCCATAACAACCGATCGCAGGTCTTTCACTGATATCCAAACTGAGATACACATGATCACATGATGCTTATGGACCAATGGAAAATCGCAGGTTCTTCAGTCTTGACATACACACAGCTTTACACCAGGTTTACATAGCAACCAAGCTATTTATGACCTGTATGAGTCAACATCAGTTCGCAGGTCCTTAAATATTCAGTCATATGATGTGCATCAGCCAATATAAGTTCACATTTCATTTACCAGGTTTCCATAGCAACACAGCCATAAATAGATTGTACCTATACTGGACTGCCATACTGGATGTCAAGTGCAAAACTGGCCAATTCTTATGGAGTCATTACACAAACAAAAAATGAAATATACCCGTGCGAAGCCGGGTCCTTCTGCTAGTATATAATAATAATAATAGAAGCAGCAGTACAGAAACATGATGTTTCAGCGGTGATGTCCGGGACGCCAGAAGATGACGTCGGACGCCAGGACAGTTGAGTAAAAATGTTTGTTATTTTTACTCACCTCAGGTTCCGGATCCCGGGGGCCCCTTTGGGGACGGGGCCCTGGGCAATTGCCCAGTTTGCCCCCCCCTAACGCTGGCCCTGGATCTGTCAAGTCATTTGGTCGCACATAAAGAACAGAGAGATAGACAGACAGAAACTAATTTTTATATATATAAGAGACTAGCAGAAGGACCTGGCTTTGCACGGGTACATTTCATTTTTTGTTTGCGTAGTGGCCCCATAAGAATTGGCCAGTTTTGCACTTGACATCCAGTATGGCAGTCCAGTATAGGTATAGTCTATTTATGGCTGTGTTGCTATGGAAAATTGGTAAATGAAATGTGAACTTATATTGGCTGATGCACGTCATATGACTGAATATTTAAGGACCTGCGAACTGCTATTGACTCATACAGGTCATAAATAGCTTGGTTGCTATGGAAACCTGGTGTAAATCTGTGTGTATGTCAAGCCTGAAGAACCTGCGATTTTCCATTGGTCCATAAGCGTCATGTGATCATGTGTATCTCAGTTTGGATATTAGTGAAAGACCTGCGATCGGTTGTTATGGAAAACCTGGAGTAAAGCTGTGTGTATGTGACCTTGTGTAACAGTGTCATCCACAGCGCCCTGCCCCTTTAAAGCTGACCCACAGCAGTGAAGAAAAATGGCTGGGTTGTTATGGAAACATGGAGTGCAGCTGTGTGCATGTGACTGACATACCTTTTCAGATTGGAGACGGGCTTGGGTCTGCTGAGAGTTTTCATTAGCTCGAGCAGCAGCCGTGTGTTTTGCTGCAGGGGGCATGAATAGTTTAAAAACGTTTCAATTTATAAGAATGCTGAAATCCAGTATGGCAGTCCAGTCAGTGGCATAAATACCGGGGTAGCAATGGTAGCGGCTGCTACAGGGCCAGGGACATTAGGGGTCCCGGCAGGCTCCTGATGTTTTTTTTTTAATAGGCCGTTACCTGTTGGTGTAACACCAGCAGGTAACGGGCCCTATTTCCTTACTGATCCCCGCTCCTGCTCACAGCCACCTGCGCTTCACCTTCTGCGGAGGCAGCTGTGAGCAGGAGCAGGGATCGGTAAGTAAGGCCTGCGGGCCGTGAACCCCACAAACACTGCTATCATTATACTCTGGGGTCTTTTCAGACCCCAGAGTATAATGATCGGAGGCCCCAAGGAGTTGAGGGAACATAAAAAACACTGTTACTTACCTCTCCTGCACTCCAGCAGGATTCGGGCCTCATTGGTGACGTCTCAGATGTCGGTGGGCCAGTCCAACGTCATTATGCGTTGCGATGCATGCCTGGCTCACATGACATCTGGTCCAACATTGAAGAGGTAGCGGGAAGTGCGCATAATACTATATGAAGGGGCCACTATGGGGCATAATACTGTGTGCAGGGGACACTATGGAGCAGAATACTGTGTGCAAGGGCCACTATAGGGCCTAATAGTGTGTGCAGGGGCCACTATGGGGCCTAATAGTGTGTGTAGGAATGCAGTTTGTGGGGGGGGGGTTGCCGGGAGGGGGGGGGTTGCCGGGAGGGGGGGGGGTCCCATGTCAAATGTTTGCCTTGGGGCCCAGCCATTCCTAGATACGCCACTGAGTCTAGTATAGGTACAGTCTATTTATGGTTGTGTTGTTATGGAAACCTGGTAAATTAAATGTGAACTTATATTGGCTGATACACGTGATATGACTGAATATTTAAGGACCTACGAACTGATATTGACTAATACAGGTCACAAATAGCTTGGATGCTATGGAAACTTGTGTGCCTGAGGAGAGTAATCGCCTGCGAGCTCTTATTGGTTGATGAGGGACATGTGACCGTGTGTATGGCAGTTGGAATATGAGTGAAAGACTTGCGGGCTTGTATTAGCTAATGCTAGTCATTTTTTGTGAATACTGTATCTCAGGAACGGTACATCCTTTAGAGCTGAGACCCAGTCTAAAATGTTGCCGGACACCTGATGTACATGTGTGCCAAATTTGGTGAGGATCGGTCCAGTCGTTTGGTTGTGCATAAAGAACAGATAGACAGACAGACAGACAGACAGACAGAAACTCATTTTTATATATATAAGAGATATCTATTATTATTCCTACACAGTTGTACATCTCCTGCCTAGTCCATGATGTTTCATACTGTACTGCTGCTGCTGGGGACCCTACCATGCACAGGGTAAATCTGTAAATGTGAAACTGCTCCCAAGAAAAAGAAAGTTAATTTGGTGCCCGTGAGTCCACCAGGACAACTGCACATGGAGATTCTCTTTCTTGATATCTATAGGTACGTCTGCCAACCAATGGCTTCCAAATAACTACATAGGATAACAGGTATTTACGTCATACTTAAATATAAATAACCTAAATAGGATAGGTAGAATCATGGAAAACCAGATGGTTAGAATAATTATCTTTTTCCATGTCATCCCCAATGACGGCCACACATGGGGAATTCTAGGATTGTTGAGGAACCACTGCTTGTGGAACCTTAAGCCCAAAGGCAAGGTTACTAACAGACTGAAGATCCAATCAATAATGTTTAATAAAAGTATTTACACTGGACCAAGTAGCAGCACTGAAAATCTGGTTTAAAGATGCACCCCCTATTTCTGCTTAAGAGGAGGCCATGGTCGAGTAGAGTTAGCTCTAATTTTATCAGTATCTCGAAGGCTAGTTGAATTGTACCGTAAATCAATGATAGACTTAATCCACCTGGGAATGGTGCACTTAGAAGTCTTAAACCTGTTGTTTTAACCCCAAACTGGACAAAGAGGTTGCAATGCTTACTAAACTCCATAGAGACCTCCAAATACAGTACCTTAGTACCAATCTTCTTACAGAGAGCAGAGTGTGAACCTACTGTGCCAAACTGGTTTGACTTAGACAACTCCATCAGGAGTGGCCCTAAGTACCATGTCCAACCTTTAAGCTCTGTATCTGGACTTGGCTGCAGGGAAACTACCAGGTATAGGTAGTGGTTGGATAAGGGCCAGAGAGATACTGGTGTGAAACTCTGGAGGGTTAGTCAAAAGAATGGTCAAGTAGTTTCACGTAGCATAAGGCTACGGCCCCATGTTATGGAAACACAACATTTTTTGTTGCAGATTTTACTGAGTTTTTTTGAGCCAAAGCCAGGAGTGGATTGAGCAGAAGGTAAACATCTAAGAGCTTCCTTTATATTTTCCATTCCTTTTTAAACCACTCCTGACTTTGGCTTAAAAAAAAAAAAACTCAAACACAAAAATGGGAACCAATATGAGAAACACTGTGGATAATATAACAATATCCAATAACAAAATGTCATGACCACAAATAAATAAAACAATTTCATTTTATTGACATAAATAAATAATAAGCAAACATATATTGGGAGATAAATGATGGAGGTACACCATAATAAAGACAAGGAGGGATAGTTGGGGCCACAATAACAATGCAAATGTTAAAAATAGGGGATATATTGCTGATACTAACACATAAATGAATATTGTTATAGTGGTTGAAAACAACCTCAGCTACACGTGTTATAATATATACATGCGCAAACATGCAAGAAAAGCAGTGATATAACCCTAGGTAACTAGCAAAGGCTGGAATAATCAAAGAACCACCATAATGTCCTCACCTTGTCACACACTCAACCCCCAACGATCATTTCGCAAAACGGTTTCATCAAGGGGCGCCCCCTTAAAAAAAAAAAAAAATGCAGCAAAATCTGCAACAAAAAAGGCTGCTTTTCCGCAATGTAGGGCCTTAACCTAAGAAGGACGTTCCACATTATTAAACAGGCCCCAGGTTTCAAGCAGTATGGGAAAGAAAAAGGATCTCTCTGCTGGCGAAAGGGTCAAATAGTGCAGTGCCTTAGACAAGGTATGAAAACATTAGATATTTCAGGAAAACTTAAGCTTGGTCATCGTACTGTGAAAAGATTTGTGGCTGATTCAGAGCACAGATGGGTTTGTGCATATATAGGCATAATGAGGAAGGCTTGTGTCAGACACATTAATCGAATTAAGGCTAGACCGACTTTCACCCGTGAAACTCATCTGTGTGTTTGCCGGATTTACCGACCTAGGAACCCCACTCCCAGCATATTGTTCAGGAAACACATGGACTGAGTTTCATGAGTGAAACTCGGTCTTCTGAATCTAGCCTGAGAGAGCAGCTACTAAAATGCCATTTCAAAGCAGTAAACGGGTATTTGAAGCTGCTGTTGCCTTTGGAGTCCCACAAACCTTAATGCTTACATTTGTGTGTAAACCTACTATTTGACCAGTGCTCCTAAGTAGCAACAGTTGAAGTGAGCCCAGACATACATGAAGACTAATTTTGACAACAGTCTTGTTTACTGATGAGTGCAAATAGATGAAGTAGTGGATGGTTGGTCGGTGCCTACCATGTTCCAACAATGTTGCGACATCAGCAAGGAGGTGGCAGTCATGTTTTGAGCCAGAATCGTGACAAGATAACTGGTAGGCCCCTTTTGGGTAACTGAAGTTGTGAAAAATTACCTCGGCATAGTACTGTATATAGAGTTTCTGACTGACCACGTTCTTCCATGGTACAAAAAGAAGAACCGTGCCTTCCGTAGCAAAATCATCTTTATGCATGACAATGCACCATCTCATGCAGCAAAGAATACCTATGAGTCATTAGTTGCTCATTGTCATTTTGATCATGCATAAAAGGAGAGAAGCTCATGGAGTGGCCACCATCCTCCCCTGACCCTATTGAGTACCTTTGGAGAATCCTCAAGTAAAAGATCTATGAGGGTGGGAGGGTACAGTAGGTCACCTCAAAACAGCAGCTCTGGGAGGCTATTCTGACATCTTTCAAAGAAATTTAAGCAGAAACTATCCAAAAACTCACAAGTTCAGTGGATGCAAGAATTGTGGAGGTGATATCAAATAAGGGGTAATATGTTAACATGTAACTTGGCCTGTTAAGATGTTTTTGATTGAAATTGCTTTTGATTTCAGTAAATGCGACCTCTTAATGCTGCAAATTCAACAAATGACCATTTTCAGTTCATTACAACCTTAAAATATTTAGAAACTTTGTTGCGCATAATAATTTGAAACAGTGGATTTAGATTTTTTTAATTTGTGAAAAATGCACACCCTAAGGGAGCAAGGTTGAGGAGAAGGAGGTAGCAACTGGGAATAGACGAGGGGGCTGTGGCAGGAGTAAGCAGGGTATGCAAGTCATAGTAACCTGGTCGTGAGGACCACAGGGACCTGCTGCTGGGAATCATTGGTGAGTAGACACAATACCCTGGTGGTGGGGAGCACCAGAAAGAACTGGACCCACTGCTGATGCTAGAGTACTCTCCATTCACATCCCCTTTTTTTTTGGATCAAGTACAACAATGAAATTTCTTGTTGAGAGTTGGGGTTTTCTCTGAAGGCTTCCAGGCTCTTTCTTCAGGACCAAGGCCCTTCCAGTTCGTTAGGTAAAATGTATTCTCTCCAACCTCTTCACAGCCTAAGTTGTCATTGACTTCAAACCTAGAAGGACATCTATTGAAGGAATTGTCCCGTTATGGACACTTATCACCTATCCACAGTACAGAGGATAAATGTCCGATTGATGAAGGGTCCCTAGTGATCAGGAGGACAGGGGACTGAAAATCCCTCTTAGGCCTCATTGAGAATAAAGAGCCAGTGTGCTTGTGTGATCAGTTTTGGAAGGTGGGCAGTCAAAAATGAAAATCGAAAAATGTCTGCAATAGGAAGGGGTTAATATATAATGGGGGCGGTTGGGAGCGCATACGCCACTTGGTTATAAGTGAAACGTGGAGAGAAACTTACTTTAAAATTATTTAACAAGCAATTTATGGTTTTAATCTCCTAGTTACACCACAGGCACCTAACTAACTCATGGTGAATTCAAATCTGACCCATGGACTGTGGACACGCAGCAATTTGTAGGAATACTGGCATGGTTTGTCTAAGGTGATACCAACTGAGTGGCAGTGGAGAGAGAGCACTCTTGCCCCATATTTTGTGTTTTTCCATTCACCACCAGACACTCTTAAAATTTAATTGACCATGAGGATTAATCACTACCTACTGGACCTCATTCATAGAGACCAGGTTGGATTCATTCCAACCCGACAAGCCCCCGACAATATTCGTAGAGTACTTAACATTATACATGCTTCCCACAATAAATGTTCTCCCTTATTAATGTTAGCACTCGATATAGAGAAAGCTTTTGATATTGTCCGCTGGCCCTACTTATTTTGGACTCTGCATGCATTTGGCTTCCCACCCTCTTTAATTTCTGCCTTGTCTCTTCTCTATGACACTCCAGTAAGCATACCTTAAGCTCCCTAACACCTCCCCTTTCCCTATTCCTATTGCCCGGGGTACTCGTCATCAGAGTTGTCCCCTCTTCCCAGCTCTATTTTCCTTAGCAATGGAGCCTTTGGCTCAAGCGATCAGATCCAACCTGGATATCAGGGGTTTTGAAATAGGCTCCCAGTTTTATAAACTTAGTTTATTTGCAGATGATATCTTATTTACAAAACCCTCACCCACATGTCAATCTGCCTAGTTTGTTTAATTTATTACGCAAATTTGACCTTCTTTCTGGTCTTAAGGTAAATGCTGACAAGTTAGAAGCAATGTTTCTTAATATCCCTGTAACTACTCAGAACCTGATACTATCAAACTATGGCTTCCAAAAATGTGACTGGTACCTGACTTACCTGGGGGTCAATTTGACCCCTCACTGGTCTTCTCTATTCCGATAGAATTATTCTACCCTGCTACAGCGACTGTCGCATGATCTGAAGTTCTGGAACTCCACTTCGGTTTCTTGGTTAGGAAGAGTCCACGCCATTAAAATGATGACTCTGCCCAGATTCTTAGATTTGTTTTGCTCCCTTTACATACCTATTCCTAAGCTGGCTTTCAATTCTTTGCACTTTCAAATCTCTAGATTTATCTGAAATGGTTAACGCCCACATATATCCCAGAAACAGATGTTTTATTGTCGCTGTCAAGGTGGCTTTTCCCTCCCAAATTTTGCATTGTATTATAGGGAGGCCCAATTAGCTCAACTTAGTTTCAACACTGGCGGGTGTCCCTAGATGGGTTCATCTTGAATCCTCTCTTACTTCCCCTTCTACCCTCCCAGGTCTGCTCTGGTCTACGGGACCCTTACCTGATACTCTAGACAGTAGACCATTCTCTTGGTGGATACAGCGTTGCCTCATACATCTTAGGCACCTTAAACTCAATAATCCCTCCCTTTCCATACAGGTTTTGCACTCTCTTTATCACCTGCCCCTAGCGGAACAGTTCCGACTTGCCCAAATATTTCATTTTTTAGCCTTAAAGCCCCTCAATTTGAGCAAATCTGTATGGATGACCCATATGGTAGAGGTACCAATTCTTTGTTATATTCTATCTTTAACGCACCACCCTCTTTGATTAAGTTCCCTGCTTTGCAGCATTGGGAATCTGATCTAGGCTATACTATGTCTTTAGCTAGGTGGAATCATTGTTGTGATAATGTATTGTGTGGTGGTCATCAGATCTCCCTTACTGAAACATCTCTAAAACTGTTGCATAGAATTTACTATGTTCCTGCTAGGCTGCATAAATTCTACCCCAATGTATCGAACAGATGCTTCTGTGGATGTGCTGCCTTAGGGGACATTTGGCACATTTGATGGATGTGTCCATTAGTCCAGACCCTGTGGCAAAAGATTAAAGATACTATTAACGCTGTCTTCGCTAGGCGACTGGAACTACTACCTTCAGTTCTTCTTTTGAGAGATAAGCCTTCTGGAATCAATTATAAGATGTTCAGCTTCCTTCAATATATCACACTAGCCACCTGCATACATACTGCATCCCAATGGCATACCCCAGATTATCCCACTCTGCTGTGTTATATAGAATTAAGTTTATTATGCTGTATGAATGTATTGAGGTTACTCGCACTGATTCATTTGATCAGTTTGAGGGCATCTGGCGCCCAGAGGCCTTCACCAGAGCCCCTGATGGTGGGGTTGAACTTGATCTCTCCCGTTGGCCGGATTGGCAGCAGCCTAGAGTGTGCACGAAGCCCGGCGCACCACAAGTAACAGCAGAGCCAGAAACTGATATAACTCCCCGGAACACCTGCAGATTGAGACAGGAGAACTGGGAGAGCAGGAGTAGCAGTCAGCAGGTGTCCGGTGGTGGCAACGGTGGCAGATAATCGTAGCTGTACAATCTGGGTCGGCAACAGGCGGTCGGTGAGGTACAGGGGGATGAGACAATAGAATTGTCAGCAGGCCGGGTTGGTAACAGGAGATCAGCGAGGTATCATAATCAGCGGGCAGTTCCTAGAGGCAAGCGGAGGTCACAACGGGAGAGCACAAAGATACAAATACAGCAGGCAAGAATCGGAGTCCAAAACGAAAGCAAGAAGTCAGGTAGGAATCACATGGGACAGAGGTAACGAAGCTAACACTCAGATAAACTGAATAGCCAGCGGAAGTGAACAGAAATAGGCTCGGGAATGTAAGAAACAATTAAGTCTTAAAGGGGACTGTGATGATTCTGCTGAAATATGGCTGTAACTCAAAGTTGTATTTTGGTCTCTGGGTATAGGGTCTCCCTTCTTGCTTGCACTCATTCATAATGTGCACAGCCTACTCATAGGTATATTGGCAGTAGTGGCTGGGCTGGAACAATAGGGCTTTGTATCCATCACAGCAGGGACCCATTGTACTCCTACACAGCCCTGAGTGATCAAACAATAGGGCATTGTTCCAGCCTGGGCTGTTAGCTCAGACCTGCCTGATAACATTGTATCATGTCATTTGGTCTCATCTACATACAAAGGGTCTGGACTTGAGTGGATTATTCTATGAGACCTACTGCCTCCGGTGACCTCATTCTGGGAGGTGGCATAAAGGGTATAAAAGATGAGGTAAGAGTCAGTGGGAGGAGATAATGCTATGGAGATTATGCTATGGAGTTGAGACAGACCATGAGGAGATTTTTGTGATGAGACTACTGGACTAATGCTGAGAGACTGTGTAAAGAGCATGCAGGCTGGATTATCGTATTAATGCCACATGCTAAACAGCCTCCACTGGTTATTCACACATGACAGAGCATGTGTGAGTGTTGGACTACAGAACCACATCAAGGACACGTGTGGTAAAGTAACTATTTCACCTTTATCCCTTTTATTTTATTTGTACTGTATCTTGTAACTAGTAACTGTTAATGCTTGCATATATCTGCATATCTGTTCTGAACTGTATATGTTAGATGTTAATACCGACCCATTTAGGGGTTAATAAATATATAAAATTTAGAAGGCTTGTCTTGCATTTATCTGTGAACCCGACATTCACTGGCGGTGAGTGTGTTTTTTATATGAAAGAGGACTCAGGGGTGGCCAAAACGGTGTTGGCGCACTGAGGATCTTTCACAGGGACATAACAAACAATCCGGAACATGTTAGGAGCAGACCGGCCACCCCAGCATCTCCGCTGTAGAGGTTCTGGCTCTACTCCTAACAATAGGTCTATTTATGGCTGTGTTGTTATGGAAACCTGGTAAATTAAATGTGAAGTTATATTAGCTGATACACATCATACGACTGAATATTTAAGGACTTGCAAACTGCTATTGACTAATACAGGACATAAATAGCTTGGTTGCTATGGAAACCTGGTGTAAAGCTTTATGTATGTCAAGACTGAAGAACCTGAGAGTTTCCATTGGTCCATAAGCGTCATGTGTATCTCAGTTTGGATATCAGTGAAAAACCTGTGATCGGTTGTTATGGAAACTTGGAGTAAAGCTGTGTGTATGTGACCTTGTGTAACAGTGTCATCCACAGCGCCCTGCCCCTTTAAAGCTGACCTACAGCAGTGAAGAAAAATGGCTGGATTGTTTTGGAAACCTGGAGTAAAACTGTGTGTATGTGACCTTGTGTAACAGTGTCATTCACAGCACCCTG
The DNA here is from genome assembly GCA_947044405.1 of Leptodactylus fallax. Taxonomy (NCBI): domain Eukaryota; kingdom Metazoa; phylum Chordata; class Amphibia; order Anura; family Leptodactylidae; genus Leptodactylus; species Leptodactylus fallax. The sequence continues at coordinate 1,976,476 of CAMRHE010000241.1, read as the reverse complement.
CACCTTTAAAGCTGACCTACAGCTGTGAAGACAAATGACTGGGTTGTTATGGAAACCTGGAGTAAAGTTGTGTGCATGTGGCGACTAAGTGCCTGCGAGCTTCTATTGGCTGATAAGGGACATGTGACCATGTGTATGACAGTTGGAATATGAGTGAAAGACTTGCAGGCTTCTATTGGCTAATGCAGGTCAGTTTTTTGGGAATACTGTATCTGTCAGAATCCTGGTGTATTTTTCTAATTTACCACCAGTGGCTGCTGTTTCTCTCACTCTGAACTATTGTGTTGCACTTCCACTCCTCACCACTGGAGGCTGCTGTGTTATCCTAGGACTGTGATGGTGAACCTATGACACGCGTGTCACAGGTGACACGCCAAGACATTTTGGGTGACACACATCGGCAGCTACGTATTGTGTTATTGCAATAAAAAGCTGCCGATACTTTTTACTCACCTGTCCACGCTCCTGTCCTGGCCGCCGTCCGCTGCCTCCTCTAGGTGGTGCTACACTGACGTCATGACGCTGAAGAATGCCGGGACGCTATGTACAGCGTTCTGGCCTTCTTCAGCGTCGGTAATAGCGCACCCTGGAGGCGGCAGCAGAGGGCGGCCAGGTTTGGAGCGTGAACAGGTGAGTGAAAAGTATCGGCCACTACTCAGTGTGGTGGTGGGGAGATAACAGGGGGTCATATAGTGTGTGTTATAAAAGGTTTCAAACTGTGTGGGGGGGCCATAAATAGGGGGATCATATGCTGTGTGGGGGGGTAAAAAAAAGGGGTCATTCACCGTGTGAGGGCTAAAAAAAGGGGGTCATATAGCGTGTTATGGGCCAGGAAAAGGGGGTCATACCGTGTGATGGGACAGAAATACATATAATACAAATACATATATCAAAAATATAACAAAATTATGGATATTTCTGGATGTGACACACGACCCAAGTTAAGTTAGGTTTTTTTATGAATTTTGACACACCAAGCTTAAAAGGTTAGCCATCACTGTCCTAGGATTAGCCCTTAACCAAGATGATCGATGTGTGCCAATTTGAAGCCATCTTGTTTCCTGTTTGGGCCTATTTATACCCATGAGGCAATTCAACCATTGCTCGAGTATTGTGACTTGTTCCAGTCTCCAGCTCCTCTGAACTCTCTTTCCCAAACTGTTTCTACTCCTCGCTGTACTACCCTTGCGATCTACACCTCAAGCCACACACCGGACTACTACTCTACAATATCTAACTGCGCCTGGCACTCTTCCATCTGGCCTCTGGATTCCAGCCGTGAGTACCAGTATCGTAACAGTATCTCATGAACGGTACGTTCTAGTTAGCTGAGACCTGGTCTAAAACCTTCCCAGATACCTGATGTACCTGTGTGCCAAATTTGGCGACAATCGGTCCAGTCGTTTGGTCGCGCATAAGGAACAGACAGAAACTAATTTTTATATATATAAGAGATGAAAATGTACATATCGCCCGTTCATTTTCCTGTTTAGTACTACCTTTAGCTCTCTGCGTGGGGTTCATTGTCAATTTCACCTGTACAGTTTTGCTGTTCTTTTTTATTTCTGTAATAAAACCTTATTTGAAACTAAAATTTAATTGACCATAAACATATTCATGTTTACAGCAATGCAGTGTCTGTTGGCTCATTGGCTAAAGCCATCTACTCATACAATTGTAGAGATTATTTCTCAGGTAAAATACTTTATATTGATGGGCTGCCTGAGAGAGCGTGAAGGCAGCTTGAGTGAAATCTTTCTTTAAGAAATGGTCCTCTTTTATAACAAAGTTTCTTAACCCCTTAACGCTATTTCACTTACATGTACTGTATGTCAAGGAATGTGGTTAGTTACTGCATCCCCATGTACAGGTACAGAAGCAGAGCCAGTGCGATCACTGCGGGAGCCCAGCTGTATCTGACAGCCAGGCTCCCGCTGCAACAGCGGGATTCATATTATTTTAATTTCCTTGAGATGCTTAAAGGGTTAACAAACTTCCCAAATGCTGTTTTGAATTATTTGAGGGGTGCAGTTTTGAAAAGGGGGTGATTCATGGAGGTTTCTAATATATAGGCCTTTATAATCTTCTTCAGAACTGAAGTGGTCCCTAAAAAATTAGTTTGGGAAATTTTCTTGTAAATCTGGAAAATCACTGTTACACTTGTAAGCTTTATAATGTCCAAAATACATTAAAGGACGATTAAAAGATGCCAATATAAAGCAGAGATATGGTAGATAATATTTATTAATGTATTTGTGTGATATGACTATCTGTTTGAAAAACAGAACATTTCACATTTTGAAAATTGCGATTTTTTTTTCCCCCAAATTTCGTATTTTTTTTATAAATAAATACAAAAATATTGATCAATGTTTACCACTAACATGAAGTACAATGTGTCAGGAAAAAACAATCTCAAAATCACTTGTGTAAGTTAAAGCGTCTCAAAGTTATTGCCATTTAAAGTGACACGTCAATTTTGAAAAACAAGGCCTGGTCCTTAACGCACTTTTGGGCTGTGTCCTTAAGGGGTTAATGATGCAGAAATATGTAAATTAAGGATTCCCTTTAAGTTCAATGTTTGATATGTTTGGTATATGGTCCTTTTCTACTTGTCCTGTTAGTGGACTGCAGGGGGACATGATTTTTGGCAAGTGCTATCTGTGAGGCCGTTGATTGCAATTGTGCTTACACCCATGGAGCTCAGGTAGGGAAGGGGGGACCTTGTGTAGAGGAGGGTTTTTGTAGGAGGAGTGATAGGGTGTTTTATTTTTCTGTAAGAATTTAAGATTTTATTTCCACTGTCATATAATATGAGAAATATAGTATTATCCTTGCAGGCAGTGTGTATTTCCTTACATTCAGTTTCTGCTAGATGAGGAGCAAGCAACCACACAGTATTACAACAAGCAGAAGAGGGAAAATTCGTAACAAAATCTATGCCGATGTGCTGTCAAGTGGCGTCAGAGATTGGTAGAGGATGAAGAAGGCCAGCTGGTTTAGCTTTGGAAGCATTATTTCAAACACAGATGAAGCATACAAGTACATAATTACATAATACATACATACATACATACATACAAGTACATAATGGTTAGAGATGGCTAAAATTCATGGGACTTGAATGCTAGCGTTTTAAGTATTCCAGCATGGTCAGCTATCTTAGAGTCACGGTCCAAGCTAGTACTCTTTTCTTTCTGGCCTGTGGTGAAAAGGGCTTGCAAGGTGGTATAGTCTTCATAAGAATTGGAAAAAAAAAAAATAACAGAGTACCCATCTTGCCTGGCTTGGTTTTAAGCACTGTGCAGTCTGTAACTAGACCAGATTCTTGCGATCCATGAAAATAATTATGGGATAAATGGACCCCTTGAGCAGATAACACCACTCCTCTAAAACCATCTTAAAGGGAGTCTATCACCGCCACCAGCTACTTTAAACAGTTCTTGAACATACTGTACCGTCTATAGGTTCTGACCTATACCCAGAAGAGAAGGAGAGGCTTCTTCTCTTCCGGGTATAGGGCAGAACTAACAGAGGGTGCATGCATAGTATGTTCAAGCACACCTGAAACTACATGAGCAAACTTTGTATGCAAAAGAATTTCACTACGGCTCTACATGACATCGGAGCAGTGGGAGGATAAACTCACATTTTCCAGGGGGATGAGCTAACTGCAGGATGAGCGTGTTTAGTGATGATGCAGCAGTGCTCAGTGATAGAAGAAAACGCCCCCTGTGCGCCACGATCCTCATTTGAATAAAAAAAAAAAAATTGCTTTTTCTCCACATCCCTGGGGCTGTGAAACATAAGAAAGGTATCATTTTTATTCTGCTAACAGCACCTACAGCGCTGTGGGAGCAGTTTAAAGTAGTTGGGGGCGGTGATAGACTCCCTTTAAAGAGGACCTCTTACGTCCTCATAGATATGCAGTATTATGTACTGCTAGAAAGCTGACAATGCGCTGAATTCAGCGCACTGTTGGCTTTCCCGGTAAGTGTCCCGATGCTGGAGATATCGGTGTTGTTAATTTCAGCACAAGTATCTCTCCACTGTCAGAAGGGCGGGCATTACAGCCTAGTGTCATTGTTGGCTGTGAGGAACAGTACTCTTCCACAGACTTGTACTGTCAGGGGGGGCACGCTAGGTTGTAAGGCCAGCCCTTCTGACAGTGGGCAGATATCAGTGCTGAAATTCGGCATCGATATCTCCAGCATCAGGGCACATACCGGGAAAGCCAACTGTGCACTGAATTCAGCGCACAGCCAGATTTCTAGCAGTATATAATACTGCATATCTATGAGGACTTGAAAGGTCCTCTTTAAGTGTCAATAAATTTCAGTCACCCATGGAATAATATGTTTTGGCAGGGGAAATATGTTTAGAAAAGTCACAGACTACAGTTTTCCAAACATCACTTTTCTGTATCAGGACTGCACCAGCACCAACTGAGGAAGCATCCACCTCTAGGAAGACTTGTCATGTGATGTACAGATTGAGCAACAAAAAACTATGAAAAATGTTTATCAAATGAATTTTCATTGGTTTTTGCTGACATCTGTGATAAGATATCACGCTGCAGCAGTTTCACAAATTGCAGAAATTCGGGTTAACTGTCCTACATTTGTATGAACAGTATAGGATTGGGGCAGGAAATTATTTCTTTAACTTAAGAAAAGCAAATTCTGCTTGTGGTGTTCAATTCCTGGAATCAACTACTTTCTTACTGAGTGGCGTATTAGGTGTTGCCAGTGAGGAGAAATGAGGAATACATTATTGATATAAGTTTGCAAACCCAAGAAACCGTTGGATTGCACAAAAGGCTTGAGGAGGAGACCAGGTCAGAGAATTTCTTAGGGTACATTTTTAACCCATGATCCAAAATTATGGGTCTGGTTTTCATGACAGCCTGAATCCTTATGAAGGCTCCAAGACCTGTCTTATCTATACAGACGTGGACAAAATTGTTGGTACCCCTCCTTTAATGAAAGAAAAACCCACAATGGTCACAGAAATAACTTGAATCTGACAAAAGTAATTTGCCAAACTACATGTTGATAAGCCACAAAACTTCTGGGAGAATGTCCTATGGACAGATGAGACAAAAATCGAAGTTTTTGGCAAGGCACATCAGCTCTATGTTCACAGACTGAAAAATGAACCATATCTTGAAAAGAACACTGTCCTTACTGTGAAACATGGAGGAGGCTCTGTTATGTTCTGGGGCTGCTTTGCTGCATCTGGCACAGGGTGTCTTGAATCTGCAGGGTCCAATGAAATCTCAAGAGTATCAAGGGATTCTAGAGAGAAATGAGCTGCCCAGTGTCAGAAAGCTTGATCTCAGTCGCAGGTCATGGGTCTTGCAACAGGATAATGACCCAAAACACATAGCTAAAAACACCCAAGAATGGTTAAGAGGAAAACATTGGACTATTATGAAGTGGCCTTCTATGAACCCTGACCTAAATCCTATTGAGCATCTTTGGAAGGAGCTGAAACATGCCGTCTGGTAAAGGCACCCTTCAAACCCGAGACAACTGGAGCAGTTTGCTCATGAGGAGTGGGCCAAAATACCTGTTGAGAGGTCCAGAAGTCTCAATGACAGTTACAGGAATTGTTTGATTGCAGTGATTGCCTCAAAAGGTTGTGCAACAAAATATTAAGTTAAGGGTACCATCATTTCTGTCCAGGCCTGTTTCATGAGTTTTCTTTTTTAAAAATTCTGTTGAAGCATGGTTGAAAAGCAATGTCTGACTTTCATTTGTTCATTTTCATAGAATTTTTATATATTATTAGTTTTGTCAGTTTTAAGTTATTTCTGTGACCACTGTGGGTTTTTCTTTCATTAAACGAGGGGTACCAACAATTTTGTCCACGTGTGTATGCCTAATAAGGCTTGCCTGCATATACTACTTTATTGCAGTCTATAAGACAAGCAATATAAAGATCCCAGGTTCAAGACCCCTAGGGATATATATATAATCTCAAAAAAGCAATTGTAGCAGCACCAGCAAATCTGGGTATCGTCCCAAAAATTGCACGGCAGAAACCCCCTCTCCAGCCAAAAGGGTTCCTAATACAAAAAACAATCCGGTTTGCCAGCAACTGGTGTAGATGAAAAATGTCCTTTTATTGGAAAAGCAATACACCATGTATCGGTTCTCAAAGGAGCACTTGAAAAAGGTTCCTGTGAGAACCAATACGTGGTGTACTACTTTTCCAATAAAAGGACATTTTCCATCTACACAAGTAGCTGGCAGACCAGATTGTTTTATATATTGTGACAATTTGGGGGGATTTAGCCTCAAAGGCGGCAGCCTCCTGGACTCCACAGTGGTGTTGGTGGTACTGGGTGCCAAACAAGCAGCATATCAGGCGGTGTTAATCCAAAGTAAATGGCTTTATTCAGCTTAAAAATGGAACAGGAACAAAATAACAAACAGCCTAGCCCACACACAGGGCACTACCTCACTGCTTGAGCCCTGACTAGCCTCTGGGGCAAGAAGCAGCCTGACTCACACTTAGCTCAAGCAAAGTCCTCTTTGGAAACCCAGTCCTCCTTGGACAGACCACCTGTCTGTCTCCCACTGTTTCCATGTCTACCTGCTCCCTGCAGGTCTCTCCAGCAGCTCTCCTGCTACATACACTCCCTCTGGAGTTGGTGCCCCACCTATGGGTATGGCTGAGGACCTTTTCAAGCCTGGCTCTGGGTCGCTCACTAGCATCCTCTGGGTTCACACTCTCACATATCCTCCCCCTCAGCTCACTACCCATGTGGTGAGCTACAATGGGACAAGACATACTATGTCGACGTCCCTCTTCACTCATGTACACTGGTTCAGTGTCTCTCCAGATGTCCCCATGTGGCGGTCTCAACCTCCAAGTTCTAGTCAGTTGAGTTTTTCGGTTTCTCATCACTTTAAATACTACGCCAAGATCCTGGCCATTCTGTGCAAAGGCAAGTTCTACTTCATCACCTTCAAAATTCGCCATACAGGGGATCACATCATTTTTATCATATTTCTTGCCATAGTCTTCAGCCATCCCATTGCATAACTTTGACCCCTTTAGTAAATAGCTTTTTGGTTACATGTTCTGGCTGCTTTAATGGCTCTGCTTTCTCTGCCTCTATGCTGGCAGCTTTTTCCAATTGTAACGCCTTCTGTAGCACACAAATCTCTGCACGGCTCCAGAACTCCTTCACTGCCACATTTTTCTGAGCAGCCTCAATCTCAGTTTTTACTAGTGCACCTTGCAGCTCTGATTCTTTAGAGGTTAACAGGCTCTGCAGCGAGTCTCTCAGCTTCTAGTGCTGCCAGCTTTGAAGATAGTGCAGATGCCGACTGTTCAGTTTTGGATAAAGACTGCTGCAATCGATCCAATTCTTCTCTTTTAGATTCAACTTCGGTTTTTAACTGTTCGATCTGAAAAGTGTGCTCTTCCAACATTATTTCTGACTCGCGCTTCACTTGATCCATCTGAAACTCCAGCTGTTCCTTGATGCGTGCAACTTCCTCCTGTTTGTCCACTTGCAGTTTTAGTTGAGCAGCAAGCATTTTTAGATCTACAATCTGAGCAGATATATCAGACATTTTTTCCTCAAACTGAATCCTCTTCTATCTGGAGGTCCAATTCTCTCTTGGCCTTTTCCAGCTTGTCATAAGCATTGGCTTTGTCCTCATACAATATCTGCACAGATTCCAGGTTTTTCTCAACTTCTTTGTGACTCTCCTGTAAGGTTTGTAAATTCTGAGCATGGACAGACGACATCTCCATCAATTCTTTGTCTTTATTTTGCACCAAGACAGACAATTTCTCATTATCTTCAGAAGATCCTGACAGCGCCCTCTCCAGGCTACATATTCTAGCCTGGAGTTCTATTTCTTTTTGTTCCAGAATTCCAGCTCTGCTCCACCATTCCTTCACTTCATTGTTTAGGTGAACCTGCTTTAGTTCATGCAAGTTTTGCTCTGACTGCAATGTCTGCACCACAGATTCTAAATCACTCTCTTGGTCAGACACATGCTTCCTCAGCTCTGTAACTTCATTTTCTTTATCAGTTAATGCAGCTGAAAGTTTTTCACACTTCCTGACTTGGTCATCCAAACATTCTGACTGACACTGCAAAAATTCACTTTTCTCACGTTTAGCAGTTTCAAGGTCATCTCTTAATTTTTCAATGACACTCTCTTTGGCAATGGAGTCTTGGACATGCTGCTCCTTTAAATCCTGCAATTGCTTCTCAAGCACTTGCTTTTGCTCTACACTCTGTAGGACTTTATTAGAGCGCATTTCATTTCTGCAAACTCCTTCTTAGTGACACAGTCCATTCCAGGCAAACCCAGCACCAAATTTTCACAATGATTAGGATATGAACTCTTCATAGAGTCAAGCTATTTCTTTAACTTAAGAAATATACCTCAAGTTGCCATTTCCAATCAGATATTTCATCCTCATACATGAACCTGATGGTTTTAATCTCATCTTGAAGCTGCTGCACCATAATATTTTCATCTTTGGTGCTTTTATGCACTCCAGTATGAGACTTACAGTCAGCAGGGACATATTCAATCAGGTAAATCAAAAGGTAAATAAACAAAAATAAATGTCCATTCTACAAACATATACTGTAAATTTATTTGCCTCCCATAAAAAATTTAAAGTAATAAAAAAAGCAATCAAAGTGACAGACATTCCCCAAAATGGTATAAATAAAAAGTACATTTGGCCCCACAAAAAAAAAGACACCTTGTGCATCACTCATACACAGAAATATAAAACGTTATGGGTGTCAGAAGATGTTTATGTACAGTGGGTACAGAAAGTATTCAGGCCCCTTTAAATTTTTAACTTTCATTGCAGCCATTTGCTAAAAGCAAAAAAGTTCATTTTATTTCTCATTAATGTACACTCAGCATCCCATCTTGACAGAAAAAAACAGAAATGTAGATATTTTTGCAAATTTATTAAAAAAAGACAAACTGAAATATCACATGGTGGGCGTGGTCTGGCTGCCGAGCAGAATGGCCACAGACTGAGATACTGTAGATCTCTGTCACCCTAGCGACTCCACATCGACTGCACCTTGCGAACGCTCGGTACTGGTACTGGTTCTATACAGCACCTACCCCAGCATGGTTCGGAAGCGAAAAAACATGGCTGGCCCATCCAAACTTCTGGATTTCTTCTTCCAACCTCCCTCGGAGTCCAGCCAAGATGGTGGCGGTGCGCAACACTCTGCCTCGGATCCGGGTGATGCTTCTGAGGCCTTGTCGGGAAGACGTGCTAGCTCGGTGCCGCCTGCATCTCGTCACTCTGGCTCCTCTGCCTGCAACTCCTCTCCCGCCAGTCCTGCATCTGATGGTGAGACCTCCGCGGCGCTGGCCGCTCCCCGGCCTCGCCTGACTCCGGAAGCCCGCGCAAACAGCGCCAACGTCTCTCCTCTGGGCCCTCTCCCGCAGGGCAGGTAGGCCGTGGCTCTCCTGACCCTTTACATTCCTCACCTCCTCCCGATTTTTTAAAGGTTCTGCCTACTTCAGATGCCCCGCTCACAGAATCATCTATGAAAGCTATGTTACAGACCCTTCATTGATCTCTGCAGCAAAGCTTTGCCTCTTTAGTGGCTCCTATTCATTCCTCCATACAAGATCTAGGACATAGGGTTCACCATATTGAATCTAAATTTGGTGACTTTGTTTCATCCCATAAGCAACTCATTGATGCTCATTATGACCATGAGGATGCCATTACTCAACTTCGACTGAAAGTGGCTGATTTAGAACATCGCTCCAGGCGGAATAACGTGAAACTCAGAGGGATGCCTGAATCTGTACCTAATTCGGACCTTGTGTCCTACCTGCAGGACTTTATCAGAGCTGTCTTGCCTAATTCTGCCCCAAGAGATCTTATCATAGATAGAGCGCATCGGCTTCCCAAACCTCACCATCTGGCTGATGATATTCCTCGAGATGTTATTGCAAAAATACACTTTTTACATATTAAAGATATGTTCATGCAAGCTACTAGGAAGAAACACTCCCTCCCGAACACCTATAAGGACATTTCAGTCTATGCAGACTTGTCGGCTGCTACTCTACACAACAACGGCAACTCTTGGCCCCAATTACAGCCATATTGCGAGATAATCAGGTCAAGTACAGATGGGGCTTTCCAGTCCGTCTCCTCGTCTCTCATGAAGAGGATCTTTATGTGCTAAAATCTCTAGAAGATGGCTGTAAATTTCTTAAAAGATGGAATCTTCGACTCCCGGATTTGGAAAGTTTTCCTAAGGCTGCTCCTTCCCGTATTAAGGAACTGTGGCACAAGGTTGATAAGCGGGGGAAGATTGCCCGCTTTTGTTCCTGTCCCGAGTTCGGCTTTAAATATCGGCCCCTGCTGCTCGGTCTTGAGACTGACTGTTTCATCCCCCATTCCTTTAAAGGCGAATGTTGCTCGTCTTAAGTAGTCCAAGGACAATGCATTTTCACCTTTTGGTTTTTTTTTTTTTGTCTTGCGTTTCCCTTCCTGCCCTTGTGTTTCCACCCTTTCTTTTCTTTGCAGGTCGTGTATTCACTCTTGTTCCTATGGCAAGTTGATAATGGCTGTTCCTTTGCTGCAGAGCGTTGCGGGCTTGCCTCTCTATTTGTGGGGTTGGTAAGTCGGCTTTGAGCTTGCTGCTCCGTGGGCGTCATGGCTATTACTTTTGCTTCCCTTAATGTTAAGGGCCTAAATTGCCCTAGCAAACGTTCCTTTTTATGGTCTGAGGCTAGGTCTGTCTCCTGTGACGTCCTTTGCGTCCAGGAGACTCACCTACATAGCAAGGACACACACAGGGTACGCAACTCCAACTTTCCCACGATATTTCAGTCACATTATTCCTCTAAATCTAGGGGTGTTTTAATTGCCTTTAAACATATGGTCTGTTTCCAATTGTTAGAAGAGAGGATCGATTCTAAGGGTCGATATGTAATTCTAGTGGACCATCTCAGTAATGTTCTCTGCACTCTGGTTTCAGTCTACACACCTAACACTCACCAACTCAGATTTCTCAATAGGGTTATGCTCCTAGTGTCTCGAGTTCGGCAGGGTGGTCTCCTCCTCTGCGGAGATTTCAACTTGACGGTGGACCAGTCTATGGATTCATCTACCTCATCCCGCAGGGGGGGTCCCTCACTGCAGACCGTTTTAGATTTTAATGATTTATATAATGTCTGGAGAGCCCACCATAGTGCCGTAAAGGGATTATTCTTAGGTACATAATAGTTATTCTAGAATTGATATGTTTTTGGTAGATAGATTCTGGTTCTCAGCAGCCTCTTGGTCTGCTATTGATGTGATAAAGTGGTCTGACCATGCTCCGATCACCCTTACGGTGGATGAGCCTGGCTATTCCTCCCCGATCTTTCTTTGGAGATGTAATTCTTTTCTCCTATCCCATCCCACTCATAGAGCTTCTATTGAGGGAGACCTTCGAGACGATTTTACAAACAATGACAGCCCTGAAGTTGGGATTGTCCCCTTATGGAATGCGCACAAAGCCTACATACTGGGATCGTTCATTAGACTGGGACATGTGGTTATGAAGTCTCGGCAGGCCCAGCTCTCTATCCTCCTGGGGGACCTTAAGTCTAAGGAACAGCTTAATAAATCTACTCCCTCCCCGTATAATGCGGAACAGCTCTTCCTCGCTAGACATCGCCTGCGCGATCTATTGTTATTTGATTATGAAAAGTCCTTGAAAAAACTCAAGATTAGGTACTACTCTCAGGGAAATAGTGCGGGCAGACTGTTGGTGACTAAACTAAAGAAAAAACACCTTAGGTCTCGCATCCCTTTCATTCTTGACCCAGTCTCTAAAGGTAAATTGGTCAGTCCCTCAGACATTGCAGATCAGTTTAGCAGATATTATGCTGGCCTCTATAACCTTTGTGATGACCCTTCCACTACACAACCCACTGATGTAGCTATTTCATCTTTCATGGAGTCCCTCCACCTGCCTTCCCTTTCCCCCCTTCAGGTTCAGCATCTTGACAGGCCCATCTCCACAGAGGAGATAGCTGAAGTAATTGCTTCTCTCCCCGTTAGGAAATCTCCCGGACTAGACGGTATGACAAATGACTACTATGAAACCCTCTCCCCTATCCTACTTCCCCACTTGACGAAATTTTTTAACTCGGCAATGTTATCGGGCTCGTTTCCCAAGGAGAATCAGGAGGCTCTGATCGTCACGATCCCTAAACCGGGAAAATCTACAGATTCCCCTCAAAATTTCCACCCCATCTCCTTACTGAATACTGATGTTCAGATATATGCAAAACTTTTGGCTAGAGGACCGGCTCCACTGATCCTCCTTTTAGTTTCTCCTGATCAAGTGGGCTTCGTCGCTGGTCGACAGGCCCCTGATACTAGGAGAGTACTGAACCTTTTGCATCATGTTGAGAGGGGTAAGCTTCCATCTGTGATGTTGGCACTTGACGCTGAGAAGGCGTTCGACCGCATTCATTGGTTGTTCGCCTTCTCAGCTTTACGACAGATGGGTCTGGGTGGTCCGTTTTTATTCCGCTCCCCCCGCGAGAGTTTTTGTTAACGGAGCCTTATCTACTCATTTTGCAATTAACAATGGTACCTGACAGGGTTGCCCCTTGTCCCCACTAATATTTATCCTCTCTATTGAACCCCTAGCATGTGCTTTTAGATCACATCCTGGTGTTAGTGGGGTGACAGTGGCGGGCCATTCTCATATCATCTCACTTGATGCTGACAATATTATCCTTTCTCTCACTGACCGGGGTCGTCCCTGTCGGCCTCTCTGGAATGAAATGAATTATTTAGTTACTTATCCTATTACAAATTAAATATAGCCAAGACCCAAATTCTTCCGTTATATCTAACCGAACTGGAAATTTCCCTTCTTCAGCAGAAATATCCTTTTGACTGGAGATTTGACAATATTCAATACTTGGGGATCTCACTCACTCCTGCCCATTTCTTGCTATATCTAGCGAACTACTCTCCCCTCCTTCAGATCTTACAGACCGAGGCGGATCGGATGGGCTTGACTGAGATTTCCTGGCTGGGTAGAATCGCGGCCTTCAAGATGCTTCTCCTTCCCCGCCTTTTATACCTCTTTCGCACCTTGCCTATTGCTTTACCTCCTTCCTTTTTTAAATTGGTCAATGGTCTGCTTACTAGATTTATCTGGGTGGGTAAGAAACCCCACCTCGCCCGCTCGATTCTAACCAGAGCCGGTAACCTTGGTGGTCTAGGAGTGCCTGATATACATGGGTACTATATTGCTACTTTGGTCTCCTTGGTAGCGAACGGCTTGTCTAGGGAGGAAGAGCTCCACTGGATACACATTGAAAAGTCTTATTTTCCCGCTAAGGAGTATCGAGAAATACTTTTTGCCTGGAAATATGCTCACTCTTACGCTAGTAGTTGAGAGTTGCTAGATAGATCCACTATTCAGAGTGTTTTCTATAGTGATCCCTTCCTTGAGGCTGGAGAGCTGGGTCGCAAAGGGTGTGGAATTTGTTTCTCTTGTTTTTCAAGATGGTAACCTAAGAGATTTTGCATCCTTGTCTACAGAATTTGAGTTGCGTAAGAACGACTTTTATAAGTTCCTTCAGATGCGACATTGCCTACAAAAACACTTCTTCCGAGTGAGATGCAACCCCGATGTCGTTTTCCTACTTCGTTCATCTCAAAAAGGTCTTAGACCGATTGATTATTATATTGACCCTCGATCCTCCTTCCAGAAGACTTACCCTATCCGTCTGTGGGAGAGAGATCTCGAAAAGTCGTGGACTCCTAAGGAGTGGCAGAAGGCCTTTGCTTTATTTCGCACTTCCCTAGCTTGTAGCTCTCATGTGGAGGCGGCATATAAGGTGGCTCTTAGGTGGTATTTTCCCCCAGCTTGAATTCATCGAATGTTTTCTAATTCTTCTTCTCTTTGTTGGAGGTTATGTGGGGGAGTGGGTATGTTGCTGCATACCTTTTGGGCTTGTCCTCATCTAGCTAAATATTGGCAGATTTTCGACCTTCTGGATGGCCTTCTGGGGCGCTCTAAGCTCCAGACCCCCCAGCTGGCTATGCTTAATTTAAAGATGGATGTGCTCCCCTCCTCATCGCAAACTGGCCTGTAAGATTTTGGTGATGGCTAAATTGGTTATTGCTCAGAAATGGAAATAACCTTTGCCCCCATCATTGCAGGACCTGTTGACACTTATTGATACCACCCACTCGTATGAATGTGTCATTGCTTTTGGGAATTTTTCCTTTCCTAAATATAAAATGGTGTGGGAGAAGTGGTTGGCGAGCCCGCATTGTTCCCCCTTGGTTAGTTAGTTGGTAAGCTGGTTAGTTTATTATTTAGTTAATTTGTTCAAGAGATGAGTTAATCGGCTGACCATGGGGACGCATTCCTCTAATTGGTTTTTGCTCTGTGTCATTATTGCTGAACTTAAAGGTGTGAGTTTCAGCTCTTCGATCCAATCTTCTGCTGTACCTAGAATTTATAGTACCTGGTTCAGTCCTGTTAACGTCCAATCCCACCTCGCCAAATAAGTTGTGGATATTTATGGTTACTCCTGTCTCACCTGCCTTCCCCTCCCCCTTCCTGCCCTTTCCTTATGTGGTGTGTGGTGTCTGTGTACCTCCTCCTTATTATTCAGACAAATGTTTTGCTTTACCAGTTTCAATGTTTGCGATATTGACTGTTTAAGTATTTTCTAATATATATATTTGAAAATTTAATAAAAATTATTGAAACAGAAATATCACATGGTCATAAGTATTCAGACTCTTTGCTGTGACACTCATATTTAACTCATATGCTGTCCATTTCCTTCTGATCCTCCTTGAGATGGTTCTACTCCTTCATTGGAGTCCAGCTGTGTTTAACTAAACTGATTGGACTTGATTAGGAAAGGCACACACCTATCTACAGTATATACAGTAAGACCTCACAGCTCACAGCTCACAGTGCATGTCAGAGCAAATGAGGTCAAAGGAACTGCCCAAGGAACTCAGAGACAGAATTGTGGCAAGCGACAGATCTGGCCAAGGTTACAAAAGAATTTCTGCAGCACTCAAGGTTCCTAAGAGCACAGTGGACTCCATAATCCTTAAATGAAAGAAGTTTGGAATGACCAGAACTCTACCTAGACCTGGCCGTCCAGCCAAACTGAGCAATCGTAGGAGAAGATCCTTGGTGAGAGAGGTAAAGAAGAACCCAAAGATCACTGTGGCTGAGCTCCAAAGATGCAGTAGGGAGATGGGAGAAAGTTGCACAAAGTCAACTATCACTGCAGCCCTCCACCAGTCGGGGCTTTATGGCAGAGTGGCCCGAAGGAAGCCTCTCCTCAGTGCAAGACATATGAAAGCCCGCATAGAGTTTGCCAAAAAACACATGAAGGACTCCCAGACTATGAGAAATAAGATTCTCTGGTCTGATGAGACAAAGATTGAACTTATTGGCGTTAATGCTAAGCGGTATGTGTGGAGAAAACCAGACACTGCTCATCACCTGCCCAATACAATCCCAACAGTGAAACATGGTGGTGGCAGCATCATGCTATCTGGGTGTTTTTCAGCTGCAGGGACAGGATGACTGGTTGCAATTGAAGGGAAGATGAATGTGGCCAAGTACAGATATATCCTGGAAGAAAACCTCTTCCAGAGTGCTCTGGACCTCAGACTGGGCTGAAGGTTCACCTTCCAACAAGACAATGACCCTAAGCACACAACTAAAATAACAAAGGAGTGGCTTCGGAACAACTCTGTGATCATTCTTGACTGGCCCAGCCAGAGCCCTGATCTCAACCCAATTGAGCATCTCTGGAGAGACCTGAAAATGGCTGTCCACCAATGTTCACCATCCAACCTGACGGAACTGGAGAGGATCTGCAAGGAAGAATGGCAGAGGATCCCCAAATCCAGATGTCAAAAACTAGTTGCATCATTCCCAAGAAGACTCATAGCTGTACTAGCTCAAAAGGGTGCTTCTCAATACTGAGCAAAGGGTCTGAATACATTTGACCATGTGATATTTCAGTTTTTCTTTTTTAATAAATTTGCAAAAATATCTATATTTCTGCTTTTTTTTCTGTCAAGATGGGGTGCTGAGTGTACATTAATGAGAAATAAAATGAACTTTTTTGCTTTTAGCAAATGGCTGCAATGAAACAAAGAGTGAAAAATTTAAAGGGGTCTGAATAATTTTCGTACCCACTGTATATACAGCTGCTATATCCCAACTGTGTTTTCAACTGTGATCTTAATGGCAAATGAAAGCTGAGATTGTCATCTTTCATAGAACACCAGAACCACAGTTGTACCAAATGCTTCAAGGATTTCTAATGCCAACAGAGAAACAGGAGTCAAAAAGTGTATTTCAGCACAGGTTTTTAAATCCGTTAAATAGATTATGCCACAGAAATTATCTCTATTCACACTTACACTCCTACTGATCCTGAGAAAGGAGGTCATTTTACTCCCATGCACTATGTAGCTGTGGTGGACCCAGATGCACCCCTGCACCATTCATTTTAATGGGAATGTTGGCAATAGCTGAAGTACAGTACTCAACTATCTCCACTGCTCACATTGAAATGAATGGAGTGGGGGAACATCTGTATCCACTGCAGCTACACAGTAAGAGTAAACCCCCCCCCCCACCATACTCAAGATTGGTGGGGATTTCACTGGTCGAACTTCCTCCAATCAGAATCTTATGCTCTTTGCTGTGGATAGAGGAGAAATTTTTTTTTTTCTGAAAAGCTAACCATTGTAGCACTGGGAGACAGTAAGGAAGTTTATACAGTGCCTTATCTCCCAAAATTCAAAGAACCAGAAGAGGGAGAAAATCTGCACAGTCTCCAAATTTACTAACCTACGCATCTAACTCTGTCATGCCCCCTTTAGACCTGTCCATTCCCACTCAGTCTCTTTTTCACCCAGACAGTAAAAAGTCCTTTAGTGACTCCAACAGAGTATAATGCCATCTATATAATGTCCCCCCCAGTGGCCATAACACAGTATAATGTCTCACTAGTGGCCCTCACAGTATAATATCCCCTTCTTGTTGCCCCACACAGTTTAATGCTCAGATATCATGGCCCCGACACTATTATGCTCCCTCAATGCAGCCTCTAGACTATAATTCCCTTCTTTGTGGCCCTAATACTATAATGCTCCTTCATTATGACCCCCACACTATAATCTCCCTCATTGTTGCCTACACACACTATATATGCCCCTGTAACTCACCTTGCCAGGTTCCCTCGCTATCTACTCCAGTCTCTACTGCTGGTGGTGTGAAAGCAGCAAGCATGATGTAATGACGACAAGAGGACCTTTCATGTCCTCATGCATATGCAGTTTTATATACCACTAGAAAGCCGACAGTGTGCTGAATTCAGAGCCCTGCCGGCTTTCCCGTTATGTGCCCCAGGGCTGGAGATCTTGGTGCCTTAAATTTCAGCACCGAGATCTCCCCAGAGTCAGAAGGGCACCCCCCCCCCGACCGCAGTCTATAGCCCTGTACTGTCAGAGGGGGCGTTCCTTACTGCCCAGCTATGGTGCTGAGCTGTGAGGAACTTCCCCCAGTACAAGTCTATGGACGACTTTGGGGAGATATCGGTGCCGAAACTAATGGCACCAATATCATCAGTCCCAGGGCACATAACGGGAAAGCCGACAGTGTGCTGAATTCAGCGCACTCTGTCAGCTTTCGGGCGGTATATAAAACCGCATATGCATGAGGACATGAAAAGTCCTCTTTAAATACCCTGCCTGCTCTCAAGCTGCCACGAGCAGAGACAGGGTCTGAATGATGAAAATAAAAAGTTTTTAAAAATATTCAAAAAGTGGAAAAAAAAAGTTTATATCACTCCACCTTTATCTTATATCACATATAAATAAACAACAGCAAACATAAACACATTAGGCATCCCCAAGTCTGGAAATGCCCAAACTATTAAAATAGTAAAACATTTGTCCCTTATGATGACCACCGTAGTGAAAAAAAATATCATGTCTGAGTTACTGTTTTTCGCTGATTCGCCTCTCAAAAAAATAGAATAAAAAGTGATTAAATATCATAAATTTCCCAAAATGGTATTAATAAAAACTACCATAAGCACAAAAAAGACACCTTACAAAACTATGTACGCTGAAATATAAAAAAGTTACAGGTGTGAGAATATGGTGACTCAAAATAATTTTTTTCTTTAAACTTTTTAAATTTTTGTAAAGGTAAGAAAAAAAAGTATATAATCTAGTATCAGTGTGATCAACCCAGAGAATAAAGCTAACATGTCAGGAAAACAGAACCCGTAAGAAAATGGTGGTACTGCATTTTTTTCAGTTCCATCTATCATTATTTTTTCCATCTTATCAGAACATTGTACAAAATATTAAAGGTATCATTTTGAAGTACAAGCCTTCATATGATTATGTAAATGGAAAAATTTACGGGAGTAAAGAATGAAAACACAAAATGAAAAATAACTGTGTCCTGTAAGGGTTAAGCTAGTAAGTATCAAATTAGTCTTGTGGAGGATGACTCAGCTATTGTATCCTCCATTTTGGATTCCAGGGCCATGTGAGCCATGCCTGTAGCCATTTAACATTCCTCCTTTGTCCAGAGAGCTCATCCCCCACCAGATGGCTTAATGGGATGCGGCCCCTCTTTTGTTTCTTATCCAATAGCCATGTGCCAGAACTATTTTACAACTTTGCCACCAATCATGTTATGCTAATTATAGTAACCCGACCTGTTCTCTGTCCACACTGTACTTAAAAACTACATTTTTCCCTCCATTAAAGCAGAACCCACCTATATACACAATAGCTGTGTGTGTTGTGTGATTTTCTATGCTATAGTTTATACATCAACTTTATTAATTTGGACTTCAATACGGTGATACTTAGAGCAGATTGCGCTCACAGTCTGTACAGACATGTCAACTTATTCGGGTGTCTCCAATTTTTCAGCCCTCCTCACCAGATCAATATTCTCTTTCACCCGGCTGCCAACTCATTAGTATTGACTACACTGTGACATCTCCTTTGTGCAATAAATACTAATGAGGAGGTTGCTGGGGATCCCCACATCAATTTAAAGTTTTATTCCATTTATTTTTTTAATTGTGTGTGGTCTGAGGACAGCCACTGCACTTCCTTGAGCCACGGTATCCATTATTCTCAATGGGAGGTTTTTCTCTTACTATAGTATTCAGTATTTTTTTCCCTGCATAACATAGAAAAAAAACTCCCATTGGCTCAAGCAGAGTATTGAACCCAGGATCACACCTAATTAAAAAATAAATAGAGCAAAACTTTAAATAGATGGGATGGAGAGGATCCCCTCTATAATTCCTTTTATGTTTGATTAATACATATACAGACGTGGACAAAATTGTTGGTACCCCTCGTTTAATGAAAGAAAAACCCACAATGGTCACAGAAATAACTTGAATCTGACAAAACTGGAATTTGCCAAACTACATGTTGACAAGTCACAAAGCTTCTGGGAGAATGTTCTATGGACAGATGAGACAAAAATCGAAATTTTTGGCAAGGCACATCAGCTCTATGTTCACAGATGGAAAAATGAAGCATATCTTGAAAAGAACACTGTTCCTACTGTGAAACATGGAGAAGGCTCTGTTATGTTCTGGGGCTGCTTTGCTGCATCTGGCACAGGGTGACTTGAATCTGTGCAGGATACAATGAAATCTCAAGACTATCAAGGGATTCTAGAGAGAAATGTGCTGCCCAGTGTCAGAAAGCTTGGTCTCCGTCGCAGGTCATGGACTTTGCAACGGGATAATGACCCAAATCACAGCTAAAAACACCCAAGAATGGCTAAGAGGAAAACATTGGATTATTTTGAAGTGGCCTTCTATGAACCCTGACCTAAATCCTATTGAGCATCTTTGGAAGGAGCTGAAACATGCCGTCTGGTAAAGGCACCCTTCAAACCCGAGACAACTGGAGCAGTTTGCTCATGAGGAGTGGCCAAAATACCTGTTGAGAGGTGCAGAAGTCTCATTGACAGTTACAGGAATCATTTGATTGCAGTGATTGCCTCAAAAGGTGGTGCAACAAAATATTAAGTTAAGGGTACCATCATTTCTGTCCAGGCCTGTTTCATGAGTTTTCTTTTTTTAAAAATTCTATTGAAGCATGGTTGAAAAGCAATGTCTGACTTTCATTTGTTCATTTTCATAGAATTTTTATATATTATTACTTTTGTCAGATTCAAGTTATTTCTGTGACCATTGTGGGTTTTTCTTTTATTAAACAATGGGTACCAACAATTTTGTCCATGTGTGTATATATATATATACAGTCATATGAAAAAGTTTGGGCACCCCTATTAATCTTAATCATTTTTAGTTCTAAATCTTTGGGTGTTTGCAACAGCCATTTCAATTTGATATATCTAATAACTGATGGACACAGTAATATTTCAGGATTGAAATGAGGTTTATTGTACTAACAGAAAATGTGCAATATGCATTAAACCAAAATTTGACCGGTGCAAAAATTTGGGTACCCTTATCATTTTATTGATTTGAATACTCCTAACTACTTTTTACTGACTTACTGAAGCACAAAATTGGGTTTGTAACCTCACTGAGCTTTGAACTTCATAGCCAGGTGTATCCAATCATGAGAAAAGGTATTTAAGGTGGCCAATTGCAAGTTGTTCTCCTATTTGAATCTCCTCTGAAGAGTGGCATCATGGGCTCCTCAAAACAACTCTCAAATGATCTGAAAACAAAGATTGTTCAACATAGTTGTTCAGGGGAAGGATACAAAAAGTTGTCTCAGAGATTTAACCTGTCAGTTTCCACTGTGAGGAACATAGTAAGGAAATGGAAGACCACAGGGACAGTTCTTGTTAAGCCCAGAAGTGGCAGGCCAAGAAAAATATCAGAAAGGCAGAGAAGAAGAATGGTGAGAACAGTCAAGGACAATCCACAGACCACCTCCAAAGAGCTGCAGCATCATCTTGCTGCAGATGGTGTCACTGTGCATCGGTCAACAATACAGCACACTTTGCACAAGGAGAAGCTGTATGGGAGAGTGATGCGAAAGAAGCCGTTTCTGAAAGCACGCCACAAACAGAGTCGCCTGAGGTATGCAAAAGCACATTTGGACAAGCCAGCTTCATTTTGGAAGAAGGTCATGTGGACTGATGAAACAAAGATTGAGTTGTTTGGTCATACAAAAAGGCGTTATGCATGGCGTCCAAAAAACACAGCATTCCAAGAAAAACACTTGCTACCCACTGTAAAATTTGGTGGAGGTTCCATCATGCTTTGGGGCTGTGTGGCCAATGCCGGCACCGGGAACCTTGTTAAAGTTGAGGGTCGCATGGATTCAACTCAGTGTCAGCAGATTCTTGAGAATAATGTACAAGAATCAGTGACGAATTTGAAGTTACGCCGGGGATGGATATTTCAGCAAGACAATGATCCAAAACACAGCTCCAAATCTACTCAGGCATTCATGCAGAGGAACAATTACAATGTTCTGGAATGGCCATCCCAGTTTCCAGACCTGAATATCATTGAACATCTGTGGGATAATTTGAAGCGGGCTGTCCATGCTCGGCGACCATCAAACTTAACTGAACTGGAATTGTTTTGTAAAGAGGAATGGTCAAAAATACCTTCATCCAGGATCCAGGAACTGATTAAAAGCTACAGGAAGCAACTAGAGGCTGTTATTTTTGCAAAAGGAGGATCTACTAAATATTAATGTCACTTTTCTGTTGAGGTGCCCATACTTTTGCACCGGTCAAATTTTGGTTTAATGCATATTACACATTTTCTGTTAGTACAATAAACCTCATTTCAATCCTGAAATATTACTGTGTCCATCAGTTATTAGATATATCAAATTGAAATGGCTGTTGCAAACACCCAAATATTTAGAACTACAAATGATTAAGATTAATAGGGGTGCCCAAACTTTTTCATATGACTGTATATATATATTTAGTAACAATTGGGGGTAGTTTAGCATCAAGGCAGCAGCTGCCTGGACTTAACAGAGGTGTTTGAGCAGGGGGTGCTAAATAAACAGCATAGCATCTTCTGGCAATCCAAAAAGAAAGTCTTTAATAATCTTGTAAATGATTGCAGGAATAAAAACAACCAACAAAATAGCTTAGCCTACACACAGGGCAATACCTCACTTCTTGAACCCTGACTAGCTTCTGAGGGCGAGATACTTTACTTATGTTTCTCCTCAGCAGTCTGGCTCACAATGAGCTCCACCATGTCTTTTCTGGTTTTCAGTCCTCTTGGGACAGACCACCTGTCTCTCTCCAACTGCTTCAGTCTACCAGAATACATTTTAGAAATTATTAGACCATTATGGTAGGAAAATAAATTACAATAAACCCATTTTAATAATACACTTTATTAAATGACTGTCTGTTACAACAGATAGTAACATGGACATATTTAGTATCGCTGTAACTGTTAAAAAAATATTTAATGTGATCACTAAATGGAGAAAAATAATAAATGGCACAATTATTTTATTTAACCAGTTATAATATTATTATATGTTGTCTGAGTATATTTAGTTTTATAAAGGCCCTTACTACTTTTTCCACAAAACACCATTTACGAATCACCCTCCCAGGTTGACATCTCTGTCCTTTTACAGACACTTATTGCCAATCCACAATAAAGAGGATATGTGTCACATTGCAGGGGGTCTGACCATTGGTTTCCTCAGCGATCAGGAGAACAGGGGGCTGAAAGCCCCCTGTAAATGAAGCACCAGTGTGGTTCTCAGCCTTTTGGCTAAGATCAAGTGTAGTATCTGTTCTTATCAGTAGCAGCTAGTAGGTTGGTTCCGCCAGTGGGAGTGGTTAACCCACTGTAGGGAGCCAACTGAAGACTGTGAACGTAGGCAGAGAACCACACCAGGGTATGGCGATCGCCCTGGGATCGAGGCCATTAGGCCGGGAAAGTTTTCGAAGGTCTCATGGTGCAAGTGCCTCTGGGGACGGTGACTCCAGAGGTGCCTGAACTCACTGGGCGTGGGAAACCCACTGAGTATGGCACATTGCACAAGCACTTGAAACACTTTTGAAGCACTCACCCTATTGCTTGGTTTATCCAGCATGGGTAATTTTTATAGATCCGGCGGATAGACCGGGCCAGTACACTGGCACTCTATTCACTTATTTATTCATTTTTTATTTGTCACGTTTGTCACTGTGTGTATAGATGTAAGGGTGCCGAAACCCTTTTGGGTCCTACCCGAAGTCTAGGTGTTGGAGTGTGTGGCCTTCGGGTTCCCCCCTTCCTTGCTCTCCAGTGTCTGTCTCTGCTTTTGTGGAGATAGACAACAGTTACAGGCTCAGTAGTACTCTTTTTGGTGGCAGCCCTTGAGGAGACTGATGCAAGTAGCTGCCTTGGTAGTACTCTTGGTGGTGGCAGCCTGAGAGGAAACCAAGTAAGATCTGACCCTCCTGTCTTGGCAGTTGGGTTGGTTCGGCCCCCTTACTCTTGGGCCTTTTGGCTCTTAGTTTGGGGACAGTTTCGGAGGACCCATTCTCTTTTGAGATGGGTTTTGCGATAGACAGCATCCTTTGCACGTTTTTTTCAGTGGCACCCGTCACTTTTTTCCGTGCACTGGTGTTTCGTTGGCACAGCTTTGAGACCTTCGATAAAAATTTAAAAAAAACAAAACAAAACAGTGTGCTTGGCTGGCACTCCATTCACTGCTATGGGGTTGCCATGACTGAAATCTGTAGCAGCCCCATTGAAGTAAATGATGAGTTGGTCGTGCACGCACACTGCCCCTTCAGTCCCTGGGATAATGCAGGTCGATTTTCTGTTTCCCATGCTCAACAGTGGGAACCTCCTATGTGTCCATAGGATAGGGGATAAGTATTTGTAATGGGCCAACCCCTTTAAGCAGATGTGAACAAAGCCTTAGAAACAAAAGTCTGAACTATTTCCTATTTTCACATCACACGGAAAAAGCCTAAGATTCGGGTCAGTGATTGCAGTAGAAATGACCTGCTTGTTTTGCTTTCGCACTAGTTTTCATGAACAAGCCCTTGTTTTTTGTGTGTGTTATCAGTCCGTCACGTGGTTCCTTTATCTCCCGTTTCTCCTCGGACAAGCAGCTGCTACACAACTTGTAACCCTTGGAAACCCGCGCACGTAAAATGACGTTTTACTGCCCTTTGAAGACCTGCGCAGTGACGGCCACAAGGTCTGTGCGCGCATGCTCAGTAATTCGTCATGTCCAGGCCGGTAAACAAGGAATGAGCGGCCGCGAGATACGGAGCCTGCAGCTCTTTAGTGACCCGTACGCTGTACCTAGTTGAACATAAGGTCTCACTATGAACCTGGCCAGGCAGAACGTGGAGACCGGAGCCACGCAGCTCTTGTTTGCGAATTTCAACCAAGATAACACGTAAGTGAGTTCAGTATGGAGGCTGAGAACAATACATAGTTGAAGTTCTCTGCCCTAGGTGATAGTGGTGGGTGTAGCTTCCAGTGGGTTATCCTGTAGCTTGTAGACAATGGAAACCAGCAGCTATTTTAGTGGGCACAGAGGTGCTCCTTGTATTTACCAGGCTGACTGAACGCAGATATAGTGTGATGCTCCATGGGTAGTTCCTGTTACATGATCTTTGTTTTGGTCACAGTACACACATTGCGTTCCCCAAGTTGCTATTCAAGGCTAGGTTCAAATCTGCGCTGGAGTTTCTGCCGCAGAAACCGATGAAAATCAGCAGGGAGAAAGGTCATGGAGGACTATTCCTTCCGTTGATTTCAGTATAAAAACGGCAGACACCCAGTGGACCCTATTATAGTCTATGGGGTCTGTGGGTAGCCGCTGTTTTATTTGGCCCTCTGTCTGGTCTCTGTGTCTTGACAGAGACCTGTGCACAGATGTGAGCCTAGCTTAAAACTTTGTTCACATCTGAGTATCCATCAGAAATCGCTGGACGAAAAATTCTTGGCAACTCTTTTGTTCATTAAAGAGATTGTGCCATTATGGACTCTTATCCTCTAATCACGGGATAGTGGATAAGTGTACAATCGCTGGGGGTGGGCGTTCGCTGGTGACCCCCCCCAGTCATCAGGAGGATAAGGGACTGAAAGTCTCCCTAAAGCCTCCTTGCGAATGGAGCACCAGTGTTCCATTCAGTGCTATTGGGCCAGTGTTCCATTCACTGCTTTCATCTCAGTCAGCCGCTGCAGCCCCATGAAAGTGAAAGGACCACCGGTCACGCAAGTGTATTGGTGCTCCATACACTAGGAGGCTTTAGGGGGACGTTTGGTCTCCTGTCCTCCTGATCACTGGGAGATCGGACACTTATCCCCTGTCTTGTGGATAGAGTATGTGTCCATAACGGCACAGCTTTAAGGAAAATAATGGACCACTGACAGACCCCATTGTAGTCATTGGGATCTCTAGTGATCTGTTCATGTCTGTCATTTCTGGGATCCATTGCAGGCCCAGAAGAATGAATAGGAAAATGCTGATGTGAAAATATATATATATATATATATATATATATATACTGACCCAAACTGCTTTCTCTGCCATATACAATGATTATAGCATTTCCAGGGCTCCTTATTTTCCTTCTAATCACAATCAATCACAGTAACGATCAAGTATAAGATCCATACCATGATCCTAGTTGTGTTATAAGATGGACTAAATAGGGAGTAACTGGTTTGGCCACTGTGCTAGCTAATTGGCTATTTTAATAGAAAGTCATGTAGATATGTCAACCCAGGAGTAATTTTATGAATCTATTCACATGGCCAAGCCAAGGCTTGCCTATGTATTAAACTGATCCATTTTTATTAACGGGTCATTCTCCTCAGTGGGTGAATTGATGATCTGATCAAGTGGACCTCCTGAACGCAGGTGTGAACCTAGCGTAAGTTATGTTATTAGTTAGTTATTCAGTTATGTAAATAGACCTTTCGATCTCAAGCACACATCCATTATTTATCTTCAGTGTTCTCTCAGTTTTTTTTTCCACAGAGGAAGCACTGACCCATTCAAGACTAAGGCCCGGTTCATTTATGCTCTCAGGTTTCCGTTCGGGGGAGTCCGCTTGGGGACCCCCCGAACGGAAACCTATACGCTTAAAAAAGCTGTTTACCTGGGAAACCTGCGGACCCCATAGACTATAATGGGGTCCCTGTGGTTTCCGCTTGGTTTCCGAACGAAACATGCGAAGAGGAAAGTGCCCACAGGGACCCCATTATAGTCTATGGGGTCCGCGGGTTTCCCAGGTAAACCGCTTTTTTATGTGTATAAGGTTTCCGTTCAGGGGTCCCCAAGCGGACTTCCCAAACGCAGATGTGAACCGGGCCTAAATGTTACCCAACCACCCTAGACACATTTGAAAAGTTTTACGTTCATTTTTCTTTCAATATCATGATGTCCATTATCTCTGTACTAGAGCTGGACAATTTTATTTCATTATTTGCCATTTCATATTAACTATTCAGATTTTTTTTTAAATCTGTGAAATGAATGTTATTACCGCCTTGGAGTCTGATAGTCCATATAGGCTTTCTCCTCCTGCTGCCAACTATGCTCTGCAGTTTCTTCAGTATAGTCAGTAGTTGGGTAGTAGTGTGAGGAAGCCTGCACCAGATAAATCTGACTCCTTCTCCCTGTGCCGCGTCACTTGTTTTTACTTAAAGAAACTAAAAAAAAAAAAATAAGATGATTGAGATTAAAATAGAGAATTGCCCATAAGCATGAAAAAATTGAGATTTTATTTTTTGGCAAAATTTCCAGTCCTACCTTTTACTGTGACATCACACTGTTTGTTATACCTATAATTAGACATTACTTTGATGAAAGGGGTTTTCAGGATTTTGGATAGTCTATAAATATCTGCTTGGTGGGGGACTAATAGCCGGCCTCCACAATCAGATTTTCAGGATGCGCCCAATAGCACATACAGTATACTCTGCTCAGAGTCTGAAGTAGAAAGCTCAATACAATGTATAGTGCCCAGGTGTCGTTACTGCAGCTCAGATTATATTGACATCATGGGAAACCATAAATGATCCTGGAAAACCCCTATAAATTGTTCCTGCAACATGCATAAATGTATGGAATAGCAATCTGCTGCACCACAATCTGACAGTGCCAATGTGTTGCCATGGCAGTCAAGGCTTTCTACAAAATTTTGGATTGTATGTTTTGGAATTTTTTCCCGTTTATCCGGAGGAGCATGTTTGAGGTAAAACAGTGATGTAGGACGAGAGGACATGGCTTGTAATCTTCCTTCTAGTTCATCCTACAGGCATTCGATGGGGGTTAGGCCAGGGCTCTGTATGGCCAGTCAAGTTTTTCCACACCAAACTCGCCCAACTATACCTATAGTGACCTAGATTTCCACACTCATGCTTGCACAGAGAAGGGCATTCCCCAGACTATTCCCACAAAGTTAGTATGCAATTGTCCAAAATATCTTAGTATGCTGAAGTGGTAAGATTTCCCTTTATTGGAACTAGGTCAACCTGTGTGTGAAGGATCTCACTTTGCCAAGTCTTTTGGCACACCTGAGAACACCCTTCTTACCTTCCACTCACGCCTCGTGAGTGGACCGGGTTCATAGGATAATATGAAACTAGCTTTATAAATTTTATATATTTATTAACCCCAAGTGGGTTGGTACTAGGAACTAACATATACAGAAATATACATCAATGAACTGTCAAGCAAATACCAGTAAAAGCATAATACAGTACAGAAAATAAAAGATAGAAAAATACCAGCACCAGTTTGCAGTCAGTTTCTCTGGGCCCCCATATGGTGGTCCTCAGGGCTCTTCCTTAAGCAAGTTACACAGCATGTGTCTCCTACATGCTGTCCACAACAAAGAGAAGTCTCAGGCCTCATTGCTAGGCTTCAGGGCCCATGCTACAGTCCACTGCACAACATTACCTCACATCTTCTCCAGGATAACAAGGATCCCTCTTTCCCTGGTCTGAGAGCATTTAACTAACCTGATCTCCTCCCTAATTGATGTCACCAGGAGGAGAAGCCCTGCCCTCCGTCTTGAAATCCCAAGAACCATAACTCGTTATAGTTCCTTGCCCGATGACCATAGGGTAAAGAAAGAGGTCTGATGGGGTTTGGGGCGAGCTCCCCATCTTGCAGACACCAAGAATGACACCCCAATCCCTTTTGGGTAAGGAGATCAGTGTCTGGACCTTTTCTGGGCTTAGAATAGTACCTTGGTATCCTGGTATTTGCCAAACCCAGACTTGTCCATCAGACTGTCAGATGGAAAACTGTGATTTGTCACTCCACAGATCAAGTTTCTACAGCTCCAGAGTCCAGTGGTGGCATGCTTTACACCACTCCATCTGACCTTTGGCATTGTGCTTGATGTTAGGCTTGCATTAGGGTCGGGCAATTAATCGAAAAATAACTGAAACTGAATGTCAACCTGGAAAAACAATGTGTTTTTGAGCTCGTTGGTTATTTTGGTTTTGTTTGAACTGGAAATGCTATTAGTATACTCTGGAGTCTCTTCAGACCACAGAGTATAATAAGTGGAGGCCCAAGGGAGGTGAGCAAACATGTAAAACAGT
This sequence comes from Leptodactylus fallax, assembly GCA_947044405.1. Taxonomy (NCBI): domain Eukaryota; kingdom Metazoa; phylum Chordata; class Amphibia; order Anura; family Leptodactylidae; genus Leptodactylus; species Leptodactylus fallax. Next base: position 1,947,845 of record CAMRHE010000241.1, on the reverse strand, counting down.
GTTACTCAGCACTGTTTATAACTTGTAATTTCTCTTTTTAGTGAGAAGAGTATGATAATGAAAACTTGGCTGTATAGACCAGCCTAAACAAAAGACCAAATGTTGCACTCTCAAAACCAAATTGGCTACCTTTAATGTACTTTGTTATGTAAAAATCAGTTGTGAAAACTAAAATGCTTATTGTGTTTTTTTTGCATAAATATTCTCTGTTCTGCACAGGACAAATCATAGAAAGAAAAACTTGGTGTGAATCTATTATTGGGAAGCTGTCTATTGTGTACTTGTTTTAAAGAGGTTGTCCCACAAGTACAACTCCTCCGCTATCCATAGGATTGGTGGAGATTTGACCACTGAATCATTTGAGCAGGGTTGCCTTGTGTTTCACCCATTTGAATAAAGCAATAGTCAGGCAGAAACACTGGTGCTCCGTTTATTTTTATAGGCCTGCATAGACTTAAAAGGTGCACGCTTATTTTTTAATTCGGTGGGGTTACCAGCGATCGGTCTGCCCAACAATATACTACTTGGGGGGATAAGTTGTATTCCTAGGTAAACCCTTTTATTACTGATATATTGTATTGGTTCTGGTTTGTTTTTTTTCCCCAGTAATGTATGTTTTATTTTATTTTTTTCCTTATAGATCTTTAGCAGTTGGTATCAAATCTGGTTACAAGTTCTTTTCTTTGCCTTCTGTGGATAAGCTCGAACAAATATATGAATGCAGTAAGTTTAATTTCATTTAAAAATTCAAACTTTTCCATAATTAAATCCTTTGTACTGTTTTTTTTTTTTTTTTTTTTTTTTTTTATAACTTTCTTCTTGAAAACGGAGTTCATATGACTGACAATATTACATGCTCATAGAATATGTCTTGTATATCTATTGAGAACTCCCATTGACCATGTCATAAAGAAAGAAACTTAACACTTGAACACAAGTTGCTGCTTGCAATAAATGATGGACGAGCGTGGGGCTCTGTTTTTTAATTTTTATTTTTTTTTATTTTTAAATGGTGTAATGTAGTATGCCAGTTTTAGTTATCAGCATGTCACAATTCCACCAGTAAACCTATTGTAGGTCAAGGAGGGGAGGATACCAGTATCCAAGACTTGCAATTTAAGTGTAATAGTTGTTAGTGAAGCCGTCCAGAACAGGGACCTTAATGGGGTGGAGCAAGGAAATGGCTGTCAGGATTTCTCTGTCTGTAAAGGGGTTTGAAAGGGACTGTAATTGGGATAAAAAAAATAAAAGGCAATGCCAGGAAGTCCAAAAATGGATGAAAAAGGGGATCAATTGTCTAATACATAGTAGTACCATCTTTTGAGGTTATAATAGGAGTGAAACTCTTGGGTCAACAATTGTATGGCCATTTGCATCTACGGTATGTGGGTTTTTGGAGCGGCTTGTTTCAAACTGTTATTCCACAAAGCGAGAATGGCAGCCCCTTTCTCCTGCTGCACACTGTCTGATCACAGCCAGGCTGAATGCGAGAGTGACTGGTGCTGGATGACGATTCCATTCACTTTAATAGGAGCGCCTCCACCACCAGTCATGCCCACATTCTGCTTGGCTGCAGTCAGGCTTAACGTGCAGCGGGACAAACGCCCTGCCATTCTTGCTTTGTGGGATACCCCCTTTAATAGGCATCAACTCTATTATTAAACATGTATATCTGCAATTGTAGACATTTAAGGGACAGGTCATACTTTGCAGCCAAAATGACTTGTTAGTGCAATCTTAACAAGCACAGCTAGGAGGATAAAGTAGGAGTCCAATGAATTCAGTTTATTGTGCAAAACTATGCAAAAAAAAAAATGGAGTACAATCAATATAAAAGCATTGACTGACTGGATGTTGAAACATTTGCTCATGTTTGTGTTTGTCTGAGCATGTTTAAAGCTGCTAATGTACCACAGTTTGAGGACAGTTGATATAAAGGTACTCTGTCAGTACTGATGCAGGATTTCCTTATTTACAATAGCTCTGAGATATTGTTGACAAGCAAGTTTGTGGGACTACATACCTGACCAAAAACTCCAGATTATAAATTTCCGAATGTGAAGGTTTAGCTAACTACATAAAGAGCAACCATAATACAATTACAATACAAATACAAATACAATTGTACAGTTATGCTTTGGGGTTAGCAAAATGAAATTTTTGTCTTGTTTTCTTTGCAGCTGACACGGAAGATGTTTGCATTGTGGAACGGCTTTTCTCAAGTAGTCTTGTTGCTATTGTCAGCCTCAAGGCACCTCGAAAACTTAAAGTATGTCATTTTAAGAAAGGAACTGAGATCTGCAACTATAGTTATTCAAATACTATTTTGGCAGTAAAACTAAACAGACAGGTGAGTAAAGTGTGCCAAGAATTTTGGGTGTTTTTTTGTTTTTCCCCTCCCATATACATATATATACAGAATTTATTTTAGGCATTAAAAGTCTACCGCCTCCCACAAGCATATTTAGCTGCTACCACCAAATTACAGAGCACATTACAGTGATAAACATCATACAATTATTATATTTATTTTTATAGATTTAGACAGAAACAGCTTTGCAGTTTTGTGGAAATGAGGCAGTTGGTTCACTGGAGGCAGGCCAGCCATGGGAGTACTGCTCTTGTGGTGTCATAGCATTGGGAAGACCAAAATTCTTTGCATGGGGTGGAAAGGCAGGAGATGGTAGAGGTCTGAGTGACAAAAGCAGCAGTCCAGGTAGCTGAAGGCTCTGTTATATCAAATCCAAGCAAATTATTACCTATCACTAATCTTTGTCTCCTTAGCCCTGCTCCTATTTACTCTTATACCTACAATAAAAATTCCTGTACAGCATCCTAGAAAAAAAATAGTGATCTTCCTTTTTGGTGTTTTAGTGATGTTAAGTTTGTCAAAGTGCAAATATTTGGTATAATTATACAGGGGAGAATGTACAGATTACTTTGAAGTGACATTAATTTGCTTAAACTATGTTAAATTACCAAAGGAAAATGAATTGTGCCTTTTTTTTTCCTATTTCTCCAACTTCAGGCTAAATAAAAACTTGAAAAATATTACTGGTTCTTTACAATTTGCTACGTTTTAGTTAGGATTTTCAAATTACGGTATAACAACTGTCTAGGGGGTTGTCACCTAACAGCAAAACTGGGGTGGGATGGGAGGAGGAGGGGTAGGGACACTAATCCTCAATCCTATAAAGAATGGAGACCTCAGCGAATCACTCTTCAATAGTCAGAGGTTCTGGCTTTTCTTGTGTCGGGTAGAACATTTTTCGCAGCCTGAGGAAGGGAGGTGACCAGTGATCACTTGTATTTAGAAAAGCCTGTCAGGAGCATAAAGAGGTGGAGTGACTCCATAGAGTGTGTCATCTCTGTCACTAAAGCAAGCATCTACATCCAGATATCATGTATTGGCACACGTCCCCACCATATGTGTGACATGGTCCTTCTCTCCAGTCCACATTGCCAGCAGATCTCAGGCACATTGGGTAGTTACTGATGCAAGTGTGTCAGAATGCTATACCACCCTGAGATGATTTTCAAGGAGTTCTCTAGTGATTTGATCACAATGAGAACCTTATGTGCAAAGCAGAAAGCACCAGAGCCATTGTAGTTCATCAAAAGTTTTGCCCAAATCGAGGTTTCCCCAATTTGCTTTCCCAAGGCACCATGTAATAAGGACAGTGTAAGATGGAAGGAGACCATGCCGGACACCAGTGTTCAAAGTCAGAGAGAGCTCTGTAGTTTAGTCTGTGCTTTGATGGATGAGTTGAAATGTTTAAGTTGAGTGTAATCGTAAGAAGCTCTAGGTAGGTCTGTTGGGACTAATGGCGGTAAAGAGGCCAAGGCTGAACTTTACAGGACATGTATGATACTGGTTCTTTCTTCGCACCATATTAAAGCCCCCAAAGTAGTATAAAATGATAAAAAAAAAAAAAAATTCACTCATTGTATATGGCATTACTAAAGATGAAATTCTGCTCTGGATATGTAGGCCTTGAATGCAATTTCAGAGTAGAGTAATTAAAGAACTTCCACGCCCAGAATCCAAAAAGAAAACAAAAGAAGAAATAATTCCATATATGACACCTCACATCAACTCCTTATCTCTCTTGCTTTTCTTTTGTCTTATTATTACAGAGCAGGAAAAATAAATGAGTGCACTCACATGCTAGTGCGTGTGAGCCTAGAAGTGTAGGAGGAGAAGGTTGGGTTTAAACTGCACACTTTTTGTCTATACAGCAACTGTTGCCACTTTGTTGGAAGGAATCCCCCACGTAACTGACAGTATGAAATAGATACGATAACAGTACTGTGAAGGATATCGCCGTGCCAAGCTGCTTGGCACACCTGCGACCAGCCTTCTTCACCTCCCACTCACACTCCGTGAGCGGACCTGGTTCATAGGATAATATGAAATGAGCTTCATAAATTTTATATATTTATTAACCCCAGTGGGTCGGTACTAGGCAGTAACATATACAGAAATATATATCAATTATCCAGCAAATACGGGTAAAAGTAAAATACAGCACAGCAAATAAAAAAGGGAGATAAAAGATAGTCCGTTTCTCTAGACCTAGCAGTTTTGGGCCTAAGTTGCAAGCTTAAGCAAGTTACAGAGCATGGGTCTTGTACATGCTGTCACATCTTCTCCAGGATAACAAAGACCTCTGTTTCCCCCCCCCCCCCCCCCCCCCCCCAGGTGAGACTGTATAAATATCCCCAGTCTCCTCCCTGCGTGATCTCATTAGGAGGAGGAGCCCCGCCCTCCTTCCTAAAAACTCTATAACCATGTTTCGTTATATTTCCTCGCCCGATGACTGTAGAGTCGAGCAGGAGGTATGATAGCGTTCATGGTGAGATCCCCATCGTGTAGACACCAAGAATGACACCCCAATCCCCTTTGGGTAAGGAGATCAGTGTCTGGACCTTTTCCGGGTTTTGAACAGTACTTTGTGGGCTCTACACATCCTCCTTGGCTTGGCGCCCCTGAGGAATTTATTGGGGCAACTGTAAGAGGTTCCCCAGGGCAGATATTGTCATTAAACCATATCCCTTCTGATCTGTGGGCTGTAGTCCAGGAGTCTGTTGTGTATTGGAAGGCTTTTAGCAAACATATCTCTAGGATGTCCCCCCTGAGGTGATAACGAGGTTGGCACAGGTATGCTAATTGCGCCAGGGACAGAACAACAATGGGACTTGGTTATAGAGTAGAATGGCATTCCGCCAGCCACACTGGTTATGATAACAGGCACCAACCCCCACTGTGTAGTAGTAATACATCACAGCAGAAATACTTAACTGGAGGTCTCTCATCTTCACAAGTGCCAATAAAAGTACCAGCAGTAGTAGTAACTGCGCCAGTGGTAGTGTACACTGTTGTGACACCAGCTGGTTGAACCTCACTAACAAAGTGACAACAGGCACTGCAACTCCACAGGGAAAGTCACCCAAACCGCTGAATGGCACATGTGTATATATGCTTTGATAACTCTACTCTTCTTTATTTCTGCTATATTATACAGAGATATAGGGAAGCTGGGTAACAACCAATAGATAGGCATTCTGAATACCAGACTGTGTACGTAGTATCCTCGTTATTGCCCTGATGCTATACAGTGGGGAAAAAAATTATTTATTCAGCCACTAATTGTGCAAGTTCTCCCACTTTAAGAGATGAGAGAGGCCTGTAATTGACGACATAGGTAGACCTCAACTATGAGAGACAAAATGAGAAAACATATCTAGAAAATCACATTGTCTGATTTTTAAAGAATTTATTTTCAAATTATGGTGGAAAATAAGTATTTGGTCAATAACAAAAGTTCATCTCAATACTTTGTTATATATCCTTTGTTGGCAATGACAGAGGTCAAACATTATCTGTAAGTCTTCACAAGGTTGGCACACACTGTTGCTGGTATGTTGGCCCATTCCTCCATGCAGATCTCCTCTAGAGCAGGGATGTTTTGGGGCTGTCGCTGGGTAACACAGACTTTCAACTCCCTGCAAAGGTTTTCTATGGGGTTGAGATCTGGAGACTGGCTAGGCCACTCCAGGACCTTAAAATGCTTCTTACGAAGCCACTCCTTCGTTGCCCTGGCGGTGTGCTTGGGATCATTGTCATGCTGAAAGACCCAGCCACATTTCATCTTCAATGCCCTTGCTGATGGAAGGAGGTTTGCACTCAAAATCTCACGATACATGGCCCCATTCCTTCTTTTATGTACACGGATCAGTCGTCCTGGTCCCTTTGCAGAGAAACAGCCCCAAAGCATGATGTTGCTACCCCCATGCTTCACAGTAGGTATGGTGTTATTTGGATGCAACTCAGCATTCACTCTCCTCCAAACACGACGAGTTGTGTTTCTACCAAACAGTTCTACTTTGGTTTCATTTGACCATATGACATTCTCCCAATACTCTTCTGGAACATCCAAATGCTCTCTAGAAAACTTCAGATGGGCCCGGATATGTACTGGTTTAAGCAGGGGGACACGTCTGGCACTGCAGGATCTGAGTCCCTGGTGGCGTAGTGTGTTACTGACTGTAGCCTTTGTTACGTTAGTCCCAGCTTTCTGCAGGTCATTCACTAGGTCCCCCCGTGTGGTTCTGGGATTTTTGCTCGCCGTTCTTGTGATCATTTTGACCCCACGGGGTGAGATCTTGCGTGGAGCCCCTGATCGAGGGAGATTATCAGTGGTCTTGTATGTCTTCCATTTTCTAATTATTGCTCCCACAGTTGATTTCTTCACACCAAGCTGCTTGCCTATTGCAAATTCAGTCTTCCCAGCCTGGTGCAGGTCTACAATTTTGTTTCTGGTGTCCTTCCACAGCTCTTTGGTCTTCACCATAGTGGAGTTTGGAGTGTGACTGTTTGAGGTTGTGGACAGGTGTCTTTTATACTGATAACAATGTCAAACAGGTGCCATTACTACAGGTAATGAGTGGAGGACAGAGGAGCCTCTTAAAGAAGAAGTTACAGGTCTGTGAGAGCCAGAAATCTTGCTTGTTTGTAGGTGACCAAATACTTATTTTCCACCATAATTTGCAAATAAATTCTTTAAAAATCAGACAATGTGATTTTCTGGATTTGTTTTCTCATTTTGTCTCTCATAGTTGAGGTCTACCTATGATGTCAATTACAGGCCTCTCTCATCTTTTTAAGTGGGAGAACTTGCACAATTGGTGGCTGACTAAATACTTTTTTCCCCACTGTATGTATGTATAAGCACTAAATAGTATGGCATACCATACTAGATTTGTTTTTCAGGGTCCTGAGAAAGCTGGGTAGCATACCAGGTAATGCTGTAGTAGGGAGTGCTGAATAATATAGAATACATTTTATTTATAGAACGCCAACATATTCCGCAGCACTGTACAATTTGTAGGGTTCAAGTACAGACAAAAAAAGATACATTACAAAGAAATAGTCAATTCACACACTGGAATTGAGGGACGTGCTCGCAAGAGCTTACAATCTATGAGGTAGAGGGGGTGACACAAGCAGGGGCGGCATCAGAGGTTGCATTGCTTGTACAATGGTCAGACAATTTTGTAATAGCAGTTACTGTCATTACACATATATAAAGCTGTATGAGCTGTCACAAGTCGTGTCCTTTAATGTGCAGATGGTGCCTGGATATATAAAGTTAGTCTGATACGGCATCATATCCAGTGAGGTAATGTTGTAACGTAAACGGAGGAGGGTACGTTTTAGGGATTCTAACTACGGAGTTGTGATAGGCCTGTCTGAAAAGATATGTCTTTAGTTTGCGCTTGAAGCTGTGGAAATTGGGGGTTAATCTAATAGTTTGGGATAGAGCATTCCAGAGAAGTGGTGCAACTCGGGAAAAGTCTTGTATACAAGCGTGGGAGGTTCTGATAATAGAGGATGTTAGTCTTAGGTCATTGAGTGACCGGAGAGTACGGGTTGGGTGATAGACAGAGATGAGGGAGGAAATGTAGGGAGGTGCAGCATTATGAAGAGCCTTGTGAATGAGGGTGATAAGTTTATATTGTATTCTGTATTGAATAGGCAGCCAATGTAGTGACCGGCACAGGCCAGAGGCATCGCTGTAGTGTCTAGACTGATAGATGAGCCTGGCCGCCGCATTCAGAATAGATTGTAGAGGGGAGAGTTTAGTAAGGGGCAGATCGACTAGTAGGGAGTTACAGTAGTCAAGGCGAGAGTGAATCAGGGCAACAAGAAGTGTCTTTAGTGTATCTGTGGTAAGGAAAGGGTGTATTCTGGAGATGTTTTTAAGATGGAGATGACATGAGTGTGGGAGTGATTGGATATGGGGGGTGAAGGAAAGGTCTGAGTCAAACAAAACCCCGAGGCAGCGGGCATACTGCCTAGGAGTTATGGTAGGGCTGGAGACTGCAGTGGAGAAAGTAATGTAATATAAAGTAAATCTCCCATTTTGCTCCAGAGCTTGTCAGATTTGCCTTTCAGACTTCTGGGTAACATAGCATGTGGTGCGGTAATGGGGAATGCTACTCAATATTGATATTGTAAGAGCGAGAAGGAAAAGTCCTGGAAATATGGAAATTACAGGATCAATAGATATGTTAATGATATGCAAATTATATTTAAAAAAACCCAAAACTTAAAATTCTTGATTTTAGTATCTGGTATGAGTACCATGTACAGAAATACATCATTTATACGCCTTGGCATGCTATCAGTGAGGTTATTCATGGTTGTCTGAGGAATGTTATGTTGCCTCCTGGCAGCTCCCTTTGCAATTGCTGACTAATAATGTCCCAGATATGCTTGAATACATGTCAGGAGCCGCTACAGGCCATGGTAGTACATTTAGGCCATGCAGGTTGCTCACAATAGTACATGCAACATGTGGCCTGGCATTGCCCTGTTGAAAATCAGCTCATGGGATGCTTTAGAGAAATGGCCGTACCACTGGTTCCATAATCAAATAAGTTAAACTGCAAACTGTTAGTGTAACCTGAAATGAAGATTAGAGGAGTCCGGTTATTGTACACTACACCCCTCCACATCAAATTCCTGGCATTAGGATCGATGTGTTGCTCATGGGGTCTCCAGACCAATCTCCGGCTATCATTGTGTCAAAAGTGGGACTCTGCACTGAAGAAGACAGACCTCCATTCCAGCCTCCATTGCAGTCTTGCTGTGCAACATGGTAGCCTTTGAAAGTGGTGGTGAGAGATGAATGGGACACCTGTAGCAGGACAACTAGCTTGTAGTCCAGTGTTGTGCCTTCTGATGATTTGTGTCTAGTATAATGTTGTACCGTGTTAGCCATTTTAAGTAGTGGAAGAGTGAAGAAATCAGGGGATACCTTTTAGAGGCTGAGTATATTTATAAGTAAGCTTTCAGGAGTACTTGCTCCCTTCATCAGACATGGTGTGATACAAGAACTGAAAATTAACAGATTTTTATACACATGGTTTTCAAAGCATTTTAGAGTCCTTAAAAAAATTGCAGTCTAAGTAGAGAAGTTATTTACAACAGGTCAAAAAAACAGTCTGGAAACTTGTGGTGCGTAATGGAGGGATCAGTAATTCTTGCTGTTATCTGTTTGCTATCAGGAGGTGATTTGTGACCCTCACAGGTCACACATAGTGTGATTTGAAGCTGGCATGAATATTGAGTTCAGTTCATGGTTCAAACATAGTGTGACATGAAGCTGGCATGAATATTAAGTCCAAATTGCAGAGTTTGAAATTTTTGCATAAATTTGTACTCCATTTCTTTTCTTTTCTCCTGTGTCTTAAAATGTCCCATTAAAACCACAACCCGCAAATCTTCAATAGAGTGGTTTTCTCCGGAGAAATGTGCGGCCACTGGGAGATCGGTTCTGCTGTTATTAATGGTGGATCTGTGTGAGTTCATTCGTTGACTGAGTCTCTGCCCTGTTTCCCCCACATAGAGGCCTGTGGTGGGACATTGCACACACATTATGAGGTACACCACATTGGAAGACCTGCAGGAAAATGTCCCCCTGATTTGTGTCGGCATTCGGTTTAGGATGTGATGTACAATTTCTTTTGCAGTACAAAATGGATCACTGCATGCCTTTCTTCCAGTCCGTTCTCGCAGAAGTTTGCCTCAGCGAACCTCTTGCTGTCATTCCAGTTCATTGTCATTTTTCCAACCACTGGGACACGCAATGTTGAACCGTGCTGACATCTCGGTCTAGTTGCATACCAATCTGCCGGTGTAATAAACTAAGCTCTCAATTCAGGGATTCTGTCCCTCTGTATTGCAGCAAGTGGCAATAAATGGCATGTTCACCAAACCGTGGTGTTACATTTACAATGTTGAGGAGTTTATATTTACCTAAATAGATCTACCTCCTTGGTAACATATAAGGCAATGCAATAATAGGGACTGCTGAATACTAAATATGCCAAATAATCCCCCTGCTTGCAGCCAAATCATGCTAAAGCTTGCTAGAGTTACCTTTTCAGTTTTTCCACAACGCTGAATAGTATAGCATGCGAAGTTGATAGGAAATATCAAATACTGTATTTAGCTAAACAATCCCACTTTTTTTTTTTTTGCTGGAACTGTCCCATGCCTTACCAGGTTTGCCTTTCAGGAAAACTGCGTAGCATACGAGATAATGCTGTATAAATCCCCCTCATTTCTCTGTAATTGTCCAGTAACTTGCCAGATATGTGTTTCAGGGTCCCAGGGAAGTTGTTCTTCATCTCTAAGTTTCATGATTCTCCTTTTCTATTCATTTAATCTTACTCTTATACTGACAAGTTTTTAGTATATTCTGATATTATCCTCTGCATCTTATTACCTCCACAGAGGCTGATTGTTTGTCTGGAAGAATCGCTGTACATACACAATATCAGAGATATGAAAGTTCTGCACACTATCCGAGAAACCCCCCCAAACCCCGCAGGTATCTACTAAAATATGTTGTGCTGTGTTGATTGCCCAGAGTGACAAGTTGTCTGTTTTTACAGAATAATTGTATTCCCCATAATATAACAATAACGGAGCATATTTTCTTATAAATCTGTGTTATGACATTCCTTTGTTATTCCTACTATAAATTTGAGTAAATTGCCAACTGGGTGTTACGAGTTGAGGTGTGTCCTTCCCCACCCTGTGCAATCGGTTCTAACAGTGCCATCCTGTATAGGGACACACCCTTTGCCATGGTAACACCCAGTTGGCAATTTATAAAGTTCCACTCATATTAAAGAGGAACTGTACAGCATAGATAATCCAGAATTATTACTTGATATGTCAGGAAAGGTAGGTCTTCTGGTTACTTGGTTTAAACTGGGGATCTATATATTAAATATAACATGAATAATACTTCTGCTTAGGGAAATTTAGTCAAGTATATTTAAAGAATACCCACCCCCCCCATTCTCTGTCCTGCTATTTATATACTGGTGGTTCAGTGTTGTGCTGTTTATGGAAACTTTCAGTGCATTTTCTCATGTAGCTATAGGGTCAATGGCTGCCTCACTTGTTCTCATTGCCAGATCACACTGTGTTAATCAGCAAACCAGAGATCAGGACTCTCGGTGTAATCCTTATGAAAGTCCCAATTGACTTGAGTCCTGGATCAGAGAAATCATCATTCTGTGCCAGCTGCTAGAGAGGAGATCACATTGAACAGAGCTGAACTTGGTATCTGTAGGAGAAATTGAACTGTAAGTTTCAGCACACCACTCCACCCACCTATATAGAAATTGTGGGGCCAAAAAAAGGGGTGCAAATGCTTCTTTAAATGTAGAGGGTTATGTTTAAGCAAGATATATAAAGAATTCCCCTAATGTAGTTTTAGTTTCCCCCATGGAAAAAGTAGGTTCTAAGCCTGGTATGAATACAGAGTTAGCAAATATATGGGATAAAAGTCTAGTTCCTAATAATATTACCGTGAATACCACTTCATAGTGGGAAAAGATTACTATTTGGATACATGCACATGATCAGGTTTACGTGTGGATTTCGATGCAGAAAATCTACACTGTAATCAAATTAGCATTAAAGTCCATGTGAAATTCTATTTTGCATACATATGATGCAGATTTTATTCCATGTAAAAATTGACCTATGGTGCGGATTTTAAAATCCACAACAGATCAATCTATTTTTTTCCAGTGTGGATTTAAAAAAAAAAAAAAGAAAAACAGCATATCAAAATCCGCACCAAAATGTACATTTATGAATATTCACACCAAAATCTGTGCCAGTTGGTGTGGATTTCTGCATGTAAATCCTGATAGTGTGCATGTACAGTCATGGCCAAAAGTTTTGAGAATGACACAAATATTCTGTTTTCACATGATCTGCTGCCCTCTGGTTTTTATGTGTGTTTGTCAGATGTTTTTATCACATACAGAAATATAATTGCATTCATATTATGAGTAACAGAAGCTTATATTGACAGTTAGAATGAGTTAATGCAGCAAGTCAATATTTGCAGTGTTGACCCTTCTTCTTCAGGACCTCTGCAATTCTCCCTGGCATGCTCTCAATCAACTTCTGGACCAAATCCTGACTGATAGCAGTCCATTCTTGCAGAATCAATGCTTTAATTTTGTCTGAATTTGTTGGTTTTTGTTTGTCCACCCGTCTCTTGATGATTGACCACAAGTTCTCAATGGGATTAAGATCTGGGGAGTTTCCAGGCCATGGACCCAAAATCTCTATGTTTTGTTCCCTGAGCCATTTAGTTATCACCTTTGCTTTATGGCAAGGTGCTCCATCATGCTGGAAAAGGCATTGTTGAGCGCCAAACTGCTCTTGGACGGTTGGGAGAAGTTGCTCTTGGAGGACATTCTGGTACCATTCTTTATTCATGGCTGTGTTTTTAGGCAAGACTGTGAGAGAGCCGATTCCCTTGGCTGAGAAGCAACCCCACACATGAATGGTTTCAGGATGCTTTACAGTTGGCATGAGACAAGACTGGTGGTAGCGCTCACCTCTTCTTCTCCGAATAAGCTGTTTTCCAGATGTTCCAAACAATCGAAAAGGGGATTCATCAGAGAAAATGACTTTATCCCAGTCCTCAGCAGTCCACTCCCTGTACCTTTTGCAGAATATCAGTCTGTCCCTGATGTTTTTTCTGGAGAGAAGTGGCTTCTTTGCTGCCCTCCTTGAGACCAGGCCTTGCTCCAAGAGTCTCCGCCTCACAGTGCGTGCAGATGCACTCACACCTGCCTGCTGCCATTCCTCAGCAAGCTCTGCACTGCTGGTAGCCCGATCCCGCAGCTGAAACACTTTTAAGAGACGGTCCTGCCGCTTGCTGGTCTTTCTTGCGCGCCCTGGAGCCTTTTTGGCACCAATGGAACCTCTCTCCTTGAAGTTCTTGATGATGCGATAGATTGTTGACTGAGGTGCAATCTTTCTAGCTGCAATACTCTTCCCAGTTAGGCCATTTTTGTGCAGTGCAATGATGACTGCACGTGTTTCTTTAGAGATAACCATGGTTAACAGAAGAGAAACAATGATGGCAAGCACCAGCCTCCTTTTAAAGTGTCCAGTGGTGTCATTCTTACTTAATCATGACAGATTGATCTCCAGCTCTGTCCTCATCAACACCCACACCTGTGTTAATGGAGCAATCACTGAAAGGATGTTAGGTGGTCCTTTTAAGGCAGGGCTGCAATGATGTTGAAATGTGTTTTGGGGGATAAAGTTCATTTTCTAGGCAAATATTGACTTTGCAAGTAATTGCTGTTAAGCTGATCACTCTTTATAACATTCTGGAGTATATGCAAGTTGCCATTAGAAAAACTGAAGCAGTAGACTTTGTAAAAATTAATATTTGTATCATTCTCAAAACTTTTGGCCATGACTGTACCCTGTAGGTCAGATTTTGTCTCCACCTAGAGAGAAGTCTGCTATTGCAGCTGACATCAGTGCTATATTGACACCTTTTAAAGTGAGTCTACTACCACCAAGATCATAAACACTCCTTTTTCATGTCAAAGTGCAATCCTGCTGCTTTTGAAAATCATTTTATGCACATAGGTTGTATTTGACCTAGTGCTCATTCTCTCCTGTGGACTCCTTACATCACAATACTGTATGTTAATATTCTAGTTAAGAAGTGATGCTTGGTGGCAACCACAGGTGAAAAATAGTACTCTGGCAGGCATGACCACACCCCACATGCAAAATATTGGATGGAGAAACCTTTATATTGGAAATTAAAGCTAAGGATACATGCACATCATGTTTTCAGAATCTGTTTGGCAGGTCAGTTTAATGGATCCACTAAAATCAGATGCCATCCATTTGCAAAGGGTAAAAAAAATGGATCCATTTATAAACATTTTCTTTTTTATCAGACACAAAGCGTGACATAAGAAAAAAAAAAAAAGCAACTTTTTTTTTTCCAACATTAAACCCTAACTAAATGGGTGCCTTTTTGTTGGAATCTGTTTTACATCCTTTTTTTTTAACAGATGCAAAAAAAAAGTGAATTGAGTGCAAGATAGTGCTAAAGAGGACCTCTAGTCAAGTTAAGGTGCATTTCTGAGACTTTATCAAAACCAGTAAGGGTTTTCTTCAATATTAATGGCCTATCTTATGGATATGCATCAATTTTGGGGCGAGTCTCGATTTTTAATCCCGATTTTTCATGTTTTTGCTTAAAGAAATTTTAAAAAAGTTCAGTGAGCTGGCATAGGGAGAAGTTGTCAGCTATATTTGATCCAAGCATCCCCGTCCTACCACCCAACTATTGACTACATTGAAGAAACTGTTGATCATAGTGGGTTGTTGAACCCAGTAGGAGGACAAAGCCTACATGTAATATATCATGTCTGCTAACAATGATTTCACGATTGTGGTGAAAATCAGAATTTATTTATTTTTTTATTTTTAAATAAAAAAAAAAAAAAAAAATCCCCCTTAAGGCTAAGGCCACACATTATGGAAAAGATGTGTTTTTTGTTTGCAGATGTTGCTGTGTATTGATGAGCCAATGCCACAAGTGTGATTTAGGAGGAGGGGAAAGTACAAGTGCTTTACATTTCCCTTTGAAGCCACTCTGTCTTTGGCTCAGAAATATGAAGCAAAATCTTCAACACGTCCCTTCCGCAGTGTGTGGTCTCAGCCTTAAAGAAGACTTTTTGTCCTAGTGAATAATTCTATAGCGTGTGAAATAACATTTTTGGAGCATCTCTTTCTTTAACTGCATGTTGTGCACTTCCTCTGTTATTCCTTCTAGAAATTTATGAATAAATTGACAATTAAACAATGCCATTACCCTCGTGAAAAAGGAGTGACCAAGCACACTTTGATATTATCAGCACTGATTGGAATCTGTCAAAATATGCAAGGACACACCCCATCTGGTAACGCCCATTTGTCAGTTTATTCATATATTTGTAGTAGATAGCAGAGGAATAGTACAGCTCAGAGTTATAGGAAAAGATGATCCATAATTATGTTTAAGTATTTACTAAAACAGAAGTGTCAGGGTAGCTGACTGGAAATTGTATTAGTAAGAAAGGCTAATGGTTTTGTTACTGTTATATTCACCTGTACTAATCATGAAAAGTTGTTTTATAAGGAACGTTGAAATTTGTGTTAGTGCTCCAGCCTAAAAAATAAAGATATATACCTAGGAGTCATTGGCTTCTAAACTGAAAAATTTAGTAGTCAAATAATGTTCTACCCAGTGCCCACCCTTCACAGTGTAATATGCTGTCCTCAATGGCTTAGTCACAAATGATTTCAAGTCCAGCTTATACCCTGACACCTTTCAGTGTCCCAATGTTTTCTGTAGTATTTGCTCGATATAGAATAAATGTTAGTCTGGGCCTTGCATGGGCTCCACACAGTTGCGTGAGATCCATTATGGTCAACATAGTTCCTGCTCATAGCACTCATCTACGTATCCAGCCACACACAGATAGTAAGTTGATATATTGCTTCATTCTGTATAATGATAGGACATTGTCTTGCAAGATACAGTAGTGTTAAAAGAGCCATCTCACTCAGTGTAACAGAGTATGTCTTTTCAATCGGCTTCAAATTCCCCTCCACTTTGCATAGAAACATAGCCCAATAAGTGGAGGAGAAAGCTTTTTCCTTTAATAGGATATGTTGTGAAGTTATATAATATATGTAATATATGGTAAGTTATATTCACCTGCACCATGTATTCATGAGAGATTGTTTTATACTTCGAGGTACACTTTGAAACAACAATAAAAATGCATTAGCATTTACTGCCTTAAAGGGGTATTCCCATCAACATAATCATATCTATATTTGTAGATAATTAAAAGTTAAACATTTTTGCAAATATAAGTAGTTAATAATTCAGCAGAGTTTTAAAGATTTTCTCTAACTATGTTAGTGGTGACAGTCTGTTGTCTTGATCGGTTGCCAATGGATACGACCACTAATGCAGAAACTTTATATGGTCTGGGACTTGTCAGGAACCCAGCCATGATTTTCTTATTGTATCTAGGGTATCAGACAGGGACACTACATGTATCAGAAGACATCCCGGTCACAATAAGGAAATCATAGCTGATTTTCTGACCTTAGAAAGTTCCTGCATTCATGGTCGTATCCACTGGCAACCGATCAAGACCACAGACTGTGACCACAAGATATTTAGAGAAAATCTTTAAAACTCTGAAAAATGTTTAATTAGTTATATTTGCAAAAATGTTTAATTTTTAATTATCTACAAATTGAAAAATGGTTATGTTCGTGGGAATACCTCTTTAATATCCTCCTCTCCCTTGATAAGTTTAACTATACTATTTCCAGAGATACCACTGGTTGAAAACAGTCGGATTGAGATTTCTATATCATATATATTATGCAGTTGCATATAAATATCCTAATCCAAACTCTGTTTACAACCAGTGATATCTCTGCAAATAATTCTAATAAACCTTAGTGTCATATGACATATAACAGTTTGAAATGACACCACCCCCCCCATTTTCTCTACATGTTACACAGCCCCGTACTCCTGTACACTGTAACATTCAGTGAGTAGCAGAAACAGCTCTCAATAAAGAAACA
The DNA here is from genome assembly GCA_947044405.1 of Leptodactylus fallax. Taxonomy (NCBI): domain Eukaryota; kingdom Metazoa; phylum Chordata; class Amphibia; order Anura; family Leptodactylidae; genus Leptodactylus; species Leptodactylus fallax. Next base: position 1,930,828 of record CAMRHE010000241.1, on the reverse strand, counting down.
AGGGAAAGTGTGAAAAATGCAGGATTTCACACAAAGGATTCAAAATTTGTTAATAAAGTATTTTTAAAAATGTATTGACTCAAATGCTGCCAGAAATTCAAAAGTTGTCCAAAAGTTTAGCTACAATTTAAACACAAAAACTGGTGATTTTTCACCCAACCAATAATATGTTATTCAGCAAGTTTTCTATACTGCAAAATGATGCCTTTCGAAAATGCAACTTTATGGAAAAGTTATAGATTGTAGAATGTGACAGTGGGGGAAAAAAAAAAAAAGCTTAGTCCTTTAAGGGATTAACAGGTAATTGAGCACAGAACTGTGTAACTTCCGTGCCTGTGGCTCACACAAAACCGTAGATCTGAACTAATTGTAAAGAACATGCCAGCTCTTACAATCCATGTTATACTTAGAGACGGGCACATAATTCTGTATCAACAAATGAGACTATATATTTTGTGTAGTATATGTTTGTTTTTTAGGTTGCTTTTAGAGAGCTTTTTCTGCTTTTATATTACTGGATTTTAGCCCATCATTTGCACTAAACGTACAGTTCCTGCATGGCATATGAATAAAGTTTAATCCACCGCTGATCTGTTTTTCCTCATACGTTTATGTATTATTTTTAAGGCCTCTGCTCCCTGTCAATTAATGGAGATAATTGCTATTTGGCATATCCCGGGAGTGCTACCATTGGAGAAGTTCAGGTCTTTGACACTGTTAACTTGGTGAGTGATGGGTATATAACTATAAGGATACCTTGAAATTTTATTTAATCAGTTACAGACATAGCACAAAAATGTGGTTATATTTATTTATTTTCTTTTGGGTTAAGTAAATCTAGTATTAAAATGAACCTCTGTTCAATATCAGTTTGTGCAGTTGCCCAGAACGAGCTGTGCACAGCTAAGTAGAGGTGACGAGGCACAGTTCTTTCTTAGCACTTTGTCATCATGGTCTATGCTAAAACAGCTTCTTTAAAGCAGTTGGTGTAGAGTGAAAACACAATCCACAGCAGGATCTGCAGGAGGACAGATCTCACAGGCAGCATTAGAGGAGAGATCTTTTTCAGCATTGTTTTTCCCATGTCTATACGTGTCAGAGAAGGTTCCTCATTGGCTTTTAAATGTGAAAGCAGTGCAGGAATAAAGCTGTTCTAGTACATGAGAACTAAGGCAACAGCTTTCTGAATGTATACAACTAACATCAGCATGTTTTACTGAGAGGGGCACAATCGCATGGAAAAGTCTCAAATTGGAGGCAGGTGGCATGTAAGGAGGTCTGTAAAGGAATTACAGAATGAAGTTGTGCTGGGCGATTAATCGAAAAATTACCAAAACAGAATGTGCCTTTGCCTGAAGTTTCGTTCAGACTGTAAACATCTGAACCTGAACTGCTATTCTGTATCTCTTAAGACCCCAGAGTATAATTAGCAGAGGCCTATTGGAGGTGAGCAAAAAAACAGTGTAACTCTCCTCTCCTTGGGCTCCGGCGCTGGTCTTCGTTCTCTTCAAGCCTCCTGAATGACGTCAGGGACCGCTGAGGCCTGTGATTGGGTGTTGTGACGCAAAGACGCAGGTGTGACTATATCTGAGTAGTCACACCCATATCATAATAAAGACCTCAGCCTGATAATGAAAATATTGCCACTTACCCATGTACAATTGTAAATAAAGTGTAGCCTCTACCCGCTAACACCAACCTCGGACTAAGTCACAGCCAAAACGCGCGTCAGGTGCGGTGTCAGCGGGCATAGGCTACACTTTATTTACAATTGTACATGGGTAAGTGGCAATATTTTCACAATCAGGCTGAGGTCTTTATTATGATATGGGGCTGACTACTCAGATTGTGTTTGGGCTCTCTAACGAGGACTCTTTTTGAGTCTGAACATAATTCCCCTATAAGTATTTTACAAATTGAGGTGATCTCTCTGATATATTTTAAACCTTCACTCCTGACTTTTTGTGATGCAATATGACTGTGTTAACATCACAGTCTTTGTGTGGACAGTATATACCATTTCTGTCTTGCTATATAATGCTTCTTTATTGTTGAGTTCAGGTTTAACATGTGCCACGATCATATTAATTAATTACATCTATACTTCTGCTGTATGTCTGACATCTTTTTGTATTTGTTTTATCCATTTTGTGTATGGATATGTATTTATTATTTCATTAACAAATTTTGCAATTAATGCACCAATTCATGTATTTTTTTGTCAGTTGTTTATTTGTATGGATAGGTGCTTCCCTAAGATATATCTTCTTTAACGGTGGTCTATGTATGTTTGAGGACGGTATAAGTCTGTATTTTTGCCGGTACTGTATCCTCTACATACACTTTTTGTGCTATGTTTAAGGTCTGAAGAGACCCCACAGTATAATAGCAGTTCAGGGTTGGTCCGAATGAAACTGCAGAGCGAATCTTGCAAACTTTGCCCACTACATACCCATGCTTGAGAAGAGGCGTGTTTTAAAGGGGTGTGTCTTAAATAATCGCCATTAGTTGTAATCAAGGTAAAACGCCCAATTAATTGCAATTTTGATTTAAGTCATAATCGCCCAGCCCTAGAATGAAGTAAAGTTTTGCAGGTTGTAACTTAAACTAAAGGTAAATTTTTTTTTATTTTTTATTTAGTTATGTGATTATTTTTTCCCTAGTCACTGCCATCCATAGCCTGCAAACAGAATCTGTGGCTTATCAAATGCTTTCCTAGTTAGAGGCAGTGTGACTCAGTCAACCATAATTTTTATTGCCATATTTATTTTTGCTCTACTATCAACAGCCTTTGTGCTGTTTCTGGAATTCGGAGGAACATAGCAGCCTATCATGTATTATATGATGATAAGTCTTCACTACAGTTGTACCTAGTTATGGATTAGCTATCTAATTGAACTCACTTGATGTCTCTATCTGTCACTATCCAGGATCCACTGTGTATCTAAGATGTGACTACTCTTACTTATTTACTTTATCTTAATTGAATAAGTTTTTGGAAAAGGTTTTTGTTTTTATGCACTTTACAGAGAGCAGCTAATATGATTCCTGCCCATAACAGCCCTCTGGCAGCTTTGGCTTTTGATGCAAGTGGCACAAAACTGGCAACAGCTTCTGAAAAGGTAATGTTCATGTTTGTAAACAACAATATAGCATTCTAAAATATTTTATGGAACTGATATCATGGCTTCCATTTTCACAGGTACTAGGATGTCTGTTAATAATTCATTTTGTAATGGAGCCTATTGACTTGACTTTTAATTGGTCTATCAGTTTCTAATTTATTTTTTTTAGTGTGTAGAACAGGACACCAGATGTTGTATAGTAAAAATAGTATAGTAAAGTTACCGATAGTAAACTTTTACTTTTGTGTTACGGTGAACAACAATAAATTTAGAATGTTAAAAAGCAATGCTAGAATTGATGTTTTTTTATCCCCCTAAGAAAGAGTTCATAAAGTTTAGTCAATAAGTTATGGGTTCCCCAAAAGTCTATAAGTTATAAGCTTTTTGAACCTTACGCTAGATTCAAACTAGCGTCGCCTCATCGTTGTTTTGGGTCTGTCAGGGAACCCGAACAACAGAGAGGTGGACTGCTGAAACAGCAGTAATACACAGAGTCTGACTGACCCCCATTGATTATAATGGGGTCTGTCTGGAGTTTATCATTATAAGACTGAAACCGGCGAAGGAAAAAGTCCTTCGTGCAGGAATTTTTCCTCTGCCAATTTACAGCGGAGACTCTGCCGCAGATGTAAACGTGGCCTTAGATCAGCGTATGCAAATTAACTAGTTAAATGCCCCCACCTACTGTATCTCTAGTTACGCAGTCATTGCACTAAATTACACCCTGTGACGCCAGAAGTTTTCAGTCACACAATACCAGGTATGATTTAGCACGTTGACTGCATGACTAGATGAAGCTTCTCACCGTCCAATGTGTGAGATAAACTTGCATAAGGTTTTAAAAGGTTTAACATGACTTTACAGCAAGAGAAGCTTAGGGGGAGGCTCCATAGGAAAGGTCATTACTTGCTGCACACACTGGGACCAGTCTAGGGTAGAAATCACCTGTCAGGTACCCTTAAACCATGCCATATAAGTGGATGAGTGTGTAGTTTCTAATATGGGATCATATTTTGGGTACTAATTTTTAAATTTTGCCTCAGAGCTTCGCTATTGCAATGTAAATGGCCAAATTAGGCTTCAAATGCACATAGTGCTTTCACTTCTGAGCCCCGTTGTATTTCCAGGAAAAAGATTAGGGCCGGTTTTCATTTTACACAATCCATTGCATGTTTTATTTTTGGAAAGCTTCTGTTGTCAAAAAAAAAAAAACACTATACCCCTTGATAGATTTAAGTGATCTAAATGAGATCAGTTCTTGGTACTTTCCACTGCACTGTCACACTGTAAATGTGTCATGGCGACTGAAAATGATTCCAGTGAAATCTGCTCTCCAAAAGGCTAATTTCACTCCTCCAATTCGGCGCCTTGCCGTGTGCCCAAACAGCAGTTTTCATCCACATATGGGATATTTCCATACTTAGGAGAAATTATATAAAAAAACTGTGGGGTGCATTCTCTCCTTTAACCCCTTGTGAAAATGTCAAATTTAGGGCTAATGTGACATATTTATTAGGAAAATAATAAGTAACTTTTTATTTTCTCTGCCCAATGTTAATAAATTCTGTAAACCGCCTGTGGTGTCAAAATACTCACTATACCACGTAATAAATTCCTTGAGGGGTCTAGTTTTAAAATGGGATTACTTTTTGGAGGTTTTAATGTACTGGTACTTTAGAGGCTTTGCAAGTTACAGTGGGGAAAAAAAGTATTTAGTCAGCCACCAATTGTGCAAGTTCTTCCACTGAAGACCAATTGACTGTAATGGGTTATTAGAGCTCTGCCATGATGGCCATCGTTTTACCAGGCAAAATATTTTGAAAAAATCTGCAACAGAGGCTCCTAATGGCTTTACTTTGCTCCCAAAAATTGTATACAGTGGGGAAAAAAAGTATTTAGTCAGCCACCAATTGTGCAAGTTCTCCCAATTAAAAAGTTGAGGCCTGTAATTGACATCATAGGTAGACCTCAACTATGAGAGACACAATGAGAAAACATATCTAGAAAATCAGTCTGATTTTTTTTTTTTAAGAATTTATTTGCAAATTATGGTGGAAAATAAGTATTTGGTCACCTACAAATAAGCAAGATTTCTGGCTCTCACAGACCTGTAACTTCTTCCTTAAGAGGCTCCTCTGTCCTCTACTCATTACCTGTAGTAATGGCACCTGTTTGACATTATCAGTATAAAAGACACCTGTCCACAACCTCCGTCACACTCCAAACTCCACTATGATGAAGACCAAAGAGCTGTGGAAGGACACCAGAAACTGCACTAGGCTGGGAAGACTGAATCTGCAATAGGCAAGCAGCTTGGTGTGAAGAAATCAACTGTGGGAGCAATAATTAGAAAATGGAAGACATACAAGACCACTGATAATCTCCCTCGATCAAGGACTCCACACAAGATCTCACCCCGTGGGGTCAAAATGATCACATGAACGGTGAGCAAAAATCCCAGAACCACACGCTAGTGAATGACCTGCGGAAAGCTGGGACTAACGTAACAAAGGCTACCGTCAGTAACACACTACGCCGCCAGGGACTCAGATCCTGCAGTCCCAGACGTGTCCCCTGCTTAAGCCAGTACATATCCGGGCCTGTCTGAAGTTTGCTAGAGAGCATTTGGATGTTCCAGAAGAGTATTGGGAGAATGTCATGTGGTCAGATGAAACCAAAGTAGAACTGTTTGGTAGAAACACAACTCGTCGTGTTTGGAGGAGAGTGAATGCTGAGTTGCATCCAAAGAACACCATACCTACTGTGAAGCATGTGGGTGGCAACATCATGCTTTGGGGCTGTTTCTCTGCAAAGGAACCAGGACGACTGATCCATGTACATGAAAGAATGAATGGAGCCATGTATCGTGAGATTTTGAGTGCAAACCTCCTTCTATCAGCAATGGCATTGAAGATGAAACGTGGCTGGGTCTTTCAGCATGACAATGATCCCAAGCACACCACCAGGGCAATGAAGGAGTGGCTTCGTAAGAAGCATTTCAAGGTCCTGGAGTGGCCTAGCCAGTCTCCAGATCTCAACCCCATAGAAAACCTTTGGAGGGAGTTGAAAGTCCGTGTTGCCCAGCGACAGCCCCAAAACATCACTGCTCTAGAGGAGATCTGCATGGAGGAATGGGCCAACATACCAGCAAACAGTGTGTGCCAACCTTGTGAAGACTTACAGAAAACGTTTGACCTCTGTCATTGCCAACAAAGGATATATAACAAAGTATTGAGATGAACTTTTGTTATTGACCAAATACTTATTTTCCACCATAATTTGCAAATAAATTCTTTAAAATTCAAACAATGTGATTTTCTAGATTTGTTTAATCATTTTGTCTCTTAGTTGATGTCAATTACAGGCCTCTCTCATCTTTTAAAGTGGGAGAACTTGCACAATTGGTGGCTGACTAAATACTTTTTTTTTTCCCCACTGTAGATATGGCACCTAAGAGCAATTCCAGCAAAGTATGATCTCAAAGTACAGTGCGACTCTGTACCCTGCCATGTGTGCAAATAGCAATTTACATTGACATATATATGGTATTTCTATATTGTAGTGAAATTTTGTAACAAATTGTGGCTAAAAGAATGCATTATTTAAGGTAATGGAAAAAGAATTCTGAATTTCACCTCTATTTTGATTTAATTCCTGTGAAAGGCTTAAAGAGTTAAGAAGCTTTCTAAATGCTGTTAAAGTTTATATACCTTTAAGCAATCCTTCAGAACAGAATTGGCCCCTAAAATATGGGTTTTTGACATTTCCTTGAAGAATTAGGAAATTGCTGGTAGACTTGAAGGCCTTCTAACATCCTAAAAAAATGAAACTGTTTAAACCTTATGCCAGCATAAAGCAAACATATGGTAAATTATTTATTTTTTAACTAATTTTTTTTTTTAAATTTAGATTTTTATTGAGAGAAAATTTTAGTAATACATAACAGGGAAAGAAATAATACATAGGGATAGTAAGGCATCAACAGTATCCATATACATATTGTTGTAGTGGTAACACAATTTGAAGGGAGCAAGGGAAAAAGGGAAACAGAAATCAACATCATACCGCTCAGTAAATTATCTAGAAAAAGGGTTTATAATATGCACATCACCACACTACTAGAGCCGTGGAGCAATAGAATATCATTTATGGAAAGAGGGGTCCGGCCTTCTGTAAAGAGGGACTCCCCCACAGCCGACATAATAAGACCAAAGGGCCCACTTCAGGCGAAAGGCAGTATACCTATGGCTTCTACATGCCAACATCTTCTCTAGTGTATAGGCCAAGTTGACGTGCTGTATTAGTTCCGACAGCGTCAAAGAGGGTGCATTCTTCCACTGGCGTGCTATCATAGCTCTGGCCGCTAATATAATCTGGCCCAGAACCATTGCCATATCGCCTGGAAAAGACTCAGTATCCAGGAAGCAGAGCGCCAGGCCTGGAGATAATGGGACATTCATGCCTGCCAGACTGGACATCAACTGGAAGACGGCACTCCAGAAAGCGAGCACAGGGGGACAGTCCCACCACATATGTATAAGTGTACCTCTTGCACCACAACCTCTCCAACACAAATCTGAGTACAAAGGGTCTATGTGTGCTAGCTGAGTGGGGGTCCTGTACCATCGAAGAGATATCTTGCACGCCGTCTCCCAGTGGGCTGCGCCCCTCGATACACGCTTAACAAACCCGAACGCTTCATACCACTCCTGGAGAGAGATGCTTCTAGCAAGCTCAATCTCCCAGCGTATCAGACAGAGAGGTTTAACCTGCTCTGAGGGGGTGGAGAGGAGTTTATAGAAAGCTGAGGAACCACTCTTAATAGGGGCCGATGTCTGCCACATCCGGAGGGCCAGTCTAGGAAACACGGGGTCTGAGACATTGTGGGGATGAAGGAAATGTCTTATCTGCAGATATTTATAGAAATCCTGCTGTGGGATCCACTCAGGGCGTTACAGGAGCCCAAGGTAGTATACAGGAAAGCGGTGGGCCGCTGTAGGCGAACTTCTTGCTGATTTATTTAATCATGATGAGGAGCCACATACATGCGGTCAGAACAGCAAAGTCCAGCAACGCTAGTATTTACCCGCCAACTCGACCAAAAGGGGGGAATATGTGGAATGTTTACTCACGGAAGAGCCACTCTTTGTCGTTGTTGAGAGTCAGACAGAAGACTGTCGTTGATCCAGAGCAGGGATAGAGGCCCACTCCCGGCCTACACACAGTCAGGGCGGAGCAAGGATGGAGATCAACTCGAGGCCTGTCTCCGCTGACCAGCAGCAGAGGCAGCGGTTCCCCGATTCGTGTCCGCTCTGCGGACCTAAAGTTGCGCGGACTGCTCACCGGGCCGAGATATAGCGGGGGCTCCTCGGTAAGATCGGCAGGGAGGGGGTGGGAGACATCCACCCCTGCTTGATGGAAGAGCTCCGGCGTCTCAGGAATCTACCGCATAGGCCGCAAGATGGCGTCCTCCACTCTGAGCGAGCCCTCAATCCTCCTCTCCGCGTCGTTGCCGGCGCCGCCCCTGAGCCGCCGCTATACCAGATGACCGATCCCGCAGGCTGATAACGCTGTAAGGAGCGGCAGGGTCTCCCAGGGCGTGAGGTAGTGGTTCTGCGGGCCTCCAAAATGGCAGAGCGGCAGTTCAGGCACACAGGAAGGCTCCTGTCAGCAGTGTTGCAGGCAGATCTGGTGCCCAAAAGTCTGTGGGGTCACCACCTCAGGCGTCCACAGCTCTGCCGGTATGTGAAGGTGTTCTCTGCGGGTAGCTGCAGTCTGTGTCACAGGGATAACGGGTAGGCCGCAATTCCAAAATGGAGCAGGCAGTGCTGCAGGCCTCACAGCAGAACCTCCAGGATTCTGCCCGGTCACCAAACCAGAGCCTCTAAATATGTACACTGGGGTCTGGGGGAAGACCCCTGAGGCCTCTGGAGTTTGTGGCTTCAAGGATGCGTTAGATCTGCTGTGGATTCAAGTGAGATAGGCCACAGCTCTGTAAAAGCAGGTCTTGTTACTCTGCTGCCTGGCCACACCCCCCCTATTTTTTAACTAATTTAGCAGGTTTGCTATCTGTTTGAAACTTCCAACTTGGAACTTTCAAATTTTGAAAATTCTGAACATTTCCAAATTTGTTCAAAATTTTATTTTTCATAATCTAAAGATGAAAGTTTACCACTAACATGAAGTACAATTCAGCATAGAAAAACTATCTCAAAATCACTTGGATAAATCAAAGCTTTTCAAAAGTTGATAGAACATAAAGTGACACATCTAAGATTTGAAAAATGGGTATGTATCCTTAAGGCAATTCTACACCATGTCCTTAAGGGCTTAAAGCAATTTTCCCACGAAAGACATTTATTCTACCTCCACAGAATGTCACAAATGTCTGATAGGTTTGGGTCCCATCATATACTCTGGTTTCATGATATTAATGGCCTACATTTAGAATACACCATAAATATCCGCTTGGTGGGGGTTTCAGCATTATCTGGTAAATGGAGCAAGATAGATCAAGAAATCTATTAGATAAAACACTTCACAAACTCATCCCAGTATTAAACGTTGATCTATGCTTCTCAGCACACTCTACAGAAATGAGAATTAGGTTCTTGATATAAATTTTGATAAAGGTTAACAAGCCTGCTGGTCACTTCATGGCAACCTCTGTATACTAGCACCCACAGAGGAGAGTAACAGTGGCCTAACAGCACCCCTGCTGCCAGGCTAAGCCTTCAGGCTCTGGGTCACACCACCCCACAGGCAAAGCAGATGCCATGCAGCACCGCACCATATGAACACCTTGAATGTATACTCAGAACCTCATATTCGTTTTTTGTTGTTTTTTTTTGTTTTGTTTTTTTAAGATTTTGCTGAGAAGCATAGATCAGTGTGTACAACAGTAGGATTTTCCATCCATGTGTTTTTCCTAAACGTTGGTTTACAGTAGAACAATGTATACATGTATACTCACCAGCAAAAGGCATGTGAATGGGACTATAGATAGCTAGATGGATAGCTAGATAGATTGAGATATAATATTTATATATCTATCTATCTATCTATGTATGTATAATATATATTGTACGTACATACATGTATGTTAGCCAGTTTTTTGGCACATTGCACCGGAATTGTGGTGTAGTTTTTTTAGTAAATCTACGTCAACGCAAACACAGCCTACCTAACCTAGAAACAAATTTTCCAGCAATATAATGTTAGTTCATCTACCATCTTTAACGCAATGCTTTTATCCACAGGGCACAGTGATTCGTGTTTTTTCCATTCCAGAAGGTCAGAAACTGTTTGAGCTCAGGCGAGGAATGAAAAGGTAAATAGAATATTATTTTATAAGTATTCTAAAGAGTTACAAGAAAATTGGTTTGTTTTGACTGAATAGCTGAAAAAAGTTTTACAAACTGATAACATCACAATAGCTTGCAATCTATGAACCGTTACTATATATTTGTTGATAATTTTCTTGCTGCAGTAGCAGTCACCAGCAATTCCACTGCCTTGTGCTGATTGCAATATCTTCTAAGGATCAGCTACTGACCAATAGGTAAATATAGGGAGTTGTACTGTAGTGTTGTGGTAAATTAGGGAGGAATGAAATTCCTATCATCCCACACATAAATAGTAAGTGAGCCAATACAATTTGTTAGTAGATTGTTTCACTGCAATGTTTTGTTAGTTTGGCAGTCGCCAGCAACTCCATTCACTTATGCTGATTGCGCACCCAAAATTCAATAAACTCTCAGCTATTCCCAGTGGTTAATAAAGTCTCGGAGGATTAGTTAATTTTGTTTCAGATTGCAAACTTTTAAATGGCCGTATGGGCCGGTAGCATGCTGATGTTACAGCATAGCGCCCCAGACAGCAGTCACTGCCTACTGGGAGGTTCTCCTCCTACAGCCGACCAATCACAGGTCACCACATCAAAGGCCACCTGAGTGTATCACATGATCTTTTGCACAAAGGAGGATGGCATGCACCATCCTGCTTAAGTAGGATGGGTGATGTAATAGCAGTGGGCAGATCAACTCTCACTGCACAGGTTGCGCAAGAAGGAGATGGTATGTGTATGAATGGCAAGAACAGTGCTTCAGAGAGCTGAAGACCCACCCCTAGTGCACCAACTGCCTTATTTGCCTAAAACGTCAGTAGTTTTTCTTCAAATCTACAGAAATGACCTACGTTTAAAAAAAAAAAAATAAAATAAATATGTTGTTTATCACTATAACATGCTGGTGAAGGTTGGATATGCTTGGGAGAGGTGGTAGACTCCCTTTAGTTCTTCCACTGGCAGACAAAGGGAAATGCTCTCACAAGTATTATAGAATATGGGGCAACTTTTCCTCGTGGAGAAAGGAAGGGGAGAGCAGCCCATTCACCAGCACCTGGACAGATGGTGATTTATACAATATGGAGAACCATCTAATAAAATGGACCCCGAAAACCAAAGTGGTGAAACACTACCAGTAGAAATGGCTATTCCTTGAAACTGTTGACCTTGACCTCGTCTAGCTTATCCACGGGCTCAATTCTGCTTCTCCCAGAGCCTTATCTGAGAACCTACCTCACTCTGCAGATATTGTCCGATGTGGATTTGCTAGGAATGAATCCAGACTGGTCTGAGTGGATTAACTCCTGAATAGTGGAGGATAACCTATTGGTTAAGAGTTTTGTAAGTATTTTGTAATCAAATGATTAACAGGAAGATGGGTTTATATGGCGCACGCAATGGCAGTATCAGACAGACAGAAAAGGTGGCAATAGCTACCTCTGATGATCACACTCAAACATAAAATGTAGCTGTGGAGTTAAGATATTGCCATGCCTCCTGTGGAATGCCATGCAGACCGAAGGCTTTCCCCTTGGCCATTGATGCCATGCATATCATAATCTCATTTACTGAAAAGGGGGTATCAAGCAAGGTTCCAGCCTCAGAATAGAGTGGGAATTGAATGTCATTCAAATTAGAGTCCAACTCCTCTGGAGAGTAATGGGCCTAAGAGCTATATAAGTGCAAGTGTTGTTACCCTAGTAGTCAGAATGGTCCGGATATGCAGTACTGGAGGGTCTGAGGGGTTTGCTGAACTATGTGTGCCAGACGTTTACTGGATTAAGTACTTAATGCAGAATATGTTGTCTGTGTGAAGCCTTATTCTTTAACAACTGTAGATATTTTCTCCCAGGACTCAACCAGGAAGTTCTGTTATAGGGATTCTAAATAGAATCAGTTTCATTGCTGCATCATGTCTGAGGTGCTGTTCAGACAAAATACAGAGAGAGTCACTGCAGACGACATTCAGAAAAGGCAAGGTCTGAGACATACAAAATGGCCATGTAGCTGTATCCAGACAGCCAACATTGAATCTTTTAAACAGTAGAAGAAAGTTCAGAATAGGAACCAGCTTGAAATAGGTCATGGTGGAGTATTAACACTGCACAATCGTCATCTGGGGAGGTTGTCCATTCCTAGAAAGCCAGTAATCCGCATCCGATGGACTGGTGAAAAAGCTCTGAATTCCAGCCGTGTAGACAGAGTAGGGTATCTGTAGCTCCCGCAGATGGAGCTTCACCTGGGTGTAAGAAGTCTGTTGTGGCTAGAATTCAGGAGAGAAATCCAGGAAGATTGACAATACTGTTCTCAAATTGGATTTCACCAGCCCGCGTAGCCATCTGTAGAACAGTGTATTGGCCCTTACATTTCAACAGGCGGCCAAGCAGTGGTCTTGCTGTGGCTACCAGTGGAGGTGGCCAATTTAGATGTTCTTCCTCAGGTGGTTCTTAGGCATTAAAGTCAGTGAGAAATTTTATTTCTCATGCATATGATGCAGATGTTTTTCTATGCAGAAATTGACCTATGGTGTAGATTTATTTCTTCTTTCCGGTTTGAATTAAAAAAAAAACAAAAAAAAAAAAAAACTCAAATTCTGCATGTACACAAATGAAAATCTGCACCAAAATCCATGCAGATTTCCATGCACATAAATGTGGATTTTCTGCATGTAAATCATGATCATACCCTGTATATGATACAAATGGAAGGCTTTAGTTTGCATCATACAAAAAATATAAATTGTATCAGTCACAAACTAGCCAGTCAAAATAACAAATCACTTAGAACCAATTAAAGCCTGAAACTTGCTGGAAATATGGTCAGATATTACAATTCTGTTTGTAATTTGTATTGGTTTCAGCAGTAAATATACAAACATTTGCATTTAGTGTTTGAAGTATGCAAAATTGCAAAACATGTAAATTTCAGTGGGTTCACTATTGTGTCATTTTAATATTCGATTGTTTTTCTTATTCCATGTCTTTAGGTGTGTGACTATATTCTCACTGTCATTTAGCATGGATGGCACATTTCTTTCTGCGTCAAGTAACACAGAGACTGTACATATCTTCAAATTGGAAGCAGTCAAAGAAAAGTATGTAAATGTTTCTTTTGCTTTGTTTGCTGGAATAAACAACAATTCACAACAAATTACAGATTAATTAATTACAAATTAAAGCTGGGGAAGGAAGGCTTGGGGCGAAACATGCTTTGGGGCTGAAGGTAGAAGGTTGTGGATGCTAAACCCATATTGGCACTCGGTCAGTTTACTTCATTGTTGTACAAATGGCTGAATATGGTTACAGAGTACTTATCTATATATCTAGATATAGATATATGTATCTTTTTTTTGGCCTGTGGGTTGTCAGCCACGATCCTCCTCCCTTTCTTTACATTTTATGTGTTTTTCATTGATTCATTTTTGGCTCTTTTTGTGATTTAGTTAATAATTTATTTTGTATAGTTGTCATTCTTTTGACTATGGAATATGCGTTGGGCGCACATGTAGGTTTGGTTGTATATTTCTGAGTATGCCCTATTGTATTAGAGAGTCACTATAATTTTGTAGGATAACCTAGTATCAAATAAGTTGCTCCTGCAAATGCATCTTAGTCCACTGGCTGCAAAAAATGCAAATACTATTTACTGATACATACTCCTGAGTAAAGCCCTTCAAACTGTTTCCCCACAATGTATGTAAAGGTCTAAAGTTCCTTTCTGAAAAAAGTGCGACATTTTGCCTTGTGCTAGTCACTAAAGCAGGGGTGGGCAACATTTTTTGTACGCTGTGCCAATTTAAATGAAAGACTCAAAGATGAGGTACTCGGTGCCGTGCAATAATTGTAAGGCTAACGACCCCTATACTAAAGTCATATATCACAAACCATAACCCAGACGTGCTGCCATGAGATGCTTCTGGACGCATCAATTTACTGCTTTGAGCTATGAAAGTACATGTGCAGCCCTCAATTAGTGGTAAGTGTATGGCAGCATCCTTAGAGTGGTGTCACACTATTTATCTGGATGCAGTTGTAGCTGCATCCAGTCTTCGGCCACTGGTACTTTCACTTCGATGTAAAGCTGCATTCACATGGTGCATTTTTGCGCAATGACGCATAATGACGCTGACGTAACCCCTGAGGCCCTATCAGCAGTCTCTGACATCAGGCAGAAGCACCAAAGGTAATAGGGAGCCACGTCTGAGTCCAAGGAAAGTGAGAAACATTTTTTTTTTTTATTTGATCACCTCTCCTGAAACTCCACTTGTTGTTATAATAGTAATTTTGGGTTCAGAAGTTTAGTTTGACGTGTTTAGTCTGAAGAAACCACTGGGACTCTGGCTGCAGTGTCAGGAAATATAATGGAATATCTAGGAATTTCTCCATAGGATAGGTTATTAGTATGAGATTGGTTGGGGTTTCAGCGTCTGGAAGCTGTATATTAGTTATATGGCCAAAACTATCTCTGCCCATATTCAAGTGAATGGGAGCAGAGATGCAGTTCCCTGCTCCACCGCTACAGCGTACGGAGCTCTGTACATAGCTTCCTGTACCATGTAGTGGTGGCACTGGGAACTGCAGCTCTGCTCCCATTCACTTGAATAGAGGAAGAGTTGGTTGCAGTTCTGTACCTGGTATATGGCTTCCTGCAGCTGAAACAACGGAGTGTCAGACCCAGAGTGATAGGTCATCAGTATCCAACTTTGCTACGTCCGGACAACCTCTTTAAGTTGAAATTTGGAGTTGTAACAGCTTAAAAATAATTTTCTGTAAAACCAAATACAAAACAAAGCAACATGGTTCTGCTGTGGAACATTTCATGATCTATTTACTTAACTAGATGACACTTTGTTTCCAGCTGCCAATCACTTCATTTATGAGGGGGAGTTCACACTACAGTTACTAAAGTCCGTTGCTGTCTTCCATCATAGGATGACAGCAGTGGACTTTAGCTGTCACAGACTGATTGTGTCCATTCCCATTGACACTAATGTAAACAACATGAGGTATGCCAGCTTCCGTCATGTTTGTTTACTTTTGTTATGGAAGATAAAGTTGTGCATGCAGGACTGTGGCCAAAAGCTTAATATTTTCAGAGATTCAGTGTGAAGGACATGTTTATATAGAGAAACTGCATTTGTACCTCCCTACTGTATTGTTTGTGGTATGTTCACAAGGAGTTTTTTGCAGGCTGAAAAAAAATCTGCTTCAGGAATTAGGAAATTTATTATTTATATATTTTTTTGACGCGTTTTTTTACATGTTGCATTTTTTGTTTTTCAGTGCAGTTTTTGTCGCATTTTTTTGCTCCAGTACACTGTATGGACCTTGAAACTTACCTTAAAAAAAAAATGATAAAAAAAGCTTGTGGTTTTTGCAAAAACCGCGTAAGAAAAAAAAGCATAAAAAGTATCAAAAAACTGAGAGGGAAGAGGTTGAAACATTTATTCCCAAGTTACAAATGCAACCTAAATAGCTTAAAGAGGACTTTTCACATCGTCATGTATATGCTGTTTTACATACCGATAGAAAGCCAACAGCGTGCTGAATTCAACGCACTGCCGGCTTTCCCGGTATGTGCCCCGGGGCTGGAGATATCGGCGGTCTTAGTTTCACGGTTTACTGTCAGAAGGACGTTCCTGACAGTCTAGCTGTGCTGTGAGGAACGCCCTCCCTGACTGCTCGTCCATAGCCCTGTACTGGTGGGGCGTTCCTCAGAGCTCAGCGTCATCGCTGGGCGGTAAGGAATGTCCTCTCTCTCTATACTCGCCCATAGCGCTGTACTGTCAAAGGGGGCGTTCCTTATTGCCCAGCGATGACGCTGGGCTGTGAGGAACGCCCCACTGGTACAAGTCTATGGGGAGTACTGTCAGGGAGGGTGTTCCTGACAGTCTAGCTAGACTGTCAGGAACGCCCTTCTGACAGTAAACGTACACCGCCGATATCTCCAGCCCCGGGGCACATACCGGGAAAGCCAGCAGTGCGCTGAATTCAGCGCGCTGTCGGCTTTCTATCGGTATGTAAAACAGCATATACTTAAGGACGTGAAAGGTCCTCTTTAAATATTGATTTGTGCATATAAGGGAAAACTATATAAATTTTTCTTCCATGGATGTTATGTATAAGGCTTCAGTAGTTAAAACAATATACACACATAGACAAAATTGTTGGTACCCCTCGTTTAATGAAAGAAAAACCCACAATGGTCACAGAAATAACTTGAATCTGACAAAAGAAATAATATATAAAAAAAATTCATTTTTCCGTCTGTGAACATAGAGCTGATGTGCCTTGCCAAAAATTTAGATTTTTGTCTCATCTGTCCATAGGACATTCTCCCAGAAGCTTTGTGGCTTGTCATAGAATTTTTATATATTACTTTTGTCAGATTCAAGTTATTTCTGTGACCATTGTGGGTTTTTCTTTCATTAAACAAGGGGTACCAACAATTTTGTCCACGTGTGTAAGTCTTATAGTAAAGACAATAATCTTACCTCTGTAGCATTGTATTTATGGCTTACTAGTGGTGAGTGCGGGAGGTCTTATAAAAACAGCAGCACATGGGACGCTGGCGCACGCGTCCTCAGTGTCTGTGTACAGAAGATCGGTAAAAATGAAAATGCGCGCAAGCGTGGTGTGGAGTTAGCGCTTCACTGGTATCAATGAACTGCTATGGGAAAGTGTGCACTTGCACACTAATAACCAGTTACGGGTAAAGGTGTAAAGGGCTGTATCTAGTAGATAAGTTTGCCTGTACGCCTACGTAAAGTGAGTGAACTTAGCTACGTAATTAGCGTAGCTAAACGATGATGAACAATATTACATATCTGTATACTTTTCTCCAGCATCAGTTACACTACTTAAGTAGCTTAGCCCATTCATCATTGTTTAGCTTCTATACACGAGTGCACCAGCATCCCATGTGCTGCTGTCTTTTATAAGACATCCCGTGCTCACCACTAGTAAGCCGTAAACACAGTGCTACAGAGGTAAGATTATTGTCTTTACTATAAGACTTATATTGTTTTTACTACTGAAGCCTTATACATAACATCCATGGAAGAAAAATTTATATAGTTTTTCCCTTATATGCACAAATCAATATTTAAGCTATTTTGGTTGCATTTGTAACTTGGGAATATGAGAATAAATGTTTCAATCTCTTCCCTCTTAGACTAACACAATGATATCAAGGGTAGTATATACAAAAAGGTAATGAGCAATACAATACCAAGTACTGTTTTAGAGTTAATTCATCCCAACATTTGTTACATTTGTGACATATAAACCTAATGAGCTTTTTATTGAGATTGTCTGGTTTGTTTTGCAAGAAATAAGCATGCTCTCCGATGATTATTGCAACTTATAGGCACCAATAACATTAAGGTTGTCAATGTAGTCTTATTACTTTTTCCATATAATGCATTTTACTGTAATTTATTTCACTATTTATTACAGTCATATGAAAAAGTTTGGGCACCCCTATTAATCTTAATCATTTTTAGTTCTAAATCTTTGGGTGTTTGCAACAGCCATTTCAATTTGATATATCTAATAACTGATGGACACAGTAATATTTCAGGATTGAAATGAGGTTTATTGTACTAACAGAAAATGTGCAATATGCATTAAACCAAAATTTGACCGGTGCAAAAATTTGGGTACCCTTATCATTTTATTGATTTGAATACTCCTAACTACTTTTTACTGACTTACTGAAGCACAAAATTGGGTTTGTAACCTCACTGAGCTTTGAACTTCATAGCCAGGTGTATCTAATCATGAGAAAAGGTATTTAAGGTGGCCAATTGCAAGTTGTTCTCCTATTTGAATCTCCTCTGAAGAGTGGCATCATGGGCTCCTCAAAACAACTCTCAAATGATCTGAAAACAAAGATTGTTCAACATAGTTGTTCAGGGGAAGGATACAAAAAGTTGTCTCAGAGATTTAACCTGTCAGTTTCCACTGTGAGGAACATAGTAAGGAAATGGAAGACCACAGGGACAGTTCTTGTTAAGCCCAGAAGTGGCAGGCCAAGAAAAATATCAGAAAGGCAGAGAAGAAGAATGGTGAGAACAGTCAAGGACAATCCACAGACCACCTCCAAAGAGCTGCAGCATCATCTTGCTGCAGATGGTGTCACTGTGCATCGGTCAACAATACAGCACACTTTGCACAAGGAGAAGCTGTATGGGAGAGTGATGCGAAAGAAGCCGTTTCTGAAAGCACGCCACAAACAGAGTCGCCTGAGGTATGCAAAAGCACATTTGGACAAGCCAGCTTCATTTTGGAAGAAGGTCCTGTGGACTGATGAAACAAAGATTGAGTTGTTTGGTCATACAAAAAGGCGTTATGCATGGCGTCAAAAAAACACAGCATTCCAAGAAAAACACTTGCTACCCACTGTAAAATTTGGTGGAGGTTCCATCATGCTTTGGGGCTGTGTGGCCAATGCCAGCACCGGGAATCTTGTTAAAGTTGAGGGTCGCATGGATTCAACTCAGTATCAGCAGATTCTTGAGAATAATGTACAAGAATCAGTGACGAATTTGAAGTTACGCCGGGGATGGATATTTCAGCAAGACAATGATCCAAAACACAGCTCCAAATCTACTCAGGCATTCATGCAGAGGAACAATTACAATGTTCTGGAATGGCCATCCCAGTCCCCAGACCTGAATATCATTGAACATCTGTGGGATAATTTGAAGCGGGCTGTCCATGCTCGGCGACCATCAAACTTAACTGAACTGGAATTGTTTTGTAAAGAGGAATGGTCAAAAATACCTTCATCCAGGATCCAGGAACTGATTAAAAGCTACAAGAAGCGACTAGAGGCTGTTATTTTTGCAAAAGGAGGATCTACTAAATATTAATGTCACTTTTCTGTTGAGGTGCCCATACTTTTGCACCGGTCAAATTTTGGTTTAATGCATATTGCACATTTTCTGTTAGTACAATAAACCTCATTTCAATCCTGAAATATTACTGTGTCCATCAGTTATTAGATATATCAAATTGAAATGGCTGTTGCAAACACCCAAATATTTAGAACTAAAAATGATTAAGATTAATAGGGGTGCCCAAACTTTTTCATATGACTGTATACAAATGTGATAGTTATTTTTTTTTAAACAAAATACATGTTTTCATGTTCTGTTTTATTATCTATGTAGATCTGACGAAGGGGTGCGTTCTCCTGAACATTGTAAACCCCGAAATGTGTTATCCAATAAAGCCTGAATCATTCCTATCCCTTGGCATTCCTGTTGTTTGGTTTTGAGGAGAGCAAATACTGGCTTCTTTAGGAACTTTTAGTTCCAATTGTGTATATATAATATATATAATTCACAATAAGGTTAAATTGATAACAAACGTATAATATTTACGCAAAGTATCTCTTTCTATTGTATAGGCCTGCAGAGGAACCAACTACCTGGACTGGTTACTTTGGAAAGGTTATAATGGCTTCCACCAGTTACTTGCCTTCTCAAGTAACTGAAATGTTCAACCAGGGTAGAGCTTTTGCGACTGTTCGCTTGCCATTCTGTGGTCACAGGAACATCTGCTCGTTGGCAATGTAATTTTAAATATATATATAGATTTTTTTTTTTTTTTTTTAACTTGAGGTTTTAAAATATTAGTTGAAACAATCATTTATCCAGTATGTTCTGTTTATAACTATATTGCAGTATGGCAGTGTACAAGTAGTGTTAAACAATTTGGGTGCAAGTTATAACTATAAACCCTGTAGGGGGTTTCCCATGAGCATTACTACATTTCCGGTGCTTATCTATGGCAAGCCTCAATAGAAACAAAAGTGTTAAAGGGATTTGGTGATAAAGATTCAAATGCTAGGAGCCAGCCTTCCAGGAGCTAGCCATAGCATAAGGGAATGTTTTTGGTGATTTTGTTAGCAATTGCTAATGAAAGAGAAGAGACTTCAGATTGGGGGACCACATTAAAGCTTGTAGAGAGTTCAAGGATGTTGTAATAGATTCAGAGGGTATCCATTTGATACAACTAGGGTTGCAGTTGTAGTTCCATGGATTGTGATATTTGAGAAGCATAATAGTATAGCTTAAGGTCAGGTAAATTCAGCTCACCCTTTGTAGTGGTTTGCTGAAGTTTAATCATTCATATTTGCAAAAATGTCAGAGCCAGCCCCTCTGTATAGTGGGGAAAAAATAATTTAGTCAGCCACCAATTGTGCAAATTCTCCCACTTAAAAAAAAAAAATGAGGCCGGCCTGTAATTGACACCATAGGTAGACCTCAACTATGAGAGACAAAATGAGAAGAAAAATCCAGAAAATCACATTGTCTGACTTTTTTAAGAATATATTTGGAAATTATGGTGGAAAATAAGTATTTGGCCACCTACATCAAGCAAGATTTCTGGCTCTCACAGACCTGTAACTTCTTCTTTAAGAGGCTCCTCTGTCCTCCACTCATTACCTGTAGTAATGGCACCTGTTTGACATTGTTATCAGTATAAAAGACACCTGTCCACAACCTCAAACAGTCACACTCCAAACGCCACTATAGTGAAGACCAAAGAGCTGTGGAAGGACACCAGAAACAAAATTGTAGACCTGCACCAGGCTGGGAAGACTGAATCTGCAATAGGCAAGCAGCTTGGTGTGAAGAAATCAACTGTGGGAGCAATAATTAGAAAATGGAAGACATACAAGACCACTGATAATCTCCCTCGATCAGGGGCTCCACGCAAGATCTCACCCCGTGGGGTCAAAATGATCACAAGAACGGCAAGCAAAAATCCCAGAACCACACGGGGGGACCTAGTGAATGACTTGCAGAAAGCTGGGACCAACGTAACAAAGGCTACCGTCAGTAACACACTACGCCGCCAGGGACTCAGATCCTGCAGTGCCAGACGTGTCCCCCTGCTTAAGCCAGTACATATCCAGGCCTGTCTGAAGTTTGCTAGAGAGCATTTGGATGTTTCAGAAGAGTATTGGGAGAATGTCATATGGTCAGATGAAACCAAAGTAGAACTGTTTGGTAGAAACACAACTCGTCGTGTTTGGAGGAGAGTGAATGCTGAGTTGCAGCCAAAGAACACCATACCTACTGTGAAGCATGGGGGTGGCAACATCATGCTTTGGGGCTGTTTCTTTGCAAAGGGACCATGACGACTAATCCGTGACCATGAAAGAATGAATGGGGCCATGTATCGTGAGATTTTGAGTGCAAACCTCCTTCCATCAGCAAGGGCATTGAAGATGAAACGTGGCTGGGTCTTTCAGCATGACAATGATCCCAAGCACACTGCCAGGGCAACGAAGGAGTGGCTTCGTAAGAAGCATTTCAAGTTCCTGGAGTGGCCTAGCCAGTCTCCAGATCTCAACCCCATAGAAAACCTTTGGAGGGAGTTGAAAGTCCGTGTTGTCCAGCGACAGCCCCAAAACATCACTGCTCTAGAGGAGATCTGCATGGAGGAATGGGCCAACATACCAGCAACAGTGTGTGCCAACCTTGTGAAGACTTACAGAAAACGTTTGACCTCTGTCATTGCCAACAAAGGATATATAACAAAGTATTGGGATGAACTTTTGTTATTGACCAAATACTTATTTTCCACCATAATTTGCTAACAAATTCTTAAAAAAATCAGACAATGTGATTTTTCTGGATTTGTTTTCTCATTTTGTCTCTCATAGTTGAGGTCTACCTATGATGTCAATTACAGGCCTTTCTCATCTTTTTAAGTGGGAGAACTTGCTTAATTGGTGGCTGACTAAATACTTTTTTTTCCCCACTGTACATCTAGTCAAAGCACTGTAAAGACTTAAGCTAAATAGAGAAACAAGGTAAAGAATAAAGTGCAGGATTTTACAGATTTTGTAGGTAGCAAGTTATTCCTTTTGTAATATACTTTATTGACACACATGCTGCCAGAAAATAACAACTTAAAATTTGCAGAATTTAAAAAAATTTCTCTATCTTAGTGGTAACAGTCTTTTAATAGGTTGCCAGTGGACATGAACACAAATGCAGACACTTTCACGCAGCCATGATTTCCATATTGTGAGTGGGTTATAAAACAGGGACACTACAAGCAGCCTACCCAAAAATAGGAAATCATGGATGAGTGCCAGATCATAGAATGTCTCTGTGGTCATAGTCATATCCATCGGCAACCAATCAAGACAAATTGTCACCTCTAACGTGCTTACATATAATTTTTAAAACTCTGCAAAATTGTTTACTTTAAATTTTTAAATAATTAAAAGTTTTTAATATGGTTGTAATGGTGGGAAAACCACTTTAACCACCGTAATTATTAACCATAACCGTGATGTGGTTGCTTTGCAACTGAAAAGTAACCGCAAAACAACAAGCACAGGAAATTCATCACGTTTGGATATCTTGCAAGTCATAATGTGAGGGCGATTGCAATGTGTGTTGTGGCCAGTTATTCTGTAGCTTAAACGGTACTGTACTGTTGTTTATGCTGAAATATTTATATTTAGAATTCAAAAGATCCCGAGACTTCTAGTTGCTGCTGCAGATGGTTACCTGTATATCTACAACCTTGACCCACAAGAGGGTGGAGAGTGCACACTAATGAAACAGCACAAGTAAGAGGACCTTTTTTACACATGATTAGTGAATTGATTTTTTTTTTTTCTTTCCTTTTTTTGATGGCATCATTTATAATAATGCAATTTGCAGCAGATGCTCAGCAGTGATTGACAGCTAGGCTTCTGCTGTGAAAACTGGAATCTTACAAAAACACTGATCCTGGCTGGTGACCTCCTTGGAGGTCTTGGTCAAAACTGACTGCAGCTTCTAAGGCTCTTGATAGAGGCAGGGGCTCCCTCCACTCAGAAGACTCAGATTGCAATATCTATTCCCCACAGCTCCCATTCCAAAGCCTTGTGGTCCACTGCTGGTCTCTGTTTCCTACTGCAAATGAATCCTGATGCAGGATAATGTGATTCTGCAGCCAATTATCAGCTGCAGTGGAAATTCGCTACAAGCAGCGGTTGGCTACAGAAATCACAGGTTACATGTTGGAATGTAAAAGGAAATAGAGAGCGGAAAGCATTGGAATGGAAGACGACTGAGGCGAGTATGACTGACTTTGTTTTGTACGCCTTTCTGAGCTGGTTTAACAATAATTTTTAATGTGTGGTGTGTGTCTGTTTTTGTTTTTTTTTTTTTTTTTTTTTTATAGGTTAGATGGGAGCATGGAACCTGCGAATGAAATCTTGGAGTCTGCATCTCATGACAGGCCGTTTATTTCAAAGAACTACAGTGCCGCAGCAGCAAAAGACACCTACTCAACATCTCCAACAAGTCATGGTAAGACATCATAGTTATTTATTTTCTTTTTTGGTTTTAGTCAGTAATATACATTTTTTTATGGTGTATGTTATTTGGTGATACACAAGTCAAACCTCTGCAAAGAAGAATGTTAAGCTCTGGAATTCATGCAATAAGCACATTTGTCAAACAAACAGAGTTATTTAGCACTGCTTAACAATATGAACTACATGTGCAAGAGCACACTGCCATAGCTGCAATGGAAATACAAACAAAAAATTTACTGCTATGACTTATGTATATATAAATACGGAAAAATTAGCGCACATTTTTATCAAATTGTGCGAGCCCACCTACCAGCAAGATGGCAACCTCTGTACATGAGACCCTACACTACAAAGTCTCATCTCTTTCTTAGCTTTGGCCTCCAAATTAATTCAGGGGAAGTATAGTTCAGCCCTACATATAGTATGCTCTAATTATAACCCGCCTTGAGCAGATGGGTGGTATGCACAACCAAAATTGAGTCAACCACACACCTATAAGCACAATGCAATGCAAGGCTGGCAGGCTTCTCATACATTCAGAACAGAGGAGATATTTGCCACTTGTATTCTTTAAAGTGGTGGTTGTTTGGACAATTCCTTAAACTAAAGGATTCAGGCCGGTTGTTGTACTATGATTAACAACTTATTGCAGACAAGCATATAAATATTTGATAGATTAAATTTAATTGTTCAACAAGGAGTAGAATGAAACAAGGTATAAGAATACACACTAATGGCTTATACACATATCCAGAGCCATCTTAGGGGACTGAGCTTCTGTATGTCACTTATTCCATTTGCATTTTTTTGATTGTCTGATTACAATGTAAATCATGACATTCTACATTAGGTGCCTTATTTCACAAGGACAGTAGTCTCCTTAGATAGTATGTAATTGCTATCTCTGCTATAGGTGGCGCACAGAAGCTTTTGGACACTTTTTGTTTTGCTTAAACTTGTTGTCCAAGACCAGATATTGATGGTGCGTCTGTAGGATATATCATCAGTATTAGATCATTGAGAGTTTAATACCTATCATCCCCACACTGATCAGACGCACAGATATTTCCACACACATCTGGTATGGTAAGGATATGCCATCAGTATTTGGGCTTATTCCCAGGGCTGTGGATTTGGTAGTCTAAAGCTCTGAATTCTCTATTTTCCACAGCCCGACTTCTACTTCTTCATAAATGGCTGACGGCCATGGTCAGACAAAAGAAATTAAGCTCCTCTAGGTTATGAAAAAGCTAGTGATTGAATTCCTATGAAAGTACATATGCAGCAAACTATGCGTCTAATTAATTATACAATGTCAATAATTGTATAATATCATTTTGAATAATTAATCATTTTGTTTTTAAGCTGGAGTTGGTAACTTTGTTTCCAGCTCCACCCAAAACTGGGCACGACTCCAACTCTGACTCCGACTCCACAGCCCTTCTTGGACAACCTCTTTAATTTTGTTTGATGGTAATGGTAATAGTTTTTTTTTTTTTTTTTTTTTTACATATTGACTAGTATGTTTCATATTTATAGCCAGAAATTTGATTTGGGAGGAGCTGAACACTGTGGACAAAAGATTCTGATCCTGATCCCGGTGCAAGTTCGTTGCATCCTAAAATATATAGTAGATTTTCAGTCTTGTGTTTTCTTACTAACTAAAAAAAAAACATGTCTGCATTAAAAATGAACATTTTAAAAATATTGTGTCTTTGTACAGCCTTTTCTGATGAGCTTGGAGCTGTAGGTGGGACAAACCTAGAAGATGAAACCCATGCTCTTCGACTAGATGAAGACAGTGAGAATCCACCCATGGTTTTGCGAACCGAGTGACTAACTATATTAACTGTTCCTCAACATAGGCACAGAACGACAAGAAGATATTTTGGGATCTCTTGTGTTTGCTGCTATGGACTAATTTAGGGATCAGGAAAGATTTGAATACACTTAAGTTCTGCAGAATACATGTGGGTTATTTTTAACAGTGGGAGAAATTCTGATATTTTCACTTCACCTTCAATGCAATTTTTAGCTTTTGTTTGGTTGCCAAAATAAGATATCTGTTGCTTAGCATGTTGCTTTGTGCCAACCAAATTTAGAAAAAGATATAAACTGCTAAATTCATTTGACTTTTTGATCCTTTTAAAAGCTGTACATGTAAAAAAATGAAAAATATAGTGTGTGTCTGTGTGTATGTGTATAGATAGATAGTGATATATCTATATATCTATCTAAATGCACAGAGTCAAGTCACATTATTATGACCACCAGCTAATGTCCACAGCAACCTCCATGTGCAGCATAGACATCAGCTATATGGGCTGGGAGTGTCTCAAGGTGCTGATAGATCTGTGCTGTCTGTAGTGCATCCCACATTTGCTGGAGGGTATGTGGGTGGGGATCCTCAGGGCGAACATGATCGAGGTGGTCCCACAGATGCTCAATTGGGTTCAAGTCTTGGGAATTAGGGGTCCAGGGAAGTCTTGGTTGTGCTTTTCCAACCAGAAAATTGTCTAGCTTTGTGACAAGTTACGTTATCTTGCTGGAAGATTCCATCTGCGTATGGGTGTAATGGGATCTGCAAAGATGGATTTATATCCAATTCGGTTTAGTGTGCCTTCCACATGGATGAGTAGGCCCAGAGAATGCTAAGAAAAAATTCCCCAGACCGTAACGCTGCCTTCACCAGCTTGTATTTTTCCAACAATGGTTGCTTGATGTTTGTTCTCTGATGTTTCTCGCCTGACGCACCATTGTCCAACTGTTAGATGAAGCAGAAAATGTGTCTTATCAGAGAAGGCAACCCTTTGCCATTCAGCAGTGGTCCCATTGCAATACTGTTGTGCAGTTTGAAGTCCCCCCCCCCCCCAATGCACCTTTGTTGGCATAGGTGTAGTGACCATCTGTCTGCTTTGGAGCCCCATACACAATATGGTTCACTGAACTATAGTTTTAAACATGTCTGGTAGCCCCCTGGTTGATTTTTCACAATGAGCTGCTCCACTGTAGCTTGTCGGTCTGCACCTCTCACAACAGTGGCGCAAAGTGTTCCACAGTTTTCACGTTGGTTAGTCCCAGTGGTTTCATTTGTCATCTCACCATACACTCAAAATAGCAGCATGTGTACAGTTCACAAGCTGCGCTGTTTCAAAATTACCCATGACTACAACAAGGGATGTTTGTTCAAACAGCCTATCACACAACTTATATACCCACCAAGCCAGCCCATGATGTCACTTTCTTCATGGGCTATTTGCTGCAGATGTGAAGGAAGTCTATATACAGTCTGTGTGTGTATATATACATATATATCAATTTTTGTGTGTATATATGTAGCTATATTATGTGGCTAAAGTGACAAGACATGAGTAATATCTAGGATTATTTACAGTACTTCACTTTGGATTGTAGGATTACTGACAGCACTTCACTTGTCTGCTGTTATAAATACTGCAATACTTCTGTTCAGGTAGTTCATTTAACACATGGTAAGCTCTTGCATTTGGCTTTGCTGTGTTTCAGTGCCACGCCACACCTTCAATAGTGGAGCTGAGTTGCAGTTATATACAGTATATATATGACTCACACAAGCAGTATGGTACTCTTTCTGGAAAAAAACAAGTAATGTTTTTCTAATGCTGCACAATGTCTTTAAAGTAGTTGTCTGAGATGACCAAAATTGTTGCACCCTCTCAGCTCCTCTCCAGGTAAAGAGGTTTCCCATCTAAGCTAGACATGATTACTTAGACCCCCGCCAATTAGGATAACAGGGGAGTTTTGTTAACCTTTCTTCATGATGTGCTCTTGGGGCCAAGACGTTGAAATATAACTCTATATTTCCGCTCCAACTCTTATTCCGACTTCAACTCTTTCATAAATGGCTGACACTTGGGGTCAGACAGAAGCACTATAGCTCCTCTAATTCCTGAAAAAGACAGTGATTAAATTCTTATGAAAGTAAATATGCAGCAAACTCTGCAATTAATTAATTATACAATATCAAAAATGTTTTTTTGTTTTATTAGTCATTTATTTTTAAATCCGAGTTAGTAACTTTTTTTCCAACTCTACAAAAATTGGCCACAACTCCGACTCCACATACCTGGATGGGGCAACATGCGCATCACTCCTTTCGTTTCAGTGGGAGTGCCAGAGGTAGCTGGAACAAAGCGCTCATCTATCTCTAGCACTGCCATTGAAATGACTGCAATGGTTTGCTCGCTGCCTGACCACCACTCCATTCAGAAGGGGGGGGGGGACACTCGCCTGTTGTCCTGATCTTTAAATGGTCATTAACTTTTCAGACAACTTAGTCTCATTTAATAGAGCATGTGATTCTGGACCAAAATGTAAGGTACTGCCACTAGGTGCCTCCCTTCTAGCTAATTTGCTGTTACTCCATTTTACTGGGGAAGTCCTGTTGTACTTGTAACTACTTCTGTCTGCTTGTGTTATTAAGATTTTAGCTATAGACAATAAGCAGCTTTTCTTATTGTAATCAGATTTCTCTCTTTCTGTGTTAGGGATCTGTTTAGCTGCATCATGCCCTATATTAGTAGTCCAATGTCCTTGGGTTTCCTATATTATGTTTTCTTGAGCTTTTCTCATCTAGTTGTTTGCTGTTTTACAGTTACTCCACACAGATTTACATCTAAGAAATTAATAGTAGTGAAAAGGGGAGGGGGGCACACCCCCAGCCTTAGAGACCATGTAAAATGTGCTGCAGCTGTAATGGGTGAATTAAAGCAGAAAAACTGTTAGAACACCATAATATACTACGCAGCAAGACCCTGCACTTATTTTAACTTTTCATGAAAACACTTTACAAATTACCCAGAAGACTGAAAACACCGGAGTGCACAACAATTCTGTAAATTCAGGAGCAAGACAATCGGCCCTATCGGCTGTATGTTCATACAGTGGAAAGTGAACAGGAATTTGAGCTGGACCTCTGCCTCAAATTCCTCCTCACTTTCCACTACTCAGGCTTTCTACCATGGCTTTCGCTTGATGTTTAAACTTAGATTAATGGGACTAATTGTTAATATCGGAAATTATGCTGCATGTTTACTACTGGGAAATCAAAATGTGGAACATCAATGTGGTGAATCGTACTTTCTTTAAAAATGTGTTCAATCTATCTGTCTATTCATCCTATGTTTTATATACAGTCATGAGAAGAAGAAAAAAGTGTGTTCTATTTGAATTATGGTTTTATGTATTAGGACACAAAATAAGCTCCTTAGAAGGTCTTAAAATTAAGTTAATGCAGCCTCCAATGAGCAGTAACACACAGCAGATTCCGCAGTTTGTTTATTCAACAAAAATTAAGCCAAAAGGGAAAAGCCAAAACTAAGTACACCCCATGAATCAATAGCCTGTAGACACCTTTTAGCAACAATAACTTCATGTAATCATTTTCTGTATGACGTCATCAGATGCTCTCGCATCTTTCTCAAGGTATTTTGGCCAACTCTTCTGTACAACATTGCTTTGAGGTTTGTGGGCACTTTTATGCACAGCTCTTTCACATCCTGCCACAGCAATTCAGTTGGGTTTGAGGTTTGGACTTTGGTCCATTGCAACACATTGATTTATCAGCCATTCTGTTGTAGATTTGCTGCTGTGCTTTGACTAATTGTTTTGTCTCATAACCCAGTTTTGGCCAAACTTTGGCTGTTTGTCAGATTAACTCACCTTTTTATTCTAGAGAACCGTGGTATGCAGAGTAGATCATGATCGATTGAATGACGTCAAAGTGCCCAGGTCCTGTGGCTGCAAAAGAAGTCCAAATTATCTCTCCTCTACCACCTTCTTCGATAGTTGGTATAAGACGTTTGTGCTAATATGCTGTGTTTGGCTTTCACTCTATTTTGGTTTCTTCTGTCCGAAGGATATTGGAGCAACTCCTCTAAGCCCCAACTCCACTTTTGTGGGGTAGAACAGTCACAAACCTCCAGTTTACAACTTTTTAAACATTACTTGTGACAATTTTTTTGACCAGATCCATTTTTACACTGCCCTCGTCACTTTCCAAAAAGAAGGTATGTGTGTTCCGGGCCATTGACTGCATAAGATTCATCATTATTTACGCCAGTTTTCTTGCTTAAATGATGCCTGAAGTGTATGCCAGCTAGGAACTGATGTAGATTTCAGTTAAGAGTGTGGAAAATGCCCCTGATTAATGACTAGGCCCAAACCTCAAAGTAAATCAGGCTAAACTTCAAACGGCCCAAGGTTCATTATAAGTAGCGTACAATACACCGGTCTTGATGATCTCTCCTCATTGTTTCAGAAGTCTTGGGTTTGTTCAAATGTAATCTTGCAAACTTAAGCTGTGCTGCAATGTTCTTTTTGGAAAGAAGAGGCTTTCTACTGGCAACCCTTCTAAACAAGTCATACTTGTTCTGTCTTTTTCTAATCATACTGTCATGAACTTGAACATTTCACATTCTAACTGAGGCTTTTAGATTCTTAGATGCAGCTCTTTGTTTTTTTACAAACTAGTTTGACATTGGGGTGGACTTGTTGGGTCATCTACTCTTGGGAAAATTGTAAATTACCTTGATGTTTTCCATCTGTGAATAATCTTTTTCACTTTACCATTATGGGCTTCAATTTGTTTGGAAATAGCATTCTAACCCATATCAGATTGATTGGCAGATACAATTGCTTCTCTAAGCTCATTGAACATGGACATAGGTCTTCAGACACTTTGCTATGACACTTGAAATGTAGATCTGGGGGCCTCCCATATCTTTGATCAATTTTGAGATGTTTCTGCACCTTTGAGTTCACCTGTGGTAAATTCAGTTGATTGTATTTGATTTGGAAAGACCCAACAATGCGTATCAGAGCAGAAACTAAGCCATGAAGAGGAAAAGAACCACTTGTAGAGCTCAGAGACAGGATTATGTGGAGGGCCCTGGTAAGCGAGGTGACCAAGAACCCAAATGTTAATTTGGCCAAGTTTCAAAGATCCTGTGTAGAGGAGATACTACTAGAAGGACAACCATCACTGCAGCACTCCACCAACTTGGACTTTATGGCAGAGTGGCCAGAAAGAAGTCTCTCCTCCAGACAGGCTTTCATGTGTGGGTTTTTTTTTTTTTTTTTTTTTTATGGGGTTTTCAGAAAAGCGCATAAAGGATTCTCAAACTGAGCAACAAGATTCTTTGGTCTGATGAAACTAAAATTGAACTTTCTGGTCACAATTCTAAGGGTCTTGACTGGAGGAAACCAGGCACTTATCACCTACCCAAGACCATCCCTACAGTGAGCGTGCAAAGTACAGAGATATTCTTATTAAAAGCCAGGTCCAGGTTGTGTTTTTTTTTGTTTTGTTTTGTTTTGTTTTTTTTGGAAGGTTTATGTTGCAAAAAGTCAATGACCCTAAGAAAACAGCCATGACCATAATAGAGTGGCCTAGAGATAAATCTTTGAATGACCTTGAGTGGCCTAGCCAGATGCCTGACATGAACCCAATCATGCATCTCTGAAGATTCCTGAGAGTGGCATTTTACCTGACAGAGCTTGTGAGGAATGGCAGAAAATCCCCAAATCCAATTGTGAAAACCTTGTGGCATTATATCCAAGAAGACTGTAGGCTGTAATCTCTGCTAAAGGTGCTTCAAGTACTGAGTAAAGGGTCTGAATACTTATGACAATTTTTTTTTCAATAAATTAGGAAAAATTTCACTTTGCCATGGCTCTCGTGTGCATCCCTTCAGCTATGTTTCTGAAAACATAGAAATAGATGATCGAGTGTGAGCAAGCTTTATTTGACGTTGGCTTTGAACTATGTGGTGTGCAGTCAAACATTTGGCTCTTGTATTAATTCAATGGCAGCTATTTTGTTAAATGTTTGTCGCAGTTCCTTATAGTGATCATCGAGTCCCACCTTGACTTTGGACATTGAACAGTTGCCTTCATGCACTAAGATTTCTGACATTACATGTCCCACCACTGGTTGCAAATTTTAGTGTTTGGTGTTTAGAGTATAACTTTACATAGCAGTTTGTTTTGGCAGAACAATCCATTTTCTAGATGAGCCAAGTTATTGGAGGTAAACAGGTTGTTTTAGTAGACTATAGGTATTTATATAAATTCTATTCAGAGTCAGTTCTGTACTTTACCATTTTCAATGTGTGGAGTATCTAGTCACCAAGGTAGAGCTAATGTTAACATAATCTGCTGACCTGGGCCATAGCATACACGTATGAATATATACCTACATTAAATATGCTTTAGTTCTATACAGAGTTATAACTAGTATCTCTCTTTCACTGTTTTTTTTTGTTTTGTTTTGTTTTTTTTACTACTACATTACAACCAGCAGAACATGACTAATGGTCTAGTCTCTCATTTGCTGTATATACTTATTCTTTTCTTCTAAACTGTCTTGATGCTCATCTACTTTTTTTCCTAAATTCATAATCACTTCATATTTGTACATTTAATGCAAATTAATCAGATTGGCGTCATCTTATCATTAACGGATATGACACTTGGAAGAAATACTTGCATGAAAAGAAACACTAACAAGATTAAATATTGCAATGTGAAGTCTAAAACACTGCCCAATATCAAAACCTCTGGTGTTTATATAATCCTAACGTTCAGTCAGCAGATTCACTTAGAAGTAACACTTTCACTTGGAATCGCAAATTGTTCTACTTCCTACTTCTAGGAGGAAACACTTTTCAGTATCAGAAATAAAACTTTGCTCTGACAGTGCTGTTGGGCACTATTTTCCACATTATACATCATTCTGTGATTTTTTTTTTTTTTTTTTTTTTTGTTTTGTTTTGTTCCGCTTTAAGGCTACGGCCATACGTTGCAGAAACGCAGCTTTTTTTTTGTTGCGTTTTTTTGAGCCAAAGCCAAGAATAGCTACAAGAGGAATGGGAGATATATAGGAAGTTCTTATATTTCTACCTTCTGCTCTATACTCTCCTGGCTTTGGCTCAAAAAAGCAACAAAATCTGCAACAAAAAAAGCTGCGTTTCCACAACGTGGGGCCTTAGCTTAAATGTGGTATAAATAAAAGATGTAAAAATTTGGTTTGTTAGTCATAGTATGCTTTAGCATCTGAAGGGCTGAGAATGATAATGTAGTGCAGCAGAGCATTGTTTTTCAAACTGAGTATAACCGATTTGTCCCCAAAATTACCATTCCATACATATGAATGTTTTGTTTTCTAAAGCACATACTGAACATTTATTCCTGCAAGTCCTGTACACATAAATTTGAATATACTCCAGATTTTCCTCCAGTCGTGAGTTAGGTTTTGGTGCCAGAGGCAATTTTGACAGAAGTGAGCATATGCTGCGCAGGCCTTGCCTAAATGGACCAAGCAACATACCTGAGTTTTTCTGTTCTTACCTTGATGTTCTGCTGCGTTCAGAGAGAAATTGAAGTTAGTTTTTTCACTTTGACATGTCCTTTGTCCAGTGCTGAGGGCCAGACATCATCTCTCTTCCACTCCTAGTTTTTGCTTGCAAATACTGATGCAGCATACTGACAAAAATACTTATGTGAAAGTGGCCTTAAAGTGAAATTTATTCCTGTTTCACTTTAGACACCTGTGACCTTAGAATTAAAGGTCCTCTGTGCTGAGGATGTGACACAACATGTAAATAAAGTAAAGTAATGAATATTGTGAGATTTACTAAGTAAGGGAGGATTCACACCTGCGCTTGAGTCCGTCCGCTGCCAATCCGAGTGAAAATCTCGGGAAACAGGATAGGCATCGGATACCGACAAGTTAGCGACGCATTGGTTAAAAACCCATTCAAATGAATGGGTTTTTAAAGCAATGCGCGGGTGTGCGCTTACACCCTCTGCGCTGCGAAGCTGTTTTTTTTCGTCGGACACGAAGTCCTGCATGTCCGACTTTGTTTCCGACGAAAAAAAAAGGGTTTGCAGCGCAGAGGGTGGCAGTTATCTTGCCTAAGCTGCTCTTAACAGCATTCCAAGACTTGTTTTACAGCAACCACATGGAAACCTGTAGACTAGAGATCTTCATTGGCTTCTATAGGAAGTATAGTATAGGAAGTGTTCTAGACATGCACT
The DNA here is from genome assembly GCA_947044405.1 of Leptodactylus fallax. Classification (NCBI taxonomy): domain Eukaryota; kingdom Metazoa; phylum Chordata; class Amphibia; order Anura; family Leptodactylidae; genus Leptodactylus; species Leptodactylus fallax. The sequence continues at coordinate 1,896,943 of CAMRHE010000241.1, read as the reverse complement.
TTGACCTGTGCTAAAGTTATTGTGCAGTTGGTGGAAGACATGGCATGTTCAATTTTTCTGATCGGTGTGATTCTTGTTTGTTTTTGGGTTTTTTTTTTTTCTGTGTATAGCTGTCTATGTAATTCTGTCTGTGCTCATAATGAGATGACTGATGAAAAGTGATCTCTACACAGATAGGGGGAATACTGCAAAACTGATTTTTTTTTTTTTTTTTTTTTTTTTTTTGTGACATGAAAAATAATCAAATTTTTTAAAAATACATAAAATTGTATATTAAACAATAGACCGTTGTCAGATATTGCATTATCTTTAAAAATCTATAAATTTCTCTAATTATTTGAAGCATTTCCTATGTGCATCTTTTAAAGCTTTATTCACCAACATGCTGTATATGGTACATGTGGTATTCAAAAAGTACAGTAAGTCATTTGTTTAAAGTACAAATATAAGATATACCATCTGTAATATAGCATGTGTATATATAGCAATTATTATTGAGCAATTCTGTTTAGAACTGCATACATATATCCTGTCTGAGCAGCCCAGGGCAAGTCACTTTTGTAAATGTACATGTTAGGAAACTTCAGTATATGTAAATGCATAATGTTATAAATATACTTTTTACTTTGGGCCTCCTATAGAAATGATAGGGAAATGTGACATTTGTCCACTACCAATAAATCGCAGTGTAACTTTAACTCTATAAATAGAGATGAGCGAAGTATTAAAAAATTCAATTCGGCAACTTCACCAAATTTTGCGATACGATTCTATTCGATCTGAATTAAATCGCGGCGAATTGCGTAACAAAAACAGCTATTTATTGGCTGCAGAGAGCCGGGGTGGGCGTCAATATGGCAGAACCCTTTGGATTCCACTGTCATGTTTGACCGCGACATCCAAGGTGTAAAAAAAACCTTGATCGGTTATGGAGCAGGGTGTTAGATGTCAGTTACAGCTAACACCCTGCTCCATAACTGATTGGGGGATTTAACACCTTGGATCCATTGTGGTTGATCCAGTGTTCCCAGAGTTCCTTGCCCCATGTCCTAATATGTACAGCAGCCATTTTGAACTAAATGCGAATCATTACCACGAAGCGTTAGGAAATTCTGATTTGATGCAAATCGAATTTTTTCAGAAATTTGGATCAAATTTCACTTCTGCAGCTTCGATTCGCTCATCTCTATTTATAAACCACACTTGAAAAAAAAAAATACGTGGACTGTGGCTGATCGCTATGGGCACAGATAACACTTTCTCTGATATGGTAACGCATGCACTCAATACACACAGGTTTTTATGCTTTGGTGGAGTAAATGCATCATTTCATAGGTATCACTATTTTATTTATATAAAGAGAATATATGTTGTTCATATAGGATCAAATTGTTCTGAAGAACCAAAATTGAAGCTTTGTATAGATGTAAAGAATGGAAGAGCAAGTCATGTATAGCAGACTGAATTAAACACCTCATAGTGTGAACAAGTAGGATTCAAAGAGTTTATATATACATTTTATCTTTTTCCTTATTTTGAGGTTTTTGTTTTTTTTAAATTGTGCCTACATTGTGCGTGTGATTTTATATAATTTTTTTTAAAATTTACCAAGGAACCCTACTGTAACAAATGCAGCAAGATCACAGAAGAATCCGAATTTTAGTTGTGCTCTATGTAAAACTAGACTTGTACTTCTGTAACAGTGTAGTTGTTAACATATATGTGAAAACATCCCTACACTAAAGCCTTCAACAACCTGTCCCTAGAGGAATTGACCTTGGGTTGTGTATATTTTTGCTGCTAAGGAAATCTTCAAAATTTCAGTTTCCTTGATGGTCCTGAAGGGAGCCCATCTGAAACATGTAGGTGAAATTTCTGCTGTATCATCAGCATTTAGCAAAATATGTGTGTGGTATTATATTTTAGTAACCTCATCAATGAAATAAAATAGTTTTTTACAGCTCTGCTTCCTATTAGTTGAGTGACAAGAATCGCACACATACACATAGGCCCTTTTTGTAAACTTAGGGAAAAGAAGACTATTAAAAGCAATAGGGAAAAAAATCAATGTATTTGTATATGGATACACAGCTATGAAGTCCAGATTTTAATAGCTGAGGGATGAGTATGGTCAGCAGAGTACTGTGGATTTTCCTCAGAGATTCCACAAAAAAATCCTACACAGTTTCAGCCTCAAGTGGGCTTAACTTAACAATTCAGTAGCAATTGTGAGCTATGAAAGTTTCTAAACTCTTACATGCAATCCAGTAGACAATAGAGGAATCTGATGGCTGTGTTTAGAGTGGCAGTGGCCTCCAGTGCATGTGCATAGATTATACATATGGTACGTCTTACAGTACAGTATAATAAAGAGATTTTTATGTGTTTGATGGCTAAGAACGTGAAGGGAACACTTCAGCTGAGGCCCCATGTAGAAAAACGCGACAGAAACACATTGTGGTTTTTTTTTTTTTTTACCCCACAGTGTTTTTCATTGAGTTTTTGCAGAGTTTTCTTCTGCGGACTTTTTGCCCTTATTATACCTAAAGGGAAAACACCAGCATTTCCGTAGGTACAGTTGAAACCAGAAGCTTACATACACTTTATAAAAAGACAAATATGCATGTTTTTCTCACTATCTGACATGAAATCAGAATAAACCTTTATCGTTTTAGGTCAATTAGGATTACCAAAATTTATATTTTCCAAATGCCAGAATAATATGAGAGAGAATTTTTTTTAAGGCATTTTTATTACTTTCTGCAAAGTCAAAGGTTTACATACATTTCACTAGTATTTGGTAGCATTGCCCTTAAACTGTATGACTTGGGTCAAATGGTATGGATATCCTTCCACGAGCTTCTCACAATAGTTGGTAGGAATTTGGGCCCATCCTTCCTGACAGAACTGGTGTAACTGAGCCATGTTTGTAGGCCGCCTTGCTCGTACCTGCCTCTTCAACTTTGCCCATAAATTTTCAATAGGATTGAGATCAGGGCTTTGTGATGGCCACTCCAAAACATTGACTTTGTTATCCTTATGCCACTTTGTAACCAGTTTGGCAGTATGCTTCGGATCATTGTCCATATGGACGACCCATTTGCGCCCAAGCTTTAACTTCCTGGCTGATGTCTTGAGATGTTGCTTCAGTATTGCCACATAATGTTCTTTCCTCATGATGCCATCTATTTTGTGAAGTGCACCAGTCCCTCCTGCAGCAAAACAACCCCACAACATGATGCTGCCACCCCCGTGTTTCACAGTTGGGATGGTGTTGTTAGGCTTGCAAGCTTCTTCCTTTTTCTTCCAAACGTAACAATGGTCATTATGGGCAAAGAGTTCAATTTTAGTTTTGTCAGACCACAGGACATGTCTCCAAAAATTAAGGTCTTTGTTCCTGTGTGCATTTGCAAACATTAATCTGGCTTTTTTATGTGTCTTTTGGAGTAATGGCTTCTTCTTGGCAGAGTGGCCTTTCAGCCCATGTCAATATAGTACTCTTCACTGTGGATAATGACACACTATTACCAGCTTCAGCCAGCATCTTCACAAGGTCTTTTGCTTTTGTTCTTGGGTTGATATGTACATTTTGTACCAAAGCACGTTCATCTCTGGGACACAGAACCCATCTCCTACCTGAGTGATATGATGGCTGGACATTCCGATCTTGTTTGTACTTGCATATAATTGTTTGTACAGATGAAAGAGGCATCTTCAGGTATCTGGAAATTGCACCCAAGGATGAACCAGACTTGTGCAATCCCACAATTCTCTTCTCTTCCTGATATCGTGGCTGATTTCTTTAGACTTTCCCATGATGTTACACAAAGAAGCAGTGTGTTTCAGGTGTGCCTTAAATACATCCACAGAGGTGTCTCTAATTAACAAATGTTGTCAATAAACATCAGAAGCTTCCAAAGACATGACAATCATATGGGCTGCCCCAAATTGTTTAATCCCTTAACGACCCAGGACGTAATAGTACGTCCTGAGTCGCATGACGATGTATGGAGAGCGCTCAGGAGCTGAGCGCTCCATACACCGCGGGTGCCGGCTGTATAATACAGCCAGGACCCGCAGCTAACAGCAGCAATCGGTGCCTGCACCGATCGCCGCTGTTAATCCTTTAGATGCCGCGGTCAAACGTGACCGTGGCATCTAAATTGCGGAGCCGACAAGGGCGCTGCCATTTTTACCTCATCGCCGCCCTCCGGAACGTCATCGGAGGGCGGCGCTTGGTTGCCATGACAGCCGGGAGCCTATTGAAGGCTCCCAGGCCTGTCATTTCAGTATAGCTATTACACGATGCCAGAGGCATCGTCTAATAGCAGTGAAGGCATTTTGCTATTCACTGCGATACAGTAGTATCGCAGTGAATAGTATGAGCAATCAGACTCCCTAGGTTTCAAGGTCCCTAGGGGGTCTGATCATACAAGTAAAAGTATAAAAAAAAAAAAAAGTGTTTAAAAGTATGTAAAAATTAAAAAAAACACAAAAGTTCAAATCACCCCCCCTTTCCCTAGATCAGATATAAATGTAAATAAACAAAAGTAAACATAAACACATTAGGTATCCCCGCTCTCCAAAATGCCCGAACTATTAAAATATTTATCCCATACGGTGAACAGCGTAGCGGGGAAAAAAAATCAAAATGGCCAAATAGCGTTTTTTTCAACACTTTGTCTCCTATAAAAAATTGAATAAAAAGTGATCAAACCATCAGATCTTTCCCCAAGTGGTATCAATAAAAACGTCATGTTGTCCCGCATAAAAAGACGCCTTACCCAGCTCCATACATGTAAATATGAAAAAGTTACAGGTGACACAACATGGCGACGCAAAATTTTTTTTTCTATTTAGCAAAGTTTTTAATTTTTTAAAAGGTATCAAAACATTACAAATACTATATAAATTTGGTATCAAATTTGTTTCGCAAACAATAAGCCATCATGTGACTCTGTGAACTGAAAAATGAAAAAGTTATGGCTCTTGGAATGTGGGGAGGGAAAAACGAAAATGCAAAAACAAAAAATGGCCCGGTCATTAAGGGGTTAAAGGCATTGTAATCTTAGTGTGTATATAAACTTTTGACTTTGCAGAAAGTAATAATGCCTTAAAAAATTCTCTCTCATTATTCTGGCATTTGGCAAATATAAATAATTTTGGTAATCCTAATTGACCTAAAACAGGAAAAGTTTATTCTGATTTCTTGTCAGATAGTGAGAAAAACATGCATGTGTCTTTTTATATAGTGTATGTAAACTTCTGGTTTCAACTATATAATTGACATGCTATGATTTTCAAAAAGTGGGCATTCTTGAAAATGCCGCTTTTCTGCTGCATTTTTTTTTTTTTTTACCTGCAAGTCACTCTGCATTACCATTTTATTTTATTTATTTTTTACTCAGTATGTGGATGGGATTTGTTTAAAAGGAGCCTGTCACCATATGAAAATGTGTGTTATAGGACAGGAGGAGCTGAGCAGATTGATCTTTAGTTTTATGGGAAATGTTTCAGTATAACCTGTCATTTATTTACTTATTTATCTGTTCTATAGAAAGGAATAATTGAGTCCAGTGGGCAGTCCCATCAGTGACTGACAGATTTCTCTCTAAACACACTCCATGTTAGGACCACCCACTGGTCTCAATTACCATTACAGTTTTCAGTACAGTAATATTTTTTTTTTTTTTTTTAATAAGTGAAGCATATTAACCCCTGCCCACATTTTCACATACCTGTACATTGGAGAATGTGGGTAAGTAGTGCACCTCCACATACATCAACATGATGGTGACCACGCAGACTATAAACCAGAGCTTGTGTAATCATTGCTGGAGCCCGGGAGTAGCTGACAGCCAGGCTCCAGCTGAAACAGCCAGGACGGTAATAATACCAGTCCCAGCTGTTTAACCCTTAAGATGCAGCAGTCATTGGCAACCGTGGCATCTTAGGTGTCTGTCAATGAAACTCTCTCCTTCATTAGCCCACCGCAGTGTGATTGTGAGGTGCTGATAGGTTTCAATGGCAACTGGAGGCCTAACAAATACCCCTGTGGCTGTCTTCTTCACAGCTTTTCTATCAGGACCTGCTAGAGGCATGTTCTAATAGAATGCCTGTTACAACTCAGTAGCAATATGCTGCAATGCATGTGTATTGTATGGGTACTCAAGTCCACTAGTGGTAAAGTACCCTAGGGGGACATGAAAAAGGTAAAATAAATAAAAAAATATTTTTGAAAAAATGTAGATATAAAAAAAAACAAAAAAACACAAGAAACCCCATTTTCCCCATTCAAAATGTTTTAGGTGTATTAAGGGAAGGGAATCTCTCTCCTTGGGGAAGAGCACAAGTGAAGGTGTGTAGAGTTTTGAATTGCCTTTTGCCCTCTACTAAGCATCTACATATCACAAGGCATTATGGGAAAAGGAGCTGGGAAGCTCATGCACCCTCTGTTGGATGTAACAGATCCTCAATTTGCTTTTGACTCACTGAGTCTTGAGATGGCAAATGGGATTTTGACTCAGTGCGTCAAAAGCAAATTGAGGATCTGTTACATCCAATAGAGGGCGCATGAGCTTCCCAGCTCCTTTTCCCATAATGCCTTGTTATATTTAGGTGTATTAAAAAATAAAAATGAAATAAACCCTATACATATTTGGTATTGCTGCATCCATGACAACCTGACATATAATGTTACAATATTTCACCCACATGAATAAAATAAATGAGTAATGGAATAAAAAAACTCAATAGCAAAATTTTTGCCATTTTTGTTTATCCCGCCATCCAAAAAAACAATACAAAGTGTTCAAAAGTTGCTTGAATCCCAAAATGACATGACTGAAAACTTTGTTATCCTGCTAAAAGAAAAGCCATCACACCGCTCCATTGAAGGAAAAATAAAAAAAAAAAGTTATAGGTTTCAGAATATGGAGACCCAAAAACGAATGCTTTTTTTTTTTTTTTTTTTTTTTAGTGTCAAAGTACTAAGACATTAAAAAACCTATATATTTGAAATTGCCATAATTATACTAACTCACAGAGTAAATTAAAAATGTTATTTTTACCATATAATGAACAGTACAAGATTTATTGTGCAGAAATCAATAGCAAAATTAATAGGTTTTTTTTACCATCTACTAGTTAAGAAAATATTAATCATTAAATAGTTTTGTAAAAATGGCGGTGTTAAAAAATACAATTAATCCCGCAAAAAAACAAGCCCACATATGACTGTCAACATTAAAATAAAAAATTACAGCTCTTGAAATATGATGATGAAAAAAATTAAAAATAATGGGTCAAAGGGGTCAAATAAGTCCAGCTAAAACACTTTTCCATCCCTGCACTGCTCACTTGACTGTCTGTCACTCTCCAAGATTCTTTCATGCACACTGGCCGCATCCTTTTATCCTATATTCATCTAAATAATCTAACAGATTATATACAGTATACAGCACTGTGCAAAAGTGTTAGGCAAATGTTCAGTAAGAACAAGTGTTAATTGTTTTGACAAAAATAAAACTAAGTGAATGAACTAAAATGAAATCTAAGTCAAATCAAATATCATCAATTCTTTTAGGTATACTTGCACATAGCTTTTTTTTTTTTTTTTTTTTTTTAAACAAAACTCTTATAAAAACCATATAATTCCAGCCAGACTTGAAAATGTTGAGAGATCAGAGATCTGTGGGGGCCTTATCATTACATCTAGAACTTCTCCTTTAATAAGCGGTGACACCAAATATTAGTGCGATTTAGATTTCTATTTTGTTCATTCACAAAATTTTTATAGCCAAAAACTAAATATTTACACTTCTATTTTTGAAAGATTTTTTTTTTACCACACCTTCCTAAAGCTTTTGCACAGTACTTTACCTGTAGTTAGGGAGAGTGAATTGTGAGTTCCTTCGTTATAGTAGAGGAACAGTCTGTACTGGTGAGCCTGTGTAGTACATTCAATCATAAAGGAAGTCCGGGTTTTTTTGCATTAATTTCTGTACGACTTATCTGGTCACAGTGAGAGTCACATGAGTTTACTGAAGAGAAGGATTTATTTGTATCTATATATAAGGATTTATTTTGAATTATACACAAAATTCTATGGAGAGGGGATGATAAGACAGTTTCCAACTTGTTAATTGATTTATTGCCTCATTTTGTAGAGCGAAAGCATTAATCTTACAGGATATATTGAAGATAGAGGGGTTAATGCCCACTCTGATATTTTAGTCAAACCTGACTGAGGCACCATTTTCCCGGTGACACATGGGCACTGCCATTTTGTGGTGGATCACCAAGTTACGGGAAGAGCAATCTGTTACCATGACAGGCGAGAGCCTATTGAATGCTCTCAGGCTAATAGAGATGAGCGAAGTATTCCAAAATTCGATTCGGAAACTTAGCCGAATTTTGCGATGTGATTCTATTCGATCCGAATTAAATCGCGGCAAATCGCATACCAAAAACTGCTATTTATTGGCTGCAGAGAGCCGGGGTGGGCGCCAAATGGCGGAACCCCTTGGATGCCGTGGTCATGTGTGACCGCAACATCCAAGTTGTTAAAACCCCAGATCGGATATGGAGCAGGGTGTTAGCTGTCAGTTACAGATAACACCCTGCTACATAACTGATCGGGGGGATTTAACACCTTGGAAGCAGCGGTCAAACATGCCGTGTGAGCTCGAGAAGGGGTTAAAGGGATGTGACATCACAGGGCTGGCTGCTGATTGGCTGCACGCATGGCATTGTGGGTGATCCTGTGTTCCCAGAGTTCCTTGCCCTATGTAGAGCAGCCATTTTGAACTAAATGCTAATCGTTACCACGAAGCGTGAGGAAATTCAGATTCGATGCAAATCGAATATTTCCTGAAATTCCGATCGATTTCCACTTCTGCAGCTTCAATTCGCTCATACCTAATAATTATACTACAAGACCTCTAAGGAGTCAGTTCAAACAGTTCAAATCTCCACCCTTTCCCTAGGTCAGAAATAAAAAAAAAAAACTATGTAAGAACATACTTGACTTATCTCTGCATCCAAAAATGCCAGATCTACAAACTTACAACAAATATTTTTCTCATAGGGTGAACACCATAGCAGGAAAAAAAAAAATCAAGAGCCGAACCTCCTTTTTTTTGTTTCACTTCCTATAAAATTTGAATTAAAATTGTACAAAACAATAGACATTCCCCAAAATGGTATAAATAAAAGGTACATCTGGCCTTGCAAAAAAAAAAAAAAAAGCCTTATGCAAATTTTTTGGAGTTGCCATATTCTGTTTTGGATTTTTTTTAAGGTGTTAAATCGTAACAAAAACTTTGGCATCACCATAATCATACTGACCCACAGAATACAGGTAACATGCTATTTTGGCTGCACAGTGAATGTAAAAAGCCTTTAAGAAAGTAGAGCATGTGCAGTTTCCCTTATGTCCTACAGCAGCACAATATGTGGTATTTTTGCCGTGTGTTAAGACAGGCGGGAATTTTTAATTAACATAATTTATGCATGACTATGGTACCCTATAAGAGAACAAGAGAGACCTCCCCCTTGTGTTTTTTTTCTGTCCTGTGTGGTGAGACAGGTGGAGGGAGGTCTTTTTTGGCCTCCTATATTTGTTTTTTCCCCTAAAGTTTGTTAACTGAGCATTGCCGTTTCACTTACCTTTTTGAAAAGCTTTCAACCTTCGTCCTGAAAAGGTTGATTTCAGTAGTACATGCAGTGGTAGTTGCATGCTGCATGTTCAAAGACCTGTAGTGCAGGCCACTTGTGCGGCCTTGAATGTGGAGCATTGCCGTTTCACTGACTTTACAAGCTCCATGGCCGCCAGAAGTGACGTCGGTCACTTTGTTCCTCCGGAACCTTTGTGTTCCGGCTTTCCGTGGACTGAATTCTCGAACTGACTTTTTGCGGCTTAGTTTTTCCTCCTTTTGCGAAGTTATATTTACTGTGCCTCTTTTCTGGCATCGGTATGTATATTTTTAGCTTAATTCTGTGGACACGGAATTAAGGTTTGCAAAATTTGCAGGGGTAAGGATTTTTGTTGTGTACTACTTCCTCATTCCTCCTCCCCTCCTATAGAAGCCTTCATCTCACTGCAGGAGATGGCTTGTCTTTTAGTGAAGAAGGCCTCAGTACTCCACTTGGATTACTGTTATTGCTGCTGCATCTCTGGGCAGCACGGTGGCTCAGTGGTTAGCACTGTAGCCTTGCAGCACTAGAGTCCTGGGTTCAGATCCAGCAAGGAATTTGAAAAAAAAAAAAAGAGCCTAGTTTGTGTGGACTGTAACACACCATTACCGAATACAATTACTTGCTGCCGTCAGTGCGTGGACCCCCCTCTGATGAACAGTCTATACGAGACATTGTTGTAGGGGCAAGGTAAGTACATGCAGGATTCCATGAAGGAGAGCCAGAACTCCATTTCTCAGATTTTGGAAAAGTCCCAATCTGAGAAACATACTCTTTCACTGGACTTCCAGGTGATTGATGAGACGCTCTCATCGGATGAAGATTCCTTGGAGAATTCCAGCAGACCTCTTTTTCCTCTAGAGAAGATAAATAGGATGCTGAAGTCCATCTGGTCAAGGGACTGAGATGTTGACATGGGAAGCCTCCACTTCCACCAATAGGGGGCCTAGGGCCTTCCAAATGGTCGTAACACTGATAAGCTCATGCTATTGGAGTGGAAACACCCTGAAAGAGCCACTATTTTATCCAGGAGGTTAAGGCCTTATTTCCTATTGTGGAATCCCAGCTGGACCGATGGGATCCCCCACCTAAAGTCGATATGGCAGTAGCCAAATTGTCCCGCCGTACGGTGGTCCCGGCGGATGATGGCTCCAACCTCCAGGACCCTATGGATAGGAACATGGAGGGCACTCTCAAAAAGGCTTATTCTGTGGCCTTTGCTCAGACCTCGGTGGCCATTGCCTCTAATGAGGTATCAAACAAGCTGCGCTCTGGTCTAGCCCAACTAGAGAGGGACATCGACTCTGGAGTCTCCAGAGATTACCTCTTATCATTCTTGATGTCAGTCTCCTTGTCGGCAGATTACCTATCCGAGGCCTCCCAACATTAGCCTCAGTCTAGACCTCTGTTCTAGAGACATGCTAGATACCAGTCTAGGGGTTCTGGACAGAAGTTCCCCAAAGATGGGGACAAGAAGAAACCTAACTTTTTGACGCAAGCTGTTTTCTTCCTGTGGCAGAGACTTCTCTTGGGGGACGCCTCTCCCAATTTTTCATCTTTAAGACCCTTGGGTCTTGCAAGTAGTACAGCGGGATATGTGATCCATTTTTTTCATCCGCTCAAGACTGATTTTTTTTATGACCCGCTCCCTTCCTGTGGCTCGACAGGTTATACTGGTAAGTTCCATTCACGATTATATTTACAAGGGGGCCTTGGAAGAGGCTCCCCCCTCTGAAGAAGGATTCACTGTTAACTCCCCAGTTTTTCTGGTGCTAAAATCATCATGCGACTGGAGGATGATTATAGATCTAAGATATCTGAATCTCTTCATAAGGATAAAGCATTTTTGGAATGGAGACCGTGAAATCCGTCACATCCTTTCTACAGCAGGGCAAGGTCCTTGTCACCCTAGACCTAAAGGATGTCTATCTACACATTCCAGTTTATCCTCTGCACAGAAGGTATCTCAGAATCGCTGTCTCAGTTTCCAGCCACAGGAAGCATCTTCAGTTTACGGCTCTACCTTTCGGCATCCCCTTAGCTCCCCACACCTTCACCAAGGTGGTGGCTCTAGTAGCAGCCGCACTGAGACTTCAAGGTCTATTCATAGTGCCATACTTGGACGATTGTCTAATAAAAGCTCAGTCAAAATCCATCCTGCTCCAGCATTTGCAGATAGCCGTGTCCTTTCTTCAACACCTAGGTTGGCTAATAAATCGGGGAAAGTCAGAGGTGAATCCCTCTACTCAGAAAAAGTTCCTGGGGTTTCTCCTGGACTCAGACCGCCTGAAAATTTCCTTAACTCCTGCAAGGAAAGAAAGGTTAACCACAGCAGTCCAGTATCTTCTCAGAACTTGCCTGGTGTCTATCAGGACAACTATGAGAGTCCTAGGCCTAATGTCATCCTCAGCCATGGCAGTCCTTTGGGCTTTATGGCATATGCGTTCTCTTCAGATGGAAGCTCTAAAGGCCTGGAATCATACTCCTCTCGCTCTCGACAGGAAGATCAGACTTTTCCCCACTACCCGTCTTTCCCTCAGATGGTGGATACACCTGAAAGACAGGATGTCCATGCTCCAACCTCGTTGGACCCTGTTGACTACCGATGCATCCCTCTCAGGATGGGGAGCCCACCAGTACGAAAAGACCATACAAGGAGTCTGGAGCAGGCTAGAAAAGAGGACATCTTCCAACTGGAAGGAGCTCAGAGCAGTTTACCTGGCACTACTTCATTTCTCTCCTTTCCTGAGAGGAAGAATGGTCAAGATCCGGTCTGACAGTATGCCGACCGTAATGTACGCCAACCGTAATGCACCTGAACAAACAGGGAGGCACCAGATCGTTATCTCTCCTTGGAGAGACAGGTCTGACTTTTACCTGGGCAGAGGAAAATATGATCCACTTGTCCGCGGTTCACATCAGGGGCTCCTTGAACATTGTAGTGGATCAGTTGAGTCGGGGTCTCACAGTATCAGGAGAATGGTTTCTCAATCCAGAGATCTTCCATCAGATTACCCTGAAGTGGGGTCTTCCAGAAGTAGACTTTGACAACCAGACTCAACGCCAAGGTTCAGATGTTCTGCTCACTGTAGCAGGAGGACTATCCCTTGGCAGTGGATGCCCTGTCCATCCCTTAGAGGTCCAGGCTGGCATACATCTTCCCTCCACTTTCCATGATACCAGGGGTATTGATTAAAGACTGACAGGACCAAGCCTCGGTGATTGTACCATTCTGGCCAAAAACAGCTTGGTTTTCCTAGCTCGTACATGAGTCAAGGGATTTATTGGAAGCTTCCTCCCCACCCAGAACCTGGTTTCCCAAGGGACTCAGAAGTACCAGGATCTGAGGAGATTCAACCTGACAGCCTGGAGGTTGACTAGCCCTTATGGAAATCCAGAGGGCTGACAGAAGCCGTCTTGAAGACTCTTTCCTGCGTCAGAGCAGAGTCTACCAATGAGAGCTACCTAAGGATAGGTAATGTCTTCAAAGAATGGTGCTCCAAACAGGAAGTTAACAGTTCGAATCCTACTACGGGAGAGATTCTTAAACTTTGCTCAGGACGGCTTGGATAAGGGCCTTTCCCCTGCCACACTCAAGGTACAGGTTTTAGCCCTATCTGCCTGCTTAGGCAGACAATTGTCTCAGAATTCCTTAATTTCTTGGTTCCTTAAGGGTGCTATGAGACTTAGACCGGTGGTTTCTACTCCTGTTCCCCAGTGGGATCTTGCTACAGTTCTCTCGGGTCTTTGTGGTCCACCTTTTCAGCCGTTAGAGGACGTGGATCTTAAATGTTTAGCCTTTAAAACCACCTTTTTGTTAGCCATCACTTCAGCAAAGAGAGTGGGTGAGCTCCAGGTTTTTTCTTCTGAGGAACCATATACTTCGTTATTGCGCATAGGGTCCAGCTCAGATTTCTCCCTGGCTTTAATCTTAAGGTGCCTTATCGTGCCAATATCAACCAGATTGTTTCCTTACCAGTGTTTTTTTTTTTTTTGTTTTTTCCCAGCTCCTTCCTTTGACGAAAAGGAAAGACTTCATACACTGGATGTAGTAATGTGTCTTCAGACCTACCTTGTACGTACACAACCTTTCAGGAAATCCAAGAATCTCCTTATTAATATATATGGTAGAGATAAAGGTCTCAGAGCTTCTAAACCTACCTTATCTAGATGCATCAAGGAAGCGTTTTAAACTTTTTTCTGCTCAGGGGTTAATTCCACTTGAATTCTTTACAGCCCACTCAACTAGGGCTGTGTCAACTTCTGGGGCTAAGACGTGCGGTACTTCTTGATCAGATTTGTGCAGCCGCTTCTTGGTCATCTCAGCCCTACCTAGGGGAATTATTTGCTACATCCCCATATTGTGCTGCTGTAGGACATAAGTGAATCATTGATTATGATGTTAATCTGTTTTCCCTTAGTCCTAACAACAGCACAAGCTTCCCTCCCTAACTTAGGATTCTTTACTTTATAACTCACACAAGGGGGGGGGGGATTTCTTTTGCCCTCTTATAGGGTACCATAGTCATTCATAAATTGTTAATTAAAAATTCCACCTGTCCTATCAACACACAGGAGCAGAAATACCCCATATTGTGCTGCTGTTAGGACTCAGGGAAAACAGATTAACATTATAATCAATGATTTTCTCTTAATTCCACCCCATTCTGATTATTTTATTTCAGCTTCCCAGTACATTGTACAGAACATTAAATGGTAACATTATGAAGTAGAATTTGTCCTGAAAAAGTAAAGCCCTCATACGGCTCTGTGGATATTTATATATTTGTGTGTGTTTGGATATATACTTGTTGTATCGGGATAACCCACTTTTGGCCCACAGCATGGGAAAGGAAGGACCTCTATTTGGTTTTTAGAGAGCAGGTTTTTGAATGCCATGTCATGGTTTGCATAGCTGCTGAAGTAACAGTAACCCCATTTCGAAAAGCAAACCCCTCAAGAAGTTTATAAAGGGGTATAGTGTTGCAATAATTTATTTTCCAGGTGTGAGCGAGCAGCTGATAGAAAGTGAAAATTGCATTTTTTCAGAAATACACTATTTCAGTGTCCAATATATTATGCCCAGCCTCAACAGAGACAATCACTTCAAAAACTCTTGTATCCATGATGACTCCCTTTAATTGTTTATTAGTTTACATATTGGCACTGAAATACTATATTTCATTAAAAAGTCAATTTTCTCTTTGCACCATCTACTCTTATTAGTTTTTGGGAAGCACTCAAAATGATCACTATACCCCTTGGAAAATGTTTAATTATAATTTTACACCATCAAATCAATGTTAATTTTTGGAAAGGAAATCTGGAGTAAAAATCGTTGATTATGTTGTTAATCTGTTTTCCCTCAGTCCTAACAGCAGCACAATATGGGGGATATTTCTGCTTCTGTGTGCTTGTAGGACAAGCGAAATTTTTAATTTGCATAATTAATTAAATGATACCCCCCTATAAGAGGCCACAAGAGACCTCCCCCCACTGTGTTAGTTATAAAGAAAGAAACAATAATCCTCTAAGGGGGGAATCTTGTGCTGCTGTTAGGACTAAAAGAAAACAGATTAACAACATAATCAATGATTCCCTTATGTCCTAACAGCAGCACAATATGGGGATGTAGCAAGTAGACCCCTAGGGAAGGTCCTCTCACCTTACAGCACTCAACACTAAACGTTCAAAGGCTGTGGTCTCTGAGCTATGCACATCTAACCTATAATGTCTTACAAAAGTTAGCTGGGAGCCCCAAGAGGCGGCAGCACAGATTGGCTCAAGAGCAATGCACCATTTTTCTGCCCAAGAAGCAGAAACAGTCCTATTTGAGTGGGGTTTGACAAACTCAGGTGATGATAACCCCTGAGAAGAAAAAGCGATTTTAATCGCGCCTCTTATCCATCTGGACAAGGAAAGTTTTGATGCCTTAAACTCTTTGTTCCTTCCATAGATGTTGACTAGAAGATTCTCCGACCTTCTGAAGGAACTTGTGCGTTGGAGATAGACTTGTAGGCATCTCACCAAGTCTAAAGAATGGAGTTTCCTCTCTTCATCAGAGGATTGAGATGGAAAGAAAACGGGTAAAGAGATTACCTGGTTGATATTAGCCCGGGAGGGCACTTTAGGATAGATCCCAGGGAGGAACCTCAACTGTAAACTGTCCGGGAAGAAAGAGATATAAGGTTCCTCGGATGAAAAAGCCTGTCCATCCTTCATGGCAGTTCTGATGGAAACCTGCCGAGGCTGGAGCAGATAACGGGTTGTTTTGATAATTTTCTCTTTCCTCAGAGGTGATAGAGAAATTTTCATCCAGTCGGAATCTACGATGAAGCCCAGAAACTTCTTCCGTGTGGAAGGTATGATATCCGACTTCTCCCAATTTATGACCCAGCCTAAACGCTGGAGAAACACAACCATCTGCAGATGTTGAAGCAGGATGACTTTTGCCTTTATCAGCCAGTCATCCGGGTATGGCACAACAAATAGACCTTGTAGTCTGACAGCCGCAACTACAGGGGCCACTACCATGTTGAAGGTGTGGTGGGCAGAGGAGATGCCGAAGGACAGTGCCATGAAGTGAAAATGTCTTGTGCGCCCGGCAACAACTATCACAATCCTCAAGTATCTTCTGTGAGGAGGATACACAGGGATGTGTAAATATGTATCCTTCTAGAGTGACGAGGACATCGCCGGGCTGCAGAAACGCAGTCACTGACTTTATGGTTGCCGTCCAAAACAGTTTTTTCCGAATGAAGTGGTTTAGGTATCGTAAGTCTATGATCATTCTACAGTCTCCTCATGGTTTGGGCACCAGGAAGACTGGAAAGTAGACTACCAAACCTTCTCCAGACCGAGGAACCACTTCTAAGGCACCTTTCTCCAGATATTCTAGAATGGATCTTTCTTATAACGACTGCTTTTAGTACTGGAAGTAAATGGGTCTTTGTGAACTTGTCCAGAGGTGGACGACAGAAGTCAACCACATATCCCTGCTGTATTACATGTAAGGCCCAAGGGTCTTGAATGTTTTCCTGCGAGGTGGTGAAGATGTGGAAGAGGCATCTTCCGACAGATATCATGGCTACTGTAGGAGAAGTACTGGTGGCATCAAAAATCAGGTTTTCTTTTGTCTCCATCCTTGGAGAACTTAAGTCCAGATCCTCTGGCCTGAAATCTGGAATGCATCTTGTGAAGGATCTCATCCTACCAGAACCCACTTCTGGCACACCTGAGATCACTTCAATTACCTCACACCCACTTTCCGTGAGTGTTCTGGGTCAACAGAGGATAATACGCAAGACGGGCCTTCTAAATTTTATATATTTATTAACCCCTAAATGGGTCGGCACTAGACACTTAACACATACATAGAATACATGCAGCGATTAGCAAGCAGATACAAGTGAAAAACAGCATAACACGGTACATAAAATAAAAATGGGGATAACAGAAAGAAAATAATATATATTACTAACACCAGCTTGTGATGGTTTCTCTGGCCTCCAGATGATGAGCTAGGGCACTTATCTTATGAATGTCCAGTAGCAGATGATCCTAGCAGAGCAAAGGGCAGAAGACTTCCGGAACAAGTAGTTAGTCCATTTCTCTGAGCCCATGTGGCAGGCTCAGGGTACAGTCTTGGGCAAAGCATGTGTTGCTTAAATGCGGCTACCCCTCGTTCAGGTTCACCACATGGCCTCCAGCCTCACTACTTAGGCCGCATGTCAACCACATGGTCATCACATGGTTGACTTCCCCCACCTCTCTCTTCTAGGAATTGCACATCACTAAGGCCACCAGACAAAAGAGACTGGTTCAGCCTGGGCAGAGCCCTTTTGTCTCCCCTGGTCTCCTCCCTGAGTGAGGTCACCAGGGGGAGGAGCCCCGCCCCCTCTCTACATCACTTAGAATAATTTTTTGGTATAATTCTCTGCCTGATGTTCATAGAGTCGGGCTGGTAGTATAATGGGGTTCCTGGCGAGATCCCCAACACACAGACTCCAAGGTCGACACTCCATCTCCCTTTGGGTAAGGAGATCCGTACCTGGACCTTTCCTGGGCTTTGAACTGTGATGTGTATATTCTGAGCGTGCGCCTTGACCTGAAGCATCTGGGGAATTTATTGGGGCGACTGTAAGATGTTCTCCAGGCCAGATATTGTCATAAAACCATAAGCCCTTTGAACTAATGGTGGCGCCAGTGTGTCTATCAGTGATATACGGATCGTTTGCACAACATATCCTGTCTAAATGAACCCCCGCTGGGTTAATGAGGGTTGCAGTCTTATGCAGATACAGGCTTTTGACCAAATGGCTGATTGCATCAGGGACAGGACAATAGTCCTGAACTAGATAGTAGTCTGACCACATTCCATTTGCCCCACTAGGCTTGATCTCAGGCACCAACCCCCACTGTGCAGTAATATAGACCAATATTGATATCATAAGACCATATCTGTGCCTAATATCATGACACCTCTAATATTGAGGCCTGGACTGAGGCTGTTGTTGGGAACCTCTGCCACAGCCGGATGGTCTAGATCTTCCTCTAAAAGATTGAGGAAGGCTCTTTCCCTTCTTCTTAGCCAGGCCCTCCATGATGTCATCCAACTCTTTGCCGAAGTGCTTGCCAGGCTCAAAGGGTAGGGAGCAGATGGTATACTTGGAGCCATTGTCAGCTCTCCAAGGTTTTAACCGTAATGGTCTCCTGGCTGCAGTGGAAACATCCATTGATTCTGCGGCAAACTTAACCTGGTGGATGGAAACTTCAGCCAAATAATCTTCCGCCAGAGATACAGATCCCATAAAGGATAGTAGATCGTCTCTAGAGACTGCAGAGTCTATGTCTCTGTGCAACTGGGCTGAGGAAGTGGAGTAGGCTCTCCTAAGGAAACACTCCGTAAGCCTATCCATAGGTTGTTGGAGGTTGGAGCCATTCTCAGCTGGTACAATAGGGCGTCGAGATAGCTTTGCAACTGCGATATCCACCTTAGGGGGAGGACCCCAGCAGTCTTGCTCGTCTTCCACAACAGGAAAGAGGGTCTTAAACCGTCTAGATATTATGAAGGCTTTCTCAGGATGTTTCCATTCTGATGACATAGCTCTGTCAAGTGTATTGTCCACTTGGAAGGCCCTTGGCCCCCTATTGGTGGAACAAAATCAACATCACAGTTGCCTGACTGGATGGACTTTAGCAGTTTATGCATTTTTTTCCAAGGGAAAAAGAGGCCTGCCAAATCGCTTAATATAATCTTCATCCGAAGAATGCAACTCATCTAGTACATGATATTCATCCTCAAAGTACCATAGACTGAGACTGCCTCTCAGTACAAGGGTTTTTGGTGATATGGGAGATCAACTCCTTGATCTCCTTCATGGAATCTTCCACATATTCCTTGTCCATACTATGACATCCTATATGGCTGTTCTGGAGGAGGGCCATGGCTCTGATGGCAACGGTTATAATCATATCTGTCAGGAAGAGAGGCATCACACTCTCTACATGCCAGGTGTTTGCACTTGGAGGAGCTCTTCCTTCTGGATGATTCACCACTGCCGGATAGAGAGGAAGACATCTATAAGATAAGTCAGAAAATATACTGCCATGTTAAGAAAATAATATGGACTAACACCAAAGGTGTGTATATATAAGGATGGTAATAAGCTACAGTGCCTTGCGAAAGTATTCGGCCCCCTTGAACTTTTCAACCTTTTGCCACATTTCAGGCTTCAAACAGAAGGATAAAAAATTTACATTTTTTGGTGAAGAATCAACAAGTGGGACACAATTGTGAAGTGGAACGAAATTTATTGGTTATTTTTAAACTTTTGTAAAAAATAAAAAACTGAAAAGTGGGGCGTGCAATGTTATTCGGCCCCTTTACTTTCAGTGCAGCAAACTCATTCCAGAAGTTCAGTGAGGATCTCCGAATGATCCAATGTTGTCCTAAATGACTGATGATGATAAATATAATCCACCTGTGTGTAATCAAGTCTCTGTATAAATGCACCTGCTCTGTGATAGTCTCAGGGTTCTGTTTAATGCGCAGAGAGCATCATGAAGACCAAGGAACACACCAGGCAGGTCCATGATACTGTTGTGGAGAAGTTTAAAGCTGGATTTGGATACAAAAAGATTTCCCAAACTTTAAACATCCCAAGGAGCACTGTGCAAACGATCATATTGAAATGAAAGGAGTATCAGACCACTGCAAATCTACCAAGACCCGGCCGTTCCTCTAAACTTTCATCTCAAACAAGGAGAAGACTGATCAGAGATGCAGCCAAGAGGCCCATGATCACTCTGGATGAACTGCAGAGATCTACATAGGACAATAATCAGTTGTACACTGCACAAATCTGGCCTTTATGGAAGAGTGGCAAGAAGAAAGCCATTTCTCAAAGATGTCCATAAAAAGTCTTGTTTAAAGTTTGCCACAAGCCACCTGGGAGACACACCAAACATGTGGAAGAAGGTGCTCTGGTCAGATGAAACCAAAATCCAACTTTTTGGCCACAATGCAAAACGATATGTTTGGCGTAAAAGCAACACAGCTCATCCCCCTGAACACACCATCCCCACTGTCAAACATGGTGGTGGAAGTATCATGGTTTGGGCCTGCTTTTCTTCAGCAGGGACAGGGAAGATGGTTAAAATTGATGGGAAGGGGGGCGGAGCCTAGCCGTGGATAGAGATGGCCGCGTAGTCTGAGAGCTCCCGGCCTGAGTCCTATTTAGAGACCTTCCCAGCGACAAGCCCGTGGCCTTTGGGCATAGCTTTTACCAGTAGCGGTATCTTACCTACGGAGATGCCCAGAAAAAGGAAGTCGGCGGTGAATCCTCAGAAGATTTCCAACTTTTACCTCCCTCACGGGGGAGGGGAGGGGAGGGCCAAAATGGAGTCGGCCCGCGCTCAAGTGCGGAATCCAGAGCCTCAACTCCCTCTCGCGACCCTCCGGAGAAGATAATCACACTCTCCGCACACAGGAGAGCGCTCTCGGCCCCCTCCTTACCGCAGCTGCTGGACGCTGCGGGCACGGAGTCACCTGGGCCTTCTCCCCGGCAGGCCGGGGCCTATACTGATAACGGGCCTCTGCAACATGGTGCCTCAACACTCACGTGCACCGCCAGCCTGGAGAAGTCTGTCACCTACAGCTAGCCCGGTTAAGCAAAGACCCAGGCTCCAGAATAGCGACTCCCAGGATGAAGAGGTGAGTGTTAGTGCACAGCCTACTCCTCCATCCATTGATTTTTTTGCAGATATACCAGAGACTGAGAATCCACTAACTGAGGCCTCCATGAAAAATATGCTTATGGCCTTCTGTAAATCATTAAAGACAGACATGTCTCTCATGGTAAAACCGCTAGAAAAAGATCTTCAGGAATTAAAAAGCCGTACTGTCCATGTCGAATCTAAAATGGCGGAATTTGCGACTTCACATAATGCGCTTATAGATGCTCACCATGACATGGAGACGGATGTGTCGTTTTTAAAAGCTAAAATAGCTGACTTAGAAGATCGTTCACGACGAAACAATCTAAAATTTAGAGGGATTCCGGAGTCCGTATCTACGAATAATTTAACGACATTCCTCCAGGATCTGATTCGATCGCTGATACCGAACCTCACGGCGATAGATCTAACCATTGATAGAGCTCACAGGGTTCCCAGACCATCCCATTTGGATGAAGCTATATCTAGAGATGTTTTAGCTAAAATTCATTTCTATCGCACTAAGGAACTGGTTTTGATGACCTCCCGAAAAGTAGACCGCCTACCTGAACCATATCACAAAATATCCATTTATTCGGATTTATCAGCCACAACCTTACAAAGAAGGCAACAATTCCTAGCTATTACCAGGGCCTTATGCCAGCATCACATTTTATACAAATGGGGATTTCCGGTCCGTGTGATCATTTCCCGAGATAATTTGGTGCATGTTATCAAAAGTCTGGAGGAAGGAAGAAGCCTGCTCAAAAGATGGAACATTCCGATTGCCAAGATACCACCCGGTCCCGTGTCGGAAGGTTGGCATCAAGTGAAGGCCCAAGGACATCCACACAAAGGGCTACAAAGCTAAAGACTCACTTTCTGTTGGATTTCACATGTCCACTGTTGTTGAACTTATCCTCCCAAGATTATGACAGCCGCTGGCCTGCTGTACCACGTTCTTTTTTTTTTTTTTTTCTTTTATTTGACTCTGCTACAAGGGTTTACTCATTGGTTATATAATTTGCATGGTTTGTTTCCTTTTTGGTTTTGGCACATTGGGCGAAGTGAATACAGAAGGTGGAGATGGCCTCACCTCACAATGACAGTGACACCTACTGGTATAAGTAGTTGCAGTAAGATTCTTAAAGCATTTCTAATTATATATCATGGTGCTTAAAATTGTGTCCATGAATGTCAGGGGTTTGAACTCCCCTCAAAAACGAGCCAATTTATGGCGTGAGGCCCGAGCTCATAACTGTGACATTCTTGCTCTACAAGAGACGCACCTTTTAGAGGCGGATGCCTTTCGCATTAATAACCCTGCCTATCCACATGTGTTTCATGCTCACTACTCCTCAAAGCGTAGAGGGACTCTAATTGGGATTAGAGATTCAGTAGCGTTTCAATTGTTGTCCCACTACGCTGACCCGGGAGGGCGATTTGAAATATTGGTCTGTGTTCTTAATAATGTCACTTATACGCTGGTATCAGTCTATGCCCCTAACAAGAAGCAGGTAGCATTTCTAGGGAGACTTGTGAGAGCGGTAGAAAAAAGGAAGCAGGGGTGTCTAATATTAATGGGTGACTTTAATATGGCTCCGGACCCGCTAGTAGATACTACTTCTGGGATATTAACGCGTCACCCCTCTTTCTCGCAGGCTTTATGGCGCCATGAACTATTTGACGTCTGGCGTATCCTACACAACACCGAAAAAGACTATACGTATCACTCTATCGTCCATAATAGATACTCACGAATAGATTTGTTCCTAATCGAGCAATCTAGCATTCTCCTTGTTAAGCAGTCTGAGATATCTCAAATAACCTGGTCAGATCATGCAGCGATAACCATGTCCATAGCGGAAAAATATGAATCCGCTAGAGCATATGTATGGAGGTGTAATGAATTTGTAATGTCACAGCCAAAGCTAAAAGCGACGTTAGAGAATGATCTGAAGGAATTCTTTCGGATTAACGCCCCCTTTGCTCCTAGCCCTGAAATATTGTGGAACTCTCACAAGGCCTTTATTAGAGGTACGTTTATTCGCCTTGGGCATATAGAAAAGAAAAATAGACTGGCAGAAATGGATCGACTGCTTCGTCAAATAAGAACTATCGATACCAGCAACAAACAGTCTCCTTCTCCTTTATATGCAACGAAATTGATGGCACTGCGCCAGCAGCTGACCGCTTGTCTATTGCAAAAATATGAGAAAAACCTAAAAAGGGTTAGAGCTACGTATTACTCTCAATCTACTAAAGCGGGCAAACTCTTAGCATCTAAACTTAAACAAAAGCATGCAAAATCCAGGATCCCATTTATACATAGTAAAGATGGTACTCATAAAATTTACGACCCAAACGGTATCGCCAAAGCCTTTAAAGTTTTCTATGAAGGACTCTATAATTTAGCAGGGGACTCTTCCACGGTCCTCCCAACCAATTACGATATTGAGCAATTCCTTAGAGCTACTCAGCTACCTGCACTCACTGAGTCACAGCTGGACTCCCTAAATGCACCTATTACCTCCGCAGAGCTGTTAACCATAATTAAATCATTGCCGTCCCACAAGTCTCCGCTCCCTGACGGCCTTACTAATGAATACTACAAATATTTCACTTCAGTCCTGATGAGCCCGCTACTGTCGTTTTTGACGGCGGTGGTGGATTCTGGTACCATCCCAAAAGAAAACCAGGAAGCCTTGGTAGTTACGCTGCCAAAGCCTGGCAAACCCGCCGACAATCCCCAAAACTTTAGACCTATATCGCTATTGAACACAGATTTAAAAATTTATGCTAAACTAATAGCAAGCAGATTGGCAGTTTGCCTTCCAAGCTTGATAAGACATGACCAGGTGGGGTTTGTTAAGGGAAGACAATCATACGATAACACTAGACGTATTTTAAACATAATACATTATGTTGAATCTAGGAGGGAAGAGGCGGTGGTCCTTGCATTGGACGCAGAAAAGGCGTTCGATCGCATTTGCTGGTCGTATGTCTTCTTGGTACTCAGACACATGGGGTTTTCTGGAGCCATTTTAAGAGCAATTGAGGCGCTGTATTCGGCACCTTCTGCAAGGGTGTTCACTAATGGAGTAGTATCAGATCCTTTCCTAATAACAAATGGGACCAGACAGGGGTGCCCCCTGTCACCCCTAATATTTGTTCTTTCTATAGAACCCTTAGCCCAGGTACTTAGACTAGATCCGGGAGTGAGAGGCATTGACATAGGAGATAAATCTCATATTATCTCGCTATATGTAGATGATATTATTCTCACTTTGCCCAAACCGCACACATCTATTTCTCGCCTTATGGGAATTATTAATAAATTTGGGCAATTATCATATTACAAATTAAACATGGCTAAATCGCAGGCATTGCCTTTAAATGTTCCCCCACCCTTGCTTCAACACCTAAAATCGACTTATGATTTTGATTGGAGGGAGGACAGCGTCCAGTATTTGGGAATACAGGTGACGGCATCCTTGGGGACTCTTTACAAAAGTAACTATACACCAATGTTAAAGACACTGCAAGAGGAGACTGAGCGATTGTCAAAAACAGATGTTTCCTGGATAGGACGGGTAGAGGCTTTTAAGATGTTGCTATTGCCGAGACTCTTATACCTGTTCCGCACACTCCCGATACCTATCCCTATTTTCTTTTTTGAAACAGCACAAGGGGTGATTTCAAAGTACGTATGGAATGGAAGGGGACCTAGAATAAATAAAAGCTTTCTATTTAAGCAACGGGAGGTAGGAGGGCTGGGGGTACCAATAGTGAGGAACTATTATATAGCTTCATTGGTCACTCAGTGCGCGATGTGGAAGTCAACGGATACCTCGGTCCCATGGTTGCACATAGAGCAGGCGTTTATATCTCCCTTAAAACTAGAGGATGCGCTATGGTTGCCCTTCTGGGGTGTCCCTGCTCCGAGGTCCTTCTCCCCGATTATGTGTACCTCGATAACGGCATGGAAGCTACTTCATGGGAAAGCAAATCCAATGAAGCATTTTTATATTGAAGAGATGCCTTTGTCATTGATGGCCTGGGTGGTTGATGACGTAGGGGTCTCGGGCTGGGAATCGAGGGGGATCACGCAGATTTCTCAATTATACTCTGATGCTAAAAAACCTATATCGTTTGTAGACCTAAGACAACAATACGGAATTCATAAAGGCGATTTCCTTAAATACTTTCAAATATGGCACTTCATATCTAAAAATCCTGTGACGACCCTACCACATGGTAGTTCACTCTTCACTTGGCTATCGACTAATATGAAAGGACTGCGCTTTCTATATGATAAAATGGATGGAGTGTCGACTTTTACTAGGTCTACCCCGTTCCGCTGCTGGGAGAGGGACCTGGGGATGGTCATTACTCCAGAGGAATGGCAGCAAGTGATTAGACTGATCCATTTGTCTTTAAAGTGTAGCACTCACGTTGAGACAGCCACAAAAATCATTTTACGGTGGTACAGGACCCCGTCCACTCTACAGTTGGCGTATCCCTCAGTGTCCGGGAATTGTTGGAGGGGTTATGGAGGCAGAGGAACCCTCCTTCACATTCTGGGGACTTTCCCTGTAATTCGTGGGTACTGGGACAGTGTCTTTGACGTGCTTTCAGAGCTGTTTGGCCTCCAACTCCCCCATACGGTACATATGGCTATTCTGCTAATTGGAATCCCTGGAGAGTGGAATAAATACAAGCAACTCATTTGTAAAATTTTAACTATAGCAAAATTGATGTTAGTACAGAAATGGAAGTCAGTGGCCTCTCCATCCATGTCAGCTCTGGTACTAGCCATTAATAACACATATTCCTATGAGAGGATAATCGCAATGGGAAACAATTCTTTTTCTAGATTTGAGAAAGTCTGGGATGTGTGGATTTATTCTAGATTCCTTATGTAGAAGACACCAAAGTGCTACAAGAATTCACTCGAGGGGTTGTAATAGATATGGGGATGGATGTCAGATTCGCCAAACCAATTGACAGAGGAGTCGGGAGGGAACAGCTAGCGCCGCAGTTATGTGTCAAATGTCATTTGCATGAACGCAAATCCAGGGGAGAAGGGAAAATTGTTCATGGAGTATCTACCCTGGGCATAGATCACAACAGCTCTATGACGTGTGCCTAAAAGTTATATGTTATTGTTAATGTTTACTTTATAAGTAATATTTCTCATTTGTTTTTGGAGATATGCAGTTCAAAGATTGTATCTAGAAAATTGTACCACAGTGCATGTCAATGTATATCACATTGTATATCGATAATGTTCTTTATTTATATTCTGAAAACTTGAATAAAAATTATTGAAACTAAAATTGATGGGAAGATGGATGGAGCCAAATACAGGACCATTCTGGGAGAAAACCTGTTGGAGTCTGCAAAAGACCTGAGACTGGGACGGAGATTTATCTTTCAATAAGACAATGATCTCAAACATAAAGCAAAATCTACAATGGAATGGTTCACAAATAAACGTATCCAGGTGTTAGAATGGCCAAGTCAAAGTCCAGACCTGAATCCAATCGAGAATCTGTGGAAAGCGCTGAAAACTGCTGTTCACAGACGCTCTCCATCCAACCTCACTGAGCTCGAGCTGTTTTCCAAGGAAGAATGGGCAAGAATTTCAGTCTCTCGATGTGCAAAACTGATAGACATGCCCCAAGCGACTTGCAGCTGTAATCGCAGCAAAAGGTGGCGCTACAAAGTATTAACTTAAGGGGGCCGAATAATTTGGCACGCCCCACTTTTCAGTTTTTTATTTTTTACAAAAGTTTAAAATATCCAATAAATTTCGTTCCACTTCACAATTGTGTTCCACTTGTTGTTGATTCTTCACCAAAAAATTAAAATTTTATATCCTTATGTTTGAAGCGTGAAATGTGGCAAAAGGTTGAAAAGTTCCCCTAAAAGAGACAAGCCACCAGGACATAAATAGAGGAGGAGGGAAGAGAAAAAAACTCAACTGCCCCTTCCCCTCCTCCACCGGAAGTGACTTTTTTTTTCTTTTTTTTTTTCCTTTTCTCCTCTTTTCCCTTAATACCTTTAAAACTACCTATCCCCTAGCCCAACTACAAAAAAAAGTTGTATAGGCCAAAAGAAAAAAATTCCTACTTGTAGAAAGGATCGCCAATCAAAATTGACGCATGGTGCGCTACAAAACTCCCGCCGGCCAGAAACACCGGCTGAAAATAATAGTTCCGGACCCAGAAATGGCAAGAAACGTCACTTCCGGATCAGGGTTCCAGACACAGAGAAGCGCTGCTGGCAAGAGGAATGCGGCACCTCTCCCAGAAGTGGTTAGAACGGGGGGAGGAAGAGGGAAAAGGGGAAAGGATAATACAATTAATGATTTTTCTTTCCAGGAGGAGGAAAGAAATAGAAATGGATAAAAGAAAAAAAAAAGACAGGGAAAAAGGGAAGAAGCCACAAAAAAGGTAAATAGCTTCAACACAAAATCATACACATAATGTGAGGACAAAAAATACCTCCCTCCACCTGTCTCACCACACAGAAAAGAAAAAAAACACAGTAGGGGGAGGTCTCTTTTGGCCTCTTATAGTGGACTATCATCCAATTAAATATGCAAATTAAAAATTCTGCCTGTCCTACCAGCACACAGGGGGCAGAAATACCCCCATTGTGCTGCTGGTAGGATGTAAGGGAATTATCAATATACCACTTGATAAATTTCTTGAAGGGTGTCGTTGTCAAATTGAAGTCACTTCTTTGTACTTTCCACTGCACTGGCACCTTAGGGGTTCTGCAAATACATCATAGTACCCAGGGTTGGCGTTGGGGGGGGGCAAACTGGGCAATTGCCCAGGTCCCCGTCCCCAAAGTGGCCCCCGGGATTCGGAACCTGATGACTCCGGATACTGGAGTCAGGCACGGCCATTTCAATAACAGAAAGGGACCCAGCATCATGTGCCGCAGGGCCCATTTCAGAGGTGAGTAAAAATAACAAACATTTTTATTCACCTGTCCATGCGTCCAACGTTATCTTCTGGCGTTCCGAACATCACCGCTGAGGCCTGGCCTCAGTGGTCATGTGGGGTGTGCTCACATAACCGCTGAGGCCAATCACAGGCTTCAGCGGTGACGTCAGTCGCAGAGAAGAGGAGGCCAGCGGGGATAGCGGAGCAACGCGAGGAGGCCCAGGAGATGTAAGGCATGGTGAGTATAACTGTTTTTTATTTATCCTTTCCTCCCCGGGGCCTTCGATTATTATACTCTGGGGTCTGAAGAGACCCCAGAGTATAATATAATAATAGCACTAAGGGAGTCTGTGGGACCACTGTGGAGTATTATACTGGGGGGGGGGGCCTCTGGATAGCATATTATACTGTGTGGGGCCTCTGTGGAGCATTATACTGGGGGGCCCTCTGGATAGCATATTATACAGGGGGGCCCTTTGGAGAGCATATTATACTCTTTGGGGCCACCGTGGAGCATTATACTGTGGGGGAGCCCTCTGGAGAGCATATTATATTGTTTTGGGCCACTGTGGAGCATTATACTGGGGGGACCTCTCTGGGCAGTATATTATACTGTGTGGAGGCCATTCTGGAGCATGTTATACTGTGTGGGATCACTGTGGAGCATTATTCTGGGGGGGGCATCTGCAGAGCATATTATATTGCGTGGTGCCACTGTGGGGCATTATTTGGGGCAGGAACTAAGATGCATTATACTAGGGGGCCCTCTGGAGACTATATTATACTGCGTGGGGCCTACTGTGGAGCATTGTACCCAGTAGACATGGA
This sequence comes from Leptodactylus fallax, assembly GCA_947044405.1. NCBI lineage: Eukaryota > Metazoa > Chordata > Amphibia > Anura > Leptodactylidae > Leptodactylus > Leptodactylus fallax. The sequence continues at coordinate 1,868,243 of CAMRHE010000241.1, read as the reverse complement.
CCTTCAAAGGATCCTTAAAAAACAAAATGCAATCTAAGTAGAGAAGTTAATTTACAACCGGTCAAAAAATAAACAATCTGGAAAGTTGTGGTGCATGACAGAGGGATCACTAATTCTTGCTATCTGTTTGCTGTCACTTGGTGATTTGTGACCCTCACAGATCATACATTTGGGTGTTTTAAAGCATTCCACAGTTATTACCAGTTTTCAGATTTGAAAAATTGGTTTGGTCCTTAGTCCAGGGCACCACATAACGTAAACACTGCGATTTGTAAAATGGATTGGATCACACATTGCAGAAAAAAATCAGCAGCGGAAATGCTGCGATTTCAATAACACTTGCGTTTTTGTAAATCACAGCATGTCAATTATACCTACGGAAACACTGGCATTTTCTGTATAGGTATAATAGAAGCAGAAAGTCCACAGTGGAAAGCTCTATGGACTTTTTGTGAAAAGCTCTGCGGAAAAAACCGCAATGCGTTTCTGCGTGGCTCTTCCCACAGCCCTTTTTGGCTGTGACTTGCTACGTGGGGCCTTAGCCTTAAGCAGTTAATGGATGTAAACAACTAGAGTTGATGGTGGTTGAAAGGTCCTCTTTAATTTAATTTACACTTAAATTTAAGATCACAAAGCTTGAAGTGGTGTTACAATTCCCAAATAACTTCATTTTTAACAATCACAAATAGATAATACTATTAAAAGCTCATATTATGTAAAGTAATTACAGTTTGGCACTTCTGGACATCTTCATCTGTAAACATCAGTTGGTTCTTCCCGTTTTCATGTATAACTCTTTAACATCAGTCAAACAGACAAGTATACTATAGTTATCTGTTATCATTCATTATTCATTTAATAGTTTTACCAGTATATTTGGCTCAGTAAACATTATATTTACTGCATTTGAGAACTGGATGATTTAATAATAAAAATATGTTTGCTAAAATTTGTAAAATTAACCCAAAACATAATGTATGTGACTTGCTCCATGACATATTTACAAGAAAGGAGTCACCGATTTCTGCCACAAGGGATATCTTGATTTTTATACACTGCAGATGGTCTTTTATACCTGGGAGTCTGGAGGAAATATTCCCTTACTACCTTACCATTCACCATATAATAGGTGTTTTAAGGATTCTCTTTATTCAGAATTTCCCCAGCAGCTTTAAAGTACATTTGCATTACTCAGCTAGTTGTTGTAGTTCCAATAATAATAATATAGATAAATGTATTGTAAGCAACTCGCTATAACTGTACTTTAAAAGGAGTCTTCCTCCATCAAAATCGCTTCTAAACCATATTTGTGCTTATTGTTGTAGTGGTACTTACTGACATAGTGAACACACCTGGGGCGTTGCATGCCAGAGCCCATATTTTCGTCTGTGGTCAACACCTAGTGTCACCCCTTAACATAAATATTGATATCTCCTGATATAGTGCTGACCACAGTCAAAAACAGGTGCTGCCACAGATATAGCCATGCCTCAGGTGTTCCGAATAGCTAGTTTGCATTAATATTAAAAGTTAATTTTCTCTGCATCAAGCTTGCAATTTCACGCAACAAGCTAAATTTAATATGCCACTAATGGCAACTAAAAACTCCTACAACAGTATATGTTGTATAACCAAATGCAGCTGTCATTCTGCCAGGGTAACAGGACTTTAAACACTATTACAACATCTATGAATGTACCTATGGAGTCCCGCATTTGGGGTTCTCGTTGTTTATTGGGCATGCTACTACTACCCCTGACCAGGACCTGACAGATACCCCTTTAAGTACCCTATTAGGGGAATTTGATGACATTTATACACTGTATCATATTGCATGCTTATACTTCTGTGTCAGTGTATGTTGTGTCACTTATGGGCATACCTGAGCATTATATTTCTGCTTGTCTGGCATTAAGGAACATAATCAGGGGTCTTATTGTTTATAGTGACTATCATTGTGCTATTTTTAATGATATGTAGTTTATAGTCATCATGAGAAAAACATAGTAAAGTTTTATGTATCAGGACATAATAAAAAAAAAGTGGTCCTTATAAGGTCTCAAAATTAGGTGAATACAACCTCAGATGGACAATACAAATTAGCTTCTACCGTCAAGTGTTTAAAACTAAACCCTATGAACCATTAGCTATGAACCACGTTTACCAGCAATAATCTGAAGTAACTGTTTGCTATATTAGTCTTTCATATCAATCTGGAGGAATTTTAGCCAACACTTCTTTACATTGTTGCTTCAGTTCATTGAGGTTTGTGAGCATTCGCTTATGCACATTTCTATTGTTTACAATTTCTCTGAGCATTGCACAGTCTGACCTTGAGGTGAAATTGCTGGGCTATCCAATCCTGGGAAGATTATCAACTGTCTCATTTTCCACTTGGAATAATGTCTCTCACTTTAGAATGATAGACTTCAGATTGTTTGGAAATTGCCTTATTTGGCCCAGACTGAGAGGCAGCAACAATTGCTTCTCTAAGGCCATTGCTGATGTCTTTCCTGCTTGCTTGTGCTAAGAAATGCCCCAGACCAGCAAACTGACAAATCTTAAAGAGGTTGTTCGACAAATCTTAAAGAGGTTGTTCAGGATACATTTTTATATAATATATATATATATATATATATATATATATATATATATAAAATCAATCTTAGGCCGAGGGAGGTGAAAAAAAAAAAAACACACTCACCTGTCCTCAATGCTCTGGTGCCTCCCTCCCAGCCATGATCATGACTCACGTGACCGCTGAGGCCAATCAGCAGCCTAAGGAAAGGACCTGTGGACGTCACAGGTAGCGACATCCTGTGCCCTTCACTGAGGCTGCTGATAAGCTTCAGCTGTCACATGCGGCGGGGACTTTCACCGGAAGAAAACAACAGAGCAGCAGGACCATACCGTGCTGGGAGACACACGAGCTCCGGGGACAGGTATTTTTTATTTTTTTTTATAATTTTTTTTCACCTCCCCCGGCCTAATTTAAAAAAAAATCATCCAACACTTTTAAACTTTTATATAGAGATGGTCAATAACCAATAAAATCAAATGATGTATCAAATCATTTGATCAGCAGCACCTGGCTGCTGCTTACCCTCTTAATTCCTATGAAAGCTGTAAGGGTGTACTTAAAGGGATATTCCCATTTCATTGCTTCATTTATCTTGCTCTGGTTCTCATAAACATCTGTATATGTCTCCTCAATGTTTGCAGCTTATTGTCTAGGTTTCAGACTACCTTTTTATTTAGCTGTAGTGGTTGACCTAATGACTCAGACACTGTTCCTGGTCACCTATATTCTGTTTTCTTTCTCTCTGCAAAGAGCTCTCAGCTGCAGAGACCTGATAAGGGCTACAATAGTGCAAACCCCTTTAAATTTTCACACATTACTTCTGCATTTTGGCTTAGTTCGTATTAATGACACAATATGATTTGTCATGTTTTTTTTTTTTTGTATTTACCTAAATTTAAGACCTTCTAGGGACCATATTTTTTTTTTTTTTTATAATGTTGCGAATGTGATACATAAAACCATACAATTTAAAGAGGGTATACTTTGTTTTCTCATGGCTGTATACACTAATTTGTAGTCCCTGATAAACTCCTGCCAAGTTAAACACGTCAAGCTGCTGTTTTTTATACACAGAGTATGTACCAAAGTTAGATAGGGTATGTTATTTATGTGTTAAATTGGTTATTTATAGCGCTGGAGTCCTGGGTTCGAATCCTGCCAGGGACAACATCTGCAAGGAGTTTGTATGTTTTCCCCGTGTTTGCGTGGGTTTCCTCCGGGTACTCCGGTTTCCTCCCACACTCCAAAGACATACTGATAGAGAATGTAGATTGTGAGCCCTATATGGGACAGTGACTGACAATGTCTGCAAAGCGCTGCGGAATATAATTGCGCTATATATGTAGGCATAATAAATAAATAAATAAATAGTTTCACCTAGTATCACCTATGTTTTTGTGTGAGTATAATATTATATATTAAGATATTTTAGTTGTAAATATTTTAATTAGGTTACTTAAATGCAATATTAATGAAGGTTATGGTTTAATGGATGAGTTTTTTTTTCTGTTATAAGCATATAACTAGTTTAGAAAGTTTAGAAGCGAATTTGGTGGTGGTAGACTCACTATAAAGTAAATGTCATATATAAATTTTCTTTTTAAAACATAATCTTAAAGGGAGGCTGTCAGCAGTAAATTTATTATAAACCTAAACACAGTACCTTGTAGTGATGTTTATATAGATTCCAATTATGAATCTGTTCTCCACAATTGGCACCCCATTTTCATGTAGATCACAATTTTATTCATATGCAAATGATGGGAAAAATGCTTTGGGAATCTAGAGCTGAAACCAAAGCTCAGGCAAGCTAAGGCATGTCCCCTCATTTTAATATGAATAAAACAACAATAGTTACATGAAAATGGGGCTCCAAAGCTGAATAACAGAGGCATATTTGGAAACTGTAGAAACACCTCTAAGGTTAGGTTTATAATTAATTTACTGCTGACAGACTCTCTTTAACATAAATAATTAATTGATTTCACTTGTTGGTCTGCTTTCTATTGCAACCATATACAATATTTTATATTACAATGTATATGATATGAATTCCTTAGAAAATTTTGCTTACAAGAAACAGAACTCACATTTCCCAGTGTCACATCTGAAGGGACATAGTTATAGCGAGTACAGGAGCAGCAGTTGCATCCAACCCAGGTCCCTTTGGGCCCAAAGCCTCTCTGCCACATAAGACGACAAGAGTAATATATGGCACAAGATAGTGTAGTCAAATATGTGGTAGAGTGGGAGCCCAAATACAGATTGTACACACTTGCATTGTGTCACCAAGAGTTGGTCTGACCGTATTAAACTTCAGATTGCTGCCATGCAGCTGTCCAATTGATGATGGAATCATTCTTATGAACAATCCCAATGCGCAATAAGTCTTCTCAAGTTGGAGAAACTGTGGCCCATAATGCGAAACACTGATATGTACTGGATATTTTTAAATTGACAAGTCGCACATGAACATTTGCAAAATTTACATGGCTAATTGTTGGCTGAAATGGCTGAAACTCTGTGTATGGCCAGCTTTAAAGACTTACAGTTGAGGTATGTACTGAAGATGTTAAAAGGGGTTGACTCAGTAAGGAAAACCCTGCATTTTAGGACTCAATAGGAGAGTGAATAGAAGTCTTAAATACATTAAAAATGTGGCTTAAAAATAATTGGCAACATCAAGAAATATATCTTTTGTCTTTGCATGTATCCTCTATACAATAATGATTTTGCAATAGAAAAGGAATATTGTTTAAAAAAAAAAACAGCTAATCAGAGATTTTATGGCAGTAATTAGAACACTGTGAATAAAATTGTACTAGAAGTAAAAGAAATAAGAGAAATTTCTAGGTCATAAATTTCTTTGCAATCTAAAGCTCTGGTGGCAAGGAACTGTTGTATATCTCTGAATGGAAGCAAATATTTTGAGATGTACTAGCCAAGTTATAGGCAAAATAAGCAACAGCTGAACCGAGTGTAAGTCCGGTCATATATGATACGGTCATTGTATTTCCTGCAATAATAAAAAAGGGAGGGTAAGAAATATGTCATTATTATTTACTGCACATACAATAAAAATATAACTTCAAAATAAACAACATTGATCCTATATAATAGTGAGCATTGCTTAATATGAAAAATATCCTTACACTATAGGCTAGTAATCCTACTTCATATGAACCTGAGAGTAAAAGCGCCTAGGTGAGTTTATAAACTTGAGAGTAGCATAGTATAGACAGAGAGAAGTTGAGCTTGCGGATATTTAGTTGTCCAGAATTTTCTTCAGTATTTTCATGTAAAAGGCTGTTTAAAGCATACCTCCGATTATAAAACAGCTTTTAATTATGTGTGTAATGATGAGAGACCCCCAGTTACGTATTTCTGCTGTATTACTACTTGTCCCCATTACTACTACACAGTGTGGGGTGGTGCCTGTTATCAAAACCAGTGTGTCCCCAGGAATTCGGTCATTCTACTCTATAACCAAGTCCCTTTGTTGTTCTGTCCCTGGCTCAATTAGCATACCCATGCTAACCTTGTTATCATCACAGGGGGGACATCCTAGAGATGTGTATTGGAAGGCTCTAAGCAAACACAACACAGACTTCTTGGCTACAGCCCACAGAATAAACGAGATATGGTTTTATGGCCATATTTCCCCAGCAGAGCTGCCTATCATCGTACTGATAATTTCCTCAGGTGCACCAGGCAGAGACGAGTGGACCAGTTCTAAATTCGTTTCATATTATCCTATGAACCCTGTCACTCGCAGGTTGTGTGTGGGAGGTAAGAAGGTTGATCGCAGATGTGTCAGGTAGCGTGGCAAGGCGAGATCCTTCACAGTGGTGGCAGCGTAGTGGGAAAATAGCATAACAGCACTTGGGTGTGGTATCACTCAGAAGCTGAGGATTGTGGCAATCCTATGAATCGAGCTCGGTATTAGATCAAGCTTAGAAGATACAGTGAAAATTTGGTACGGTGCTGTTCCCTTCCTTTTTCTTTGTTTTTCTGTCCTACCTTTTATTTAGCAATGACTTCCAGCGGATGACTGGGGGTCTGAGGAGTAGAACCAGAGAACTCCAGCAGATGGCTGATATGGAGGACGTGGAGCAAAGTCCCGAGGTGCTGGGACAAGGAATCATTGCCACTCCAGAAAGTGCAGCGGCTAGCCCAGTCCCAGAGATAGCTTCTCCTGGCAGGACAAGAAGCCCGAGCCCTCTGAGGAGAATGGACTTATATTTGCAACTGGCCTTACAGCAGCTAGGCCCCAGTGACTCTACCGCTCACCTGCAGTTGATCCTCTAATATCAACAGGCTGAGAGAGCAGTTGCAGAGTGTCAGGCAGAGTGTAAGGCTACTGCTGCAGAGCATCAGGCCCAGAGGGAACATAAATTGGCGATGGCCCGGCTGGAGAGGACTAGCAGCTCTTCCCAGAACCAAGTCCGGGATGTCCACCAGTTTGTGTGTGACCAGGAACCCACAACAGCAGACCAGACCAAGCTGTGCAGATCGCTGACTCCTATGTGGCCAACAGGATGCCAGAAACCATGGGAGGAGCAACTCTGCAGGGGTCCCCAAGCTGGAAGGAAAGGCAAGGCCGGAGTCCCCCACAGCCTTCTGTCTTCAAGCAGGTGAGACAAACACTATCCTGGGTGGTCCTTCTCCTTCCCCTGTCCCAAGAACTCTGGGCACCTCGGCGACCACCTCCAAGCCCCAAGGAGAGGTCCGGCGGTGTCACAACTGTAACCAGCGAGGACATTTCAAGGCGGAGTGCCCCAACCGCCCTGAGAACCCCCCTGCTTCCCAGGTCACAGCAGCTGTCTCATCTGTGTATTTAGTTGGGAGGGGGAGGGTCACAACCCAATGCCATCCGTCAACCGGTCACTGTGGAGGATAAAGTGGTCATGGGAATTCGGGACGCTGGGGCGGATGTTACTCTGGTGCAACCTGATTTGGTTCCTTCGGACAGTATTATCCCCGGGAAAACTCTAACCTTGAGGGGAATTGGACAAGAACGCTTAACTGTACCTATGGTTTGGTGTCCATCTGGACTGGAGTGCGGAAAAAAGAACGCGGGATGTGGGGCTAATGTCTGATCTGCCTGCTAATGTACTGTTGGGGATGGATTTGGGGCCCCTGGTGTCCCAATATGTGGTGGGAGCAACCCCACCTTGCTGTGATCAATTGTCTGTGAATAATGGTGATTTTACTGTGGTCCTGAAACCCGTCACACCTCCAGAGGGAGAGGTCATCTGCCTGCTCTCCTCTGACATGTGCACAGCAGGAGAGTACTGTGAAAATGAAAATGATGCTTTGTTTACTCCTGTGCAGGATGCTAGCACTGACTTGGCTGTAGACACCCACATCTGTGGGGGCCTCTAGCCCCCTCACTGTGGCCCTGCCTCCACAAGACACCACTGTAGCTCTCTGCGAATTAACAATTGCTAATGAATGTACTGTCAATTGCTAATGAATGTACTCTCAATTGCTAATGCTTGCTATGAAAATGTACAGGGTGGCTCCTCTGAGACACTGGGGGCAACTCCAACCACTTCACCCACTGCCTCAGCTCAGCACCCAACTGATGACTATGTGCCAGGTAGTCAGGTAGTTCACGGGGACCTCAGGGCCGATCCGGGTGAGGGATGGACTGCTGGTGTTGTGGTGGTCACCCGCAGCCAAAGTGCTAAAAGGGTGGAAGGCGTTCCGACCCTTGAGCCGTTCCCTATATCAACTGGAGATGTTACTGAGACCAATGTGACTAGCCTCATCGCACTGGAGCCGGAGGAGTCCGGCGGATATGGGACAGGCACATCTCTTCTGTCTAGTTCCAGTCCAGGAGCACCCGTGGCCAAGGTTCATATGGCCTGAGGGAGGGATCCAAGAAGAGGGTCTGTCAAATTCATTACCTGTCAATGTATTGTTGGGGATGGTTTGGGGGGAATATGATCTCTGTCAGTTGCCCGAGGTATCACCATCACCCACACGAGTACATGAGATAATGGGCACAGGCCCGGGGGACAGTGTTTCTGGGAGGGAGGACAGGGTCTGGTTAGACCTGTGCCAGAACCACAGGTGTTCCCATGTGAGCAGGCTAAGGGGAAGGTAAGAAACACCCTAGAACTAATGGGCCTAGGACGGGGGGACAGTGTGTCTGGGAGGGAGGACAGGGTCCAGATAGACCTGTGCCAGAACCAGAGGTGTCCCCATGTAAGGAGGCTAAGGGGGAGGTACAGAATCCCCTAGAACTCTCCCAGCTAACGAATAGTGCGGGAGAGACCCTGAGAGACCGCCAGGGTGGGGTCTCTGAACCGGTACCTCAAAGACCTGGGGTTGTGAGTATGGATCTGCAGGATCCCAGCACTCCGGAAACGGACCCAGAGCAGGCCAAAGGTAGCCAGGGGTGCGGAGACTGCCAGGATGGGGTCGTTGGACTGGTACCTCAAGGACCTGGGGTTGTGAGTGAGGATCTGCGGGATGCCAGCACTCTGGGAGAGGACCCAGCGCAGGTCAGAGGTAGCCAGGTGTGTATGACTCAGAGCATGAGCCTTAGAAGTGTCTCCACTCAGACTGGAGAGGAAGAGGGTATCAGAGCCCCTGGAAGCGATTCAGGCACTAATGCCTGTCCTGGTGGGGGAGGCCGCAGTGGTGCGTGAGGAAGATGATTGTAGGATTCTTCTTCCTCCTAGCATGCTCTAAAAGAGGGAGGTGTGATGATGGGAGATCCCCAGTTAAAGGGAGTCTATCATTCGCAAAAACACTTTTAAGCTAATGGCACGTTGGAATGGCCTTTAAAAGGGCCATTCTTCTCCTACCTTTCCCTGTTTTCTTCTCTTAGCCGATTCAAAGATAATTAGTTTCTTCATGTATGTAAATGAGCACCACGGAGCACATGGGACGTACCTTCTCTTCTGCGAGCACCCATCGCGTCATCCCTTCTCACCGCCCCTTCGGCTGTTGCGGTGACTCCCCTCTTGGTCGTCTTTCTTCTCAGTTCTGGCTGGCAGTTAATTCTCGTGACTGTGTATGCGCAATCAGACCGCTTTTTTCCAGTGGTCTGTCACAAGAGCGTGGCAGAGCCGATTGCGCATGCGCACAGCGCTGCGTACGAGGACTTAGAAGAAAGAAGATGCTTTAATAAAAAAATAAAAACAAGACCGTCGAGCGGCACATAGCATAATATTGCTAAAATGACAAGTTGATTCAGTAAACGCGCATAAGGAAGGAACTGGACAAGTGATTTGAAAGTAGAGTAGGTCTAATTACTAGGAATCTGAAAGTGTCCAGAACTATAGGGTGAGACGCTGGTAAGCATCAAGTGGTGTTAGGTCCACAGTACAATAAGTATCCAGTTGATCGGGTTCGGGGGTTGTCGCTCCCACCAATTAAGGTGAGAAACAAAAAGTCCCCTCTCGATTTGTGGGCTCAAGTGGATGTGACCTATGGATAGTGACACTTTTGCAGATCTGCTCTCACCTTTTGGGGTTGTGCAAAGTCATATCCACTATAGTAGACAAATTCAGTATAATTCCCAGTGAGTGGGAGCTGCGGGACGTATGGGCGTTGGAATCTCCTGTATCCAGACGGTATCCGGATAGAGGGTTGGTAGGATAGGCTCCAAAAAATTGAGGTGTGGAAACCGCGCTTCGCCAAGGATACTTTATTATGCTCAATAAACACAACGCGTTTCGGAGATATAGAGTCCCCTTTATCAAGTGTATGTGAGACTAAATACAAAAACAATTGAAGACATATGTAAAGGACAATGACAATAAAAGTAGAAACATTATTAAAATGGGTGTACAAACTAAAAAGCTGTTACTAAACAAATAAACTGGCATCTCAAACATGAGAAGTAGAGCTAAAAAACGAAATTAAAGAGAAATCTAAATACACTACTATATATACAGTACAGACCAAAAGTTTGGACACACCTTCTCATTCCAAGAGTTTTCTGTATTTTCATGACTATAAAAATTGTAGATTCACACTGAAGGCATCAAAACTATGAATTAACACATGTGGAATTATATACTTAACAAAAAAGTGTGAAACAACTGAAAATATGTCTTATATTCTAGGTTCTTCAAAGTAGCCACCTTTTACTTTGATTACTGCTTTGCACACTCTTACATGAGCTTCAAGACGTAGTCACCTGAAATGGTTTTCACTTCACAGGTGTGCCCTGTCAGGTTTAATAAGTGGGATTTCTTGCCTTATAAATGGGGTTGGGACCATCAGTTGTGGTGTTCAGAAGTCAGGTGGATACACAGCTGATAGTCCTACTGTCCTTTGATTAGTCTAGAGCTCTTCCAAACTCATTTTATTCTGTTCCTTTTATTTTACATGCTTGGAGCTGACAGTATGTTTATCACTAGTTTTTTTAGTGCATTTATTCATTTATAATTACATGTTTCTAAAAGGCACTATCACTTATCCCAACTAGCCATGTTTACATCATATATCATCACTAGTGCCTGTCATGGGAATAATGTTTTTAGTATCTATGGTCCTCTTTCTCTGCGTCCAGTACCAACACACAGCCCCTTTATTGCCCTTTGGCTTTTAAGTACGAAGCATCATTGATTTATTTTTATCCAATATATATATATACAGTACAGACCAAAAGTTTGGACACACCTTCTCATTCCAAGAGTTTTCTGTATTTTCATGACTATAAAAATTGTAGATTCACACTGAAGGCATCAAAACTATGAATTAACACATGTGGAATTATATACTTAACAAAAAAGTGTGAAGCAACTGAACATATGTCTTTTATATTCTAGGTTCTTCAAAGTAGCCACCTTTTGCTTTGATTACTGCTTTGCACTGTTAGGTAGTTGGTCCAGACGGGCAGGGGTTAATTCTTGTCTGCCTATACTTTCTGCCTTGGGGAGGGGTTTTTCCTGGTGCCTCTGCCCCACCCTTTTTTGTGCTATTTAAACTTGGGCTTCACACTTCCACTCTGCTGGTTATACTGGTGTGTCCAGCCATACCTGTGCTGTGGGGCCTAGAACTCAGGTTTTGTATGCTTCCCATTGTGTATGTTAATTCTTGGATTAGCTGTCTGGGGGTCAGTGCAGGAGACTGCTGCTTTATTATGTTTATACTTTCAGCGTCAGCTCCCAGGGATTCTAGTAAGGTTCCTGTGGGGTGTCTTCTTTTAAGAGGAAGACCCTGGCGTCAGGCAGGATCAGTCAGGGCGGATCACAGGGTGATTTCTAATGTTATTTTCTCCTGCCTACTCTGTTTTACTTACTCAGTTATTTTGACTGCCCTTTGTTTGTTTCATGTTTCTTCAATAAACCAGTTTATTTTGCATATTTGTTTATTCTTTATTCGGTTCAGGGACAAACATAACAGAATAACCAGCCGACCATTTATTGATTCTCTACCCCTTTTTTTTTTTCTTCCTTTGTTTTTCTTCTTTTTTCCCTCAGATGGATCCTATGGAGCAGTTAACCGCTCACCTTCAGGCGTTGACCCTGAAAGTCGATTCTCTTCAGACTCAGGTCCAGCAGCAAAACATACAGCAAGTGAGCGGGGTGTTCAGGGAGGGGGTGTCTGGATTTGAACCCCGAGTGAATCTTCCGGATCGCTTCTCGGGGGTGCGCTCTGAGTTTTTCTCATTTAGAGAGGCCTGTAAGTTGTATTTTAGACTAAGGCCAATCTCTTCTGGAAATGAGAGTCAGCGGGTGGGAATTATTATATCCCGTCTACAGGGAGATCCTCAGGTTTGGGCTTTTTCTTTACCCCCTGATTCTCCCACACTGCAGTCTGTAGATGTTTTTTTTTCTGCACTTGGGTTACTGTTCAATGACCCAGACCATTTGCACTTAGCTGAGAGTAAGCTGCGTCACCTCTCTCAAGGGAGGAGTTCTGCAGAGGATTACTGTGCAGCTTTTCGTAAGTGGTCCACTGATACTAAGTGGAACGATCCGGCTCTTCAGAGTCAATTTTGTGCCGGGTTGTCCGACCGAGTAAAAGATCTTATGCTACAGTTTTCTCCCCCGGCCTCTTTGGAGGAAGCCATGAGTTTGGCTATTCGGGTAGACAGACGTTTACGTCTGAGAGCAGTAGAAATGGGAGTGAGTGACTCTCCTCAATCGCCAGGGGAGGGGGCGGAGTCTTCTGTAGAGCCCATGCAGCTGAGTTCTTTACATTCTGAGGACAGAAAGAAGAGACGTTTGGCTGCTGGCCAATGTTTCTATTGTGGGCGTCCGGGTCATTTTGTAAGAGATTGTCCGGAGCTATCCCGTCCTAAGAAGGCTTTAAAACTAAAGAACCTAACGAGCTATGGGGATCTCCCGTTAGGTAGATGTGTTGCTTGGACCAGTGGCTCCAAGATGATCCTCCCCTGCTGAAATTATCCTTGAGAATAAGGAGCATCGCGTACGGGTGTTTTTTGATTGTGGTGCTGGGGTCAATTTAATTGATTCTAAGTGCGCGACAGATCTAGACTTAAAAATAACCCTCCTGGAGACACCCATTCCTATTGCTGGTATTAATGCTGGACCTTTGGGCTAGATTAAAGCTATCTCTGTAGGGGTTAAGCTGAAGATTGGTTTGTTCCACCTAGAATGTGTGGATTTGTATGTTCTTGATTCGTTGCCTGCGGCCATCGTACTAGGTTATCCTTGGTTTAAAAAACACAATCCTGTGGTTGATTGGCGTACGGGAGAAATTGTCAAATGGTCTCTTGAGTGTAAGAGAGTGTATGCCTAGTCATCTTGCAGCCATAGTGTTACCTAATGTCCCTTCATTTTTGTCTGACTTTTCACAGGTATTCTCTCCCACCTCCTCATAGACCGTATGACTGCAGGATTGATCTGGTGCCTGGCTGTAAATACCCCAAAAGCAGGTTATATAACATTTCTGTCCCTGAAAGAGAGGCTTTAAAAGATTTCTCAGAAAGTTTGAAGAAGGGTCACATAAGACCGTCTAACTCTCCGTTAGCAGCCGGATTTTTTTTGTTAAAAAGAAAGATGGCGGACTACGTCCTTGTCTTGATTTTCGGGAGTTGAACCAAATTACTGTGCGTAATCCTTACCCGCTTCCTCTTATTCCCGATTTATTTAATCAACTGGTGGGGTCCCAGTGGTTTTCTAAATTAGATCTCCGTGGGGCATACAATTTGATAAGAGTACAGGAGGGAGACGAGTGGAAGACAGCGTTTAACACGCCCCTGGGTCATTTCGAGAGTCTGGTTATGCCCTTTGGGCTTACTAATGCCCCTGCAATCTTCCAGGAGTTTATGAATGACATATTACGTCCTTTTATTGGTCACTTCCTGGTTGTGTACTTAGATGATATCCTCATCTTTTCTCCTAATTACGAGTCTCACTGTGAACACCTTCGGTCCGTCTTGTCTGTTCTAAAAGAGAATTCACTTAGTGTTAAAGTGGAAAAGTGTGTTTTTTGTGTCCAGGAGATTTCTTTTTTGGGGTTTGTCATTTCGAAGGACGGGTTCAAGATGGATTTAAGTAAGGTCAAGGCTATTTTAGACTGGGTTCAACCCGAGAACCTCAAAGCGTTACAGAGGTTTCTAGGGTTTGCTAACTTTTACCGTAAATTTATTAAGAATTTTTTGTTGATTGTTAAGCCTTTGACAGATTTGACCAAAAAGGGAGCTAAGATTTCGGAGTGGCAGCCGGAGGCCGAGAGAACGTTCCGATCGCTTAAGCAACGCTTTGCTTCGGCACCTGTTTTGGTCCAACCCGTCAGCTCCTTACCATTTTTTGTTGAGGTGGACGCCTCTAGTGTGGGGGTTGGAGCGGTTTTGTCTCAAGGAGATGCTGAGGGCCGTAACCTGCGGGTTTGTGCTTTCTTCTGAAAGAAATTTTCGAAAACAGAATGTAATTATGATGTAGGTGACAGAGAGTTGCTGGCGATTAAGTTAGCCTTTGAGGAATGGAGACATTTTTTAGAAGGTGCCGTGCATAAAGTGACGGTTTTCACGGACCATAAGAATTTGATGTATCTACAGTCAGCTAAGACATTAAATTCTCGTCAGGCTCGTTGGTCTTTGTTCTTTTCCAGGTTTAACTTTCTAGTTACCTACTGACCAGGTTCGAAGAATGTGGTGGCGGAGGCCCTGTCCTGGTCATTTGAGGCTGCACCCTGTGATGAGGTCCCTTCACAGATATTGGCCAAGGGAGTGGTGGTGGCCGCGATTTCTACTGACCTTCACAAGGAGATTTCGGAAGCACAAAGCTTGGCTCCTGCCAACACCCCTAATGATAAGCTTTTTGTTCCTCTGAACCTTCGAGTGTCATTATTACAGGAGGCGCATGATTCAGTCCTCTCGGGTCACCCTGGTATTTCTAATACTTTGAAATTAATCTCCAGGTCGTTTTGGTGGCCATCTGTCAGAAGGGACACTACGAGGTATGTGGAGTCCTGTGAGGTATGTGCCAGGTCGAAGTCCCTTAGAGGATTTCCTGCGGGGAAATTGTGCCCATTGCCTATTCCTGAGAAGCCTTGGATGCACATCTCTATGGATTTCATCACTGATCTACCGGTTTCTGGAGGATGTACGGTAATTTGGGTAATCACGGATCGGTTTAGTAAGATGTGCCATTTGGTGGCTTTACCCAAATTGCCGTCTGCCCCTCTTTTGGCTAGATCACTTGTGGAAAATTTTGTACGGCTTCATGGGGTACCGTCTGATATTGTGTCAGATAGGGGAGTGCAATTCGTTTCCCGATTCTGGAGGGCGTTTTGTAAACGCTTTAACATCTCTTTATCTTTTTCTTCATCTTATCACCCACAATCCAACGGCCAGACTGAAAGGTTAAATCAAAGTTTGGAACAATATTTAAGGTGCTTTGTGAGCTCAGATCAGTTTGAGTGGAAAGAATTTTTACCATTAGCTGAGTTTTCTTTAAATAATCGTTCTTTGGAATCTACTGGGACCTCTCCTTTTTTTTTGTAATTATGCGTTTCATCCGTCCTTTGGTCCGTTGTCTTTAGTTAGTTCGGATGTCCCAGGGGAGGTTCAGTTCTCTGCTAAATTAGCTTCAGTTTGGTATGAGATCAAGAAAAATCTAATTAGAGCTAGGGGTAAAGCTAAATTTTTTGCTGACAGTAAACGATCAGAATCCCATAAGTTCTCTGTGGGAGATAGGGTTTGGCTCTCTACATGGAATATTAGACTAAAAATACCATGCTTTAAACTTGGTCCCAAATATATTGGTCCATTTGAAATTGTAGAGATAATTAACCCTGTCTCAGTTCGTTTGCGCCTACCTGACTCTATGGGGATAACCAATGCTTTTCATGTGTCCTTACTAAAGAGGTATTTTTCATCCTCAGGCAGTGATTCAGTTTCACCACCCCCACCTGTCTTGGTCAATGGAGAGCTGCAGTTCGTGGTTCGCTCTATTGAGGACTCCCGGCTCTTTCACGGACGCATTCAGTATCTGGTCCATTGGAAAGGTTATGGGCCTGAGGAGAGATCATGGGTTTCGTCATCAGACATTTCTGCTAAGCGGTGCATTAGAGCCTTCCATCGCAGGTTTCCATTGAAGCCCGGTCCGAAGGCACCTCCTTTAAGGGGGGTACTGTTAGGTAGTTGGTCCAGATGGGCAGGGGTTAATTCTTGTCTGCCTATACTTTCTGCCTTGGGGAGGGGTTTTTCCCAGTGCCTCTGCCCCACCCTTTTTTGTGCTATTTAAACTTGGGCTTCACACTTCCACTCTGCTGGTTATACTGGTGTGTCCAGCCATACCTGTGCTGTGGGGCCTAGAACTCAGGTTTTGTATGCTTCCCATTGTGTATGTTAATTCTTGGATTAGCTGTCTGGGGGTCAGTACAGGAGACTGCTGCTTTATTATGTTTATACTTTCAGGGTCAGCTCCCAGGGATTCTAGTAAGGTTCCTGTGAGGTGTCTTCTTTTAAGAGGAAAACTCTGGCATCAGGCAGGATCAGTCAGGGCAGATCACAGGGTGATTTCTAATGTTATTTTCTCCTGCCTACTCTGTTTTACTTACTCAGTTATTTTGACTGCCCTTTGTTTGTTTCATGTTTTTTCAATAAACCAGTTTATTTTGCATATTTGTTTATTCTTTATTCGGTTCAGGGACAAACATAACATGCACACTCTTGGCATTCTCTTGATGAGCTTCAAGAGGTAGTCACCTGAAATGGTCTTCCAACAGTCTTGAAGGAGTTCCCAGAGATGCTTAGCACTTGTTGGCCCTTTTGCCTTCACTCTGCGGTCCAGCTCACCCCAAACCATCTCGATTGGGTTCAGGTCTGGTGACTGTGGAGGCCAGGTCATCTGGCGTAGCACCCCATCACTCTCCTTCTTGGTCAAATAGCCCTTACACAGTCTGGAGGTGTGTTTGGGGTCATTGTCCTGTTGAAAAATAAATGATGGTCCAACTAAACGCAAACCGAATGGAATAGCATGCCGCTGCAATATGCTGTGGTAACCATGCTGGTTCAGTATTCCTTCAATTTTGAATAAATCTCCAACAATGTCACCAGCAAAGCACCCCCACACCATCACACCTCCTCCTCCATGCTTCACGGTGGGAACCAGGCATGTAGAGTCCATTCGTTCACCTTTTCTGCGTCACACAAAGACACGGTGGTTGGAACTAAAGATCTCAAATTTGGACTCATCAGACCAAAGCACAGATTCCCACAGGTCTAATGTCCATTCCTTGTGTTCTTTAGCCCAAACAAGTCTCTTCTGCTTGTTGCCTGTCCTTAGCAGTGGTTTCCCAGCAGCTAGTTTACCATGAAGGCCTGCTGCACACAGTCTCCTCTTAACAGTTGTTGTAGAGATGTGTCTGCTGCTAGAACTCTGTGTGGCATTGACCTGGTCTCTAATCTGAGCTGCTGTTAACCTGCAATTTCTGAGGCTGGTGACTCGGATGAACTTATCCTCCGCAGCAGAGGTGACTCTTGGTCTTCCTTTCCTGGGGCGGTCCTCATGTGAGCCAATTTCTTTGTAGCGCTTGATGGTTTTGGCCACTGCACTTGGGGACACTTTCAAAGTTTTCCCAATTTTTCGGACTGACTGACCTTCATTTCTTAAAGTAATGATGGTCACTCGTTTTTCTTTACTTAGCTGCTTTTTTCTTGCTATAATACAAATTCTAACACTCCATTCAGTAGGACTATCAGCTGTGTATCCACCTGCCTTCTGAACAACACAACTGATGGTCCCAACCCCATTTATAAGGCAAGAAATCCCACTTATTAAACCTGACAGGGCACACCTGTGAAGTGAAAACCATTTCAGGTGACTACCTCTTGAAGCTCATCAAGAGAATGCCAAGAGTGTGCAAAGCAGTAATCAAAGCAAAAGGTGGCTACTTTGAAGAACCTAGAATATAAGACATATTTTCAGTTGTTTCACACTTTTTTGTTAAGTATATAATTCCACATGTGTTAATTCATAGTTTTGATGCCTTCAGTGTGAATCTACAATTTTTATAGTCATGAAAATACAGAAAACTCTTGGAATGAGAAGGTGTGTCCAAACTTTTGGTCTGTACTGTATATATATATATATATATATATATATATATATATATATATATAGTAGTGTAGTGTATTTAGATTTCTCCTTAATTTCTTTTTTTAGCTCTACTTCTCATGTTTGAGATGCCAGTTTATTTGTTTAGGAACAGCTTTTTAGTTTGTACACCCATTTTAATAATATGTTTCTACTTTTAATCAGTTTTTTTTATTGTCATTGTCCTTTACATATGTATTCAATTGTTTTTGTATTTAGTCTCACATACATTTGATAAAGGGGACTCTATATCCCCGAAACACATTGTTTTTATTGAGCATAATAAAGTATCCTTGGAGAAGCGCGGTATCCACACCTCAATTTTCTGGAGCCTATCCTACCAACCCTCTATTAGAAGAAAGAAGATACAGAGAAGACCAAGAGGGGAGTCACAGCAATGGCCGAAGGGGCGGTTAGAAGCAATGACGCGATGCGTGCTCGCAGAAGAGAAGGTATGCTCCGGGTGCACCGTGATGCTCATTTACATACATGAAGAAACAAATTATCTTGGAATCAGCTGGGAGAAGAAAACAAGGAAAGGTAGGAGAAGAATGGCCATTCCAACGTGCCATTAGCTTAAAAGTGTTTTTGCGAATGATAGACTCCCTTTAAGTATTTCTGCTGTATTACTACTTGTCCCTATTGCTACTATATAGTGTGGGGTGGTGCCTGTTATCAAAACCAGTGTGACCCCAGGAATGCGGTCATTCTACTCTATAACAGAGTCCCTTTGTTGTTCTGTCCCTGGCTCAATTAGTATACCCGTTCTAGCCTCGTTATCACCGCAGGAGGGACATCCTAGAGATGTGTATTGGAAGGCGCTAAGCAAACACAACACAGACTTCTTGGCTACAGCCCACAGAATAAACAAGATATGGTTTTATGGCCATATTTGCCCAGCAGAGTTGCCTATCGTCACGCCGGTAATTTCCTCAGGTGCACCAGGCAGAGACGAGCAGCCCAGTTCTAAACTCGGTACGGTAGAGAGCAAGGAGAAGGTCCAGGCACTGTTCTCATTACCCAAAGGGGATTGGGGTGTCATTCTTGGTGTCTGCACAATGAGGATCTCGCCAAGAAACCCATCATACCCCTTGCTTTGCCCTACAGTCATCTGGCAAGGAAATATGACGATGCCTAGATAGTTGATCTCAGGAAAGGGGGCGGGACTCTCCTCCTGGTGACATCACTTAGGGAGGAGACCAGGTTAGTTAATGTTCTCAGACCAGGGAAAGGCTTGTTATCCTGGGAAAGATGTGAGCACATGTGGTGCTGTGGACTGAAGCATGGGCTCTGAGGCTTAGCAATGGGGCCTGAAGCCTTCTTTTTTGTTCTGAACAGAATGTAGGAGACACATGCTCTGTAACTTGCTTAAGAACCCTGAGGCCTACTACATGGGGGCCCAGGGAAACTGACTACAAACTTGCTCTGGTATTTTCCTATCTTTTATTTCCCGTTTTATTTTCTGTGCTGTATTTTGCTTTTAGCTGTATTTGCTTGATAATTCATTGATATGTATTTCTGTATATGTTAGTGCTTAGTACCAAACCACTTGGGTTAATAAATATATAAAATATATAAAGCTCTTTTCATATTATCCTATGAACCCGGTCACTCACAGGCATGAGAAGGCCATACAGTGACTCGGTGGCAGCGGCATGAGGAGGCCATTCAGTGACCCGGTGGCAGCGGCATGAGCGCATACAGTGACCCAGTGGAAACTGCTTGAGGAGGGCATACAGTGACCAAGTGGCAGCAGTTTGAGGAGGTTATACAGTGACCAAGTGGCAGCAACATGAGGAGGGCATACAGTGACCAAGTGGCAGCAACATAAGGAGTTCATACAGTGACCCAGTGGCAGCGGCATGAGGAGGCCATACAGTGAGCCAGTGGCAGCGGCATGAGGAGGCCATACAGTGACCCGGTGGCAGCAGCATGAGGAGGTTATACAGTGACCAAGTGGCAGCAACATGAGGAGGGCATACAGTGACCAAGTGGCAGCAACATAAGGAGGTCATACAGTGACCCAGTGGCAGCGGCATGAGGAGGCCATACAGTGACCCAGTGGCAGCAAAATGAGGAAGGCATACAGTGACCAAGTGGCAGTGGCATGAGAAGGCCATACAGTGGCCAAGTGGCAGCAACATGAGGAGGCCATACAGTGACCCAGTGGCAGCAGCATGAGGCGGCCATACAGTGACTCGGTGGAAACGGCTTGAGGAGGGCATACAGTGACCCAGTGGCAGTGGTATGAGGAGGTTATACAGTGACCAAGTGGCAGCAACATGAGGAGGCCATACAGTGACTCAGTGGCAGCAACATGAGGAGGGCATAACGTGACCAAGTGGCAGCGGCATGAGGAGGCCACACAGTGGCCCAGTGACATTGTGGAGGTGTGAACAGCCTTAGTAGGCCATACAGTGACCTGGTAAGAGAGTGTGGAGGTGTCAGCAGCCTTAGTAGGTCATACAGTGATCCAAAGGTAGAGTGAGTAGGTGGCAGCAGTGTGAGGAGGCTATACAGTGACCCAGTGGCAGAGGTGGAGGTGGCAGCAGCGTGAGTAGGCCACAGAGTGGCAAGGTGATATAATGTGTAGGTAGCAACAGCCTTAGGAGGCCATACAGTGAACCAGTAGCAGAGTGTGGTGAGGCAGCATGGATGATTTAATCTGCTACATCAGGCATTGGTGGGTGGAAGTCCTGGCTGATCCATGCCTGATTCATCTTCACAAAGGTCAGTCTCTCCAAAATTTGGGTGGACAGGTGAGTTCTCCTTGGGGTAACTATGGCCCCTGCCGCAATAAACACCCGCTCTGATACCACACTACTGGCCGGGCAGGACAGCTTTTCCAGGGCAAACTCAGCCAGTTGTGGCCACAAATCCAGTTTGGCTGCCCAGTAGTCCAACGGATCTTTGATGACGGGTGGCAGGGTGCACTCTAAGTATGCCACCACCTGCTGGTTCAACTTCTGCTCTGTGTCTAGCTGCTGATGAGCAGCTTCTTCACTATGCAGCTGAAGAAAGCTGCTCATTAGCGACTCTAGGCTCAGGCTGCTGCTGATGGAGCCAATACTGCTCCTGGAGCCAATACTGCTCCTGCCACCCCCACTCCCTCCCACAGCTGCCATGCCAGTGCAAGTTGAACACTCAGGGCCCCCCCGGTTGGACATGCGAGAGGATGGACGATGGCGCAGGTAGGCAGCGGCCAACTTGCTACATAGCATGTCTCTATAGTAGTTCAGTTAGTCCTCCCTCTCAGTGGGTGTAAAAAAGGCCCCCATTTTTCCCCGGTAGCGAGGGTCTAACATGGTGGAGAGCTAGTAGTCATCCCTCTGCCGAATGGTGACAATTCGGCTGTCAATGCGCAAGGAAGTCAGCATGCATCGGGCCATTTGCGCAAATGACTCCGAGGGACTCCCTGCATCCATCTCCACTGCATATTACCACGGTGTGTCTGGGTCATCTGCCTCATCTTCCTCATCTACCTCTGGCTGTTCTGGTTGCTCCTGCTCCTCCTCTCCACCCATTTGACTACACATTGTTTGTGCTCCAATGTCCTCCTCATCCTCCTCCTTCTACAGTTCAACCCCCACAAGGCTCATGTGGCCTTGAGATGTAGACGCCACATCTCCAGTTCCCTGACCAGCCAGATTGATAAGCATCTTTTCCAGGATGTGAATCATTGGAATGATATTGTTCATCCCGTAGTCCTGGCGACTGACTAACAAAGTGGCCTCCTCAAAGGGAACTAACAAACGGCAGGTGTCACGCATGAGCTGCCACTGGCTAACGTTAAAGTTACACAGTCGATCCAACATATGGAGGGTTGAATTACAATGGGTGGAAACATCGCATATCAGTCTACAGTATGTTGTGGGAGGCCGTTCTGCCGCTGCAGCTCAAGGAGGGTGTGCTTGGCGGTGTACGAGTGGCTGAAGTGCATGCAAAGTTTCCTTGACATTTTTAGGATGTCTTGCAGATGGATGGGGATGGAACACTTAAGGAAACGCTTGACAACCAGATTGAACACGTGTGCCATTCAGGGAGCATGGCTCAGCCCTCCTTGACGCAGGGCTGACACCATGTTCTTCCCGTTGTCGGTCACCATTGTTTCGATTTTAAGTTCTCTTGGAGAAAGCCAGGATTCGATTTCTTGATTGAGGACACGGAGCAGTTCCTCCCCTGTGTGACTTCGTTTGCTCTGGCAAACGAGGTGCAGAATAGTGTGACACCGTTGTGCCCTGCATATGTGGTATGCTGGAGGAGCACTGGGAATTGTTCCTGTAGTGGAGGACGAGGCGGACATTGTTGCAGGACCAATTTACTGGTGTGTCTGGGCAGGCACCACATTAACCCGGTGGGCCGTAAATGACATATATTGTCCTTGACCGTAGTTACAGCTCCACACAGTGGCAGACACTGACAGGCTCAAGGACTGTCCCACCTTCTCTTCTACATATTTGTGCAGGGCTGGTACTGCCTTCTTGGCAAAGAAATGACAGCTTGGGACTCTCCACCTCGGCTCGGCGCAAGCCATCAGTTCTCTGAAAGGTGCAGAGTCCACCAAGTGGAGAGCGAGTGACTGCAGCACCAGCAACTTGGACAGGAGCACATTCAGCTTCTGCACTGTTGGATGAGTGCACGCATACTGTTGTCTCTTAGATATAGATTCTGTGATCGATTGCTGGCGCAATGACTGACTAGGAGGAGGAGCAGGAGCATCACGACCAGCAGATGATGGGAAGGAGACACCGCTTCCTTCAGCTGAGGTGATGAAGCCTTGACTGCCTGAAATGGGGTGCGTGCCACTGGGTGCTGCAGCGGTTGCTGCGACAGGCTGGACCACCACATTGGAGCCACGGCTCTCCCAGGCCACTCTATGGTGATGCTGCATATGTTCCGTGAACCCCTTCAGCACTGCTTTCCGTGCAGGTAGGCTGCTGAGAAGTGGGTGGTCTACCCTGGGCACGTTTAGCTCCCGAACCTCACACTGCTGCCACCCTGCTGACTCCCCCGCTGCCTCATGCGCAAGCTGCAACCCTCTTCTCCTGATGACAATGAGGCCTCTTCGTCACCCGACTCCCAATTACGATCAGCTACATCATCATCCACTACTGTCTGCAGGTCACTGATGTCCTCCTCAACACCAGCTTCCATGCCACTCTCCTCATCACTACTTGTCCGTTTACCGCAGGAAGTGGCGGCTGTCACCTCCACATCTTGGCTGAGCAGTAGCTGCTGACTGTCCTCTAGTGCCTCCTCCTCACTGTACAGTGGATCTGAGCCCACAGCATAGAGTAGTTCTCTAGCTGAGGGAACAGAAAAGGACAGAGGCAGGTTGAGGACAGGTGAGGGCACAGGGCCTGCTGCCGGGCCATGCCAACTAAGGGTTGTGTGTGACGAACCCACCGACTCTTGGCTGGGGGTGTCTGATGTGACTTGGGATGAATTGGATGACCAAGTCAACCAGTCTACAACCGTTGTGTTGCTGGTCAAGACACGACCACTACTTGACACTTGGAGCTCAGGCCTCTGTAACTGACCCATGCTGCCACGCCCCCTTACTCTGCTGCGACCTGTGCCTGCACCATAAACATTTAGGCCTGTGGTCCTCCCCTGTGCATGGCCTCTCGCTTCTCTGTCTGACATACTGTTCGATGAAAAAACTTAATTATTATAAAGGGCAAAAAGGCCTGTTATTTTCTACTTTGAAGAGAACGGAAAATATGCCCCTTATTTCTTCACCCACTAATGAACATCAATAAAAAAAAGCGTGATAAAGGCAGAGATTTGTGGCTCAGAATTATTGAATTATTGACAATACTATTTATAAATGGCCAACAACTTTATACTGGTAACAAAATGGCGAATATGGTCCTTTTTATGTGTTTTGACACTAATAAACACCTTTAAATAAGTGATAACCGCTAAGAATTATTGAATTTTTATTGACAATACTGTTTTTAAATATTGCCTGCAACTTTATAGTGGTAACAAAATGGCAAAATATGTTTGTTATGTCTTTCCCCACGTTAAAGGCCTTTATTACAGATAAGTTCAGATATTATTGGATGATAATTCAGTTTTCTTTGGCACAATAGTACTGAATAATGTTATGCCTTGTAAGAACAGTGAATAAGCCGCTTATAATAAAGGCCTTTAAAAAGGCTTTTTTTTACAGATATGTGCAGATATGGCTTTGGCAGAATAGTACTGTTTAATGATATGCCTTGTAAGAACAGTAAGAAAAGCCCCTTATAATAAAGGCCTTTAAAAAGGCTTCTTTTACGGATACGTGCAGATATTAGTGTATGATATTTCAATTTTTTTTTGCTGTCCTGCACTGTAAAAGGCTTGTTGTGTTCCACCTTGATGACACAGATATGAGTAATGAGCAGCAGTATAACGGCAGTGAGTGCTGCAATGTGAATTATTCTGCAAATTCTTGCTGTAAATGAGCCTGCAACCACCCCAAATTCTTCTCTCAATTCCTCCCTATGCTTTCCCTACAGTTCTAAGGCTCAGCCTCTTTTCCTGAACTTCTATCTGTTTTCTAAGTCTTTCCCTAGCTCCTGCCGACATCTGTCCCTACAGTAAGAGAGAGGTGGAATGATTGTACCTAAAATGGCCGAGTGTTTTTATAGGGCTGTGACATCACAGGACCTGCTGGCTGCTGATTAGCTGCACACTTGGCATTGTGGGTGATCCCGCGCTCCCAGAGTCCCTTCCCCCTTGTCCTAACATGTGCGGCACCCATTTAAAAAATTTTTTTTTAAAAATGTGATTCGATGCATCGAAGCGTGAGGAAATCCGGAATCGTGGCAAATCAAAGATTTCCTGAAATTCGGATCGAATTCCACTTCTGCAGAATCGATTCGCTCATCTCTAATTGCCATTATGACACCAACCCATAGAATATGATGACATGTCATTTTGGCTCCACAGTGAATGCCATAAAACAAAGCCTATAAGAAAGTCACAGAAACACAGTTTTTCTCCAATTTCACCCCATTCTGAATTTTTTTTCAGCTTCCCAGTACATTGTACTGAATATTAAATTGTACACCACAAAGTACAATTTGTCCTGCAAAAATTAAGCAGACTACGGTTCTGTGAACAGAAAAATACAGTAAAAAAAGTTATGGCTTTTGGAATGCGGAGAGTCAAAAACGAAATTTGGAAAATACATGGGAATGAAGGAGTTGTATGAAAGTTAATGACCATTTAAATGCTGCTAGCTGTTATCCATCCCCAAAACCCTCTTTTCCACCTACAAGTATTCATGTGCAAACAAATATGCACACACTAGACTAAAAGGTATCATACTTATAACACTTTTGTCTTTTGACACAAAATTATAAAATATTAAAGATACACACATGGTGGAATTCATTATCTGAATCACACCATTTTTGTTGTGCACAAAAGTCGCAATAACGGCATTATTTATGCATTCACAGAATGTAAGCTCTTGGGAGCAGGGCCCTTACTCCTATTGTTTGAAATGTTTATTCCTTTGTCACATTGTAATGTCTCATGTGTCCTCTGATTTGTAAAGTGCTACTGAATATGTTGGTGCTATATAAATAAAGATATTATTATTATTATTATTATTATTATTATTATTATTATTATTATTTGCAAGTTTTGATTCCTTTGATTCCTTTCACTACTACTGAAAAGTAGTGAAAAGAGTGAAAGGAGTTTAGCTGTAGGGTGCATAACTAACAATGTTCCAACAAATTTATTAGATTTAAAGACAGAAAATTATGCTAAAAGTGACTCAAGTATAATGACAGGCATAGATTTAATTTTCTGGCTTAAGATAGTCCAACTCCGCTATTGATGAAAAACAGCAGATCCCGAGGGAACCCATTGAATATAATGGAGTCGTATTTTATTCCTGACATTGTCAATTGAAAAAGTTAGACTTGCAGGATGTAACCTTACATAGTTGTCGTATAGGTTGATTTTACATATATATATCTATATATATAGATATATATAGATATATATATATAGATATTATATAGAAACTGTAGATTCATTTTGTGCAAATTAGTTATTTTAGATTACGTTTTACAAAAAAAACTGGGTGGTTTTCAGCCAGTGAGACCTGAATTCCTGGCTGAATTAAGCATTGAACTTAGTGAGAGGTCTAGTTCTGAGTCTTTGCCCTCAGATTTTGAAAGTACTGATCTACCAATGAGCCGCCAGCTAGAAGATGTGACACTAAGGCACCTATTGATGTTGGCACTTCTTCAGCTACAGAGCCAAAGAGTACTGGTGCCAAAGAGTGATGATGTTCCTTTAACCAGTACAGGAAAACTGAGGTGCACAGCTCCTAAATTTAATGCTCCCAATATTCCTCTATTCACTGCAACACCTGGTGGTTAATATTGATACTTAAAGTTTCTTTTTCTACCATTTTCACTTTTTTCATGCATTTGTAAAGCAGGACATTTTGAGGAACATGGTTGAACAAACCAATCTTTTTGTTGACCAGATAATTGCTGCAGGCTCATGCCCCTAACTCTAGAGCTCTCCAGTGGTACTCCACAAATGTAGTAGAGCTGAAAAAATTTGGAGGCCTAACTTAGCTATAGGCAAGTTTGAAAAATCCATTCTTCAGTCTTACTGGGATATGCACTGTGTTATCTTTACTCTCATTTTCTGCCATTATGGCCAGAAATCGGAATGAGCTACTGCATCGGTTTTGTCATTTCAGTGATAAAGAGACAGCCTTCCCCCTGATCATCATGAGTATTATAGGCTGCATAAATTAAGGCCCCTTGTTAATAGTCTGAATGCTCAATTTACAGAAGTGTATACTCCCGTACAAAATATTGCAGTTTGCAAGTCACTTCTGCTTTTTAGGCTAAAGCAGAATTGTCATGTTTTCCCATCATGGAAAAAAACGCTGCGTTTTACAGTATCTGCAAAGTGAATGAAATCCTGGCTAATCCCATCCACACATTGCAGAAAAAAATATGCTGTGGAAAAGCTGTGTTTTCAAAAACACCCGCGTTTTGGAAAATCACAGCATGTCAATTATACAATGCCAGTATCTTCATAAATCTGCCCCATTGTTTCTTGTGTGTGTGGCATGTCTTATTGATGCTCTATTTTTTTTCAGATTTAGCCTGGGTTCACATAGTGCTTTTTGTTGAAGAACTGGTTGTTATAGAAAGTTCCTATTCAGTTTCATCATCATCATTTTAAGGCCTTATTCGCACACCAGTTGTGATGATTCTGCTTAAGTGTGGCTGTGGCTCAGGGATGTATTTTGATCTCTGGGTATAGTATCTCCCTTCTTACCTGCATTGATTCATAATGTGCGCAGCCCTAATCCTAGGTGTATGGTAAATAGAAGTACCACTGTAACAATAGGGCTTTGTATCCATCACAGCAGGGCTCCATTGTATTCATACACAGCTCTGAGTGATCAAAGAAACATGCATTGTGCAGGGAGATCAGATATGGCTGATAACATTGTATCCTTTCACTTGGATCAGCCATATACAAAGAATCTGGACTTGATTGCATTATTCAATCAGACTTGCTGCCGCCGATGACCTCATTCTGGGAGGTGGCATAAAGGGTATAAAAGATGAGGTAAGAGGCAATGGGAGGAGATTATGCTATGGAGTTTTGGGCTGAGACCATCACAGACTACAGAGTTGTTACAGACAGACCATGAGGAGATTTTTTGTGATGAGACTACTGGACTACTGCTGAGAGACTGTGATGAGAGCATGCAGGCTGGATTATTGTATTAATGCCACATGCTAAACAGCCTCCACTGGTTATTCACACATGACAGAGCATGTGTGAGTGTTGGACTACAGAACCACATCAAGGACATGTGTGGTAAAGTAATCATTTCACCTTTATTCCCTTTTATTTTATTTGTACTGTATCTTGTAACTAGTAACTGTTAATGCTTGCATATATCTGCATATCTGTTCTGAACTGCATGTGTTAGATGTTAATACCGACCCATTTAGGGGTTAATAAATATATAAAATTTAGAAAGCTTGTCTTGTATTTATCTGGTGAACCCGACACTCACTGGCGGTGAGTGTGGTTTTTATATGAAAGAAGACTCAGGTGGGGCCACAGCGGTGTTGGCGCACTGAGGATCTTTCACACCAGTGTTTTGGTTAGAGATTTGCATTAGTGATAGTAAGCCAAAACCAGGAGTGGTGCAAATAACAGAACCAATTTTGGTTTACAATCACTGATGCAAATCACTGACCAAAACACTGATGTGAATAAGCGCTAAACCTTTATTTTTTTCTCTGCTTGTGTTCACTCCTCCTTTCCCTCCTGTAGTTGTCTAATAATAATAATAATAATAATAATAGTAACAACCAAATAACAGAATATGAACATTTGAGGACATACCTGCCAGTTCTCGTTGCTCTGGTACTACTAATCCTGATGCAAGGATCATAGGAACACTGCCAAAATATCCATTTGTGATGCCCATAAGCAGAGAAAAGATGCATGGCCAGGCAGGGTGACTAAAGGTAGGTTTTCCACTTGGATACACACACATTATAAAAAGTGGAATAAACACAACACGCATGCTAGAACAAATGAGCAGGTTGATACCACGCCATTCATATGGAACTGCTGCCAGTATCTAGTAAAAAGAAATTTTAAAAAATTAGTTTGTACTATAATTAGCAATATTATGCATATCTGCAAATTACTGATCAAAACTGTGTTAGAACCTTCCTTATTCATTGTGTCAGAAATATGGAAATGTATTATAAAGAAATACTAAAAAAGTTATTACTGTACCTTAGACCATAAATCTTTGTTTTACTTTACCTTACATTTACCTATTTTTACTTTCAAGTAGACAACATAAACTCTTTAGCTGCCACCAGCAGCTAATAATGTTTATTTCTTTGTGCATTTCCTTGTAGGTATGCAGGCAATTTAGGGTTCACTTACTTTTTGCAACTGTATAGTATTAGACTCTGTTAACATCTGCCTTGTAGATTTTACAGAAGCCACAATGCTCTGTTGGATTTTTAATACTACGGACAGAAGTGCTCAACAGACCCCATTAACTTATAATGGGGGTCTGTCTTTTTCTCAGCATTGTGATTAAAACTCCAAACCCAAATCATATCTTAAGCCTATCTGTGAATCAAATGGGAAAACTATTACTAAATAGACACAATGAAGGCAATACTGAGATCACTAAACTTACCTTGCCAACAAAGTCTGACAAGTTAAATATAGCCATGATAAGGATAGGAAGCCACTCTCCCATTGTGCAGTTCCTAATTTCTGACTCCAATCCAGGGAAAAGGCAAAGAGTAATGAAGTAAGTCACAGAGATGGAGAGCATGTAAGCCCAAATTACTCGCAACACCAGGTAACGATGAAACATCATATCTGTAATAAAAATAAGCCAAGCTATTGTCAATCAAGTTATCTACATTATTAAAGGGAAATTCTGTCTGTCCTCTATAGGCACCCAAACACCTAAACCGTTTGACCCCAAATTTGGCACATAGGTAAATAAGGTGTCTGGGAAGGTTTTAATAAAGGTCCTGACCTTGTTGCACGTCCCTTGGTCATAGTCATGACAGGAGTGAGCTATCCCCAGCCACAGTTTCAATTTCTCCATCTTCTGCCCTCTCAGTATTACCAACAGTGTTCTTGCTGTGGTATCTTTTTATCCCCTCCTTACTTACTAAAATTTATGGTCCGTTCATTACCAGATTCTCATTCCTGCACTGTGTATCTGAGAACCTGAAGCAACAGCTCCTAGAGGGCACTCCTTCTTCCTTACCTCCTCTGTCAGCCAACAAAAAGAAAGTGAGGGCAGGTAGAGAGAGAGACAGGGGCACAAGTCCACATGTATACATTCCCACCACGTGTCTCTCATGCCTACTCTTATACTACTTGGTCACAAGGTACAGAAGTAAATAAATGACAGATGGCAGACATGGAAATACATGATGGGGGGGGTCACTTATTCATTTTGTAACTCCATGTGCATCACATTAATAGTAATTAACCCCACATTAACCCATATATACCTAATAAGGGTGACCTATAGTTGTGAGACATATGGAATTCAATTTTGCCAGAAATTCACTCTTTAACCCACAAAACCATGTGACTGCACTGTCTTCTGGCAAAATCAAGCAGCCACTATCAATTAGGAAACTGCAGAATATATTTGGGGGTAGTTCTCCATGTGGTTTCCCTATTTTGTGGAGCAGATTAGGGTTATCAATGTGAGGTACATGATGGGGATACACTAAATGCTATTAATGTGCATAAAATGCATAATGTTTTTGCTTTCATGTTTCACATGTAAAAAAAAACACAATTACCAATACACAAAACCATAGCAAAATGCAATTGCGCTTGTATCTGTCCAGGTTTATATGTTCCTCTAAAAGTCACTCCTTAAAAAGCACCTGCAGATTTCTGTGAGGGTCCCCAAAGGTTAAAAGCCATGTGTGGAATCTATAGAATGTCAATGTAAATGTATGTGGATCTCGTGAAGCTTTCTACATTTGCAATAGAATGCTAAAGCCCCACTTTGCGGAACTGCAGCTTTTTTTGTTGCGTTTTTTTGAGCCAAAGCCAGGAGTGGATTGAGCAAATGGTAGAAGTAGAACTTCCTATACATTTCCCATTCCTTTTGTAGCCATTCTTGGCTTTGGCTCAAAATCCACAACAAAATCTGCAACAAAAAAAACTGTGTTTCCTCAAATTGGGGCCTAACAAGTTGTGGTCACTGGTTGTAGTGCTGCAGATTCTGAGAATATTGCTTATCAATGGCCTCACTTGCTTGTGAGCTGATAGTTTAGTCCTCATTATTGTTGGCCTTTTATCAGACATTATCAGTTGATTGTAAATATAGCTATATACTGTACTTGCTCATTGTTGTTCTCTGTTATCAACCATTATGAGAGGATAGTATCTGCAGGATTTGTGGCAATAATATGGCCATAATACACCAGTGGAAAACTGTCCTTCTTCTGGCACTCTCCAGGATCCAAAGTTTCTAGTATGAAGGTTTTTACTTTTTTTACGTTTTTATCTTCAAGCAGTGCACTTTACAACATAGACAAATCATGCCCCGTTGCGACTTATGCTTTTTTTCCTGTCATCAGTATAAAAAATCCTTTTCTCGCCTGAAAACCTCTTTAAACCCAGTACCATTAAAATACAGGTATCTGCACATAATAACTACTCTGATCAAGACCTTGCAAAACAACACTGGGTTGAAAAGTTTCTCTGGAGTATTTAGTATACATCCTAAAAAAGTAGTTTCCCTTCCCTCCTAGGATCTCAATATAGTGGTGAAAGGCTTGCCCATTCTTCTTTCTGAGTTCAACATAAAAAAAAATGTGGAAAGCAGCATTCCTAGTTGCCATTACTACAGGAAGAAGGGTGAGCAAAATACAGGCTCTGTTCTGATCACACATTTTTTTTCCAAAAGTAGTTTCTGAGTTTCATGTCCCAAGATATAATCCTTTCATCCAGAAAAAGCAGATACTTCCATAGACCAGATTTTTAAGGCCGCTACTTGGTCTTCTGTCCATACTTTCATTAAACATTACAGACTAGATTTGTCCCTTACCTTTGGTAGGAAGATCTTTCAAAGCAATAGTCCCCTTAAAATTACTTATTTGGTATTTCTCCTGGTGATACTGTCATGGAGGACGTTTTGAGAAAATTAGTACGTACCAAAAATTGGGTTTCTAGGATAACCCTCAATGACAACACCCTTATAATCCCTCTCTTATAGTTTCATATATAAGCTTTGTGAATATCATTGATCTATTTATTAATGGTGGTCATTTGTAATACACAGAGGAGTCAGGCAGCGAAGGACTATTTATCCTTTTCTGAGCTTTATTGTCCCTAATAGAGGTTGGAGAATCATCCTCCTATGGTGCTGTTAAGGAGGACTACACTAGAAACCAAATTACCAGTAAGTACTAATTCTATTTTTACTTCAGGAAATCCTGAACGAATGTCTTAACATAAGGAATATTGTTAAGACACACAGGTGCCATACAGATTATACAAGAAGGTTCAACGATGGTGCTTCAGACTGATTCATTACTAATAAGGATAAGGCATCAGCTTTGATATTCTGGAAGAGACTGCAGCTGGAAATCAAAACAGGCAAAGAAGAGCGCCCATCTGGCTTGATAAGGGGCATTGTGTGGTCTGCGGTTCTTGTTGTCCATTTCGACTATCACCATATGCATGGCTCCCTCAAGAAGTTACCTCCACTCTTAAAGACAAGCTTGATTGCCAGCAGATCTATGTTCCATATGGAGTAGTTAATTTTAGTCAAGGGAAAGAGCTTAGAGAGAAAAAAAAACACAGATGACCAACTTTCCTTCCATATTCCTCGAAGATAACATAAAGCATCCACTTCCAGAAAGAATTGTTTTGGTGTATCAAAGTGGTGTAGAACAGAAGCAGAGGCAAATGCTTTTTTAAGTTTAGAAAAAAAAAGGATTTATGCCTCTGAAGTCCAATGTTTTGCATTCAGCCACTTGCTGGTCAAGTTGGTTAAAGGAGCTACAACTGCCAAGAAACTCAGGATAAACTATAGACGTTGATAAAACTAATCCATGTATAGTTCAAAGACAGAGTGAGGCCAGTTCTGTATTGCCATAAGTTTTTTTGGGTCGATCTGCATACCTTAATCCGTGATGATATACCCTGGGCAGAGAAGATCTTACAAAGATGCACTTTTCTAATTTTGCATAGAGATTGTTTTTCCATAGACCGACCAGGACTTGTCATTCCTGTCTTTGATGTGTAGATAAGTCGGGAGAAAATATCAAAATATCATTTAGGTATACTACATCACAAGTGTAGAGCAAATATCATGAGCAAATTCTTGGAAGAGCGCAGGTGCATTGCATGAACTGAAAGACATTACTAAATACTTATCAGGCAGGACAGAAACCCACACACAGGAACAAAGTCAGAAACAAGTCAGAATGCACTGATCAGTCAGAAAACAGGCACACCTAAAATAAGTCTAATGTACTAGAAGCTTTATGTGCAGACACAGGGTATAGACTGAACAATTTTAATTCTTCTTAGAATATAAGATTCTAGTTATGTAAAATTATTAAGCCTTACTAGAAGAAACTGTGAAGACAAAAAAAAAAAAGCTATGCTGAAAATATGTTTACATTTTAGCCTTAAACCTGTCATGATTCTTACCTCTTAAGTTTGGCCAGCTGCTTTTAACTTTGTGCTCAGGAACATCAAACCGAATGTAAGTTCCTCTAGTTGTTAAATCTGTCTGCAGTTCCATGCTGTTTTCTGCTGAAGCACATCTATTCTCCTTAAAGGTATAGCACAAAGTAACATATGTGAGCAGTAGTTTCATTTTGCACCATTTTGGGTTACATATAATGTTTTGATTAGCTTTTATTAACGTTTTTGGGGGTCCGTGTGAAAAAACCCACAATTCTATCATAATTTTTTGCATTTTGTTTTTATGGTGTTCACTCTGGAATGAAAATGACGGGCAGCTTTGACCAGCAGGTTATTATGATTACAGCAATACCATATTTAAATTGTTTTTTTTTCTTCATGTTTTACCGCTTTTACAAATAAAAAAAAAAAAAATCACCTTTTGAAAATCCTGGGGTCTCCACATTCTGACGCCTATAACTTTTTTTTACTGATTTGTTGATGGAGATATGAAGGGGCTCTTTATATGCGGGGCAAGTTGTACTTCTTATTGGTATGGATGTTTGATATGTATGGCTTTTTGATCACTTTTTATTGCTATTTATGTGGAATGCGAGGTGATCAAAATACGTTAAT
The DNA here is from genome assembly GCA_947044405.1 of Leptodactylus fallax. Lineage (NCBI taxonomy): Eukaryota > Metazoa > Chordata > Amphibia > Anura > Leptodactylidae > Leptodactylus > Leptodactylus fallax. The sequence continues at coordinate 1,834,280 of CAMRHE010000241.1, read as the reverse complement.
TTGTGCATTGCGGTAAATTTTTTTTTTTACAGTGTTCAATGTACAGAATAAATAACAGTATTTTTGAATAGTACAGACTTATACACACATGGTGATACCTAATATGTTTGTATATTTTTTGTTTACGTTATTTGGTTTTTTTTATTAAAAGGTGGGTTTTTTAAACTTGTTTGTTTTTTTTATATTTTATTTTGAACTTTTGTTTTTACTTTTGACTTGTGCCAAAAGGGGACTTGAAACTGGGATCTCTGATCCCCATTGCAATGTACTGCAATACATTTTATTGCAGCACATTGTACATAGGCTCACTATGTGTGATGGGCATAAGCAGTTAGGAGGACTTTGCTCGGCCATTGCAACCCCGGGATCCGTGGGGCGGCGGGGGCAATCATGCCTCTGGACCCCCCCCGGATGCCGTGATTATTATTACAGCATCCGAGGGGTTAATCCGCTGTAGTCAGAATATCTTCCGACTCCGGTGGCTAGTCCCAGGCCTCGGCTGTGCAATACAGCCAAGTGCCAGAAGTAATGCTGCACTGTGTGAAAAGGAGTTCTACAATAATTTTAATTGGTTAGCAATAATTAAAAAAAAAAAAAAAAGATTAAAGGTAACAACATTTGAAAGTGTCTCCAGTGAAAAATCAAACTTCCTTGTATTAATACATTGTTGTGGACAGTCAGTGTTTGCACTTTTCTTATGTAAAGCTCAGCCTATTCAACAACAGATCAATTTTCAACTTTCTTTCAAAGGAAATGGAATTCTGTTGCTATCAAATTCTTCCATATTAGGTATGCCAACCTCTGCTCACAGCCACCAAATGAAATTAAAAAAATTTCCACCTACTTCCAACTCTCATTACCTGTAACTCTTTTGGAGTCCCCTTCCATTGCATAGCCATAACTTATTGTTCCCCAGGCCTGTCAGTTTTTAGGACTCCACTTTTATAACACAGTTTGTTTCCCTTCTGCTTTTCATTTATACTTACAGTGCTGGCCAAAAGTATTGGCACCCCTGCAATTCTGTCAGATAATACTCAATTTCTTCCAGAAAATGATTCCAATAACAAATGCTTTGGTAATAATATCTTCATTTATTTTGCTTGCAATGAAAAAACACAAAAGAAAATGAAATAAAAGTCAAATCATTGATCATTTTACACAAAACTCCAAAAATGGGCAGGACAAAAGTATTGGCACCCTCAGCCTAATACTTGGTAGCACAACCTTTAGACAAAATAACTGCGAACAACCGCTTCCGGTAACCATCAATGAGTTTCTTACAATGCTCTGCTGGAATTTTAGACTATTCTTCTTTGGCAAATTTCTCCAGGTCCCTGAGATTTGAAGGGTGCCTTCTCCAAACTGCCATTTTGAGATCTCTCCACAGGTGTTCTATGGGATTCAGGTCTGGACTCATTGCTGGCCACTTTAGAAGTCTCCAGTGCTTTCTCTCAAACCATTTTCTAGTGCTTTTTGAAGTGTGTTTTGGGTCATTGTCCTGCTGGAAGACCCATGACCTCTGAGGGAGACCCAGCTTTCTCACACTGGGCCCTACATTATGCTGCAAAATTTGTTGGTAGTCTTCAGACTTCATAATGCCATGCACACGGTCAAGCAGTCCAGTCCCAGAGGCAGCAAAGCAACCCCAAAACATCAGGCAACCTCCGCCATGTTTGACTGTAGGGACCGTGTTCTTTTCTTTGAAGGCATCTTTTTTTTCCCTGTAAACTCTATGTTGATGCCTTTTCCCAAAAAGCTCTACTTTTGTCTCATCTGACCAGAGAACATTCTTCCAAAAAGTTTTTGGCTTTCTCAGGTAAGTTTTGGCAAACTCCAGCCTGGCTTTTTTATGTCTCTGGGTCAGAAGTGGGGTCTTCCTGGGTATCCTACCATAGAGTCCCTTTTCATTCAGACGCCGACGGATAGTACGGGTTGACACTGTTGTACCCTCGGACTGCAGGGCAGCTAGAACTTGTTTGGATGTTAGTCGAGGTTCTTTAGCCACCATCCGCACAATCTTTCGTTGAAATCTCTCGTCAATTTTTCTTTTCCGTCCACATCTAGGGAGGTTAGCCACAGTGCCATGGGCTTTAAACTTCTTGATGACACTGCGCACGGTAGACACAGGAACATTCAGGTCTTTGGAGATGGACTTGTAGCCTTGAGATTGCTCATGCTTCCTCACAATTTTGCTTCTCAAGTCCTCAGACAGTTCTTTGGTCTTCTTTCTTTTCTCCATGCTCAATGTGGTACACACAAGGACACAGGACAGAGGTTGAGTCAACTTTAATCCATTTCAACTGGCTGCAAGTGTGATTTAGTTATTGCCACCACCTGTTATGTGCCACAGGTAAGTAACAGGTGCTGTTAATTACACAAATTAGAGAAGCATCACCTGATTTTTCAAAGGGTGCCAATACTTTTGTCCACCCCCTTTTTTATGTTTGGTGTGGAATTATATCCAATTTGGCTTTTTGACAATTATTTTTGTGGTTTTCCATTGACGACAAATTAAATGAAGATATTATTACCAAAGCATTTGTGATTGCAATCATTTTCTGGAAGAAATTGAGTATTATCTGACAGAATTGCAGGGGTGCCAATACTTTTGGCCAGCATTGTAGGGGGCGTTCACACTACCGTTGTTAATATCCATTGCTGTCTTCCGTCATAGGATGATGGCAACGGACATTAAACTGTTGCAGAGAACGGACACAGACTGATTCTGCGTCTGTTCCCATTGACACTAATGTAAACAACATTCTCACAGCGGGTTCTACACCATTCCCTATTACTTCATATCTCACAGAAAATAAATGGTTTCAAACGATAAAACCTAACTTTTAATATCTTAGAATAAAAAACATAAAGGACGTCCACTAGTCTACTAAAAGACAGATCAATGTGGTCTGTGCCTGCCTATTCAGAGTTTATTCAAGGTTTAAATGTTAGACAGTATTCACACTCTCCAACTTTCCATTGGACCTAGGGTGTAATGAGATATTTTCACCACCCTTAGACTAAGGTTGTGGTATCACGACTGCATCATGCAACAGGTCAGTATTTTGTCAGTTGCTCTTAGTGCTAGGAAAACCCAAACACCTGGTCCCCACACACAATTTCTAAAGCATCACTGACTAGACTCCCGCACAGCCATGCTATACCTCCACAACCCTAGTCTGTAGTATGTACATAAACCAGTAAACTAGGTACAGGTCACAGTAACTTCATTTCCTGTCATTAAAATGTTGTAACTATAAGGGAAACCACGATATTCTGACCCTTATGCTCAATAAACACCTATGTTGCAGCAGAAGATAAACTTGAAGATAAACTTGCTCTATATTGCAGCAGAAGATAAACTTGAAGATAAACTTGCTCTACGCGTTTCCCCTGTGTTATCTATGTCAGGTTCGTCAGGAGCTAATACTAAAACTTATAAATTGGTCTAAGCTGCTAAAATTTCAAAATTGCAGTTACAACTGCAGTTCCTGGAGCACTGATGGTGTGCTCCAGTGTATAGAGTAGCCGACGCCACACTGAGCCTTGCCTGCTTTATAAAGGTCAGCCCATTCAATCGGTGCCACCCCTTTCCTGATGCTGTCTGCAGTGGGCCAATAGACATCACTATCTCACTCCACCTGTCATGCCTCCTAGGGGGTGTGTCCACCTCAGTCCTCTACTGTGTTCATGTGACTGCCGATCATGTGACCACTGAATGTAAACAATTCCAGTGATCCATCGCTAGACCGTTTTGTATACAAAATTACCGCTTGGCGCTTGATCATCGGAATTACTGAGACGCAGCGGCCAGATGATCAGCAGCTTATGTGGAGTAGGTGAAGATCAAATGTGAATCAGTAGATTCACCGTCTAGCGATGGATCACTGGAATTGTTTACATTCAGTGGTCACATGATCGGCAGTCACATGAACACATTAGAGGACTGAGGTGGACACACCCCCTAGGAGGCGTGACAGGTGGAGTGAGCTAGTGATGTCTATTGGCCCACTGCAGACAGCACCAGGAAAGGGGGTGGCACCGATTGAATGGGCTGACCTTTTTTGTTTCAATATTTTTATTCAAATTTTCAAAGTACAAAAGTAAAGAACAATATGGATAAACATTGCGATATACAGTTGATATGCATTATAATACAATTTCAAGATACATTCTTAGAACCGCATATCTTTAAAACAAAATATAAAGATTACTTATAGAATAAACATTAGTAATAACATTTAGGCACATTTACTAGGCTGTTAAGATCTATGTCTAGGGTGGTTTCTCCATGAACAGCTTTCTCTTCTTCAAGAGATGTTTAGTTGTGCAAAAGACATTTGACCCGTACCTGCAGCGTTGACTACTCCTCCCCAACTCCCCTTTCGACGGGGTTGACGGGTCCCATATCCATCCCCATATCTGTCGCAGCCACCTCGATTGAGTTTCATATACCATTCTGGTTCTTTCTACGTGACAAATCTAGAGTATATCCACGCATCCCAAATTATTTCAAATCTATGAAAAGAGTTATTACCCATTGCGATTACCCTTTCATAGGAATATGTGTTATTAATGGCTAGTAACAGGGCTGACATAGGCGGGGAGGCCGCTGCCTTCCATCTCTGTACCAACATTAATTTAGCTATCGTTAAAATTTTACAAATAAGTTGTTTATGCCTATTCAGCTCTCCGGGAATTCCAAGTAGCAAAATTGCCATATGTGCAGTAGGGGGGAGATGTAGATCAAACAGTTCCGAGAGCATGTTAAAGACACTATCCCAGTAACCACGAATTATAGGGCAGGTTCCCAGAATATGAAGAAGGGTTCCTCTGTCTCCACATCCCCTCCAACAATTCCCAGATATGGAGGGATACGCTAACTGTAAAGTAGACGGGGTTCTATACCACCGTAAAATGATTTTCATTGCCGTCTCTATATGGGTGCTACATTTTAAAGACAGATGGATCAGTTTAATCATTTGTTGCCATTCATCTGAAGTAATGACCATCCCTAAGTCTCTCTCCGAACAACGGAACGGAGTAGATCTAGTCAAAGTCGAGATTCCATCCATTTTATCATATAGAAATCGTAATCCCCTCACATTGGTTGACAACCAAATGAAAAGTGAAGTATTATGAGGCAAGGTCGCCACAGGGTGTTTAGATATGAAGTGCCATATCTGAAAATATTTAAGGAAGTCGCCTACATGAATTCCATATTTTTGTCTTAGATCTACAAACGGTATAGGTTGTTTAGAGTCAGAATATAATTGAGAAATCTGCGTGATCCCCTTCAATTCCCAACCCAAGACCCCTACACCATCAATCACCCAGGCCATCAATGACAGAGGCATTTCTGCAATATGAAAATGCTTCACTGGGTTTGCTTTCCCATGAATTAGCTTCCATGCCATTAACGAGGCGCACATGACATGACTGGGGAGAAAGATCCCGGAGCAGGAATGTTCCAAAAGGGCAACCATAGCGCATCCTCCAGCTTTAGAGGAAATATAAACGCCTGCTCTATATGTAGCCATGGAACCGAGGTATCCATTGACTTCCACCTTGCACACTGAGCGACCAGTGATGCTATATAGTAATTCCTCACCACTGGTACTCCCAGCCCTCCTGCCTCTCGTTGCTTAAATAGAAAGCTTTTATTGATTCTAGGTCTCCTACCATTCCACACATATTTTGAAATCACCCTTTGTGCTGTCTCAAAAAAGGAAACAGGAATGGATATTGGGAGCGTGCGGAACAAGTACAGTAGTCTAGGCAATAGCAACATCTTAAAAGCAGCTACCCGTCCTATCCAAGCAACATCTGTTTTAGACATTCGCTCAGTCTCTTCTTGCAGTATTTTTAACATTGGGATATAGTTAATTTTGTAGAGGGTTCCTAGTGATGTTGTCACCTGTATCCCCAAATATTGAACGCTGTCCTTCCTCCAATCAAAATCATAAGTCGATTGTAGATGTTGGAGCAAGGGTGGAGGGACATTGAAAGGCAATGCCTGCGATTTGGCCATGTTTAATTTGAAAAACGATAATTGCCCAAAAGTACTAATAGTATCCATAAGATGAGGAATAGATATTTGTGGATTGGACAAAGCGAGAATAATATCATCAGCATATAATGATATGAGATGAGATTTATCTCCTATGTCAATGCCCCCCACTCTCGGATCTAGTCTAAGTATCTGGGCTAAAGGCTCTATAGAAAGAACAAATATAAGGCGATAGGGGGCACCCCTGTCTGGTCCCATTTGTAATGAGGAATGGATCTGATACTACTCCGTTGGTGAACACTCTCGCAGAAGGTGCTGAGTATAATGCTTCAATCGCTCTCAAGATAGCTCCAGAAAACCCCATATTTCTGAGCACCGAAAAGGCATACGACCAGCAAATACGGTCGAACGCCTTCTCTGCGTCTAATGCAAGGATCACCGCCTTTTCTTTCCTAGAGTCAACATGGTGTATTATATTTAAAATACGTCTGGTATTATCATATGATTGTCTCCCTTTAACAAACCCCACTTGATCATAATTTATCAAGCTTGGGAGACAGACTGCCAGTCTGCTTGCTATTAATTTAGCATAGATTTTTAAATCCGTGTTCAATAGCGATATTGGTCTAAAATTCTGGGGGCTGGTGGCGGGTTTGCCAGGCTTTGGCAACGTAACCATCAGGGCTTCTTGATTTTCCTTTGGGATGACACCAGAATCTACCACGGCCGTCAAAAATGACAGTAGTGGGCTCACCAGGGCTGGGAGGAAACATTTATAATATTCATTAGTAAGGCCGTCAGGGCCCGGAGACTTATGTGACGGCAGTGATTTAATGATGGATAATAACTCTGCTGAGGTAATAGGCGCGTTCAAGGAGTCCAGCTGTGACTCCGTGAGTGCGGGTAGTTGAGCCGCCTTAAGGAATCGCTCAATATCCTGGGTTTTCGGGGGGACTATCGAAGAGTTGTCTGCTAGGTTGTAAAGACCCTCATAGAAATGTTTAAAGGCGTTAGCGATACCATTGGGGTCATAAATTTTATATGTACCATCCTTGCTGTGCATAAATGGGATCCTGGTTTTTGCATGCTTTTGTTTAAGCTTGGATGCTAGAAGTTTGCCCGCTTTATTAGATTGAGAGTAATATGAAGCTCTAACCTTTTTCAGGTTTTTCTCATATTTGTGCAATAAACAAGCGGTCAACTGTTGGCATAATGCTATTAATTTCGTTGCATGTAAGGGAGACGGAGATTGTTTGTTGCTGGTGTCTATAGCTCTTATCTGACGGAGCAGACGATCTATTTCTGCCATCCTATTTTTCTTTTCAATATGCCCTAGGCGAATAAATGTTCCTCTAATAAAGGCCTTATGAGAATTCCACAGTATCTCAGGGCTAGGAGCAGAGGGGGCATTAATCTGAAAGAATTCCTTCAAATCATTCTCTAACGTTGCTTTTAACTTTGGCTGTGACATTAAAAAGTCACTACACCTCCACACATATGCTCTAGCAGATTCATATTTTTCAGCTATAGACAAGGTTATCGCTGCATGGTCCGACCAAGTTATTTGAGATATCTCGGACTGCTTAGCAAGGGGAATGCTAGATTGCTCGATTAGGAACAAGTCTATTCGTGAATAGCTATTATGTACAGTGGAATGATATGTATAATCTCTTTCAGTATTATGCAGGATACGCCAGACATCAAATAGTTCATAGCGCCATATAGCCTGTGATAATGAGGGATGACGTGTTAGTATGCCAGAAGTGGTATCTACTAGCGGGTCCGGGGCCATATTAAAGTCTCCCATTAATATTAAACATCCCTGCTTCCTCTTTTCTACCGCCCTCACAAGTCTCCCTAGGAACGCCACCTGCTTCCTATTCGGGGCGTAAACTGATACTAGCGTATAAGTGATATTGTTAATAATACACACTAATATAACAAATCGCCCTCCCGGGTCAGCGTATTGAGATAACAGCTGAAACGCCACCGAGTCTCTAATCCCAATCATTGTGCCCCTACGTTTTGAGGAGTAGTGAGCATGAAACACATGTGGGTATGCTGGGTGAGTAATGCGAAAAGCGTCTGCCCTTAAAAGATGCGTCTCTTGTAGTGCAAGAATGTCACAGTTATGACCTCGGGCCTCACGCCATAAATTGGCTCTTTTTTGAGGGGAGTTCAAACCCCTGACATTCATGGACACAATTTTAAGTACCATAATATACAGTTAGAAATGCTTTAAGAGTCTTACCACAACTATTTATACCAGGAGGTGTCAATGTTGGTATGAAGAGAAGCTGTTTCCACCCTTCGTATTCACTACGCCCAATGTGCCAGAACCAAAAAAGAAAAACACAAACCATGCAAATTACATAACCAATGGATAAACCTTCGTGGCAGAACCAAACAAAGAGAAAAAAAAAAAGATTGTGGTACAGCGGACCAGCGGCTGTCGTAATCCTGGGGGGATAAGTTCAACGACAGTGGACATACGAAATCCAAGAAAAGGTGAGTCTCTAGCTTTGTAGCCCTTTGCGTGGACGTCTTTGGGCCCTCACTTGATGCCAACCATCCGACACAGGACCAGGTGGTTGTTTGGGTGGTATCTCGACAATCGGAATGTTCCATTTATGAAGCAGACGTTTTCCTTCTTCCAAAGTTTTGACGACATGCACCATGTTGTCTCAGGTAATGATCATGCGGACCGGAAATCCCCATTTGTACAAAATGTGGTGCTGGCGTAAGGCTGCGATAATAGGGATGAATTGTCGCCTCAATTGCAATGTCGTGGCTGATAAATCCGAGTAAATGGATACTTTGTGATATGGATCAGGTAGGTGATCCACCTTTTGGGAATTCATCAAAACCAGATCTTTAGTGCGATAGAAGTGAATTTTAGCAAGAACATCCCTGGGTATAGCTTCATCTAGATGTGATGGCTTGGGGACTCTATGAGCTCTATCAATAATTAAATCCATCTCCGTATGATTCGGCAGGAGCGATCGGATCAGATCCTGGAGGAACTTTGTTAAATTACTCGTGGAGACTGACTCCGGAATCTCTCTAAATTTCAGATTATTTCTTCTTGAGCGATCCTCCAAGTCTGCTACTTTAGCTTTCAAAAACGACACATCCGACTCCATCTCATAGTGAGCATCTATTAGCGCATTGTGTGATGTCGCAAATTCCGCCATTTTGGATTCAACATGAACGGTACGACTTTTTAGTTCCTGAAGATCTCTATCTAGCGGTTTTACCATGAGAGACATGTCTGTTTTTAGTGATTTGCAGAAGGCCATGAGCATATTTTTCATAGAGGCCTCAGTAAGTGGGTTCTCCGTCTCTGGGATATCCGCAAAAAAAAATCAGTGGGTGGAGGAGTAGGCTGCACATTGTTGGTCACCTCGCCATCCTGGGAGTCACTGTCCTGGAACCTGGGTCTCTGTTTAGCCGGGCTAGCGGTGGGTGACTGGTGTGTCTCCAGGCTGGGTAGGCCCGTAAACCCCTGAGCGCCATCCCGCAGAGGCCCGCTTCCAATGTAGGCCCCGGCCTGCCGGGGAGAAGGCCCAGGTAACTCTGCGTCCGCGCCGTCCAGCAGCTGCGGTAAGGATGGGGCTGAGAGCGCTCTCTTGTGAGCGGAGAGCGTGCTTGACTCCTCCGGAGGATCGCGTGGTGGAGTCGAGGCCCTAGACTCCGTTTCCAGGCGCGGGCCGTCTCCATGTTGGTCCTCCCCTCCCCCGTAGGGGAAATAGAAGTCGGAGATCTTGTGCGGTCTCACCGCCGACTTCTTTCTTCTAGGCATCCCCGAAGGTAAGATACCTTTTGCCGCTGAAATCTGTGCCCAGAGGCCACGAGCTTGTCGCGTAGGATGTCGCTATGTAGGACTCAGACCGGGAGCTCTGAGACTACGCGGCCATTTCAGTCCACAGCCCCCCCCCCCCCCCCCCCGCCCCCCCCCCCCCCCATAAACAAGCCACGGCCCCGCCCGGCGGCCGCCCCCCCTCCCCCCCCCCGCCCCCACCCCCCCTCCACCACCACCCCTAGTACTACAATTTTTAAATTTTTACCAGCTTCCTCCAATTAATTATTTTTTTTATTAATACCAAACAACCAAAACAAAAAAAAAACAGGGGGAAAACGAAAAAAAATTTTTTTTTTAATTTTTTTTTCTGCTGCAACAAAAGTGTTTTTAAAGAAAAAGGGTAAGAATATATTGGTTTTCCTTATAGTTACAACATTTTAATGACAGGAAATGAAGTTACTGTGACCTGTACCTAGTTTACTGGTTTATGTACATACTACAGACTAGGGTTGTGGAGGTATAGCATGGCTGTGCGGGAGTCTAGTCAGTTTTGTTATAAATTTATAATATGGGGGGGGGGAGTTTTTGTTTTTACTACCAAAAAAAACAAAAAAAAAAAAAAAACCCTCCAATAAAAGAAAAAGGAAAAAAAAACAACACCTAAAAAAAGGGGGTAAAAATATATAAAAAAACCCCCAACACCAAAAAAAAAAAGAGAGTGTATATAATATTTTAAATTTTAAAACTAAAAAAAAACTAAAAAAGGGGGGCCCAAACCACATTATTTTTTTTTTTAATAGACTAGTGGGCGCCCTTTATTTTTTTTATTCTAAGATATTAAAAGTTAAGTTTTATCGTTTGAAACCATTTATTTTCTGTGAGATAATGTAAACAACATGGTGGAAGCTATCTTCCGTCATGTTTGTTTACCTTTGTAACAGAAGATGAAGTCCTGCATGCAGGAGAATACACAACAAATGCATGGAAATACAAAACTGTCATAGGTGTCAGACTATGGCAATTCAAAGAATTTTTATTTTTTATTTTTAAAAGTTTTGGATTTTTGTAAATAAACATAAAAACTAGATAATTTTGGTATCGCCGTGATCATAACAATCCACAGAATATAGTTAATGTGTTATTTTTGTTGCATAGCGAACACCGTAATTCCACCCCATTCTGAATTTTTTTTCATGCTTCATAGGGAAAATTAAATGGTACCACGACAAAGTACAATTTGCCCTGTAAAAAAAATAAGCCCTCATGTGACTCTGTGAACTGAAAAAAAAAAAAGTAGTGGCTTTTGGAGGTCAGGAAGTAAAAAATGGAAAAAATGGATGCAGTGGGAAGGGGTTGAAAATGTACAAAACCTTTATGTCTTTTGTAATTACTTGGGATTTTTTTCAAAAGCAGGTGACATCTGTGATGGCAAATAATTTAATGACGGGTAACCAGCAGGAATTTATGAAAAACATGTTGTGTTCAGAACTTGCTCAGATTCAATGAGCCGGTAAGTGCACATTTGGATGATGATAATGTGGCTGATGTGATGTATCTACATTTTGTAAAAGTAATATATTCACATACTTATTTACATACTTTATGCATCAAGTAGGTAGTCCTAACAGTGAGCAGCCTGTGAACCACTGAGCAGAAGAATAATATGAGTAAGAATTATATGAGTAAAGTTATATTGACAGAAAACAAGCAGCAGTAGAAACTAGTATGCACCAAAAATCAAGCTAAAGAATCCTTAAAAATCTCCAAATGGCTCTCCAGTGGAAGAGTACACATCCCCCTAAGGGTGCCGCCCTAGTGGCTCGTGTTAAAGATATGCGTAGTCTGGAATATGTGACTGCTACGCTCAACAATACGGTAGATGCCTTTCAGGCTATTTGGTGCCCATGGGATGCTTACTGTATCCTCCACGGTCTCTGGCTCTTTTCTTCTCATCTTCTCCTCTCCTGCCCCCCCCCCTTTGTCCCTTATTTGTTTGTTGTCTCAGGTACTTTTCCCTGAACTCCTCACTTGGATTTTTGATGATAACAGGGTTATCTAGTTTGCTATGCATGTTCTTGTTTTTTTTTTTCTTTTTGTTCATCTCTCTTTTGTTTGATATTTATTTTGTGTTGTTTAGTAATAAAAATTACAGTTAAACAAAAAAAATTAAATCTCCAAAAGATCACAGATATAGGATTCAGTTTGTGGCTTCATGTTGTGAAAAGGATATAGGAGACCTAAAAAGGGTTGAAACGTCTGGGATCTTGATTATTACATAAAATGGGAGGTTTCTCTTACAATGAGAGGTTAGATTTGTCTAGCTATGGAATGCCATACTAAGAGGTAGTAATCACAGATACAATGATGTTAGATGTTCTAATGACAAATGGAACTGAGTATTTAAAGATATATATACTTGATCTGCGAAAGTTTATCTTGATGCATATGAGTCTTTTTCAGTCTAAGTAATGTCAGAGAGTCACAATTTATATAAACCAATAGATGTTACCAAGAGAATCTGCTTAAATCTATCTACTATCTTTACTTTGTTAATAAGCACGTATTCCAAACAAAACCAAGACAAAAACTTACATCTTCTCCATAGGTGCTGTGGTGCACTTTATAACGAAAACTTGGTTCTGTGTGATTCCTACATGAATTTTTTACCAGGGCTTTATTTGTATAGTACTGAACAAATCTAGTTCTTCTCACAAGCAAGTGCAAAACAAAGCACATCAATTCCAGGAAGATGGAGATTAGGAAGAAAATAATGGTGCTCTCTTTCTCATCTGGTAGAAGAAGTTTGGTGAATATGCGACTAAGAGAGATTATTACTCCAGCAGTACCTAAATGAGGTGAAATTGAAAGGCTTTTAGTGGATTTTTTTGTTAACGCTTAACATGATTAACCCCTTGAAGACACCACCTAAAAACACCTTACAGACATAGGCCCTGTTTTTCAAATCTGCCATGTGTCACTTTATATGGTAAAAATTTTGGTCAACTTTCCAGTAATTTATACTCTTTTTCTTGATTTTGTAAACATGCGGCTCTAATCTTTTGCTTGGAAATACAACAAAAATGAAAGAGCACCATGTGCGTTTGTTCCCTAATTTGGTTATTTACACAGCACTGGCGGGCAATTGCAGAGCCTCTGAGGTAAAATAAGAAACTGACCCCCAAAATATGTCTCCATCTTAGAAATTACACTTCTCAAGGAATTTATCAGGGGTATAGTGAACATTCTGAGCCCAAAAGTGTGTCCCAAAAATTAATGTGCAAATTTAAAATTGAAATAAAAAAAAAAGAAAACCCATTGCCCAATATGTTTCGCCCACTTTGTGTCAACAAAGACATATACTCCTAAAACTTTAAGTCGGTACAAAAAATTTGTATATGTGGGTGTAAACTGCTGTTTAGGCACAGAGCATGGCTCTGAAGGCCACGGTTTTTGGCTTTTGGAGTATAGATTTAGAGGGACTGGTTTTTGGACGCATGCTGCTTATGCAAAGCCCTGGAGTTGCCAGTAAAGAGGAATTCCTTAAGACATGACCCCATTTTGTAAACTATACCTCTCAAAAAATGTATCAGGGAGCGTAAGTGAGCATTTTTAACCCTTGAGTGCCCCCAGTGGCCTCTGTGATGTGACAATGAAAAAACTAAGAAAAGAGACGCATCCTTAGATTGTAAGCCCTTGTGGGCAGGGCCCTCTATCCCACTGTGCCAGTTGGTCACTGTTAGTATTATCTGTTCTGTATATCTGATGTACCGTATATAAATCCTCAAATGTAAAGCACCATGGAATTAATGATGCTATATAAATAAACAATAATAATAATAATAAACATCCTTAAAGTACCAAACAAGGCTGCGACCTTCATATGTTAAAACAAAGTTGGTGTACATAGTCACCAGTATTCGTCCCACAAATACTCTTGCCGCTGGCCCGCGGCCTCATTTACCGATCCCCGCTCCTGCTCAAGGCCGCCTCCACTTCCCCTTCTGCCCTCCAGGGGGCCCCAGCGACATGATACGTGACGCAGAAGGGGAAGTGGAGGCATCCTTGAGTAGGAGTAAGTAAATAGGGCTAGGAAAAATTCCTAAAGCTGAATTTTCAGCTAGGAACATTTCCTCCATGTGAACTGACCCTAAATGAATATAAGCATTAACATATGAATACTGTATGTTATTTGTATCCATCCATTCTCACACTCATATGGCACGCTATTTACACAAGGCCTGTACTAAAATACAGATTCAATAAAAATCTGTGTTTTTACTTCAAATTCTGGCCTGGTAATAATAGAGAAAGAAATAAACGGTGCTTTATAGAGACAGAAAGTAACATGAGATTATATAATTGTCATAGGCTGATCAAATACATATGGATTAGTCTGCAATCATATAACCACATTTTCAAGTGTATGATTCACAGACATTTTACCTAAAAAACAAAATTAAAAGAATTGGATATCAGCATTACCATTCTCCTTTTATACACTAGCTGATGCATGTATTAAAACTAAAGGGAGAGTATAAGGTAATGCTGACATGCTCTACTTTCCTTTTTGGTTCTTTACTATGTATGGATAAGAGCTGACCCAAAAGGACTGACTGTTGTATTATACTTCCATTAGTGACAAGTATGCTGCTCTCATTTATCCCTACTTTTTACCTAAGAAAAGATATTGAATATCTTATATACTGTCACTATATACTGTAAGGTTACTTACTTCCTACTAATAAATGTTAAATATATCCAATATTAAAAAACGACAAATCTTTAAACAAAAAAGCCTCATATGTTCATACACCAATAATATATATATATAGTGGGGAAAAAAAAGTATTTAGTCAGCTACCAATTGTGCAAGTTCTCCCACTGAAAAAGATGAGGCCGGCCTGTAATTGACATCATAGGTAGACCTCAACTATGAGAGACAAAATGAGAAAACAAATCCAGAAAATCACATTGCCTGATTTTTAAAGAATTTATTTGCAAATTATGGTGGAAAATAAGTATTTGGTCAATAACAAAAGTTCATCTCAATACTTTGTTATATATCCTTTGTTGGCAATGACAGAGGTCAAACGTTTTCTGTAAGCCTTCACAAGGTTGGCACACACTGTTTGCTGGTATGTTGGCCCATTCCTCCATGCAGATCTCCTCTAGAGTAGTGATGTTTTGGGGCTGTCGCTGGGCAACACGGACTTTCAACTCCCTCCAAAGGTTTTCTATGGGGTTGAGATCTGGAGACTGGCTAGGCCAATCCAGGACCTTGAAATGCTTCTTACGAAGCCACTCCTTTGTTGCCCTGGCGATAATTGTCATGCTGAAAGACCCAGCCACATTTCATCTTCTATGCCCTTGCTGATGGAAGGATGTTTGCATTCAAAATCTCACGATACATGGCCCCATTCATTCTTTCATGTACACGGATCAGTCGTCCTGGTCCCTTTGCAGAGAAACAGCCCTAAAGCATGATGTTGCCACCCCCATGCTTCACAGTAGGTATGGTGTTCTTTGGATGCAACTCAGTATTCACTCTCCTCCAAACAGGACGAGTTGTGTTTCTACCAAACAGTTCTACTTTGGTTTCATCTGACCATATGACATTCTCCCAATACTCTTCTGGAACATCCAAGTGCTCTCTAGCAAACTTCAGACGGGCCCGGATATGTACTGGCTTAAGCAGGGGGACACGTCTGGCACTGCAGGATCTGAGTCCCTGGCGGCATAGTGTGTTACTGACGGTAGCCTTTGTTACGTTAGTCCCAGCTTTCTGCAGGGAATTCACTAGGTCCCCCCATGTGGTTCTGGGATTTTTGCTCAGCGTCCTTGTGATCATTTTGACCCCACGGGGTGAGATCTTGCCTGGAGCCCCTGATCGAGGGAGATTATCAGTGGTCTTGTATGTCTTCTATTTTCTAATTATTGCTCCCACAGTTGATTTCTTCACACCAAGCTGCTTGCCTATTGCAGATTCAGTCTTCCCAGCCTGGTGCAGGTCTACAATTTTGTTTCGGGTGTCCTTCCACAGCTCTTTGGTCTTCACCATAGTGGAGTTTGGAGTGTGACTGTTTGAGGTTGTGGACAGGTGTCTTTTATACTGATAACAATGTCAAACAGGTGCCATTACTACAGGTAATGAGTAGAGGACAGAGAAGCCTCTTAAGAAGTTACAGGTCTGTGAGAGCCAGAAATCTTGCTTGTTTGTAGGTGACCAAATACTTATTTTCCACCATAATTTGCAAGTAAATTCTTAAAAAATCAGACAATGTGATTTTCTGGATTTATTTTCTCATTTTGTCTCTCATAGTTGAGGTCTACCTATGATGTCAATTACAGGCCTCTCTCATCTTTTTAAGTGGGAGAACTTGCACAATTGGTGGTTGACTAAATACTTGTTTTCCCCACTGTATATAACATAAAGTCATAATGTATAAATACTTTTACTAATACACATGCAGTACTTACTTTCACCTGTCATTACTCCTTGAGTGTAGCGTTTGGGTAGCATCCCTGTATAGCCATAGAAACTGGATTGCTGCACTTGTGAAATAAAGTCAATATTCATAAGATAAAGTACACAAGAAAACATAAATGATAACAGAAATATATTAAAACTTGTATATTGTCTACATATATATATATATATATAGCCAGTGCCAGTGCAGTAAGATGATACATATTATTACTTTTTTGCTGACTATCCAAAAGAGCTACATAGAAAGATGAAAAAGTACAAATTGAAAAGTAACACAAATATTTACCCATGCCATGCTGGGAACTTTTTTTTTGAAGCTAGTAGGAAATTTTAGACAAAAACTATAATAAACTACTTACAGGTGCATCTCAATAAATTAGAATATCTTTGGAACGTTCATTCATTTCAGTAATTCAATTCATAATCAACGTCTTCCATGATTGTGTGTCCTACTGAACCAGACTGAGGGACCATTTAAAGGCTTAGGAAACCTTGGCAGGTGACACACTGAATTTACAATACTGAACTTTTTTACAATATTCTAATTTTCTTAGATTTGGGTTTTCATTACCTGTAATCCATAACCCACATTTATAGAGATAAAACACTTGAAATAGAACACTCTGTGTGTAAAGAATCTAGAAAATATAGGAGGTCACTTTTTTAATTTAATTACTGAAATAAATAAACGTTTCAAAGATATTCTAATTTATTGAGATTCACCTATAAATGTTAAGTAACTGAAATAAGATTAGTCACCCACTGTATACTTATTTTACTTGTTACAATAAGATACCAAATATTTTAATCTGTTTTTTTTTTTGTAATTGTACATAGTGTGACAATTTGGGGGGAATTAGTCTCAATGGCGGCAGACTCCTGGTCCCGACAGCAGTGGTTCGTGGTACTGGGCGCCGGAGAGACAGCGTTCAGACGGTGCCAATTTAAAGTAAAAATGGCTTTATTTCAGCTTAGGTGCAACATAACAAAATAAAAAAAACAGCCTGGGCCACAGTTAGGGCACTAACTGACTCCTTGACCCCTATCTAGCCTGACTAATGCTCAGCTCCAGCAAAAGTCCCCCGTGGACCCCAGCCCTCCTGCCACAGACCGTCTATCTGTCCTTGGCTGGTTCCACAGTCCCTGCTTCCTGCAGGGACTCGACAGCAGCACTACCGCTGTAACCACTCCCCTTTGGAGTTACGCCCCCACCCACAGGTGTGGCTGAGGGCCTTTTCAGGATGGCCTTGAGTCGCTCGATAGCGCCCTCTGGGTTCACATACTCACATACCCTCCCCCTCAGCTCACTACTCATGGGGTGAGCTACAATGGGACAAGACATAGTATGTCGACGTCCCTCTTCCATCCTGTACACTTGTCCAGTGTCTCTCCAGAAGTCCCAATCTGGCGGTCTCTTCTTCCAAATTCCGCTCAGTCGAGTTTTCCGTTTTTTCAGCACTTTAAATGCTACGCCAAGATCCTGGCCATTCTGTGCAAAGGCAAGTTCTCCTTCATCACCTTCAAAATTCGCCATACAGGAGATCACATCATTTTCATCACATTTCTCACCGTACTCTTCAGCCATCCCATTGCATGACTTTGATCCCTTTAGTAAATAGCCGTAAGAATCTTCATCTTTACCTATCATGAATCCACAGGAGCTCAGAGACCAACTAACACGTACTTCATGAACATCAATGTCTTTAGAGTATAAATATTTCACGGGTACCTTTTCTGTAACTTTCATCTCAAAGCAAACTTTGCCATCACCATCAAGGTTTAGAAATTTAGGCGACATTGGCTGTTTGCTCTCCTCTTTGTTTGAGATACACAAGCTCTGTACTGCAATATCTTCTCCTTCTGTACGAGGACCATACAGTACACCCTCACAAAATAGATCACGCTGAACTACATTTTCTGGTATGTCTTTAACAACTGCCACATCATATATTGGTATGGTTTCTTTATAATACTTCCACATCTGTACGGCAGCCGGAGAACCACTTCCATACTCTAGTCTTACCTCCTCTTACGCATAACTTCCTGGAGGCATGTTGCGGTACTGTGATAGATTGCAAGAATTTTTGTGAAAACACCTTTCTGACAGTACAGGAGCTGGCGATATCGTCATCTCAACATTCTCCCAGTTATTTTCATTCTCTGTGCTAACACCGGAGGGCTGGGATACCAAGTTTCCAACATCATAGTCTTTACTGTCAGTACCCAGATGCTTTTTGTTTACATGTTCTGGCTGCCTTAAGCGCTCTGCTTTCTCTGCCTCTATGCTGGCAGCTTTCTCCAATTCTAATGCCTTCTGTAGCGCACAAATCTCTGATTCCAGCTCCAGAACTTTCTTCATTGCCACCATCTCAGTTTTTACTATTGCAACTTGCAGATCTTCCTCAATCTTTCGCATCGCATCTTCTATGGCAGCAGATGTAGATGCCATCTCTTTATCCACCATGTCTCCTAATTCTAGGATATTCTGCAGTGTTCTTCTAACATTTGTCAGGTCAGCATCCTGGATGATATTTTCTGCTTCCCTCACTGTTCCCTGAATTATATTGAACTGATCCTCCAACATCTTTGTGACTCTTCTGTAAGGTTTGCACTTTCTGAGCATGGACAGACGACATCTCCATCAATTCTTTGTCTTTATTTTGCACCAAAACAGACAATTTCTCATTATCTTCACAAGATCCTGACAGCGCCCTCTCCAGGCTACATATTCTAACTTTGAGTTCCCTTTCTCTTTGTTCCAGAACTCCAGCTCTGCTTCGCCATTCGTGGATTTCATTATTTAGGCGAACTTGCTTTAGTGCATGCAAGTTTTGCTCTGACTGCAATGTCTGCACCACAGATTCTAAATCACTCTCTCGGTCAGACACATGCTTCCTCAGCTCTGCAATTTCATTTTCTTTGTCAGTTAATGCAGCCGAAAGTTT
Source organism: Leptodactylus fallax (assembly GCA_947044405.1). Taxonomy (NCBI): domain Eukaryota; kingdom Metazoa; phylum Chordata; class Amphibia; order Anura; family Leptodactylidae; genus Leptodactylus; species Leptodactylus fallax. The sequence continues at coordinate 1,815,036 of CAMRHE010000241.1, read as the reverse complement.
TTCACACTTCCTGACTTGGTCATCCAGACATTCTGACTGATACTGCAAAAATTCACTTCTCTCACGTTTAGCAGTTTCAAGGTCATCTCTTAATTTTCCAATGACACTCTCTTTGGTAATGGAGTCTTGGACATGCTGCTCCTTTAAATCCTGCAATTGCTTCTAAAGCACTTGCTTTTGCTCTACACTCTGTAGAACTTTATTAGATAGGGCACATTTCATTTCAGCAAACTCCTTCTTAGTGACACAGTCCATTCCAGGCAAACCCAGCACCACATTTTCACAATGACTAGAATATGAACTCCTCATAGATTCAAGTTCTTTCTTTAACTTCAGGTTCAACTTAAGGTTCTCTTTTTCTGATACCTCAAATTGCCGTTTCCAATCAGATATTTCATCCTCATCAATGAACCTGATGGTTTTAATCTCATCTTGAATCTGCTGCACCATAACATTTTCATCTTTGGCGCTTTCATGCACTCCAGTATGAGACTTACAGTCAGCAGGGACATATTCAATCATAGAACAGAGGTGCTTTAGAAAAACTGAGTCACCGTCATGCAACCCATTATCTTTACTTGCACTCCACATGATCTGTTCCGGGTTTTGTGTCTCTCTGCATTCAGACTGCTGCACTAATAAACCTGTGCATAACTTCTCTGCTTTTTTACAAGCTGAAATTCTCTTTTTCTTGCCCATGGTTTACTAACAAGATTACACAATATTCCACAGCAACCTTGGTTTCAACCGGCAGCAACCAGCATTTTCTTCTGTCTTCCACAGAAAACACCAACATGGCACCATAGCCTTTCACATAGACTGTTTGCAATATCCAGCTTCTACACGCATTGCTTACTTTCTTGCCATCAGCAAGCACTTTACAGACTTCTGTGCCACAGTATACACAAAGTCCATTCCCTGGATTCCTCTTCCAGAGTTTTACTTTCACCAGTTTTTGCACACACTTTGCTATGTTGCATTTCCACTCACCGCTTCCTGGGTTTCTCCGTTGAAATCACAGATTTCTTCCAGCTGTAGGCCACAATGCACACTTAGCAGTACTGCAGTCACCAACCACTTGTCTTCAGGACTTGCGTGGATCTCTTTATGCCCGAATCCGTAGCACCATATGTGACAATTTGGGGGGATTAGTCTCAATGGCGGCGGACTCCTGGTCCGAACAGCAGTGGTTCGTGGTACTGGGCGCCGGAGAGGACAGCGTTCAGACGGTGCCAATTTAAAGTAAAAATGGCTTTATTTCAGCTTAGGTGCAACATAACAAAACAAAAAAACAGCCTGGGCCACAGTTAGGGCACTAACTGACTCCTTGACCCCTATCTAGCCTGACTAATGCTCAGCTCCAGCAAAAGTCCCCCGTGGACCCCAGCCCTCCTGGCACAGACTGTCTATCTGTCCTTGGCTGGTTTCACAGTCCCTGCCTCCTGCAGGGACTGGACAGCAGCACTGCCGCTGTAACCACTCCCTTTTAGAGTTACGCCCTCACCCACAGGTGTGGCTGAGGGCCTTTTCAGGCTGGCCTTGGGTCGCTTGATAGCGCCCTCTGGGTTCACATACTCACAATAGTTACATAGTATAGTTGAAAAAGACACATGTCCATGAAGAGTTGTGTAGATTTTTTTTATTCAATTTTCTCTCTGTGATTAGGATTATTATAGCTCCTTGTCCCTGTGAAAGTGCAATGTGACATGTAGAGAGGTCACTGTGCAGAAAGGAGGAGAAGGGAAGCTATGGCCATCAGCTACTGTCAAAGGTGAATACTGTGTTATCTGCCTACCACTTTGTAACAGGTGTTACCTTTCATTTGTAATGCTGCTTGTATTGAAAATAAATAATTTCTAAGAAATTTCAGCCTGTTTTGAGACTTGGAGGTCATTGTACAGACACAATTCTGCTTAATATATATGATCACATAGAAAATGTTATTAAATATTTTTTTTTCAAAAATTATTACATATATTGATTACACATTGCCATTAGAGTATGAAGGGAATGAGCTAATGTGATTCAAATGAAAGAGGAAAATAATTAAACTCAAATAAGAACTGGCACTGAAAAAAGTATTAGAATAAGAATAAACAATGTAGTCAGTGCCACGTGAAAAGATCCCCTCCCTGACCAGTAGTAGCCAATAGCAGAATGCTGTTACAGGTAAAGTCTCAGTTTTACTTGTAACAGCGTATAGCCAGACTCCATCGCAGGTGTGCGGGCTTCAGAGGCATTGCTGTATGCATCATGTGTCCTCACCCTCAAGAGGTTTTCTGAGACTTAAGGAATTACACTGCAAAATTATTGGGCTGATAATTTGCGATAATTGGCCCATGTAATTGAGCTATTGATCAGCATCTTTTCTGCAGAATAACAAATTTAACATAATTTACAGCACTTCACAGTATGTAAAATATGATGCTGTCAGTTTTGGTGTCTGATATGCTAATTAGTCTCTCTATTGTCAAGTGGGTGGTTTTGGGCCAGAGCAGACAAGGGAGTCTGATTTTGAGCTCCGACACTGCCTGCCTCTAACTGGACACTTAAACAAAGAAATGTGAGAGCACCAAGCAGGGCATAGTATAATACTGTAGTGAAAGATGTTTAGTGCAATTCAAGAGTACCGATGGGTTCTCACCTTCATAGGTTGTATATATAGCACAACAACCTTATATGCACATCCCCTTGTGGGGTGTTGTATAGCAGCTGGGGCCTGCATGTCTCTGGAGGGAGGATGTCAGCAGAAAGAAATGGAAGACCAGGTAGTCCGCCTCACGTAGTGCAGTATAGGTATAGAGCGCAGTGCTTTGTCTCCTCCTATACCGCACTATGTGAGGCAGAGTACTACCTGGTCTTCCATTTCTTTCTGACTGAACACTGTCAGAGAGATGTGAATCATGTCCCTTCCATGACACCACCCACTTGACAGTAAAGAGTCTAACTAGCATATCAGGCCCTAATGCTAACTGTATTGCTAAGGAACAGTAGAGATGAAATTCTAACTGTGCTGGAATCAGTGTAGCAGCTCCTATTAAAACGATGCAAAGAACTCAGTTTTTGAAGGTAAAGAAATGTACTACAAAAATTTAAAACTATGACAGGATATTGCTAATTTTCAAGGAACCTTTAATTTAATTGTGCTGCTATATTACTTACCTGTGCATCCAAAAGCTACCACACCGACAGCAAATAGGTTTATGGCATATGACTGTTTGAATGTAAATAGCTCAAGCCAGATGTCACAAATTCCAATAAAGATTAGTGGTCCAAGAGCAAAAATATACCCTGCGAATAAAATAAATAGACTTGCTAACAGCTTGTACATACAAATTATTATATATAATAATAATTCTGCAATCATTAATGGAGGGCCAACTTCATATATTATGGTGGCAATCTTGGATCAACCATGTGTTTTCTGACATGAAATAATACATAATAGTATACCCAGATCCTCTATGTAATTGACCTATGACCACTTTCCAACTGTATTCAAAGGGCAAAACAAGGAGTGGGTCTAACACACAGAATAGGTGCAAATGTTTATTATACTTTTCACTTCTGATTTTGGCTAGCAAACACTGATAAAAATACTGACCAAAATACAGTATGCCCATATGAAAGTAACCTAAGTTCAAACTCCACAGTGATGTGCATGGAGCTATTATATATCGATGCATTAGTGGTGGACATAGACAGAACAGGGCCCCTGCTGAGGAACAGTATACTAGCTCCTTTTAATTTCATATCTTATCATAGAGAATCACCCTTATGTCTCTATAACAATGAATCAGTTATTGTTAGCTATGAAATCCAATAGCTCAGCCATTAATAGACAGTAGGAAGCTGACTTAGGGCGACAATGGGTCCCCTAACCTACTGGGCCCCTGCACAGCTGCACCAATGGTATGTCAGCCCCTGACGTATACTGTCATCTTTTACATTTAAGGGGCTAATTAGACTCAGAGAGGCAAATTTACTGAGGCTGTGTCCATACCTTATTGAGTGTCCGTCGTTCTGAACGGTCAGAGAATTAGAACAATGGACAATACAGTTTGCCTGATTTGTGCTTGCAGTGTTCTATTTTGCATCCTGATTGCTGCATCATTTATTTCATCTAAGAAAAATTATAGTTGTTGGCATTGACAGTCTGTTTTTCAACATTGCAGTGAATCAGAACAAATACAAAAAGAAAGTCTTTTGTTTGTATTAGGTAACTGTTAATGTCCGTTGTTCTGATCCTCTGACAAATCAGAACAATGGACCCCTGACAGTAGTGTAAATCTAGTAGTGTAAATACAGTATGTCCTTGCAGAGATAGCAGCTTCACAAGATCATACAGATGCTGGAGCAGGAAGCTAACTGTTAGTGACAGCCGGACATCCAGAAGAGAAGGCTGGAATGGTTTATTACCTGCCCTGCCTTGCCTTGCCAAACACTGTAGATACGGTGCTGAATCAGTGCTGTGTATACAGCTATGGACACTGCTCAATGTGATTTCCTCCCAACCCAGCGTTCATTTGACCTGCTGGGTGGCAATAGCTGCTGGAGCTCTGTATTTAAAAGTTTGTGTCACCTACTTAAAAAAATTAACAATGGACATCGAAAATTATTTAAAAATATTTTTAGTACTTTGTGCTATTAGAAAAAAAACTGTAAAAATGTGAAAAGAAGAAAAAAAGGTAAAAAAAAGAAAAAAGCGCAAAAATAAAAATGATATAACAATAAATCCCTATGTATCACTGAAAAAAGATGCAAAAAATATTTAAACAAACCAATAAAAAATGTTATAGCCTTCAAAAGGCCTGGTAATGAAGTGGTTCAATAAAAATACTTGATTTGGAAAAAAAAGAAACATATAGACTTAAAGGGGTTTTCTGGGCAAAAATTTTTTTTTAGTGCTATTAATGGGTTAATAAGTGCACCAAAATACCTTTAGCATTGTTTTGAGTGATTTCTGAGTTTCTCTGGGTGCTCCTGGCATCCTCTGCATTTGTTTACATGAGTAGCTTCCTGCTGTCTTAGCCTACAACTACCATGATTCATTGCTGTTCACTCAGATCCCCCTCTCACTCCCTCCCCCTCCCTCTGTCACACCCCTCCCTGTTTCCCTAGCTAGCCCACGGACTACTAGCCCTACCTACCTAACTAACTCAGCCCACCCCATCCCATCATACCGTGTTTCCCCGAAAATAAGACACCCCCGAAAGTAAGGCATAGGAGAGGTTTCGGAGAATTGCCTAATATAAGGCATCCCCCCGAAAGTAAGGCGTATGTTCCCGAACAGAACATACGGTATATACGATATGTGAGGCCGCGGGAGAACCCCACAATCTCTGCTATCATTATACTCCGGGGTCTTTTCAGACCCCGGAGTATAATAATCGGCGGCCCAGGGGAGGTGAGCGAACATAAAAAACTATGTGCTTACCTGTCCTACGCTTCTCCAGGCTTCGGGCCTGTTTGGTGACGTCAGCGGACGTCATTTTGCGTCGCGACGCCGGCCGGATCATGTGACGCGGCCTGGTCTAACAGTGAAGGCGGCCGGAGTAGCGCACGGGCATGCACCGGAGCGAGGAACAGGTAAGCAACGTTGTTTTTTTATGTTTCTATCCTCTCCTGGGTCTCCGATCATTATACTCTGGGGTCTGAAAAGACCCCATAGTATAATAATTGTTCATGGGTGGTCCACTATGGGGCAAACTACTGTGTGCCGGGGCCACTATGGGGAATGATACTGTGTGCAGGGGCCACTATGGCGAATGATACTGTGTGCAGGGGCCACTATGGGGCATGAGACTGTGTGCAGGGGCCACTATGGGGAATGATACTGTGTGCAGGGGCCACTATGGGACATGATACTGTGTGCAGGGAAATTAATGGTTTGGATTGTTATGATGATGTCCTAGAAGATGATGACATAACTGTCATTGAATAAATTTTACTTTCTATTCGTACCGTAAATATTGGTAAATGTACCATACTGTTAATTGTTGTACATGGAAATAATGGTACGGTAGTAAGAAATTCTTGATAGGATTCACAGTTTGTATGGTTATGCTGGTTTGTGATGACAACTACTGTACAGTACCGTATATAATAAATGTTCATTTTTTTGTTCAGCAATAAATGTGAATTCTTCTTCATTGAAAAAAAAATAAGACATCCCCTGAAAATAAGACACAGCACATCTTTGGGAGCAAAAATTAATATAAGACATGTCTTATTTTCGGGGAAACAAGGTACATACCTGTCTTCTGTATCCTGGAGATCAGTTTCTTCTGTGGCGACTGTGCAATAGAGCCAACAGAGCTCTATTGCGCATGCGTGGGAGACAGGCTTCTTCTCTTCACGTCTGTCGGCTATTGCACAATAGGCTCTATTGTGCAGGCACCGGCAGAAAAGAAGGAAGTGATGCTCCGTGCCCAGAAGAATGAAGACAGGCAAGTATGATGGGGTGGGGGTGGGGGGGGTAGTATTGGTGACGTTCCATTTCCAGAAACGGGGTAACGGAACATCACCGGAATATCAGACAGTGTGCCTGGGTTGGTCACATGACCGCCCCAACGATCTGGGTAATTATAGATTTTTTTAAAGTTAGTAAATTAGAAGTTAGGTGGGGGGAGGGGGTTTAGTTTAGGGTTACATTTTTATTTTATCCCAGACAACCCCTTTGATAGGGAATCTTCAAAGTCTGGGTACTGGACAATATGTCTCACTGGTCTCTGTCTCAGTTAAGTGTAATTGAGAACAAACTCAGGATGTCATAAATGATAAAACTGGTTGATAAGGAGGTGAGCTAGTATTCTTCATATGTTACATCTTTAAGACCCAAACAGAGGCTGCTGTTCAGGGCAAGACTGGGATCTTAATGTGGCCCTGGAAAAAAAATTAAATGTGGTCCCATGTTATAGGTGGGTTAATTTGTCAGAAAACAGTGCAAAAAGTATAGTAAGGTATAATCAGTGGCGTAACTAGTAATGGCTGGGCCCCAAAGTGAACATTTGACATGGGACCCTAGAGTATAATGATCGGAGACCCAGGGGAGGATACAAACAAAAAAAACAATGCTACCTACCTCTCCCTGGCTCCGGCGCACTCCCCGCTACTTCAGCTATCTTCAATGTTGGACCAGATCTCGCGTGACCCGCGCCGGCGTATAATAGCGCAGGCCCGGCCCACGTGACATCACCAAACAGGCCCGAAGCCTTCGGAGCATAGGAGAAGTAAGTAACAGTGTTTTTTATGTTCCTTCACCTCTCCTGGTACTCTGATCATTATAGTCTGGGGTCTTTTCAGACCCCAGAGTATAATGATAGCAGTGATTGTGGGGTTCGCGGCCCGCGGCCTCACTTACCGCTCCTGCTCACAGTCACCTCTGCAGAATGGGAAGCGCAGGCGGCCATAAGCAGGAGCAGGGATTGATAAGTAAATAGGGCATGTTACCTGCTGGGGTTACCCCAGCAGGTAACGGCCTATTCAAAAAAAAAAAAAAAAAGCTTCGGTTCCCTGAATGTCCCGGGCCCTGTAGCAGCCGCTACCGCAGCTACCCTGGTAGTTACACCCCTGGGTATAATGCATTCAACTATGAACTGCATGGACTACTTTTGTAAAACTATGAAACTGTAACTGTAACACCATGCTTCTGGACTGAGAGAAGGGAGCATCAAATGTTTTTGTCTTTATGCTGTTACCCCTGTTGAACCTTTAATAGTAATTCTATACTCCTCAACATTGAAATTGCAACACCAAGAAGGACAAGCTGTAAGGTTATGAAAATCGAGGAAGTAAAAGATGTCACTAAGATCTGCAAGTGTTCACATTTTTAAGCATTTTTAGCCAATCTGTGGCATGTGGGAGAAACATAAAAACCAGATTGAAAACAAAGTTTTTTATCCATATTAAACTTCAAAAATCAGACCAAGTGGTGTGGGATGATTATGTGATTCCTCCTGTTCATGCCAGTTATTGCAACTTGATTTATCACTACGGCAGATTGCTACGCACCTAGGCTTAGATGTCAGCGCTGCTCAACACTGTGTGTCCCAGTGGACTGGAGAGCAATGACGAACTGGAATGACAGCAAGAGGTGTGTGCAGACAAACCTTTGCATGTTGGATCATCTGATCGGAAGTATGGCATGTAGTGAGCCATACTGTATTGAAATTGGACATCATATCCAAAGGCTAGGGCGGCAAACAGTGTCAACACAAGCCACGAGAAGGATAGGGAATTGGTAAGCAGGGCTGCGCCACTGAGAGTATTTGTTGGGCGAACCTTGCAAGATTCATCTCGCAAGGTTTACCTGTTGGTTTTGTTTGGACCAAAAAGGTCCAAAACAGAACTGTTATTATTATACTCTGGGGTCTCCACAGACCCCAGAGTATAATGAGGAGATGCCAGAGGAGGTGAGTAAAAATAACAGTGTTATTCTGGGCCTCCGATGTGGGTCTTTGAGACTCCTGAATGACATCAGAGACCACTGAGGTCCAATCACAGGATGCCCTATAATCCATGCTGGAGCCCAGGAGAGATGAGTAACACTGTGGCTACTCCTCTGGGCCTCCACTCAGTATACCCTGGTTTCTGAAGAGACTCCAGACTATAATAATAGTTAGTTTATTACTTAGTTTATTACTATTGAGCTGATGCTATACATTGTACTATTTCTCCATTTCTACATGTGCTTGATGTTTGTGAGACACTCATTTAAAGATATATGTGACATGTATGACCTATTCCAGTAATATTGTGGTATTCATGTATCTGCATGAATTATTATTTATTATGGGGTTTATTCCATGAGTTTTCACTTCCAATGTGTCCTGTTTTTTTATATGTCTTAGTTGAGTGACACGGTTTTCTTTTTATCTATTTATTAATAAAGTATATTAGATTTTTTATATTGGCTTTGTGCATTTTTTTGTTGGTGAAGTATTGTTTTTGACGCTATCGTATGGTATTTGGTGTATGTTTTATGGTGAGACACCTCACTAGGGGTTTACTCATATACACCTATTTTTCGATTTTTGTTGGTCATTAGGTATAGGACCTGTCCTGAGTTTTGCTCCAGACTCATGGACCTGTGTATGTGGCCATAGAAATTAATGGAACCATGTCCTGTGAATAACACTGCTCGCACACTGACAAAACATGGAGCATTAATATGTTTATATTATCCATTGAGAGCAAGTGGAGTATTTAGTAACTCATTCAAAAAAGTTAGGAGAGTCACTCCCTAACAATAGTACATATTAAAAATATTTAATCTTTAATGTATTCTGATTAAAACTAACACAATAAAGATTAAACATTTTTAATATGTCCTATTGTTAGGGAGTGACTCTCCTAACTTTTTTGAACAATTTATTTAAGGCACGTAACATTCAGTATTTGTTTTCTACTTATTTTTCTATTTAGTAACTCACCAGCAGTTATTCTCATATGTGTAGTAAGAAGTTCCACTGTAGCATTATTAAGGACAACAGCAGCTAATGCCACAAGGATGTATGTCAGACTCATGTCGAATACAATAGATGTGCCTAGAATTAAAAGAGAGAAATTGATAATGCTAAGATATATTAGTTTAATTCAGGTTATTTTTTTTTTTTTTTTTTTAAAGAAACAGTGGAAGTAATATTATGTTAACCCTTTCTCTGCCTGCTAGTGGTACTTTAAAATTTTGCCCCTTTAGTAACTAGGGTATTTTCACACTTCTGATATGTACAAATAAATCTTATGAAACAAAAAAAAAATTCTCACACCACAAATAGTTAAAATGTCATATAAAAATTCTATTCTGGGCAGCAGAGGTATGCAGCCTTAAATTCACAATACCACCCAATTCATACAAGGTAACAAAACTTCTACAGCTTTTAGGTGTGGTTTTACATACACAATTATAATAATCACATCTAGAAACATTTTCCATATAAACACACTCATTTAAAATACCCTGGAAGTTTATTCATAGTTTCTGAATTAAACATCAGCAATTTTAGATAATGAAAACTGATTTCATTTCATAAAATGAAAACAAACACTGTACGTCCATTTATCAGCATATTTCATATTAAAGGGATTCTGTCACCAGAACCCAGCATATCAACAGGTTAGGGTCATCTGAATCAAACAGTGTTTTCCCCTTGTGAATCAGTGTCTTTGTTGCTAAGATATTGCCATTTTTGTCAATCTGCAAATTAGCTCTTTAGAGCAAGGAGGGTCTTGCTGCTTGATTCAGACAACACAATTGTTGCTACAAATAGCTCATTTGCATATTGACAAGAAAGGTGCTACCTCAGTAATGGAGGCATTAATTCACAAGGGGATAACACTGTTTCATTCAGGTTACCTTAATCTATCTATGGGCTGAATTGACATGCTAGGTTCTGGAGACAGACTCCTTTTAAACCCTTCCTGACATCTGCCAGATGCCGGGTCTTTAAGGATGACGGCTGCTCCATTGCCACCGGGTCTCTGCTGTGCAATACAGTATACTCTGCAGGTATTGCTTTTTGTAAGCCCCCCCTCCCAAAGTCCTCTGTAGCCCCCTGGAGCCAGTCCCCACCAGCCCATACCTTCTCCATTGTCGGATGGCTCCCGCTCAGCCTTTCAATACTGTGGTACAGTTGTATTGCAGTCTATGGAACATGCAATCAAAAGATTGCAGATTCAAATTCACTAGTTAAAAAAAAAGTTTTTAAAAGATTTAAAATAAAAACAAACTAACAAATTAACAAACTAACGTCCGAAAACACCAGGTCTACAAACATATAAATCAAAAGAGCCAAATTGCCATTTCACCTCCCATGAAAATGTGAAGAAAAAGTGATAAAAACATCAGACATTCCCAAAGTGGTATAACAAGTAGTACAGTTGTGCTAAAAAGTTTACATACCACGGCAGATTTTTTTGTTTTTTGGCCTTTTTTCAGAGAATATGAATGATAACACAAAAACTTTTTCTCCACTCATGGTTAGTGGTTGGTTGAAGCCATTTATTGTCAAACTTCTGTGTTTTCTCTTTTTAAATCAGAATGACAACCAAAAACATAAAAATTATCCTGTTCAAAAGTTCACATACACTGGTGATTTTGGTCTGATAACATGCCCAGAAACCAAACCACGGTCAGGTAGACCAACCAAAATTTCGGCCACAACTGCCCAGAAAATTGTTCGGGATGCAAAGAAAAACCCATACATAACATCAGCTACAATACAGGACTTTCTCAAAACTATCAGTGTGACTGTTTCAAGATGCACAATAAGGAGGCACTTGAAGAACAATTAGCTGCATGGTCGAGTTGCCAGAAGAAAGTCATTACTGCGCAAATGCCACAAAGAATCTCGGCTTCAATACGCCAAATAGCACAGAGACAAACCTCAAAACTTCTGGAACAAGGTAATTTGGAGTGATGAGACAAAAACCGAACTTTTTGGTCACAACCATAAACGTTACATTTGGAGAGGTGTCAACAAGGCCTATGATGAAAGGAACACCATTCCTACTGTAAAGCACAGAGGTGGATCACTGATGATGTGGGGATGTGTGAGCTTCAAAGGCACAGGAAACTTGGTCAAAGTTGAAGAAAAGATGAATGCGGCACGTTATCAGCAAATACTGGAGGCAAATTTGCACCCATCAGCCAGGAAGCTGCGCATGGGACGTACTTGGACGTTCCAACATGACAACGATCGAAAACACCAAGGCCAAGCCGACCCGTCATTGGCTATAGCAGAAGAAAGTGAAGGTTCTGGAGTGGCCATCTCAGTCTCCTGACCTCAATATCATTGAGCCATTCTGGGGAGATCTCAAGTGCGCAGTACATGCAAGACAGCCCAGGAATTTACAGAAACTGGAGACTTTTTGCCAAAAAGAATGGGCAGTTTTACCATCTGAGAAAATAAAGAGCCTCATCCACAACTACCACAAAAGATTTCAAGCTGTCATTGATGTTAGAGGGGGCAATACACGGTATTAAGAACTGGGGTTTGTGAACTTTTGAACAGGGTCATTTTGATGTTTTTGGTTGTCATTATTATTTAAAAAGAGAAAACACAGAAGTTTGCCAATAAATGGCTTCAACCAACCACTAACCATGAGTGGAGAAAAGATTTTTGTGTTATCATTCATATTCTCAGAAAAAAGGCCAAAAAAACAAAAAATCTGCCGAGGTATGTAAACTTTTTAGCACAAGTGTATAACAAGTGGTATAAAACGTACATCTGGCCCCCCTGCAAAAAAAAAAAGACTCTTTATGCATCCCTGTACACAGAAAAATAAAAGTTACAGGTTTCAGAACAAGGTGACTCCAAGAAATTTTTTTTTGCAAAGTTGATTCCCCACAATCATACCAACGTATACAGTCCCTGACAAACGTTCTGTCGCTTATCCATGTTGTGGAATCAAAAGCTTATAACCTGACTTTAAATTCATCCATTGGTTTTAAAAATGACTCATATGAAAGCTGAAACCCTCCCAAATGATTTTTTGGTTAAGAAAATAAATTGGCTTCACTGATGAAATGTTGATCATTTAATGAACACAGAAAGGTCAGATTTTGGCAAGACAAAAGTTTTGTCGCACACATAAAGTAATGTGAAAATCAAACCAATAATTCTGTTCAAAAACAAAGATATGTTTCATAACATTGGTGAATGAAGTTGTGGTGCTATCAGAGCCATATTTAATATTTTGTCTGACTTCCATGAGCTTGAAGGACTGCATCCATGCGTTTCAACAATGATTCATACAGTTTATTGATGAAGTCATCAGGAATAGCAAAGAATGCAGTCTTCCATGCCTCCCAGAGTTCATCAAGATTCTTTGGTTTTGTCTGCCAAGCTTCCTCTTTCATCCTACCCCAAACATGCTCAATGATGTTCATGTCTGGTGACTGGGCTGGCCAGTCCTGGAGCACCTTGATCTTCTTTGACTTGAGGAACTTTAATGTAGAGATGGATGTATGAGATGGAGCACCATCCTGCTGCAAAATTTTACCCCTTTTATGATTGGGAATGTAAGAGGAAACTAATACTTCTTGATATTTTAGGCTATTGATATTGCCTTCCACCTTGCAAATGTTTTGCACACCCCTATACTGAATGTAACCCCAGATCATGATCTTTCCACCACCAAACTTAACTGTTTTCTGGGTGTATCTTGGATCCACACGGGCTCCAGTAGGTCTCCTGCAGTATTTGCGGTGGCTGTGGTGTAATTCAACTGAAGATTCATCTGAGAAATCCACCTTCTGCCACTTTTCCAGCGTCCATCCATTTAGCAGGCTGTGGGCCTTGGCAAATGCCAAACGTTTTTTAATTGCCTTTTGTTTAGTGCTGGCTTCTGGGCACTGATTTGACCATGGAGGCCATTTTGAGACAGAATCCTACAAACTGTTCTAGTTGACACAGGGACTTGAGGTAACCAGGCCTGTTGGAGCTCTGCTGCAGTGGAAGAGGGGCTGGCTTTTGATTTTCTAACCAACAAACGTTCCTCCTGAGCAGTTGTCTTGCGGGGTCTGCCGGACCTGGGCTTGTCAAAAACATCTCGTCTGTTCAAATCTTTTTTTAATTCTTTGTACTTGACGCAGAGACACATTAAAGGTGCCAGCCACCTCTGCATTGGATCTGGTCTTCAGGCTCTTGATAATCAAGGCTTTGGTCGCAGGGTTGATTTTTGGCATGTTGTCAGAGGTGAAGTTGCAGTTCAAGTGAAGGTCTGGGGTGCTGGAGTTCTTTTTATACACACCCACTAATTAACCGATCAATTAGTGAGCACAGGCGAGGCTTTAAACTAGGATTGGGTGTATTATATGACAAGGCCACAAAACTTTTGTCTTGCCAAAATCTGACCTTTCTGTGTTCATTAAATGATCAACATTTCATCAGTGAAGCCAATTTATTTTCTTAACCAAAAAATCATTTGGGAGGGTTTCAGCTTTCATATGAGTCATTTCTAAAACCAATGGATTAATTTAAAGTCAGGTTATAAGCTTTTGATTCCACAACATGGATAAGCGACAGAACTTTTGTCAGGGACTGTATAATACAGGTGACATGTCATTTTGGCTGTACATTGAACGCCGTAAAAACAAAGCCCGTATGAAAGTCACATAAATGCAGTTTTTCCCCAATTCCACCCCATTCTGAATTTTTTTTCCAACTTCTCAGTACATCGTACAGAATATTAAATGAAGAGGACCTTTCACCACCTCCAACAAGTCCAATTCTTTACATCATTTAATAAATGCTGCTTCACTGATTCTGGCACAGTTGGAATTTTCTCTCTAGCCCCACTGTTCCCGAGCAATCAATGCTGTAGGTTCTGGTGCTTCATATACTATTTAGGCTCTGTACTGTCAGAAGGGAGGTGTCAGGCAACAGCAGACAAGGAGTGTGATTCTGAGGTCTGACACTGGCTGCCTCTGATTGGAGCTATGAATCACACCCCTCTGCCTGACACTGCCCTTCTGACATTACAGAGCTGAATTAGCTCATCAGGCATCAAAACTACCTGCACTTATTGTTCGGGAGTAGTGGGGGCTAGGAAGAAAATTCCAACTGTGATGGAACGAATGGAGCGACACCTATTAATATATGCTAAGAACTTTAATTGGTGGAGGTAGTGAAAGGTCCTCTTTAAGCCCTCATATGGCTCGGTGAATGGAAAAATAAAAAAAGTTATGCGGTTTGGAAGGCGGGAAGTCAAAAACGAAAATTGATAAATGCCTGTGGCTGGAAGGGGTTAAACTTGTAGAAAGGAGATCAAAAGACTCTTGCACAGGGCATCATCCAACCTAAGGCTATATTCACATATTTTAATGGCTGAGAAATATGGAGCTGATTTCAACTGAAATCTTGGCCTGCGAAATCCAGACAATTTTGTTGATATATTCCTTTTTTCAGGAAGCATTTTAGTGTAAATGCCTGCAAAATACATGCCAAATGGCATATCTGGAGTGTATTTGGATAAAATCAGCTTCTAAAATTCTTTCGAGGTACGGTACAACCCCTGTAATTTGCTATTCTTTCCCTGCTACTAAGGTAATGAACAGCAAATTAACAAATCTGGTGTATTTTCCATCTTTAGAAACCAAGAGGCTGATGATGGAATGCAGAAAGTGGAGGGGCTGGTCTCTCTTCATAGTCTGTTTCTACACAGAACTTCTCCAAAATACTCTATACCTAGAACATGCTGTGTTTTGAAAAACAACACACAATTCTCCAGTGGATAACACTCAAATTCTTGAGATCAGTGGAGGTCGCATCACAGTGAGACCCCCACAATCTGCCGCTTATTCCTTATTCTGTGTATAGGCATACTGTATGTATTTTGAAAGACAATTGTGAAGCAACATTCAACAAACCTGGAAACTTCTGGTGTAGATAATCCACATCGGTAATGAAGCTGTTATAAGGAAGGAGAAACCCAACTCCAGCAAGCAGCATTGCAAAATATATTCCATGATATTGGTCCTGAGGCTCTGGATTTGCAGCTGTACAAAAACATTGGGGCAAATTCATTAGTTGGTAAATTTTTAAAGTCAGTTTTGCTGCAGTCTGCCTATCTACCTATGTGATCTGAAGAGTGTGAATGTTTTTTTTTATCCTGAGAGGCGTAACCAGATAAGATCCTTGAATGATGTGATGCTATTTAATCAGCAAGGTTGTGGTTAGTCTGAGAACATTCATATTGCACTATTGTAGTGCTAACCAGTCACTTTTTATTGTGGGATATTACACCTGAAACTTTTCCATATTTTTAGGTGTCTGAGTCTGGATATGAAGAGGCAGAGCAAAAGTGACCAAACCATCAGAGCACCAGTAAATAAACTTTGTTCTATGAGAGAGAACCACAACTACCTAACAGCTGAAGAATGTTTAGAATAAAGAATGACGGACTCAAATCAGTACAAGTAATGTCAAAAAGATAGAGTAGTAATCTGTAAACCACTTCTTAGGACGGGAGACAAGGGGACATTTGCCAGGGGCTAAGACATTCAAGTAATGAAAGCATGTTTGAGATTTATGACAGCTGGATATGCTATATGCTATGCTTTGCAGTTCTGCAGAGATAAAGTCATACTGCAACAGAATAATGACCTTAAGCATACTACAAAGCCTTGTAAGACTAATTGAAGAGCAAAAATAAGGAAGATGTCCTCCAGCCAATAAAGTCCACACCAGTGAACATTTATGGGCTACTCAAAGGACAAAGAACCCAAGTGCTCAGTAATATCACAAGATATTTTTGGATTTCGCTAATCATGGAATAACATAGGTCATCAGTTTTTACACAAACTTTTCATTGACAGCCCTTATAGATGAGGCCTATTATGTGAAAAAGGTGTAGTATTTTTTTTTTTTATCCCTGCTATAACCCATTTATTAACTTTTATTCATTTTGGGGGGGAAGTAAGAGAGAAAAAGCAACTCCAACTTTTTCATTTTTAATGCAGTTTATCACACGCTATAATTATCTTTTACTAATTTTGCACAATAAAAAATTATCATAGAAAAAAAATGTTTGCATTGCCTTATAAGGCCATTGGAGACTCAGTCGCAGTGTCTTTCTAAAAATTGACAGAGGAAAAAGTCCTGCATGGAGGACTTTTTCTCTGCTGGTTTCAGTTTTAAAAGGACAGGCACTGCTGTTTTGGAGGTCCGCCTCTCTGTTGTTCTGATACTCTGAAGTTCCAGAACAATAGAGATACAACGCTAGTGTGAACCTAGCATCATTTATATTTTGCAATCCTACTGGCGCAACTCATGTGACAGCAGTGTGTTCCTCTAAAACCTGCAGCAGCAAAAACCATGAGAAATTGGGTGGTTTTTGTGGCGGCATACCTGCTGAAATTGCTGTAGATCTTCCACAGCTTTATTCCTTTGCATTACAGGCCCACAGAAATAAAATGACATGTGGCAGAAAAACACCCCCTTGTGATCCCTACACAACAGTATAATACCCCCTTTGCTCCCACACATCACATTGCCCCCTTATGCTCTCAAACAGTATAATATCCCCTTAAGCTCCCACATTCTATACATAGTATAATTCCCTGCCAAAAAGATGCCCCCACATAGTATAACGTTCCCTTATGCAAACCCCCACCCTGAATGCTAATTTTGTGAGGGCCCTGGAGAGTGAGCGGTGAGTACTCCCAGTACTCCCTGCCCCTTCCCTGCCAGGTGTTGGTAACAAAACACTTAGCATTGGAGCAGGAAAGGAGCAGTGAGTACTGATAAAAATCCATACTCAACGCTCACACCCCGGGCCAATTCCAAAGAAATGAGTGCTTCCATCTGTACTAATGAAAGCACTCATTTTGACTGGTTTTGCTGGGTATTGGCAGTGACCCTGCTCACTATGGTACTTGATCTGCAGCTAGAATAACTAATTTACAGACTAGCTTGGAGTTATATGGACAAAAGTATTTGGCCCCACGTAGAGAAATGCAGCTAAAAAACACAGCAGAAAAAAATGCAGTGAAAACACATTACTTTTTTAACCACAGTATTTTTCATTGAGTTTTTGCTGTGTTTTTCTCAGCTTTTTTCTACCCCTATAAAATATATAGGGAAAATTAACACACTGGCCTTTTTAAACACTGTGTTTACAGACTACACATATTTGGTATCACTGTAATCAAATAACAAAAAGAATAATGTTAATGTATTATTTGTGTCTCACAGCAGCACAATTTATGACACAAAAAAACCCCAAAGGATCCCAAAAAGGATAGAGCAAAAAAAAAAAAAAAAAAAAAAAAAGGTTAAATCAGTAAGTACCCTAAAATACCCAAAATGGAACAAATCCCGCTACAAACAAGTCCAAAGACTAGGGATACTAGTCGTGTCTTTTGGCATTCTGAATCCAAAATTGGTTATGTTCTGAAGAACTAGTGTGATGAAAGAATCCCATTTGTGTATATATCATTCGTGAATATATTGTGTATATCTGTATCATTCATGAAATGTATTGCTTATGTATGTACCATCTGGGTGTCTGCAATCACAAGTCCAGATATCTTGCCAAGCCAGGTTTATTGCTTTACAACTAGCTGTCCCTATTGAAAGTCAGTCAGGAAAAAGAGAGGGAGAGTTGTGACCAGACTACTCTACTCTGCTTCATTTTTTGTCACATTGTAATGTCAAATATTGTCTGTTCATGTACCCTCTAATTTGTAAAGCGCTGCAGAATATGGTGGCGCTATATAAATAAAATTATTATTCAATAAGTGGAGATGGAAAAATATGTATTGAATATGATATATTAAAAAGTTTTTTTATATTCACCTGTACTATTAATTAATGACGAGTTGTTTTATTATTGGTAGTAGGCTTTAACTGAAAGACATGCTCATTAGAATAATAGGTGAAGGACTGGAATGATTAAAATAACATCAGCTCTGTCTAGATATGAACAAGACAGACTGGGGCATTTAAAACTGAAAAAAAGTATAGAATCAGCAAAGCAGATGCTGCCACATTTGACAAAAAAACTGTATTGCATGTTGACTATGCAACATTGCATTAAAGGGAACCTGACACATGGTTTTTACACTCTCAACTAGTCCCAGTGCAGCATCAAGTAGTGACTTTTCATATGGTCTAACTAAGTGTTCTGTTGCTGAAAAATAAACTTATAAAACCTTAGATTGGCATATGCAAATTTACCTTAACTAGCCACGGGAGGAGGAGGCAGCTGCGAGCAGCTTCATCTAGTCATGCAGTCATTGCACTAAATCACACTATGTACAATTGACATGTCCCTCAGTGTCAGACGTCAGCCTGATACCCTACCTAAGCTGCTCTCCACCACTCGTGACTAGCTAAGTTAAATTTGCATATTCCAATCTAAGTTTTAAACTTATTACTTGACTTTTCAGCAACAAAAATCTTAGTAAGATCATTACTTGATGCTACACATGCTGGGGCAGGTTTTTAGTGGAAAAAATACCTTACAGGTTCCCTTTAAATTTTGGAATGAAATTTGGAAAAAAGGCTGTTACAAGGCAATCTAATCACAATGTACAAATATATAAATTCACAATGTACAACTATATGAAAGCACAGTACAAAGATTTCTCTAATGACTAAGCACAAAGATCTATCTAAATCTATAACAAGGTGATTTACCTTAAAACGTAGAGGAGAGAAGTTTTCAGCATTGCAATATAGCAGTCAGGGTAATAGTAGTCTTTGCTGTAAGAGCAGTGAAACTATGGTACTCACTGCCACAGGACGTATATATATATGGTGTACATATAAGGCTACAGTCACACTAGTGTTGTATGACCGTTTGGGGACTCCGTCCCCCATTCCGCTTAAAATATGTGGAGAGAAAAGTCCTGCTTGTCTCTCCACCAATTTCTGGGCGGAAACGCGGTGGACCCCATTATAGCCTATGGGGTCCGTGGGTAAATGCTTTTCAAGCAGATAGGGTTTCTGTTTTTTGGGTCAGCTAGTGTGAGCCAAGAGTAATTTGATTATCTTTTATTATCTCTTCCTGGAGGAGAATGGAAAAAAACATTTCTGTTATTGACTGTGAAAAGATTTGTTTACTTTTGTCTGTGGACCGGCTTATATGATTATCAAATTATTTACAATTTTTCTTATGTTTAACTAGTTTTCCACAATAAAATAATTTGTGTCAATAACCACTTTATGTATGTCAACAAGTGACAACATGAAGCAAAATATCAATAGGGTTACTTCCAATAAAACCAAGTCATTAAAATAACATCTATACAGTCACATTGCTACCTGGTTCCATTAGTGTAAGAATCCCTTGCGCTTGCTGACTTCCTCTTCCTTGCAGTTCTTCTTCTTCAAGCTGGCAGCTATCAAAACTAAAGCTCATAACCACATTTCCCTCAAGATTAACGGTTGGACTAAGTTCTCTGTAACAATCACCCTTGGTAGGTTTCATATTCTTTTTCGCAACCTGTAAGAACAAAAGCAAAAATATATAACATTTTCTATAAGATGTATAATGAAACAGAATTCTACAATTAGGTCAGGTCTACAGTGCAACTTTTTGTAGAAATATTGATTTTAACTAGTGACAGCTGCAATCCACAAGATTGCATAGATTGGATTCATCTCTACTGCAGCTGACATTTCATTTTTTTTTATTATTTAATATTGCTGGTAGTGGGGCCATAAACATAATCCATTACTCGCCTCTCCCTCCATTTCCAGCTTTGTTCATCTGGATACAGGACCCTGGCTGACGTCACCAGTGATGCCATGTTTGTGCAACAGGACCACAGCAGCCAATCACAGGCCCCTTCTTCACAAACAGCACATGACTGCTGTTACGTGCCGCTTGTGAAGAGATGACAGTTGAGGCCTGCGATAGGCTGCAGCTGTCACCTAGCACAAACTGCATGAGGACCTGAATACAGATGTATGGAGCTGCCACCACTGAGTAAGAAAGCCCAGAGAGAGGTGACCACTGGTTTATGTTTATGGCCTCACTATTAGCAGTATGCAACTGTATGTCACCATGGAACACTAAATTAAACAAAGACAAATAGCAAAAATGTCTAAAAAGGACTCCTGGAGTCACCTAGTGCTTTGATTATCACCTAAAAACATTAGGACAATTGGGAATTTAATAGAGGAAGAGGAAATGGCACTTACGCTTGGCCCTCTGTATAGAACTCTATGGGAGATACATAGATCATAGACAGATAAAACTGATCAGCCACACACTTAAAACCACCTGACTGTTTAGTGTATGCAATACTGTATAGTAAAGGTGATAGATCCTATAAGTCCAATAAGTTGAGAGGTGGGCCTTGACTAAGTTATGTCCAACTTTTCATTATATTCCTCAAACTATTCCTAAACATTTTTTGCAGTGCATTATTCTGCTAAAAGAGGCCACTACCATAATGGTATAGAGTTGCCATCAAGAGGTTTACTTGGTCTGCAACAATGTTTAGGTAGGTGATACATGTCAAAGGTAACAACCATATGAATGCTTGATCGCAAAGTTTCCCAGTAAAACATTGCTCAGCGCAACACATAACCTATGCTGTTTTGCTGTCTTCCCATAGTGCACCCCAAGTAAGGCTAAGTTCACATAACGTTTTAACAATACTGCTCATCTGACTGCATCCATTTAAAAAACAACACAGTAGCATGGTAGATGATGTTGGATGAAGACACAGGTCTATCAAGTTCAACCTATAATCCTACAGTGTTGATCTAGAGGAAGGCATAGAACCCCATGAGATTGATGTCAGATGAAAAAAACCCATCCTGACTCCAAATCTGGCAATCAGTATAAACCCTGGATCAACTTGTCTTCACCAAAAGCCTAAAACCCATAACTTGTAGTTATTCAGTCTTTTCTTGATCTTGCACAATGAATCCACCATCACAACACCCTGTCACAGAAAGTTCCACAGTCTCACTGATCGTACAATAAAGAATTCCAGTCTATGTTACTGGTGAAATGTTCTTTCCTATAGGCACAGAGGATGTCCTCTTGTCTCTGCCACCGGTCTAGGAGTAAAAAGATCATTAGAAAGGTATTTGTACTGTCCCTTCATTTATTCGTATATTGTTATTGGATCTCCTCGTAGCCTTTTATTTCAAAAATTGAATAACCCCAAGTTTGTTAGGCCCGGTTCACATCTGCGTTCAGGTTTCCATTCGGGGGGGTCCGCTTGGGGACCCCCCGAACAGAAACCTATACGCATAAAAAAGCGGTTTACCTGGGAAACCCGTGGACCCCATAGACTATAACGGGGTCTGTGTGGTTTCTGCTCGGTTTCCGCATGAAACAAACAAAGAGGAAAGTGCCTCCAAGTCCTTTTCAGTGGCAGTCTTATCCAGTAATTTACTAATAAGTATTCAATCATACATTTTATTTCTTCTACAAAAATTCATAAACTTCCATTTGTCTACATAAGCCTTCATTTGCCAAGTCTCCACCCATGCTTCCATAGATCTCTGTGTAATATTCTACTATCCTCCTCAATTTTGATTACTTTACAAAGCTTAGTGTCATCTTCAAATATGGAAACCCTTCTCTGTAAACCCTCTACCAGGTCATTCATAAACATATTAAAAAAGAGAGGGCCATATACTGACCCCTGTGTCACTCACTGATGACTGTCACCCAGTCTGAGTATTTCCCATTAACAAGTACTGTTACTGAGCCAGTTGATAACTCAAATGCATATGTTTTCCTCCAGTCCTAACGTTCTAATTTTGTATACCAACCTTTTTTGTGGTACAGTATCAAATGCCACTACCAAGATTACACTTGCCAGCCTATAGTTTCCAGGCTCACTTTTGCCAGTCTTGTGAGACCCCCCGTTGTTTCTATAGAGTCATTAAATATTAGATTTAGGGGTCTGTCTAGCACTGTATTTAATTCATTGTTAATTCCTTGAGAACTTGGGGGTCAGTGCCATCAGGACCTGGTGATTTGTTTATTTCAGTTGTTTTAAGGCACCTTGGTTAAGCAGGTGCCATTTAAGAATATATATTATCTCTAGTCATGTCACCCATCATTCATCCTATTTTCTGGGTAAATACAGTAGAGAACAAGGCATTTAATAGATTAGCTGGTATACCTTTAAGGTTACCGTGTCAACCTGAGAGGCTTCTGTAGTTTCAAAAGTTCCCTGGGCAGCCAAGGAAATATATATAAGACCCCTCCCTCCTGACCTAGGTTGGATTTGACCCTTGGCTTTCTATTGGATAATGGTAATAATTGGTAAATATTTTTAATTATTGTCAAAAACCTATTTCCTTTGATGTACCTGCAGGTTTCTGTTTCCCAATTTATATCAGGGTAGTTGAAGTTCCCTATCACAATTACTTCATTTTTTTTATCCAACTCCTCTATTTGTTACATAAGTAACCATTCTTCTTCTTCCATTATACTTGGAGACTTATAACAAACCCCTATTAGTATTTTATTTTTATTTTGCCCTCCCGTTATTTTCGCCATGTTAATTTTCCTCCCAGATTGCGATTTGCAATATTGGCTTTAAGCATGATTTTTCATATAGGCAAACCTCTTATTTAGCAGGTCTTTTCCGAATAGATTGTACCCCTATATATTAACAGTCCAGTTATAGCTATCATACAGCCATGTCTCGCTTATTCCCATCATGTCTGATTCCTCCTCCAGCATTGTCACTTCCAATTTCTCAATCTTGTTGAGGCTTCTGGCATTAGTACAAATGCAGTGTTTTACTTTTTATGCATTTTCTTATTTACTGTTCTAACCCCTCCATCTGCTTTGTCCCAGTTTCCTTGCTTAGCCCTCTGTTGATGTGATGTAAAGTGTTTTTTTACATATAAGTCTATGTAAAATGGATGCCCTTTTGATGGCTTTTTTTTTTTTTTTAAATCTATCCGTGAGCAGTATACTAAAAACGTCATGTGAACTGAGCCTAAGTGACCCGCATGAACACAAACATCCATATGATGTAAGAGCAGACCACCTGCTTCTATGGTCCATGGCCAATTCTCATGCTCATGTGCCCACTGTACATGTATTCAGCATAAGTCTGAGTAGATAGTCTGACTAGTCTACGGCTACACTGTCCAATAATGAACAGGTACTTTTGCTTAGAGATATATGCACCTATGGTGGAATGTGAGAAGTCTGGAAGAGTATACCAGACTTTCCATTTTTCCCAGAGGCCTAAGAGTCCAGCTCTTCCCAGCAGGGAAGGTTGAACAAGATTAAAAAAAAAACTTGGGAGAGGGGCTTAACACAATGCATTATTATTAACATGTTGCTCGAGCATGATAAGACATTATTAAATCAAACAAAAGAACGGATCAAAAATTTAGAAGGTCAACTGAGCTCTTTTGACCAGGATAAACTTGTTAAACCATTTCAACTTAAACTAAAAGATATACTAGACAAATATAAAATTGAAATTATAAATAAGAAATGACAAAAATTTCAAACAGGCAGGATTATGATAAGAAACAAGCCTTTAAGTGGAAACACAATGGCAATGCACGTAAACATCATCAGACTAGGCAGGGATCTAGCCAAAATAGTCTTACAGTCCGTGACTCCAGTACTAGTGGTTTTTTATCAGAGTTCAGCGACACAGGCGGCGGACAAGAAGGGGGAAGACGTAAATCTAAGAAAATGCACCCTCCACCATCGAGGACTGATGTCCAACAATCCACACAAGAGACGATACAAGATTTAGTATCTACGGATTTTTTTGTGTAACTCCTTGGCCCAATCTCAGTCCCCTAAAACAGGTGATTTACAAATCATCAATTTGTCTAGTTTTCATTTATCTGAGGTGGAAGTTAATGTTTTGAAGAAGGGTTTAACATTTGCCCCAATGCAAAAACTTGATAAATTCAGTTATCAAGGATTTGTATTTATTTTACAGAAAACTCACATTACAACTGCTACATCAACATACGACTAATACGGAAGAATTTCAAGGTATAGACCAACAAACCTTTCAAGATCTTATGGATCTATTATGAGAAAATGAAGTTGAATCTACAATCAGTAATTAGATAAATTATTACATACAGGGTTTATTCAAGGCATCCTGACAAAAAAGGAATTCGACTTCTTATAAACTAATAGCCCCATAATTCCAACTTTTTATCTTGTGCCTAAGGTACATAAAGATCTATCTAATCCCCCGGTCAACCTATAGTTGCCGACACTGGAAGCATCTGTGAAAAATGTTGTACTTATGTAGACTTTTTTCTACAGCCAATGGTATCACAGCTGGATTCTCATCTCAAGGACTACATGTAATTACTAAACGAATTACGGACACTATCGATTCCAGAGGATGTCCATTTGGTCACATTGGATGTGGAATCCTTATACACCAATATTGCACATGAAGATGGTATACATGTACGTTATTTTCTACAGAAGGATGCAAATCTAGAATTAATTCACCAACATTTTGTCTTGGATCTGTTAAAATTTATTCTCAACCACAATTATTTTCTTTTTGATAAGGTTTTTTTTACAAACAAACCACTGGGACCGCGATGGGGGCTCATTGTGCCCCGTCCTACGCCAACCTATTTTTAGGTTGGTGGGAAGAGGCGCATGTGTATCCCACCAAATATCAGATCCAAGTGGTAAAATGTTATCGCTACATAGACGATATCCTGATATTGTGGAAAGGGGATGTTAAAACATGTGTTGAATTTATACAGAAACTCAACAATAATGATTTTTATATCTTTTTGACTTCCAAAATATCTAGTGTTGAGATAGATTTTTTTAGATTTAAAATTACATAAAAATGAAGGAGAATCTATATGGGATTTCTTTAACAATATGTTTTTTTTTTCTTTTTTACACATTTGATTTGTATTTTCCTATATTCACCATTGGTATAATTGTTTTTACACTGCACTTTATAAGTCCACATCAGAGTCACATCACATTCTTGATTTAAAATTTATTTATTTTTTTTACTTATTCACACATTAAATTTTTTTTTTAACTTTTTACTTTACATCACTGGTTTATTAAATTCACACACTTTTATGGTTATGGGTATATCTTTATCATATAATATGTTAAAAAATTTATATCACAAATAATTAATTTTATTAGAATACAAAATAATAAAAAAAATAATATATATATATATATATATATATATATATATATATATTTTTTTTTTTTTCATTTTCTTTCCAAATACTTATTTTTACCTTATATTCTTAATATAGATGTCACTTTATGGTCACAATGCCCGAAGGCCCTGATGTAGATGAGATAGTAGATGGTATTGGTTCCAGCGATCATATGTCAGATCTGGTTACATGGACAAGTCCAACCCGGCTCTATCTGTAGGATCTTCTCTAAAGGGACGACACTATACACCCTGTCTCCTGGGTTATGGACTCACCCTTTAAAAGACACATTATTTGAATTTTCATCCTAGGAGATGTATGAAGGGACCAGGAAGGGGAAGGGGGGGGGACAACAGGGGGGGGGAGAGAGGGGGGTGAGGGAAGAGAGGGTTGTTCTGGGAATTTTTCTTTTCTTCTTCTGTATTTAATTTATTAGTTAAAGAACATTTTTTGTTTATCAATATTCTGATGCCTATTTGTGGCAATATTATTCATGTATACCCAGTATGTTTTGAGAATATTCAAAATTATTTATATCATGTCTAAATTGGAAATGATCTTTGCTGAGTAAATATATAGTTTTTTACCTATGGTGCAGTTTATATTGTGGTTTCAACAAATCAAACAAGTGGCTATCTATTTGGTGATTCTGCATTTAAACTAGAGGTTCTTCTGTTACCTTGGATATCTTAATCTGTGTCATGATCTAGCTTATTAAATAGTGCAACATAGAACTAGAAAGAAGGGTGTGTACACCCCCGAGATCTCGCGAGATCTTGAAATTCACGAGCATGCTGAATACGACACAAAATGGTGATGGTTAGCAAAAAAGACAGCGCAGGTGCATTGAATTCATTAGAACGCCGCTACAGTTGATATAAACAAGCTGCATCATGGCTTGAACTACACATGATCCCTTGAGGAAGCCCATTTAGCGGGCAATACGCGTGGGATGTAGTCGGCGGTATAAGGATCAGGGTAGGCATTGTAACTAGTCATTTCTATATTGTTTAAGCTGATCATATTATCATTGTCTTTACACTATTTTGTATATGTGTTCATTATATTAACCACTGTTATGCATTTTGGATTGCTGGTAGACTAGACAAATGTACTTTATATGTCTAGCTGTTTAAGAGGAATGTTAATGATTATTATATCACCAGTAATGCAATATAAATTGTAATTTATTGTACCAGCATTATTAACTTGTGGAATGTTTTTCTTTCCCTTTCTTTCAGGTGATATTTGCACAGTTAGATTGTGGAGGTAGAAAGAAAGAAAAGAGATAAAAGGGGAGAATGAAAGAAGGGGGTAGGGTATAAGGGCTCAAGGGAGGTAGAAGAAAGCCCAGTGGGGGGAAGAAATACTAGGGTATGCAGGATATGAATTTCGATACAAAGCTATCCTGGGTATTACATTGGAAGAAGGTAAGGTACCCTATCTTCTGAATGTCTTCAACCTTGCAGACCCAGTGAGCTACGCAAAGCTTGGAGGAGGACTTCCCGAGTGCTGAAATACATGATGAAGCTGCACCCATCTTCCAATAAGTGTTCATAATCATTTCCGAGAGATGATTTGTTCAAGTGGGTAAAAGGACCGCATGCAAGGTAGAGGAGTGAAGAAGATATTTACAGTAACCATTACATCTCCTCCCAAAAACCACCCTGGTCTGGGCAATCCCAGAGTGTATGCAACAGTGTGCCCTTCATCGATCTGCAGAGCCAACACAACAATGAAGCATTCAACTGGGGTGTGGGATAAGTCAAAGTCATGCAGGGCAGGGAGAGAGGACATAAAGTATGACAATTGCAAGGGCCAACTGCAGCTAGTTCAGCAGTATTAAGCAATTCAGAATATGAGGACCAGAGACCCTTGGATCTAAAAATGCAATGCTCCATCCCTTATCCCACACCACAGCCTAAATACCTGGCAATATCCCACTATAGGTTTCACCTCACTGAGTAAGCATGGGCCCTATAGTGGGATGGGATCTCAAGGACTGGAGAAGCAGGAGGTCCAGCCTTGAAGCTGAGTGAAAGGCGGTTCACAATAATGATTGATTGATGACCACTGTTTGGTAGGGCCAAGGTGACACCAATGAAGATGGAGGCCTCATAGGCATGCTGAAGATCTGGTAAACTCACTCCCCCACTCATCTTTGACAAAGACAGCAGTGAGAAGGTGAGTCTCAATGGTTTTCTCACCCAGATAAACTTGATCAGATCTCTGTTTAGCAACTCAAAGACTTTAGTGGAGAGGGGAAGGATGGAAGTCTCACTCCTTTTCCTCCCCTGCTGAAGTGCTGGCTCTCTGTTACATCCAATGTATCTAGAGGAAGGCAAAAACTCCCATGAGGCAAAAGCAAATTTATTTCCAAAGGCATACCAGAATACAGTAAATCTCTGTATTAGACTGCCAATGGCATTCTAGTAACCAAAACTTGTAACAATATTACCAATAGTCCAAAATTACAAGAAAATAGGACCAAAGTCAAACACTTGAGGAAAGCTAATGTGTCCAGTTTTTTTTGTGTCCATTAATATCTGTTATGATAGGTGTCCGTTTTTTTTTTTTTTTTTTTTTTTAATGGACACTATCATAGCGGATATCCAACGGTAGTGTGAATCCTGCCTAACCCTTGAAAAGGGGTAGCAATCCCCAAAACTCGTAGTGTATCTGGATTGAATAAAGCTGTTTTTCAAACAAAATATGCCTGGATGAGCACAGTTCTGTGGCCTCTGAATCAGCTGCAGAATCTGCGTCAAGTTTCAGCAGGATGCATTTTTTTTCCCAGTCTCCTGCTCCAATTAGTTTCAATATG
Organism: Leptodactylus fallax; assembly: GCA_947044405.1. Taxonomy (NCBI): domain Eukaryota; kingdom Metazoa; phylum Chordata; class Amphibia; order Anura; family Leptodactylidae; genus Leptodactylus; species Leptodactylus fallax. The sequence continues at coordinate 1,786,581 of CAMRHE010000241.1, read as the reverse complement.
AGACAGAATGAAGGAGGAATCTGCTGCTGATTTAGGGGCGAAATCCGCTGCAAATTCAGTGCCAGATTCCACCGTGTGAGCAGAGCCTGATACTGTTAATAGTGCCACTCCACAGTGGCCCCCACACAGCAATATACGCACCATAGTGGCCCCAACACAGTATTGTATACACCACAGTGGCCCCCACACAGCATTATATGCTCCATAGTGGCCCCCACACAGTATTGTATACTCCACAGTGGCCCCCACACAATATTATATGTTCCACAGTGGCCCCCACACAGTATTATATACTCCACAGTGGCCCCTACACAGTATTATATGCTCCACAGTGGTCCCCACACAGTATTATATGCTCTGCAGTGGGCCCCCACACAGTATTATATGCTCCACAGTGGCCCCTACACAGTATTATATAATCCACAGTGGCCCCCACACAGTATTATATGCTCCCAAGAGCCCCCCCCTCCTAGAGCTGGTGCTCTTATACTCTGGGGTCACCTCAGACTCCAGAGTATAATAATCAGAAGCCCAGGGGAAGTGATTAAAAATAACAAACACTTACACTCACCTTACCTCACCTGTGTATCCTCACTCCTTCCGACTGACTCCTTGGTCCTCTTCTGCTTTGTGACAGAGGTCACGTGCCCCAGATGTCACTGCTGAGGTCTGTGATTGGGCCTCAGCGGTCACATGGGGCGTGATGACGTCATCACGCTGGTGCGCCCCATGTGACCACTAGGCAAGGCTGTGACCATTCTTGACTGGCCCAGCCAGAGCCCTGACCTCAACCCAATTGAGCATCTCTGGAGAGACCTGAAAATGGCTGTCCACCAACGTTCACCATCCAACCTGACGGAACTGGAGAGGATCTGCAAGGAAGAATGGCAGAGGATCCCCAAGTCCAGATGTGAAAAACTTGTTGCATCATTCCCAAGATGACTCATGGCTGTACTAGCTCAAAAGGGTGCTTCTACTCAATACTGAGCAAAGGGTCTGAATACTTATTGACCATGTGATATTTCAGTTTTTCTTTTTTAATAGATTTGCAAAAATATTTACATTTCTATTTTTTTTCTGTCAAGATGGGGTGCTGAGTGTACATTAATGAGAAATAAAATGAACTTTTTTGCTTTTAGCAAATGACTGCAATGAAACAAATAGTGAAAAATTTAAAAGGGGTCTGAATACTTTCCGTACCCACTGTATATATATATATATATATATATATATATATATACACACACACATATATATATACAACTAGTATTATATATATATATGGATATACTGTATCTGAAACCTTTATAATAAGTTGTACTGCAAAAACAAATTTGAATGAGGGTTACATTGGAGAAGTCAGATGTTGAACAGGAACAGAAAGGCAAATTCACACCTCTGCTTGCCCAAATTCTTGTCTGATGATATCTGCAGTCAGATGGGAAGATTCTCATTTTTCCCTGATTATAGAAAAAAAAAATTAAAAAATACACATAATTGGTACTGCCACCTCCATAACCACCCATAAAATAAAATTAGTATGTTATTTATCCTGTATGATAAACACCATAAACCCTAAAATCCAGATGCCAGAATTTTCTGTTAATCTCACTAAAATAATATAAACTGATTAAAAAGTGATATGTACCCCTATATTTTTATATTGTACCTATGAAAAATAAATAAATAAATAAATAAATAAATAAATGGGTCTTGGAATATACCAACACACAAATTAAAATTATTTTCAGAAAAACTGTGCAAAAGCAACAAAAACTATATAAATTTGGTATTGTCATAATTGTAGTGACCATAAAATAATGTTAACACATTATTTATATAGCTCTGTGAATGCCAAAAATATAAATCTACAAAAACATGGAAAAAATGTTTTTCCTCATCCCCCAAAATAAAATTTATCAAATACATTATATATACTGTACCTTCAAAATACAAAGTCTCATAAAACTTACCCCTGATGACGCCTGTGAGATGAAACATGTCGGGGGGACTTACAGTGATTTTGTTTTCATTGCAGTCAAGCAATGTGCAAATATCTATAATACCAAAGTAATCTGCAGTTATAACTTTGATCTATTTACACTGTGACAACCTGTGGTGTGGGTGTAATGTATATAAATACTATCAAGTATACTACATTAACACATTGTCAAGCTAGTTTTTATTTCTGCAGAACCCAAATAAATGTTACATTTTAGGATTGTTATAAATCACCCATTGTTGTTATAAATAAGGTTAGCGTGGAGTACAAGTGGGTATGCTTTGCCTTTGACAAATTGTAATAAAATGCACAGAAGACATCAATATTATATGCCAGCAATATTTACTTAAGCCCTAAATTCAAAGTCTGCAATAAAAAGGTGATATTTTTAGGATGATTTTTGCTATTTTATTGTAACTATTAGAGGGTTAAGTTCTTCCAATGCGTGCACATACACATAAAGTGAAATACATATCTCCAGACTTCATAAAACAGAGAACTTCACTGCATGATGTCATGATATACATTAAACTACACAATGGGGCATATCTATCGGGGCCAAAATTTGTGTCAGAATTTAGTATTATAGGATATATGGATCCTCTGGTCAGGGGCCCCCCCACAAGGTATAATGCCCCCTTTGCTGATCCCCCCCCCCACACGGTATATTGACCCTTTATTGGCACCCATACAATATACTGTTCCCATTACAGGCCCCATACAGTATACTGTTCCCATTACAGTTCCCCATACAGTTTACTAACCCAATTACAGGCCTCCATACAGTAATCGCCCCTGTTACAGGTCCCCATACACTAAGTGCCTATGTTACATCCCACCATACAGTAAGTGCCCCTGTTATAGGCCCCCACACAAATTAGTGCCCGCCATACAGGCCCCCATACTTTAGGACAATATCTACTGGATTACTCCAACAGGTAATGGCTCATTTTCAGTTACCTATCCCGGCACCCGTCCATGGCCTCCTCCACTTAGGCCTCCAGTGGGTGTCACACATTACATCCTGACGCTGAAGAACATGAGGATGCGACATCCGGGATGTAATATGCAGTGCCCCTGGCTTTTTTGCGATTCTAAAATGCTAAAATATTCTCCAGAATTCCACAGAGATTGTCATCATCATGTATTGCTAATCCTGGCTAGTCTTATATGTGAGTATAAGTCTCTTTCTTTCTTATTCCTTTGTTACCCTTGTATGTTATGGTTATATGCTATATATTCCCTGCTATAGTATAGAAGTTTCTTGCTTTGGTTAGATATTCTCTGGTATGGTATATTAGTTTTTTTCTTTGGTTTCCCATGTTTTTTTTACCTCTTCCTGTGCACCCATTCCTGTGCCTTTGTACCATTTATGGTTATGTTCAGTCATCCAGACACAGTCTTGTAAGTCCCCTCCTAGTTTAAGTTGGTATAAAGACCCCTATGGTCTATTGAGCTGGTTGGCCTCAACTGGAACAGAACTGCTACACGTTTGCCCTGTCCAGGGGCTCCCCAGACTATGACTGAACTAATTTCATCACTGAAACTAAGTAAAATAAACTGCTTTTCTATCGGTTGTGTGAGTCTTTCATTATACAAGTTTTACCTTTTAAAAATCCTAATTTGCATACACTTATAGATCCCCCTGTGTCAGCAATAACATGAAGTAATTCTTTTCTGTATGATTTTATCAGTCTCTCACACCATTCTGGAGGAGGTTTGGCTCATTGGTCTTTGCTTCAGATCATTGAGGTTTGTTGACTACAGCATTCCAGTTTAGTTGAGACTAGACTAGACTTTGACTGGGTCACTGCAACAAAATTCTATTTCAGTCATTCTGTTTTAGATTTGCTGGTGTGCTTCAGATCACTGTCCTGCTACATGGTCCAGTTCTGGCCAAGTTTTACCTGTTAGATAGATGGCCTTACATTTTGACTCCAGAATACTTTGGTATACAGAAGAGTTTATGGTCCGCTCAGTGGGGCACATTTATTAAGCTACTTTTTTTTGGCGTAAATTGCATATTTTTGTGGGCTATGCTTTATTTATGAAGTATTTACGCCTTTTTTTTTTCTAGATGTTATGCTTCCTTCGCCACATTTGTTTTTTGTTGCGAAAAGAGGGCATGGTGTAAACGGAGATCCTTTTCATGCTGTATTTATGACTTGTGCCTTTTTTTTTTTTTTAAAGGCACAAATACACTGCAAGACATGGGTAACGCAAAAAAGCCCATCAGGTTGAAAAACCATTAAAAAGGAGCGATTGTGCGTTCTTTGACCAAATAAGGGGAAAACTGCACATAGTTATAAAGGAGCATCTAAATGAACGTGTACAACATTTAACAAGGAGGTGCACCATCATCATAAATAGACACCACAATAAAACTAGTATAAAAAAGGCACACCTGCAAAAAATATGGCCAAAAGAGGGGCAGATGATAAATAACCCCCCAATGACTGCAAGATGCCCAGGTCTTGTGACTGTAAAACAAGTCCAAATCATAACCCCTCCATGATATGCTGTGTTTCACTTTCACCAAACATGGCACTGTGCATTATGGCCAAACATCTCCACTTTGGTCTTGTCTGTCTAAAGAACATTGTTGCAGAAGTCTTGTGGTGTGTCCAGATGCAACATTGCAAACTTAAGCCATGCTACCATGTACTTTTTGGAAAAAAGCCAAACTTGTTCAATCTTTCTAATTGTATTGTCATTAACTTGAACATTTACTAAACCAAGTGAAGCCTTTAGAATCTAAGATGTAGGTCTTGTCTTGAGTTTTTGGCAATTTCTCTGAAAAACTGGACAGCTTGATCTTGGAATGAATTTGCTGGGGCATCCACTTCTGGGAAGATTGTCAAACTGTCTTAAATGTTTTCCACTAGTAAATAATATTTTCTGACTATAGAATGATGGACTTCAAATGTTTGGAAACTAAATTAGCCTTATAACCATCCACAAATCGACGTGCAGCAATAATTGCTTCTCTAAGATTGTTGCTGATGTCTTTCCTCGTTGGCATTGTGTTAACAAAAGTTCGAACACTTCAGATCAGCAAACTACCAAAACATTTGTATTAATAAAGCTGGTCACACTAGCTGATGATCAATAATTCAAGGACTTCTGATCAGCAACACCTGGATGCTACTTATGCTTTTAATTCCTATGAAAGCAGTAAGTGTGTACCTAATTTTTCACACTCTGCTGACACATTTTGGCCTAGTTTTTGTTAAATAAATAATAATATAGTGTAATTTGTCATTTGTTATTGTTCATTTGAGGTTTTATTAACTTAATATATTTATCATTGTTAATAATAATAATAATAATAATAATAATAATAATAAATTATTAATGATTATAATAAAAACATCTGATCCTTAGAAGGTCTTAAAATTAGGTTGCAAAAAGCCAATGAAATTAAAAAAGTGTCTACTTTATTTTTCTTAAGACTGTAGATAAATTCTATGAGTAAACTTTAAAATGGTGCTCCAATTTGGACATACTTTGTATAGGTTGTCAACAAAACACGCAAGAATACCTAATATTACAAATTATAACTACAGGAAAAGAAAAAGATAGAGGAGAACAAAAGCAATAATGTGTAACAGACCAGTGAAGTAAGCCAAGATAAATATTCTGCTCACCTGATGTAATAGGTACAACTCCTATATATCCCTCTGTATGTCATTACATGTGTAAATGCCAGCAGCTACCCCTGTCTCTCCCAGACAGGGTCTTTCTTTCTCCGGTACAAAGATACGACTTCTAGCAAAACAATGAAACTCTACCTCTACTATACAAATAGTTTTTGTATAGTACTATGGGACCTAGATTACCGCAATAGTGCTGAGGTAGAGTCTCATTGTTTGCTAGAAGTCGTAATATTACAAATGAAATAGTATTAGATGCAGTCACTTAAACCAGAGGTTTGAAGTAAGTAGTAGTTATCTCTTATATATATAAAAATTAGTTCCTATCTGTCTGTCTGTCTGTTCTTTATGCGCGACCAAACAACTGGACCGATCCTCATCAAATTTGGCACACATGTACATCAGGTGTCCGGGAATATTATAGACTGGGTCTCAGCTCTCTTGGACGTACCGTTCCTGAGGTACAGTATTCCCAAAAAATGACCAGCATTAGTCTATACAAGCCTGCAAGTCTTTCACTCATATTCCAACTACCATACACACGGTCACATGTCCCTTATCAGCCAATAACAGCTCGCAGGCGCTTACTCTCCTCAGGCACACAGGTTTCCATAGCAACCAAGCTATGTATGACCTGTATTAGTGAATAGTAGTTCACAGGACCTTAAATATTCAGTCATATCACGTGTATCAACCAATATAAATTCACATTTAATTTACCAGGTTTCCATAACAACACAGCCATAAATAGACTGTACCTATACTGGACTCAGTGGCGTAACTAGCAATGGCAGGGCCCCAAGGCGAACATTTGACATGGGACCCCCCCCCCGGCAACCCCCCCCACGCACACAAACTGCATTTCTGCACACACTATTATGCCCCATAGTGGCTCCTGCATACACTATTAGGCCCCATAGTGGCCCCTGCACACAGTATTGTGCCCCATAGTGGCCCCTGCACACAGTATCATAGTGGCTCCTTCATATAGTATTATGCGCACTTCCCGCTACTTCTTCAATGTTGGACCAGATGTCACGTGAGCCAGGCATGTATCACAACGCATAATGACGTCGGACTGGCCCACCGACATCTGGGACGCCACCAAGGAGGCCCGAAGCCTGCTGAAAAGACCCCAGAGTATAATGATAGCAGTGTTTGTGGGGTTCACAGCCCACAGGCCTTACTTACCAATCCCCGCTCCTGCTCACAGCCGCCTCTGCAGAAGGTGAAGTGCAGGCGGCCGTGAGCAGGAGCGGGGATCGTTAAGTAAATAGGGCCCGTTACCTGCTGGTGTTAAAAAAAAAAAAAAAAAAAAAAAAACATCAGAGGCCCGCCGGGTCCCCTAATGTCCCGGGCCCTGTGGCAGCTGCTACCACTGCTAAACCGGTATTTATGCCACTGACTGGACTGCCATACTGGATTTCAGCATTCTTATAAATTGAAATGTTTTTTAAACTACTCATGTCCCCTGCAGCAAAACGAATGGCTGCTGCTCAAGCTAATGAAAACTCCCCAGCAGACCCAAGCCCGTCTCCAATCTGACAAAGCATTGTTAGCCACATGCACACAGCTGCACTCCAGGTTTCAATAACAACCCAGCCATTTTTCTTCACTGCTGTAGGTCAGCTTTAAAGGGGCAGGGCGCTGTGGATGACACTGTTACACAAGGTCACACACACACAGCTTTACTCCAGGTTTTCCATAACAACCGATCGCAGGTTTTTCACTGATATCCAAACTGAGATGCACATGATCACATGACACTTATGGACCAATGGAAAATTGCAGGTTCAGTCTTGACATACACACAGCTTTACAGCAGGTTTCCATAGGAACCAAGCTATTTATGTCCTGTATGAGTCAATAGCAGTTCGCAGGTCCTTAAATATTCAGTCATATGACGTGTATTAGCCAATGTAAGTTCACATTTCATTTACCAGGTTTCCATAGCAACACAGCCATAAATACACTATACCTATACTGGACTGCCATACTGGATGTCAAGTGCAAAACTGGCCAATTCTTATGCGGTCACTACACAAACAAAAAATGAAATATACCCGTGCGAAGCCGGGTCCTTCCTCTAGTATGTAAATAAAAATATAATTCTGCAGAGCATAACTATAAGACTTTGTGTACATGACCCTATGCTTCTAAATAAAAATATTTCCACAATATGGCTTAGAATAGAACAAGGGATGTTCTTTATTCTTTCAGATTCATACAGAACCCAACAGTTAAAAAATCTTGGTCAATAATGCAGGCACACAGAGTTATAGAAGGGCACCTCTTGCACAACCAGTTGGGTGTATGCCATAAAATGGCATGTGCATAGGCCCTAAGTCTGCAGATCTGGCTTATTTATCGATGATAACTGCTCACTGCCATATGTTCTCAACTGTAAATTCTGGTAAAATTCTTAAAATAGACAAGCCAATCTTTATGCATTGGGTATTTAACGGATGGGACCCCAGTATAAGGACTGAACCTGAAAACCTCTGTAGCTCACAGGAGCTATCCAGCACATAACTGCTGCTGTCGGACCCTCAATCAGTTTATCTTCTTGACTTTCAATTGTAATGGAATGTAATAATTTAGTACCCTTGAACTGTAATTTACACCAGTAAATGGTATAAGTTAGAGCAAAAATCTGTTATCTTATAAGTGCCGTAGATTGCAGTATATATCCCACAGCCAGCGCATAGATGTACAAATCTATTAAGTGGTACATGTACCTTACTCCAGTGGGCTTTGCAATGAGACTGAGACTGAGGCAGAGTTTAATACATTCACTCCCTTTTTTTTAACCTAAAAAAGCGAACCTCAAACTATAATTTAACCATTTACTACCTATGTGAAGTATACCTACCTGTTGCCCTCCATTCCAGACGCCATGTTCACATTCCATCTTCTCTGGTCTTTTATCACAAAATGGCTTCCGTCAACTTCAATTACGCTGTCTGCAAGTCACAAACAAGTTCCCTGTCCCCTCCACTGGCACAGGATGGATCTCAATCTTCTTTTCTCTGTCAGTATTACTGACGGATCCACAAACACAGCCCTAATAACGATGAAGATTCTCTTGCATGGAAAAGCTCTGCACAGACTATGTCAGGGCTCATACTGTGTGCAACAATCTTCTAGTAATACCTGAGAGGAAAAGAAGACTGGGATGAATCCTATGCCAGGAGAGGGGATATGGGGTTGTCTATGACATCCCTGAAGTTGCCACTGACAATTTTGTAATGGAAGACCAGAAGAACCCATCTCTGGAGAAAGGACATGGTGGCTGGAATGGTGGGCAGCAGGTTAGTAAACATCATATAGTTAACAGATGGCTAAATTATAGTTTGAGGGTGGAGGTCCACTTTAATAACATAAATTATGTACTCACAGGCTTATCTAGAGCAGAATGGAATCCGGCAGAAGTGGATGTGTGTATCCCATACATTCAAAATATCCCATTTAGAAGAGCATTCACCTCCCAAAAGAACGCACGATAAGAACAAATAACAATCCTATCTATTGATGGTTTTGGGATCCACTTATTGGAAGTATGTACTATTCTTTGTATCACCCAAATGTGAATATAGTATGTTGGAAACTAGTTTTAGTTACTCTAAAAGTATTAACTTATAGCACTATCCTCTTTCCATAGCAGGATAGACAACTATAACACATTTTACCACCACCATGCTAATCTTTACCTATTCAACCTTACTATGGCAGGACTACATTGCAAAGGGTAGACTATAGATACTGTAAGATGGCGCTAACATACACTGTAACGGGCTGTCACTGGTGCAGCGGACTACATGCAGGGCCGATGCATTTTCAGAGCACCTTCCTCCTCCTGAGCAGTGGACCAGGTGCCCTTAGGCCATTACTGTAATTTGTAATAGCACACCATAACACCATAACACTCAACCTGACCTTCATCATACCATTCACTCTGGTTCTTTCCATCTTTTGCTGAAAATAATAGGGTGTGGTGAAGCTGTGCCAATTATATATATATATATAGATATATAAAATATATGTGTGTGGGTATAAATATAACAGGCTAAACCTCTCATACAGACTCCATTTTCTAGACTAAAAACTCTGAAACACTGCTCGATATTAAAAAAAAAATGTCATAAAGAGCCGGACAAATAAACCAACAACACCTGTCAGCCATGAAAAAAGCAAAACTTCAAAGCCCAAAGCCTGAATCAGCCCTGTATTCCATGTTATCAGGACAGACAGGAAAACAAGCTCTTCCCCATCTCCCCCCACCCCCCCAACATGTAAGCTATAGACCACCACACGTCACTCTCTATGGACAACACCCTGCAGCCTCAGCTCCATCACTGCCCGCCGCATCCAGTCTACGTGCAACAGGGGTACAGACATCTGTTGAGCCTCGCCAAGATGTGTGAGCCGTCACCCCTCACACTGCCCTAACAATATGGCTCGTTCCTGTCATTCACATACAAAGCCTTCCATTACTACGAAGACTTTATTCCTATTCGTAACAGCTGCTAAAGTGTGGGGAGACGCAATGACAGAGGAGCGGACGAGCTGGGGACATGTCCCTCATGGTGACTTTAAGAAGCAGCATCTTACCCCCAAGGTCCAGGACAAAGGACAGCGCCGAGAATAGCACGTCAATCACTGCTCCTGAGCGCAACACAGCAGGACTGGGCGGCAGGAAACATAATGCATCGCCAATCCCGCCTACTAATATTCTCCCTTCAAAGCTCACTGCAGAGCACAGGCCCTCCTTCAGCTCCTCTCAGCTCCTGTGTAATGGGAGAGACGGGGAAGCCATCCACAATGCCAAGGGAACGCCTGGAGGCAGCCAGATCAAATCTACCACCTGCAGCTGGCGGAACATACAGAACAGAGGGAGCTGCACTATATATGTCTGTCATACATATGCATTAGGTATAATCATATAGTTTGTGGAGGGTAACACAGTATACATTACAAGATTATGTACATTAATCTGAAGTGTAAATTTAGATCTGGCACATACAGTATGTCGCACCTTTATGGTGTTCAAATGTACACAAACCTACAAAATGCATAGTAAAAGGTTCCCTGACATGCCACGTCACTTTAAACTATTGTCTATGGACAGTATGGTAACAGCTGCTTCTATGTACATACCAGAGACCCTAGTTGTCCAGCTTGTGGTACCTGGCTGCAAACGTCTTATATCATTGCTGATAACTGAGTGTCAGTAATTGATACAGCGAGTCAATTGACACTCACTTATTTTCACTTTAATATTGCCATTATTATCAGGAGTTAGTACAAATGATTTATCTTTTCATCACCTAAAGGGGTTTTATGGGTAAGAAATGTCTCAGCTTTTAAATAGCTAGGTGTCTTCATTACCAAGGACGTTAAGGGGACGTATACACTACCATTATGAATGTCTGTTGATCTCATCCATCATATGGGAGCAACAGTCATTAATGACAATAGAGTGACAGATTAAAATAGAGCCCCCTCCATCTGTGTCCATTCCCATTCACTCTAATGTAAACAACACGATAGACACTGTTTTCCATCAAGCTTGTTTATTTTTGTAATGGAAGAAAAAAATCTAACATGCACTTTTTCTTCCTTCAGAAGGGTAAACAAGCATGATGAAAGAAAGCTTCCCTTATGATCTTTGTATTAGAGGGAATGCAGATGAACAGTGATCCATCTGCACTGGTCACTCTATTGCCGTTAATGTCCATTGCTCTCATCTTATGACGGAGAAGAACAAAGGACATTAATAATAGTAGTGTGAATATAGTTAGTACAGTTGAAAAAAATACATACCAGTTGTGATGATGAGAGACCTCCAGTTAATTATTTCTGCTCTGATGTATTACTACTTGTCCGTATTACTACTACACAGTGGGGGTTGGTGCCAGTTATCAAAACCAGTGGGGCTGCAGGAATGCGGTCATTCTACCCTATAACCAAGTCCCTCTGTTGTTCTGCCCCGGCTCATTTAGCATACCAGTGCTAATCTCATTATCACCACAGGGGGGACATCCTAGAGATGCGTATTGGAAGGCTGTAAGCAAACTCAACACAGATTTCTTGTCTGCAGCCTGTCTCTGCTGTCTCAAATATCATGTCTTCGCTTTATTTGAAACTGAATCTCTCAAAGCCTGAACTACTGCTGTTTCCACCATCCAAAAGATCTGTCCCTGATATCTCCATTGCTGTCTCCGGCCTTATCATATCTCCTAGGCAGTATGCCTGCTGCCTCAGGGTTATGTTTGACTCAGACCTTTCCTTCACCCCCCATATCCAATCACTCGCACACTCATGTCATCTCCACCACAAAAACATCTCCAGAATACACCCTTTCCTTACCACAGATACACTAAAGACACTTATTGTTGCCCTGATTCACTCTCGCCTTGACTACTGTAACTCCTTACTAATCGGTCTTCCCCTTACTAAACTCTCCCCTCTACAATCTATTCTGAATGCGGCGGCCAGGCTCATCTATCAGTCTAGACGCTATAGCGATGCCTCTGGTCTGTGTCAGTCCATTGGCTGCCTATTCAATACAGAATACAATATAAACTTATCACCCTCATCCACAAGGCTCTTCATAATGCTGCACCTCCCTACATTTCCTCCCTCATCTCTGTCTATCGCCCAGCCCATGCTCTCCGTTCACTCAATGACTTAAGATTAACATCCTCTATTATCAGAACCTCCCACACTCATATACAAGACTTCTCCCGAGTTGCAACACGTCTCTGGAATGCTCTATCCCGGACTATCATATTAAACCCCAATTTCTACAGCTTCAAGCGCAAACTAAAGACATATCTTTTCAGACAGGCCTATCACACTTTCTAATGTTAAACCCTTCCGTAGTTAGATTCCCTAAAACGTACCCTCTGTTCATGCTCCCACATTACCCCACAGGATATGATGCTTTATATGTCCAGGCACCATCTGCACGTTAAAGGACACGACTGGTGATGGCTCATACAGTTTTATATATGTGTAATGACAATAACCTCTATAACAAAATTGTCTGACCACTGTATAACGAATGCTACCGCCGATGCCGCCCCTGCTACCTCCTGTGTCACCCCCTCTACCTCATAGATTGTAAACTCTTGCGAGCAGGGCCCTCAGTCCCATTGTGTGAATTGACTATTTCTTTGTAATGTATCTTTTTGTCTGTACTTGAACTCTACAAATTGTACAGTGCTGCAGAATATGTTGGCGCTATATAAATAAAATGTATTATTATTGTTTGTTGTCGTGTATAAGTTCTTATTTTTTGCATGTGGCATAGGAATTGTTTTACTTATGTTTTTAAATATTTTTTTTTTCCTTTTATAATATGTACCATTGATATACAGTGCCTTGCGAAAGTATTCGGCCCCCTTGAACTTTTCAACCTTTTGCCACATTTCAGGCTTCAAACATAAGGATATAAAATTTAAATTTTTTTGGTGAAGAATCAGCAACAAGTCGCTTGGGGTATGTCTCTATCAGTTTTGCACATCGAGAGACTGAAATTCTTGCCCATTCTTCCTTGGAAAACAGCTCGAGCTCAGTGAGGTTGGATGGAGAGTGTTTGTGAACAGCAGTTTTCAGCTCTTTCCACAGATTCTCGATTGGATTCAGGTCTGGACTTTGACTTGGCCATTCTAACACCTGGATACGTTTATTTGTGAACCATTCCATTGTAGATTTTGCTTTATGTTTGGGATCATTGTCTTGTTGGAAGATAAATCTCCGTCCCAGTCTCAGGTCTTTTGCAGACTCCAACCGGTTTTCTTCCAGAATGGTCCTGTATTTGGCTCCATCCATCTTCCCATTAATTTTAACCATCTTCCCTGTCCCTGCTGAAGAAAAGCAGGCCCAAACCATGATGCTGCCACCACCATGTTTGACAGTGGGGATGGTGTGTTCAGGGTGAGGAGCTGTGTTGCTTTTACGCCAAACATATCGTTTTGCATTGTGGCCAAAAATTTCGATTTTGGTTTCATCTGACGGGAGCACCTTCTTCCACATGTTTGGTGTGTCTCCCAGGTGGCTTGTGGCAAACTTTAAACGAGACTTTTTATGGATATCTTTGAGAAATGGCTTTCTTCTTGCCATTCTTCCATAAAGGCCAGATTGGTGCAGTGTACGACTGATTGTTGTCCTATGGACAGACTCTCCCACCTCAGCCGTAGATCTCTGCAGTTCATCTAGAGTGATCATGGGCCTCTTGGCTGCATCTCTGATCAGTTTTCTCCTTGTTTGAGATGAAAGTTTAGAGGGACGGCCGGGTCTTGGTAGATTTGCAGTGGTCTGATACTCCTTCCACTTCAATATGATTGCTTGCACAGTGCTCCTTGGGATGTTTAAAGTTTGGGAAATATTTTTGTATCCAAATCCGGCTTTAAACTTCTCCACAACAGTATCACGGACCTGCCTGGTGTGTTCCTTGGTCTTCATGATGCTCTCTGCGCTTTAAACAGAACCCTGAGACTATCACAGAGCAAGTGCATTTATTCGGAGACTTGATTACACACAGGTGGATTATATTTATCATCATCAGTCATTTAGGACAACATTGGATCATTCAGAGATCCTCACTGAACTTCTGGAGTGAGTTTGCTGCACTGAAAGCAAAGGGGACGAATAATATTGCATGCGCCACTTTTCAGTTTTTTATTTTTAACAAAAGTTTAAAATAACCAATAAATTTCGTTCCACTTCACAATTGTGTCCCACTTGTTGATTCTTCACCAAAAAATTAAAATTTTATATCCTTATGTTTGAAGCCTGAAATGTGGCAAAAGGTTGAAAAGTTCAAGGGGGCCGAATACTTTCGCAAGGCACTGTATATATAAAATGACTTTGGGCCGAGCGTACAGCGCAGTGCTTTTTTGTTGCAGCCCACTACGTGGGGCCTTAGCCTAAATTTGGTTTCTTGTTGATAGCATTGACTCCCAGAATATAGGTAACATGTCATTCTTACCACACGGTGAAAGCTGAAAAAAATTAACTCTATAAGAAAGTTGTACAATTGCGTTTTTTTTCACTCCATTTGGACTTTTTTTTCCAGCTTCCCAGAACAGCATATGGAAAATTAAATAGTACCACTGTGAAGTACAATTTGCCCTACAAAAAATAAGCCCTCATGTAAACAGAAAAATAAAAAAGTTATAGCTTTTGAAAAGTGGAGAGGAAAATAAAAATGCAAAATCAGAAATTCAACGTGGCTTAAGGTGTTCTGCAGGATTAAATAACAAGCTGCTGGTGTCTCCAGAGTGTCACATACCTCTCGAAGTTGGGCATAAACCTCCCCTAACCAAAACCCAAAAATAAAAGCATTTGCAGTGTGCTCAGAACTCAAGACTACTTTTCACACAGTTTCATTCATCAGTGAATGCCGTGCTTCACTGGATCGTCCTGATGTATGGCTGGTGAACAACCACCCTGTTTTTGCAACGTCAGCAAGGAGGTGGCAGAGTGATGTATTGGGCTGAAATATTCAAAAGTGAGAGGACTGGTCGCTTTAGGGTCTCTTAGAGTATCAAAATTAACTATGAAAAATATGTGAAGTTCTTAACTAAGCATATTTTCCGTGGCATAAAAAGAATTGTTTATTCTGAAATTAAATCAACCTCATGCAAGACAATGCACCATCCCATGCTGCTGCAAAAAAACCTAATGACTACTTGGTTGCTATGATCATAAAAGGAGATAAAATCATGGTTCTGTCATATCATATAATGACCTCAAGGCTAAGGCCCCACGTAGCGAGCCACAGCGAAAAAGTGCTGTGGGAAAAACCACGGCAGAAACACATTGTGGTTTTTCATGCAGCACTTTTCCCAGAAAGTCCACAAAGTTTTCCTCTGCGGTCTTTCTGCTTCAATTATACCTAGGGAAATTGCCAGCATTTCCATAGGTATAATTGACATGCTGCAATTACCAAAAACGCAAAGGTTTTGGAAATTGCAACATTTCCTCTTCGGGTATTTTCCTTCAATGTGTGGAAGGGATTTGCTAGAATCCCATCCACTTTGCAGGGACTGTAAAAAGCTGCGATTTTTGCCAAGGCCTTTACGCCATGTGGGGCTTCATCACAACACTATTGACAACCTGTGGAGCGTCCTTAAAAAAAAAAAAAGAAGATCTATGAGAGTGGCTGTCAGTATACCTCAAAACTGCAGCTGTGACAATAGGCAATATTGGCACCCTCAAATGAAATACAAGCAGAAATTATACATGGATTTACAAAAACAATGGATAAGAGTTGGTTGTCACCTCAAAGAAGGACTTATATATCTTATGATACTAAATATTTTTGTTTATTTTATGTTAAATTTTCTATGCATGCAGCAAATTTCTATTGGAATTCTTATGAATGTTATTATAGCCCACTGATTGCTTTCAAAAACTGTTACAATTCAGTCTTTGCCTTATGCAAAGACATATCTAAAGACCCAATCTGTATTGAGCATTTTAGCTTAACTGAATTGATAATCTCCATACTCACCAGGATGATACAGGTAGATGTCCACATTTATTTTGACAATCAATGGACCAACTGTGTTTCCTGTAGGTAAAAAACCTGTTCTTTCTTAACCTATAAGCCTTCCTTATAAATAACTTCTCCTGAATGAAATACTAAGTTAACAGAAATACCTGTCACACACAGAAACAAATCTAATGTTACATATTTCTAGGAGGGAATATCCTTATGGCAATAAACACTGTTAGGCCCCTTGCAGACAACCATATGTCTGGTCAGTGTGCTATCTGGGTTTTTCCTGGATAGCACGCTGACCCTTTAATTTTCTGGGCCTGTACACACGACTGTGAATGACACGGTCATGTGTGTGGGCCGACAGTCCGGGCCGCAAAATATGGAACAGGTCCTATTCCTGTTTGATTTCGCGGCCCTGCTTCCGTGGCTCCTATTCATTTAATGAAAGGGGCCGTGGAAGCACAGCCGATGCACAGGTGGCACACGGGTGACATCCGCGTGTCCCCCATGCCGTTCATTCACAGCAGCCAGTTAGCACATGGTCGTGTACAAACGGCTTTATATGGATCAAACCTACATATAGGGGAGAAATAGCTATAAAACTACTGCGCAATGGCACAAACTAAATTCTGCATAATGATTTGTAACATATTTTGTTTTACTTTCAAAATATAAATAAAGCCATTGCCATTATCAGTACTCCCATCTGTAATAAAACCCACATTGTGATATAACTGTGAAGATGCAAAAAAATCCTTGCACATACTTACTATTTAGGAAAAACAAACAAAAATGGCACGTGCATAATAATTTGAAATAAGATGTAACATTTTGTCCCTGTGGCCTGCTGCATGCAGTAATCATTTACCGCCATCAGCAGCAGCTCACCGAAACACTCCAGCATGTGCAACCTGAAATTCCAGCAAGTTGGAATGTTAAATCTGAGGTGGTGTAAGGGCAGGCTGTTAGCCACATACTGTATGTTTCCCACAAACAGAGGAAACAGAAATGCCAGCTAGAGATAGTCAAAACGATTCGTTCTGAGCCAGGTTCGACCCGAATATTCCAAATTGCTTGTTTTTTAACGAAAATAATTGGCGATTCATCTTGAATGAACTAAAATGGCTGCATTGAGCTGTGAATATACAGAAGAGACTGTGAGTCATTATGACATCCTGGCATCATCTGACAGTCTCTCAGTCATTAGTCAGTGGTAGCTGGAGACCTTACAGTAATGATGTCACATACAGTACATAAGATACCGTGGGCAGGAAAACAAGGCATATCAGTGATGGTGAAACTATGGACAGTGGCGTAACTAGGAATGGCTGGGCCCCATTTGACATGGCCCCCCCCCCCGGAGTATAATAACAACATTGTTAATGTCCCGGGCCCTGTGACAGCCGCTACCCCGGTATTTATACCCCTGACTATGGATATGTTACTCATCACTGCATGATCCAAAGAAATTTCTTAATTTTCTTCAGCTATACACAATACTCACAGCAGCAATACTTGCAATAGAGCTAGAGAATAATAGGAATAGTAGAAGAAAGTTTAGTCAAATGTTATCAATTATAGGCAGATAATGATATAAATCATAGATAGGAATGAAGGAGAATATCTGTGCTGTGTGAGCCAGACCGCTGCAGATTGCAGACAATGTACAGTTAACCCTTTTATTGTAAATAGTCTAATTTTGTTAAACCGCTTCCGTACTGCTCATAAACTATATACGTCCAGGAAAAATTCAGCAACTGCACAAAATCGTGCAATCGTGTAACTTCAGCCGGAGCTCCCATAGAGAAGGCAGGGAAGGTTTATTACCTCCCCTGCCATCCTGATCGCTGTGTATACAGCGCTCAATGTGCGCTGTATACAGCGCTATGGGCGCCACCATCTTGCGGCTCCCCTCCGACCCGGCGGTCATGTGATCCGCCAGGATCAGCGTTTGTTAGAGCTGCTCTGGGTCCTACAGGATCTAGATCAGCTCTATAGTTATGTGAAAGCAACGTGGAGGAGGCTGTATTCCTCCTGCAACTGGGGCTAAATGTACCAGCCCCAGTTACAGGGAAAATCAGCCTATCAGCCTCCCGAAAAAAAAAAAAAAAAGTCATCAGATGTCCCCAAAGGTCTATTATGACATAATGGGGAGACAATGTAAAAAAAAAATAAAAAAAGTAAATAAAATAAAAAAAATAAAATAATACGCCAATAAAACGCCCTTATTACGGGTTATAGCCCCACCCCTGAGGACACCATAAAAAATAAAAATTACCGTAACGGAGAGGAAAAACTATTTTATAAAATTTTTTAGTAGCACTTTGTGTTATTAAATAAAAAAAAAATGAAAAGTGAAAAACAGACCCGTTTTCTCTCTTTTGTTTATATTTTCCCAGATATAAAAAAAATTAACACACATGCAAAAATAAAAACATAAAAATAAAGCCCTGTGTGTCATCGAAAAAAGACGCAGAAATTAGTTGAATAACGCAAATGATAAAAATGTTATAGCCCTTCAAATCCGCACAAAAAACAAAAAACTTGAAAATGTGCCTGGTATGGAAGTGGTTAAGTCTGTTTTGCAATAAAGCAATTTGATCTGTTACTGTACACAGAGTATCTTACATTGTTGTCCTGTTGTCTTAACATTGTTAGTGAAGATGTTTTTCTTAATTTTTTTTGGGCAAGAGTTTAATTTTTTTTGTTACATACAAACTACAGTTCTAACCACAAAACACTAATTCCGCCCGTGCTAATCTGAAAAATCTCTGTTTCCTAAGGGATTTTTTTGGTTACCCAATATACAAACTGCTGCCATTGTAACGCCAAAAAAACCAAAAAAAAACCCAAAAAACTAGCTGACGATGTAGTTCTAGTCTAATACTCACTGACTAGGTTGCCATCTTAGCACTTTCATTGTGTTGCTATTTTTCTTGAAATAATTTTTTTTTAAGAAAAATAAAGACAAACAAGATTGTGTCAGAATTTTTACCACTATTAGAAATCAGCAGTGCAGTAAAATCACTGGAAAAAAATCAGGGCAGGAGACAGGCAAAAGTAGGGGGAAAAGGAAACACTTGTGCAAGTACTAACAATAAGAATCTGGAAGGCAACAGCAACACTACTTTAGGTCATGACAACCCCACAAGTAGCCACAGTGCTGTCGTACTCACTGTGAATAAAGATGTTTTTGAAAGCAGTGAAACATAAATGTTGAGTCAGGGTTCAGTGTGCTCCTCCTTCTACTCCTCTGTTGTAATACGTAATTTACCATGCTGTCTTTCTGTACTGTCAATCATGTCATCTTCTTTTTCTTCAGTGACACAGATTCCATTCTCTAGTAATCATGTGGCATCTGCTATGAGCTACTCCTCATAGCCAAAGACTTTCGTTTCTTCCTCTTGATGAGTTGGATGAGAACCGCCAGTGTTTTGGCTTGAATTTTGAAGGCGTACAGGAATCCCATTGCCATGAGGAGTCACAAAAAAGTGAGGAGGATGATGAAATTACTGAAATCAATAATGATTCTATTATAGATAAGATCTGACAACCAGGTCAGGGTGACAGGGTGATATCAAAGGAAGAGGGTGGTGGCAGCTGCAATAGTAAGAATTCCATCCAGTGTTCAGCCCCAACATTGGAAAGACCTGCCTGGAGTAGGTATAAAGCAAGCTCAGGTTGTGGTGGCACTGGTAGACGTCTTTCCACTGCTGCTGGTTTGGGCAGCAACAGCTATGTATAAATATCTTCCAGTTTTTTGCCACTGCCACTCTGCTGGCATATTAACTAGAAAATAAAACACAGCCTCACCATTGCTTCTTCCAATACCAACACAATGTTGGTGTGACATTTTGCTCCCATAAAGAGATCATTTTGGTGGCTTTTTTTTTTTTTGAAAAGCCACTTCTTCGTATTTCAACTATGCACACAGCCACAAATTTATCTCCCTAGTAACAACAAGCCTGTAGCACTTACAAAGTCATCAAAACGGGCTAATTTTTCTATAAAACCATTTCAATAAAGCCACGTATGTCTACAAAACCATGGCAAGCATCTTTCCCTCCAAAAAAAGGTAATTTTTGGAGTGTTTAAATGTTAAAATGTGTAAAAGTGAGTGTCAGTGCAGTGTATAGTTAAACTAGGCGTTTGTATCCACTGCTTACCATCAGTTTTTCAATAGACATACGTGTCACTTTAGTTTCATATAACGTCTGCTGTGTTTGCCTTAGAGAGCTAGAAATTGAATAGATCGGTTCCGTGTGTCGTACACTATGTTCTAAGCCAATATCAGATCTGATTCGTTCCAAACTCGTTCGACCCAAATTTAGGGACTGAACAACCCGAACAATAAAAGAAAAAAATCTTAATAGGTATCTTCAGGTCAACATCAATGAGATTTGTATATTCTAAGTATATATAAAAAATAGATATGAGCCACTTCTGATAAAATCAGGTATGTACCCTGAGTGTAGGCTTTTGTTGTAATATTCTACTAATGTGGGGGTAATCTTCTTACCCTATAAAATTACCACAGACAAACTATCAGGACCTGGGCCTTCCCATTGGCCATGGCGTTGGAGACTACCACGACCTCATCAGTTGTAAAAATCAGGTATTCCTGCTTGTCCTCTATCAAACCCAGTAGGGTTACTCGATCAAGGAACAACCTCGCCTGCTCCAAACTCTGGGGCTGTCCTTTCTGATGTAAAAATGTCCCTAAATGCACCTATAACATCACAGGCTGCACTGATCATTTTGGATAAATGGCTAGCAGAACAACTTCTGTTAGTGCTTTCTTTCTCAGAACTGATGGAAGTGCTTATCGGTCAGCTTAGTGACGCTAGCAAATGAGTGTTTTTATTTGTCTGATACAGAAAGTGCTCATTGGCCAATTGTCAACGTTCCTGTCCTCTCTATGCAAACATCCCTTCCAAAGCTTGCCCATCTGAGCAGCTGTGCTATGGACCCAGCATTTGAAAGGCTTACACTACTGGTTACCTTCTTGGATCAAACTCCAGCTTGACAGCAGTGGCACTGATGTCTCGGAAGAATAGGAAGGGGCATGGATACTAAATGACTTATTCTGGGATGGCCATTACAGGTTTTCAGAGAGGAACAATGTACAGGTAAGACGAGGGGGATTGTCAGGGATGTTACATCTGTTGTTGCTGCTTTAAAGTTGTCAGGTCAACAAAAAGAAGGATTGGTGGTTGCTGCTTTAAGGTTACCATGACAAAATAGGGAAGCTTCCTGAGCAGGCTTATTTAAACCACTCCCTCATCACTCAGCTTTGCAGGCTATCAGTTATCTAACTCCTACTATGCACCTGACTTTGATTTGACTGCTCCTATACCTGACTTTTGGCTGTGTACCTGGATTCCTCTTTGTCTTCGTCTTGTGATTTGGATCTGTGTTGCCCTCCTCAGCTGCTGACTCATGATTGTCGACCATTCTGTTTTCTCTGTCCCTGTGAGTAGTGTGTGGATTTGGTGTAGGCTTCTGCTGCAGTGCATTTATTTGTAATACACTTTCTGTTCTGGTGACAATTCTGGTCTTTAGATTCAGCGAAAATCTATCTCTTCTTGTGAGGAGCTCTGGTGAAGGCGTTTGAGGCTGGTCTTGGCTCGCAGTAGTGTTTTGCCTTTAAGTAGCATTTTGTACTGCTTGCAGTTGTCAGACCATTTCTGCTGCTGCTCTCCTGTAGACCAGTACATTCCTTACCTAGCATCTGAATCTTAACAGGATAGCCAGACTGAGAAATTTTTTTTTTTTTTTTTTTTTTTTATTTCTACTATGAAACACATTCAGATTTTGGTAGATCAGATGCAGAGTGTGTCCCAGCTGGTGCAAGAATTAGCTGAGAAGGTTCAACAACAAGAAGTGTTCCAATCACAAATCCCTAAAGTTGCCTCTGTTCCCATAGAGCCGAAAATTAACCTTCCAGGCAGGTTTTCTGGAGATAGAAGATCTTTTATCAACTTTCGGGAGACCTGCAAGTTGTATTTTCACCTGTGACCTCATTCATCGGGAGATGAGCAGCAATGTGTGGGAATTGTTATTTCACTCCTGCAAGGGGATCCTCAGTCCTGGGCCTTCTCATTGAAACCACATGCCTCTGAACTATTGTCCGTGGAGAAATTTTTTGCTGCCCTAGGATTGTTATTTGATGAACCCAATCTCCAAGCTGTAGAGGAATCAAATTTGCTTTCTCTGCGCCAAGACCACCGTGATGCTGAAGAATATTGCTCAGAGTTCCGCAGATGGTACGTTCAGTCACAGTGGAATGATCCTGCTCTCAGCTGTCACTTCCATAAGGGTCTCTCAGAATCTATTATAGACTTGTTGGCTAACTATCCGCAACCAGCCTCACTAGAAGAAAACATGACTCTGGCCATACGTTTAGATAGACGTTTACGTGAATGTAGGAAAGAACGTTTATCATTCTCCACTCTTCTGCCATCTCCTGACTCTGTGCCCAAACCACGTCCTGAGTCTGTGCAACTTGGTTCCACCAACTCACCTCGTGACAGAAGGAATTTCCGGAGACAGTGAGGATTATGTTTCTACTGTGGGGATGCTGGTCATGTCCGGAATAAGTGTCTCAAGCTTCCTATGGCGGAGGGACTTCAAGCACCTAAATAGTTTTCAGGAAGACTGCCTAGGCGAACAGGTATTTCTGTTTATTTCTCAGCAGAAAATTGTCTTGCCATTAAAAATTCAATTTTCTGAAAATAGTGTCCAGGTTACCGCTTTTGTAGATTGCGGATCTGCCACCAATTTTCTGGATTCGCGGGTCGCTCAGACCTTGTGTGTTCCTCTGATCCCTCTTGTAAATCCAGTGTCGGTGACCGCAATTGACAGTACACCTTTATCTCAGCAGGCAGCTTTCCTTTTTTTGTACTAGAAAATTTACCAACTGATGCAGTCCTGGGTTTGCCTTGGCTGCAGGTACATAATCCAGTGAATGATTGGAAACTAGGAGATGTCATTCAGTGGAGCTCTGACTGTTTCAAATCCTGTATTGCTCTGAACTTAGCTTCTGTGTCACCATCTCTGCCAGACTATATTCAGGATTTTAATGATGTTTTTGCTGAGTCTGGGTCTGATTTGCTTCCGCCTCATAGGCCATATGATTGTGCAATAGATCTGGTACCAGACTCTAAGCTTCCCAAGGGTCGCTTGTACAATCTTTCAGAGCCAGAAAGACAGGCTATGTAGGATTATGTAAAGTAGTCCCTCCTCAAATGCCATATTCGTCCATACACATCTCCAGCAGGCGCTGGATTCTTTTTTGTTAAAAAGAAAGATGGAGGATTAAGGCCTTGTATAGATTACCGTGGTTTGAATAAAATTACAGTTAAAAATCAGTATCCTCTTCCTCTCATCCAAGACTTACCGAATCAGGTCTCTGGTGCTAAATGGTTTTCCAAACTCGATTTACGGGGGGCATATAACCTTATTCGGATTTGTAAGGGTGATGAGTTGAAGACTGCCTTTAATACTCCTGAGGGACACTACGAGTATTTGGTGATGCCGTTCGGTTTAAGTAACGCACCTGCTGTGTTTCAAAATTTCGTAAACGATATTTTTCTAAATTTTATTGGACATTTTGCAATCATTTATTTAGATGATATACAGTACTTGTGTTTTATCCTGACTGGGTCTCACACATCAAACATGTCAGGGCAGTTCTCCATGTTCTGAGGGAAAACTGCTTATATGCCAAGATGGAAAAATGCCTTTTTGGAGCGCAGGAATTGTCCTTTTTGGGGTATATTTTGTCCTCTTCTGCGATCCGCATGGATCCAGCCAAAGTCCAGGCAATTGTGGAATGGACACAGCCCACCTCCTTGAAGGCAATACAAAGGTTTCTGGGTTTTGCTAATTACTACCGGAAGTTCATTCATAACTTCTCTGCGGTTGCCAAACCCCTAACCGATCTCACTAAGAAAGGCGCTGATTTACTGAATTGGAGTCAAGATGCTGTCTCTTCCTTTGAATCTCTGAAAGAGGCGTTTACTGAAGCTCCTGTTTTAGTTCAGCCTGATCTCTCTCGTCCATTTGTAGTGGAGGTAGATGCCTCTGAGGTAGGGGTCGGCGCAGTGTTATCCTAAGGCACCGCCTCCGTTACTAAATTACGACCTTGTGCCTTTTTCTCTCGTAAGTTTTCTCCTACAGAGAAAAACTATGACATTGGTAATCGAGAATTGTTGGCTATTAAGTGGGCATCATTTCCTAGAAGGAGCCAGACATAGGATTACCGTTCTCACGGATCATAAAAATCACACGTTTTTAGAATCAGCCAAGAGATTAAATCCTAGACAAGCAAGATGGGCTTTATTCTTTACCAGGTTTGATTTTGTGGTTACCTTCAGGACTGGATCAAAGAATATTAAAGCAGATGCCTTATCTCGCAGTTTTTGTCCTTCTCAGATCATGGACTCTGAGCCTGAATCAATTCTTTCTGAAGGAATTGTTGTTTCTACCGTGTCCTCAGATCTGGCTGCTGAGATCAGGGAGAATCAACAGTTGGCCCCTCAAAACACGCCAGAGGGAAAATTGTTTGTACCTCCACAATTCAGACTCGGGTATTTGAGAGAATAACATGATTCGGTTTTGTGTGCTCACCCGGGAGTCTCTGGTACTAAGAGGCTAGTTTCTCACCACTACTGGTGGCCTACCAAATCCCGAGATATTATGTCATATGTCTCTGCATGCGATACTTGTGCCCGGGCTAAGGTTCCTCGGGTCTGACCAATAGGTGAATTGCTTCCTTTGCCTATACCTAAGAGACCTTGGACACATATTTCTATGGACTTAATTACTGATTTGCCTGTATCTGTATCTGGAGGGAAGTCTGTCATTTGGACGGTTGTTGATCGTTTTAGTAAAATGTGCCATTTTGTTCCACTGTCTCAACTGCCAAATGCCATGACTCTCTCCAGACTGTTTATGGATCATGTTGTGCGACCTCATGGTATTCCTTACAATGTTGTCTCTGACAGAGGCGTTCAGTTTGTCGCTAAATTTTGGAAAGCTTTTTGTAGTCACTTGGGAGTTCAGTTGTCTTTTTCATTCGCTTTCCATCCAGAGACTAATAGTCAAACTGAACGCTTCAAACACTAGAGCAATATCTGAGATGTTAGATTTCTGATAATCAGTCTGAGTGGGTAACTTATTTGCTGTTAACTGAATTTGCAATTAATATTCATCACCATGTTTCATTGAATACTTTGCCGTTTTTTTGTAATTATGGTTTTCATCCTCGCTTTTCTTCTTTATCTCCTGCTACTGATAACCCTGAAGTAAACACAGAGGCACAGTTTGGGCTCAGATTCAGTCGAACCTGGAGAATTCCCAAACAATCTCTAAAAAGAATGCTGATAGAAATCGTTCTGCTGGTCCTGTTTTTTCTGTGGGGGAGAGGGTGTGGCTTTCCTCAAATAACCTTATAAGATTATTGAGATGATCAATCCAGTATCTTTTCATTTAGCTCTTCCTCAGTCTTTTAAAATTCATAACATCTTTTACAAATCTCTTCTAAAGAAGTATTCACCACCTGTAATTCCATCCGATAAACCCCCTCCTCCTATTCAAGTTGATGGGGATCAGGAGTTTGAGGTATAGAAAATTGTTGATTCACGCAGAGTCAGGGGCGTTCTTCAATATCTCATTCATTGGAAGGGTTATGGACCTGAGGATCGAACCTGGGAACCGGCTCTGTCTGTTCATGCTGAGGTTTTGATAAGAAATTTCCATAAAAGGTTTCCCTTTAAACCTGGTCCCGTTATTAGGGGTCCAGGGGCCCCTCATAGAAGGGGGTGTGAAAGATCCTCAGTGCGCCAGCACCGCATTGGCCCACACCTGAGTCTTCTTTCATAAAAACCACACGCACCTCCAGTGAGTGCCGGGTTCACAAGATAAAAACAAGACAAGCTTTCTAAATTTTATATATTTATTAACCCCTAAATGGGTCGGTATTAACATCTAACACATGCAGTTCAGAACAGATATGTAGATATATACAAGCATTAACAGTTACTAGTTACAAGATACAGTACAATAAAATAAAAGGGACTAAAATTGAAATAATTACTTTACCACGCATCTCCTTGATGCGGCTCTATAATCCAACACTCACACATGCTCTGTCATGTGTGAATAACCAGTGGAGGCTTCTTAGCATGTGGCATCAACACAACAATCCAGCCTGCATGCTCTTCACAGTGGTCTGTCTGTCTGTCTGTAAAAAAAAAAACTCTCATTGACCTCTTACCTCATCTTTTATACCCTTTATGCCACCACCCAGAATGAGGTCACCGGCGACGGCAAGTCTGATTGATTAACGCACTCAAGTCCAGATTCTTTGTAAAGAGCTGAGACCAAGTGAAATGATACAATGTTATCAACCATGTCTGATCTACCAGTGCAGGCTGGACAATGCATGTTTATTTGATCAGCCAGGACTGTGTAGGAATTCAATGGAGCCCTGCTGGGATGGATACAAAGCCCCATTGTTACAGTCCGGCCACTATTGGCAATATACCTATGAGTAGGCTGTGCACATTATGAATAAAGAGATACGCTACCCAGAGACCAAAATACAGCTTTGAGTTATAGCCATATTTCAGTGGAATCATCACACCTCCCCCTTTAGATGGGGCTTGTAGGAAGTAGGGACCTGTGTCCCTCTTCTGAGAGCACCTCTGCCGCTTCAGCTCCTCAGGCTCTGGCCCCAAGGCTCCCTCACCTTCCCCGGGGTCCCAGCAGACTCGGGCCTTGTCAGACTCCGAGGGTGGTTGAGCGGCACGCGCCTTCAATATGGCCAGACTAGGGTCAGCTTGGACAGCATCTCTGAACTCTTGGCTGGAGTGCGACAAAAGAGAGGTGCATGTTACATAGCTGCCGGACTCTTCCGGCTCTAGGGTGGGGGAATTTCTCAAGGTGGCCTCAGTAATGCGTCCGAGCGACGGAGGGACCGGTGCAGAGGCTGGAAGGCTTTCCACCCCTTTGGCACTTTCACTGCGGGTAACCACCGCAATACCAGCAGTCCGTCTTACATCCGGACCGTCACTGAGAGCCCAGAGAGACACCGAACCACCTGGTACAACAACCACAGTCTCATGGCAGACATTTGCAATATCATTAACAGCATTGGTTTTATCACACTGAGCTGGAGGGAGGACTGGCAGACATAGAGACACAGACTGGGGGGGTGAGGACCCCCCAGATGTGGGCTGGTCTACAGCCCAGTCCTCACTCAGCTCTTTTACACCTACATTAATCCCAGATACATTAGAATTAGCATTTTCACAAACTGTATGAGGAGACATTTCAGAGGGAGGGTTACCAGCCCCCTCTGCAGGTAGTCCCACAGATACAATATCAGACATATCAGCATGGACAGACAGCTGATCACAGGGAGCTGGGGTGGCCCCTGCTGCATATTGGCACACCATAGGCCCCAAATCTGTCCCCAACAGTACATTGGCAGGCAACTCAGACATCACTCCCACATCCCGCATTCCTTTCCCTGCACCCCAGTCTAAATGAACACAAGCCATGGGTACAGTAAAACGTTCCAATCCAATACCCCGTAGGGTCAGTTTTCCCGGGAATAATACTGTCTGGGGGGACCAAATCGGGTTGTACCAGCGTAACATCTGCCCCAGTGTCCCGGAATCCCATCACCACTTTGTCCCCCACAGTGACCTGTTGACGGTTAGCATTAAGCTGGGGCCCCTTCCTCGCAACCAGATACACAGATGGGCCGGCCGCTGTAGTTTGGGGAGCATGGGGGTTCCTAGGGTGGTTGGGGCAGTCTCGTTGTAAATGTCCCGTTTGATTACAGGTGCGGCACCGCCTGATCTCTCCCTGGGGTATGAGAGAGGTCGCCGGGGAGCTCAGGGCTCGAGGGGCAGGGGACGTATAGGAACCACCCGGGACAGAGTTTGGCCTACCCCACCTGGAAGCAGAGGGCTGTGGTGACCTCCAGCTTGGTTCAGGATTCCCCGGGACAGATTGTGTCTTACCCCTCCTCCAGCTGTCGCTGACAGGTTTCCACGGCAACTGGTTGTCAACATAACGATCCGCCATTGCTGCGGCTGTTTCATGGTCCTTGGGCTCTCGGTCCAAGAGGTATTTTTGCACTTCTTCGGTACAAATGTTCAAGAACTGCTCTTGAAGCATGAGGTCTGCAAGGCTTTCTTGCGAGGTGACGGACTTGCCCTCCGTCCACTCCCCGGAACCACACGCGCAACTGGGACGCTGTATCCTCATGGCTCTCTGAAGGCTTTTTCTGCAGTCCTCGGAACCTTCGACGGTATAGCTCCGGCGTGAGTTGGTACCTCCGGATCAGCGCTGCTTTAACAGACTCATAGTCCTGGTCAACTGGCAAATTGGCGTAAGTGTCCAGGGCTTTTCCCCTCAACCGGGGAGCCAGGTAACGGACCCAATCAGTCTGTGGTAGCTGATACTGCTTACACACTTTCTCAAAGGCCCGCAAGAACAAGTCCAAATCCCCGTTTGTTTCAAGGATTGGAAAGTCCTCAGATCGGAGCCTTGGTACTTGGGCTTCTGGAGTGTGTGCAGTGACAGACGGTGCCTGCTGGGAGAGCTCCATTCTTTTGAGCTCAAGCTGATACTGCCGCTCTCATTCTGCAGCTTCACGATCGGCCTGCCGTTCTGCAGCTTCCTGAAAGCGGCACACCACCTGCAAGTATGTGTTAGGGTCACTGGTGTCTACTTGCTGCAGGACCATTTGCCAGTGTGAAGCCATTCCTCCCACAAGGCTGGGGCTACTGGCCTCTCCTGGTGAAGTAATCCTTGGGACCGGGCTGCTTGCTGCACTTCCTGGCCTAGCCCCAAAATCAGGACTCTGCTCGATTCTCTACATAGCTGTGGCTGCCTCCATTTCAGCCATACGCTCAGGATCTCCAAAAGCCTGGTTCAGCATTTCTGGTGCTCTGCTTCTGAACCCACTAGCCATCCACTGGTATTTGCCAAATAAAAGATAGGATAGAATACAAAGAGTAAGGGAGGGGAACAGCACTGTATCAAACTTTCACTGTATCTTAATGCTTGCTTTAATACCGAGCTTTTCTCATAGGATTACTACAATCTCCAGCGTTTGAGTGATAAAGGTCACCAACACACGCTGTTTATCCTAAGATCCCACTACGCTGCCACCAATATGAAAGATCCTCAGTGCGACAACACCGCGTTGGCCCACACCTGAGTCTTCTTTCATAAAAACCACACTCACCGCCAGTGAGTGCCGGGTTCACAAGATAAATACAAGACAAGCTTTCTAAATTTTATATATTTATTAACCCCTAAATGGGTCGGTATTAACATCTAACACATGCAGTTCAGAACAGATATGTAGATATATACAAGCATTAACAGTTACTAGTTACAAGATACAGTACAATAAAATAAAAGGGACTAAAATTGAAATAATTACTTTACCACGCATCTCCTTGATGTGGCTCTATAATCCAACACTCGCACATGCTCTGTCATGTGTGACTAACCAGTGGAGGCTTCTTAGTATGTGGCATCAACACAACAATCCAGCCTGCATGCTCTTCACAGTGGTCTGTAAAAAAAAAAAAAAAACTCTCACTGACCTCTTACCTCATCTTTTATACCCTTTATGCCACCACCCAGAATGAGGTCACCGGCGACGGCAAGTCTGAGTGATTAACGCACTCAAGTCCAGATTCTTTGTAAAGAGCTGAGACCAAGTGAAATGATACAATGTTATCAACTATGTCTTATCTACCAGTGCAGGCTAGACAATGCATGTTTATTTGATCAGCCAGGACTGTGTAGGAATTCAATGGAGCCCTGCTGGGATGGATACAAAGCCCCATTGTTACAGTCTGACCACTATTGGCAATATACCTGAGTAGGCTGTGCACATTATGAATAAAAAGATACGCTACCCAGAGACCAAAATACAGCTTTGAGTTATAGCCATATTTCAGTGGAATCATCACAGGGGGGTACTGTCAGGGATGTTACATCTGTTGTTGCTGCTTTAAAGTTGTCAGGTCAATATAAAGAAGGATTGGTGGTTGCTGCCTTAAGGTTGCTATGACAACATAGGGAAGCTTCCTGAGCACTCCCTCATCACTCAGCTCTGCTGGCTATCAGTTTCCTAACTCCTGCTAAGCGCCTGACTTTGATTTTACTGCTCCTATACCTGACTTTTGGCTGTGTACCTGGATTCCTCTTTTGTCTTGTGATTTAGTTCTGGCATTCCTGATCGGTTACAACTATTGACTTGTTTCATGGATTTGTCTTCGTCTCGTGATTTGGATCTGTGTTGCCCTCCTCAGCTGCTGACCCGTGATTGTCGACCATTCTGTTTTCTCTGTCCCTGTGAGTAGTGTGTGGATTTGGTGTAGGCTTCTGCTGCAGTGCATTTATTTGTAATACACTTTCTGTTCTAGTGACAATTCTGGTCTTCAGATTCAGCGAAAATCCATCTCTTCTTGCGAGGAGCTCTGGTGAAGGAGTCTGAGGCCGGTCTTGGCTTGCAGTAGTGTTTTGCCTTTAAGTAGCATTTTCTACTGCTCGCAGTTGTCAGCCCATTTCTGCTGCTGCTCTCCTGTAGACCAGTACATTCCTTACCTTGCATCTGAATCTTAACAGGGATAAGCAGTAAAACTGATATCCTAGAGGCTGCTGGTTACCAAGGATTTTGAACTTGTTTTTGACACTCTCTGCAGAACAGACTGCACCATATATCAGTATGGACAATCAGTACTTTGTTTTCTTATGGTTCTCCATATCCCTTGGTTCTCATACATAAAATGGTTAAAATTATAAAATTCTGGCTTCTGGCAGCCATCACTAGGTAAAGCTCATACAGATTTATACAACTTTCATTTTCTGTATAATAATAAGAAGCAGTTTCTGAGATTACAAAAATTCACATATAAATATAAATTATTATGTGGCTGCATTATGCTATGGCTGTAGGCTATTGTGACATTCGTCATGGTTGTAATGAGCCCATGGCCTGGAATTCACTATATCAAAAACTACCAGCTAGGTAAACTCTGCAAATTCCTCAAGGCATGGACCTATTTGATCTTTTTGTTTCTTTGCTGTGTCTCTTGGTCAATATCATTTCACTGATCTACCTTGTACTGGTTTTTGAGTAATGTTCTATTTTCTTGCTTGGCCCTTGCCAGCTATTCTACTGCCATCTGTGTATAATCTCTTTCCGTTTTGCTTACCTTTTAAGGCTCCTTAATATTATTTTAGCATCTGCGCTTTCTTGAATTTGGTTACACCTCTGCCTTGACACCTACACCTTTCACATTTTGTATAATCAAAGCTTCCATTAATCTATAAATCTGTAACCTAGTTGCATTTCACCCTCATCATATAGTTGCTATTTTACCTTTTATTACAACTACATACAAATATAAAATACTCAAAACAATACAACGTGTGATAGATATTCACAATTTTAGTGACCAGTGACCTAGTGGTGCATTTTCAATCACATACACAATATGTTATCTTTCCACTTGCATTGCCTGCACAGTTGTTGAGTGCAATCACTATTACAAAGTCAATTTACATTAAGTACAAGTTTACATAATGACATTAATGTTAACTGATTAAGGATCTGAATTACAAATACTGATAATCTGTCAAATGAAGAAAAGAAATAAAATTTATGTACACTGCTATTAAGGTGCAATTGTTTCTTTATCATGCATATACAGCATGTTGTACATGCAAGTCAACTTTATGTACGTTTAGTATATTCTAAACCGTAAGTACTATGTAGCCCTGTGAAATGAATGGAATATAAGGCTATTTAACATTTCATTTTTACTTCACTAGTTACATAAAGCTTCTATAGGTGCCTACTATATGAATTCCTTATAGAAAGTCTGTAATAAAAAGCAAAAGGTAACCAGGCACAACTGACACCTCAATTGGCACAATGGACCCAGTACTGTATGTGTGTGTCAAAAATAGTTCCGGTTAGCTTTTGTACCAAAGTGTTTTGATGAATGTAATACTTTAAACAAAAATGTTAATTTTATAAAAAAAAATTAATTACATTTATCCCTTCAAGTCGGGTGTACTTACAGATAACAGAGTTTATCTGTTATTCCTGTATTATTTCAGACAATTATATTGCTTAAGGTTCTTTTGCTTGTTTGTTCCTGATTGTTGCCCAATTCCTTTGATACATTTAAATGCTAGGAATGGTAGTTCCTGATAATTGGCCCAATAATAGAGCTGTGTAAGTGGGACTTAAGTAAATTATCCCAATC
This sequence comes from Leptodactylus fallax, assembly GCA_947044405.1. Lineage (NCBI taxonomy): Eukaryota > Metazoa > Chordata > Amphibia > Anura > Leptodactylidae > Leptodactylus > Leptodactylus fallax. Next base: position 1,754,100 of record CAMRHE010000241.1, on the reverse strand, counting down.
AGTACTAAATCCTTATCTTCATAGAAAAGTCCCTAAAGTGTACTTAACCTTTAAACAAACTTTCCATAAATCAATAGAACAATGTGTGTACATGGGCAATAAGGTTATTTATTTTATTCTGCATTGTTTAGCAGTTTTCCCCTCTGTAGGATTTATTTGTAGTTTGCAATTGTCCCTGAGCTAATGGGTGGAGACTAGCTGCCATACACTGCGTACAGTAAGTAGACGAGAATCTGCACCATAACTGTCTCTCACTTAGAAACAGCCACAGGGTCATGCAGGACACAGACAAATACTTCTATAGACATGTGTAATCTGAGTTATGTGACCTTCAGTAGGTCTGTAGATGGATATAGCAGTGATTTCAGAGTAAATGTCAATTTAGCAGAGGAAGGGTATGCAGGGATACAGCTTGAAAATAGAGAAAGCATTATTCTCTGCTAAAATATTAGATATTGCAAAGTTTCTTATAATTTTGAGTATTATTGATTTATGCAAAGTTTTTGAATAGTGACCATGTAAGCAAATGTTAGGAATAGAATGAATGTTACACGTGTTAAGAAAGTATTTCACACAAACCTGTGAGCTACAATAAATTTTATGAAAAAGAAACACAGAAATGCGAAGAAAAAAACAAGAAAAAAATATATATATGTTTAAAAAATAACGTAAGAAAAAGACAACTGTTTTTCATCACAAGATTGTCTGAAAAGATTGGTAATTATTCTTTATGAATGATGATGGGTAATTATGGATTGACATATGTGGAATGCAATTATGCATTACGTGGCAGCATATCAGGATGAAGTTATTTTGTACATTACATAAATGCAAATACATATAGTACAAATACATTAGTGTGAAATGTTTCATCTGTGCATATGATCCCAGTTAAAATCTAAAAAATAATGTTATATACATATATATGTATGTATATACATGTATATGTATATATAAGCAACCTAGCTGTTAGAGCTGTGTTTGGTCCAGACATTGGTACCATTATTTGAAATACTATGTCTAAAATAAAATTTCTATTACCTGGATATATGGGATGCTTTAGCTTAAGTCTTTACATATATATAGGGTATATATATATGTATACACACACACACACACACACACACATATATATATTGAATTATTTATATATTGCAGGTTATGACTTATGGGTCTAGTTATGAATCTTCATTGTAGGGGTTTTGTCATGTGGATTCATTGTTAGTACATCTGGCTAAGTCTGAGTGTCCCCTGTGTATAGTAATTTCGATCCACAAGCCAAGGTGCCCATGGTCAATTAGTAGCCTTTGTGCTACCCTAGCAGGAGCCATGGAGCCAGGAATCGGAAACGCTATCTAAAGGACAATGTAGAAATATGACATCAAAAACATGTATGTCAGAATTCTTGTATTATAACCATCCATCGACAGCAGGGTTGTTGGGGGACACAAATCTATCTATCTATGACACTGAACATGGGGACTATGCCATTTCCAAACCACACGCCAAATTATGTATCTGGGGGAGGGACCATAATTTAATCTTTATGTTTAGTATGCCTGGACTTAGAAAAACGTTTGGCTTGTCATACTTATATGTGGTACCCACCGAGAGTTTAGAGTTATGGCATATTACCAAAATATGTGATATCTCTCTGGATTTGGTGAATGCCATTAGCCTACCCAGACACAGGTGGAAGGTTCCAGGAAGGGGGCTGGGGTCTTTCAAAAAAGAATGATATACATGAGCTTAGTGTCAGATATTTGGAGATGCGGCCCAGCCTATAGATCTGTCCAATAATTCTTGCTGAGCTCCCAATCAGGCTTGAAAAAGGCCTGTTTTATTTTTTTTTCCCTTTTTATTTTATACTGTTTGCTTGTATATTTCTTTTTTATTACATCTTTTTCTGCAAGCACTGTACTTTTTTGTGTATATTAAAGGTAAAATTTAATAAGGTTATCATTAGCACTAAACATTCCCATAATTGCAAATGGAGTACATATTGCATAGGCTTGTTACCTTCTTGTGTGTGGGGGGGCTCAGTTATGAGTGATTTGGGTATATCGGTGTATATATATATATATATATATCTGTGTGTGCAGTACATGAATTCAGCTTACACATTGTCTTAAGTGCATTGTCTTACATTATGCTTACAGAAATGTATGAGACAACATCATTTTAAGTGCTCCCAAAGCTTATTCAAAGCATCATTCTACAGTATTTACATATACTTTCATTTAATACATATTTGTTGCTGATGAATTCTAGAAAATATAAAGGGCATCGGACATCTAATGAATACTGCATTGCATTTTGAATATTTAACCAAAAATGTTTATAAAGAGAAAACTTTGGACAGATAACATTTCACCCTTCTGGTGGGGTGAAGCTAATATTTAAAATATGCGTTGATTTTTTTTTTCTGTCCTAAACTTAGTTCCTCCTGTACAGATTTTAAAGTGTTATTTTGTTTTGTAGGTTGTAAGAAAACCTGCTCTACTTATAAACTCTAGTGTATTAATGATTGTCAGAAAGTCTTATATTTAGAATACACTGCAAAATGTAAGTGTATTTAGCAGATGACAGGTACTCCATCGGTATTGAAGATCATTCCTGTGGTGGGTTCATAGGTTCCTGCAAGGTAGTAGAGATCCTCACTGTCTTGGTATTTCTTTGTTCTTATCATCTGCTCATACTGATCAAGAGCTACAACCAGACACTTGTGAGAAACAGTCTGCACATCATTTTCATCCACGTGAGAGGACTGGTACAAAGCACGCTGCAGAAAAAAACAAACCAACCAGATAGTCTCATATTATAGAATTTAAATATATTATCCTTTGTATGCAGACTCAAGTATGTTGTGAATTGTTTGGAAGTATACTTTTACATTGACAAACCTGCTTAGCAGTGGGGTAATTTTTGTCTATTGAAAAAAAACTATGCTGGAAATGTAGTTTCTAGAAATTAAACAGCAGTTGTCAAGCTATGTCAGTTACCGCATTTGTAAAAGATGTTTCGTACTTAATAGAAATAGAGCTTTTTCAATTTTTAATTTGTACAGCTATAGTTTTGTGTTTTTTTGTAACAGTAATACACATGTACCCAAATGTAGACATTAACACCTTCCCACATTTGGCTGTATTACTATGTCCTAACTGCAGTGTTTTCACAGCAATAGGATGTAATAGTACATCCAGTGGATGGCACGGACAAGAGAGCCAGGCCACACTATTGGCAAATAAGCAGGCACACTCTGTCAACCCATTTTGTAAAACTGTATACTGATCAAAGAATTTAAGGAAAAAAATATCAGATTGTTTACTATTTTACCAGTTTTTCATTGTCAACTAGTACAAATATGTTGACCTTACTTATAAAGAATAAATAAACGAATAATTTACATATACAGTATATAATATATACACTCACGGTACTCCAGGTTAAACTACATTGGGTTATTTTTTTCATCCTTTTCCAATTTAACTTACATTGGCCATAATTTTTGTATTCAGTGTATAACTTACCTCCATAAAATCTTTTCTTTGGATAGAGATCTGCAGACAAGATGTTCTACCTTTCCCAACTTGTGGATCCCAATTCTGTGAATAAATAACAAAGGTAAGTATAGCTAAGAATAGATTTTGGTGGTTTTGGACCCCCTTTAAAAACCAAATGTTAGCCAAATTAAAAACTGCATGGAATGGTGTGTTGCTTCAGAATACTGTGGTAGCCACAGAATGCTGTGGAAGGCACTTGGTTAAGGGTGCCTTCAATACTCTATAAATTGCCAACAGTGTCACCCCCACACAATTACATAGTTTCTAGTAGGAACCATGTATTATCTGCCACCTATTTTACATCTAACATGCAGGCATTGCACTAAGAACCAAAAATCTGGTTTAAGAACCAAAAATTTGGCTTAATCAGACCAAAGTACAGATTTTCAAAGATCTGGTCTCCACTGCCAGTGTTCCTTAGCCCAGTCAAGTCCTCTTATTTGTTTCCCTGAGAAATGGTTTCTTGCAGCAATTCTACAACAAGGCCTGTGTCATTCAGTCCTCTATGAACGATTAATGTTGAGCTTTGTTTGCTGGTGAAACTAGTTTTCAGCAGCTTTAAAATTAAATAAAATTTTCAGTTCAATTGGGGATATGTCCTGGATGAACTACAATGGCCACCGTGACATACATACGGTAAATTATTATACTCTGAGGTCTCTTCAGGTGGAATCCCTGTGGTCCAGTTATGCAGTGTAAAAGAAGGGGCACTGTGCAGGGGTTATTTATGTAGGATATTTTTTTTATTTTTTAAATATTTGTTTTTTATATAGTCATATTCAAAGAACCATAACTTTTTTATTTTTTCCTCATGGAGATGTGTGAGGGCAAGAGATGGGCTAACATAAAACAAATCTTGGGAGATGAAATGTTCGGTGTGCCATGCAATAATTGAAAGGTTCCCTACATGGAAGTTATATAAATGGGACTTTAGGCTATCATACAGAGCGTCAGTACATCAGAATTACAGCCCTGTGAAGCTGGCCTAATACTGTATTCATATGTTCACTGGATGCTAGTAAAAGCATTTGTTATTGGTTTAAAAAAAAACACTGAAAAAACTAGTGCACCATACTGTGCTTTTTTATGTGTTAAAATGACCTGCATTCCTATGATGCACCGCACCCCTCCATCTCTTACATAGGACTTCTGTACTCTCTTTATCCCTTACATGTGTATGGAATGAAGGGAATGCAGCAGTGCTGTAAAAAGAGGTGCAGGCTGCAGCAGTCCTATGCAAGTAAAGAAGGGGGTCTAGGCTTTACACAAAGCTGGTGTAGCCAGGAGTTAAGCTCACCTTCTTTCACTGTTGCCAGTCAACCATACTTTACAGAATATTCATACCAATAAAAAAAAATTAAAAAAATAAAATCACTTACCTGCTGTAGCTGTATACAGACTAGGCTGGGAGGAAGCAAGTAAAATCCAGCAAGGGTTAACTCCATTTAGTACAGCAACACAGGGTACATGCAAGAGGACTGAAATTATTTGAAGATTCCCCATCACTGCCTCAGGTCAGGGGCCGATGATTTATTAATTGGTTTGCTCCTTCCCTGACCTGACGCAGCACTAGGCTAGTGAGGACATTCTCTTCAGATCACTCATCCTTGACTTGCTTGGTCCCTGTCTGGCCATTGTCAGTAGAATTAACCCTTGCTGGAGTTTACTTGCTTCCTCCCAGCACAATCTTCTGTGCCAGGCATATATAGGTCGCGTGCCACTCTTGGCATGTGTGCCGGGGGTTGACGATCTCTGTCCTAGATGAATAACCCCTATACAGTACCTCGTATTTTTTAAGTGGACCACTACTCTTATACTTTATATATGGGCACTGCTGTGTCTCTTATCCCGCATGTATGGGAACAGTACAACCACTCTTTACCTCCATGTATGGGCACTTCACAGCACCACTTCTCTAATCCTGCACACACTTTATGGGCAAATACAGTACCACTACTCATATCCTGCATATATGGGCAATCCAAACTACAACTTCTCTTCTCTTGCTGGAAAAGAACACACCATTCTGCTAATTTTTTTCTGCCAAAGCCAATCCATTTTTATTTATGCAGCAAATGTGGTTCTGGTACCATATCCAGGCAGTAAGTGTGAAATCATTTAAAAAGTTTAGACTTGGGGGATGCACAAACATCCTACAACCCAGTGCCTATAGTGACCTTATGATGGCATTATGCAAATACATATTTTTCCCATTCCACCCCACATTATTAATTGGCACTATTGATAAAGACAATTCTTGGCACAAAATACAAACCTTCATACAGCTATGTGGACAGGAAAATTAAGAATGTTATGGCTCTTGGAAGGCAGAAAACTGAAAAAACATAAATAACGAGATAGGGGACAGTGTATCTCCCTCAGCTCAGGTGGGCCTGCCTCTCAGTTTGTGATGTCACTAGGTAATAGAGAATCCATGGAGACAATTATCCTCCTCCTACATGTTTTGTACTTGATCAGTAAAGTGTTTCAAATGAATGACTGCAAGCACAGATCTTGAAAACTGTGAGGCAATACATTATAAAACATGTACTGGTAAATTATAAAATAAATGAGCCTTATTTGCTGAAACCATATAATGCAACTTTAAGGCTAAGGCCCCACGTAGTGAGCCTCAGCCAAAAAGCGCTGCGGATATACTGTGGTGGAAATGCATCACGTTTTTTTCTGAAGAGCTTTTCACAGAAAGTCACTTTCGGCTTCTATTATATAAACGCCAGCGTTTCCGTAGGTATAATTGACATGCTGTGATTTACAAAAACGCAACGTTTCGTGAAATCACATCATTTCCGCTGCAGATGTTTTTCTGCAATGTGTGGATGGGATTAGCCACAATCCCATCCACTTTGCAGGTACTGTAAAATGTCAAACCTCAGCATTTTCGCAACATGGGGCCCCAGCCTAATGCTGTGTTCCTAAAATGCTTTTTTAATTAAAAAAATGCATGCTTTTTAATTCGGGTAATGAGTACATATTATTATGCATTTCAGTTCTGCAGCACAATTTAAATAGGTTGGTAAACAATTTTTTTTTTATTTAATAGCCATTAGCTTACAGCTGAAATGCCTAGAAAAATGTGTCTAGCACAATAAAAAGACACAATGTGAACCCAGCCTAAATACAGTGAATATACAAAAGAATGAAATTGTTTGCAGTTAAATGTCCACTCAGCTTACCCTGCATTCATTAAGCTTTTTTCCAGGACTAGTCTCCTCCGGATGGTAAAACCATTTAACCCTCACAACCATGTTGTTTCCCCAAGATTCCCACATGCTCTGAATACATCCAATGTATGGTAAATTTGGGCGTCCTGCCGATAAAAACACTGCACAATCTCCAATCCTTATAATTTCTTTACCACGGACAATCGCTTTGTAGAATAACTTCCGGGCTTTACCTTTCATTCCTCTCCTCTGAAAGAAATTTAAAAACAATTACTTGACTACAAAGTTATAAATTACAAAATGTATTTTGTTAAAAACATTTTACATGATTAAGACTATGATTAGGGTTTTAGTACCCTGACTTTATTAGGCTGTTTATCAGGCACCATGCCAGGTTTGCAAAGATTTTGGCATGCTAATACATAGGAAACACCCATCAAAAGACCCCAATTTGGAAACTACACCCCTCATGGAATTCATCTAGTGGTGTTGTGACCATTTTGACTCCACAGGTGTTTCATAGAAACTAATTAACTGGGACTCAAAGAGTTGCAGTGTTCACTTGCAAAAAGGGTTAATAGAAAAGTGAACCATACTATATGTGGTCAGAAACTGTGTATGGGCATGTGGCTGGGCTTGGAAGACAAACAGTGCTATTTGGCTTTGGATGACAGATTTTAGTGGTATAGTTTTCAGTGTCAAATATGTTTTGCCCTGCTGTCATTTCTTCTGAGTGGCTGCCCAAAGCTGGGACCTTGGGAGGCCTCTCCGATTGTGGCATATAATGATGTATGCGGCAGTGCCTATGGATTAGAGGGACTTTAGATTCCATTTAAATGTAAAAGTAACCTGTCTTAATAAATATTTTCACATTGCATGCCTTGTCAAATTTGGCGTATATATATATATATATATATATATATATATATATATATATAACACACACACACACACACACACACACACGTAACTACTCTTAATCAATACTATAGTTTGTTTTAGGGAGAGAGACAAATTCCTATGTAGACATAGCCAACTACTCCCTAACCACTATTGTACATTTCTTTTTTCTAGACAAAAAAAAACCTTCATCAAAAATTGAGAAAGGATGATCAATGCTTGCTCGCTGCAATACAGATATATAAGTGAAAAAAAATGTAAATTAAAAAAACTCCGCCCTCATGTACTTCACTAATCAAAGCTCAAAGATTGCAGGATGCACCCATGGTATAAAAATTACCTGATTAAAAAAAACAATTTAAACACAGATACAGATCAGTGATATACATCACTGATCGGCACTTGCAGGACATACACAGAAAGTTGGTGAAGGGAAAGCACCACAAGTCCCAGCACAGATCAGAGTATAAAGGAGCAGCAACTCATTCTGCATAATGTTCATAGCTGCAATGAGGCGAGAAGACCGGGTTGCTATTTTGAAACATCCATCTGGGCTGTGATTGGTTGGTCAGTACAGACCAACCACAGCAATCAGGGAGGTGGCACCATAGGCCTAGGACCATTCAAACAGCTAATCAGCAGGGGTGCAGAGAGTCTACTGCTTACCCAACCTGATTGAATCTCTTACTGTTAACCAGTGTCATTAACCAACATGTTTTGACCTGCACTTAAAAGGGGTTGCCCCATTAAGTAAAGTAAGAAGGACATTTCTTGCACTCCAAATTCTACCTGACAGAAGCCAGGCTAAATGTGGGCAGGACCTTTGATGGTCAGCACTACCATTCACTTTAATGGGAGTGTCGAGATAGCCAAGTGCTATACTTTGGCTATCTCTGGCACTCCCATTGGGAGCGCCAACCACCACCAGTGCCACCCACATTCTGCCAGCTGTGGTCAGGTTGAATGTGGAGCTCAAGAAAGGTCCTTTTCACTTTACTTTGTGAGACAACCCCTTTAATAACTGGTAATTTACCTGAAAGCCAGAAATTTTCTAGTAAAACAATGAAAATAAGTAATGTGTACATAATTTTTGTTATTTAGTCATTGTATATAAAATAGTTACCTGTGTAGGTTTACCAAACCACTTCCAAAGCTGTCTAGCTGGCAGGAATGCAGCGATTTTAGGTCTATTCTCAACAGATGGCAGCCTTTGCCTTTTGGCTAGTTCTTTGGTTGTAGGTAAATGTATGCCTTCTCTCTTTTTTGGTTTGCATTTATTACCTCTTTGTTGCTCTTGCTTTTGTTGTTTAATCTGCATCATAGGCTTAGATGTGCTGCAAGGTTTTACATATCTCTGTTGTTTTTTTTTGAGTATCTGAAGTGATGGAAGAAGCATTTGCAGTATCATCCTCTGAGCTGCTTGAGGAGGCATCATCAGTTAAAGATGAGGAAGAGGATGACGAGGAGGAAGAGGAACTGGAACTAGAAGAGGAAGATGCTGAAGAATGTGAAGAAAGTGAGGATGAGGAGGAAGAAGAGGAGGATGAAGATGAGGAAGAAGAAGAGCTGCTGCTGGTAGAGGCTGAAGACTTGGATACTGAAGATCTTGAATTGTTAGAAATGAGTTGTGCTTTGCTCTTCCTTTTTTTTCTCTCAATATCCTCCTCTGACTCTGAACTGCTGTTACTGGCTTCCATCTGCCCTTCTTTTTTCTTTCTTCCCTGTTTCTGGTCAGATATTTTTGAGCCATTGCTTGCAAGCTTAATTGACTTAGAGTTATAAAACATCTCACTAGTCTCAGACTGCAATCCAGAATGTTTCGCTTTCTGCTTGCTGGAACCTACATTAGAGTAACATCCACCAGTAATTTTCTTGCGAACTTTTCTTACAGTATTGTTAGAATGTTCAAGTCTCAGCATAGCTTCTTTAGTTTTCTTTGTCTTTGGAGACATAACTCCTTCGTGATCCAATTTTACCAAAAGCTGTTCATCATTTTTCTGATAATTGTTCTCTATAGGTGCAAATTCTTTCTTTTCTTCTTGCTTCCTTCTCCGTTTTGCTTTTATTTTCTCTTTTAAGATAGATTGATTAATCAGGTCCCCACTACTCACATTTCTGAAAGAAGCATTAGGATAAAAGTTTTTCATAATTTTCACATTTCTTTGCTTTTTACCATTTGCTGATGTGGATACCTCTGACTCAATTTGAACACTTTCTCGATCTGTTTTTATGTTTACAAATGTCACATTCACTTGGTCTTCATCTATTGTCTTAGCTGTCTCTGTCATGTCTTCATTTGCTTTTTCTTTGACAGTTACTTCTTCTGAAAGAGAAAAACTGATATGTAATTACACAGAATAAAATATACCAAGGATAACAATATACACAGCCAATGAGTTGATACTGTAATTAAGGGACATTTACCTAAAATCTGCTTGTTGCTTGGTTTGCGCCCCCTAGGCTTTTTATTTACTGTATTTTTTTCAGTAATGTTTTTACTTTCTTCTTTTAAATCATTTTTCTCCTTGCTAGGCTTACGAATTTTTCTTTTTGCACTAGGTACTAATAAAGCAGGTGATGGTTCTGCGCCTGAAAACATAAGAAAATGAATAATATCATCTTGCTGAATACACACCCCTACGCATTTACAGTACATGGTCCAAAAATGAAATGTTTAAGACACTTACACTGTATTTTATAATCTGGAGGTAACAGCCTGATATGAGATAATGGAATTCTCCCTGTATCACCATCATCAAACTCTACAGACACAAGATCAGAATCTTCATCCTGGTCTAAATTTCCTAAAAGAAATACAAAACTTAGTAAAAAAAAAAATTGTATTTTAATTTCTTAAATAAATTTTGCTTATTCAACCACTTCAGGACTGGGCCGTTTTCCCAGGTTCAGGGCCAAACACATTTTTGGATTTTTCGTATTTGCCGTTTTGAAGGCTATAACATTTTTTTTTGTTATGATAATTAAAATAATTTTTGTGTCAAATAATGTAAAATGCTATTACAATTTTTTTTTTTTTTTTTTAAGAAGTTTTCCTTCTTCCTTATGGTCATTTTTACATATGTGACACAAATTGTGTCTCTGGAGGCAGGGCTAGAACCTGTGATGTGGGCATGGAAGTGGCGATATATATATTTTTTACTTTATTTTTTTATATTTTTTTGGCTTTTTTAATTTAGACCATGGGGCGAGGGCATTTTAACATACCTTTAGGTTTTTTTCTGATGATTTCTCCTGTAACTGAGGCTTTTGAGTTATACTGGAGAGCTGATCTTAGTCCTTTAGGCTCTAGTAGCTCATACAGTTCCTGGATCCCAGCAGTCATGTGAAGGGAAGTCGCATTAAGGTGTCTTCCATAACTGTGTATACTGCATTTATCCAGTGCTGTGTACACAGTGTTTAGGAAGGCAGTTACAGTAATACAGTTCCCGGATCCCAGCAGTCGTATAACCGCCGGGCCGGAAGGGAAGCTACATCAAGGTGTCTTCCATAACTGCATATACTACATTCATTCCGTGCTGTGTACACAGTGTTTAGGAAGGCAGGGACAATACTAAACCATCCCTGCCTTCTCCATGGGAGATCTGGCTGTAGTAACAACCGACTCCTTGATTCTGCAGCTGCACGATTTCACTCAGCTGGTTAACACTGTAAATATGTATGTATATGTCCTTGTGGGGTAAGAGTGGACCGCCTGTATGTGTAGTGTATAGGTTGTCTGGAATAGGTTAAAGGGAATGTGACACATTAACCTGCCTATTTTAAAAAAAATTATCTGAAACTTATCTTAAGAAATTTTGATGATTTTATTTTTAATTTTCCATGTCACTATCTATAGTTAAAAAAAAGTACTATATCATGCAGTTGGGCCACCAAGACAAATACAGTGGGGAAAAAAAAGTAGTCAGCCACCAATTGTGCAAGTTCTCCCACTTAAAAAGATGAGAGAGGCCTGTAATTGATATCATAGGTAGACCTCAACTATGAGAGACAAAATGAGAAAACATATCTAGAAAATAACATTGTCTGATTTTTAAAGAATTTATTTGCAAATTATGGTGGAAAATAAGTATTTGGTCACCTAAAAACAAGCAAGATTTCTGGCTCTCACAGACCTGTAACTTCTTCTTTAAGAGGCTACTCTGTCCTCCACTCATTACTTGTAGTAATGGCACCTGTTTGACATTGTTATCAGTATAAAAGACACCTGTCCACAACCTCAAACAGTCACACTCCAAACTCCACTATGAAAAAGACCAAAGAGCTGTGGAAGGACACCAGAAACAAAATTGTAGACCTGCACCAGGCTGGGTAGACTGAATCTGCAATAGGCAAGCAGCTTGGTGTGAAGAAATCAACTGGGGGAGCAATAATTAGAAAATGGAAGACATACAAGATCACTAATAATCTCCCTTGATCAGGGGCTCCATGCAAGATTTCACCCCGTGGGGTCAAAACGATAACAAGAACGGTGAGCAAAAATCCCAGAACCACACGGGGGGACCTAGTGAATGACCTGCAGAAATCTGGGACTTAACATAACAAAGGCTACCGTCAGTAACACACTACACCGCCAGGGACCCAGATCCTGCAGTGCCAGACGTGTCCCCCTGCTTAAGCCAGTACATATCCGGGCCCGTCTGAAGTTTGCTAGAGAGCATTTGGATGTTCCAGAAGAGTATTGGGAGAATGTCATATGGTCAGATGAAACCAAAGTAGAACTGTTTGGTAGAAACACAACTCGTCGTGTTTGGAGGAGAGTGAAAGCTAAGTTGCATCCAAAGAACACCATACCTACTGTGAAGCATGGGGGTGGCAACATCATGCTTTGGAGCTGTTTCTCTGCAAAGGGATCAGGACAACTGATCTGTGTACATGAAATAATGAATGGGGCCATATATCATGAGAGTTTGAGTGCAAACCTCCTTCCATCAGCAAGGGCTGGGTCTTTCAGCATGACAATGATCCTAAGCACACTGCCAGGGCAACGAAGGATTGGCTTCGTAAGAAGCATTTCAAGGTCCTGGAGTGGCCTAGCCAGTCTCTAGATCTCAACCCCATAGAAAACCTTTGGAGGGAGTTGAAAGTCCGTGTTGCCCAGCGACAGCCCCAAAACATCACTGCTCTAGAGGAGATCTGTATGGAGGAATGGGCCAACATACCAGCAATAGTGTGTGCCTACCTTGTGAAGACTTACAGAAAACATTTGACCTCTGTCATTGCCAACAAAGGATATATAACAAAGTATTGAGATAAACTCTTGTTATTGACCCAATAGTTATTTTCCACCATAATTTGCAAATAAATTCTTTAAAAATCAGACAATGTGATTTTCTGGATTTGTTTTTTCATTTTGTCTCTCATAGTTGAGGTCTACCTATGATGTCAATTACAGGCCTCTCTCATCTTTTTAAGTGGGAGAACTTGCACAATTGGTGGCTGACTAAATACTTTTTTTCCCCACTGTACATTCCATTTCTGTAAGGATTTTAAAAGTTACCTCATTGACATAAAAAACAAGACAGATTGGATAACAATAGAAGTTCAACACCGCTACACATAACACCCATAGTGACACATCATTGCATACACTGCTGACAATAGAAGATGTCTGATGCCTATAACTTTTGTTTATTTTTAATGTCAGGAATGGATCCCAGTAAAGGGAGTCTGTCACCAGGAAGCTCAATATCAAACCAGCCACCATGCATTCTAGGGGACTTTATGCTAAGCACCATCATACTTTTAGATAGTCCAATAGAAACACCATTACCTCAAAAAAACAGTTTTTAGTGATGTGTAAATGAGGCTCAATTGCAATGGGGGCAACCCAGAACCTCCAAGAGCTCTGTCTTCAATTTAGAATTGCTACACCCCATACACTTGATTGACAGCCATCTCCTACAGCTATGACTCTACCTTTTGAATTCCTGCCCATCTGCCTGGTGTTTCTTATCTGGACCTCTTTGGGTCTCTGTCATGCCCATTGCACTTGAGCCTCATTTACATATTTATAAAAACTGCTTTTTCGAGGAAATGATGCATCTGTTGGACTATCCTTGCAACGCATTGGGATTGCTTTAATAAGGTTAGATAAAAACAAAAGTGCATCCAGTCCAACCTATAAACCTACTAACTTGATTTAGTGGTAGGCAATAAAACATTATTGAGTCGAACACCCATCAGAGAAAAAAATTCTCCTGTACCCTCTGCAAACTCCACTTTGCCATTATTTACATCAGTTTGCTTAAAAGGGCTATGGTTCAACTCTTTGCTACTCCCCCTTTTTTTTTTTTAAAGGATTAAGGTCCCCCCCTTTGATATTCCCTTTTGCTAATACTTACATCAGATTGCTTAAAAGGCTTAAAATCCTTTCAGCCACTAAGTTGATACTGTATTTTAGGGCATTTACCTAAAATTGACCTTTCTGGTGAAAATTGTCCCTTCTGAAATTGTGTTTTTGTAACCCCCCCTACTAAAAATCTTATTAAAATATGCATGAAAACTTATTTTGTAATCATTATTAGATAGAGGGCTCGGTAGTGACTGCGTTATTTTGACATAAATACATTTTTGAAAGCAATACTGCCTGATGATCTTTTAAAAAACACCAACTCATCCTGAGGATCGTGGAACGTGGTGTTTTTTTTTTTTATTCTGAGCTAATTTTGAGCTTTTGATAGAATTTTCTACTATACAGACTTGGAGGTACCAAGTGCAGTGGACCAGTGAACGCTATCTCTTCTCAACTTTAATACTAATGCCTCTACAGTAGTTGTGGCTTTGCACAACATCAGGTGAGAACCCAATCAAAAGGTCTATTTCATTGGGTCATCATCTGGTACCATTTATAGGTTCCACACAGGGAGCGCCTGTTTCTCTTTTTTTGCTAGATTACACTTCTGCTGTTAATGTTGTTGGACCTGCTGTTTTCCACTTCCCAATGTATATCCGGTTAGTTGAAATCCCCCATAGTAATGACTTCATTATGTTTTGCGGCCTCATCTATTTGTCTTCCACTTGTTACAACAAAGTCTTATCAAAATTTTATTATTCTTTATCCCTCCACTTAGTTCCACCCATAGGGACCTGACATATTTGCTTTCCTCACATTTGTTTGCTATACAGATTCCTGGTGACAGACCCCCTGAAAAGAAAAGTAGAAAGCCTTATTCTTCAATTCTTGTTTTTGGCAAGAAATAGAAGAATGAAATACAAATGAAATACACACCCATCTGAATGTGTCTGTAAATTTACCTTGCACTATGGTGCCGGGATACAAACAACGATATTGTTGACTCCAATATGCTGCAATTCTTGTTCCTTCAAGTAAATAGCGGACAGATGGTGGTTTTACATCTATGATCTAGTAATAACAATAACAACAAAAATTTAACTTCCTCATGTGAGCAAATATCCATAAACAAATATTACATTCAATAATGTTCTGTCTTTTCTAACCTTTAGTACTTCTACTTTACCTAGTAATTGTACTTTACCAAACTTAGCTGCTAATTTATTTGCACTACAATGTGAACACATTGCTTAGATGCCACATAGAACCAAGGTTATGAATAATTCTTGTACTGAGACATCTAAGAAAATAAACAAGATGCACATTTACATAGCCAAGGGTGTATATTACATCCTATATAAATTATGATTTATGCATTTCTTTAGCATGTAAAAATTGCCTTGTATTTGAGATTTTCTTGTTTCAGAGGTATATGTGCTATAAACTAGAAATCATGAAAACTAAACAACAGATAATTAGTTTTTAGATAATTTGCTCCAACATATGTAAAAGGAATGCAGGAGGCTGACACTAAATGCTATAATTTAGCAGATCATCAACAATTACTCGCCCAATAGTGATCCAATCAGGGAACAACTAACATGTTTATTTTATTTATTTTACTCAAAAAGTATAACCTTGCACTTCTAACCTGTTATTTTGCTGTCTATTTGGACTAGCAGCACGGTAGTTGCATAGGGAGAGTGAGGCTAAGGCCCCACGTAGCGGGCCACAGCAAAAAAAGCACTGTGGGAACAACTGCGACGACAACACATTTTTTCCCTCAGTGCTTTTCACAAAAAGTTTTTTTTGCTTCCATTATACTTATGGGGAAACTGCCAGCGTTTCCATAGGTATAAATGACATGCTGCAATTTCCAAAACCACAACGATTTTGGAAACTGCAGCGTTACCGCTACGCGTATTTTTCCACTTAGCAGGAACTATAAAACTCCACGGTTTTTCTTGCGGCACGTGGGGCACCGGCCTAAAGCAGATGAACAACATGTGTAATAAATGTTAATGCTTAATCATCAGTATCATGCAGGTTCCTGCTGAGGCTGTGTTCAAATGGTGCATTTTTGTCCAATAATCGGAAAACTGCATAAATGTATGCTGATTTTAAAATGCACTGTGTGAACACAGCCTTACCGAGAAGTGTTGTAACATGACCAGATGGTGTGATTGTGCGCTACAGACATTTTCAGTTGATTATATATATATATATATATATATATATATATATGTGTGTGTGTATATATATATATATATATATATATATATATATATATATATATATATATATATATATATATATATATATAGAGAGAGAGAGAGAGAGAGAGAGAGAGAGAGAGAGAGAAACAAAGATACACATGCAGATTCTTATATACTGTATATACACATACATAGATAAATACTTATATAGGAATACACACACGCATACACAGTTAGGTCCAGAAATATTTGGACAGTGACACAGTCTTCATGATTTGGGCTCTGCTGTCACCACATTTTCATTTGGTGATAAATGAAACAAATGAGATACAATTGAAGGGGTTGAACAAAAATATCCTGTGAAGCCTTTAGGAATTGCAACTATTTTTCTACAAAGCCTCCTCATTTCAGGAGTTCAAAAGTAATTAGTCAAATTAAGATTACCATAAATAAAATGTTAATTTTTAATATCACTATCTAAATATCACTATCTAAATATTTGTAGACCTAACTAACTATATATATATATATATATATATATATATATATATATATATAAGTTAGTTAGGTCTACAAATATTTAGATAGTGTATATATATACACACACAGTACAGACCAAAAGTTTGGACACACCTTCTCATTCCAAGAGTTTTCTGTATTTTCATGACTATAAAAATTGTAGATTCACACTGAAGGCATCAAAACTATGAATTAACACATATGGAATTATATACTTAACAAAAAAGTGTGAAACAACTGAAAATATGTCTTATATTCTAGGTTCTTCAAAGTAGCCACCTTTTGCTTTGATTACTGCTTTGCACACTCTTGGCATTCTCTTGATGAGCTTCAAGAGGTAGTCACCTGAAATGGTTTTCACTTCACAGGTGTGCCCTGTCAGGTTTAATAAGTGGGATTTCTTGCCTTATAAATGGGGTTGGGACCATCAGTTGTGTTGTTCAGAAGTCAGGTGGATACACAACTGATAGTCCTACTCAATGGAGTGTTAGAATTTTTATTATGGCAAGAAAAGAGCAGCTAAGTAAAGAAAAACGAGTGACCATCATTACTTTAAGAAATGAAGGTCAGTCAGTCCGAAAAATTGGGAAAACTTTGAAAGTGTCCCCAAGTGCAGTGGCCAAAACCATCAAGCGCTACAAAGAAACTGGCTCACATGAGGACCGCCCAAGGAAAGGAAGACCAAGAGTCACCTCTGCTGCGGAGGATAAGTTCATCCGAGTCACCAGCCTCAGAAATCGCAGGTTAACAGCAGCTCAGATTAGAGACCAGGTCAATGCCACACAGAGATCTAGCAGCAGACACGTCTCACCAACAACTGTTAAGAGGAGACTGTGTGCAGCAGGCCTTCATGGTAAAATAGCTGCTAGGAAACCACTGCTAAGGACAGGCAACAAGCAGAAGAGACTTGTTTGGGCTAAAGAACACAAGGAATGGACATTAGACCTGTGGAAATCTGTGCTTTGGTCTGATGAGTCCAAATTTGAGATCTTTGGTTCCAACCACCGTGTCTTTGTGCGACGCAGAAAAGGTGAACGAATGGACTCTACATGCCTGGTTCCCACCATGAAGCATGGAGGAGGAGGTGTGATGGTGTGGGGGTGCTTTGCTGGTGACACTGTTGGGGATTTATTCAAAATTGAAGAAATACTGAACCAGCATGGTTACCACAGCATCTTGCAGCGGCATGCTATTCCATCCGGTTTGCGTTTAGTTGGACCATCATTTATTTTTCAACAGGACAATGACCCCAAACACACCTCCAGACTGTGTAAGGGCTATTTGACCAAGAAGGAGAGTGATGGGGTGCTACGCCAGATGACCTGGCCTCCACAGTCACCAGACCTGAACCCAATCAAGATGGTTTGGGGTGAGCTGGACCGCAGAGTGAAGGCAAAAGGGCCAACAAGTGCTAAGCGTCTCTGGGAACTCCTTCAAGACTGTTGGAAGACCATTTCAGGTGACTACTTCTTGAAGCTCATCAAGAGAATGCCAAGAGTGTGCAAAGCAGTAATAAAAGCAAAAGGTGGCTACTTTGAAGAACCTAGAATATAAGACATATTTTCAGTTGTTTCACACTTTTTTGTTAAGTATATAATTCCACATGTGTTAATTCATAGTTTAGATGCCTTCAGTGTGAATCTACAATTTTTATAGTCATGAAAATACAGAAAACTCTTGGAATGAGAAGGTGTGTCCAAACTTTTGGTCTGTACTGTATATATATATATCCTGTATTTTTCGGACTATAAGACATACTTTTTCCCCCCAAATTTGGGAGGAAAATGGGGGTGCGTCTTACAGTCCGAATCTGGGCGGAGGAGCAGGGTCGCAGCATCGTCCCACTGCTGCTGCTGCTGGCTTCCTTCAGCGGGAGGAGTGGAGTGATGCTGTGGGCCCTGAGCTTGCAGCAGCGGGTGTCCCGGCGATGCAAACCCATCCCGGCATCCGCCATTCTATTACGGCGGATGCTGGGTCTGTAAAGATAATGGCGGCCGCCATAGCTACCAGGTCTCTGCTGTAACATACAGTGAAGGCCCGGAGCTAATGCCCGCAATCAGAGTGCATTCTGATTGCGGGCATTACTACCTGTAAGCCCCCCCAAAGATATTAAAACGTCCCCCAGGCCCGGTGGTACCTTTTTAGTTGCAAGCCGGCTCCCGCACGGCGAGATTGCAGAAGCCGACCTGTTCCTGTGACAGTCTGGAGCCTAATGAAGGCTCCCAGGCCTGTCATAGGAATATTACTATTGCAGCTGGTCTATGACCAGCTGTAATAGTAATGCACAGAATCTCCCACAGACTGCAAAACAGTCTATGGGACTTGCAATCAAATGATTGCAGGTTCAAGCCCCCTAAGGGGGGGGGGGCTACTAAAATAGTAAAAAAAAAAAAGTTTAAAAAAAAAAAAAAAAGATACTCAGTTATGGTTGTTCATTCATATAACAAGCATTCCCTTCCTTAGTCACTTCATTATACACATATGCAATGTACATTGTTGTACATTAAAATATATATATATATATATATATATATATATATATATATAAATTATTCATAAAATTTTTACCACTTTATTGTCCTGTACAATATACATTGCATCCCTTTGTTCACTTATATTATCAGATTGTTCTTTGAGCGACCAGCTGTTAAATGTAATAATTAAAAAAAATATATTGATGTCTAGACAAACAATAAGAAAGTCAAGCAACAAGGGCAATACTAAAGTTGTGACTGTGGCTAACACAGAAGGAAAGATTTCTGAGCATGTACAGATAGTTTAAATTTTATATGTATGTTAATCTATTTTATAATCATGCACATTTGCATAATGTGTTTACCAATGTAAAATCACATATATTGTATATTAATTTGGGTTTTTGTTTGAAAAAAAATAAATGTATTTTATAATAATTTCACATTTTCTCAATGTTATTTGTTGTTATATAAGTGTGTAGGCTTTTTGTTATATGCTGACATGGTACAGTGGGGAAAAAAGTATTTAGTCAGCCACCAATTGTGCAAATTCTCCCACTTAAAAAGATGAGAGAGGCCTGTAATTGTCATCATAGGTAGACCTCAACTATGAGAGACAAAATGAGAAAACAAATCCAGAAAAATCACATTGTCTGATTTTTAAAGAATTTATTTGCAAATTATGGTGGAAAATAAGTATTTGGTCAATAACAAAAGTTCATCTCAATACTTTGTTATATATCCTTTGTTGGCAATGGCAGAGGTAAAACGTTTTCTGTAAGTCTTCACAAGGTTGGCACACACGGTTGCTGGTATGTCGGCCCATTCCTCCATGCAGATCTCCTCTAGAGCAGTGATGTTTTGGGGCTGTCGCTGGGCAACACGGACTTTCAACTCCCTCAAAAGGTTGAGATCTGGACACTGGCTAGGCCACTCCAGGACCTTGAAATACTTCTTACAAAGCCACTCCTTCGTTGCCCTGGCGGTGTGCTTGGGATCATTGCATGCACGTTTCATCTTCAATGCCCTTGCTGATGGAAGGAGGTTTGCACTCAAAATCTCATGATACATGGCCCCATTCATTCTTTCATGTACACGGATCAGTCGTGCTGGTCCCTTTGCAGAGAAACAGCCAAAAGCATGATGTTGCCACCCCCATGCTTCACAGTAGGTATGGTGTTCTTTGGATGCAACTCAGCATTCACTCTCCTCCAAACACGACGAGTTGTGTTTCTACCAAACAGTTCTACTTTGGTTTCATCTGACCATATGACATTCTCCCAATACTTTTCTGGAACATCCAAATGCTCTCTAGCAAACTTCAGAAGGGCCCGGATATGTACTGGCTTAAGCAGGGGGACACGTCTGGCACTGCAGGTTCTGAGTCCCTGGCGGCATAGTGTGTTACTGACGGTAGCCTTTGTTATGTTAGTCCCAGCTTTCTGCAGGTCATTCACTAGGTTCCCCCCGTGTGGTTCTGGGATTTTTCTCACCGTTCTTGTGATCATTTTGACCCCACGGGGTGAGATCTTGCGTGGAGCCCCTGATCGAGGGAGATTATCAGTGGTCTTGTATGTCTTCCATTTTCTAATTATTGCTCTCACAGTTGATTTCTTCACACCAAGCTGCTTGCCTATTGCAGATTCAGACTTCTCAGCCTGGTGCAGGTCTACTATTTTGTTTCTGGTGTCCTTCCACAGCTCTTTGGTCTTCACCATAGTGGAGTTTGGAGTGTGACTGTTTAAGGCTGTGGACAGGTGTCTTTTATACTGATAACAATGTCAAACAGGTGCCATTACTACAGGTAATGAGTTGAGGACAGAGGAGTCTCTTAAAGAAGGTGGTACAGGTCTGTGAGAGCCAAAAATCTTGCTTGTTGGTAGGTGACCAAATACTTATTTTCCACCATAATTTGCAAATAAATTCTTAAAAAATTAGACAATGTGATTTTCTGGATATGTTTTCTCATTTTGTCTCTCATAGTTGAGGTCTACCTATGATGTCAATTACAGGCCGGCCTCATCTTTTTAAGTGGGAGAGCTTGCACAATTGGTAGCTGACTAAATACTTTTTTTTCCCCCACTGTATCTGCTATTACTACCTCTTGGGCTACAGCATTTCATAGCTATCACTACTTGAACTGTAAACTCTCTGCTATATAGATGTATCACATTTCCTCAAGACCTAAAAGGATATCCCATGGTTCTTTGTACTGACCACACATATATTTATACATGTAAATAAGATCAATAAACTCAATAAACTAGTTGTCCTCCATTGAACCCTCTCTAGCTCTCCTGTATCCTTTTTAGAATGTGGAGACCCAAATTGAATCCCATAGTTGAAATGTAGTTTTACAAGGGATTTATAGAGGGAAAATATTACACTAAGATTCTTGCTTTGTATTTATCTATTTATGTACCCCTTAAAATCTCATGTTACTTTTGCAGCTGCTGCTTAGCTTACTTGTAACCAGAATACCTAAGTTTTTCTGTTGTTCTGTTGCTCCCCAGTCTTTAATTCTTCATTTTAGCGTATATACAGTAAAACTTTAACTACAGCCTAGGTGCATTAATACACACTTATCAACATTAAAATACATCAAATGTGTTCTTGCCCCTCCTGCCATGTTATCAAAGTTTTTCTGCAATATTATACAGTCTCAGTTTAATGTATTAAGGTCAATAATAAAGAGATTAAAGAGAATTGAGCCTAACATAGATCCTTGGCGAACTCTGCTGAATTTACCCCATTCTGAGTAACATTCACAAAGACTCTTTATTTTCTGTCTCCAAACTTTTTACCCATGGACATACTTTGTCTTTTGATCCTTGCATCTGAATCAAATGCTGTTGCAAAATCTTGATTTATCACATTAGCTACTTGACCAATATCCAAATTTCCACTTACCTCATCAGAAAAACCAAGCATATTAGTTAGACACAACATGTTTTTGTGAATGCATACTCAGTTGTTAAATTATTTGCCTCTGTACACTCTTGTAGTTTAACTCTTAGAAAATCCTCAAATATTTTACCTACAACAGAATGGTACCAAAGAATCATAATTAGAGATGAGCGAAGTATTCAAAAATTCAATTCGGCAAACTTCGCCGAATTTCGCGATACGATTCTATTCGATCCGAATTAAATCACGGCAAATCACCTAACAAAAACAGCTATTTATTAGCTGCAGAGAGCCGGGGTGGGCGTCAAAATGGCGGAACCCCATGGAAGCCGCGGTCATGTTTGACCGCAGCATCCAAGGTGTTAAAACTCCCAATCGGTTATGGAGCAGGGTGTTAGCTGTCAGTTACAGCTAACACCCTGCTCCATAACCGATCGGGGGGATTTAACACCTTGGATGCAGCGTTTCATGTGCGCTTGCGAAGGGGTTAAAGGGATGTGACATCACAGGGCTGGCTGCTGACTGGCTGCATGCAAGGCATTGTGGGTGATCCTGCGTTCCCAGAGTTCCTTGCCCCATGTCCTAATATGTACAGCAGCCATTTTGAACTAAATGCAAATCGTTACCATGACGTGTGAGGAAATTCGGATTCAATGCGAATCAAATATTTCCTGAAATTCAGATCGAATTCCACTTCTGCAGCTTCGATTCGCTCATCTCTAATCATAATCAATTGACCAATTGTTACATTTTTCAAGGTAAACTCACCGCTTCTTGTAAAAGCTGCTCCTGGCTGTAGATATGTGGACGATTTCCTCTCTCACCCTCAATAATCACACGATATCTTGAGAAAAGAATAACAACTTAGAATTGCAAAATGGAAAGATGACTTATAACTAGATTTTTGTTTACTTTTATTACCTTTATTAAAAATGGGAATGGAGAATAGTAGACCAGTCGTTTACATATTAAACAGTGGTCATAAGTACTAAAAGATATCATGTAAAATCATATTAATCCATTCGCTCTATTAGTTTATCCTGTACAGAACAATATTTAAACAATCCTTTGTATTGGTCATCTGTTTGGGTCATCTGGAGCCTATTCACCACCATGTGTGCATAACTACTGAAAGACTTCAGTATAATCTGAATATGTATTGGAAGCTCTAGAACAACAGCTGCTCTTCAATTTGGCTTAGAGTTGTGGGTAACAGAGGGGATTACATCTCCATTAAATCTAAATATCAGCTTAAGGTATTTAATAAAGTGTTTTCTACATAAGACAACTCGTTATGCAAGGTGAAAATTAGCAGAAACAAGGTCAGTAAAAAATGGCAACATTTTGCCATTTGGCAAAGTTCTTTAACATACTTATATATTATAAGTATACTACATTATTTTTACAAGTAACTGCTAATTATTTTATTTAAAATTGTAAAATAGCGCAACATTAAAATATTGCTTGGCTTAATAATACACACATTTATTGTATTAATGTAGCAGGAACTTTGACTCACATATCTGGAGAGTGAACTGTCTGTACATGGCCGGCATACAGTAGTTTGTCATCCATTGGAATCAACACACGCAGACCATCTTTTAATTCATCTTTATCAATTATACAAGAACGAGGTGCTAAAAAATCAAATAGTCATCACCAACCAATAATAAAATATAGCGATAATAAATGCATAAACACATTTAAAAGTATTTATAATGTGCAGATTGTGACATTCCAGAGATTCCATTTTAATGCAGGATACTTACCAGGTGTAATTGGTCTTTCTGGGTTCAAAGGAAGGGAAAAGTTTTCATCTTCAGAGAAACTGCTGTCCTGACTAGGTTCAAAGTCTTCTTCTGCAGCCATACTCTCCATCAGTTTGCTAACAGCTCCACATTTATTCTGAGGATAAAAATCAAAAGTGATATTTAAGTAATCTTTTAATGTTAAAGTAGTTCTGAACTTTGAAAATTTGAATCAGCAGACATTATTATTACTTACTACTATACACCTTGAGGCTGAGGCCCCATGTTGTGGAAACTTAGCTTTTTTTGTTGAAGATTTTGTTGCGTTTTTTTGAGCCAAAGCTGGGAGTGAATTGAGCAAAAGGTAGAAGTGTAAGAACTTTCTATATATTTCCCATTCCTTTTGTAGCCATTCTTGGCTTTGGCTCAAAGTAACAAAGCAAAATGTGGAACAAAAAAAAAAAAGCTGCATTTCCGCAATGTGGGGCTTTAGCCTGACTTGTTTATCTGTCCTTCATATCTCCTCACTGTGGGAAAGATACAACATTGCTGAGGACTGACTAGCCTCATACAAAAGAAGAGTCTTGGATTTAACGGGTTCTGAAATTCTCCAAATATGTAAAATTTTCTGCCTGGACTTTATTGGGAACAGAAGAAACGACTATATTTAAGCAATTGCTTTTAGGTTGCTTACATGTAAATCCGCATTAGAAGAATAGGCTGTAATACATTGTGGAGGACATAGCTGAATTACAATGGGACTGCAGTTGGCAAGTATGTATCAGCAGTAACTATGCTTCTGTTATTATATTATAGACACAGGAGTATAACTGGCACAATATAACGGACAAGTCCACAACTGTATAAACCACAAAAGTCAGAACTATGAGGTTGCAGAGCTAATTTGTAAAGAGGCCCATAATACACTGTAGAAATCCCCTGGGGATGATTCTGAGTTAGACACTCAATTTAGTTATGCATATTACATCTCCTGCCATTCCTCTAATGTCTGCTTATTCCCATTGGATCATTACAACGTGGCAATTTATCATATAACACATGTAGAGGGGTTTTCAAAACCACTTTTTCATCTAGTATACACAAAAACTACATGGATTGCAATGCAAGTTGTAGATATTCAGTTGAAACACAAAATCAAATCTTTAAACACTCAGCAACACAATGCTCAAATCAGCTTCTGTATTTCGAGATTTATTGATGTTATTGTCACATTTCATAGGTTGGGTCACAATTTAAAGGGATTCTATCATTGGAAAACCCTATTTTCACTAACAGCACGTCAGAATAGCCTTTAGAAAGACTATTCTTCTCCTACCTTTATTTTTCTGTTCCGCGCTGCTGTTTTGGAGAATTTTCTTCTTTATGCAAATTAGTCTTCAGAAAGCACAGTGGGGCGTCCCCTGTGCTCACGTCACACGCTCTTCGGAAGATCCAGCGCCGCCTCTCCGCAGCGTCAGCACCCGCCCATCATGTCTGTTCGGAATCCAAATCCCGCGCATGCTCAGTCGACTTTGCCATGTCGCGTTGGACTGCGCATGTCCAGTCGGCCATTTTGATGTCAAAGTGGCAGAGCCGACTGAGCATGTGCAGGATTTGGATCCCGAACAGACATGATGGGCGGGTGCTGACGCTGTGGAGAGGTGGTGCTGGATCTTCCAAAGAGCGTGTGACTTTAGCACAAGGAACACCCCCCTGAAAGCACAGGGGGAACGCCCCTTGTGCTTTCTGAAGACAAATTTGTATAAACAAGAAAATTCTCCAAAACAGCGGCGCAGAACAGAAAAATAAAGGTAGGAGAAGAATAGTCTTTCTAAAGGCTATTCTGACGTGCTGTTAGTGAAAATAGGGTTTCCCAATGATAGAATCCCTTTAAGTACATGAAAGCAGATTGGCCCACAGGTGGACCCTTAGTTCATTCTGTCATGGCACAGTACAATTATTGTACTTCATACAGATACTCATACGCATCTTAACCAGCCTAGGTGATGGTATAATATACAGGGAAGATTTTTTTAAGAGATTAGCCAGTATATTTTTATGTACTGTAGACAGAGGCATAACTAGCAAAGACTGAGCCCCATAGTACACTTTTGACTTAGGCCTCCCCACACGGCATAGCACCCCCTTTACTGGCCCCCACACAGTAAAATGCTCTCTTTGCTGGCCCAGTATATCCATATACTTTATAATGTCCAATAGTGGCTTCCATACAATATAACGTTCCACAGTGGCCTCTTCACACAGTATAATGTTCCATAGTGACTCCTCCACACAGTATAATGTCCCATAGCTGTCCACATACAGTATAATTTCCAATAGTGGCCTCCATACGATATAATGTCTCATAGTGGCCCCTTCAGACAGTATAATGTCCTATAGCGGCCCCCATACAGTATAATGACCCATAGTAACCCCATCACACAGAATAATGTCGCAAAGTGGGCCCCCATACAGTATAATGTCCTGTAGTGGTCCCTTCACACAGTATAATGTACCACCTACAGAGTTTGTTGCAAATATTGCAAAAATTTCATGTTTGGCAGAATCCTAAATTTTTGGGGTTCACCACCCATGAACTATTATTATACTCTGAGGTCTCTTTAGACCCCAGAGTATAATGATTGGAGGTCCAGGGGAGCGGATCAAACATAAAAAAAAAATATTTTACTCACCTCTCTTGGTCTTTGGGTCTATTCAATGATGTCACAGACCACTGAGGCCTGTAATTGGACCTCAGTGGTCACAATGCAGAATGATGCCAGTGTGAAATTGGGCCTAATTTTGGACGTGTTCAGTCTGAACTAAACCGCCAAGCGAACCTTGTGAGATGAATCTTGTGAGGTTCGCCCAACAAATACTCTGGCCGTAGCAGGTCGCAGGCCCCGTAGCAGCTGTTATGGCTGCAACAATGGTAGTTCCGATACTGCCTGTAGACTTATAGGGCAGCTGAGATGACATCCAAGTACAGAGTCTGGCAGAGTAACATTTCCCTGGTTCACAGAAATAAGAGGGCCCTGCTTCAAGACAAGAGCCAGACAGAAGGCAACTGACAGGGCCACAGGACAGAAACAATCAGAGGCAAAGGTTAGGCAACAAGCTACTACTGAAAAGAAAAATATATTGCCAACATTTTAGGAATTTGCAAGTGAGTGTCAAGTAATATTTGCATGTAATTGTATAGTGGACCCCCAACATGAATTTTACTGATGGGTTCTTGCTTCCACAGTCTGACATTATATGAGAGAGCTCAAAGTGTGAAATTCTATCAAGCAGTGGATATACAATAACATCCTCATGGAACACAGGATTAGAAACTAAATCTTACAATAAGTGGCCTTAAATGCTCAAAAGTATTTAAAGTATGGAGAGAAGTTGATCCTGCTAATTTATGGGATTGTAAATGTGAAGCTAAGTTGTTATACTTATTATTATTATTTTAGGAACCTGTTACATCACAATCTGGAGACTTGGTGGTCTCCCATATGTGTTTCTAGATCAGACAGAGAATAATAGCAAGGCGATGAAGTACAGTATAGATCATCTTCTGATCCTCTTTTCAACCAAAAACTAGAATTATGTTCTCTCATATGTAATGTAAAAAAGCATTACAGCACCACAAACATGGCATTGGTTAAATGGTCAACTCACAATATACTCAAGGCCCTTCTCAAGTAGTGCTTGTAGAATGTTGAAGGCCATAATCATCCAGTTAAGAGATGGCTTTTTCGGCAGGTTGACAGTCCTATCAGGGTGAGATTGCTCCGCGCTGATACTTGGTGGAGATCTGAACTGTGTCCATTACCTAGTCTTAGATTGTAAGGGTAGAACGCTGCAATCATTCCCTGTAGCTGTGAACCCCATCCGATTTCTAATAGATCATCTGGACGTTATGAACCCCTGGCACTCCTGTAATTTAACAGTTAAGAAATTTTTCTCTCACATATATGACATAAACTCTAGATTAGATTACTGATCTATATCCTCCTCTCTCCCACAGAGATATCCCTATTGTTATTTCAGACCATGCCCCAATTCTTTTAAGCAAAGAGATGGCATTTCTTGGCTTACTACTACTCTTCCAAGGATTTTAAAGACTTTTTATTGGAACAATGGGAGAGATTTCTAGATAAGAATATTGCCTGTGTTGATAATATTCAGCTTTTCTGGGCAATGTCTAAGGCGGTCCTCCGAGGTCCAAGAACATTTAATTGCCTTTGTTAGTAGAACACGAAAGATTTTTTTAGACTCCTAGAAGAAAACCATATCCCATCTCATTGTGGTCTACCAATATATCTTAGATGATTCTCTGATTCTCCTACTAGTAGACACAATTATTTAGATGATAAATCTGCATTTGTTGAACTTTCGCATGAAAGGGCATCTCTTCAATTGTAATTTAGTAATAATTAGTTTAGATGGGGCAATGAACCTGGGAAGTTAATGGCCACGCTTGTTAAGTCTTAGGTTACAAAACATTAAAACAAGTATGTGACAACTCTTAACTGACCAGGCCACAATTTTGGAGGAATTTCATAAATTTTATGAAAATTTGTATCAGGCTTTTCCCCAAGCCCTTATTCATTTTGCAGACTGCCCTGGTATTCTTAATACCCTCTGATGAAAAGTTGTTATGTAAGCACTTTAGAATGTTCAAATGGAAGGGAGGATGGTCAAATTGATTAAGTCTCTATAAATGACAACAATTTATTTAGCTTACTTTTATAGCACCATCATATTCTGCAGCCCTTTACAGATATTGTCAATCACTGTCCCATATAGGGCTCACAATCTACATTCCTATCAGTATTCTCTATCCCTATCTTTTGTCGGATTTGAACCTAGAACTCCATCGCTGCAAGAAAACAGTGCTAAACATTGAGCCACCATGCTGCCCACACAATTTAATTTCAGGTGGATGGGGGGAGGTAGTTTTCCAAATATAAGACTTTATTCTATTGCCTCACATTTACGATATGTGGTGCCCGGGTGTAGAGGCACTTCACATTTTAGTTTTTGAATGTTTTGCACGAGGGTAATTTCTCCTACCCTGTTAAGTTAAAAGTCTTGCCACATCTTCCTACTGACTGCATTACGCTTCTAATCAGAGAGAATCCTCTATTGTGGTCAGTAGTTCCGGCATGGCGACTGATATGGAAATCTTATGGACTCTCTCCTCATTATTGTTTTTGGCTTACATCTAGTTTCCAGGATGGTAATCCATCCTTTTTGGAAGGCAAACTGAAGCAGATACATAGTCTTTTGAGGCAGCAAGGCTGTGATGTGTTTGTAGATGTTTTGGACACTCAAGGAAGAATGTTGTCTTATGATGCGGTTTGTGAAAAATTTCCATCCTTGGTGTGACAACAATTCGTCTACCCAAAGTCCATTCTGATCGCGGGCATTAACTCCAGCGGTTGTGCTACTTTGGTGGGAAGGAGTGAGGGGTCACGCTCAACAATGCCCGCGATCAGGGTAGACACTGATCGCGGGCATTAACTCCAGAGCGGCCGCCATCTTTAAGGACCCGGCATGCGCTGTAATCACACGGCAGATGTCAGGAAGGGGTTAAATTAGCTAGGACTTATTTTTGGAGTAGGGCTTGGTATACTTGACAGGAGCTGCCAGGTGCTCCTCATAACTATCCTCCTTTAATACAGAAGACCTATTAGAAGCTACAATTAAATTAAATAAATATGTTGCATTTAGTACATATCAAGACATGGACATGTTAATCTTTCATAGAGCATATATCACTATGTTATTGCAATCGAAAATGTCGCCTCAA
Organism: Leptodactylus fallax; assembly: GCA_947044405.1. NCBI lineage: Eukaryota > Metazoa > Chordata > Amphibia > Anura > Leptodactylidae > Leptodactylus > Leptodactylus fallax. The sequence continues at coordinate 1,724,472 of CAMRHE010000241.1, read as the reverse complement.
AATACATTTTCCTGTGCCAAATTTCAACAACTGAATTCTGATGCCTACCATAATTTTTGAAGCTGCCCACAGACACAGGCTCTATGGACTTTGGTCCGTGATTATCTTGCTCAAACCTTTAACATTAGGGTAGATCTGACTCCTGAGTGGGCAATTTTTAATATTTTTTCAGAGGCAGTTAAGTTTCTCGTATCTCGATAGATATACAATGGTTATATGGGTTTGTGCTACAAGAGTATTCTCCAACATTGAGCAAACCCAGCTCTGGTTCCTTTCGCCATGGTTCTCACAAAATTAGAACTTGTTTTGTACGAATTAGTTGAATACAATACTAAACAAAGATAAGCTGACAAAGAGATTTTTCCAAATGTGGGGTTCATTTATAACCCGGAGACAATATTAGACGATCATTCTATGACCATTTTAAATGTACAGCATGTACTTGTTGGAGCAGAAGGTGGTTTACTTATGACAGAGTAAACTACACTCTCGTTTCATTGTATATTATGCGTTTAAACTTTACTAAAAGTATTTTAGGAGGTAGATGATTTTGATAGCATTTATAATTTCCCAAAACTACCCTGTTATAATTGCTTTTATATAACACCAACTAAATTCATAAGTATCTAAAAATGTTTGACTTTTCCATAACTTTCATTTAGAATTTTTTGTATTCATAATATACAGTGGGTATGGAAAGTATTCAGACCCCTTTAAATTTTTCGCACTTTGTTTCATTACAGTCATTTGCTAAAAGCAAAAAAGTTCATTTTATTTCTCATTAATGTACACTCAGCACCCCATCTTGACAAAAAAACAGAAATGTAGATATTTTTACAAATTTATTAACAAAGAAAAACTGAAATATCACATGGTCATAAGTATTCAGAACCTTTTCTGTGACACTCATATTTAACTCACATGCTGTCCATTTCCTTCTGATCCTCCTTGAGATGGTTCTACTCCTTCGTTGGAGTCCAGCTGTGTTTAATTAAACTGATTGGACTTGATTAGAAAAGGCACACACCTGAATATATAAGACCTCACAGATCACAGTGCATGTCAGAGCAAATGAGAATCATGAGGTCAAAGGAACTGCCCAAGGAGCTCAGAGACAGAATTGTGGCAAGGCACAGATCTGGCCAAGGTTACAAAAGAATTTCTGCAGCACTCATGGTTCCTAAGAGCACAGTGGCCTCCATAATCCTTAAATGAAACAAGTTTGGGACGACCAAAACTCTTCCTAGACCTGGCCGTCCAACCAAACTGAGGAATCGTGGGAGAAGAGCCTTGGTGAGAGAGGTAAATAAGAACCCAAAGATCACTGTGGCTGAGCTCCAGAGATGCAGTAGGGAGATGGGAGAAAGTTCCACAAAGTCAACTATCACTGCAGCCCTCCACCAGTCGGGGCTTTATGGCAGAGTGGTCCGAAGGAAGCCTCTCCTCAGTGCAAGACATATGAAAGCCCGCATAGAGTTTGCCAAAAAACACATGAAGGACTCCCAGACTATGAGAAATAAGATTCTCTGGTCTGATGAGATGAACATTGAACTTTTTGGCGTTAATTCTAAGTGGTATGTGTGGAGAAAACCAGGCACTGCTCATCACCTGCCCAACACAATCCCAACAATGAAACATGGTGGTGGCAGCATCATGCTATGGGGGTGTTTTTCAGCTGCAGGGAAAGGACGACTGGTTGCAATTGTAGGAAAGATGAATGCGGCTAAGTACAGAGATATCCTGGAAGAAAACCTCTTGCAGATTGCTCTGGACCTCAGACTGGGCCGAAGGTTCACCTTCCAACAAGACAATGACCCTAAGCACACAGCTAAAATAACAAAGGAGTGGCTTCGGAACAACTCTGTGACCATTCTTGACTGGCCCAGCCAGAACCCTGACCTCAACCCAATTGAGCATCTCTGGAGAGACCTGAAAATGGCTATCCACCAACTTTCACCATCCAACCTGACGGAACTGAAGAGGATCTGCAAGGAAGAATGGCAGAGGATCCCCAAATCCAGATGTGAAAAACTTGTTGCATCATTCCCAAGAAGACTCATGGCTGTACTAGCTCAAAAGGGGCTTCTACTCAATACTGAGCAAAGGGTCTGAATACTTATGACCATGTGATATTTCAGTTTTTTTTTTTTAATAAATTTGCAAAAATATCTACATTTCTGTCTTTTTTCTGTCAAGATGGGGTGCTAAGTGTACATTAATGAGAAATAAAATGAACTTTTTTGCTTTTACAAATGGCTGCAATGAAACAAAGAGTGAAAAATTTAAAGGGGTCTGAATACTTTCCGTACCCACTGTATATTGTAATCTTTCTTACCTCTTCTTTAAGACTTTTAGCCTTTATCTTCAGTTTATTTTTTCGACTATAAGGCGTGGAATTGCTTCCAATGAGTTGACTCTGAGGCAAAGAACCACCCACATCTGAGGAAGCCAGGCAGGAACCATCCTTAATCTTTTTCTTCTGATAAATAACAAAAGGAAAACACTACATAAATTACTCATACATTAAAAAAGGAGAATAGGTTATGAAAGAGTAACCTTTACGGTATCATCTATGGACTTCTAGGAATAATATCAGTTTGATATTACATTGCCATAAAGGTGTAACTATAACAATACATTACTAGTGTATCCATAAATGTGTACTCATTCTCCTTATGATGAAAATACTTTTCATTCTATGTTGTTTTTATAGCTGTTTAAAAAAACAAGATATAAAAAAATCTTAATATAAAAATAAAAAATACCCATTCATATCACAAATTGGATTGACATTGCATTTACAGTGCATAATATAAACATAATAACATTATGTATTTACAATGCATAACATATAATATAAATATTTAAAACAAGTTTGAAGAGGTAAAAAAATTGAAAAACACCCCATTTTCTCTTTTTAATATTAAAAAATTTGCTGTATATAAATATCCCAAATCTCGTGTTTTCAACCATTGATATCTTTGGAAATAAGATAGGTAGAACCTTAGTGTCACATTACAATATCCATGCTTTAAATTAAAATGGAAGAACAAAGACCACAGGTGAGCTGTTCTTAATGAAAAACTGAAATTATACCTACAACCAAAGTCTGGTAATTATGTTAGCTTTATTTACAGAGATAATGGCATTTTTCTTCTGGGATGTTAGGGATCCATTCATTAATAGTGTTTGGCACTTCAACCACTTGAATCAGCGTTGAATATTCAGTTATTAAAACAAAGTCACAAAAATGTAATGAAAGTCTACAATGTGAATGTAACATGTAAATAAAGCTTGGAAAAGTATATTTTATTGCTAGGTATAACCATTAAACTGTTTTCATGCTATATGATAACTATGACCTAGGGATGGGCAATTAGTCAATTACAGATGTAGCAAAGTTTCACTTGACACTTCACATGGTAACAGTTGTTTGTTGGGTGATTTTGTTGGTTTGGAAGTAAACGGATGAGGTGCTGACAAATAGAAACTGGCTGAATCTTGTTATATTTGTTAGGCCTTGCGAGAAGCAGGGCCCAATAGATGGTCTAGCAAAAAAAAAAAAAAGATTAATAAAATGTTTAAAGAACATATAAGTAAAAACAAATAAATTTCGTCTTAAGAATATTTTGTTGTGGGAAAAAATAAAAAGTACACAACTTATTTTTTAATACAATAATAGTTGATAAGGTGGGATAAAAAAAAAAAAACCCCAAAAAACACAAGTGCAACCTATAAACCTATATTGGTTTACAAGAAGTCAAAAAACCCCATGAGGCATACTCCAAATGCCCCATCTGGGAAAAAAAAATCCTTCCCGAGACCAAAAATGGTATTTGAATAAATGCATGGATAAACATCCCATTCCAAAATACTAGTTCCCATAACTTGTAGTATTTTTGCCTTTACAATCTTATAAATTATCAGAATACAATGTGAATTACACTGGTCTTACTGTAAAGAAGCCCCATTATTAAAACAGATCTTTGTGCTGCCATTTCAGTTATTTGTACATTGTTATTAGCCACCTTTTTTTCCCAAATGGAACAACCCCAAACTGTTGTACTCCAATCCAATTACCTTGGTTGCCCTCCTCTGCACCTGCTCTAGTTCAGCTATATTTTTTTCTATATACAGGTGCTCAAAATTGTGCACACTATTCCATATCTTCTCTGACCAGTGACTTGTATAGAGGAAAAACTATGTCCTTGTCATGTCATCTATTCCTCTCTTGATGCATGCTATGATTTTATTTGCCTTGGCAGCAGCCTCCTGGCACTGGTTGCTAAATTTAAGTTTATTGTCTACCAATATCCCCAAGTCTTTTTCAGTAGCAGATTTACCCAGTGTTTTATTATTTAATAGATGCCCCAGGTGAATAACTTTGCATCAATCCACATTAAAATTAGTTTGCAGGGGGCATGACCTAGTCCTTAATGGCATAGGATGAGCGCTGTGGAGCTCCTGCCCTACAACAGCCTTACCGGGACCTGTCTGTCCTGCTCCTTTGGTGACTATGAGGAAGCAGCTCATCAAGAGGGCTTTCCCCGGGACTCCGCTGCCTCCCAACCGTGCTACCCAGGGCACAATAGATACAGTCATATGAAAAAGTTTGGGCACCCCTATTAATCTTAATCATTTTTAGTTCTAAATATTTGGGTGTTTGCAACAGCCATTTCAATTTGATACATCTAATAACTGATGGACACAGTAATATTTCAGGATTGAAATGAGGTTTATTGTACTAACAGAAAATGTGCAATATGCATTAAACCAAAATTTGACTGGTGCAAAAATTTGGGTACCCTTATCATTTTATTAATTTGAATACTCCTAACTACTTTTTACTGACTTACTGAAGCACAAAATTGGTTTTGTAACCTCACTGAGCTTTGAACTTCATAGCCAGGTGTATCCAATCATGAGAAAAGGTATTTAACCCCTTAAGGACACAGCCCAAAAGTGCGTTAAGGACCAGGCCTTGTTTTTCAAAACTGACATGTGTCTCTTTATGTGGCAAGAACTTTGAGACGCTTTAACTTACTCAAGTGATTTTGAGATTGTTTTCTCGTGACATATTGTACTTCATGTTAGTGGTAAACACTAATCAATATTTTTGTATTTATTTATAAAAAAATAGGATATTTGATGGAAATTTGGAAAAAAATCGCAATTTTCAAAATGTGAAAGTCTCTGCTTTTCAGACAGATAGTCATACCACCCAAATACATTAATAAATATTATCTACCATATCTCTGCTTTATATTGACATCATCTTTTAATTGTCCTTTAATTTATTTTGGATGTTAGGAGGCTTACAAGTGTAACAGCGATTTTCCAGATTTACAAGAAAATTTCCCAAACTAATTTTTTAGGGACCACTTCAGTTCTGAAGGGGATTATAAAGGCCTATATATTAGAAACCCCCCATAAATCACCCCATTTTCAAAACTGCACCCCTGAAATAATTCAAAACAGCATTTGGGAAGTTTGTTAACCCTTTAAGCATTTCACAAGAATTAAAACGATATCGAGGTGAAATTTAGACATTAAATTTTTTTCCACTAATCCCTTCATTTAGCCCTAAATTTAACACCTTCACAAAGGGTTAAAGGAGAAAATGCATCTCCCAGTTTATTATACAATTTCTCCCGAGCACAGAAATACCCCATATGTGGGTGTAAATTGATGTTTGGGCATTCGGCAGTGCACAGAAGGGAAGGAGCGACACTGGACGTTTGAAAAGCAGATTTTGCTGGAATAGTTTTCAGGTGCCATGTTGCATTTGAAGAGCCCCCAAAGTACCAAAACAATGGAAACCCCCTAAAAGTGACCCCATTTTGGAAACTACACCCCTCACAGAACTCATCAAGGCGTATACTGAGCATTTTGACCCCACAGCTGTTTCACAGATTTTACTAACACTGGGATGTATAAATGAAAAATTACTAAAACATCACTTTATCCCCAAAGTTTTCATTTTCACAAGGGGTTAAAGGAGAAAAAGGACCCCATAGTTTGTTAAACAATTTCTCCTGAACACAGCAATGCCCCATATGTGGTCATAAACTGCTGAATGGGTACATGGTGGGGCTCAGAATGGAAAGAGCGCTATTTTGCTTTTGTAGGGCAGATTTTGCTGGAATAGTTTTCAGGTGCCATGTTGCATTTGCAGAGCCCCCAAAGTACCAAAACAGTGGAAACCCCCTAAAAGTGACCCCATTTTGGAAACCACACCCCTCACAGAACATGTCAAGGGGTATAGTGAGCATATTGAACCCACAGCTGTTTCACAGATTTTATTAACATTGGGACATGAGAATGAAAAATTTCTTTTTTTCCAATAAACTGTCAATTTAGCCCCAAATTTTTCATTTTCACAAGAGGACAAAGGAGAAAAAGCTCCCCAAAGTTTGTTACACAATTTCTCCTGAACACAGAAATGCCCCATATGTGGTTGTAATCTGCTGTATGGGTACATTGTGGGGCTCAGAATGGAAAGAGCGCTATTTAGCTTTTGGAGGGCAGAATTTGCTGGAATAGTTTTCGGGTGCCATGTCGCATTTGCAGAGCCCCTACAGTATCAATACAATAGAAACCCCTCAAAAGGGACCCCATTTTGGAAATTACACCCCTCATAGAATTTATCTAGGGGTATAGTGAGCATTTTGACCTCACAGCTGTTTCACAGATTTTATCATCATTGGGACGTAAACATGAAAAATTACTTTTTTTTCCAATAAACCGTCCATTTAGCGGCATATTTTTAATTTTTGCAAGTGGTTAAAGAAGAAAAAACACCCCACAGTTTGTTACACAATTTCTTCTGAACACAGAAATGCCCCATATGTGGTTGTAATCTGCTGTATGGGTACATGGTGGGGCTCAGAATGGAAAGAGCGCTATTTGGCTTTAGGAGGGCAGATGTGGCTGGAATAGTTTTCAGGTGCCATGTCGCATTTGCAGAGCCCCTAAAGTACCAATACAATGGAAACCCCTCAAAAGGGACCCCATTTTAGAAACTACACCCCCCAAGGAATGTATCAAGGGGTATTATCATTTTGAGCCTAAAAATGCTTCCCAAAAATTAATGTACAAAGTGAAAATTGAAGTTTTTGAAGAAATATCCAATTTCAGAATATGTTGCGGCCACTTTGTGGCATCAGAGACATGCACTCCTAAAACTATTAAGTGGGCTATCCCGGGGGAAAAAAATTATATATGTGGGTGTAACCTGCTGCTTGGGAACACAGCAGGGCTCAGAAGGGAAGGAGCACTGTGTTTTTTTAGCTTTTGGAGTACAGATTTAGAGGGACTTTCTGGTCGCCATGTTGTTTTTGCAGAGCCCTGGAGGTGCCAGTAAACTGGAATTCCCCAAGAAGTGACCCCCATTTTGTAGGGGCGATTTTAGGGTCTCTGCAAATGTGACATGGCGTCCAAAAACCAACAATCTAAATCTGCGCTCCAAAAGCACATAGCGCTCCTTCACATCTGTACCCTGCTGTGTGCCCAAATGACAGTTTATGCCCACATGTATGACACTGGTGTACCCAGGATAACATACTTAATGCCATATGTGGGTATAAACTGCTGTTTGGGCACAGCCGAGCACAGAAGGGAAGGAGTGCTATTTTGGTTTTTAGAGCACAGTTTGGTTTATGGACACCATGTCACTTTTGCAGAGCCCATGAATTGCCAGTAAAGTGGAATCCACAGACTTGTGACCCCATTTTGGAAACTACACCCTTCAAGGGATTTATCAAGTGGTGTAGCGAGCATTATTAACCCTTAAGTGTTGCATTCTTTTAATTTCCAGAAATGAATGCACAGATGATAATGAAAAGTTAAAAATAACATTTTTCCATAGATACACCATTTCAGTGCCCGATATGTTGTACCCAGCTTATGTCTGCAGAGACACACACTCCAAAAACTGTTAAGCGGGTATTCCGGCCACAACAGCTTTTGGAGCGTTCATCTCTGATACAAGCCGGACACAACATATTACGCACTGAAATGACGTATTCCTGGAAAAATTGTCATTTTCACCTTTCACAATCAGCTGCGTATTCATTTATGGATAATAAATTATAGTAACACTTGGGGGTTAAAAATGTTCACTGTACCCCTGGATAAATTCCTTCAGGGGTGTAGTTTCCAAAATGGGGTAACATGTCAGGGGATTCCACTTTACTGGTGTTTCAGCTCTGCAAAAGTGCAATGGTGTCCAAAAACCAAACCGTCCAAGCCTGTGCTCCAAAAACCAAATAGCGCTCCTTCCACTCTGTGCCCAGCTGTGTCCATACAGCAGTTTATACCCACATATGACATTAAGTACGTTATTCTGGGTACGACAAGTGTAATACATGTGGGCATAAACTGCAGTTTGGGCACACAGCCGGGCGCAGAAGAGAAGGAGCGCTATGTGGCTTTTGGAGTGCAGATTCAGATGTTTGGGATCTGGACGCCATGTCATGTTTGCAGAGCCTGTAAGGTACCAGAAAAGTGGATTCCCCAAAGGAGTGACCCTATTTTGAAAACTGCACCCCTCAAAGAATTTATCAAGGGGTGTAGTAAGCATTAGTATCCCAGACGTGAATACACAGCGGATGGGGAAAAGTGAATATGTAAGCTGTGCGGAGTGCATTGGGAACACCAAATTCCCTACTATTTCCCCAGTAGTTCCTATTATTGGGGAGGTCACTCTGGGGGTCACTTCTGGTTTATTTTCCCTCATAAGCTCTAAATCTGGGGTGTCCCCTGATATCTGCTCACACAGCTTATACATTCCCTTCCTGACGCAGCCAGTTATGTTCTAAAGATTTGGCGATTTTTGGGGTTTTTGTCTTCACATTGTATGAGCTATATTTTCTTTATTTCTCTGGTGATGTAGCCATATGAGGGCTTGTTGTTTGCGGGGTGAGATGTATTTTGTAATGACATCATCTTTGGGCGCCTATAACCTATTGAATAAATTTTATTAACTCTTTCTTGTTGGATTAAAAAATACCCCATCAATTCTGACACTGCGTTTTACCTTTGAAATTTTTCACCATGCAGCATAAAGCATAAGTAACATGTTACCTTTTTTCTACGGGTCGGTACGATTACGGAGATACCTAATTTATACTGTTTTTTTTATGCGATACTAATTTTGCAGAACAAAAACCCATTTGGGGACATAAATTAATTGTTTTTGCATCGCCATCTTCTGAGATGCGTAACATTTTTATTTTACGGTTTACAGAGTTGGTTTAGGGCTTATTTTTTGCGGGACAACCTGTGCTTTTTATTGGTACTGTTTTGGGGTACATATGACTTTTTGATCACTTTTTATGGCATATTTTGTAAAGTGAGATGGCAAAAAATCATTACTTTTGGCGAGTTTTTTCCGTTTTTTTTTCTCCGACGTTCACCGTGTACATTAAATATTGTTTCAGTTTTATTGTACAGGTTGTAACGGACGCGGCGATACCAAATATGCATTTTTTTAATTAATTTTTAGGTTTTTTTTTTTATATAATTCATTTTATATAGCAAAAGGGAATTTTTGGGGCTTTATTCTTTTATAAATTTTTTTAAAACACTTTATTTTATTTTTTTTCACTTTTTTTTACTTTTTCATGTGTCCCATTAGGACACCTGAGCCAGCAATGCTTTGATTGCTGGCTCAGCACTGTAGACTGCAAGACACGAGCTTACAAGTGTCTTGCAGTCTATACAGGAAGTGAGGCTATGCAGACGCATAGCCTCACTTCCGCAGGTCTCGGCAGGATCAACCAGGTAGTGGGGTCTCCAGGCAGCCTGGGGTCACTGAGCAGACCCCAGGCTGCAGGTTATAGGTATCGGCACCCCCCCGATCTCACCGCGGGGGGTGCCGATTGGAGCGGCAACATAGCGGAACCCCTCGGATCGGAACTCATTTCCGACCGGGGGATATGGAGCAGGGTGTTAGCTGTCAGTTACAGCTAACACCCGGTTCCGATGCCGCCCGCTCAGATAGTGAGCGGGCAGCCGCCCCAGGGCGTACTAATACGCCCTGTTGCGCTAAGTACCAAGCGCACAGGACGTAATAGTACGTCCAATGTCGTTAAGGGGTTAAGGTGGCCAATTGCAAGTTGTTCTCCTATTTGAATCTCCTCTGAAGAGTGGCATCATTGGCTCCTCAAAACAACTCTCAAATGATCTGAAAACAAAGATTGTTCAACATAGTTGTTCAGGGGAAGGATACAAAAAGTTGTCTCAGAGATTTAACCTGTCAGTTTCCACTGTGAGGAACATAGTAAGGAAATGGAAGACCACAGGGACAGTTCTTGTTAAGCCCAGAAGTGGCAGGCCAAGAAAAATATCAGAAAGGCAGAGAAGAAGAATGGTGAGAACAGTCAAGGACAATCCACAGACCACCTCCAAAGAGCTGCAGCATCATCTTGCTGCAGATGGTGTCACTGTGCATCGGTCAACAATACAGCACACTTTGCACAAGGAGAAGCTGTATGGGAGAGTGATGCGAAAGAAGCCGTTTCTGAAAGCACGCCACAAACAGAGTCGCCTGAGGTATGCAAAAGCACATTTGGACAAGCCAGCTTCATTTTGGAAGAAGGTCCTGTGGACTGATGAAACAAAGATTAAGTTGTTTGGTCATACAAAAAGGCGTTATGCATGGCGTCAAAAAAACACAGCATTCCAAGAAAAACACTTGCTACCCACTGTAAAATTTGGTGGAGGTTCCATCATGCTTTGGGACTGTGTGGTCAATGCCGGCACCGGGAATCTTGTTAAAGTTGAGGGTCGCATGGATTCAACTCAGTATCAGCAGATTCTTGAGAATAATGTACAAGAATCAGTGACGAATTTGAAGTTACGCCGGGGATGGATATTTCAGCAAGACAATGATCCAAAACACAGCTCCAAATCTACTCAGGCATTCATGCAGAGGAACAATTACAATGTTCTGGAATGGCCATCCCAGTCACCAGACCTGAATATCATTGAACATCTGTGGGATAATTTGAAGCGGGCTGTCCATGCAAGGCGACCATCAAACTTAACTGAACTGGAATTGTTTTGTAAAGAGGAATGGTCAAAAATACCTTCATCCAGGATCCAGGAACTGATTAAAAGCTACAGGAAGCGACTAGAGGCTGTTATTTTTGCAAAAGGAGGATCTACTAAATATTAATGTCACTTTTCTGTTGAGGTGCCCATACTTTTGCACCGGTCAAATTTTGGTTTAATGCATATTGCACATTTTCTGTTAGTACAATAAACCTTATTTCAATCCTGAAATATTACTGTGTCCATCAGTTATTAGATATATCAAATTGAAATGGCTGTTGCAAACACCCAAATATTTAGAACTAAAAATGATTAAGATTAATAGGGGTGCCCAAACTTTTTCATATGACTGTACTTATATGGCCACCCTGGTTCCTGCTCCTTTGGTTGCCATGAGGCAGTGGTCATCTTGGTCAAGTCTCTGCTCCAGCTCTGGTGCTCTCGGTCACCTTCCTCCCGACACCCTATTAAACACCCTGCATCGGGGCACAAGTTACAGGTCAGTTATAACACCCCTTCTGACCAACCCAAAGCTTTCCTCTACCCTTGAACCTGCCTTATAGCCCCCAGACCTGGGCAGACCTGGGTACATCACCCCCTTCCTCCCCTACTCACACATGGATGGAGGAGAGGGATATTGAGGCAACCCCCACAATGTCCCCTTATGCATATGCAGCCCTTGAGCGTGAGGACTCAGACACTCTGCTGTTGGATTCCGAACCTGGAGGTTTTGCCCCTGACCATTCACAGATCCCACTGCAGTGTTTCCGCTTTATTGCTCATCTCCCAACAAAAGAGGACTTTAAACGGAGGTAACAGACACATGCCGTGCTGAGAAATCTGCGGTCCAGAAAGACTTGCATCATATTGTCTCAAGAGATGGGACTCTGGGAGATCACAAAACGTGTTCTTACATCTCCCAAATTCAAACTATGGTCCTCTTGCAATCTTCAGCTGTATGAGATATGCAACGCCATCTGGAGGACCTTGATAACAGGGGCAGGTATAATAATATTAGGATCAAGGGTCTGCCAGAGGCTACTCGGGAAGAGGATCTTCACGTGACTCTGGAGGCCATTTTCAACCAGATTCTGCAGGAGCCACCCTCCCATAGAATTAAATTGGATAGGACACACAGGGCCCTGCACCCCAAAGGTTCTACACCCATTCCTCGGGATATCGTATGCTATGTCCACGACTTTACTCTCAAAGAGGCTATCATGACTAAAGGGAGATTTTTGAGGAATATTGACTTTGATGGGGCCAAAATCCAGCTCTTCCAGGACCTATCATGGGTTACCCTTCAAAAAGGATGCCATCTCCGCCCTCTCCTCCCATTCTTGAGAGAACACCAGTTGCCTCATAGGTGGGGATTTCCTTTTGATCTGACCGCATGAAGAGAAGGTTGCTCTGCCACATTACGCTCTTTTGCTGATTTGCAGCCCTTCTGCAAGACTTTGGCAATTCCCCAACAGGAGCTTCCTGACTGGGAGCTGTGCTCCCCACCTCCACTGATACCCCAACTGTGGCAAGTACAGAGGCCTAAACATCCACCGTTGCCAACTCCACCCCGCATTGAGAGCACCCCACCATGATTTTCTGCTCTCTCTTCTCTACAGGACTCCCTGTACTTTCCAAGGATAACCTCCTTGAACTTTTATATACTTTTATATATATTTTTCTATTCTAATATATTTATATATTTGTATATATATTTTATATATATTTATTGCTTTGTTAGCTTACCTCACAGGTCCTAGTTAATTTGTTATGCACTGGTGGTTCTAACTTTGTCCTCAACCCCAGTCCCTACCTGACACTGCCATTGACATCTTAATGAGACACACCTCAAAGCTCCTGCGCCTCTAGCTACACTACGGACACATCTAATTAACTATTTTCGAGAAAACGCGACATCAGTCTCCTCCACTGCCACCCTTTGGGAGACTCATAAGGCTCTCTTAGCTAAACGGCCCACCTTGCAAGTGCTCGTCGATTAGTTTGTGGCCTTTATACGTGCCAGCATCACTATAAGTTTACACCCTACTACCCAAAATCCTAAGAGATACTATGCCTCCACTACCCCGATTATATTGCTGTAGACTTTCAAAATGACTATACCAGGGGTAGGCAACCTTCGGCACTCCAGCTGTTGTAAAACTACATCTCCCAGCCTGCATACTTCCTCTGCTGTTGTTGGAACTCCCATGGAAGTGAATGGAGCATGTTGGGAGATGTAGTTTCACAGCAGCTGGAGTGCCAAAGGTTGCTGACCCCTGTACTATGCTAACCTGTACAACTTAGCCTCCCTTCCTTCCCTGACATGCTTTCAGCCCAGCGGATGAGTCACAAACCTTGGGAAGTTACCTGGCAGATTGCCATCTACCCTCACTTCTGCCTAAGGCATTAGCTTCTTTCAATGCTTCTATCTCAGATGAAGAGCTCTCAGGAGTCCTGAAGGACCTACCCAATGGGAAGGCACCTAGTCCTGATGGACTCACCTACCTGTATTTTAAGACTTTTAAAAAAGACCTGATTCCTCATATGCGAAGATTATTTAACTTCTTCATGGAAGGCCACTCGATCCCGCCAACAATGCTCTACTCACACATAACCCTTGTACCTAAACCTAATAAAGATCCTCCGGATTGTTCAAACTATAGGCCCATTGCTTTGCTGAACTCTGACTTGAAACTGTTCACAAAAATTCTGGCCAATAGACTGAACGCTTGGCTCCCTTCTCTTGCCCACAAGGACCAGATGAGTTTTGTCCCCTGCCGTCAGAGGGGAGACAACACCAGAAGGACAGTGGATTTAATTGAGGTAGCCAATCACCACTAAGTTCCTACTCTCCTACTTAGTTTAGATGCAGAGAAGACCTTCGACCTCCTTGACTGGTCTTTTATGCTGGCTTTGCCAGATGCGATTGGTTCTCAGGGGCCTTTCCTTATAGTGATCCAGGCGGTATACTCCTGCCTTTAGGCAGTGGTGAAATTCCCCCATGCTTTTTCCGGTTGCTTCCCTATTAGACATGGCATGCGACGGGACTGCCCTCTTTTTTTCCGATTTTCACGCTATGCATTGAATCCTTGGCAGCTAAGGCAGAGCCCTAACATCACTGTCATACAAATTCGAGGCAAGGAATTTAAAATATAATTTTTCATCAATGACGTACTCCTTACCCTTACTAGCCCCCACACCAACACCACTCTACCCAACCTCTTGCATACACTCCACAACTACAGTTGATTGTTGAGTTATAAGGTCAATTCAACTGGGACGGAGGCCCTACCACTCAATATTACTCAGGACTCGGTACAGCATCTAAGTAGCAACTACAATTTTCAATAGCAAGAACATTCGCTTCACTATTTGGGGATTCATCTCACTCCCACATACACCTCCCTATATTCTGCCAACTATCCTCGATTGTTCTGTGAACTCATGGCCCTATTGGATAAGTGGAGACCCCTACAACTATCTATTCTTGGTTGCATATCGGTAACCCTACTCCCTAAATTACTTTACTATTTCGAGACCCTTCTGATGACTGTCCCAAGCTCAGATCTTCGCAGTTTACAGAAAGCCATATTCCATTTTATTTGAAACGCTAGGCGCTACCGAATTCCTAGGTCTGTGATGCTGCCAGGTAAGGGGGATGTGGGGCTGTCAGTTCCAAATATTCTCCACTTATTGGGCTACACACCTTTGGGAGGATCGTAGGCCTACATGAAATGGGAGGTGATCGAAAAGATACGGTGTGCCCCTGTGCATCCAAATGCTTCTTTGTCGGCCCACTCCCCCTGCCCCCTCTGATTATCTCCTGGGCCCTATTCATTTTACTAGGGTCATCTGGAATACCTGCAGTAAATTATTTCCCTTTACCTCCCAAATTCCTCCATGATCTCATTGATGTACAACCCGCTACTCCCGGAGGGAAAGAAAACCATCATGTACAACCAAGTGGTCTAGGGCAGGTTTGTTTAGATTAGATGACATGGTGGACCCTTTGACACTCTAACTTAGGCCCTTTGAATATTGCACAAATTCCTCTCAGCTCCCCATTGCTGAATGTCTTTACTACCAACAAATTGTCCATTGGTTGTTTACGCTATTGGGGTCTGTGAAGGTGTTCCTTTCAACTACCTTTGAGAAACTGTGTTGAGCTGGAATATCTATGAAGGGTCTGATTTCCACCATATATCAACTTCTCTCCTCCCTGGAGGAATGGGAGCCTCCTGTCCATAGGTACATGAATAAATGGGAGGAAGCAGATTATATGGTCACGTGCATCCAAGTCTTCCATGTGTGTGACCTTTAAAGAGACTCAATATAAGATGTTGATGCATTGGTACCACCAGCCCTCCTCCACTCCCTGAACCCGGTGATTCCCTTTGATTGCTAGAGATTCCAAGCTGCGGTAGGTATGCTAGTCCATATTTTTTGGGAATGCCAGCAGATACAGGGTTTCTGGTTGAAAGTGAAAGAGATGACCGATAATCTTTTTACACAGTGAATCCCACTAGACCCCCTCATTTATCTGCTTAACTTACCCCTCCCCCTAGTCACTAAGGAAAGAAGTTGTCTAGATTGTTCCTTTACATTTGCACAGCTGCCAAAACCCTAATTGCAATGCATTGGAAACACGTTAATCCTCCCACAGATCTTGATTTTTTTGACTCGCATGAAAGCCTAGAAAATCTGACTTCTACACTGAATGACATTGTTGAGGTGTTTCAGTCCACATGGAAACCATGGGACAGCTACTGTATATTGCGAGGTCTCTGATAGTTTCCACTCTTTTGACTTTTTGTTGCTTATTGCTATTTTGATTGTATATTGTCTATGTTCCTTTGTACCTACATAATTTATTGTTCCCCATTGTTTTTTATATTCTGTAAAACCTCAATAAAAATCACAATTGAACAAAATTAGTTCGCCATTTCTCTGCCCAAGTTTCCAGATTCCCTAAATCCCTGTGTAATATCCACCTCTGTGTTGACTACTTTACAGAGCTTAGTATCATCTGCAAATATTGAGATTCTACTCTGTAAACCCTCTACCAGGTGAGTATACAGCAGGGCACCAAAACTTTAAAAAGATACAGTACATATCTGGCATTGCAGGAGTTTTAATTGGTTCAGGTTTTTGTGTCTACTGAGAAAATTGGCAAGAAGATGTCTTCCTATACTAGAGACAAGTATTTTCAGACTTCCATTTTATCTATTCAGGAAGTCTCTGATCAATACAAAAAAAATACTTAAAACAAATCTTAGAATGTGGTATATGGTCTGCATCTGTGGTGTAATGAAGGACCCAAAATAAACAAGTAAAAATCCAGAGCACTCTGTAATAGCTAATAATGAAAATTAAGAAAGTTTATTGATCAATTCACATTAACAATTAAAAATGGAAACCCTATCTGCTTAAAGAGGAAACCCAATGACCCATAGACAATATAATTTTATACTGATATCGGCGGAGAGAAAAGTCCTGCATGCAGGACATTTCCCTTCCCTGCTTATTTTAAGCGGAATGGGGGACAGAGTCCCCCGAACGCTTGTGTGAACCTAATGTAAAATGTTAAATGCCTTGCCCTCTCAATAGTGTATGCTACAAAGTATATACAGGATAGTGGCTTCTTTGAAAATTTCCCTGCTTGCAAACTCTCAGAATGTTGTAAAAAGCACTCTTGCAGAATTGGTTGTAATTTTTCCACAAAGCTGCAAAAATACTTGCTTGCCCTAACAACAGTGATAATCAAATCGTCTTGCAAGGCTAGTTTATAATTTTTTTCTTGTTATTGCTTTTTCATATTCTCTTGCTTAGAGTTGAAATAAAGATTACTTTGAGATACAGCTGGACATATATATAATTTAACTGCTGCCCAAACAATATTTATCATTGTGGTTTATTTAGAATTATCAATAAGAGAGTCAGTCAGTCACCATAGATATGTCATTATCTGTGGGATACACTCGCAAAAGAAATATCTTATGTATGGTATTATTAATATGGAAAACATACCTTAGAATTGTCTCTTTGTTCCTTTCCTTTCTTAGGGCTTGTCATCTTGCTGCAGCGAACCGGTTTAGACACAGGACTTGTACTTGTGGTGACATCCGTCAAAACAGATGGAGAACTGATTGCACCATGAAGAAAGATTCGTTCACTTCTGCGTCGACTCCAAAGATCATCATCGCTTACTTCTACTTCAAATTCTTGGCTGTGATCTTTTGCTGACTTAGCTTTGGTATATTTGCGTGCTTTGTCAACTAACTTTTCTTTCTCTGACTGATTAAAAATGGTATCCTCTTCCATTGCATCTACACCTATTCTAGAATTTCCTACTTTTTTAGAGCTGGTAAACGTTAGGTGCAGTGAAGAAATTGTTCCAGTTTTGTCTTCAGTTTCCGATTCTGTCTCTTCGGACTCTGTGACTACAAAATAACATACAAAGAAACACAAAATATACATGTGTGACTGGTCATGAGATTTCACACATTCAAATGATATTTCAAATTAGAAGTTCAATTTCAGGCAAATATTGAGACACAAATTTTATTGTTTGTATAATGAAAAGTTATACAATTTTCCAATATATTTCCTGAATTAATTTCTCATGGTTTTCCAGATCTCTGCTTGTGTCATGTGATATACAGTCCATGGCCATGTGATATACGGTCCAGGATCATGTGATGGGCACACAGCTGCACAGCTCATTATAGTCACAGCACAGTAATCAGACATCTGCCTGGTACTGAACTGTGCACCTGTGTGCTCATCATATGACCATGGACTGTATATCACATATAAACAACTTAGAACACTGTCATAATCCCTTTCCGGTCACTAATCTGCCACTTTACATCAGGAGAAGGTTTTTAAAAATGGCACCCACTCAGCAGCTGAGCAGATGACATAAACTTTGGTTCTCTGATGATTTACACAGCTGGGACCTGGTGGCAAGTGTCAATGATCAGAGATGAACCTGATCATAGGCATTTAACCTCAGATGCCTTTGAGGGGTCATTTTACTTTCACTTTCTTTTTGAAGGGCCAAACTGCTCTGGAACAGCAAGATTGAAGGAGCCATTCTGTTGCCATGGCAACCAGGAGTCTTCTTAAGACTTCCAGGCCTGCCAGTGCTATGCTACTATAAAGCCCTGTCTGTGGCAGGGCTCAACAGTAACATAAGCAATTTCCCACAAACTGCAATACTCTGATATAAGCAAAAAAAGAAAGAAAGAACAATTTTTAAAAGTTCTAAAAAGTATAAAAATGTAAAATTTATAAAATTCAAATGAACCTTCTTTCCATAATTTACATAAAAAAAAATCAAAAATGAAAATAAATGTATTACTTATACCAAGTCTGAAAATGCTCAAACTGTTAAACTATAAAATATTTTTTCCAAATTTGAAACCCGTAACAAAAAAGAATCAAAATAACCAAATCTCTCTCTTTTTTTTTTTTTTTTGCTGTTTGGAAAGTAATGGAAGGTAATGGAAAGTGATCAAAAGTGAGACATTTTATATAACCAAAAACTACAACTTTCACTGCAAAAAAAAAAAAGATGCCTTATACTTCACGCAGCCTTGCAAATGCAAAAAAAAGTTATGAAAAAGTGTCAGAATTTGGCACCAAAGAATTTTTCAAAATTTACATTTTCATTTTTTAAAGTCATTAAAACATAACAAAAATTATACAAATTGGTAGTAAATTATATAAATATGTAGTAAAAACGAAACCTGTAAAAAGCGTAGCTGTATTATTTCACATTTTACTGTTTACAGATTGGGACAAATTGTACTTGGTAATAGTATGATTTAATAGTCTGTATGATGTACTGGGAAGCTGTAAAAAAATTAAATAAATAAAAAAGAGGGATAGAAAAAAGAGAAAATAGAAAAACTGCATTTGCACAACTTTATTACAGGTTTTGTTTTTATGGTATTCACTGTGCAGGCAAAATTGCATGTTACCTGTATTTTGCGGGTCGGCACGATTATAGCAATACCAAATTTCTATAGCTTTTGCTAAGTTTTAACACCTTAGCAAATATCCAAAACTTAAAAAAATAAAGAAATTTCTTGGAGTCTGACACCTGTTTTGGTCGCTTTTTGTTCAAAATTTTTATGGGAGACGAAGTGGCGAAAAAACAATGGTTCAGCTACTTTGATTTTTTTTTTCCTGCTACGGCATTCACTGTACGGGAAAAATATTTTCATAAATTTGTAGATTTTGGGATGCAGGCATACCTAATGTGTCTGTATTTTACTTTTATGTATTTCTATATACGATTTTCGGAAAGAGGAGTGATTTTAAATTTTAATTTACAGTGCATTATATATATACATTAACTTTTTAACCTTCTAGGGGTCTTAAACCCCAGGGGGCCTGATCAGTAAGGCAATACACTGCAATACTAATACAGTCATATGAAAAAGTTTGGGCACCCCTATTAATCTTAATCATTTTTAGTTCTAAATATTTCGGTGTTTGCAACAGCCATTTCAATTTGATATATCTAATAACTGATGGACACAGTAATATTTCAGGATTGAAATGAGGTTTATTGTACTAACAGAAAATGTGCAATATGCATTAAACCAAAATTTGACCGGTGCAAAAATTTGGGTACCCTTATCATTTTATTGATTTGAATACTCCTAACTACTTTTTACTGACTTACTGAAGCACAAAATTGGTTTTGTAACCTCACTGAGCTTTGAACTTCATAGCCAGGTGTATCCAATCATGAGAAAAGGTATTTAAGGTGGCCAATTGCAAGTTGTTCTCCTATTTGAATCTCCTCTGAAGAGTGGCATCATGGGCTCCTCAAAACAACTCTCAAATGATCTGAAAACAAAGATTGTTCAACATAGTTGTTCAGGGGAAGGATACAAAAAGTTGTCTCAGAGATTTAACCTGTCAGTTTCCACTGTGAGGAACATAGTAAGGAAATGGAAGACCACAGGGACAGTTCTTGTTAAGCCCAGAAGTGGCAGGCCAAGAAAAATATCAGAAAGGCAGAGAAGAAGAATGGTGAGAACAGTCAAGTACAATCCACAGACCACCACCAAAGAGCTGCAGCATCATCTTGCTGCAGATGGTGTCACTGTGCATCGGTCAACAATACAGCACACTTTGCACAAGGAGAAGCTGTATGGGAGAGTGATGCGAAAGAAGCCGTTTCTGAAAGAACGCCACAAACAGAGTCACCTGAGGTATGCAAAAGCACATTTGGACAAGCCAGCTTCATTTTGGAAGAAGGTCCTGTGGACTGATGAAACAAAGATTGAGTTGTTTGGTCATACAAAAAGGCATTATGCATGGCGTCAAAAAAACACAGCATTCCAAGAAAAACACTTGCTACCCACTGTAAAATTTGGTGGAGGTTCCATCATGCTTTGGGGCTGTGTGGCCAATGGCGGCACCGGGAATCTTGTTAAAGTTGAGGGTCGCATAGATTCAACTCAGTATCAGCAGATTCTTGAGAATAATGTACAAGAATCAGTGACGAAATTGAAGTTACGCCGGGGATGGATATTTCAGCAAGACAATGATCCAAAACACAGCTCCAAATCTACTCAGGCATTCATGCAGAGGAACAATTACAATGTTCTGGAATGGCCATCCCAGTCCCCAGACCTGAATATCATTGAACATCTGTGGGATAATTTGAAGCGGGCTGAACATGCTCGGCGACCATCAAACTTAACTGAACTGGAATTGTTTTGTAAAGAGGAATGGTCAAAAATACCTTCATCCAGGAACTGATTAAAAGCTACAGGAAGCGACTCGAGGCTGTTATTTTTGCAAAAGGAGGATCTACTAAATATTAATGTCACTTTTCTGTTGAGGTGCCCAAACTTTTGCACCGGTCAAATTTTGGTTTAATGCATATTGCACATTTTCTGTTAGTACAATAAACCTCATTTCAATCCTGAAATATTACTGTGTCCATCAGTTATTAGATATATCAAATTGAAATGGCTGTTGCAAACACCGAAATATTTAGAACTAAAAATGATTAAGATTAATAGGGGTGCCCAAACTTTTTCATATGACTGTACATTACAATGTATTCTACACACATAGTGCAGCCTGTAATAGAAGTATACTAATGACAAGACTTGGAGCCTTCAATATTCTCCCAGCTGTCAAAGCAATGGATTGCTACAGGTTAAATGGTTCCTCTGTCAATTTTGACTGAGGCATCAGTAAGGTTAAAACCCGCGATCAGTGTAGGCATTGATCATAGACAGTGTCACTGGGTTTCTGCTGTGTAAGACAGCAGAGACATGATGTGCTTTTAAATGGGTATTCCCATGAACATAATCATATCTATATTTGTAGATAAGTAAAAGTTAAACATTTTTGCAACTATAGTTAAAAATTCTGCAGAGTTTTAAAGATTTTCTCTAACTATCTTAGTGGTGACAGTCTGTTGTCTTGATTGGTTGCCAATGGATACGACCACAAATGCAGAAACTTTCTATGGTCTGGGACTTGTCAGGAACCCAGCCATGATTTTCATATTGCAGCTGGGTTATCAGGCAGGGACATTACATGTATCAGAAGTTATCCTGGCCACTATAAGGAAATCATGGCTGATTTTCTGACCTTAGAAAGGTCCTGCATTCATGGTCATATCCACTGGCAACCAACCAAGACAACAACTTGTGACCACAAGATATTTAGAGAAAATCTTTAAAACTATACAAAATGTTTAAATTAGTTATATCTGCAAAAATGTTTAACTTTTAATTATCTACAAATTTAAAAATGGTTATGTTTGTGGGAATACCCCTTTAATGAATAAAGTGAAAACTACAGTTCAACCATACGTGATTATAAGCCCTGAGCGGAGACATGATGGCTATGGTTAAAGACCCGACATTCACCGTAATAGTGTAGTGGATGTCAGGAGATGCTTAATCCCATTATGAATTTTTTTCCAGCTTACCCGTACATCACAGTGAATAATATCAATAACAAACAAAGAGCAACAACTCACCCATTGTGTTTTGTTTATCCTCCACAATTGTATGTTTTTCATCCAACTGAACAGTGGGTAAAGGTGGAGATATGATAGGATTAGGTGTTTCACTGGCTGCGAAGCGTGCAAGAAGACCCAGCCCACTATCCTCTACATGCGAATAAGGCAAATGATTTATATCATAACCGATATAATCTTCCTCCTCTTCAGAGCTAACATCTAAAAGTGTAAGTGAAGAAAGAGATGACATGGAAGTTTACATTTGTTAAGTATTGCAATATAATGATTATAAAATATATAAATATATATATATATATATATATATATATATATATATTACCACCTTTTCACTATAACAACTATTGATGGAAAAATGGAATGTTGTATACCTATAATAGTGGTCAGCAAAATACTCCAGAACACTGCACAAGGGCTTGCATTGAAGTATTGAGTCGTCTAATGGTTAGCATGAAATAGGCTTAAAGCACTGAATAATTATTAAGACATAATATGATCAAAGATAAACATAAAGCTGAATGGGGCAGTTCACTACTTTTATTATTAAATTATTTAGAATTTAAACACTTAAAGCATACCTTCAGTTATAAACAACTTTGCATAAATGAATAGTACAGGTGAAAATAAGAACCTTTGTAATATATGTTATTAAGGATATCTGTTTACTTCTCCAACTATTAAACTATTCTCCTACTCCTTCTCCTTATTTTCAATCTCACTGCTTGTTTACATTATATCCATCTTCACATTCAGCCTCACACATACAACTCTATGGAGGGGGAAGAGGGAGTGGGATTCTTCTGCCAGCTGGTTAATTGATTGTTTATTGTCTCATTCTGTTCACTCACAGCGTCTTATCTACAACATAGCAGTGTTAAAATAGTTTCTAATAGCAAAAGAAGCAAACATTTGATTATTTTTTCAATCCCCTCCCCTCTTTGTAACTGCCTGAAAAGGAGAAAAGAAAACATATTCTTTAATAAAGATATATTACACATTTTTATATATGAACCTGTACTATTCATTATGAAAAGTTTTTGACACCTGGAGGAATGTTTTAAAGGGTATGTACACCTCTGCAGCAATTTTTCTTTTATTCTTGAATTATATGTATTTTAGGCTAAATCATTTTTGTAATTGGGTTGAATTATAATTTGTGCATTTTTGCTTTGTTTAGCTGTATATGTAAGTACAACAAGTTGTAAAATGTCATTTATTAGCTAATCCATCAGACAAATTGTCCCACTGCTCATGGTGGCTGAAAGCTACAGCTTAATGACTGTCAAAATTGCCACAGATGGGTTTGCTGTGGGATGTGAGCTGTGGCCATTTCGCAGCAAACCCAATCCATGTGGCTATAGCGTAAAAAAGAGTGCAGGGATGGAGAGGTATCCCTTGAGCAGTCAGCCTGACAGATTAACTAATCAACGGCGTTCTACAACTTTTATTGTAGTGTTTATACATACAGCTGCAAAGTCAAACAAAGCTACATTTTTAATTAGACCCAATTACAATGTTTTTCTTTTTTTTTTTTTTACACCAAATACGTACAATTCAAAAATTTAAAAAAAAAAAATGGTGCAATGGTGTACATAGCCTTTAAAGGGGCTGTCAGGCCAATTTTACAAAGGCAGAGAATGGCATAACAATAAAAAACTGATGCACAACAATCCCCACTACTCTTGTTCTGATACATAAAGGGTTTCTGCTTCCTGGTCCGCTCAACACACATGAAATTCACTCAACCAGTCACTAAGACATGTCAACTCTGTGGCGAGTGATTAGTTGAGGGGGCATTTCCAGTTTGTTGAAATGGATCAGGAGGCAGAGTTGAGTCCTGGTAAGTGGCAGGGGATTAATAAGGTATTACTTTTGTTTATTTTGGTATGCCACTCTGTTGTTTTGGTGAACAAAAAATTTCAGCCGTACAACCTACCCAAAGGGAAATGAACAATGTAAGAAACGTACAGTTGTGCATAAATAATATAGGCAAGTGCAGGCCTAGGCTGCATGTAGAAGTATAAAGGGAAAACAAATATAAGTTATGATATACAAAGTATCCTAGAAATACATGCCTAAAATATGATTTCCATGGTACCCCATTAATAAGTAGCTTATGTAGGCTATATTCTGTTATCAGTTTCAAACACACTATGATAGTTTAGTAGAGTTTTTATATAGTACTTTTATTGGGAAGTAAGGGGACATTCACACTACTGTTGGATGTCTGTTTCTGATAGCGTCCATTTAAAAAAAAACAAAAACAGAAAAACGTACACCTATCATAACGGACACTAACTGATGTTAATGTGTCCATTTTTTTTTAACTGTTCCATTTATTGTTCGCTAGTGTCTGTTTTTAGAATGTTCGTTTTTTTGCTCTTTTTTGTTTCTGCTTTCTGAGCATGCGCAGAAAAAAACCTGACAATATAATGGACTGTCCGTCATAAGTCCATTATTTTGAACCTTCACAAAAGTCCTGCACTCCAGATTTTTATATCCCCCCAAAAAAACCCGTACATGTGACAGATTTGGTGCAAACAGACACTAACGGACAACAGATAAAATCCCATTGAAAGCAATGGGATTTTTAACGGATTTATGACAGTTCTGTTAGTGTCCATTTTTAACATTTTGTAACAGATGCTAGCATCGGACACTACTAACGGTAGTGTGAACACCCCCTAAGAAACCAATAAATGAATTATACTATAATTATGTTATTTTTATATTGGTTACATTCCATACCTATGTAGAAAGTGGAACATATTATAGGGAAGATTTATCAAAACTGCCTTCATCAAATAATCACTGCACATTCATTTTACCAGAGCAGCAAGAAA
This sequence comes from Leptodactylus fallax, assembly GCA_947044405.1. NCBI lineage: Eukaryota > Metazoa > Chordata > Amphibia > Anura > Leptodactylidae > Leptodactylus > Leptodactylus fallax. The sequence goes on along the minus strand of CAMRHE010000241.1, from coordinate 1,699,551 downwards.
TGGAAGCTAAACCTGGATTGGTTGTTGAAGGCAGCAAGGTCACTTTTTCTTTTGACAGTTTTGATTAATGAGGCCCAATGTTCCCTGCTTTAGCAAATATATAATGGGGCAGATATATGAAAAATGTCTACATTAAAAACTGTCATTGTTAATTGCAGCAACCAATCAATACAGAGCTTTAAAAGGGGTTATGTAGAGAAAAGTATTTTATTAGTATACTCCCTGCACTAGATAAGCTTACTTACTAATATACATGCAGGTACCCTATTGCTTCCATACTCTGCACAGCACAGTTGGGGGGCTATAATTCTTGTTCGTCTTCCTCTTCTGTTGACACTCTGACTATTGGTCATGTGACTAACGCTGCACTACTCCTTGTACAAGCAGCAAGGATAGAGTGGAATCTGTGATATAAGAGAGAGCCGACAAAGGAGTCTGAGGATACAAGGAATCTGCATATATATGAGTAATTAAGCATATCCAGATCGGGGAATGCATGACCCCTTTAATATTTCAAAGCTCTATGTGAAATTAATGGAAGAGTGAAGAAATCAGGCGATACCTTTTAGAGGCTGAGTATATTTGATAAGTAAGCTTTCAAGAGTCTAGCTCTCTTCTTCAGACATGGTGTTATACAAGAACTGAAAATTCACAGATTTTTCAGTTCTTGTATAACACCATGTCTGAAGAAGAGAGCTAGACTCTTGAAAGTTTACTTATCAAATATACTCAGCTTCTAAAAGGTATCGCCTGATTTCTTCACTCTTCCACTACTTTCAATGGCTAACACGGTACAACATTATACTACTATGTGAAATTAAAGCAGTGAACTAATTGGTTGCTATGGGCGACAAAGACAGTTTTTCTTTAAATGTGTTATCCAAGATTAAAAAACAAGGTTGTTTTCTTTCAGAAAGAGGTCCTCTTCTCATGCAATAACATCACATCTGTTGACCATTTTACCAATGGATGTGATGTCACTGCATGAGACGTGGAAGTAGAACTGTTTCTGAAAGAAAGCAGCCATGTTTTAGGATAGCTTCATAATCCCCCCCACCCCCCATTAATGGCCTGTAATTTAGCAGAATACATAAATGTACATAAATAAGATGATAAAAAGTTTATATTTAAAAGATTTTTCAGGCATAATAAAGGTATCCAAACAAATGGGAGCTTGCCAAGAAAAAAAAAAATAGACAAAAAAAGGTTAGCTCATGCTGTTTAGGAATTATAGCACAGTTAATCCATACAAGCAGTGAGAATGTTATATACTAGATAATGAAATTTAAATGTTATCAAGTTATTTAAGACTGACAAACAGGATGACTTTGAAGCATTCTAGCAAGGGAATAAAATATATACAGACAATAAGCACAATACAGACCCATTAAAATTGTGGTACATATTCTATCACAATGTCAGGCAGAGCATACAAAGGAGGCTAGACAAAGGCAGACCATAGACAGCTCAAGGGTCTTCTCTCACATGTATACCCTTCATAGGAAACATAATCTACCCAGAAGTACCTATGAGGTGTACGCTTACAGTACTAATACTAAGACAGAAACTATGTACTAAATAAAAATATATGATGTGCTTGCCACTTAACTTTTGGACAGCATTAAATATTGTTGATTGCTTCCAATCCTTAATTAATATAATTGGTTGTAACAGAATATGTAATATAAAAGGACACCATACTAATGTATTTTAACCTGCAAAGTCAAATCCTATAGCCTTAAACATCAAAAATTCTTGATATGTATTTTAGTGGTCATTAAATTATATATATAGTGCATTTTGTATTACATAATTAGTATTGAATGATCCCAATATCTCTGCGAAAAAATATGTAATTACATTTTTTAAATTAAAAACACTATTTTTCTTTATTATCTAGTGAGTCTTTGACTTACTGTACCAAACATCATGTCATTAAAAAAAATCATCTAAATATAATACTTACAATGCAGATGCTGCCATTATTGTACAGCACTTAAAACAAGATGACAGTTTAAATGTCTGTAGACTAAAAATATGGGGACTAGCAAATCTTGTTAAAAACAATACTTTTCTATTGCTATTGCCTTTATAATTTATAGCTGGCCATTTTGTTATCTACCTGGATTACGATGTATGAAGTTTTTATAAGCACATTAGAAGCTACTTTTTCCAGTAATATGCTATGGAACAGAAGATTAAACGTCAGCCTGGAAGATTTACTAATAAAGCGGTTGATGTTTGGAAATTACCTACTTTACAGTGATCAAGGTTCTGCTGGCTTGGAATGTGACCCACGCTGTGCGTTGTCTGCCCTACTCCAGCCAATCACTTTGCTTCCTTAGAGCAGCATAAGAGCAAATGCAAGAAACCGATACAGACAATCAAAGCATCATGGGTAAGGGTCAGGGGTGAAGGAATGCTCAAGCAGCTGCAAGGAAAAAGCAAGCATTCTAGAAAAGTCTGGTTAATTTCTGCACATTTTTAGTATTACAGCAAGTCTTAGCAATATGCACTTCTCAAATATCCCCCCTTTCTTGTAATATGGAGATATTTTACAAATAATTTAACATAACAGGATGTATAAGAATATTTAATAGGTTCAATTTTTTTCATAGTATGATAAAGCAAATGTTGAATTTTGTGCATTGTTTTTCTGTCTGCAGCTTTACCTCATTCTTTTTTGCCCCATCTTTTTGTTAAGCTACAGACAGCAGGAAAGGGGACAGGGAAGATGGACATGAGTAAAACATGACTGCATGATCTAATTACACAAGGCTTGTTTGTAATCTGTGACCATGGAGACACATATGCCTTCATATCAACTGTAGACACAAAATAATAGTCATATTTATTTTAAATGCATTAAAGCAATGAAATAAGTTGGTAATAGTTTACATACCCATTAACCTTGAGCATTAGAAAAATTCAAAGCCATGTGGTAAGGAGGGATATTTGAAATATGAACACTGCAGGACCTTTTAAGCAACATGATAATCTTTGGAGTGATGCAGAGGGTAGGAAGAAACGTAAAAGAAGCAGAACAAAGAAAAAAGCCAAAACTATATTAACCATTTAGAATGCATCGCAAGAGACATGAAGTACACTGGCATTATTAAAAAAATAAAATTGGTATGTTTAATAAAACTTTATAATACAAACAAGTCACACACCCGCACTTTATCAAAATACAAAGACTGTTTCTCACATGGAACCTTCATGCCAAGATTAACACAAGAAAAGGGTAGACTGATGAAGACTAAAACAGCTCACAAAACGAGCCAAAAAGAGTAACACTAGAAACCTCAAAGGTAAATAGTTGAAACTGCAGAACAGATAGCCAAACAGAGATCAACATTAACAGCAGACATTCTCTGTCTGAGTCTGAACTTTTGCTTTGTAAAACTAGTAACCTTGGTCCAATGAGTCCTCCGTTGAATCACTGAAAGATGATTCAGCCCCTCGATCAGGAAGTAGTAAACAGAGATGTCTATTTCTGCTGTGTGTCTGCTTAGATTTGGAAGTCCTATAGAAAGGGGAGATGTTTTGTGGTGATGGGGATCGTCCAAGAGTCTTCATTTTTTGTGTCAGCAAATTACACATGCTATAATGCAATGATTTGGGCTGGGACAGCCACTCATTTCTTATTATGTTGTCATCATCTTCTGAGTCTGTATCTGTAATTAAAGTGTTTTATCAAGAGTTAGAAAAAAAAATAAAACATAAAATGTTTCACATGTTTGAGCTATACAGTCCATATTATCTGTTAAAAATACAGCTATTTTACTAAAATGTGCAAAAATACGGAAACATTTTGTTGTTTGGTTAACAGTCCCTAATAATAAATACAGTGAACTAATTATGAGTTCCCTACATCTCAGAGGACAGTACTTCTCTCCTCCCACTATCATCAACAATTGTGGGTTCAATCTTTTTTTTTCTTTAACATTTGGTATAATGGCTCAACAGTAGGGGCATCACAAACACAAAAGATCCAGAAAAAACCCAGGTCTTTTGTCTGATGCACTGAATGTCACCAACTCCAGAATGGTCAGGATGGTCATAATATATTGTTCAGGAGAGATAGCGAAAAAAAGAACTGAAGAAAAGACCAAACAGACAACCAGTCTGAAGGATTAACTAGAAAACAGCATTCTATAGGTTGTATTTAGAAGCCAAACAAAGCAAACTTTTTTTTAGTTATATCTATTTAAAAACTGTTGTTTCTTTACTATAAAATACATACAATTCAATCATTGAAAATAGATGCAAAGGTATACATAGCCTTTACAAATATGATTTTATTTTGTTTGTTGATGGGTAACACTGTACTATATTTTCATCTACCTTCATTGGATACCATTCGGGAGAGCTGGATATTGTGCATCTGCCTGAATTCAAAATTTTTTCTTCTGCTTCTTCCATCTTTTCGCTTTTCTTGACATTGGTCTGTTAACTTAAAAAATGTTTATTGTTAGCTTTACTGAAATTGATAGGGATGTATCAATCCTGGTTGTCAAACAGTTTTTAAAGATATCTAAAATGAAATATAAATCTGTCAATATGTGTGCTCCTGCCTCTCCTACTTGTATCCATTGTTCACTCCAGTGCAGTGCTGCTCACAGCCCTCACTTTAATATTGCCATGCCTAACAGTCATCTCTGGCTAGGTCTGTTCAGCTAATCAGATATTTGAAACACAGAGGAAATCAGAGTGTTGCCTCATTGCCCAATCCTGAGCTGAGGCAGGATAGTTAATCCTAGCATTGATACTTATCAAAGCCTATGATTACATTTGTATTTTGGCGGTTTTCTGCTTAATCCTTGGTTACTGAATTTGGTTTTGTGAAAGAAAACTCCTTAAACTATGAACTAAGATAGAGAATAAATATTGTAATGTTTGAATTTTTAAGTGCACTGCAAGCAATCTGAGGATGGTGACTGAAGAAGAACATGACTTTTCATAAACTACTCTGATACGATATGATAAAGGACACTTGCCAATATGAAGTAAAAAGCCTTATGTTCAATCGGCCATTTGAGTTATGTAAAATGTGATTTGAAACTCTAATGGTTATCCGATCTCCAGGACTTGACTTTGTCCTGAAGTTGCAACCTGGGTCCCAAAGCAGTCAAGCACATCCTGCCTTGCTGTAGGCTCTGGTGATTACCTCGGAAAACCTAACACTCTGTGAACCAGGCAAGTGTTGGTTTATAGGTAGCTTACTTGTTGTCTTTTCTCCTGCCAGTTACCTGCTACACATTAGTACATTGCTTATACAGCAATTCCATGACCTGGTGAACTGCTTAAGTAGCAATTTAAGTACAAAAGCTACTGTGCAAAAATACTTAATTAAACATTTTTATTTATTTTTCCTGTTTCCGTTCACACTAGCGTCACCTCTTCGTTGACAAAGCTGACATGTAATTTTTAGTGGAAGAGTGAAGAAATCAGGCGATACCTTTTAGAGGCTAACTGAGTATATTTATAAGTAAGCTTTCAGGAGTACTAGCTCCCTTCATCAGACATGGTGTGATACAAGAACTGAAAATTAACAGATTTTTATACACATGGTTTTCAAAGCATTTTAGAGTCCTTAAAAAAAATTGCAATCTAAGCAGAGAAGTTATTTACAACAGGTCAAAAAAACAGTCTGGAAACTTGTGGTGCGTGAGGGAGGGATCAGTAATTCTTGCTGTTATCTGTTTGCTATCAGGAGGTGATTTGTGTCCCTCACAGGTCATACATAGTGTGATTTGAAGCTGGCATGAATATTGAGTTCAGTTCATGGTTCACCTGCAGTTCTTGTATCACACCATGTCTGATGAAGGGAGCTAGTACTCCTGAAAGCTTACTTATAAATATACTCAGTTAGCCTCTAAAAGGTATTGCCTGATTTCTTCACTCTTCCACTACTTTCAATGGCTAACACGGTACAACATTATACTACTATGTAATTTTTAGTGCAGAGTGAGCGCCATAAAAAAGTTAATAAAAACTAATAAAATCATTATATGTACCCTAAAATGGTGCCAAATGAAAGTACAACTCGAATGCAAAGAATAAGCCCTCACTTAGCTATGTCGACAGAAAAATAAAAAAGTTATGAATTTTGAAAGGTGGGGAAGGAAAATATTAAAATAGTCGCCGAGCATTAACGTATAAACTACCCTGCATCCTTAAAGGGGTTGTCCGGGATAAATTGAAATCCCTACACTAATCTAAACATGCTTCCCCCTCCTACTTTCTAAATAACATAATTAATCAAAAATGTATATTTACCCATACCACTGGGGCGTCATGTGACAGGGACATTTTCTGATTATACGGTGACAATCCGTTTCCCCATTTCCGGAAACAGATTGGCACTACTACTCCCCCACCCACTTGAGGGGGGAGTAAGGAAGGAGGGGGAGTAAGAAACGTGGGGGGAGTAAGGTGAGAGCGGTTAGTGTGGAAGTTACATAGCAGAAAGCTGAACCATGTAAACAAATGCAGAAGATATCAGGAGCACCCGGAGACACCCAGAAATCACTCAAAACATGGCTAAAAGGTATATGGGTGCATTAACCCATTAATAACACTAGCAGACATTTTTTAAAAAACATTTTTTGCCTGGAAAACCCCTTTAAACAGTTAATGACATGTTACCTTTATTCTGCCACTCGCTATGATTACGGTAATATGAAAGTTTATATTGGGTTTTTATGTTGCACTACTTTTGTACAATAAAATCACTTATTTGCCAAAAATAATTTATTTCAGTAACACCAAAACTTTTTAAACTTTTAGAACATTTTTTTGTTTTAGTTAGTACAATTTTGGCTTATACAGTATGTGGCTTTTTTTTATCATTTTTTAGAAATCTGTTTTGGAGGCAATGCGACCAAAAACAGAAATTTTGTTCTTGTTTTTTATTTATTATTTTTTACAGGATTACTTTGCAGGATAAATAACATTCTATTTTTATGGTATGGATACATGCATCATTAATACTAGTTATAGCTATTTTTTTATATAATTTTATTTTTCTTAAAAAAAAATTGGAAAAATTGCTATTTGCTTTTTTTTTTTATTTCATCCTTTACAACTCTTTTTTTTTTTTTTTTTTTTTTTAACATTTACAATTACTGGGACTTGAACAATAGGTGGCACTTGGCACTATTGCTACTATAATTTATGGCAATGAGGTGGTGCCGATTGGGGCAGCAAACACAAAGAGAACACCATTATTGATGGCATCTAAGGGTTTAAACAGCCACAAACTGTGTGTTCACTGATCGTAGCTAATACAGGAGGATGTCAGCTTTCCTGATGGCACAGAGTAAGCTCCTCTTCACGATGCACTATTACGTCAGTTTGCGGGAACAGATATAATAGTACGTCATAGTGCGGGAACTAGTTAAAGGGTTCTTCAAGTCAAAAGAAAACCCCCAAAACACAATGTTGGAGTTCCATTTTTCCCATTCCATCCTGGAAATATTTTTTCTTTAGTTTCTTAATACATTACTAGAACATTAACAAATGCATTGACAAAGAGATCCATGTAAATGGAAAAGTAAAAGGTTTGTGGCTCTTGGAATGCGAAGATAAAAAGCGATATGCTAACCAGGGTGGAGCAGGCAAGGAGTCATGACTCAGAGCAACAATCAACGGTAGAGAGTATCAGAGCTCAGTGTTGTGCACCCTTGCCTGTTCCTGTCTAACCACACCCACTTGACATTAGAGAGTCTAGTTAGCATAACAGCACCAAAACTAACTGTACTGATTGCTCAGGAATGGTGCCTGTTAAAGGATGAAAAGACCTCTAGTAGTGAAATGTCCTCTTTAAGGGATTAAAAGACCCAATATGATTTCATTATCATTAATTATATATGATGTTTATGTATAGGTTACATGAAATAATATATATATATATATATATATATATATATAAGATAGATAGATAGATAGATATAGATATATATATATATATATATAGAGAGAGAGAGAGAGCGCGTAAATAAAACATTCATTTACCTCATAAAAGTAACTTGATGTACTGCTGTGCTCCTCCCAATCATCTACTCCATTTTTTTCTTTCATTTTCCAATTCTTCAATGTTTAATAGGTTTGTTTGTAGATCACCTTCCTTAGTCCTTTCTGACATTAAAATACACTTGCTAAGCCTGGAAATAACCAGAAGATAAAACATCCAAATTTTAGACCAAAATATGTACAATGCAATAACAAAAAATATGCTTTCATAGGTTTTGAATAAACCTATACTTAAAGTCAAACAATTATTATAAAAATCATTTATATTTTAGGAGTCTAGCAAACCTACGCAGCTTAAGCTAGCCCTTGGCTGAACAACAGAGCTCTCTGTTTGTCCTTAGCATTTTATTCCACTTTTAAAAGTTTCCATAACTTGTTAAAACCTTGTGCAAACTTCTAGGGCAGATATACAGTAACTGGTTTACTTAACCCCAATAGTTCCCATGAATCTGAAAGTCCCCCTACATCTTCCCCATGAATGAAGCACCAATGCACTTGCGTGACCAGCACTCCATTCACTGCTATGTGGCTGCTGAGGCTGTTGGAGATTGCAGTCTCGGCAGTCCCATAGCAGTGAAGGAGGGAGGAGCTCCTTTTTTCACCATACAGTAACACAACTACAGGATGCTGTGGAGTTGCTAAGATAACAGAGGCCTAACAAAAGCCTCCAGATTGCCATTTATGAATATGTCTTAGGCAGGGGCTAATAGGTATCAGGTATAATGTACATTATACTGCAATACAAAAGTCTTGCAGTATAATGTACAAACAATCAAGCAATCACATAATCAGTTCCCCTTGTGTGACTAAAAATATTTGAAAAAAATAAATGTCAAATTCGTTTAACTTTAAATTTTAATACTTTTAAAACTGTTTTCCCATTTGTCATATAAAAATGACAAATAATAACACTGTCTTTTGTGTCCGAAGTATTAAAATAGAAAATTATTTATTCTGTACAGAGAAGCTGAGGGAAAAAAAAAGCACATGGTGTCAGAATATGGTGCACCCAAGCAATTTTTTTAAGGGGTAATGGAGTAAACAGGATGATCTGCAGAAAAAGTTGAGATGTAATATTTGCAGCACAAATAAATAACATCAAAACAAGATCCAAAAAAATAACATTACAAATACATATTGATCGGGAATTTAGATTGTAAACCCTACAGTGAGTGATGACACTATCTGTAAGGTGCTGGGGAGCATACTGGTAAATTGCATTTGTTTTTCCTGTAATCCTACCAAAAGAATTAAAGGGGTTATGCAGCTTCCAAACATTATGTGCAAATAAATCCACAGCAGAGTTAACTATTCACTGTTGCCCTGTGCAGTCTTTGCTTGGCTTTATTTTACTTGCTGCTCCTTGTATCACTGTCATTTACATGCATTGAATCTGTGAACAAACTACAGTTCCCATGATTCATCTGCCTGCTCTCACTCTCTGTGTTTGTTGCTCACAGGTGGGAGGGGAGTGAGCTTGCATACTAACATCACAGCAGCATGTGACCTCAGATGTGGGAGTGATTTATTACCAGTGATTTCATTGGAGTGGAGAGTGGAGAAGGGAGGTGTACTTAGAGAGTGGAAGCAGGAAGATGAATCATGGGAAATGTAGTTTGTCCACAGATTCACTGCATGTAAATAAAAGTGATACAAGGAGCAGCAAGTAAAATAAAGCTAAGCAAAGGGTGCACAAGGGAACAGTGAGTATCTTGCACTGCTGTGGATGTATTTGCAGATTATTTTTGGAAGCTGGCAAAAATGCCGGCGGCGGAAAATGAAGAGGAATTCCTCTTCATTTTCCGCCGTGTGAACATACCCTTACTGTCACTCTGGGCAACAATCACCAGTCATCTTGCTAAAAAAAACTAAAGGGCCCTTAATCTAAGGAAAGAAGAAGTCAGAAGGTTACTGAGAGACCCACAGGACAGAAATAGTCCAAAGAGAGAGCTAGGTAGAAGGGTAATACTGACAAAAATGTGTGTGCAAATAGGAATCAGGTAATATTTATTATTTAGAGTACAGACAGAAGGATAAATGTATTGTCCCATAGTAGGTAGGTACAGTACTGTCTATAGCTGCCCAAGTGATACTGTCCTGATCATTATAGGATTGATAGCAGAGCAAAGAGAAAGATATGTGAAAGCCACAATGGAGTCTGATTAGCAGCTGAAGAGAATCTGGACTGCAGGGACTGCATGGCAGCCTGTAGTGTGACAGACAACAAGGTGATGGGTGCAGGAATGAAAAAAAGTGTTTTTGCCGGACTTCTTTAAAATGTATGATCTTGTGTTGGACAAGATGATATGAAGAGCAACACCAGACTAAAAGTAACAAACTGAACGGGGAGTTTCAGCTCACAATCTTGTTTTCACTTCTTTGGCATTGACCTACTACGCATCTAATACATGTCATCAATTTGTTTTGATGAGAGAGTTTTTTCATTAAATTAAGTTTCATCTAATATAAATTATTCCCATTTGTGTTTTCATTTCTTTAAAATATGGTAAATTATTTTTTTTTTCAAAGTTGACAACTTTACAAGAGTGCCTCCATTATAGAAGAACTCATACCTTCTGCAATTAGGCACTTTGGAAACTTTGACCTTTTGGCAGAGAAACACTTTAGTAAACATTACTCAATTTTCTTCAAGAAGACTTGTATGAGAATATTATAAGCCAGGTGATTTTTTTTCTTTTTAGAGGGCTTTCACCTCTTCCCTTTACCTAATAATATTTCACAAGTCCATCACTTTTTCTGAACTGTTAAAAAAAAATTATGAAAGTTGGGGTAACTTGAGCATTGTTTGGAGGCATTTACAGATGTAGCAAAGTTAACCTGAGTTTTGACAATGGAATAAATTGCTGCAGTCTGATATCACAGAAGACAGCAAAAGCCAAAAAAAGTCATTCAGGCTAAGGCCCCACATAGCGAAATGCAGGAAAAAAAACGCAGTGGAAATGCACTGCATTTTTTCCGCAGCATTTTTCATTGGATTTTCGCATAGCTTTTCTCTGCAGACTTTCTGCCCTTATTATACCTATATACTGCAGGTATAAATTGACATGCTGCATTTTTAAAAAAACACAGGCGTTTTTGAAAACGCAGTTTTTCCATGATGTGTGGATGGGATTAGCCAGAATTCACTTTGCAGGTACTGTAAAATGCCAAAGGTTACCTACCCCTGCTCTAGTATCACTAGCGATTGTCTGATGAGGACTACATAAAAATGTCAGAGAAGCCCTGGTGTAAATTATCTACATATGACTATGTGGTATTTCTATTTTCTTTCATTTTAAAGGTAGATAGACAATAAGTGCGACTGTGGAGTTGAGTAGGAGTTAGAAAAAAGGTTGCCGACTGAATCCAGCTTCAAAATAAAATGATTTTAAATTATATTATACAATTCTTGATACTGTATAAATTAATTAGATGTATAGCTTGTTGCATACTGAGTAGGGCTGTTGAAAAATAAAGGAGCCAGAGTCAGAGTCGGTGGTTTGGCTTACCGTCTCCATAGCCCTGAATTTTAAATTTATTTTTTGTTCAAATAATCTAAAATCTTTTTCATTTTTTCAAAACAATAATGTTTGACTAATTAATATAGAATATTTTCATTACATTTTTTTGCCCAAGAATGAAGAGATTATACCATCACTCACACATCACAAAAAAATATCAGCACAGATTCAAGAGCTTGTTCCATTCTTCTGTGGAATAGAGTATGATTTAGTTGAGTATTAGGGGGCATTCACATGACAGGGTTTCAGCTGTGATTTAACCACCTGCACCTTATGCCGGGAGAGGGACTCCTAGAAGTATAGTTATCTATGCTGCTAGCAGTCCCTGTCTCCCATCAACATACTGTCCTATTTGTGATGGAGTGGGTGTCAGAATAAGAGTCTGAATTAGTATCTATAAAAATAAATTAGGTTTGCTGATTTGATCTACCTACTCCACAACCCTGCTTCCTGCACTCTCTGTATAGAGCAGGATTTTATGCGTTATTGTCGCTGCAATAAGAGTCATGATAATCTCAATAAATGAGACTAGTCATCAGAAAGTGATGGAATACAGGAATTGCCTCAGCAAACCAGGGAGTGGCAGGAGAGATACATAAGCAGCCTTATTTCTGTGTATAGCATTACTACCCTGCCCTGTCTAAGCCTCAAGCAGTCCAAAAGAGCTGTCAAGTCTGCTAAACCTGTCCATGTCTACACAGCAAAGCAGAGACGTGAGCTGCAGAAAATAGGAAACATATGTCTGTTGTAATTGCTCTACTGGCCAAAACTCATTTTTTTCAGAGGTCCCAGGATAGCTTTGCCAGTGACTAATGCCAGCACAGTGGCCAGTTTTAGGTATACATTTATTTTTAGTTCTATCCAACACAAGTGGCTTCTGTACTTTGCTCTGCATCCTTACTTTCTGTTGTTCCTATTTTTCATCCTTTCTTGATTATGACATGTAGGAATTATTCCATGTTTCCTCTTCTTTGGCCTACCAGGGCCCCTTCTTGTTAAGGGCTTAATTTTCTCATCAGAATTTTCCCTACAAAGAATATAATGAATATAAAATAAAATGTGTTTGCACATTATAAAAAAAAAAAAAAAAGTTTATTATTGTGTGCTACAGAAACAGAATGAAGGAAAAAAAATGCTAAAAAATAATCATTTTATGCTATGTTCCCAGCATGGTGGGTAGACCGTCAAAAAAGTGACGGCTGTGAATTAAAGGTACGGGCGTCCCACGGGGGACAAGCGGATGTCACCTGTGTGCCACCCGTGCTTCCACGGCCCCTTTCATTAAATGAATAGGAGCCACGGAAGCAGGGCCGTAAAATCGGACAGGAATAGGACCTATTCCATATTTTGTGGCCCGGACTGTCGCCCCACACACGTGACCATGTCATTCACAGTCATGTGTACAGACCCATAGAAATGAATGGATCAGTGTACTATCTGGGAAAAACCCGCATAGCACACTGATCGTGCACACGGTCGTCTGCAAGAGGCTTTAGGTTTTGGAAGGTTCAGTTTAGTATCAGCTCTACAGTTTTTTTGCAGAAATAGGAAATAGACATGGGTATAGGTACATGGGTATAAACATGGTTACAACATCAGCTAAACAAACAAAAAAATGCTGGAGTGTCTCTTCAATAATATACCAAAGTATGGAAAAGTATGTGTTTTAATACATTTTAAATGAAAGAAATCTTCACATATCCAAGCTCAAAATTAGTGGTATTAAATAATATTATTTTCTGCAAAATGTAGAATGATCAGATGGTAGACTACACAATTAATATTAATGTGTGATCAATTTATAGGTTTAAGATGCCCACATATCCATCAGCTAGAAAATGGGTGGCATAAAACCAAACCATGATATGTCTCTTTGGCTATACAAAATTATTTATCATATTGGTAAAACTTGGTTACTGTAAATTATATACATTGAAACAGATAATTATATACAGTATGTAGTCTAACATGAGGCATGGGGTGCTAACTCCTTCCTACTCTGTCAAACTATTATAGTTACCAGTCAGTGCCGTAATAGTGCAATGCATCAATGTTGCAGGCACAGAAAAAAAGTGTAAAAAGTTTGCTAAACAATGTATATAAAATGAGTTAAAAAATCCTTTCCCCATTTCAATAAAAATGTAAACAAAAAAAACCAAACATATTAGGTATCATTGTTTGTATGCTAGTCCAAACTATCCAATAATAACGTTATTTATCCTGGTAGCTGAAAGCCATAAAATAAAAAAGTTGTGAAAATCAGAATATTGTGCGCCCAAACAAGTCATTTGTTTTTGCAAAGTTACTGTATTTTTTAGACTATAACATGCACCGGACCATAAGACGCACATAGGTTTTAGAGGAAGAAAATAGGGAAAAAAATTTTGAAGCGAAAAATATGGTAAAATATTTAATAACATTAGGGAGTTGTAAGGCCACATTGACCATTTTTGGGAATGTCTATTGCTTTGATCACTTTTTATTCAAATCAGAGGCGAAACAGTGAAAAAAACAGCTGTTCAGCACTTTTGATTTTTTTTCCCACTATGACGTTCACCATACGAGAAAAATATTTTTATAAGTTTGTAGACCGGGCATTTTCGAACACAGGGATACCTAATATGTAAGTGTTTCACAGTAATTTTCTACTTTTATATGTATTCTAGGAAAAGGGGGTGATTTAGAACTTTTCGTCTTTTATTTATTTATTTTATATTTTTTTAACTTTTTTTTTTTTTTACTATTTTATTAGCTCGTCATCCCCCCCCCCTAGGGGGCTTGAACCTGCAATCAATTGATTGAGGCAATAGTAATATTACTATGACAAGCCTTCAGTAGGCTGCCGGCTGTCACAGGAATAGGTCGGCTCCTGCGATCTCGCCACGCAGGAGGCGGCCTGCAACTAAAAAGGTACCACCGGGGCAGTTTTAGGGGGGCTTACAGATAGTAATGCCCACGATCAGAATGGACTCTGATCATGGACATTAGCTTTGGGTATCCGCTGTACGTTACAGCGGAGACCCGGTTGCTATGGCAACCACTCTGCAGCAGAAAAGCTGCCATCATCTTTATCCTCCAAGCCCAGGACCAGCAGCATCGCCCCACTCCTCCCGCTGCAGGAAGCCGCCGGCTGCAGGAGTGGGGCGATGCTACGATGCTGCTCCTCCGCCCTCCCCCCCCCAATATCCACATTCGGACTATAAGATGCACCCCCCCATTTTCCTCCCAAATTTGGGGGGAAAAAAAAGTGCATCTTATAGTCCGAAAAAATGTTTCATTTAGTAAAAGTAAAAAACATAAAACTGATATAAATATGGTCTCGGTGTAATCATAATGACCCACCAGAAAAATCTGCCATGCCATTTTTAATGCAGAATTTACTTAATAAGTAGGACTTTTTTATTTGGATTCCCAAATACGTTAAGAAAAGCTAATCAGAACATTTTATGCACCCCGATATAGTGGCAACTTGAAATACAACTCGTTACTCCTATGGCTATGTCAACAGAAAAATAAAAAAAATAGAAAAAAAAAAAAACAAGAAAAAAAAACACTGGAAAAGCTACGTTTTCAAAAATACAGCATGTCAATTTTACCTACGGAAACATTTGCGTTTTCCCTATAGATTTAATAAGAAAAAAAGCATGATGCGTTTCCAGTGCATTTTTTTTCCCAGAGCATATTTTAGCTGAATTGCACAACGTGGGGCCTTAACCTTATTCAGTAAAATTATACTTAGGGCTGCAGAGTTGTTTGGTCAACCACCAATTCAGACTCTTCTATTCTTCCACAGCCCGACACTGACTCCTACCCCAAATCCTTTATAAATGGCTGACAGCCATGGTCAGGCAGAAGTAGTAAAACTCTAATTAACAAATAAAAAAGTAAATTTAAAACTAGTAAATGAATTACTACCGTATGAAAATAAATATGCAATTAACTATTCATATAATTAGACAATAATTAATAATTGTATAATATAATTTTACATAATTAATCATTTTATTTTGAAGACAGAGTGGGTTATCCTTACTGACTCCAACTCCACCCACAACTGACCCCAACTCTGTCGACCTGATTATATTACAGTCTCATTTTCAAATGGGGAAGACAAAAAATACTGGAATGTTTCTGTAAAATGATAAATTGAGTGAACTCACTCCTTTTTCCCTCCACCTCCTTTCCAGTTGACTCCTCCAGTATCTCTTTCTGGCACTCCAGTGAACACCAGAGTGAAGGAGTTAATACTAACACTTCCTATGTCATTTAAACAATTACCTACCATCCCTTTTTTGGCCTGGAAAACTCCTAAATGAATCAATACATCTCAACTAGACTAAACAGTGATGAAAGGGCATGTAAAAGGCTAGTAGTTATAAGCTACTCTAGACTTTTTGATAATTTATGTATTTAGAGATCACTAGTTAATTTTTGGGCATAGTTAAACACCGACAAAACAATTGCACAAGCAAATTACATTCTGAAAGTGGGTGATAAATCTGCATGAAAATCCGTTTTGTAGTAATCTGTATCAAAAGATGTTACTCACTCAGTATCCTTTCTCCTCTGTAGCTTTGCCAATTCCCTTTGTTTCTCCTTGTATTGTTTCTGCAACTCTGCAAGCCTTACCCTACAATCAAGTTCCACTGAGTCCATATCCTCAATAGTGGATGCAATTGAAAAATTCTGCACAAAAGAAGTTGAGAAAACATTTTCAAATTCTGAAATTGGGTATAAGATTGTAAATTCAAATAGAAATAAAAGCATCCTTTTCACAGCTCGTAAGAGGGATAAACTGAGTACAATCATTGCGGCTATAGGACTGCTATATATTCTTTTACAGTTGCCTGTTCTTTTAAATAGACTACATCTTTTTCTCAGAAACTGCTATGATACTCATTTTCTGTCCAACGTACACACATACACTCTCATATGTTAAACTGCAACACCAAAAAGGAAAAGTCTTGGAATTACGGAAATCACTGAATCAATAATATATCAATGATATGCAAATGATTAAAACAGCATTCAAAACATCTCAATTTAAACAGTATCGAGTATGAGTTCCTCACACAGAAGTACAAACTTACATGCCTTGGCATGTTATCAGTGAGGTTATTAATGAATGCACTTGGGGAAGCAAACCATCAAGATTGGCAGCTGGCAGCTTCCTCTGCAATTGTCAACCAATGACATCCCAGCTGCACTTGATGGGAGACAAAACTGGAGATGCTACAGGCCATGGTAGCACGCTTAGACCAATTAGTTGCTCAATGTTCCACAAGTAACAGACAGCCTGGCATTGTCCTATTGAAAAATTGCTCCTGGGACACTTTGGAGAAATGTAGGTACAACTAGTTCTGCGACCAAGTCAATGTAATGCTGAACTGTTAGAACACCTGAAATGAAGACTAAAGGGGTCAGGCTTCTGTGCATTATAGCACTCCATGCCGTTATCCCAGGAGTAGGACCGATGTGACATTCCCTTGTGATGTGGCCCACATGGTCACCAGACCAATCTCTGGCTATCATTGCATCTTAAACAAAAGCAAAACTAATTGCTGAAGAGGACAGACCTTTAAACATTTAAACCTCCATTGCTGTCTTGCTGTGTGCAATGATAACCTTTAAAGAGGGGTAGTGTTAGGTCACTGCAGCTGGATGTATGGCTCATAGCCCAATGTCGTGCAAATGATGGTTTGTGTTGACACTGTTTGCCGCCCTAGGCTTGGGACTTGTAGAGTGGATCATTACGCCATTGTAATGCGGGATCTGTCCGCACAGAGGTTTACCTCTGCATATCATTCCAGTTCATAGTTGTTCTCCCAACCATGCAACATTGAACAGTGATGCTATCTTGGCCTAGGTGTATAGTGATCTGTTGGTGCCTCACAGGTCTCTCAGTTTGCAACAAGTGGCAATACCTGGCATATCAAAGAACAGGAGGCATTGTACAATCATCCTACACCACTTGATCTAATTTTTGAGGTTTCAATCTGGCTTTTTTGCCCCTACCACATGCAACAGATTGGAACTAGGTGCTTGACAATTTGATCATTTGCAGACCTATCAACGAAAGTACAGTAATCTGAGGTAATGTACTATATAGTGCAATACAGAAGTATTAATGTATATTGTAATGGGGATCAAGAAATGTAAAGTTTCCCTTGTGGGACAGTAAAAAAAAATAAAACAAAGTAAAAAGCGTATAAAATAATTCTAAAAATAAATAAGTTCAAACCCCATTTCCCATTCAAAAAAAAAAAAAAACATGCAAAAAAACCCCTAATGTTTAAATTGTTTCTTAGTTACCTAGCCTCCTGCAAAAAAAAAAAAAAGTAACCAAAAGGTTGTACATAGCAGAAAAAAGTTAGTAAAAGTTGTACAACATAACAAAACCTGTATAAATATGGTATCACTATAATCGCAATGACCTGTTGTATAAACTTACTATGTCATTTTTAACATTAA
Source organism: Leptodactylus fallax (assembly GCA_947044405.1). Taxonomy (NCBI): domain Eukaryota; kingdom Metazoa; phylum Chordata; class Amphibia; order Anura; family Leptodactylidae; genus Leptodactylus; species Leptodactylus fallax. The sequence goes on along the minus strand of CAMRHE010000241.1, from coordinate 1,681,522 downwards.
AGAAAATCAAACACAAAACATGGTGACAGAATTACAGCACCCAAAATCACTGGGAAACTAAAAAGTAAAACATCATATGTACCCCAAAACGGTGCCATCTAAAAATACGATTCTTCATGCAAGGCTAGGTAGAAGGAGATATTAAAAAGTTATATAATTTGGAATATTGAGATGGAAAAAAAATAATAAAGCCAAGCCTTAATATCAGAGCTAGGCAGTGGTCTTAAAGTATTAAAGCAAAGCGGTTATGCCATCAATATCAGACGCTAGTGTGGAACATACACAAAGAATGGAGTTAGAAGCTTCGTTCTCTGTATAGTCGTCAGGCTGGGTTAATGCAGATAATTTCCTTTTCACATGAATGCTTATATCACACATAGCCATTTAACCATAGCTGTACTCTACAGATGTCATGACCACTCACCGGTGAACTGTTTTCTTGCTTCCAGCTATATTTTTTATTAAGAGTTAGTTCTCGAGGTAATCTAATTGATTCAGCTTTTAGGCAATCCAAAGTTGGTGAAGAAAGAATCTCCATTAACATTTGAGAGCTAGCAGCTAACAGGCTTTCAAGAGAAGGTCTGATGTGGTAGCTTTGCAAATCTAGTGAGTGAAAAAGAAAATCTGACATTAAACATGAGCTTTCCATCATTCTCCTTAGACTGAGAGTCATAGGTAATTACAGATTTCATCCAACAAAATATTTTGAAAGACAAATAAAAACTCACTGTCAATTTGCTTTTTTCTCTCAAGTTCAGTTTCAGCTATTTCACTTAGTAAGACAATTCCATGGATATCTGCTGACATATCAGGAAGCAGAACTGCTGTGCTTCTGGATGGTAAACAGCAGGCTTGAGGCATCTCAGATGCTGCTACTAATACATTCATACCAGCCAGTGGATCGTTCATACATTTCACATCAGGAAGTTCAGGACACATGTCTTCTTCCTTACAGTTAACAGGTTCAGATGTCACACCATCTGTACACATGTTTCCATTTATCATGGATAAGTCACTGATCTCATTTATTCTGGGTGACTGTTCAACATTTTGAGGTATTGTCACCAAATCCATTTCATTATTTTGAGACTCAAATGTGTCAAAGTCTGTTTGAGTTGAACATGTACCTTTTCCTATGCTAAAATTCATTTCAGAGACGCAAGGGGAAAGAAGTTCCAAATTCCCTTTATCTTCCTTTTCACCTACTTTTGGAGACTCTGTTTCTTGAAATAAAAAGTTACGGCATCCCTCGGACATTTCTTGGTCATTGGAGATTTTACAGTTTGTAATCATAGGTAAATCTTCAATTTTAATTGTGTCAGTTGTTGATTCAGCTGGCCCAAATTCCTCAGCCATATGGACAGATTTCAGATCTGGGGTTTCAGCATGACAAGCCTTTAATTCAGATAGTTTAATAACAGACGCAAAACCTTCCATCTTTTCAACATTATTTGGTTGATTTATATAAGAAAGCTTCTGCTGCATGGAGGGTGAAAGACACTGCACTGGGCATCCACTCCTAACACCTGAAAAGAGAAATAAATGATGATCAACATAGACTTTAATTTCTGACCAAAAGCATTAATATTATACATTTTGTACACCGTAAGTAGAACTTTAGGAAATCCTAAAACTTTGAAAGGGAATTTAATTAATCTCTTCTGGAGGAGTAAACAACTGATTCAGATGATATTTCCTGTAATGTATAGTACTACTATGGAACTGCACAAACATTTCATCAATGAAGTGAAACTTTTAAAAGACCACCCTATTATCCACACAATCAGAATTCCTATAGCCGACTTCAGTTTCATCTCATATTGGCATTCTAGCCATCTACCCTGAGAGGATCAGCCCCTAGAAAACAACATATCAATGCAATTTTGGGAGGTCGTCTCAAGGAGATTTCACTGTATTTGATTATTAAAAACATTTCTCATATTAGCTCATTGAGATGGTTTTAAGTTCACTGTAACCTGACTATCAACTAAACAATTATTTGCAAGAAATCTGCAATTCAAGACATAGAAGTATATTTGTGAATTGCTAAGGCTAAGTTCACATGACTTTTGGGCTGTTTTTCAGTTATGTGTGGAAAATATGAAAATAGCCTACCTGTGCATTTACTTAATATTTTATGTACCAACAAAGGTGTTGACCTATTATGGCAAATGGATGTCAGAAAGGGAGGATCTTGCTCAGAACTACCCTCTATTATGTACATGCTTAAAGCGTACTTCTATTTATAAACAACTTTATATAAATGAAAAGTACAGGTGATTATAAATAACTTTGTAATATATCTTGAAATAGGTTTCCTTCTCCACTTTTTAGGCTGAGTTACCTTCTACACATTAGTAAATAAAGAGGGGATGGTGAGGAAGAGGCACCTGGAAAAGACAATCAAATAACTGCTGCTGCTACACTCTGCTACTCTGTGAGTCAGGTATCACTTTTAACACTGCTCTGCTTGTAGAGAACAGGCTACCAATACACAGAATAAATCAATTAATTGTTGTCAGCTGTCTCCTACCCACCCTCCCTTATTCATAGAGTTCTGTGTGTTAGGCTGGATTCAAAGACAGTCTATATGTAAACAAACATTGAAGATAAGGAGGAGAAGAGCAGTCTAATAAGTGGTGAAGGAAACAGATTTTCTTACATTCACCTGCACTAACTGGAGGTACGCTTTACAGATTGTCATGAATAAATAGGGGCTCAGTTATTTACAACAGAGTTCAGAAGCCAGAAACAAACCTTGGAGAAGAGAAATGTCATCCTCCTTTATATCTGCATTTGTTAATGACCCCACATTAAGTTCTACTTTGTTTGGTAAAATTGAAGCAGGCAATGTACTGTGGAAAGATGGCTGCTTAGAAGTATGTTCATCAGCCCCTTCTTCCAATTTATTTCTTGCAGAAAAAGAGTTCAGATGGAGAGGTGAGGAACCAAACACTTTATTGCTGGGATTTGATGCTGAACTGAACACAGAGCTTTCCTTAGTTTGTGAGGACAAATCCACAACTTTATCTTGCCCTAGTTTTAACCGCTCCTAAAGATAGAAAAAAAGACAAATCCATTTGATATTTGAGAAAATATATTACTAATGCCTGAAAGACAAAAAAATTTTAAGAACTTCCTCTGATTACAAAAGAAAAAAATAAAATTGCAGTTGTTTTAACAGTATTAGCATATGTATTAGATGTAGTACAGTCATAAATTATGCATCTAATCTCCATATATATATTTTTTTACTTCTCTGCTGCTTTCTGTAGCTTGCTGTAGCAAGCTTTCCATGCTTGCTGAGTGGGCAGAGTCCTCCTATTTTGATGTAAAAAGTTATGTGTTGTATCCAAACTGATCTCTTCCCTCCTATTCTCTCTCAGGCCCCATACATATGGGGCAATCTAGACTGGAAAGTAGGTCTGTACATTGGTGAAGTTTCCCAGTCCAAAGATAATCAAGAGATGGGGCTTGTATTATAGTGACCTGTGATGCTGGGAGTACCTGACTTGTTGTAGCTCTACTGTCCTATACAGTATACAGTACAGACAGTAGAGTGGCAAGGAGGCAGGGACTCCCAGAATCATATATCACTATGAGGCAAGGAGTCAGTTTCCAGAGTAGGTTTGGACTGGTGACACCTACATCAACTACTCTCTGTTCTGTATATTCAGAGCTAAAGAATCCATTTAGTAGCTCTGCTTTTTCTTGGCCCCTGGTGACCATCTCTCCATTACTATTATTAGGGGACCTACCTGTCCTGACCTTGTTTTTTTTTTTTGTATTTGCACATTTAAATATTTTTTGGAGGCTAGTTTTGCTTTCCTTAGCCACCTTTTCATTACGTATTTTAGCTGATTTTATTTCCTTTTTACAGATTATACAGGATAGCAGTCCCGGATTATTGCAGCCAATGGACCCGAGGGTTCCAGCCACATCACAACCCCTGGGTCATGTGATCTGAAGCGAACTTCAGCCTCCGGGTTCACTCCGCCCCCCTCCTCCATTGATCTAACATATCTACCTGTGAGATCAGTGGAGGAGGCAGCAGGACCCCGGAGGATGAAGGCCGCTTTTAATCACATGACCCAAGGGTCACAACATGGCCACAAGCCCAAGATCCATCGACAGCAATAACCCCGGACAGGTAAGTAAATTAACAACCCCTTTAACTCCCACCTGGCCAAGTTACTGGTGGTGCAGTCACTGCCGTGAGACCATCTATATGTGGAACAGTAATTATGGGCAGGAACAAGACATCGCTTTCATGATCTACTAGGTCAATGTTTTAAGCATTAGAGGTCACAGTCTAAAAAGGCAGCAAGGCCCAGAGCTTTGTTATACTGACATCAACTCATGCAGAAAATAGCCTTGCCTCGCTTCTTCCACTAGCTCAGGTGGACCACAATGGGCTGCCCTTGTTTGTCTAGCTATACAAAATACACTGGTCTTTGAATAAATGATCTATGAATGTCCCGATTCATAGATGATGTTCTCATCCTTTAGGGATGTGACTAAAGTGACTAAATATCAATGACATTGATCTCACTTTTACTTTGGAAGTACACACAGGAAGCATTACTTTTGAGGATGTCTTGAGGAAAGTACATAAGTATAAATCTATAGGAAACACTGAAATAAATCAGGACGATCCTACAAAACTGGAATATTCTCTTTCTAGATGAAGATTTAGAAGATGTCATTCCTGAGAGACTATTGATTACTTTTAGATAAAGAAAGAGTTTGGGAGACATACTTCCCTAAAGCCATCTTTTAGAATTAAAGTAACATGGCTTCCAAAGAAACCATGGGTACACATAAATGTGGACACTGTTTAGCCTGTCCAAATGACTAAAATACTTTCCAGTGAGTCCACAGGAGAATCCTTTAAAATAGCACAACCCTATAACACACACAACCCTTTTAAATTTTGGTCTGAAATTTGAAATCCCTGGTTAGACTGTCTGTACTGTTTGGGATGGACATTTAAAAGTGTGTTTTTCTCATGTATTTTAAAGCACTAGAAAATAGCACTGTATGATGAAGCCGAAGCTTGAAATCTCACTTGGAGAGTCATAAGGATGGCTACCATCAGGAAATGCATCCTAAAGAAGTACTTATCTCAACCTACAGTAGCTGCTTCTTTATTTTAGTTGTGAAAAAATAGCAGAAACCATGAAATCTTGTCAATAATAAAAATGAAAAAAAGACTGCTTAAATATGTTAATACCTAAGGTCTTACCGTAAGTTGTTCATTTCTGTGGCATTGTGGAGAATTATGTTGGTTTTTCCTTTGGAATTCTTTAGCTTCCAATTGTGTGTTTCTCTGCATTTCCAAGATGTCAGCATTTCTCTGTAAATCCAGAACATCTGGTTGTTCAGTTCTCTGTGGCTCCATACCATCCACTTGTGCACCCCTCTGTATATCAATGGAATGTGCTGCTTGTTGCTGCAGTAACATGTAGAGTTCATGTTGTCGCACAAGATGCTGTTGAGTGAAAAGCTGCAGTTGATGTGCATGCTGGACTGAAGTATGTGTCGAGGAATACATAGAAGGCCAAAGGGGAGAAGTTCGATCAAGTAATTCTGCTGAAAAGCACCAGAAACAGAACATAAATACATTTTGAATAAAAAGAAATTGAGTAGTTTTAATACAGGTAATACAGAGTAATTTTTTTCTACAAAATCTGGATGAATTCTATGAAACTCACACGGTAGAAATGTTTATACAGCTCAAAAGTATCTATAATAAAGTATGTATAATTTTGAGTATCTTTTATGATAGTATATGACTGCATTTTCTCATCAAACTCTCCCACTAGTGCAGCCTGTAATTGGGCCTGTGATTTCATAATCTTAGCACAGAAGTAAGGGGGCGTTCACATTACCGTTGCTAATGTCAGTTGCTGTCTTCTGTCATAGGATAACAGCTACGGACATTAAACGGTCACAGAGAACGGTCACAGACTGATTCTGTGTTCGTTCTCATTGACACTAATGTAAACAACATGACGGAATCTATCTTAAGTCATGTTTGTTTACTTTTGTAACGGAAGATAAAGTCCTACATTCACGACAATAGCTTCAGTCATGTTGTTTACATTAGTGTAAAACCTGTGACTGTTCTCGGTGACAGTTTACTGTCCATTGCTGTCATCCTATGACAGAACACAGCAAAGGACATTAGCAACTGTAGTGTGAACTCCCCCCTAAGATATTAAACATTATGTTAACATTATAAATGAACCCTAAAGTACTTTTTATCACGGTAGACCTCATACAGTAAATGATCAGGCCTAACCACATTAACCACAATCGTGGTTAAACATGCACTATATTTTTCATATATCAAGGTGAATTCATCAAGCACCCTTCAAAAGAAAAGTGGCGTATAAAAGATGCAAAGGTGGTTTTTGAGCAAAAGTTTGACATTTTCAGCTTTTTATGCTGAACTTACTACTTTTAGGAAAAGAAGGCATGGCTTAGCTAAAATAACCATTGCTTTCCAGAAAATCCTGTGCAAGGGTCATCAGTATCCATTATATCTAGGTCTTGGACAACCCCTTCAATGTATCTGTAAGCACGACTTTAGGCATATGCAGTAAAAAAACAACTTTTCAGAAATGACTAGTGCAGGTGAATATAAGAAACTTTGTAAAATATCTTATTAAAGAAATATGTTTTCTTTAGTGCTGGCTGACATTACACTTCTGCCTGCCTTACAGAAGGAAACAATCATATGCATTGATGGGTGCTATGACAATACTTAGAAGCTGCAAGTTATCCCTCTGTTTCACATTGAAAATAGAGGGTTCGGCTTCAATTCAACACAGAGCAGCCATGCAAGAGACAATTATATGTATTGTAATATTGCCCACAGGCAAAATTACAAAACCTACCTGCCACATAATAATAATAATAATAATAATAATAATAGTCCTTTAATAGTCCCACAATGGGGAAATTCAGTGTGTTACAGCAGCAAAGATAAGCAGATACAAATACAACATGTACAGGAATGTTCCAAGGTGAGAGGCATTACATTAATAGCAGACAGACAGATAGGACGTAGCAGAGGAGGGGGGGGGATTTAACAGGCAGAGAGATATTTCAGTTCTCTGTGTGTAATGATCTCCGCTTAGGTCGGTGTTGGTTGTACAGCCTAACCGCGGTGGGGAGGAAAGACTTCCGATAGCGCTCCTTCTCACACCTAGGGTGGAGCAGTCGGTCACTGACAGTACTGCTCAGCGCGATCACAGTCTCATGCATGGGATGGGACTTCTTCTTCTGCATGGAGCTCACCACGGACAGTATCCTTCTGTCACCCACCACCTGCACTGGGTCCAGTGGGCTCCCCAGGACAGAGCTGGCCCTTCTAATCAGCTTGTCAAGTTTATTTCTGTCCCTGGTTGATATACTGCTCCCCCAGCAGGCCACTCCAAGGCCACATGTAATCGTTCCCAGCATGGCTGCTATGTGTTGCACTAGAACCAGACACTTTTTTTTAGTTTCAAAAGTATTTATTGAATGAAAACATACAGTAGTCTCTATAGTTCAGCAGAGATGTCAGCGTATGTGACAAAGGTACCTATTGAACATACATGTAGAAAAAAAAAAAAAAAAGAGATGGCACAATTCAAATATAAAGACAAAATACAGAGCAAAGAAACATAACAAGCAATAAATAGTTAAAAAATTGGAAGTACTGCCTCTAACTTTGAGAGTCATACCATGGAGGAGGGAGGTGTAAAACCAGAGTCACTCATCCTGGGGGCTATAATTGTAAACAATATGACAGACCAGAAGCAGGTGACCTGTTAATCCACGGGGCCCACAGTTTATCGAAATGTGTTCGTGTATCAGCTATAGTAGCATTTTCTCAAACAGCATAACAGTGTCAACTTGTCTGATGACCTTCAACAACAGGAGGTTTGGAGTCCTCCATTTTGATGCTACATGAATTCTAGCAGACATCAAAATATACTGAAGTAATTTATAAGGAGCATATCGGAAGCACTGCGGCCTTTATATATATATAAAAAAAAACAGGCACTGCATCTGTAACTAAAATCCCAGCTCAGTTGAAACACTTTATGAATAGATTGGAAACAGAGTTGATCAAAGAGATAGGGGCAAAAGCATTCTTTAAAAATGGGCCCCATTTATTAAGAGCTTCTTGAATGATGAAGAAATCAAATATACAGTCTCCCGCTACCCCTCTTGGTATTTAGTACAAAGTCTAGCTGGGAATTTCGGACATCTGGAGCTACCTAGGTAGTGGTTCTCTCTTGCTTGAGCTGACTTCGACTATAGGCCTTACTGTTCTGCCCCATCACATGGAGCTCTTGAGGAAGGTTGGGAGGGGGGACAAAGGGTTCTTTTATGCTCTTGTATTTTAATTTGTTTTTGTACAAGTCTACCAAAATGTGCAGGTCTACCAAATATGGAGAGTATCGCTAAAACACAAAAGGGGGAAATCATAAGATATATACTTTTTATACTATACTTTTTTTTTTTTTTTTTTTTTTTTAAGTGAACAACAGGGTGTAAAAGGGCCATAGCATCTGTACCTGTAAGAGAACCATAAAAAGCAGTGTAATGGAGTCTAGCACATTTTAAAGCGAAGTTCAGGGTATAATATGGTCCGAAGTCCAGGACTTTATGGGGGGGGGGGGAGTGTTACATGATACACATGGTCAGGTATACAACAAACAGTATCAGTATGCTGGTATATGACTGTGTAGTACCAACAAATAACAGAAACCAATAGGTAGGTACATAGTGGGTTAATTATACAGAGATAAAGGCTAAATTTACATCAGTTTAATATACATTGAGTCTGTGAGGTCTCAAATGCCTCCCAAACCATTAATGGTGTTGTGTATAAGTCTTTAATAGGAGCAGAAGCATACCTTTGTGGCCACAAACCAATGAAATAATGCAGAGATAATATTCTTTTTATGGATATGCAATTCAGCCTCAAGTGCATCTTGGGCAGAACCTAATTTACCAGATTTTCCTAAAGATAGCCACAAGTGCTCTGAATGCCCTCCAACATTGCTGTCCAATGATTTTCTCTGCATTGCTTGATCGGTTTGTAGCCACAAAAGGTATGTTTCTACTCCTATTAAATGTCTTTACATAGCACTTACAATACTGGTTTAGGAGGTATATTGAACCTAACAGGCTCCCATTAAAAAGGTTGTCCGAGGATTGGTAATTTACTTACCTGACCCGGGTTATTACATATGATGGACCTGGTGGGTTCTGGCCAAGTTATTACCCTTGGGTCATGTGACCTGAAGTCACGTTCAGACTCCTGGGTTGCACCGCCCTTGAGTTGCTCTGCCCCTCCTCTTCCCATCTCACCGGTAATTAATTACCTATGCTTTAGCATAGTCAGCCAGCCCCCACAGCAGAGTTAAGTAATTACCTGTGAGATTGAGGAAAGAGGGAGGGGACAAAGTGACCCAGAAGGCTGACCGCTGCTTCCAGGCACATGACCCAGGGGTTGAGACGTGATCAGAACCGTCATCAGTCCATCATCTATAATAACCCAGGAAGGTAAGTAAATTACTAATCCCTGGACAACCCCTTTAAATCCATTGCCCTGATCAGTTATAGGATCAGAACAACTGACAGAAAAACTAATATGATGGATACATTCACTGTAATGTAAAATACAACATGGAAGCTTTCTTCCATTTTGTTTACTTTTCAAACAGAAGATAAAGTCTCTCTCTTTTGTTTGAAAAGTAAACAATCAAGATGATAGAAAGCTTCTGTATTGTTATTTTACATTACTATGAAGGATGACAAATGCAGACAGAATATGTTCCAACTGCATGAGCCACTATATTAGTTCTTAGTCCATTGTTCTGATGCTATAACAGATCAGAGCAACACACTTAACCATAAAGGGTTTTTCCCACCATACAACTTTTTTTTTTTTTTTTTTTAAACTCGCACAACCATATAAAATATCTGCACTGCACCCTTCTCCTATGTGCCCTTTCTTTCAAGATATGCACCCCAATACATTTTCAGCTTGCAATGGCCAGAATGGACAGTCCTTACTATGGAGCATGTGATAGCCTGCTTACTAGTTAAAACTACATTTCCTTGCTCTGTGTGCTTTCTAACTGCCACACTGGCCATTACTCCTAACAAAAAAGATTCATGCACTGCACATGCTCTGTTTGTTAGGCTGGCACATGTAGGGTTATGTAGCCCTGATCTAACAAGCAGCTATAGGAAAGTGAAAGAAACAAACTGGGCACGCTCGTCCTGAATGAAGATGGACTACAGGTCATATCCATTGACAACAGTGCTCAAATAGTGGTAGGGATAGAAGGATTTCATTGGGCTTTTTCTAGTGACATATACACTTTTGCTAATTACTTTCAATAGGTTAAATTGCTTTAAATAGTCAGGAATTCTACAGCCTTTTCTGAGAAACGCCGTGCCTGCATTTCTCAAAACAGAATACAAGTACAGTCAAATGTGTCTCCATTTTGTTTGTTTTTTTTACTTACCAAAATGTGATATATGTTCAGCTGGAATGACCACAATTTGGCCACTGCGGGGCTCTCTTGCAAAATTGTAAGTGGGTGGAAATGATGCAGCTACTCCTGGTATTGATGGATTTATTCCCTGGTGAAGAGTTGGATGAGCTAAACCTGGAATACAAATACAAATACAAAACAAACTGAGAAAAAAGGTTAATCATTACCTGTAAAGGACATCATACTACAGACTGCTGCAAAGATTAACTGCTTAAATGGTGCTTAAAATTAAAAAGCACAAATTCCCCAACAATCCCTTCCTGCAAAATGAAATACATATATGTCATAAAATGCCTTTACTTTAGTTTTTTTTCCCATTGTAAACAGAGGATATGCCATAAATGTCTTAGATAATGCCCCACCAACATCCTGTGGCCACCACGAATGGAGAGGCTGTCACCCTTACTATGCCGTTTTCAGAGCTTCCATGGAAATGAAAGAAGTTCCAACTCTCTTACTGTAGTGATACAAAACAGAAAAAATGCCATGATCTTTAAGGCCTGGCCTTAAGTTAAATATAATTTGGCTATCTCAAAAAGAAGTTCAAATCCATCTTAAAGCTAGGGCCCCACGTAGTGAAACGCAGCTAAAAAAAACACTCTGGAAAAAAACACAGCAGAACATGGTTTATTCTGCAGCTTTTTTCATTGCGTTTGTGCTGAGTTATTCTCTGCGGATACTCTTTCCTTATTAAGTCAATAGGGAAAGTGTGAGCTTTTCCGCAGGCACAACTGACATGATGAAATTTTCAAAAACGCGGGCCTTTTTAAAAAAGCAGCTTTTCTGCAGGTTTTTTTTTCTGCAATGTATGGATGGGATTATCCAGAATCTCATTCACTTTGCAGGTACTGTAAAACGCTGCATTTTATTCTGTGGCTTTTCTGTTGGTGTTTCAACATAAATGGAACCTGGGGTCCTTAAAAACAGCAAAGAACCATTCTTTAACACCTTATTCACATGACAGTGAAAAACAGCGGTCACACGCTCATTTTTAAAACAATGAATGGGTCTATTTAATGGACAGTTTTACAGGTCTGTTAAAAACAAAAATCAGTCGTGTTCTATTTTTGCCCATTTTGATACAAAACATGTGAATACACCCATAGGATTTCATGTGAAACAGCTGTCACATGGCAAGTTTTTCACCGTCATGCTCCTTTTTCTGTCTCAGCTTCCATTTACTCCTCCCCCCTTCTCTCAGAAATTTCAGAGTGAATGTCAGTAGAACAGGGGGTAAGGAGAAGAAAAAACACAGAAGTGGAGAAACAGGCATTTTTACTGATAATATAAATATTACAAAGTTTCTTAAAGAGGATCTTTCCTGCCCTCAGGCACATGCGGTTTTACATACCGCTAGAAAGCCGACAGCGCGCTGATTTCAGTGCACTGCCGGCTTTCCCGGTATGTGCCCCAGGACTGGAGATATCAGCGGTGTAAGTTTCACGGTTTACTGTCAGAAAGGCGTTCCTGACAGTCTAGCTGCGCTGTGAGGAACGCCCTCCCCGACAGTTCTCGTTCATAGACTTGTACTGGGGGGGGGGGGGCGTTCCTCACAGCTGAGCGTCATCGCCCCCTCTCTCTGTACTCATTTATAGCACTGTACTGTCAGAGGGGGCGTTCCTTACTTCCTGGCGATGACGCTGAGCTGTGAGGAATGCCCCCCCAGTACAAGTCTATGAACGAGAACTGTCAGGGAGGGCGTTCCTCACAGCATAGCTAGACTGTCAGGAACGCCTTTCTGACAGTAAACCGTGAAACTTACACAGTTGATATCTCCAGCCCCGGGGCACATACCAGGAAATCCGGCAGTGCGCTGAATTCAGCGCGCTGTCGGCTTTCTAGCTGTATGTAAAACCGCATGTGCCTGAGGACATGAAAGGTCCTCTTTAAATTTGTCTGTGCTATAGGTTTATGCAAAGTTTGTTTAAGATGCCATTACCATTTCAAAGCTAAGATGCCAAGGTCACAACTGACCATGACATCTAAGGGTTAAATGGCGATAAATAGATGTTTTTCTGGCAGCTACTGTACAGTATGTGACCACATCAGCTTTAGAAGTCCCATGAATGATGTATGGCACAGGAAAGTTGCAGGAAGAAAAGGCTACAGTGGGGCCACTGGAATAGTAAGGCTCCAGTGGCATAGACTGGAGGAGGATGCATATTTTTTAATTAGTTGATTCCCTGCTTTGTAAAATTTTTTATAAATTTGTTAAAATTTCTTTAACACAATCTTAAATGCATGCTCTTCTGCACAGCCCAACTTCTTTACAATATATTGAAAGACTTCCAAACGACATGAGTATGCATGAGTCTTAGGGCTCTCACCAGTTAGATTTTCTAGGAAACATGAATACATTTCAGGACAGCTGCAATGTAAGTTACTGTAAGAAGCTCACAGTCACAAAGTGCATAATATAGAGTATTTACTATATGGTTTTAGAATGATTGTCCCAAACAGAAAAAAAAATTTTTTTTTAACTTTAACTTACCATAAGGGTGATCAGCATGCCACATACAAGGCATAATTCCAGTAGATAACCAGGAATGAGCCAAATGTGTTGAGGAGTCTGGAGCCCAAGGTCCTGACAGAGCTGTTCCTCCTGTTACCATAAGATTAGGGCTCAAACCAATGGCAGCACATCCACCCGCATGCATTTCAGAAATATCAGTAAGATCTTTGTTTTCTCTGAAAGACAGATATGGCATACATGTATGATACTGTAAGTCTAAGTGCAACCAATAAACCTAAATATAAGATAAATGTAAAGCTTTATTAAAAGTGTAATCATTGGCAGGTTACCACCCCACTCCATTAGTGAAGGAGTCATGGTGTAGTCCCAGTCTAACAATTTTACAAGAAGTTTACATTTTTTTGGTTAAAATGACACTTTACAAAACATTATGGTACAAATAGCACATGTGTTAGCACAGAAACAGAGTTAGGACAGGTGGTATGAATAATTAAACACTATGTAAGGACCCTAGGCGCCCCATGTCTTTTTTTTCCCCCTAATGCGCTGCTGGACAGTTGTGCATAGTGCTGGGTCTGTTTTTCCTGCTCTACTGCTTCCTTGCCTGCATGGAGATGAGTGTGTTGAAGATTGTGTTGCGTAATCAGAGAACTAGGATCTATGCAATTTCAGATGTCTTCTAATCAGCCAATAGACCTCTAAGGGGGAGTAAAGAGTTTTACCCTCCCTTGTGTTCTATAATGATCTGTGGAGAAGGACATGAAGAAGGAGTGGGAATCTCTACTTAAGGTCAACGTTGCAGTAACCAAACTGTCAAATACAATGTATGTTCTAGTAGGAGGTTGGCACTGGCCTAAAAAACCTTTAAATCGCAAAGCAGATACCGCCTTCAGAACAGTCAATGATGTCAGAACAGCACATGACGGTTTCCATGGCAAGTACTTCTGTAACTAAAACATTAGGTTACAGCCATAGGATGACAACCAGGTGGGAATTCAAAAGGAATTCAGATATACAGAAACAGATTTTCTTTGTGTCCCCTCTAATCAGAAGATCAAACTGGCAGCTAGAAGCATGGTCTTGATAGTCATGTTGCGATATGGCTAGTCCTAGTGCAGAATTGGATGAATTAATGGAGAAACTATCTTACAAAAAAAGTGAAGTCTCAGAGTTACTCAAAGCTTCTGTCCTCTCTTATTTTCAAGAGGTCAAGATGAAAAACCATAGATTATGAGGAATTATATATATTTGGATAATTGGTGGAAAGAACAGTCCAAGGATTTCAGTGACATCTAAAAGTGGTTATGTACACACGTGGACAAAATTGTTGATACCCCTCGTTTAATTAAAGAAAAACCCACAATGTTCACAGAAATAACTTGAATCTGACAGACTGGAATTTGCCAAACTACATGTTGACAAGCCACAAAGCTTCTGGGAGAATGTCCTATGGACAGATGAGACAAAAATTTAAATTTTTGGCAAGGCACATCAGCTCTATGTTCACAGACGGAAAAATGAAGCATATCTTGACAAGAACACTGTCAGAAACATGGAGGAGGCTCTGTTATGTTCTGGGGCTGCTTTGCTGCATCTGGCACAGGGTGTCTTGAATTTGTGCAGGGTACAATGAAATATCAAGACTATCAAGGGATTCTAGAGAGAAATGTGCTGCCCAGTGTCAGAAAGCTTGGTCTCAGTCGCAGGTCATGGGTCTTGCAACAGGATAATGACCTAAAACACATAGCTAAAAACACCCAAGAATGGCTAAGAGGAAAACATTGGACTATTCTGAAGTGGCCTTCTAGGAGCCCTGAACTAAATCCTATTGAGCATCTTTGGAAGGAGCTGAAACATGCCGTCTGGAAAAGGCACCCTTCAAACCCGAGACAACTGGAGCAGTTTGCTCATGAGGAGTGGGCCAAAATACCTGTTGAGAGCTGCAGAAGTCTCATTGACAGTTACAGAAATCGTTTGATTGCAGTGATTGCCTCAAAAGGTTGTCCAAGCCTGTTTCATGAGTTTTCTTTTTTAAAAAATTCTGTTGAAGCATGGTTGAAAAGCAATGTCTGACTTTCATTTGTTCATTTTCATAGAATTTTTATATATTATTACTTTTGTCAGATTCAAGTTATTTCTGGGACCATTGTGGGTTTTTCTTTCATTTAACGAGGGGTATCAACATTTTTGTCCACGTGTGTATATTCTGTTCAACCTAGGCTGGTTAATAAATATAGACCACTCGCATCTGGCACAGGCCTTGAGATGTCGCTTTCTGAGGTTTTTGTACTGAACATGATTGCCCAGGTGAGAGAAATATTAGACTCATATCTTTCTTACTCAATAATGAGAACTCTGGGGCTGATGGCATCAGAAGAAGTGGAAGCAATACAGCGGGCCAGAGGGCAAATGAGGGTTTGTAACAGGACTTTCTATCACAGTGGGACAGACTGTGACAGTATTGATCACAGATGCCTCAGGGACAGGATGGGGAGCTCACGTTCTGGGTCACATGAATAAGGGAGTCTGGAATCCCATGAAATAGATCTGTCATCTAACTTCAAAGAGTTGAAGGATGCCCTGAAGGCCCTGGTATATTTCCAACCTCTGTTGGAAGGTAAGACAATAAAAGTTGAATTGGACACCACAGTGACAATCCACTAGAAATAGACAGGGAGGCACCAGGTCGCCACAACTACTACAAGAGGCCATGTTGATAGTGGAATGAGCAGATACTCATGCCTTGAGTCTCAGTATGGAGCACATGAGAGGCATAGACAATGTCTGGGCAGACAAGCTAAGTCATCAGATCATTCCACGGGAATGGTTACTTGACCAGAAAGTGTTTAGAGATGATAATCCAGCAAAAGGGGATACCAGTAATAGACCTTATGGTCACATGCAACTACATGAAGAACCCTCTCTTTTGCTCCTTGTTCCTTTATGACAGACTATATGTTGCCTCTATTTTTTGATCAGACGTAATTTCAGTCTCATATACATTTTTCCTCCTATCCCATTAATTATGAAGATAGTTGAGAAGAAGAACCATCAGTTACAGCAGTTCTACCATATTGGCCCAAAAGGGTATTGTTGCTGCTTCTGGATCAAAAGGTTTGGGGCAGACTTTGAAAAATACCATATTGTCCAGATCTGATAATCCAGGACAGGTTCGTTTGCCAAAATTTCAGGATTCTCAAGTTGACTTTTTGAAAGTTGACCAGCCTGTGTTGAGAGATCTGGGTTTCTCCATTCCTGTAATAATAACATTAATGCATACCAGAAGACCAGCAACTTCTAAAGCTTTTAGTAGAATTGTAAACACTTTTAGATCTTGGTGTTAAAAGCATCACAAAGAGGGGGCGAGTCCATCTATTTAAGACTCTTGGAATTTTTCAAGCGAGATTCGATCAAGGGTTGAAGGCGGCTATTTATTGGGCAGACCAGATTTCTGTTTTATCAGCATGGTCAGGTAAGGCGTGGGTAAAGGAGCCCTTAGTTTGGAGGTTTATTAGAGCCATCAGGAGATTACAACCAAAAATTTTTGAGCCTCATGCAACTCGGGATCTCCCTTTAGTACTGAAGATTCTTAGTGAACCTCCTTTTGAGCTACTGGAAACCCTGGAGACCAAGCTATTAACTTAAAAGGTGTTGTTCTTGCTAGCAATTACCTCCGCCAGAAGTGTGACATCCAAGCTCTAGCAGTAACAAAAATGTATATATATTCTTTTTTTTGACATTCAGCTAATGTTTATTTGATATACAGATGGTATTAATGGTATGCACGCTCACCTACCTATCCCCAGCTGACTGACAGATTTCTGCCTACATACAGTAATAAACACTAATACACGAAAGAGTCAACTTGGTAACTAAAAACCATGTTAGGCTGAAGCCCCATATTGCAAAAACGCTGCGTTTTACAGTACTTGCAAATTGAATCGCATTCCGTCTAATCCCATCCACACATTGCAAAAAAAGAGTCTACAACAAAAAAGCTGCGTATTCAAAAATGACCGTTTTTGAAAATCACAACATGTCAGTTATACTTGCAGAAACGCTGGTGTTTTCCATATAGGTATAATAAGGGCAGAAAATATGGAGGAGGAAAACTCTGCGAAAGCACAATGAAAAATGCTGCAGAAAAAAAGCAATGCATTTCCGTCACGTTCTTTGCTGCGTTTCGCTATGTGGGGGCTTAGCCTTAAAGAGGATAGAGGATAAATGGCTGATTGGTGTGGGTCTGACCGCTAAATTATACCTGAGGGCCAGTGGCGCAATGGATAACGCGTCTGACTACGGATCAGAAGATTCTGTAGGTATAATTGACGTGCTGCGATTTCCGAAGATGAAACATTTCCGTTCTGTGTATTTTTCTGCAGTGTGTGGATGGTATTCATAGAATCCCATCCTTTTTGCAGGGACTGTAAAATGTCCCGGTTTTTGCCACGGTTTTGCCAAGTGTTGCATGGACTCCCAAATAGTAACAATTAAAAAAAAATCAACTCATGCTGAAGAAGCTCCCACACAGCTCTGTTTTTGATCTTTGATTTATATTCAGGACCCAACATTACTGAAGGTGCTGGAACCAGGGATTAAAGGTATCAGCACTGATGTCCTGTAACATCATGGCTACACCACAAAGGTACTTTTAAGTGAGGACATTAAAAATGTTCCTGTTGTAATGTACTGTACATGTCAAATCATGCACTAACAATACTATACATAATATCAAGTAGCATATAAAGTGTAACACTTACGTGATGTATTTATTCACATATACTGCATGCAGCATGTAATAAATTGGTTGCAAATCATGTAGTCTGAAGGTCAGGATCAGAAGACACTTCTCAGATGTTGGCATGGCAAACAAGAGTAATAACTCTGCATTTACCTGCATTTTACCCAGGTGCATATGGGAAATAACCCATTCTGTCCGCAGCTATTTTTCATTTTTTTACTCTATTTTTATTTCATTACTTTTATTTTTATACCCTCTTAGAGGTCTTGAACCCCAGGTGGTCTGATCACTAATATACTGCACTGAAATGCTAATGCATTGAAAAATTGCCTACAGCAGCCTCTAATAGACCTTATACAATGACATGCCTGGGAGCCTTCCATAGGCTCCCGGCTGTCATGACAATGGATCTCTGCCCCCAGATCTTGTTCTGATCAGAGCGAAACACCATATATTACATTGGGATTTCTTTTCAATAAATTCTCTCTCGATAAATCAACTATATTTTGAGTGTCAGGATCCTTTTTACTGTCTGTTGAATAATACAGCAGAGACCCGGTGGCTATGGTGGCCGCTGAGCTCCTGGGTTAAACAGTTTAAGAAATAGAATGAATTAATCATCCAGTAAGGAGCGGTGACCATTACAGAAAATTTTTGAACATATTGGTTATTTCTTCTAAAAAACCTAAAAACATGCACATCATTAAATCTGAACCGAAGACAGGATTTAATTTTACACTATGAGGTTTAATCTGTGCCTCAGTTCTTATATATTGCTTTAGACAGTTGTCAAAAGTTGTTTAAGTCTGCTTTATTTTATCCAGATCATATGACAATGTCAGGCTTATGGCTGTCCAAATGTATGCTTTTAAGATCACCTAACTGTAAACCATCTTTATGCTATTACTAAGAGCCACAAAGGCTGGAAACATATACAGTGGGTACAGAAAGTATTCAGACTCCTTTAAATTTTTCACTCTTTGTTTCATTGCAGCCATTTGCTAAAAGCAAAAAAGTTCATTTTATTTCTCATTAATGTATAACACAGAAAAAAAAAACAAGTGTAGATATTTTTGCAAATGTATTAAAAGAAAAACTGAAATATCACATGGTCATAAGTATTCAGACCCTTTGCTGTGACACTCATATTTAACTCACATGCTGTCCATTTCCTTCTGATCCTCCTTGAGATGGTTCTACTCCTTCATTGGAGTCCAGCTGTGTTTAATTAAACTGATTGGACTTGATTAGGAATAGAACACACCTGTCTATATAAGACCTCACAGCTAACAGTGCATGTCAGAGCAAATGAGAATCATGAGGTCAAAGGAACTGCCCAAGGAGCTCAGAGACAGAATTGTGGCAAGGCACAGATCTGGCCAAGGTTACAAAAGAATTTCTGCCAGCCAAACTGAGCAATCGTGGGAGAAGAGCCTTGGTAAGAGAGGTAAAAAAGAACCCAAAGATCACTGTGGCTGAGCTCCAGAGATGCAGTAGGGAGATGGGAGAAAGTTCCACAAAGTCAACTATCACTGCAGCCCTCCACCAGTCGGGGCTCTATGGCAGAGTGGACCGAAGGAAGCCTCTCCTCAGTGCAAGACATATCTAAGCCCGCATAGAGTTTGCTAAAAAACACATGAAGGACTCTCAGACTATGAGAAATAAGATTCTCTGGTCTGATGAGACGAAGATTGAACTTTTTGGCGTTAATTCTAAGCGGTATGTGTGGTGAAAACCAGGCACTGCTCATTACCTGCCCAATACAATCCCAACAGTGAAACATGGTGGTGGCAGCATCATGCTATGGGGGTGTTTTTCAGCTGCAGGAACAGGACAACTGGTTGCAATTAAAGGAAAGAGGAATGCGGCCAAGTACAGAGATATCCTGGAAGAAAACCTCTTCCAGAGTGCTCTGGACCTCAGACTGGGTCCAAGACAATGACGCTAAGCACACAGCTAAAATAACAAAGGGTGGCTTCGGAACAACCCTGACCCCAACCCAATTGAGCATCTCTGAAGAGACCTGAAAGTGGCTGTCCACCAACGTTCACCATCCAACCTGACGGAACTGTTTTGTTTTGTTTGAGTTGGAAGGGACCTCAAGGGCCATCAAGTCCAACCCCCTGCAAAAGCAGGATTTTCTAAATCATCCCAGCTATATATCTATCCAGTTTCCGCTTGAAGATTTCAATTGATGAAGAACTCACCATCTCCCGTGGCAGCCTATTCCACTCCCTCACTACCCTTACTGTTAAAAAGTTTTTCCTAATGTCTAATCTGAATCTCCTTCCCCTTAGTTTCATCCCATTACTTCTCGTGCTTCCTTCTGCTAATAAGAAAAGGTTAGATCCCTCTGCACTGTGACAACCTTTCAGATATTTAAATACCGCTATTAAGTCTCCCCTTAGCCTTCTCTTCTGCAAACTAAGCAATCCCAATTCTTTTAGCCTTTCCTCGTAGGACATGGTTTGTAGACCTTCCACCATTTTGGTTGCTCTTCTCTGGACCTGCTCCAATAAATCGATGTCTTTCTTAAATTGGGGCGCCCAGAACTGTACACAGTATTCCAGGTGGGGTCTGACCAGGGCAGAGTACAGCGGAATAATTACCTCTCTTGATCTAGCTTCAATGCTCATCTTGATACATCCTAGAATTTTATTAGCCTTTTTTGCCACCGCACCGCACTGTTGACTCATGTTGAATTTGTGATCTATTATTATGCCCAAATCCTTTTCCCCTGTACTCTCACTTAGTTCTATTCATCCCATACTATATATGCCTCTTGCATTTCTGTTACCTAGATGTAGGACCTTGCATTTGTCCCTGTTGAATACCATTTTGTTCACCTCAGCCCATTGTTCCAGTGTGTCTAAGTCCTTTTGGATACACTCTCTCTCCTCTCTAGTGTTGGCTATTCCTCCTATCTTTGTATCATCTGCAAATTTTATTAGTTCAAAAATAATCCCATCATCCAGATCATTTATAAAAATATTAAAAAGTACTGGGCCCAGGACAGAGCCCTGCGGCACCCCGCTTTTTACTTTCTGGAGAGGATCTGCAAGGAAGAATGGCAGAGGATCCCCAAATCCAGATGTGAAAAACTTGTTGCATCATTCCCAAGAAGACTCATGGCTGTACTAGCTCAAAAGGATGCTTCTACTCAAAACCGAGCAAAGGGTCTGAATACTTATGACCATGTGATATTTCAGTTTTTCTTTTTAAATAAATTTGCAAAAATATCTACATTTCAGTTTTTTTTCTGTCAAGATGGGGTGCTGAGTGTACATTAATGAGAAATAAAATGAACTTTTTTGCTTTTAGCAAATGGCTGCAATGAAACAAAGATTGAAACATTTAAAGGGGTCTGAATACTTTCTGTACCCACTGAAGTTAATGAATATGAAATAAAGTTGCTGATTTCACATCAGTGATGGATTTCCTTTCTTTTATTCAATGTTTCAGCGCTCCCTATATTTTATAGGTTATGTTTTCAAAAAACCCCACATTTTTATTCATTACAATTTTAGTAATTTGAAGATTTGTGCATAGACGTTAGTGGTATTTATGAACTCTACACAGGTTGTGTTTTCTCTTTAGGAGCTGAACCGATGCAAAGGTCAGACAACATGCCTAGAACACTCTAATCTTTCATAAAATGTAATGACAATTCATAGGTGCATAGGATAAACCTAGAAAGATAGTCTAAACATACACAATATTTATCAATGTGGTTGATGCTGGATGATGCCTACATGCTGCTGTGATTACAGCATGGTAAAGCTGGGGTAGTTCAGAAGCTCGTAGCCTCAAACAAGTATAAACAGTTCACAGGAACTACAGTTGCCCCATATATATTCATATGAAAGGGCCATAAAGGAGAAAGTCATTGAATTTTTATTTTGTACAATTTTTTATGTTTTATAGGGGTAGGCCATTGACATTAATTAACCAGAGCTGTAGTTATGGCTCCCAGCCATTACACAGGGCACTGAGCCATCTGCTTCCAGCAAAGTATAGGATAGTACAGCATTTTGTGTGCTGTCTGCAGCGGTACAAAAAGTTTGTTAGCTCTGCTTCCTCAGTCTATCTATAGTTGACGATAGAGTAAATCAGGAAGCAATTATAGAGTTATACCCATCTGGGACATTTGTTGAATTTCCACAGGATGCACAACCCTATCTACCTACTGAAGACGCAAGACAAGGGTCTAGGATGAGGGTTCTCAAGACAGATGAAGGTCCCAGAGGTGGGACCTGTATCTATTGGACATTTAAGGCATATCCTGTGGATATGCTATAAATCTTCCAGAGAGGAATTCCCCTTTAACGCATGTATTCTCTGCAGGATTTCTACAACTCTGTTTGTTCCAGGAACATGCAGAAAATACTGCAGCCAGACTATCAGTTGGTGCAAAATCATCTCCTGTTTACCGGTATCATTTACTTCCATGTTCCTTTTAAGAGAGTTTGTCACCAGAACTAAGCATATTAACCAAGTTTTACAGATAGGTTAGGGTCATCCAAATCAAATGATGTTTTGCCCTTGAGAATCAGTGCCCCCACTGATGAGGGTGTTGCCATTGCTCCAAAGTGGTAAGTGGAAACACCCTTGTTGCTCCAAAGAGCTAATTTGCATATTGACAATAATGGCACTGATTCACAAGGGGGAAAGCAACATTTGATTTAGGTTACCTTAACTTATCTATCTGTGGGGCTGGGTTGATATATTGGATTCTGGTGACAGACTCCCTTTAAGGGTAGGTTCACACTTGCGCCCGGACTCCGTCCACCGTGAATCCGACCTAAATGTCAGAAAAAAGGATTGGGAAAGGATAGGGAAAGGTTTGAGACGGTTTGCTTAAAAACCATTCACTTCAATGGGTTTTTAAAGCAACGCGCGGGTGTGTGATTGCAGCCTCTGCGCCGCGAACCCGGTTTTTTTCATCGTACACAAAGTCCTGCATGTCCGACTTTGTATGCAGAATTTTACAGAAAGAAGCCAAAATTTGTTATTAAAATATATTAAAAAATTTATTAAATGATACAAATGCTGCCAAACCTCAGTACTTAGTATTTAATGTCAGAAAAACACTTTATTCAGTCAAGACCAGAACAGCAGAATAATGGAAGAATACAAATTAATTGCATTTGAACACAAATACCAAAAGTAGAAAGGTATGTTCATAAGGAGGAATTTGGAATTGATTTTGAGGTGGATTCCACCTCAAAATCAGCTCCAAATTCCACCCTGAATCTGCCCCTTATTGTATTCAATGGTAAACAGAGATCGAAGCAGGACAATGAAAACATAAATGTTCTACTCAATCTTGCTGCTAATTCAGACACAGAACTTACAGCGAGGGCCACTCTGCTGATTAGCCCCATTAAAAAAAAAAATAGCTAGCTGAGAAAAATTTACCTATGCCTCCCACTGAAATGAATAAATGGCAGATTTCAAGAAGAATTTGGAGCTGATTTTTAGGTGGAGTTTGTTCCAAAATCAGCTCCAGTTTTCTGTGTGAACATTCTCTACATATACTAACATTCATTGACTTCTTTACAAAAACAAAAATCACAAATTTCTTCTGTTTTACAAGCTCACCGGAGAAGCTTTGCATGCTCCCTGTCAAGTCTTTCCAGCAGCAATCTTTCATTGCAATGTCTAAATCTTTCATTCACAGTTTCCTCCCTTGTATGACCTATTAACAAAAAAAAAGATGAAAATATTAACAGTAAATAGAATTTTTTATTTTTTTTTTTTGTCAAATATATTGTTATAGTTTTTATAAGGAATCAGCAATGTAAATAGGTACAAAACAGCCAAAAAAATCAGTCTACATCCAAACGTCATATAGAGGTTGTCATAGGCAAATGAAAAATAAGGATATTAAAGAACATCAATACGTAAAACCAAGTCCTGTCAGATAGTAAACAGCCGAGAGACAGGATAAACAGTAGTAAAAAAAAAAAGGGTGGGGGGGATGGGTAGAACTTCAAGAGGGGTAGAACATCAAGGGTCAGATAAGGAAAGCTGGTAGATGCTAAGTAGTGGGGTCCATCCCAACAGATGAGTCAGCGAAGAGTCTCTGGTGAATGAGGCCATAGGTTTCATACTTATGCTGTGTGCATAATTCCAAATGGGAGAGTTCTTCCATATGGGCGATTTGCAATACTTTTCTAAGGATGTGGGGGAATTAGAAAGGGGATTCGGAGACCCAGTATAGAGGGATAAGGGCTTTGGCTGCTGAAAGTAGTTAAAACCAGAGATGTTTGGGAAATCGAGGCGAGAAAGTGGGACATAATCTAATCAGTGGGACAGAAAATAATCAATGGAGATAAAGGAATTGAGTGGCCACTTATGTGGTCAAGGATATGCTGTACTTCCCACCAATATGGCTTGATAACATCACAGTTCCACCAGTAGAGGGGGGAGAGGTTGAGTGAGTTAATTTTCTCTCTTAGGAAACACAGGTTAAGTAAGAACTAAAAATAAGTATTTTACAGGATAAAAATAAAAATAAAAATGGGACATTAACCCTTTAATGACCTGACCTATTTGAGTCTTTATAACCAAACTTTTTTTTTTTTTTATATTGTCTCATTTAAAAAGACTATGATGGGGTCCGCTGGGTTTCCGCTTGAAAAATGCAGAGAGGAAATTCCTGCTTGCAGGACTTTTCTCTCCGCATTTTTTAAGCGGAATTTGGGGATGGAAACCCTGAACGTAGAGCATGTGCAGGTGTGAACCTAGCCTTACTTTGTGATCTTATCAATTTGTACCTATTAAAATAGCTGCTCTAGCCATTAATCCTAGGCTTAGTTCACACTGCTGTATTAAGGCTCTGCACAACAGCCATATACAGAACTTGGCATAAAAAATTATAAAGATACTTGGCTCACATGTGTAGCAGAACACTATAGTGTGAAAAACAGCTTCCCTCTAAAATGTGACAGTTCACCGAGTGATATTTCCCTGAGGTTTGGGTGGTCCTCAAATCTGACTCATTTAACAAAGGAAATCCAAATCTACAAAAGTGACATACATAATAAAGGTATGTTGTTTATCACTGTAATACACTCAGTAGCATGATGGTGGCAACTGGATATCAATGGGGGGGGCTCTCTTCAAGTTAGCTTGTTCACTGAATATTTACCCTCAAAATTTATCCTCCAGTTCTCCAATTTATAGTAATGTCAAATATGTGTACAATGTTGTAATGTATGATGTTGCTATACACCATGGAACATAAACACTATTTTAGCTTATATTTAGCTTTACCTTTCATCCTTAGCTTTAGACACAGCCACTTTACATGGATAAGCATCCAAATGAAATTTTTTTTTTTTTAGTAAAGCCAATACAGGAGATAGGGCTGGAATAGACCAGGCTTAACTGGGTGGTAATTATATAATGTTTGGCATAAGATATTTTTTGCTTGACACAATGTAGGAGTGCACATGTCTTCAAACTCATAATGTAAATTAATGGACTGCATGCACAAGAACCAGTTCCTTAGCCAGTTAAGGCTATGGGTCACAGCTGCGCCTGTATGGAGGACTTTTCTCTCTGCCGATTTCAGTATAAAATTGGTGGACATCTGATGGACCCCATTACAGTCTATGGGTTCAGCAGGTGTCCGGTAGGTTACCACTGTCTTAGCAGCCCAGCTCTCCATCGTTCAGGACCCCCGGTGGACCCAAACGATGGAGGCGTGTGCACAGATGTAAACTTGGCCTTATTTACATAATGTCGTCATTAAAGAGTTTTACTTCCATATTTTGCTATGTGTTCAGGCAGCAGATTTGGGCTATTTCTGAACTGAAAAGAAATTGTGTGATGCATGTTGAGGCATCTTTCTGCTTTCATGCTCTCTATTTGAAAAATAATAATAATAATAATAATAATAATAGTCCTTTAATAGTCCCACAGTGGGGAAATTCAGTGTGTTACAGCAGCAAAGATAAGATAAGATAAGCAGATACAAATACAACATGTACAGGAATGTTCCAAGGTGAGAGGCATTACATTAATAGCAGACAGACAGATAGGACGTAGCAGAGGGGGGGGGGGGGATTTAACAGGCAGAGAGATATTTCAGTTCTCTGTATGTAATGATCTCCGCTTAGGTCGGTGTTGGTTGTACAGCCTAACCGCGGTGGGGAGGAAAGACTTCCGATAGCGCTCCTTCTCACACCTAGGATGGAGCAGTCGGTCACTGACAGTACTGCCCAGCGCAATCACAGTTTCATGCATGGGATGGGAGTTATTCTCCCGCATGGAGCTCACCACGGACAGTATCCTTCTGTCACCCACCACCTGCACTGGGTCCAGTGGGCTCCCCAGGACAGAGCTGGCCCTTCTAATCAGCTTGTCAAGTTTATATCTGTCCCTGGTTGATATACTGCTCCCCCAGCAGGCCACTCCAAAGAAGATGGCTGATGCCACTACCGAGTTGAAGAAAGTCCTAAGAAGTGCCCCCCGGATTCCAAAGGCTCTCAGCTTCCTAAGCAGGTAGAGCCTGCTGTGGCCCTTCCTGTACAGGGCCTCCATATGATCTGCCCAGTCCAGCTTATTATTAAGGAGCAGACACAGGTACTTATAGGTGTTCACAATCTCGATGCCCGTCCCCAGGATGTCCACTGGTTTTGGAGGGCATCTGCCTTTACGGAAGTCCACCACCATCTCCTTGTTCTTCCCCGCGTTAATCTTCAGGTGGTTCTGGTGGCACCAGTCCACAAAAAACGGTTCAGTTCTTTGTACTCCCTGTCATCATCGTCTGTGATGAGGCCTACTATTGCAGAGTCGTCAGAATACTTCTGTAGGTAGCAGCTGGATGAGTTGCACCTAAAATCAGCAGTGTACAGTGTGAAGAGGAAAGGGGCGAGAACCGTACCCTGAGGTGCCCCCGTATTACAGATCACGGTACCTGACACACAGTCTTGGGCTCTCACGTATTGAGGTCGATTTGTGAGGTAGTCTAGGATCCAGTTGGAGAGGTGGTGGTGCACTCCAGCAAGGCCCAGCTTGTCTCTCAGTAACCTGGGCTGTATGGTGTTAAAAGCACTGGAGAAATCAAAGAACATTATTCTCACCGTGTTCCCTGGTTTTTCCAGGTGAGACAGAGCCCTGTGCAGAAGGTGGATGATGGCATCATCTACCCCAATGCCCGGTCGATAAGCAAACTGGAGAGGGTCCATAGCGGGGCTCACTAGAGGGCGAAGATGTGTGAGAACCAATCTCTCTAAGATCTTCATCAAGTTGGATGTCAGTGCTACAGGTCTGTAGTCGTTGAGGTCCATAGGGTGAGGTTTCTTTGGAACTGGTACCACACAAGAAGATTTCCATAATTCAGGGACTATTTCCTGCCTTCATAACCCACATTGTGAAAAAGTAAAAATGCTGCTGCTTTGTACCAATTCATGGTCATACTAACAAAATCTAAAATACTGATCCCACACCTAGTTAAATTCCATGAGGAGTGCAGTTTCCAAAGTCACTGAGGGATTTGCATCATTATAGCACCACCAGTGCTCCTCCAAAGTGGCTGGCTGCATGTAAATCTTAAGTATTTATGAAGTAGGATCACTTTGTAGAGCAATGTGATAATGTATCTTCAAAAAAGTGCTAACTGAAGTAAAAATGTAGTAGATATATACATAGACTGGTCATCCTAAGATTTTCATAAGGACTCAAATAGTGTCTAATATAACTCTATGTTGTCATCATGATAGGTCCCCTTTAACAGATTTGAACAGCATGGTTTGATATTGATGTTAAAGGTAAAAATAACATACCATTTTTCTACCATATTGCATTAACACTTGAATGTAAATATCAACCTAAATATATCATCGAGAGTATAACATGTGACAAAAAAGCAAACCTTACCAGAATTAAGCAACTACATAGTTATTCTCCGTTAAATCGATACACACCATAACCATGACAAAGTATTCTGGCAAACTGGGAAGTTTTCATACACCTAAGACTAGGTTCACACTACTGTATTTTAGTTGGTTCTTCTGATTGGACCCAAAAACAAATAGAATGATGGAACCATATGGAGCACCTTCTATTGGAAAATCAAAAAGACCAAAGAAGACACACAGAAAGGTGTACAGTACACCCAATTAAAATCTATGAAAAAAGATTTACTTTAAGTAGTTTACACACGTACAAAAAAAACGTGCTATTGTTAAAAGCAATTAAACACAAGGACAATGAAAATCCAGAGAACCCATCCTATAGCCCAGGAAACTCAAATAGCTAAAGCTGAGACTAAAAATATGCTACATTCACAATAACATAATATGGTCCATACACACACACACAGTGACATGCAAATGTTCAGACACCCCTGGTCAAAATGACTGTTATTGTGAACAGTTAAGCAAGTTGATGAAGTGATCTTTAAAAGGCATAAAGTTAAAGATTAAAACACACACGTTTATAATTTTAAGCAATATCAGTGTATTATTATGTTTGAGTACAATTTTAGAGTGAAAAAGGGAAATGACTACCTTGCAAAGGTTCAGGAACCCTTGTAGTGTGCTCAGATAACTTTGACCAAGGTCTCAGACTTTAATTAGCCAGTTACGGTTATGGCTTGTTCAAAATAAATAGGAAGCACTGATGCAAATACTAATAAAACTTAACATTTAATATTAAGTGTTAAAATATAAAAGGTCCCTAAAACTAATTTTAGTAGTTTTTTAGAACAATCATACCTACTAAGAAACTGAAATCAGCCTCAAATCCAACTGAATCCCAAGTAATTAATCTCTCCTCTAAAACAATCAGTATGGTAGAGATGAGTATTTTGAATAAGGGACTCTCCTTTGTTCCCAGCTCTGATTTTGACTTATTTAATTGGGTGAAGGATTTACACCTTTTCACTCGTAAACTGAGATGGCATAAGTTTTTAAAAAAAAAACAGGATGAAAGAGTCAGTTCAGAGCTGGGTATTCCAACAGATCTTCTTCCTGATGTTAGATTATTAGCTAATCTTGAACATGAAGGAAGTGATATCACAGGATGTGGGCCCTTTACTGATCTCCACAATAAAAACACAAAAGTTACCCCCTATGAGTGATCTGTCATGTATTGACATCTTTATGGAGAAAGTGTTGTTAGATTTACAAAAAATTAGGCATGTACACTGCCCCTTTAATTTGACTAAGGAAGAAATGTCAACATTGCATAACCTTGAATTGAATAAAGGGCTTATAATAAAACCGGTGGATAAGGGGGTAATGTGGTGCTTATGGATATCTCTCAATATATCAATATCTGTGAGTCTCTTCTCCTTCAGAGGGAGAATTATGCTTTTCTTCGTGGTAATCCGACTGTTGAATATAGTGGATTGCTGTGATCTTTGTTATTGGAGGCTAAGACCTCGAGGTTGATTTCTGATGAGGAATTAGATTTTTTGATGCCTCTGACACCAGTGGAGGCAACTTTTTACTGTCTACCAAAAGTCCACAAAGGCCTGTCCCCCCTTAAAGGGACGGCCAATTGTCTCAGGAGTAAATAGCTTGTGCCAAAATGCTGGGATCTACTTGGACAAAGTTTTAAGATCTTTTGTAACTTCCCTTCCTTCTTATGTACAGGACACTTCCAACTTCGAAAGTTGGAAGGAATAACCCTTGATGATGGTGTCATTTTGTGCTCTATTGATGTAGAGGCACTATATTCATCGATACCACATCAATGGGGATTAAAGGCCATGGAACATTATCTGAGGTCATGGGGAAATCAGTACCGTGCCCACAGTCAATTTATTTTGGATCTCTTGGAATTCTCCTTGACTCATAACTTTTTTGTCTTTAATGGTACGTACTTCCACCAGCTCAGGGGCACTGCCATGGGTAATCCATGTGTACCCAGGGTGTACACATTTCTTCTTTGATCTTTCTGATTCTACCTATGGTTGGTTTGACATATGGTAGCTCTCCACTTTTTCTTTTGCATGGTTTGGAAGCATCTACCATTTGCATCCTTATCCCTTCAATCTAATGTTTAAACAAGACAGAAACTTTCCTCTGTCTTGCTTATTTTTCAAACAGAATACAAAGTCCTGTGAAGGGTGACGGTGCTCTGTCTGCATCAATCATTCCATTAGTTTTAGAGTCTCTTTTTCTGATCCCATGACTGATCTAAACAGCGGACTAAGGTCCAATTCACATCTGCACATAGGTTTCCGTTCGGGGGGGGGGGGGTTTCCAAGCGGATTTCCCAAACGGAAACCCAACTGCAAAAAAAAAAAAAAAAAAGCGGTTACCTTAGGAAACCGGCAGACCCCATAGGCTATAATTGGGTCCGTGTGGTTTCTGTTCGGTCTCCGTAGAAATATGCAGAGAGAAGAGTGCTGTTTGCAGGACTCTGCATGGTTTTTAGTTTTGGCTGCTTCTGAATTATATGTGCTTACAGTCATGGCCAAAAGTTTTGAGAATGACACAAATATTATATTTTCACATGATCTGCTGCCCTCTGGTTTTTATGTGTGTTTGTCAGATGTTTTTATCACATACAGAAATATAATTGCATTCATATTATGAGTAACAGAAGCTTATATTGACAGTTAGAATGAGTTAATGCAGCAAGTCAATATTTGCAGTGTTGACCCTTCTTCTTCAGGACCTCTGCAATTCTCCCTGGCATGCTCTCAATCAACTTCTGGACCAAATCCTGACTGATAGCAGTCCATTCTTGCAGAATCAATGCTTTAATTTTGTCTGAATTTGTTGGTTTTTGTTGGTCCACCCGTCTCTTGATGATTGACCACAAGTTCTCAATGGGATTAAGATCTGGGGAGTTTCCAGGCCATGGACCCAAAATCTCTATGTTTTGTTCCCTGAGCCATTTAGTTATCACCTTTGCTTTATGGCAAGGTGCTCCATCATGCTGGAAAAGGCATTGTTGAGCGCCAAACTGCTCTTGGACGGTTGGGAGAAGTTGCTCTTGGAGGACATTCTGGTACCATTCTTTATTCATGGCTGTGTTTTTAGGCAAGACTGTGAGAGAGCCGATTCCCTTGGCTGAGAAGCAACCCCACACATGAATGGTTTCAGGATGCTTTACAGTTGGCATGAGACAAGACTGGTGGTAGCGCTCACCTCTTCTTCTCCGAATAAGCTGTTTTCCAGATGTTCCAAACAATCGAAAAGGGGATTCATCAGAGAAAATGACTTTACCCCAGTCCTCAGCAGTCCACTCCCTGTACCTTTTGCAGAATATCAGTCTGTCCCTGATGTTTTTTCTGGAGAGAAGTGGCTTCTTTGCTGCCCTCCTTGAGACCAGGCCTTGCTCCAAGAGTCTCCGCCTCACAGTGCGTGCAGATGCACTCACACCTGCCTGCTGCCATTCCTCAGCAAGCTCTGCACTGCTGGTAGCCCGATCCCGCAGCTGAAACACTTTTAAGAGACGGTCCTGCCGCTTGCTGGTCTTTCTTGGGCGCCCTGGAGCCTTTTTGGCACCAATGGAACCTCTCTCCTTGAAGTTCTTGATGATGCGATAGATTGTTGACTGAGGTGCAATCTTTCTAGCTGCAATACTCTTCCCAGTTAGGCCATTTTTGTGCAGTGCAATGATGACTGCACGTGTTTCTTTAGAGATAACCATGGTTAACAGAAGAGAAACAATGATGGCAAGCACCAGCCTCCTTTTAAAGTGTCCAGTGGTGTCATTCTTACTTAATCATGACAGATTGATCTCCAGCCCTGTCCTCATCAACACCCACACCTGTGTTAATGGAGCAATCACTGAAACGATGTTAGGTGGTCCTTTTAAGGCAGGGCTGCAATGATGTTGAAATGTGTTTTGGGGGATAAAGTTCATTTTCTAGGCAAATATTGACTTTGCAAGTAATTGCTGTTAAGCTGATCTCTCTTTATAACATTCTGGAGTATATGCAAATTGCCATTAGAAAAACTGAAGCAGTAGACTTTGTAAAAATTAATATTTGTATCATTCTCAAAACTTTTGGCCATGACTGTACATGTGGAGAGTATTATGTGAGTGAGGTGGGAAATTAATGACATTTATTCCATTAATTGCCATTTCAAAGAAGCACAATTCTGACTTTCATCAGAATCAAGACATAGACATTAGCCCCATCCCTGTATGGGATATCCTACATATAGGCTTTCTCCTCCATCGGCAAGCTATGACAAAGTTTCTTCTCAGTAGTTGTAGCAGTAAGATGAGAAAGCCAACAGCAAATGTTATTTTTAGGCAAAATGGCCTATTTGCAACGGACACCAAAGGGGCTACTATGGGACATTCTACCTTGTGAAGAGGCTACTGTGAGCCATTACATTGTGAGGAGGCCACTACTGGACATTATAATGTGTGAGAGGCCACTGTGGGACATTAAACTGTATGGAAGGAGTTTGATATGGGACCCAGCCTTTGCTAGTTACGCCCCTAACAGGATTCCTGCTTCTAAGCTGTTTGAAGGGAATGTGGTGCTTTTGTGAGCGCCATGACCCCTTCAGTATATACATCACACGGTATCTGCTTTATAGCGACCATGCTGCTATAAAACAGATGGTGTCCACACAGTATAATATGCTCCCCAAAGTCCCCCCACAGTAAAGTGCTCCACAGTGGCCCCACACAGTATGATACGCTCCACAGTGTCCCCCACACAGTATAATATGGTCCCCACAGTGGCCACATACAGTATAAAATGCTCCCAAGAGCCCCCTCCCCCTAGTATAACATGCTCTGGAAACCTCAAGCCGCTTCAGTCAAACCCCACAAAATCTGTTTTGCTGAATATTCTTGAGGCCCTCTTGTTCATTTTGATGCTATTATTGTACTCTAGGGTCTCCAGGGAGACCCGCGAGACCCAATCACAGGCACCAGTGGTGACCCCTGGGGCGTGTGATGTCAGTCGCAGACTGGAGAGGCCCAAAGAGGACACGGAGGACCGTCAGAGGCCCAGGAAAGGGAAGTATAAGGTATAACAAGTGTATTTTTTTTTCTACTGCCCCAGGACAGGCTTCTGTTGGAAAGGTGCCCAGTGACATATACATACATCACATGATGCTGGGCCCCTTTCCATTAATGGTGCTGTTCACAGGTAGGATAGATGAGTGCCAATATCTGCTGCCTGAGATGTACAGTGGGAAAAAAAAAAATTATTTAGTCAGCCACCAATTGTTTAAGTTCTCCCACTTAAAAAGATGAGAGGCGCCTGTAATTGACATCATAGGTAGACCTCAACTATGAGAGACAAAATGAGAAAACAAATCCAGAAAATCACATTGTCTGATTTTTAAAGAATTTATTTGCAAATTATGGTGGAAAATAAGTATTTAGTCAATAACAAAAGTTCATCTCAATACTTTGTTATATATCCTTTGCTGGCAATGACAGAGGTCAAACGTTTTCTGTAAGTCTTCAAAAGATTGGCACACACTGTTGCTGGTATGTTGGCCCATTCCTCCATGCAGATCTCCTCTAGAGCAGTGATGTTTTGGGGCTGTCGGTGGGCAACACGGACTTTCAACTCCCTCCAAAGGTTTTCTATGGGGTTGAGATCTGGAGACTGGCTAGACCACTCCAGGACCTTGAAATGCTTCTTCTCTTCTCCTTCGTTGCCCTGGCGGTGTGCTTGGGATCATTGCCATGCTGAAAGACCCAGCCACGTTTGATCTTCAATGCCCTTGCTGATGGAAGGAGGTTTGCACTCAAAATCTCACGATACATGGCCCCATTCATTCTTTCATGTACACAGATCAGTCGTCCTGGTCCCTTTGCAGAGAAACAGCCCCAAAGCATGATGTTGCCACCCCCATGCTTCACAATAGGTATGGTGTTCTTTGGCTGCAACTCAGCATTCACTCTCCTCCAAACAGTTCTACTTTGGTTTCATCTGACCATATGACAGTCTCCCAATACTCTTCTGGAACATCCAAATGCTCTCTAGCAAACTTCAACGGGCCCGGATACGTATACTTATTTTCCACCATAATTTGCAAATAAATTCTTTAAAAAAAAAAAAAAAATCAGACAATGTGATTTTCTAGATATGTTTTCTCATTTTGTCTCTCATAGTTGAGGTCTACCTATGATGTCAATTACAGGCCTCTCATCTTTTTAAGTGGGAGAACTTGCACAATTGGTGGCTGACTAAATACTTTTATTCCCCACTGTATAGCAGAAATAGCGGTAGGGGAACCAGGCTTTCTCCAGCTGGCCGCAGGCCCCCTACCCCTCCAGGAACCCTCTGCAACCTTGGTCGTTATGCCACTGCCCCCTGGCTATTTGCTCCACCTTACTGTTGCAGTCAACATGCCTCAGTGGTGTCTTCTTCACAAGCGGCACGATACAGCAGTAACCTGCTGTTTCCTTATTGTGGCCAGGTCATTTTGTCATGTCCTTGCCTGAAAAGCTGTCCATAATAAGGAAATCATGGCTGGGTGCCCCAGACCACAGAAAGTTTCTGCATTCATGGTTGTATCCATTGGCAACCAATC
Source organism: Leptodactylus fallax (assembly GCA_947044405.1). Classification (NCBI taxonomy): domain Eukaryota; kingdom Metazoa; phylum Chordata; class Amphibia; order Anura; family Leptodactylidae; genus Leptodactylus; species Leptodactylus fallax. The sequence continues at coordinate 1,647,256 of CAMRHE010000241.1, read as the reverse complement.
AAATAAAATGACTAAGATGGCTAGAAAAAAAAAATCTTTGAAACTTTGCAATTTTTAAAATTATTCACATCTGTGAAAATATTTAAGTTTTAATTGTCTACAAATTTAAACATGGTTATTTTCAATAACCCCCCCCCCACACACACATATAATCTCTGATCCTCTCAAGATTTTCTTTCTTCACTCTGCTTTAATCTCCTCTTCACCTTCCGCTTTACTGCTTCTAAGACTTTTCATGCACATGAAAGAATTTACTGTGGAACTCAATACCATGATACATAAGACTTTCCCCACAATCACAGCCTTTAGGAAGACCCTGAAGATGCAGTCAATACAGCCTACAGCCACCACACCGCCATCTGAACAGATTTTATCTTTTCCTCATAGATTATAAGGCTTGCAGACAGGGCCCTCTACCCCACTTTACCAGTGGGTAACCAAGTTAGTGTATTTGTTTTTGTGTATTTTGTGTTTTGTATATAAATCCATCTTCAAATGTAAAGCACCATGGTATCAATTAAGCTCTAAAAATAGATAAAAATACCCTTTAAGTTTTATGTGGTGCCCGTGATACCCTTCTGCAGTGATTTGATTTTGCGACATTGTGGCAATTTGTCTATGATTTTTGTGCTGCGATATATTTTACACATCTTACCTTTAGAGGAGAGCATTTTATTTCCACCACTGTCTTTTTGTCGAGCAACAGCCACAGCTATGCCAACTGGTGGATTCCGCACCTCCATTTCCCCCTGAAAATGTACTGAATCCTTAGCCACGGTTTTAACATTTTCAGGTCTATCTGGATCTCTTTTGACCTCTGGCTGTGACAAACTGTGGAATTTAACATCTTTTAACGGAGTCTCGTCCAACCTCATGTTGCCAAGACCACCAAAAGGACTCTTTTTGCCACTACTTTGCCAAGCAGCGGTCTCTTTCTCAAAGTTTCCGCTATATTTAATAAGATTTTGCATTGCAGAACGCTCACAATGACCAGATGGATGCATGGATTCTGTGTCATTTTTTCTAGAACCCAAATTCTTAGATTCAAAAGAAAGTTTACTTGCTTCCTCTTTTCCATGGTTTGTTTGGGAGTGTTGAGTTGATAAAATAGGTATCTGTGAATTGGTAAAATTGCTATTTTCTAACTGCTTTCCTTTTTCTTCTTGGTGCTTCACAAATGTATTTACTTGGTCTTGTCGGTGAAATTCAATGAATCCAGGTATTTTGCTTGTTTCTTTGATGTAATCTTCCTGCACACAATGGACATGATCAGCACTAGAAGTGAAGATTTTTTTCCCTAAAGGGCCATGGCCATGATTGTTCGAGAAAGAATCTAATACACCTTGGCCTTTTAAGGAGGAATTGCAACAAATTACAGATCCTTGCTCTCTGACACAATCTGCTCTTTTTGTTTCATTAACTATAAATTCCTGGGGAAAGCCAGAATGGGAGAACTGTGCCTTTTCTTCTGTTTTGTGTAATTCTTTTACATTAAGATTACCTGCTTGGGAACTAACTTGTTTATGATTGCTATGTTCATCAGAAACTTCACTGGTTGACATAAAATTTGGTACTAATGTCTTTATCTCATTAGTAGGTTCCTGGGTTTGTTGGATAATGCTATACATTGAAGAGTGGAGAGACTGAGAAGGTAATGGAGTAGTGGGGGCTACTTTACCAAAAAAGTTTACAGGGTGAGAGGACGGACAAGTGCATTGTGCGTTCAGATTTTTATCTATTGTCACAACAGAATCTCCATGTTTAGTTTGATTTGAGTTTGAAGTCCTTAAGTTCTCATCATGTCTACTTAGTTGTTGTTTTATACATTTGTCTTCTGCAGAGCCAATAGATTTGGAGAAGGATTCACTCCCATGATTACCGAAAAGAGGAGTTTGGAGATGTTTGGACTTTGTCTCAATATTTCCCGACCAGCGGTTTGGCATAAATTCAGATATAAACGACGAGTGATGTTCCCCTTGTTTAGGTACCCTGTGAAGATGAATTTTTTTCCTCTCCTTTTCAACTTTACTGTCCAGCTCACGTTCGAATAAGTCACCAGACTGTACCTCTTCTGAAAATCTCCTATCCTTTTTTGCAGTGCTCATTAAGGAGGGAGTAAGTAAGACTTCACTTCGGAAAACTTTTTCCTTTTCTTTGGAAGTCTCTTTGGAATTTTTAAATGAATGACACAATGGATCATTTTCATGCAAGTTTTGTGCCTGGTTAGCTGATGTCTTTAAAATTGATGTTTGAGGATGATATACTGACTGTTGACCAACAAAGCAAAATCCATCTGAAAATAAAAAAAAATATGGAAGGTTATAACATATTACATTTTATGTTCTAAGGTAGGTTCTACAGCAAAAGCACAATAAAGTTTCTGAATTATGACTGCACAAAGTTATTCAAAAAAGAAAACTTAAAAGGCGCTGTCCAGGGATTTTTATTTAACACGATCAGAGGTCGGAGCCAGCCCAGAACTCCCAAATCACAGGACTGTGTGATTTGCCAGCGTATTAACTGTGTTTTGCACAGCATGCACACTGACCCATTCATCTCCATGGCGGCATACACGAGCCTGTGTATTATCGTGGGTTCTTGTATGCGGCCATGAGCCCAGGGCGAAATTCAGGACAGGTCCTATACCTGTCTGATTTGTGCCCCAGACTCACGGACAGTAATGAATGGGGCCATGTAGGCAAAGCACATGAACCCTGCTACATGCACATGGTCGTATGCATGTAGCCTAAGTCAAATGTACAATGCACAGTTATTTTATTATTATTTTATTTAGCTTATTTGTATAGCGCCATCATATCCCGCAGCGCTTTTACAGACATTGTGGTCACTGTCCCATATAGGGCTCACAATCTACGTTTCCTATCATTATGTCTTTGGAGTGTGGTAGGAAACCAGAGTAAGTGGACAACCTTTCACATTACACGCATCTTAGCAGTGGTTCTTAACTACAGCACAAAGCTACACTAATTCCAGTTAGTTAGGCCTGGAATGCTTGTAACCATATGCTCACATACATGCCTTCTTTACACAAACATATAAATAGTAGAGAGAAAAAAAACAGAATGCATCTAAATTCATCAACATGCTGTATGGTAGACATGGTTTCAATTCCACACCTGTGAATTTTTCCCAATTGAAAGCAAGAGTTTTATTTTCACAAACATGAAAACGCTAAAAAGGTATTCCCATCTTGAAATTTAAGACTACATCAATAGTATATGCTTCAAATGTTTGATAGATTCGGGTCTCAGCGCTGCATCTATCTCAAGAAAGGGGCCCCAGTTGTGGATGCAAGTAAATAAGAGAGGGCCTTGCATGCATGTGTTTCTCCATTCCCTTGTATGGGAGTTTCAAAAATAGTTAAGTGCTTTTTAACTTTAACTTTTAAGTATAATATGCATTTTTAATTGCTGTAAAAAGTAGTATATTTTACTATGCATTTCATCTGTGAGCTAATGCCATTCAAAGAAGTGAAAACCTTGCATACCATGCATAGTAAAAATGTACTACTCAGATGAAATGCAAAGTAAAATGTGCTACACATTATTACAACTACAAAAAGCATGCAGTCATTAATTAAAAAAAAAGCTGTGTAAACCCAGCCTCACAGCACAATCCTGAACGATGAGCACTGAATGAAGAGAAACACAATGATGGTCGCTCGTTTACATCATCCTGATTATACCACATTGTTAATCTCCCAATTTGGCTGTGTTAGCCTATATTCAGGTAATGTGGTACAAAACAGCCATAAAAAAATGTACATTTTTCCCAGCCATTGTTATTTTTAAAATCTGCAATGCCTTTGACACTTTCCCGAAAAGTTGTCGTCGTAAACGCGTGAAGATGTTCATATGTACTATAATTTACACCAGAAATCTGTGTGTGGCCCAGCAGAGGGTGTTCCTCATATAGTTGGCTCTGGCTTTAGTAATGCCAGTCTTCATAAATCTGCCCCATTATGTTGTACTCAATGATCAATTAGACATAAAAGCAATAAAGTAAACAATATATTGGGGAATATTCATTGCATCTAGGCTCCTGCAGCTGTAAGAAAGAAACAAGTACAGAATCAAGGGGGAAAAGAGAGAATGATGTACCTTTTTGTGGGTCAATCACACTATGTTGGCCCATACGTGTTAACAATGGTGCAACACCACCAGGAGACTCCAGGTGACTCACTGGAATATAGGAATGATAGACGCTTCTGGACAAGTGGGGAAAACCTAAAAAAAAGTAGATAAAGCATTGTTTTACTACACCATAGGTTAAACTTTGTCTATACATATACCAAAATATCTATATAAGGTTTCAAACCGTAGGTATATTTGAAGAATGAAAATGTATTACAAATATATTTCTTGCACAATAGGGTTTCTAGATTTGTTTCATTGACATATGATATTGTACAATCTCAGCCATATTTTGTAATAGTATTTCAAAAGGTTTATTTTGTATTGTTATGTTAGTACTAAGAATAAAAGTTTGGTTTTCTCATGCCATGAGGTAAGGCTATGAATAACATTTTTAGTAAAAGTATTTTTCCATCTATCCAAATTGAAGTTTACACTACAGAAAATTCTTAAAAGGGTTGAGTAGGATTTTTTTTATTTTATTTTTTTTTTTATAGGCTATTAATATCTAATCTTGTGGGTCCAACAGGCAGCCCCTGCACAGATTAGCCATTCAATGCTAACTTCCAATACCCATACTACTATTCACTGCACAGACCCGGAAACAGATGGCTCTGTTCTGTGCACTGTGGCCACTCCCATTGATTACATGTTATGACCACACACCCCATCTCTCTGCATCATCCAACAATCTTTGTTACTGTACTATGTTGGTTTAAATGGCAAAAAATGCTGACAGATCTCTGCAGTGTCATAACATTTTATAGGCCTCATTCTCACTTGCGAATCAATCAATATGTTGTATGAATCTTCAAATCTGTTTTCATCCATATCACTTCAGTTTTAGAGTGTAAAGGATTAGATTTTTTTTCGATCCTTGGGATTCCATTTCTTGTTTTGCAAGTGTGAATGAGGCCTGAGGCTAAGTTCACACTAGTGTCGCAGCTCCAATGTTTTGGTCTGTCAGAGGACCAGAAGAACAGAAAAGTGGACCACTAAAATAGCAGTAACACACTGACTTCAACGGACCCCACTGACTATAATGGTGTCCGTTGGGTGTCAAAATGAAACCGATGTCCAAAGGAGACTCCGGTGCAAATGTGAATGTAGCCTTAGATAGTGATTACTTATAAGTACACTAACATCCTAGGGTTATTTTAAATCAGAATGAATATAGAATTGCTACAAGTAAGGCCTCAATCATACTTGATCAATCAATATTGATCAAATGTGCCCGTTTCATTAGCAGTAGGTGCCATCTGTACTATACAACTGACATTCTGCTGCTATGGCTCGAATCAGAGATATCTCCGATCTTGTATAACCTTTAAGATGCTGTGGTCATTAGCAACTATGGCATTTTACCGTCACAACCCTTGCAACATAATTTGTGCGGTGTCAATAGATGTCATGGCAGCTGGGTGCCTAACAAAGGCATGACCTTTAGTATAGAGAGTATCCCACAGTATTATGGAAGAGATCAGAAGATTTCATTGTGATGTCCTCTATTGGGACTGAAAAAAAAATAATGAAATATGTTTTGATAAAGTTCTTTAATTGGGTTGGGACAATACAATACAAATGTCAATAAGTAAACTGAATATGCACTTTAGAGCAACTTTGTAAAGTATTGTTATTAAAATAAAGTTTCCAGAAAATTATCAAAATGTGTTCAAAATGTATAAGATTGTGCAAGTCATTCTCGTAAGGCTATGCTAGTCATGCACGACCAGCAGGATAAAGTAGTTTCTGTTGTATCCTGACGTGTCACTTTATGTGGAAATAACTTTGGGATACTTTAAATTATATATGTGATTTTGACACTTTTTCATGACACATTGTACTTCGAGTTAGTGGTAAACATTGGTCAATATTTTTTGCATATATTTATGAAATAGGAAATTTGGAAAAATCAGCAATTTTCAAATGTGAAATGCTCTGCTTTTCAGACAGATAGTCATATTGCCAAAATTAATTAATAACTATTGTCTACCATATGCTTTATGTTGGCGCCATCTTTTAATTGTTCTTGAATTTATTTTGTTGTTAGAAAATATCTCAAACTCATTTTTAGAGAACACTTCAGTTCTGAAGGGGATTTTACAGGCCTGTCTATTAGAAGCCCCCATAAATCACCACATTTTCAAAACTGCACCCCTCATATAATTCACAAGTTTGTTAATCATTTAAGTTTCACAGGAATTAAAACAATATGGAGGAGAAATTTAGACATTTTGTTTTTTTCAATAATATGCTCATTTAGCCCAATAAGTTGCATACTCACAAGGGGTTAAAGAAGAAAATGCATCTTACAATTTGTTATGCAATTTCTCCTGAGCATGGAAATAGTCCGCATGTAGATGTAATGTGCTGTTTGAGCACATGGCAGCGTCAAAAAAGGTGGGAAGGAGCACCCCTGGGTTTTTAACCCATTATTGCTGTAACAGTATGGCAGATGTCAGGTGTTTAATTATAGTGGCCACCCAGGAGCCATAAATCAAAAGTGTCAAACTGCAGTTTTTTTTTCGCTGTTTCGCCCCCATAAAAATTTGGATAAAAAAAAAAAAAAAAAAAAAACACAATCAAAGCAATTCACATTCCCCAAGATGGTATAACTAAAATGTACATCTGGCCCCACAAAAAAATATGCCGTATGCATCCCTCATACGCAGAAATATAAAAAAGTTACAGATCTCAGCACTTGGCGACTCCAAGAAAGGTTTGGATTTTTTTTAAAGGGGTTAAAATGTAAAAAACAAAAAAAAAAAAAAAAAAAAAAAATGCAAATAGAAACACTATATAAATTTGGTATCCCTGGAATAGACCCAAGTCATTTTGGCTGCATAATGAACTTTGTAAATAGTCACTTTTTTACCCAAACAATTCAATTTTCCCAAGGGGTAAAGAAGACGAATGAATGAAAAATGAATACCACAGTTTGTTACACAATTTCTCCTGAACACGACCAGAAAGAGTGCTATTTGGCTTTTGGAACACATTCTATTTGGGTTTTGGAGTGTATATTTAGCCTAGATTCACACAATAAAGGTGCTAAATGGCTGTAAAAAACATCCATTTTTCACAGCTGTGTATTGAGGAATCTGTGAAAACAGACAAAAATAGAACATGACTATCAAAATATATGGTCATGTGAATAGTCCCCATTCACTGACATTGAAATTATTGCTCTCGTGTAACTGTCGTGTGAATGTAGCCTTAGAAGGACTGGTTTTTGGATGCCATGTTGAATTCGCAGAGCCCCATAGCTGTCAGTAAGTTGAAATTCTCTAAGAAATGACCCCATTTTGTAAACTACACCCCTCAAACAATGTATCAAGGGGTATAACAAGCATTTTTAATCCTTGCGTGTTGCATTAATTTAGTTTAAAATAGTAAAAAAAAAGTTAAAATTGCAATTGTTCCAGAGATACGCCATTTCAGTACCCAATATGTTGCACCTAGCTTATGTCAGACACAGTCCAAAATCTGTTACGTCTGTTATTGTGGGTAAAACAGCATATGGATTGTTCATCTGTGACACAAGCTGGGCACAATATATTGTGCACTGAAATTACGTATTTCTGGAAAAATTTCTATTTTCACCATCAGGTGCACACTCATTTCTGGAAAATAAAATATGCAACATGTAGGGGTTAAAAATGCTCACTGTACCCCTGGATAAATTACTTGAGGGGTGCAGTTTCTAAAATGGGGTCAGATGTCAGTGGATAACAATTTACTGGCATGTTAGGGGTTCCACAAAAGTGTCATGGTGTCCACAAACTAAACTGTCTAAAACTGTGCTTCAAAAACCAAATAGTGCTGCTTCTCTTCTGTGCCCAGCTATGTGCCCAAACAGCAGTTTATAACCACATATGACATTAAGTACATTATCCTGGGTACAACAGTGTCATATATGTGGGCATAAACTGCACTTTCGGTATACATAAAGATGCAGAAGGCCAAACCATGACATTTACGCCATGTGGGGCTTCAGCCTAAAATGGGACAAACGAAATGTAAGCAATGCCTGTGATATCCACTATATCTCAGGGGGGCAAGTCAAAAACTCTGTGACATATTGCCACACTGCATAAGTCCGGAGGATTTTATATCTTATACATGATTTATAGGAAGTCAGGAGGCGTTGAGTATTTTTCCTGATTTACCCCACGCAGTTCACAGGATATCAATACCTGATACACTATATCCCTAACTATTATATCATCATTTGTTTTAGATTAGTGGTCACACAGGGTGTGTTATTCACAGTCTCCTTTTATCAGGATCTATTAATAAAGGTTATGTTTTAGTGATGTTTTTCTTCTCCAACATTCCTGTACAGCTATTTTTAAAAAAAGGGTTGGAGTATTCCCTCTGTGATTTAAAATTTATTAAGGACCCAACTACTGCCAGAAAAATGAAAGTTGTACGAAAGTTTAGTTACACTTTAATATAAGAGCAACATATAATTGCCTTTGTCATAAAGTTGTCATCATCATCTTTAACTGAACTCAAACCTCATATGAATAACTTTTACTTTGATTAACCACATAAATACAAGATCTAGTTATGTATATAAAGGGGGCAAATGTTACATTTAAAATTTCATAACATTTTAATTACACAGTGTGAATGATTCTATACGGATTTAAAATTGTACCTAATTTAACTGAACAAACAAATCAGTAAACGTTTACTGATAAACTGATTCCACACAGTTGGAATATTTTCTCTAGCTTCCCCCCACCCTGAGCACTCAATACAGTTAGTTTTGGTGTCCGATATATTATTTAGACCCTGAACTGTCAGATGGGCAGTGTCAGCAGAAAAGGTTGGCATGATTCTGAACACCAATCAGACACAGGCAGTGTCAGAGCTCAGAATGATAGCATTTGCATGCTCCTGCCTGACACGGCCCGCCTCCTGCCTAAATAGCATTTGAGGCTCCAAAACTAGTAATGATGGGGCGAGAGAAAAAAAATTCCATCTGTGCCAGAATCAGTGCCTATGAAATGCTGCAAAAAGCTGCAGCTGGCAGAGATGGTAAAAGGTCCTCTTAGGCCGGTTGCACATGACAGTGTGCTTTTCCGCGGCCGTGAATTAAAGGTATGGGCGGCGCACAGGGGACACGCAGATGTCACCCCTGTGCTGCCCGTGCACGAGCCGTGCTTCCGCGGCCCCTTTCCTTAAATGAATGGGAGCCACGGAAGCAGGGCCGCAGAATAGGACAGGAATAGGACCCGTTCTATATTTTGCGACCCAGAATGTCGGCCCGCACACGTGACCATGTAACTCACGCTCATGTGTACGGGCCCATAGAAATTAATGGGTCAGTGTGCTATCCGTGAAATACACGGATAACACACCGATCACGGCCACGGTTGTCTGCAAGGGTCCATAAAGTGAGGAAGGCAGGATTGGGGATGTATTCAGTAGGCAATAACATTATGAAGCAGCTGAGGAAAGGATATAGGGTGCAGTCATGAATGGCTATATTTGGTGGTGGGGAACAGGTAACAAATTCCATATCAATTAATGTTATTGAAAACACCAGTCTGCAATTTGCAATATTATTAATGCCTTATTAGAGATTCAGTTTTTTTTTTGGTTTTTTTGTTTTAAGTCAGAACATTTTTATTAGTTTCTACTTTTTTTCCTCCTTTTAAAAAAAAAAAAAAACAAGCTAGCCAACAGTACGCATTCAAAGGAAGTTACAGTAATGTGTAATTTTTTTTTATGGACACCTTGCTCCATAAACACAAATTACTTCTGGTCCCACAGAAATGCAAAGACAGCTGGGCTCAGAGGGTCCATAAAATGAAATACTTAATGAGCGACTCAGTGATAGGATCGCATTTGGACAACGTGCGCATCAAGTTGTCTTTGGCTCAAAAAAGCTTCACAAAAGTCTGCAACAAAAACGCAGCTTTTCCGCAAGGAGTGGCCTTAGCATTAAGATTTAACCCTTTCCCAACATCCGCCGTAATAGTACGGCGGATGCCTGGTGCTTTAATATGGCGGCTACTCGAGACCCAAGCAACCGCCGGGTTTCTGCTGTATTATACAGTAGACACCCGGCGCTAATGCCTGCCATCAATGCCCACAATGATCGCTGGCATTAACCCCTCTGGCGCCTTGGTCAAAGCTGATCGAGGCCCCCAGGGGGTCTAATAGATGCAAAATAGATGCAAAATAAAAAATAAAAAAAAAGTACAAAAAAAATATTTAAAAAAATAAAAAAAATATTAAAAGTTCAAATCACCCCTCTTTCCCTAGAACACATATAAAAGTAGTTAAATACTGTGAAACACATACACATTAGGTATCCCTGTGTTCGAAAATGCCCGGTCTACAAATCTAAAAAAATATTTTTCCCGTACGGTAAATGCCGTAGCGGGAAAAAAAAAAAAAAAAAAAATCAAGTGCCAAATCGTCGTTTTTTCACTGTTTTGCCTCTGATAAAAATTTGAATAAAAAGTGATCAAAGCAATAGACAGTCCCCAAAATGGTATAACTAAAAAGTACACCTGGCCCTGCAAAAAAAGACGCCCTATGCATACCCGTACACGGAAGTATAAAAAAGTTACGGGTGTCAGAATATGGTGACTTTTAAAAAAATATATTTTTTCACAGTTTTGGATTTTTGTTAAGGGGTTAAATGTAAATAAAACCATATAAATTTGGCATCCCCGAATCGTACCAAAACATAGAATACAGGTGAAATGTCATTTTGGCTGTACAGCGAACACCATAAAAACGAAGCCCGATAAGAAAGTCGCACAAATGCATCCACCCCATTCTGTATTTTTTTCCAGCTTCCCAGTACATTGTACAGAATAATAAATGGTAGCATCATGAAGAAAAATTTGTCCCGCAAACATTAAGACCTCATATGGCTTTGAAAACGGAAAAATAAAAAAGTTATTGGGTTTGGAAGGGGGGGGGGGGGGGGGTTAGGGGGGAGTCAAAACCGAAAAATGTCATCGGCGGGAAGGGGTTAAACTTATTACCTGGATAGTGGATAACCTCTTTAATGCTTCAGCATACCAAGACATTTTGGACAACTATATGCTTCAAACTGTTCCAGAATGACTGTACAAAGCAAGATCCATAAAGGCATGGTTTTGTGAGTTTGTTGTGGAGAATCAAACTGTCCCGCGCAGAGCCCTGACATCACCGACATGACCCTGACACCTTTGCAATAAACTAGAATGGGTGTAACTGAGCCAGGCCCTCTCATCTAACATCAGCGTTTGACCTCACAAATGCTCTTCTGGATGAATGGGCAAAAATTACCACAGATACACTCCAAAATCTTGTAGAAAGCCTTTCCAAAACAGTGGAAGTTGTTTTATCTGCAGATGGGAGGTCAACGCAGCCCTACAAGGTACTTTCATTAATTTGTTACCAATTTTTCTGCTGACAGACTCCCTTTAAACATGTTTGGTGCCACCAAGTTCTCGCAAACTGCTGTCCACAACTGCTGAGGACCATTACTGTGACAGTGGGAAACAGCATAATATATGAGTGATCAAACCTCCTAGGGTTCAAGTCTAGAGCAGTGTTTCTCAAGTGCCCCATGTGAATAAAAGTTGCAACCGAATACCTTGTCTTGTGACAGACCCTTCTTCGGTTCTCAAGTGGAAAAAAACTAGCTCACCAAGCAGATCCTTTTGCTTATGGAGGTAACTTCCTGTGCAATGGTCTCCACATATGGTTTCCCCATGTCAGGAAATGCCCAAACTTTTCATATAAAAATATTTATGTCATACAATAAATGTCATAGCATTTTTGCAACACAGTGAACGTGGTAAAGATAAAACCCATAATAAAAGGTCGCAAATGCAGTTTTTGTCTAATACCACCTCATTCTTCATTTTTTCATCTTCCTAGAACATCATACAGAATATTAAACAATACAACTACAAAGTGCAATTTATTCTGTAATAAACAAGCTCTCATACAGATCTGTAAATAAAAAAAAAAGTTATAACTTTTGGAATGCTGGGAGTAACAAATGAAAAACAGAAAATGGCTATGGTGGCAAGGGGTTAAAGTAGGTTATATTTTATGAGAAGGAGGGCAAATTAAGAAAATAGGTTTAGAATAAGCTTTAAACTTCTCACCTATCCCCTGGATTGGTGATAACTGTCTGACCATTGGGGTTCCATCTGCCACTGATCAGGAGAAACGATATTCCCATTTTCCCTCTTCCGGGGCAGCAGTGGAGCATGCACACTACCACTCTATTAATTTCTTTTATGGCTGCTTATTTCAATACCAGACTGGTGCTCTGGTATTGAAACTTGATAGCCATTATTAATTTGTGTGACAAATACAGTTAGTTCAAATGTTCATTCCACTGTCTTGAAAGTTTGATGTCAACAGCACCCATATCCACACTATTGGTTAATTTAGTGATGGTGCACTGAACACCATCTAGTTAGAGAATGTATCCGCAGCTGATGCTATTGTTCCTACATATGATTAGCAGCATTCAGCCTATGACTACACAACATCATGAATTGATAAGGAGTGGTCCGCATGAGAAAAACCTTGTATGCTGCTGTCCAACCCAAGTTGTTTTATTAGTAAATGGTGGTTATAAGCATCTTTAGCTATGCAAATAAATACCTGAGTTTTAATGAAAAGTTGAAGTACCTGCAGAGTCTTCCTAGGCAGTCTGTTCTATGACTGTATAAACCTTCACTGTGTTTTATCAGTTTTTCTTCTGCTAATAATCACATTATGGCTGCAGCACATTTTACATTTGTCTTTGAGGCAGAGGGCGTGTAAAATAAGGAGAAGTCCTCCTCTATCAATTACTACTATTACTGGTGTGAAGAAATCAAATCCTCCTCCTTCCACTCACTGTGAAGATGTCTTGCTTATCTAATGTACCTATGGAAGAGATTCCCCTAGCAACAGGGAGTGGAATGCAAATTAGCTAGAAGGAAGATAAGTGGCAGGAACTTTAGAGAGTTTTCTCAGACAGAAAGCTACTAAATTTTTAATTACATTTTGGCCAAGAATCACATGCTCTATTAAATGAGACTGAGTTATCTGAAAAGTTAGTGACCATTTAAAGAAAATATAATTCAACTGTCATCACCACATGTAATTATGTTAAATTCCATAATTATTCAAAAATGTCTTACCTGACTGTGAGTGCAGTCCAAGAGGTGATGGGTAATATTTTGCAGTGCAGAATGGTGATAGTTGCCCCGCAGATGACATAAGGCGCCCACTAGTATTTCCAGATGAAACACGCCCAGCATCCAGGGACAGACCCGACAACCCCAAGGGTGGCATATTTACAAATTCACGGCCATCCATCTTTATACAGGATACTTATATCGCACCATGGTCTTGAAACCTACTGAGATTTAAAAATAAAGCAAAAAATGAAGGCATTTTGGCTCTATGGACATAAAGTGGTCAACTCAAGCTATTATTACATAGCTAAGCTACAAGACTGTTTCATAATCAGCAATATAGGCATGTAACATGATATTGTCAACAAGACCTGACAAATTTCAGAGAGAGAATACAGAGAAAATATAAAAACAGTACAAATGTAAATGTATATTCTGTTGTGTAATAACAGAATGACTTTTTGCATATATACAAGTAAACACATCATAAAGCTAAGATCTGTATACTGTATTGATACCCTGTACATAGAAAGCGATTTTGCCACCTAGAACCTAACCATCTGACAGCTAACGGATTTTGTCACCTATAATTTGTCCTTTCAACTAAAATGTAATGTTAATTTGCCACTATTTTTGTCATTTCAGCAAATATTTGGATGCTACTAATAATAAGTAATTAAAGAGGACCTGAAATGTGTACAGACATATCTATTTTAGCAAATACTTCTTCATGAAATCTTCATGAAAAAACAATACTCAAGCATTTTGAAGAACTTGGCTTTGTGCTTGACATTTATAAATCAACTGACAACTAGGTCTAACAAGATGGCAGACTGTCCGTACACACTATCCATTCAGTACTTCCAAAGTTACACTCTTCCTTAAAGACTTTTAAAAAATATGACTGGATCATTATTAAAAGGGGTTGTCCCGTTATGGACATTTATCCCCTACCCACAGGACAGGGCATAAGTGTCTAATCACTGGGGGTCCAATGATCAGGAGGACAGGGGACCAAAAGTCCCCATAACAGTTCCTTGTAAATGAAGCGCCAGTATGCTTGCATAACCAGCGCTCCATTCACTTCAATGGGGCTTTGAGCACTGGGGCTGGCGGTCATGCAAGTGCATTGGTGCTCCATTCAGAAAAAGGCCTTAGGGGGTCTTTTATTCCCCATCCTCCTGATCACTGGTGGACCCGGTGTATGGGCCTCCAGCCATCGTACACTTATCCCCTTCCCTGTGGTTAGGGGATAAGTGTCCAAAACGAACAATTCCTTTAAGCACTTTATCTTTTTTGTCACTATTTTCCGTGCAGCACCATAGTGCTGGTATACATGCTCTAGCTGCGTTAATATGGTAGAGCACGATAGATACCAAGTAAGATTGCAAGGGAATCATGCTCAGATGAAGTAGAAAGAGTGTCGGGGAATAAGGGATAGTAAAGATGGTAAATGAGGCTGTAATTCTCAATACCTCTATCCAAAATAATCTTATAGGGCACCTTATATCGCGAGAAAGGATTTTAAATCCGGTTTCCTGACTGCGACTAGAAATGGAGGAACAGTTTGACATCTGATAAAGGTGTAAAACTGGAGAATCCCAGAAATTCACCTGCAAGTCCGACTCCCAATTCCTAGTGTAAGCGAGGGAGATCTGTCCAGAGGGGACCCCAACTCTGTGGAAAAAAAACAGATAAACTATTCTGGACTGTGCCCAGGACTGGCCACAAAGACTTGACGTTTGTCACAGAAAAAACAAGTGTAACATAAATGTCTCAGAAAGGTCTAGAACAGGTGTTCAACAATAACACCTTTTATCCTT
The DNA here is from genome assembly GCA_947044405.1 of Leptodactylus fallax. Taxonomy (NCBI): domain Eukaryota; kingdom Metazoa; phylum Chordata; class Amphibia; order Anura; family Leptodactylidae; genus Leptodactylus; species Leptodactylus fallax. The sequence goes on along the minus strand of CAMRHE010000241.1, from coordinate 1,632,121 downwards.
CCTCCTCTGTTCCTCAGATCCTGTCCTCTCCATCTAGAAGTTACACTCCACTCCTTGCACTTAGTATCTGTTTATTCACAGATACAGGTTGGTGACGGCTCATACAGTTTCAGTTACATAACCTTTCCCATTAAAAGATGGCAGGACCTTTGTAGCAAACAAGCCCTCTGACCTCTTGTGTCCCCCTATTTCCTCATAGAATGTAAGCTCTTGCGAGCAGGGCCCTCACTCCCACTGTTTGATATGCTTATTTATTTGTAATGTCTCATGCTGTCTATTCATGTGTCCTCTGATTTGTAAAGTGCTACGGCATATGTTGGCACTATATGAATAAAGTTATTATTTATTATTAAGGTCTGGGGAAAATAAATATTGAGGGCTTCCAATTTTTATACGTTGATGTTATAATTGAACAGGTAGTTATAAATGGTTAAGTACGAGAGAAGTGAAGGCAGAGAGTCACACAGGCTGGATATGAAGAACAAGGGATCGTCTGCATAGGCTAAGAGGAATATTTTTACTCTGCTGGAAAAAATGTAAGGTGACCTCTGCTCACAAAATATTTGTACAAGTCATAAAATATACCATGAAGCATTATGTACACTCCTGCATTACAGCTCTGTAAAACTTATGTGGCAAACTGTATTTCTATGTGATGCTGAGAGACACAAAAAGGGTTTGAAAAAAAGGAATCAAAAGGCAATATACAAAGAGGTCAAAATGATAAAACTCTAATAGGTAAATACAGGTGATAAGTATTCAGAACAGTGCAACTCAACATCACATAAAAATCTGGTAGAGCAAGGGAAAGAGGGAGATACGATGTTGAAAGTAATATAAATTAGATTATTCTCCTGGTCTACCTAATCTGCAGGCCTGAATTTTACATTCCCACTTATCTGTAACCTTACTAGAGAAGAACAAACCGATTCATAATGAGCCAGATTTGACCCAAATTTTCCAAAAGTTTTGTTTTTTTAACAAAACTGAAACTTTTACAGTTTATCTCTGGCTAACTAGAATGGCCGGTGCAACATGTATTGTGCAGTTATAATAGGGAGAAGGAGATTACAGTGTTGATGTCACATACATTTTGTGATATTGCAGGCTTAAAGAAAGCTGCATTATCTTCATCACTGCATTATCCAAAGCATTTTCTGCAATTTGCTACTGGGAAAACAACACCAACATTGCAATAGAACTGCAGCATAATAGGATGTGGACTAGAGGAGCAAAGTTTAGTTAGAGTTAATAAATTTTAGACAGATAGGCATAAAAATCATAGGAGTGAGGAGGGAGAATTTGTGCACTGTGCTATAGAGTTTGTGTGAATGCAGTTTTTATACACACTGGATAGTTAACCCTTTCATTGCAAATTTCATTTTGTTAAGTCTTTTTCGCAATAAAGCATTTTTTTTGTAATACAGTTTCAGATTTGCCATTACTTATCTGACTGCTGTCCACAGAGTCTTATATGATTTTTACTGACAAATCTCATTTTGCTAAGGATTTTTCTGACATACTGTTTTTTTTTTTCTTAACCATTACTTACAAATTGCTGTTATCACGGCAAAAAAAACAAAACAAGCAAACTCAACAACTACAACTGGGCAGTGTTGCCAGTAACAATGGCACCAATATTGTCACTGTGCTACTGTTGGTTAGAATGACACATTGTCCCTGCATGGCGCATGAGCTAAATTTGGTGGGGCCCTGCTTTATTAACATATATAGTGGCTTAAAGGAGGTGCTGCTAATAGCCAGATAGTGTATGCATATTGCAGCTGACTTTGCATTGACAAAATGTCCTGTCATTGCACCACCACATCTTCAATGTTTCAACTCAAAGGAATTGCATCTGTGTGATTACTGCATGCAGTAGACCAAAGGGACAACGTGTTATTTTGAGATATGCCGTTGGAGGCTCATGAGGGAAGTTTGTCTCCTTCTGAAGCCCTTTGAGGGGGCCACCAAATTTGTCAACAGAGACGACTGCAGCATCAGTGATGAGACTGACCCTTATTTATTTCAAGATGATGATGATGATAATGCTGGCCAAGTAGACCAACGATGGCAGACGCCTGGGTTCATGCACATACTTACAAGCATGGTAGACTGTATGCTTACTACTGCTTACATAGTGACCAGTGTACTATTAGCTTGAAGCAGAGGGATGAGTACGGTTTTGCCTTGCTTTTAGACCCTCACTATATAGCCAAAGGGAGGAAAAATTGGCATATAATCAGGATAGTCTGTATAACCAGCATGCCACAGCTTTTGGGGAGACAAGTGCAATTGCCAGTCACATGTCTGCCCATATGGCCTCTGACTGCACTGATCTCTGACCGCATCTGATCTCACTGTACCTCCTCTGCCAGTGCCACAGCTACAACAAGCAGGAGGAAGCAGCAGCACTAACAGCCAGTACACAATCTGGAACACCATGAAACAGAAATTTTTCTGGTTGCAGCACTAACCAGACCCCCAGCAGTCAACTGACACCCATCGGCTGCACCAGTTGTAACAAGAGTGCTGCTGTATTCCAGAGAATAACCCCATAGATGACCCCATGGAATTCTTGGCCAATAGGTGTTCAGTGCTGGCTGTGGCATTGTAACACCTAGAAGGAGCAAACTATCCACCGCAAACTTGAAAAACATTACTTTTACAAACCTCTGGCTGATGCCACCAAATAGATCTGCCACTGTCTTCCTGTATAAGGTTTCATTTACTGTACTGCTGATGGTGCCTGCTACTCCTAAACAGGAGAACATCATATATTGTGGTCAAGTCCATCACATTAATCCATATTGTGTTGCCACTCATGTTGCTAAAGTTACCACCACTGCCACTACTCATCCATACATCTCCTGTGGCCTGGTATATCACAATCTACTATTCCACACTGTTGGTGTCAGTGTTGGCATAAAAAAATACCTCAAAATCATATTTTAAAAGATCCCCATGTCAAAAATGCCATTGCTTCTTTCAATACACCATTTTGATTTCACATTTGCTCCCATAAAGAGATCATTTCTGACAGCTTTTTGTTTTGGAAAATAACTTCTTCACTTCATCATCTTTTTCACAGCCACAAATTTTTCTCCAAAATAAGCCTATTGTACTTGTATGGCCCCAAAACTGGCTAATTTTTAATATAAAACCATTACTTTTTGCAAAATAACCACCATGTGTATGTAAAACAATACACAAGCAAGCACCTTTCCCCAAACACAGGCTAGTTTTTTGAGCATTTTAAATGTTAAAATGTATAAAAGTAAGAAGCAACACAGTGTAAGATTAAACTAGCAGTTTGTATCCACAGCTTACCATCCGTTTTCCCATAGACATACATGTCACTGTCACTTTGGCTTTGTTTGCTACAAATTGACTAGATAAAGTCCTAAGAGCCCCAAAGGTGTCATACACTATTTGAAGTCATGATTTAAACATGTTCTACCTTGGTACATTTAATGACAGCAGGACCATATATGACACAATTAACAGTGAATTTGTTAAATTATCACACTTTTAATCATATAAAGTAATGTAGTGTAGAGTGACACCTATGAAATTGTAGAGGCCAGAGGCGTAGCTAGCGCGGGGGAAGGAGGAATGGCCGGACCCCTGACACTGGGGGTCCGAACCTTGGGGCTGCGACAACTCAAGTAACACATTAATTGCATTGGTGTCTGCATGAAATGCATAGTAGTAAGTAGCTCATAAGACTACAAGCTGCTCTAAGTTTTCTGCGCCAGCCCCCCTGTACGGAACCCCTAGCTACACCTCTGGTGGAGACTATTGGCTTTGGAAATATGACACACCAAACACCTTTCTCAATAGAGCCACAAAAGTCATATATGAAGTTTGCACTGCATGTGAAAAAATATTATGGAAGTATTTCTTACATCCTACAAGGAACGTCAATAATACACTGCTCAATACACAGTATAATGATCCCTAGTAGCCCCAAACACCATACAATGCTCTTCATTTTCCTCCACACACCAACTATAATGCTTTCAGTGGCATATACAGTATAAGGCCCCCAGTGCCCCTACACACACAGTATAATGCTTCCCAGTGCCCACCCACACATTATAATGCTCATACACACAGAATAAAGCTCTCCCATGCCCCTCTACCAGAATAATGCTCCCAATTGGCACCCCCACACCAGTATAATGCCACCCCCCTAAAGTCTAACACACACAGTTCTACCCTACAAAAGAAAATAAATTAAAAATACTTACCAAGCCCTCTTCCCACAGAGCTCTCTGCAGAATGCAGATGTCCAGCTTGATGCTGCAGGCCTGTACTGAGAAGCCTGAATAGTGGGGCAAGAAGCTGAAGGCTTCCTGATTAACCATTCTATTATAGTCTATATAGTGGGGTTAATCTCAAATGGTACAATTGCAAATTGTAAGTAGCAATGGTGACCATTTTGTTCACCATTTGGTGCCCTGCAATAGTTTTTGAAGGGAACCAATCTGCAGCAACATGCTATAAAGCAAGCAGAACTGAGCAGATATAAAAAAAAACGTGTATACAGTATATGTTTGTGGGAAGAAATTCAGTATAATTTATTAATTTAAATCTCTGCTCTTTAAATGCTGCGAGGTCAAAGAGGCGGTCTGACCAGTGAGAGTGTGAGAGTGTTATCTTTGTATGTATAGTCAGAGGAGAGGGGAGGTTGTCAATCAGTGACAGGACTGTCCTCCTACTCTTTTAATGTTAAGTCAGAAATTTAGGCCCGGTTCACATCTGCGTTTGGGCCATTCCGTTCCCCCTCTCCGCATGAAAAATGCAGAGAGAAAAGTCCTGCAAGCAGCACTTTTCGATCTGCATTTTTCGTGTGGAAACTGAGCAGAAACCACACGGACCCCATTATAGTCTATGGGGTCCGCCCGTTTCCTAAGGTAACCGATTTTTAAGGTAACCGATTTTTTTTTGCGGATTAGGTTTCCGTTTGGGGGGTCCCCAAGCGGACTCCCTGAACGGAAACCCACGCACGGATGTGCACTGGGCCTAAAATGAATAACTGACAAATTATACAGAATCATTTCCGACAAAATTATATATTAATCTCAATTCAGCTCCTTCTGTTCTATAACATGTTGCTGGCAGATTAGACAGCATTTTCCATGTAACAGGTTCACTTTAAAGGATTTATACTGACATTGCAAACTTTGTTTCATTGTTTCCCTTTGATTTGATTACTGTATGTTGGACTGCAAAAGAGGACAGGATAGGTAGGGCACTGGATCTGTTTCTAGCCAGGACACCATCTGCAAGTAGTTTGTTTTCCCTCCACTCTGTTTTTTTTTTCTACAGGCCAAAAAAAGCATACACTGGCAGTTTAGCAGTATTCCTAAGAGATTGGTCCTAGAGTGCATGCATGCGTGATAAGAATGTTAACTTCACTTGGAAAAAGACAGATGTGAAAGAAGGCAGTCAGTGTACAGCACTGCATAATGGAAATAACTGCTACATTGATTAAAACAGAAAAATAGGGACATATCTGTAGCCGCTATTAACATTTGTATCATTAGCAAATGATGCTTTCCATGACATGCATTTTGAAAATAAGCATCATGTATAAGCAATGCATTTATACAGATCATCGGTTCCTACAGATAATGCATGGAAAGAAAGGAGACCAGGTAGTCAGTTATAATAACATTCTAAGCATCAAATAATATGAGAATATAAATGGATGTAAAAAAATGTGTACTGAATTGGTAATGAGAACATAGGGTCAAATTTACTATTTCAAATACAACAGAGTTCTGGCCCATTTGCACCAAAACCTAGCATGCAAACCGTGTGCCCAATGTATTATACATTTTTGTACTGAATGAACAGTGTCTTAAAAAGGAGAAGAGGCTAAAGAGTCCAGTGCTAATTGCGTGCACCAAAAAGATGGCACAAATAAATGGCGCATACTGGTGCACACTGGCGCATATTCACCCTACCTCATCTAGTTTTAACAGTTTACATTTAAGACAGCATTTACAAGTCTCCCCCACTATGACGCAAATTTACAAATAAATATGTACTAATATGTTCTCTAATCATCTAACTATAAATTAATATATATATTTATCTCTATCTCTCTCTCTCTATATATGTGAAAATACAAATGCACATGCAAAACACATACAGGTGTGTGTTATCTGTCAGGACATTTCCAGCACAGATTGTTTACGTCACTGAATATACTGCTACTAGTAAGTCACTACTGTTATATGTTAAGTTTTCATGGACTTTTACAGTAATTAAGACAATTCATATAAAATTAATGGGATTCAAACAGATTTAACACTGCATTTGTGTTAGAGGATAGGAAAGTAAGTCAGGATGATAAGTAATAAATTTGTTCATTTTCAATATTGGTTAAACAAAATAAAATTCCCTTTCATTTCTTAATGTTTGTCTCGCTACTTCCCTGAATACAGGGTTAATTAGATCTCAGCATAACATTTCAGAATGTTCAATTGCAGCATTTTCCATATTCTGCGCCATATAATCCATATGGCGTGAGATGTGGGGTGCATATTCACCATTTCTTCATATTTTTTACATGTTAATATTTACTAGGATTATATACACGTCACACTTTATGCATTTACTCTTAAGGAATATTATTCACCAAATACAGAGTTGAGAAGTGATATCTACAGTGAGGATATTCTATTCAATATGTATGAAGCAGTCACACCCCCATTTTCCAATTCAATCCCATACCCCAGTACGCCTGTTTACGTGGTATCTATTGAAAGCCTTTAGTACATGAACTGTCATAAAAGAAAACAATTTAAAAAAAAACCTGCTAAATTGATACCATACAAATAGGGAAATTTAACATGGATCAGAACTTTTACATTTTCCCACTTTTTAGGAACTCTAATAGTGAACAATTTTTTTTTTTTTTTAATTTTCTAATGGAACTGATAAAACCAGATGACAAAATGAGCACTTTTGGCAAAAATCCCATCTAACTATAATGTGATACATGAAGAATTGGCATCAACAATTCCGACTTAAATAATAGTGAAATGTGTCTTAAATTAAAAAAAAACAACAAATACAAAAAAAGCCTGAGATACTACGACGTCTTCACAGCATGCACTTACGCGTTGCGCTAAAAGCCAAGTATCTGTTTTTAGGTCACCACAACCACCCACCTGGTAGCTTCCACACTGAAAGCACCATGAAGGGACTATATAACACTTTTTTCCCCTTCTCTGAAACAAGCAAACACTGTGGTTGAAAATTTGTGTAGCAGGGAGTAAAAATGGCTGCATTTCTAGAAATGGTAAAAGCTCCCTTGCCATGGGAAGCCCCCATTACACGTATACGAGGAGCTGCTTCCCTCACAGAGTACCTATATGATTACAGAATACATGCATTTACCTTCACATGACTGACGCTGCTTCTCCCTTTAGAAATCTTTCATTCCTTAGGGATCCAAGAAGCACAAACCAAACAAGACCCTAATATAAAGGCTGATAAGGCTCCTTACACTGCGCACAGACAGGAGGCAGTCACATTGTCATTTACAATCCACACTGGTCTTCTACAAATGTCCGCAATAGCTGAACCAAGCTAGGCGATCGGAAAAGACGCATCTTACAGACTCCGACAATCCGCACCAATGCCCTACAGAGACTAACTAGAACTGAAACAAGCATTGTGTGCAACAGCCAGCCCCCTGTGACACAGCCCAGCCCGCAGCCCATAGTAATCGTGTGGTTCGTCAATGCTGCTGTCAATCACCTTCGTGTAAACACTTTGGCTTGCAGCCATTTACATTAAGCCAGCTATGGAGTAAGAGCTGCTTCTGTTTCAAGGCTACCCCAGAATGACTGAATAGTTCAAACGGGTGGTGAGAATTTCTGGAGAAGGTTTCCAGGCCTCCCCAGGCCTGACAAACCCTTGTAGATAAAATGCAATTCTTTCCATTCCTAGTGCTGTCAGCTTTGAAATGGACGTGCTCTGTGGGCACTGCACCCAATGGCTTTAACCCCTTCAGGACCAAGGGTCATTGATGCCTCAGTGCTCAGGTCAAATTTAGCACCTTTGGTTTGCATTGCTTTACACATCAATATCTTTTTAATGGCTTGGCATATCTTAACTATTTTTACCATGTCTTTTTCAGGACACATAATACTTGAAATAATTAGCTGTATTTGTTAAATAAATGGAATATTTTTTTTCGTTAGAAGTAGATAAACGGTATAAAATGTGAAAAAAGTAAAATTTGCTTCTTTTGTACAAACGTATTAAAATGAGTTTCTATTTCTTCTGATTATAGAAACTACATATTTATATAGTTGTTTTTTTACAAAATAATTTGATATAATATGGTTTTATATTCAATATACACTTCTGTTTTTCAATTGCATTTATTGCATGGTTTATTTATGGCCCCATAGTGTCTTTGCAATTGACCAGTGGCAATAAAACAGCAAAATCAGTCAAAAACAAAACACCATTGAGGAAAATAGACATCTCAGGGTATTCAATAAGGCATATATTAGAAAGTAAGTGCTTTTTGGTTATTTAAAGTTTTTGTTGGAAGTTTACACAAAGAATAAAAGAAATCCATTTTTTTCAATTTGGTGTTCTTTTAACTGTACTTTTTTTTGGACACGCTGCTTAGCAAGATCAACCTAATATTTGTATGGCAACTTCTGAGTAAAATGATACCCGATTTGTGTACATAATCCACTTCTAGGGTAGTTAATAGTGTCTAGAAGAAAAGGTGCACTTTGTCATCTTCAAGATGAGGCCTCACGATGTGGAAACGCAGATTATACTTGCAGATTTTGCTGCAGTTTTTTGAGCCTAAGCCAAGAGTGGCTACAAAAGCAATGATAGATATATGATTGACAATTTCTATAAAGTGCTGCGGAATATGATGGCGCTATACAAGTAAGCAAAATAAATAAATAATGAAATAAAATAAGTACTTATACTTCTCCCTTCTGCTCAATCCACTCCTAGCTTTAGCTAAAAAAAAAAAAAACGCATCAAAAAAGCTACGTTTCTATAGCGTGGGGCCTCAGCATTAAGGTGCATTTTTTATATAGTGGGGAAACATCAGAATCACACTACATAAGAGATCTTTCATAAAGATAGAAATCTCATAGGTAATGAATGATGGGTATATTGTACAATTCAGGTTTTTTTGTTATTGTTACCTTTTGTTATGTAAGACTATAAAAAAAGTAATTCCATAGAATGCACCCCTTCCCTTTTATAAACAAATTATATGCTCTGACTTTTATACATAAAATAATATGAGAAGTAAAATCCTGAACCCCTTTGGTGATGTCCCAGAGGTCACGTGGGCCAGGCTAGCGTCATTATGTGTCGCGACGCCGCTCTGGCCCATGTGACATCTGTACCGACATTGTAGAGGGCTGAAAGCAGAAGGGTGTGCGCTGGAGCCCAGGAGAGGTGAGTAATACTGTTTTTTATGTTTGTCACCCCCCCCCCAGGTCTCCGATTATTATTATACTCTGGGGTCTGAAAAGACCCCAGAGTATAATAATAGTTTGTGGGTGGTCCACGTAGCACACACTACACTTTTTCTGTGGATCTCTCTGGTTTGGGGTTGAAGGGATTACTGCCAAAAAATGTCAGCTTCCAGAAGCAACATTGTGCCTTGGTTTTGGAGCAGAAGTTGCTCATAAATAATTTCCTGGTATCCTAGAAAAGTATGGATGCCACCTGCCTGTCTGTACAGTACAAAGGAATTGTATGTTCCCGTTTGAATAATATATAGTAAATTGAAAGCTTTTTATACCAGGTGTATGATCTTCTCATGACCTTGCCTGAGAGGTCATTACCACCCATATATTTATTGTACTCAACTATGCAGATGGACTTTGGTTTGATGCAGTTGATAATTTTTCTTTTACTGTCATGGTGGCCTCGGTGTGTACTGGTACACATCTCTTTTTGTAACAGTAGCGTATGGCCAACCAATTGCCCCAATGAAGGACTAGTATATGTGAGTGGGATAGCTAGAGAGACAGGGAGGGGGTGTATGGAAGGGAGAGAGGAGGGGGGGAGTGAGATAAGAGGTAGCTAGGGTGGAAGTTACATAGCAGGAAGCTGAACCATGTAAACAAATTCAGAAGATACCAGGAGCTCCCAGAGACACCCAAAAATCACTCAAAACACTGCTAAAGGTATATGGGTGCATTTATTAACCCATTAATAGCACTAACAAACGTTTTTTAAAGGAACATTTTTTGCCCAGAAAACCCCTTTAACCACTTCCATATCAGATGCTTTACCCCCTTCCAGACTAGGCACATTTGCAAGTTTTTTATATGTGCGGTTTTGGAGGTCTATAACATTTTTATCATTTGCGTTATTCAACTAATTTCTGCGTCTTATTTCAGTGACACATAGGGCTTTATTTTTATGTTGTTTTTATTTTTGCATGTGTTTTAATTTTTTGTATATCCAGGAAAATATAAACAAAAGAGGAGGGAAAAACGTGTCTGTTTTTCACTTCATTTTTTTTTTTTTATTTAATAAAACAAAGTGCTACTAAAAAACTTTTTTATTACGGTAATTTTTATTTTGAATGGTGTCATCGGGGGTTGGGCTATAATCTTTAATAAGGGCGTGTTATTGGCGTATTATTTTATTTTTTTAATTATTTTATTAACATTTTTTTTTATTTTTTACTTTTATATACCTTTTTTTATATATATATATATATATATATATATATATATATATGACCTTTGGGGACAGCTGATCACATTTTTTTTTGGGGGGAGGCTGATTTCCCCTGCAACTGGGGATGGTACATTTAGCCCCAGTTGCAGGAGGAATACAGCCTCCTGAACGTTACTTGCACATTACTATAGAGCTGATCTTGTAGGAACCAGCAGCTCTTACAGACGCTGATCACGGCGGATCAGGTGACCGTCGGGTCAGAGGGGAGCCGTAACATGGCGGCGCCCATAGCGCTGCACACAGTGCTCATTGAGCGCTGTATACACAGTGATCGGAAAGGCAGGGAAGGTAATAAACCTTTCCTGCCTTCTCTCTGGGAGTTCCGGCTGAAGATACAGCCGACTCCCTGTTTCAGCAGCTGCACGATTTTTTGCTTGGACGTACTGGGACGTCCTTGCAGAAATAGCCAACCACCTTCCGGACGTATATACCCAATGGGCGGTCCGGAAGTGGTTAAGTGTCAGGCCAGATACAGCATTAAATTTGGGAACAAGCGGTGTACCCATAGTTGGAGGCTGCCAATTTGGAACCAACATTTCTGGAATAATTGCTCATTCCACCTCCGTATCCATTTGCACCACTGGCTTGTGCTTGTACTTGGCTTATTGAAGTTTGGTCGCTAGTTCTGATCCTTTTTACATTAGGATTATTATGCATACCATTCTCGCTGCAGTCAGTGTCAATGTCAGGGTCGCTGCTATCAAACCCTCCAAAAGCAACATCTATCTCTGCACTTTGTTAACACACAGAGCAAACAAGTGTACATCCTATTTTTTATTGTTTGGTTTGTTTTTTCTGTATATATATATATATATATATATATATATATATATATTTTTTTATTGGATAACCAAGCCAAATAATTAAAAATAATGTGCTGAACCATTCATTTAAAAAATAGATGTCAGTATCCCTAGGTGGAGGAAGGATACAATATGTACAGTATCTCACAAAAGTGAGTATACCCCTCGCATTTTTGTAATTATTTCATTATATATTTTCATGGGACAATACTGAAGATATGACACTTTGATACAATCTAAAGTAGTCAGTGTACAGCTTGTATAACAGTGTAAGTTTGTTGTGCCATCAAAGTCACTCAACACACAGCCATTAATGTCTAAACCCCTGGCAACAAAAGTGAGTACTCCAGTGGCGTAACTACAGTCTTGTGGGCCCCGGTGCAAACTTTTGTCCGGTACCCCTTACCCCCTGCCTAGAGCGAATTCTTGAAAGGGATGGTTATGGGTGTTGCAGCAATATCTCAGATACTTGAAAGGGATACAGCTTTAGTACCCACAACTGCAGTTATCAAGAATATGGTGAGTGAGCAGCACAGCGCCCGGCATGTAAACAATACTGGGACAGTATTATCTGCTCCACAGTGGCCCCCACACAGTATTAAATGCTCCACAGTGGGCCCCACAAAGTATTATATGCTCCAGAGTGCCCCCCACACAGTATTATATGCTTCAGAGTGGCTCCCACACAGTATTATAAGCTTTAGAGTGGCCCTCACACAGTATTTTATGCTCCACAGTGGCCCCCACACAGTACAATATGCTCCACAGTGGCCCTCATACAGTATTATATGCTCTGCAGTGGCCCCCACACAGAATAATATCCTCCACAGTGGCCCCCATACAGTATTATATGCTCCACAGTGGTCCCTACACAATATTATATGCCCCCCGAGAGCTGGTGCTATTATTATACTTTGGGGTCGCCTCAGACCCCAGAGTATAATAAGTGGAGGCCCAGGGGAAGTGATTAAAAATAACAAACACTTATACTCACCTTATCTCACCTCTCCCCCCGGGCATCTTTGCTCCATCCATGTGTCTTTAGCATCTTCCTCAGTCCTCTTCTGTCTGGCAATTGAAGTATCCCACTCCAGACGTCACTGCTGGGGCCTGTGATTAGACCTCAGTGGTCACGTGGGGTGCGAAGATGTCATTATGCTGGCACAACCCATGTGACCGCTGGGGCCCAATCAAAGGCTCCAGCAGTGACGTTTGAAGTGCGAGACTTCCTAGACCTCCAGAGTGGATGCTGAGCCCAGGACAAGTGAGTATAAGTATTTTTTTATTCTTAGTCACCTCCCCTGGGCTGGCACCTATTGTCCAGGTACCTTTCCATTAACAATATGTATAGTGGTCAAGGAACCAGGCTTTCCCTTGACTGCTATCATGGTGGTCCAGGGACCCAGTCATTTCCAGCTAGCCATGAGCCCTGTACCCCAACGGGCCCGGTCGCACCCCCTGTGACTGCTATCGTTAAGCCATTGGAGTACACCACTAACTGAAAATAGACAAATTGTGCCCAATTAGCCATTTTCCCTCCCAAGTGTCATTAGTGTTACAAGGTCTCAGGTGTGAATGAGAAGCAGATGTCTTAAATTTGGTGTTATCGCTCTCATACGCTCTCACACTGGTCACTGGAAGTTCAACATGGCACCTCATGGCAAAGAACTCTGGAGGATCTGAAAAAAAAAAAAATTGTTGCTCTACATAAAGATGGCCTAGGCTATAATAAGATTGCCAACACCCTGAAACTGAGATGCAACATGGTGGCCAAGACAGCAGTGGCCAAGACAGCAGTTTAACAAGACAGGTCCACTCTGAACAGGCCTCGCCATGGTCGACCAAAAGTTGAGTGCAGGTGCTCAGCGTCATATCCAAAGGTTGTCTTTGCAAAATAGACGTATGAGTGCTGCCAGCCAGTAGCGTAAGTATTGCAGTGGCTGCTACAAGGGCCCGTGACCTTAGGTGGGTCCCTGCAGCTTTTTTTTTTTTAATAGGCCCTATTTACATATCGATTAATGTTCCTGCTCACGGCCACCTCCGCTTCCCTTTCTGCCCTCCAGGACAGCCGTGCGTCCTAGCCACATGATATGGGATGCACAGGGCCCCCTTGGGGGCAGAAGGGAAGCAAAAGCGGCCGTGAGCAGGAGCGGGAACTGGTAAGTAAGGCCATGGGCCCACTGCAAGAGTATTTGTTGGGAGAACTCCAACAAATACTGCCATTATTATACTCTGGGGTCTCTTCAGACCCCCAAATATAATGATTGGATGCCAAGGTGAGGTGAGTGAAAATAAAAAACAGAGTTACTCACCTCTCCTTGGCTCTGGTGTGACTCCCTGCAATCTTCGGGCCTCTGTAAAGATGTCACAGACGGCATAACCCACATCTGTGACATCATTGAAGAGGGCCGAAAACAGCAGAGAGTTGCGCTGGAGCCCAGGAGAGGTAACACTGGTTTTTATGTTTGTCATCTCCCCTGGGCTTCTCATCATTTTACTCGGGGGTCTGAAAAGACCCCAGAGTATAATAATATTTCATGGGTGGTGTACCCCCAAAATTGTGGGTTCTACCAAGCCATAAATTTTTGCAATATTTGCAACAAACACCGTAGGGGCTATGATAGGACATAATATTGTGTGGAGGGGCTACTATGGGACATTATACTGTGTGGAGGGTCCGCTATATGACTTTATAGTATCTGGAGGGGCCACAATGGGACATTATACTTTGTGCAGGAGCCGCTATAGGACATTAAACTGTGTGCAGGGCCGCTATAGGACATTAAACTGTGTGGAGGAGACGCTATGGGACATTATACTGTGATGAGGGGACACTATGGGTCATTATACTGTGAGGAGGGGCCACTATGGGATATTATACTGTCTAAAGCCCACTTTGGGACATTATAGTGTGTGTAAATGGAGCGTTATACTGTGTGGGGGCCAAGAAATGGTCGCTCTATGCCGTGTGTGGGGGGAACAAGTCAAAGTTTGCTATGGGGCCTAGTCTTTGTTAGTTACACCCCTGCTACCAGCATTGCTGCAGAGGCTAAAGGGGTGGGGGGGTCAGCCTGTCAGTGCTCAAACCATACGCCGCACACTGCATCAAATTGGTCTGCATGGCTGTCGTACCTGAAGGAAGCCTCTTTTAAAGATGATGCACAAGAAAGCCCACAAACAGTTTGCTGAAGACAAGCAGACTAAGGACATTGATACTGGAGACCAAGATAAATTAATTTGGTTCAGATGGCATCAATCGTGTATGGCAGCAACCAGATAAGGAGTACAAAGACAATTGTGTCTTGCCTACAATCAAGAATGTGCTGGGAGTGTCATGGTTTGGGGCTGCATGAGTGCTGCCGGCTGTTGGGGAGCTACAATTCATTGAGGAAACCATGAATTCCAAAACATGTAGCGTTGCAGCATCCCGGAGTGCTACTGCTTTTGTGTGTTTGTTACTGTGTCTCTGGGCTATGTTGCTATGTTCCGTCTTTTGTGTTAAGTGTTTTATGTTATATGTGATGCAGCTTTTTCCTCGGGCATTTTTCCCCCTGCAGTGTTCAAAACCTTGCCTTAGTTCAGCCCTGGCCTATCACAGGCCACTGGGTGGGGTTGTTAACAAGAGAAGGTGTGCACAGTTGACCTGCCACCAGCCTCTGGACTGTAGGCCAACAGTTGCCTCTACAGCCCCAGGAGGCAAATCACCAGCCCCAGGCTCATCTATAGACAGCCCAGAGCAAGGGAGAACTGCTGTCTGGACTTTTGATCACTTTCAGTGCTGTGCCAGGAGGAGCTGGAGAGGACTCTGACAGGAGAACTATATTTGGGCCTAGACTCCAGGTAACCAGATCCCTGTCAGGACTCCCTGTAACTCCATCCCCAGTGTACCAGACTGGGAGAGGCAGAGAGGAGGAGTAGTAGAAAACCATACTGTGGAGCCTATAACATCCCTGGGCACCCTCCTAGAACCAAGGCTGGGGGTTGGACACTGTAGGACTACTACCCCCATTTGAAGGCTGCCGTTGCCTTGCTGTTCCTGTTGCCAAATAAAAGGCTGTTTCTTGTTTACCTGCATCGCTGACTCCTGAGTCGTGCCTGCATCACCATCAGGACCCTTCCGAACAACACCACACCGGCTCAGAGAGAAGAGGTCCCCTCTTCAACTGGAAGTGCCCCGGGAGAAAGAACTACTACCACCACCATCCGGTAGTGCTGCTGGACCCCCCTTGACTTTGTCCGGCCTAGGAGTGGGACTGGAGTGGTTGGTGAGCGTGCTCGGCCTGCTAGGTGGCACAGCATCCGCCACTACTACTCCCATCCTCCAGTGCCTCCATGTGGGTTGCGGCAGTGTGACATACTGAAGCAGAGCATGATCCCTTCCCTTTGGAGACTGTGCCGCAGAGCAGTATTCCAACATGATAACCACCCCAAACGCTCCTCCAAGATGACCACTGCCTTGCTAAAGAAACTGAAGGTAAATGTGCTGGACTGGCCAAGCATGTCTCCAGACCAAACCCTATTGAACATCTGTGGGGCATCCTCAAACAGAAGGTGGAGGAGCGCAAGGTCTTTAACGTCCACCAGCTCAGTGATGTCGTCATGAAGGAGTGGAAGAGTATTCCAGTAGTAACCTGTGACACTCTAGTGAACTCCATGCCCAAGAGGGTTAAAGCAGTGCAGTGGCCACACAAAATATTTACACTTGAAGCACAATTTGTCCATCTTCACTAAGGGGTGTACTCACTTTTGTTGCCAGGGGTTTAGACATTAATAGCTGTGTGTTGAATGATTTTGATAGCACACCAAATTTACACTGTTATACAAGCTGTACACTGACTACTTTACATTGTATCACAGTGTCATATAATCAGTGTTTCCCCATGAAAAAATATAAAGAAATAATTACAATGTGAGGGGTGTACTCACTTTTGTGAGATACAGTATGTTGAAAACGGGAACAGTGGGATACAATGTATTACATTGTATATTAAATGTATAGGGCAGCATGGTGGCTCAGTGGTTAGCACTGCAGCCTTGCAGCGCTAGAGCCCTGGGTTCGAATCCTGCCAAAGACAACATCTGCAAGGAGTTTGTATGTTTTCCCCGTATCTGCGTGGGTTTCCTCCCACACTCCAAAGACATACTGATAGGCAATGTAGATTGTGAGCCCTATATGGGACAGTGACTGTCAATGTCTGTAAATTGCTGCCAAATATGATTGCGCTATATAAGTAAGCATAATAAATACATGCAGCATGTATATATACACACTGTACATTTGTGTGTGAGCTTCACAATCTGTCTCTCTTCAGCAAAATTGCTGTGACAGAAAAATGAAGTTGGCAGTAGTGGCAAAAGTTTGTTTGTAAAACAAACTTTTCTGTGACCATCATGTTAAGATGATTTATGATGATCACATGGCCGTACACTAAACCTATTGGTTGAGTTATCACTGGGGAGGCTCCCTGCTGGCAATGTAGAGCTGGGGGCAGAAGGTAAAGGGAGGGGCTGGCAGGGGGAGCAGCTCCTGATAGCACATGTGATCATGCTTCAGAAGTCCCTTTCACTGTCATCATCATAAATAGTTAATTAAATAATGATGATCACAGTGGTGATAGGGGAAGCAATTGGTTCTTTTATCACAGGACATATCCCTCACAGTAGCCCTGCATGTAGGAGAGGGCTGTCATCTGCTCCTGATATCACTGGGGAGGCTCCCTGCTGACAGAGCAGGGCTCCAGGAAGAAGGTAAGGGAGGGGCTATCAGGGGGTGCTGCTTCTGCTAGTGCAATGTGATGGTGCTTCAGAAGTAGATGTGCCTTCACCGTGATCATGGTAAATAGTTAAATTATGATGATCACAGTGGTGATAAGGGAACCAATTGGTTCTGGTATCACAGAGGAACTCCCTGACAATAACCCCTGCACAGAGAAGCCAGCTCTTAGCACTCCCACACAGAGGAGCCGCGCTCAGAGCTGACTGCCTGTAATGAACGTCACTGCAGCATGAGGCATCAGCTGGAGCAACTTTAAAAGGCAGATTAGTGAAGTGTAGGGGTTAATGCCTTTGTGAATCAAGCTTTGTGTGGATCCCCAGTTCCCAGGGTTTGAATTGAGTCGCAGTAACCTACGAAATGAGAGTGGGGTGTTATCCTCCGGCACCTGACACCTCAAGGGGATAAACATCTCCCGGGGGCTGCGACTTCACAAGTGAAGTCTAACAAACGCCCTTCAAAATAGGCATTGAAAAGCAACGGCCTCACATATCAGCGGGAAGAATAGCAGAACAAACAGATTGGGCTTCCTTTCCCACATTCGCCGCTTTCACGCATGCAAAACAGCAACATAAAGTGAAGTAATGTGCGTTATTTTCTCCCGCCCGCTATCACCCGCTGCAGAAAATAACGTTTATTTTAGAGTAAAAAAACAGTTTGGGTTAACAGTAGTTTCAAGTCGCCCTTGACCAAACCCATAATGGCGGTTTCAAGACACCCAGTCTACTGCGGACTGAGAGCGGGGGTTGCATGAAACGCAGCATATAAAGGGAGAGATATTTAGAGGTGATAAGGGGCATACATAGGTGATGTACCCCATACAGGAGTACAGAGAAGTGTGGCAGCCCTACATATAGACTGCGTAACAACCAGGGCTGTAACAACCAAAGGCTCACGGGCCCTGGTGCTAAGGCTCAACCTGGGCCCCCCTCACAACTGTCAGCCGCATCCCATCAGTAGATATTGACATTTCCGTTTGCTTCTGTGTCTGGGCACTATGAAGACTTGTCTCATAACACGTCTGTGCACACAAGCTTCCCATCATTCCCATCGCCTGTCAGTGCCCCCACACAGTGATCATGCCCCCTTTTTTGTCATAGCCACCCATAGAATCCCTGCTATTTTTGCCCTTGCTTAACTTACTCCTTTCTGACACTAGAAGGTTGTGTATCATAAATTTTAGCACAAGCTGGCAGCCATGAAAGGAAATCAGAAAGGAGATCAAAGAAGTTTATTCAGCGCTAGTGTGTTGAGAGTGACCTGTGGGGCCCCCTGGCTTCTGGACCCAGTCACAGTTATAACCACTGTGACCCCTATAGTTACATCAGTGGTAACATCATTTTGGTGGGACGTCTTCGGTCCTGAGAGAGAGTACTGTTTACATGGAGATTTTTAGTAAGAAAACAAGAGAAGAAGAGAACAACAAAATCAGCGTCAAAGCAGGTCATGTAGTGAAGTAGTTGTGTCACACATGCCCTCAGAATAGACCCATGGAATTAAGGACTTCTACATGGCAGCTTGGTATTAATATGGGCCATACAACATATAGAAGTGACCTGTAGATAACAGTGTAGTGTGCAGAGATGTAGAACAATAACACCTTTTATCCTTCCTCCTCTGTTCCTCAGATCCTGTCCCCTCCATCTAGAAGTTACACTGCACTCCTTGCACTTAGTATCTGTTTATTCACAGATACAGGCTGGTGACAGCTCATACAGCTTCAGTTACACAACCTTTTTCTATTAAAAGATGGCTGGACCATTGTAGCAAACAAGCCCTCTGACTTCTTGTGTCCCCCTATCTCCTCATAGAATGTAAGCTCTTGCGAGCAGGGCCCTCACTCCTATTGTTTGATATGTTTATTTCTTTGTCACATTGTAATGTCTCATATTGTCTGTTCATGTGTCCTCTGATTTGTAAAGTGCTACGGAATATGTTGGCGCTATATAAATAAAATTATTATTATTAGGTGCTAGTAATCTCTTTCACGTGAACAGGAAAATGGGCACGTGACAGCCGTTTTTTTAATGACCATCACACAACTGCGCTAAAATCAGTGCAATTCTATGAACCTATTTATACATCCATTTTTTTATGGACTGTGTGAATGGTCTATCAAAGATTAGTACAAGTCGTAGTTTTTTTTCTTCTTATCACAATCAATCAATCACGGGCTTTTCTATGAGGATCCTTGAAAAACGGATGTAAATATTTTCCTAGACAATTTGCATCATAGTCTTCTAATAAGGCCTTAGGCTACATATACAGTAAGTCACTTATTTTTCATCAGTTGCCTGGCATTCTGCCCATTTTTAATATTTGTTTGGCATCAGTTTATCATTCATTTTTAATAGCTTTCCTTGAACTAACCAACTCCTCTGTTTTTATCGGTCATCAAATGGATGCAAATCTGTTTAAAAACTGACCCATTGACTTGCATTGTTCCATCTGTCCATGAAAACATACCAAAAAACAGAAATATGTATGTCCCCATTGTTCCAAAAACGGATACCTAAAGGACTTTAAGAGAACATCCGTTGCATATCCATTTTATACATAAGATGTGTTAGGCTGCTTTCACATCAAAAATATTATTTCTGTTTTATTCAAAAACCATAAAAGCTAAATTAATAGCAGTGCTGGATCTGTCACATCTGACACCAACGGCGCCTCATGGGACCAATTGACTATAATGGGTTATTAGAGCTCTGCCATGATGGCCATCGTTTTACCAGGCAAAATATTTTGAAAAAAATCTGCAACAGAGGCTGCTAATGGCTTTACTTTGCTCCCAAAAATTGTATACAGTGGGGAAAAAAAGTATTTAGTCAGCCACCAATTGTGCAAGTTCTCCCACTTAAAAAGATGAGAGGCCTGTAATTGACATCATAGGTAGACTTCAACTATGAGAGATAAAATGAGAAAACATATCTAGAAAATCACATTGTCTGATTTTTAAAGACTTTATTTGCAACTTTTGGTGGAAAATAAGTATTCGGTCACCTACAAACAAGCAAGATGTCTGGCTCTCACAGACCTGTAACTTCTTTAAGAGGCTCCTCTGTCCTCCACTCATTACCTGTAGTAATGGCATCTGTTTGAAATTGTTATCAGTATAAAAGACACCTGTCCACAACCTCAAACAGTCATACTCCACTATTGTGAAGACCAAAGAGCTGTGGAAGGACACCAAAACAAAATTGTAGACCTGCACCAGGCTGGGAAGACTGAATCTGCAAAAGGCAAGCAGCTTGGTGTGAAGAAATCAACTGTGGGAGCAATAATTAGAAAATGGAAGACATACAAGATCACTAATAATCTCCCTCCATCAGGGGCTCCACGCCAGATCTCACCCCGTGGGGTCAAAATGATCACAAGAACGGTGAGCAAAAATCCCAGAACCACACGGGGGGACTTAGTGAATGACCTGCAGAAAGCTGGGACTAACGTAACAAAGGCTACCGTCAGTAACACACTACGCCGCCAGGGACTCAGATCCTGCAGTGCCAGACGTGTCCCCCTGCTTAAGCCAGTACATATCCGGGCCTGTCTGAAGTTTGCTAGAGAGTATTTGGATGTTCCAGAAGAGTATTGGGAGAATGTCATATGGTCAGATGAAACCAAAGTAGAACTATTTGGTAGAAACACAACTCGTCGTGTTTGGAGGAGAGTGAATGCTGAGTTGCATCCAAAGAACACCATACCTACTGTGAAGCATGGGTGTGGCAACATCATGCTTTGGGGCTGTTTCTCTGCAAAGGGACCAGGATGACTGATCCATTTACATGAAAGAATGAATGGGGCCATGTATCATGAGATCTTGAGTGCAAACCTCCTTCCATCAGCAAGGGCTTTGAAGATGAAACGTGGCTGGGTCTTTCAGCAAGACAATGATCCCAAGCACACCGCCAGGGCAACGAAGGAGTGGCTTCATAAGAAGCATTTCAAGGTCCGGGAGTGGCCTAGCCAGTCTCCAGATCTCAACCCCATAGAAAACCTTTGGAGGGAGTTGAAAGTCCGTGTTGCCCAGCTACAGCCCCAAAACATCACTGCTCTAAAGGAGATCTGCATGGAGGAATGGGCCAACATACCAGCAACAGTGTGTGCCAACCTTGCGAAGACTTACAGAAAAAGTTTTACCTCTGTCATTGCCAACAAAGGATATATAACAAAGTATTGAGATGAACTTTTGTTATTGACCAAATACTTATTTTCCACCATAATTTGCAAATACAGTGCCTTGCGAAAGTATTCAGCCCCCTTGAGCTTTTCAACCTTTTGCCACATTTCAGGCTTCAAACATAAAGATATAAAATTTAAATTTTTTGGTGAAGAATCAACAACAAGTGTGACACAATTGTGAAATTTATTGGTTATTTTAAACTTTTGTAAAAAATAAAAAACTGAAAAGTGGGGCGTGCAATATTATTCGGCCCCTTTACTTTCAGTGCAGCAAACTCACTCCAGAAGTTCAGTGAGGATCTCTGAATGATCCAATGTTGTCCTAAATGACTGATGATGATAAATATAATCCACCTGTGTGTAATCAAGTCTCCGTATAAATGCACCTGCTCTGTGATAGTCTCAGGGTTCTGTTTAAAGCGCAGAGAGCATTATGAAGACCAAGGAACACACCAGGCAGGTCCGTGATACTGTTGTGGAGAAGTTTAAAGCTGGATTTCGATACAAAAAGATTTCCCAAACTTTAAACATCCCAAGGAGCACTGTGCAAGCGATCATTTTGAAATGGAAGGAGTATCAGACCACTGCAAATCTACCAAGACCCTGCCGTCCCTCTAAACTTTCATCTCAAACAAGGAGAAGGCTGATCAGAGATGCAGCCAAGAGGCCCATGATCACTCTGGATGAACTGCAGAGATCTACAGCTGAGGTGGGAGAGTCTGTCCACAGGACAACAATCAGTCGTATACTGCACAAATCTGGCCTTTATGGAAGAGTGGCAAGAAGAAAGCCATTTCTCAAAGATATCCATAAAAAGTCTCATTTAAAGTTTGCCACAAGCCACCTGGGAGACACACCAAACATGTGGAAGAAGGTGCTCTGGTTAGATGAAACCAAAATCCAACTTTTTGGCCACAATGCAAAACGATATGTTTGGCGTAAAAGCAACACAGCTCATCACCCTGAACACACCATTCCCACTGTCAAACATGGTGGTGGCAGCATCATGGTTTGGGCCTGCTTTTCTTCAGCAGGGACAGGGAAGATGGTTAAAATTGATGGGAAGATGGATGGAGCCAAATTCAGGACCATTCTGGAAGAAAACCTGTTGGAGTCTGCAAAAGACCTGAGACTGGGACGGAGATTTATCTTCCAACAAGACAATGATCCCAAACATAAAGCAAAATCTACAATGGAATGGTTCACAAATAAACGTATCCAGGTGTTAGAATGGCCAAGTCAAAGTCAAGACCTGAATCCAATCGAGAATCTGTGGAAAGAGCTGAAAACTGCTCTTCACAAACGCTCTCCATCCAACCTCACTGAGCTCGAGCTGTTTTCCAAGGAAGAATGGGCAAGAATTTCAGTCTCTCGATGTGCAAAACTGATAGAGACATACCCCAAGGGACTTGCAGCTGTAATCGCAGCAAAAGGTGGCACTACAAAGTATTAACTTAAGGGGGCCGAATAACATTGCACGCCCCACTTTTCAGTTTTTTATTTTTTACAAAAGTTTAAAATATCCAATAAATTTCGTTCTACTTCTTGATTGTGTCCCACTTGTTGTTGATTCTTCACCAAAAAATTTAAATTTTATATCTTTATGTTTGAAGCCTGAAATGTGGCAAAAGGTTGAAAAGTTCAAGGGGGCCGAATACTTTCGCAAGGCACTGTAAATTCTTTAAAAATCAGACAATGTGATTTTCTGGATTTGTTTTCTCATTTTGTCTCTCATAGTTGAGGTCTACCTATGATGTCAATTACAGGCCTCTCTCTCATCTTTTTAAGCTGGAGAACTTGCACAATTGGTGGCTGACTAAATACTTTTTTTCCCCACTGTAGCTGCTGATGCCAGAGGCAGGTCAGTACAAAGTACAAAAAAACTAAAAGAAAATGTGACATCAATTTAAAGGTGTTAGGCAGGGTAAAATAAAGCTTACCTGTTCATTCCCTGCATTAGATAAGCTTTTTTACTAATATTTAACCCCTGCTAATTACATTTGCAGACCACAGAGGGGTACTGGAAGTCTCTGTGCGCTGCCCCACCTGCAGCTGCTATGGCTCTCTGTGACATCACCGATTCCTTTCTCCTCCTGCTGCATATCCGTAGAGTGGAGTCAGTTATGACACTAAGAGTCAAGGCATCAGCAACGGAATCAGAGTTACAGGGTTTTTGGCCCCCAGCTACTCTTAGCAAAAAATATAATGCACCAAGGAGTTGTTGGAGTTGAATGAAACCTTATAACTGTGAATGTAATTATCTATCTATCTAGATAGAGATAAGATACAAGAGGGCATGGAGGCATACAGGTTCCATATGGTATCCTGCGGCACATTTGCCCACAGATGTTGCATGCACGCTTAAAGGATGCCAGAGCTGATATCTGGTTCAATAAATGCTAGTGATCGGGAAGGCCAAGGAAGTGTTGCACTCTGATGGAGACATTCCTGGGAAACCCTTACTATGTGTAGGCGAGCATTATTTTGATAAAAAATGCTAGTTGGAAGCCCTGCCATGAGAGATGCAGCTGCAAGATGTGGTGCACTTGCTGTTAGTGTGCCTCATATCACTGGGGTGGATAACTTTTGTAGGAGATGGCTTCTCAGATCATCACCGCAGCAGATGGGGCAGTGTGTCTCAGACAGGGGTGTAAATACTGGGGTACCTGCGGTAGGGGCTGCCACAGGGCCCGGGACATTATGGGGCCCGGAGTCCTGTGGCAGTCGCTAGCGCGAATCCCATGAACACTGCTATCATTATATGCCGGGGTCTTTTCAGACGATCGGGGGCCCAGGGGAGGATAGTGAACATAAAAAACACTGTTACGTACCTCTCCTGCGCTCTGGCAGGCTTCGGGCTTGTTTTGTGACATCCCAGACGTCAGCCGATATCATTTTGCATCACGACGCTGGCCTGGATCACGCGAGATCTGGTCCAACATTGAAGATGGCCGAAGTAGCGGAGAGTGCGCCGGAGCCAGGGAGAGGTAGGTAACATTGTTTTTTATGTTTGTATCCTCCCCTGGGTCTCCGATCATTATACTCTGGGGTCTGAAAAGACCCCAGAGTATAATAATCATTCATGGGTGGTTCACAATGGGGCATAATATTGTGTGCAGGGGCCACTATGGGATGTAATACTGTGTGCAAGGGCCACTATGCTGCATAATACTGTGTGCAGGGGCCACTATGGGGCATAATACTGTGTGCAGGGACCACTATGCTGCATAATACTGTGTGCAGGGACCACTATGGGGCATAATACTGTGTGCAGGGGGGGGGGGACCACTATGGGGCATAATACTGTGTGCAGGGGCCATTATGGGGCATAATATTGTGGGGATGGCCAGGGGCCACTATGGCGCATAATACTGTGTGCAGGGGCCACTATGGAGCATAATAGTGTGTGCAGAGACCACTATGGGGCATAATACTGTGTGCAGGGACCACTATGGGGCATAATACTGTGTCCAGGGGCCACTATGGGGCATAATACTGTGTGCAGGGGCCATTATGGGGCATAATAGTGTGTGCAGGGGCCACTATGGCGCATAATACTGTGTGCAGGGGCCACTATGGGACATAAAACTGTGTGCAGGGGCCACTATGGGGGGGGGCATAATACTGTGTGCAGGGGCCACTATGGGACATAAAACTGTGGGCAGGGGCCACTATGGGGCATAATACTGTGTGCAGGGACCACTATGCTGCATAATACTATGTGCAGGGACCACTATGGGGCATAATACTGTGTGACAGGGCCACTATGGGACATAAAACTGTGTGCAGGGGCCACTATGGGGCATAATACTGTGTGCAGGGACCACTATGGCGCATAATACTGTGTGCAGGGGCCACTATGGAGCGTAATACTGTGTGCAGGGACCACTATGGGGCATAATACTGTGTGCAGGGACCACTGTGGGGCATAATACTGTGTGCAGGGACCACTGTGGGGCATAATACTGTGTGCAGGGGCCACTATGGGGCATAATACTGTGTGCAGGGTCCATTATGGGGCATAATAGTGTGTGCAGGGGCCACTATGGCGCATAATAGTGTGTGCAGGGGCCACTCTGCTGCATAATACTGTGTGCAGGGGCCACTATGGGGCATAACAGTGTGTGCAGGGACCACTATGCTGCATAATACTGTGTGCAGGGGCCACTATTCTGCATAATACTGTGTGCAGGGGCCACTATGGGGCATAATACTATGTGCAGGGGCCACTATGGCGCATAATACTGTGTGCAGGGGCCACTATGGCGCATAATACTGTGTGCAGGGACCACTATGTGGCATAATACTGTGTGCAGGGGCCACTATGGGGCATAATACTGTGTGCAGGGGCCATTATGGGGCATAATAGTGTGCACAGGAATGCGGTTTGTGTGGGGGGGGTCGGAGGGGGCGGTCCGGGGGGGTTGGGTGCAGCGCTTCGGGGGGGGCCCATGTCAAATGTTTGCCTTGGGGCCCAGCCATTCCTAGTTACACCACTGGTCACAGGGTTGAGGCAGAGTTGAAGAACTCACCACGAGGCCTCCATACTTTTACCTGACCATTGTTGGATCCAACACAGAACCTGGATTTGTCACTAAAGACAATATGGTTCCAGTCCAGGTTTCTCATTCATGACACCACTGCAAACAAAGGCAACGGTGGCTGGATGTCAATGGCGGGACATAATATTTTCTTCTGCTTAGCACCTGGAAATGGTCGGGGCAGAGACAGGTATGTAATGAAGATGCCACCTGTGTTAGGATAGTGGACGTGGAATCTTTGGGAGCTCCTCATGATTGTTATCACCTTGTGTGCACGCTATTATGTAGTCACTGTTTCCAATCACATCTAACAGGTTGGTCAGAGCTGCCTAGATTGTGAAAAGTTCATTGGAGCAACCATCCTGATTCTTTCAGTCCAATGATGCATCCCCTCTCAAAATCTGTTAGCTTGGCACATTGGGGCAGATAAACTAATAAATAAGCACCAGAATTTTGGTTTAATTTGCGACATAAAACTGGCATACATGCTTTACACAGGTTATCTGCCCCAATGTTTTTCAGTGTGTGATATAAGTATGTCAGTGATTTCTCTCCAAGAGGTTCACTACCAAAAGTAGCCTCCAAGAGCTTATAGTTTTATAGTGCAGCACTTTTACACCCTCTTGTGCCAAGACCCAGTGTCAAATCAGACCTTACCTGTAATAATTTACATATCTGCCTGAAGTTGTTTTCACACTAACTACATATTTTGCAGACTGGGAAACAAAGTTGTACATCCTAGTGTATGTCTGTGTGCTGTCCATGTCTGATCCATGTGACATCTGTTTTGCTGTGACATCTGGATGCTGATATTGACAGCCACACTGAGTGCCGAGGTGAGGAGTTCTACATAGCAGATACACTAGATCTTCCGCTCCTCACCCATCTAATTTAGCTTACTTATGCTATGAACTGATTCAAATAACTTTCCTCTGATGATAGTTGTAGTAGGAAAACTCTAGGATGCACATAGCAGCACAGTGGATGATTGATATCCACAAGGCAACTTACTCTCCAGTCCTCTTACAGTGTAAGTAGGAGCTGGAATTGCTGGAGACACATGTTATCATGACATATGTGGGGTATGATATTGATGCAACAGCCAATGAGTCATGACTATCTAGCAATGCTCAGCAAATTTTGAGCTGCTGCACAAGAGTGTATGCCACAGAGTGACCTGAAGAGTGACATTGTATTGTCACAAACGATGTCTTTTAGAGTGATTATGCAGTAGCACTATGCATTAGGGGCATTGGAGGGAGTACACTCTTATAACTGCTTTACCACACCCAGTATGCACAGGTTCAGACCCTGCTCTGACCACAGGAGTATGGTGGGGGAGGGGAACATCATTCTACTGACCACTGGCAGTAGAGAGTGCATAAATAAAATGGTCTCCCTACAGATAGCCAGTACGTCTTAACAAAAGATTGATATTAGAAAAGTGGATATAGTGACATACTAACATTAGGAGGGAGTCTCTAATAAACACACAAGAGGTGTACCCACTGTTTGAATAGTGTCACTGTATATCCAGTCAATCGTCAGAAAGGCGTTCCTGACAGTCTAGCTGGGCTGTGAGGAATTCCCCCACCTCAACTGTACTCGTCCATAGACTTGTACTGAGGGGGCATTCCTCACAGCTCAGCGTCATCGCTGGGTGTTAAGGAACGCCCCCTCTGACAGTACAGGGCTATGGACGAGTACAGTCGGGGGGTCGCTCCTCACAGCCCAGCTAGACTGTCAGGAACACCCTTCTGACAATGGGCAGAAAACGAACGGCACCGATATCTCCAGCCCCGGGGCACATAACGGGAAAGCGCACTGTCGGCTTTCTAGTGGTATATAAAACCGCATGTGCCTGAGGACATGAAAGGTCCTCTTTAAGGTTTTCTTTTTGGTGTTGTTGTTGGTGCAATGGTGTTTTTGTTAACAAAATCTCTTTTTTTTTTTTCCTAATTTTCTTCAAATCAAGTTTTTTGTAAAAAAAAAAAAAAATACACCCACTGTCAGAATTGTTGCCAATCACTATTATATAAGCAGTAAAGTAAAATGACTGGAAAAAAAATAAAAAATTCAGAGGAGGAGAAAACACTTGCTACTGCAAGTAGCAAAAATGCTACTGTCATGCCAATCACCACTGCTAGTACTAATAATAACAATAAAAATGTGGGTGGCAGCAACAACAACAACACTACTTCTGTTATTGGCAGCCCCACCAGTAGCTGCAGGGTTTTTGTTCTTCCTGAGAATAAAGATGAGTGAAACACAAATGTCAGAGTTGTGTGTGTTACTCCTCTGCTGTAATTTACCACACTACCTTTCTGCACTGTCAACCATGTTTTCTTCATCTTCACTGACACAGATATCATTACTTTGTACTTATGTGGCATCTGCTGAGAGAGATATTCCTTATAGCCCACGTCTTCCTCTTTCTTGATGAGTTGGATGAGAAGAGACAATGTTTTTTGGATGTAGAGAAGGAAGAGATGAAAGACAAGACTCTTAATGGTTGTGGAGGTGGTAATGGCAGGGGGTGTGATACTGGTAATCATACTGGTAGAGGAACTGGGGAGAATTCTGGAGGTGGGAGTTGTATACTGTATATATCTGCTCCCATAAAGGGATAAATCTTATTTCATTATTATTTGGATACTGTCCTCTGGGGATTGGTTGCCTGTTACTCTCCTTGCCCTCCCTTCTTTTCACACTTTTTTCATGTTCTCCCTAGTAATTCATATGTTTTCTTCTGTCTTAATTTTTTTATTTTTTATGCTATGTACTACCCTATGTATATAGGCTGTAATTATATCTAGAAGACCTACTTCTGTCTCTTTTTTTTGATTTGTTGACCTGTTTGCACATGTTCTTTTGTAAAGATGTGGCTTGAATAAGGTCTAATAAACACCGGAATATCACAAAATAAATGATCTGGATGCAATAAGCTTATCTTTTGCCTTTTGGTGGACAATTTACTATATTTAGAGTTAAAATATTCAAGCATGTGTATGCAATTCATCATACACCTTCTGTGTTGACTAAACTTCAACTGGACTTTGCAACGTAACAGTGTGTGCCATAGTCTGCTTATTTTTTTGGAATTTTTTAGGTGTTTTCCTATTAATTTCATTATAGAAAACAAAACACCTGAAAAAAATGCTGTAAAAGTACTGTGTGTGCCACAATGGGAAGTAGATGCCCAAAAAATACCATAAACAAAACTGGCATTGCTTTTCTGGCTTTTTTTTTTACATTAAACAAAAAGCCATGCAAATGCCATGTATGAGGGTAGCCTAAGGGGGGATATATCATGAGTGCAATTGTTTTATTCCACTTTTCTGGGGGTTGTTTTGTCTTGCTTGTTATGGTGCAATTTGTGCCAAATTTCGAAAAGTGGTGTAAGTATTTTCTTGAATTTAGATCATATTTTAAATAAAAAAAAGAGGGTTGTGTATGGGAGTGTTTATTTCAGTAAACATAATTTTGTGTGTGTGCTTAACCACCTTAGTAATGTAATTGACAGGTTTCAATTACTAAGACTGGGACTTGGTGTTTGCCAGCCAAAAGTCTAACATTAATCTCCACTCACTTTTATCCCAGTTCCCAAGTGACCAGGAGTGCCAGAAAGAGCTGGATACCATCAAACCTTGACCATATAAATTAATGATCCGCTACTGGGGCACACACAGGCAGGTAAAGCAGGGTTAAAATCAGTTTGTATAATTGTGTGAAGAAGCCTTGCTTCCTCATCCTGTTCAAGCACTTTGTTTGCATCCGATACATATGAGGCTTCCTGTACTGTTTACTATACTGTTTGATTTCCTATTTCTTAAGTACAATTGTGACATTTTTTTGCAACTTAAGGACCGGACCTAAATGTACCTAATGACCAGGCCTCAATTTTCAAAATTGACATGTGCCACTTTATATGGCAATAACTTTGAGACGCTTTAACTTACACAAGTGATTTTGAGACTGTTTTTTCATGACACATTGTACTTCATGTTAGTAGTAAACTTTGATCAATATTTTTGTATCTATTTATAAAAAAATAGGAAATGTGATGGAAATTTTGAAAAAAATCGGACAGATAGTCATACCACCCAAATACATGAATAAATATTATCTACTATATCTCTGCTTTATATCGGCATCATCTTTTAATCATCCTTTCATTTATTTTGGACATTAGAAGGCTTACAATTGTAACAGCTATTTTCCAGATATACAAGAAAATTTCCCAAACTAATTTTTTAGGGACGACTTTAGTTCTGAAGGCCTATATATTAGAAACCCCTATAAATCACCCCATTTTCAAAACTACATCCCTCAAATAATTCAAAACATTTGGGAAGTTTGTTAACCCTTTAAGCATTTCACAGAAATTAAAACAATTTGGAGGTGAAATTTAGACATTTAATTTTTTTTCAAAAATGCATTCATTTAGCCCTAAAATTAACACATTAACAAGGGGTTAAAGGAGAAAATGCAGTTTGTTATGCAATTTCTCCTGCGCACAGAAATACCTCACATGTGGGTGGAAACTGATGATTGGGTGAATGGCAGCGCACAGAAGGGAAGGAGCAACACTGGGCATCTGAAAAGCAGATTTTGCTGGAATAGTTTTCAGGTGCCATGTCTCATTTGCAAAGCCCCTAGAGTACCAAAACAGTAAAAACCCTCCAAAAGTGATCCCATTTTGGAAACCACACCCCTCACAGAATTTATCAAGGGATATAGTGAACATTTTGACCTTACAGTTTTTCACAGATTTTATTAACATTGGGATGTTTAAATAAAAAATTACCAAAAGGTAACTTTATCCCCAAAGTTTTCATTTTTCCAAGGGGTTAAAGGAGAAAAAGCACCCCACAGGTAGTTACACAATTTCTCCTGAACACGGGAGTACCCCATATGTGGTCGTAAACTGCTGTATGGGTACATGGGGGGTGCTCAGAATAGAAAGAGCGCTATTTGGTTTATGGAGGGCAGATTTTGCTGGAATAGTTTTCTGGTGCCATGTCTCATTTGCAGAGCCCCTAAAGTACCAGTACAATGGAAACCCCTTAAAAGTAACCCCATTTTAGAAAGTACACCACTCAAGGAATTTCTCAAGGGTATTATCATTTTGAGGCCAATAGTGCTTCTAAAAAATGAATGTACAAAGTGAAAATTGAAATTTATAAAGAAATATGCCATTTCGGTGCCCAATATGTTGTGCCCACTTTGTGTCATCAGAGACACGCACTCCTAAAACTATTACGTGGGTTATCATGGTTACAAAGAAGTTGTATATGTGGGCGTAAACTGCTGCTTGGGCACACAGCAGGGCTCAGAAGGGAAGGAGCACTGCACCTTTTAGCTTTTTGGGGTATAGATTTAGAGGGATTTTCTGGACACCATGTTGTTTTTGCAGACCCCTGGAGGTGCCAGTAAATTGGAAGTGACCCCATTTTGTAGGGGCAATTTTAGAGTCTCTGCAAATATGACATGGTGTCCAAAAACCAACAATCTAAATTAGCGGTCCAAAAGCACATAGGGCTCATTCAGATGTGCGTCCGGCTGTGTGCACTAGTGCGTCCAGCTGTGACACTAGTGTACCCAGGATAACGCACATAACAATGTCATATGTGGGTATAAACAGCTGTTTGGGCACAGCCGGGAAGGAGTGCTATTTTGGTTTTCGGACGTCATGCCGCTTTTGCAGAGCCACTGAATTGCCAGTAAAGTGGAATCTGCAGACATGTCACCCCACTTTTTGAATGCACAGCTGATAATGAAAAGTGAAAACTGCAATTTTTCTAGAGATACGAGAATTCAGTGCCCGAAATGTTGTGCACAGCAGAGACACACACTCCAAAAACTGTTAAGCGGGTGTCCCGGACACAACAGCTTTTGGAGCGTTCGTCTCTGAAACAAGCCAGGCACAACATATTATGCACTGAAATTACATATTCCTGGAAAAATTGCCATTTTCACCTTTCACCATCAGTGGGGCATCAGTTTTTACTATCACTTTTTACCTGAGAAACAAACCCTTGATACAGTGTGCTGGAGACTCGGAAGCTGGCATTTACTGGCATTTCAAGAGTTCTGCAAAAGTGTCATGACGTCCAAAAACCAAACCGTCTAAATCTGTGCACCAAAAACCAAATAACACTCCCTCCCTTCTGCCTGGTTGTGTACCCAAATATCAGTTTATACCCACATATGACATTATGTACATTATCCTGGGTACACCAGTGTCATACATGTGGGCATAAACTGCAGTTTGGGCACACAGCAGGGCACAGAAGGGAAGGAGCGCTATGTGGCTTTTGGAATGCAGATTTAGATGTTTGGGATCTGGACACCATGTCATGTTTGCAGAGCCTCTAAAGTGCCAGAAAAGTGGAATCCCCTAAGGAGGGGCTCCATTGTGAAAACTGCACCCCTCAATGAATTTATCAAGGGGCGTAGTGAGCATTAGTATCCCAGACATGAATGCACAACAGATGGAGAAAAGTGAATACAGTGGGGAAAAAAAGTATTTAGTCAACCACCAATTGTGCAAGTTCTCTCACTTAAAAAGATGAGAGAGGCCTGTAATTGACATCATAGGTAGACCTCAACTATGAGAGACAAAATGAGAAAACATATCTAGAAAATCACATTGTCTGATTTTTTAAGAATTTATTTGCAAATTATGGTGGAAAATAAGTATTTGTCACCTACAAACAAGCAAGATTTCTGGCTCTCACAGACCTGTAACTTCTTCTTTAAGAGGCTCCTCTGTCCTCCACTCATTACCTGTAGTAATGGCACCTGTTTGAAATTGTTATCAGTATAAAAGACACCTGTCCACAACCTCAAACAGTCACACTCCACTATGGTGAAGACCAAAGAGCTGTGGAAGGACACCAAAACAAAACTGTAGACCTACACCAGGCTGGGTAGACTGAATCTGCAATAGGGAAGCAGCTTGGTGTGAAGAAATCAACTGTGGGAGCAATAATTAGAAAATGGAAGACATACAAGACCACTAATAATCTCCCTCCATCAGGGGCTCCACGCCAGATCTCACCCCGTGGGGTCAAAATGATCACAAGAACGGTGAGCAAAAATCCCAGAACCACACGGGGGGACTTAGTGAATGACCTGCAGAAAGCTGGGACTAACGTAACAAAGGCTACCGTCAGTAACACACTTCGCCGCCAGGGACTCAGATCCTGCAGTACCAGACGTGTCCCCCTGCTTAAGCCAGTACATATCCGGACCAATCTGAAGTTTGCTAGAGAGCATTTGGATGTTCCAGAAGAGTATTGGGAGAATGTCATATGGTCAGATGAAACCAAAGTAGAACTGTTTGGTAGAAACACAACTCGTCCTGTTTGGAGGAGAGTGAATGCTGAGTTGCATCCAAAGAACACCATACCTACTGTGAAGCATGGAGGTGGCAACATCATGCTTTGGGACTGTTTCTCTGCAAAGGGACCAGGACGACTGATCCATGTGCATGAAAGAATGAATGGGGCCATGTATTGTGAGATTTTGAGAGCAAACCTCCTTCCATCAGCAAGGCCATTGAAGATGAAACGTGGCTGGGTTTTTCAGCATGACAATGATATCAAGCAAACCGCCAGGGCAACGAAGGATTGGCTTCGTAAGAAGCATTTCAAGGTCCTGGAGTGGCCTAGCCAGTCTCCAGATCTCAACCCCATAGAAAACCTTTGGAGGGAGTTGAAAGTCTATGTTGCCCAGCGACAGCCCCAAAACATCACTGCTCTAGAGGAGATCTGCATGGAGGAATGGGCCAA
Organism: Leptodactylus fallax; assembly: GCA_947044405.1. NCBI lineage: Eukaryota > Metazoa > Chordata > Amphibia > Anura > Leptodactylidae > Leptodactylus > Leptodactylus fallax. Next base: position 1,598,262 of record CAMRHE010000241.1, on the reverse strand, counting down.
CATACCAGCAACAGTGTGTGCCAACCTTGTGAAGACTTAAAGAAAACGTTTGACCTCTGTCATTGCCAACAAAGGATATATAATAAAATATTGAGATGAACTTTTGTTATTGACCAAATACTTATTTTCCACCATAATTTGCAAATAAATTCTTTAAAAACCAAACAATGTGATGTTCTGGATTTGTTTTCTCATTTTGTCTCTCATAGTTGAGGTCTACCTATGATGTCAATTACAGGCCTCTCTCATCTTTTTAAGTGGAAGAACTTGCACAATTGGTGGCTGACTAAATACTTTTCTTCCCCACTGTATGTAAGCTGTGCGGAGTATATTGGGTACACTAAATTCCCTACTATTTTCCCAGCAGTTTCTATTATTGGGGGGGTCACTCTGGTGTCTTTTCCCTCGTAAACTCTAAATCTGGGGTGTACCCTCATATATGTTAGCACAGCTTATACATTCCCCTCCTGCCACAGACAGTTTTGTTCTAATGATTTGGCGATTTTTGGGGTATTTGTCTTCACATTGTACAAGCTATATTTTCTTTATTTTTCTGGTGATGTCGCCATATGAGGGCTTGTTGTTCGTGGGATGAGATGCATTTTGTAATGACACCAGTTTTGGGTGCCTATAACTTATTGAATAAATTTTATCAACTCATTTTTTTAGTGGATTATAAAAAAAACATCAATTCTTGCATTGCGTTTTACCTTTTAAATTTTTTGCCATGCAACCTACAGCATAAGTAACATGTTACCTATATTCTGCGGGTCGGTACGATTGCGGCGATACCTCATTTATAATTTTTTTATGCGATACTAATTCTACAGAACAAAAATCCATTTGGGGAAAGAAATCAATTATGTTTGCATTGCCATCTTCTGAGAGGCATAACATTTTTATTTTTCGGTTTACAGAGTTATTTGAGGACTTATTTTTTGCGGGGCAACCTGTGCTTTTTATTGGTACTGTTTTGGGTTACATATAACTTTTTGATCACTTTTTATAGCATATTTTATAAGGTAAGATGGCAAAAAATCATTAATTCCAGCGTTTTTTTCTGGGTTTTTTTCTCGACGTTCACCGCGTAGGTTAAATATTGTTTCAGTTTTATTGTACAGGTTGTTACGGACGTGGCGATAACAAATATGTATTGTTTTTATTAATTTTTAGGTTTTTTTTTTTATATATAATTCATTTTTTTATAGGAAAAAGGAATTTTTGGGGCTTACTAACTTTATTATTATTATTATCTTTTTTTAACACACTATTTTTTTTTTTTTTTTTACATTTTGTACTTGTCCTATAAGGACATCTGAACCTGCCATACACTAATCGCTGGCTCAGTACTATAGACTGCAATACAAGAGCATACATGTGTATTTCAGTCTATAGAGAAAGTCAGCCTAAGCAGACGCATAGACTGACTTTCTCCATTGCAAGCAGGATCAGCCAGGTACTTGGGGGTCACTGGCCAGACCCCAGGCTGCCGAAACGGCATAACGGCACCCCCTGATCTCGCCACGTGGGGTGTCTCGGGGGTCATTATTATAGTGCAACCCCCGCGGCATCCAAGGGGTTAACATCCGCGATCGGAGCCCAACTCCGCCCACGGGTGTTAGCTTTGCAATCCTGAGCAATTCGCTCAGGTACAGTAATGAAGCCATCAATTGCCGGCTTCACTACTGTTCAGAGACTGTGCAGAAGCCGGGTGCTGCTGCATCCATCTTCAGGCAGCACCCAGCGGCCACAGCGCTAATTAAATTTTAAGGAAGCCGAATGGAAAAACACTGCAGTTAGCGTTTTTTCATCCAGCTGAGGCACAGATCTGATGCCTCTTGTGCCAGAACCGATTCCATAGAAAACTATGGGATCTGTCCTGACATCAGTTTCCCTCCGGCTTGTGTGCACCACACCAGAGGGAAACTGACAGCTGCGCTGGACATATGTGAACGCACCCTAAGTAATAATTATAATCTTGTCTTCTGAAGGTCTTTTCTGACCATTTAACAGGCAAGTTTCAATAGAATAAGTGAACTAAAACAAATCATATTATTGTTTATATTTAGAGCATACAGAAATACACAAAAACAAGCATAATAGACTAAGTGACCTAGTGGGAAAGTATGGTAGAAGCAGGATTACTGAATGTTGTAAGCTTTTTTGAAGAGGTGAAGCTTTAGGGTCCTTGTGAAGGTTGTGATTATGGGGGCAGTCTTATGTATTGCGGTTGCGCAATCCAGAGTATAAGGGATGCGCAGGAAGAAACTTGGAGGCAGTTGTGTGAAGAGCAGATAAGAGTAAAGCGAAGAAGGTGATCTTGAGAGCATTAGCATTTTAAACGCTATTCGCTGGGTAATGAGTAGCCAGTGAAAACAGTGACAAAGGGGAGAGGCTAATGAAAAACAAGGATGAAGGTGGATTAAGTGGGCAACAGAGTTGAGGGTTGACTGGAGGGGAGCGAGAGCATTTACTGGGAAGCCACAGTGAAGGGTGTAATTGTAATTTTTACTGAAGTTTTTTCAATAGATGTTAAACAGTAAAACAAAGATGAGGCAAAATAAAATAGGCACTTAACACTCATATTGCAAAATAAGCAGATAAGGCAAAGAAGAGAGTGCAAGTGCGCCCTGAAAATAATAATAAACGACACCATAAAAAATAAAAATTACCGCAACGGAAAGGAAAAACTATTTTATAAAGTTTTTTAGTAGTACTTTGTGTTATTAAATAAAAAAAAATGAAAAGTGAAAAACATAAAAGTTTTCCCTCCTCTTTTGTTTATATTTTCCCGGATATAAAAAAAATTAAAACACATGCAAAAATAAAAACAACATAAAAATAAAGCCCTATGTGTCACTGAAAAAAGATGCAGAAATGAGTTGAATAACTCAAATGATAAAAATGTTATATCCCTCCAAAACCGCATATACAAAAAATTAGAAAATGTGCCTGGTCTGGAAAGGGGGGCAAAACATCTGTTATGGAAGTGGTTAAATAGTGTTTGCATTTGACTTTTGTGAGGTTTTCTTGTATACAGTGCCTTGCGAAAGTATTCGGTCCCCCTGAACTTTTCAACCTTTTGCCACATTTCAGGCTTCAAACATAAAGATATAAAATTTAAATTTTTTGGTGAAGAATCACTGCACAAATCTGGCCTTTATGGAGGAGTGGCAAAAAGAAAGCCATTTCTCAAAGATATCCATAAAAAGTCTCGTTTAACCCCTTAATGACCGGGCCATTTTTTGTTTTTGCATTTTCGTTTTTCCCTCCCCACATTCCAAGAGCCATAACTTTTTCATTTTTCAGTTCACAGAGTCACATGATGGCTTATTGTTTGCGAAACAAATTGTACTTTGTAATGTCACTATTCAATATGCTGTGCAATGTACTGGGAAGCTGGAAAAAAATTCAGAATGAGGTGCAATTGGAGAAAAACTGCATTTGCGCCAAATTCATATGGGTTTAATTTTTACACCATTCACTGTGTGGTAAAAATGACATGTTACCTGTATTCTGCGGGTCAGTACGAACACGGCAATACCAAATTTATATAGTATTTGTAATGTTTTGATACCTTTTAAAAAATTAAAAACTTTGCTAAATAGAAAAAAAAATTTTGCGTCGCCATATTGTGTCACCTGTAACGTTTTCATATTTACATGTATGGAGCTGGGTAAGGCATCTTTTTATGCGGGACAACATGACGTTTTTATTGATACCACTTGGGGAAAGATCTGATGGTTTGATCACTTTTTATTCAATTTTTTATAGGAGACAAAGTGTTGAAAAAAACGCTATTTGGCCATTTTGATTTTTTTTTCCCGCTACGCCGTTCACCGTATGGGATAAATATTTTAATATTTTAATAGTTCGGGCATTTTGGAGCGCGGGGATACCTAATGTGTTTATGTTTACTTTTGTTTATTTACTTTTATATCTGATCTAGGGAAAGGGGGGTGATTTGAACTTTTGTGTTTTTTTAAATTTTTACATACTTTTAAAAACTTTTTTTTTTATACTTTTTTTTTAGGGAGTCTGATCGATCATACTATTCACTGCGATACTACTGTATCGCAGTGAATAGCAAAATGCCGTCACTGCTATTAGACGATAATATTAGCCGTCACTGCTATTAGACGATCGTGTAATAGCTATACTGTAATGACAGGCCTGGGAGCCTTCAATAGGCTCCTGGCTGTCATGGCAACCAAGCGCCGCCCTCCGATGACGTTCTGGAGGGCGGCGATGAGGTAAAAATGGCGGCGCCCTTGTCGGCTCCGCAATTTAGACGCTGCGGTCGCGTTTGACCGCGGCATCTAAAGGGTTAACAGCCGCGATTGGTGCAGGCACCGATTGCTGCTGTTAGCTGCAGGTCCTGGCTGTATTATACAGCCGGCACCCGCGGTGTATGGAGAGCGCTCAGCTCCTGAGCGCTCTCCATACATCGTCATGCGACTCAGGACGTACTATTACGCCCTGCGTCGTTAAGGGGTTAAAGTTTGCCACAAGCCACCTGGGAGACACACCAAACATGTGGAAGAAGGTGCTCTGGTCAGATGAAACCAAAATCCAACTTTTTGGTCACAATGCAAAACGATATGTTTGGCGTAAAAGCAACACAGCTGGCTGACCAATCTGAGGATCTGCCTGTTCTGCTGGAGGCTGTCTTCAACACTATACTGCAGGAGCCCCCGTCCCACAAATTAGTTTGATAGGGCACATCGAGCCCTTCGACCCAGAGGATCTTCCGCCACCCCCGTGATGTCATCTGCTGCCTCCCGACTTCCCCTTAAAGGGCTATATGAGCAAAGTGCGCAAACTCAGACTTCGAGTTTCAGGGAGCTCCACTACATTCTATCAGGATCTGTCGCTAATCACCCTCCAGAAACGCCGCCTTCTCCGACCCCTCCTCCAGATTCTTCAGGAGCACCAAATTCCTTACCGGTGGGGATTTCCGTTTGCTCTCATTGCTCGTAGGGTGGTCGCTCCGCTCGCTTCGCTCCTTTGCGGTTTGCCTCTCTTCTGTGACCTTTGGATGTTCCCCTGCCGGTTTACAGACTGGGAGCTATTCTCTCCACCCCCTCCCCCCCCCGGTTTGGCCGTTGGAGCCCAGACGACGTCATGCATCCTCCGCGGTGGTGACCACTCGGGGCCCCGGCTGACTGATCCCTGGGGGCTGCCCCCCTTGAGCGTTCTCCCTTTTCTCGGTGGTGCTTTGGATCTGCTGCCTTTTCTTTTTTTTTCTTTTTTAGGTCTCGGGTCTCATCTTTTGCTTTTATTGGATTGTTTTAGCGGAGTGGGGCGGGGTGGGGTTCCGGTACTCCCCTTCCTTCCTTCTTTTCTGGTGGTTGGGGATCCCCCCCCCCTCCGACCTCCTGTCCACCCCCCCCCCAGGGGATACTTGGACTGTGCGGCCATTGATCCTGATTGGACCTCTGGCTGCCCTCATTGGTCCCCGGCGGTGCTTGCCTCGCCCCGTTTGTTTAACTGTTTTTATTTTTACTTTGTCTTTATGATGTCTTTTGCCTCCCTCCCTCCCTCTCTTCCCCCCCCCCCTGTCTGGCCCTGCCTCGCTTTGGGTTCCTGTTTGTGGATTGCCCTTTTGCCTCTCCGGGGAAACTTGCCGCGTCTGTGGATGGGTGAGCTTTTGCTCCGCCCTGTCCTCCAATCCTGGGTCCCATGGTTAGGTGCGTGACAATTTGTCGGGCCTGGGTTCCACTTGGCCCTGTCCTTGGCTCCGCTCCTTCGCGTGTGGCGTTTCTTCACTCTTTTGCCCCTGGTCTTTTGCCTTCCTCTTTTTTCCCGTGCTTTTTCGCCTTCCCTCCCGCTGGGGTGGCTTCCTTCTTTCTCTCCTGCCCTTCGTGACGACTTCCCACTGCCCGGTGGCCGGTTTGTTTCTTGGGGGGCTCCTTTTGGTGCCCCTTGTTTTTGCTGTCTTCCCCCAATTCGCCTCCCTTCTTGCGCCGGGTTTCTCCCTCTCCGCTCTCCCCCTCGCTTGGCTGGTGGGGGGGACTCTGGTCTTCTCTGACGGGCGGTCGTCTGGCGTTCCCCGGGCCCCCCCCATGGTTGGCCCCTTGCGGGGTTCCGCGGCTGTCCCCCCCTCTTTGTATGCCTTTGGCGGTGGCAATCCTCGGCCCTCCTCCCTTCTTTTCTCCCCTCTCCTCCCCCCTTGCTCTTCTTTGGAAATGCTCCCGCTCTTCGTTTGCTTGGGACACCTTGGCCCTCTCCCTGGTCTGATCTGCCCCGTCGTGGTTCCTTATCTCGCTCCGTGCCTCTCCCTGTCTTGGCGTCTTACGCCTGCTCTTCGCCCCTCCCTCGGACCCTGCGCCCCTTGATAGTTATTTTGGGACACTTGGCTCGGTGACTCTCTTGCCATTCTCTGGGAAGCCCATAGGCGTCTGAGAGGATGCTGTTCGCATTGGCTTCTGGCTTAAGGGACAGACAGGCCCAGGAACAGCTCCTCCGCCCGTATTCGTCCCTTCGACGCTTTGGCAGCGCATCCTCCCTGGGGGTTCTTCGCCGTTTGGTCCTGGCCCGGGCGGCCTCCGTGTTTGGAGACCCGCCTGTGGACGACTTCTCCTTTATCCCGTCGCGTTTTTGCGGGTAATATCTCTCCCTCCTGGCGGAACCCTCGGGATCATCGGGCCTCTTCCCCCCCTCTGTCCTGCCCCGCGGGTCTCTTCCTCCCCTGATGCTGTGGCGCTGGCTCCCTCTTCTCTCTGCTGTTGACTTCCCCCCCCGGCCTCTCCCTGGGGATGCTCCCTCTGGAGACTTTTGGTTGTTGTCTCCCCCCTTCCTCCTGGGCCCTACCTCCCTGCCCCCCATCCCGGGGGACTGGGTCCTGGGCCTCCCAATGGAGCCCCGGCCCTGGGTTCCTTCTTTTTGGTTTTCCGGTGAACTCTCTGCTCTCTTTGTCCCTCTTCTTCCTTCCTTTCGGTCCCCTCCCCCGACTTGCCCTCCCCCTTGGTCCCTCCGGTGGCTTGCTTGTGCTCTCCGCCTTGCTTTGCTGCCGGCCTGCTTTTCCCCTCTTGCCTGCTTGCTTCCCCTCTGCTGTCCTGGCCGGTGGGTTCCCCCTGTCGTCGGGTGGTGCCCCGGGGCTGTTTTGGTGGGGTGGCCATCTTTTCTCCCCGCCCTTCTCTTGGCCTGGCGCTGGGCTTTTGCCCTTTGGTCGTTTTGCTCTCGCTTAGGCTTCGGCTTCGGGCCTTTTCTCCGCTTCCGGCCCTTTCCCCTCCCTCAGCGCCGCTTCCCCATGCTCTCGCCTCCTTCCCTATTCGATGGCCTGGCGGGTTGCCCCCTGTCCCCATCTTTTGCCCTCTCTTGCCCTGCGGCCAGATTGGCGCCCTAATATCGGGCTCTGGTCCAGATAGGATTTGTATCTCTCTTTGCGGCGTGTCTCCTCCTCTCCCCCCCTCTCTCCCTTCCAACTGCTGCGCTCGCTGGCCTGGTGTCTCCGGGTATGGTGCCCCGCGGACTGGCCTCCCCTTACTCCCCGGGCCTTCCCTTCTCCTCCGCGTATTCGTTTCCGTGGCGGGGTCCTCTATCCGCTCCTGGGGTCCATTCCCTTCCTATGCGACCCTCTACTCGGCCCCCGCGTTGTTTTGTGGCTGAGCCCTTTGGACAAATGGCCCCTTGCCTTCTCCCTTTGGGGAGAATTGCTGCGGTCGATGACTCTCCTCCCGAGCTCTGTATTTTTTCGGCTCTCCCGTCGCGTCCTCGGGGAGTTCGGACCTACAGAAAGCTATCTTCCAGTTTATCTGGAAGCACGCCCGTCCTAGATCTGTTTGCTGCGGTGGGGGTCTGGGGGTGCTGTCCCCTCTGTTACTTTTCGCGCCCCTTCCCTCCCTTCTGGCGGCTTGCCGCTCCCGTGGGTGCGGTGCTTGGCTCCCCTCTCCTCCGCTTCTGTGGGTCGCCCCCCCCCCCCCCGCCCGCCTGTGGGCCCCCGTTTCTCCTGGTCCCTGTTGTGCTTTCCCCTGCCCCCCCGTCCCTCCCCCCCTTCTCCCGGCCTGCCCCGCTGTGTGGTCGCCCTTCCTGCTTTGTTGCCCTGGCCTTGGACTCGTCCTTTGCTTTCTTCGCTACCCTCCGTCTGTGGTTCCTTCTTCGGTGGTTCCTTGCCGCCCCTCCTGGGTCTCTTGGTGTCCCCCCCCGCTTTTGGTTTGCCGTGCGGCCTCCCTGGGGCTTTTCCTCTTTTCCACTTCTCTCCCTCGGCTCCCTGTTATCCGCTATATGCTTTGGGGGGGCGTTACCCTCTCCCAGGAACAGTGGCGGTTGTTGGTCCGCCCAACCTCGTCTTCGTTTGGGAACGCGTTGCTGTTGTGCTTGGTTCTCTCCGGCTCCCTTCTCTTTAACCCTTGTCCCCCTGGTGCTGGCCTTGCTGCGGTGGGTCCCGCCCTTCTTTTGGCGTGCCCTCTCTCCCGTTTTGGGGGAGGTCGGCTCTGCGCTGCTCCTTTTTGCGGGTTCCTCTTGCCCTCTTCTTTCTCCTGCCTCCCCCGCCCTGGCTGTCCCCTTTTCTCCTTGTCTGCGCTCCTCTGCTGCTGGAGGGTGGTCCCCCATCGTCTGGCTTGTGGCTGAATGGGATGTGGGGTCTGTCCTGCTGCTGGCCTCTTTCCGGGGCCTTTGGGGCTTTTGGGCCCCTGGGCTGTTTGTCTTCGGGTCTCTGTCTCGTCCTCCCTCCCCCCCCCCTCCCTTTGGTCCCCCTTGTCTTCCCCCCCCCCCCCCGCCCTTGCGCGGGGGGGCGGCCCTTTCCTCGCTTCCTGTTTGTTTGTTTTTTGTTTTTTGTTTTTCTTTTCCTTGTTTGTTTTCATTTCGTTATATGCAACACAGCTCATCACCCTGAACACACCATCCCCACTGTCAAACATGGTGGTGGCAGCATCATGGTTTGGGCCTGCTTTTCTTCAATAGGGACAGGGAAGATAGTTAAAATTGATGGGAAGATGGATGGAGCCAAATACAGAACCATTCTGGAAGAAAACCTGTTGGAGTCTGCAAAAGACCTGAGACTGGGACGGAGATTTATCTTCCAACAAGACAATGATCCCAAACATAAAGCAAAATTTACAATGGAATAGTTCACAAATAAACGTATCCAGGTGTTAGAATGGCCAAGTCAAAGTCCAGACCTGAATCCAATCGAGAATCTGTGGAAAGAGCTGAAAACTGCTGTTCACAAATGCTCTCCATCCAACCTCACTGAGCTCCAGCTGTTTTCCAAGGAAGAATGGGCAAGAATTTCAGTCTCTCGATGTGCAAAACTGATAGAGACATACCCCAAGCGACTTGCAGCTGTAATCGCAGCAAAAGGTGGCACTACAAAGTATTAACTTAAGGGGGCCGAATAATATTGCACGCCCAACTTTTCAGTTTTTTATTTTTTACAAAAGTTTAAAATAACCAATAAATTTTGTTCCACTTCACAATTGTGTCCCACTTGTTGTTGATTCTTCACCAAAAAATTTAAATTTTATATCTTTATGTTTGAAGCCTGAAATGTGGCAAAAGGTTGAAAAGTTCAAGGGAACCGAATACTTTCGCAAGGCACTGTATACACCTTGAGGTCTCCGGTATTAGTTTCCCTTTTGTGATTATTTTTTGGAATTGTCTTTTTTTATGTAATGTGGGTTTATTAGTAAGAAAGCTTGCAATTTAAAAATAATCACGGATTTATTGGTGAGCTCATTATTTCCTAATACCCATGTAACATCCTTGCCTGTTCAGGCTTTGGCACCCTCCTCCGGGCGCATGCTGCGGAGCAGGAGGCGTGCCCGGTTGTAATTCTTTCCTTGGGTTTTTCTTGTATTGTCTGAACACTGTCCTATTCCCTCACCTCCTTAATTGATTTTCCACCACGCCCTTCTCCTTCACCTTGCTTTCCCCCTGCTCCACTAAGAGTTAACTTTAGTCCTACCTTTGTGATTGACAGCCTGTCCTCCTATCAAGTCTGGGGCGGGTTCTTTCTCCCTATTTATTGTTTGCTTACTTTCCCATTGGCGCCTGCTATTGCATTTCGCTTACTGGCTATACTCCTTGTTTCTTGTTACCTGCTCTTCTGATTTTCTGACCACTGGCTTACCTTTGACTTTTCTTGGATTGTGAGTTTGTACTGCATTGCTCGTTTGTTACCGACCCCTTGGCTAGCTGACCTCCCTTTGTTGTTGTGCGTCCTGTCTGCGTTCTGTGTTATCACTTATTATAAGGAGGGACTGTCAATTGGTTGCTGGCTGTCACCTAGGACAGATCGGGCAAGTTAGCCAGGGACAGTGGGGGGGATTCAGCTTAGGGTCCACTGTCTTGTTGTGCCCCTCCCCCTAAGTTCTCCAGCAGCTACTGGGGAATCACTCCTCTAGTGATTCCCTTACAGAATAGCAGGCCGTAAAAAAAAACTTTACCCTTTCTACTCATTACTAACATGGCTTCTATTCAGGACCTTGTGACTCGAATGGAGGGTTTGGCAGGTTTGGTGTCTGAGCTGGCCAATCAGGTACACACTCTCACCCAGAATCAAGCTGAGGCCGCTGCTATACCACCTACTGTTATTTCCCTTCCCAGGGTTAAAATGTTACTCCCGGATAGGTTTTCAGGGGACTGAGGTAAATTTGAGACGTTCAGGGAATCATGTCTGTTGTATTTTCGGGTCAACCCTCATGCGTTGCAGTCTCAGATGGTGGGAGTGGTCATTTCTCTCTTACAGGGGGATCCACAGACTTGGGCCCTTAAACTCCCCCCTGAGGCAGAGAAATGGACAGCTCTGGAAAAAATTTTTAAGTCTTTGGGGGCCATTTATGCTGAGCCTGATCAAATTGGACTTGCCGAGTCCCAACTTCTTACCCTCCGGCAAGGTGAACTATCCGCTGAAACTTATTGCTCTGAGTTTCGGAAGTTGAGTATAACAGCAGGTTGGTGCGACTCCGCTTTGAAAGCTCTTTTTAAACAGGGCCTGAATGATTCAGTGAAGGATGTCTGGGTAGGTCACCCTGATCCCCCTACCTTAGAAAAGGCCATGACCTTAGCCGTCCACATTGACAGGAGACTCCAGGACAGACGTAAAGAGAGGATGGGGATTGTCCCACTAAGTCTTCTGTCTATCCCTCTCTTTCTGTTAAAAAATCTGTTTCTCCTTCTGTCACCCCTGGAGATGAGCCTATGCAGTTGGGAGCACTGGATACCAAGGCTAGACGAGAATATCGTCTCCGGAATCATCTCTGCCTGTATTGCGGCAAACCGGGTCATCTCATCCGAGACTGTTCCATCAAACCACGTACACCAGCGGAAAACTCCAGGTATTCGGAAGAACCACTCAGGCAGTCAGGTATCTTCCGAAAAATCTCACAAATTGATGTTACCTGTGTCTCTGTTCTTTGGGGGCTGTCGGGGGTTAATCTCCCCCGGGATGGATGTCACCGTAAGCCTAATTAAATAGATAACCAGTTTCGAGCGCTCGGGAAACAAGACGTACACACAGGTATTGTGTATGAACAGTTTCTACTTTATTGCGTAGTTCAATACAGTTTTAAAAGCAAGCTCAGTTACATAACAGTCATGTGATCAATATACATATATGGTCTTTCCAGTTCCGTTACCAGACAAATTTGTTCAGTTACCCATCACCCCAGATGTTTTCCTTTTCACCTTATCTGAATGTCCTCCTTATCTTCCCGAGAATACCAGTTCTGCTGATCTCAGCAGAACTGTTGATATCTTCCCCAGACTCCAAGTCTGTCCTTATCTATCAACTATGCAGTCTTGTTTGCAGAACATTCCACCCTCTTGTGCTTTCTGTATACTGTGACATAGAATATAGTGCAAGTTATGTTTTAACCCTTACAATTCCCCCATTTTAGGACTTTATTTTTAATCAATATTCAATGAATACATTCACACTATCTGTGTGCCATCTGTGATGGATTCTCCATTGAAAATGTTAAAAATAATGATCCTACCTTACATACTGAGTATTGTCCCTCATGAGATTGCATAGCGAAGGAATACATTGGATACAACAACATCCTAATATCATAAAAATGATTACACAAAGGATTATACCTACGATTTGTCGAAGGTATCCCAAGTCAGGTAGGAAAGCTAACAGCCAGTCCCACCATCCTTGGTTGACATCTTGTTTAATATGTGTTACCATTTCCTGCAACTGTTTCAACTTATCATGCACATCTTCTGAATGGTCAGACAAATTAAAACAGCACATTCCCGCAAAAGTGTTGCACCCATAACCATGTTTAAGCAGTAAATAATCTATAGCCGCTCTATTCTGCAATATTGCTTTTTTATGTGATTGCAAATCTAATACAACATCTTTAATGATAGCGCTAGTAGTGTTTATATTCTTTACCATAAAGCAAGCAATACGTGATATTATCTTAGCATTATATACAGACAAACCTGGTACTCCTACCAGTGACACAGCTAGGCTTATGTATTCTGCTTTTGATAAGAGTTTCACATCATAATTACAATCCTCAGGCAGTGGGATAGTACTTCTTTTGTGTAATATATGTACATGCGATTTCTGTGAACTCTGTTCATATGGTGTGGGTATCATAGTCAATGCTAATCTAGACAAGGCACATATGCCTCCAGTTATATTGGCAGGTATATAGGTGTAGCTGTTATTACCACACGCTAGAACCCACCCAGGTGGCAAGGGTACATGTAAATCTAGTGACGGGACAATAAGTGTCCTGTTACATTGCATCCTCTTCCCTTCCCTCAGGGTTTGACAATCGTTGTCAGTTCTATTGCAAATTTGTGGAAACTGCCCTTTATTCATTATAGGATTGCAATTAGGTATTGTTGTTTTATTACATGAAAATTTGAAACACAATTCTGCTCTTGCTACTGCCCCAGTCGATATCCTTATCATATTCTCCTGTAAATCTGCGTAGGCAGTGCAGTTCATACAAGCATAATAAGGACTTATCCAGTCTGCATGCACATGGAGATCAGCTTCCTGTAAAAGAGTATCATTTAACTGAAGTTTCAACAATTTAGTCCATACTGCAACAGAAGTCGGCACTGCAATCAAACAAGTTTCTAACACATTACTGGAATATGCATTTCTCAAACAAAATTCTTTTGTTCTCCATATGTGTTCCTCCAGCTCCCTTACTCCCCGATTTGGGCTGTCTTTTCTCCTGTAAAGTTCAAACCAGGTCCATATTATTAAAAGGCATCCAGCAAACATCAGCAAGTGTTGTGTTTTCATTTTGATGGTGCTTCAACTTTCTTGCAATGTGAAGCATGTATCCAGGTGGGTTTTCCCTCCAATTTTACTGAAGTGGCAGTTGTCAGCAGTACTTGGAAGGGACCGTCATACCTGGGTTCAAGAGACTTCCTAGTGTGTCTTTTCACGACCACCCAATCACCAGGCTGCAAGCTATGCGTTCCTGAAAAATCATTAGGGTCTGGAATAGAAGAGAACACTTGTTTATGTGTTTCTCTCAATCTCTGACACAAACTCTGCACATAGCTAGAAATACTGTCATAGTTAAGCTGTAACGTCTGAGGGAAGTATAACCCTGTTTTGGGCGCACTTCCAAACAATATTTCAAATGGTGACAACCCTGTCTTCCTGTTAGGGGTGGTTCTTACTGAGTAAAGGGCTAAAGATAGACACTCAGGCCAGGGCTTCCCTGTCTCTGCTATCGCTTTTTGGATCTTTAATTTGAGTGTACCATTCAACCTTTCCAGTTTGCCTGAACTCTGAGGATGGTAGGGTGTGTGGAAAGCTTGTTCAATCCCTAGTGCAGACATTATTTCTTTCATTATCTCACCTGTGAAATGTGTACCTCTGTCAGACTCAATCACCTCGGGCACTCCAAACCTGCACACAAGCTCGGACATCAGTTTCTTGGCAGTTGCTTGTGCGGTTGCTTTGCTCACAGGGTAGGCCTCAGGCCATCCTGAAAACAAATTCACACAGACCAATACATACTCGTATGTTCCAGTCTTAGGCAACTGTATGTAATCTATCTGTATCCTCTGAAATGGGTACAGGGATTTTGGTGTACACTTGGTGGGTGTTTTAACTACCTGTCCTGGGTTGTGTAGAGCACATATGTGACATGCTTTTACGTGGTTACTAGCAGCTCTTCCAAAACCTGGGGAAAACCATAATTTACCCACTAATGACTCCATGGCATTTCGAGAGGCATGCACCTTACCGTGGGCCAAGCCAGCCATCTGGGGATAGACTGCTGCGGGCAGGCATAATCGATCCCCCATTTTACACATACCATCACCTTCTGTAGCACCTGCTTTCTTCCATCTTTCAGTTTCCACACTGGTAACCTTTGAGTACAGCCCTTTTGGGTCTGCTAGGTCAATGTCCATTTTGCTCACCTGGTTGGGACCCCTTCTGGCCAGGAGTGCTGCAGCCTTGGCTGCTCTGTCAGCTCTCTCATTTCCACAGCTTTCAGGGTCCCTTCCTTTTGCGTGAGCTCTGACTTTCACAATTGCCAGCTGCTTTGGGAGCAGTATGGCCTCCATCAATCGACTTACCGCATCTCCATTCTTAATTGGCTTGCCCTGGGCCGTTAGGAAGTTCCTTGCCCTCCACATTGGACCATAATCATGTGCAATGCCAAAAGCATACCTGGAGTCAGTGTATATGTTAGCTGTTCTACCTTTGGCTATCTTACAAGCCTCCATAAGGGTTTTAAGCTCAGCTTCTTGGGCTGACGTGTGGTGGAAGAGCTTCCTGGACTATGATGTCATGTTCAGTGACTACAGCATACCCTGTAACAAATTTGCCTTCATCTGTCAGATACCTTGAGCCGTCCACAAACATCTCATAATCAGGATTTTGTAACGGCACATCCGTGACATGGTCAAATCCCACTGTTTCCTGCGACATAAGAGCCACGCAGTCATGTTCATGCTGGCTGTCAAACAGTTCTTCTTCAGAGAGGGAATTTAAAAATAACTCATCTTCCACTCCCCCTTTTGAATCATAAACTCCTACAGGAAGAAGAGTTGCAGGATTCAAAGTTAAACAGCGTTGAAAAGAGATGTTTGAGGAGGACTGCAGGGCAAATTCCATTTTGCTCTGCCGTGCCAAAGAAAGGTGACGTCTGTCTACCTGTGTGAGTATAGCATGGATGTCATGAGGTGTATACACAATCAATGAATTATCTAGGACAGTGTCTGAGCTTTTGTCAAGCAACGCTTGTACTGAGAGGACAACCCGCACACAGGAGGGTGTCCCCCTGGCTTACAACATCTAACCGTGAGCTGTAATAGGCCACCGGGCGTTTCTTATCCCCGTGTTGTTGTGTGAGAACTGCAGTTGCATGTCCCATCATCTCAGTCACGTAGAGCTGAAAAGGTTTCTGATAGTCAGGTAGGCCTAAGGCCGGAGCACTGACTATCTGCAACTTCAGCTGGTAAAACGCATCCAAGGCCTCAGGTGTGAGGCTGAATGGTTTTGAGGAGAGGCTATCGTACAGAGGTTGCATGGTCAGAGATGCAGATCTGATCCATGGCCTACAGTAGGATACCAATCCCAAGAAGGTACGTAACCGAGCATGAGAGGCTGGCACCTGCATCTCTCTCACCACCTTGGTCCTCTCATCTGACAGGTGCTTGGTACCCTGGCCGAGACAGTGTCCCAGGAACACCACTTTTTGTTTGCAAAATTGCAACTTGTCCTTGTTGGCCTTGCAGCCGTTCTGGTAGAGGAAACACAACAGGCTGATGGTTGCCGCTTCACAGGTTGGTTTGTCTGGAGCACAAAGAAGAAGATCGTCAACATATTGTAACAGAACAACATCATCATGTGGAAAATACCAAGTACTCATAATAAGTGTAAGACACCTTGTGAATTGGTTAGGACTGTTTTGCGCCCCTTGTGGTAGTACTGTCCAAGTGTACTGTTTACCCCTAAATGTAAATGCAAACAAATACTGGCAATCGGGGTGTAAAGGCACAGAAAAATATGCATTGGAAAGATCTATACAACTGTACCAGGTGGTACCTGTGGGGACAGCTGACAGCAGGGTGTGTGGGTTAGGTACCACTGGGGTTTCAAGTAGTGTTACCTTATTCAATTCCCTAAGATCATGAACCATACGGTATGTGTCTGGTTCTCCCTTTTTACCCTTTTTCTTCACTGGGAAAAGAGGAGTGTTTGCTATAGAAGTGCATTCCTTCAATGCTTCTGCTTTCACTAATTCCACTATTGTTACTGCTATGGCATCCTCTTGGGCATGGGTCAGAGGATATTGTTTAATCCTGGGTGGCTGAGCACCAGGTTTCAGGGTTACCATAACAGGGGGTACATCCAATTTACCTAAGTCTGTTTTCCCAGTTGCCCATAATGCTGTTGGCACTTGGGATAACAGTACATTTTCTTCTTCAGTGGGGACAAAAATACAGTTTGGTGTATTTAACTCGGCAGATAACAAACACAAAATCTTATAATTACTATGCGTGACTTTTACAAATGCTTCTCCTGAGGAATGTAACATGATGTTACATCCTAACACTCCCATCACATCTGTACCAAGAATGTTATCTGATGTGTCTGAGACTAAATACCTAGTGAGTATTCTGCTACCCTGAAATGAGGTTTCTACAGGATCAGTTTGATCTAAAGCATCCACCGTTTTAGTGAGAAGTCTTCCATAAACTTCCACTGATTCACCTTTCTCTCTTTTAACAGATACCTTACTTCAGATGATAACAGGCAAGACAATAAATTCATATAACATAGTACAAGACATAATTTCATATGTTTGAGTATGTTCTTGAATATTTTACACATATATATTGTCATTGTACCTTACTTTTTCATTAAACCTTAGGCTAACACTTTTATCAAAATATTTTCCCTTTGGGCATAAATAGTCATCATACCCAGGCTGCGGACCCTGGAGGCCCAAAGCCAAGTTTCACTTTGTAATAATTGACATGTAACATTATTGGGTAACACAGTATCATGTTCAGGTTGTGATTTTCTGCGTGCGCATCACATCAGATACAACGTCCTTGGAGCTACTTGGCAGTCAATTTATGTTTTGGTTATTCCCTGCAGAACATCTGCAGAGCGCTACAACAGAATACAGGAATACAATTCAAGCAGATAGCAGTTAATACTGACACCAAACTTACATATTACTATTTTTGTGCAATTTTCAAATATTTCCCAAACCCCACCTTTTGTCATTACCACAGGTGTTCAAAACCCCTGAATTGTACTTCAGGTTACCATAAGGGAAAATTGCCAAACTTTAAAATTTTCTTCACTGGATTCCAACCAAAAGTTGAACCCCTGTGGAACATCACACTATCCTAGTTTCTTCTTTTTAGGGGACATTTCCTGAAAGCGGATTTAATTTTACAAAAAGCATAAAAGTTGAATCAATCCTGGCATTGCTATGAACAGAATGAATATTACAAATACAGGTTGACATATACATATATATATATATATATATATATATATATATAAATATATATATAATACATAATCCAATAAACATCATACCGATGGTGTATAGTTTTTCTCTTTGCACTATATCAGATTCTCTGAGTATTTTGTTAAAGTAAATAATATTTCATACAGAACTGGGAGATAAGATGGGTGATATTAAACAATAATACTGAGAAGGGTGATGTCTCCCTTCAAGCCTGATTCTCGGAGTGAGGTGGGGGTGATTCATTATTTCCTGAACTATCATCCCCTTTGACCTTCCTTCTTGGAGCTCTGCACTGCCTTTTTCTATTCTATTGCTTCCTTCTATCAGGGCATAAATGCCTCTTTGCAACTTTTTGTCCTGAATCAATCCCGCATGATCTAATCTCCACTGATCCCAAAACTTACTGTCTACTAACCCAGTCTGGTGTATTCCTGCTGGGGTGTACCATATCTTAGAGGGTCCCATCCCCATCTTGGCTGGTAGCTAATGAGCCGATGAGTCTCTCACTCCTCTAGGGCAACCTTGAGACAATAGAGGGTCACTTATGACTACTTAGTGAGAACTCCCAGACAGACTCTTCTGTCTTCTATGAACTACTTGTGTAAGTTCAGGAGTAGTGCTCAGGGCAATGCCTAATGGCTTCCACAGGCTCAACTTTCTGCCTGTGTCCCCTTACCAAAACACTCCCAAATCACTGCACGCACTTCTTTGCGCGGATTCTACTAAGTCCTTCGTGCTACTACTCAGGTCCCATTCGACCTTGACCGTCCAGGCACGGCTGGAGGCTAGTGTTCCAAAACAAGGACTTTTCAATCACTCAGTGCTTCTCAGTTCCGAACCTTGTCCGCAACTCTAGACTCTAGGGGTTAAGAATAGAGAACTTTTCCCCATTCTACAGCCTCATGTATCTTATAACACAGGTAACATGCAAACATCAGTAGACAGGTAAACAGGTAAGACAAAAAGCAAAGAAAACAATTTCCATATCATTTACAGGTGACATGTCCCTTTTAGGTTCTTCCGTACTATTTAATTGGCATCGAGATGTCATATAAACATGCAGCAGCTTACCTCACTCATCGATACAGAGAATAGACACACAGGAACCTCAGATATACTAATTGGCAAGATCAAAGGCTTACCTTCACAGTACTGTTTTTATCTATCTGAGGTCCTTTGGTCCCGTCCTCAAGTCGATCGGTGAGTGGGTCGGCACTCTATCGGCTGCACATCAGACAATCTCGAGGCCCCATGTCGTTGGTCGCCAATTTCTGTCGGGGGGTTAATCTCCCCCGGGATGGATGTCACCGTAAGCCTAATTAAATAGATAACCAGTTTCGAGCGCTCGGGAAACAAGACGTACACATAGGTATTGTGTATGAACAGTTTCTACTTTATTGCGTAGTTCAATACAGTTTTAAAAGCAAGCTCAGTTACATAACAGTCATGTGATCAATATACATATATGGTCTTTCCAGTTCCGTTACCAGACAAATTTGTTCAGTTACCCATCACCCCAGATGTTTTCTTTTTCACCTTATATGAATGTCCTCCTTATCTTCCCGAGAATACCAGTTCTGCTGATCTCAGCAGAACTGTTGATATCTTCCCCAGACTCCAAGTCTGTCCTTATCTATCAACTATGCAGTCTTGTTTGTAGAACATTCCACCCTCTTGTGCTTTCTGTATACTGTGACATAGAATATAGTGCAAGTTATGTTTTAACCCTTACAGGGGCAGATCTGTTTCTGGGCAGGCCCTAGTAGATTCTGGGGCTGCCACTAATTTTGTTAAATTTTCGTTTGTTTCTGCTTTATGTATTGAACTTGTATCATTAGATACTCCTCTGTTGGTTACTGGGGCGGATTTTACTCCACTGGCCAGGGGTAAAGTCCATTTTAAAACCCCCTTACTCTCTTTGCAAGTCGCTCAATACATACGGAGCTCATGAGTTTTTTTGTTATGGAGGATCTCTCGTCTGATATCATTTTAGGGCTTCCCTGGCTAGACCTCCATAACCCTACCTTTGATTGGCCCAAAAAAGAGTTAGTGAAATGGGGGAATCAGTGCTCCTCCCATTGTATAGCTTTGCATGCCTCCGATAGTCTCAGTGAGGAGACACTTCTTCCTGAATTTCTATCTGATTTTCATGATGTTTTTGATGCTAAAGCTGCTGAAGTTTTACCGCCGCATAGACCTTACGATTGTGCGATTGAACTCCTTCCCGACTCCAAATACCCTAAGGGAAGGATCTTCAATCTTTCTGCTCCTGAACGTGAGGCTATGCGGGATTACACTCAGGATAGTCTTCTTAAAGGTCACATCCGTCCATCTCAGTCTCCCATGGGGGCTGGGTTCTTTTTTGTTAAAAAGAAAGATGGCGGACTGCGACCATGCATTGACTACCGAGAATTAAATAAAATTACGGTTAAAAATCAGTACCCTTTTCCTCTGATCCCTGATCTTTTCAATCAGATTGTATGTGCCCGCTGGTTTTCTAAAATTGACCTCTCTGGGTCATACAATCTGATCCGGATTAGAGAAGGAGATGAATGGAAAACTGCGTTCAACACCCCGGAAGGTCACTTTGAGTATTTGGTAATGCCTTTCGGGTTGTGTAATGCACCTGCAGTATTTCAACATTTTGTTAACGATATCTTTAGAGACTTGCTCGGTCGTTATGTGGTTGTCTACCTGGATGATATTCTAGTGTTCTTTCCTAATTGGGCCACACATATTGAGCATGTTAGGAGTGTTTTGCTACTGTTGCGTCAAAACTGTCTCTTTGCCAAACTGTCCAAGTGCCTGTTTGGAGTCCAAAGGGTCACCTTCCTCGGTTACGTTATTACTCCCGATTCTTTTTGTATGGATCCACTAAAAGTCACGGCTATTAATAACTGGGAACGCCCCTCCAACCTTAAAGCCCTGCAACGTTTCTTGGGTTTCTCCAAGTATTATCGAAAATTTATTAAGAATTTCTCTTCTATAGTGAAGCCATTGACGGATCTCACAAAGAAAGGTGCCGATGTGACCAAATGGACTCCGGAAGCGGAACAGACTTTTGTACATCTCAAGAAATGTTTTGTTGAGGCTCCTGTATTAGTACCACCAGACTATGATCGCCCATTTATTATTGAGGTTGATGCCTCTGAAGTGGGGGTTGGTGCCGTGTTGTCTCAGGGCTCTGAAAATTTTATGTGTTTGCAACCTGTGGCCTTCTTCTCGAGGAAATTCTCTCCTACGCAGCGCAACTATGACATTGGTAATCAAGAACTCCTAGCCATTAAATGGGCATTCGAGGAGTGGAGACATTTCCTCGAGGGGGCCAAACACCAGATCACAGTATTCACCGATCATAAGAACCTACTATATCTGGATAACGCTAAGCGACTGTCTCCTAGGCAGGCCCGCTGGGCGCTATTCTTCACACGTTTTAATTTTGTGGTGACTTATCGTCGAGGCTCGAAAAATGTACGGGCTGATGCCCTATCTCGCAGTTTTGGTCCCAGCGATGCCCCTAAGGATGTCCCAGATAAAATCTTGTCTCCTGGAGTGGTTCTCGCCATTATTACTCCTGATCTTGCTACTTTAGTGGTTAATTCACAAGATCTTGCTCCCAGTAATACTCCCACTGGGAAACTATTTGTACCTCCAAATCTTCGTCTTCGTGTTTTGGAGGAAATTCATTTTTCTACCTTAACGGGACATCCCGGCTTCGCTGGGACTAAATACCTTCTCTCCCGCTCTTACTGGTGGCCTTCCTGGTCTCGAGACGTATGTGAATTTGTTGCTGCCTGTGAGACATGTGCTAAGATGGAGATTACCCGAGGGCCTTCTTCATCCCCTTCCTATACCTAAGAGACCATGGTCCCATTTGTCTATGGACTTTATTACTGATTTGCCTTGTTCCCAAGGGAAGACTGTGATTTGAGTTGTTGTGGATAGATTCTCCAAAATGTGTCATTTTGTACCCCTAAAGAAAATTCCAAGTGCTCCATGTCTAGCCTCGCTCTTTATTAATCACATACTCCGCTTGCATGGTGTAACGGAAAATATTGTATCTGATCGGGGTGTACAATTTGTCTCTAGATTCTGAAAGGAATTTTGTGTTAGTCTGGGGTTCTCTCTGTCTTTCTCTTCTGCGTTCCACCCAGAGACCAATGGCCAGACAGAGATTCAACCAAACTTTGGAACAGTACTTAAGGTGTTTTGTGTCTGATGCTCAAGAAAAATGGAGAACCTTTCTTCCTCTAGCAGAGTTTGCAATAAACAACAGGGTTAACGTCACCACTAAAATGTCTCCGTTTTATTGCAACTATGGTTTTAACTCCAGGTACTCCTCTCTCCGTAGCACCGAGTCTGTTAATCCCACTGCCGAACAGACTTATCAGCGACTGTGCACAGTCTGGGCCCAGGCTCGTCTGAGCCTGGTTAAAGCCCAAGAATATCAAAAACGGCAGGCAAATAAAAGACGCTTACCTGGCCCTGAATACAGAGTGGGAGATCGAGTCTGGCTGTCCACTAGGAATCTGCGTCTTAGAGTTCCTTCGGGGAACTTTGTACCACGTTACATTGGGCCCTATGTCATTTCTGAACTCATAAACCCAGTATCTTTTAAATTACAACTTCCAAGTTCTTTTCGTATCCACGTCTTCCACAAGTTGCTTTTGAAGAAGTATATCTCCCCTGTCCTTACTTCTTCCAGTCCACCTGCGCCGGTGGTGGTCCAAGGGGAACTAGAATATGAAGTAGAAAAAATTCTGGATTCCCTTCAGGTGCAGAATGCTGTTCAGTACCTCGTGCACTGGAAGGGTTATGGCCCAGAAGAGCGAACGTGGGTTTCTGGTAGGGACCTACATGCGCCACGTTTGATTAATCTCTTTCATCGCCAGAACCCTTTGAAACCTGGTCCATCTGGCGAGGGTCCAGAGGCCCCTCGTAAAAGGGGGGGTACTGTAACATCCTTGCCTTTTCAGGCTTTGGCACCATCCTCCGGGCGCACGCTGCAGCGCAGGAGGCGTGCCCGGTTGTGATTCCTTCCTTTGGGTTTTTCTTGTATTGTCTGAACACTGTCCTATTCCCTCACCTCCTTAATTGATTTTCCACCACGCCCTTCTCCTTCACATTGCTTTCCCCCTGCTCCACTAAGAGTTAACTTTAGTCCTACCTTTATGATTGACAGCCTGTCCTCCTACCAAGTCTGGGGCAGGTTCTTTCTCCCTATTTATTGTTTGCTCACTTTCCCATTGGAGCCTGCTATTGCATTTCGCTTACTGGCTATACTCCTTGTTCCTTGTTACCTGCTCTTCTGATTTTCTGACCACTGGCTTACCTTTGACTTCTCTTGGATTGTGATTTTGTACTGCATTGCTCGTTTGTTACCGACCCCTTGGCTAGCTGACCTCCCTTTGTTGTTGTGCATCCTGTCTGCGTTCTGTGTTATAATTATTATAAGGAGGGACTGTCAACTGGTTGCTGGCTGTCACCTAGGACAGATCGGGCAAGTTAGCCAGGGACAGTGGGGGGATTCAGCTTAGGGTCCACTGTCTTGTTGTGCCCCTCCCCCCTAAGTTCTCCAGCAGCTACTGGGGAATCGCTCCTCTAGTGATTCCCTTACAACCCACTTGTAGGATATTTTGTAGCTAATATTATTGCTTACTTATTGTTAGGAGTGGGGGCATGGGTTTTTACTTCTCCATAGGCTAATGCCCCCTTGTTGCGGAAAAGCTAATTTTTTGTTGCAGATTTTGCTGAGGTTTTTTGAGCCAAAGCCAACAGTGTAATGAGCAGGATGGAGAAGTATAAGTATTTCCTATATATTTCCCATTCCTTTGGTAGCACCTCTTGACCAAGAGTAGTCATTTGATTCTAGCGAATCCCATCCACACACTGCAAGAAAATATGTGCAGTGGACAAGCTCCATTTTCCAAAACCGTTGCGGATTTGAAAATTGCAGCATGTCAATTATATATACGAAAACGCCGGCGGTTTCCCTATAGGTATAATGGAAGCAGAAAGTAAGCAGAGGAATCCTCTGCAGACTTTCTGTGAAAAGCACTGCGGGACCAAGATGCGTTACCGCCATCTTTTTTCTCGCAGAGGTTTTTTTCTGCGGGCCCACTACATGGGGCCTTAGCTTACGGGATTTTTGTGTTATATTTATCATTTGACATGTAGGGTTGGTGTCACGCTGCCTCACGTGGTGTATGTTTACACATCGTGTGATTGGTGAGTGGTCATGTCTTTCGACTTATGAGCAGGGACTCCCCTGTCTGTAATTGGGATCATCATACACATCATGCATCTACTTTTCAGATTGCATTATGAAAAAGGGTGTCTATTACCAATGATGACAAGCTGGATATTTTAAAAGATTCTTGTCTGGCAGTGTTTAATGTATGTTGCTTTGAATAAAGACACAGGTGGCATTTGAAATAATGTGATAATAAAGGGGTACGTGTTTTACTGCACTGGAGCACTCTTGATGATAGACCCAGAGGTTCTGGCCTAAGTTAACCCTTTAACATGGCGACATGACGCAAAAAGTTGGCATCAAAGAGAGGCTTCTTTCTGTCCCCTTTCTTGGAGAACTTACGTCCAGCCCCTCTGGGTTGATATCTAGCACGCCTCTGATATTGGAACGTAGATTGAGGCTGCTGCACTGATAACTTCTGCCCTGGCCAGAAGGTCCTGCTTTCCCTTTAAAGGACTGCGGAAGGCACTTATCCTTTTAATCACAAGACCTTCCATGATGTCGTCCAGGCCTCTGCTAAAATGTTTACCCAGCTCAAGGGTAGGGAGCATACGTTATACTTGAACGCATTGTCCACTCCCCGAGGTTTCAACCATAATGGCCTTCTAGCAGCTGTAGAGAAGGCCCTAGATTTGGCAGGCATCTTGACCTGGTATACAGAAACGTCTGCTAGATACTCTCTTATTCGCTACCTCATTGGAGGCGATGTCCACAGAAGCCTGAGTAGAGGCCGAGGATTAAGCCTTCCTAAGGGTACACTCCAAGCGACTATGTATAGAGATCTGGAGATTGCCTGTCAAAACTTTATCTAGTGTTGCGTCGACTTGGAAGGCCCTTGGCCCCCTATAGGTGGAACTAGAGGCTTCCTCAAGTTCAGCATCACGGTCGCTGACCAGATGGACTTCAGCAGCCTAGGCATCCTTACCAAGAGGCCTGCTGGGATTTAGAGAACTGTCTTCATCACACGAGTGCATCACATTGAGTATGTGAAATTCCTCTTCTGATGGAAATGACTGAGGATGTCTGTCAGTACGAAGCTTCTTGAGAAATCAAGTTCTGGATTTCTATCCTGCTCCTTGATCCACACAATTACGTCACAAATGGACGAATCCTCAGATGGGGTCCCACGGCATTGGCAAAAGTGAGTGTAATCGTACCATCAGGCACAGGGATGTCGCACTCTGTATAAGCGAAATGTTTCAGCTTATAGGACCTTTCCCGCTGCCACCGAAAGCAGTCAGAACAATATCAAACAAAAATGTACAGCCTATCAGAGAGACAAACTTAGGAAGAAGGTTTAAATAAGTAGGGAGAAAACCATACTTACCCATAAAACTTATATACACAACTTTTTAAGAGATCCTTAACAACGGTGTCTTTAATACCGCTACAGCGGTAAAGAGAATGACCTAAACTAGTCCGGCAGCGCAATCCAGCTACAGAAGTGTAACAGAAAAAAAGGGATCCAGGAAACAGGACCTGCAAAAAAGGTTCCGGAACCTGAAGTGACAAAATCAATTTCTTGGATTAAAAAACCTTTCTCTCCCTCTTCGCTTTAATTCCACTGCAATAGGAAGTGCGGTGTGTCTTTGTGGCAGACTGGAATAGAACCATAACTGCAACAGAAAGGCAGTGTAGGGAACTTGTGTCTGAGACGCTGTCATCAGTTGAGACTGAGCACAAACACCTGAAGCATACAGTAAGCTCTGCTGAAGAGTTCAGCCAGGCAGGAGATGCAGAGAGGTTTATTTTAACCCTGCAATACAGCCTCCAAGTTCAGAAACAGACACATACTGAATGCACTGCCTGCCCAGCTGCAAACATCTCACCTGAGATCAGACAAGGGCAGGCACACCCAGCCCAGAATGGCCACAGACAGAGAGTGCAGCAGGGAGAAACAAGGAAGCCTTAGGAGTAAAAAGCTCCCAAGGAAAAAGATGAACAGCTGAAAGAGGAGAAAAAACTTACAAAAATGTAGTTAACCCCCAAATCCTTAGGAAAAAATGGGAGGACAAAGAGCCTCCCTCCACCTGTCCAACACACAGGACAGAAAAAAACACAGTGAGGGGAGGTCTCCTTGGCCTCTTATAGGGAAGTATCATTTAATTAATTAATTATATAAATTAAAAATTCAGCCTGTCCTACCAGCACACAGGGGCAGAGATACCCCATATTGTGCTGCTGTTGGACGTAAGGGGAAACTGCATTTGTGTGAGTTTCTTACAGGTTTTGTTTTTATGGTGTTCACTGGCGTTTGCAGCCAAAATGATGTCACCTGTATTCTATGAGTCAGTACAATTCAGGGGATACCAAATTTATATATTTTTTTTATGTTTTAACCCCTTAAAAAAATCTAAAATGTTGAAAAAAAAATTTTTTTTTTGAAGTCGCCATATTCTGGCACCTGTAATGTTTTTATATTTCCGTGTATAGCCATGCACTTTTCAGTTATACCTTTTGGGGAATGTCTATTGCTTTGAATACTTTTTATTCTAATTTTTATGAGCGACAAAACAGTGAAAAAATAGCGGTTCAGCTATAGGAAAAATATTTTTTGGTCACAGGGATACCTATTGTCTAAATGTTTCATATTATTTTTTTTTTTTAAAGTTTATATGTCGACTAGGGAAAGGGTGATTTGAATTTTTATTTATTTTTAATATATACAGTACAGACCAAAAGTTTGGACACACCTTCTCATTCCAAGAGTTTTCTGTATTTTCATGACTATAAAAATTGTAGATTCACACTGAAGGCATCAAAACTATGAATTAACACATGTGGAATTATATACGTAACAAAAAAGTGTGAAACAACTGAAAATATGTCTTATATTCTAGGTTCTTCAAAGTAGCCACCTTTTGCTTTGATATATATATATATTACAGATATAGATAGATAGATAGATAGATAGATAGATAGATAGATAGATAGCGATAGTATATCTATAAATTGTAGTAATCCAAGAGGAAAAATCATGGATGAAGTGTATGTGTCACCAAGGATTCTTGCTTAGATGATGTAGATCTTGGAATATATGCACCAGTAACAATAGACTTCTGAGTGTTTTCTGAAGTGACTGGAATTTGGGTCCAAGATTTAGGAGTGACCACAGACCTTAAGGGGAGGTCGATCCCATACTCCATCCAGGGTTTTCTTCTTACTTGCCCTAATTAACCCCTTCCTGCCGGAGAAATTTTTCGATTTTCGTTTTTCCTTTTTGACTCCCCACCTTCCAATCCCCATATCTTTTTTTATTTTTCCGCTCTCAGAGTCATAAGAGGTCTTAATGTTTGCAGGACAAATTTTTCTTCATGATGCTACCATTAGTTATTCTGTACAATGTACTGGGAAACTGGAAAAAAATTCAGAATGGGGTGGATTTGAAGAAAAAGTGCATTTGTGCGAATTTCTTACGGGCTTCGTTTTTATGGCATTCACTGTGCAGCCAAAATGACATGTCACCTGTATTCAATGTTTTGGTACGATTCTGGGGATACCAAATTTATATGGTTTTATTGACATTTTAACCGCTTAACAAAAATCAAAAAACAAAATCATGCCCACACAAAAGTAAAAATAATTAACAAAGTTTATTAACAAATAAATAAAATACAAAATAAAATACCGCCATATTGTAATACACTGAAGATGCAACAAAATCGCGCGATGAATAAACAACATACATTACCTCTCACGATCACTAAAGATCGTGAGATGCATAATCATGCCTTTGTACACATTATTTATTGTTTTTTTCTTGTATTCCCTCATGTGTTTGTTCATTTGTATTTTATTTATTTGTTAATAAACTTTGTTAATAATTTTTACTTTTGTGTGGACATGATTTTGTTTTTTGATTTATTGCTTGTCCTGCACATTTTTTGTTAATTGGTTATTGGCCCATTTTTTTGTTCATATATACCCTTAACAAAAATCCAAAAGTGTGCAAAAAAATTTTTTTTTTCTAAAAGTTGCCGGATTCTGACACCTGTAACTTTTTTATACTTCTGCTTACTGGGATGCATAGGGCGTCTTTTTTTGTGGGGCCAGGTTTACTTTTTAGTTATATCATTTTGGGGAATGTCTATTCCCCTTACGTCCGACAGCAGCACAATATGGGGTATCTCTGCCCCTGTGTGTTGTTTAGGACAGTGGAACCTTTAATTAGCACCAAATTTAAGGTGCCTCCTACTAGCCCTATAAGAGGGCACCTGAGACCTCCCTCCACTGTGTTTTTTTCTGTCCTGTGTGGGACAGGTGGACGGAGGTCTCTGGTGACCTCCCGTTGCTAGGGGTTTTTTTTTTTTTCCTAAAAAAGCTCCTGGCTTACCTTTTTGGGGGTACCTCGGTCCTCTCCTACGTTCCTAAGATCCTCCGGTCCTTCGGGCCTTTTTCCGCCCCGCAGCGCAGCGTTACCCGGCTCATCGCTCTGCAGGCAGCGCGATCCCGGAAGTAAGCGGGGAACCTCTTCGGCCGGAACCGTTTTTCGGTCCCGTGTTCCCCGGGGAAGGAAGCCTTTGCGCACCACCGCGGCCTACTTCCGGTTTTCTCGGAAAAGTGCGGTAAGTTTGAAAATTGGAATTTTAATGGCAAAATATAGATTTGTTTTTTGCTGCTTGTATGTGGAGCCTCTGGCTTAGGCTTATGCTCCTCTATGTTCCATTATGGCATTTGACCTTGTTTGGCGCTGTATGAATATTTTCTTTGTTTGGCTCCTCCCCTCGCTGCTGTATTACATTTAAAAGGGCTTCAGTCCTTTACTGGGTGAGCTCGTGGTTACTAGCTCCTCTGCTGCGGTTTGCGGTGTCTGGGTTTTTCCTGACGGGATCTTTTTTTCAAGTGACCGATTTAAAAAAGTAAGGTACCCCTTGGTTTTTTTTTTTCTTCTTGTAAGCGATGCTTGGCAATCTTCTATTCTACATTGTCATGTGGCTTTTGATGTTTCAGATGTCATCTTCTGCATCAGGTAACGGCGATGGGCTTAGGAGGAAAAAGTCCTCTAAACGTAAACACCTAATGTGTTTGGATTGCAATACCCCTTTACCTGACGGCTATGATTTTACCCGCTGTCACCAGTGTCACGGATCTCCGCCGGAAGTACCTTCTATAAGAGAGGTTGTCACCTGGGTAAAGGACTATATGGAGGAGTCTCTTAAGGAGATCCGTTCTTCCATCGCCCAGATTGCCAAGAAACCACGGGTTGAGACACAGTCCTCCCTATGCATCGCTGACGAAGATTATCAGATAGTGGACGAGACACTCTCATCTGACGATTCCACTGAAGATTCCAGCAGGCCGTGCTTCCCACTCGAAAAATTAAGCCGGCTGCTGAAGTCCATCCGGTCTAAGGATCGTGATGTTGACGGGGAAGCCTCCGCGTCCACCTATAGAGGGCCTAGGGTCTTCCAAGTGGACCAGACATTACAAAAATTAATGTCTTCAGAGTGGAAATGTCCTGAAAAACCTCTTGTGGTTTCTAGGAGGTTCAAGGCTTTATTCCCAGTTGCTCAATGGGATCAATGGGGTCCTCCTCCCAAGGTGGATATGTCGGTGGCCAAACTGTCCCGCCGCACTATGGTACCATCAGATGATGGATCAAATTTGCACGACGCCATGGACAGGCGCATCGACAATACCCTCAAGAAGGCGTATTCAGCTGCCTCGGCCCAGACCGCTGTGGCGGTTGCGTCTTGTGAAGTGTCAGCCAAATTACGCACTGACCTGGTTCATCTCGAGAGGGACATCGATTCTGGAGTCTCCAGAGATGAGCTGCTGGGGTTTCTAGGCTCGGTTTCCCTGGCAGCTGAATATTTAGCGGAGGCCTCCCACCATCAATTAAGGCTGGCGGCCAAATCTCTGGCACTTACCACTGCAGCAAGAAGACCTCTATGGTTAAAACCCTGGAGAGCTGATTTCCCCTCAAAATATAATTTGTGCGCATTACCCTTTGAGCCAGGTAGAGTCTTTGGCAGTGCCCTAGACGAGATCCTGGAGGGCTTGGCTGATAGGAAGGGTAAAACTTTACCCCAGGCCTTTAGAGGTAGATCTAATTCTGGCCGTGATAGAGGCTATCCGCCTCGTCGTGGACGGCAGTCCCAAAGAGGCTCTAGATATTCCTCTAGAGGCGCCGTCGGAGATTCCCGAAGTCTGATGATAAAAAGGAGAAGCCTAGCTTTTGACATCAGGAGCAGTCTTCCTGTGGCCGAGATTCCTGTCGGGGGTCGTCTCCCCCATTTTTTCAACTGCTGGCAGGAAAAAATTCAAGACCCATGGGTCCTTCAGGTAATCCAAAAAGGATATGCAATCGAGTTCCTCCATCCTCCTCAGGATCGGTTTGTGTTAACTCGCAGCCTGCCTATAATGCAGCAGACTACATTGGAATGCTCCATCCGAGAGTACATTCACAAGGGAGCTCTGGAGGAAGTCCCTTCTCTAGAAGAAGGATCCGGTGTCTATTCTCCCGTCTTCCTGGTACCAAAACCGGCAGACAAGTGGAGAATGGTCATAGACTTAAGGTACCTCAACCGCTTCATCAAAAAGAAGCACTTCCGTATGGAAACCATAAAGTCTGTCACCACTTTTCTCCTCTAAGGCGATGTTTTCGTGACTTTGGATCTAAAAGACGCCTATTTGCATATTCCTATTTATCCTCCACACAGAAGGTTTTCTAAGGATTGCCGTAGTAGTTTCCAGCCACAGGAAGCACTTTCAATTCACAGCACTACCCTTCGGGATCTCCTCTGCTCCCCACACCTTTACAAAGGTAGTGGCTCCTATAGCGGCCGCCCTCAGACTTCAGGGGATATTCATGGTGCCTTATCTAGACGACTGGTTGATAAAAGCCCAGTCAGAGTCTGTTCTGCTCCAGCATCTACAGACAGCCGTGTCCCTGTTTCAGAGTCTGGGATGGCTTATAAACTGGGAGAAGTCGGTAACGATCCCTTCAACCCGAAGGAAGTTCCTCGGCTACTTCCTGGATTCAGTCCGCCTGCAGGTCTCCTTGACACCAGCAAGGAAGGAGAAACTGGTCGGTGCAGTCCGGCACCTCTTCAAAAAGCCGATAGCCTCCATCAGAACATTGATGAAAATCCTGGGCTTGATGTCTTCCTCAGTGGAGGCAGTCCCATGGGCTTTGTGGCACTTACGTCCCCTCCAGAAGGAGTTACTAGAGGCTTGGGATCGCTCCCTTCTTACACTCAGCAAGAAGATTCGACTCTCCCCCAGGACCCGTCTTTCCCTCAAGTGGTGGTTGCACCTGAAAGACGGAAGGTCCACGGTCCAACCTTCTTGGACCCTGTTGACTACAGATGCATCCCTCTCGGGATGGGGAGCCCATTTGGACGAAAACTCCATAAAGGGAGTCTGGAGCGCTCCAGAAAGAAGGACCTCGTCCAACTGGAAGGAGCTCAGAGCTGTATATCGTGCCTTACTCCATTTCTCGCCTCTTCTCAAGGGAAGAGCAGTCAAAATCCGGTCAGACAACATGACCACAGTGCTGTACGTGAACAGACAGGGAGGCACCAGATCACCAACCCTCCTCAGGGAGGCAGATCTGATATTTACATGGGCAGAGAAAAATCTAACCCATTTATCCGCAGTTCACATCAAGGGCTCCCTGAACATAGTAGCGGATCGGTTGAGTCGGGGTCATGCCGTATCAGGAGAATGGTCACTCAATCCAGAAGTCTTTCATCAGATTACCCTGAAGTGGGGTCTTCCAGAAATAGACCTCATGGCAACCCGACTCAACGCCAAGGTGGAGACGTTCTGTTCCCTTTACCAGGAGGACAATCCCTTGGCAGTGGATGCCCTGTCCATCCCTTGGAGGTCCAGGCTGGCATACATCTTCCCTCCAATTCCAATAATACCGAAGGTATTGATGAAAATCAGACAGGACCAAGTCTCTGTGATAGCCATCATTCCATTCTGGCCAAAAAGAGCTTGGTTTTCCCAACTCATGGAGATGAGTCGAGGGATATATTGGAGGCTTCCCCCATCCAGAACCTGGTTTCCCAAGGATCTCTGAAGTGCCAGGATCTCTGGAGATTCAACCTGACAGCCTGGAGGTTGAGCAGTCCCTACAGCAGGATAGAGGACTGTCAGAGGCCGTCCTGAAGACCCTTTCTTCTGCAAGAGCAGACTCTACCAATAAGAACTACCAGAGGACAGCCAAGATTTTCATGGAGTGGTGCTCCAAGAAGGGTATTAATAATTTACAACCTTCAACGGCTGATATTTTAAATTTTCTTCAGGACGGTTTGGATAAGGGCCTTGCCCTTGCCACTTTGAAAGTGCAGATTGCGGCCCTCTCCGCTCATTTGAACAGACGTCTGTCTGTCTCAGGATCCTCTGGTTGCAAGGTTCCTTAAAGGGGCAATGAGGCTAAAGCCCTCAGTATCATCTCCAGTTCCCCAGTGGGACCTTGCGGTAGTCCTTACAGGCCTGTGCGGTCCTCCATTTGAACCCTTGGAGACTACGGAGCTAAAATATTTGGCCTACAAAACCGTTTTTTTGTTGGCTATTACATCTGCCAAAAGAGTAGGGGAACTCCAGGCTCTCTCTTCTAGAGAACCGTACATTGTGTTTTTTGCAGATAGGGTGCACCTTAGATTTTTGCCTGGGTTTAACCCTAAGGTCCCCTCATGCTATAATAGCAATCAGCTAATTTCGCTACCAGTGTTTTTCCCCACTCCAACCTCTGAGGAGGAAGAAAAGCTCCACACCTTAGATGTGGTAAGGTGTCTGCGGATTTACCTATCCCACACTCAACCGTTTAGGTAGGCCGAAAACCTACTAATTAATATGCAGGGTAAAAACAAAGGCCTCAAGGCTTCCAAGCCTACTCTATCCACATGGATTAAGGAGACAATTAGGTCTTCCTTCCTTATTCAGGAGTTACTCCCTCCAGTTTTTTCTACGGCCCACTCGACCAGGGCTGTGTCGACTTCTTGGGCTGAGTACCGGTCCTTACCTTTGGACCAGATTTGTGCGGCTGCATCATGGTCATCCCAGTTGACCTTTGTCAAACATTATCGTTTAGACGTCCGCAGTTCCCAGACAACTGCCTTTGGTCAGACAGTCCTTGACGTTGTAAGGCGAGGAAACCCTCCCTAGGGGAATTACTTGCTATCTCCCCATATTGTGCTGCTGTCGGACGTAAGGGGAATCGTTGATTGTAATGTCAATCTGTATTCCCTTAGTCCAGACAGCAGCACAAGGCTTCCCTCCCTAGAAGCTTGTTTCCTTTTACTTTATAATTTACACAGTGGAGGGAGGTCTCAGGTGCCCTCTTATAGGGCTAGTAGGAGGCACCTTAAATTTGGTGCTAATTAAAGGTTCCACTGTCGTAAACAACACACAGGGGCAGAGATACCCCATATTGTGCTGCTGTCTGGACTAAGGGAATACAGATTGACATTACAATCAACGATTGCTTTGATCACTTTTTATTCAAATTTTTATCAGAGGTAAAACAGTGAAAAAACAGCGGTTTGGCACTTTTGATTATTTTTTCCGCTACGGCGTTTACCGTATGGGAAAAATATTTTTATAGATTTGTAGACTGGGTGTTTTCAGACACAGGGATACCTAATGTGTATGTGTTTCACAGTATTTAAGTACTTTTATATGTGTTCTAGGGAAATGGGAGTGATTTGAACTTTTAATATTTCTTTATTTTTACTTTGTTTTCATTTTTTTTTTTAATTTATTAGACTCCCTAGGGGTCTTAAACCTCAGGGGGTCTGATCACTAATGCAATGCATTACAATGCTAATGCATTGCAATTCATTGCAAAATCCCAGCATTTCTATTGTAGGCTACATAGAGTTGCCTGCAATGGAAACTAATGAAAGACATGCCCGGGAGCCTTCAGAAGGCTTGTTCAAGGTGCTGCTGATCCCTGGCAAAATGGCGGTGCCTGCGCACAGCTGGTAAAATGGTGCCTTGTTCAGCCTTGACCGAGGCGCCAGAGGGATTAATGCCTGCGATCAATGTGGGCACTGTTTGCGGGCATTAGCGTCAGATCTCTGCTGTATAAAACAGCAGAGACCTGGCAGCTATGGCGGCCTCACAACTCCTGAGTGGCCGCCATCTTTAAACACCCGACATCCACCGTACTATTACGGCGGATGCCCGGAAGGGGTTAAAGACAGTGAACAGAGCAAGAGTGTGGTGGTATGTGTCTCTGAGAATAGGAGACTTGAAAGAGGTCCTTGCTTTGGGAATTCCCAGGTTGAACAAGCACCTGACAGTCTGCTACTGTATCTCAACCAAGCAGACTAAACTGATTTCTTTTGGACGTTTTGCCTGAATTAAGGACTTTTTGTTGCAACATGATGGTTTCTTGCCAATATGCTGAAAGAAGCTGCTTGAGTTTGTATACTGTTTGCCTTTTGGATTAAATAAATAGAATTTAAGAAACCTGGGCCTGTGTTTCTGTCTACCAAATACTTATACTACCACTGGGCTAAACCCCCACTATATATAGATATAGAGATCTCTAGATATATAGACAGATATACAGTATTAAACATTTTTCAATTATTAGATCACTGAATTATGGGCATTCGCACTGGGTCTCCACTGTATAATACAGAGGAGACCTGGCGGCTATAGTTGCAGTTTAGCCCCTGAGTGGCCGCCATATTTAAATACCCATCATCTGCCATCCATGAACTGCTTGTGCCTCAATGGCCCCATTCATTGCTGTTAGTGAGCATGGGCTGAAAATCAGACTGGAATAGGACTTGTCCAGAGTTTTGCTCCAGGTTCATGGCAACATTTTTTTTTTTTTTTGATTGAGCAGCAAAGTATACAGTAGGATAGTAGAGGAGGGCAAAGTTAAAGGAGCAGGACATATCAAGGTGGGTGTCCTGGAAAAATGCAATGTCCGCATTAAGGGCACTAACTTCACAAGAGCCAACATTCATTTTGCGTTTGGGTTGAGACCATCCTGCATTCAGCTTGTCCACTTGATGAGCTGAATGCAGGATGGGTGTGTTTAGTGATGATGCAGCAGTGTTCAGTAATAGAAGAAAACACTTGAATAAAGAATAAAAGTGCTTTTTGTCCGCAACCCTGGGGCTCTGAAACATAAGAAAGATATCGTTTTTATTCTGCTAACAGCATCTACAGCACTATGGGAGCGGTTTAAAGAAGCTGGGAGCAGTGATAGACTCCCTTTAGCATTCAGTGAGACCAACTTAGCCATAGTGAAAAGGTGTCTGGAAGGTGCAATAGAGAAAGTTGACAGCAAGGAGAAGTCCAGTGGTGTCCCAGAGGTAGCCTAGTAGTCCAGCAAAACAAAAATTGACTATAACCTGCGGCAGTAATCAAGAACAAGTAAATAAAAACAGAAGAGAAGAGTGGAGGACGAGACCTAAAACAGAGAAAATGCAACATTTTGAAAACTAACAATAAATCCAAGGAATATTATTCCTGGCAAGGGCTATGAAGGTAACTACTGGCAATAAGAAATACTGTCTGTAAGAGTGCCATTAAGAGATATAATAAACCTTGGTCAAATGCCCTCAAAAGTTGGGAGACAAGGCTGTGGGAGCCCAGCAGAGGGAAGAGAGCTCAGCTCACTTCAACAGAGATGCACTCCCAATGGCTTCCCCTACATATAGCAAATAAATTAAAAAAAAGCATAAGGTACAACTAAGCAAACAACATGCATAAAGAGCAGAGAAGAAAACTAAATAAAACACTCAGGTAACTCCAACAGTCTTCAAGTAGCAAAAAGGGAAGAACAGTGGCATCAATCTCCATTAATTTGAGAAGGATCAGCTTGGCAAGTTTTGGCGTGCAGGGTGACACAGTCTAGGAAAGGACACTGAGTCAGTGGAAGGCGGGCAGCACTTCTTCTGAGAGGCCACTTTCCACAATGGGGTTGGAGGGGTATTGCTGGTCTCCCAGCCCTGGAGAGGGGGTTGAGGGATGTCCAAAGAGGCACAAAAAATCAGAGGTCTGCAAAGAATCTCAGGCTAGCAGAATGGCCATCGCTACGTGCCTGTCCTGGGTGCTCCAGTGTCCTCCCAGCGTGGTCCGGTCTTGTTGCTCTATCGTATTTTCAAAGTGAAACTGCTTGCTGGATCCTTTTCGCTGATTGGCCTCAGGAAGAGACCCTGGGACCTCACAGGTAGTCAGCGTCAGCAGTCACATGCGGTGGGGACTTCCGCCGGCGGGAATGCAACAATGGACCGGGAGGACCAGGCCACACTGGGAGGCACCGGGGAAAGGTGTATGTGACTTGTTTTGAGCTTTGTGTATCTTTTTTTTTTTTTCCCCAGCCAGGGGTGGTAAAAAAAATGTTTGTCCATTTTTACCTGGGCAACCCCTTTCAACCTGCAAATTATATCTCTAAGGGTGCAGGTTACTCCTTTTAGGTCGAAGTGCTCTATGCGCCCTGGGAAGTTTAAGGGCCTGTGCATGGAAGGGCACCACCTCCTGTAAGTAAGAAGGATATTTTTCGCCGAGTGTCAGGAGTGTGCTCGAGGGTATCCACTCATTCAGAAAGCTGGCATATATCCAATCTCACAGCCTGGAAAACGAAAAAATATATGAGCACATAGTCCAACTCACGAAATAGTGTTTGAATAAAGACACCGTCCTCCTGGGATTCCTGATGCATGGAAAAAAGCCTCCTCGGCTCTTGTCCAACTTCACAGCCACCTTTTCCTTTTTGCAAGTTTGCTTGACCTAGTCTACTAGGTCTTTGTAATCCTGCTTGGTAGGGGGTTGCATCAGAAGGCTTTGCCAATGAGAGGAGTCAGTGGCCATCCCCTTTAAACTGGCGCAGTTTAAAGGGGATGGCCACTGGGCCCTGTGGGCCAGGACATCAGAAGCAGGGTCTAGGAGGGTGACTACTCGGGGGGCCAGGGAAGGGTATCTGCAGCGCCAGATGGTATGGAGGAGGCTGGTAGGGGCCACTCTGCAGGGCAGAGATATCAGCTGATCATGGACCCAAAGATGATAGGTGCCTGGGGTGTCTCTGGGGAGAAAAGGTGCTGTGGAGAAAGGCAGTCAGACAGAGAGGGGAGGTGGCCATTGGGCTCGCCTGAAGCTCTGGCGGCGTGTGCAAGGCCTGATGGCACCAGTCCAGGGGCATACCTCTAAGGCATGCCTCAGAAGGTACTATCCGTGACTGCTTAGAGGGGCGGCATTTTTACTATTTATTTAACTTAAACCAGCCCAAAATAGGCTTCTTTAAAAAAAACAAACCCCAGAGTATGAGTGTTACTCACCTCTCCTGCAATCAGGTGTGACTCCCAGCAGTCTTTGGGCCTCTTTGGTGACGTCCCAGATGTCATGTGTTTGTCTGGGTGGGTGACAAACATAAAAACAACCCTTACTTACCTATCCTGGGCTCTGGCTCCCTCCCTGCTGCTTTTGGCCCTCTTCAATGTCGGCACAGACGTCACGTGGACCATAATACCATATAATACCATGTGCAGGGGCCACTGTGGGCCATAATATCATGTAATACCGTGTGCAGGGGCCGCCGTGGGCCATAATACTGTGTGCAGGGTCTGCTGTGGGCCATAATACCGTGTGCAGAAGCCACTGTGGAACATTATAGTGTGTGTAAATGGGGCGTTATACTGTGTGGGATCCAGGAAAGGGGGTTCTATGCTGTGGGGGGTCCCCAAGTCAAAAGTTTGCTGGGGGGCCCAGTCTTTGCTAGCTACGCCCCTGATAAGGGGTCGTTAGGAAGGGGCATTTTATATAAGGGGGCTTTATGAACTTAAGAGGAGTTATTTATATAAGGGCATTATTAATACAAGGGGGGTTATTTATAAAAGGTCATTAGGGAGCATTATATATAGAAGTGGGTGGTCATTAAGGGACATCAATTATATAAGGGGGCATTAGGAAACATTTTGAACATAAGGGGGTGGTCATTTATATAAGGGGTCATTAGGGGACATTATGAATAGAAGGGGGCATCATTTATATAAAGCGTCATTAGGGGAGCAGTATTTATGTCAGGGGGAATCGGGGACATAATATAAGGAGGCAATTAATTAAAGGGCTTGTCCAGGATAACCACTTTTTTGATATGCGTCCAGGGAAAGTGATTAAAAAAAACAAACCTACTCACCTATCCCTTGTGCTCCGATGTCTCCCACCGCAGTCTGGTTCTGCTGCTCTGGTGATAGAGGATAAATACCTGATCGATGGGGGTCTGTCTGCTGAGACCCCCACTGGGCCTGAAAATTGTTTTTTTTTTTTTCCCCCACTGGGAATTCAGCCTGGCTGCAGCCAGGCTAAATATAGACGTGTCGCTTGGTGGATGAACAAACCGACGTTCTCATTCACTTTGATGGGAGTGCCAAAGATAGACGAAGTATAGTACTCTGCTATCTGCGGTGCGCCTATTAAAGAGAATGGGGCCATGTGGGCTTGTCCATCCACCAAGTAGAAGATGTGTTAAGTTATTTTCATTGTTAATGCCGTGTTGTTGATCTCTGATACTGAAGTAAGAAGAATTTTTAAAAACTGCACCAGTCTGTCTCCATGTGGCTGAAACTCCAGCAATCCAGGGGACAGTGATGCAGCAGGGGCCACCGGGAATAATGGCACAAACAGAGATGGTGAAAGGTCCTGCGGTCCAGGTGCTGTAAAGAGGGCTGGACAGTTGGCTCCAGTGCCTGGAGGCTCACTGTCCCGTTTGTGGTAAAAAAGAATAGTGGGCAGCCGCACATGTTGCCGGGGCTGCCACCTGTGTAAGCGCCTTGGGAGGTTGCTGGTGGTAGGTCTCCATAGTCGGAGCCCCTGCCGATAATGGCTGAGAGCCCAGTGTCTAGTGGCCATCACAATTGGCATGCAGACCACGCTCCCCCCTCTTTCTGCGCAACTCTCGTACTGAATGCCATGGTGTGTTTCCCACCTAAAGAAGACTGTATTTGTTGCAAAAACTGTCTATCCTGCATATTTTGTCGTTTATCTTCACATTGCTGATACTCTAATGCCTCTCCACTTATGCTGTTTCACTAAACTACTGAGAAATTGCAGCAGTATACTTATGTCTCCTATTTATCACTTTATACTAGACAAATATTGACAGTTCTCGGTACTTACTGCACCTATGACTCGTTCCTCATTCTGTGCACCAGCATTGCTCTGATGTCTGAGCCAGGACTAGAAAATAAGTTGGGATTTCTTAGAGCAGTGAGTACTAAGTATCACATGCTCTGCTCATTACCTGGGCCCCACACTGTATGGGCTCAGGGCAGTGGGAACATTAGACATCAAAATATATTCCCCTTACGTCCGACAGCAGCACAATATGGGGGTATCTCTGCCCCTGTGTGGTGTTTAGGACAGGTGGAACCTTTAATTAGCACCAAAAAGGTGCCTCCTACTGGCCTTATAAGAGGGCACAAGAGACCTCCCTCCACTGTTTTTTTTTTTTTTTTCTGTCCTGTGTGGGACAGGTGGACGGAGGTCTCTTGTGACCTCCCGTTGCTAGGGGTTTTATCTACTCCTGGTTTAGGGGGTACCTCGGTCCATTCCGTTTGTCTTCTTCCCAAAAGGAAAAACCTCTGATCCTTCAGGCCTTCGCCGTGCAGCGTGTATCCGGCTCATCTCTCGGCAGGCAGTGCGATCCCGGAAGTAAGTAAGGAACCTCCTCGGCCGGAACCTTTTCTCCGGTCCCGTGTTCCCGGGGGAAGGAAGCCTTTGCGCACCACCGCGGCCTACTTCCGGTTTTCTCGGAAAAAGTGCAGTAAGTTTGGAAATTGAAAATTTAAAGGCAAAATATAGAATTGATTTTTGCTGCTTGTATTTTGAGCCTCTGGCTTAGGCTTATGCTCCTCTATGGTCCATTATGGCGTTTACCCGTTTTGGTGCTGTATAAATGTTTCTTTGTTGGCTTCCTCCCCTCGCTGCTGGGTTACATTCAAAAGGTCTGCAGTCCTTTACTTGTTGAGCGAATGGTTTCTAGCCCCTCTGCTGCGGTTTGCGGTGGCTGGTTTTTTTTTCTGACGGTTTGTCTCTTCAAGTGACCGATTTAAAAAAAAAAAAAAAGTAAGGTATCCCTTGGTTTTTTTATGCGATGCTCGGCAATCTTCCATTTTTCAGTGTCACGTGGCTGTTTGATGTTTCAGATGTCATCTTCTGCATCCGGTAACGGCGATGGGCTTAGGAGGAAAAAGTCCTCTAAACATGAACACCTAACATGTTTGGATTACAATACCCCTTTACCTGACGGCTATGATTTTACCCGCTGTCGCCAATGTCACGGACCTCCTCCGGAAGAACCTTCCATAAGAGAGGTTGTCACTTGGGTAAAGGACTATATGGAGGAGTCTCTTAAGGAGATCCGTTCTTCCATCGCCCAGATTGCCAAGAGACCGCAGGTTGAGACACAATCTTCCTTACGGATCTCTGATGAAGATTATCAGATAGTGGACGAGACACTCTCATCTGACGATTCCACTGAAGATCCCAGCAGGCTGTGCTTCCCACTCGAAAAATTAAGCCGGCTGCTGAAGTCCATCCGATAAAAGGATCGTGATGTGGACGTGGAGGCTTCCCCGTCAACCTATAGAGGGCCTAGGGTCTTCCAAGTGGACCAGACATTACAAAAATTTATATCCTCAGAGTGGAGATGTCCTGAAAAACCTCTTGTGGTTCCTAGGAGGTTCAGCGCTTTATTCCCAGTTGCTCAATGGGGTCCTCCTCCCAAGGTGGATATGGTGGTGGCCAAAATTGTCCTGCCACACTAAGGTACCATCAGATGATGGAGCAAATTTGCACGACCCCATGGACAGGCGCATCGACAATACCTTCAAGAAGGCTTATTCAGCTGCCTCGCCCCAGACCGCTGTGGCGGTTGCGTCTTGTGAAGTGCAGGCCAAATTATGTACTGACCTGGTCCACCTCGAAAGGGACATCAACTCTGGAGTCTCCAGAAACGAGCTGCTAGGGTTTCTAGGCTCGGTTTCCCTGGCAGCTGAATATTTAACGGAAGCCTCCCACCATCAATTAAGGCTGGCGGCCAAATCCCTGGCACTTACCAAGAAGACTGCAGCAGGAAGACCTCTATGGTTAAAACCTTAGAGCTGATTTCCCCTCCAAAATATAATTTGTGCGCATTGTCCTTTGAGCCAGGTAGAGTCTTTGGCTGTGCCCTAGACGAGATCCTAGAGGGCTTGGCCGACAGGAAGGGTAAAACTTTACCCCAGGCCTTCAGAGGTAGGTCTGACTCTGGCTGTGGTAGAGGCTGTCCGCCTCGTTGTGGACAGCAGTCACAGAGAGGCTCTAGATATTCCTCTAGAGGCGCCGGCCAGAGATTCCCGAAGTCTGATAATAAAAAAGAGAAGCCTAGCTTTTGACATCAGAAGCAGTCTTCCTGTGGCCGAGATTCCTGTCGGAGGTCGTCTCTCCCACTTTCTCAGCTGCTGGCAGG
Organism: Leptodactylus fallax; assembly: GCA_947044405.1. Classification (NCBI taxonomy): domain Eukaryota; kingdom Metazoa; phylum Chordata; class Amphibia; order Anura; family Leptodactylidae; genus Leptodactylus; species Leptodactylus fallax. The sequence goes on along the minus strand of CAMRHE010000241.1, from coordinate 1,557,158 downwards.
AAAAAATTCAAGACCCATGGGTCCGGTAGGTAATCCAAAGAGGTTATGCAATTGAGTTCCTCCATCCTCCTCAGGATCGGTTTGTGTTAACTCGCAGCCTCCCTACAATGCAGCAGACTACATTGGAATGCTCCATCCATTCACAAGGGAGCCCTGGTGGAAGTCCCTTTGGAAGGGACCGGTGTCTATTCTCCCGTCTTCCTGGTGCCAAAACCGGCAGACAAGTGGAGAATGATCATAGACTTAAGGTACCTCAACCGCTTCATCAAAAAGCAGAGCTTCCGTAGGGAAACCATAAAGTCTGTGACCACCTTTCTCCTCCAAGGCGATGTTTTTTGTGACTTTGGATATAAAAGACGCTTATTTGCATATTCCTATTTACCTCCACACAGAAGGTTTTCTAAGGATTGCCGTAGTAGTTTCCAGCCACAGGAAGCACTTTCAATTCACAGCACTACCCTTCGGGATCTCCTCTGCTCCCCACACTTTTACAAAAGGTAGTGGCCGCCCTCAGGCTTCAGGGGATATACTTGGTGCCTTATCTAGACGACTGGTTGATAAAGGCCCAGTCAGAATCTGTTCTGCTCCAGTATCTACAGACAGCCGTTTCCCTGCTTCAGAGTCTGGGATGGCTTATAAACTGGGAGAAGTCAAAAACGATCCTTTCAACCCGAAGGGAGTTCCTCCGCTACTTCCTAAATTCAGTCCGCCTGCAAATCTCCTTGACACCAGCAAGGAAGGAGAAGCTGGTCGTGGCAGTCTGGCACCTCTTCAAAAAGCCGATAGCCTCTATCAGAACATTGATGAAGATCCTGGGCTTGATGTCTTCCTCAGTGGAGGCAGTCCCATGGGCCTTGTGGCACTTACGTCCCCTCCAGAGAGAATTACTAGAGGCTTGGGATCGCACCCTTCTTACACTCAGCAAGAAGATTCGACTCTCCCCCAGGACCAGTTTTTTCCCTCAAGTGGTGGTTACACCTGAAAGACGGAAGGTCCACGGTCCAACCTCCTTGGACCCTGTTGACTACAGATGTATCCCTCACGGGATGGGGAGCCCATTTGGACGAAAACTCCATAAAGGGAGTCTGGAGCGCTCCAGAAAGAATGACCTCGTCCAACTGGAAGGAGCTCAGAGCTGTATATCGTGCTTTACTCCATTTCTCGCCTCTTCTCAAGGGAAGAGCAGTCAAAGATCCAGTCAGACAACATGACCACAGTGCTGTACGTAAACAGACAGGGAGGCACCAGATCACCAACCCTCCTCAGGGAGGTAGATCTGATATTTACATGGGCAGAGAAAAATCTAACCCATTTATCCGCAGTTCACATCAAGGGCTCTCTGAACATAGTAGCAGATCGGTTGAGTCGGGGTCATGCCGTATCAGGAGAATGGTCACTCAATCCAGAAGTCTTTCATCAGATTACCCTGAAGTGGGGTCTTCCAGAAATAGACCTCATGGCAACCCGACTCAACGCCAAGGTGGAGACGTTCTGTTCCCTTTACCAAGAGGACAATCCCTTGGCAGTGGATGCCCTGTCCATCCCTTGGAGGTCCAGGCTGGCATACATCTTCCCTCCAATTCAAATGATACCGAAGGCATCGATGAAAATCAGACAGGACCAAGTCTCTGTGATAGCCATCATTCCATTCTGGCCAAAAAGAGCTTGGTTTTCCCAACTCAGGGAGATGAGTCGAGGAATATATTGGAGGCTTCCCCCCATCCAGAACCTGGTTTTCCCAAGGATCTCTGAAGTACCAGGATCTCTGGAGATTCAACCTGACAGCCTGGAGATTGAGCAGTCCCTACAGCAGGATAGAGGACTGTCAGAGGCCGTCCTGAAGACCCTTTCTTCTGCAAGAGCAGACTCTGCCAATAAGAACTACCAGAGGACAGCCAAGATTTTCATGGAGTGGTGCTCCAAGAAGGGTAATAATAATCTAGAACCTTCTACGGCTGATATTTTAAATTTTCTTCAGGACAGTTTGGATAAGGGCCTTGCTCCTGCCACTTTGAAAGTGCAGATTGTGGCCCTCTCCACTCATTTGAGCAGACGTCTGTTTCAGGATCCTCTGGTTGCAAGGTTCCTTAAAGGGGCAATGAGGCTAAAGCCTCGGTGTCATCTCCAGTTCCCCAGTGGGACCTTGCGGTAGTCCTTGCAGGCCTGTGCGGTCCTCCATTTGAACCCTTGGAGACTACGGAGCTAAAATATTTAGTGTACAAAACCACTTTTTTGCTGCCTATATCTGCCAAAAGAGTAGGGGAACTCCAGGCTCTCTCTTCTAGAGAACCGTACATTTTGTTTTTGCAGATAGGGTGCACCTTAGGTTTGCCTGGGTTTAACCCTAAGGTCCCCTCATGCTATAATAGCAATCAGTTAATTTCATTACCTGTGTTTTTCCACACTCCAACCTCTGAGGAGGAAGAAAAGCTCCACACCTTAGATGTGGTAAGGTGTCTGCGGATTTACCTATCCCGCACTCAACTGCTTAGGAAGGCCGAAAACCTACTAATCAATATGCAGGGTAAAACAGAGTCCTCAAGGCTTCCAAGCCTACTCTATCCACATGGATCAAGGAGACAATTAAGTCTTTCTTATTCAGGAGTTACTCCCTCCAGTCTTTCTACGGCCACTCGACCAGGGCTGTGTCGACTTCTTGGGCTGAGTATCGGTCCTTACCATTGGACCAGATTTGTGCGGCTGCATCATGGTCATCTCAGTTGACCTTTGTTAAACATTATCGTTTAGATGTCTGCAGTTCCCAGACAACTGCCTTTGGTCAGACAGTCCATGACGTTGTTAGGCGAGGAAACCCTCCCTAGGGGAATTACTTGCTATCTCCCCATATTGTGCTGCTGTCGGACGTAAGGGGAATCGTTGATTGTAATGTCAATCTGTATTCCTTAGTCCTGACAGCAGCACAAGGCTTCCCTCCCTAGAAGCTTGTTTCCTTTTACTTTATAATTTACACAGTGGAGGGAGGTCTCTTGTGCCCTCTTATAGGGCCAGTAGGAGGCACCTTTTTGGTGCTAATTAAAGGTTCCACCTGTCCTAAACAACACACAGGGGCAGAGATACCCCCATATTGTGCTGCTGTCAGGACTAAGGGAATACAGATTGACATTACAATCAACGATTTTCTCCAGTCCAAGTCCAAAATGGGGCTCATCATCCTGTGGCTGTTCGGCATCTAATTTATGGGGAAAAAATGGTTTCAATGAAACACACTTTAAAGGGATTGTCCAATTGTTAAAGGGAGTCTGTCAGCAAGAGACTTGATAACAAGCCAGCCATAGTACATTGTAGAGAACATTATGCAGAGCACCATCATGCATTTCTATAGTGAAATAGATGCACCATTTCCTTTAAAAAACTGTTTAAGAAATATGCAAATGAGGCTCAAGTGCAATGGGGCATGGCAGAACCTCAAGTTTTCAAACTTGAATACAGTGCCATTGAAGTTCTGCCACAAGGAAATTGTGTATCTTTTTGGCTATGTTTTTTTTTTTTTTTTTTACATTCGTTTAACGGATGCAAAAAAAACAGAAGCTAATGGATGAATATCAGTTTACATAGACCTCAATGTTAAAAGAAAAAGTATTCATTGTATACCATACTTTTGTGTCTATCCAAAAAAAGGACAGCAACGGATCCGTGTATTTATTTATTTTTTTTAAAATTTGTCTATGTAAACGGATTACCATTTGTTTGCGTCTGTTTTTTGCATTTGTTAAACGGATGTAAAAGAAAAACGTGATCTGAATAGAACCTTTGCCATATATTATGCATTATATACCACTAGAGAGTCAACAGTGCACTGAATTCAGAGCACTGTTGGCTTTCCCGTTATATGCCCCGGGGCTGGAGATATCGGTGCCGTTAATTTCGACACCAATATCTCCCCACTGTCAGAAGGGCGTTCCTCACAGCTCACCGTCATCACTGGGCGGTAAGGAATGCTCCCTCTGACAGTACAGTACACACACACAACTTCAAAAATGGGCCGGAGAAAATGACTGGCACCTTCATCTTAATATTTGGTTGCACACCCTTTGAAAAAAGTAACTGAAATCAATTGCTTCCTATAACCATCAACAAACTTCTCACACCTCTCAACTAGAATTTTGGATCACTTTTTTTCTGCACTCTGCTCCATGTCTCTCATATTTGAAGGGTGCCTTCTCCCAACAGCAATTTTAAAATCTCTCCACAGGTGTTCAATGGGATTTAGATCCAGACTCATTGCTGACTACTTCAGAACTCTCTAGGGCTTTGTTTCCATCCATATTTGGGTGCTTTTTGAAGTATGTTTGGGGTCATTGTCCTGCTGGAAGACCCATGATCTAGGATGCAAACCCAGCTTTCTGACAGAGACCCACAATCCTTTGGTAATCTTTAGATTTCATGATGCATTTCACACAGTCAAAGCACCCAGTGCCAGAGGCAGCAAAAAAAAAAAACCCCAAAGCATCTTTGAACCTCAACCATATTTGACTGTTAGTGCTGTGTCATGGTCATGCTGGAAGACCCATGCTTTCTGACACTGGGCCCTACATTGAGACCCAAAATCCTTTGGTAATCTTCAGATTTCATGATGCATTTCACACAGTCAAAGCACCCAGTGCCAGAGGAAGCAAAACAACCCCAAAACCTCCACCATATTTGACTGTTGGTACTGTATTCTTTACTTTGTAGGCCTCACTTGTTTTTGGTAAACAGTAGAATGGTGTGCTTTACCAAAAAGCTGTATCTTGGTCTCATCTGTCCACAAGATGTTTTCCCAGAAGGATTTTGTCTTACATACATTTTGGCAAACTGCAGTCTAGCTTTATGTCTCTGTGTTAGCAGTGGGGCCCTCCTGGGCCTCCTGCCATAAGATTTCATTTCATTCAAATGTTGACTGATAGTTTGCGCTGACACTGATGCACCCTGAGCCTGCAGGACAGTTTGAATTTCTTAGGAACTTAATTGGGTCTGCTTATCCACCATCCAGACTATCCTGCGTTGCAACTTTTCATCAATTTTTCTCTTCCGTCCATGTCCAGGTAGATTAGCTACAGTGTCATAGATTGTAAACTTCTTGATTATGTTGCACAGCATGGACAAAGGAATATCATGAGCTCTGGAGTTGGTCTTGTAACCTTAAGATTGTTGATATTTTTAAACAATTTTGGTTGTCAAGTCCTCAGACAATTCTCTTCTCCATGCTTGGTGTGGCACACACAGACACACAATGCAAAGATTAAGTCAAGTTCTATCCTTTTTATCTCGTTTCAGGTGTGATAATAAATAAATATATGTATATACTGTCTGGGAGGTAGCTCGGTAACAGCCAAGGTGCGGACCCAACCAGTCAGAGTACAAAATGCGGCTAACTATACATGTGGCTTACTTCCGGCCACACGGATAAACAAAACAGCAAAGTTAGGTCTCTCCAGACTCAGTACAGTAGGACAGACCCAAAACGCCTCCTCTCACTCCCAGGATCTGCCCTGAAGTGCAGGCTCTGTAGGCCTTTATGGGCCAGTAATGAGCCTCGGACCTACACCTGGGGCTGAAACCTACTCAAGACCTGCCCTGGACCACAAATAAGTCAGAATTCTGGGGTTGATACAGCGGGACTCCAGCACTCTGTCTTTCACCTTCTCATAATACATACAGTATATAATTTTATTTTTTTTTTAATTTCCCACACCTTTTACTTGCCACATGTGGGTTTGAACATGCATCACATGCTTGAAACAAAGTTATTTACCCACAATTTTGAAAAGGTGCCAACAATTTGTCTGAGCCATTTTTGGATTTTTGTGTGAAAGTATGTCCAATTTGCTTTTTTTTTTTTTTTTTTTTTTTTTTTGTGTTGTTCCAATACATACAAAGGAAATAAACTTGTATAACAAAACATGTGTAATTGCAATCATTTTCTGGGAGAAATACTTCATTTTCTGGAAAAATTTCAGAGGTGCCAACACTGACGGCCCTTCAGTTCAGGCCGAACTTGTTTGACACTGGTAGTGCTATTATACCTTGATCCAGGGTCATGATATCAAGGCGCCCCACATGACTGCCCCAATCAAAGGCTTCACTGTTGACCCTCAGCCAAAGGCCGCAATAGGATGCCAGATGACTGCCGATGCCACAAGGATATTGGATTTCCACATTATACTATTGTATACATATAATACTGTTTTGTGGGTGACAAACAGCAAAAGTTTAAATTTCAGGTCGATCCTGAAACTTTTGGGGAAATTCAGGTCTGAGTCCGAACCAGTTCACTCATCTCTTGTCATCAATTTCAGATTGGTGGTGATAAAACACCCAGCACCCTGATACATAGAGAATGGAGCAGAAAGCAGACAGCTCTGTTCTTTGTGTAGTAGAAGGGATTAGGTTAATGCAGATCAGCTCCCATTCACTTGAATGGGAAATAAACTGCACTGATTTGGTTTAGCCACTACTGTACATAGAGTGAATTGCAGTTTAGTGACAGCAAAAAGGCAGAGTTGGCGGCTCTGTACTAATCCTGACTACCTCAGTGTGAGTACCAAAGCAGTTAAAGACTGAGCTCTGTTACTGATCTGCCATTAAAAACTGGCACCACAACTTTTAACCCCTTAATCACTGCCATTTATATGCTCCACAGGTATAAAACAAATAGATCACCCTCTTCAGCCTCCAAATGAGTTCTGAGGATCACCTTCATCTGCTTCTAGGTCATCCCTCCTCAGTATTACCTCTATCTTCCTAAGTATCTTCACCTTCCTCACCAATATCACTCTAAACATCCTCAGTATCGCCCCAATCTTTTCCCCATATGTGTAATATGTAAAAGCCTCTTGGATTACCAAATTGGTGCACCACAATTATTTTTCCATATTTTGTGCACTGAATGTTTTAATCCCAATTGGGCAAGCCTAGTTATGACATTTAATTTCTGCCATGCTAGCTTTAATCCTAGAGTGCATGCCAAATGATATCATTTCATTTGTGTGCTACAAGTTCTAGTACCCCAGTACTAGACTATCTACCAACTCAGCCCCAGTTTTCAGTGATAACACCATAAGTATTGTACCTTCAGAAATGGATGTTGTTTAATCTTGTTTTACCTCAAGTAAAGACTGTGAGTAACCTTGTTCTGCAAATCTCTTGACTCCTGAGTCTTATTCCTGCAGGAAAAAACAATGCCAAAGAAGGCAAATTCCACAACGCTAATTTCAATAAAAAAATTGATATTTTATTACATATATATATACACAAGGACAGGAACAATATATCCACGATAATCATATTCTGCATATATAATTAAAATAATGTGCATAACAACAATGTGGTAACATGTATAAAAGATGAATAAATCACACAGGATTATAATAATAACGCTGCACCAATTAATGTAATATAAGTATCACCTAATAAAGGTGACCAGAAGGAACATAATATCTATAAGGTGCAATAAGAGTATATGCAAAATACTAGATGAAAGAAACCAAGTTAAACCACAAGAGTAAAAAGCACAAAGATGTTACAGTATCACCTTACCACATGCAAAAGTGCCCCCAATGCGCTTTTCACCACGAATGGCTTTGTCAGGGGGTTCCACTCATATTTTAATGTAATTATTGGCCCGTTGTTTCTGTTATTATTCCTGCACGACCATCATGGGTACTTCAATTTCTGTAAGGTCAGGAAGGCGGGCAAAAACAAGGATGTGCCCCAGGAAACGCCACCACTATCTGGCACTCTGCAGGCCCCCTCAGCACTGCCCCAGCCTAGGAGGAGAGCTGGAGGATTTGTTTAAATTCCTAGCCAGCGTGACCATTGCAAGTACTACTACTTCCCGCCTCCTCACTTCCTCGAGTGGAGGAAGGCATAACATGTATGGATTTCCATACAAGACGATTGCAGCACAGATATTATCTATTTTTCTCCAGTTTTCTATATGTCTATGATCAGGCCAAGATTTTAAAGTATTTTAAAATTTCTCAATTATGCTGACAATTTACAGTGCCCTCCATGAGATCAAACAGATAGATAGATATAATATTAGGCCCATAATATCACTTTTTAATTCCAAGTTTTCATAGGTATATATATACTCCTTCTAAATTCATTTCGGTGGATGAATCCCTTTTTCATTTTAACGTGAATCTACAATTTGGCCATTACCTGTGTAATAAGTGAACAAGTTACAGATTGAAACTATATAAGCCCCGCAATAGCTCCTCAGGCTACACCCATTGATTTTGAATTTACAAGGGGTAAGATAGCCGTATAGAGCTTCTATACTAGTGTACCACTATTTAAATCCCTTTCATCTAGAAGTACAAAATTGTGTGGCACTGTCAGGCATGACTGGCATGGCTTTCCCAAAGCACTGCTCATTACAACACTGAGAAATGATGATAGTAGGGCCATGTGTTCTGCCACCTGCTGTGGCTCAGAAAAAAGGGCAAAACACAATTCATGACCATACTGCTATATCTTCCAAATATGAGATACTACTGAAGTAACCCACAAACCCAACTGTTTCATCTATTAAAACAGATTCATGAATGGGGTAGACCACTTGGATCAGGTCCTACAGAGACATAATGCCATGAGAAAAACAAGGATCTGACAGAGGTGTAACCTGAAGCTCCTGGCCAGAATCTGTAACAGGGCCCCCACTTACCATGTGGTATGTATGATACTGGTGTCTTAGTATACTGTAAAGAGGCCTTTGGACCCCCTGCACCTACAGCCTTGGGACTTGGTCGTAACTGGGAGAACATGCATGCCATTGTATGGGGTGAATGTCTGTGATAACACAAGCTAGGTACAAAGTGTTGGGCACTGAAAGGGTATAATTGGGAAAACATTTTCATGCTTAGCATCGTATTCTAGAAAACTCCTATGGGGTCAAAATGATCACTACACCCATTGATAAGTTCCTTGAAGGGTGTAGTTTCCAGAAAGTGGTCAATTATAGAGGATTTCTACTGTCCTGCTACCTTAGGTACTTTGCAAATGCAACATGGCTCCTGAACAATACGCCAGCAAAATGTGCCCTCCCACAGCTTTATGAACTTCTTTGTTTGGCTCTCTGCTATGTGTCCAAACAGTAGTTTAAAACCATAATGAGCTACAGTGGGGAAAAAAAAAGTATTTAGTCAGCCACCAATTGTGCAAGTTCTCCCACTTAAAAAGATGAGAGAGGCCTGTAATTGTCATCATAGGTAGACCTCAACTATGAGAGACAAAATGAGAAAACATATCTAGAAAATCACATTGTCTGATTTTTTTTTAAGAATTTATTTGCAAATTATGGTGGAAAATAAGTATTTGGTCACCTACAAACAAGCAAAATTTCTGGCTCTCACAGACCTGTAACTTCTTCTTTAAGAGGCTCCTCTGTCCTCCACTCATTACCTGTAGTAATGGCACCTGTTTGAAATTGTTATCAGTATAAAAGACACCTGTCCACAACCTCAAACATTCACAATCCAAACTCCACTATGGTGAAGACCAAAGAGCTGTGGAAGGACACCAGAAACAAAATTGTAGATCTGCAACAGGCTGGGAAGACTGAATCTGCAATAGGCAAGCAGCTTGGTGTAAAGAAATCAACTGTGGGAGCAATAATTAGAAAATGGAAGACATACAAGACCACTGATAATCTCCCTCGATCAGGGGCTCCACGCAAGATCTCACCCCGTGGGGTCAAAATGATCACAAGAACGGTGAGCAAAAATCCCAGAACCACACAGGGGGACCTAGTGAATGACCTGCAGAAATCTGGGACTAACGTAACAAAGGCTACCGTCAGTAACACACTACGCCGCCAGGGACTCAGATCCTGAAGTGCCAGACGTGTCCCCCTGCTTAAGCCAGTACATATCCGGGCCCATCTGAAGTTTGCCAGAGAGCATTTGGATGTTCCAGAAGAGTATTGGGAGAATGTCATATGGTCAGATGAAACCAAAGTAGAACTGTTTGGAGGAGAGTGAATGCTGAGTTGCATCCAAAGAACACCATACCTACTGTGAAGCATGGGGGTGGCAACATCATGCTTTGGGGCTGTTTCTCTGCAAAGGGACCAGGACGACTGATCCGTGTACATGAAAGAATGAATGGGGCCATGTATCATGAGATTTTGAGTGCAAACCTCCTTCCATCAACAAGGCTAATGAAAATGAAACGTGGCTGGGTCTTTTAGCATGACAATGATCCCAAGCACACCGCCAGGGCAACGAAGGAGTGGCTTCGTAAGAAGCATTTCAAGGTCCTGGAGTGGCCTAGCCAGTCTCCACATCTCAACCCCATAGAAAACCTTTGGAAGGAGTTGAAAGTCCGTGTTCCCCAGCGACAGCCCCAAAACATCACTGCTCTAGAGGAGATCTGCATGGAGGAATGGGCCAAGATACCAGCAACAGTGTGTGCCAACCTTGTGAAGACTTACAGAAAATGTTTGACCTCTGCCATTGTCAACAAAGGATATATAACAAAGTATTGAGATAAACTTTTGTTATTGACCAAATACTTATTTTCCACCATAACTTGCAAGAAATAGTAGAAATAGACAAATTTCTGTAGAAATTACAAATGATGGGCAAATTTTCTCCTTTAACCTTTTATGAAATAGAAAAAAAAATTGGGACTGTTTTATCGATATAAAACTGTAATTTTTCATGGACATGAAACACTTGTGGGGTCTAAATGCTCACTATACCCCTTGATAAATTCCTTGAAAATTTAGTTTCTAAAATGGATCAATTTCTAGGTGGTTTCCACTGTTTTGGAACCTCAGGGACTCTGTAAATGCGACATAGCACCTGAAAACTATTCCAGTAAAATCTGCTCTCCAAAAGCCAAAGAGAGCACTTCCCTTTCAGGTCCTGCTATGTACCCATACAGCAGTTTACAACCACATGTGGGGTGTTGTTGAATTCAGCAGAAATTGTGTAACAAACCGTGGAGAGCTTTTTCTCCTTTAACCCCATGAGAAAATAAATGTTTTTTTTTGTTTTGTATAATAAAAAAATAAAAGTTCTCAATTTCACAGCCAAATGTTAATAAATTCTGTTAAACATCAGGAGGGTCAAAATGCTCCCTGCAGCTCTTGATAAATTCCTTGCGGTGTTTAGTTTCCAATATGGGTTTCCTTTTTTGGGGGATTTCACTATTCTGGTTCCTCAGGTCTTTGCAATTGTGAAATAGTACTTGAAAACTATTCCAGCAAAATCTATATCTATATCTCCAATAACCAATGGCACGCCTTCCCTTGTGCGCCCTGCGATGTGCCCAAACAGTTTAGATCCACATGTAGAATATTAACATACTCAAGAGAAATAGTGCACCTCATAATGGAATGCAGACATTGAAAAAAATTAGAAATATTTAAATTTCACTTCCATTTTGTTTTAATTCCTGTCAGTTGGGTCAACAGACTTGCTTTTATTGTAGAAATGCTGTAACTTGCTTGTAACTGGCTATCGCCAACATTTTATGAATTTTAGAATGAAAATTATTCATGTGATAACCTCTTTCATTTTGTTGTCAGAGGTATACAGAAATCTTGCACTTCTGGTAGCCTGAGAAAGTCTCATGCTTCTGAAATAAATAAAATTTGAATTATAAAATAATAAATTCACATTTAATGTTTATCTTATACTGCCGCATAAAATCATATATCTAACCCAACATATTTACCACAATGAGTGCAGCTGTAGTTACTGTACATGCAGAGGCTTTTCCTGTTGTGAACCCCACAAAATTCAACACCTATACTGAGGTGACACACCCCAGACGTCACTGCTGACACAGGCCGGAAGAGCGCTGGAGAGGATACGGAGGACTGTCAGAAACCCAGGAGAGGGAGTATAAGTATTTCTTAATTTTAGTCACTTCCCCTCGGCAGGCATCTATTGGAAAGGGGTATGGCGACATGCCAGGCAGCTTTCCATCCATTAACAATATGCATAGCGGTCAGGGAACCAGGCTTTCCCCAAAAGCTATCATGGTGGTCTGGGGCCCTAGCCATCTCCAGCTGGCCGCGAGTCCTGTACCCCCGTATCCCTACGGAACTGGTTGCAGTCGCACCCCCTGCAACATTGACATTACGCCCCTGCCTCTGCATGTACAGTAACTCCCATACTGTACTTGAGTACAGCTGTATTCAATGCATGTAAAATCTTTCTTTAGCAAAAATAAGTAAGAGTGCTGCTAAGCAGAAGCTTAACAAGCAGTTTTCTCATTAAAATAGCACAATTGTCTTAATAAAATATGTTAGAAAACCTTTACTAGCCTTTCCCCTACACATTTATTTAAAAAATATCAAATTACAGTTACACCTTTAAAGATATGCTATGAATTTTACATTTTGAAAAATCCATTTAATACACTACTTGCCTTTTGTGGGCCCTATTTTTTTCACTTGCTCAAGGATTCCTTATTGATCCTAAATAATATTCAACAATTCTGACACAACCCAATTCTACTCACAATTATCCTGATCAGGAATTTGAGATTCTTGACTCTAAAATATCATATGGAAAACCAATTTACTTAATAATGAATGAAAAAAGGTATGCAAATTACTTTTCCTAGCTGGAAAAAAAAAATTAAAACTGTGCCTCTAGCGCCACTTATTGGAAAATAGCTCCCTATAAATCAATGACTGTTGTTCAAAGCAGCCATTACACTTTCTTGAAGTAATCCATGCAGCTGTGTTACTTGGGTTTAATAAGACAAGGATTTTAACTACCAATTGTAAACAATAACATTTCTTTTCCTTAGCCAGTAAGCAAGACCTTGCGTTCTGGGACCCTCTGACTAAGGCAGTGAAGGAAGCACCAAGCTACTTAGATACACATTGTGGGACCAACTCAAGTCCTCCACAACCCTTCTTGACTTATTTTCTACTCCCTCCCCTGACTGTCCTATGAAGCTTGCTCAACGATTTATCTGAGTACCAGTGATATGTTGTCTGCAAGTAATGACAGAAAGAAATTGGTCCGTGAGCCCTGGGCACCTCATTGTGTGCTCACTACATAATAAGCACCTCAACATTTTCTTACACATTACTGTGTACTTCTTCAGACATATTTCCTCACCGTAGAATGAGTGATGATTATCGAACTTCATATTCTAATCTTTGCAGTCACTCAAACTCTATTGTGTTTGTCTACAATACCCAACTTACTCCCTCTTCATCTAACTTATTGCACTGCGGCCCACAGTAGTTCAAAAATAACAACAATGTGATTCCAACATTACTTGACATATTACACTATACACGCACATTACCTAATCTATTACACTGCAATATTATCTACTGAGAGGACTGGAGTGCTGGCTGACCCCAGGATTTAGGCCCCTTGGTACCAAGTTTAAGGTTCTAGTATTTAGTATCATGAAGCACTGCCATATTGGTCACGCCCCACAAACTATAAGTTTCATATGTGTGCATTTGAAGTGCTGGCATCCACCTCCCTCGTGGATTGTAGGTGTTTGAGTGAAGGTTTCATTAGCATTTTTCACCTGTGCTTTTTCTATCATATCTTGCAATGGGGGCCTGCTTGCATCCTGCTTAGCCATGTATCATCTGGTATCGGGTAAGTGTGGTCTTTTTCTGTGATCTGTTTCTTGTATATTATCATACCTCCCAATCGTTCCGGATTCAGTGGGACTGTCCCAGATTCTGGGTCCTGTCCTGCTGTCCCAGTTAGTGGGAGGTATGTCCCAGCTTCAACTCATCTGCATTTTCCCGACGCAGATGAGTTGAATACGATGGTGAAGCAGGAGCCGTCCGTTCTCTGCTTCACCATTCAGCCCCTGTGTGCACTGGGAGCTGTAGACACAATGTGATGATGTCACTCACATCGCACCTGCAGCTCCCTGAAGCCTCTGGGAGCAGGGACTTCAGACAGAGCAGCAGGGGAGTGAGGAGAGGTTAGTATCAGTGTTTTTTATGTTAAACTGTGGAGGTCGCTGGAAGAGGACATTAAACTGGGGGCAACTAGAGGGGGACATTATAATGTGGGGGCATATAATGTTAGGGTGACCATAGGGGCATTATACTGTATACATAATATTATTATTTTTTTTTTTTTTCTGGGAAAAAGAAGTTGGTATTTTTGAGATAAACAGGATTCCCAAGAAGATCGTAAATTGACCTGGAATGAAGTCTCACTAATTTTTTTTTTTTTTTTTGTCCAACCCAGTTAGAAAAAAAGTGCTTGAATCCCCTCCCCTATTGAAGTGGGAGTCAGATTTCGGCCGTAGTTTTGGTGTGATAGATTGGAATGGTGCCTTCACTTGGGCTCATAGACTTCTTGTGCCTCTCACTGGGAACAATATCACAAACTTCTCTTACGCTGGTATTATACCCCACTGAGACTCTCAAAAATTTACCCAAAATCTTCACCCTATTGTTGGAGAGATTGTGGTCAAGTTGGCTCCTTTTTCATATTTTTGGGAGCTGCCCACGCATTGCTTCATTCTGGCATGCCACTATCAATGTACTTAGCGGTTATATACACTGCAAGATTTTACCGTCTGCCCCTTTGGCTCTCCTTTTGCTTGGGATTCATAACATCTCTCCTCATTTTCAGTCTCTTACTTGCCACTTCCTCCATGCAGCCCGGCTATTAATTGCTCGCCACTGGAAATCATCCTGTATCCCGTCCCTCGCTGAACTTATGGATATTATCTCTACTAATTGCATGCAGGAACATATGCTTGCCTGTCAGAAGGGGAAGCTCAAGGACTTCTATTCCCAGTGGTCCTCCTGGCTGACTCATCATCTGCTCCCTTATGCCTAACAAAACGGCTCTGTCTCTCTAGTCTTACGCCATGCCGTCACCAATATACTTATTGCTGCCATTCACATTATTTCTGTCATTTACCTCTTGTGCTTTGGTTGGTTGGTCCCTCCCCTCCCATGTTTTCCCTTTTTTCTTTCTATGTTGTTATTTTATTACTATTTTGTTAATATACTATTTCTGCCTTGTCATCGCGGCGTTCTGAAAACTCCTCTGCCGGGATTTATTCGATTAAAAAAAAAAAAAAAAAAAGTGTTTGATACTTTCCAGAAATTTATCTAAATTTTTCCTACTTTTATTCCTTATCAAAAAAACCTCCAAGTAGAGGGTAATTCACTACACTTAAATGTCATCCATTCTGGGAGGTGCTGATGCCAGGAGGTGTTGTCTTAGTTCCCTGGGGGAAGACAGATCCAGGATAGGAGTCAGACCTGCTGGGGAGCCAGGCTGAGGGGCTGTGTCCAGGACCAGAGGGGTAGAGGTCTTCAGCGTTGTGGGGGGAGCTACCAGACGGAGTCACATGCTGTGTGCAGGCCCATGCTATATCCCACTGAGGCGACCGAGGAGGTGCGCAGGGAGGATTGGGCTCCATCTTGATAGTGTCTTTGTGGTGTGCTGCGGCCCTGGTGCTGCCGAACAAACAATGCAAAGCTTCACCGGGGGTCATCAGAGGCGGGGCAGAAGAGGACCTGGAGGGTCCACATCTATTCTTCCCCATCCTGGAGAGGTAAAAAAGCTGACTGATTAACTTAAAAGAATGACCAAGAGGCTATCAGGGCAGGAGTGCTGTGATGTGCAGCTTCACTCAGCCATGGGAGTGGGGGGATGATAACATGAACAAAGGTTCACGTTACTTCTTTCCTAGGGGTCCTCTGAATTCACAGATCATGATTACAAATCATTCTCCTCTCCCTACAGGCTGTCACAAGCATAAATTCCCACTGGTGTTAGCTCTGGTTCTAATGGGGTTACAGGAGTGATATAAGGCTTTAAAATAAGACTAAATTAACTGTTGCCAGCAAGAATTTCTAACTCGCTACACATTTAAGCAAGAAAATATAGGAGGATTCAACATCACAACCATGATCTTCACACCTTCATTTTATCAAAACTGCTCAATGGCAGTTCTACTCTGCGATACTAACCCTATACCTCAGTAACTACCAATCAGTCATAAATAAGAAAAAGTCCACCTTTCAATCACAATAAATAGAAAATGCAAGTAACAGGCCAGCAAAGCTGTTCCGCACAGTAGATAAAGTCTGTAATCCACACTGCCTAAGACTTTCTATCCCATCATCATAACTCTGAGAATGTTCCTATTACTTTAGGGACAAAGCTGGGTAACTGCTAGAAAAAGAGGTAGAGGAAAGCGTGTCGGTGAATCTAGTCCTGACCTAGAACGCCCCAATAGCTTTCCAAAGTTTGCGAATGTGGGGGACCTCAGCACAGGGGTAGAATGCCTGCAGCAGGATGCTTCCTTTAGCAACCAGGGGAATGTCTGCTCCAGTAAGAAGGGAAATGGGAGCATAGCAATGGCCAGACAGGTGCTGGTAGTGGGTGACTCCAATTATTAAGAGTACAGATGCAGCAATCTGTCACAAGGACTGGGAAAGCAAAACTGTTTGTTTTCCAGGTGCTTTGGTTAGGCATATTGCCGATCGAACTGACAGATTATTGGTAGGGGCTGGTGAAGACCTAGTGATCATTGTGCATGTTGACACTAATGCCAAAGTTAGAGCTAGATGGTATGTCCTAAAAATGGCTTTGATGGACTTGGGCATAAAGCTGTGTACCACAGACCACACAGGAGAGGCAGTGGGAGATTATGGAGGTAAACAAGTGGCTCAAGAGCTGGAGTAGGAAGGAGGAGTACGGTCTCTTCAGTAGCAATGGGCTGAAATTCAATGGGGAGGGTGCAGCTGTTCTGGGGGAGAACATGGCTTGGAAGAGTGTTTAAGCTAGGGACTGGGGGAGGACATAAATGATGTAGAAAACATAGTGTAGATAATTACAGAGGATAAGCAAAGAGACTAAGGGAGGGGTCACCTTTACGCCACATATTCAGAAACTTGCACGCTCATGCAACCTGCACCATTAAAAATATCTCTAGAATTTGCCCTTTTCTCATTGTGGAAACATCGAAAACCCGCATTATCACTCTGAATCTCTCTCGTCTTCACTATTGCAATTCTCTTCTGATTGGACTTCCTCTTACTAAACTCTCCCCTCTACAATCTGTCCTGAATGCAGCCGCCAGACTCATCTTTCTGTCAAACCAGTACACAGATGCCTTGTGTCAGTCTACAGTATGTACTGGTTGCCCATCCATCACAGAATACAATATAAAATTATCACACTAACCCACAAATCCATCTATAGCGCTGTGCTCCCCTATATCTCCTCTCTCGTCACCGTCTACCGCCCTCACCGCCTCTCTGTTTTTCCAATGACCTTAGACTTGCATCCTCTGTTATCTGAACATCCCACTCCTGTCTCCAAGACTTTTCTCGAGCTGCTCCGGTGCTCTGGAACACTTTATCCTGAACAATCCTATTAATTTCCAACTACAGCAGCTTCAAAACTGCCCTAAAATCACATCTGTTTGGTCAGGCTTATCATGTAACCTGATCACAGTGTAGAGTGTGGAGGTGTAGAACACCTTTTATCCTTCCTCCTCTATTCCTCAGATCCTGTCCCCTCCATCTAGAAGTTACACTACACTCCTTGCACTTAGTATCTGCTTATACACAGATGGCGGCTGGTGACGGCTCATAGAGCTTCAGTTACACAACCTTTTCTATTAAAAGATGGCAGGACCATTGTAGCAAACAAGCCCTCTGACCTCTTGTGTCCCCCTATCTCCTCATAGAATGTAAGCTCTTGCAAGCAGGGCCCTCACTCCTTCTGTTTTTGATATATTTATTTCTTTGTCACATTGTAATGTCTCATATTGTCTGTTCATGTGTCCTCTGATTTGTAAAGAGATAAGGTAAATGCTACATTAAAGGGAATCTGTCAGGTCAATCTGGGACACTAAACCACCCACAGGTCCTTATAGACCTGGGGTTTAGTGTCCCAAATCGCCCTGTTGTAATGCAAGCCGCAGGCGAATTAAAAATAAAAAACCTTTATACTTACCTAGAGAAGGGTTTGATCAACACTGTTCGGCAAGAACAGTCTGGCTTATTCATGAGCTTCTTCATTGGTACACCTCCCAGTGCCTGCACTGTTCTTCAGTGAAGCCAAAGATGGACACCCCGGCTTCACTGTGTAATTGCGGATCATACGCACTGAAGCCGAGGTGTACTTCTCTGGCTTCATTGAAGAACTGTGCAGGCTCGGGGAGTACAGCGGCAGGGTGAGTATAAAGCTTTTTTATTTTTAATGCAACCATGAATTGCATTATAACAGGGTGATTTGGGACACTAAACCCCAGGTCCATATGGACGTGTGGGTGGTTTAGTGTCCCAAATTGCCCTGACAGACTCCCTTTTAAATGTCACTGGCTTAACCTAGCAAGAAGTGAGGCATCTTAGAAACACTAAAATCGACAAATCGCCGGGTCCGGGTATTCACCTCTGAGTTCTGAAAGAATTAAATTTGGTAATATACAGACCACTGTATCTAATATTTTAGGACTCTCTAGAAATAGAGTATGTCTCACAAGACAGGCACATAGCAAATATTGTGCCAATATACAAAAAGGGTCAAAAAGTGATCCTGGAAACCATAAGCTATTCTAAGGTTTTCTAAGAAATGATATCCTGGAGTATGTCAATAAAAATAACCTCATAGCACCCAATCAGCATGGGTTTATGAGGAATCAGTCTTGAAAGACTAATCTTATCAGCTTCTATAAAGAGGTCTGTACTAGACATGGGTGGATGTGGATGTGGTATATCTGGACTTTTCAAAGGCTTTTGATACTGTACCACATAAAAGCTTGGTATACAAAATGAGGACGTTGGGACTGGGGAAATGTATGCATATGCGTATGGGTTCACAACTAGGCCAGAAAGTGGATAGTACATGATTTTGGGGGGGGCGATCAAGGGAAGTTGGAAACATGGGCGGAGTCTTGGCAAATGAACATTAATGTAGACGAATGCAAGTTTATGCATTTTGGTCAAGAAATAATATGTATGATTATGTAATTAATAGTAAAATGCAAACAAATATTATGGGATGCATCAAAAGAGACATAGACACTTATGACAAGAACATAGTAATGCCTCTATACAAGTCAGTATAGACTATTGTGCGCAAATTTGGCCCAAGTATACAAGAAGACATAACTGAACTAGAGAGAGTGCAGAGAAGGGCAACCAAGACAATTAGTGGAATGGGTGGACTGGAGTACAGAGACAGATTAACAAATTTGGGGTTATTCAGTTTAGAAAAAAGATGATGTCTACAATGAGACCTAATCACAATGTACAAATATATGAAGGGACAGCACAAAGAACGTTCTAATGGTATTTTTACTCCTAGGCCAGTGAGAGTGACAAGGGGACATCCTTTACATGTAGAGGAAAGAACATTTCACCAACATCATAGATGAGGACACTTATGTAGATGTAAGACCAGATACTGATGGGAAATGTAGATTGTGGGCCCTATATGGGACAGTGTTGACAAAGTCTGTAAAGCGCTGCGGAATATGATGGCATTATATAAGTAAGCTAAATTTATTAATTAATTAATCTTCGGTTCTCAGCACTGAAAAATGGAGAATAACTTTTAAACTTTGTTTATTGACCTTCAAATCCATACACAATTTAGGCTCTGACTATTTAAAAGACCTTCTGAAGCCCCATAATCCTTGCTGACCTCTCAGCTTAGCAGGCACAAATACACTTCCATCCCCAGTATCCACCTTTAAACGATTTGGAGTCAGAGCCTTCTGCCATGCAGCCCCCACTCTCTGGAACGCATTATCCAGACCGATTAGAGAGATTTCAGCCTTGACTCAAAACGCATTAGACTGTGCTGAATCTACTGAGTCAAATGTTTGTTGCATTTTAGTTCTCCTCGGCCTAAACTGTTATGTCCGTTTCTGAGAGCCAGAGTAGGACTTAAAATAAATAGCAAGTTATAAACTGTCTAAAAACTGTTATTGGGTGTGTTTGAGAAACTGTGAGTGGAACTGAAACTGTTTTGGAGTAAAAAGCATAGTTTTGATTCCAAGAAATGTTGTTTTTCCTGGTGGGACATTTTTTCTAATTCAGATTTGAAAAGATGATCCTCTTCACATGAGGCTAAACAGACCAATATTAACCACTTAAGTATGGGGCCAATTTTGATTTTAGCATTTCCATGTTTTTCCTCCCCACATTCCAAGAGCCATAATTTTTTTCATTTTTCAGTTCAGAGAGTCACATGATGGCTTATTGTTTGCAGAACAAATTTGTAATGGCACCATTTAATATCCTATGCAATGTACTGGGAACCTGGAATTAAAAGTTCAGCATGAACTTGAAGAAGAAGAAAAAAAAAAAAAAAAAACGTTTGCGCCAACTTCTTATGGGTTGCATTTTTTTTTTTCCCAATTCAAAGTTTATTGATTTTCAAAAAGACACAAAATACAGAATACAGAAAATACGGTGAAAACATATAACTGCAACGACAGCAGCAACATTCCACACTGTTAACAGCGGGGAGATCCTCGAGCAGAGCCCAAAGTACAAGAGGGGGGAAGAGAAAAAAAAAAAAAAAAGAGGAAGGGAAGGGAAGGCGAGGCAACAAAAACAGACACAGAACGAGAGGGAAGAGAAGAGGAAGAAGAAGAAAAAAAAAAATTTTTGGAAGGGGGAGATGAGAACTATATAGCAACAGTATCCGGGTCCAGGGGAGGACCCCAGGGGTGTAGTAAAACGCACAGGGAGCGAGGCCAGAGGGTCAAGAATAGTCCAGAAGAAGTAACCCATCAGTTAGCTATAAAAACCAGAGTATCCCACTGTAGGTCTACGGGGGAGGCACAGGCCCGAAAAGCGTCTGATATTCAGTGGTACGTTGGAATTCCATCCAGTAGAACCAGGTCTTGTTAAAAGTTTGAACAGTGTCATGCAGGAAAGAGGTGAGGTTCTCCATATGCATAATCTCATTGACCTTCAAAACCCAAAGGGAGAGAGGGGGAGGTTCAGTTTGCTTCCAAAATTGCAGGATACACGCTCGAGCCGCGAGGACTAAAAATCGAAGCAGGGAGTGTTTATAGATATGCACTGGGGACTCGCAATGATGGAGGAGGAACAGAACAGGGCCCAAATGGAGGGAAGTCTCAGTTACTTGAGAAATAATCCTCTTAACCCCATCCCAGAAGGGGGATAGAGCGCTGCAAGACCAAAAAATGTGTATCATGGTGCCCTCCTCCACCCTTATGGGTTGCATTTTTACAGCAATCATTATATGGTAAAAATTACATGTTACCTGTATTCTGTGGGTCAATATGATCATAGTGATACCAAATATTTTTAATGTTTTGATACCTTTTAAAAAATTTTAAACTTTAAATTTAGTGCTTCTGTGTTTTGACACCTGTAACTTTTTCATATTTACATGTATGGAGCTGGGTAATGTGTCTTTATGAGGGGCAAGATGTCATTCTTATTTACACCATTTTGGGGAAGGTCTGATCTCTCTTTTTTTAGGAGGCAATTCAGTCATTTGAAAATTTCGATTTTTTTTTTTTTTTTTTTCCTAGCTACTGTATTCAAGGTATGGCATAAATATTTTAATAGTTTGGGCATTTTTGAGCATGGGGATATCTAAAGTGTTTGTTTATTTTTGTACGTGATCTAAGGAAAGGGGGGTGATTTGAATATTATTGTTATGATTAATAAATATATATATATATATATATATTTTTTTTTTTTTTTTCTTTCGATAAATTCTTTATTTAAGAAGTATTAACTCAAGTACAAATAAACAGCAAGAACAAAACATGGTGCCACAACAGCAGGGGCCAGTGTATGAACAGCAAAGGAACATAATCGGGTTTAAAATGAAGGAGAGTGGAGTGCAGGGGAAGAGGAGTGGGTTAAAGGGGATGGAGGGAATAAAAAAAAAAGATGGGGGAGGGGGAAGAACCCCAGCAACCCGACCAATGGAAAAAGGCCCACCAAAATGAAAGAGCATACAGCCTACCCCACGAGATCTGTACAGTCCTGTGATCCCTGGAAAAGAATCCAGGGGGTCCAGGCCGCAATGAAAGCCTTCTGTATTCTGGAGGTTAGGGGTTAGGTCCTCCATGTATTGGATATCTTCCACTTTGTGGATCCAGTGTATAAGCAAAGGGAGGTGGACTTCCAAAGAGCGGGAATCAAAGCTCTGGCTGTGATGACTAGGTGTTTGAGGGATGACTTGAGATAGGTGTGGAGGGAGTGATCAGAGAGGTGGAGGAGATACAAGGGTGGTTTCCAAGAGAGGCTGGTCTGGAGTACCCTAGAAATCACCCGTGGATCCTATCCCAGAAGTCCCTCAACCCAGCACACTCCCAGAAAATGTGTAATAGTGTCTCCTCCTCGGTGTCACAGCGCCAACATCTCGGGGTGGCAGACGGAAAAATTTTGTGGAGTCTAGACCATACATGGTACTATCTGGTCAATAGTTTGTATCCCGTCTCTTGGTATTTGCTCGCAATGGAGCCTTTATGGGCAAACTCCAGAATTCTGGAACAATGCGAGTCAGACAAGACAAGATTCAAGTCAGTTTCACACTTGTTCAAGATAGCAGGTCTGTGGCCAGGAGGAGGGGAAACCAGCAGTGAGTAGAAGTTACTTTTATTATCAGACCCCCTATGTCTGCCTATGCCGCAGCATCTAAAGCGTTACCAGTTGCGATTGGTGCTTCACCGATCATAGCTGTTAGCAGCGGGTGCTGACTGTATTTGCCAGCCTCACCAATGTATAGAGAGGGGTCAGCTTCTGTGCCCTCTCAATAAAGCCCCTTGGACCTAATCACGTACATGTACGTGATTTTGCACGAAGCATTTTAAAGGGGTTGGCCACTTTTGGACCAATATTTAGAGACAAATGTTTTTGTTTGTATAATAAAAAGTTGTAAAATTTTCCGATATACTTTCTGTACCAATTCCTCATGGTGCATTTGTGTGTTCATCACATGAACATGGAATGTATATCACATGACCATGGACTGATTTTTAACCACTGGGAATAAGCAGAATGAATGACAGCAAGCAGAGATCTAGAAAACCATGAGGAATTGATACAGAAAGTATATTGGAACATTGTACAACTTTTCATTATACAAACAATAACATTAATAATATTGTTCTGAAACTGGACAACCCTTATAAATGAATACTGCCCAATTCCCCAAACATTAATAATACCCCTTGTATTAATTGTATTATCTGACCAATTCCCCTATTATTAGTTAAACCCTCTTACATTTGCTTGTATGACTTATGCCCCTGATAAATATTACTCCCCTAAATTATTCCCATAAATAATGTCCCCCTTGTATTAATAATACCTATTAATAACCTCTTTGCATTAAAGGGGTTGTCTAGGAATTGGACAAACCACACAGGAGGCTGGGATAGGTGAAACATAAAATATATATACAACCCCAATTCCAATAAAGTTGGGACGTTGTATAAAACATTAATAAAAACAGAATACGATGATTTGCAAATCCTTTTCAACCTACAGACGTGGACAAAATTGTTGGTACCCCTCCTTTAACCCTTTCCCGACATCCGCCGTAATAGTACGGCAGATTCCGGGTGCTTAAATATAGCTCCAGGGCCAGCGTCCCGTTACTATGACAGCCGGGGGCCTTGTGAAGGCTCCCAGGCCTGTCTTTTATTAGTTTCTATTGCAGGCTACTCTATGTAGCCTTCAATAGAAGCGCTGTTTTTTTGCAATGCATTAGCATTGTAATGCATTACATTAGTGATCAGACCCCCTGGGGTTCAAGACCCCTAGGGGGTCTAATAAATGCAAAAAAATAAATAAAAAAAAAAGTAAAAAAATATATAAAAAAAATATTAAAAGTTCAAATAACCCCCCTTTCCCTAGAATACATATAAAAGTAGTTAAATACTGTGAAACACATACACATTAGGTATCCCTGTGTCTGAAAACGTTCGGTCTACAAAACTATAAAAATATTTTTCCTGTATGATAAACGCTGTAGCGGGAAAAAAAAATCAAAAGTGCCAAACCACCGTTTTTTCACTGTTTTGCCTGATAAAAATTTGAATAAAAAGTGATCAAAGCAATAGTAATTCCCCAAAATGGTATAACTAAAAAGTACACCTGGTCCCGCAAAAAAAGACGCCCTATGCATCCCTGTACACAGAAGTATAAAAAAGTTATGGGTGACTTTTAAAAAATATATATTTTTGCAGTTTTGGATTTTTGTTAAGGGGTTAAAATGTAAATAAGACCATATAAATTTGGTATCCCTGGAATCGTACTCAAATATAGAATACAGATGACATCTCATTTTGGCTGTAGAGCGAACACTGTAAAAACGAAGCTCGTAAGAAAATCGCACAAATGCACTTTTTCTTCAAATCCACCCCATTCTGAATTTTTTTCCAGCTTCCCAGTACATTGTACAGAATAATAAATGGTATCATTATGAAAAAAAAATTTGTCCCGCAAACATTAAGACCTCATATGGCTCTGAGGACAGAAAAATAAAAAAGTTATTGGGCTTGGAAGGGGGGAGTCAAAAGTGAAAAACGAAAATGTCACCAGCGGGAAGGGGTTAATGAACGAAATACCCACAATGGTCACAGAAATAACTTGAATCTGACAAAAGTAATTTGACAAACTACATGTTGACAAGCCTCAAAGCTTCTGGGAGAATGTCCTATGGTCAGATGAGACAAAAATCTAAATTTTTGGCAAGGGACATCAGCTCTATGTTCACAAATGGAAAAATGAAGCATATCTTGAAAAGAACACTGTCCCTACTGTGAGACATGGAGGAGGCTCTGTTATGTTCTGGGGCTGTTTTGTTGCATCTGGCACAGGATGTCTTGAATCTGTGCAAGGTACAATGAAATCTCAAGATTATCAAGGGATTCTAGAGAGAAATGTGCTGGCCAGTGTCAGAAAGCTTGGTCTCAGTCGCAGGTCATGGATCTTGCAACAGGATAATGACCCAAAACACACAGCTAAAAACACCCAAGAATTGCTAAGAGGAAAACATTGGACTATTCTGAAGTGGCCTTCTATGAGCCCTGACCTAAATCCTATTGAGCATCTTTGGAAGGAGCTGAAACATGCCGTCTGGAAAAGGCACCCTTCAAACCCGAGACAACTGGAGCAGTTTGCTCATGAGGAGTGGGCCAAAATACCTGTTGAGAGGTGCAGAAGTCTCATTGACAGTTACAGGAATCATTTGATTGCAGTGATTGCTGCAAAAGGTCGTGCAACAAAATATTAAGTTAAGGGTACCATCATTTCTGTCCAGCCCTGTTTCATGAGTTTTCTGTTTAAAAAAATTCTGTTGAAGCATGGTTGAAAAGCAGTGTCTGACTTTCATTTGTTCATTTTGATAGAATTTTTTATATATTATTACTTTTGTCAGATTCAAGTTTATTTCTGTGACCATTGTGGGATTTTCTTTCCTTAAACGAGGGGTACCAACAATTTTGTCCACGTGTGTATATTCAATTGAATACACTACAAAGACAAGATATTTAATGTTCAAATGGATAAACTTTATTGTCTTTTTGCAAATATTCACTCATTTTCAATTTGATCCCTGTCCGTGCCCAGTGAACTATGTGGGCAAAACGAAAAGGGAATTACGTCGTAGGATATTAGATCATGTGGGATATATTAACAGGAGAGAAGAACGTCCCCTGAGTTTACATTTCTGGAGAAAACATGGAGGTGACCCATCTACATTGAGATTTCAGGGCATTGAGTTAGTATGCAAACCACCACGAGGAGGAGATTGGGATAGGGTAATTTTGAGGAAGGAAGCAGAATGAATATTTAGGTTTGACTGTGTCAAACCTGGAGGCCTCAATGATGTGCTATCCTTTGCGCCATTTATTGAAGGAAGATGAATAGGGGTGGGACATATGGGGGGAGCGTTGTCATTTATTACCCTGTATTTAGATGTGTAGAAGTTAAGGGGTCTCTCTTCCGCTATCTATTGCATTGCCTGAATTGAGGTGGCGAGGTACGATTTACAATATATTTTTGTGATGATTGATGATTAAAATATTTAACCTCTCTCTCTCTTCTGGAATTTTCCCATCCTCTTTCAAACATGCTGTCATAACCCCACTACTGAAGAAATCCTCCCTTGACCCGTCCTGTGCTGCTAACTATCGACCTGTCTCTAACCTTCCTTTTATCTCCAAGATCTTGGAACGCTTGGTCTATTCTCGTTTAATCCGCTATCTTTCTGCTAACTCTCTTCTTGACTCCTTTCAATCTGGCTTCCGCACTCTGCACTCTACTGAAACAGCCCTCACAAAAGTCTCCAATGATCTCCTGACGGCTAAATCCAAAGGTGACTTCTCTCTCTTCTTATTCTTCTAGATCTCTCAGCAGCATTTGACACTGTTGACCATCAACTCCTTCTCACTATGCTCCGCTCTGTCGGCATCACAGACACTGCGCTCTCCTGGTTCTCCTCTTATCTCTCTGACCGCACTTTCTGTGTATCATTTGCGGGCTCTGTTTCTTCCCCTCTTCCCCTCGCCGTTGGGGTTCCTCAGGGCTCGGTCCTAGGTCCCCTGCTCTTCTCCCTCTACACAGCACCCATTGGACAAACCATCACTAGATTTGGCTTCCGGTACCATCTTTATGCTGATGACACACAATTATACACGTCATCCCGTGACATCACCCCTGCACTAATACAGAACACCAGTGACTGTCTCTCTGCTGTCTCAAATATCATGTCTTTGCCCTATCTGAAACTGAATCTCTCAAAGACTGAATTACTGCTGTTTCCACCATCTAATAGATCTGTCCCTGATATCTCCATTGCAGTCTCCGGCCTTACCATAACTCCTAGGCAGTATGCCCGCTGCCTCGGGGTTTTGTTTGACTCAGACCTTTCCTTCACCCCCCATATCCAATCACTCGCACGCTCTTGTCATCTCCACCTCAAAAACATCTCCAGAATCCGCCCTTTCCTTACCACAGATACACTAAAGACACTTATCGTTGCCCTGATTCACTCTCGCCTTGACTACTGTAACTCCTTACTAATCGGTCTACCCCTTACTAAACTCTCCCTTCTACAATCTATTCTGAATGCGGCGGCCAGGCTCATCTATCAGTCTAGACGCTACAGCGATGCCTCCGGTTTGTGCCGATCACTATACTGGCTGCCTATTCAATACAGAATACAATATAAACTTATCACCCTCATTCACAAGGCTCTCCATAATGCTGCACCTCCCTACATTTCCTCCCTCATCTCTGTCTATCGCCCAACCCGTACTCTCCGTTCACTCAATGACCTAAGACTAACATCCTCTACTATCAGAACCTCCCACGCTCGTATACAAGACTTCTCCCGAGTTGCACCACTTCTCTGGAATGCTCTATCCCAGACTATCAGATTAACCCCCAATTTCCACAGCTTCAAGCGTAAACTAAAGACATATCTTTTCAGACAGGCCTATCACAACTCCTAATGTAAACCCTTCCGTGGTTAGAATCCCTAAAACTTACCCTCCTCTGTTTATGCTTCAACATTACCTCACAGGATATGATGCCGTATCAGACTAGCTTTATATGTCCAGGCACCATCTGCACGTTAAAGGACATGACTGGTGACAGCTCATACAGCTTTTTATATGTGTAATGACAGTAACCTCTATTACAAAATTCTCTGACCATTGAATAAGCAATCCTACGTCTTTTGCGGCCCTTGCTACCTCTTGTGTCACCCCCTCTACCTCATAGATTGTAAGCTCTTGCGAGCAGGGCCCTCGGTCCCAGTGTGTGAATTGACTATTTCTTTGTAATGTATCTTTTTTTTTGTCAGTACTTGAACCCTAAAAGTTGTATAGTGCTGCGGAATATGTTGGCGCTATATAAATAAAATGTATTATTATTATTATTATTATTATTATTATTATTATTATGGGTCGTAGTTATGATGTACAGTAGTTTTGTACGCAATCAGAGGGTTGAGAAATAGAAAGAGTTATAGAGTTGGAGGGATTGACCATCATTAGGAGGTATGCAAATCGGTCTGAGTGGGGGAGGTCAGGTGATCTATAGTTTGATGGGGGAATAATAAGGGAGAGCCCATTATATGTGAACTATGATAGGGAAGATTTATGATCCACCCGCTGTTACGGTCTGGGGTTACACCTAACCTCCGGCTCCTTTAGAGTACGGTTGTGATAGGATAATATGGATCCGGATTTAACTCTGTTTGGATCTCTCCCCTCTGGTTTCATGACCTCGTATACGGAGGAATGGATGTTAAGTGTACATACTTACCGTTTGGCGCCTGATCATCGGAATTGCTGGAATGCAGCGGCCAGATGATCAGCAGTTTATGTGGAGTAGGTGAAGATCGAATGTGAATCAATAGACTCACCATCTAGCGCTGGATCACTGGAATTGTTTACATTCAGTGGTCACATGATCGGCAGTCACATGAACAAAGTAGAGGACTGAGGTGGACACATCCCCTAGGAGGTGTGACAGGTAGAGTGAGCTAGCAATTTCTATTGGCTCAATGCAGACAGCATCAGGAAAGGGGATGGCACCGAATGAATGGGCTGACCTTTATAAAGCAGGCAAGGCTCAGTGTGGCGTCGGCTACTCTAAGTACTGGAGCACACCATTAGTGCTCCAGGAACTGCAGTTGTAACTGCATATCTGCATTATTTTTGAAATGTATAGCAGCTTAGACCAATCTATACTGTAGATTTATTAGTATTAGCTCCTGATGAACCTGATACAGATAACACAGGGGAAACGCATAGAGCAAGTTTGAGCAAGTTTATTTTTGAGTTAGTTGACCACAAGCCATACTACTTGGGGGCATGAAGGACTGACAGGAGACTGGAGCAGTCTGAGTAGCCTGGAGATTAGTTGGCGGAATTTGAGTCACTAATGGAAATGGTAGCTGTATATCCCTGGAGTTAACATAGGGGATATATGAGCATAAGGGTCAGAATATCGTGGTTTCCCTTATGGTTATAACATTTTAATGACAGGAAATGGAATTACTGTGACCTGTACCTAGATTACTTGCATATGTACTTACTGCAGAATAGGGTTGTGGAGGTATATCATGGCTGTGCGGGAGTCTAGTCAGTGATGCTTTACAAATTATGTGTGTGGGGACCAGGTGTTTGGGTTTTCCTAGCACTAAGAGCAACTGACTAAATACTGACCTGTTGCATGACGCAGTCGTGATACTATAACCTTAGTCTAAGGGTGGTGAAAGTATCTAATTACACCCTAGGTCCAGTGGAAAGTTGGAGAGTGTGAATACTATCAAACATTTAAACCCCGAATAAACTTTGAATAGACAGGCACAGACCACATTGATCTGTCTTTTAGTAGATTAGTGGACGTCCTTTATGTTTATTTTTTATTTTAAAATATTAAAAGTTAAGTTTTATCGTTTGAAACCATTTATTTTCTGTGAAATTTGATCCCTGCCCCTGACCCAGATTTTTTGGAACATGTTGCAACAAAAGACTGGGAAAGTTGAGGAATGCTGAAAAAACTGCTGTTTGGAGCATTCCAGAGATGAACAGGTTAATTGGAAACAGGTGAGTGTCATGATTGGGTATAAAGGAAGCACCCCCGAAAGGCTCAGTCGTTCACAAGCAAGGATGGGGCGAGGTTCACCACTTTGTGAACAACTGCGTGAGAAAATAGTCCATCAGTTTAAGAACAATGTTTCTCAACGTACAACTGCAAGGAATTTAGGGATTTCATCATCTACAGTCCATAATATCATCAAAAGATTCAGAGAATCTGGACAAATCTCTGCAAGTAATCGGCAAGGCCTAAAACCAGCATTGAATGCCTGTGACCTTCGACCCCTCAGGCAGCACTGCATTAAAATCCGACATAATTCTGTAAGGTATATTACCACATGGGTTCAGGAACACTTCAGAAAACCATTGTCAGTGAACATAGTTCGTCGCTGCACCTACAAGTGCAAGTTAAAACTCTACTATGCAAAGTGAAAGCCATGTATCACCTACTTCCGATTCCCTGAGGAGGAGCCTCCGCCACTTCTCACTAGGGAGGACCAGGACCTCTGTGTTCTGGTGCAGTACAATGACGTCATAATGAGTATCATGTCCCAGGACTTGGTTTAATTCACTGATATGTATCTGTGATACTGTGTTTGCCTTTGAAGTTTTGTCCCTCCTGTCTCTTTGTACCCCTAGCTGTGATGCAGTAACTCCTTCCCTCTCCCCTGTTACATGTGACAGGCTCAGTATACAGCATGTGTCAGTTATATGCAGTTAGAAATTTAATTCAACTTGATAACACCACAGTGATGTTAATAATATTAAACATCTGTAAATTTTGTTAGTAAAAATGGTCAGAAAATATGGGCACTAATGTTTATTCTGAAGTCTCAGACTCCTGCTCAGTCAGTATGTGCTTGTGCAGAGGGTATTGCATGTATGTCCTTATTACTCTGATGAGTCTGGTCGAGGGTGAAAACTTCAACACATGTGCAGTCTTCTAGATGGCAAGTGTATGCACACATGCCTACCTGCCTGCAGTTTTAACGGTGTGATTGTACCCTTAGGGGGCATTCACACTACCGTTGGTGACCATCAGTAGTGTCCGTTGCTATTGTCTGTTACAAGATTTTAGCATCGGACACTAGCTGAACCGTCAGAAATTTGTTAAAATTTCCATTCATATCTGCATTGGGATCTCAATGCCAAACATTGTTTTCCACATTGAGGAGAGCACCAGTGAAGGTGTGTAGAGATTTTAATTGCCTTTCGCCCTCTACTTAGCATCTACATATCACAAGGCATTATGGGAAAGGAGCTGGGGAGCTCATGCGCCCTCTATTGGATGTAACAGATCCTCAATTTGCTTTTGACTCACCGAGCCTTAAGACAGCAAAAGGGATCTTAGCCAAGCCAATTTCACTTATCTGCATACAGCGCTGTTTCCGGATTGTTGTCCTTCATCAGTACAGAGCAAAGTGATTGGCTGGCTTGAGCTCCCCAGCTCCTTTCCCATAATGCCTTGTGATATGTGTGCTAAGTAGAGGGCGAAGGCAATTAAAATCTCTACACACCTTCACTGGTGCTCTCCTCAATGTGAGAGATTCTTGTCCCTAACCCACTCATTGCCTCCCACTAAGCCAGCCAATTCACTTTGCTCTGTACTGATGAGGACAACAATCCGGAAACAGCGCTGTATGCAGATAAGTGAAATTGGCTTGGCTAAGATCCCTTTTGCTGTCTTAAGGCTCGGTGAGTCAAAAGCAAATTGAGGATCTGTTACATCCAATAGAGGGCGCATGAGCTCCCCAGCTCCTTTCCCATAATGCCTTGAACATTGTTTTCACCAGCGAATCACTTTGGATCTGTAAGGTTCTCATCTTTAAAATGAATCCAAGATCATCTTCATAGCCCTAACTGATCCTGAGCAAATAAAAAAACAAACTAATGCTCAGCTGTCCTCGCTCCCCTGCCGGTTTCACTATTAGATGAGTGGGGGTTCAGCTGCAGCACCTACAGGAAGAGCTGCCCGAGCCCAGAAGAACAACCCCTACTCAGGTACCTGACACCTAGAAGTGTTGTAGGTGTCAGTAAAAGTAGGGGTACGGTGTTGTTGATAAATATGGTATTCCTAATGCACAGGAGGAACTACTGCAGAACCTTCTTTTAAAAACGAAGATAGTGCTTTCTGGTATTTTGTCAGTAATTGACAGAAAGGTTTAACTGAGGTGCGCATTGTGAGCAGTTATATATCCTCTACTGCACATTACGATATATATAAAGGTATTATATGTCACCTTGCAGCCCTGTAACCTGTATAAAAGTCATCACAGGCCCTCCTGCTTTTATCCAATCACAGGGCTCTGCACTGACATCTCATGTTATATCTTACAGGAAAATCTTTATATATCAGACTTGTTCTATATTTCCTAACTCAGGGCTATGAAAGAGAATGTAATACTATAAAGATACACTAAGCCGGGACTAAGTATTATTAAAGGGGCATTAAAGGGGTTTCTAGGGTTTAAAACACATAATATTGTCAGTAGCATATGCAAATGAGTTTGACCTCTACTGCATATGCAAATAAGATGACCTTTTGCACTGGAATTCCGAGACCATTATGACATCAACAGAATATGATGACATCACAATGATGGCAAGTGCATAAATAGACCTGACACTGCAGGAGCTGCTCAGAGGATGGTGACAGATGAAAATGTCCAGGCTGAGGAGAGGACTACAACAGGTAAGTACTCCAGTGCTCCCCCTTTGTACAGTACTTGTGCATAGACTGAGCATCTTATTTATTTAGCATATTATTTAGTAATATTTGGTTACGGATTAAAGATGGGCGAACCTTAGAAGATTTGTTTCCTCCTGTGTTCTTTGTTTGGTTCAGTCCAAACTTGTTTGGATAGAAGTGGAAGGGAAATTGTTATACTCTGGGGTCTCTTCAGATCTCAGAGTATAAGAGCTGGAGGACCAGGGGATGTGATAAACTTCAGTTACCTCTTCTGGTCTGGCGCTCTGTGTCCTTCTCCTGGTAGCATTTGGCGCTCTTCTCTGACGTCGTGGACCTGGAAGGAAAGAATATGGGGGTGGCACCGAGCTGCCCACACTGAGATATAGTCCAATAGAGTCCGGAGGTGTATAGATGGAAACCTCCTCACTTTCCTAGGCTGTGCAGTGGTTGGCAACAGCCTATATCCGTACAGTACCTTCTCAACCAAGTCGGAGAGGGTAGAAGCAGCTAAAGACACAACTGCACGTCACTTAGGCGACATCCGAGATGAGATAGAGGGATACCAGTAGTACCTTAATTCAAATACTTGGGGCCTTGATTTTACTGGCAAAATTAATCCCTCTGAACTTGAATATCTGGATCTCTTATTGATGAACATTGATAATACCATACAAACGAAAACATTTTTCAAGAAAGTTGAGTGTAATAGTCTCCTGGATTTTAATAGCTTACATCACCGCAAATGGAAGGAGAATATCCCTTTCAGTCAATTTAAAAGGGTACGCAGGAATTGCACAAAAGATGAAGATTTTCTTCATCAAAGTAAAATCATATCAAAGAGATTTAATGAGAAAAATTATCCAAAATCTATAGTGAGAGCAGCACAAACAAAAGCTAACAATTTCACCCAATCAGAATGTTTAGTTCCCCGTTGTAAAAATACAACTAATATACACACTTTCAATCACAACTTTATAACAACATATAATGGATTACATGGACATATTAGATCTATCTTTAGAAAAAATTGGAACATTTTGCTTAATGACCAATATCTCAAAACAGAATTACCCAAGGACCCTGGGATAATTTTTAGGAGGGCTAGATCTCTAAAGAACCTGATTGCCCCAAGTCGACTTAAAACTGTCACTAGGAAAATTAAACAAGTATGTTCAACCCCAGGCAGTTTTAGGTGTGGACACAACAAATGTAAGTGTTGTGATAACATCTCCCACAGAAAGACTGAAATAATAAGTCACTCCACAAATGAAAAGTTTTACCTTAAGTCTCGACTTGATTGTTCATCATCCTACATTATATATGTTATCCAATGTCCATGCCATCTACAATATGTAGGCCGGACCATCATGAGCCTACGTGAAAGACTCAATAAACATCAATCAAACGTTTCAAATGGCTACATGAAACATAGCGTTTCCCGTCACGCCCTGAGGTATCACAATAGTGACTTTAGTGGTTTCGAAGTAACACCTTTAGAACAGATTCCCAGTGGCCAACCCAATAGATTTGACCTACTCAAAAAAAAGGAGATCTATTGGATCTACAAATTGGGTACCCTAGTTCCAGATGGTCTCAATGAGGCATTGGAAGACATAACCAACTGATACATTCATGTCTTCAGTCTATAGAGTATCATTTGCTTATTTTCATGTATATATCGATCTCATTTGCATGTTTATATATAATATTGTACCACCAGTGTACTGGCCGATACACCATTGGCCAGTACATTGGTGTATTGTTGATTTTATGTTGCAGACGTTTTTTGCATAATGATAGCATACATACATGTTCTTTTGATCTTTACATTGATTGGCTTTGATCTATCTTGACGTTTTTATATTTTGAGTATTTGGCATATGTATACCAGTTTTCTATTATGTCCGATTTATATTTATATGTTCCTACACCTACATATTGTCATAGGTCATGTCCTACCTCAATCCCATTGATGTATACTATATTTTGTATTTTTTTGTTATTTTTTTATTATTATTATTTTTTTATTTTTTTTTGTTTACTTCCTACTATCATCATTTGTATAAAGTTTTTTTTTTTTTTTTTTGCACATGTGCAGTGCAGATTTTTAGATGCCACTCAGAGGGTATATTACCCAGCAAATTAGACCCAACCACATGTCTCTCTGTCTACTGACACTGGTATGTCCTATGTTGTTCTCTTCTTGCAATCCTTATCCTATGGTTTTATCCTATGTCGTATCAAAACCGTGCTAATGTTCTCTAGAAATCACATTGATATTGTGCTAGCATTCTCTAGAAGTTAATAAGCGTTCTGATATATCCATGTCCCCTCACTGTTGTTATTAGATGATCTCTATTGATTCTTGCACTTTGGAGAGTCTGTGAGACACTTTTTTAGATGCTATTCTCCCCTCCTTTCTTTTTAGTAACAATATATATTTTAACTGCATTTTTTATGACACTGGGATGAGCTTATATACATACAATGGCATCATGTGTACATTTTTTATGTGGATATTATGTATATAATTTTTAAATGTGTATTTCCCTGAATGAGATTTGTGGTGTTTGTACTTTCTGTTTTATTAGTCATACACTTGAAAAAGGGGTATTGCCCCGAAACGCCAATCCCGGCGTCATGTGTTTTTTATTAGTGTCTGGATTAAAGTGTGATTTTGACGTACCATCCATGGTGAAGCGCTGTGTCTTTCTACAAGCCTTCCTGTTCCTTGTCCCTTGGTGTGGATTCAGATACAGGTTCGCTACTGGTATCCCTCTGTCGTGGACCTGGAGTCACCCCTGAGGCCTGTGATTGGGCCTTAGTGGTGGTATGGTCTTGCCAAATGTCATGGCATTATGTCAACGCTCAACGCTGAGACCCAATCACAGGCCTCAGTGGTGACCGCCACCACATGACGTCACAGAAGAGCACCTGACGCCGGCTCTGGTGCTCTTCTGTGACATCATCCACCAGAGAATGAAGACAAGGAGGCCCAGGAGAGGTAACAGAATGTCAGTGTGAATGTTTTTCTTTATTTTTGTCAGCATTTTTGATTCCAAAGATCATTTTATCCCAGACAACTCCTTTAATCCATTTTTTGGTGTGACTCATAATAATGTGGTTCTTCCCCTGCTGATAAGCCCCATCCAGCTGGCTCCACCCACGCTTTAGAAATGATGCAAGCAGGAATTTTAATTGGAAAAAAAAGATGCTACTTTTTGAGATGTGCGCCAAAGCTTGTGACTTTTTCCCACCACAATC
The DNA here is from genome assembly GCA_947044405.1 of Leptodactylus fallax. Taxonomy (NCBI): domain Eukaryota; kingdom Metazoa; phylum Chordata; class Amphibia; order Anura; family Leptodactylidae; genus Leptodactylus; species Leptodactylus fallax. The sequence continues at coordinate 1,521,661 of CAMRHE010000241.1, read as the reverse complement.
CTGTCGCTTTAGATATAAGAAAATATTAGAGACTGATGGGTTTTTCTATCTAATAGGGCAACTTGAGACATGGCAGATTTATCACAAATTTCCAGTGTGAATTGTGAACTAGTTTCTGGTAAAATTCTTATCCAATCCACAAGAAATAGTTTTAATAGATGGAGACAACAACCCCTTAGCATGTGATGTCACTTTCTGTGGGCGGTTTCATTGGGAAGTAATGCACCTCACATGTGATGTCACTTTCTGTGGCCGGTCTTAGGGGTCGGTCATGTGGCCTCACTTTCCATTACTCTTCATGACTTGATATATGTGTGATGGTGACGGCTTCATGTTTTATAATCACTCACTTTCTATATATCACTTTATTTCAGCCACTCCATTAGCATATGGACAGAGCGGCCTCCTCCACAGGCATTTAGAGGTAAGTACCGGAGTGTTATACCCAAAATTTATCTATCCTATCATCTTCATTTATAAATAGATTTTTATATTATTTTTTAACAACTAGACAAGAGGGTTTGGCTAGATTACCTACAATAAACAATGTATGTCTTTCCAGGATCTATAGGGGGATGTGAGCAAAGTCTTCTCAAGAAGAAAATCATCTCAACGCAAGTCAACGCAAGAACACATCTCATATTAGACTAGGGATTAGAGCAGGGGTCTCAAACTTGGGGCTCGCGGGCCAACTGCGGCCCTCGGGACAATAGTTTGAGGCCCCCACCTCAATATCAAAGTTTAATGTTAGTACGGCCCGAGTTTGATACGAATGGCACCAGGGGTGCACTGTCTGGGGGTGGCATTTTTTACTATCTAATGTAAACCAGCCCAGGACAGGCCGCTTTAAAAAAAAACAACGCTGAGCGGGGCCTGTCCTGGGCTGGCTTACGAGACGTCCGCATCACAGCGCAGGCAGGGATACAATGACGTCATCGCGCCTCCTACGCTGAGACACAGATGTCTCGGACAAGAGGAGGCGGCGGCTGCATCAAGGCATCACAGGCAGGTGAGGATAAGTTTTTTTTTATTTATATAAATAGGCTGTGACCTGCTGGAGTATCCCTGGCAGGTCACGGCCTATTTATTTCCCTACCCGGCGTCTGCTCGTGGCCGCCCCCACTTCCCCCTTCTGCTATGGGACGCAGAAAGGGAAGTGGATGCTGCTGTGAGCAGCCGCGGGCATCGGTAAGTGAGGCCGCGGGCCTCAAATACTACTATTATTATACTCCGGGGTCTTTTTAGACCCCGGAGTATAATAATCGGAGACCCAGGGGAGGTGAAGGAACATAAAAACATATGCTACTTACCTCTCCTGCGATCCGCTGTCACTCCGAGCAGGCTTGGGCGCTCTGGTGACGTCATCAGGTCGCGTCGCCGGTCTCATCACGTGACTTAATTAGACATGGCCGAAAGCTGCTGGGAGTGCTCCGGTTTCCAGTATAGGTAAGTAACACTAGTTTTTATGTTTGTCACCATCCCTGGGTCTCCGATCATTATACTCTGGGTTCTGAAAAGAACCCAGAGTATAATAATAGTTCTTGGGTGGGCAACTATGGGGCACAATACCGTGTGCAGGGGCCACTATGAAGCCTAATACCAGTGTAGGGGCCACTATGGAGCATAATACCGTGTGCAGGGGCCACAATGGAGCATAATACAAATGCAGGGGCCACAATGGAGCATAATACAAGTGCAGGGGCCACTAGGGACCATAATACAAGTGCAGGGGCCACTAGGGAGCATAATACAAGTGCAGGGGCCACTATGGAGAATAATACCGTGTGCAGGGGCCAATATGGAGCATATTACCTGTGTGGAAAACCTGATGCGGCCCAGCCTCACTCAGACTCTACCTCCAGCGGCCCCCGGATAAATTGAGTTTGAGACCCCTGGATTAGAGGGTTCCTTCTTTTAGATTGCAAGCTCCTCGGGAAAGGGGACATTAACCTTTTAATGACCACTCCCACTATACTTCATACTATAAGCACCTTCATAGCCTACAATAGTTTTTTTTTTTCTCCTAAATTGCCCCCTATGATTTTTGGGGTCAGTGTAGATGAATCTGCAACTGCTCATGGTCTGCATGCAGCTGCAGGATTTTTGCTTTAACATGGCTGCCGGTTGAAACTCCGAATGGTGGTCCTTAAAGGGTCAATGATGATTTTCTTTAGATTGTAAGCTCAGAAGAGCAGAAGGTTGGAAGGAACCCTCCAGAATAGATTGTAAACCATTAAGTCAATCTCTGGTCAGTAGACATCTGGAGACTGACTTTATTGGCAAGAATCCTCTCTTTAGGCTAGGGCTAATCATGACCAGGATGGTTCCTATGTATGAGGTTGAGCTACATGGCGGCTTTGGCTGTGGCATATGTCATGTGGTTGGAGATCGCAGTGTGGCACTTTTTCCATTAACTCTAATGGAAGTGAATGTGGTTGTGTTATGACAAGCAAGTAATAACATCTATAAGGGCTGGTTCACATCTACGATCGGTTTCCGTTCAGGGAGTCCGCTTGGGAACCCCCCGAACGGAAACCGATACGCATAGAAAAGCGGTTTACCTAAGGAAACCTGCGGACCCCATAGACTATAATGGGGTCTGTGTGGTTTCCGCTCAGTTTCCGCACGAAACATGCGGAGAGGAAAGTGCTGCTTGCAGCACTTTACTCTCCGCATGTTTCATGCAGAAGCCGAGCGGAAACCACACAGACCCCATTATAGTCTATAGCTAATAGTTGTTCCAGCAATGGTTGCAACTGATGGTCGGGTCCAAAACTCAAAATGACCTGATCGTTGGTCGATCGTGCCCTTGTGAGTCATTGAGACACAACCACACTCGTGTTCACTGACAGAGAAGCCAGCTACACTACACATAGATCTTTGGCTGTGTGATGTGTGTTGTGGCTGAAGTGGCGGTGTAGCCTCTGCCCTAGAGATAAGCGCCCATCATGGTCATTATTTATTATGTATCATCATAGAGAGGATTCCTTACTGTAGACTGTAAGCTCTCCGGAGCAGGATAACCCCCATCATTACAGGGGATGATGTTATGTATTATTATTATTATTATTATTATATACACATTTATGTGCATTGTGAGCCGTCAGGCAGTATTTCTAGTCTGTAAGCTCTTCGGGGCAGGTTTCGGGTATGGAGCAGCATTAAGCAGATGGATAGACATGATCCAGGGTTATATTGCCGATCGCCATATTTGGGGTCAGGGAGGAATTATTTTTTCCCCTGAGACTCAGATCTCAGGGGTTTTTCTTCGCCTTCCTCTGGATCATCGGGTTGGGGCTTTTAACTCAGGAACTTATTTATGGATGGTCAGATGGACCATCACAGGAGCTCAGACACCATGGACATGAGATAGAAACCACAACCCCAATCATTTAGTAGAATATAACGCAAGCCATTATTATTAATGGCTCCTCTGCTTATTGCTAATAAATGGTATAAAATTAACCGTTCTCGTGTCCGTGTGTCATCTTTCTCTCCGATATTTCATTACACAGTTACCATAATTCATAGAGACACAAACAGAGCCACATAGTCATCCATGTACAGATGCAGCACGCAGTCTATGAACCTCCACATTGTCGTCCATGTACAGATAGAGCAGGCAGTCTATAAACTGCCACATAGTTGTCCATGTACAGATGGAGCAGGCGGTCTATGAACCTCCACATAGTTGTCCATGTACAGATAGAGCAGGCAGTCTATAAATTGCCACATAGTTGTCCATGTACAGATGGAGCAGGCGGTCTCTGAACCTCCACATAGTTGTCCATGTACAGATAGAGCAGGCAGTCTATAAATTGCCACATAGTTGTCCATGTACAGATGGAGCAGGCGGTCTATGAACTATTGTGGCACACTAAAGAATGATCAGACTGTGATTACACTACTTACATATCACATGTGTTAGAGTGGCTTCCCCACGCACATGGGATAGTGCACCATGACATAGAACTAAGGTTTACTTGGTGCCTGCTACATCTATATGTAAAAGCAGCCCCATTATAACACATTAGTGGGTCAAGTGTAAAGTCTCTGAGTGCCCCCTCCTCATTATCATTCCCTCCAACATTATACCATGGGAGTGACACAACCTACCTAACCTACCTGAGGATGGTGGTAACAGGTGTAAAAGCAGCGCAGATCACCAATATATATGTGATGAACAGCGCCACAATCTCATGACCTTTCGTAAAGTTTGCAGAATTGCTCCACAGAAAAATAATTTGGGCAGATTTACTATTGAAAATGCACCAGGGTGAGAACACAAGGAGTCGACAAGAATAATCAGGAAACTCACCTGCATGGTGAGTCATGTCTTCCTGTGGCCTCTGTGACAACTTGGGGGAATTAGACTCAAATGGCGGCTTTTCCTGGTCCTAACAGCGGTGGTTCGTGGTACTGGGCGCCGGAAATATAGGGTTCAGACGGTCCAAGTGAAACATAAAAGTGGCTTTATTCAGTTCAACTGCAACATAACAAAAACAACAAAAAACCTAGGCCACCGTTAGGGCCCTAACTCACTCATAGAGCCCCTCACTAGCCTGACTCTTGCTCAACTCTAGCAAAAAGTCCCCGGTGGACCTCAGCCCTCCTGGCACAGACCGTCTATCTGTCCAGCTGGGTCCACCATCTCCTGCTCCAAGCAGGATACTCCAGTCCTCTGGAGTTACACGCCCCCCAAAGGTGTGGCTGAAGGCCTTATCAGTGCTGGGCCTGGGTCGCTCCACAGCACCCTCTGGCTCACATACTCACATACCCTCCCCCTCAGATCACTACCCATAGGGTGAGCTACAATGGGACGAGACATCCTATGTTGAAGTCCCTCTTCAACCATGCATGCCTGTCCAGTGTCTCTCCAGAAGTCCCCATCTGATTCTTTAGAGGTTAACAGGCTCTGCAGCGAGTCCTTCTCATCTTCTAGTGCTGCCAGCTTTGAAGATAGCACAGATGCCGACTGTTCAGTATTGGATAAAGACTGCTGCAATCGATCCAATTCTTCTCTTTTAGATTCCACTTCGGTTTTTAACTGTTCTATCTGAACAGTGCGCTCTTCCAACTTTATTTCTGACTCACTCTTTACTTGATCCATCTGAAACTCCAGCTGTTTCTTGATTTTCTCCTGCTTGTTCACTTGCACCTTTAGTTTAGCAACAAGCATTTTTAGATCTACAATCTCAGTAGATAAATTAGACAGGTTTCCCTCAAACTGAATCCTCATGTCTTCTGTCTGGAGGTCCAATTCTCTCTTGGCCTTTTCCAGCTTGTCATAAGCATTAGCTTTGTTCTCATACAATATCTGCACAGATTCCAGGTTTTTCTCAACTTCATCCTTGGAGCTAACCAAATCCTCCATTTCAGTGTGCAGTTGCTTGTTGAGCCTCTCTAACTCGGCCTTCAATTCAAGGGCCTCTGCTTCAGCACGGTCACGTTCTTCTGCATATCTAGCAGAAAGAGTCTTCTCTTCACCAAGCAGCTGATCAAACTTTTTCTGCTTCCTTTCCAAATTTGACACCATCTGACGTTGATGATCAAGATCTACACCTACATCTTCTAGTTCCTGCTGCAGTCTAATTTTCGTCTTCTCAAGTTTGTCATAAGCAGCAACCTTCTCCTCAAATCGTTGATTTGTAGCTTCTAGCTCCTTTTGCAACTTTTTCTTTAGTCCTTCAACAGAGTCCAAGGACTCAATACTATCCTCCATTTTTTTCTTCATATCAGTTGCCTGAGCCTGTAGTGTTGAAATCTGCTTTGTCAAATCTCTTTTTGCTATCTCCTCTTCCTCTAGTTGCTCAAGGAAACCATTTTTCTCATCTTCCATTTGTTTTAGTTTTGTACTAAGGTCAAGCTTCTGACGGGTTTCTTCTTGCAAAAGTTCCTGAGTGTCCTGAAGCTGAGATTCTAGTGTAGACAACTCTTTGGAAAGTTTGATAAACTTGCTGTCTGCTTGAGAAAGAAGCCTTGTGACATTATTCAATTCCACCTGCAGACCGTTTGCCTTGTCTAGCAGTTCTGCTTGAAACCTGTCCCCTTCTGTGACTTTTAGTTGCAGCTCTTGAAGTTGAGTCTCTACCTTTTTATGACTCTCCTGTAAGGCTTGCACTCTCTGAGCATGGACAGACGACATCTCCATCAATTCTTTGTCTTTATTTTGCACCAAAACAGACAATTTCTCCTTATCTTCACAAGATCCTGACAGCGCCCTCTCCAGGCTACATATTCTAGCTTTGAGTTCCCTTTCTCTTTGTTCCAGAAAAGCTTTGCTTCGCCATTCATGGATTTCACTATTTAGGCGAACCTGCTTTAATTCATGCAAGTTTTGCTCTGACTGCAATGTCTGCACCACAGATTCTAAATCACTCTCTCGGTCAGACACATGCTTCCTCAGCTCTGCAATTTCATTTTCTTTGTCAGTTAATGCAGCAGAAAGTTTTTCACACTTCCTCACTTGGTCATCCAGACATTCTGACTGACACTGCAAAAATTCACTTCTCTCACGTTTAGCAGTTTCAAGGTCATCTCTTAATTTTTCAATGACACTCTCTTTGGCAATGGAGTCTTGGACATGCTGCTCCTTTAAATCCTGCAATTGTTTCTCAAGCACTTGCTTTTGCTCTACACTCTGTACAACTTTATTAGATAGAGCACCTTTCATTTCAGCAAACTCCTTCTTAGTGACACAGTCCATTCCAGGCAAACCCAGCACCACATTTTCACAATGACTAGAATATGAACTCCTCATAGATTCAAGATCTTTCTTTAACTTCAGGTTCAACTTAAGGTTCTCTTTTTCTAATACCTCAAATTGCCGTTTCCAATTAGATATTTTATCCTCATCAATGAACCTGATGGTTTTATTCTCATCTTGAAGCTGCTGCACCATAATATTTTCATCTTTGGCGCTTTGATGCCCTCTAGTACAGTCAACAGGGACATATTCATTCATAGAACAGAGGTGCTTTAGAAAAACTGAGTCACTCTCATGCAACCCTTTATCTTTACTTGCACTCCACATGATCTGCTCCGGGTTTTGTGTCTCTCTGCATTCAGACTGCTGCACTAATAAACCTGTGCATAACTTCTCTGCTTTTTTACAAGCTGAAATTCTCTTTTTCTTGCCCATGGTTTACTAACAAGATTACACAATATTCCACAGCAACCTTGGGTTCAACCAGCAGCAACTTTTTGCTATCTTCAGCAGTCACATGTATTCAAACAGTTAACTTATGTGACACTACAACAACCAGCATTTTCTTCTGTCTTCCATAGAAAACACCAACATGGCACCATAGCCTTTCACATAGACTGTTTGCAATATCCAGCTTCTATACACATTGCATACTTTCTTGCCATCAGCAAACCCTTTACAGACTTCTGTGCCACAGTATACACAAAGTCCATTCCCTGGATTCCTCTTCCAGAGTTTTACTTTCACCAGTTTTTACACACACTTTGCTATGTTGCAATTCACTCACCCCTTCCTGGGTTTCTCAGTTGAAATCACAGATTTCTTCCAGCTGTAGGCCACAATGCACACTTAGCAGTACTGCAGTCACCAACCACTTGTCTTCCAGGACTTGCGTGGATCTCTTTATGCCCGAATCCGTAGCACCATATGCGACAACTTGGGGGAATTAGACTCAAATGGCGGCTTTTCCTGGTCCCAACAGCAGTGGTTCGTGGTACTGGGCGCCGGAGAGGACAGCGTTCAGACGGTGCCAATTTAAAGTAAAAATGGCTTTATTTCAGCTTAGGTGCAACATAACAAAACAAAAAAACAGCCTGGGCCACAGTTAGGGCCCTAACTCACTCATAGAGCCCCTCACTAGCCTGACTCTTGCTCAACTCTAGCAAAAAGTCCCCGGTGGACCTCAGCCCTCCTGGCACAGACCGTCTATCTGTCCAGCTGGGTCCACCATCTCCTGCTCCAAGCAGGATACTCCAGTCCTCTGGAGTTACACGCCCCCCAAAGGTGTGGCTGAAGGCCTTTTCAGGGCTGGGCCTGGGTCGCTCCACAGCGCCCTCTGGCTCACATACTCACACCTCCCATAGCAATTACTCAAAAAAGCCTTCATTGCATGACAGTAAAGGAAATAAAGGATTGAAGAAAAAGCAAAGATTGAAGCCTAATGGACTCATCACAAATTACAAGTCAGGAAGAGTGAGCCGATTAGTTTACAACCAGATTCGACCCGAAATTTCCAAAAGTTTCAGGTTTGCCCGAACACTAAACTTTTGGAGTTTCCTACCCACAAAACACTATTATACTCTGGGGTCTCCGCAGACCTCAGAGTATATTAAGTGAAGGAGGTAGAAAAGATAAAAAACACATATACTAACCTTGCCTTACCTCTGTTGCGCATCCAGGGATCCCTCAGCATCCTCTTCATGTATTCGGCTGATGTCACACACCCCATGTGACTGCGGTCATCATCACACTCCCTGGGGATCACCGCTGAGACCTGTGATTGGGCCTCAGCTGTGATCCTCCCCTGGGGTGTGTGACATCAGCCGTAGGCTAGAAGAAAGCGGAAGAGGACGTAGACCATAGAGAGTCCACCGGATGCTGCAAAGATGCCCAGGAGAGGTGAAGGAAGGTGACTACAAATGTCTGTTATTTTTTTACACCTCTCCTGAGCCTCCACATATTATACACTGGAGTCTGAAGAGACTCCAGAGCAGTGGTTCCCAACCTGAGGTACCTCCAAGCTATCTCTAGGGGTACCGCTGCAGTGAGAACCACCCCCATAATGGTAGTTTGTGGGGTTAAAGGGGTTGTCCAGGCAAAAATGGATGACCCTTTTAATGTTTAAATAAGCTGAGGGCAGTGAAAAAAATAAAAACAAATGTATACTCACCTGTCCATGTTGCTCCAGTGTCCTTCGGTGTCCTCCTGTGTCATCTGCTCCCAGCGTTGTGTTGAAGCTGCTGATTGGCCTCAGCGGTCACGTGACCGCTGAGGCCAATCAGTGAAGGGCCTGATTGTTACTACCTGTGACATCATGGGTCCTCTTCCTGAGGCCTGCTGAGGCCGCTGATTGACCTCAGTGGTCATGTAACCGCTGAGGCCAATCAGTGGCTTCAGCACAACTCCGGAAGAGACCTTGGAGAGCTCCGATCGCAGGTGTTAACCCCTGAGAAGCCGCGATCAAATATGACCACGGCATCTCAGGGGTTTAATTATAAATTGGGTCCCAATCTGCCCCCCACAACGTTTACGGGGGTTGCCAGTGTTCCTAATCATCAGCCTGGGGTCTGATCAGTGACACCGGTTCTGCCCCACATCTGTCCCTCCACGTACCTGGTTGATCCTGCCCTGAATGGAGACTGTCAGCCTATGCCTTTGCAGCCTCCTATACACTGCAATACATGTGTATTGCAGCGTATACCTATTGAACCAGCGATCAGAAGATCGCTGCTTCAATTCCCTATGGGGACCAAAAAAAAAATGTAAAAAAAAAAGTTTCAAAAAATGTTTAAACATGTTAAAAAAAAATAACAAATGAATAAAACCCCAAAAATCCCATTTTCCCATATAAATTATTTTATTATATAAAATAAAGAAAAATAAAAAAAAAATTACATATTTTTAAAAGGTCAGATGAAAACCAAAATACCAATAAAAAGCACAGGTCGTCCCGCAAAAAATAAGCCCTCAAACAGCTTTGTCAACAGAAAAATAAAAATGTTATGCTTTTCAGAAGATGTCGGTGCAAAAATAATTGATTTTTTCCCTAAATAGATTTTTATTCTGCACAATTAGCAGCGCATAAAAAAAAAAAAAAACATAAATTAGGTATCTCCTTAATCCTACGGACCCGCAGAATAAAGGTAACATGTTACTTATGCTGTACACTGCACGGCAAAAAAATAAAATGTTAAAAAGCAATGTCAGAATTGATGTTTTCTTTTACATCCTACCCAGAAAGAGTTAGTAAAATTTAGTCAATAAGTTATAGGCACCCCAAATTGGTGGCATTGAAAAGTACATCTCATACCGCAAAAAACAAGCCCTCATATGGCCACATCGCAGACAATAAAAAAAAATATAGCTTATACAATGTAAAGACAAAACCCCCAAAAAGCGCCAAATCATTAGTACACAACTGGCTGTGGCAAGAAGGAAATGTATGAGCTGTACGAGTGTATATCAGGGGACACCCCAGATTTACAGCTTATGAGGGAGAATACACCAGTGCTGATCCCCCAAAATGCCCCCCTGTCCATGTCATAGGAGCTAGTGGGAAAATAGCATGGGATTCGGTGTACCCAATTGTGATGATGAGAGACCTCCGGTTAAGTATTTCTGTTGTGCTGTATTACTACTTGTCCCTATTACTACAACACAGTGTGGGGTGGTGCCTGTTATCAAAACCAGTTTGGCTACAGGAATTTGGTCTAACTGCTTTGTGCCCATATCCTTTGTTGTTCTGTCCGTGGCTCAATTAGAATACCCTTGTTACAATAGTTATCTCCGCAGGGGATTCCTGCAGAGCCTTGGCTCTAAGGGCCTTAAGCAAAAAGAAAGCAGCCTCCTTGTCTCCAGTCACAGATCAAAGGAGATATGTTTTTTTGGCCATATTTCCCCAGCCAAACCGCCTATCGTCGCACTGATAAATTCCTCAGATGCGCCCAGCCAAGGCGCACGTTTGAAGCCCACACAAGGTACTGTTCAAACCCCGGAAAAGGTCCAGACACTGATCTCCTTACCCAAAGGGGATTGGGGTGTCATTATTGGTGTCTATACGATGGGGATCTCTCCACAAACCCTATCATATCTCTTGCCCGACTCTACGGTCAACGGGCAGGGAGATACGATGAAATATGGTTCTGGGAGTTTCAGGATGGAGGATGGGGCTCTTCCTCCTAGTGACATCACTTAGGGAGGAGACCAGTTGAGTTAAATGTTCTCAGACTAGGGAAAGAGGGTTCCCTTACGTCCTACAGCAGCACAATATGGGGTATTTCTCCCCCTGTGTGTTGTCTAGGACAGGTAGAACTTTTAATTAGCACAAAAACGTGCTTACTAACCTGCCCTATAAGAGGGCACGAGAGACCTCCCTCACCTGTGTTTTTTTCTGTCCTGTGTGAGACAGGTGGAGGAGGTCTCTTGTGACCTCTCTAGAGTTAAGGGGTTTTTTCTTACCTTGAGGTGGTCGTTCCTTCTGTTGCCGGCCTGCGTCCGTTCTTCTCAGCGCTTCTATCGGTAAATCTTCGGCCGGCGGTAGGCTTCGGCCTACCCGGAGGTGACGTCGGACTTTGCGACAGCCGGAACTCTTCTCTGTGTCCGGGTTCCCGTGCGGGCGGATTTTGCCGGACTCCTTCGCGCCTACTTCCGATTCTCGGAAAAAGTGCAGTAAGTTTGGAAATTTAAAATTTAAAGGCAAAATATAGAATTGATTTTTGCTGCTTGTTGTTTGAGCCTCTGACTTTGGCTTATGCTCCTCTATGTTTCATTATGGCATTTGACCCGTTTTGGTGCTATAAATCTCAGGAGGGTAAGTAATATTTATTTATTCTTGTTCATATATATTATATGAATTGTCGATTCATATCGCTGGCCTTGTTCTGTATGAATTCCTATGTATTTTTTCATTGTGGATTAGTTTTGTGTTTGGCTCCGCCTCCACTTATGGTTGCCTTTTAAAATGTCCCATAGTCCATTTGGGTTGGGCTGTGATTTTCTGGCTCTCCTATTGCTAAGGAGTAGAAATTCTCTTCTGCGATTCAGAGATTACCCTATTTGACTATTGCGTGTGCTGTTGCTACATTTTTTGCGACAACCGACCTCCTTAAGGTAGCCCTCTTTTTCTGGTTCTGGTTGCGGTTTGTAATATTGGTATTGTTATTGTCTGTGACTTTTTGGTCTTTTTAGATGTCTTCTTCTGCTTCCGGCTCTGGTGATGGAGATTTTAGGAGGAAGAAATCCTCCAAGCGTAAACATTTAGCCTGTTTAGATTGTAAGACTCCCTTGCCTGACGGCTACGAATTCACCCGCTGTCGCCAGTGTCGTGGCCCCCCTTCTGAATAGCCATCCATACGTGAGGTTGTGACATGGGTGAAAGAATACATGGAGGACTCTCTCAAGGAGATCCGGAATTCTATCTCCCAGATCGCCAAGAGACCACATCTTGAAAAACATCCTCTCTTGCGGGTCTCGGACGAAGATTTTCAGGTTGTGGATGCAACTTTGTCTTCTGATGACTCCGCTGAAGATACCAGCAGACCTCTCTTCCCACTCGAGAAAGTCAATAGGCTGCTGAAGTCCATCCGGTCTAAAGACCGTGATGTTGAAGGGAAGCCTCCACGTCCACCTATAGAGAGCCCAGGGTCTTCCAAGTTCACGAGACATTAAAAAAGTTAATGTCTTCAGAGTGGAAATTTCCGGAGAAACCCTTTATAACTACTGGTAGGTTTAAGACCTTGTTCCCCATCGCAGAGTCTCAACTGGATCAGTGGGGTCCTCCCCCTAAGATGGATATAGCGGTAGCCAAGCTATCTCGCCGCACTCTAGTACCATCTGAGGATGGAGCAAATCTGCAGGATCTTATGGACAGACGCATGGAGAGTACTCTCAAGAAGGCCTACTCAGCGGCCTCTGCTCAGACCTCGGTCGCTGTTGCGTCATGTGAAGTTTCAGCCAAACTACGGGCTGATTTGCTCCAGCTTGAGAGGGACATCAATTCTGGTGTCTCCAGAGACGAGTTACTTTCCTTCTTAACTTCGACTTCTTTGGCGGCAGAATTCCTAGCTGAGGCCTCCCATTATCAATTAAGGCTGGCGTCAAAGTCCTTGGTGCTTTCCACGGCGGTGAGGAGACCCTTATGGTTAAAACCTTGGAGAGCTGATTTTATCTCCAAGTATAACCTTTGTGCCTTACCATTTGAGCCAGGAAGAGTCTTTGGCAGTAGCCTGGATGAAATTTTAGAAGGCTTGGCTGATAAAAAAGGCAAAACTCTGCCTCAGTCTTTTAGGGACAGATTTGGCCCTGGCCGCGGCAGAGGTTTTCCACCTCGACGTGGTCAGCAGTCCCAGAGGGGCTCTAGGTATTATTCTAGAGGCTCTGGACGGAAATTCCCCAAAACCGAAGATAGAAGGAAGCCCAGTTTCTGACATGAGAAGCTGTCTTCCTGTGGCCGAAATTCCTGTCGGGGGTCGTCTCTCCCTTTTTCTCAGCGCTTGGCAGGAAAAAATTCAGGACCCTTGGGTCTTACAGTTAATTCAGCGAGGTTATGCAATCGAATTTCTCTGTCCTCCCTGAGATCGGTTCGTCCTAACTCGCCGTCTTCCCTCGTCTCAGCAAGGTATTTTGGAACGCTCCATTCAAGAGTATATCTGCAAAGGAGCTCTAGAAGAAGTTCCTTCTCTAGAAGAAGGTTTGGGGGTTTATTCCCCTGTTTTTCTAGTGCCAAAGCCAGCAGGCAGATGGAGGATGATTATAGATCTGTGGTATCTGAACCGTTTCATCAGAAAAAAACAGTTCTGCATGGAAACCATAAGCTCAGTTTCTTCTTTTCTTCTCCAAGGCGACGTTTTTGTCACCCTAGATCTGAAGGATGCTTATTTGCACGTGCCAATTTACCCTCCGCACAGGAAGTTCCTAAGGATTGCGGTTATAGTTTCCGGCCACAGGAAGCATTATCAGTTCTCGGCCCTCCCTTTCGGGATCTCCTCGGCTCCCCACTCCTTTACCAAGGTGGTAGCTCCCATAGTAGCCGCCCTCAGGCTTCAGGGACTCTTTGTGGTTCCTTATCTAGACGACTGGCTGATAAAAGCCCAGTCAGTGCCTGTTCTGCTCCAGCATTTACAGATTGCCATATCCCTGCTTCAAAGCCTGGGATGGCTCATAAATTGGGAGAAGTCAGAAATCGTCCCCTCAACCAAAAGGAAGTTTCTTGGTTACTTCCTAGATTCAGACCAGCTGGAAATCTCCTTGACGACTGCAAGGAAAGAGAAATTAATTACAGAGGTTCAGGAACTTTTCAGGAGGCCGAGAGCGTCCATCAGAACTTTGATGAAAATCCTAGGTCTGATGTCATCTTCCATCATGGCGGTTCCTTGGGCCTTATATGGCATCTACGTCCTCTTCAGATGGAAATCCTAGGAATTTGGGATCGCTCTCTGCCCGGTCTCAACAGGAGGATTCGACTCTCCCCCAGGACCCGTCTTTCTCTCAGATGGTGGTTGCATCTCAAGGACGGAAGGTCCACAGTCCAACCTCGTTGGACCCTGTTGACTACAGATGCATCCCTTACGGGATGGGGAGCCCATCTGAACGGAAACTCCATAAAGGGAGTCTGGAGCGCTCCAGAAGGAAGAACGTCGTCCAACTGGAAGGAGCTCAGAGCTGTGTACCGTGCCTTACTCCATTTCTCTCCTCTTCTCAAGGGAAGAGCAGTCAAGATTCGCTCGGACAACATGACGACGGTATTATATGTGAACAGACAGGAAGGCACCAGATCATCATCCCTCCTGAGGGAGGCAGATCTGATTTTTTCCTGGGCAGAGAAAAATCTGACCCATCTATCCGCGGTTCACATCAAGGGCTCCCTGAACTCAGTAGCGGATCGGTTGAGTCGGGGTCGTGCCGTATCAGGAGAATGGTCACTCAATCCAGAAGTGTTTCATCAGATTACCCTGAAATACGGTCTACCAGAGATAGACCTCATGGCAACCCGACTCAGAGTCATTCTGTTCCCTGTACCAGGAGGACAATCCCTTGGCAGTAGATGCCCTGTCCATCCCTTGGAGGTCCAGGCTTTCATACATTTTCCCTCCAATTCCTATGATACTGAGAGTATTGATGAAAATAAGACAGGACCAAGCCTCTGTAATAGCCATCATTCCATTCTGGCCAAAAAGAGCTTGGTTTTCCCAGCTCATGGTGATGAGTCGAGGGATATATTGGAGGCTTCCCCCCACCCAGAACCTGGTTTCCCAAGGATCACTGAAGTGCCAGGATCTGAGGAGATTCAACCTGACAGCCTGGAGGTTGACCAGTCCCTACGAATGTATAGAGGACTGTCAGAAGCCGTCCTGAAGACGCTTTCCTGTGCTAGAGCTGAATCCACCAAAAGGAATTACCAGAGGACGACTAAGATTTTTTTTGGAGTGGTGCTCCAAAAGGGGCGTTGATATTTCTAATCCTTTGACTTCTGATGTTTTGGATTTTCTTCAGGATGGCTTGGACAGGGGCCTTGCCCCTGCTACTTTAAAGGTACAGATATCGGCTTTATCCGCCCACTTAAACAGACGGTTGTCCCAGGATTCCCTGGTTGCAAGATTCCTTAAAGGAGCGGTGAGGCCGAAACCTGCGGTATCTTCTCCTATTCCCCAATGGGACCTTGCGACGGTCCTTTCAGGCCTTTGTGGTCCTCCTTTTGAACCTCTGGAAGCTACAGAGCTAAAATTTTTAGCCTTTAAAACTACTTTTTTGTTAGCCATCACATCTGCCAAAAGGGTAGGAGAGCTACAGGCGCTCTCCTCCAAAGAACCTTATATTGTATTTTTTTCGGATAGGGTCCACCTTAGGTTTTTGCCTGGCTTTATCCCTAAGGTTCCTTCACGTAATAACTATAATCAACTGATTTCTTTGCCTGTTTTCCTTCCGGATCCATCTTCAGAAGAGGAGGTAAAACTTCATACTTTGGATGTGGAAAGGTGTCTGCGAATTTACTTATCACGGACACAATCTTTCAGGAGAGCTGAAAATCTCCTAATCAATATGTATGGTAAAGACAGAAGTCTTAAAGCTTCCAGATCCTCCTTGTCCAGATGGATTAAGGAGGCAATCAAAATTTCTTTCCTTGTTCAAGAGTTGCTTCCTCCAGTTTTTTGTACAGCCCATTCGACCTGGGCTGTGTCGACTTTTTGGGCTGAGAATCGCTCGCTTCCACTGGATCAAATTTGTGCAGCTGCTTCTTGGTCATCCCAGCTGACTTTCGTCAAACACTATCGTTTGGATGTCCGCAGTCCTGAGGCGACTGCCTTTGGTCAGACAGTTCTTGAGGTTGTAAGGCGAGGAAACCCTCCCTAGGGGAATTACTTGCTATATCCCCATATTGTGCTGCTGTAGGACGTAAGGGAATCGTTGATTATATTGTTAATCTGTTTTCCCTTAGTCCTAACAGCAGCACAAGGCTTCCCTCCCTAAAATCTTGTTTCTTTTACTTTATAATTTACACAGGTGAGGGAGGTCTCTCGTGCCCTCTTATAGGGCAGGTTAGTAAGCACGTTTTTGTGCTAATTAAAAGTTCCACCTGTCCTAGACAACACACAGGGAGAGAAATACCCCATATTGTGCTGCTGTTAGGACTAAGGGAAAACAGATTAACAATATAATCAACGAGTATTTGTTATCCTGGAGAAGATGTGACAGCATGTAGGAGATACATGCTCTGTAACTTGCTGAAGCCTGCACCCTGGTCCTAAATCCTGCTGTGACCTAGCAAAAACAGACTACAACCGTGTTCTGGTATAAAATATATAACTATCTTTTTATTTCCATTTTATTTTCTGTACTGTATTTTGCTTTTACCTGTATTTGCTTGATAATTGATATGTACAGTGCCTTGCGAAAGTATTCGGCCCCCTTGAACTTTTCAACCTTTTGCCACATTTCAGGCTTCAAACATAAAGATATAAAATTTAAATTTTTTGGTGAAGAATCAACAGCAAGTGGGACACAATCATGAAGTGGAACGCAATTTATTGGATATTTTAAACTTTTGTAAGAAATAAAAAACTGAAAAGTGGGGCGTGCCAAATTATTCGGCCCCCTTAAATTAATACTTTGTAGTGCCACCTTTTGCTGTGATTACAGCTGCAAGTCACTTGGGGTATGTCTCTATCACTTTTGCACATCGAGAGACTGAAATTCTTGCCCATTCTTCCATGGAAAACAGCTCGAGCTCAGTGAGGTTGGATGGAGAGCATTTGTGAACAGCAGTTTTCAGCTCTTTCCACAGATTCTCGATTGGATTCAGGTCTGGACTTTGACTTGGCCATTCTAACACCTGGATACGTTTATTTGTGAACCATTCCATTGTAGATTTTGCTTTATGTTTGGGATCATTGTCTTGTTGGAAGATAAATCTCCGTCCCAGTCTCAGGTCTTTTGCAGACTCCAACAGGTTTTCTTCCAGAATGGTCCTGTATTTGGCTCCATCCACCTTCCCATTAATTTTAACCATTTTCCCTGTCCCTGCTGAAGAAAAGCAGGCCCAAACCATGATGCTGCCACCATCATGTTTGACAGTGGGAATGGTGTGTTCAAGGTGATGAGCTGTGTTGCTTTTACGCCAAACATATCGTTTTGCATTGTGGTCAAAAAGTTCGATTTTGGTTTCATCTGACCAGAGCACCTTCTTCCACACGTTTGTTGTGTCTCCCAGGTGGCTTGTGGCAAACTTTAAACGAGACTTTTTATGGATATCTTTGAGAAATGGCTTTCCTCTTGCCACTCTTCCATAAAGGCCAGATTTGTGCAGTGTACGACTGATTGTTGTCCTATGGACAGACTCTCCCGCCTCAGCTGTAGATCTCTGCAGTTCATCCAGAGTGATCATGGGCCTCTTGGCTGCATCTCTGATCAGTCTTCTCCTTGTTTGAGATGAAAGTTTAGAGGTATGGCCGGGTCTTGGTAGATTTGCAGTGGTCTGAAACTCCTTCCATTTCAATATGATCGCTTGCACAGTGCTCCTTGGGATGTTTAAAGTTTGGGAAATCTTTTTGTATCCAAATCCAGCTTTAAACTTCTCCACAACAGTATCACAGACCTGCCTGGTGTGTTCCTTGGTCTTCATGATGTTCTCTGCGCTTTAAACAGAACCCTGAGACTATCACAGAGCAGGTGCATTTATACGGAGACTTGATTACACACAGGTGGATTATATTTATCATCATCAGTCATTTAGGACAACATTGGATCATTCAGAGATCCTCACTGAACTTCTGGAGTGAGTTTGCTGCACTGAAAGTAAAGGGGCTGAATAATATTGCACGCCCCACTTTTCAGTTTTTTATTTTTTACAAAAGTTTAAAATAACCAATAAATTTCATTCCACTTCACAATTGTGTCCCACTTGTTGTTGATTCTTCACCAAAAAATTTAAATTTTATATCTTTATGTTTGAAGCCTGAAATGTGGCAAAAGGTTAAAAAGTTCAAGGGGGCCGAATACTTTCGCAAGGCACTGTATGTTAGTCCCAGCTTTCTGCAGGTCATTTCTGTATATGTTAGCGTTTAGTAACGACCCACAGGATTAATAAATATATAAAATTTATAAAGCTCGTTTCATATTATCCTATGAACCCGGTCCACTCACAGCATGTGAGTGGGAGGTATAGAAGGTTGACTGCAGGTGTGTCAGGTAGCATGGCAAGGCGAGATCCTTCACACCAATGTACTCCGCACAGCTAATATATTCGCTTTTGGGATACTAATGCTCACTACACCACTTGATAAATTCTTTGAGGGGTGCAGTTTTCAAAATGGGGTCACTTTCTGCCAGATTCCAATTTACTGGCACCTTGGGGACTCTGCAAACATGACATGGCGTCCAAAAACCAAACCATCTAAATCTGCGCTCTGAAAGCCGAACAGCGCTTCTTCCCTTCTGTGCCCTGCTGTGTACCTCAACAGTAGTTTATGTCCACATATTTTACATTGTTGTACCCGGAAAACTCCACTTAACCAATATATGTGGGTACAAACTGCTGTTTGGGCACGCAGCAGGGTGCAGAAAAGAAGCAACGCTATTTGGGTTTTTGGAACGGTTTGGTTTTTGGATGTCATGCCACTTTTGCAGAGTTCCTGAAATGCCAGTAAAGTGGAATCCCCTGACATGTGACCCCATTTTGGAAACTACACCCCTCAGGGAATTTATCCCGGGGTAGTTAACATTTTTGCCCCCCAAGTGTTGCATTAATTTATTTTCCATGAATGAATGCACCATCAGCTGCGCAGAGTGAAAATGACAATTTTTCCAGGAATACGTCATTTCATTGCACAATATGTTGTGCCCAGCTTGTGTCAGAGACAAATGCTCCAAAGGTTGTTGTACCAAGGATAACCCGCTTAACAGTTTTTGGAGTGAGTGTCTCTGCTGTCACAATCTGGGCACAACATGTTGGGCATGGAAATGGTGTATCTCTGGAAAAATTGCAATTTTAACTTTTCACTGTGCATTTATTTCTGGAATTTAAAATAATGCAATACTCGAGGGTTAAAAATGCTATTCCCCTTCATACATTCATTGAGGGAAGTAGTTTCTAAAATAGGGGGTGCTTTTTTATTTTGCCTCGGACCCTCTGCAATGGCTCTCCAATGCAGTGTAAATAACCAAATTAGGCCTCAAATAAGTATGATGCTTCTTAATTTTTGAGCCTTGCCATATTTGTAGGCAAAAGAGTAGGGTCACATATAGGGTGTTAATAACTGGAGAGCTGACATTTCACAGTGCCGTTATATGGGCAGGATCTATTGGCCACTGAAATGGCTTATCTGGGAAAATGACAATTTTCATTTTGCACCATCTGCTGCATATTTCTTTTTGGAAAGCATCTTTGGGGTCAAAATGATCACTATATTCTTTGAGGGGTGCAGTTTCCAAAATGAAGTCACTTCTTGGTACGCTCCACTGCATTAGCACCTTAGGGGCAAATGTGTCATGGCACCTGAAAATGATCTTGCTCTCCAAAAGCCTAATGGCACTCCCTGCCTTCTGTGCCCTGTCGTGTGCCAATACAACAGTTTTCCTTCACATATTTCCGTAGTCAGGAGAAATTGCGTAACAAATTGTGGGATACATTTTCTCCTTTCTCCTTGTAAAAATGAAAAATTTTGTGGCTTAAGCAACATTTTGTTGCAAAAAATATAATGTTTCATTTTCACTGCCCAATGTTAATAAATCTATGAAACAGCTGTTGGATCAAAATGCTCAGTACTGTATAGCCATTGATAAATTCTTTGAAGGGTGTAGTTTACAAAATGGGGTTATGTTTTGGGGTTTCCATTGTACTGGTACTTTAGTGCCTCTGCAAATGAGATATGGCACCCAAAAACTATTCCAGCAAAATTTGCCCTCTAAAATCCAAATAGCACTCTTTCCGTTCCAAGCTCTGCCATGTACCCATACAGCAGTTTATGATCACATATGGGGTATTGCCATGTTCAGAAGAAATTGTGTAACAAACTTTGGGGTGCTTTTTCTCCTTTAACCTTTTGTGAAAATTATAAATTTGGGTCTAATATCACATTTTATTGGAAAAAAAGTCATTTTTAACTTTCACATCCTATTGGTAGTAAATTTGGTGAAACAGCTGTGGGTTCAAAATGCTGACTATACCCCTCGATAAATTCCTTGAGGGGTCTAGTTTCCAAAATGAGATAATTTATTGAGCTTTCCACTGCGCTGGTACCTCAGGGGCTCTGCTAATGTAACATGGTACCTGAAACCAATCCCAGCAGAATCTGCCCTCTGAAAAGCTCAATGGTGCTCCTTCCCTGCTGTGTGCCAATACAGACATTTATATCCACATGTGGGGCATTTCTATAGTCAGGAGAAAGAAACATTTTGGGTTAAAGATACATTTTATAGATAAGAATGTAATTTTCCATTTTTATGGCCCAATTCTGTGAAAGACCTGTAAAGTCAAAGTACTCACTATACCCCTTGATAAATTCCTTGAAGAGTCTAGTTAACAAAATGGGGTCACTTCTGGGGGGACATGCAAATGGGACATGATACCTGAAAACTATTCCAGCAAAATCTGTCCTTCAAAAGCCAGTTAGCGCTCTTTCTGTTTCAAGCGCTGCCATGTGCCCGTACATCAGTTTACCAGAATATATGGGGTATTGTCGTATTCAGGGGAAAAAAGTTAGTTGGTTATCCTCCTTTAACCCTTTGTGAAGATGAAAAATTTAAGGCTAAAGCGACATTTGATCAGAAAAAAGGTAATTTTTCATTTTCACGCCCCTATGGTAATAAATTCAGTGAAAAACCTGTAGGGTCAAAATACCATATACCTTGATAAATTCCTTGAGGGGTCTAGTTTCCAAAATGGGGTCACTTTCTAGAAGTTTCCACTGTTTTGGCACCTCAAAAGTTCTGTAAACGCAACATGGTGCCTGAAACTGATCACAGCAAAATCTGCCCTCCAAAAACTCATTGGCGCTCCTTCCCTTCTGCGTCTTGCTGTATGCCCATATATCAGTTTACACCCACATGTGGTATATTTCGGTAGTCGGGAGAACTTGCATAACAAATTGTGGGGTGCATTTTCTTCTTTAACTCCTTGTGAATGTGTAAATACTAGGGCTAAATGAACATATTAGTAAAAGAAAATGAAACGTGTAAATTTGAATGGGACCCGATGGCCATGCTGGAGGCCGGGTTAGGTAAGTATCACTTTTTATGATGTTTTTTCACATCCCCTGGGCCTCCTCTTATTATATTCTGAGTATATTAGTAATTCATGCATTTCACACTAACAAAATTTCGGGTTCGACAAAACCCCAGAAAATGCAGGTTCGCCTGCATTAGAGAAGCATTTGTTGCTGCACCTTTGGGAAGGTTATAAAGCAAGTTCAAAAGAATCTGAAGTCTACCTTAGCGTTTTTCCATCCGGCTCCCTTAAAATTCCTGCATCGTTGGACACACGGAGGGTGCTGCCTGAAGATGGATGCGGCAGCACCCGGCGTTCTGCAGAGGAGTGCCCAAACTGCCTCCTCCACAATCCATCTGTTTACAGCAATTGCCGGCTTCACTACTGTTACCAAGCAGGGGCCGCCTGTTGTCTGGGCCCCTGCCTCCCAGCACTTGCATTATGACAGCGGGCAGCAATCTCTGATACCTTGTACTAGGATCTAGAATGGAGCTGCTCCTGGAAGGTACGATGTGACAAGAATGGGCGGAGCTTCTCTGAGGAGGGGGCGAGGTCTCATATTGCAGTTCTGTGCGCTATGGAGGTAATGGGAGCAGAGCTCATGAAGAAGATGCACAGAGAGAGGTAGTAAAGTGTGGGACTGCATGATAGAAAGGGGAGAGGAATGGTGTGCTTACATGGGACTGTGTGATGGAAGGGACAGTGGGGAGAAGAGTGATGCTTTTACATGGGACTGCATGATGGAAGGGACAGTTGGGAGAAGAGTGATGCTTTTACATGGGACTGCGTGATGGAAGGGGTATTGGAGAGAGAAGTGATGCTTTCACATGGGACTGTGTGGTGGAAGGGTCAAAGGGGGGAGGAGTGATGCTTTTAGGCTGAGGCCCACGTTGTGGATACACAGCTTATTTAGTTACAGATTTTGCTGCGGTTCTTTGAGCCAAAGCCAAGACTGGCTACAAAATGAATGTGTAATATACAGGAAGCTTCTTCTACTTCTACCTTCTGCTCAATTCACTCCTGGCTTTGCCTCAAAAAAACACAGCAAAATCTGCAACAAAAAAGCTGCGTTTACGCAACGTGGGGCCTTGGCCGTATATGAGACTGCATGATGGAAGGAGCAGTGGGGAGAGGAGTGATTTTTTGTTTTTTTTTACATGGGACTGTACATTGGAGAGGATTGAAGAGAGGGGAATGATTAATTTACATGGTATTGTATAGTGGAGGATGTGAGGAAGGGGAGTTGAATGGAGGACCTACTTATAGTAACTACAGAATACCCAGAGACCATGAAACTACCTGCAGTAACTGGTAGGTCCTCCCTTAAGCAACTTCATTCTAGACCTTTCACTAGTGAGGTGACTAGATTGGAGTTGCTGAAGGGAGGACCTGCCAAGAGCAACTCCATTCTAGAGGCAACCCTAGCACAAGCAGAGATCGGTAATCATCTCTGCTGCCTTCACACTAGAGGGCTCTTACGCAGGCAGCAGAGACGACTGCCAATCCCTGCCGTATTAGGGCTTAGGGACAGCAGGCAGGAGATGAACGTTCTTCCCAGCTACTGTTCATATTAATTATGTGTGGGGCAATGGGGACACTAATGGGGAATTATACTATGGTGGGAAACATATGAGGATACTGTGAGGAGGCACAATAATGGGGCATTATACTGTGTGGGGGCACTATTACCCCCCCACAGTATAATATTCAATAATGCTCCCACCCACAGTATAATGCCACGTTAGTACCCCCCACACATGTAATGTCATGTTAGCCCCCTGCACAGTGTAATGCCACGTTAGGTACCACCCGCGCAGTTTAATGTCACGTTAGTCAACCCACCCAAGGGTGTAATGCCATGTTAGTCCCCCCATACACACAGTATAATGCCACGTAAGTGGCCCCCCCCCACATTCACACACAGTGTAATGCCACATTAGTCACCCACCGCCTAATCCTAATTTGTCATGTCTACACCTGGGATGAGTCTTATAGTCAGATACGTTGTTTTGTCTGCAAAATACCACAAATACTGGACGTGTTCAGCTCGGACCTTTACTTGACGGGGAACTGACCTTTACTAAAGGTAGTTGAGTAGCCCTACTCTATTGCCCTCTGCAGCTCATCATGCCTTGTGGACCATTGTGAAGGATCTCACTTTGCCAAGTCGCCTGGCACACCTGCCATCAACCTTCTTATCTGCCACTCATGCCCGTGAGTGACCGGGTTCATAGGATAATATGAAATGAGCTTTATAAATTTTATATATTTATTAACCCAAGTGGGTCAGTACTAGGCACTATCATATACAGAAATACACATCAATGGATTATCAAGCAAATACGGGTAAAAGCAAAATACAGTGCAGAAAATAAGATGAGAAATAAAAGATAGGAGGATTTGGGCCTAGGGCACTTCCTTAAGCAAGTTGCAGAGCATGTGTCTCCTACATGCTGTCCAGACCAAAGGAAAATGCGTCAGGCCGCATGGCTAGGCCGCATGGCTAGGCCTCATGGCCCATGCTTTAGTCCACAGCATCACATCCTCTCCAAGATAGGAACTCCTTTTGTTCCCCCCAGGTGAGACTGTATAACTATCCCCAGTCTCCTCCCTGAATGATGTCACTAGGAGGAGCTGCGTCATCCATCTTAAAATCTCCATAACCATCTTTTGTTATATTTCCTTGCCCGATGACTGTAGAGTCGGGCAAGGGGTATGATAGAGGTCATGTAGACACCAAGAATGACATCCCTTTTGGGGTAATGAGAACCGTGTCTGGACCTTTCCCCTGCTTTGAATAGTACCTTGTGTGGGCTCTAAGCTTGTGCCTTGGCCTGATGCTCCTAAGGAATTTGTCGGGGTGACTGTAAGAGGTTCCCCAGGACAGATATTGTCATAAAACCATATTTCTTCTGATCTGTGGCCTGCAGATATGGAGTCTAAATTTTGTGTATTCCGATGTCCTTCCAGCCACCGGTTTGCGGGAACCTCCTGCTGGGATAATGAGATTAGCACATGTATGCTAATTGAGCCAGGGGCAGAACAACAATGAGCCTTGGTTATAAAGTAGAATGACTGCATTCCTGGGCCACACTGGTTTTAATAACAGGTACCATCCCACACTGTGTAGTAAAAATGGGGACAAGTAGTAATACAGCAGAAATACTTAACTGGGGGTCTCTCATCATCACAACCATCATGGTAAAAACTGATGACAACTTATGGTTTTGGAGTAGAAATTTGTAAAAAAAAAGCCTGCTTACAACTGATTCATTTTCTCATCAGTTGTAATGACTAAGGGATATAGAAACTGATACTGATGCAACTGATATATGTGAACCTACCCTTACTGCAGCATACTATTACAGTGCAGGACAGAAAGAGGTTAATTACTGGCTGGCATTATGAGGGGAGCATATGCAAATAAAAGGGCGCTAGTTTTGTTCTCAATATGGGGAATGGAGGAAACTCTGATAGTAGTGAAGTGTTTGGCGCTATGAGGGGAACATTATACATTAAAAACAGCTATTTGTGGATTATACTATGAGGTTAGAGGGGAATCTGGCAGTAAGTGGCTGACGCGACAGTATTTAGTCCTTGTATAGTGGTAAATGGTTGACATGACAGTATTTAGTTCTTGCATTGCGGTAAATGGCTGAGATGACAGTATTTAGTCCTGGTATAGCGGTCAGTGGCTGACATGACAGTATTTAGTCCTGGTATAATGGTCAGCAGGTCACGTGACAGTATTTAGGCCCGGTATAGCAGTCAATGGCTTATGTGACAGTATTTAGTCCTGGTATAGCGGTCAGTGGCTGCCGTGACAGTATTTAGTCTTGGTATAGCAGTCAGTGGCTGAGGTGACAGTATTTAGTCCTGGTATAGTGGTCAGTGACTGACGTGACAGTATTTAGTCCTGCTATAGCGGTCAGCAGGTGACGTGACAGTATTTAGTCTGGGTATGGCAGTCAGAAGGTGACGTGACAGTATTTAGTCCTGGTATTGCGGTCAGTGATTGAGGTGACAGTATTTAGTCCTGGTATAGCAGTCAGCGGCTGCTGTGACAGTATTTAGTCCTGGTATAGCAGTCAGTGGCTCACGTGACAGTATTTAGTCTGGATATAGCGGTCCTATTTGATAACTCTGTATATATATAAATATTTTATTGTGTGTAGGATAGACATATGCCTTGTTGCTTGTGCACCTGATTTTTAAAGGGTCACAAGCAACTAGTTTGGCTATGCAAAAAAATTTACATACATGTGAAATAATCCCTTTAGGCTAAGGCCCCATGCTGTTGAAAATACTGTGGCAGAAACATATTGTGTATTTTTCTGCAGCGTTTTTCATTGTGATCTCAGAGTTTTCCTCTGCGGACTCTCTGCACCTATTATACATAAAACGCCAGCGTTTCCGCAGGTATAATTGACATGCTGAGCGTTTCAAAAATACTCAGCTTCTCTGCTGCAGATTTTTTTTCTGCAATATGTGGATGGGATTAGCCAGAATCAACAACATACTTAAATTTTAATCCCTTTTTTTTTTTTTTTTTTTTATCTTAAAGGGGTATTGCCATCTCAAAGATCAAATTTAAACTTATAGCACAAGATAACCAAAGCCTTCATCTATCTTACTTTTTTTTTTTTTTTTTTACCAGAGATACTGCTCATTATGCCTCCTCAGTGTATTTACATTGCATTGCCCAGATTTCAGGTTGCCTCTGCTATGTAGCCCATCTACCTGGCCACCTCTATTACTTTGTCTTCACTGTGACTGGCGGCTAATGGAGCCTTCTGTCAGCTCTTCAAAGTACATTTAGCTGCTAAACCCTGATAAGGGCTATAAGAATGCTTGATAAGTATCTCTGTCATCTCTGTCTGTTAGTCCAAAGGTAACTCTCTATTTGTTACTCTTGAGTGAATGCAGACAAAGGGGACTCAATCTGTATCAGTTATTCCAATAGCATTTACAGTGCTGGCCAAAAGTATTGGCACCCCTGCAATTCTGTCAGATAATACTCAATTTCTTCCAGAAAATTATTGCAATCACAAATACTTTGGTAATAATATCTTCATTTAATTTGTCTTCAATGGAAAACTACAAAAAGAATTGTCAAAAAGCCAAATTGGATATAATTCCACACCAAACATAAAAAGGGGGTGGACAAAAGTATTGGCACCCTTTGAAAAATCATGTGATGCTTCTCTAATTTGTGTAATTAACAGCACCTGTTACTTACCTGTGGCACATAACAGGTGGTGGCAATAACTAAATCACACTTGCAGCCAGTTGAAATGGATTAAAGTTGACTCAACCTCTGTCCTGTGTCCTTGTGTGTACCACATTGAGCATGGAGAAAAGAAAGAAGACTAAAGAACTGTCTGAGGACTTGAGAAGCAAAATTGTGAGGAAGCATGAGCAATCTCAAGGCTACAAGTCCATCTCCAAATACCTGAATGTTCCTATGTCTACCGTGCGCAGTGTCATCAAGAAGTTTAAAGCCCATGGCACTGTGGCTAGCCTCCCTAGATGTGGACGGAAAAGAAAAATTGACGAGAGATTTCAACGAAATATTGTGCGGATGGTGGCTAAAGAACCTCGACTAACATCCAAACAAGTTCTAACTGCAGTCCTAGGGTACAACAGTGTTAACCCGTACTATCCGTCGGCGTCTGAATGAAAAGGGACTCTATGGTAGGATACCCAGGAAGACCCCACTTCTGACCCAGAGACATAAAAAAGCCAGGCTGGAGTTTGCCAAAACTTACCTGAGAAAGCCAAAAACTTTTTGGAAGAATGTTCTCTGGTCAATGAGACAAAAGTAGAGCTTTTTGGGAAAAGGCATCAACATAGAGTTTACAGGAAAAAAAAAGAGGCCTTCAAAGAAAAGAACACGGTCCCTACAGTCAAACATGGCGGAGGTTTCCTAATGTTTTGGGGTTGCTTTGCTGCCTCTGGCACTGGACTGCTTGACTGTGTGCATGGCATTATGAAGTCTGAAGACTACCAACAAATTTTACAACATAATGTAGGGCCCAGTGTGAGAAAGCTGGGTCTCCCTCAGAGGTCATGGGTCTTCCAGCAGGACAATGACCCAAAACACACTTCAAAAAGCACTAAAAAATGGTTTGAGAGAAAGCACTGGAGACTTCTAAAGTGGCCAGCAATGAGTCCAGACCTGAATCCCATAGAACACCTGTGGAGAGATCTCAAAATGGCAGTTTGGAGAAGGCACCCTTCAAATCTCAGGGACCTGGAGAAATTTGCCAAAGAAGAATGGTCTAAAATTCCAGCAGAGCATTGTAAGAAACTCATTGATGGTTACCGGAAGCGGTTGTTCGCAGTTATTTTGTCTAAAGGTTGTGCTACCAAGTATTAGGCTGAGGGTGCCAATACTTTTGTCCGGCCCATTTTTGGAGTTTTGTGTAAAATGATCAATGATTTGACTTTTTCTTCATTCTCTTTTGTGTTTTTTCATTGCAAGCAAAATAAATGAAGATATTATTACCAAAGCATTTGTGATTGCAATCATTTTCTGGAAGAAATTGAGTATTACCTGACAGAATTGCAGGGGTGCCAATACTTTTGGCCAGCACTGTAAGTTTATTGCTCTCATCCTTTTATGGATAAGAGCAACGTACTGTAATAATGGGAATGTGAATTTAAGCTATACAACCCATTTACTTACAACCTATCCTCCCTTTTATAAGCAAACTTATCCTAAGCGTTTTGATTAAATGCATGTTTCTTTTTGTCAAAAGCAAATTGAGGATCTGTTACATCCAACAGAGGGCGCATGAGCTCCCCAGCTCCTTTCCCATAATGCCTTGTGATATGTTTCTTTTTGTGAAAGATAACGGATATTTAATTTCCTTGTCACAATGGCAGTCTGATAGTTTCATTTAATATCCAGTATAATGTTCAGGAAATCCCTCTAAGAAATTTAAAGGGATTCTTGCCCCCCATCTCCTTTTAATGTTTAACCACATCCTTCAAGGAGGAAAATTCCCCCAAGATATGTTGTGTGCTTCCGTTAATGTTATTCCAAAACCCGGGAAGGACGCCACCACCCCTTCTAACTATAGGCCTATTTCTCTCCTAAATATAGATATTAAATTGCTCTCCTCTATTTTTGCTTCTCACTTGAATAGACTCCTACCATTCCTTGTTCACTCTGACCAAGTCGGTTTCGCCCCGGGTAGACAGGCCTCTGACAATGTTCGGAAGCTTTGTAATATTGCCCATTGCGCCAAGTCACCACAAACCAGTCTGGCCTTTGACATTGAGAAGGCATTTTATAGCCCTTCGGGCTCTCTACTGTGACCCTATTGCATATTTAAAGCTCCCGACTTAATCACCTAAGCCTATTCGTATTTGTCGAGGCTCGCAATAGGGCTGCCCCCTGTCCCCTGCCCTATTTGCCATAGCTATCGAGCCCCTGGTGATTTCTATCCGTTTGCATCCTGATATTCAAGGCATGAGGATCGGAGATTGTGAATATAAATCCAATCTTTACGCTGACGATGTTATTAACCAGCACTAACCCTCTAACCTCTCTCCCGAATTTCATTAATACACTTTCCCAGTTTACAAGACTATCAGGCCTTAAACTTAATATGTTGAGATTCGGGAGTGAGGTGTGGAGATTGGTGAGTGTCAGCAGGACATCATCAGTGAAGAGGCTGATTTTAAAGTCCCGATCACGCACAGAAATCCCCCTAATATAAGGATTTTAACGTATTTTAGAAGCTAGGGGTTCAATACAGAGGACAAAAATTAGAGGGCATCCCTGTCGGGTCCCATTGCAAGTGGAAACCGATGAAGAGGTGGGGTGTGGGAGCTTAACTACTGAGAGGAAGACCCCTGAGAAGCCAAACTTAAGAGTAGCAAACATAAAAGACCAGTCAACCCCCCCCCTTTTTTTTTTTTTTTCTTTCTTTCTTCCCTCTCATTCTGTGGTGTTTTGTTTTTGTTGTCTCACCGCTCCTTTCCCTTCCTCCTTCTTCTTGTACTCTGGCCTCTACTCAGGGATCTCCCTGTTATCTACAGTATAAAATGTTGCTGCCGCCGTTGCAGCTAACTGTTGTCACTGTATTTTATGTCTTTTTGAAAACCAATAAACTATGAATTGAAAAAAAGAAAACGACCAGTCAAGGCGGTCGAAGGCCTTCTGTGTCCAAACTCAAGAGGTGGGTTGTCTCCCCCCCTGACGGCAGGGGGCCGAAACCCACCTGGTCCTTGTGGATAAGAGAGGGGAGCCAAGTGGTCAACCTAGTAGCCAAAATTTTTGTGAAAAGTTTAAAGTCAGAGTTGAGTAGAGCTATGGGTCAGTAAGTGGAGCACTTCTGGGGATCTTTATTTGGTTTACAAAAAAAGAAAGAAAGGGAGGGGTGCTCCCTAGTGAAGCCTGTACAGGTGGTGAATAGATAACACACAGAGTAGGACACATCTCACCTATTCAGAATAATGAATAGTGTATGTCACAAAATCATCATCTGTTCTGTTGCATCAAGTCAATCTTCCCCCATGGTAGGAAACGGCTGCAGCTCTAGTCCGTGGTAATTTGATCCAGAAAAACCATTAGTTGAAGAAAAATTTTTTTTAGCATAAAAAAAGTACTTTTAAAAAAAAAAATGTAAGTAATTTATTAAAAAATAAAATGAAGTACAAGTAAAAGATCAAGGCAATGCATTTCAGCAGTGAACAACTGCCTTTTTCAAGCCTAAATTTCTTCTTTATTCAGTTTAGGAACTAAGGTGATGTGGGAGTGGAGCATCGACTGGGGTATAGGGGCACCATCCAAGGAGTTAAATAAGTTCCGCAAGTGAGGCAGAAGTATAGACTGAAATGTCTAGTTGTTAAGATGAGATTTTAACCCCTTAACACAAACAATTATCATCTGTCTGTCTACTATCAATGTAATGCCTCTTACCTTGGAACATTCCTGTACATGTTGTATTTGTATTTGAATCTGCTTATCTGATCTTTGCTGCTGTAACACACTGAATTTCCCCATTGTGGGACTATTAAAGGACTATTATTATTATTACTAGTATCTAACGTCAGAAAGATCTTATCCAACACACATTCATATGCAGCATATTACCACCTAGACCAGACCTAGACCTTTTAAGCTCAGGGTGTCAAAATTTGTAAAAAAAAAAAACCTAGCTTAACTAGGGTGGAGTGTCACATCTAGAAATATCCATAATTTTGTGATAGTTGTAGCTCTAGTAAAAAAAAAAAAAAAAAAAAAAATTGTATTTTTGATATATTTAATTTGTATTATATGTATTTCTGGCCCATCACACGGTATATGACCCCCTTTTCCTGGCCCATCACATGGTGACTCATCCCTGATAGTTACCACTGCAAGGTCAGAGATTGCACAAACGGAACTATTACAGCTAGAGATGAGCGAATCGATTCTGCATAAGTGGAATTCGATCTGAATTTCAGGAAATCTTCGATTCACCACGATTCCGGATTTCCTGATGCTTCGCGGTAACGAATATTTATTAAAGGACCTTTGTGACATCAGACGGTCTCAAGATGTGCTCTAGTGATGTGATTGGGTAGGCGTGTCTTTGCTTGTTAGCAGATCCTTCCACATGAATAAAACTTGTCCGCGTGGGAGAGGGAGAGAGTGAGAGAGGGAAAGAGAGGGGAGAGAGACGAGACATGACCGTTGCATCCAAGGGCTTCCGCAATTTTGCCACCCACTTGGGCTCTCTGAAGACCGGAAATAGCTGTTTATTCGCCGCGAAGTAAGTTGGATCGAAGCAATTTTTTTTTGGAACATTGAATCGAACTGCCAAATCGAACTTTAGAGAAATTCACTCATCTCTAATTACAGCCTTTTGATTTTAAAAATCTGGTAGTTAGAATAAATCTATATTATTCCTATGAAACCTACCCTAGTAAAAATAGAGTATACCAAATCAAACATCTAGATAGGAAAAGGGCCTGTTGGTTGACAATATCTCAATACACAAAAAAAACCCAGAACACTTCAGTAATTGTAATATAGTTATCATATGAAACATTTTTATTATTTACAGTACAACGCAAAGAAAGATAACCATTGACATTTGATCATGCCAATTCTTTCTGCAACCCGGGTAAAATTTAGTGCCATAAGTTTGGGGGTTCCTCTGCTAGTCTACTTTTAAATAAAGTTATTTCATCCAAATGCATCAAGGGAACATCTCTGATCACCTCAGCCAAATTCTCATGAAGTAAAGGAAAAATTATTGTGTTCAATGCTGGTCGTTCTAAAGAAAACCTTAACATGAGAAAAAACAAAACGTATTAACATTTTGGTTACATGTAACAGCATCGCATTAGACAAAATGCGATATGAACTGTGTGTATTCCTATATCTCAGTATCTGATAAGTCTCAAAGTGTGAGAACACTGGTAAACATAGTTTTTATTACATAAACATAAATTTGTGTTTTATACATAGTTCTGCATTCTGAATTCAAATATGCCATAACCCTTAGATTTTGTGTAAAGATGCATTTTTTCACTTCTCAAGAAATACACCTAGCTTATACAATTGTGAGAAAATTAACGTATACCTTCTTTGAACTCTATGGTTTTAGGTACCAAAACATAATATTAAAAAATAAAAACGTCTGGTCTTAAAATTAGGTAAATACAACCCAGGTTGGACACCAAAAGACAAATTACACAGGGTTATTTAAAAAAAAAAAAAAAAAAAAAAAGTCGAAAATGCAGTAGTAGTATGTGGAAAATTAAGCACACCTATACATTCCGTAGGAATTTGGAGGGCAAGTAGTAGCAAGTGATGTTAACCAAATACCCTTGATTAATTGATCTTCGGCAACTGGGACTCTCTCAATAAAGCTAAGGCTTTACCTAGTGGGCCGCAGTGAAAAAGGGCTGTGGTAAAAATGTGACAGAAACGCATTGTTTACGTGGCGTTTATGCCACGTGGTGTCCCGGTCTAAAAGTAGGAATTTTATCAGTTTGCTGGTCTGGAGCATTCATGTGGGTTTTAACACAATGCCAAGGAGAAAAGACATCAGCAATCAACTTAGAGAAGCAATTGTTGCTGCCCATCAATATTGGCTTTGACATAGAAAGTATACTGGAAAATTGCAGAACTTTTTATTATCTTCCGTCAGGTTTGTTAGCTTTTGTAACGGAAGATAAAGTTGTGCATGCATGAATGCCCCCTAACTTTTCTTAACTAAACCTGGGGAGCATCTTATAGTCTGAAAAATACGGTAATCACAGTATCTGATAGTCGTAATTCTACAGTTTTCAAATATGCTTCTGTTATTCAGCTTTGGAGCCCCATTTTCATGTAAATTGCTATATTATATAGGTGAATAAAAAACTTCTGTAAAAGTGCTGTGGAATATAATGGAGCTATAAAAGTAAGCAAAATAAAAATTTCTACAAAGAAATTTCAGAGGAAGAGTACAGTGCAGAGTTCAAAGAAAAGAAGTTCTAATATTTTAAATTGATGAAGAATGCAATTACATACTAAAACAACATGTCAGAAAGGGATTGCTGCACCAAAACCCAAAACAAAAAATGGAAAGCAACACATGTAAGCTAAGGTTTTAAATCCCATTCACTCATTGCACTCGTTTTCCAATCTATACAAGGTTGTTGATTATTTTTTGCTGCAGATTTCAGGTTTTGAAATGCAAATGTAACATTTTAGGTGGATTTTGTAACAAACAGTAGAAGTTAGAAGCACCTAATCATATGACATGAAACAGTGTAGCAAAGTTTGTGTCAGATGGAAAGTCTTATTACTGGTCACATGACACAGCTGAGGACCAGAAGGGAGTAGGTAACACAAACACAGTTACTGGCAAGATTACCTTCATTGCAATTTACATCATGTATTTTCTAATGTGATTCTCTGTATGACCAGATAAAATCTACATGGAATGATGCAGGAGAATTCCTGTATAATGGACTAATTCGATATAGGCTCAGCACAAGGGAAGACAAACTACACAGTTCTTGTCATATAGCTATGATGAACGAGATCACAGCTCAGGAAAATAGAGAGAGAAAGAATTACACTACCCTCAGCAGGTGTATATATAGTACAATCTAGAGCTGACCATGTAATGCTGTTTTGATGCATCGTGGGATTGATGGCAGAGCAAAGAGAAAAAGAAATATGAAAGCAAAGCTGGAATGTGATCAGTAGCTGAGGAGAAGAGACTGCAGAGATATGAGGGCAGCATACATGAAATAAGCCTAGAGAATGACAATCAGGTTTTTCTGGCTTTCTTTGACTGATTTTGTGCCATACTATTATGTCACACTAAGCGTGTAGTTCACGGGTTCCAAGGGGTTGCCACATAGGGAGCCTATGTGCAATGTGCTACAATACAATGTATTGCAGTACATTGCACTGAGGGTCAGATATCCCAGGTTCAAGTCCCCTTGAGGGACAGGTAAAATAAAAAAAAAAAAAAAAAAAAAAAGAAGTTCAAAATAAAGTATAAAAAAAAACAGTGCCTTGCAAAAGTATTCATACCCCTTGAACTTTTTCACATTTTGTCACCTTACAACCATCATCGCCGGGCGGTAAGGAACGCCCCCTCTGACAGTACAGGGCTATGAGAAGAGTGCAAGTCAGAGGGGGCTTTCCTTACCGCCCAGTGATGATGCTGAGCTGTGAGGAACGCCCCCCAGTACAGTGCTATGGACGAATACTGTCAGGGAGGGCATTCCTCACAGCGCAGCTAGACTGTCAGGAACGCCCTTCTGATGGTGAACCGTGAAACTAAGACCCCCGATATCTCCAGCCCTGGGGCACATAACGGGAAAGCCGGCAGTGCGCTGAATTCAGCGTGCTGTCGGCTTTCTAGCGGTATCTAAAACCGCATATACATGAGGACGTGAAAGGTCCTCTTTAATTCCGGACAACCCCTTTAAATGTATTTTATTGACATTTTAAGTGATAGGCCAACACAAAGTAGCACATAATTGTGAAGTGGAACGAAAATTTGAATCAAT
Organism: Leptodactylus fallax; assembly: GCA_947044405.1. Lineage (NCBI taxonomy): Eukaryota > Metazoa > Chordata > Amphibia > Anura > Leptodactylidae > Leptodactylus > Leptodactylus fallax. The sequence goes on along the minus strand of CAMRHE010000241.1, from coordinate 1,487,240 downwards.
TAAAAATCTAAAACGTGTGACATGCAAAAAGTATACAGCCCCCCTATATCAATACTTTGCAGAGCCACCTTTCGCTGCAATTACAGGGGTATGTCTCTACCAGCTTTGCGCATCTAGAGACTTAGATTCTTGCCCATTCTTCTTTGCAAAATAGCTCAAGCTCAGCCAGATTGGATGGAGAGCGTCTGTGAACAGCAATTTTCATGTCTTGCCACTGATGCTCAATGGGATTTAGGCCTGGATTTTGACTGGGCCATTCTAACACATGAATATTCTTTGATCTAAACCATTCCACTGTAGCTCAGGTTGTATGTTTAGGGTCATTGTCTTGCTGGAAGGTGAATCTCTTTCCCAGTCTCAATTCTTTTGCAGCCTCCAACAGGTTTTCTTTCAGGATTGCCCTATATTTAGCTCCAGCCATCAACCCATGAACTCTGACCAGCTTCCATGTCCCTGCTGAAGAAAAGCATCCCCACAGCATGATGCTGCCACCATGTTTCACATTGGGGATGGTGTGTTCAGGGTGATGAGCAGTGTTACTTTTCCACCACACATAGTGCTTTGGTCTCATCTGACCAGAGCACCTTCTTCCACATGTTTGCTGTGTCCCCTATATGGCTTGTGGGTTACTACAAACGGCACTTTTGTCTTTCTTTCAACAATGGTTTTGTTCTTGCGACTGTTCCATAAAGGCCAGATTTGTGGAGTGTACGACTTATAGTTGTCCTGTGGACAGACTCTCTCACCTGAGCTGTGGATTTCTGTGGCTCCTCCAGAGTGACCATGGGCCTCTTGACTGCTTCTCTGACCAGTGCTCTCCTTGCTCGGTCAGTTTAGGTGGACGCCCATGTCTTGGTAGGTTTGCAGTTGTAGAATACTTTTTCCATTTTTGGATGATGGATTGAACAGTGCTCCTTGGGATGCTCAAAGCTTCGGAAATGTTTTTATAACCTAACCCCGCTTTAACCCCTAGACATCTCTAATCTGGCTATTTACATCGCTTTATCTGATGCCCAATGCTGCAGTCATGTTAATTAAAGTCAAACACCTGTGATTTACAACTGCTCCTGTAGAAGTGATGGTGCAGGCATCTCCATGCTGAGTGTATTGTCCAGAAGTTACACTATGATAAGGGAAGCTTTTAGGACTTTTATCAACAAAATTTAACTTGTTATAGTGATCTTAGTAAAGTGAAAGAGCTTTCCCATTCACATTGTGCTAGCAGAACTTGCTCCCCTGCCAGCCCTTCCCATCACCTTCTTCCTGGATGTTTGCTCTGTCTCAGCAGGGAGCTTAGCTAGAGATAACACAAGCAGTTTACACCCCTCTACTATACTAAACTACTGGTTAATTTACACATTAACCACGGGTCCAGAAAATAAGCCATGCTGAATATAAAACCATATATAACCTATTTTTTTTTTTTTGTTGAAAAACTACATAAATGTGTAGCCTCTGTAATCAGAAGTAGAACATCTAACTTCAATATGTTTATGTGCAATAATATATATAAAAATTTTGTTTTAGATAAACACAATTTAAATTTTTTTTCACATTTTATAACATTCTTCCACTTCTAGCGAAAAAAAAATTCAACTTAACAAAATGTGTCCTATGTGTCCTGAAAAAAACATGGTAAAAATAGTTGAGATATGCAAAGCCATTAAAAAGATATTGCTGTGTAAAGCAATGCATACCAAAGTGCTAAATTTGGCCTAGGCATTGGGGCATCAATGATGATTGGTCCTGAAAGAGTTAAACTTTTTCACGACTTTATCTCTGACCTGTCTGATAAGTTCTTTGGTGTTCATGATGCTGTTTGTTCACTACTGTTCTCTAATAAACCACTGAGGCCTTCACAGAACTGGTGTATTTATACTGAGACTAAATTACACACAGATGGACTCTTAATTAAGTGACTTCTGAAGGCAATAGTGCACACTGGATTTTATTGTGGTGTATCAGAGTACAATGGGCTGAATACTTTTGCACTTTTCAGATTTTTATTTGATTAAAATTTTGAAAACCATGTATCATTTTCGTTGCAGTTCACAATTATTTGCTACTTTGTGTTGGCCTATCACCTAAAAGCTCAATAAAATACATTTAAGTTTGTGGTTGTAAGGTGACAAAATGTGAAAAAGTTCAAGGGGTATGAATATTTTTGCAAGCCACTGTAAACAAATAAGTTTTAAAAAATCCCATCTTTTAATTTTAAAAAAACACACTGTATAAAAAAATAAAAAAACAAAACATGTTAGGTATCCCCATGTGCATATAAAATCCCAATATTCAAAAATGGCGTTCTTTATCCCGTACAGTGAACGGTGAGTATATACAGTGGGTATGACCCCTTTAAATTTTTCACTCTGTTTCATTGCAACCATTTGCTAAAAGCAAAAAAGTTCATTTTATTTCTCATTAATGTACACTCAGCACCCCATCTTGACAGAAAAAAAAAACCCAGAAAAGTAGATATTTTTGAAAATTTATTAAAAAAGAAAAACTGAAATATCACATGGTCATAAGTATTCAGACCCTTTGCTGTGACACTCATATTTAACTCACATGCTGTCCATTTCCTTCTGATCCTCCTTGAGATGGTTCTACTCCTTCATTGGAGTCCAGCTGTGTTTAATTAAACTGATTGGACTTGATTAGGAAAGGCACACACCTGTCTATATAAGACCTCACAGCTCACAGTGCATGTCAGAGCAAATGAGAATCATGAGGTCAAAGGAACTGCCCAAGGAGCTCAAGGACAGAATTGTGGCAAGGCACAGATCTGGCCAAGGTTACAAAAGAGTTTCTGCAGCACTCAAGGTTCCTAAGAGCACAGTGGCCTCCATAATCCTTAAATGGAAGAAGTTTGGGACGACCAGAACTCTTCCTAGACCTGGCCATCCAGCCAAACTGAGCAATCGTGGGAGAAGAGCCTTGGTGAGAGAGGTAAAGAAGAACCCAAAGATCACTGTGGCTGAGCTCCAGAGAAGCAGTAGGGAGATGGGAGAAAGTTCCACAAAGTCAACTATCACTGCAGCCCTCCACCAGTCGGGACTTTATGGCAGAGTGGCCCGAAGGAAGCCTCTCCTCAGTGCAAGACATATGAAAGCCCGCATAGAGTTTGCCAAAAAACACATGAAGGACTCCCAGACTATGAGAAATAAGATTCTCTGGTCTGATGAGACGAAGACTGAACTTTTTGGCGTTAATTCTAAGCGGTATGTGTGGAGAAAACCAGGCACTGCTCATCACCTGCCCAAAACAATCCCAACACTGAAACATGGTGGTGGCAGCATCATGCTATGGAGGTGTTTTTCAGCTGCAGAAACAGGACGACTGGTTGCAATTTAAGGAAAGATGAATGCGGTCAAGTACAGAGAGATCGTGGAAGTAAACCTCTTCCAGAGCGCTCTGGACCTCAGACTGGGCCGAAGGTTCACCTTCCAACAAGACAATGACCCCAAGCACACAGCTAAAATAACAAAGGAGTGGCTTCGGAACAACTCTGTGACCATTCTTGACTGGCCCAGCCAGAGCCCTGACCTCAACCCAATTGAGCATCTCTGGAGAGACCTGAAAATAACTGTCCACCAACGTTCACCATCCAACCTGACGGAACTGGAGAGGATCTGCAAGGAAGAATGGCAGAGGATCCCCAAATCCAGATGTGAAAAACTTGTTGCATCATTCCCAAGACGAATCATGGCTGTACTAGCTCAAAAGGGTGCTTCTCAATACTGAGCAAAGGGTCTGAATACTTATGACTATGTGATATTTCAGCTTTTCTTTTTTAATAAAATTGCAACAATATCTGCATTTCTGTTTTTTTCTGTCAAGATGGGGTACTGAGTATACATTAATAAGAAATAAAAATGAACTTTATTGCTTTTAGCAAATGGCTGCAATGAAACAGAGAGTGAAAAATTTAAAGGGGTCTGAATACTTTCCGTGAGTGTGAGTGTGTGTGTGAGATTATGTATATATATATATATATATATATATATATATATATATATATAACACACACACATATACACACACACACACACACAGCAATGCGCAAATTAACTTATTTTGGTCACTTTGTTTTTCCCAAATGGCAATAAAAAGTGACCAAAAAGTCAGATATGCCAAACATTGGTACCAATAAAAAGTACAACTTACCCTGCAAATAAAGAGCCCTTACAGGTGCATCTCAATAAATTAGAATATCTTTGAAACGTTTATTTCTTTCAGTAGTTAAATTAAAAAAGTGATTTCCTATATTTTTTATATTCTTTACATACAGAGTGTTCTATTTCAAGTGTTTTATTTCTGTAAATGTTCATTATGGATTACAGGTAATGAAAACCAAAATCTAAAAAAATTTGAATATTGTAAAAAAAAAGTTCAGTATTATAAATTCAGTGTTGCACCAGCCAAGGTTTCCTAAGTCTGGTTCAGTAGGACACACAATCATGGAAGACGCTGATTATGAATTGAATTACTTAATCACTGAAATGAATGAACATTTCAAAAATATTCTAATTTATTGAGATGCACCTGTACTTATCTTCGTCAACAAAACATTAAAAAAACCATCAGAATACAGTGACCTCAGGAAAGTTGTTCATTTTCAAAAAGTAACGTTTTATTTGTAAAAGTTTTAAAACATAATAAAACCAATATAAATATAGTATCTCCTTAATCGTAATGACCCGCTGGACAAAGTTACCACGTCAATTTTAAATCAGAGTGAACGCCGTAAAAACAAAATGTAAAAAGTTATTATAGAATTTTTTTTTTTTTTCCCACACGGACCCCCAAAAAACATCAAAACATATGTACCCCAAAATGGTGCAAAATGAAAATACGCAAAGAATAAGCCTTCACATAGCTATGTAGAAAAAAAAAAATTAAAGTTATGAATTTTGGAAGGTGGGGAAAGAAAATATGAAAAAAGTTTCTGAGCACTTAACGTACAAACTAACCTGCGTCTTTAAAGGGTTAATAATATTAACATAACATACCTTTTTAGTATATCATTCTGGAGGCTTTTACAAGCTGTAAGAGTTTCTCCAGTGAACAGATGACAAAGGATTAGCTCTTGACATTTGTGAATAAATGATATTACAGCATCAGCCTGGAAATTTCCATTTCGAGATATAATACATAGGCGTTGCAGGGATGAGCAGTGACTAAGAGCCAGGAAGAACTTGTCATTTGCTGGGAAATAAGGTTGTTCCAGTCTGAGAGAAAAAAATGTTTATATATTAGTAAATGTGCCTAGCAAGTTTAACAATTAATATTCACAAACTGTAGCACAAAGAAAGATTTCAGAACTGTCCCAGGCAGCTGCTGTCAATTAAATCATATGGTGCATCAAGAGAGGCATAAATTCTCATGAGAAGAACATATTTTTTATCTCTTTACAAACCACACATGGAATATTGTATACAACTTTGGGCACCTGTACATAAGGGATTGGGACAGCTGAACCAAAGAGTGTGCAGAGGAGAGCAAGTAAGGTTATTAAGGGAGTGGGTGTGTTTGAGTACCAAGACAGGTTATCCAATTTGGGTTTATTCATTTTGGAAAAATAGAGAAGGGGGAGGGGGCTGATCACTATGGTCAGCAACCGTCGGCACTCAAGCTGCTGTGAAACTACAACTCCCAACATGCTCCATTCACTTCCTTGGAGGTCCAAGAACAACAGAGCAAGTATGCATGCTGGGAGTTGTAGTTTTACAAAAGCTGGAGGTTGCCTATCCCTGATGTAATATATGTATAAATTGACAGCTTTCTATTGATGGTTTTAAACCTAGGTCTGAAACCAAGACAAGTGGCCATTCAACATTTCTCTTAAAGGGGTTTTCCGGGCAAAAAACAATTTTCAAAAAAGGTCAGTTAGTGCTATTAATAGGATAAAAAGTGCACCCAAATATCATTAACAGTGTTTTGAGTGCTTTCTGGGTTTCTCTGTGAGCACCTGGAATCTGCTGCATTTGTTTACCTGGGCATTTTCCTGTTCTGTGTTTTCCTACAACTGCCATGATGCCTTGGACGTCACTCAGAGATTACTCACACCACCTCCCCCTCTCACTCCCTCCCTCTCCTTTTCTCACTCACATTCCCTCCCTGTATCCCTAGCTATCCCGCCCACTACTAGCCCTTCCTAACTAACTCAACACCCCCTCCACCCCATCATACTTGTCTTCTGTTCCTGGCCTTCTGGGCACGGGAAGTCACCTCTTTTGGGCAGATGGCACCTCCTCGACGTCTGCCAGCCCACGCCTGCGCAATAGAGCCAGAGTGATGGCTACTGCACATGCCAGCACTCTGACTCTATTGCCCCCTTTCTGGAAATGGAACGCCACCGTAAAATCGGAAAATGTGCCTGGGCGATCCAGGTAAATATAGATTTTTGGTACATTAAGCAATTTAGAAGGTGTGTGTGTGTGTGTGTGTGGGGGGGGGGGGGGTGTTTAGCTTAGATTACAAATATCAATTTATCCTGGACAACCCCTTTAATGCTGCATGGCCAAAAGCTGTAATGTAGAACTAGCCTTAATTCAGCATTTAAACTGTCATGCAACTCTAGGACAGTTAGGCTAGATTCATTGTGGTCAAATAGCGGTAGTAATTGGAAAAAGGCTATTTCACTGTACCAAGTAAATATAGTGTTATTGCTACCACCTACCCACAGTACAGTTATTGTAGCCACACGCAATACCATTAATCCACAGTAAATGCACTAAATGTTTGATTGGTGACAGCCTGTTGCTGGGACCTCCAATAAACATCACAAATTGTCCCCAATGACACTTCTACCATTAGTGTATGCATAGCAATGCCTGCACAAAGCGAAGAGATATAACAGAAATATTGTCATTTGGCTTTTTTTGTCACTTACAATCATGCATGCAACAAAAGTGTCAATTAATTCTGCTCTGACTGCTGATAGAAGTCTCAATCCGACATAAATAAATCAGAATTAAAAAAAAAAAAAAAAAATTATATATAAAAATAAAGTTTTTAAAACTGTTAAAAATATTTAGTTCTCTATCCTAGAAGATATATTGCTTATAGGTGGTAGTGAGACATTTGCCTTCCCCTGGATCAACAATGTAGGGTTATAGGTTAGACCTGATGGACCTAAGTCTTCATTCAACTCTCATCAATTATGTTACTATGTTACATTAGGCACCCCACACCCAAAAATGCCCAGACTATAAAAATGTTTATCCCATATGATTGAGGCCTGATTCACATCTACATTTGGGTTTCTGTTCGGGGGAGTCCGCTTGGGAACTTGCAGGACTTTCCTCTTCGCATGTTTCATGCGGAAACCGAGCAGAAACTACACGGACCCCATTATAGTCTATGAGGGCCACGGGTTTCCCAGGTAAACCGCTTTCCTGAACGCAAACCCAAACGCAGATGTGAACCGGGCCTAACACCATAGCAGTAAAAAATAAATAAAAAAATTAAATGGTGATCAAAACAACGGACATTCCCCAAAATGGTATGAATTAAACTACATCTGATGCCGCAAAAAAAGACACCTTGTGTCAGAAACACAAAAAAAGTTACAAAGTGTCAGAATTTTTTTTGCATTTTTCAAAAATATAAAAATAGACATTCACACTGAAACTCGTCCATACTGTTGAAAAAAAAAAATTATATTTAATTTTTTGCCAAAATCGCCCATCCCTAATACCAATACAAACAGATACCAATAGAAGCACATATAAAGACAAACTTACAAAGACGTTTCGTGAGCTAGGATAAATCTCCGAGCAGTGATTCATTTTATTCTTATAAGCTCTCTCTGCTCATGTTGCTGAAGGTTGACTACTTATTTCAACTCAAAGCCTCTGAAAATGTTGACCAATGCTTAATAAATGTAGATTTAAAGGCACGCGGTGCTTTCAGTTCTGAGACCTGTCTGATGTCCAGGCAAAAGATCAGAGCCACATGCTGTGCATAGTTTAAACGAAGCACAGTCTAATGCATTTATTGACAGAAAAAAATAAAATAAAAACACACCCAGATAGAAAGGTTGGATTACTGCAATCTCAGCATGCAGATGTTAATTATTGGTGTCTTCTGATTATACACTGGTCCTGCCACAAGAGGTCATAACATTCCTTCCCCACTGTTGAACAAAAAAGCTCTCAGAGGTTGTTTTTGGCGAGTATACAGTGGGGAAAAAAGTATTTAGTCAGCCAACAATTGTGCTAGTTCTCCCACTTAAAAAGATGAGGCCGGCCTGTAATTGACATCATAGGCAGACCTCAACTATGAGAGACAAAATGAGAAAACAAATCCAGAAAATCACATTGTCTGATTTTTTAAGAATTTATTTGCAATTTATGGTGGAAAATAAGTATTTGGTCACCTACAAACAAGCAAGATTTCTGGTTCTCACAGGCTCCTCTGTCCTCCACTCATTACCTGTAGTAATGGCTCCTGTTTTACATTGTTATCAGTATAAAAGACACCTGTCCACAACCTCAAACAGTCACACCCCAAACTCCACTATGGTGAAGACCAAAGAGCTGTGGAAGGACACCAGAAACAAAATTGTAGACCTGCACCAGGCTGGGAAGACTGAATCTGCAATAGACAAGCAGCTTGGTGTGAAGAAATCAACTGTGGGAGCAATAATTAGAAAATGGAAGACATACAAGACCACTGATAATCTCCCTCGATCAGGGGCTCCACGCAAGATCTCACGCAAGGTCATTCACTAGGGGGGACCTAGTGAATGACCTGCAGAAAGCTGGGACTAACATAACAAAGACTACCGTCAGTAATACACTACGCCACCAGAAACTCAGATCCTGCAGTGCCAGACGTGTCCCCCTGCTTAAGCCAGTACATATCCGGGCCCGTCTGAAGTTTGCTAGAGAGCATTTGGATGTTCCAGAAGAGTATTGGGAGAATGTCATATGGTCAGATGAAACCAAAGTAGAACTGTTTGGTAGAAACACAACTCGTCGTGTTTGGAGGAGAGTGAATGCTGAGTTGCATCCAAAGAACACCATACCTACTGTGAAGCATGGGGGTGGCAACATCATGCTTTGGGGCTGTTTCTCTGCAAAGGGACCAGGACGACTGATCCGTGTACATGAAAGAATGAATGGGGCCATGTATCGTTAGATTTTGAGTGCAAACCTCCTTCCATCAGCAAGGGCATTGAAGATGAAACGTGGCTGGGTCTTTCAGCATAATAATGATCCCAAGCACACCGCCAGGGCAACGAAGGAGTGGCATCGTAAGAAGCATTTCATGGTCCTGGAGTGGCCTAGCCAGTCTCCAGATCTCAACCCCATAGAAAACCTTTGGAGGGAGTTGAAAGTCCGTGTTGCCCAGCGACAGCCCCAAAACATCACTGCTCTAGAGGAGATCTGCATGGAGGAATGGGTCAACATACCAACAACAGTGTGTGCCAACCTTGTGAAGACTAACAGAAAACGTTTGACCTCTGTCATTGCCAACAAAGGATATATAACAAAGTATTGAGATGAACTTTTGTTATTGACCAAATACTTATTTTCAACCATAATTTGCAAATAAATTCTTAAAAAAATCAGACAATGTGATTTTCTGGATTTGTTTTCTCATTTTGTCTCTCATAGTTGAGGTCTACCTATGATGTCAATTACAGGCCGGCCTCATCTTTTGAAAGAACTTGCACAATTGGTGGCTGACTAAATACTTTTTTCCTCCACTGTACAGTCATGGCCAAAAGTTTTGAGAATGACACAAATATTATATTTTCACATGATCTGCTGCCCTCTGGTTTTTATGTGTGTTTGTCAGATGTTTTTATCACATACAGAAATATAATTGCATTCATATTATGAGTAACAGAAGCTTATATTGACAGTTAGAATGAGTTAATGCAGCAAGTCAATATTTGCAGTGTTGACCCTTCTTCTTCAGGACCTCTGCAATTCTCCCTGGCATGCTCTCAATCAACTTCTGGACCAAATCCTGACTGATAGCAGTCCATTCTTGCAGAATCAATGCTTTAATTTTGTCTGAATTTGTTGGTTTTTGTTTGTCCACCCGTCTCTTGATGATTGACCACAAGTTCTCAATGGGATTAAGATCTGGGGAGTTTCCAGGCCATGGACCCAAAATCTCTATGTTTTGTTCCCTGAGCCATTTAGTTATCACCTTTGCTTTATGGCAAGGTGCTCCATCATGCTGGAAAAGGCATTGTTGAGCGCCAAACTGCTCTTGGACGGTTGGGAGAAGTTGCTCTTGGAGGACATTCTGGTACCATTCTATATTCATGGCTGTGTTTTTAGGCAAGACTGTGAGAGAGCCGATTCCCTTGGCTGAGAAGCAACCCCACACATGAATGGTTTCAGGATGCTTTACAGTTGGCATGAGACAAGACTGGTGGTAGCGCACACCTCTTCTTCTCCGAATAAGCTGTTTTCCAGATGTTCCAAACAATCGAAAAGGGGATTCATCAGAGAAAATGACTTTACCCCAGTCCTCAGCAGTCCACTCCCTGTACCTTTTGCAGAATATCAGTCTGTCCCTGATGTTTTTTCTGGAGAGAAGTGGCTTCTTTGCTGCCCTCCTTGAGACCAGGCCTTGCTCCAAGAGTCTCCGCCTCACAGTGCGTGCAGATGCACTCACACCTGCCTGCTGCCATTCCTCAGCAAGCTCTGCACTGATGGTAGCCCGATCCCGCAGCTGAAACACTTTTAAGAGACGGTCCTGCCACTTGCTGGTCTTTCTTGGGCGCCTTGGAGCCTTTTTGGCACCAATGGAACCTCTCTCCTTGAAGTTCTTGATGATGCGATAGATTGTTGACTGAGGTGCAATCTTTCTAGCTGCAATACTCTTCCCAGTTAGGCCATTTTTGTGCAGTGCAATGATGACTGCACGTGTTTCTTTAGCGATAACCATGGTTAACAGAAGAGAAACAATGATGGCAAGCACCAGCCTCCTTTTAAAGTGTCCAGTGGTGTCATTCTTACTTAATCATGACAGATTGATCTCCAGCCCTGTCCTCATCAACACCCACACCTGTGTTAATGGAGCAATCACTGAAACGATGTTAGGTGGTCCTTTTAAGGCAGGGCTGCAATGATGTTGAAATGTGTTTTGGGGGATAAAGTTCATTTTCTAGGCAAATATTGACTTTGCAAGTAATTGCTGTTAAGCTGATCACTCTTTATAACATTCTGGAGTATATGCAAATTGCCATTAGAAAAACTGAAGCAGTAGACTTTGTAAAAATTAATATTTGTATCATTCTCAAAACTTTTGGCCATGACTGTACATCTGCAAGGACGTATCAGAGACTGCTAGAGCTGCTGGGTCCTACAGGACCCAGATCAGCTCTATAGTAACATGCAGGAGGCTGTATTCCTCCTGCAACTGGGGCTAAATGTAACAGCCCGTTACAGGGGAAATCAGCCTCCCCCCCCCCCAAAAAAAAAAAAAAAAGTGTTCAGATGTCCTCAAAAGTCTATTATAAGAAAAAATTAATAGAAACGTAAAAAAAAAAAAATTTAAATAAAATAATTTAAAAAATACATAAAATAATACGCCAATAAAACGCTTATTACAGGTTTTAGCCCCACCCCCGATGACCCCCATACAAAATACAAATTACCATAACGGAGAGGAAAAACTTTTAAAAAGTTTTTTAGTAGCACTTTGTGCTATTAAATAACAAAAAAATGAAAAGTGAAAAACAGGCACGTTTTCCCTCCTATTCTGTTTATATTTTCCCGGATATAAAAAAAAATTTAAAAACATGCAAAAACAAAAACTGCATAAAGCCCTGTGTGTCACTGAAAAAGGACGCAGAAATTAGTTGAATAACCCAAATGATAAAAATGTTATAGCCCTCAAAAACGCACCAGTTGCAAGCTTCTCCCTTTTTCCTCCAAATGTAACAATGGTCATTATGGCCAAGCCTGAGAACACCATCCCAACTGTGAAACACGGGGGTGGCAGCATCATGTTGTGGGATTGTTTTGCTGCAGGAGGGACTAGTGCATTTCATAAAATAGATGGCATCATGAGGAAATAACATTATGTGACAATACTGAAGCAACATCTCAAGACATCAGCCAGGAATTTATTTCTCGAGCGCAAATGGGTCTTCCAAATGGACAATGACCTGAAGCATACGGCCAAACTGGTTACAAAAAGTGACTTAAAGATAACAAAGTCATCACAAAGCCCTGATCTCAATTCTATTGAAAATTTATAGGTAAAGTTGAAAAGGCAGGTGTGAGCAAGGCAACCTACAAACATGGCTCAGTTACACCAGTTCTGTCAGGAGGAATGGGCCCAAATTCCTACCAACTATTGTGAGAAGTATGTGGAACGATATCCAAAATGTTTGACCCAAGTCATAGAGTTTAAGGGCATTGGTACCAAATACTAATGAAATGTATGCAAACCTTTGACTTTGCATAAAGTAATAAAAAATGCCTTAAAAATTGTCTCTAATTATTCTCGCATTTGGCAAATATAAATAATTTTGGTAATCCTAACTGACCTAAGACGGGAAAGGTTTATTCTGATTTCATGTCAAATAGTGAGAAAAACATGCATATGTGTCTTTGGCTCCTTTCTGTGAAATCCTGCATTTCTTCATTCTTCCCTTGCTTCTGTATTGAGAGCGGTTCCTGCCTCTCACTGAGTAAAAGTGTATGGAGTTACAGGGTTCTGTAACATGTAGAGAAAATGAGGATAGTGGAGGGTCACTTCAATCAGTTATATCTCGAACACTATATAACGTAAAAACTTGGTTTTGGTGTCATATGAAAGTGGAGACTTTAAGGTTGCAGAGCTATTAATATTATTTGCAGAGATATCATTGGTTGAAAACACAGTGGGGTTTGGGATATTTATATAATATATACTGTATGTTATGCAGCTGTATATAAATATCCTAATCCTTACTGTGTTTTCAACCAGTGATATCTCTGAAATAATATTGATAGAACTACAACCTTATTTTTTACTTACATTCTCTGTCTGCACTATTACACATCAGTTCATGGAAGCTAGGAGGCCAATGATTTCCCACCTGACTGCCACGGCAATCCCTCGAAATCACATGATCTCACTGCAGGGAGGGGTCAAGGGAGTAACAGAAGGAGCGCCCCCACTCCAACCTCTGAGAAAAAACAAACTGAATTCTGAAGGAATCAGATGCTTTCTCAAGAATGTCATCTAGACTACAGCATCCACAGAAGTGATCTCCTTTACATTTTGGAGCCAGGATTCCAGCTAGAATGTCCAAACAGTTCTGGAGTTACTGACATCTTTACCAGATCAGCTGAGGCGTCTGCCAGAAAGTTCTCTGCTTGTTTGAGGATGGGAAGAGAGGAAATGATTCCTACTGATAGATGGCTCTCCAACTGACTAACCCATATCCCCAATGATCTAGCTGTGCAAATACCAGAAATTCTTGATCTCGGCATAGCTGTTGTCATTTCCTATGGACGCTTCAGAAATCACTCTACTCCTTTTTCCATGGGGTCCTCCAGTAGATTCCATATCATCAAGAGGAAAGAGATGATTTTTTAGAAATGTTTGCTGCCATATGATATTATTCCAATGTTCTGCATCTCTGGGTTTTTCCACACTTCAACAATCAATGACTTGGTTATTTGCTATGAATTGGAAAAACTAATATATCTTTCTCCTTGGCTCTGCAACATCTGGCCTTGACTTCTTCAACCACCATTTTATTTTTTGTCATCTCTGCCAGGCAGCAAGGCCAACATAAAGCACCTTCAGAGGAATTCAAATCTACCATTTCTCACTCATCGGGTTCACTTCCTGCGTCACAATATATGGGCGTATGCCTAACCAAGGCCAAGGTTAGAGGTTGCGACACATGAGGCATATCACGAGACAAAAGGTATTGATCAATGGCGTAACCTCTTATCTGATAACAGATTTATAATTCATTTACTAATTTTTTTATGCATTTTAGACACAGGGCTTTTGAACTCACTTACTGTAGACTTGACATGATTTTGATTTTGGCCTAGTGATTTCTATAGAAAACAGATATTGTGGCTCAAACGCTCATAATATGTTGGGAACAAATACAAAAAACAAAATGATACATATACATGATGTTAAGCTTAATATAATTGTGTGTTTGCAACCATGCAGATGCCTCATGTTGCATGTGATTGACCTCAGCTGCCTTAGGAAAGGAACCGGGACGTTACATCTGTGATGTCCCAATTTCTTTCCTTAGGCCACTGATTGGCCTCAGCGGTCACATGCGGCGAGGACTGCAGCCAAAACAAGCCCCGGGGAAGCCACTGGACCAGACCGTGGTGGGGTACACCAGAGCACCAGTAACAGGTGAGTTAGGGATTTTCCTTGCAGAAACCTGTAATTCCAGAACGACCCCTTTACGTAAATGACAGCAGAACTCCAGTTCCCCTGCACCACTGCTACAGTGTATGTCTTTGTACACAGTTTCTGGTCCGTACACTAACAGTGGCGCTGGGGAACTGCAGCTCTGCTCCCAAGATAATGCTCGCCCACACACAGAATTTATGGGACCAGCAACCTTCGCATGTAGGGTCTGTAGGCCCATTTGCAACATCTGTGCTGCAGCATACCATACTGAAGCTGTATGCTCCTATGTCCATCCGTATCTCATCTTGTATGCAGGCTACAGGTTTCCCTACAGGTTACTAGAGCCTCATTTAATTGCACAGTTTTCCTAATAAACATATCTAATACTGTAAACACATATATATCACCATTACATTCACACATATAAAGTTTTTGTCAATGATGTTTATATTAGCCAAGTTTTTATATCACCCACATAACCCCTATGTTGGGAATATAAAATAAATACAAATAATGTAGTGACACATTCAGGCACCAATTTTATATTTATAAATATAACCTAAACCTAATGTGCTGTGCTTATCCAAGACTAAATCAGATTAGAAACTTGGATTAATTATCCTTAGCTTAAACAGGTTTTCCGGGCAAACAATATAGATAAATCTATCGAGCCAGAAATTCTGTTCTCAGCAGCCATGTTGAGTTTCTGCAGCTCAACTTCTATACAAATGAATAGGAGCTGAGCTGTAGTAACTCAGCATGGCTGCTACACAGAGAACAGAGCTAACTGCTTGTGGCCCTGTTCTTTGTACAGCAGATGAGAAACAGCTGATTAGTGGGGGTCCCAGATGCCAAATCCTGCTGATCTGATGCTGGTTACCTATCCCATGGATAGGTCATCAATGTTGTTTGCCCGGAAAGCTCCTTAAGGCTGAGGCCGCACTTTGCGGAAACGCAGCTTTTTTTTGTTGCAGATTTTGTTGCTTTTTTTTTTTTTTTAGCCAAAGTCAAGAGTGGCTACAAAAGGAATGGGAAATAAATAGGAAGCTCTTTATACATATCCCTTTTGCTCAATCCACTCCTGGCTTTGGCTCAAAAAACAGCAACAAAATCTGCAACAAAAAAAGCTGCATCCCCTGGAGTAGGTTAGGCCTGTTCCATGTGCCGGACTTTATTGATCCCTTATCCCTTGAGATCAGGCCCTTTGACTATTTCACCTCTAGTCTGCACTTGCCTCGGTTAGAATGGTTCCACTATCAGCAGATAGTCCACTTTATGTCTACCATATTTGGGGCTCCGCGGGTTTCCGTCCCTACCGCCTTTGAGAGGTTGTGTCATGCAGGCACCTCCATGAAGGGGCTAATTTCGGACATTTATTGACTGCTATCCTCTCCGGAGGGACAATCCCCTTCGACTCACAAATATATGACTCCTTGGACTGAGGCCTTGAGTAAGCAGATCTCACCAGCTCAATGGCAGATTATATGGTCCCCTGCAGCTAAATCCTCTACCTGCATAACTTTTCATGAGACTCAATACAAGATTTTGATGCACTGGTACCATACTTCCCCCTTCCTGCTGGAGATGCCTCTAGGAAGTTGGAACATTGCTCCATATCTTTTGGCGCTGTCCTCCGATTCGTCCCTTTTTAATGGGTAAAAAGACTTCTAAACTATTTTTGTATATTTGCACTGCAGCTAAGACCCTGGTGGCTCTCCACTGGAGAAGTACACAGCCTCCTGCAGGCCCTGCTCTGGTGGCTCGTATTAAAGACGTTAGGAGTTTGGAGTTCCTCATGGCTACACTCAACAACACAGTGGAGGCCTTCCAGGCCATCTGGACCCAGTGGGATACATACTGTATCCTACATGATCTCTTTTCTTTCCTACCTCCCCCCATTGTCTTCTCCTGTTGTCTCCTGTGCCCTGACTGCCTGTCCCCCCTTGTCTGTCTGTAGATTTTACATTAAGATTAGTGTCATTGCGTTGTTGTTGCCATTCTTATTTTTCATATATTTTTGAAAAACAAAAATTACAGTTTAAAAAAAAAAAAAAAAAAAGCTGCATTTGCGCATTGTGGGGGGCCTTAGCCTTTAAGTGTCAATAAACATTACATGAATACCATCTTAACTCTCTGATTTTGGCAGAGCTTTCTGACACTCCCCCAGCAGGTGAGGTAAGTGGAAAAAAGGATTGGGAATGTTGAATATAGTTAAAATATTTTAGAACACAAATATTTTAGGATTTTTTTTCCATTTTTGGGGCATTTTTTTTTTTCGTAAAAGGCATGGCTTTTTAGCTGAAAAATAATTTTTGTGATCGTACTTTATTAAAACATTTCAATCATGTGTCTCTTGCAACCTGTAAATATTGTAATACACCGCAGGCTGCTTGGTCCCATTCAGTTTATAATCCTTCAGACAAGCTCTCTGATAGCTTGGTCTGTGTGCCAAACTCATTGAATGCTCATGAAGCTGACATCTCTTTTGAATCAAGTTTATTGCACTTGGTTTAAAAATGTCAGCTTAGATTTCTGTTCAGAAGAGCAGAAAGAGGGGCTAAACAACTGTCAAAAAGCTTGCCTGACAGATTTCACATCAAACTGTGTGAGAAGCCTACAATGTAGGAGAATGCATGTAGGCTTCTGAAGACAAATGATCTGCTTTTGGCTAAGGCCCCACATTGCGGAATCACAGCTTTTTGTGTTGCAGATTTTGTTGCGGTTTTTTGAGCCAAATCCAACAATGGCTACGAAAGGATTGGGAAATATAAAGGAAGTTCTTATACTTCTACCTCCTGCTCAACCCACTCCTGGCTTTGGCTAAAAAAAAAAAGCAACAAAAAAATGCTGCTTTTCCGCAACGTGGGGCTTTAGCCTTAAAGGGAATCTGTCAGGTCCAAGATACCTCCCAAACTAATAATAGTGCTGTATAGGGGCCTTTAGTAGAAGCAGAAACATATCACAAACCAATGAAGCAATTCAGAGAATCATCTCTTTATAAATATAGAAATCAGCCTGCAAGGGGAACCTGTCAGGTTGTAATCCTCTGTAATCTTTCTGTTGCAGCAAAGAAAAGTTATAAATATATGAAAGCAGAAAAAGTCATATTAACCCAAGTAGTCATGGTCAGGGAGCAGCTTCAGCCCAGTCCCACTAATCACAGCACCCTAGTGTCAGGGATTGAGGTGACTGTGAGAGACTTGTCAATCATGCACTTAGAGGTGTGATTAGAAAGCTGACAGCATGACTCGGCTGATGCTGCTCTCCGCCCCATGACTACTTTGGTCAATTTGCATATGACTTTTTACACTTTCAAATGTTTTCAACTTCACTTTGCCGAAACAGAAATATTACAGATGGGCAACAATGCAAAAGTCATTACTTGATTTCTGCACATGATGTGGCCAGTTTATGGTAGAAAAACCACTTGACAGCTTCCCTTTAACTCCTTAAAGACCAAGCCATTTTTCGTCTTTGTGTATCTGTTTTCTCCTCCCCCACCTTCCATAATTTTTTTTGTTTTTAAATTTTCAGCCCACAGAGTCACATGATGGCTTATTGTTTGTGGGAAAAATTGTATTTTGTAATGGCACCATTCAATAGCCTGTACAACTGGCAAGCTGGAAAAAAATTCAGAATGAGGTGGAATTGGAAAAAAAAACGCATTTGCGACAATTTTTATATGGGTTTCATTTTTACAGCATTCACTGTGTGGTAAAAATGACATGGTATTTGTGGGTCAGTACAAACACGACAATATCAAATTTATATAGTATTTGAAATGTTTTGATACCTTTTAAAAAATTAAGAACTTTTCAAAATAGAAAACATTTTTTGTGTCGCCATGTTCTGACACCTGTAATTTTTTCATATTAAGTATGGAGCTGGGTATGGCATCTTTTTATGCGGGACAAGATGACGTTTTTATTGATACCATTTGAGTAAAGATCTGATAGCTTGATCACTTTATATTCAATTTTTGTTTCAGGAGGCAAAGTGTTGAAAAAATTGCCATTTGGCTATTTTGATTTTTTGCACTGGCTACGCCGTTCACTATCTGTACTAGGTCTTTTAATATTTTAATAGTTCAGCCATTTTTGAGCATGGGGATATCTAAAGTGTTTATATTTATTATTGTTTATTTACTTTTATATGTGATCTAGGGAAAAGGGGTGGATTTGAACGTTTGTGCTTTTTTTTTTTTTTTATACTTTTAAAACCTTTTTTTTTTCCTTCTAGAGACCTTAAACCATACTAATGTACTGCAGTGAATAGTAAAATCGCTTGACTTCTATTACACGTTGTCAATAGACTCCCAGCTGTCATGGCAACTGATCGGAATGTCAACGGAGGGCGGCAACTGGTAAAAGCTGAGGGTGCCCGTGGTGCATGCGCATTTTAGATGCTGTGGTCACGTTTAACCACGGCATCTAAAGTGTTAATAGCTGCGATCGGTGTCAGCTCCTGAGCCCTCTTCATACAGCCCCATATGACCTAGGACATACTATTATGTCCTTGGTCATAAAAGGGTTACTCACAGCTAGAGGGGCAACATTGGTCGACAATTCCAGAGGAGTGGCAGGGTACTTTCTGCTGCCTATAGGCAAATCAAGCCCTGCCCCGCTGCACTGTAGGCTGATTTGCATATCCATAAAAAGATGATTATCACTGAATTGCTTCATCAGTTAGTGGCCACAAAGGTATGTTTCTTCTCCAATTAAAGGCTGTCCCCTAAACAGCAGCAATATTGATTTGGGAGGCATTTTGGACCTGACAGATTCCCTTTCATTTCAGAACACAGTTTTAAAAAAGTATATGCGGCAGTAAACCAAAAAGGTAAAAGAAGAATAACAACCCCCAACACATACTGACAGGGAAATAAATATATCCAAAAAACGATTAAAGCCTCTTACCTCAGATCTTTCAAATATTTGCAGTGAGTCAACATCTCGCATAAAGAGGACATGAACATAACTTTGCCCATCATGCCAAAATTTGCCAGTGAGAGAGAATGCAATTGCTGACAGCTCCTGCCAATGCTGACAAGGCAAGAACCTGAATGTACCCCGGGCAGCTGGGCTAGTGTTAGGCTTTGCAAAAAGTTGAGTTGACTGATTGCGGCAACATCTGCATCACTCACAGTATGGGAACGTTTACACGGTGGGTAAGTATTTCGTATTGCTGGATCATTTCGGGGCATAACAGAATAGAAATTAGAACCAATCAATTCTAAATGCTCCAAAGCTGACATTTCCTTCAGAAGTTTCCAGAACACAGACTGTAATTTAAACATATCTTGCTCTTCAGGTACTTTTGGAAAGGTCTGTACACCAATACGCACCTTTTTGGTAAAGGTAATAGATGTGCTAGGTGTAGACTGCCCAGTAGGTTTACTTGTTCTATTGTTATCTGCTATTGCACACACAGGCAAAGATAGTGAACGTAAATTCTTAAGCTGTGAAAGAATATCACAAAGATGTATTCCAGATGTATCTGAACTGTGATGGTGTGCTGATGATAAGTTCAAATGTACAAGGTTTGGACAAGCAGATATTAGTCTACCTAAAACTGAACAATCTATATCATCTTCTGGTTTTTTAAATGGTACATTTGAAATAAGGCATGAAGTGCAGCCCCTCAGATTTAGACTGACAAGGCTTTTGCAGTCTTTTCCACCATTTAAAAGCATCTGAGTAAGCTGTTCACCTGAAATCATGCAGCGGCTAAAACTCAAATACGAGGGACAACTAAACTTCATGTGCTGGAGTAGAGAAGATCCATTAAGCCATGATTTTGGTAACTGGAATGCCTCCAAGGTTACATTCTTTGCCATGGATTCAAAGAGATTTTTAGTAGCTCTGCTCTCTGTTAAACTTCCGGGAACAGATATTAGAAAAGATCTAAGATTCTCTGGGGTACGGTCGCTAAGAACCGCCAAGTACAATCTAACAACCTCCTCATTTATGTATCCAGGTGCAAGACGAGCATAAAATAGCCTTAAGTTTTGATAATGCGGGACATTACTTTCTCCTACCATAAGTTGTCCAGACATTACCATTCCTTCACGAGTTCTGTCCAAGACTTCAAAGTAAAGAAGCAATTTTTCAAGACTAGTGCAACAGGGCACAACACCATAAGATGGAACAAATAGAGTCTGTTTCAATTCTCTCAAGTGCCCAAGAGTAGTTCTGCACTCACTACTTAGTTGTCCTGAATCAAATCCTGCATTAATGTCAATTGATAATGAACGCAAAAAATTAAGATTTGTAAGAATTTTAGACAACCGCAGAGAGGTTACAGAGCAGCCAGCCATATCCAGTTTAACAAGTTTCCTACAACTCGACACAAGATCCACAGTAGACGAGTTCAACCAGTAGCAGTCACTTATGTCAAGCTCACATATCTCTTGCGATATCACTTTGAGCATTTGCTTCACTTGTTCATCTTTGGCCTGAAAAAAAAAATGCATAAATAAAACAGGGCAAAAAATATAAACAACATTTCAGTAATTCTAAACCACATTTACACTTGTGCTGTAGTCTTGGATTATAAAGCAAACCAGAAAACAGTACCAGATCCTTCATGCAACAGAAACCATGGCATCTTTGTTTCAGTACCATGACTGGACTGAATGGACTCCATAAATTTACAATAAGGTTCACTGGGTTCCTTCTTTTTAACTATACGTGCAACACTGTTTCTTCCATCAGATCTGATGGAAATGCTGAGGGAGAGATCACTACCCCAACCTAAAATTAGTACCCTAGGAAAAACTGCCTCTCGAGTTAGGTCAACATTATCATTTTACTACGATGCCATAGAATTTTGAGTAAACTTTAGCTTTGAGCACAAGCGGTTTTAACAAACTTCTGATGTGTTTGAAGGCTACGGGCCTTGTGTTTGACACCTGTGGTCTAGAGCAATAATGGCGCTTATGAAAGTGAGAACCAAACTAAAGTTCCCTCACAAGGGGGAACCACTGACCTTATCAGTGGTCTACACCTACCTCTTGCTGACAGAAACCTTCTAACCCAGGGACGTTTACCTAGTCTGGAATCAAAAGTACCAAAGGGCTGAAATCTGAATCTTAAAGGGGTTTTCTGGGCACAAAAATCTTTTTTTAAAAAAGGTCTATTAATGCTATTAATGGGTTAATAAGTACACCCATATACCTTTAGCAGTGTTTTGAGTAATTTCTGGGTTTCTCTGTGAGCTCCTAGTATCTTCTGCATTTGTTTATATGGTGTAACTTCTTGCTGTCTTAGTTCATGCAATGCATCATGGTAGTTGTAGGCTGACTCACACTACCTCCCTCTCACTCCCTCCCTCTCTCACAACCCCTCCCTGTCTTCCAAGCTATCCCGCCCACTACTAGCCCTTCCCAACTAACTCAGCCCACCATCCCCACCCGCATCATACTTACCTGTCTTACTCTCTGGGAATGGCTCCTCCTTTTCTTTAATGGTGCGCAGGCTGAAGAAGCCTCTCTTCCTCTCTGCTAGCACATGCACATACTGGAAGTGCCTGACGCCTGCGCATTAGAGATGGAGTGCCATCTCTACTGCACATGTGTGCAGGCACCTCCAGACTGCGCAAGCAGAGAGGAAGAGGGAAGGAGCCGTTCCCGGGGAAGAAGACACGCAAGTATGATGTGGTTGGGGGGGGTGTCAGGTGGGGAGTAATGGTGACGTTCCGTTTCGGAAACAGAACGTCACCGAATTGCCTTCTTAATCCACCTCACCACTGGCTGAGAAGAGGAAGTCATACCCTTGTTAGAACCCAAAACCTGCACTAAAAGATCTCCTCCAAGGCTCTGAAACATCTAATTAACTTAACAAGCAATATCTAACATCAAACATATGCAAAACCTTTTCCCCTTCAGAACTAGGATTGGAACAGAAAGTTGGCAAGTCTATTTCGGGAGACCGATGGAACCTAGAAGCCACATTTGATAAGGATTCAGGGAAATAATCACCCTGTTGTCCAGGA
The DNA here is from genome assembly GCA_947044405.1 of Leptodactylus fallax. Lineage (NCBI taxonomy): Eukaryota > Metazoa > Chordata > Amphibia > Anura > Leptodactylidae > Leptodactylus > Leptodactylus fallax. Next base: position 1,464,893 of record CAMRHE010000241.1, on the reverse strand, counting down.
TAGTAGTATATGACTGGCAGATAAAGAAGGCTGCAATCTCCCCTACCCTCCTGGCCGGAGTAGTGGCTAATAGAAATGCCAATTTAATGGACAGGAGGAAAGGAGAGATCTCCTCCAGGGGCTCAAAAGGAGAAGACATCAAAGCATTCAGTACCAAGTTTAAATCCCAAGGGGGAATTTTTGATTTGATAGAGAAGGAGACAGCCTATCAGCAGCCTTACTAAACCTCTTGACCCAGAAGCGAACAGTCAGGTGTAAATCAAACAGGGCAAGGAGGGCAGAAACTTGGTCCTTCAAAGTACTGAGTCTAAGCTTCCTAATCAAGCCTGCTTGAAAAAAAAAAGTCCAAGATCAAGGAAAGATCAGGAGTGGCAAACACATCTATAGGTCTATCAGTTAAGGAAAACAAGGCTTGCCAAATTCTCAAATATCTGGGATGTAATCAGTTTACAATTGGCTAAGATTGTAGAAACTACTTGTTCAGACAATCCCCTTCCCTCCAAGATCCACCTTTCAATAGCCAGACCGTCAGAAACAGGCTTCTCACTGCTGGGTGAAGGACTGGGCTTTGAGCAAGGAGAGCTCTTGCTCTCTCTGGTAATACCCATGAATGAAAGTCTCCGGAGCCAGAACTACACCTTCCTAGGCCCAAAAAAGTGCGATAGATATTACATAGGCCCACCTCTGTCCTAATTTTCTTCAAAGTCCTTATGTGATGAACAGACCCTCAGTTATATATCTTTCTTGGAAATGTATTTTTACTTGCTCATATCAGTCCTATACATACGTTTAGGAATGTTGTATTTAAGCTGTGCTCACATTGGTGGTCAATTCGCTTCAGTGGTTTTATGTGCATACCATGGGAGATGGCCCTTTCTGGCCAGCAAGTTTATTGCCCCAGGACGGCAGATGTCCAGAGAGGGAGGGAGAGGAGGCTAGTGATCCTAAGTTCACCCCCAGACACACATCTCTCCCAGCACCTAGGAAGGCATCCCTCTTTCCCAGGGTTCTGCAATGGGGGAAGGAGGAGTGGGCCTACCTGGGAGGGAGGTGGGGCACTAGCCACATGCTAAAAGGAGACCTAGATTCTTGGTCACTCAGCAAAGAGCCAGCAAGGAGAGCTCTCTGATCCTGGGAAGATGTGAGGCATGTCATGCTGTGGACTTAAACCAGTGCACTGAGGCCTAAAGAGTTCTTTGTTCCTGGACAGCATGTAGCTGACACATGCTCTTTGGCTGACTTAAGCAAGCGCTCTGAGGCCTAGGAGTGAGGCCCCAGCGAACCAGACCATAACTTCGTTTGGTATTATATCTTTTCTACTCTTTTATTCCCATTTTATGTATTGTATTGTACTTTTATCTGTATTTGCTTGACCGATCATTGAAGTATATTTCTGTATATGTTAGTGGCTAGTACCAACCCACTATAATATACCCACTATATAAAATTTATAAAGCTCGTTTCATATTATCCAATGAACCCAGTCCACTCACGGCATGTGAGTGGGAGGTAAGAAGGTTGATTGCAGGTGTGCCAAGCAGCTTGGCAAAGTGAGATCCTTCACACCTTAGGAACAATTTTATAGCATACAGAAGTCTTTGTTACCTAGTTGGCAAAAGACATCTATTGCCGCTGGAAGAACCTGAAGGGATAGAGAATAAAATTTCTCCATCTTGCAGTTCTGAAAGTCTGCAAACAGGTCTATTAAGGGGACACACCACAAGGATGGTATCTATTGAAGACCTACTGATTCATGGTCCATTCCTCCTGATATACACAGTTGAGACTCAGTCTGTCAGGGAATTCTCCGATCCCCTGAGGTGAACTGCCAACAATGAAACAAGAGAAGTGTCTGCCAGAAGAAAAATCCATCAGATTGAGGGATATAGTGTCCCACTGCTTGTTGATAAATGCTTAGGGCCAAAGGAAATGCTTTTAGCTCTCTGAAATTCTAAGATTCCCCGCAAGTGCAGGTATCCCTGAGGAATAAGGGATGCACAATGTGCCACTCAACCTGGGGGGACTGACATCCAACTTGTCTTAAGGAACCCCTTCCTCAGATTTGAGGGAACTGTCCATCATGTCAGAGCTTGCAACTTCTGATGAGAAAGTGGGAATATCTTATCTAAGAACTCCTACAACAACCAATATCCTCTTTAGGATGACAAAGATTTTACTTCTGTCTACAGTGCCTCTCTGGATCTGCGTGAAGGTCTGTGACTAAAAATCTTTGCCCTGGAAAAGATGAAAAATTTATCTTTAGGCCTTCTCAGATCATGGATAGGATCCAAGGACTGCATGAAATCTTTTCACACTCCTGAACAAAAAACAAAACATCTTCTGGGCTCCTGGTGTACTAAGGAGGGCTGCTTTTTTGAAGAATCAGGTTTTTGATTGAAAAGGAACATTTTACTTTTCCATTCCCCTTTTTTGTTCGAGTCCTTCTGAAAAGGCTTCCCTTTAGAGTGAAAGAACCTACCTAGTGAAAATTGGGCAAATGTGGGAAACCCTTTCTTTTTATAGGAAGCCCTTTCCAGAACTTAATTCAGTTAAAGGCCAAACAGATAGTCCCCTTGACAGGGTAGCACAGAGTGTGGACGTGGAGCCTAAATCACACTTATTCAAACCCTTAAAGGGGTACTCCCATCTGAAGGATCCTATTTATACCAGTAACTTATGTAAATTCAAGATTTTTCCTAAGTACATTGCTTTAGAAATGCTCCTTTGTTTGCCTGCTATATGAAATTATTCCTCCCACTGATTACACATCGTTTCCTTGGTCCCTGTCCTGTATCTGATATACAGTTGGATGTAGACTCACTGCTCTCTGGGGGGGGGGGCTGACTAATCAGCATTGTGCTTGCGGTTATGTACTGCTCTGCGGTCAGGACACTCAGTTGAAATAATTGCAGTTTGCTGATAAAGACTCGGACAGTTCTATGAACCCTCCTCAAATGGAAGGGCAAATCATTTAGACAGCTTGGCCACCAGGGCGTCATATTTTAAAGATCTCTTCTAGGAAGCACAGTCCAACTCATTTTTTTTTTAAATTAAATCTCCAGTTATAAACATAGTAACAGTCAGTAGAGTTGAAAAAAGACATATGTCCATCAAGTTCAACCAGGGGATGGGAAAGGGCATAACTGAAGGAAATATTCTATACATTTCCATAAGCGTCAATGCTATTTTATTTTAAAAAGGCAGTAAAGCCTTTTTTAAAACTGTCAGCTGTTGCTGCTTTGATCAGCTCATGTGGTAAGCTATTCGACAGACTCTGCATACCACAACTTTACATAAATGAATAGTAGAGGTTAATATATGAAACTTTGTAATATATCTTATTAAAGAAATAAGTTTTCTTCTCCAGTTTTAAGGCAGAGATATTTTCTACATTTTAATCTATGAAGATGGATGAGGGATAGAATAAAAATATATATAATATAAAAGGTCTTACATATAGATACAGTACAGACCAAAAGTTTGGACACACCTTCTCATTCCAAGAGTTTTCTGTATTTTCATGACTATAAAAATTGTAGATTCACACTGAAGGCATCAAAACTATGAATTAACACATGTGGAATTATATACTTAACAAAAAAGTGTGAAACAACTGAAAATATGTCTTATATTCTAGGTTCTTCAAAGTAGCCACCTTTTGCTTTGATTACTGCTTTGCACACTCTTGGCATTCTCTTGATGAGCTTCAAGAGGTAGTCACCTGAAATGGTTTTCACTTCACAGGTGTGCCCTGTCAGGTTTAATAAGTGGGATTTCTTGCCTTATAAATGGGGTTGGGACCATCAGTTGTGTTGTTCAGAAGTCAGGTGGATACACAGCTGATAGTCCTACTGAATGTAGTGTTAGAATTTGTATTATGGCAAGAAAAAAAGCAGCTAAGTAAAGAAAAACGAGTGGCCATCATTACTTTAAGAAATGAAGGTCAGTCAGTCCGAAAAATTGGGAAAACTTTGAAAGTGTCCCCAATTGCAGTGGCCAAAACCATCAAGCGCTACAAAGAAACTGGCTCACATGAGGACCGCCCCAGGAAAGGAAGACCAAGAGTCACCTCTGCTGCGGAGGATAAGTTCATCCGAGTCACCAGCCTCAGAAATTGCAGGTTAACAGCAGCTCAGATTAGAGACCAGGTCAATTCCACACAGAGTTCTAGCAGCAGACACATCTCTACAAAAACTGTTAAGAGGAGACTGTGTGCTGCAGGCCTTCATGGTAAAATAGCTGCTAGGAAACCACTGCTAAGGACAGGCAACAAGCAGAAGAGACTTGTTTGGACTAAAGAACACAAGGAATGGACATTAGACCTGTGGAAATCTGTGCTTTGGTCTGATGAGTCCAAATTTGAGATCTTTGGTTCCAACCACCGTGTCTTTGTGCGATGCAGAAAAGGTGAACAAATGGATTCTACATGCCTGGTTCCCACCGTGAAGCATGGAGGAGGAGGTGTGATGGTGTGGGGGTGCTTTGCTGGTGACACTGTTGGGGATTTATTCAAAATTGAAGGAATACTGAACCAGCATGGTTACCACAGCATCTTGCAGCTGCATGCTATTCCATCCGGTTTGCGTTTAGTTGGACCATCATTTATTTTTCAACAGGACAATGACCCCAAACACACCTCCAGACTGTGTAAGGGCTATTTGACCAAGAAGGAGAGTGATGGGGTGCTATGCCAGATGACCTGGCCTCCACAATCACCAGACCTGAACCCAATCCAGATGGTTTGGGGTGAGCTGGACCGCAGAGTGAAGGCAAAAGGGCCAACAAGTGCTAAGCATCTCTGGGAACTCCTTCAAGACTGTTGGAAGATCATTTCAGGTGACTACCTCTTGAAGCTCATCAAGAGAATGCCAAGAGTGTGCAAAGCAGTAATCAAAGCAAAAGGTGGCTACTTTGAAGAACCTAGAATATAAGACATATTTTCAGTTGTTTCACACTTTTTTGTTAAGTATATAATTCCACATGTGTTAATTCATAGTTTTGATGCCTTTAGTGTGAATCTACAATTTTTATAGTCATGAATATACAGAAAACTCTTGGAATGAGAAGGTGTGTCCGAACTTTTGGTCTGTACTGTATGTAAAAATGATTTTCTGTCTGTCTGTCATCTACGAGACCAAACGACTGGGACGATCTTCACCAAATTTGGCACACAGGTACATCAGGAGTCTGGGAAGGTTTTAGTCTGGGTTTCAGCTCTCTAGGACGTACCGTTCCTGAGATACAGTATTCCCAACAAATGACCTGCATTAGCGAATAGAAGCCTGCAAGTCTTTCACTCATATTCCAACTACCATACACACGGTCACATGTCCCTTATCAGCCAATAGAAGCTTGCTGGTGCTTAGTCCCCACATGCACACAGCTTTACTCCAGGTTTCCATAACAACCCAGCCATTTGTCTTCACTGCTGTAGGTCAGCTTTAAAGGCGCAGGGTGCATAACAACACAGCCATAAATAGACTATACCTATACTGGACTGCCATACTGGATGTCAGCATTCTTATAAATTGACACGTATTTAAACTACACACAAATGACATACAAAATAGACCAGTGCCAATTCTTAAGGGGCCACTCCACAAACAAAAAATGAAATATACCCGTGCGATGTCGGGCCCTTCTGCGAGTGATATATAATTGCTGCTCCTACATTCTGCTACTCTGTACACTTTTAACACTGCTATGTTTGTAGATAAGCTGTCAGTACACTGAATGAAGCAATAAATCAATTAAACTGCAGACAGGAGAATCCCACTCTACCCCTCCTTTCTCCATAGAGCTGTGTGAGTTAGACTGAATTTGGAGAGGAATATAATGTAAACAGTCAGTCAGATTGAAGATAAGGGGCATCTTGAGAAGTTTCCCATAGTGAACACCTAACTCCCACAGCCTCTGCTGGCCAAGAAGCAGGTATTACTTTAAAAGGATTTGCTGGCCCTTCCTCCATGTACGCACCCACATAGTCCCCCTTCAGGTCCACATTGGGGTGCCTTGCGGTACCACCCCCAACCTTACTTCGTCGGTCGAAGCATTAACAGGCCACCCCTGGTCCCATATTGCACCTGGCCAGAGGTTGTGAGGCCACACTTCTGGCTAGAGCACATCAACAGCTGGACGCCTCTATGCCCCATCGACCCAGGAAAAATTCTGCTGCAGCGCTTCTCACACCAGGGAACCTGGCTGCCTGAGACTTCACTGCTGGCCTTCCCCTACCCAGAGGTGTAGCAAGGCAACCAGCTCCTGCCACCATTGGTACCCAGAGTGGAATCCTGAGGCAGAAAAACCCCACTCCAGGCACCACAGAAGGCAGGACACAGACAAAAGGTACAGAGAGGAGGGAAGGGCCACTCTATAGCAGCAGCAGCAGAGTCTTTTACAGTTAGTACTTCAATCTCAGCTTTCTTATGATACCAGAACCATCTTTCTAGGTGGTATAGAACCAAATACAACCATTAGAAGTGACCACCCCCCTTTGGTAAATGTTTCAACTCTGCATATTCACAATACAACTGTGTGTGGACTTTTTCTGGTAACAGCTCAGAGGGTTGCTAAGGAAAATGTCACAGCCTGTTTTAGAATAAAAAGGAAGTTAGATAGCTTAATAAAGTATAATACAAAAATAGTCACCAAACACAATAGCGAAAAAAAAAAAAAATAGGAGTTACACTTTAAGGTATGCAGTCACATAAAATACTACACTACTGTTCCCCTACCGTCATCACAGGCACTTGACATAGAGGCAGCTTGTGATAAAGGTCTTTAGCTCACAGTTTAACTAGAAATTAAAACAAATAATACCTACCTGATAACTTTTATGGAGAACAACGTTGTTGGTAAGGCTCTTGTCAAGACATAAAGTTGCAAATTTACGACATGTATTCTTTACGTTTAGAATCAGATCTGTGCATGGTATGTAGCTTAAAATTTGCAGGAGTATCTCATCTGACAGATCAGTTGGGCTAATACAATAGCTTTCCATTTTCTCATAGCTCTCAATCTAGGGAAATAAAATATTGATATAAATCACATATAAAGTACTCAGAAGCAGAAGCGTAGCTTGAAGCTCCCGGGCCCCAGTGCCAAATCTGTAATGGGAGCCCTACTTACCTTGTGCTAATTAAAATAGGGGTTTATTTTATGTGTTATAGGGCCCCCTCAGGGTATAGGGCCCAGTAGCGACTCCTACTGCTGTACCCCCTATAGCTATGCTCCTGCTCAGCTAAAAAAATCCCAGAAACCCTTTTTAGGCCTCTTACACATAAAAAGTAAGTTCTTTTGATTTATGTAATTTAAGGTTTGTCACCAACTTTGGAGGTACTAGATCACGAACATGGTGTTATATGCAGATGGAGTTAAGCTTTCTAAACATGCCCATTTCTAAACTAGCACTTTGCCATGTTTTTTGTAACTTGGAAAACCCCCATCAACTTCAGATAAGATATATTAAGAGTTGGATTTATGTGAACCACCATCACAAACAGGCTTTTTTTTTTTTTTTTTTTTTTAATAGAGAAGTTGAAAAAAAATAAAATAAACCCATACTCACCTGTCCCCGGTGCGCCAGTGTCTCCAAGTGCAGTCCTGGTCCTGCTGCTCTAGTGTCTTCTTCTGGCAGACAGGTATGTGTTTATCCCAGATAACTCCTTTAACAAGTATATGGAAAGCTCTAACAAGTAGGCTGGGGCCCGTGGCGTAAACACCGCGATTCTGGCTAATCCTATCCACACATTACAGAAAATAATCTGCAGTGGAAATGCTGCGATTTAAAAAAACACTTGTGTTTTTGGAAATCTCAGCATGTTAATTATACCTAAGGAAACAATGACGGTTTCTGTATAGGTATAATGAAAGCAGAAAGTCCACAGAGGAAAACTCTGTGGACTTTCTGTGAAAAGCCGCAATGCATTTCCACCGCTGTTTTTCCCACTGTGCTTTTTGGCTGCAGCCCGCTACGTGGGGCCTTAGCCTTAAAGACATTTTCCCACAAACATAAGCATATTTAATAATCCAAGGATGTCGAGTCTGTAGACCAAACCAAACTCCAACTTCTTCTGACTGACCATGGCTGTCAGCCATTTATGAAAATGTTGAACTCCTCTAATTCATTAAAAATCCAGTTATTAACCCCTTCAGATCTGAGCCCAAAAGTGCGTTAAAGACCAGGCCTAATTTTTCAAAACTGACATATGTCACTTTATATGGCAATAACTTTAAGACGCTTTAACTTGCACAAGTGATTTTGAGATTGTTTTTTCGTGAGACATTGTACTTTATGTTAGTGGTAAACATTGATCAATATTTTTGTATTTATCTATAAAAAAAATAGGAAATTTGATGGAAATTTTGAAAAAAAAAAAATAAAAAAATCGCAATTTTCAAAATGTGAAATGCTCTGCTTTTCAAACAGATAGTCATACCACCCAAATAAGTTAATAAATATTATCTTTTTTTTATATGTCCCACTAGGACACCTGAACCAACGATACTCTAATCGCTGATTCAGCACTATACAGTCATGGCCAAAAGTTTTGAGAATGACACAAATATTATATTTTCACATGATCTGCTGCCCTCTGGTTTTTGTGTGTTTGTCAGATGTTTTTATCACATACAGAAATATAATTGCATTCATATTATGAGTAACAGAAGCTTATATTGACAGTTAGAATGAGTTAATGCAGCAAGTCAATATTTGCAGTGTTGACCCTTCTTCTTCAGGACCTCTGCAATTCTCCCTGGCATGCTCTCAATCAACTTCTGGACCAAATCCTGACTGATAGCAGTCCAGTCTTGCAGAATCAATGCTTTAATTTTGCCTGAATTTGTTGGTTTTTGTTTGTCCACCCGTCTCTTGATGATTGACCACAAGTTCTCAATGGGATTAAGATCTGGGGAGTTTCCAGGCCATGGACCCAAAATCTCTATGTTTTGTTCCCTGAGCCATTTAGTTATCACCTTTGCTTTATGGCAAGGTGCTCCATCATGCTGGAAAAGGCATTGTTGAGCGCCAAACTGCTCTTGGACGGTTGGGAGAAGTTGCTCTTGGAGGACATTCTGGTACCATTCTTTATTCATGGCTGTGTTTTTAGGCAAGACTGTGAGAGAGCCGATTCCCTTGGCTGAGAAGCAACCCCACACATGAATGGTTTCAGGATGCTTTACAGTTGGCATGAGACAAGACTGGTGGTAGCGCTCACCTCTTCTTCTCCGAATAAGCTGTTTTCCAGATATTCCAAACAATCGAAAAGGGGATTCATCAGAGAAAATGACTTTACCCCAGTCCTCAGCAGTCCACTCCCTGTACCTTTTGCAGAATATCAGTCTGTCCCTGATGTTTTTTCTGGAGAGAAGTGGCTTCTTTGCTGCCCTCCTTGAGACCAGGCCTTGCTCCAAGAGTCTCCGCCTCACAGTGCAGGCAGATGCACTCACACCTGCCTGCTGCCATTCCTCAGCAAGCTCTGCACTGCTGGTAGCCCGATCCCGCAGCTGAAACACTTTTAAGAGACGGTCCTGCCGCTTGCTGGTCTTTCTTGGGCGCCCTGGAGCCTTTTTGGCACCAATGGAACCTCTCTCCTTCAAGTTCTTGATGATGCGATAGATTGTTGACTGAGGTGCAATCTTTCTAGCTGCAATACTCTTCCCAGTTAGGCCATTTTTGTGCAGTGCAATGATGACTGCACGTGTTTCTTTAGCGATAACCATGGTTAACAGAAGAGAAACAATGATGGCAAGCACCAGCCTCCTTTTAAAGTGTCCAGTGGTGTCATTCTTACTTAATCATGACAGATTGATCTCCAGCCCTGTCCTCATCAACACCCACACCTGTGTTAATGGAGCAATCACTGAAACGATGTTAGGTGGTCCTTTTAAGGCAGGGCTGCAATGATGTTGAAATGTGTTTTGGGGGATAAAGTTCATTTTCTAGGCAAATATTGACTTTGCAAGTAATTGCTGTTAAGCTGATCACTCTTTATAACATTCTGGAGTATATGCAAATTGCCATTAGAAAAACTGAAGCAGTAGACTTTGTAAAAATTAATATTTGTATCATTCTCAAAACTTTTGGCCATGACTGTAGACTGCAATACACGTGTATTGCAGTCTACAGTATACAGGAATTCAGCTTATGTAGACATAGGCTGATTTCCAGAGGTCCCGGCAGGATCAACCAGGTACTGGGGGCTTCAGGCAGCCTGGGGTCACTGGCCAGACCCCGGGCTGCATATTATAGATATCGGCACCCCCCGATCTCGCCGCGGGGGGTGCCGGGGGTGGCAACATGGTGGAACCCCTTGGATGCCGCGGTCATGTTTGACCGCGGCATCCAAGGGGTTAGAAACCCGATCGGCGCTCAGCGCCGATCGGAGGTTAAGGAGCAGGGTGTTAGCTGTCAGTTACAGCTAACACCCTCTCCCGATGCCGCCCGCGGCACTCAGTGCCGCTAGCAAACACTTAAAATGCCGCAGTCGCTATTGACCGCGGCATCTTAAGGGTTAAACAGCGGGGATCGGTGTTATCACTGGTCCCCGCTGTTGCAGCGGGAGCCTGGCTGTCAAATACAGCCGGGCTTCCGCTGTGATCGCACGGGCTCTGCTTCTGAGCCCGCTCGATCACCGTCACGTACCTGTACGTGGGGATGCGGTAACTAACCACATTCTCCCACGTACATGTACGTGAGAATGCGTGAAGGGGTTAAAGGGGTTTTCCGGACAAAAAATGTTTTTTTAAAAAAGGTCTGTTAGTGCTATTAATGGGTTAATAAATGAACCCATATACCTTTAGCAGTGTTTTGAGTGATTTCTGGGTGTCTCTGGGAGCTCCTGGTATCTTCTGCATTTGTTTACATGGTTCAACTTCCTGCTATGTAGCTTCCACACTAACTCCCTCTTACCTCACTCTCCCCCCTCCCTCTGTCTAGCTATCCCGCCCACTACTAGCTCTTCCCAACCTACTCAGCCCAACCCTCAACCTCATTAAATACTTACCTCTCTTCTTCCTGCGGGGCGACCCATGCTTCTTTTCTGATTCTGTCGGCTCGCGCTTTTGTCTCAGCGCTACTTTGTGATGATCAACCTCTATGTATGTATGTATGTATGATGGAGTGAATGGGGGGGGGGGGGGGGGAGTAATAGTAATAGTGACATCCCGGGGAAACAGATCGTCACCAGATAACAAGCTAATGTGGATATGGGTAAATATACATTTTTTATTAATTATGTTATTTAGAAAGTAGGAGGGTGTTTGGATTAGTGTAGGGATTTCCATTTATCCCGGACAATCCCTTTAAATTCCTATAAAAGCAAATATGCAATAAACTATGCATCTAATTATACAATATTAAAAATTGCATAATAATATTCCAAAAAAGCCTTCACTAGATTTATCTGGGCTACGAAAAAGCCCAGGATTGCCAGACGGGTCCTTACCAAACCCAAATCCCTCGGGGGTCTGTCAGTCTCTGACTGATCTCTTAACCACTTCCATACCAGATGCTTTACCCCCCTTTCCAGAGCAGGCACATTTTCAAGTTTTTTGTATGTGCGGTTTTGAGGGCTATAACATTTTTATCATTTGCGTTATATAACTAATTTCTGTGTCTTTTTTCGGTAACATGTAGGGCTTTATTTTTATGTTCTTTTTATTTTTGCATGTGTTGTAATTTTTTTCATATCCGGAAAAAAATAAACAAAAGAGGAGGGAAAATGTGTCCGTTTTTCACTTTTAATTTTTTTTTATTTAATAACACAAAGTGCTACTAAAAAACTTTTTTAAATAGTTTTTCCTTTCCATTACGGTAATTTTTATTTTGTATGGTGTTGTCGGGGGTGGGTCTATAGCCTTTAATAAGGGCGTGTAATTGGTGTATTATTTTATTTACTTTTTTTTTTTTTTTTTCTAACTTTTCTATACATTTTTTAAAATATTTTTACATTGTGTCCCCATAAGGTAATAATAGACCTTTGGGGACATCACTTTTTTTTTTTTTTTTTTTGGGGGGGGGGGGGGGAGGCCGAATTCCCCTGTAACTGGGGCTGGCATGTTAAGCCCCAGTTGCAGGAGGAACACAGCCTCCTGCACCATACTTGTACATTACTACAGAGCTGATCTGAGCTCTTGCAGATGCTGCACCCGGCGGTTCGCATGACCGCCGGGTCAGAGGGCGGCCTCAAGATGGAGGCGCCCATAGCACTGTATACAGCGCTCATTGAGCGCTGTATACACAGCGATCGGGAAGGCAGGGATGGTAATAAATCTTCCCTGTCTTCTCTCTGGGAGCTCCGGCTGAAGTTACAGCCGGCTCCCAGTTTCAGTAGCTGTACAATCTCGTGTAGCTGCTGATTTCTGCTTGGACATACCGGTACGTCCTTGCAGAAATAGACAACCACTACTTGGACGTATATATTCTATGGACAGTACAGTGCTGGTTAACTATCTAGACTTGAATAACTCTCCTGCTACCAAATTCTGTGTTGCCCTGGAGGACACCAAATAATCTACACCAGCCTCTCTACCCGTTTGAGCTCTTATGTGTGAGCCCCACAATGCCTCCACACCCGATCTCCATTATCTATAACCTGTTCGTGGCTGACGAAGATTCTCCTCTACCCGCTTATGTCACTGGTTGGGAGAGAGAGATTGGGACTTTCTTTCCATCCGATGTTTATGCACGCTGCCATCTGCTCCTGCCATACATTTTCTAATGTCTTGTAAGGCACAGGAAATCAACTTCAAAATCCTCTCCAGGTGGTACAGAGTACCCTCTGTCCTCAACAGCATTTTCCCATCGACCCCTGATCTCTGCTGGCATTGCTCCTCAGGGCGGGGTACAATAGTGCATGTCTAGTGGAACTGCCCCACTCTCCTCCCGTTTTGGCATGAAGTTCGCAGAGTCATCAGGGAAGTTACTGGGGTGATACTAGAGAATGCCCCCCTCCTCCTCTCATTCTTTTCTCGCAAGATTCAGAAACATATTCGCAAACTGGTCGATTTTATGTTGGTATCAGTTAGGCAGGTCGGTCATCCCCCGTCGATGGAAGACTAGTACTCCCCCATCCATGTCGGACTGGCTCCAGGAGATCCTGCACATTTGGGGATAGAAGACCTGGTTGCGGCTCTTAGACCAGATGACAGTGCCCATCAGAAAGTGTGGCAATTATGGAATGTCTTCTATTACTCTCCCTCTTCTCAGACCTCCTTCTATGCTTCTTATCCTAGGACCTCTTCTTTGCCTTAATGCTCTCTCCTTTCACATATATTCTTAATAATGATTATACTGTTTTATGGTTATTGTTTAATATATGTTTTACTTAACATATGAACTCCCGCCCTTACAAGGGAAGTACCCAAATTATATGCAAATTTCATCCCCAGGGCATAGGGATAAACTTATCAGAGGATTCCGTAATGCTAAATGTTCAAGCTACAAAAAGGGCACTCTCCTGTCCCAAGATTGCAGCTTAGGAGAGGCACATATACAAGTAAACATCTACACTAGTTGCCTCTAAGTACTGAGTGGTTTGCTTACTAGCTGTAGGCTAGCACTGAGCTGTGTGCTCACACATGTGGCTGGAGACAGCTAGTGGGCAAATAGATCAGGAGAAGGGTCCTTTTTGTAGCTTGGACATTTAGCATTACTGAATCCCCTGGGGATGAAATATGCATATAAGCATATCTATAGGGCTTAATATAGGGAAATCCTAGGTACTACCCAGAGTTCATTTGCGGGGTTAGGGTCAGCGATAGAAAAAGGCCAACTGACTCTGGTCTGGTCTGGTCTGGTCTGCAACGGATGGGGCTTATTTGGAGGAACACTCCTTCTGATGCTTTGAACTGTGGAACCCAACTCCCACGTGTGTGAACACACCTTCTCTGATGTCCATCAGTACGGCAGTAAGATCATTCCAACTTTTCCTCGTTTTCTGGATGTGTGTTCATATAAGTGAACATTATCTTACGGTGGGTTTTTTTTGTTTTTGCTTGGTGTATTATGATATCAGCGTTGTTAGTGGTTTTATGACAGACTAAAAGTTGCGTTTTAATTTATATTGTGCATGCTATAGCACTGGTTTAGATTTTTGCACATATAAATAATTAAAAATTTTGCAGAGTTTTAAAGACTTCTGCTAATCATCTTAGTCTTTTGTCTTGATCAACTACCAATGGATAGGACCACGAATGCAGAAACTTTTTAGGTCCACAATTTAATCATGGCGATGGCACCCACTCCGCTGCACTGGAAACAGTCGACAGCTGTATCATACCCGTGTGTAACACCCGTGGTTGGAGGAGAGATCTAATCGTGGGTGTTCGCCTGTAAATCAGGGTACAACCCAGGTTTTCAGATTACAAGGGAAGAAACACCAGAAGTGACACCCCCCCCCCCCCTTCACCAAGCCTAGGAGCTAGTGGAAAAATAGTGGAGAATTTGGAATACCTAATTTATGTGAAACAGTGGGGTCATAACTGTGTGCCCACAGCTGTTTACATCCACAAGTGGGGCACTGACGTGCTCAGGATAAATTGCATAACAAATTGTGTGATGTTGAAATTTTAGGGCTAGATGATTGCATTATTGAAAAAAAAATAATAACGAAATGCCTAAATTTCACTTCGATATTGTTTTAATTCCAGTAAAACACTTAGAGAGTTAACAAACCTCCCAAATGCTGGGCATTAAAGGGGGTTGTCCCATTATAGACACTTATATCCCATCCACAGGACACAGGATAAGTGTCCGATCGCTGGATCCCCCAGTGATCAGGTTTACAGGGAACCGAAAGTCACCCCTAAAGTCTCCTTGTGAAGGGAGCGCCAGTGCTCTTGCGTGACCGGAGCTCCATTCACTTCTATCGGGCTGCCAGGACAGTAGTCTTTCCCCAAGTTCCCCTTCGTCCTGATTACAGGGGAACCCAGTGATCGGACACTTATCCCGTGTCCTGTGGATAGAAGCTAAATGTTCATAACGGGACAACCCCTTTAACCCCTTCCTGACATGCACTGTAATAGTACAGTGCTGTTGGAAAGGCATTTCTACAACACAGTGCAGTGCAGTGGGTAAGGCTAGCTGGTAAAGATTGCTGCTCTCCTTGACAGCAGGTCACCTTTACCCATTGCCAAGCGGGGTCTCAACCCACCCGTAAATCGGCTATCGCTGTGATAGGCTGGTCAATTCAGACCAGTCAGTTGCAGAATAAGACACTACACTACGGAGACTTGGAAGTACTGTGGCAGTCGAGGGGGATTCTGGGGGAGGAGTCAGATAAAAGTGACTTCTATACCCTAACAACTTCCCCCATAGGCAACCGTTGTGACTGGCTGTCAAAACCAACCAGCCAATAACAGCTTTTTAAGCTAAAGTAGCCAGGTGGCAGAGGAAATGGTTGTGAGTGGTTCTGAGATGGCACCAATCACTACCAGTGTTTACAAGGGGGTGTATGGTGGTGCCACCCTCTGACGGCTGTGACTGATTGGTATGTACCCACCAACCAATCACAGCACAGGAGGAATGATCAAAGTACCGTAGCAGAGCCATATCTGTATTTCCTTATTTCAGTTACTGTTGTTGTACAGAGTGGGCTCTCCTTTGTGCTGCTGGGACTTATGGTTTTACCATTGAGAAACATTACTGGAGCTTCCTCCACCTCATCTCCCTGTATCCCATCCATAGTTTTATTTAATAGGCTTTTTGTGTCTCTTTTCCCCCTGTATGTGCCCAACAACTGCGAGGACTGTTATAGTTACATAGGTGACTGATTTGCATCTGTGCTCAGTATGGGGTTTTGTTTTTTTTTAGGAGCAGCTACCTATATAGAAGTCCCCCTCTATCCCTCTGAGTAATTAGCTATATACAAGTCTTTACATAGAGAATTAAATTATAGATAGATAGTAAAGGGTTTTGTTTTTTGGAACACAAGCCACCCCCTTGTGTTTCCCCCATAGCCTCGAGCCCTGATTGGTGACACACATCACTGATCAATTGGTGTCTGTGCTCAATTTTTGGCTCGGGTTTTTTTTTTTGTTTGTAGAAACAATCTAAGGCTAAGGCCCCAGCGCAGCAAAAAAAAAAAAAAAAAAGCGGCGGAAACGCATTGCGTTTTTTTTCCACAGCATTTTTCATAGCGATTTCCTCTGGGCACTTTCTGCCCCTATTTTACCTATGTGGAAAACATTTTTCCGCTGCAGATTTTTTTTCTGGATTGTTTTTGAGGAGAAAAAAACCCACACTTACCTGTCCCCGATACTGCAGTGTCCACCCAGGGTGGTCCGGTCCTGCAGCTTGGCTGCCTTCTTGCTGTTGAATTTCTTGCCGACTGATTTGTCCAGGTTCCCTTCTTGAAGCTGCAGAAGGTGCCGGAGCACCGAAAACAGGTTTTTTGTTTTTTTTTTCACCTTCCTGGCCTAATTAATAAATAAAATTTTATCCTGGACAATCCCTTAACTTTGGATTTTGGTTATTTTGTGATTAATTGGTCAGCCCCACACTGACATGTGAATAAGGCCTAATTCTCATTTTAATATCATCCCCCTTTTCCCACAGGTTTATCATATGGACCAGGGTAATCATTCAGCGCATATGTAAAGTGGATGACTATGACAGATGCCTTGCCTGTGGTATTTGGACTAGTGTAAAAAAAACAGTACATATACGTCATGGTATACTTTATTTGTTTACCAGATTACTTGGGATGGAATTATACAGCTAGGTTCACTACTCCATATAGTTAAGAAGATGGACCCACCACTGAAGCAAACACTGTTTTGGCCCTCCGTCAGTATAATAGGGGCCTATGGGTCAGACTAAGGTTTGTGACAGGACTTTACTGGTGAAGGGGAGTAAAAGGCGTCTAATAACATCCTAAGAAATCTCTACAATATCTCTCAAGTATTCAGCTATATCAAGATTTCTAAAGATGTTAAGAATAAAGAGGGCTTTATACAATCCTAAAAAAAAAACCTGCTCTAGTGCTAAGGAAGTTGCACTGAGGGAAGAAATAGGAACATGTAATAACACAACTTCCCTCGGAGTAAAAAGCTGCACTGCTACCGCACATACCAAATATACACTGTGCTACTACGAAGAAATAACGCATGCCGCTTACCTCAGCAGAGCTGCTGGACATAATGAATGGACACCGGGAGTATCCTGCGTCTTTCCTTGGACACGGGCGTTATTTTTTCACGTTCATTTCCACTGTCACGCTTGTTTACAGCATTGTCATCTGCCATTCATTAATCCACTGCCGGTGAAACCAAACTTCCTCGCTATTCCACCCCGTGACCCTCACTCTCCATCCAGCTACGGGTGAACTCATTGCAGTACCACATATTTCCGGCATTCAATTCTATTTCCTGTTAATGTGACGTTACCATGACGCCATATTGGTACAGGCGAAGTTTCTTGATTCTTCTTTAGTATGCTTTATTTCCATATGCAATTGCTGAAGTTTCCTTTGACTTCTTCAGACATTTATTTCTTTAATGTTTTATTGTCAATTATAGAATTCTGACATGAAAAACAAATACAACCAAACCAGAAATGATAGCTTCTCTTTGTTGTAGATGATATGATATAATGGTGTTTTGTAGTCACAACATACCTACTTTTCACCTATACCTTCCAATGTTCAGAGGACAGGAAAGGTGATAGAATTTCCGGCATGTCAAATTTACATATGATTGGCCATTCCTCTAAACCCGTCTAAAGTGGCATAAGATTGTTCTTTGATCTAAATGTCCCCACAAGTCCAAACGGAGTATATGTTGCTTAGGCTTGTTACCCTTTGGTGTACTATTTGTGCATGGTACCATAAAGCAGCGAGTGGTGGCAGTTATTTGCGTGTATGTGTGATTTTAGGGGTCACCTAGTGTGATAGAGTTCCCCTTTAACGTCACATCCAGGGTCAAATGTGCGTGTGGGGTGTACAGATGTACAGATACCCAACAACATTGGTATGCATATCTTGTATGAGAGCCTGATTTCTGACAATACCCTTACTAAAAACTATAGATGCTGCTGAGAAAAGAATGGTAAACAGAGATTAAGTTCACAAAATGACTCAAAGACTCAAATATACGGAGCAATGAAAAACATATATTCTGTTGTTATACCAGGGGAATTATGAATTTTGAAAAGGAAAATATAGTTTGCAGAGACAGAATATGTGTTCTTGCATAGATTATTCCCCGTACAGAAACTGGTCCATGATATACTTCATATGCATGAAAATTAAAAGGGGTACTCCCATCTTAACAAATTATCTCAATAGATAGGATAGGGATAACTGCTCAGTCCTCCACCAATCAGGAGAATGTGGTTTTTAGTCCCTAATTCTGGAATGGTGGTCTGGCACATGTGTACCACTCTTAATTCATTTCAATGGGAGCATCGGAGATAGCAGAGCGCTGTACTTTGGCATTCCTATTGAAATTAATGGAATGATGGGTGCATAGGTCCGACCACAGCTCCATTCAGAAAGGGGGACTAAACTACCCATTCTCCTGATTGGTGGGTGTCTGACCAGTTGGAAGTAATCCATAGGATCTGCAAGTAATCTTTTATCCTATGGATAGGGGATAACTTGTTAGGGTGGTGTGATGATTCCACTTAAATATGGCTATAACTCAAAGATGTATTTTGATCTCTGGGTATCGTATCTCCCTCCTACTTCCATTTACTCATAATGTGCGCAGCTCTAATCCTAGGTGCATGTTGTCAGTAGTGGCAACCATGGAACAATAGGGCTTTGTATCCATCCCAGAATGGCTCCATTGAATTCCTACATAGCCCTGGGTGATCAAATACACATGCATTGTTCAGCCTGGGCTGTTGATCAGACATGGTTGATAACATATAGAAGGCATTGTATCATTCCACTTAATCCTATCTCCTTACAAAGAATCTGGACTTGAGTGTGTTAGTCAACCAGACTTGCCGTCACCGGTGACCTCATTCTGGGTGGTGTAATCAAGGGTATAAAAGATGAGGTAAGAGGTCAGTGAGGGGGAGACTGTGCTGAGACTACAAGGAGAATACTATGATGAGACTACTAAGAGACTACTGGGATATACTGTGATAAGCATGCAGGCTGGAATGCTGTGATGCTGCTAGAAGCCTCCACTGGTTAACTCCACATGCTATGTGTGAGTGTTGGACTATAGAGCCACATCCAGGATATGTGTGGTAAAGTAATTATTTCAATTTTATTCCCTTTTTATTTATTGTACTGTATCTTGTAACTAGTAACTGTTAATGCTTGTATATATCTACATATCTGTTCTGAACTGCATGTGTTAGATGTTAATACTGACCCATTTAGGGGTTAATAAATATATAAAATTTAGAAAGCTTGTCTTGTATTTATCTTGTGAACCCAGCACTCACTGGCGGTGAGTGTGGTTTTTTAGGAAAGAAGTCTCAAGTGTGGGCCAAAGCGGTGTTGGCGCACTGAGGATCTTTTACATTGGTGGCAGCGTAGTGGGATCCTTAAGATAAACAGCGTATGTTGGTGACCTTTATCACTCAGACGCTGGGGATTGTGGTAATCCTATGAGACAAGCTCGGTATTAAAGCAAGCATTAAGATACAGTGAAAGTTTGATACAGTGCTGTTCCCCTCCCTTACTCTTTGTATTCTATCCTATCTTTTATTTGGCAAATACCAGTGGATGGCTAGTGGGCTCAGAAGCAGATCTCCAGAACTGCAGAACCAGGCTTTTGGAGATCCTGAGTGTATGGCTGAAATGGAGGCAGCCACAGCCATGCAGAGAATCGAGCAGAGTCCTGATTTTGGGGCTAGGCCAGGAAGTGCAGCAAGCAGCCCGGTCCCAAGGATTACTTCACCAGGAGGGACCAGTAGCCCCAGCCTTGTGGGAGAAATGGCTTCATACTGGCAAACGGCCCTGCAGCAAGTAGGCACCAGTGGCCCTAAGATATACCTGCAGGTGATGTGCCGCTTTCAGGAAGCTGCAGAACGAGAATGGCAGGCTGAGCGGCAGTATCAGCTTGAGCTCAAAAGACTGGAGCTCTCCCAGCAGGCACCGTCTGTCACTGCACGCACTCCAGAAGCTCAAATACCAAGGCTCCGATCCGAGGACTTTCCAATCCTTGAAACAAACGGGGATTTGGACTCATTTTTGCGGGCCTTTGAGAAAGTGTGTAAGCAGTATCAGCTACCACAGACGGATTGGGTCCGTTACCTGGCTCCCCGGTTGAGGGGAAAAGCCCTGGACACTTACGCCAATTTGCCAGTTGACCAGGACTATGAGTCCGTTAAAGCAGCGCTGATCCGGAGATACCAACTCACGCCGGAGCTGTACCGTCGAAGGTTCCGAGGCCTGCAGAAAAAGCCTTCAGAGAGCCATGAGGATACAGCGGCCCAGCTGTGCGTGTGGTTCCGGGAGTGGACGAAAGGCAAGTCTGTCACCTCACAAGAAAGCCTTGCAGACCTCATGCTTCAAGTGCAGTTCTTGACCATTTGTACCGAGGAAGTGCAAAAATACCTCCTGGACCGAGAGCCCAAGGACCTTGAAACAGCCGCAGCAATGGTGGATCGTTATGTTGCCAACCAGTTGCCGTGGACACCTGCCAGTGACGGCTGGAGGAGGGGTAAGACACAATCTGTCCCGGGTGGTTCCTATAAGTCCCCTGCCCCTCGAGCTCTGAGCTCCCCGGCGACCTCTCTCATACCCCAGGGAGAGATCAGGCGGTGCCACGCCTGTAATCAAACGGGACATTTACAACGAGACTGCCCCAACCGCCCTAGGAACCCCCCTGCTCCCCAACCTACAGCGGCCGGCCCATCTGTGTATCGGGTTGCGAGGGAGGGGGCCCCAGCCTAATGCTAACTGTCAACAGGTCACTGTGGGGGACAAAGTGGTGATGGGATTCCGGGACACTGGGGCAGATGTTACGCTGGTACAACCAGATTTGGTCCCCCCAGACAGTATTATTCCCGGGAAAACTCTGACCCTACGGGGTATTGGATTGGAACGTTTTACTGTACCCATGGCTTGTGTTCATTTAGACTGGGGTGCACATAAAAAAATGCGGAATGTGGGACTGATGTCTGAGTTGCCTGCCAATGTACTGTTGGGGACAGATTTGGGGCCTATGATGTGCCAATATGGGGTGGGGGCCACCCCAGCTCCCTGTGATCAGCTGTCTGTCCATGCTGATATGACTGATAGTGTACCTGTGGGACTACCTGCAGAGGGGGCTGATAACCCTCCCTCTGAAATGTCTCCTCATACAGTTTGTGAAAATGCTAATTTAATTGTACCTGTGGGAATACCTGCAGAGGGGGCTGATAACCCTCCCTCAGAAATGTCTCCTCATACATTCTGTGAAAATGCTAATTTAATTGTACCTGTGGGACTACCTGCAGAGGGGGCTGGTAACCCTCCCTCTGAAATGTCTCCTCATACATTCTGTGAAAATGCTACTTTAACTGTACCTGTGAATGTTGTAGATGAACTTGTCATGTCCAAAGGGAAGGCTAAACCCCTTACTGAGTTCTTTCCTACAGGCTGTGAAAATGCTAATTATACTGTCTCTGGGATTAATGTAGGTGTAAAGGAGCTGAGTGAGGACTGGGCTGTAGACCCGCCCATATCTGCGGGGGCCTCACCCCCCCAGTCTGTGTCCCTATGTCCGCCAGTCCTCCCTCCAGCTCAGTGTAATAGAACCAATGCTGTTAATGATATTGCAAATGTCTGCCATGAAACTGTGGATGTTGTACCAGGTGGTTTGGTGTCTCTCTGGGCTCTCCGTGACGGTCCGGATGTAGGACGGACTCCTGGTATTGAGGTGGTTACCCGCAGTCAAAGTGCCAAAGGAGTGGAAAGCCTTCCAGCCTCTGCACCGGTCCCTCCGTCACTTGGACGCATTACTGAGACCGCCTTGAGAAATTCCCCCACCCTAGAGCCGGAAGGGTCTGGCAGCTATGTAACATGCACCTCTCTTTTATCTCACTCCAGCCAAGAGTTCAGAGATGCTGTCCAAGCTGACCCTAGTCTGGACATATTGAAGGCGCGTGCCGCTCAACCACCCTCGGAGTCTGACAAGGCCCGAGTCTGCTGGGACCCCGGGGGGAGGGTGAGGGAGCCCTTGGGGCCAGAGCCTGAGAAGCTGGAGGCGGAGGTGCTCTCAGAAGAGGGGCACAGGCCCCTACTTCCTACAAGTCCCATCTAAAAGGGGGAGGTGTGATGATTCCACTTAAATATGGCTATAACTCAAAGATGTATTTTGATCTCTGAGTATCGTATCTCCCTCCTACTTCCATTTACTCATAATGTGCGCAGCTCTAATCCTAGGTGCATGTTGTCAGTAGTGGCAACCATGGGACAATAGGGCTTTGTATCCATCCCAGAATGGCTCCATTGAATTCCTACATAGCCCTGGGTGATCAAATACACATGCATTGTTCAGCCTGGGCTGTTGATCAGACATGGTTGATAACATATAGAAGGCATTGTATCATTCCACTTAATCCTATCTCCTTACAAAGAATCTGGACTTGAGTGCGTTAGTCAACCAGACTTGCCGTCGCCGGTGACCTCATTTTGGGTGGTGTTATCAAGGGTATAAAAGATGAGGTAAGAGGTCAGTGAGGGGGAGACTGTGCTGAGACTACAAGGAGAATACTATGATGAGACTACTAAGAGACTACTGGGATATACTGTGATGAGCATGCAGGCTGGAATGCTGTGATGCTGATAGAAGCCTCCACTGGTTAACTCCACATGCTATGTGTGAGTGTTGGACTATAGAGCCACATCCAGGATATGTGTGGTAAAGTAATTATTTCAATTTTATTCCCTTTTTATTTATTGTACTGTATCTTGTAACTAGTAACTGTTAATGCTTGTATATATCTACATATCTGTTCTGAACTGCATGTGTTAGATGTTAATACCGACCCATTTAGGGGTTAATAAATATATAAAATTTAGAAAGCTTGTCTTGTATTTATCTTGTGAACCCAGCACTCACTGGCGGTGAGTGTGGTTTTTTAGGAAAGAAGTCTCAGGTGTGGGCCAAAGCGGTGTTGGCGCACTGAGGATCTTTCACAGGTGGGGATACTCCTTTGATCTGTATAGTAATGAATTTGTTGTCCACCATTGTACATTAAATTAGTACGTTCAATAAGCTCCTTGTAAAATGGTGCATAGGGAAAAACGTGCAATTCCACACAGATTAGTCCTTGTACAAAATGATATACCTATTTCTGTCATTTGAACTTAATAGGGGAAATATATCATAAGGGGAATATTTAACCACTTCAGTATCATGCCAATTTCCCTGATTCAAAACCAGACACATTTTTTTGTTTTTTTTTCGTACATGCGGTTTTGAGGGCTATAACATTTTTTTTCCTTTGTGTTATTCAACTAAATTTTGTGTCTTTTTTGGTGAGACATAGGGCTTTATTTTTCTTTTGCATGTTTTTTCTTTTTTTATATATATCTGGGAAATTTAAACAAAAAAAGAGGGAAAACGTGTTTTCCACGTTTCACTTTTTTTTTTTAATAGCGCAAAGTGCTACTAAAAGACTGTTTAAAATAGTTTTCCCTCTCTGTTAAGGTAATTTTTATTTTGGACCCAGGCCCACTGACTCGAGCCACAACACAAGTTACACATTAACTGCATTGGCGTCTGCATGACACTGATGCAGTTGAAGTGCATAGTAGATGAGGAGGCTTCTCGTTTTCTTCTCTATTAGTAAGTAGCTTGTAAGCCACAAGCCACTACAGGCCTGTAACCTACCAGCTGCCCTAAGACGTTGGCGCAATGATGTCACTGTCCTGCGCCAGAACGTTGAGGTCCTGGTGCTCGCCAGTGAGCAGCGGGGGATTGGAGGCAGGTGAGTATCATGTTTATTTATTTCATTTTACACACTTGGGGCATTTATATAGCGGGTGGGATAATTCATATAAGAGTGGAATTGAGGGCTTTATATTTAACAAAGGACCTTTGGGTATTAGGGGGCCTTAATAAAAGGAGTATAATTAATAAAGAAGGTCAGTGGGGGCAGTATGAATATAAGGGGGCATTGGGGCAGCATTGAAGGGGTTTTCCAGGAAATAATAAAGTTTACTGGTAAGCAATGGTGTTTTAATATTCCTCGGATAATCCCCTTAAAGGACAAATCACAGAGTAGGTTGCGGATGGTGAAATACACACAAAATAAACATTATTCTCAACTGTCCCCAGCACTCTTATGTCCGCTGTCTGTGTCAGTTGTGTACTGTGCCTTCCCCACCATAAGTCCTGCATGTGATCTCAGTGGTGGCTGGAAAAGACTTGATGATGTCACTCATATACATCATTGGGTCCTTTCCTGCCACTGCTGAAGCCACTGATTGGGCTCAGCAGTCACATGTGGCACAGGACTTACAGTGGGAAAGGCATGGTACATGCTCAAACGGACAGCGGCAGCAGACACCAGAGCATAGGGGACAGATGAGTATGATATTTATAATATATTTATTTTATGTTTCACCTACCCCAGCCTCCTTTGTGGTTTGTCCAATTCCTGGACAACCCCTTTAATACAAAGAGGTTATTAAGCACTTTTAATACAAGGAGGGCATTATTTATGGGAGTAATTTAGGGGAGTAAAATTTACAGTGGGGAAAAAAAGTATTTAGTCAGCCACCAATTGTGCAAGTTCTCCCACTTAAAAAGATGAGAGGCCTGTAATTGACATCATAGGCAGACCTCAACTATGAGAGACAAAATGAGAAAACAAATCCAGAAAATCACATTGTCTGATTTTTAAAGAATTTATTTGCAAATTATGGTGGAAAATAAGTATTTGGTCAATAACAAAAGTTTATCTCAATACTTTGTTATATATCCTTTGCTGGCAATGACAGAGGTCAAACGTTTTCTGTAAGTCTTCACAAGGTTGGCACACACTGTTGCTGGTATGTTGGCCCATTTCTCTATGTAGATCTCCTCTAGAGCAGTGATGTTTTGGGGCTGTCGCTGGGCAACACGGACTTTCAACTCCCTCCAAAGGTTTTCTATGGGGTTGAGATCTGGAGACTGGCTAGGCCACTCCAGGACCTTGAAATGCTTCTTACGAAGCTACTCATTCGTTGCCCTGGCAGTGTGCTTGGAATCATTGTCATGCTGAAAGACCCAGCCACATTTCATCTTCAATGCCCTTGCTGATGGAAGGAGGTTTGCACTCTCCTCCAAACACGACGAGTTGTGTTTCTACCAAATAGTTCTACTTTGGTTTCATCTGACCATATGACATTCTCCCAATACTCTTCTGGAACATCCAAATGCTCTCTAGCAAACTTCAGACGGGTCCGGATATGTACTGGCTTAAGCAGGGGGACACATCTGGCACTGCAGGATCTGAGTCCCTGGCGGCGTAGTGTGTTACTGACGGTAGCCTTTGTTATGTTAGTCCCAGCTTTCTGCAGGTCATTCACTAGGTCCCCTGTGTGGTTCTGGGATTTTTGCTCACCGTTCTTGTGATCATTTTGACCCCACAAGGTGAGATCTTGCATGGAGCCCCTGATCAAGGGAGATTATCAGTGGTCTTGTATGTCTTCCATTTTCTAATTATTGCTCCCACAGTTGATTTCTTCACACCAAGCTGCTTGCCTATTGCAGATTCAGTCTTCCCAGCATGGTGCAGGTCTACAATTTTGTTTCTGGTGTCCTTCCACAGCTCTTTGGTCTTCACCATAGTGAAGTTTGGCGTGTGACTGTTTGAGGTTGTGGACAGGTGTCTTTTATACTGATAACAATTTCAAACAGGTGCCATTACTACAGGTAATGAGTGGAGGACAGAGGAGCCTCTTAAAGAATATAAGTTACAGGTCTGTGAGAGCCAGAAATCTTGCTTGTTTGTAGGTGACCAGATACTTATTTTTCCACCATAATTTGCAAATTCTTAAAAAATCAGACAATGTGATTTTCTGGATTTGTTTTCTCATTTTGTCTCTCATAGTTGAGGTCTACCTATGATGACAATTACAGGCCTGTCTCATCTTTTTAAGAGGGAGAACTTGCACAATTGGTGGCTGACTAAATACTTTTTTTTCCCCACTGTATGAGATAGATAGGCCCAGGGGAAGTGATTAAAAATAATAAACACTTATACTCACCTTACCTCACCTATCCTGTGTATCCTCGCTCCTTCCGACTGTCTTTGACATCTTCCTTGGTCCTCTTCTGCCTTGCAGCTGAGGTCATGTGCCCCAGATGTGACTGCTGGGGCCTGTGATTGGGCCTCAGCGGTCACTTGGGGCACGATGATGTCATTAAGCCGGCGCCCCCCATGTGACTGCTAGGGCCCAATCACAGGCCCCAGCAGTGACTTCTGGGGCACGTGACCTCAGTCACCGGCTGGAAGAGCTCCGGAGAGGATGCTGAGTGCAGGAGAGGTGAATATAATTTTATTATTTTTAGTCACCCCCCCTGGACTGCCATCTATTGGAAAGGGGCCTGGCGATCCATTAGCAGCATGAATATCGGTCGTGGCCCCGTAACCCATACCATTACGCCACTGCCGAGTGGGCCTCTTCAGGAGCTTGGGGCCCCGACACTTGCCCGGGTAAGCCGGGTGCTGACGCCGCCCCTGGATAGATAGATATTGAAATAGATAGAGAGATAGGATGTAGGACTAGTCCAGGGCAGCTGCTTATAGTGACTGACACTGATATAATATTTACTTTCTGAAGCAGGAATGTTAACCTCATGCACTGGTACTTAGCAGACTCCCGGCACATTTCCCTCTGCTTCTTGTCAGGGAATCAGCTGACCATATCTGTACTTACATCAGGGGACACTGAGCAATCAGGTACAGTGTTGGACTGAAGGGCCTAGGGCCCACCAGTGGAACTTGTTCTGGGGGCCCACCCAACAGCTTCCTGCTAATAGCCCACACCAGGGCTCCTTCACTGAAATCTGTGACATATGTGCTGACTATCCGGCGTTACTGAGTATGTTCCCAGTATAGTTATCCCGTATAGTATTGTGCACGCCCCAGTAGCTCCATGGCTGGTTCATGCACAGTAATATATGGGGAATGACACGGCCATGGAGCACTACACATATGTGCAAGATTATAGTGAGGGAGCTGTGATGCAGACATAGCACTCAGGGCTGCCGGCATGAATTTTGAGTCCCCCTCTCCACAGTATAATTCTCCACATGGTATATAATGCTCCACAGTGCCCTCCAGAGTATAAAATGCTCCCCTGAGCACCCCCACAGTGACCCCACATGGTATATAATGCTCCACAGTGGCCCACACACAGCATAATATGCTCCCCAGCAACCCCACATAATATAATATGCCCCACACAGTATAAGATGTTATCCACAGTGGCCTCACACAGTATAATATTATAATATGCTCTCCATAGTGGCCTCACATAGTATAATATGCTCCCCAGAGCCCCTACACAATATAATATGCCCCACACAGTATAAAATGATATCCACAGCGTCCCCCCAGTATAATGCTCCACAGTGGCCCCACAAACTGTAATATGCTCCCCACAGTGGCCTCACATAGTATAATATGCTCCCCAGAGCCCCCACACAGTATAATACCCCTTAGTGGCCCCACACAGTATAATATGCTTCCCAGCAGCCCCACACAATATAATATGCCCCACACAGTATAAAATGCTATCCACAGCGCCCCCACAGTATAATGCTCCACAGTGGCCCCACACAGTATAATATATTCCCCACAGTGGCCCCACACAGTATAATATGCTCCCCACAGTGGTCTCACATAGCATAATATGCTCCCCAGAGCCTGTCCCTAGCCACAGTATAATGTTCCACAATGGCCCCCACACAGTATAATAGGCTCCCCACAGTGCAGAAGAATAAATCTCACAGTATAATAGGCTCCCCACACTGCCCCCCCAGTATAAAACTCCACAGTGGCTCCACACAGTATAACGCCCCACAGCTAAAGGCAATGTTACCCTTTAGAAGTCACAAGGGGGCACTATTAACATGGAGGGTCCCTTGACTGTTAGTGCTGCATCGATGGATCACTTAAAAGACCCATGGATGCAGCTGAAAGTTTAGCTAGGGCTACACGACATCTTTGGCTGAAATTTCCATGGAGCAACTAAGCAAGCTAAGGTAAGTGAATGGAGTTGCAGTGCTGTGAATGCAACTTCTAGTCGCAAAAGTTTCAAGCAGGACTTGATTTTTTTCCAACTAGAAGTCACGGTCACAACATCTCCTAGGTCGTAATGTGACTCCATTAGTGAAGGAGTCACAGTGTGATGTCAATCTTTGGTTACGTCATTGGGAATCTCAGACAAAGTCGCCATGTAGCTCTAGCTTTACAGGTAGGTGGCCATGAAAGTAGTTGTAAGGAAGGTAGGGGCCCAAGCTGAACTTTTGCACCAGGGCTCATGTGCCTTTAGCTACAGCCCTGCCCAGAACCCTAGCTAACTAACTGTATGAAGTGACAGAGCCACTCCTTAAGCGCTGCTACTGCTTCACAGGCTATGTGACACCACCTTCGTTTGTCACATGGCCTTTAAGCAATTCAGTCCCATTCAGTTATAAGGGGCTGAGCTGAAAAACCAAGCATAGCTGCTATATACAGTGCTGGCCAAAAGTATTGGTACCCCTGCAATTCTGTCAGATAATACTCAATTTCTTCCAGAAAATGATTGCAATCACAAATGCTTTGGTAATAATATATTCATTTAATTTGTCTTCAATGGAAAACCACAAAAATAATTGTCAAAAAGCCAAATTGGATATAATTCCACACCAAACATAAAAAAGGGGGTGGACAAAAGTATTGGCACCCTTTGAAAAATCATGTGATGCTTCTCTAATTTGTGTAATTAACAGCACCTGTTACTTACCTGTGGCACATAACAGGTGGTGACAATAACTAAATCACACTTGCAGCCAGTTGAAATGGATTAAAGTTGACTCAACCTCTGTCCTGTGTCCTTGTGTGTACCACATTGAGCATGGAGAAAAGAAAGAAGACCAAAGAATTGTCTGAGGACTTGAGAAGCAAAATTGTAAGGAAGCATGAGCAATCTCAAGGCTACAAGTCCATCTCCAAAGACCTGAATGTTCCTGTGTCTACCGTGCGCAGTGTCATCAAGAAGTTTAAAGTCCATGGCACTGTGGCTAACCTCCCTAGATGTGGACGGAAAAGAAAAATTGACGAGAGATTTCAACGAAAGATTGTGTGGATGGTGGCTAAAGAACCTCGACTAACATCCAAACAAGTTCTAGCTGCCCTGCAGTCCGAGGGTACAACAGTGTCAGCCCGTACTATCTGTCGGCGTCTGAATGAAAAGGGACTCTATGGTAGGATACCCAGGAAGACCCCACTTCTGACCCAGAGACATAAAAAATCCAGACTGGAGTTTGCCAAAACTTACCTGAGAAAGCCAAAAACTTTTTGGAAGAATGTTCTCTGGTCAGATGAGACAAAAGTAGAGCTTTTTGAGAAAAGGCATCAACATAGAGTTTACAGGAAAAAAAAAGAGGCCTTCAAAGAAAAGAACACGGTCCCTACAGTCAAACATGGCAGAGGTTCCCTGATTGTTTTGGGGTTGTTTTGCTGCCTCTAGCACTGGACTGCTTGACCGTGTGCATGGTATTAATGAAGTCTGAAGACTACTGCCGCAACCCAGTCGGATGAGACCGGAGGATGGGAGTAGTAGTGGCGGATGCTGTGCCACCTAGCAGGCCGAGCACGCTCCCAAACAGCTCCAGTCGAACTCCTAGGCCGGACAAGGTCAAGGGGGTCCTGCAGCACTACCGGATGGTGGTGGTAGTAGTTCTTTCCCCCGGGGCACTTCCAGTTGAAGAGAGGGACCTCTCCTACCTGAGCCGGTGTGGTGTTGGTCGGAAGAGCCCTGATGGTAATGCAGGCACGACTCAGGAGTCAGCGTTGCAGGTAAACCAAACAGCCTTTTTATTTAGGCAACTGGAACAAAAGACAACGGCAGCTTCCAGATGGGGGTAGTAGTCCTGCAGTGTCCTAACCCCAGCCTTGGTTCTAGGAGGGTGCCCAAAGACAGTATCGGCTCCCCAAGATGGCTTCCTCTACTCCACCTCTGTACCTCTCCCAGCTTGCTATACTGGGGATAGAGTTGCAGGGAGTCCTGACAGGGAACTGGATACCTGGATACTAGGCCCGAATGCGACTCTCCTGTCAGGGTCCTCTCCTGCTCCTCCGGGCACGACACGAATCAAGTTCAGCCACTTGGAAATCTCCACTCTCTAGCTCTGAGCTGTCTTGAGATGAACCTGGGGCTGATGTTATCCCTCCTGAGGCTGTGGTAGCGGCGGTTGGCCTTCAGTCCAGTCTGGTGGCAGGTCAGCTCTGCACACCTTGTCTGGCTTGCTGCATGCACTGAACTGAACCTCAACCGTCGCCGGGGAGATTATATCTCCTCACAACCCCGCCCAGTGGCCTGTGATAGGCCAGGGCTGAACCCAGTCTGGGTTTGAACACTGCAGGGGGAAAAATACAAAGGGAAAGCTGCACAAAAATACACTTAACATAGAACAAACTCACAGACATAAAACCCAGAGGCACACAAGACAAACACATAAATGCAGAAGCACTCTGGGATGCTGCACTACCAACAAATTTTGCAGCATAATGTAGGGCCCAGTGTGAGAAAGCTGGGTCTCCCTCAGAGATCATGGGTCTTCCAGCAGGACAATGACCCAAAACACACTTCAAAAAGCACAAAAAAATGGTTTGAGAGAAAGCACTGGAGACTTCTAAAGTGGCCAGCAATGAGTCCAGACCTGAATCCCATAGAACACCTGTGGAGAGATCTCAAAATGGCAGTTTGGAGAAGGCATCCTTCAAATCTCAGGGACCTGGAGAAATTTGCCAAAGAAGAATGGTCTAAAATTCCAGCAGAGCATTGTAAAAAACTCATTGATGGTTACCGGAAGCGGTTGTTCGCAGTTATTTTGTCTAAAGGTTGTGCTACCAAGTATTAGACTGAGGGTGCCAATACTTTTGTCCGGCCCATTTTTGGAGTTTTGTGTAAAATGATCAATGATTTGACTTTTTTTTTCATTCTCTTTTGTGTTTTTTCATTGCAAGCAAAATAAATGAAGATATTATTACCAAAGCATTTGTGATTGCAATCATTTTCTGGAAGAAATTGAGTATTATCTGACAGAATTGCATGGGGTGCCAATACTTTTTGCCAGCACTGTATTGTACAGCTCTGTGTTTGATTTTCAATGAAGAGACCACAGCTCTCACCCAATTATAAGAATAGGTCATCAACCTGAAACCCGTGAAAACCCCTTTAGGGCCATATTACAGATTTGATATTCAGGGCAATTTTATTGAGCAAGCGATCCTTATAGAAATTAAACTGTGGTACAGACTGTGTGCTAGAGCTACATGGTAATGTTATTCTGCGACTCTATACTGCATTAAAAACATGCAATAAAAATGTTATCAAAGATATCACCATGGAGTCACATTGCGACAGTTGTAGAATACCCAAACCAGTTGGATTTTGGTCACAGGGCACAAGTCACATGCAACTAGAGATAGATGAATTGACTCGTAACGAGCTGGGTTCGACTCGAATATTCCAAATTTGTTTATTTTTTTATGAAACCAAATAAATGGAGCTTCGTCTCAGGCAACCTAAAATGGCCACAGCATTATAGGGTCTGAGACCCCAGAATATAATAAGTGGAGGTGACAAAAGTAAAAAACATTCATACTCTCCTTCCATTACCTCTTTTAGGCCTCCTCACAGCATCTGATGCTCTCCTGTGATGTCATGTGCCTGGGTCACGGCTGAGGTGATTGTTCCACTAGCGGTCACATGGGCACGCTGTGGACTTTTTCCACCCAAAAATCTGCAGTGTATAAACCCTGTTGACGTAACTTTATCTGTATTAAGGTGTATGTTCTGTCTGTATTTTTAATGGTAACGGGGAGTGTACAGTACATTTGCCGCATGTGAAGGAAGGCTTAGATACACCCCTGTGTACATTCTAGTGTTACTCACCTTCCCAGATCCAGCATCGTGTGCTGATTCCCTCTCCTCCTGCCACTCTCGGTGATCTGGGCATCAGGTTGCAGGGCAACCCAGTGCTCACTAGTGACATCATGCACAGGGGATTCTTGACCCAGTTCAGGCAGTGGAACACCACTTGGATATACAGGTTCCATTGTGTGGTTATTACATTCATTCATTGTCCTAGTTAGGAGATTGGTTCTTTGTGTAATTGTCTGAGGGTCTGAGGGTTTCCTGTGTACAAAAATTATAATACAAAATCCAGAGGAAGAATTGAGTCCCAGGTGCTAATTCAATTGTGGTCAATATAATTAGCAAGTCTTATGCGGCTGTCAGCCCCCAGGTATCAGGACTTCAGTTATCAGTCTGAGAGCATTGCTGACCAAATCTCTATATTTTGAAGAAAAATTATGACATCATAGGTGGGAGGTTCGAGGAAGTGAGCAGAGCAGAGAATCCTTTAAAAATTGATGAGGTACCTGAATTCAGGGTCAGAGTTTGCAGATACTGGTCACCTGTGGAGTATGCCCAACTACTTCCTGTTGTGCTCCCGGCCAGGCTTAAAAAATGGGTCTGCTCTTTATTTCATTCCTTTTTATTTTCCATTATTTGTTTGTATATGTCTTTTTATTACATCTTTTTTGTTAAGCACTGTACTTTTTTGTCTATATTAAATCTAAAATGTCATAAGATTATTCTTGGCTCTAAATGTCCCCATACTGCCAAAGGAAGTATATATTGCTTAGGTGTAAGGGAATCACTAGCGATTCCCCAGTAGCTGCTGGAGAACTTAGGGGGGAGGGGCACAATAAGACAGTGGACCCTAAGCTGAATCCCCCCACTGTCCCTGGCTAACTTGCCCGATCTGTCCTAGGTGACAGCCAGAAACCAGTCGACAGTCCCTCCTTATAATAAGTGATAACACAAAACACAGACAGGACGCACAAACAACAAAGGGAGGTCAGCTATCCAAGGGGTCGGTAACTATCAAGCAATGCAGTACAGAATCAAAATCCAAGAGAATAGTCAAAGGTAAGCCAGTGGTCAGAAAATCAGAAGAGCAGGTAACAAGGAACAAGGAGTATAGCCAGTAAGCGAAATGCAATAGCAGGCTCCAATGGGAAAGTGAGCAAACAATAAATAGGTAGAAAGAACCCGCCCCAGACTTGATAGGAGGACAGGCTGTCAATCACAAAGGCAGGACTAAAGTTAACTCTTAGTGGAGCAGGGGGAGAGCAAGGTGAAGGAGAAGGGCGTGGTGGAAAATCAATTAAGGAGGTGAGGGAATAGGACAGTGTTCAGACAATACAAGAAAAACCCAAAGGAAAGAATCACAACCAGGCACGCCGCCTGCGCCACAGCGTGCGCCCGGAGGATGGCGCCAAAGCCCGGACAGGCAAGGACGTTACATTAGGCTTGTTACCCTTTTGTGTACTATTTGTGCATTGTTTGGGTATATTGGTGTCTCGCCTGCCATAAAGCGATGAGTGGTGGCAGCTATTTGCGTGTATGTGTGATTTTAGGGGTCACCTAGTGTGATAGATTTCCCCTTTAACGTCACATCCAGGGTCAAATGGGCGTCTGTGGTGAGTAGGTGTACAGATACCCAACAAAATTGGTATACATATCTTGTATGAGAACCTAATGATGTCAAGAGCAGCATCATGTATAGAACCCTTCCCAGGGAGGGTGCAAAGCCAAATGGACCCGCCATAGGGTCCCTAAATAGCCAAGTAGATAAGCAACAGGCAGCACTCCAAATTGATGAATAAAAAGTCATGTGTGGATTTATTCCAACTGCAACGTTTCAGTTCTTCATACACAGAATCTTTCTCACACTTCAGCTTCAAATGTTTCTTTGCATTCCAAATGGGTACGCATGGTGTCCGTAAAAACTGTTGATGGCATACATATGTGAAATGGGGATGTGTGAATAAATGTGAATCTTGACTGAGTTTAGGAATCTTGCAAATGTTTCCTTTTACTTTACATTTGAATAAGATAAGATAATCCTTTAATAGTCCCACCATGGAGAAATTCAGTTTGTTACAGCAGCATAGATAATACAAACACAAAGAACAATATATACAAAAGCTCCAATGTAGAGGCATTACATTGACGACTCTACAATAGTAGGTCTCATCACAGATGATGATGACAGGGAGTTTAGAGAACTGAACCGGGATTTTGTGGACTGGTGCCAGCGGAACCACCTGAAGATTAACGCGGGGAAGACCAAGGAGATGGTGGTAGACTTCCGTGGATGCAGATGCCCACCTAAACCAGTGGACATCCAGGGGACAGGCATCGAGATTGTGAACACCTATAAGTACCTGGGTTTGCTCCTTAATAATAAGCTGGACTGGGCAGATCACATGGAGGTCCTGTACAGAAAGGGCCACAGCAGGCTCTACCTGCTTAGGAGGCTGAGAGCCTTTGGAATCCGGGGGGCACTTCTTAGGACTTTCTTCAACTCGGTAGTGGCATCAGCTATCTTCTTTGGAGTGGCCTGCTGGGGGAGCAGTATATCAACCAGGGACAGAAATAAACTTGACAAGCTTATTAGAAGGGCCAGCTCTGTCCTGGGGAGCCCACTGGACCCAGTGCAGATGGTGGGTGACAGAAGGATACTGTCCGTGGTGAGCTCCATGCGGGAGAATAACTCCCATCCCATGCATGAGACCATGATAGCGCTGGGCAGTACTGTCAGTGACCGACTGCTCCACCCTAAGTGTGAGAAGGAGCGCTATCGGAAGACTTTCCTCCCCACCGTGGTTAGGCTGTACAACCAACACCGACCTAAGCGGAGATCAATACACACAGAGAACTGAAATATCTTTCTGCCTGTTAAATCCCTCCCCCTCTACTTCCTATCTGTCTGTCTACTGTCAATGTAATGCCTCTTACCTTGGAACATTCCTGTACATGTTGTATTTGTATCTGCTTATCTTTGCTGCTGTAACACACTGAATTTCCCCATTGTGGGACTATTAAAGGACTATTATTATTATTATTACAGTGACAGTAGGTACAGATAGAAAGGTACAGGTAAAAAAGTAGTAGAAGAGATGCCACTCTTACAGTTCTTTAAGTTCTATGTATGGAGTGATCTCCACTTAGGTCGGTGTTGGTTGTACAGCCTAACCGCAGCGGGGAGGAAAGACTTCCGATAGTGCTCCTTCGCACACTTAGGATGAAGCAGTCGGTCACTGACAGTATTGCCCAGCGCTATCACGGTCTCATGCATTGGATGGGAGTTTTTCTCCCGCATGGAGCTCACCACTGACAATATCCTTCTGTCACCCACCACCTGCACTGGGTCCAGGAGGCGCCCAAGGACAGAGCTGGCCCTTCTAATCAGCTTGTCGAGTCTATTCCTATTCCTGGTTGATATGCTACTCCTTCAGCAGGTCACTCCGAAGAAAATGGCTGATGCCACTACAGAGTTGAAAAAGGCCCTAAGAAGTGCCCCCTGGACTCCAAAAGCTCTCAGCCTCCTAAACAGGTAGAGCCTGCTGTGGCCCTTCCTGTACAGTGCATCCAGATGA
Organism: Leptodactylus fallax; assembly: GCA_947044405.1. Classification (NCBI taxonomy): domain Eukaryota; kingdom Metazoa; phylum Chordata; class Amphibia; order Anura; family Leptodactylidae; genus Leptodactylus; species Leptodactylus fallax. The sequence continues at coordinate 1,429,288 of CAMRHE010000241.1, read as the reverse complement.
TCTGCCCAGTCCAGCTTATTATTGAGGAGCACTCCTAGGTACTTATAGGTGTTGACAATCTCAATGCCCGTCCCCTGGATGTCCACTGGTTTAGGATGGTGTCTGCACTTACGAAAGTCCACCACCATCTCCTTGGTCTTCCCAGCATTAATCCTAAAGTGGTTCCGCTGGCACCAATCCACAAAATCCCATCTCAATTCTCTGTACTCCCTGTCATCTTTGTCTGTGATCAGGCCTACTATTGCAGAGTCATCAGAATACGTCTGTAAGTAGCAGCTAGATGAGTTGCACCTAAAATCTGCAGTGTACAGTGTGAAGAGGAAAGGGGCAAGAACTGTACCCTGAGGTGCCCCCTTATTACAGATCACGGTGTCTGACACACAATCCCGGGCTCTCACATACTGAGGTTGGTTTTTTAGGTAGTCTAGGATCCAGTTGGAGAGGTGGTGGTCCACTCCAGCAAGGGCCAGCTTGTCTCTCAGTAGCCTCGGCTGTATGGTGTTAAAAGCACTGGAGAAATCAAAGAACATTATTCTCACAGTGTTCCCTGGTTTCTCCAGGTGAGAAAGAGCTCTGTACAGAAGGTGGATGATGGCATCATCCACCCCAGTGCCTGACCAATAAGCAAACTGAAGAAGGTCCATAGCCGAGCTCACTAGAGGGCGGAGATGTGTGAGAACCAATCTCTCTAAGATCTTCATCAGGTGGGATGTCAATGCTACAGGTCTGTAGTCGTTAAGGTCCATTGGATGAGGTGTCCTTGGAACTGGTACCACACAAGATGATTTCCACAGTTGTGGTACCATTCTCAGCTTCAGGCTCATATTGAACATATATGTAATAATACCACACAGCTGGTCCCTGAAAGTCTTAATTAGCCTTTCACTGATGCCATCTGGCCCTGAGGCTTTCCCAGCCTTGATCTTTTTTAGTTCCTTTCTCACATGGCCATGTGTGAAGATCAGACTGTAGCCAGATGGCTGATTGCTAGATTTAGTGAAATGGAGGTGAGAACTAACAGCAGGAGATGAGGTCTGTGTGGGAGAGGGGATTGAATGATATGTTCGGGTGGGAGGAGCTGGTGTGTGATCAAATCTATTGAAGAATAGATTTAGTTTGTTAAGCCACTTAGCATCTCCTTCTACCTCGGAGACAGGCTGTCTGTGCCCAGATATTGACTTAAGACCTTTTCAGACTGCACTGATGTTTTTGCTTTTCATTTGCTGTTCCATTTTTCTCTTATAATTGGCTTTTGCCTCCCGGATTTGACGCCTCAGCTCTTTTTGTACATCCCTCAGTCCTTCCTTGTCTCCTGATTTAAATACCATCTTCTTCTCTTTGAGAAGAGCTTTTATATCAGAATTAATCCATGGTTTGTTGTTAGAGAAGCACCTCACCACTTTTGTGGGTACCATGGTGTCCACACAAAAATTAATGTAGTCTGTTATGCAGTGTGTGAGTCCTTCCATGTCTTCTCCATAGGAATCCTGCAGCACTTCCCTTGCGGTTGTCAAAACAATCCCTCAGAGCCTCATCACTCTCCTCAGACCATATCCTCACTGTGCGGGTGAAGAGCTGGTTCTCTACATACAAGTGGCTTGTACACAGGTTGCCGATGCACCAGGTTGGTATCTGATCTTCCCAGGGGCGATAGGGCTGATGAGTTATATGCCTCCCTCGCATTAGCAAAGAACAAGTCCAATATTTTGTTGTCTCTTGTGTGCCAGGTTACATACTGTGTGAAGCTGGGCAGTGTGGATGATGGAGAGAAATGGTTGAAATCTCCAGACACCAGACTGCAACTGGCTCACTGTGGCTTGTAGGACCTCACAGGAAGCCTCAGCTTTAGCAGAGGGGGGGACATATGCAGCTATCTTGATGATATGCGATAGTTCCCTCAGTAAATAGAAAGGTTTTATGCTCAAAGCTAATAGTTAAATGTCCTTACAGCAAGTTTGCTCCTTAATCACAATGTGCCTAGAGTTACACCATCTATCATTCACAAATATCGCCAGCCCTCCTCCTTTTCTTTTACTGCTCTCCCTTGTCCTGTCCGCCCGAAGGAGTTTAAAGCCATCCAAGGAGACAAGAGTGTCCGGAGTGAATGAGGCCTTGCTATTTTTACTTTTGTTAAGGGGGTTATCCAGTTATTAGTATTAATGGCCTATCCTTAGGATAGGCCATCAATATTAAATCTGTGGGGTTCAGACACCTGGGACCCCCACAGATCACCTGTACCGAGCCAGCACGTCTCTCGGTAATGTTTATATACCATGAGCCGCGTTGTTCACTCACCATACAAACTGTACTGGCAAGTGTAGGTACTGCAGCGCTGTTCCATTGACTTCTACTTTCTCTCCCATTATGATTTACACACGGTTTTGGCTTCAAAAATTGAATACAAAAACCTGAACATGTAAATGTACTCTAACTGACCCACTTTATTAAACCTGATGAAGCTGCTGTTTGAAGCCCTAATATACATGAGATTTTTTGCCCCATGTCACATTTTTTGCTCCTCAGCATTTCTCTTGATATATTGCATGTATCATATATGAATTTACTTATTATTTTTGAGAGTATCTTCAATGTACTCTATATTAATTTATTTATTATCTTTATTGTTTGTATTTTGATGGAGATTGCTAGAAAGTCTGGGTCTGTATGGCTTCCTTCTGCACTCCTGCAATCGCCACATACCCATTACTTACAGTCAGTATTCGCTGTCAGATGCCATCACCACGCAGGAGATTTGTCACTATACTGAGAGATCTCCCCTTTGTCCAGGTGTCTCTAAGACTGGGAGCAGGTGTGTAACTAGCAAAGACTGGGCTCCTCAGCAAACTTTTGACTTGGGCCCCCCCCCCCCACAGCATAGCGCCTCCTTTCCTCATCCCCAAACAGTATAACGCCCCCATTTACACACACTATAATGTCCCAAAGTGGCCTCCAGACAGTATGTGCCATAGCAACCCCCTCCACATAGTATAATGTCCCATAGCAGCCCCTCCACACGGTATGCTGTCCCGTAGCGGACCCTCCACACGGTATTATGTCCAACAGTGTACCCTCCACATGGTATTATGCCCCACAGTGGCCCCAGCACACGATATTATACCCATCAGTGGCCCCTGCACACGGTATTATGTCCCACAGTGGCCCCTGCATACGGTATTATGTCACACAGTGGCCCCTCCACATGGTATTATGTCACACAGTGGCCCCTCCGCATGGTATTATGTCCTACAGTGGCCCCTACACAAGGTATTATGCCCCACAGTGGCCCCTGCACACAGTATTATGTCTCACAGTGGCCCCTTCACACGGTATTATGTCACTCAGTGGCCTCTGCACACGGTATTATGTCACACAGTGGCCCCTGCACAAGGCATTATGTCCCACAGTGGCCCCTGCACAAGGTATTATGTCCCACAGTGGCCCCTCCGAACGGTATTATGTCCTACAGTGGCCCCTACACAAGGTATTATGCCCCACAGTGGCCCCTGCACACAGTATTATGTCTCACAGTGGCCCCTTCACACGGTATTATGTCACTCAGTGGCCTCTGCACACGGTATTATGTCCCACAGTGGCCCCTGCACAAGGTATTATGTCCCACAGTGGCCCCTGCACACAGTATTATGTCCCCACGAACTATAATTATACTCTGGGGTCTTTTCAGACCCCAGTGCATAATGATAGGAGGTCCAGGGGAGGTGAGGGAACATAAAAACCAGTGGTACTTACCTCTCCTGGGCTCCAGCGCACTCCCTGCTGCTTTCGGCCCTCTTTAACGTTGGCACAGATGTCATCTGGGCCAGGCTGGCGTCGCGACGTCTGAAAAGACGACAGAGTACAATAATAGCAGTATTTGTTGGGGTTCATGGACCCGCGACCTCACTCACTGATCCCTGTTCACAACTGCATCTGCTTCCCCTTCTGCCCTCCAGGGGACCCCAGTGACATGATATAGGACGCAGAAGGGGAAGCGGAGGTGGCCATGAGCAGGAGCGGGGATCAGTAAGTAAATAGGGCCCATTACCTGCTGGGGTTACTCCAGCAGGTAACGGGCTATTAAAAAAAAAAAGCATCAGGGGCCCGCCGGGCCCTCTTAGGTCCCGGGCCCTGTGGCAGCTGCTACCACTGCTACCCCGCTACTTACACCAGTGACTGGGAGAGAGTTGTATGTTCAGGTATGGGTATACAACACAGGGTATAGGTATATAACAATACACCACCGCCCTCTATGGCACTGTGTAACTAGGCAATCTGCTTATCAGCAATGCTGTGTGAGAACCTTTAGAGGAGCTGTGATGGTGGTAAAATTGGTTGTCTACCAGATTTAAGGGAAACATTTCTAGCAAAGAAACCTTACAGTGAAAGAACAGGTGACTTCAGGTGACTTTTTTTTTAACTAAAATGTTTTAGGCCGGGGTCATATGGGATGTAGTCACAACAGGTTAGCCACTAGTGAAATCACCAGCAGCTAACCTGCTAAATATACAGAACCCATGTAGGAGATGGGATTTTTATCATATCCCATCCGCAAACTGATAAAGGTGTTCTTGTGTAGGTATAAAAGATTTATTTTTTTTAAATACGGGCACAGATGGATTTAAAACAGGGCAGTTTAGGAGACTAAGCCACCGGTCTATAAGGACCTATGTGTGGTTTAGCATCCCAATTTGACCTGACAGGTTCTCATTAACCACTTCCCGACATCCACTGTAATAGTACGGCGGATGTCGGGTGTTTAAATATGGCGGCAGAGACCCGCCGCTAATGCCTGCGATCAGTGCGCTGCCATTTTTCTGGGGATTGCCAGCACACGCAGCAAGCCCTGGGGCCGGCGTCCAGTTACTATAACAGCCGGGAGCCTTGAAGGCTCCCAGACTTGTCTTTAGTATTTTTCTATTGCAGGTTGCTCTATGCAAAAAAAAAATGAAAAAAAAAAAAATATAAAAAAATAAAAAATATTAAAAGTTCAAATCACTTTTCCTAGAACACATACAGTGGGGAAAAAAAGTATTTAGTCAGCCACCAATTGTGCAAGTTCTCCCACTTAAAAAGATGAGAGAGGCCTGTAATTGACATCATAGGTAGACCTCAACTATGAGAGACAAAATGAGAAAACATATCTAGAAAATCACATTGTCTGATTTTTTAAGAATTTATTTGCAAATTATGGTGGAAAATAAGTATTTGGTCACCTACAAACAAGCAAGATTTCTGGCTCTCACAGACCTGTAACTTATTCTTTAAGAGGCTCCTCTGTCCTCCACTCATTACCTGTAGTAATGGCACCTGTTTGACATTGTTATCAGTATAAAAGACACCTGTCCATAACCTCAAACAGTCACACTCCAATCTCCACTATGGTGAAGACCAAAGAGCTGTGGAAGAACACCAGAAACAAAACTGTAGACCTGCACCAGGCTGGGAAGACTGAATCTGCAATAGGCAAGCAGCTTGGTGTGAAGAAATCAACTGTGGGAGTAATAATTAGAAAATGGAAGGTCACTGATAATCTCCCTTCATCAGGGGCTCCACGCAAGATCTCACCCCGTGGGCTCAAAATGATCACAAGAACTGTGAGCAAAAATCCCAGAAACACACAAGGGGACCTAGTGAATGACCTGCAGAAAGCTGGGACTAACGTAACAAAGGCTACCGTCAGTAACACACTACGCCGCCAGGGACTCAGATCCTGCAGTGCCAGACGTGTCCCCCTGCTTAAGCCAGTACATATCCGGGCCCATCTGAAGTTTGCTAGAGAGCATTTGGATGTTCCAGAAGAGTATTGGGAGAATGTCATATGGTCAGATGAAACCAAAGTAGAACTGTTTGGTAGAAACACAACTTGTCCTGTTTGGAGGAGAGTGAATGCTGAGTTGCATCCAAAGAACACCATACCTACTGTGAAGCATGGGGGTGGCAACATCATGCTTTGGGGCTGTTTCTCTGCAAAGGGACCAGGACGACTGATCCGTGTACATGAAAGAATGAATGGGGCCATGTATCGTGAGATTTTGAGTGCAAACCTCCTTCCATCAGCAAGGGCATTGAAGATGAAATGTGGCTGGGTCTTTCAGCATGACAATGATTCCAAGCACACTGCCAGGGCAACGAATGAGTAGCTTCGTAAGAAGCATTTCAAGGTCCTGGAGTGGCCTAGCCAGTCTCCAGATCTCAACCCCATAGAAAACCTTTGGAGGGAGTTGAAAGTCCGTGTTGCCCAGCGACAGCCCCAAAACATCACTGCTCTAGAGGAGATCTACATAGAGAAATGGGCCAACATACCAGCAACAGTGTGTGCCAACCTTGTGAAGACTTACAGAAAACGTTTGACCTCTGTCATTGCCAACAAAGGATATATAACAAAGTGTTGAGATGAACTTTTGTTATTGACCAAATACTTATTTTCCACCATAATTTCCAAATAAATTCTTAAAAAATCAGACAATGTGATTTTCTGGATTTGTTTTTCTCATTTTATCTCTCATGGTTGAGGTCTACCTATGATGTCAATTACAGGCCTCTCTCATCTTTTTAAGTGGGAGAACTTGCACAATTGGTGGCTGACTAAATATTTTTTTCTCCACTGTATAAAAGTACTTAAATACTGTGAAACACATACACATTAGGTATCCCTGTTTCCCAAAAAGGCCCGGTCTACAAATCTCTAAAAATATCTTTCTCCTGCGGTAAACGACGTTGCAGGAAAAAAAAAAATCAAAAGTGGCAAACTTCAGTTTTTTCACTTTTTTGCCTCTGATAAAAATTTGAATAAAAAGTGATCAAAGCAATAGCAATTCCCCAAAATAGTATAACTAAAAAGTACACCTGGCCCTGCAAAAAAAAAAAAAAAAAGACGTCCTATGCATCCCCGTACACAGAAGTATAAAAAAGTTACAGGTGTCAGAATATGGTCTTTTAGAAAAAAAAAATTTTTTGCACAGATTTGCATTTTTGTTAAGGGGTTAAAATGTAAATAAAACCATATAAATTTGGTATCCCCCAAATCGTACTGAAACATAGAATACAGATGACATGTCATTTTATGTGCACAGTGAATGCCGTAAAAACGAAGCCCGTAAGAAAGTCGCACAAATGCACTTTTTATTCAAATCCACCCCATTCAGAATTTTTTTCCAGCTTCCCAGTACATTGCACAGAATAATTAATGGTAGCATCATGAAGAAAAATTTGTCCTGCAAACATTAAGACTTCATATGGCTCTGAGAGCGGAAAAATTTAAAAGTTATGAGGTTTGTGGGGGGGGGGGGGGAGTCAAAAACTAAAATCAAAAAATTCCTCCGGCGAGAAGGGGTTAACCATAAACTGTTCTAGTAGTGGCCATGGCCTGCAGAACGAGCCAGTTGCCAGGGCAAGCTTCAGGGTCATATCACTACACTGTGGCATGACACTCATTGAGCGCTGTATACACAGCAATCGGGAGAGCAGGTGTGAACCGAGACCAAGGCAGGTGGTTTGGACTCCGCAACCAGAAATGAACGCACACGCGGTAGTTCAAGAAAAGAATATATATTTACTATAAGTTAATAAAGGCTATTTGAAGGTAAAATGACAGGGATAAAGACAAGCAAAATATACAATATAGCATGAACAATTTCAAGGCAAATTCTGCAATGGTTTCTACTTTTACTCTGTCCACTTCTGCAGTATGGACACTGAATGAACAATATACTCAAAACTATCCCTAACTGACCCTGACATCACATTTGGGTGCACCCCCTTTTCCCCAGTGGTCCAGGTGGACCGCTTACAGTTCGTAGAAGCGCGCGGTGGGGCCCAAAGTCGTTCCTTTCTTTTATAGTGAAGCGTCCTCTCCTCACTGTTATCAGGATCTTGGGAGAAATGAAGTCCTCTTTAACAGGGAAACCCAATGAATGCAATGTAATCCAACAGCAGATTCCACTCAGCACACTGACAGTCCTGCCGAATCCATACACTGAGCTGGGTTGTAAGCCGGGGTTTAGCAGGTGCTGTCCAGTACATCAACAGCACTGCGAGTCTCTATCTGTGGTATCCATATACACAGTCACAATGTCAGTCTCACTGATCAGCCACTGAGCACAGTTCCTTTCACGTGGACTCACTAGTCCTGTTGTCTCTTTACACTCTGTTTGTCTCTGGACCAAGATACAGGTGCCTACGGGCATAGACACTATTGTCTCCCGACTGGGTGGCAGTGTAACTTTTGTATGCAAAGGAACTGAAATTCGAGCCAGAGGACGCTGCGCATCCGAACTTTTCTGTAAGCCACATGTCCGGATCAGCCGCTGGAAAGCTGTTTGAGTAGGCCGATGGGTGGTGGTTTCTTTCCAATAACCGTGACCTTTCTTTTCAAAGAGGATCTGATCTAATTCTTTTAACACATTCATCCCCAAAATGACAGGGACCTTTACTTCATGTGACTCCTGTACCACCACAATGCCTTTCCTACCTAGATCTTGGCCACATACCCGGACATTCATCCAGGCCACTCCCACGACTGGAACTGGTAACTGGTTAGCTGCGACCACTCGTACGAATGTATGGGGATCATATTTCACATGTTGCTGGAAGTACCGTTCATAACAGTCTCTACTCAAGGTCGTTACTTGGGAACCCGTGTCAATCATCCCGGTAACCGGAATACCCTCCATTTCCACCTGTATAACAGGACTTGCAGCGATCAGGTCATCATTAGGGCATTCTCCCCACATAGTCTCCTTGTCAGTCTCCCCTACTACACGCCCTACAGCAGCAGGGGACTTCAGTTTAACGGCGGTCTCTCATAAGTTTGTCGCTGCTCTGGACATCTAGCAGCAACGTGGCCCATCCGTCCACACTCCCAGCAGCGTATCTCCCGTCGTTCTGGCCATCTGTTTGGGCCCCTTCGGTAAGCCCCTTCGATTTCTCCTGAGCACTGCATTAACTGATTTGGACCCCTTCGGTAGGTCCTATCCTCATCCCTCCAGCGGGGTGGTGGGTGATTCTGATTTTCTGGGTATGGACGCCTCACCCTTTCACCTCCAGTTTTCTGGAAGTCTGCAATTTTCATAGAATGTTCATCACAACGGATGTGCAAGTGTTCCATTTGCTCTTGCAGTTTCTGCATTACTGTGAGAATTTCTTTAACTGTCCCCTTTTCTACTGTCTCTGAGCCAGAACTAGCCCCCTGTGACAAAGTAACTCCAACTGCGGTCTGGGGCTTCGGGAACATACTATTGGCACGGGAGATGGCCTCTACCTGTACATCATGGAATTTAGCATCAGTCTCTCGTCGTATAAAATCCTGCATAGTCACAGTTAAACTGCCGTCACGTATCCCCAGGACAAACTGGTCACGGAGAGTCCGATCAGGGTTACAGAAGGCTGGCGAGCCCCCCTCTTTCCTTCACTTGAATATCTCGGAGCAGTTCTTGTAGGGCATTTGCATATTGGGGAAGGCTTTCATTCTCCTGTTGTACCCTCTGGAAGAACCGAGCCTGCAGAGACCCCAGCAATGCAGTTTCTCCATAAATGGTTTCTAGAATCTGGACTACTTGCTCAAATGTCTGCCTTTGTTCAAATGGCCTCAATATCACCGTGGTCTTAGCATCCCCTTGTAATGTCAATATTGCTAGCTCTACTAGTACTTCTGGTGCGGTCTGGTACATTCGCTGTATCATTCGTATCTGTTCCACCCACATACTCACTGACATATTATTGCCATCAAATTTAGCTAACTGACTTATTATAGCCCCTGCTGGCATTCTTCCTCCAGCACCATTCTCCCGAACGGGTGCGTCACCGTCCATTCTGGTAAGCGGATCCTGCCGACTACGCCAATTTGTGAACCGAGAGCAAGGCAGGTGGTTTGGACTCCGCAACCAGAAATGAACGCACACGCGGTAGTTCAAGAAAAGAATATATATTTACTATAAGTTAATAAAGGCTATTTGAAGGTAAAATGACAGGGATAAAGACAAGCAAAATATACAATATAGCATGAACAATTTCAAGGCAAATTCTGCAATGGTTTCTACTTTTACTCTGTCCACTTCTGCAGTATGGACACTGAATGAACAATATACTCAAAACTATCCCTAACTGACCCTGACATCACATTTGGGTGCACCCCCTTTTCCCCAGTGGTCCAGGTGGACCGCTTACAGTTCGTAGAAGCGCGCGGTGGGGCCCAAAGTCGTTCCTTTCTTTTATAGTGAAGCGTCCTCTCCTCACTGTTATCAGGATCTTGGGAGAAATGAAGTCCTCTTTAACAGGGAAACCCAATGAATGCAATGTAATCCAACAGCAGATTCCACTCAGCACACTGACAGTCCTGCCGAATCCATACACTGAGCTGGGTTGTAAGCCGGGGTTTAGCAGGTGCTGTCCAGTACATCAACAGCACTGCGAGTCTCTATCTGTGGTATCCATATACACAGTCACAATGTCAGTCTCACTGATCAGCCACTGAGCACAGTTCCTTTCACGTGGACTCACTAGTCCTGTTGTCTCTTTACACTCTGTTTGTCTCTGGACCAAGATACAGCTTAGCTGTACAGAAAAATCTCCACACCAGTTCAATACAACACTTGCCAAGATGGCTGCTGCTCTCTGTCTCGTCACTTCCTGCTGCTCTGCTCACACTCTGTCTGCAGAACAGGCAGGCTGACATAAAAGGGGGGGGGTCTCACTCCAGCATCATGTCACAATTACAATGGCTGCTGTCTTAAAGGAACAGAATCACAGAAATACATTCAACATTAACAGTTTATACAGACAAATGAAGCTTAGGACAACATTGGCTGTCTCTTACATAGGGAAGGTAATAAACCTTCCCTGTCTTCTATCTGGGAGCTCCGGCTGAAGTTACAGCCGGTCCCTGTTTCATCAGATGCACGATTTCGTGCAACTGATGAGTTTTGCTTGGACGTACCGGTATGTCCTTGCAGAACTAGGCAACCACCTTCCAGACGTATATAGTATATGGGCGGTCCAGAAGTGGTTAAAGGGGTATTCCCATCTCAAGGATCCTAGCTATACTGCTAGCTTATGTAAATTCAAGACTTTTCCTAAATACATTGCTTTAGAAATTCTGCTTTGTTTGCCTGCTATTCCTCTCATTGTTTACATATCATTTCCTTGGTCTCTGTCCTATCGGTCTGAGGATGAGTCACTGCTCTCAGGGAAGGGGGGGGGTCCACGGTAATAATGTTCTCCATTGCCCCTCCCACAGTGATATTGGGGGGTGCTGATATGTATTTTTGGCACCCTCGGGCTGCCAGGAGCCCACATACCTGGTCGATCTTGCCATGATGGGATGAAGTCGGCCTATGCGTCCGCATAGGCTGACTTCCTCTATACACTGCAATACACGTGTATTGCACCTGTATTGCAGTGTATAGTACTGAACCAGCAGTCAGAGCATTGCTGGTTCAGGTCCACTAGTGGGACATCACAAAAAAAAGGTTAGCCACCAGTGTAATCACTAGCAGCTAACCTGCTAAGATATACGAAAGCTCCAAAAATGCTCCTTTCCTATATAAAATGGAATATAAATAATAACATAATAAAAAAATACATATTTAGTGTCGTCACATCCATAACAACACTGTACAATGAAACTAAAACATTATTTAACCTGCATGGTGATCATCGAAAAAAAAAAACCTGAAAAAAAACCCGCTGGAAATAATGATTTGTCGACATTTCATTTTACAAAAGAATGCTATAAAAAGTGATTAAAAAACCATATGTACCCCAAAACAGTATCAATAAAAAGTACAGGTCGTCCTGCAAAAAATAATCCCTCAACCAACTTTGGCAACCAAAAAATAAAAATGTTACGCATCTCAGAAGATGGCGATGCAAAAACAATTGATTTATGTCCCCAAATGGGTTTTTGTTCTGCAAAATAAGTTATGTATAAAAAAAAACAAACAATATAAATTAGGTATCGCCATAATCGTACCGACCAGCAGAATAAAGGTAACATGTTACTTATGCTGTACGCTGCACGACAAAAAATTTAAAAGGTAAAACGCAATGCCAGAATTTGTTTTTTTTTTTAGTCCACCAAAAAAAGAGTTAATAACATTTATTCAATAAGTTATAGGCATGCAAAATGGTGTCATTATAAAATGCATTTCATCCTTCAAAAAAACAGCCCTCATATGGCTACATCAACTGAAAAATAAAAAATTATAATTACTTGTACAATGTGAAGACAAAACTTTCAAAAATCTCCAAATCACTAGAACACAACTGACTGCGGCAGGAAGGGAATGTATAAGCTGTGTGAGTCTATATTAGGGTACACCCCAGATGTAGAGTTTACAATGGAAAACAAACCTGAAGTGACCCCCAGAGTGACCCTCCCCAATCATAGGAGCTACTGGGAAAATAGTAGGGAATTTGGTGTTCCCAATGTAATCCACACAGTTTACATATTCACTTTTCCCCATCTGCATTCACTGCTGGGAAACTAATGTCCACTTTACCCCTTGATAAATTCTTTGAGGTGTGCAGCTTTCAAAATTGGGTCACTCCCTTGGGAAACATCTAAATTTGCAGTCCAAAAGCCACATAGAGCTCCTTCCCTTTTGTGCCCTGCTGTGTGCCCAAACAGCAGTTTATGGCCACATGTATGACACTGTTGTACCCAGGATAACGTACTTAATGTCATATGTGGGTATAAACTGCTGTTTGGTCACAGAAGGGAGTGAGCGTCATGTGGTTTTTGGAGCATCATGACACTTTTGCAGAGCCCTGAAGTGGCAGTAAAGTGGAATTCTCTGACATATGACCCCATTTTAGAAACTACACTCCTGAAGAAATTTATCCAGGGGTACAGTGAGCATTTTTAACCCCTGAGTGTTACATTAATTCATTTTTTCAGAAATTAGTATGCAGCTGATGGTGAAAATGGCAATTTTTCCCAGAATACATAATTTCAGTGTGCAATATGTTGTGTCCAGCTTGTATCAGAGATGAACGCTCCAAAAGCTGCTGTGCCTGGTATACCCGCTTAACAGTTTTTGGAGTGTGTGTTTCTGCTGACACAAGTTGGCCACAACATATCGGGCACTGAAATGGCGTTTCCCTTACGTCCTACAGCAGCACAATATGGGGGTATCTCTGCCCCTGTGTGTTGTCTAGGACAGGTGGAACTTTTAATTAGCACCAAAAGCGTGCTTACTAACCTGCCCTATAAGAGGGCATGAGAGGCCTCCCTCACCTGTGCTTTTTTCTGTCCTGTGTGGGACAGGTGGAGGAGGTCTCTTGTGACCTCTCTTGCTGTAAGGGTTTTTTTTTCTTACCTCTCTTGAGGTGGTCGGTCTCCTTCTGTTGCCGCCTTGCGTCCGTTCTTCTGCAGCTCTCTTCTGCCGGTAAATCTTCGGCGTTCGGGTTTCTGTGGGGCCGGATTTCGCCGGACTCCTTCGCGGCCTACTTCCGTTTTTTTCGGCAGAGCTCAGGAGGGTAAGTAATATTTATTTTTATATTTATTTATTCTTGTTTATATGTGTTATATGAATGGGCTTGCTATGTATGGAGTTTCTATGTATATTTTCATTGTGTTTAGTAATTGTGTTGGCTCCTCCTCCACTTATGGTTGCCTTTAAAATGTCCCATAGTCCATTTTGGGCTGTGGGCTGTGATTTTTCTGGCTCTCCTCTACTGCTAAGGAGTAGTAATATTCCCTTCTGTGATTCAGAGATTACTCTACTCTACTACTGCGTATACAGTTGCTGCGTTTTTTTGAGACGACCGACCTCCTTAAGGTACCCCTCTTTTTCTGGTTCTGGTTGCGGTTTGTAATATTGGTATTGTTATTGTCTGTGACTTTTTGTGGTCTTTTTAGATGTCTTCTTCTGCTTCTGGCTCTGGTGATGGAGATTTTAGGAGGAAGAAATCCTCCAAGCGTAAACATTTAGCCTGTTTAGACTGTAAGACTCCCTTGCCTGACGGCTACGAATTCACCCGTTGTCGCCAGTGTCGTGGCCCCCCTTCTGAGGAGCCATCCATACGTGAGGTTGTGACATGGGTGAAAGAATACATGGAGGATTCTCTCAAAGAAATCTGGAATTCTATCTCCCAGATCGCCAAGAGACCATGTCTTGAAAAACATCCTCTCTTGCGGGTCTCGGACGAAGATTTTCAGGCTGTGGATGAAACTTTGTCCTCTGATGACTCCGCTGAAGATGCCAGCAGACCTCTCTTCCCACTCGAGAAAATGAATAGGCTGCTGAAGTCCATCCGGTCTAAGGACCGTGATGTTGATGGGGAAGCCTCCACGTCCACCTATAGAGGGCCCAGAGTCTTCCAAGTGGACGAGACATTAAAAAAATGAATGTCTTCAGAGTGGAAATTTCCGGAGAAACCCTTTGTAATTACTAGTAGGTTTAAGACCTTGTTCCCCATTGTAGAGTCTCACCTGGATCAGTGGGGTCCTCCCCCTAAAATGGATATAGCGGTAGCCAAGTTATCTCACCGCACTCTAGTACCATCTGAGGATGGAGAAAATTTACAGGATCCTATGGATAGACGCATGAAGAATACTCTCAAGAAAGCCTACTCAGCGGCCTCTGCCCAGACCTCAGTCACTGTTGCGTCATGTGAAGTCTCAGCCAAACTACGGGCTGATTTGCTCCAGCTTGAGAGGGACAACGATGCTGGTGTCTCCAGAGACGAGCTACTTTCTTTTTTAAGTTCGACTTCTTTGGCGGCAGAATTTTTAGCTGAGGCCTCCCATTATCAACTAAGGCTGGCGTCAAAGTCCTTGGCGCTTTCCACGGCGGCGAGGAGACCCTTATGGTTAAAACCTTGGAGAGCTGATTTTATCTCCAAGTATAATCTTTGTGCTTTACCATTTGAGCCAGGAAGAGTCTTTGGCAGTAGCCTGGACGAAATTTTAGAGGGCTTGGCTGATAAAAAAGGCAAAACTCTGCCTCAGTCTTTAAGGGGTAGATTTGGCCCTGGCCGCGTCAAAGGTTATCCACCTCGACGTGGTCAGCAGTTCCAGAAGGGCTCTAGGTACTACTCTAGAGGCTCTGGACGGAGATTCCCCAAGACTGGATAGAAGGAATCCCAGTTTTTGAGATGAGAAGCTGTCTTCCTGTGGCCGAGATTCCTGTCGGGGGTCGTCTCTCCCTTTTCTTCAGCACTTGGCAGGAAAAAATTCAGGACCCTTGGGTCTTACAGTTAATTCAGCGATGATATGCAATCAAGTTTCTCTGTCCTCCCCGAGATCGGTTTGTCTTAACTCGCTGTCTTCCTGCGTCTCAGCAGGGTATTTTGGAACGCTCCATTCGAGAGTATATCCACAAAGGAGCTCTAAAAGAAGTTCCTTCTCTAATAAGAAGGTTTGGGGGTTTATTCTTCCATTTTTCTAGTGCCAAAGCCAGCAGGCAGATGGAGGATGATTATAGATCTGAGGTATCTTAACCGTTTCATCAGAAAAAAACGGTTCCGCATGGAAACCATAAACTCAGTTTCTTCTTTTCTTCTCCAGGGCGACGTTTTTGTCACCCTAGATCTGAAGGATGCTTATTTGGACGTGCCAATTTACCCTCCACACAGGAAGTTCCTAAGGATTGCGGTTATAGTTTCCGGCCACAGGAAGCATTATCAGTTCTCAGCCCTCCCTTTCGGGATCTCCTCAGCTCCCCACACCTTTACCAAAGTGGTGGCTCCCATAGTAGCCGCCCTCAGGCTTCAGGGACTCTTTGTGGTCCCTTATCTAGATGACTGGCTAATAAAAGCCCAGTCAGTGTCTGTTCTGCTCCAGCATTTACAGATTGCCATATCCCTGCTTCAAAGCCTGGGATGGCTCATAAATTGGGAGAAGTCAGAAATCATCCCCTCAACCCAAAGGAAGTTTCTTGGTTACTTCCTAGATTCAGACCGGCTGGAAATATCCTTGACAACTGCAAGGAAAGAGAAATGAATTACAGCCGTTCGGCAACTTTTCAAGAGGCCGAGAGCGTCCATCAGAACTTTGATGAAGATCCTAGGTCTGATGTTATCTTCCATCATGGCGGTTCCTTGGGCCTTATGGCATCTACGGGATCTCTCTCTTCCCGGTCTCAACAGGAGGATTCGACTCTCCCACCAGGAACATTTTCTCTCCAATTCCTATGATACCGAGAGTATTGATAAAAATAAGACAGGACCAAGCCTCTGTAATAGCCATCATTCCATTCTGGACAAAAAGAGCTTGGTTTTCCAATGTCATGGTGATGAGTCAAGGGATATATTGGAGGCTTCCCCCCACCCAGAACCTGGTTTCCCAAGGATCACTGAAGTGCCAGGATCTGAGGAGATTCAACCTAACAGCCTGGAGGTTGACCAGTCCCTACGAATGTATAGAGGACTGTCAGAAGCCGTCCTGAAGACGCTTTCCTGTGCGAGAGCTGAAGCCACCAAAAGGAATTACCAGAGGACAACTAGGAATTTTTTGGAGTGGTGCTCCAAAGGAGACGTTGATATTTCTAATCCTTTGACTTCTGATATTTTGGATTTTCTTCAGGATTGTTTGGACAGGGGCCTTGCCCCTGCTACTTTAAAGGTAAAGATATCGGCTTTATCCGCCCACTTAAACAGACCCAGGATCCCCTGGTTGCAAGATTCCTCAAAGGAGTGGTGAGACTGAAACCTGCGGTATCTTCTCCTATTCCCCAATGGGACCTTGCGACGGTCCTTTCAGGTCCTCCTTTTGAACCTCTGGAAGCTGCGGAGCCAAAATTTTTAGCCTTTAAAACTACTTTTTTGTTAGCCATCACATCTGCCAAAAGGGTAGGAGAGCTTCAGGCGCTCTCCTCCAAAGAACCTTATATTGTATTTTTTTCGGATAGGGTCCACCATAGGTTTTTGCCTGGTTTTATTCCTAAGGTTCCTTCACGTAATAATTATAATCAACTGATTTCTTTGCCTGTTTTCCTTCCGGATCCATATTCAGAGGAGGAGGTAAAACTTCATACTTTGGATGTGGTAAGGTGTCTGCGAATTTACTTATCGCAGACACAATCTTTCAGGAGAGCTGAAAATCTCCTATTCAACATGTATGGTAAAGACAGAGGTCTTAAAGCTTCCAGACCCTCCTTGTCCAGGTGGATTAAGGAGGAAATGTAAATTTCTTTCCTTGCTCAAGGATTGCTTCCTCCAGTTTTTTGTTCAGCCCATTCGACCAGGGCTGTGTCGACTTCTTGGACTGAGAATCGCTCGCTTCCACTAGATCAAATTTGTGCGGCTGCTTCTTGGTCATCCCAGCTGACTTTCGTTAAACACTATTGTTTGGATATCTGCAGTTCCGAGGCAACTGCCTTTGGTCAGACAGTTCTTGAGGTTGTAAGGCGAGGAAACCCTCCCTAGGGGAATTACTTGCTATATTCCCATATTGTGCTGCTGTAGGACGTAAGGTAATCGTTGATTATATTGATAATCTGTTTTCCCTTAGTCCTAACAGCAGCACAAGACTTCCCTCCCTAAAATCTTGTTTTCTTTTACTTTATAATTTACATAAGTGAGGGAGGTCTCTCGTGCCCTCTTATAGGGCAGGTTAGTAAGCACGTTTTTGGTGCTAATTAAAAGTTCCAACTGTCCTAGACAACACACAGGGGCAGAGATACCCCCATATTGTGCTGCTGTTAGGACTAAGGGAAAACAGATTAACAATATAATCAAAGAATCTCTAGAAAAATAGTAATTTTCAATTTTCATTATCAGCTGCGCATTAACTTCTGGAAATTAAATTAATGTAACGCTCAATGTGACACCACTTGATAAATCCTTTCAGTGGTGTAGTTTTCAAAATGGGGTCACATGTCAGGGGATTCCATTTTACTGGCAATTCAAAGACTCTGCAAAAGTGACATGACGTCCAAAAACTCTACAAATGCAACATGGCAGATGAAAACAATTCCAGCAAAATCTAGATAGCGATCTTTTCATTCTGAGCCCCACCATGTATCCATACAGCAGTTTACGAGCATATATTGGACATTCCAGTGTTCAGGAAAAATTGTGTAACAAACTGTCGTGTGTTTTTTCTTCTTTAACCCCTTGTAAAAATAAAAATAAAAATTGGGGCTAAATGGACGGTTTATTAGAGAAAGAGTAATTTTTTATTTTTATATCCCAATGCTAATAAAATCTATAAAACAGCTGTGAGGGGGCGTGGCCTGGCTATGGCGGAGTGAGGCTGCTGTCTTCTCAGCTCCTTCCCCGACTCACCCGAGCCAGCGCTGAATTCTGCTGACCGACACCTCTTCAGCCCACCGGACTATGGTCAAATCCCGACGGTACCCTCCTAGGTCCTCCTCCACTCCTTCGAGGACATCCAAGGGGCCCACGATGGATAAATTCCTCCGGGGCCCGGGCGCCTCCGGATCTCAGTATGCGCCCTCCAAAATGGCGCCCGACATCACCGCTCCACAGCGCGGCTCATCCATAAGCGCCTCGCCAGCGCACGCAGGTGCTGCAGCAACGGAGGCGCCCCTATCCCCCTCCGGTGTCTGGGGCCTGCTCCCTTAGCTCCCCGGAGCCATGGATTCTACAGGAGTCTGGGCCCCGCTCGGCTCCTGTGTTGCCGGGGTTGGCGGCGGCGCATGAGCAGGACTGGCCGTCGCTGCCGCCGTCCCCCTTGCCATCCGGGTGCCAGCGACCAACGGAGGCTACACCTGCACTGCAGCCCAAGGGACGACCAGGAGGGGAGGAGACCCCCATCATGTCCTTGCCCCTGGCTACTTCCACTCCCACTGCAGCCCTGCACCCCTTATTGAGGGCCCCTCTGTTAGCTCCTCCTGGCACTGGACTAAGGCCAGATCCACCTGCACCTGGTACTTCCTCCACCGGTGGTATCCATCCAGCACCTACCTCAGCACCGTCGAGTCTGCTCTCTGTCATGGCGGCTCCATATTTGCCTCGAGCTTTTCCAGTTCCTCTGTTAACTCCTCCTGTCACGGCCTCCGCATCCGCTGGCCGGAGCGCGGGGGCCCCCTCTGGGACTGCTGCTAGCTGTACATTAACACCATCTGCTACCCCCTCAGATACCCTGGCTGAATTACGCCAACTGAGCGCTCATCTCCGTGCCATCCCTACAAAGTCTGACATGGAGGAATATGTGGCACGCCTGGAACAGCCCTACAAATCTGAACTGTCTGCTGTCCGTTCCACTGTACAATTACTGGAGGGGAGGGTGGATACCCTGGAGGCCGCTTCTACCTCACTTTCTATGAATCCGTACTGGTGTCCCACACCCACCAATTACATCAACTGACAGACCTTATGGATGACCTGGAGAACAGAAACAGACGGAACAACATCAGGGTACGGGGACTCCCTGAAGTCATCGAACCCCAGCAACTAGACGCTACTCTGCGTACCATCTTTAACAATCTCCTGGGGGTCCCCCCCTGCCTCTCCACTTGAACTAGACCGAGCGCATCACTCCCTAGGCCCACGCCCTCTGGACTCTGCCAGCCCTAGAGACGTCATCTGCAGAGTTCACAGGTACCAGATCAAAGAGGCTATCATGCGGAAGGCCAGGGAAGCCCGCCAAGTTGAATTCCAGGATTCTTCTATCAGTCTACTCCCAGACCTGCCAAGACTCACCCTCGCCAGACGACGCGCCCTGAAGCCTCTCCTGGACTTCCTGATCCACCACCAGATCCCGTACTCTTGGGGATTTCCTTTCCGCTTGCAGGTCTGGCGAGATGGCCAATCCCTCTCCTTGTCTCGTCCAGACGATGTCCCTGCCTTCACAGCTGCCCTTGGACTTCTGGCAGTGCAGATCTCGAGCTGGCCGCTGCTACCTGGCGCTCCAGAACCTGCCCAGCTCGCGCGGCCGCAGCGCCGCTCCAGACGACGTCGCCGTGATAGAGCTTCTTCCCCTGCAGCTCAGCAACGGGACCACCAAACCTCCCCAACCTGAGGACTGGAACTCTCCGCTCGCACGCCAGCGAGATTGCCACTCCGCAACCTTTAGGGGTTCTCATCCGCCTCATGCGGGGCCGTGAAATTCTGTCTTCCTCTCCCTTCCTTTCCATATAATTTCTCTTCTTTTCTTTCTTCCTCCTTTTTTTTTTTTTCTCTATCCCTCCATTTGGTCCTCTCCTTTTATATGCCCTGGTCTATCGAGTTTCACATTGATCGTGTATTTTGGTCAGCATATCTTGTTGTTACAGTTTGTCTCATAGCGGCGGGCTCAGGGGTCCGGGGGAAGGGGCGGCTCCTCTTCGGAAAGCTCGTTCCCCACCGGGGTCTCTGTGCTGCGTTGTAGCACGTGTTTTGGCATTGTTTGCCTTTTCCTCACCTGTTTTGGTGGTGGCTTGCCCCATCACCTTGCTGCTTAGTCAGTTAAATATTTGGTTCTATACTGTAGTTGTGTTAGTTGTGTTGGATTACGTTTGTCTCCCTCTTTCCTAAGTGTGTGTCCCTTTTGTGTCTTCCCTCCTCCTACCTTGTCTAAATATGTCCACTCTGAATGTTTGCACCTTAAATGCAAGAGGACTTAACGTCTCACAGAAGCGCAGCCAGATATTGTACCAACTTCATAAGAAGCGCTCTCATGTCCTTATTTTACAGGAGACTCACTTCAAGGAAGGCCATGTCCCAGATATTCGCAGCCGCCACTTCCCTATCTGGTTCCACAGCGTCAACCCGGCCGCCAAGTCCAAGGGAGTATCTATTGCTTTGCATAGATCTCTGCACCACGAGGTAATAGACTCCCTGATAGACCCTGAGGGTAGATTTGTCTTTCTCAAACTGCGCATCGCGGGCACTGTCCTCACTATAGCTGGTTGCTATCTCCCTAATTGGCAAACTTTCTGACTTTGGCGAGGGGGTCACGATTCTTGGGAGCAATTTTAATTTTGTAATGGACCCTATGACTGACTCTACCCCCCCCCCCGCCCCCCCCACTCTCAGTCCCAGCTGCGCGGGCTTAAGACCGCCCTCCACAATTCCCAATTGGTCGACATGTGGCGCATCCTGCATCCCAATGAGCGCGACTACACATACCACTCCCCTGTGTACAACTCATACAGCCGCATCGATTTTTTCCTGATCAGTCACCACACCCTCTCCTGGGCCCCTACCAGACAGATCGGCTCTGCCCTTTGGTCAGACCATTCACCCGTATTTTTATCAATGGAGGTACCGGGCCTTGCACGCCGTCCTTTCACCTGGCGTCTGAACGACTGCCTGTTGAAGGATACTACTTGCCGGACAGACGTTAGCGACGCGATCAGGAACTTCAATCTCGATCATGCCCGGGACTCCACATCGTCTCCGCTACAGTGGGAGGCATTAAAATGCGTGGTTAGGGGTGTCCTGATCAAGCATTGAGCGCGCCTCTAAAAAGAGCGAGCAGCGTGTGTTTCCTCACGGTTGGCCAGGATCCATTCTCTTGAGGTGAAGCACAAGCAGTCTTGTTCTCAGACGGACTTAAACGAGCTCCTCAATGCTAGAGAGGAGCTTCGAGCCCATCTAGATGAAACATCCTTGCTTTTCCGAGACCGTGTCCGGAAACACTATTACGAGTTTGCAGATAAGTGTGGTCGTTCCCTCGCGCATCGCTTGCATTCCTGCGGCTCCTCCGCGTACTTCCCTCGGATCAACAGAGGCAATTGGCGATCAGTCCATAACCCAATAGACGTTGCAGAGGTGTTCCGCTCCTTCTACCACGATCTGTACAATATTCGTGGACAGTATGCCGATCTTGCCCCAGGTTCTCTTGAAGAGAAAATCCGGGAATACGATGTTGAGACCTCTCTCTCCACCATTGCCCCCTCAGATAGGGCGCTTCTCGAGGACCCTTTCTCCGAGGAGGAGGTATCCCTCGCCATTCAATCTTCACCCTCGGGCAAATCCCCTGGCCCTGATGGGTTCACTCCTAGATTCTACAAGACCTTCTGAGGCCTCCGATCTCCTGTAATGGCCCCTGTCTTTAACAGCGTCGATGATTCCACTCCATTTGCCTCTCAATCTCTATCAGCTCTCATTACAGTTCTTCCCAAGCCAGGGAAAGACCCATCCTCCTGTGCCAGTTATCGCCCGATCTCCCTGCTCAATATCGACATCAAATTATTTGCCAAATTGCTGGCCAATCGCTTGTCCCCCTGATGCCGAGCCTGGTCCATACTGACCAGGTTGGCTTAATCTCGGGTCGAGAGGCCAGGGACAACGCATGCAAGACGCTGCTGGCGATCTCCTCGGCCCGCAATACCAATTCCCCCGTGTGCTTGCTTTCTGTGGATGCTGAAAAGGCGTTCGACCGTGTACACTGGGGCTTTCTACGGGCCACACTCCAACAAATTGGGGTTGGCCCAGGGTACTTGGGCAAAGTGCTTTCTCTTTATGGTGACGCGTCGGCACGGGTACGGGTCAATGGGCTCCTCTCCAACTCTTTCCCGGTCCGGAATGGCACACGACAGGGCTGCCCATTGTCTCCTCTTTTATACGCCCTGGTCATGGAACACCTAGCGATGGCCATACGGAGCTGTCCTGGTATCCATGGCCTTCAGCTGGGTAACCGTCAGGTCAAAGCGGCCCTATACGCCGACGACCTCCTCCTGTATGTCTCTCAGCCTCATATTTCTTTCCCGTCTATCTTACGCGAATTTTGTCGCTTTGGCAACTTGAGTAACTTCAAAGTGAACCTCTCTAAGAGCGAGGCCCTCAATATCACCTTGCCTTCAGCAGAGGCAGCCTGCCTTGCGAATGACTTCCCCTTTAAATGGCATCCTACCTCCATCAAATACCTCAGGATTCATATCCCCTCGGACCCCTCCCTTCTCTACCGCCTTAATTACCTCCCGATCCTTGAATCACTCCAGATGGACCTATGGAAATATAACTCGCTCATGCTCTCCTGGTTTGGTCGCATTAATGTGCTGAAAATGAATGTTATGTCCCGATTACTATATGTGTTCCAAACCCTACCCATCCCCGTTCTGCGCCCCTTTTTTGCACGTGTTCAGACCTTGTTTGGGAGGTTCGTGTGGGGAGCGGCGTGGAGCAGGCTACGTTTTCGGACGCTGACACGCCGTAAGTGTCGCGGAGGCGCGGGCCTGCCATACCCCAGGCTATACTACCGCGCGACAGTACTGTAGCGCCTTTTTGATTGGCGCTATCGCGGGGTGGACAAGCAGTGGGTCTCCATAGAGGCCGATTTACTTTCGGCTCATCTTCCCTCCCTGCCATGGATCCCGCCTCATTTTCGCCCTAGCACTACCGAACATTCTTTTCTATCCTCCCATTTCCTCAAGATTTGGGACTCTACAAGCACGGGCGGTCGCGTTGCCAGGGTCCCTGGCCCTCTCAGCCCTCTGTTCCAAAACCCCATGTTCCCCCCGGGTTGCTCGGCTTACAGATTCCTTTGCTGGCAAGTGGGGGACGACGTTCGCCTACATCAGGTCACAGATAGTTCTTCTCTTCCCTCTCTGTCGCAGTTACAAGCCTCCCACCCCAACTTTCCATTGTCTTGGTTGGAATATGGCCAGCTTACGGCCTTCTTTCGTAAATTTTCCCTGCTCTCCATGCTTTCATCTCCTTTAACCGACCTGGAGTCTGCCCTCTCACATACTGACACCACCCCAAGTGCCCTCTCTCTTCTCTATGGCATCCTTCTCCAGGACTCCACGCCTGGGCTCCCCTCTTATACTGGCCCCTGGGAGTCTGACCTTGGTAATAGCCTCTCCATTGCCGACTGGGATAAGTCCTTCCTGTACACGCATAAACTCCCGATGCCCTGCGGTGCGCAGGAAAAGAACTACAAAATTCTGACCCACTGCCCTGACCTTCTGCATAGGATCTACCCTGGTGTCTCGGATCGGTGTTGGCGCTGTGGCTCCGAAAGAGGCACTTTGTATCATGTCTGGTGGGATTGCGCCATCATCAGGCCTTTCTGGGAGGCAGCCTTCACGCTATATGCAAAAGTGAGCGGCAGATCTGTTACGCCCTCACGCCATCTTGCTCTCCTTTCCGTTATACCGGGAAGGGTTTCCGCTGTTAAGGGGGACCTCCTGCGACATTTCCTCACCGCCGCCAGAACAGTCATTCCCAGGCACTGGCGCAGCACTGCTGTGCCCACCCTTGTCGAGCTGATTCAGGAGCATCTCCTTATTAGGAGAATGGAGGCCCTGGTGACTGAGGACTCGCCTAACTTCTCTAAATTCGAGTCTCTCTGGTGGCCGTGGGTGATGTTTCAGGACTCTCCGGAGTTTTCTTCCCTCTTTGTCTGACTGGGAAACTGTTCCCCTGTTCGTACGGTGTCTGGATGCTTTTTATTGCCAACTTTCTCTTTCCCTCCCCATCTCCCCTTGTGTGTCCCTTCCCGTTCTTTTATGTCTGTGTCTTAGCAGGTCTTCAAGTATCCGTGTATTCCTTGTGACCCTCCCCCCTTCATGTTTGTCTTTCATACTGATAGGTGGGTGGCATCGTGGCGGCTTTTTACAGTTTGACATTTGTTTTCCTGGCTACCACTTCCCTAATAATATAGTTTTTATGTAGTTATACTACACCACCCACCGCTGATTTTCTAGTTGTGGGCCTTAACAGCCCTTTATTCTAACTTACTTTGGTGTCTCATCTATGTTTTGGGCGGCTCATGTGGCCCCCTATGTTTTATTTGATGTTTTTGTCTTAGCATTGTTCCCTCCCTTTCTTTTTTTTCTGTTCCCTAATTTAAAAACCTTAATAAACTCGATTAAACATAAAACAGCTGTGAGGTCAAAATGCTCACCATACCCCTTGATACATTCTATGAGGGGTGTAGTTTCCAAAATGGGACCACTTTTTGTACTAGTACTTTAGGGGCTATGTAAATATGACATGAGACCCGAAAACTATTCCAGCAAAATCTGCCTTCCAAAAGCCAAATAGCTCACTTTTCATTCTGAGCCCTACCATGTACCCATACAGCAGTTTCTGACCACATGTGGTATTCCTGTGTTCAGAAGAAATTGTGTAACGAATTTTGGGGAGCTTTTTCTCCTTTATCCTCTTGTGAAAATGAAAAATATGGGGCTAAATTGCCAGTTTATTGGAAAAAAAAAAAAAAAGTAATTTTTCATTTTCACATCCCAATGTTAATAAAAATCTGTGAAACAGCTGTGAGGGTCAAAATGCTCACTATACCCCTTGATATGTTTTGTGAGGGGGGTGGAGTTTCCAAAATGGGGTCACTTTTGGGTGTTTCCAGGAAAATCTGCCCTCCAAAAGCCAAATAGCTCTTTCCATTCTGAGTACCCCCCATGTACCCATACAGCAGATTACAACCACATATGGGTTATTGCCGTGTTCAGAAGAAACTGTTTAACTGTGGGGTGCCTTTTCTCCTTTAACCCCTTGTGAAAGTGAAAACTTTGGGGATAAATTACTTAGTAATTGAGGGTATCCATTGTATTAGTACTCTTAGCGCTAATGTAATGTAAAAAGACATGTAAAAAGACATGGCACCTGTAAACTATTCCAGCAAAATCTGCTTTTCAAATGCCCATTGGAGAAATTTTCTTTTAAATCTGGAAAAATCGCTGTTACACCTGTACGGGGGCGTTCACACTATTGTTGATCTCTGAAACTGTTTAATGTCCGTTGCTGACATTCTATGACGAAAGACAGCAACGGACAGTCTATGACTGTTCCCATCAGAACTAATATAAACTACATCACGTAAGCCATCTTCCATCATGCTTGTTTACTTTTGTAAAGGAAGATAAAGTCGTGCATGCGGTTGGGAGAAACACTCACCTGTCCCCCAAGCCTTGATACCATTCCATCACAGCACAGTGATCACCAATCATCCCTGCTGCCTATACAGGTGGTGTGCAGGCAACAGGGATAATTGCTGAACCCTGCCACTGCTGTAGAAAGGCACAATGGCCAGCGGATTGGGAGATGTTTTTCTCTGCTGTCAAAATGAAAGAGCATGGAAGCAGGGGTCCAGATAGCAGGCAGTCTGCCAGTTGAGTTATCCCTGCACCAGACAGTTGTGGCATGTCTAGGAAAGTGGGTATACAGTAATACCTTGAATATTCGTGAGGTTAGGTTCCAGAACCAGTCGCGGGTCGCGAGGAATCGCGACTATTTGGTGCGAGCACTTAAATGCTAATTTATGCTTATTATTAGCATCCGAGCTAAAACCAATCAGGAACAAGGAAAGCTTGTAGCGTGCTGCGTGATTGGTTACAGTACTTTCAACCGTTCCTGCCAATAGTGTGTCATCATGGAGCCTATTTCATTGCTCATACCCAAACCGCAAATTTCGCAGATCTGTGGAAAAATCGCAAATGCATATGTCTTAGGTTCCAAAGAAAATATCACGAGTAGGTGAATTTGCGAATTCAGAAACGCGAATGCAAGAGGTATTACTGTAGCTGAGAAGTGTTAGGTTGTGGCTACACTAGGGCTGGGTGGTTAATTGAAAAAAACCGAAACAGACCAACCAAGATAACTGACATGATTTTGCTCACGGTTTTTACAACATTTTCAGTTTTGCTCTGACTGAATACTCCCAAACTGAAACTAAAATATACTGTAGGGTCTCTTCAGACTCCAGAATATATTAAGCAGAGGGGGCCAGGGAAGGTAATCAAAACAAAACACCCTTACTCACCTCTCCTGGGCAACTCCAATGTCTTTGGCGCTTCTGGCTGTTGTCATATGGTATCACCACACTTGCGTCTGTCAATGCCATGTGATGCTGATACCCAATCAGCTGTGTCTAACATCAGTCAAAAGTGCCAAATACAGCAGGGAGTCACATCAGAGCCCAGAAGAGATGAGCAACACTTTCCTCACCTCCCCTGACCCTCCACTTTTTACACTCTCGGGGCTGAATAAACCTGTTTAACAGTTGATTTAGCTGTGTTCAAAGTGTACCACATTACACATCAATGGCCCGGCTTTGGTTTTAGGGACCATTCAGCTGTACCCAGTCTGAGAATCACAGCCATGTGACTGCTATGGTTCCTGGACAGCCTGCAGCTCAATGGAACTGAACTCAAGAGCAGAATAAAAGAAGCTGTGCTGTGGTTGGAACAGGCAGCCAATTACCACCCCACGCACCTGTGCCCAAATCATTGTGCTACTGATTTATGAAACATTTGTACAAGAGTTACCCATCTAAGCAAGATACTGCTAAAGGAGAGTAGGGTGAAAAAGGCAGACGAGTCTGTATGAAATGGCATTTAACGCAAGTCATTGTTTAATCCAGAAAATCTTAGCTGCTCTATAGTATAGAGTTCTTAAATGGAAAGTACAGGAACCCATCATAAAGATTTCACAATAAACCTTTACATTTGCAAATAGATTATGCAGACTAGATTAGGATTAGTGTAACTTCTAAACAACTTTCCCTTTGGCTGCAAGTCTTATTCACATCTGTTTTGCCAAAATCAGAAAAAACCCACATGAAGCAGTTAAGCTAGTTTGTAGCATACACCCCCAAAATTTGTACTGGTGCATGATCTGAACAAATCTCCTCAGGTCTGTATGTGTGGTGTTAGAGCCAGTGGCACAATGAGGTTATGAAAGTCATTTGTCTATGACCACTGCCAAGGAGTGCTGAAGCAGCTGCCAACCAATCCACATTGTATAGATGGAGCCATTATTTGCAAGTGTTCAGACTTCATACACTGACAAGTTTTGCTCAGCAGGGCATGATAAAAACCTATTTAAAGGTAACTTGTTTAAGTCCTTTCACAAATTCCATAAACATCTATGTAAATTAATCTTTATAGAATGTGTTAAAAATGCTCACAAGTTAGCTAGTGTGGCACTACAATGCAAATGATATTCACCATGTGAAAGAACCATACAATTCCAAGTGAGTGTTGTAGGAGCAATACTCATGCTGCACACCCCACCCGTTACACACAACATACAAGCAAATGCCATCAGACCAAATGCAATACTCAGAAACATGTTAAATTGTATTTTTTTTTTTTTTTTTATTAAGTTTCATTTAATTTCTCAGGTGACCCCCTCGCATCTTACCAAGATCACTGACAATGTAAACTTTCAAATGTTATGAACATAACCCATTCATGAGCTTAAGGAGTTACAGAGTGTTCAAGGCAGAAAATAAGACATGTTCGGGTATATAGCTGCACATAAAAGCAACACAACCATTTTAAGAGCTCCAACTGAGCAGCATCCAGAATGACAATTTTTCAGAACAATGCATGGGGTGGGGGGGGGGGGGATGTCAGTTGCAGTCAGTCCTTAGATGTACTGAAGGTAGTTTTCCTGCCATCTTCATTCCAGTTTTTTGTTTAAATCCTGAGCCAAGCGCCAACAAAAAGGAAAGCCATGCCAATGTGATCTTTCTGCGCAAGTACACTCAACACAAGGGTCAGTTTATTTAGAAGCATTTGCGATGGACAATTGATGGCCCAGATTCATCATACTCCTGCTTGCTGATCCACATCTGCTGGAAGGTTGACAAAGAGGCCAAAATAGATCCTCCAATCCAGACAGAGTACTTGCGCTCGGGAGGAGCAATAATCTGGAGGAAACCAAGAACAATTTCACTAAATATTCCATTCAAGGCTTAACACATGCCCAGCAACTTATGTTTTCCACCCTCTAGAAGTCATGCAGCATTTGCTCCCTTACTAAGCAGTTACCCATGTTTAAATGGTTTATTTAAAGACAGACAAGTAGAGCCGTGTGAATAATTGAAGTCATTCCAGAGCATAGCCATTCTGACTTATCAGGATTGTGATATTGCTAGTCCTGCCCTAGAGTCTAGCATATTCCATGCAGGCTTTGACCCCCCCTCCCCAACTGCATAACATCATCAGTTTCCTCGCTGAATGTTCTTTGTTGTCAAGCTGGAAGTAATGGGTTAATAAACTATACCTTAATTTTCATGGTGCTTGGAGCTAGTGCAGTGATTTCTTTCTGCATTCTGTCAGCAATTCCTGGATACATTGTGGTACCACCAGACAGTACAGTGTTGGCATATAGATCCTTTCTAATATCCACATCACACTTCATGATGGAGTTGTAAGTTGTTTCATGGATACCACAAGATTCCATACCTGAAAGGGATTACAAGAGTTAAAAAAAAACAAAAAAAAACAAACACATTTACTAACAGGTCTGTGCCTGAAACTACATCCTAAACTGGAGCATATTGTTTCCTAATCACAACTTTAAGACAGTTAGAGACAGGTGAGGCCACTTTAGCATTTACTACAATTGTGCCAGAAGTCTATGCCAATCTTACTGGAGCATCTCATGCCAGTGAAGGGGGGGGGGGGGGAACCCTCCAAGACTGCTATACAAGGAGTGATCCCACCCATTTCTTTCCTACATTAAAATACTTACCAAGGAATGAAGGCTGGAAGAGGGCTTCTGGACACCGGAACCTCTCATTACCAATGGTGATCACCTGTCCATCAGGCAGCTCATAACTTTTTTCCAGGGAAGAGGAGGAAGCAGCTGTAGCCATTTCTTGCTCAAAATCTAGAGCCACATAACACAGCTTCTCTTTAATGTCACGCACAATTTCCCTCTCTGCCGTGGTTGTAAAGCTGTATCCCCTCTCAGTAAGAATCTTCATGAGGTAGTCTGTCAGGTCACGTCCAGCCAAGTCAAGACGTAGGATGGCATGGGGCAGTGCATAGCCTTCATAAATTGGCACAGTGTGAGTGACACCATCACCAGAGTCCATCACAATACCAGTTGTACGTCCAGAGGCATACAGGGACAGTACAGCTTGAATGGCAACATACATCGCAGGGGTGTTGAAAGTCTCAAACATGATCTGCAGAGAAACAAGTTGAGTTAGGCATGGGAACATAAAAAAATAACAGTGTGCTGCAAACCATGCAATATGTGCAAGACTTAGGTGTAGAGAGATTGCATTTCAGTTGTATCACAGCATGTGGTTTTAAAAAGGCAAACTAAAAACTTATGGAAGTGCAAGTCATAGGAGTTAAAGTTCAAAACAGTCATACTGCACACTGTTAGTTGCACAAGCAGAAGACATTACAAGTAAAACCTGTATGTAATCCAAAGAGAAGACTTGAGACAAGAGAGCCCTGTATGGACAGCAAATTAAATTATTAATATGCATTTTAACAGTAACTGTTAAAGTGCCCAAATATGTACTCAAATACCTGTGTCATCTTTTCCCTATTGGCTTTGGGGTTAAGAGGTGCTTCAGTTAGTAGAACAGGGTGCTCTTCGGGGGCAACTCTCAGTTCATTATAAAAGGTGTGGTGCCAGATCTTCTCCATGTCATCCCAGTTTGTGACAATGCCATGCTCAATAGGGTACTTCAGGGTCAAGATACCCCTCTTGCTCTGAGCTTCATCTCCTACATAGCTATCCTTTTGTCCCATTCCAACCATGACACCCTTAAAGAGAAAAAAATAAAAAATATATATATATATATATATATATATATATATATAATATATATATATATATATATATTACACAATCAGAAGTCATGAATCACTTACTAAGTGCTGTTTTGGTTTTTTTCCTCTAAGAGAAGGTCTTTAGCTGCACAAAAGAGTTGCTTCTGAGAAGACGATATATGGCTTACATCTTACTGTAACTGGTATATACCTCTTAAAGCCCTAGCCAGCATCTATAGAGGGAACCACCAAACAAAGGGTTGAGAGGGCTAAACCCAGAAGTCTCATGATTTTGATTACTATAAACTAAGCCTTATTTCTGAAACATCGTTTATAATGTTGTAGCCCCAACTGAGTTAAAAAGTCAGCATTTTGTTTTGTGCACAGGGTGCAAGCTTGTTACTTGCAGGCACAGGCAGTTGCCAGCTGAATGCTGCAGTGACCTTTGGATACCAACGAGCAAGTGAAAGTCATTTTGACAAAAAAAAAAATAATTAAAGTTGGTTTTATTAAAAAAAAACAAAACAAACAAAAAAAAAAACAAAAAAAAAAACACAAAGACAGACTACAGACATTTGCTGTAAAGTTGTGTGCTTTTTATGTACCACATTACGTGTAGTCATTAACCAGATTACTAAAATCACACAGCCTGAGGTACTTCCTTCACTGACAATAGAGACACACCCCATTCAGCCTTTTAGGTATAAAGCAGACCTTTAAAGCCAATATGAAGTGCAAATGTTATCCAAATTTTTAAAAGCCTATGTGATTTAGTATATTTCACTAGGCTTTTTGCATTGCTCCACCTTATGAAGTGAGGAACGTGGAAAATATCTATATAGCTTACTGTAAGTGTAGTTTGATCTGCTAGCATCATATTGAATCCAAGATGAACACTGGGTTATTTTATTGCACTGTACACCAGAATAGACTGGAGATTAGAATAGTCTCTAGGAGAACCATTGATACATTTAAGGAATATTTGTGAGGGGCAATATTACCACTTTATTAGGTTAAATAGAATATAGTGCCAGCAGAGGTTTTTTTTAACCAACTAGTCAGATTTCATTCATGCAAGCCTCTACATACCTGATGTCTGGGGCGACCAACGATGGATGGAAAGACAGCACGGGGAGCATCATCTCCAGCAAAGCCAGCTTTGCACATTCCAGATCCATTGTCAATGACGAGTGCAGCAATATCATCATCCATGGTGATCTATAGAAGTACAGAAGGACATGTTAGTCAGGGGTACACACTTCCTGCCATGATGCACTATAAGCAGCCTGCAGGGGGCGTATGGGTTTGTACAGACTCATGACAAAACAAAGGGAAGTCCTGCTAAGCTGCAAAAATTACCAAATAAGGCAACAGAGGAGATTAGCAGCAGTGGGAGGGAACACGGCACATCAATTAAGTACGGAGCGTATACTGAGCCGAGCCGCTCCCACAAGCGATGCCGCTTCACATGCACTGTCCCGGCCGGCATTTAGCCAGTCAATTGCAAGAAGCACCGTCTGAATGCAGTGCAAGGGTGGTTATTGTATGGTGTTGTAGCCCTAATCACAACCCACCCATTGCTCAGACAGACCTAGACTTATTCTGCTCCACAGCATTGCTAGTCCATTTAACAATCAGACCCAAGAGGGAGAGACTTGACATAACGGAAAAAATGGCCGTACCTGCACTACACAGCAGGCGCCAAGGCTTTCTTACAAAACAACGCAGCTACATCCACCATAACCAACCAACACTATAAGTGACTAGCACAGCCATAGACAAGCCTCCATTTCTACACAACACAGTATAAACCAAGACGACCTGGTTCACATCCCCCGTGCTTACCTTGAGATGCGGGTTTCCTTGTCTAGTGTTCGAAGGTATGCGAGCGGTCACTGAACGAAAATGGGCTCGGCACCGGTTTTATAGTGAGCGCTCCCCACCGGCCAGACCATATAAGGAAAGTTCCAGGACCTGGCTTACTGATTGGCTCTGCGTATTGCAGGCGGCGGAGGGATCTGTAGAAAATAAAAAAAAAACCTTTGACCGGTACTGTGTGATGTAAAAGAGCGAGCGAAGAAAGAAGCATCGCAGCGCAGCCTAGATAATGCATAGTGTGTGCGGTATTTCCATCCTTTGTGCCCCACCCAAGCATCACCCGTCAGTGAAAATATTTATTAAACCTCCAGCTTTCTGTTCCTGGATCGGATAAAATGTAGTTCTGATTTTACATAAAGCGATTTTAAAAGACGCATTACATTTCATGGATGTGATTACGGTGGGTGAACGCCCCTGGTACTCGTCCTCTTGTACATTGTCCTCTCCAGTCAGTGACAGCTTTGTTGTATGTGGTGGGGACAGGGGCAGCTCCCATCATCAGTACAGACTGCTGATGCCATGCCTGTGGGCTGTGTATGACGTAACAGGCCATCTTGCCACTGCCTATAACAGTGGAGCTTGAAGGAGCTTTTGCCTGCTGCAACTTCTCAACCACTGACATAGTTTCGCAGAGATTTTAGTGAGAGTTAAGCTACATTCACATCGGAGTCCATCAAAGGGCCAAAAGAACAGAAAAATAGACAAAAACAAATCCATTCTATGACAGTTATGAACGGTGCTCGAGGGACCCCATTGATTAGGGGAAAGTTGGTGTCCGTCATATGGCCTTGTTTTGTTTTTTTTTTTAACTAAAATCATTGGATGAAAAAGTCAGGCTTGAAGCATCGTCCGGTGATTTACGACGGATCTGCACCATAAGGATACACAACACAGACATAAACTAAGGCTGGGTTCACATCTGCGTCAGAGTCTCCAGAAACCGCTGAAAATTGGCAGAGAGAAAAGTCCTGAATGGAGCACTTTTCTCTCCGCAACTTTCAATTTTGAAATGGTAGACCCCATTATAATCAAAGGGGTCCACCGGTGTCCATGTGTAAGCGCTGTTTTAGCAGTTAGGCTCTCCATCGTTCAGGACTCCAGCGGACCCAAACAATAGAGAGTACAATGTTAGTATTCTCTACCTCTATGTAGGGAATAGTCAGGTACAACATGGAAACAGTATAAAAGGTGCCATAAAAATATGTAAAAGAAAAAAAACAAATCATTTAAAGATAAAGGGGTAATGGGTGTCATTACAGATTGCAGAGTCCTACTCATGCATCATTTTAGTGACCATGGCCTTGACCTGCCCAGCTGAAAGGTGTGAATATGGGCAGTCACCCAAATTAATCAACCACTGACTTAAAGAGGATATTTCAAGTCCTCATCGATGTGTGGTATTATATACTGCTAGAAATCCGACAGTGCGTTTAATTCAGTGCTTCCGGCTTTCCTGGTATGTTCCCCAGTGCTGGACATATCGGTGCTGTTAATTTCGGCACCAATGTCTCCCCACTGTCAGAAGGGCGGGCCTTACAGCCTAGCATTATCACTGGGCTGTGAGGAACCCCCCCCCCCCCTTACAGTACTGAATTCAATACACTGTCGGCTTTCTAGCAGTATAGTTTTTCTTTCTGTTGAACCCGAACTTTTTGCAATATTTGCACTGAACACCATTGGGGCCACGATGGGACATAATACTGTGTGGAGGGGCCACTTTAGGACATAATATTGTGTGGTGGGGCCACTATGGGACATATTATTGTGTGGAGGGGCCACTATGGAACATTATACTTTGTGGAGGGGCCACTATATGACATTATGTTAAAGTTTACTAAAGATTTTTCAAATATAACAAAGAGGGGACAAGAACAACATGACAGAACAAATGGTGCGAAGGCACGCAGGCCTCGCCTGTAAACAGGAGGCTGGGGGGGGGGAAAGCCCACCCCCGCCCAATGCTTCAGACCACAGTATATTAACAAAGAGAAACAGAAGGCCCATTTATTTGGGGCCGTAAGAACAACATCTTCAAGGAAATGGGGGAAGAACAAACAGACAAAGGGGGGGAACACACTGGAACCTGCAATCGAGAAAACACATACAGGTGAGGGGGGGGGGGGCAACAGAGGCAGAAAAGAACAACCAATATCCTAGTAAAAGGAAAAAGTACAAAGAATAGCAAGGTAATTCCAAATCAGGAGAAGAAAGAGGAGAACTCAGTTGATTCCTGAAACACCACCCAAGGCCACCAGAGAGCATCAAATTTAAAAGGATCGGGGGGAATCCTCCGCCACCAGGGCCTCCATTCTCCTTATAAGGAGAAGCTCCTGGAGAAATTCAACCAAGGAGGGCGCAACAGTGCTCCGCCAATGCCTGGGAATGACAGTTCTAGCAGCCGTGAGAAAGTGTCGCAGGAGATCCTTCTTTACCGCAGAAATCCTGCCAGGAATAACCAAAAGAAGGGCCAGTTGGGGAGTGGCAGCGATGGTGCGACCACACACCTTAGCATACAGAGCAAACACAGCATCCCAGAAGGGCCTAAGAACGTCACGCTCCCGCTATATGACATTATACTGTGTGCAGGGGCCGCTATGTGACATTATACTGTGTGCAGGGACTTCTATGGGACATTATACTGTGTGTAGGGGCTGCTATGGGACATTATTCCGTGTGGTGGCCATTTTGGGACATTATAGTATGTATAAATGGGGAGTTATACTGTGTGCCTGTGGGGGGTCCCAAGTCAAAAGTATGCTATGGGGCCAAGTCTTTGCTAGTTATGCCTTATGTCTTATATTATTATTTGGTCAGAAAGATGGGGTAGGGCTTATTTTGAGGGGATTTTCCATGAACAACACTCCACATTTATTCTTGAACAAAAAAAAACAACATTTATTCAAATATAATCAAGTTATCACATTCTGGGGGTCGTAATGTACCAGTACAGTATATTTCTTGCTCCTCTGTTTACTGATACATATGGTACTGTACCGCAGTAAATGGTGGGTGTCTATTCACCAAGAAAATCAGGCACCCCCAAAAGAATCTCACTCACTAGACCCCCCAAAAAATCACTCATCAGATCCCATTAGACCCAAAACAGAGATGGCAAGTGCCAATGGTGGATGGGCTCTCACACACAGATCTGCATCACTCCTGCAAAACTTGTGTCACTGTCAGGCCCATTGCCATTGCGTTCCATTGCAGCCAAGTGTAGCAGTTGGCTCCCCCTGGTGAGCAGAAGCAGCTACAACGCTCGGAAGTGGATTGATGCTAGCAGGTCTTCCCCGATCTGTGTGTGAGAGCCCGGCACTACCGGTAGTCAATCCTTTTTGTTGTGGAGAACTATCTCACTAGTGCCTTCTTGTACAGATAGCTCCCTTAAAGAGGACCTTTCATGTCCTCATGAATGTGTGGTTTTATATACTGCTAGAAAGCCAACTGTACTCTAACATAGGCTTGTACTGTCAGAGGGGGCGCCCCCCCAGTACAGTCTATGAATGAGTACTGTTGGGGGGGGCGTTCCTCACAGCCCCGCGATGACACTGAGCTATGAGGAACTCCCTTTTGACATTGGGGAGATATCGGTGCCGAAATTAATGGCACCTCCAGCACTGGGGCACATACCAGAAAAGCCGACAGCGGTATATAAAACCGCACATTTATAAGGATGTAAAAGATCCTCTTTGAGGTCAATGTCTGATTTTTGGGACTGCCATTCTTTTGGAGGTGTCTGCTTTCTCTTGGAGGTGTCTGCTTTCCTTGATGAAGGGTCTACTGTATCTGTATTCTATTTACTTTTTTACATGTATAGTCTAGACACTTTTTTTAACTGTAACTAGGGCTTATTTTTGGAGTGGGGCTTCTATTTCAAGCATACTCCAAAAATCATGAAAATCATGCTATAACTTATTTTCGGGGTAGGTCTTATTTTCGAGGAAACAGGGTATCACCAATTGAAAACACTGTATTGATTGGCATATTTATAGAAATGTTGTATCCATATGTTCTGATGTTTACAAAAATGTTTTGCCTGGAGTTTTTGGAAAATCAGAATATGTGGATTTTTCAAAAATTATTTTCTACATTATAGATTGATGTTAAACATGTTAAAACTATGAGGATGCACTTATGGAATTAGGTAGTAAACAAATATTAAAAAAAATCAGCATTGAACTTTTGCATTGATAACAGCTTTAATAA
This sequence comes from Leptodactylus fallax, assembly GCA_947044405.1. Lineage (NCBI taxonomy): Eukaryota > Metazoa > Chordata > Amphibia > Anura > Leptodactylidae > Leptodactylus > Leptodactylus fallax. The sequence continues at coordinate 1,392,836 of CAMRHE010000241.1, read as the reverse complement.
CATTCTTGGCATTCTCTCAACCAGCTCCATGAGGTAAGTACTGTACATAGAGCACCTCTACTCCACCTCCAGCTCACTGCATTTAGAAGCTGTAATAACCAAATAGGGTAAGCTGGGTACAAGGAAATACAGAGAACAGCAATACTTGGAGGAAAGTCTAGCACACCTTTGATCCAATAAAAATGCAACATTTATTTGAGGCAATTAAAACCACGTAGACACAGGAACAAAGACATATTTGGGCAAACATTGTTCTTAGTCATAGTACAAATAAAGTATATAGAGAAGAGTTTAAATAATATTAGTCTAAAAACTTCCATTAATGAGGAAGCAGCTGAAATTAGTCAATTAGAAACTGCAGGTGAATACCAGCCAAATTAAAATATTTATTAAAGAGTTTGTTCGGGATAAAATAATATTTTTACGTTAAGCTAAACACCCTGCTCCTGCCTAGTGTGTAAAGCTGTCATGAAAACAAAAGGGGTCTACTGTATAGAATCTGAGACAAAACATATTCTGGTTGGTTTACTACTTAATTCCATAGTGTTTCTTCATTGTTTAATGTCTTCAATATGAATCTATAACGACAATATAAATGACAAAAATTTGTACTGTGCTTTTCTAACACAAGAGACTCATAGCATAGGGAGGGTTGTGGAATAGGTGAGTTAGTGGCTGCCATACTGGCGCTCATCCCCAACACCTACAATGGTCAGTTTTTTGTGGGTAGCCAAGTTACCTATCAGTAAGTTTTTGGCTTGTGGAAAAAATGGAGTATCCTGAGGAAACTCACACACGCACGGGGAGAATATGCAAACTCCAAGCAGAAGTTGCCCTTGGTCAGATTTGAACCACTGAGCAACCGTCAAAAACTAAAAAAATTAAAAAACTTGGAATGAAAAGGCATGTCCAAACTCTTTTCTGCTACATTTGACTGTATAGTGTAAAAGTACAAAATGTACTGGTAGAAGTATTTTATATGCATGTGTAGCCTCTGTTCATTCACTTTTGGTTTCCCATTCTCAAGATACAGTTAGGTCCATATATATTTGTACACTGACACAAATTTTGTTTTTTGTTTTTTTACCTGTTTACTAAAACATATTCAGGTTATAGTTATATAATGGACATGGACATAAAGTCCATACTTTCAGCTTTCATTTGAGGGTATCCACATTAAAATTGGATGAAGGGTTTAGGAGTTTCAGCGCCTTAACATGAGCCACCCTGTTTTTAAAGGGACCAAAAGTAATTGGACAATTGACTCAAAGGCTGTTTCATAGGCAGGTGTGGGCAATTCCTTTGTTATGTCATTCTCAAGCAGATAAAAGGCCTGGAGTTGATTTGAGGTGTGGTGTTTGCATTTGGAAGATTTTGCTGTGAAGAAAACATGCGGTCAAAGGAGTTCTCCATGCAGGTGAAACAAACTATCCTTAAGCTGTGAAAACAGAAAAAACCCAACTGAGAAATTGCTACAATATTAGGAGTGGCAAAATCTACAGTTTGGTACATCCTAAGAAAGAAAGCACTGGTGAACTCATCAATGCAAAAAGACCTGGATGCCCACAGAAGACAACAGTGGTGGATGATCGCAGAATAATTTACATGGTGAAACCCCTTCACAATAGTCAACCAAGTGAACAACACTCTCGAGGATGTAGGCGTATCAATATCCAAATCTACCATAAAGAGAAGACTGCATGAAAGTAAATACAGAGGGTTTACTGCACAGTGCAAGCTACTCATAAGCCTCAAGAATAATAAGGCTAGATTGGACTTTGCTAAAAAACATCTAAAAAAGCCAGCACAGTTCTGGAAGAACATTCTTTAGACAGATGAAACCAAGATCAACCTCTACCAGAATGATGAAAGGAAAAAAGTATGGGAAAGGCGTGGTACAGCTCATGATCCAAAGCATACCACATCATCTGTAAAACATGGCGGAGGCAGTGTGTTGGCTTGGGCATGCATGGCTGCCAGTGGCACTGGGTCACTAGTGTTGATTGATGATGTGACACAGGACAGAAGCAGAGTTCAGAGGTATTCAGAGACATACTGTGTGCTCAAATGCAGCCAAACTGATTGGTCAGCGTTTCATAATATAGATGGACAATGACCCAAAACATAAAGCCAAAGCAACCCAGGAGTTTATTAACCCCTTAAGGACAAAGCCCAAAAATGCAGGCCTTGTTTTTCAAAACTGACATGTGTCACTTTATATGGCAAGAACTTTGAGACGCTTTAACTTACACAAAAGATTTTGAGATTGTTTTCTCATGACACATTGTACTTCATGTTAGTGGTAAACACTAATCAATATTGTTGTATTTATTTAAAAAAAAAATTAGGATATTTGTTGGAAAGTTGGAAAAAAAAAATCGCAATTTTCAAAATGTGAAATTCTCTGCTTTTCAGACAGATAGTCATACCACCCAAATACATTAATAAATATTATCTACTATATCTCTGCTTTATATTGGCATAATCTTTTAATCGTCCTTCAATTTATTTTGGATGTTAGAAGGCTTACAAGTGTAACAGCGATTTTTTCCCAGATTTACAAGACAATTTCCCAAACTCATTTTTTAGGGACCACTTCAGTTCTGAAGGGGATTATAAAGGCCTATATATTAGAAACCCCCCATAAATCACCCCATTTTCAAAACTGCACTCCTGAAATAATTCAAAACAGCATGTGGGAAGTTTGTTAACCCTTTAAGCATTTCACAAGAATTAAAACGATATTGAGGTGAAATTTAGACATTTCATTTTTTCCACTAATCCCTTCATTTAGCCCTAAAATTAACACATTCACAAAGGGTTTAAAGAGAAAATACATCTCAGTTTGTTATGCAATTTCTCCAGAGCACAGAAATACCCCACATGTGGGTGTAAACTGATGTTTGGGCATTCGGCAGTACACAGAAGGGAAGGAGCGACACTGGACGTTTGAAAAGCAGATTTTGCTGAAATCGTTTTCAGGTGCCATGTCTCATTTGCAAAGCCCCTAGAGTACCCAAACAATGGAAACCCCCTAAAAATGATCCCATTTTGGAAACTATGCCCCTCACAGAATTCATCAAGGGGTATAGTGAGTTTTTTGACCCCACAGCTGTTTCACAGATTTTACTAACATTGAGATGTATAAATGAAAAATTACTAAAACTACAATTTATCCCCAAAGTTTTCATTTTCACAAGGGGTTAAAGGAGGAAAAGGACCCCATAGTTTGTTAAACAATTTCTCCTGAACACAGCAATACCCCATATGTGGTCGTAAACTGCTGAATGGGTACATGGTGCGGCTCGGAATGGAAAGAGCGCTATTTTGCTTTTGTAGGGCAGATTTTGCTGGAATAGTTTTCAGGTGCCATGTTGCATTTGCAGAGCCCCTAAAGTACCAATACAGTGGAAACCCCCTAAAAGTGACCCCATTTTGGAAACCACACCCCTCACAGAACAAGTGAAGGGGTATGGTGAGCATTTTGACCCTACAGCTGTTTCACAGATTTTATTAACATTGGGACATGAAAATGAAAAATTAAATTTTTTCCAATAAAACATAAATTTAGCCCCAAATTTTTCATTTTCACAAGAAGACGAAGGAGAAAAAGCTCCCCAAAGTTCGTTACACAATTTCTCCTGAACACAGAAATGCCCCATATGTGGTTGTAATCTGCTGTTTGGGTACATAGTGGAGCTCAGAATGGAAAGAGCGCTATTTAGCTTTTGGAGGGCAGATTTTGCTGGAATAGTTTTCGGGTGCCATGTCGCATTTGCAGAGCCCCTAAAGTACCAATACAATGAAAACTCCCAAAAGTGACCCCATTTTGGAAACTACACCCCTCATAGAATTTATCTAGGGGTATGGTGAGCATTTTGACCTCACAGCTGTTTCACACATTTTATTAACATTGAGACGTAAAAATGAAAAATTACTTTTTTTTCCAATAAACCTTCCATTTAACGACATATTTTAAATTTTTACAAGTGGTTAAAGAAGAAAAATACCCCACAGTTTGTTACACAATTTCTTCTGAACACAGAAATGCCCCATATGTGATTATAATCTGCTGTATGGGAACATGGTGGGGCTCAGAATGGAAAGAGCGCTATTTTGCTTTAGGAGGGCAGATGTGGCTGGAATAGTTTTCGGGTGCCATGTCGCATTTGCAGAGCCTCTAAAGTACCAATACAATGGAAATCCCTCAAAAGTGACCCCATTTTAGAAACTACATCCCTCAAGGAATGTGTCGGGGGCAAGTCCCCCTGGGATGGATGTCACCGTAATCCTAATTAAATAAATAACCAGTTTCGAGCGCTCGGGAAACAAGACGTACACAGGTATCGTGTATGAACCGTTTCTTCTTTATTACGTAGTTCAATACAGTTTTAAAAGCAAGCTCAATTACATAACAGTCATGTGATCAATATACATATATGGTCTTTCCAGTTCCGTTATCACACAAATTTGTTCATTTACCCATCACCCCAGATGTTTTCATTTTCACCTTATCTAAATGTCCTCCCAAGACTACTAGTTCTGCTGAAATCGGCAGAACTGTTGATATCTCCCCCAGACTCCAAGTCTGTCCTTATCAACTACGCAGTCTTGTTTACAGAACATTCCACCCTCTTGTGCTTTCTGTATACTGTGATATAGAATATAGTGCAAGTTATGTTTTAACCCTTACAATTCCCCCATTTTAGGACTTTATTTTTAATCAGTATTCAATGAATACATTCACACTATCTGTGTGCCATCTGTGATGGATTCTCCATTGAAAATGTTAAAAATAATGATCCTACCTTACATACTGAGTATTGTCCCTCATGAGATTGCATAGCGAAGGAATACATTGGATACAACAACATCCTAATATCATAAAAATGATTACACAAAGGATTATACCTACGATTTGTCGAAGGTATCCCAAGTCAGGTAGGAAAGCTAATAGCCAGTCCCACCATCCTTGGTTGACATCTTGTTTAATATGTGTTACCATTTCCTGCAACTGTTTCAACTTATCATGCACATCTTCTGAATGGTCAGACAAATTAAAACAGCACATTCCCGCAAAAGTGTTGCACCCATAACCATGTTTAAGCAGTAAATAATCTATAGCCGCTCTATTCTGCAATATTGCTTTTTTATGTGATTGCAAATCTAATACAACATCTTTAATGATAGCGCTAGTAGTGTTTATATTCTTTACCATAAAGCAAGCAATACGTGATATTATCTTAGCATTATATACAGACAAACCTGGTACTCCTACCAGTGACACAGCTAGGCTTATGTATTCTGCTTTCGATAAGAGTTTCACATCATAATTACAATCCTCAGGCAGTGGGATAGTACTTCTTTTGTGTAATATATGTACATGCGATTTCTGTGAACTCTGTTCATATGGTGTGGGTATCATAGTCAATGCTAATCTAGACAAGGCACATATGCCTCCAGTTATATTGGCAGGTATATACAGTCATGGCCAAAAGTTTTGAGAATGACACAAATATTATATTTTCACATGATCTGCTGCCCTCTGGTTTTTATGTGTGTTTTTCAGATGTTTTTATCACATACAGAAATATAATTGCATTCATATTATGAGTAACAGAAGCTTATATTGACAGTTAGAATGAGTTAATGCAGAAAGTCAATATTTGCAGTGTTGACCCTTCTTCTTCAGGACCTCTGCAATTCTCCCTGGCATGCTCTCAATCAACTTCTGGACCAAATCCTGACTGATAGCAGTCCATTCTTGCAGAATCAATGCTTTAATTTTGTCTGAATTTGTTGGTTTTTGTTTGTCCACCCGTCTCTTGATGATTGACCACAAGTTCTCAATGGGATTAAGATCTGGGGAGTTTCCAGGCCATGGACCCAAAATCTCTGTGTTTTGTTCCCTGAGCCATTTAGTTATCACCTTTGCTTTATGGCAAGGTGCTCCATCATGCTGGAAAAGGCATTGTTGAGCGCCAAACTGCTCTTGGACGGTTGGAAGAAGTTGCTCTTGGAGGACATTCTGGTACCATTCTTTATTCATGGCTGTGTTTTTAGGCAAGACTGTGAGAGAGCCGATTCCCTTGGCTGAGAAGCAACCCCACACATGAATGGTTTCAGGATGCTTTACAGTTGGCATGAGACAAGACTGGTGGTAGCGCTCACCTCTTCTTCTCCGAATAAGCTGTTTTCCAGATGTTCCAAACAATCGAAAAGGGGATTCATCAGAGAAAATGACTTTCCCCCAGTCCTCAGCAGTCCACTCCCTGTACCTTTTGCAGAATATCAGTCTGTACCTGATGTTTTTTCTGGAGAGAAGTGGCTTCTTTGCTGCCCTCCTTGAGACCAGGCCTTGCTCCAAGAGTCTCCGCCTCACAGTGCGTGCAGATGCACTCACACCTGCCTGCTGCCATTCCTCAGCAAGCTCTGCACTGCAGGTAGCCCGATCCCGCAGCTGAAACACTTTTAAGAGACGGTCCTGCCGCTTGCTGGTCTTTCTTGGGCGCCCTGGAGCCTTTTTGGCACCAATGGAACCTCTCTCCTTGAAGTTCTTGATGATGCGATAGATTGTTGACTGAGGTGCAATCTTTCTAGCTGCAATACTCTTCCCAGTTAGGCCATTTTTGTGCAGTGCAATGATGACTGCACGTGTTTCTTTAGAGATAACCATGGTTAACAGAAGAGAAACAATGATGGCAAGCCCCAGCCTCCTTTTAAAGTGTCCAGTGGTGTCATTCTTACTTAATCATGACAGATTGATCTCCAGCCCTGTCCTCATCAACACCCACACCTGTGTTAATGGAGCAATCACTGAAACGATGTTAGGTGGTCCTTTTAAGGCAGGGCTGCAATGATGTTGAAATGTGTTTTGGGGGATAAAGTTCATTTTCCAGGCAAATATTGACTTTGCAAGTAATTGCTGTTAAGCTGATCACTCTTTATAACATTCTGGAGTATATGCAAATTGCCATTAGAAAAACTGAAGCAGTAGACTTTGTAAAAATTAATATTTGTATCATTCTCAAAACTTTTGGCCATGACTGTAGGTGTAGCTGCTATTACCACACGCTAGAACCCACCCTGGTGGCAAAGGTACATGTAAATCTAGTGACGGGACAATAAGTGTCCTGTTACATTGCATCCTCTTCCCTTCCCTCAGGGTTTGACAATCGTTGTCAGTTCTATTGCAGATTTGTGGAAACTGCCCTTTATTCATTATAGGATTGCAATTAGGTATTGTTGTTTTATTACATGAAAATTTGAAACACAATTCTGCTCTTGCTACTGCCCCAGTCGATATCCTTATCATATTCTCCTGTAAATCTGCGTAGGCAGTGCAGTTCATACAAGCATAAAAAGGACTTATCCAGTCTGCATGCACATGGAGATCAGCTTCCTGTAAAAGAGTATCATTTAACTGAAGTTTCAACAATTTAGTCCATACTGCAACAGAAGTCGGCACTGCAATCAAACAAGTTTCTAACACATTACTGGAATATGCATTTCTCAAACAAAATTCTGTCATGTTTAATACTCGGGCCAAATATAACCACATATTCTCTTTTGTTCTCCATATGTGTTCCTCCAGCTCCCTTACTCCCCGATTTGGGCTGTCTTTTTTCCTGTAAAGTTCAAACCAGGTCCATATTATTAAAAGGCATCCAGCAAACATCAGCAAGTGTCGTGTTTTCATTTTGATGGTGCTTCAACTTTCTTGCAATGTGAAGCGTGTATCCAGGTGGGTTTTCCCTCCAATTTTACTGAAGTGGCAGTTGTCAGAAGTACTTGGAAGGGACCGTCATACCTGGGTTCAAGAGACTTCCTAGAGTGTCTTTTCAAGACCACCCAATCACCAGGCTGCAAGCTATGCGTTCCTGAAAAATCAGAAAGGTCTGGAATAGAAGAGAACACTTGTTTATGTGTTTCTCTCAATTTCTGGCACAAACTCTGCACATAGCTAGAAATACTGTCATAGTTAAGCTGTAACGTCTGAGGGAAGTATAACCCTGTTTTGGGCGCACTTCCAAACAATATTTCAAATGGTGACAACCCTGTCCTCCTGTTAGGGGTGGTTCTTACTGAGTAAAGGGCTAAAGATAGACACTCAGGCCAGGGCTTCCCTGTCTCTGCTATCGCTTTTTGGATCTTTAATTTGAGTGTGCCATTCAACCTCTCCACCTTGCCTGAACTCTGAGGATGGTAGGGTGTGTGGAAAGCTTGCTCAATCCCTAGTGTAGACATTATTTCTTTCATTATCTCACCTGTGAAATGTGTACCTCTGTCAGACTCAATCACCTCGGGCACTCCAAACCTGCACACAAGCTCAGACATCAGTTTCTTGGCAGTTGCTTGTGCGGTTGCTTTGCTCACAGGGTAGGCCTCAGGCCATCCTGAAAACAGATCCACACAGACCAATACATACTCGTATGTTCCAGACTTAGGCAACTGTATGTAATCTATCTGTATCCTCTGAAATGGGTACAGGGATTTTGGTGTACATTTGGTGGGTGTTTTAACTACCTGTCCTGGGTTGTGTAGAGCACATATGTGACATGCTTTTACGTGGTTACTAGCAGCTCTTCCAAAACCTGGGGCAAACCATAATTTACCCACTAATGACTCCATGGCATTTCGAGAGGCATGCACCTTACCGTGGGCCAAGCCAGCCATCTGGGGGTAGACTGCTGCGGGCAGACATAATCGATCCCCCATTTTCCACATACCATCACCGTCTGTAGCACCTGCTTTTCTCCATCTTTCAATTTCCACACTGGTGACGTTTGAGTACAGCCCTTTTGGGTCTGCTAGGTCAATGTCCATTTTGCTCACCTGGTTGGGACCCCTTCTCGCCAGTAGTGCTGCAGCCTTGGCTGCTATGTCAGCTCTCCCATTTCCACGGCTTTCAGGGTCCCTTCCTTTTGCGTGAGCTCTGACTTTCACAATTGCCAGCTGCTTTGGGAGCAGTATGGCCTCCATCAGTCGACTTACCACATCTCCATTCTTAATTGGCTTGCCCTGGGCCATTAGGAAGTTCCTTGCCCTCCATATTGGACCATAATCATGTGCAATGCCAAAAGCATACCTGGAGTCAGTGTATATGTTAGCTGTTCTACCTTTGGCTATCTTACAAGCCTCCATAAGGGCTTTAAGCTCAGCTTCTTGGGCTGACATGTGTGGTGGAAGAGCTTCCTGGACTATGATGTCATGTTCAGTGACTACAGCATACCCTGTAACAAATTTGCCTTCATCTGTCAGATACCTTGAGCCGTCCACAAACATCTCATAATCAGGATTTTGTAACGGCACATCCGTGACGTGGTCAAATCCCACTGTTTCCAGTGACATAAGAGCCACGCAATCATGTTCATGCTGGCTGTCAAACAGTTCTTCTTCAGAGAGGGAATTTAAAAATAACTCATCTTCCACTCCCCCTTTTGAATCATGAACTCCTACAGGAAGAAGAGTTGCAGGATTCAAAGTTAAACAGCGTTGAAAAGAGATGTTTGAGGAGGACTACAGAGCAAATTCCATATTGCACTGCCGTGCCAAAGAAAGGTGACGTCTGTCTACCTGTGTGAGGATAGCATGGATGTCATGAGTGTGTCATGGTGTATACACAACCAATAAATGATCTAGGACAATGTCTGAGCTTTTGTGAAGCAATGCTTGTACCGAGAGGACAACCCGCACACAGGAGGATGTCCCCCTGGCTTACAGCATCTAACCATGAGCTGTAATGTGTTGTTGTGTGAGAACTGCAGTTGCGTGCCCTATCATCTCAGTCACGTAGAGCTGAAAAGGTTTCTGATAGTCAGGTAGGCCTAGGGCCGGAGCACTGACTATCTGCAACTTCAGCTGATAAAACGCATCCAAGGCCTCAGATGTGAGGCTGAATGGTTTTGAGGAGAGGCTATCGTACAGAGGTTGCATGGTCAGAGATGCAGATCTGATCCATGGCCTACAGTAGGATACCAATCCCAAGAAGGTACGTAGCTGAGCATGAGAGGTTGGCACCTGCATGTCTCTCACCACCTTGGTCCTCTCATCTGACAGGTGCTTGGTACCCTGGCCGAGACAGTGTCCCAGGAACACCACTTTTTGTTTGCAAAATTGCAACTTGTCCTTGTTGGCCTTGCAGCCGTTCTGGTAGAGGAAACACAACAGGCTGATGGTTGCCGCTTCACAGGTTGGTTTGTCTGGAGCACAAAGAAGAAGATCGTCAACATATTGTAACAGAACAACATCATCATGTGGAAAATACCAAGTACTCATAATAAGTGTAAGACACCTTGTGAATTGGTTAGGACTGTTTTGCGCCCCTTGTGGTAGTACTGTCCAAGTGTACTGTTTACCCCTGAATGTAAATGAAAACAAATACTGGCAATCGGGGTGTAAAGGCACAGAAAAATATGCATTGGAAAGATCTATACAACTGTACCAGGTGGTACCTGTGGGGACAGCTGACAGCAAGGTGTGTGGGTTAGGTACCACTGGGGTTTCAAGTAGTGTTACTTTATTCAATTCCCTAAGATCATGAACCATACGGTATGTGTCTGGTTCTCCCTTTTTGCCCTTTTTCTTCACTGGGAAAAGAGGAGTGTTTGCTACAGAAGTGCATTCCTTCAATGCCTCTGCTTTCACTAATTCCACTATTGTTACTGCTATGGCATCCTCTTGGGCATGGGTCAGAGGATATTGTTTAATCCTGGGTGGCTGAGCACCAGGTTTCAAGGTTACCATAACAGGGGGTACATCCAATTTACCTAAGTCTGTTTTCCCAGTTGCCCATAATGCTGTTGGCACTTGGGATAACAGTACATTTTCTTCTTCAGTGAGGACAAAAATACAATTTGGTGTACTTAACTCGGCAGATAACAAGCATAAAATCTCATGGTTAGTATGTGTGACTTTTACAAATGCTTCTCCTGATGAATGCAACATGATGTTACAACCTAATACTCCCATCACATCTGTACCAAGAATTTTATCTGATGTGTCAGAGACTAAATACCTAGTGAGTATCCTGCAACCCTGAAATGAGGTTTCTACAGGATCAGTTTGATCTAAAGCATCCACCTCTTTAGTGAGAAGTCTTCCATAAACTTCCACTGACTCACCTTTCTCTCTTTTAACAGATACCTTACTTCAGGTGATAACAGGCAAGACAATAAATTCACATAACATAGTACAAGACATAATTTCATATGTTTGAGTATGTTCTTGAATATTTTACACATATATATTGTCATTGTACCTTACTTTCCATTTAACCTTAGGCTAACACTTTTATCAAAATATTTTCCCTTTGGGCATAAATAGTCATCATACACAGGCTGCGGACCCCGGAGGCCCAAAGCCAAGTTTCACTTTGTAATAATTGACATGTAACATTACTGGGTAACACAGCATCATATTCAGCTTGTGATTTTCTGCGTGCGCATCATATCAGATACAACGTCCTTGGAGCTACTTGGCAGTCAATTAATGTTTTGGTTATTCCCTGCAGAACATCTGCAGAGCGCTACAACAGAATACAGGAATACAATTCAAGCAGATAGCAGTTAATACTGACACCAAAATTACATATTACTATTTTTGTACAATTTTCAAATATTTCCCAAACCCCACAGACTTTAGAATTTTCTTCACTGGATTCCAACCAAAAGTTGAACCCCTGTGGAACATCACAATATCCTAGTTTCTTCTTTTTAGGGGACATTTCCTGAAAGCGGGTTTAATTTTACAAAAAGCATAAAAGTTGAATCCTGGCATTGATATAAACAGAATGAATATTACAAATACAGGTTGACATATATATGTATATATATATATATATATATATATATATATATATATAATACATAATCCAATAAACATCATACCGATGGTGGACAGTTTTTCTCTTTGCACTATATCAGATTCTCTGAGTATTTTGTTAAAGTAGGTAATATTTCATACAGAACTGGGAGATAAGATGGGTTATATTAAACAATAATACTGAGAAGGGTAATGTCTCCCTTCAAGCCTGATTCTCGGAGTGAGGTGGGGGTGATTCATTATTTCCTGAACTATCACCCCTTATCCTATTCTATTGCTTCCTTCTATCAGGGCATAAATGCCTCTTTGCAACTTTTTGTCCTGAATCAATCCCGCATGATCTAATCTCCACTGATCCCAAAATCTACTGTCTACCAACCCAGTTTTGTGTATTCCTGCTCTTTTTAGGATTTTCTTTACCTGTGCGGCTACTTCTTTCCCTTCCCCTATTTCTATTAGTTCACATGGGGTGTACCATATCTTAGATGGTCCCTTCCCCATCTTGGCTGGTAGCTAATCAGCCGATGAGTCTCTCACTCCTCTAGGGCAACCTTTGAGACAATAGAGGGTCACTTATGACTACTTAGTGAGAACTCCCAGACAGACTCTTCTGTCTTCTATGAACTACTCTACTTGTGCAAGTTCAGGAGTAGTGCTCAGGGCAATGCCTCAATTGGCTTCCACAGGTTCAACTTTCTGCCTGTGTCCCCTTACCAAAACACTCCCAAATCACTACACGCACTTCTTCGCGCAGATTCTACTAAGTCCTTCGTGCTACTACTCAGGTCCCATTCGACCTTGACCGTCCAGACACGGCTGGAGGCTAGTTTTCCAAAACAAGGACTTTTCAATCACTCTGTGCTTCTCAGTTCGGAACCTTGTCCGCAACTCTAAACTCTAGGGGTTAAGAATAGAGAACTTTTCCCCATTCTTTGCAGCCTTATATATCTTATAACACAGGTAACATGCCTTCTCAGTAGACAGGTAAACAGGTAAGACAAAAGCAAAGAAAACAATTTCCATATCATTTACAGGTGACATGTCCCTTTTAGGTTCTTCCGTACTATACAATTGGCATCGAGATGTCATATAAGCATGCAGCAGCTTACCTCACTCATCGATACAGAGAATAGACACACAGGAACCTCAGATATACTAATTGGCAAGATCAAAGGCTTACCTTCACAGTACTGTTTTTATCTATCTGAGGTCCTCTGGTCCCGTCCTCAAGTCGATCGGTGAGTGGGTCGGCACTCTATCGGCTGCACATCAGACGATCTCGAGGCCCCACGTTGGTCGCCAATTTCTGTCGGGGGCAAGTCCCCCTGGGATGGATGTCACCGTAATCCTAATTAAATAAATAACCAGTTTCGAGCGCTCGGGAAACAAGACGTACACAGGTATCGTGTATGAACCGTTTCTTCTTTATTACGTAGTTCAATACAGTTTTAAAAGCAAGCTCAATTACATAACAGTCATGTGATCAATATACATATATGGTCTTTCCAGTTCCGTTATCACACAAATTTGTTCATTTACCCATCACCCCAGATGTTTTCATTTTCACCTTATCTAAATGTCCTCCCAAGACTACTAGTTCTGCTGAAATCGGCAGAACTGTTGATATCTCCCCCAGACTCCAAGTCTGTCCTTATCAACTACGCAGTCTTGTTTACAGAACATTCCACCCTCTTGTGCTTTCTGTATACTGTGATATAGAATATAGTGCAAGTTATGTTTTAACCCTTACAATTGTATCAAGGGGTATTATCATTTTGAGCCTAAAAATGCTTCCCAAAAATGAATGTACAAAGTGAAAATTGAAGTTTTTGAAGAAATATCCAATTTCAGTGCCTAATATGTTGCGGCCACTTTGTGGCATCAGAGACATGCACTCCTAAAACTATTAAGTGGGCTATCCCGGGGGGAAAAAAATTATATACTGTATGTGGGTATAAACTGCTGCTTGGGCACACAGCAGGGCTCAGAAAGGAAGGAGCACTGTGTTTTTTTAGCTTTTGGAGTAGACTGAGGGACTTTCTGGATAATATGTTGTTTTTGCAGAGCCCTGGAGGTGGCAGTAAACTGGAACTCCCCAAGAAGTGACCCCCATTTTGTAGGGGCAATTTTAGGGTCTCTGCAAATATGACATGGCGTCCAAAAACCAACAATCTAAATCTGTGCTCCAAAAGTACATAGCGCTCCTTCACATTTGCTCCCTGCTGTGTGCCCAAATGGCAGTTTATGCCCACATGTATGACACTGGTGTACCCAGGATAACGTACTTAGCAACGTCATATGTGGGTATAAACTGCTGTTTGGGAACAGCCGGGCACAGAATGGAAGGAGCGCTATTTTGGTTTTTAGAGCACAGTTTGGTTTTCGGACACCATGTCACTTTTGCAGAGCCCAAGAATTGCCAGTAAGGTGGAATCCGCAGACATGTCAACACATTTTGGAATCTACACCCTTCAAGTGATTTATCAAGTGGTGTAGCGAGCATTATTAACCCTTAAGTGTTGCATTCTTTTAATTTCCAGAAATGAATGCACAGCTGATAATGAAAGTTAAAAATAACATTTTTCCAGAGATTCGTCATTTCAGTGCCTAATATGTTGTGCCCAGTTTATGTCTGCACAGACACACACTCCAAAAACTGTTAAGCGGGTATCCCGGGTACAACAGCTTTTGGAGCGTTTGCCTCTGATACAAGCCGGGCACAACATATTACACACTGAAATGACGTATTCCTTACATCTTTGGCCGCAAAAAACAAAAAACCTTTATACTTACCCATAGATGAATCTGTTGACTTGCATAGTGCTCATCTTTGTTAATCCATGCACCTGCGCAGTTCTAAAGTCGGGAACTTACACTCCAAGTCTGGCGTATGAGTATGAGCACTGAAGCTCAAATGTACTCCGCTGGCTTCACTGAAGAACTGCACCAGTGTTGGGAGTACAGGAATCGGGCAAGTATAAATGTCTTTTATTTTTATTACAGGCACAGATGGAATTAAAAGAGGGCTATTTGGGACACTAAACCCTCGGTTCATAAGGACCTGCTGGTAGTTTAGTGTCCCATGCTGGCCTGACAGGTTCCCTTTAAGCTTTTAGAAATTTTAGCTACTGTATTTATGCATCTGTTGTCCCATACAAATGTCAACCACAGTCTACACAGTGTTTTCACAGGTGTTTGGATGCAAGTTTTAAATATAGTTTTTGAAGGCAAAAACTAGAAACTGATTAAAAAGGAGAGTAATTAAATATTTCCTAAATATACCATATTTTTTGGATTATGTGCCTGCATAATCTGCAGCACATTTTACATTTCTCTCTCAGGCTGTGGGTATATACACTAAGGAGCAGTCTGCCACTCTCACCTATCCATTGCTACTAATACTGGTTTATTAACATTTAATTCTGCCAGGAGTAACTGTACAATATGAAAGAAATAGCTGACAAAAGACTAAGTGAGCGTAATATAGGAGAGTCAGGAACACTGAACTGCAAATACATGACAAATACATTCAGGTATGATGCAGCCTATAAGATCCCTGACACAGGAAAAGAGCACAGTCTGTAAAGCTGCTTTCTGTCTGAATAATAGCCCATCTGTAACCTTGGAAGCCTCCAGAAGTATATAGAAGTAGATTTTTCTTACATTGTAAGCTATGAGATGCTACTGTTCAGTTTCAGCAGTTTGCAGACATGTGTGGAGGCTGTAAGGAAAATCAGCCCCTCCCATCGCATTCACTGTGTGAAGGAACCAGACCATTCCCCTACACTCACTGTGAACACATCTTGCTTATCTAATGTGTCTATAGAAGGGACTTCACTAGCAACAGGTAGTAAACTGCAATTTAGCTGGGAGGGAGAAACCTAATGGCAGGATCTTTAGATATGTTTTCTGGCAGAAACCAACAATTAAAGTTTTAATAAAAGTACATTACATTTTTGTCTAGAATCACATGCTCTATTAAATAAGACTAAGTTGTGTCAAAAGTTAGGAACCATTTAAGGCACACATATACAAAGCCCTATTGGTGGCCTCTATGTGGTATCATTTCTTATTGGTGCCTTCACACTGGGGGTGTAGCTAAAGGCTCATGAGACAGATATAACAAAATATTGAGGTGAACTTTTG
The DNA here is from genome assembly GCA_947044405.1 of Leptodactylus fallax. NCBI lineage: Eukaryota > Metazoa > Chordata > Amphibia > Anura > Leptodactylidae > Leptodactylus > Leptodactylus fallax. Next base: position 1,376,867 of record CAMRHE010000241.1, on the reverse strand, counting down.
TTATTGACCAAATACTTATTTTCCACCATAATTTTCAAATAAATTCTTAAAAAAATCAGACAATGTAATTTTCTAGATATGTTTTCTCATTTTGTCTCTCATAGTTGAGGTCTACCTATGATGTCAATTACAGGCCTCTCTCATCTTTTTAAGTGGGAGAACTTGCACAATTGGTGGCTGACTAAATACTTTTTTTCCCCACTGTAAGTCTCCTTAGCGAGACTGCCTTTGCACACCACATAGTACCCATTCTGATTCTTTGTGTATAAATACAGTACAGACCAAAAGTTTGGACACACCTTCTCATTACAAGAGTTTTCTGTATTTTCATGACTATAAAAATTGTTGGACCATCATTTATTTTTCAACAGGACAATGACCCCAAACACACCTCCAGACTGTGTAAGGGCTATTTGACCAAGAAGGAGAGTGATGGGGTGCTACACCAGATGACCTGGCCTCCACAGTCACCAGACCTGAACCCAATCCAGATGGTTTTGGGTGAGCTGGACCGCAGAGTGAAGGCAAAAGGGTCAACAAGTGCTAAGCATCTCTGGGAACTCCTTCAAGACTGTTGGAAGACCATTTGAGGTGACTACCTCTTGAAGCTCATCAAGAGAATGTCAAGAGTGTGCAAAGCAGTAATCAAAGCAAAAGGTGGCTACTTTGAAGAACCTAGAATATAAGACATATTTTCAGTTGTTTCACACTTTTTGTTAAGTATATAATTCCACATGTGTTAATTCATAGTTTTGATGCCTTCAGTGTGAATCTACAATTTTTATGGTCATGAAAATACAGAAAACTCTTGGAATGAGAAGGTGTGTCCAAACTTTTGGTCTGTACTGTATGTGACTCTTCAGATACTGTGTCATGTCTTATGAAGATACCTAAGTGGTCTCAAAAGCTTGTAATTAGTAATTTTTTTCTGTTAGCTATTAAAAGCGATCAACTACTGAACACTCTCAATTTTTAGATTTTAAACTTACTAATATTGTACAAAGATACATTTTTTCCCTAACAAATTTGGGCTACATGATAATACATAGTATTTACTATTACTTCTTTTGGAGCTTTGCTGCCACCTAGTGACTTTTGTGTGTAACTTTATATACAGTTGTGCTAAAAACTTTACATACCCTGGCAGATTTTTTATTTTTTTTGGCCTTTTTTCAGAGAATATGATTGATAACACAAAAACTTTTTATTCACTCATGGTTAGTGGTTGGTTGAAGCCATTTATTGTCAAACTTCTGTGTTTTCTCTTTTTAAATCATAATGACAACCAAAAACATCAAAATGACCCTGTTCAAAAGTTCACAAACCCCAGTTCTTAATACCGTGTATTGCCCACTCTAACATCAATGAAAGCTTGAAGTCTTTTGTGGTAGTTGTGGATGAGGCTCTTTATTTTCTCAGATGGTAAAACTGCCCATTCTTCTTGGCAAAAAGTCTCCAGTTCCTGTAAATTCCTGGGCTGTCTTGCATGTACTGCGCACTTGAGATCTCCCCAGAGTGGCTCAATGACATTGAAGTCAGGAGACTGAGATGGCCACTGCAGAACCTTCACTTTCTTCTGCTGTAGCCAATGACAGGTCGACTTGGCCTTGTGTTTTGGATCATTGTCATGTAGGAACGTCCAAGTACGTCCCATGCGCAGCTTCCTGGCTGATGAGTGCAAATTTGCCTCCAGTATTTGCTGATAACGTGCTGCATTCATCTTTCCTTCAACTTTGACCAAGTTTCCTGTGCCTTTGAAGCTCACACATCCCCACATCATCAGTGATCCACCTCTGTGCTTTACAATAGGAAAGGTGTTCCTTTCATCATAGGCCTTGTTGAGACCTCTCCAAATGTAACGTTTATGGTTGTGGCCAAAAAGTTCGATTTTTGTCTCATCACTCCAAATTACCTTATTCCAGAAGTTTGACAATAAATGGCTTCAACCAACCACTAACCATGAGTGGAGAAAAGGTTTTTGTGTTATCATTCATATTCTCTGAAAAAAAGGCCAAAAAACCAACAAATCTGCCGGGGTATATAAACTTTTTAGCACAACTGTATTTAGATGACATTGTCATCTTTAGACTAGACTGGAACAAGCATTTAAGTAAGGTTCTGGCTGTTTTGGACTCCCTTAAAAAAGCTGGGTTTACTGCCAACCCAGAAAAGTGTGCCATGGGCATGTAAAAAGCCAGGTATTTAGGTTACGTTGTGGGGAGAGGTATGATTAATTCCCAGAACAATAAGGTAGAGGCAATACAAAACTGGCCACGTCCTCTCACAAAAAAAACAAGTGAGGGCTTTCCTAGGAATTGTTGGACATTACCGGCGGTTTGTGCCTAACTTTGCCAGTATGGCAGCACCTTTGTCTGACCTCACAAAAGGCAAAAAGTCGGTAATGGTTCAATGGTCACCAGAGGCTGAAAAAGCGTTTAGAAGCCTGAAAATGGCATTGTGTACACAGCCAGTGCTAATGGCCACAGACTTCTCAAAGTTGTTTGTAGTACAGACAGATGCGTCAGAGGTTGGGTTAGGGGCTGTACATGTCTCAGGAAGTTAATGGGGAAGAACATCCAGTCATGTACCTGAGCCAAAAACTGAACACAGCAGAGAAACAGAAACTAGTCTATTGTGGAAAGAGAGTATCTAGCAGTAAAGTGGGCTCTAGACTCTCTGAGATATTACCTGCTGGGCAGAAAATTCAGGCTTGTCTCAGACTGTGCCCGATTAAAGTGGATGAGCAAAAGTAAGGGCAACAATGTGAGGGTAACATGTTGGTTCCTGGCATTACAGGACTTTGATTTTTTAGTCGAACATAGACCTAGGAAAACTCATTTTAAATGCAGAGGCCCTGTCAAGGATCCTCTGTCTCTGCTCTATAGGTGCCCAGCCCGTCGGCTTTGGGCAGGGGGGGGGGTGGATATGTAAACAGGCAGAGTGTAAAATTGTGGATGGCAGGTACCTGTCACTGAGGTGGTTAATGTCAGTGAGGTAGGTGGCTGGAGTGTAGGACTGGGATTTGGGAGTTGCTACAGGTCCTCTCCTATACTCCAGTCCTGGTGTTGCTAATGTGAACCTGGTGCTCCAGCTGTACAGCCATTAAGGAGGTAGCAGGCCCTGTGCCCTCACCTGTCCTCAACCTGCCTCTGTCCTTTTATGTTTCCTCAGGTAGAGAACTACTCTATTCTGTGGGCTCAGATCCACTGTACAGTGAGGAGGAGGTACTAGAGTACAGTCAGCAGCTACTGCTCAGCCAAGATGTGGCGGTAGGCGGGCAAGTAGTGATGAGGAGAGTGGCATGGGAGCTGGTGTTGAAGAGGACTTCAGTGACCTGCAGACAGTAGTGGATGATGATGTAGCCAATCGTAATTGGGAGCCGGGTGACTAAGGGGCCTCATCGTCATCAGGAGAAGAGGGTTGTAGCTTGCGCATGAGGCAGCGGGGGAGTGGTGCAGGGGTTCATGGAGGCAGTGGCGGTAGCAGTCAGTTATTGTGGAGTGTTGGGGGTAAAATCACTTACTCGGTGTGGTAGTTTTTTGTAAAGCCGCCGGGGAGAAGGTGAAGCGTGGCCAGGGTGCCAATGTTGGCACTACAGCCCTGCACCAACATATGCAGCGTCACCATAAAGTGGCCTGGGAGAGCCATGGCTCCAATGTGGTGGTCCAGCCTGCCAGGGCAACCGCTGCAGCACCCAATGGCTCGCACCCCATTGCAGGTAGTCAAGGCTCCACCACCTCAGCTGAAGGAAGCTGTGTGTCCTTCCCATCATCTGCTGGTTGTGATGCTCCTGCTCCTCCTTCTCCTCCTCCTAGTCAGTTATTGCGTCAGCAATCGATCACAGAAGCTATATCTAAGAGACAACAGTATGCATGCACTCATCCAACAGTGCAGAAGCTGAACGTGCTCCTGTCCAAGTTGCTGGTGCTGGAATCACTCCCTTTCCACTTGGTGGACTCTTCACCTTTCAGAGAACTGATGGCTTGTGTCGAGCCGAGGTGGAGAGTCCCAAGCCGTCATTTCTTTGCCAAGAAGGCAGTACCAGGCCTGCACAAATATGTAGAAGAGAAGGTGGGCCAGTCCTTGAGCCTGTCAGTGTCTGCCAAAGTGCATAGAAGCGCTGACGTCTGGAGCTATAACTACGGTTAAGGACAATATATGTCATTTACGGCCCTCTGGGTTAATGTGGTGCCTGCCCAGACACACCAGCAACTTGGACAGGTGATGCAGCTTCTGCCTCCACGTTCTCACGCTGTTGGTCCTGCAACAATGTCCGCCTCATCCTCCACTGTCTCCTCAGCCTCCACTGCAGGAACAATTCCCAGTGCTCCTCCAGTATACCACATGTGCAGGGCACAGCGGTGTCATGCTGTTCTACACCTCGTTTGCCTGGGTGAACAAAGTCACACAGGGGAGGAACTGCTCCGTGTCCTCAATCAAGAAATCGAATCCTGGCTTTCTCCAAGACAACTTAAAAGCGGAACAATGGTGACTGACAACGGGAAGAACATGGTGTCGGTACTGCGTCAAGGAGGGCAGAGCCACGCGCCCTGCATGGCGCATGTGTTCAATCTGGTTGTCAAGCGTTTCCTTAAGTGTTCCACCCATCTGCAAGACATCCTAAAAATGTCAAGGAAACTTTGCATGCACTTCAGCCACTTGTATACCACCAAGCACACCCTCCTTGAGCTGCAGCAGCAGAACAGCCTCCCACAACCGAGCTGATATGCGATGTTTCCACCTGTTGGAATTCAACCCTCCATATGTTGGATCGGCTATATGAACAGAGAAAATCCATAAACGATTTCTTGATGATCCAAGCGGACAGAGGTACTCCCCTGTGTAACTTTAACGTTAGCCAGTGGCAGCTCATGCGAGACACCTGCCGTTTGCTAGTTCCCTTTGAGGAGGCCACTTTGTTAGTCAGTCACCATGACTATGGAATGAAAAACGTCTTTCCACTGATTCCACATCCTGGAAAAGATGCTTATCAATCTGGCTGGTCAGGGGACTGGAGATGTGGCGTCTACATCTCAAGGCCACATGAGCCCTGTGGGGGCTGAACTGGAGGAGGAGGAGGATGAGGAGGACATTGGAGCACAAGCAATGTGTAGCCAAATGGGTGGAGAGGAGGAGCAGGAGCAACCAGAACAGCCTGAGGGAGATGAGGAGGATGATGCAGACGACCCAGACACACCGTGGCAGTATGCATTGTAGATGGGCGCAGTGACAGTCGAATTGTCACCATTCGGCAGAGGGATGACTACTGGCTCTCCACCATGTTAGACCCTCGCTACCGGGGAAAAATGGGGGCTTTTTTTTTTACAGAGGGAGGACAAACTGAACTAATATAGAGACATGCTATGTAGCAAGTTGGCCACTGCCTATCTGCGCCATCGTCCATCCTCTCACATGTCCGACTAGAGGGGCCCTGAGCACTCAACTTGCACTGGCATGGCAGCTGTGGGAGGGGTTTGGGGTGGCAGGAGCAGTATTGGCTCCATCAGCAGCAGCCTGAGCCTAGAGTCCCTGATGAGCAGCTTTCTTCAGCCGCATAGTGAAGAAGCTGCTCATCAGCAGCTAGACACAGAGCTGAAGTTGAACCAGCAGGTGGTGGCATACTTAGAGTGCACCTTGCCACCCGTCATCAAAGATCCGCTGGACTACTGGGCAACCAAACTGGATTTGTGGCCGCAACTGGCCGAGTTTACCCTGGAAAAGCTGTCCTGCCCGACCAGTAGTGTGGCATCAGAGCAGGTGTTTAGTGCGGTGGGGGCCATAGTTACCCCAAGGAGAACTCGCCTGTCCACCCAAAATTTGGAGACACTGACCTTTGTAAAGATGAATCAGACGTGGATCAGCCAGGATTTCCACCCACCAATGCCTGATGCAGCAGATTAAATGATCCATGCTGCCTCACCACTCTCTGCCACTGGGTGACTGTATGGCCTCCTAAGGCTGATGCTACCTACACATTATATCACCTTGCCACTCAGTGGCCTACTCACACTGCTGCCACCTCCGCACTCTGCCACTGGATGACTGTATGGCCTCCTCACGCTGCTGCCACCTTCTCACTCTGCCACTGGGTGACTGTATGGCCTCCTAAGGCTGTTGCTACCTACACATTATATCACCTTGACACTCAGTGGCCTACTCACGCTGCTGCCACCTCCGCACTCTGTCACTGGATGACTGTATGGCCTCCTCATGCTCCTGCCACCTCCTCACTCTGCAACTGGATGACTGTATGGCCTCCTAAGGCTGTTGCTACCTACACATTATATCACCTTGCCACTCTGTGGCCTACTCACACTGCTGCCACCTCTGCACTCTGCCACTGGATGATTGTATGGCCTCCTCACGCTGCTGCCACCTCCTCACTCTGCCACTGGGTGACTGTATGGCCTCCTAAGGCTGATGGTACCTACACATTATATCACTTTGCCACTCAGTGGCCTACTAACATTGCTGCCACCTCCGCACTCTGCCACTGGGTGACTGTATGGCCTCCTCATGCCGCAGCCACTGGGTCACTGTATGCCTTCCTCATGTTGCTGCCACTGGGTCACTGTATGGCCTCCTCATGTTACTGCCACTAGGTCACTGTATGGCCTCCTCATACCGCTGCCACTGGGTCACTGTATGGCCTCCTCATGTTGCTGCCACTGGGTCATTGTATGGCCTCCTCATGCCACTGCCACTTGGTCACTGTATGGCCTCCTCATGTTGTTGCCACTTGGTCACTGTATGGCCTCCTCATACCACTGCCACTGGGTCACTGTATGGCCTCCTTATCTTGCTGCCACTTGGTCACTGTATGGCCTCCTCATGTTGCTGCCAACTTCACATTGTCACCTTGTCACCAGCAACTTGGCCAGGTGGTGCCGCTTCCGCCTCCACGTTCTCACACCATTGGTCCTGCAACAATGTCCACCTCATCCTCCACTCTTTCCTCAGCCTCCACTGCCAGGACAATTCACAAGGGCTCCTCCAGCATACCACATGTGCAGGGCACAGTGGTGTCACACACCTCGTTTGTCTGGGCGAACAAAGTCACACAGGGGAGGAACTGTGTCACTATATGGCCTCCTCATGCTGCAGCCACTGGATCACTGTATGGCCTCCTCATACCGCTGCCACCTGGTCACTGTATGGCCTCCTCATGCCGCTGCCACTGGATCAATGTATGGCCTCCTCATGCCGTTTCCACTGGGTCACTCTGCATCCTCCTCATGCTACTGCCACTTGGTCACTGTATGGCCTCCTCATGCTACAGCCACTGGGTTACAGTATGGCCTCCTCATGCTGCTGCCACCTCCACATTATGTCGCCTTGCCACTCTGTGATTTCCTGATGCTGCTGCCAACTCCACATTATGTCGCCTTGCCACTCTGTAGACATATATGTGGAATAGACAGACAACGGTGTAAAAGGAGTGCGCTCTTTCACTCTACAGCAGGATGTTGGGTCTCTGCACGGTTCTTTCTACCTGGCACTAACATAGAACTGTAAAGCTGGGTTCACACTTGAATAAGTTGGTCAGTTTTGGCCCCGTAACTGTCCAAATAAGTGAAGTGTGCAATGGTTCTAAGAGCGACGCCTGTCATGTGTGTGTCATTCGGACTCACAGTATTGTTTGACTAGCAAAGTAGGCTCCCTATGCGTATTACTGCAAGGCACAGTGTTCTACACCACTATACAGGCTCTCTGAAGCTAGGAAATAGGTGTTTTTTAGCGATATTCGCCGCAAAGTAATTTGGATGGAAGCAAATTTTTTTGGAACTTCGAATCGAACTGCCAAATCGAACTTTTGAGAAATTCGCTTATCTCTACTTCTGCCCTTCAGGGGACCCCGTGTCGCGATGTGATGTGGGCAGAAAAGAAAACGGAGGCAGCTGTGAGCAGGAGCAGGGATTGGTATGTAAGGCCTCAGAAAACTGCTATTATTATACTCAGGGGTCTCTTCAGACCCCCGAGTATAATGATCGGTGGCGCAGTTGAGGTGAATGAACATAAAAAAAACACTGTTACTTACCTCTCCTGGCCTCCGGCAAGACTCCCTGTTGTCTTTGGGCCTCTTTAGTGACATCAGGACGCATAATGACGCCAGCGTAACTCACGTAACAGACGTTATTGAAGAGGAGTTGTGCTGGAGCCCAGGAGAGGTAATTCACTGTTTTTTATGTTTGTCACCTCCCCTGGGCCTCTGATCAGGGGCACACCTCTAATGAGGCGAAGTGAGGCGGCCACCTCAGACAGCACTATCTGTCACTGTCTGGGGGACGGCATTTTTACTATTTATTTAACGTAAACCAGCCCAGGACAGGCCGGAAGCCAGCGGATCCTGGGTTGGTTTACGAGACTTCCGCATCTCAATGACGTTATCGCACCTCCTGCGCTGAGACGCAGACGTAGCGGACAAGAAGAGGAGGCGGCGGCTCCATCAAGGGATCACAGGTAGGTGAGGATAACTTCTATTTTTTTTTATAAATAGGCCGTTATCTGCTGGAGTAACTCCAGAAGGTAACAGCCTATTTACTTACCTACCCTCGCGCCTGCTCGTGGCCACCTCCACCTCCCCTTTTGCTATGGGATGCAGAAGGGGAAGTGGAGGCAGCTGTGAGCAGGAGCTGGGATCTGTAAGTGAGGCCATGGGCCTCAAATACTACTATTATTATACTCTGGGGGGGGGGAACATAAAAACTATTGTTACTCACCTCTCCTGCGATCCGGTGTTACTCCCACCAGGCTTTGGCCCTCTGGTGACGTCATCAGGTTGCGACGCCGGCCTGATCTACGTGACGTCTGTGCGCAATTAAACAGGACCGAAAGCTGCAGGGAGTGCACCGGTGCCCAGGATAGGTAAGTAAGACTGATTTTTTATGTTTGTCACACCCTGGGTCTCCGATCATTATACTCTGGGGTCTGAAAAGACCCCAGAGTATATTAATAGTTCATGGGTGGGCCACTATGGGGCATAATACCATGTGCAGAGGCCACTGTGGAGCATAATACCGTGTGCAGGGGTCACTGTGGAGCATAATACCAGTGCAGGGGCCACTATGGAGCATAATACCGTGTGCAGGGGCCACTATGGAGCATAATAATGTGTGCAGGGGCCACTATGGAGCATAATACTGTGTGCAGGGGCCACTATGGAGCATGATACTGTGTTCAGGGGCTACTATGGCGCATGATACTGTGTTCAGGAGCCACTATGGCGCATAATACTGTGTGCAGGGGCCACTATGGAGCATGATACTGTGTTCAGGGGCCACTATGGAGCATAATACCGTGTTCAGGGGCCACTATGGAGCATAATACCATGTGCAGGGGCCACTATGGAGCATAATACCGTGTTCAGGGGCCACTATGCAGCATAATACCATGTTCAGGGGCCGCTGTGGGCCATAATACCATGTGCAGGAGCTGCTGCGGGCCATAATACTGTGAGCAGGGGCCGCTGCGGGCTATAATACCATGTGCAGGGGCCGCTGCGGGCCATAAAACTGTGTAATAATGTGTACAGGGGTTGCTGCAGGGGCTATGGCGCCTGTTTATATCATACGCTGTCTGTTTATAGTGACCGTGTGATGTAATTACAGCCTTGTCACATAGACATGTATAGGACGAGGTTGTAGTTACATTACATGGCTGCTATGAGATGAATGACACTCTGTAAACAGAGAAGCGGTCACGGCGCTTACACAGGTACCATTCAAACAGCTGATCAGTAGGGGTCCTGGGTTTTTGAGCCCCACTGATTAGTTTATTAATGACCTGGAAAACCTTTTAATTAGTTAACACATGGGGCATTATTAATAAGGGGCACTATTTATACAGGGTACACAAGGACATTATTAATATAAAGATGCACTTGGTAGTATTATTCATTATGGGGGGTTATATCATATATTTTATAATTGGGGGTACCGGCAGGATGGGTGTGCAGGTGAGGACAATGTGGGTTGGATGCCTGGAAAAGGGAGGAGCCAAAGATGTCTGTGTTGCAAACTTTACAGAGATAAGTCACAGCTAGAAGAAGTGGTCATGGCAGTCCAAAGGGAAGAGAAGGGAAATGTGAAGGATTAGACAGAGACGTCTCACCTGTAAGTCACAAAATGTAGCTGCGCTGTATTCACCTAAATGATAGAGGATAAATACCTGATTGATGGGGGTGTGTCTGCTGAGACCCCCACTGAGCCTGAGAATTGGGTTTTTTAGCCCCACTGGGTGGGAATTCAGCCTGGCTGTGGCTGAATATAGGTGTGTCGCTTGGTGGATGGACAAACCCGTGTGGCTCTTATTCACTTCAATGGGAGTGCCACTCACTGCACTCAACTATCTGCGGCACTCCTATTATAGAGAATGGGGGCCATGCGGGCTCATCCATCCACCAAGCAGAAGATGTGTGAACTTATTGTCATTGTTAATGCCGTGTTGTTGATCTGATACTGAAATAATACAGTAAGAAGAATTCTTAAAAACTGTTTTATAACTTTGTGTATTGTGTATATTGTGCGACGATAACTGCGTGTGAAGCTAGTAGCATGTAAAATCAATTTTTTTTTGGGGGGAAGGGGGCGTCTTTCTATAGTCCGCCTCAGGCAGCAAAGAGGCTAGGTTCACCACTGCCTCCGATCTTTATACTCTGTGGTCTGAAAAGACCCCACAGTATAATAGTTTGTGGGTCGTGTACTCCAAAAATCTCAGGTTCTGCTGAACCCAAAACTATCTGTAAGGAACAAGTAAGAGTCACTTTGGGACATTAAACTGTGTGATGGAGCCACTGTGGGACATTATACTATGTGGAGGGGCTGCTAAGGAACATTTTACTGTGTGCAGGGGCCACTATGAGACATTATAGTGTGTGCAGGGGCCACTATGGGACATTATACTGTGTACAGGGGCCACTATGAGATATTATACTGTGTGAAGGGGCCACTATGGGACATTATGGTGTGTGTAAATGGGTTGTAATACTGTGTGAGAGCAAGGAAAAGGGGTGCTATGTCGTGTGTGTGTGGGGGACCCAAGTCAAAAGTTTGCTATGGGGCCCAGTCTTTGCTAGTTACCCCCTTGGAAGCAAGCACACCCAGTTATCACCACCCTGAACAGAATGATGAATGTTCCACAATAGGTGGGTCAAAGCTCAAATCTCAGTCCAATTAATCAAGTATCTGTGTCATTCAACAAAACTTGAGAAAATTTGTGAGGAAGCATGAGTGAAAATCCCATTATCCAAAGCTGGTAAAAACATAACTCGATTTTTGCTGTGTTTTATAGAATACTTTGGACAGCAGAACAGTCCTACATTTGCTGTCCCACTGTCCAGGGCAGTGGGTCCTGGCTACCGAAACTCCAGAGGGCGCCGATGAGTTGCAGACAGTGATGAAGCAGGGAGCGGACAGCATCCTACCTCATCATCTGGCTGCTTTCTTTACTTCCAGTGTCCTGGGAACAGGAGGCGCGATGTAGTGACGTCATTTACATCGCACCTGTTACTCTTTGAAGACTCCGGGACCAGAGAAAGGAGAGAATGGGAGAACGGGGAAAGGTGAGTATTAAGGTTTGTTTTTTTAATTTGATATATACAGTGGGAGACACAAAACTATGGAGGAAACCTGGGGGAGGGGACAGGATACTGTGGGGACAACCTGGAGGGGGACATGATACTGTAGGGGCAACCTGGGGTGAGGACATGATACTGTGGGGGTCAACCTGGGGTGAGGACATGATACTGTGGGGGCAACCTGGGGTGAGGACCTGAATTTGTGGGGGGGCAACCTAAAGGGGGACATGAATCTGTGGGGGGCAACCTGGAGGGGGACATGAATATGTGGGGGGCAACCTGAAGGGGGACATGAATCTGTGAGCGGCAACCTGGAGTGAGGACATACTGTGTGGGCAACCTGAGGGGGCCATGTCAGTGTGAGGGGGGGACATGATACTGTGGGGGCAACCTGGGGTGAGGACATGATACTGTGGGGACAACCTGGAGAGGGACATGAATCTGTGGGGGGCAACCTGGAGAGGGACATGATACTGTAGTGACAACCTAGGGTGAGGACATGATACAGTGGGGGCAACCTGGGGTGAGGACATGATACTGTGGGGGCAACCTGGAGGAGGACATGATACTGTAGGGGCAGCCTGGGGTGAGGACATGATACTGTGAGGGCAACCTGGAGGGGGACATGATACTGTAGGGGCAACCTGGGGTGAGGACATGATACTGTGGGGGAAACTTGGAGGGGGACATGATTCTGTGGGGGGCAACCTGGAGGGGGATATGATACTGTAGGGGAAACCTGGGGTGAGGACATGATACTGTGGGGGCAACCTGGAGGGGGACATGATACTCTAGGGGCAACCTGGGGTGAGGACATGATCCTTTGGGGGGCAACCTGGAGGGGGACATGAATCTGTGGGGGACATGATACTGTAGGGGCAACCTGGGATGAGGACATGATACTGTGGGGGCAACCTGGAGGGGGACATGATACTGTGGGGGCAACCTGGAGGGGGACATGATACTGTAGGGGTAACCTAGGTTGAGGATATGATACTGTGGGGGACAACATGGGGTGAGGACATGAATCTGTGGGTGGCAACCTGGAGGGGGACATGAATCTGTTTGGGGCATCCTGGAGGGTGACATGAATCTGTGGGGGGACATGATACTGTAGGGACAACCTGGAGTGAGGACATACTGTGAAGGCCACCTGAGGGGGCCATGTCAGTGTGGGGGGACATGATACTGTGTGGGAAACTTGGGGTGAGGATGTGATACTGTGGGGGCAACCTAGGGTGAGGACATAAATCTGTGGGGGGCAACCTGGTGGGGGACATGAATCTATGGAGGGCAATCTGGAGGGGGTCATGAATCTTTGGGGACATGATACTGTGGGGGCAACCTGGGGTGAGGACATGAAACTGTGGGGGCAACTTAGACGGGGACATGAATCTGTGGAGGGCAACCTGGGGTGAGGATATGAATCTGTGGGGGGCAACCTGGAGGGGGACGTTATAAGGGGCAACCTGGAGGGGGACATTATAAGGCGCATATTGTATGGGACCACTAGGGAGCCATTATACTGTGTGAGAGCCACTATGGGGTGTTATACTATGAGGGAGCATTATAATTCGTGCAGGTCAGGTATTTCTAGGTGGTGGTAATGGGGGGGCCACTTATGAAATCTTTGCACGGGGCCCACCAATGTGTTAAAACGGCCCTGGGACTGACCCTACTGGACACCCTCTGCTTTTATTTAATAGGCAGTGGAGGTGCGGTAACGGCCCCTATTCACTTACCACTCCCCGCTCCTGGCCAGGGGCCACCTCCCCGTACACCACACATTACATCATCGCGGTGCACAGGGCCCAGGCTGAAGCGGGGTGAGGTAAGTGATACAGCCAGGTTCTCCCCAGTTTTGCGATCTAGTTTTAAGAACTGAATCACAAAACCAGGGAGAAGTGGCGCCACCGACCAGGTTCTGCTACTAGTAGAGCAGAAAGCCACAGGCTTCCTGCTCTACCACTCACAGGCTTATAGGCCACAGGCCCCATTGAGCCTGTGGCCTACAAGCTAAGCTCCAATACTTACCTGTCTGCTCTCCAGCACATGATATTTCTTCCTGCTACGGGCGCACATGACGTCACATCAGTGCACCCGGAGCAAGAACGGGGAGCAGACAGGTAAGTAATGACCTAATGCTGCTATAGGGAGGGACCAGTGAAGGGGCTGTTGTATGGGCATACAGTGGCCCCTTCACTGTCCCCCCATACAGAGGCCCCTTCACTATCCCCCACTGTGAAGGATCTCACTTTGCCAAGCCGCCTGGCACACCTGAGAATACCCTTCTTACCTTCCACTCACGCCCGTGAGTGACCGGGTTCATAGGATAATATGAAACGAGCTTTATAAATTTTATATACAGTACACACCAAAAGTTTGGACACACCTTCTCATTCCAAGAGTTTTCTGTATTTTCATGACTATAAAAATTGTAGATTCACACTGAAGGCATCAAAACTATGAATTAACACATGTGGAATTATATAGTTAACAAAAAAGTGTGAAACAACTGAAAATATGTCTTATATTCTAGGTTCTTCAAAGTAGCCACCTTTTGCTTTGATTACTGCTTTGCACACTCTTGGCATTCTCTTGATGAGCTTCAAGAGGTAGTCACCTGAAATGGTCTTCCACCAGTCTTGAAGGAGTTCCCAGATATGCTTAGCACTTGTTGGCCCTTTTGCCTTCACTCTGCGGTCCAGCTCACCCCAAACCATCTCGATTGGGTTCAGGTCTGGTGACTGGGGAGGTCAGGTCATCTGGCGTAGCACCCCATCACTCTCCTTCTTGGTCAAATAGCCTTTACACAGTCTGTCGCTGGTATGTTGGCCCATTCCTCCATGCACATCTCCTCTAGAGCAGTGATGTTTTGGGGCTGTCGCTGGGCAACACGGACTTTCAACTCCCCTCCAAAGGTTTTCTATGGGGTTGAGATCTGGAGACTGGCTAGGCTACTCCAGGACCTTGAAATGCTTCTTACGTAGCCACTCCTTCGTTGCCCTGGCGGTGTGCTTGTGATCATTGTCATGCTGAAAGACCCAGCCACATTTCATCTTCAATGCCCTTGCTGATTGAAGGAGGTTTACACTGAAAATCTCACGATACATGGCCCCATTCATTCTTTCATGTACACGGATCAGTCGTCCTGGTCCCTTTGCAGAGAAACAGCCCCAAAGCATGATGTTGCCACCCCCATGCTTCACAGTAGGTATGGTGTTTTTTGGATGCAACTCAGCATTCACTCTCCTCCAAACACGACGAGTTGTGTTTCTACCAAACAGTTCTACTTGGGTTTCATCTGACCATATGACATTCTCCCAATACTCTTCTGGAACATCCAAATGCTCTCTAGCAAACTTCAGACGGGCCCGGATATGTACTGGCTTAAGCAGGGGGACACTTCTGGCACTACAGGATCTGAGTCCCTGGCGGCGTAGTGTGTTACTGACAGTAGCCTTTGTTACGTTAGTCCCAGTTTTTTGCAGGTCATTCACTAGGTCCCCCCCGAGTGGGTCTGGGATTTTGCTCACCATTCTCGTGATCATTTTGACCCCATGGGGTGAGATCTTGCATGGAGCCCCTGATCAAGGGAGATTATCAGTGGTCTTGTATGTCTTCCATTTTCTAATTATTGCTCCCACAGTTGATTTATTCACACCAAGCTGCTTGCCTATTGCAGATTCAGTCTTCCCAGCCTGGTGCAGGTCTACAATTTTGTTTCTGGTGTCCTTCCACAGCTCTTTGGTCTTCACCATAGTGGAGTTTGGAGTGTGACTGTTTGAGGTTGTGGACAGGTGTCTTTTATACTGATAACAATTTCAAACAGGAGCCATTACTACAGGTACTGAGTGGAGGGCAGAGGAGACTCTTAAAGAAGAAGTTACAGGTCTGTGAGAGCCAGAAATCTTGCTTGTTTGTAGGTGACCAAATACTTATTTTCCACCATAATTTTCAAATAAATTCTTAAAAAATCTATGTGATTTTCTAGATATGTTTTCTCATTTTGTCTCTCATAGTTGAGGTCTACCTATGATGACAATTACAGGCCTCTCTCATCTTTTTAAGTGGGAGAACTTGCACAATTGGTGGCTGACTAAATACTTTTTTTTCCCCACTGTATGTATCACCGTAATCATACTGACCAATAGAATAAAGGTAACACGTTATTTAATCTGTATGGTGAATGGAAACAAATTTAAAATGTTAAAAACCTAGGCCAGAATTGGTATGTTTTTTTTCAATCCTCCCAAAAAGAGTTAATAAAACTCAATCAATAAGTGTCATTAAAAATGCATGTCATCCTGCAAAAAAACAAGCCCTCATATGGCTACATCACCAGAACAAATATAGTTTTTACAATGCGATAAAAAAAAAAAAAAAAAAAATCGCCGTATCTTTAGGGCAAAACTGGCTGCGGTAGGAAGGGCTATGTGTAAGCTGTGCAAGCTTACATCAGGGTACACCTCAGATTTAGAGATAGTGAGGGAATTGACACCAGAAGTGACCCCCAGGGTGATTCCCCCCCCAATCATAGAGGCTGCTGCAAAAATAGTGTTGTATTTAGCATACCCAATGTACTCCCCAGAGCTTACATATTCAATTCTTATCAACAGCTGTGCATTCAGATTTGGAAAACTAATGCTCACTATGCCCATTGATAAATTCTTTGTTGGGAGCAGTTTTCAAAATGGGGTCACTTTCTCGGGGACTCCAATTTACTTGCACCTCAGGGGGTCTGCAAACATAACATGGCGTCCAAAAACCATATATCTACAGTAAATCTGCACTCTATAAGCCAAATTGAGCTCCTTCCCTTCTGCATCCTGCTGGGTGTCCAAATAACAGTTTATGCTCACATATTTGACATTGTTGTATCTAGGACACACAACTTAACAATGCCACATGTTGGTATAAACTGCTGTTTGGGCACACAGCCAGGCATAGTAAGGTAGGAGCACTATTTGATTTTTGAAACACAGATTTAAAGGGATCCTATCACTGGGAAACCCTATTTTCACTAACAGCACGTTGGAATAGCCTTTAGAAAGACTATTCGTCTCCTACCTTTATTTTTCTGCTCCACTCCGCCGTTTTGGAGAATTTTCTTCTTTATGCAAATTAGTCTTCAGAAAGCACAGGGGGCGTTCCCCCTGTGCTCACGTCACACGCTCTTCTGAAGATCCAGCGCCGCCTCTCTCTTCTTGTGCTGACGCCTATCCATAGCGTCAGCACCTGCGGAGTATGTGTTTGGGATCCAAATTCCGTGTATGCTCAGTTGACTCTGCCACTTCGCCCCCTGTGCTTTCTGAAGACTAATTTGCATAAAGAAGAAAATTCTCAAAAACGGCGACGCGGAGCAGAAAAATAAAGGTAGGAGACAAATAGTCTTCTAATGGCTATTCTGACGTGCTGTTAGTGAAAATAGGGTTTCCCATTGATAGAATCCCTTTAAAAGGTTTGGTTTTGGGATGCCATGCCACTTTTGCAGAACACGTGAACTGCCAGTAAAGTGGAATCTCCTGACCCCATTTTGGAAACTGCTTCTCTCAAGGAATTTATGAGTAGTGACCATTTTTACATCCCAAGACTTGCATTAATTTATTTTTCAGAAATGAACGTGTAGCTGATGGTGAAAAGTCAGCTGCACATTCATTTCTGGTAACAGCATATATCTGGGAAAATTTCAATTTTCATTTTGCACCATCTGCTGCTCATTTCTTTTTGGAAACTATCTCCGGGGTCAGAATGATCATTATACCTACTGATAATTTTTTTGAGGAATGGAGTATCAAGAATTAGGTTACTTCTTGGTACTTCCGATTGCACTGGCACATTAGGGGCTTTGCAAATGCATCCTGGCGCCTGAAAATTATTCTGCCTCCAAAAGCTTAATGGTGCTCCTCAACTTCTGTGTGCCCAAACAGTAGATTTTATTCACATGTGGGGTATGTTTGTGTTGAAGTGAAACTGTGTCAAATTGGGGCGACGGGGGCATTGATAAATTTCTTGAGGGATGTAGTTTCCAAAATGGGGTCAATTTTGGGGGTTTCCATTGTACTAGCACTTTCTGCAAATAAGACATGGCACCTGAAAACTATTCCAGCAAAATCTAATTTTCAAATGTCCAGTGGTGCTCCTTCCCTTCCGATCGATGCCGTGTGCCCAAACAGCAGTTTATATCCACATGTGGGGTATTTCCATACTCAGGAGAAAGTGTATAACAAATTATGAGATGCATTTTTTCCTTTAACCCCTTGTGAATGCGTACACTTTAGGGCCAAATAAACGTATTATTGAAGAAATATGAAATGTGCAAATTTCACCTCCATATTGATTTAATTTATTAAATGTTTAAAGGGTTAAACAAAGTTCCGAAATGCTGTTTTGAATTATTTGAGGGGTGCAGCTTTGAAAATGGGATGCTTTATGGGGTTTTCTGATAAATAGACCTTTAAAATCCCCTTCAGAACTGAAGTGGTCCCTAAAAAATGGGTTTCGGAAATCTTGTAAATTTGGAAAATTGCTGTTACACTTGTAAGCCTTCTAACATCCAAAATAAATTCAAGGATGATTATAAGATTATCAATATAAAGCAGATATGGTAGATATTTATTAATGTATTTGGGTGACATGACTGTTTGAAAAGCAGAGAATTTCACTTTTTAAAACTTAAGTCTCTTTCCAGATTTCCACCAAATTTTTTAATTTTCCATAACTAAATGCAAAAAAATATTGATCATTAGTTTAACACTAACAGGAAGTACAATGTGTCCAGAAAAAAAAATGTCAAAATCACTTGTGTAAGTTATAGCATCTCAAAGTTATTGCCACATAGTGGGACACGTCAGATTTGAAAAATGGGGCAATATCTTTAATGTGACTTTTTGCCGTGTCCTCAAGGGGTTAAAGAGGACATTTTATGCCTCCATCAATGCGAGGTATCATATACCGCTAGATTATATACTGCTGGAGATATCGGTGCCGTTAGTTTCAGCACCAATATCTCCCCACTATGAGAAGGGCGGGCCTTACTGCCTAGCGATGATGCTGAGCTGTAAGGCCCGCCCTTCTGACAGTGGGGAGTTATCGGTGCCGAAACTAACTGCACCGATATATCCAGCATCAGGGCACATACCAGGAAAGCCTATTGTCGGCTTTCTAGCGGTATATAATACCGCACAGTGATGAGGACATGAAGGGTCTTCTTTAAGTACTAAAGTACCAAAGCATGGCACCTACAAAGTAGATATTGTGCCACAAAAGTCTCATAAAGCTACGGAGAATATAAAGTTATGACCACCAGAATGAAAAGTGGCAAAGTAAAAAAAAAAAAAATGTATATCCCTCCAACCAAATATGTTGTAGTTTTTATTGTAGTTTGTCACAAAATACTGCCTGCGTGTCCTCTGTAACCAGACGATCTGTGATAAGGACGACATCTGGGAAGAGCCCGTATATTACTGGGCCCGAATCTAATATTACGTTAGGAATGGTGTTCTGTGCAATTCCTGGATGTGCGGATTTGGTGGTATTTGGCTTCAGAGCCGGAATCTCAGCCCTCTCACAGGATGCAGCTGCAGTGCACTAGGCCACCCGATTTCCATTGTGCTGCAGTCTCCTCCCTCCCGCACTATCCCGAGTTCTCCACCCAACCCCATCCCTTGCTTTTCCCCCCCAAGATTTGGAGGTATCCGCCTCTGCCAGTGAGGTAATCGAGTGTTCAAATGCCGCAGACGCCGAGCGGAGCTCAGCAGACAGGCTTTCTCCTCCGCGCTGTATAACGGTTCACGTGACGTCCATCATGAGCGGCTCCGGACCCCTGCAGCTCGGGCTCATCAACTGCAACAATAAGTATCTCACGGCCGAGACCTTCGGCTTCAAAATCAACGCGTCAGCGTCCAGCCTGAAGAAGAAGCAAGTGTGGCTGCTGGAGCCCGTGGGCGAGGAGGCAGTGCTGCTGCGGAGCCACTTAGGCCGGTACCTCTCGGCAGACAAGGATGGACGCGTGTCTGGCGAGGCTGAGATTCCCGACGCCGAGTGCCGCTTTCTAGTCAGCGCACAGGGAGATGGCCGCTGGGTGCTGCAGTCTGAAGCTTACGGCCGCTACCTGGGCGGCTCGGAAGATAGAATCAGCTGCTTCTCGCCATCTGTGTCCCCCGCCGAGAAGTGGGCCGTTCATTTGGCCATGCACCCCCAAGTCACCATATACAGTGTTACCCGAAAAAGATACGCCCGCCTGGGGACCAGTGGGGAGGAACTGTCGGTGGAGCGGGACGTGCCATGGGGTCTGGACTCCCTCATCACTCTCCTCTTCCAGGAGAATCGTTACAGCATCCAGACCCCTGACCACCGCCTATTGGCTATGGACGGAAGTCTGAGCAGTGAGCCTGGGCCGGACACCAAATATACGCTGGACATTTCGGCCGGGAAAGTTGCCTTTAGGGCTAGTGATGGCCGCTACTTAACCCCCTCTGGACCGAGCGGCACCTTGAAAGCCGGAAAGAACAGCAAGGTTGGCCGAGACGAGCTGTTCGTATTGGAGAGGAGTTGCCCACAAGTCGTGCTCACAGCTGGCAATGGTCGTAACGTATCCACCCGGCAAGGTGAGCGAGAACGACAGTGCAGGGTACCAGTGCTGCCCACTGTGCAGTGTGCTGGGTACCAGTGTACTGAGGCTCTGCTGCCCACTGTCTGTATATGTGTGTGTGTGTGTGTGTGATATATATATATATATATATATATATTGTACAAGCATACAATGTATTATAGCTGAGCCTGGTAACTTGTAGCATCCTCCTATTCGTCTAGTCTTATCTGCTGTGTATATTGAGAGCCTGCCCACTGTCTGTATATATTGTACTGGGTACCAGTGTACTGATGCTCTGCTGCCTGCTGTCTGTATATATTGTACTGAGGCTCTGCTGCCCGCTGTCTGTATATATTGTACTGAGGCTCTGCTGCCCGCTGTCTGTATATACAGGCACGCAATGTATTATAGCTGAGCCTGGTAACTTGTAGCATCCTCCCATTCGTCTAGTCTTATCTGCTGTGTATATTGAGAGCCTGCCCACTGTCTGTATATATTGTACTGGGTACCAGTGTACTGATGCTCTGCTGCCTGCTGTCTGTATATATTGTACTGAGGCTCTGCTGCCCGCTGTCTGTATATACAGGCACGCAATGTATTATAGCTGAGCCTGGTAACTTGTAGCATCCTCCCATTCGTCTAGTCTTATCTGCTGTGTATATTGAGAGCCTGCCCACTGTCTGTATATATTGTACTGGGTACCAGTGTACTGATGCTCTGCTGCCTGCTGTCTGTATATATTGTACTGAGGCTCTGCTGCCCGCTGTCTGTATATATTGTACTGAGGCTCTGCTGCCCGCTGTCTGTATATACAGGCACACAATGTATTATAGCTGAGCCTGGTAACTTGTAGCGTCCTCCTTTTCGTCTAGTCTTATCTGCTGTATATATTGAGAGCCTGCATCTAGCTGCACAGGGCAGATGTCCACCAGACTGGGCACTTGCCATGGGAAGTCTGTCTCCTACCACCAGTGATCTCCTATGTGGAGAATGAAGTCTTTGTTTGCTGTTGCATAAGGTTGCTCCCCACCCATAGTAAGCCTATGAAAGGGTTGACCAAATCCAGAGGTCCCCTGCCTCCCTCCCTCTCAACTGCTGATCCTGTCACATATGATGAGGGGCTGTCTCATTTGCAGCTGTGTCTGAATTGTGTTGAGGATTCTGATTTCCTCTGAAATGCAGTGAAAGGAGAAGGGGGAGAAGCAGGCAGGGCACAATAGATGCCTCCTGCTCTTCATACAATGTACCAGAGCTGTAGCTAGTCTTTCCTTCACCCAGGGCAAAGGTTTGGTTTAACGCCCCCTTACTCTGTACATAAGTGTCTTGTTGGCACCCCCTCCCCCTACTTCCCTGCAATGTACAGCAATAATTCATGTGTGCTGATGTAGTCTTAGACAGGAAATTCTCAGTCTGTGTTGTGTGTGCACCAGTGGAAACACTCCATGTCCCGATGAGGCCACTGTCCTCGAGGTAGGAGGCAGCATAATCACGTCCCTGGGGGCTACTTTGATTATTCTTTGCTTTTTAAGACCATTAGGTTTCACCTCCCTTCCACGCCCATGTGAAGAGACCATGCGTTTTGTGGAGGAAGTCATTGATCCCAACATCCTGCTGAGTCACCACCATCTGCTTGTGGTCATCTGCTCTAGGAGAACGTCCATTATTCCATGGAGAGTTTCCTGAATGAGTTATGACATGGGTGTCTTCCTTTCTGGTCTCTATAGTGAAAAGTATATAACTATATTATTTAATTCTTTTACATTGCCCCTAATGTAGTGCTTATAAATCGACTCAGATTGTATCCATTTTATTAAGTGGAACTATCCTTTACATATGATATTTATTGTTGGACTCTCTGCTATGGGATACTCTGTTCTAGCCATGCCATGTCATTCTGGATACAATTTACAGTTTTGAAGTATAAATTAAGCCAGTGATTTACAACCTATATGATTTGTAACCCCTGAAAAAGTGTCCTACATGGGGAACCCCTACAAGATCCCAAGTTGTCTCTTTTTAAAAAAAAAAAAAACTCCTCTTAATTTTACATCCTCAGGTTAATGCCACATACTACAAGTTCACAGCAGGATGTCCATATTGGCCATCTCTCAGTGGACTCACCCATGCCAAAAAAAACCCCAACCAAAATAGAGTGGTGTGTGCTGTGGGTTTCACTGCTAGTTTTCCATGTTGCCCAAGTTTCAACCTTAGCACTGCAAAAGTTGTTTAAAACCCACAGCATGCAATGCTTTTTGCTGCATATTTTCTGGAGTATGTGGATGGGTTTATTACAAAGCTGTCAGTGTGCTGAATTCAGTGCACTTTCAGTTTTGCTGGTATCTTCCGCCATTCCAGTTTTGACTACTACTAAGGTCACTGTACTATCGGGGGCAACCGACCTTACAGCTCGGCATTATTTCTGGCTGGTGAAGGTCGTTGGAGGTTGGAGGCCTTCCTGAATAGGTGAGTCTTTAGGGCCTTCATAAAGCTTGTGACTGTGGGGGGTCAGTCTTATGTGTCTATGTAATGAGTTCCAGAGTATGGGGGATGCACGGGAGAAGTCTTGGAGACTGTTGTGTGGATGAGAGCAGAGCGGAGTAGGAGGTCTTTAGAGGATCGGAGGTTACGTGTGGGCAGGTAGCCGGAGATTAGGTTAGAGATATATGGAGGGGACAGGTTGTGGATGGCTTTGTATATCAGCGTTAACATTTTGAACTTTATTTGCAGGGCGACGGGTAGCCAGTGAAGGGATTGGCAGAGGGGAGCAGCCAACGAGGAACAGGGGGCGTATTAAACGAGCGGTGCATTTTTAAGGCACCACTAAAGGCTGTGGACAACTTTTGGGGGCATGTTTGTTTTAATTATTTCACTACTATGGGCTAAAAATTTTCCTCAGGGTTATTAAAAATTCTCAAACCATATTTACTCTGCTTTTTTCATACAGTGTATGCTGCTCTGTCCTATTCAGAGATAAATCCATCAGAAAAGCTGTCTGATGGCTCAGTCTGTAGCTCTTGAGGAGGATTTTTCACCAGAAAATGACCTATTGTTTAATTCAAGCTTTTAGTTTTAAGATATTTTTGTTTAATTTTTCATGTTTCATGTTCTCTGTAATCATAAAGATTTTGCAGTAGTTGCATTAGCCACTAAAGCCATATCATGTGCTTGTTTACTTTCTGTAGGTGATTTCTTTACAGCAGCCACTTCACTTACAGCACACTTATGATCACGGCTTTCATGTAGATGAGGACCCAAGAGTCACAATAGGTGACTTCACAGCTCATCCAGTCCCTTCTTTGTACAGGTCACAGAGCATGAAAATTCTCCCATAGAAGTCAATTGGGTCTGCTCCAGAAGTGACTCATTTTGGTTTAGTTAGAACTGCAGGATTTTTTAATTCTGTAGGACAGCCTCCATGACTAGATGAATAAGTACAGTCTTTTTACCAGAAAGTTATATAACTCATTTAATATGCAAAGCTGCCAAAAGAAGACTGTCAAAACCATTCACACACCAAAAGGCAAGAATGATTGTGTCACTGTCTGGGTACCGGGTTGTTGTCTTATTTCAGACAGTCCTTTTTCAGTTATTTCCAGTCCTGCCATTGAAATGAGCTTTCATTGCAGCTATATTTACAGTAGGGATAAAATCAACCCCCGTTCCCAGGATCGGTGTGGGTCTCACTACCATCTATAAGGATTTTTAACACCTAAAAACTTTATTTTATACTTTTTTTTTTTTTTCCCCCCCCCATAATAATATTGCTTGTACCATAGACTGCATTACAACTGTATTGCATTCTTGTAGAACTATTGAGACCTGTCAGGCCTCAATAATTATACTACTATGACAGGCCTGGGAGCCATCAGAAGGCTGTCTGGTCACTCAGGACCTGTACTGCCAAGAACACAAAAACAGGTGAGGGGGGGATCCATCTCCAGGAGACTGGAAGTAGCTAACTATTTAAGGCTTAGTGGCAAGAGTTGGAAATGCAAGATTTTTATGATATATATGGAAAATTGAAAACATTACTAAAAATTCTTGAAATATTTAAACAATAGGTAATTTCCTGGTGGCACTTTACCTTTACAGTTGGGGAGGGGGGAGAGGACTCCTTCAGTAGGGAAACCTAATGACGTACCTTATCAGCCACTGTCACCCTGAGAATATATCATCTCTATTTGCAGTGTTAGCCCCCCATATATATTTCTACAGAGCACTTCGACTAACTTTACATGTGTGGACCATACTGTGTTTGCATCCATTGACCTTAAAAGGGGGGAGACTGAAAGAATGACCAGTTTTTCAGAACTGGGAGATAGGGTCAGAACAATATTGTTGTATGGTACAACATTACAGTATGACTGAGCTTTTCCTGTGGCTAAAAGGAGCAATGTTTCATCCAGTTTATAGCTCCCCACTGTACTGGAAATCTAGAGATGTATGCGCTTAGTTGGTTATTAGTTCTCCATCCAAGCACACATTATGTGACAGGGCCTTCTGACAGGCATGATTTTGTGGCAGACTGGAAGTTGACTTGGGTGTGTGCACTTGGTCAGCCTTGTTGTTCTGAAACTTCCAGCCATGGGACCACAGGAATGGCTGGAAGTTGCAGAAATGATGTGCTTCTGGCCCTTCACCTCATGGGTTTTCTTTTAAAGGGCTCTCCACTATCATTATATTGAATGTGACTGTGGAGCAACCTTTGGCACTCCAGCTGCTGTGAAACTACAACTCCCAACATGGTCCGTTAACTTTCATGGTAGTTCCGAGTACAGCAGAGCAAGTTATGCATGCTGGGAATTGTAGTTTTACAACAGCTGGATTGCCGAAGGTTGCCTACCTCCAGTTCTACTGCTCTTTTTCTTCTTTAAAAATGCCTTCCTACTCCTCCTCTGCCTAATGTGATCTGTTCCATATAACCCTCCCCTGTCACATACTGTGCATAATTCTTCCCTCTCTCTGTCAGGCCACCATGCCTCCATGGTAGGTGCTAGAATGAAGTGGTTAAAATAAGGGGCTCCCCGGTGTGTCATGGGTCCAGTAGGTGGCACTACTTCCTGTGACTTAGTATGAGTCACCACCCACTGTGTCTAGGGTCAAGCAGGGTTAGGGATAAGTACTGTACTTGGACCATGCTGTACCTGAAAATGTTGAAGCGGAGAGTGTTGGCTGGCAGGAGGGCCACCAGACTACACAGCTAATAGTCCTGGAAACAACACAATTTCATCTACTGTATCCACAACGCATCAAATTTCAGCGACTCCATTTTACTTTATACCATGCCCCCAATACCTTCACTAGTGTTTTAAGCAGCAGTGGATGCATCTTCCAGGTCTTGTGGTGTTGTCATTCTCCATAGTCTAAGGTCCTGCATGTGGAATACAGCTTCGGGGGGGGGTGAATGTGAAAGCTAATTCTCTTAAAATCGGCTCTGGATATTTTTCAGCCAGTAAAATCTACCATGTGAACATAACCTTAGGCTGGTATAGAAAACAAGCCGGATACAATGTAATGTGTATTTGCCATCTCATAATTATTTAATGGATCTGAGCCTAGCTCTCCCATATTTTCTGTGTACTGCAGATCACACTTTCCCACACATTTGGTTTTGGTTTTTGGTCAAAGTGAAATTGCCCCTTGCCTTAAAAAAAAAAAAAAAAAAAAAAGTACACCAAAACAATGTGTGATTTCAGCCAAGGGGTGTATGTACTCATACACATGCATTTACATGGTGGGATATAAGCACTGTGTAAACCAAGCCTAATTGAGCATTCAGGTATGTTGTGTCTAAGGCTACATTTACATCTGTATAGGAATCTCCGATGTCCGAGTTTCTCTCTGAAATCGACATATTAAAAGTTTAAAATAATGATGGACCCCATTAGTCAGTGGGGTACATCGGGCTCTTTATGTATCTGCTATTTTAGTGGTCCATCTGTCCATTGCTCTGGTCCTCCGACAGACAAGAACGGACAGCCTGACGCAGCTGTGAATTTAACCTCCTACTGGTACTGTGTGCGGTGTTTCATGATCACATGTTTAGAGATTTCTGTAATGACTAGTTTGTGTTGACACTAATGATGCAATATTTTCTGTGACTAGTACAGCTGTATTGGTCTAAAGAGACTCATTACCTACACTGTTTGTTTGTTTTTTTTTCCCTTTTCCCCAGGCAGGTATTGCATTTTCCCAAGTCACCTTTTTTGTGTACAAACCACTATTGTTTCACAGCATAGGTCATTCCCTTGCGAAAAACATGTCCGCCTACTAGCCAGGCTTCCCATCAAGTTGGCCAGTATTTAAACTCCTCTCATGGCACCATTCTGCAGTAAAGATGTCTCACTGGCGTTTGCTGATTATAAGCCAATCTTCATTCGGCATCCAGAGGCAGGGCCACTAACTCATCATAGCGTTGGGGTTGGGGATTCAACAAGCGCCCGAGGCACAGTCAATCTCCAATAGATCAAGCCTTAATAGAGGCAATATGGAGGCTTTATCTGCAAGACTCATACCTGTCACAACTGCAGTAAACCCAGGCATCCTCACTGTTGGCTCAGTTGAAATGAGTAAAGAGTTTTGTAGGCGTATTGCTGGATGGAAATATTTGTTGCTCTGGGTTTATGGCTGTCTTGCCACCATGCTGCCACAGTATGTAAAAACAGGCTAAAATGTATGTCTATGTCAGCGGCATTCATTATTTACTACTGGGGTGAATTAAGAGTGCAGTGGGCCTTGGGCTGTTCAGAAGGAGCACCCCTCTAATTCATGCCAAAGATCCCTGTGACAGAATAATGGCCAAAAGTGGCCCCTCTATTCAGTATATGACATCCATTACCTTGAACAAGATTTTGTGGCCCTATGTGGTAACATGACCTTTTTATGTGAGGGATACAATGGATGTCTTTCACAGATTCAAGGGGGGGAATCCATTGCGAGCTGGTGGTGCTGACTTAACAGTTCAACTGTGGGTTGTGAAGCATTCACGCTTCCTTCAAAGTAGGGGTGTGCAATATTCCAGACATAATACCTTTGTGCCTGAACTCTTGCAATAATAACCTAGAACACAATTATTTTAGATCTGATTGTAATTTTTTTCCACCAGCTTAGGGGGGTGGCAGTGGAGAGCCTGTGTGTGCTATTTCAATCTCTTCTTGGGCTGGTGGCAGGCTGAATTTCTGTTCTGTGGGGAGATGGACATCAATTGCAGTGTTTCCCAATCTTTTCAGACTTTGGGCATCCCTACCAAATAATTTTTACCAAAAGAAAAAAAAAAGCCAGCTTTAAACGCAGTTTTTGAAATTACAGCTGAAGCATTTCAAATAAACTAGTAAAATTAGAAAAATTCACCAAAAAATGCATGGACACTGCATCCATTTTTTTTTTCTGTTGCAATGTTAACTACGCTGTGTGAATGCACCCTCAAAGCTGCACTATCCTGTGCATCCCACCCAGCAGACTTAAACTTATTTTATTTTATTTTTTTTATTTCCATGCTCCTTTACTGACCCCTACAATAGTATCATGTACCGCAGTGGCCCAACACACAGTATATGGTTTCCTAGTGTCCAGTTGTGCCTTATACATAAGAAGCAGTAACTTGCCTATCCTCACCACAGCTCTCCTGCTCTCTTCCTCTGGTCTCCAGAAGCAGGTCTGCATTGAGCCACAGACATCAATAGCAGATGCCTGAATGGTGAAGCAGGAAGCTGATGTTTCTGGATCTCCTGATCTCTGAACATAGAAGTCTGCAGATTCCCCCCCCCCCCTTCAAAGAATCAACTGCAACAAATGGTCTGCTGAATTGAGAGAGTTGGCATCCCAGACTATTACGGAAGAGAATACCAAAAGGCTAATACTTAAGAGCCTGGAATTGCTCAACTTTTGACTCTAGACAGGTGATGTCAGAAATAGATTTCTTATCCCGAAAGAGGTCCCCAAAATGGCTAATCATCACTTCGTGTCCTAAGGGAGGAACTAACCCTAGAGAGAGAACACAGGGTGAGAATGATGTTCGTATCCATTGGCACTTTTTATATAGCTCATAAGGATGCGCATGATATCTTAGACGACATTTCACCACCTCCACCAACTCCAGTTCTTAGTAACTTAATAGCTGCCACTCCACTGATTCTAGAGCAGTTGGAATTTTCTCTCTAGCCCCCACCATTCCTGAGTAATAAGTGCAGATTTTTGTGTCTGATGGGCTAATTCAGCTTTGTATTGTCAGTAGGGCAGTAACAGGCAGGGGGCGTGATTCAGAGCTCCAATCTGAGGCAGCCAGTGTCAGAGCTCAAAATTTCACCCCTTACCTGCTCCTGCCTGACACCACACTCCTGACAGACAGTACAGATTCTAAATAGCATATCAGGCACCAAAACTAACAGCATTGATTGTTTAGGAATGATGGGGAGCTAGAGAAAAAAAATTCCAACTGTTCCAGAGTCAATGGAGCAGCACCTATTTATGTAAAATCCTGGACGTGGTGAAAGGTACTCCTCCCTTTTTTTTTTTTTTTTTTTTTTTTTTTTTTTTTTTATATATAAACTCCTACTGGGGAGTGATAGATCAGCCACCACTTACAGAAGGGGTGGAAATATTTGGGATCGGCTAGTCCATATTCCTTTGCACCTGGGACAGGAATGGGCACTTGATTAACATCAAGACCCTCAGGCATGGCTCCTGTAGGACATGTTGCTTAACTGAGAAAATTAAAGAGGTTTGTAGCCATGCTAAGGGACAGAAATATTTGATGCAGGATCTGCTAGCTCCCTCGTGCATGTAGCATCCAGTATATCAGTAAAACTACCTTAGAATTTCAAAGAACGATTCGAGAACATGCAAGTAGTATTGAGACCGCAGGATAAACTGGTATCTGGACATTTGTGGCAATGCCAAAGAAGTGAATTAATTAGGATACTCTTTCAGGGAGTTAGTGGTGAGGCCAAGACCATATAATAGTCCAGGTTGAAGTATGCTGGATTTTTATACAGTGATCAGATTTCATTTGTATGTTTTCTTATGATGATCCTCTCTTCTGGATTCAGTCTGTGATGGTGATACTGTGTGGTTTAAGCACCTTTTTGTGTGCCATAAAGTGGTGGAGAAAAAAGTCCTGCTTGCAGGACTTTTCTCTCCGCCAATTTTCGGCGATCATCCTCAGGGGATCACTCACATGGAGGAATCTGCCACGGATTTGGGAGGCAGAGATCATAGCAGGATGCAGAAAAAATCTTGCCACAGATTCCACGGCTCGAGAGTCCCTGCTGATTAGGCCCATTCAATTTATTTAAATTAATTGACTACCGCAAATGATAAAAATGTTTTAGCCCTCAAAAACCCAAAAAATGTGTCTGGTCCTGAACCAGAAATTGTCCTGGTACTGAAGTGGTTAAGCAAGGCTTTTGTTTAGGCAGCTCAATCTTTCTTCACTATAAGGGTATTTCTGAACATGGGAGAAAAAGGTCCCCAAGCGGACCTGAAGAACGGAAAGCCGAACGCTAGCTATGGGATTTACTATTTGGGCAACTCATGCCTCTTCAAATGTACAGTTTGACCTGACCGTTTTCAGGCAAAACTTGTATCCTGAAAGCCACTAGGTTCTTCCTTCCTTTTTTATGGGCCCTACTATATGTCCAGATTTAGGATTAGAGCCACTATGAGGATATTTCTGAACCCAGGAGAAACATACTAAAATACTTGGATGTGCAAAATCTTTAGTTATTCTCATGACAAATTTCCAAAATCTGACTTGATCATTATAGTGAGTCCTTCGGCAGTAAAGGTTAACGGGGTTGTCCAGGCAAAAATGGACAACCCTTTTAACTTTTAAATCAGCTGGAGGCAGTGAAACAAAAAAAAAAAAAAAAAATTCATACTCGCCTGTCCCTGATGCTCCGGTGTCTTTCCAGCACGTTCCGGTCCTTCTGCTGAACGGGTCTCTTCCGGAGTTGCGCTGATTGGCCTCAGCGGTCACGTGACTGCTGAGGCCAATTAGCGAATGGCATGTGATGTCACTACCTGTCACTGGTCCTCTTCCTTAGGCCTGCTGAAGCCGCTGATTGGCCTCAGTGGTCACGTGATTTAAAAGTTAAAAGGTTTGTCCATTTTTAACAGTACCTATTACAGTGGTTATCACTGTTTCCAAGCTCCATTTTCATGTCAATTGCCATCATATTAATATTCTTGCCTCCCTTTGATCTCTAGAATCTCGGCCAAAGGTGTAACACAAATTTTAGTGCTGACAACCCTTTTCTGACCATGCTTGTTTGGGCCGTAAAGGGAGATTAAATGCTTCATGTGATATTGTGGCCACACTTTGCTGAAAAACTTCATTATTATATAATTTTTGTATTTTATTTTTGAGATTAGTAATAAATAAAATGAGTCCAGGTTGTAGCTCAACACTGCATGGTAAAACCTACATGTGGAAACCCACGTTTTTCCCATTCATTTGAATAAGATTTTTCTGCACACAATTCTATTTGTACCATGGAAGAGGTTCCGAACATTAGTAATGCTATACTGTAATGATTAGATTTCAAAATAGTCCAGAAGAAATTTGAAAGTAATTCCTTATAAGGGAAACCCGATGATCCTAACTTTTGTTGGATTTCAAAACAATGCTGAATAACAGGGTTTGTGGGTGTCCTTCCTGTTGGTTGTAGACATCCTGTGCAGTCATCTGGCAACATGTACAGTTCTAGTTTGTGTTCTTTTGTTGCTGAAAATCCTCACTCCAGATAGGAAGAGGAAATAGGGATGTCCTGTTTTTGCACATACAGTACTGTGCAAATGTGTTAGGCAGATGTGGAAAGATGTGACATAATAAGGAGGCTTTCAAAAATAGAAGTGTCAATAGATTATTTTTGACAATCACCAAAATGCTAAGTGTATAAGTCAAATCAACTGCAGAGGCACCGAGGTGAAATGTATATAAATTTTTGATAGACCTAAAAGATATGATCTTATTTTATAAACTACAACCCTCAGGGAATGTAAGTGTGTTAGTGATCATTTTGATCCTACGTGCTTCCAGAAAATTTATGTGCAGAGGATGGTGTAAAGTGAAAACTTGCTGCCATTTTGACATTTAAAAATGTAACAGTTAACCCCTTGGCAACGTGATGTAATAGTAAGGCACAACTGCCAAGGCTTCTGCATAAGCTGATGGCCTGCACGTGTATTGCAGCGTTACCACTGAATCAGCGATTACAAGATCAGTGGTTGATGTTCTGTAATTGGACAACAAAAAAAAAGTAAGAAAAAGAATTAAGAGCCCATTTCCTATATGAAATTATGCAAAAAATAGAATATATTTGGTATCGTTGCATCCATAACTCGTGAAATAAAACTAAAACATCAGATAACCTGCACAGTGAAAGTTAAGGGGAAAAAAAAGGCAAACAAAACACTGAAAATAACGATTTTTTTTTTTTTTTTTTTTTTACCATCTCACCTCACAAAATATGGTATAAAGAGAGATCAGAAAGTCATATATACCCCAAACTGTACCAACAAGAAGAATAGCTTGTCCTTGCAAAAAAATATGCCCTCAACCAGCTCCATCTACTGAAAAATAAGTTATGCCCTCAGAGGCCATTCATATGGTGGAAAATGAAGAGGAATTCCTCTTCTTGTTCTTCTGAGGTTTTGCAGCCGCTGGCTACCCATCGGCATTCAGTCGCGGCTTTCCACCTCTGATTAAGTCCATTCATCTGGGCCTATTCAACAGGGAGTCTGGAGCCGCAGACTCTGCAGCTGAATCAGCCACCACAAGATCGAGTAGGACACTTCTATTATAATTTTTTTTTTGTTTTTGTTTTTCTCCAGCGTCCTGCTGCAATCTCCACCTCCCCCATTAAATTCCTGTGTGAACATCCCTTAGATGGTTTAGATCCCATATCATGTTTGTAGTGCCACTAAGGTGCAGTAAAATG
Source organism: Leptodactylus fallax (assembly GCA_947044405.1). Taxonomy (NCBI): domain Eukaryota; kingdom Metazoa; phylum Chordata; class Amphibia; order Anura; family Leptodactylidae; genus Leptodactylus; species Leptodactylus fallax. The sequence continues at coordinate 1,344,760 of CAMRHE010000241.1, read as the reverse complement.
AAATTTCCCAGAAAGTGACCCTATTTTTAAACCTAAACTAGAGGAGTTTAACCAAGGGGTATAGTGAGCATTCTGACTCTATTGGATCAAATAATTATCCAGAAATTCTGCAGCAGATGGTGAAATGTGAGTATGTAAGCTGTGTGTGCTACATTGGCTACCCTAAATCCCACACAATTTTCCCACCAACTCCTAGGATGAATGGGGCTTTTTTGGTGTCCTCTCCATCTAATTCTGGGGTGTACCCTGACGAACCTTTGCATAGCTCATACATTCCTTATAGATTCCATTTACTGCCACAGCCAGTTTAGTCGTACCGGATGTGTTGATTTTTGTTTAGTTGACATTTTGTTTTACTAATTTAGCAAAATAAAAACCCATTTTGCGTAAAAAAACCCTCAAAACTGTTGCATTGCATAACATTTCTCTGTCGCTGGGGCTTGTGAAATGCACCATGGTGCACACAACTTTTGGAATTTCTGGGGCCATTTACAATTCTTGTAGACCACAGTAAGAAATGGTAACATTTTATTAACTAAAGATCTCCACAGGGATAGAGATGGAGAATGTTCTCCCATCTAGCAAAGTGCAGTTGCCTTCTTGGACATAAAGCCAGATGCTCGAAATAGAATATACAGTCATGGCCAAAAGTTTTGAGAATGACACAAATATTATATTTTCACATGATCTGCTGCCCTTTGGTTTTTATGTGTGTTTGTCAGATGTTTTTATCACATACAGAAATATAATTGCATTCATATTATGAGTAACAGAAGCTTATAGTGACAGTTAGAATGAGTTAATGCAGCAAGTCAATATTTGCAGTGTTGACCCTTCTTATTCAGGACCTCTGCAATTCTCCCTGGCATGCTCTCAATCAACTTCTGGACCAAATCCTGACTGATAGCAGACCATTCTTGCAGAATCAATGCTTTAATTTTGTCTGAATTTGTTGGTTTTTGTTTGTCCACCCGTCTCTTGATGATTGACCACAAGTTCTCAATGGGATTAAGATCTGGGGAGTTTCCAGGCCATGGACCCAAAATCTCTATGTTTTGTTCCCTGAACCATTTAGTTATCACCTTTGCTTTATGGCAAGGTGCTCCATCATGCTGGAAAAGGCATTGTTGAGCGCCAAACTGCTCTTGGACGGTTGGGAGAAGTTGCTCTTGGAGGACATTCTGGTACCATTCTTTATTCATGGCTGTGTTTTTAGGCAAGACTGTGAGAGAGCCGATTCCCTTGGCTGAGAAGCAACCCCACACATGAATGGTTTCAGGATGCTTTACAGTTGGCATGAGACAAGACTGGTGGTAGCGCTCACCTCTTCTTCTCCGAATAAGCTGTTTTCCAGATGTTCCAAACAATCGAAAAGGGGATTCATCAGAGAAAATGACTTTACCCCAGTCCTCAGCAGTCCACTCCCTGTACCTTTTGCAGAATATCAGTCTGTCCCTGATGTTTTTTCTGGAGAGAAGTGGCTTCTTTGCTGCCCTCCTTGAGACCAGGCCTTGCTCCAAGAGTCTCCGCCTCACAGTGCGTGCAGATGCACTCACACCTGCCTGCTGCCATTCCTCTGCAAGCTCTGCACTGCTGGTAGCCCGATCCCGCAGCTGAAACACTTTTAAGAGACGGTCCTGCCGCTTGCTGGTCTTTCTTGGGCGCCCTGGAGCCTTTTTGGCACCAATGGAACCTCTCTCCTTGAAGTTCTTGATGATGCGATAGATTGTTGACTGAGGTGCAATCTTTCTAGCTGCAATACTCTTCCCAGTTAGGCCATTTTTGTGCAGTGCAATGATGACTGCACGTGTTTTTTTAGAGATAACCATGGTTAACAGAAGAGAAACAATGATGGCAAGCACCAGCCTCCTTTTAAAGTGTCCAGTGGTGTCATTCTTACTTAATCATGACAGATTGATCTCCAGCCCTGTCCTCATCAACACCCACACCTGTGTTAATGGAGCAATCACTGAAACGATGTTAGGTGGTCCTTTTAAGGCAGGGCTGCATTGATGTTGAAATGTGTTTTGGCGGATAAAGTTCATTTTCTAGGCAAATATTGACTTTGCAAGTAATTGCTGTTAAGCTGATCACTCTTTATAACATTCTGGAGTATATGCAAATTGCCATTAGAAAAGCTGAAGCAGTAGACTTTGTAAAAATTAATATTTGTATCATTCTCAAAACTTTTGGCCATGACTGTAGGTATGGTGGAGTCACCCTTTCTCACCCAACAAACACCTACCTGGTGTAAGGGGCACAGGAGGGTGGTGGGGACACCACCTCTGACAGAAGTCAGCATTCACTTCCCGGCACCTGTGAGTGGGGAAGACAGTTCATCTAAAATAAATGGTAGAAGATGAATATCTTTGTATTATATACTATATATGTGCCTTACTATTAGCAGATGGGGATATGTAACAAGGGGACTACAGTGCCTCTAGCACTTTTATATGTATGTAGGCAGACCAGATCACTGATCACGGACACACCTTAAGACAGTGTTTGGTGGCTGATAAGGCACCATCCATGTTCGTAAAACTCTTTAGATGCCACTATCATGATTGAGTTATTTCCAATTGCAGGTGCTACAGCAGTGAGTTGCTGAGCAGGTGCCACATTGTATCCCGAAATATGTCTAAAATTCTAGTGTGTAGGGTAATGTCTACTTAGGTCAAATGCCTTGCAACTTAATATTATATAACTGTTTAACTTTCTTTTTAGGGATTGATCTGTCTGCAAACCAAGATGAGGAGAGCGATCAAGAGACATTCCAACTGGAAATCAATAAGGACACAAAAAAGTGTGCTTTTCGGACTCATACTGGGAAATACTGGACCCTGTCAAGTAATTGTGGCATCCAAGCAACTGCTTCAACTTTGTGAGTTTGCTAGCAGAAAAGCTTTGCAAATATGTTCAGATGTTTGGCTATATTTACTATACATGTACTAGAACCAAATCTATTTTATGCAAGGCCTTTTAAAATTCAGCTTGATCCACTTGTTTTCAAAGTGAATAGAACTTGGTAACAATCTTACTGGGCAGTTTCACAATTCTAATACTTCTTGCTAATGTATATTTCATAAGCTTGTGTAAATAAGCCCTTTCTTCCATACATTTGTTTTATATGTGTGCTGCCTACAGTTGTTCTGTCTGTGACTTTCAAGGACCAGTAGAATTTATTGGGCAGGCGTGGTCCACTAATCATACCAAAATAGAGCTGGTCTCCATTCTGTCTCCTCCCTTCTGAACCCCACCAATCTGAGCCTGATGATCTATCCATGTTAATATCAAGTGGAAGTTTTTTTTTTTTTTTTTAAAGTTTTTATCATCTTTTTTTTTTTTATATTAACTGAGATTTATATTATATTATATTTATTATTTATATATTATATTTATATTATACATTGTTTTTGTTAATCTTGGCATTGTTCACTAAATGTTGTATATGAATCGTAATTCAAATCTGTTCTTGTCCATAGGAACGACAATTGTTATTTTAACATTGAATGGTGTGATCGTCGGATTACCCTGAAAGCAGCAAATGGCAAGTTTGTGATTGCCAAGAAAAATGGACAGCTGGCTGCTTCTGCAGATTCTCCTGGTGAGCATTTTTCTTCCAGCTGAAAAAGCGATCAAAAATGGCAGTGAAAAAAAAAGCAAGTTTAAAATGTGTAAAATAAAAATGCTTGTAAAGAATGCCACACGTCTTCTGTATCAGTTTGTTTTCCTGATTCTGACTCTGGCTGACCCCGCTCTACTTCTGTTTCTTGTATTCAGAGTAGAGCGAGGTTGTCATGTGATGAGTTGCCAGGAGAGCAGGCAGAAATGAGACTTTTGGACCCGCTATGAAAGATGCTGGTCACGTCGCACCGATATCCGTTATTTGACCCTTCTAGTGCTTTAGACTTAAAAAAAAAAAAAAAAAATTCTAATATGGTCAAAGAATTGAATTTATAATCACACCAGAATATAATAAAATAAAGTGTTTAATAAATAAAAAGAGAGAATACTTAGCTATGATGCATAGTGGTTCATATGATAAAATGGAGGGAGAGATGGAGAGCAAGTATTACATACAGACTGATCAGTAAGACATTAACCCTGTCGTATCGCATCAATAAGACAATCTAATTTTATGTAAAAAACATGTCCTATTACATTATGTAATTATAATGGATACCGGCTGAGTTCACACAACTGTAGGAAATGTGGTCAGTGTGTGGGTCATATGCTCTGCACTGACCACAGCTGTGTGAATTGAAATCGCTGCTTGTGAAACCGCGAGTTCCTGAATGGCTGGAGCGTGACATGGTCATGTGAATACGGCCTTAACTTGTGCAGTTGTACGCATCTCTCTTCTCCTTACAATGGACAGTCAATAGTTTGACAACTTTCATCTTAAAAAAATATTTACATTTCTCAATAAGGGTATGTGCACATGATCAGGATTTACATTCAGAAAATTCCCTACAAAATACACAAGTATACGCATAGAAATCCACGCCAACTGACACAGATTTTGGTGTGATTTTTCATAAATATACATGCAGATTTCTGAAAAAAAAAGAAACTGACAAGCTGTGGATTCTGTGTTTCCATGTCTTTGTAATATTTTAACAAAATTCCTGAAAAGCACTGGTAAGGTCTGAACAAGTAAAACTATTCTATACTAACCGCAGGCTTGTGTGTATATTCGGGCATACATTTTGTCCACAAAGCTCTGAGCGTTTTTCTGCAGTTATATCTTGTGATGCAAATGGCAGTCTACAGTAAGATTCTCTCTGTTCCTAATTCCTTCTAGCAGGAGAAGCGCTGTATGGCTGCATTGTATTAGCTCATATTCTGGCTCTACCTCTTTATAGTTCCAACATTTCATAATTGCAGTTTCTTGCCAGTTTGTCAGCAGGAAAATGGACGTGAAGCTATTGTGGACCGCTGCTCTATTATAGAACAATTTGTCTTTTATAATTATGCAAATTACGTGAAAAGGGGTTTTTGGGGCGTTTACACTGCAGCTTTGGCTTTTCTCAGTGCTGCGGATTACAGTACTGTGAGGAGAGAGAGGTGTCAATCAAACTGTGGGGGCTGAGAGAAGCCAGAGCAGCAGAGTAAATGCCCCAAAAACCCTTTATCCTTCATTTGCATAATTATAAAAGCCTGAATTTCTCTACAGCAGAGCAGCGACCCTCAATAAGAGGCCTATTCAAAAACTGTGCAGGCAGCCCTACAAGGTACTGTATTACGTTCATGTCCATTTTGCTGCTGACACTCCCATTAACTTGGTTTTCTTTGAAAATTAGAAGTGCTGTGGATATAGTCCTATCTACACCATAGACCTACATATGCTGCATAAATCTGGTAGTTGATTGTAATAGTTTTTGTGTGTGAATTTATTTTCTAATACATTTTTTAATTCAGCAGAATCAGAACAGTTCCTGATGAAACTTATTAACCGTCCCCTAATTGTTCTAAGGGGAGAGCATGGCTTTATAGGGTGCCGTAAAATGACCGGGACCCTGGATTGCAACCGATCAATATATGATGTTTTTCAACTGGAATTTAATGATGGTGCCTACAACCTTAAAGGTTGGTATTTTTGAAATGTAATGTGTATGCATGCTATGTCACTGTTATTGTTAAAGGGGTTGTCCAGGAAGGTAATGGATACTGATGACCTACCAAAGCCACATGTAAGGTATATGGCTGAAAGCAGCTCTATTCCTATTCATGTGAATGGGAGCAGGGCTGCAGTTCCACAGTGTCGCCATAGTAGTGTGTGGACCCGGAAGCTGTATACAACCCTTTAGTATATCCTGCAAGCTGATTTATTTATTTATTTTAAACTTCTCTTGGAAAATAATTCCCCTTGCAGAAATCCAGAAGTGCAATGCTCCTTTGTTAGTTCAAGTATACGGGTTTGTCTGACTTGACTGATTTAAGATGTCATAGAGTTACATGCATTAGAGGGGCATTTTTTTTTCCTTCCTCTACTAAAACCATTTTGCATGGGTATGCTAATAACCTATGAAGTATTTCAGTTAATGCTGGACAAATCCTATATAGACCATGCAGGAAGTTTGCGAAGGTAAAACCACCATAATTCAAGCCCTTTTTTGCTGCTCACTTGGGTTGTGACTTGACAGCAAAGAGTTTGCTTTAAAATTCTTTTTTTTTTTTTTTGCCTTACTTGTAAAGCGCTGCAGAATATGATGGCGCTGTATAAGTAGTCAACACCATCTCAAGCAAGACTCACAATCTACATTCCATATCAGTATGTCTTGATATGTTTTCCCTGTACTTGCATGGGTTTCCTCCTGCAGATATTGTCCTTGTGCTTTTCCAACAACTAAACTGCTCTACTAATAACATTTCAGACAGGCACAGCTAAACCTAAATTTCTGCTTTTTTGCTTTAAAATATTTTCAAAAAGCTAATACAAACATGTCTGTCGTATGTTATTTTGGATGGAAGTATGGTCGTGTGGGGTCTTTGAATTATTATTATTATTAATTATTAGAAAAAAAAAATTTAAATACTATCACTTCATTGTGTTTGTCTTTTGTCCTTAGATTCCACAGGGAAATACTGGACCGTTGGCAATGATACTTCTGTAACCAGCAGTAGCCCATCCCGAGTAGATTTCTTCTTTGAATTCTTTGACCAGAACAAGGTAGCAATCAAGGTGAATGGCCTTTACCTGAAAGGAGACCATGCTGGTGTTCTGAAAGCCAATGCAGAGTCTATTGATCCCTCTACCCTATGGGAGTATTAAGCACCTGTGACCTGAATCTGTAGCTTTTTCTGGTCTTGTAATACACATCCTGTGTTTCTTGTGCCTATGTCTTTTTCTCAGCAGGACATCACATAAAGCTTTGGGTATTGAAAGGTTATTTGTTTTGTTCTTGAAGGTATATTCAATTTACCAAAATGACTGCTAGTCAAATAAAACATATCAACTGGATGCTGCGTATTTGCTATAAATGAAATTAACGTAGGTGCTTCCATTAATTTCTGTTTGCAACAATTTTTTCCATAAAGTAAAATGCTGTGTTCTGCAAAGACTCTCATGCACTTACATTTCTAGGTGAAAACGTAGTTTAAAAATAAATAAATCTGACAACGCAATTCCAAAAACGCTTGTTTTTCCCAGCTTTTCTGTCTCTACCATATAAGACTAAGGGAAAATGTAGCATTTTTGCAGGTAAAATTGGCATGCTCCATATTTTTTTTTTTTTCCTTCTTCAAAAAAAGTTTGTGCTTTTGAAAATGCTGCTTTTTCCGCAGTGTGGGTATAAGGTTGAATACAATATCATTGACTTTGCTGGAACCGTAAGCTGTTGTGGTTTTTTTATTTTATTTTCTCTGCATTTCCACAACATATGACCTTAGCCTAAAATGGTTTACACCATAAACAAAATTCGAAGAGGTGTTGCCACATTAGTATGTGTCTGAATTAGATTTTTAAAGTATTGGATGTAAGTGTGTTGTCTGTTTTTCTAGGGTATCGCATACCAAAGTTTGTGAAATTCTGCCACATAAAGCACCATTATTCATAGGGCATTCTGCCAGAACAGTCATCTGAGTTTAGATAAAGACGTACTGTAGTCCCAGTCTCCCAAAGATTTGCCACGTGCTTGAAACTGTCATTTGTTTAGAAGCAACAAACTACAAGCGATCACTTTGTCAGTATTGCTAAGACGCAGGCAAAGAGCCAGTGGTGGTTGTGTCTGACTTGGGGGAAAACTGCAACTGTGCTTTTAGTTTTACAACGTGCAACACAAATTGAAATAAGAAATGGCTATGTTACAAAGAAAACTACCTCACACAGAGGGTTTCCTTATGACTGAAGCATTTCTGGTTAAATGATATGAAGTATAAACTGCCAGAAAGAAACTGCTTCAGTATTCATACATCCTAAACACCGGTGCCAATTTTTTTTTTTTTTTTTAAAGATCTTAAATGCAGGCACAAATGTAGTTCATTGTAAAACATACACACTATTTACAATTTTATCCATTAGGTATACTCAATATAATGGTGCTAAATACTGTATATACATTTTTATTTTTCTCTTGTCATAATTGGCTTCAAATAGCATCAATTTCAGTATTATGAATGAGGTGAATAAAGAGTTCTTGGATAAACCATAGAAAGTGTAGTGTCAGCATCATGGTCCCCAAAATCTTTATAGATGAGAAACTTGTATACAATAGCCCTGCCATAAGTACCATTCTGTATACTTTCCGTTTATATGAAGCTTACAAAGTTCATCTCTAGTTGGTGTAAAACTCCCATTTGTGGGGCTTTTGGTCTCCTTGTTAGGCTTAACGCAAACTGTACAAATCTGCTGCTTCTCTTAGAGGGAACCTGGCAGGTGTAATTTTTTTTTTTTCCCACCTTTAAACTAGTCCTAGTGTGTGTGTGCAGCTTCAAGTATAACCTTTCCCTATGATGCCCCTCATTTAACTTGGCTTATAATGTCACTTTTCAGCACAAGAAGGCTTAGTGAGGGGCACCATAGGAAAGGTCATTGTGTGATGCTGCACACACAGACCAGTTCCGGGTGGAAAAACCACTTGACTCGTTCCCTTTTAATGGTAAATTCATCTGGCTGTATTCAGGCCAGGGAATGCAGTCTGCGACACCACATTTCCCTGGTCCAGCCTCGACTCGACTGAAACTGAACTCCTTGCATCAGTGACTTTTATGACACTAAGTTCCAGAACATCTTTGGATCTACTGTCCCATAAAGAATCTTTTGAATACAATACAGACCCACAGCTGTACTGGAACTCGCAGAATTTAAGGTCGCTATGATGCATGGAGACTAGTTGGGATGAACTGTGATAGGTCTGGGAAATGCTGCAGTCTCATGGACTGTTTCATGTCTGGAAACTGTTTTTTTTTTTTTTTTTAACAGTGTTTCTTTTCTAGTGTAGCCACAATTTTATCATTTAACGAACTACTTGCGGAGCAATACAGCTGGAATCTGTGTAAATCCGTATGTAGTAAGCACACCTTAAGCCATGTGCACCTGTAGTGGATTTGCCCAACATGTCAGTGGTTTAAAATACAGTCCGCATGTTGTAGAAAACATCTAAGCAGATTTGAGACCATGCTATGAATTGTAAAATCCACAACATGCTCTGTTCTGCTGCATAGTTGTTTAGGATTTTGTTATGAGAATAGTGGAACCTGAAACAAAATCTTCTTGCAAAAGGGTATAGGTTTTGCCATGTATTTCAGGCCTCCGGACAGTGGAAGATATCAGGTGCATGTGCACATGTTGGAGCTTTGTAAAATCTTGCATTGAGATACGGTTATACAGCATATGGCATTTCGTGGATCCTATCATTGCTAATGTTACTACTTAACGTAGTGTCTGCACAGAATTTATTTTTCCCTGGAAACTGTCTGGAACGAAGGGCCATTTTTTTTTTTTTTTTTTTTTTTTTTTTTTTTTGGTCTTGCAGCAAAGTCCTGTTGCAGATGTAAGTTCATCATTACTTCTAGTATTGGTGGGGTTTTTTTTTGCTGCTGCAGTAATCACTTTGACATGCATTTGTTGCATCTCTCCCCCCCCCCCCCATGACCTTAATGTGAAAAATTGGGGATATTTTTAAAATCTATTAAGCAAAAGTATTTCCTTGCTTTGTATAATATATATTTTTTAACCTTTTTATTACTTTCCCTGCCTATTACTAGCTGTTAAAATGTGCTGTTTGCCTATCAATTGTTAGCACTGATAGCGGGGTAGTGTAATAAAGGTTGGAATAGATGTCTAAAGTCACTCGCCAAAGCTGTATACACAGCAGGTTGAGGAGAGGTAGACTAAACCATATGCAACTGTAAGCCAAACAGTGAGTAGAGACTCTCCTTACCAGTGCTGTGAGCGTTGCTAAGGTGAGACTTTAGAGCCAGTTTTCTATGAAAAGTCACTTAAAATATATTACAGAAATGCCCCCAAAACTCCTCTCAACACAATCTTGAAAAAAAAAAATTATATATTGAAATACGTTACTCATAGGAATTTCTCTCCAAAGTACAGTATTATGTATAGGATTAGTTTTTTTTTTTTTTTTTTTTCTGTAATTTTCTATAAATCTTTGCACTTGTACCCATTTGTCATACATATAACTTGTTATTCTAGAACTGGATTTTATAGCAATCTTGAATTGTACTGCAGTTTTCTGTTTTTGTCTGCTTATAGTCTCTTACCTCTCAGTTACTAAGCAATTAGTTCATCTGGGTTAAAATAAAATCCATCAGCCTCAAGCTTTGTTACTTGTGATCATGTGCTGTATTTTTGTTTGGCTGGTATGTAAACTTGCTACCTACTAGCTCCATTTAAATAAAACAAATACAATGGATACCTTTTTTGTTTCAGTATTGTTTCTGCTTGCGTACAATTACAATATTAATAAACACAGTGGGGAGAATTTTAGTAAGGTGGCTGCTCCTAAATTGTAGCCTTAAAGGGGTTGTCCAGTTTCAGACCAGTATTAAGGAACAAATGTTACTTTGTATAACGAAGAGTTCTACAGTGTTCCAGTATACTTTCTGTATCACTTCCTCACTGTTTCCTAGATCTCTGCTTGCTGTCTTAATTCTACTTCCAATGTATAAAAATCAGTCCATGGTCATGTGATGGACACACAGCTGGTTATAGTCACAGCACAGTAATCAGACATCTGCCTGGTAACGAGCTGTGAACCTGTGTGCATCACATGACCATGGACTGATTTTTATCCATTGGGAGTAAGCAGAATTAATGACAGCAAGCAGAGATCTAGAAAACTGAGGAATTGATACAGAAAGTATATTGGAAAATGGTATAACAATAACATTGGTCTCTTAATATTGGTCTGAAAGTGGACAAATAGATGCATTTCGTTTTTAGGCTTTTTTTTTTTTTTTTTTTTGACTGGTAATTCCACATTATACAAAATAATTGCTCTAATTAACCCTCGTCAGGCTGCATAATTTTACAACATTATAGGCTGCATAGGAATAGGTACAATTGTACCTACTCAGCCGGACGAGGGTTAAAGTGCATTTACACCACCAAAATTGTTTAACCACTTAAATGCTGTTGTATTGGCACTATTGTTTAAGTGTTAACGTGCTTCTGAAAAAATGAACTTATGCAGTAGAGCTGTTTGGTGCTCCCTGGATGGGGTGTATCTACAAGTACATGTGTATTCAGATTGTCCGTTGCCCAGCACCATGCCCTAAATGAAAATATTGACAGGTGGCAACCACAAGAAAAAAAAAAAATGTGGCCCTGAGCTCACTTGCATAAGGAATAAAAGTTAAATTACTTGGCAGCAAGATTGATCTTTGACACAAAGGCAGGTGCAGTATATGAAAATTGACCCATACAACAGCATAAGTGATTAAAGAGTGATTGAAGACTCCCTTTAATTGTTGCCTTGTGATTTTATTTCAGACATAAAGAGAACACACCATAGATACATATTAAATCACATTGCATTCCAACTATTACTTCTGCAGACAATTCAACATATATGGTGTTGTGTGGAATGCTGCCACGTAAAGATCCGAGCAAGCCTATATCCACAGAAGATCTGTGGTTCATACTCCAAGATGTTTGGAACAATCTCCTTGCTGAGTTCCTTTTAAAAATGGTGTGCAAGTGCATATAGAAGAATTGATTGTTTGGATGGCAATGGGTGGTCACACCAAATATATATATATTATATACACATATAGCAAATGGCATACGCATTATATATGGTTTTTTTTTCAGCAATAAGGCAAACCATAAAGTTGTAGCAATAAGGGTTTACATCTCACAAAGAAACATTCAAGTTTGTCTCAGAATCTCAGTCTCAAAATGGGGGAGCAAGGGAGCATGATAATAGGATAATTGGAGAAATTAAAGGATAACTGGCACCTCTGACAGTTCATTCATAGTACATATGCAGAGTGACTTTAGTACACACATCTGATAAGCATGGTTAGGAACAATACACTGTTAAAATATGTGCCACTGTCCAGCGTGCCTCTTGCGAGATATCAAACTGCCCCATATTAAATAAGGCTATAGTGGCTTCTGGATTAATCTTAGTTCAGGTGACCATGGTGTTTTTCAACTTCTTTCTATGACAGAAGGGGGCTATTCTAGGGCAGCTCCACCATATATGACTGATAGACACAACCAGTCTCCATTGACTCCAACATGTGTTTAGATAGGTTAGCACATATGTTTCCAGTCAGGTAGCAGCTGCTATGGATCTTTTATTTGTTCTAAGTGGCCAAAACACCTTAACATGCGTGTCATCCACTCATGTGCCAGTCCCTTTGCTGTCTTATCACGTAAGGTAATTTCTCATTTGGTTTATGCATATTATGAGTTCTATATATTCTGGACATACCTTTAGTATTTATCAGGAATCCCAGCAAAAAATCTTTCAAAAGGGGACACCACAGTGCTATGTAGGACAGTACAGCATGAGAACAAACAGGTTCTAAGTTGTGAATATTGATAAAGGTCTTTAGATAAACCAAATGTTTGGAAAATGTCTGAAAAAGTATATTTGAGCCTCACTAGCCTTTGCTGCACCCAACCCTGCAGATTGATCTATGGAATATTATATTTCAGGTGACATATAGGCTAGAGCGAGATCTGCTCCCTCCACATTTTATTAGACGTTTTCATAGTCTGCAGTTACAAGGTAAAGGTAGTGGGTTTTAAATACTCTTTGCCAACAGACCTCTTGTAGACTCATATTTAGTGTATACTTTTTCTATCTGAACCCATCTATAAGTGGACTGTAGATTCCAGTGATGCTCTATGATACAAGTGTAAGCTAAGAACAGCCATTATGCCTCTCATAAAAAGGTAATGTAACACTTTATAAGTCACCCATGGTGGTTTATTAGCCCAGGTAGAACTGTTCACCCCATCATTGCAGTGTGTGTAAAATACCTGTGGGAAACTCAACGCATAATATACAATATTTTCTTATTTATTATATAGCACCATTAATTCCATGGTGCTTTACAGTTGAGGGTTTACATACAGTACACAAAATATACAAAACTAACAGTGACCAACTGGCACAGTGGGATAGAGGGCCCTGCCTGCAAGGGTTTACAAACTATGAGGGAAGATATAACATTTTAAATACATGGATATGCACCACATGTATGAGCAGCATATTGGACAATCCAGCCAGATCCCCTTGTATAGTACTCACTACATTAGTCACATGATATATATACCCCTGGAAAAGCTGCACAATACGCGTGGGTTTGACCTCCCTGTTGCTTCCAGTTTTCACATGCTTAGGCTGTATTCTTACAGCATTGTGTTTTTTTTTCTAAGTATATTTGCTTATGTTTGTCTATTTACCCCCTTATTTTGTATATATTTATTAGTTTCTTACCATTTTTTTTTCTATATATGCTCCGGCATGTGTATCAGTTTGTTGGTTTATTTATAACCACTCCAACAGCATAGGGTCGACTCACTTCATAGGGCACACTCGTATTATTTTTTTTTGCCTGGAAAACCCCTTGAGGTATGTTATATGGCTTTAGTTTTGCAGTTTTTTGTTTATGACATTTCAGAACTGACTGTATAGAGTGCTTGTAACTCCATAAAACAGAAGGCAGGGCCATAGCTATAGGGAGTACAGAGGTAGCAATCACTACTAAGGCCTGGAGCCTGAGGGGCCAAAAGGCCTTTTTATAACATAAAAAACACCAGTATTATAAACAGCACATGGTAAGTGGGGCCCCATTACAGATTGCATTGGAGCTTGAGTCTACACCTTTGGCAATAGGTTCGGTAGGAGTCTGAACTCCCCTTTCAAAAGATGTTTAAATGTGGAGAGAAGTTTTGAAATCAAGTTGTGATATGGCATGTCTCCAAGAGTCACATCTCCTGGAAGGGGACTGTTTGAGAATTCAGCATAAGCAATCCCCATACATCTTTCATTCCCCCAATGGTGAAACGTTCTTTATCCCTAGTGGTATATAAATAAGGTTGAGGCAGGCTCGCACAATGGATTTATTATATTGCAATGTTCTTTAAATGGCCAACTGTTTACCATTGTATCCCCATATGCCACAATAGCTCACAGCTTCAGTTTGTATAATAATAATTAAAAAAATGTTACCATTTTACCCTTGGGTTATTCTGTGATGTGTGGAGACTTTAATCCTTCAATCTGTAGGGTTATGAATACATACTCCTATGCTAAAATTGATAGTGATTGAATGAAGATCACTTTTATTGGAGGTATTGCTACAGGATGTGTGGCATTACATCACGTGAATTTTACATGTTACTCACCAAGATTTACCTCCTATTCTTGAATCGACTATTTTGTTAATTCTGCTGGTCTGCAAGCCTGTAGTGAGACCAGTATAGGTATTATATCATGGGCCGATCACGCCCTGGTGACACTAGCTATTGAAGAGAAATTTGGGGTTTTTTAATGTGGCTAATATGAGAAACAAGCTCATGACACAGCCAACAGACTTCTTTAAGATTAATGGTAAAGTTTCTGATCATACCCTTTGGAAGGCGTATAAAGCCTATATCTGAGGGATAGGCTTAAAACTGGCTGCGCATAGGAAGCAGAGGGAAAGGTTGTCGCCAACCTGTTGAATAAAATAAGAGAGCTGGAAATGGCTAATAAAATTGCCCCTGTGCCTACGACAGTGAGTCACTTAGTGCATTTATTGGCCATTTACAGCTCTCTTTATTTAATAGGTTGGCGACATTCCTTTCCCTCTGCTTCCTCCTATGAACATCCAGTTTTAAGTCTATCCCTCAGATATAAGCTATATGGGCCTTCCAAAGGGTATGATCAGAATCTTTATCATTAAATCTTAAAGAAGTTTGTTGGCCATGTAGCAGGAAAAAAAAAAAATCAAAAGCGCCAAACCGCCAAACCGACGTTTTTTCACAGTTTTGCATCTGAGAAAAATTTGAATAAAAATGATCACAGCAATATACCATTTTGGGCAATGTCTGACCCCACAAAAAAGACACCCTGTACATTAGAACATGGCAACTTAAGGAAAAAAAAAAATTAGCAGTTTTTTTTTTTTGCAAAATCTCCCCGTTTCAGCGGCTTTGCCTCCTGTCTCTTCTTCTCACTTTCTGTATTCCTTATCAGTGAAAGACACCTCCCCCCCAGCTTGCTGAACAGGACACTATGAAGTATCGCAATACTTATTAGAATTACTAGAAATCAAATATAAATGCAGATCAAATAATATGCACATGCATCTAGAGAATGGACTGCGTTATCTGTGTGTTTACATAGAGAGATAACAGACAGGTCTTTATCAGCAAACTGCAATTAGCTGATCTGATTGTCCTGCCAGAGGACTGTAGATAACAGTGAGAGCTCAGCCCTCACCCAGAGAGCAGTGAGTGATGGAAACGCTGTGTAAACAATGGGAGTAATAACTTCACATAGCAGGAAAACAAAGCAACATTGCTAAAGCAATGCATTTACTAGAGATGAGCGAATCGAAGCTGACGAAGTGGAATTAGATCCGAATTTCAGGAAATATACGATTCGCATTGAATCCGGATTTCCTCACACTTTGTGGTAACGAATTGCATTTTTTCCTAAAATGGCTTGTTGCACATGTTAGGACATGGGGCAAGGAACTCTGGGATCGCCCACAATGCCATGCGTGCAGCCAGTCAGCAGCCAGCCAGCCAGCCCTGATTGGCTGCACGCATGGCATTGTGGTGAAGGCTAAATACTATACTTGGTAAGGACCTTCTGACATCATATGGTCACATGACCTGCTCTAGTCATGTGACTGGGAAGGCATGTCTGCTTGTAAGAAGGTCTATACACACGATGAAAAGTTGTATCCCATTCAGTGGAGGAACAAGGAGTGAGATGCGTGGTGTACTGTGGGGGGGGGGGGGAAGAGATGTGGGGTGCACGGTGAACTGTTGGGGGGGAGTTTTGGGGTGCATGGTGAACTTTGGGGTAGTGTGGGGGTGGGGATTTAGAGCTGTGTTACTATAGGGGATGGCAAGCTATAGTCCAGGTTTGGTGGATTTGGCACGCTGTGGCCCTGTGGGGCTGAGCTATAAGGGATAGGGAGCTTGATACCTTTGTGAGATGTGTTATTGTGGGGGATCTAGCGAGATACCGATGCTGGATACTTCGCAATAGGCTACATTACAATGGTAACGTGTAAACTATTGGGTAGCGCGGCATCCTTAGCAGCTACAGGACGCCACGCTACCCGATGGTGTCTCGCTAGACACAGAGGCTGGATACTTCGCACAAGGCCACGTTGCTATGATAACATGTAAACTAGCGGGTAGCGCAATGTCCTTAGCAGCTACACCACTATACAGGTTCTCTGCAGCCAGGAAATAGCTGTTTTTTAACGCAATTCGCCACGAATTAATTCGGATCAAATCGTTTGGGCAAATTCGGCGAAGCTGCCGAATAGAATTTTTTAAAAATTCGCTCATCTCTAGTATTTACGAAAACTCTTCAATTTACATAAACTAACAGTATAGATAGGATCCTTCAGATGGCAATAACCCTTTAAATTTCCAGTTCATTATAAGAAGTTATGAGTCCTCAAATACCCTATGGGTCACATGTGGGCATGAATTACATCATCAACACAAGAATATATATATATATTTTTTTTTAACAATCTACTGCAGAATATAGTATGGGGTGACAAATATCTAAGACATTATAATCAATGAGCAGAGCCTTGCGCTCCAACAGAACTGCATGTTAGCATGACAGGCGAGGAAGGTATCTTCGGTAAAGAAGAATGTTGGGTTGATAAGTCCCATTTGTGAAGTTTTTCCACATGCTTGGGATTATGGCACATGTATGTTGAGCCATTCCACCTGATGAACAGGGAATCCCTAATTGTAGGTGATGCGATTCTCCCGAAGGATCTTGGCAGCTGCAGCAAACTCATAGCATCTAGCCAGGGCAGTTGAAGATAAATCCAGAAAAACGGAGACACCTGCAAATTCCTCTAGCTTAGTTGGGTTAGTATGCAGACGCTGTAGAGAGGTGAAGGGAATCCTTCCAAGGTATTGCAAGGAACAGTTCGACCTAGATGCATGATTCAGTATATCCGCAGAGGTAAGAATGCCATTAGTAGCTTCTGAAAATAAAGCCCCAGCTCCACTTCAGAGACCAGCTCTGGGATGCCTTGGAGGAAGACATTGTCAGAGATCTTATGCTTAACTTGTGTCACCTCTTCTTCCAATGCAGAATGGGCATCAACTAGATCAATATGTGAAAACAGCAAACTCTGCCATTTTTGTTTGAATGTGGGATGTCCTGTCACCTATCTCCCGCATCATTTTGGTCAACATAGCTTTGAAGTATCCAAGCTGAAAACTCCTCAAGGAGTTAAGCAGTTTTTGCATAACTGTTTTCACAGTGATGATTCACTATCCTCTCCACAAACTTCAGGACCCGAGATGTCAGAGGTTTGGCCACCAGAGCCCCTATTAATAAACTTCACTCCCTCTCAACACATGTCTACAAATGGACCACCTTCTGAAAATAAGTATGTGTATAGGTGTATTTATGTGTATGAAACTGTGACAAAATTTAGGTTTAGAAAAGCTATTTATTTTTTAATACAGGGATGAGGTGGAAAAACTGAGTGCTAGAATAGGCTCTATATCACTAGTATACACCACTGTTTTATATTTGAAGGGGCATGACCTCTAGGACCCCCTCTAACCCTGAGAACAAATAAGCTGCAGCACTAGTTTCACGAGTGAATCCTGCAAGAGTTTACAATGGATTGGACTTACATTGAACATTGACATATTAAACTAATTATGTATATTCATGTGTCAGATTTTTTTTTTTCACTGAAATTCTCAGCATAAACTGGTTTCATCCATTTAACACATACCGCTTAACTTTGAAAGGACAGAGTGCTGCGGCGTGCCACACATTCCATCACAAATTTAGTCCCACCATTTTGACTTTTACTTTGTGGGGGCAATTTATATATCTGGTCTTGCTGAACTTGGGTTGCGGCCAGTTATCACGGCTGACCTGGCAGGGCACATCTCTGCTCGTGAGAGCGCTACCTTGTATTTGCCTTAAACAAACCCCCCAAAAAAGGGCTGTTCTATCGCATTACCTATGGATGTTTGCCTCTGATGAGCTGTATAGACTATACAGCAGAAACGCGTTAGCCTGATGGGGCAATGTGTTTGTATGTGTGTGGCTAGTTAGAATCATTGAGAGTGTAATGTAAGCTCTCTAGTTAGTTTGGCAGTCAGACCTAGACCGGTCTTTTACTGATCAGTTTAGCCCTGTGTGTGTGGTTGGATGTAGAAGCTGGATAAAATCTGTGGGATGGGGAGTTAGTTACTCTATACTGTGGCTCCTTGTGTATGGGCAGATTACAGACTGACTGCTATTATAGACTGATTTATTTGGGTCCTTCTCAGTCTGTTACTAGCCCTATTTATATAAACAGATCTAGAAGTTCACATCCTTGGGCGACTGACTTATTGGATGTTATGGAGCATAGTGCCCTATACCAATCTTTCAGCCCATGAATATTTATGGGCGATTGATTTAAGGGTATAGATATTTGCACCTCTACTGCTAGCCACACATAATTTAGCGGTCAGCTGAAGAAATATTTTTATTATTTGAGTTACATTTATACTTTCAATTTCACGAATAAAAGTTATTTTTAGTGTACTAATTATCATCGTTTTTTGAGGAAATCTATTCAGGTACACCTATTTATAGTACCCCTTCCAGTTGCCCCTAATTTAATGTCCCCCTCCATCTGCCCCATTTTTAGTCTGAGGGGCAGCTGGTGGGGGACATTAAACTGGGGGAAACTAGAAGGGGGCATTAAACTGTTGGGATAGCTGAAGGGGGATATTACCATATGTCCCTCTCCATCAATAGCAGACGGCTCCCTTCTTTAGCATTCTTGTATTCGTCCTCTGGACGCAGAAGAGTTGAGACTGAAATATACCTCCCTCCGACAGTGACGGTGGGACAGAACCCAGAATCTGGTACTGTTCCACTGAATTAGGAGCAGTTGGGAGGTATGGTTTTGCATATAAAACTCTCCCATTCAAGTCAATTAAGAAAAAAAAACTTACAGTAGGCAAAAGTCAACGGTATCCAGTCTGTTATTCACAGGAAACAGAGAAGACACTGAAGAAAATCTCTGCAGGGCTTTTTTGAAGGAAAAAAAACTGATGAAAACTGATCCCACTTGAACAGGAAAAAAATTGACAAATATGAACAAGCTCTGAAGGAAAACTGATTCAACACTTATGTAAGACTAAATGCAGACGATTAAGTGTGCTTCTGATGTGGGGCCGAGTTTGCAGCGGAATGCAGTCAGATAACACTGTGAATGACATCCAAGTATCATCCGAGTGCATTCTGTGAAGCATTTACGTCAATGGGGGCTTCTGATTCATTTTGATGATATGGATGACTCATCGGAATGGATCATAAGCCTCCATAGATGAAGTGAGATCCAAGTACATGCATTGAAAAGTGTTATCCTACTGCAAGATACACACTAATAAATAAGCAAAAATCATAGATTGTAAGCCCTTGCAGGCAGGGCCCTCTATCCCACTGTGCCAGTTAATCACTGTTAGTATTATACTTGTCTTGTATATTTTGTGTACTGTATGTAAACCCTCAAATGTAAAGCACCATGTAATTAATGGTGCTATATAAACAATCATAATAAAGTAAAAAAAAAAAACACATTTAAAAAAATACATAAATGTAAACAATAATGTACTACATATACAAACACTACATATACAAACATATACTGCAATGCGAAAAATAACGTATCTTAGTTACTTTGCTTTTCCCATAAAATAACAAAAAAGTGATCAAAAAGTCATACATAAACATTGGTACCAATAAAAAGTACAACTTGTACTGTAAATAATGAGCCCTGACATATCTACATCAACAGTACAGTAAAAAAGTTATAGGCGTCAGAATACGGTGACCCCAGGAAAATCGTTCATTTTTAAAAAGTGATGGTTTTTATTACGTTTTACTGCTTTTACAAATAAAACAATATAAATATGGTATTGCCATAATCGCAATGACCTGCTGGACAAAGCTGCCATGTCATTTTTAATGCAGAGTGAACGCTGTAAAAACAAAATGCAAAAAATGATAGAATTGTGTGTTATTTTACATGAAGCCTCAAAACATGTAAATAAAAGCTAATCAAAACATTATATGTACCCCCAAATGGTGGCAAATTAAAGTACAACTCATCAAGCAAAGGATAAGCCCTCACATAGCTATGTCGACTGAAAAATGAAAAAGTTATGAATTTCGAAGACGGGGAGGGAAAATATGAAAAAAGTCGTGTGCAGTAACATACAAACTACCCCGCATCCTTAGAAGGTTAAGGAACAAAAAATAAAACAAAAAAAATCAAAATCAATGACAATTTTTTTTTGTTTATCCTACTTTCCAAAAAAAGTAATAAAAAAAAAAAAATCAAAAATTCGCTTATAAATGGTACCAGTGAAAACTAATAAAAAGTAAAATATAGCTCAGACAATGGAAAAATAAAAGTAATGGATCTTAGAATATGGAGACACAAAGGCCCAAAAATTTTTTATATTTACATTGTATAAAAGTTTTAAAAAATCCGTTTGGATCCAACCCACTTCATACAGTTATTTCATGTATACCACTTGGTGAATACCATGAAAACAAAACCCAAAATATGGCGAATTGCTGTTTTATTTTTCCATTATCCCCCCCCACCAAAAATTCTTCAATATATTTTATGTACGCCAAAATGGTACCAATAAAAATACAACTCTAATCATGTAAAACAAGCCATCATATGGCCTCATCAATGGAAAACTAAAGAAAAAAACGCTATATCTCCAGTAAATAAAGCAATAAAAACAAACAAACACACACTTCGTCCTGAGCTATCAAATAGAGATGCCAAACAAATGCAACATTTTAATGTAACCCCAATATGCAGAATCATCATGGAGAGCAATGACTACATAGGGCAAGTTAGAGAAAGATTGTATTTTTTCCTTAAAATCTGTCAGTCTCCTCCAAACCTTTAAAGGAAATCTACCACTTTCCCAAAGCAGATTCAAAGATTAAAAAATAAATAAATCACCAAAATGCCCTTTTCCTATATAAAATAAAATTTTATATATACACACAGTTGAAACCAGAAGTTTACATACACTATATAAAAAGACACATATGCATGTTTTTCTCACTATCTGACATGAAATCGGAATAAACCTTTCCCATTTTAGGTCAATTAGGATTACCAAAATTATTTATATTTGCCAAATGCCAGAATAATGAGAGAGAGAATTTTTTAAAGGCATTTTTATCACTTTCTGCATAGTCAAAAGTTTACATACACTAAGATTACTATGTATTTAAACAATTTTTGACATCCCATATGATAATGTCATGTCTTTGGAAGCTTCTGATAGGTTTATTGGCAACATCTGAGTTAGAGACACACCTGTGGATGTATTATAAGGCACACCTGAAACACACTGCTTCTTTGTGTAACATCATGGGAAAGTCTAAAGAAATCAGCCAAGATATCAGGAAGAGAACTGTGGACTTGCACAAGTCTGGTTCATCCTTGGGTGCAACTATCAGATACCTGAAGGTGACTATCAGATACCTGAAGGTGCCTCGTTCATCTGTACAAACAATTATATGCAAGTACAAACAAAATTGGAATGTATAGCCATCACACCGCTCAGGAAGGAGACGAGTTCTATGTCCCAGGGATGAATGTGATTTGGTACAAAATGTGCATATCAACGCAAGAACAAAAGCAAAAGACCTTGTGAAGATGCTGGCTGAAGCTGGTAATAGTGTGTCATTATCCACAGTGAAACGAGTACTGTATCGACATGGGATGAAAAGGCCACTCTGCCAAGAAGAAGCCATTACTCCAAAAGACACATAAAAAAGCCAGATTAATGTTTGCAAATGCACACAGGAACATAGACCTTAATTTTTGGAGACATGTCCTGTGGTCTGGCGAAACTAAAATTGAACTGTTTGGCCATAATGACCATCGTTACGTTTGGAAGAAAAATGGGAGAAGCTTGCAGGGCGGCACAGTGGCTCACTGCAGCCTTGCAGCGCTGGAGTCCTGGGTTCGAATCCTGCCAAGGACAACATCTGCAAGGAGTTTGTATGTTCTTCCTGTGTTTGTGTGGGTTTCCTTCGGGTACTCCATTTTCCTCCCACATTCCAAAGACATACTGATAGGGAATGTAGATTGTGAGCCCTATATGGGACAGTGACTCACAATATACAGTGGGGAAAAAAAAGTATTTGGTCAGCCACCAATTGTGCAAGTTCTCCCACTTAAAAAGATGAGAGAGGCCTGTAATTGACATCATAGGTAGACCTCAACTATTAGAGACAAAATGAGAAAACAAATCCAGAAAATCAGAGTCTGATTTTTAAAGAATTTATTTGTAAATTATGGTGGAAAATAAGTATTTGGTCACCTACAAACAAGCAAGATTTCTGGCTCTCACAGACCTGTAACTTCTTCTTTAAGAGGCTCCTCTGTCCTCCACTCATTACCTGTAGTAATGGCACCTGTTTGACACTCAATTTTCAGCCCGAGTGAAGGGTGAGTACAAGATTGAGGGAGTGGAGTGAATTGATGCTACCCACATCACATGATAGGACAGTCCGTATGTGACAAGCTCTCAGAAAATTGGGATTTTACTTGGGTGTATATCTCATGGTAATTGCAATAATGTGATTAAAGGGAACAATTTTTCAACAACCTCCTGATAGCAAACAGATAACAGATCCCTCTGTCACGCACCACAACTTTCCAGATTGTTTTTTTTGACCTGTTGTAAATAACTTCTCTACTTAGATTGCATTTTGTTTTGGTTTTTTTAAGAACTCTAAAATCCTTTGAAGACCATGTGTATAAAAATCTGTGAATTTTCAGTTCTTGTATAACACCATGTCTGATGAAGGAAGCTTGTGCTTCTGAAAGCCTACTTCAAAATATACTCAGCCTCTAAAAGGTATCGCCTGATTTCTTCACTCTTTCACTAAGATCAAACAATATCTCATCTGTTCATCAGATTTTGTTGTATAGATTTTACAGTGTCCCTGCAATTGGCTATATGTAGAGGAAACCTAGAATTAATAATCATAAGTCTATGACTAGGTAGGAAACAAATGGATTTGCCATTATTCAGCTATTTTACAGAAATGGGAAATAAACCACATGAGTTTAAACTATTTATTGTTGAACAGGTATTGCAGACCAGAAGAGGTAGTGATAGAGCGGCTAGGTTAAAATTATATTAACTACCTTGTTCCCAAATGGATTAAATGTGGATTTCAACATTAATCCTACTGTTTCATCCACGGTTGTCCTTTAGAAGAAAGTGTACTCTAGCAACCTTGGGTAGGTGTAGGTTGTAGCATTACCATTTGCCATAATTGAGTTTAACCAGGGACTGTAGTTGAATACAGATGTTATCAATAGGGTGTTTACAGATGGGGCAAATGCCATCTATTGGCTGCCAAGGTTACTGAGAAGCCTTGCAAAATAAAGATTTGTTCGACTGTAGTATTTGCTCTTTAATAGCATAATGCAGAAACTTGCCAATGGTAGGTGTCTGTTATTTTCTCTGGGGGTCTGGTTCTCAGGCCAATAGGCGATGATCTCTTTCAAAAAGGGGGATGGTGGTGTTAGCAAAGTTTAATTCCAAAGTAGTGGGAAGGTCACGTACCATAAACTTAGTGACAACCTCTCTTTTAATAGACTCAGAAATCCCAGCACATCTGAAGTTGCTCCTGCAGCTCTTACTTCATAATTAGTTCATTTACTTCATTAGATGGTGAATGTTGGTTTCGTTCTTGGTTTTCACTTTTTGCAATGTAGAGATGTTGACACACTGGGCTGTCCAGGTTTCCAGCTCTCCTGCCCTTTGTGTCATATTGGTAATCTGAAAGAGGGCAGCACTGATAAAGGAGGAGGTCCAGCCTTTGATTGAAAAATGGCATCAAGATATGTGCCACCTCCTTGGCCACTTCAGTGTCTCAATAGTTCTTAGAGGGTTCAGTATTAGTAGAACTGAAAGGAGGAGTCTTTAGAGGAGGGGGAACCCCCACTAGTCAGCAGCAATGGTGTTGTAGTATAATTATTATAATCAGAGGTGGGAGGGGAAATGGTTACATGAGGTGGGGCCACTTTCATCTTGCCAGATGATTTTTACGTAGACATTGAACCACCCCTAATGTCTAAAAAAGGCCTCAAAAAATGTATCCATAACCACCAGAAAGTACAAACCAGATGTGCATCAGTTATGCTGGCTAAAGAGCCCTTATGAGAGGCACGGCTACATAATGAAATTTTGCAATGTAGTCTGTGGACAAACAAAGTTCCATTGGAATAAGGCAATGTAGGGAGACTCAGTAAAAATGCTATAGTAATTGCTTCAGAGAAAGTTCACTAGATGGCAGTAACATTCTATAAAATATTCGACATAAAATGGTGTCAGTGATGGAAAGGCTTGCAAAACCAAACAGAGAAAAAAAATATGCAAATCTGTCCTCTTTGGTGGAAGGAAGACAACTTGCTCTGGTGCCACCTTTTGAAATGTAGCACCCTATAGTTCAATGCCTGGTTTTCCCAAAACCTAGTGGCATAATCTGGGAAGAGAGATCCATCTGCAGAAAACTGTTTGAAGCCAGGGGCCCACGTGGTGCAAACGCCGTGGTTTGGCCACAGCGGAAATGAACATGGTGTTTTAGTGTCTCTGCAAAGTGTATCCCATCCACACATTGTGGAAAAATCCACGCAGTTCGTTGCGGTTTTGGACATCGCAGCATGTCAATTATACCTACGGAAACACCGGCAGTTAACCTATAGCTATACTTGAAGCAGAAAGTTCGCAGACGAAACCTATGTGGACTTTCAGTGAAAAGCGCTGCAATGCATTGCATTATAAAAACGATCAAAAGATAGCTTAGGGGAATAGTATTAAAAAAAACAAACAAAAGCATTGGGATCTCAATACTGAATAGCGTTTTCAACAGTGAATCGCTCGGAACTGTAAGGGCCATCATGAAGACCTTGGTATCATTTTCATTTCAATCAGTTTTATTGAGATTTTTTATAAAGGAGCAAATAACAACATACAATAAAGCATAAGCATGTGGTCGAATAAAGTAGCTATAAGGCACAAAAAACATATTGAGCAGTATACTAATGTGCAGGGCAATATCTTTTAGATGAGAGTTAGAAAATTTTCAAGAATGAAAGAAGGAGAATCATGCAAGTATAAACAACAAAAGATGACAGTAACATTAAGTATGATCTTCCACATGTGACACAACCAGAACTACGGCAGATATTTGTGGGCATTTAATGTCCATGAATGCCAGTTCTTTTGGAATTGGTTGTCTCCAAGAGCTCCGTGAGATAGGATCTTCTCATATTGGTAGGTCTGTTCCATCATCTTCACCAGGTCTCCTCTAGACGGGATAGTAACTGATTTCCAGTTGCGTAGAAGCACCAGTGATGCTGATAATAAAGCATGGCCAATCACCACTCTGTGAAGTGCTGGGAAAGAGTCGATCTTCAGGAATAGTAGTGCCAAAGCTGGTGAGGGAGGTATGGAGAATCCCACTATAGAAGAAATCCATCGGAAAACGTCTTGCCAGTACGGTACCACTTGAGGACATGTCCACAGTAAGTGAAGTAGAGATCCTCCCTCACCACATCTCCTCCAACAGGAGCACGAGGTCTGCGGGTATATTCGGTGGAGTCGCTCTGGAGTATAATACTAGTGGAGGAGGATTTTGACAGTAGTTTCGTAGTGGGTTGTGCACCGAAAGGTCTTCTTTGTGAAGGCTATGGCTTTCTGCCATTGAATGACCGTGAATTTTTGATGAAGTTGCGTTTCCCAGCTAAGTAGTGGAGTAGATTTGACCAGATGATCCTTGGAGCCGATAGTATTATAGAGGGAGCTGAGGATTTTGGCAGCCGGGTTAGGAATCTTGAGGAGGTCCAACAGAGATTTGTTGTACGTAATTTGTTTGTTGTGGTTGGAGGAGAGAAAATGTTTGACTCTTAGGTACGTAAAAAGGCTATTGGAGGGTAGGGAGAAGGCGGATTGTAGAGACTGGAAAGGGGTCAGCGATTCCTCATTCCACACCTGTGAGATGGAGGTAATACCTGATGACTTCCAGACGGATAGGTTGAGATCCAGGATTGCCAGTTCCAAAAATTCAAATCGGAGCCCGCGTGATATTTAATGTTTGTTTCTTGCCTGTAGAATGATGGATATGTCACCAGCTATTGGTAAGGTGTTGTAGAATTGGAGACGTGAGAGAAGGCACCACATCCGTCCAGAGGGAATAGAGGAGCCAAGATTTGAGGTTGTGGTGTGGTATCAGATGAGACTCAATACCTATCCAGGATTTATGAGCATTATTGTGCCACCAGTCCTTTAGTGTAGAAAGGTGTGAGGCCATATAGTAGTCATAAATGTTTGGTACTCCCAAACCCCCCACTCCCCGTTTTCTGTGTAGGATAGAAGATGGGAGTCTTGGCTTTTTGGAGTTCCAGATAAATTTGTTGAGCATGGCGTTAATTTTCTAGAGGAATATGGGAGGAGGTGCTACCGGGATGGTTCTGAATATGTATAATATTTTTGGAAGCAGCGTCATTTGAAAGGCGGAAATCTTACCAAGCCATGACAGGGTAAGTTTCGAGTAGGCTTGGAATTCTTTCTCTAGCTCTGCCAGTCGAGGCATATAATTGGCTCTGGACACTTGTGCCATAGAGGAGGTAATCTTTATTCCCAGATAATCCAGATCTGTCGATCTCCAGTCATAAGGAAACCTCTCCTTGAGATGCTCCAGAAGTGGCATGGGAACGCCCAAGGGGAGAATTTGCGTTTTGGATTCATTGATTTTATAAAAGGAAAGAGCCCTGTATTCTCTGAGAGTTTCGATAGCAGCTGGTAGAGAGGTTTCTGTATGAGTTAGGGATAATATGATGTCATCCACGTAGAGGCAGATGAGATGGGAGGAACCCAATATGTTCACTCCCTGAACTCCTCCATTTTGCCTCAGGGTCTGTGCTAACGGTTCAATGGTAAGTATGAAAATCAATGGAGAGAGAGGGCATCCTTGCCTTGTTCCGTTCTTGATGTTAAAGCTATCCGACAGTGTACTATTGGTAAACACTCTGGCTGATGGAGAGGAGTACAGGTTGGAGATAGCAGTAAGAATCGGGCCAGAGAATCGTAATTTCTGCAGGACGGAAAAGGCGAATGACCAATTAATCCGGTCAAACGCCTTCTCGGCATCCAAGGCGACCATGAGGGCTGGAATCTGTTTTCGTTCCAGTAAGTCCACCAGATGGAGGACACGTCTGGTATTGTCTGGGGCTTGGCGGCCTTTTACGAAGCCCACTTGATCCGTGTCTACTAAATCTGGGAGAATGGGAGCCAGTCGAGCTGCCAAAATCTTCGCAAAGAGCTTGATGTCTGAATTTAGCAGTGAGATTGGTCTGAAGTTTTGTGGGACATCCGCTGTCTTGCCGGGCTTAGGAAGGGTGACGATTGACGCTGCCAGGGATTCACGTGGGAGCGGTGCACCCGACATAGCGTGGTTGAAGAAGTTTAGGAGAGATGGAGCGAGAGTTTGTTGAAAGTATATTAAATATCCGTTGGAGAAACCATCTGGCCCTGGAGATTTGCCCTTAGGTAAGGACTTTATGGCTTTTAACATTTCTGGGAGAGTGATAGGTGAGTTTAGGGCCGAGAGATGTTCATCCGTCAGGCCTGGTAGCGTGATGTTGCTTAAGAAGCCGGTCACCCGGTTATGGTGATCTGATGGAAGAGGGGTATGCTCCTGTAGATTGTACAGTTGCGCGTAATAATCTTTAAAAGAGTTGGCGATGTCTCTCGGGTCTGTTAAATGTACTCCGGTTGTAGGATGTCTGATGTATGGAATCCTCGATTTAGCTGCTTTTGCTCGTAGTTGTCTAGCCAACAATCTACCGGCTTTGTTGCTTTGGGAGTAAAATCGAGCTTTGGATTTTTTCAAGGCTTTTTCGTAGTCTTGTAAGCGAAGGAGACGTAGTTGTTGTCTATCCTGGCTGAGCTGTTCCGAAGTGGTTGGGTTAGGATTGATTTTGTTCGCGGAGTCCAAAGTACGAAGTGTAGACATTGCTTCTTTAATTGCTTTCTGTCGTTCTTTTTTGTTTCCATGTGCGATTTTTATAAGGGTGCCACGGATGTACGCTTTATGGGCGTTCCAGAGAGTGTAGGGGTCGTCTGTTGATGTGGAGTTGGTCTGGAAATAATCTTGGAGGTCTTTTTTATTGTCGGACGGTAGTTAGGATGACTCATGAGGTACGTATTGTTTCTCCAAAGTCTAGTAGCGGATGGTGGAGTCCTTTCTTCTATAGTGAGAGTGACGGCTGCGTGATCAGACCACGTGATTGTTTCAATTGTGGATGTTTTGGAACTCATAAGGGTGTGAAGGTCCACTATAAACATGTCGATGCGAGAGTAGGAGCCGTGAACTGCTGAGAAGTAGGTATAATCCCTTTCACCCGCATGATGTGCACGCCATATATCGTGGAGGTTTTCAGTATTCGGAAATTGGTGCAGACAGGAGGCGTGATCTCTATTTGCGTTAGTCGAATCCAGGGAGGGATCCATGATGCTGTTAAAATCTCCACAAATTATTAATGCGCCTTGTTGGATTTCCTGAATTTGTCGTTGAACTCTGTGCAGAAATGCCAGTGTCTTTTGGTGTGGGGCGTATAGGTTGACAATAGTATAGGGTGCATTGTTTAGAAGACAGACAACTATAATGAATCTGCCTTGGGGATCCGCTCTTTGTGTCGTCAAGGAGAATGCCACTGAGTCTCTGAAAGCGATAAGGACTCCGCGTTTCTTCGATCTGTGGTGCGCATGACAGACTACAGGGAAGGAGGGGTGTTTTAGCCTCAAAGCGTCCTTTTGCAGAAGGTGGGTTTCTTGTGCGCAAAACACATCTGCGGAGAGTGAGAGAGCCTCTTTCCAGATGTACGTACGCTTCTGTGGGCTGTTTAGGCCCCGAACATTGAGGGAGGCCAGCTTGATCACCATGTTATCACCGTAGAGAGGAAAAGTCCACAGTATGTTAAATCTTCAGGGGAAGTACGTGCAGTATCACAAGTAGGAAGATCAATAAACAAAAATAAATGAACAGACAGTTCAAAGACGAATACAGATTTTCTGTATGTTTGGGGGTATCGGTTAGAGACTTGCCGGTTAAGCTACTAGAACAGGGGGTTGTGCACCAAAGTAAAAGAGGTGTAGCCAACTTGGAATATCATTTGCGGCTTGCGGGAGATCTACGCCCTACAGTTGAGGGAGGATAGGAGTTTTCCGCATCTGGAGGGAGAGATATTGGTGTCCTCCAAGTCGACAGCAGCGCTTTGCCCTGATTCAAGTTATGAATGGTGAAGGTGGTCCCATCTTTAATGATGATCAATTTCACAGGAAACCCCCATCTATATTGGATGTTGTTTTTACGGAGCGTTGTTGTAACCGGGAGTAATTCTCTGTGGAGGCGGAGGGTCGTAGCTGAGAGGTCCGTGTAGAGCTGCACACCTTGAAATTTGGGAGGCCAAGATTTCTGCTTGCGAGCAGCTTCTAATAACTTTTCTTTGACGTGGAAGAAGTGGAATCTTGCCAGTACATCTCTCGGAATCTCGTCTCCCAGATGTCTAGGGCGAGGAAGCCTGTGAGCTCTGTCGATGATGATATCTATGGTTGAAGAGTCGGGCAGTAAAAATCTAACATATTCCTGCAGGTATGGAAGCAGATCAGCCGTTTGAACCTGTTCTGAGATGCCTCGGAATTTGATGTTGTTCCTACGGGAACGGTCTTCCATATCAGCCATTTTCGCTTTGAGGTTTACAACGTCTTCCTCAAGGTCATTATGTGCATCTACGATTTTGTTGTGTGACGTAGCTAATTCG
Organism: Leptodactylus fallax; assembly: GCA_947044405.1. Taxonomy (NCBI): domain Eukaryota; kingdom Metazoa; phylum Chordata; class Amphibia; order Anura; family Leptodactylidae; genus Leptodactylus; species Leptodactylus fallax. Next base: position 1,314,688 of record CAMRHE010000241.1, on the reverse strand, counting down.
CCCATCTTAGTTTCAATGTGGGTTATACGTCCATCTAGTGCACTGACCGAGGACTGAAGCGGCTGGAGCAGTTGTGAAAAATCTGCTTGAAGGGAACTGCGGAGGGCCAAGAGCATATCTCTCAGAGTGTGTTCAGAGGCGGGGTCGCTAGTGGTCGGGAAGCCGTCTAGGCCATTCGTTGGGGTGAGTGAAGGGACGTCAGATGAAGCTTGGTCCTTGGAAAGATCTAGGTCTCCTTGGAGTTCCATGCGAGGTTTTTGTTTGAGTGGGCTTGTACTCGGAGACGGTGGATGACTTAGGAGATAATTCTGCTCTGTTACGGAATGAGCTGATGAAGAGTGGATTTGTTGTGTTGCAGATCGGACATCATCAGGGGTTGGAGGTAGACAAAGAGCCACTGATTCTTCGGGGTGGTCAAGATCCGCTTCCTCCAAGAGTATCGCGGTAGCTCTCGTGGCAGTCATAGGCGCTGAGGGTATGAGCTCTAAGTGGTCACAGGGTGTCAGACCTGGTTCCCCTCCTGTGCCACGATCCCATTCAAAATAATTAGTTAGATTATTATCAGGTTTCCTGACGGATTTCCTACCCTTCACCATGTCGCCAGGGATTTGTCTCCAAAGGTTTTACGTTTAAAGGGAAGATATTCCAGAACAGGCTATTAGTCGCTAAGAGTTGCTAGAAGGTGCACTAGTACCCCACAGTTAGGCCGCCATTACCCAAGGGGAGAGGTACCAATGAGAATTCTACGGGAAGAGTGCGAGCTACAGCTCAGTTACCAGTTGCAGCTAGGGGTTTGTAAGTGGACGCCAATAGCTGATCTCAGAGCTAAAGTGGAGATGTAGGCCTGCGCAAAGCTGGTATATTGCAGAGCAGAAATGTTGGTGAGGGTCCGCTCAGGGCCTAAGTAGTTGTAAATTGGAGGGGAGATAGAGGTCTGTGCAGGGCACGGTTCTTGCTGACTTGGGGCTAGTATAACCAATCGCGTGAGTCCCATAATCTGTGGGCCTGCAGAAATGTGAACTGCACCCTGGGTAGGAACACCGCACAGGTCCTCTGCTGCTGTTTAGTGGGTCAGACAAGGAGTCCCCTGGTGCCCGTGTATAATCTCCGCGCTCCCCTTCCCTCCGTTGTCTGTAGGATGTCCCCTACCTGGGAGCCTACTCAAGAATCCTCCGCTGGTTACGCCCGCTATGTTGTCTCCTGCTGCAGGCCTCAATATCGCGCCTGCCGCTCCAGGCGGGCCGCCGCTCCGCTACCCCGCGCGGCGACCAGCACTACATGGGGCCGCCGCCTCTGCGAGCCCGCGGATGAATAGCGAAAGCAGAGTCAGCGGGGACAGATGAGTTCGCGGAGGTCCGCAGCGGTCGGGGCTGTTGGCGGGATGCTTGGAATATGGAGAAGATGGCGGTGAGGAGAAGAGATGCAGGTAGGCCCCAACTCGGAGTCGCTAGTAAGAGGCCGTAAATGTAACGATAACCCCTAGGATCAATCGACTAGGGCTCAGGGGATAGCCCTTGGGTGGTTGAAGGCCCAAACTATGCAGGATGTGAGCGATTAAGAGCAGATTACACTCAAATCCAGTAGGAGCTGGAAAAAAATCGCGTCCTGTCTCCGCTCCGGCTAGCCACGCCCCTCGACCTTGGTATCATTTTAAAGATGAGATTCATCTTCTTAATACTCCTTACGGATCCTGAGATATGGGGCTCTAAAATTTCTGCACAGAGATGAGAAATCATCATCATCTGTGCATAACCTGTATGTGACCCCAGGGGGAGATAGCAGGGACTTCTGTCCATGTTATCCCCTCTCCTATCAATCAGAGGGCATATTATATTTTTGCTCTCTGATTGACATATAGAGGGATAATGTAATACCCCTCTGAGCCTTATTAGAGGGGTATTCTTATGTAATACCCCTCTGAACATAACCAGAAAGTTTATTGGTGCTGTGACGCAGATGTTTACCACTGTCCAGGTCGCAGCGCCAAAAATGTTGCACCAAACACTTAAATGCACAAAGTCATCAATAAAGTTTACATTTCACCCAATCCTTGTCCTGTCCATACCTGGTCATTATAGAGTAAAATATGCCTCTAGCGATATCCATTACACTCTAAAATAATAGTAATAACGATTATCACTAGAGATGAACATATAAATTGCTACAATTTTTATAGGGCGATAGAAAATTATATTTTTATGTAATTATGTATTGGTTGGTGCATTTCTGCAATTTTGGCGCTTCTTTAACACTGTATGGCCCATATAGTGGCCCCTTCACTGGTCTCCCTTATAGCAATATTAGATGATTACTTACTTGTCTGCTCCTGGGTCCGTCCCTACTTTCTCTGAGCACACTGTTGTGACATCATGTGCGCTTGGAGCAGGAGCGTGCCAGAGAGAAGACAGGTAAGTATTGATACTTACCCATTATCTCACGCAGCTTGTAGGCCACAGGCTCAATGTAGCTTACAAGTCGGGAAGTGGTAGAACAGGAAACCTCAGGCACGGTGACAAAAGGACATCCAGGAAGTAAGGGACCACACAACAGCCGGATCAGAGAGGCCGGGCCGCCCAAAACTCATCCCACGGTTTCCAGATCAGGCAGAACCTCTCCTCCTCATTAAGAAGGGCCGTCAGGTACTCCAGGGAGCGCGCATCTTTTATACATTGTCTGATTTTTTAAGAGTTTATTTGCAAATTATGGTGGAAAATAAGTATTTGGTCAATAACAAACAAGCAAGATTTCTGGCTCTCACAGACCTGTAACTTCTTCTTTAAGAGGCACCTCTGTCATCCACTCATTACCTGTAGTAATGGCACCTATTTGAAATTGTTATCAGTATAAAAAGACACCTGTCCACAACCTCAAACAGTCACACTCCAAACTCCACTATGGTGAAGACCAAAGAGCTGTGGAAGGACACCAGAAACAAAATTGTAGACCTGCACCAGGCTGGGAAGACTGAATCTGCAATAGGCAAGCAGCTTGGTGTGAAGAAATCAACTGTGGGAGCAATAATTAGAAAACGGAAGACATACAAGACCACTGATAATCTCCCTCGATCAGGGACTCCACGCAAGATCTCACCCCATGGGGTCAAAATAATCACAAAAACCACACGGGGGGACCTAGTGAATGACCTGCAGAAAGCTGGGACTAACATAACAAAGGCTACCGTCAGTAACACACTACACCGTCAGGGACTCAAATCCTGCAGTGCCAGACGTGTCCCCCTCCTTAAGACAGTACATATCCAGGCCCGTCTGAAGTTTGCTAGAGGGTATTTGGATGTTCCAGAAGCGTATTGGGAGAACGTCATATGGTCAGATGAAACCAAAGTAGAACTGTTTGGTAGAAACACAACTCGTCGTGTTTGGAGGAGAGTGAATGCTGAGTTGCATCCAAAGAACACCATACCTACTGTGAAGCATGGGGGTGGCAACATCATGCTTTGGGGCTGTTTCTCTGCAAAGGGACCAGGACGACTGATCCGTGTACATGAAAGAATGAATGGGGCCATGTATCGTGAGATTTTGAGTGCAAACCTCCTTCCATCAGCAAGGGCATTGAAGATGGAACGTGGCTGGGTCTTTCAGCATGACGATGATCCCAAGCACACCGCCAGGACAACGAAGGAGTGGCTTCATAATAAGCATTTCAAGGTCTTGGAGTGGCCTAGCCAGTCTCCAGATCTCAACCCCATAGAAAACCTTTGGAGGGAGTTGAAAGTCCGTGTTTCCCAGTGACAGCCCCAAAATAATCACTGCTCTAGAGGAGATCTGCATGGAGGAATGGGACAACATACCAGCAACAGTGTGTGCCAACCTTGTGAAGACTTACAGAACACGTTTGACCTCTGTCATTGCCAGCAAAGGATATATAGCAAAGTATTGAGATGAACTTTTGTTATTGGCCAAATACTTAATTTTTCACCATAATTTGCAAATAAATTCTTTAAAAAAAAAAAAAAAAAAAAAAAAATCAGACAATGTAATTTTCTGGATTTGTTTTCTCATTTTGTCTCACATAGTTGAGGTCTACCTATCAATTACAGGCCTCTCTCATCTTTTTAAGCGGGAGAACTTGCACAATTGGTGGCTGACTAAATACTTTTTTCCCCCAGTATATTATGGGATGTATTGAGGTCTCTCTATGAATATTTAGGTACTCTTTTGTTGCTATATGGAGGTGTGGAGACTGCAAAATACAATAGCACTTTGCATTTACTTACATTTCGTGGCTTGCTCACATGATGCAGTTTTTGGAAGACATATGGTGGAGAGTTTACTATTAACTTACAATCACAAGTCAATTTAATATAGAATAGTTGGATTCCCCTGTAAGGGTTTGACAACTATTTGTATTGTTTGTCTTATCCTTTTTTATATGGCGGTATTTCAATATAATCTATACTTAAAGCTATATTTTTGATAACTTTTGGAGTATTTTGAGTGTATCGACTCATTTTTTTTGTTTTGGTGTTTGTCATCCGCTGTAATAGTATGGCGAATTAACTGGCGTTGCACTGGAGAATCCCTAAAAATTACAAACAGGGGCAAATAAACTATTGGGTGCAATATTGTTCACATTTAGTATATATAATTTAGTTTCTACATTTAGCCAATCAATTGATGTATTAACTACAGGGACCACTTACATCAGCTTCTCCCTGCTCTTCTATACACACAGTCCTAAAAGAGCCCATGTACCTATTATTTAGGGGACTTACCTATTATAACCATGAGATTTTTTTTTTACTTTATTTTGAAACATTTTGGGCCAATTTGTCTGGCTTTCCTTGGCAACCCGCCTGTTACGTCCGCACCCGTTCGAACTTTTGCGCCATCCGGCCGCATGCTGCGGCATAGGAGGAGGGTCCGGCTGTGATTCTTTCCTCTGGGTTTTTCTTGTATTGTCTGAACACTGTCCTATTCCCTCACCTCCTTAATTGATTTTCCACCACACCCATCTCCTTCACCTTGGATTTCCTCTGCTCCACTAACAGTTAATTTTAGCCTTACCTGTGTGATTGACATCCTATCCTTCTATCAAGTCTGGGGCGGGTTCTTTCTTCCTTTTTATTCTTTGCTCACATTCATAGTGGCGCTGGTTATTGCTTCTGTGTACCTGCCTTTACTCCGTGCTGTTTTGTTACCTGTATTCCTATTTCTGATCTCTGGCTTTGTCTGTGACTATTCTTTTGGATTGTGATTTTGTACTGCATTGCTCGTCTGTTACTGAACCCTTGGCTTGCTGACCTCCCTATTTGTTGTTTGTACTGTCTTCGTTCTGTGTTGTCACTTATTCAGTGTAGGGACCGGCTCCGAGTTGTCGGCTGTCACCTAGGACAGTCAGGCAAGAGGCAGGGCCAGTGGGGGGTTTTCAGCTTTAGGGCTCACTGTCTTGTTGTGCCCCTCCCCCCAGGATTCTCCAGCAGCTACTGGGGAATCGCTAGCTGAGCTAGCTAACCCTTACACCGCCTTTTGTTATGCATATTCGCCTATTTTCATTTTTACAGAGCTTATTGTTTATAATTATCAAAGATTATAGCTGACCTATTTTGTCATTTATTGCCATTTTTGGAGTATCTGTAAGCTATGGAGAAGGTTGATTTAAAGAGAGTATCATTAGAAAATGACGTTTTTAAGTAATGGCACGTTGGAATAGCCTTTAAAAAGGCTATTCTACTCCTACCTCTCATTCTCTTGTGGTCCCTGCCGTTTCTGTAAAAAAGAGTTTATGCTGATATACAAATTATGCTCAGGTAGCACAGGGGGCATTCCCCAAGTGCTCCGAGCACACCAGCGTCATCAACTGCTCGCCGCCCCTTAGTGCCTCCTGTTCACCCCCCCCCTGCATCTTCTCATCTTTAGTCTTTCGTAGGCATCAGATGCAGCACTATATGCGGTTGAAATCCCGCGTACGTGCAGTCGGCTTAAAAACGTCATTTTCTAATGATAGACTCCCTTTAAAACATTTATACTTATTTCCTATAGGGTTAAATTATCAGTATATGTACCAAAATAGACTTAAAAACCTCTCAGTTTGCATCTGTGTCACTATTTGACAATAGCTACTCCTAATCTATAGTGGGTACGGAAAGCATAATATAATAATAACTTTATATAGCGCCAACATATTCCGTAGCACTTTACAAATCAGAGGACACATGAACAGACAATATGAGACATTACACTGTGAAAAAGAAATAAACATATCAAACAATAGGAGTGAGGGCCCTGCTCGCAAGAGCTTACATTCTATGAGGAGATAGGGGGACACAAGAGGTCAGAGGGCTTGTTGCTACAATGGTCCAGCCATCTTTTAATAGAAAAGGTTGTGTAACTGAAGCTGTATGAACCAGTCACCATCTGTGACTAAACCGATACTAAGTGCAAGGAGTGCAGCGTAACGTCTAGATGGAGGGGCCAGGATCTGAGGAACAAAGGAGGAAGAATAAAAGGTGTTATTGTTCTTCACCTCCGCACACTGCACTGTGATCAGGGCACGTGATAAGCCTGACTATACAGATGTGATTTTATGGCAGTTTTGAAGCTGCTGTAGTTGGAGATTAATCGGATTGTCTTGGGTAAAGCATTCCAGAGCACTGGTGCAGCTTGAGAAAAGTCTTGGAGATGGGAATGGGATGATCGCATAACAGGGAATGCAAGTCTAAGGTCATGGGTAGAACGGAGAGGATGGTTAGGGGGTAGACAGTGATGAAAGAGGAGATATAGTGGGGCGCAGCGCTATGGATGGATTTGTGGGTCAGTGATAATTTTATATAGTATTCTGTGATTCAGTCCCCTTTAAATTTTTTTTCACTCTGTTTCATTGCAGCCATTTGCTAAAAGCAAAAAAGTTCATTTTATTTCTCATTAATGTACACTCAGCACCCCACCTTGACAGGAAAAAACCCCAGAAATGTAGATATTTTTGCAAATTTATTAAAAAAGAAAAACTGAAATATCACATGGTCATAAGTATTCATACCCTTTGCTGTGACACTCATATTTAACTCACATGCTGTCCATTTCCTTCTGATCCTCCTTGAGATGGTTCTACTCCTTCATTGGAGTCCAGCTGTGTTTAATTAAATTAAACTCTCTCTCTCTCCAATTAAACTGATTGGACTTGATGAGGAAAGGCACACACCTGTTTATATAAGACCTCACAGCTCACAGTGCATGTCAGAGCAAATGAGAATCATGAGGTCAAAAGGAACTGCCCAAGGAGCTCAGAGACAGAATTGTGGCAAGGCACAGATCTGGCCAAGGTTGCAAAAGAATTTCTGCAGCACTCAAGGTTCCTAAGAGCACAGTGACCTCCATAATCCTTAAATGGAAGAAGTTTGGGACGACCAGAACTCTTCCTAGACCTGGCTGTCCAGCCAAACTGAGCAATCGTGGGAGAAGAGCCTTGGTGAGAGAGGTAAAGAAGATCCCAAAGATCACTGTGGCTGAGCTCCAGAGATACAGTAGGGAGATGGGAGAAAGTTCCACAAAGTCAACTATCACTGCAGCCCTCCATCAGTCGGTGCTTTATGGCAAAGTGGCCCCAAGAAAGCGTCTCTTCAGTGAGACGTCTGTTGAGACGAAGATTGAACTTTTTGGCGTTAATTCTAAGCGGTATGTGTAGAGAAACCAGGCACTGCTCATCACCTGCCCAATACAATCCCAACAGTGAAACATGGTGGTGGCAGCATCATGCTATGGGGGTGTTTTTCAGCTGCAGGGACAGGACGTCTGGTTGCAATTGAAGGAAAGATGAATGCGGCTAAGTACAGAGATATCCTGGAAGAAAACCTCTTCCAGAGTGCTCTGGACCTCAGACTGGGCCGAAGGTTCACCAGCCAACAAGACAATGACCCTAAGCACACAGCTAAAATAAAGGAGTGGCTTCGGAACAACTCTGTGACCATTCTTGACTGGCCCAGCCAGAGCCCTGACCTCAACCCAATTGAGCATCTCTGGAGAGACCTGAAAATGGCTGTTCACCAACGTTCACCATCCAACCTGACGGAACTAGAGAGGATCTGCAAGTTAGAATGGCAGAGAATCCCCAAATCCAGATGTGAAAAACTTGTTGCATCATTCCCAAGAAGACTCATGGCTGTACTAGCTCAAAAGGATGCTTCTACTCAATACTGAGCAAAGGGTCTGAATACTTATGACCATGTGATATTTCAGCTTTTTTTTAATAAATTTGCAAAAATATCTACATTTGTTTTTTTTTCTGTCAAGATGGGGTGCTGAGTGTACATTAATGAGAAATAAAATGAACTTTTTTGCTTTTAGCAAATGGCTGCAATGAAACAAACAGTGAAAAATTTAAAAGGGGTCTCAATTCTTTCCATACCCACTGTATGTCCTAAAGTGCAGCCCTTAACCTGAGGAAATCAAATGTTTTTCTCTACCAGCCTGAGATTTCTTTTTACAATTTTGGTGGATTATGATTATATTGTGGTCGCTGTTATCAAGTTTCTCCCAAACAGTAACGATGCAAAAAAATACTGCATTGTTAGAAATTACCAGATCTAAAAAAGCATAGTCTCTTGTAGGATCTTCTACAGATTGGCCCATAAAATGATTCTGCAATAAGTTAAAGCAGAACTGTGACCCCTGCAATATTATGACTACTGTACTCACCTGTCTCTCAGAGCTCTGCTCTGCTCCTCAGTTATGGAAGGGAATCTATAGATTATACCAAATATTTATTCTTTATGATTTGACCTCGCTTTTTATTTCCACCTACGTTTGAACATCCTCACCACCGTTGCCTCATTCACATTCACTTTCATGTCACTTCTAACATACAGACATACTTCACATTTTTTCCTGTTAATCCTTTGAAGTGTGTAAATCCAGCATATTAACAACTCAAATTTATGAAGAGTCTGGCTATGTCTCAGGCACTCCAACTACATTACTGTTTGCTTACTATGCTTATTGCATTTGGGAACATAAATTATAAAGGGGTTTTCCCATGAACATTTTTAAATTTGTAGATAAAAGTTATATTTGCAAAACAGTAATTAATTTTTGCAGTTTAAGACTTTCTCTAACCATCTTAGTTGGTGACAGTCAGTTGTCTTGAACGCTTGCAAATGGATACATCCATGAATGCGGAACTTTCTATGGTCTAAAACTTGTCAGGTTATCAGGCAGGAACACTACATGTATGAAGATAATCCGGCCACAATAAGGAGAATATGGTAGGGTTTTTGACCATAAAAAGTTCCTACATTCATGATTGTATCCATTGGCAACCGATCAGGACAACAGAATGTCACCACTAAGAAGGTCAGAAAAAATTTTCAAAACTCTGCTAAGTTTTTAATTATTACTATTTGCAAAAAAGTTTAAACTTTTAATTATCTAAAAAGGTGTTCATGGAAAACCCCTTTAAGGCTAAGGTCCCACGTTGCGGAAACGCAGCTTTTTTTGTTGCAGCTTTTGCTGCGGTTTTTTGAGCCAAAGTCAGGAGAGGATTGAGCAGAAGGTAGAAGTATAAAAACTTCCTATTTCCTGGTCGTCCTCGGCAGCACAATACACACGGGTTATGGTTCCCTAGGCATAACAACATAGAGAAAGGTTAATTAAGCAGTAAACAAACAATTAACCAAATCAGACCCCAGGCATAAATAGGACACAGAGAGTAGGACACAGTGTATTTTTCTTTTCTCTCATAGGTAACAGACACGGAGACAGGATCTCCCCCAGGAAAATGGTGTATCGCTACCATACAGGCAGATGGGATGGCTTTTCCGCACTGTATACAGGGGTGATCCATGTCCCTCAGTGGTGAGGGTGTACCATGATGGCGGTGCCCAAACAACAATCCTGGTACACGAGCAGGAACTCACATTTCGGGGTTCTCTATCCCCCCTTATGCCAGCAGGACATATATTCAGGCAAGTGGCTGAAAGTGTTGCTCACACTTTTACATATGGCGGCAGTCTGTGTTTGCGTTGCACACAGTACTTGTGGTTCTCCAGGAAGTGATGTTTTCCCTTCAGCCGAGTAAAGGCAGAAGTGACATCATCATGTGGGCCAATGCTCCCTGCAGCTCATAATGCTGGCGGCTGCCTTGACTATGGTGCACTCAGCCGATTACTCTGCCCTCTGCTTGCTACTGTAAGTATGGCACATGCCTGCAGCCATCCCCATCCATATATCTGCCAGAACAGTTTGGAGGTTTGTCCTGTGTCTTTGTAGCCTCTGTTTATCATGCTATATTTGCTGTTTTGCCTCATGTTACTTTGCATGTATATACCTAATGCTTTATGCTTGCTGTGCAGCCACTAAGCATGTGTTTCTGTGTCTTAGATGCCATTTTCTCAAGAAAGTTCCAGGGAAAGGTCCCATAAAGCAAGACACAGTCTGTAATAAGTGTGAACAGCCATTGCCTGATGACCTAATCTCTGACACGTGAGGCCTGTTATACCTGTGGATCTCCTGCAGCTCCATGATCCAGGGAGGATCCAGGTGGTCTCTTACAAATGGTTAAACAGCAAATGTCAGAGGCAGTGCAGGGGTTACATCTGCACAAGGAACTACAAGAGCCAGAGAGTCCTCCTCTCCTGATGAGATTATACAGTAGATTCCTCCTCTGTGGCCTCTAATTCAGATGATTCTGAAGAAAATTATTTTATGTCTAAGACAGCCTTAATAACTTACTTAAAAGTGTTAAAGACACGGTGGAGTCTCACAAAGATGTGCAGTAGTATAATGTTGTACCGTGTTAGATGTGCAGTATAAGCCTAAAAGGCAAAGGTGGTTTTATTTTCTGGCTTCTAAACACAAGTCATTCCCAAGTCACTCAGTGGTGGAGGAATGGATGAGGAGAGACTGAGATAAACCAGATAAAGCCGAACCAGGGTCAAGAATCTAAACTATTTACAGTCTAGATGATTCTGTGGCAAAAGGCTGGGACGCAGTCCCCAAGGTGAATTTACAAGTGGCTAGATTATCCAAAAAGGCTGTATTCCCATCTGAAGTCTCAGCGCTCCTGAGAGAGCCAGTGGACCGCAAAGCTGATTTTCTTAATAAAATATATACTTCTGCAGTGGGGGCCTGTAAAGCAGCATTAGCCTCTGTCCTAGTGGCCAGGGCTCTCAGAATCTGGCTCAGCCACCTAACTAGGGATCTAGAAGAAGATACTTCTAGAGAAGAAATATTACATTCTCTTCCCCTCTTGAAAACTGCTGCAGAATTTTTATGTGACTCACAATTAGATGTCATAAAATTTTCTTCCAGGTCTCTGGCCCTCTCAAATGCAGCCAGAAGAGCTTTGGGGCTCAAGTTGTGGTCAGGTGATAATCTGTCCAAGAACAACTTTTGCAATTTACCATTCCAGCCAGAGTCCTGACTGGGTCCTCAACTCTAAGATTCTGGAATCCTTGAGTGGAGGCAAAGGCAAAAAATTTCCAGAAATATAAAAGGAGTTCCATCGGTCCTTTTTTGTTCAAAAGGAAAAAAAAAAGGGTCACCTAAGTTCAGGAGACCATCTAATGGTCTAAAACATTCAAAATGGAGACCATACGCTTAGTAATAATCTTATTAGAGAGGAACGACTATATGGCGATAATCGATCTCACCGAGGCCTATCTACATGTGCCAATCCTTTACAGTCAAAGGAAGTTCCTTCAAATAGCTATCAAGGGGCCTCAGAGAATTCATAATTTCCAAGTCACTTGCCTCCCTTTTGGGATCTCGTCAGCCCCTCAAGTTTTTACCCAAATTGTGGTGGTTTTGACAGCAGCCTTAAGGGTGAGAGGGATCAATGTGGTCCCATATCTGGACAGCTGGTGGGTGAGAGCCTTCACGAAAGATCAACTCCATCATCACCTGTGCATCACTCTGAACCTTCTGCAAGATCAATTGGAAGAAATCCCATTCAGTGCCATATCAGAACCTAAAGTTTCTAGGCTTCATAATAGTTTTAAAAGTCATGCTTTGAGAGATTATCTCCAGGGAGGAAAAGAGTAACTCACAGAGAGATCTCTCACCTAGCTTCTCATCCCAAAGTCTCCTTCAGAAGAACTATGCAAGTATTGGGCCTCATGACGTTGTCCATAGAGGCTGTACCATGGGCAAAAGTGCACCTAAGCTCCCTGCAGTTTGACATACTCAGATCTTGGGACAGATGTCCAAAATCCCTAGATGTGACCTTTAAGATCTCCGCTGCCACACTCTTGGACCAAAAGTTGTGGATTATACCTCAGACTCATCGTCAGGGATGACTCCTGGCTCCCCAGCCCCAGAAAGTCCTCACTACAGATGCATCCTCCTGGGGTTGGGATATACATTAGAACACAAATGGGTTCGGAGAAGCTGGGGTCCATCAGACCAGGACCGGTCCTCCAATCTATAGGAGTTGAAAACAGTCAGGTTTCCCTTGAATAATTTTCACTCCCACCTACTCGGTTGTTAAGTCTTGGTCCAGCAGACAATCTTGCGACAGTCTTCTATCTGAACAAACAGGGTGGCACCAAAAGCTCTGAAATGGCGAAGGAGTGCAAGTTAATTTGGATCTGGACAGAACAACACACTTTGGGGTTGTCAGCGGTACATATCAAGGGGGCTTCGAATCACACAGCAGATCTGTGGAATCGCAACAGTCTTTATCCAGCAGAATGGAAACTCAACTCTGAAATATTCTACAGGATAAAAGCAAAATGTAATAGATGTAGTGGCAACTCGCCAGAATATCAGTCTGCCTCTGTTCTATTCTCTGAACCATTGTGGCCAAGCCCTGGCGGTGGATGGTTTATCAATTCCTTGGTCAGGGAAACTGCTTTCTTTCCTCTGATTTCCCCCTGATCTCCAGAGTTCTTGAGAAGATCCACAATGAGAAGGTGGAGGCTATTGCTTTTTTTCCATTCTGGCCCCAGAGAGCTTGGTTCACTCTCACATTGAGTCTTTCAAAAAGCAGGTTCTGGAAGTTTCCAGTGGCAAGGAATCTTTTGTTCCCAGAATGGAGTATTCCACTCCAATCCTCTGATCCTCCATCTTATAGCCTGGAGCCTGACAAGGAGATCTGATCAACATTGGTCTGCTCACCGGAGGTTGTCAACACCCTCCTGTATTTCAGAAAGCCATCCGCGGTGAAAGTTTAAAATAGGATAAGATAGGATTTTAACTTCAGGTGCTCCAAAAATGATGCAAAGGTGCCTTCAGTAAACTCCATTCTTCAATTTCTTCAAGAGGGTTTCAATAAAGGTCTCAACATAAATACCCTGAACGTGCATTTCATGGCACTGAATGTAAAATTACAGAACAAATTCTCTGTACAGCATTTAATAAAGACTTTCAAGTCTCTGAGGAACCTGAACCTGGATCTGCAGAAGCCATCTCCCTTGTTGGATCTCTCCGTGGTCCTCTCTGCTTTGATGCTGCCACCATTTCAGCCTCTACAAGATAGACCAATTAGATATCTCTCTCTAAAAGTGCTTTTTGTGGCAATAACTTCTGCAAAGCGAATGAGTGAGCTGAAGCCCTGTCCTGTAAAGAGTCTTACCTAAGGGGATTGCCTGCTGTTACAGACCATGTATTTCTGCCTAAAATTCCATCATTCAAGACTATTAATCAGAAGATTTCTTTGCCTGTATTTTTTCCCCATCCACAAGGGGAGGAACAAGGGAAATGGAATACTCTAGATGTCAAAAGAGCTGTACTTGTTATATCCAGAGAACATTATCGTTCCCATTGGCAGAGAATCTGTTTCTTCAGTTGTCCCTGCAAAAAAAAAAAAAAAAAAATTGGCCAGATGGATTAGATCAACCATGGAAAGATGTTATCAACTGTTGGGCCAACAATCCCCTCTTCAGATCAGGGCTCACTCAATCCGTGCCATGGCTACTTCTTGGGCAGAAGCAAGCCACATTCCTCTTGTAGAGCTGCAGCGTGGTCTTCCATCTCAACTTTCATCAAGCATTATAGGATTGATGCATTGGCAGCAGAAGAGGCATTGTTTGGAAAAAGAGTGTTGGATTTGGCATCTTCTAACCCTCCCAATTAAATTACTGCTCCACAGGACCCATGTGTATTGTGCTGCCGAGGACGACCAGGAAAATGAAAATTTAACTCACCGAAATTTTGATTTCCTGTAGTCCGAGGCAGCACAAGTATCCCAGCTTTTAATAAATTTTTATGCTATTGCTTCCATCAGAATGCACTGTGTCCTACTCTGTGTCCTATTTATGCCTGGGGTCTGATTGGTTAATTAATTACTGCTTAATTAACCTGTCTCTATGTGGTAATACCTAGGGAACCATAACCCATTTGTATTGTGCTGCCTCAGACTACAGGAAATCAAAATTTCAGCGAGTTAAATTTTCATTATATTTCCAATTCCTTTTGTAGAGATTCTTGGCTTTGGCTCAAAAAAACGCAATAAAATATGCAACAAAAAAACCTGCGTTTCCCCCTCAGCCTAAAAGTTGCTGTTTTTGCTTTCCACATTCAGTTACAGGAATGCAAGTTCTTGAATTTTTGTTTTTAATGTTGATTTGAAAGTCTTTCCACTGTCCTTTCTCACCCATCATAGATTGCCCCCTCTGTAGTCCATCTACCTTTGTAATGTCTACCTGGTTCTCCCCCCTCATTCCTAGTTTAAGTACTCCTCCACCCCGCTAAAATTCTTTCCACTAGCACAACAGACCTCCTTCCATTCAGATGCAATTATCTGAGTAAAATAGCTTGCACCTCAATTAAAAGTTGGGCCAGTGCTCTAGGAACCTAAAACCTGTCTTTTATTAAGATATGAGCCATGCATTTAACTCCCCAAGATCCTGCTGCCGTTCCTATGTTGTGCATGGCACAATCAGCGTTTCAGAGAATACATCCTCCTTACAATTATTCATAAGCACCCTCTTCTTACCATGTATTTTGTCCCTGGTACTCACATAGACCATAAGAGCGGGGACTTCCCCAGCCCCACCCAGTAGTTTATCAACCCATCCCACCACATACTGAACTCTTCAGTTGTGGTGGTTTGGACAATAAATTATTCTATCCATAACACACAATATCAGAGATGGACACTACTAAATATAAATAAATAAATAAATAGGAGTTCTAATCCCCATGTGTCAATATGCAAAATGACCACAAAAATAAAAGAAAAACAACAGGACTGTACTTCCAATAATACTTTATTACAAACAACAGTCACAAATATATCACAAAATGAAACAAAACTAATAGAATACAGTCCCCAGTCAATGTAAGGAAAAATGTACTGTAAATAAGGGTATTCTCCATAGTACCTATGATGCTGTATCATACAGCACAAACCATAACATTAGAAATGATCCCTTTACATACAAAATGATACGGAGGGTAAAGAAATGCTGGCTCAGATGATGATAAAGCAGTATCAAACAACAATAAACCATCTGAGTTGGACATAACCTACTCTCAAGGCAGTATGGGAAAAGGAGCTGTAACCTACTCTATCAGTCTACCTGATTATAGTATCTCCTATAGCCACTGTCTGTCTTGGCCTACCCCCATTGACTACTAATTGGGAAGTCTTTCTGGCAGTTAGAGAGAGCAGTATCTGAGACTGAAATCCTTGTATAATCACCCAACATGGCAATCTTAGTTGGAAGTACGAAACAGGAGTGGCTTTCCTTTTCTTTGAGACCTTTCTACCCCTCTGCATTTACCCAGCCCCTTAACTGGTCTTCCTGATGTACCTCCATCGCTCCAATTTCCGTTTTTACCCCACTAACTGTCTGCTCAGTGAGCAGCATACTCCACTCAAGACTGAATAGCCCTCAGTCTTGCTCCTCCAGATCTCTAACACGAGTAAACCAGAGGTTTTCAATTTAAAGATGGTTAGTGTACAGGTAAAACTATGCTATTTGTGACGAATTGTAAATCTGTTATACTCTCTAGTTATGTTTTAACTTTTCTGTTCATAGAGGTAATTAGGAGTTTGTGTCAATGTGTCAGTGGCGTTCCTTTGTAATTTGCATGGCAATTACGAACCAAAAGACAGGATACAGATGGTCATCTAAGCCACAGGATGTGAATGCAGTACAGACAGCCCCTAATTAGCAAGCCTTTGGTGTGTGGCTGGTGAACCAGATGGCTCAGCTCCATTTGTATGTCTGAAAGCAAGCCAAACCAAAACTAATATAAACCAAAACTAAGTCAAAATTATGACATCAAAGGCATGTCTGCCATATTTGTGTTTTATGACCATCCATGCGTCAAAAGATGGATGGGGAACTTTAACAAAATAGGAACCTCAAAAATATGGATGTTTGATATCAATAAGAGGCCTAAATTATGAATTTGGGTAATTAAGTATAATTCAATTTATATGTTTAGTATGCCTGGATTGGTAAAAAAGTGTTTGGCATCTCGACAGGCATATTATACCTATATGTGGTACCCACTGAGAGCTATGGCATATTCCAAAAATATGTAATCTCTCAGATTAATGCATTTATCCACCTAGTCACAGGTGACAAGTGGGAGGTTCCAGAAAGTAAGTTTGGATGAGGGAATTAAAAAAAAAAAAAAAAGTTGACATACATGAATTCAGTGTCAGATACTGGAGATACAGGTCACCTGTAGATCTGCCCAGCTATTTTCCACTGTTCTCAAAGCAAAGCTTACAAAAAGGTATGTTCTTTGTTTCTCCTTTTTTATTTTATATTGTTTGCATGTCTTTTTTGATCCATTTTTTTATGCACTGTATCTTTTTGTGTATATAAAATCTAAAATTTAATAAAAAGGTTGTCCTTGGCACTAAAGGCACCCACAATTCCAAAGAGTAAATATTGCTTAGGCTTGTTATTCTCATTTGCTATTGTTGTGAGTGGTTTGGGAATACTGGTGGTTGATAGCAGCTACTATGAGGATGTGTGTATGCAGTGGTGGCTTCACTCCTGTGTATCCTAGTGCAATAGGTGAGTTGGAAGGGAGATTGGAAGCAGAGCCCATTTTTATGGTCAAAAGTGCATGTGTAAAGTAAAGTGTACGAATACCCAACAGAATTTCTTGGCTGCGTGTAAGATACATCTTGTATTGGAGCGAATTAGTGACAAATTAGTTGGTAGTTGGTGGGATATATATTTTATAATAGAGTATTAAAAGTAGTTAACCCTTGCACTTACAGTAAGGACTGGTCAAATCCTTGTGAACGTGTTCACCAGCCTACAAGGACAATCTCAGTACTATTTGGACTAAGACCTACTGCAAACAGTCCAAACCCCCTTCCCCCACAACTGTGTTTTTCATCTCTTGTTTGGAAGTAACTTAAGATGGCAGCTACTTACCAGAAGCATGACAAAGCCATTCTGATGCATCTGTCTGAGCAGAGAGGCCTTGATGGGACTGAAAACAAAGGAAATGCTGAGATACTGGTCCTTAAAGAGGACCTTTCAGATGACGCTAAGCTGTGAGGAACAACCCCCCCCCCCCATCTGTGGATGAGTACTCTCAGGGGGGTGTTCCTTACAGCCCAGCTAGACTGTCAGGAACGCCCTTCTGACAGAGAGCAGAGATCGGTGCCGAAACTAACAGCACCGATATCTCCAGCCCCGGACACATAACGGGAAAGCCGACAGTGCGCTGAATTCAGCGCACTGTCGGTTTTCTAGCGGTATATAAAACTGCATGTGCATGAGGACATGAAAGGTCCTCTTTAAATGGCCCTGGTCTGTCCTGAACTTGTGACTTCTGAGGACATAATCCCAGGAAAAAAAAAAACATGAAAAATCACCAGGATTGGAGGAGTTAAACCTGTTTGCTCATTGCCCGTATCTTGATTGGGGTGTGGGGAGAGGGGGCTGAAGACAGTAGGGGTGTCAGATAAATAGCCCTACTGGGGACTAATCCTGGACATTTAGTGTGCTAGAATGTGGTTGAGAAACCTTCCCCCTCAGCGGAACTGAGTGATAAATTAAGTCCTCTAATTGTACTGAAACAGATGTTAAATGTAACATTTCCTGTTGATTGTAATGTAACACATTATGATGATGTAAATGATGCATACACCCAGACTGACCCAACAAACCTAAGGGGCCAAGGGCTAACTCACATGTCAACTGTAACCTGCAGTCAGTGTCTCTAATGCCGAGGTCTATCTGCATTCTGAATAGTCATCCTTGACCCGCCACCTTGAAAATTTTAATGGAGGAGCCCAGTGTGGCTGTCCCTGCAACTCCTTCCTTAAAGGGGTTGTCCGGTATAAGAAAAAAAAATTAAAATTTTATACATAATCACCATTATTGGTGGGGTGGTCACGTGAATTCCCAAGGCACATTTTCTGAGGATCCGTTTCTGGAAACGGATCGTCAACAACAATATCCTCGTCCCCTCCACACCTCTACCCGTCATACTTACCTCTCTTCCTGCCGGAACCTCCTGTCATGGAGAGTCATCAGCGACGCGTGTGCAGTACAGCTTAAAACCGTGCATGTGCAATAGAGTTCCTGAGCCAGTCTACCCTATTGTGCATTGCCTAACTTTCTTCACAAAGGGATCGCAAGTACATCTAATATTTAAGACATGCCTGCATTTGTTGTCTATTGCATGTCTTATTTTCATTGGCTGAGCAAAACAAGACTTTATCAAGGTGTTTGGAGTTAAACAATAAACAGGCGCGTTAGAACTAGGAGTCTAAAGATGGCTGCTGATGGTGTAGTGGGTGGGCTAGTAGGGAAACAGGGAGGGGGGAGTGTGTGAGAAAGGGAGGGGGTCAGTGAGTGTGTGAGAAAGGGAGGGGGGTCAGTGAGAGAGAGGGAGGAGAAGTGAGACAACATTGGTTGTGGGTAGTGAGGTGCATGCCTTTTTCTGGGTGTTAATCGGGCGAAGTCTACTAGGTGCTAAATGGTTGCGTAGGGTGGTGGCTCTATGGAAGGTCAAGATGCTTCTGTAAGTGTGGGTCACGTAACAGAACTTTCCAGTGTTGGGAGAGTATGGACAACCAAAGGGGTGTTCAAATGTGGACACAAAGCTACATCCTACACATCAAACACTATGAAGGAAACCTTTACCATCAATTCCTTCATAAATTGCAATTCTAACTATGTCATTTACCTACTGGAGTGTCCATGCAAACTCCAGTACGTAGGACGTACCATTCAGCCCCTCCATAATAGGATGAATAGCCATCGCTCAAATGTCAACAAAGGTTTTGAAAAACACAATCTGTCACTACACTTCCATTCAACACCATCAAAATTTCAATTGTATCTCCATTCTCCCCATTGAACAGATCCCTATATCCGATCACAATTGATACCTAAAGCTCCGGCAGCAGGAGTTTTTCTGGATATACAAATTAGGCACACTAGTCCCCAATAGCCTCAATGATACTGTTGAATCCTCCTTTTAATCACAGATTTCTGAATATCCCCATATCCCTCTTATGACTTACAGATCTCTTTCATTTTCTTTCTACGTTACTCTTTTTTGTTCTCCTATTCCCCTCTGTCCCTCCCTGCCATTCCTATCACCTCCTTCCACTCTCCTTTTTCTCTTTCCCCCCCCTTTATGTTATTTATTATACCTTTTCACTAATACCCTTCACACTTCTAATTTCTCTGTATTTCTCTCCCTCTCCCCCCTTGTTTCTTTTCTCTCTCGTTTTCTCCACCTTTTCCACTCCCTCTCCCCCTTAAACACAAACACACAGTTCTGATCACTGCAACAAGACATCTGCCCCAGGTGCAGCTTACTAATGACTTATTGCGCACACTTGAGTGGGCACAGCTTCTGAACCTGTGCTCCACTCTGCCTGCATCTGCACATGCTCCAGCCTCTCTCCCACTCGCCCCACCCCTTTCCCTATATATTCTCAGTACTTACCTCTAGTCTGTAGTTCTTTCCCACACAGCTCCATTTTCTGGGTAAGTGACCTTCCATTTTCTACATGTTTGGACGCATTCTATATGTTTGGATGCATTATACTAGCTATTTTTCATACCTACACCACTCTTGTTTTATAACATCATCCTTGCATCACTCCATTATATCATTTGCATTTCCACCATACAGAATCCCACATATTCATGTACTTGCTCATCCCATCATATTCATACACACCCATTTTACCCCACATTGAGTGCTGAATGGTAAATGTGAACCAATCTCCAACTATCATCCCTTATACAGCATCAGTCTTTTTTTTTTTAATGTAATTACGCCATTATTATTTTGATCGCTATTGTTATCACTACTCTATAAGAAATATCACTATCTTACCCCATCTGATCATTACCACTACCACAGTTACTCTACTTTATCCCTCTTAACCTATCACTGCTTGTCTTCTCATATGTATCCCCCAAATCATAGCTGGTAGCTGTACTATAACCTTCATATATTACCATCTCACGTGACTGATTATGCACAAGTCCCTCATTAATTAATTAATTTCTGTAGACATTTTATGTCACACCAATATATGGCGACCATATTTTGTATTTGTTTTATATCCATTGACTTATTTATTCGACTACTGGATTTTAGGTTTATGCTTTTTATATACTCATATTTATGTATTTATTTATATGTATGTCTATGTCACTTATTACTCAGTTGGCCTGATGAAGACACATTGTTAGTGTCGAAACACGTTGCCTTTTTACTGGAATAAAAGCAACTCCTATTCATTATTGCAGTTTCTGCATATTCCATCTGTGTACAGCAGCGCTCAATTAGTCCCCTACCCTTTTCAACCCTACGTGTAGAAGAGGGAGAGAGGGATACCCTGCTGTACTTAGTAGCCGTATTAAAGAAGGTTAGGTCTATTGAGCAATGCACAAATGTAGAGACAAGTGTAAAATGTGGTGAGTTTGCAGGGTGAGATCCTCAGGTAGCGGCTGTATCCCCAAACTGGTATTTTTCTGAAATCTCTGACTTATGGGTACGTACGTACTCAGGGTATGTATGGGTTGGTGAAGACAAGGAGGTTGCTGACAGCATGCATTCCTCCTTATTTTGCTCTTCTCCTAAGATAACCTGCCAGGTTTTTCCATTGGCACCACAATCTGATGCCAGAGGGAAAAACCCAGATTGTGGGGCAGAAGAACCCTTGAACAAGTCTTACGAGAGGAGGGACTCTGTGAATAAGTACCCTGGGACAAGTGTAAATCCTGTCTGCAGTCATCCTGTTCAGGGCAGAGTTAACCCTCAGCCACAGATCTCAAGCCCCCTGTGCTCTGTGATTTTCATTTGCATTCATCGGAGGGGCGTTGAATACAACGGCCAGGAGGAGGGGGCAAACACACTGAAGGTTATAATGCTGCTGTACTCGGAGCACAGGGGGAACGCCCCTGTGCTCCATGATCTTCATTTACATATCTGCAAAAAGCGAATTTACACAAAAAACGCTGCCTGGAAAACAGAAACAAAAGGTAGGACTAGAATAGCTTTTATAAAGGCTATTCCAACGTAGGGTTAAATGTGTTTTCTGAATGATAGACTCCCTTTAAAAGTCCTGAAACTAAAAGGTCTCTTCAAGAATGACAGAAAAATTTGGCAATTCAAGCTGATAAAATTCAGATCATTGACAAAAGGACTCAAACATCTGGTTTTATGAGCCCTTACATTGACACAATTTATCCCCCTCCATCAGACCAACTCCAGATGACTCCACTCCCCACTTACCCCTATAATTGCCTTTATGTAGCATCTTTGCCAGTGTTGTGTGCTTATTCATTCATTTGGAAATGTCTGAAGAAGCCTGTGCTTTGAAAGCTTGCAAATGTAATATTTCTGGTTAGCCAATATAGGTATCATACCTAGAACACAATTTTCTTTTTAAAACGCAAAAGTATCAAATATTGCATGATTTAAATGGAATTTTTTTTTTCTAAATCTTTTTCACAAAAATTAAAATCTAAATTAAAAATCCGATTGAAAAGTTAATGGAAACCGTCATATAATACTTACCATTGGTGTAATACCTGCTCTGGAGCTGTACAGATTGCCTCCTTCAGCTTAAAACAGTTTTTATGAGCCAAACCTATTGATAACCTATCCTTAGGAGAGGTGTTCAAAAATAAATCAACAGGGGGTCAACAGCCAGGACCACTGTAGATCAGCTGTTCCCAGCAAGGAAATAGGGCCGAAGGCTGCTGGGAACAGTTGATCAGCGGGGGTACTGGTGTTGCCCAAACTTCCTGTTTCAGTCAGGTCATAAGTGTGCACTCAGTCGCCAGACTCCGGAGTCAGTCTCCAGTCAAAGATAAATGAGGCTGGGATATCTCTGACTGCAAGATTTCAGCATTTCCCATTGTTTTCAATGGGAGACAGAGTCTGCAGCAGGAAACTGAAAATGAGCCTCCTGCTCAATCTTGCTGCGGATTCATCCAGGACTAATCAGTTGCAGAAGACCACAAAAGAATGCCAAAGCTCTGTATCTGTATTCTGCCACGGGGAGCAAAAAATGAAGAGGAACCTGATGTAGATGTCTACCTCAAATTCCTCTCAATTTTCCTCCATTTGAACATACCCTAATCTGTAATTTATCCATTTTATTATCTGCTCTATACTGAGAAGTCAAGAAGAGTGTCCCCCATCAGTAATGGAGCATATCCCCCATGAGAAATTGATTGCCTCCCCTCTATGACTGCATACAGAGATAGCAGATAGGACTGCCTCCTTGACTTCTTAACACAGAAAGAGTAAAGATTTCAATGGATAAATTACAAATTAGGCTGGTTTCACACTACAGAGTCTCGGATGTGAGACACTGTTCGTGTGCGCAGCAAACTTACCGACCCTTACACACTATCAGGAGACAGACTCTTAGCATCATAGTTCTCTATGGTTATCTGCGTGTCTGCTATATACTGTCCTTTAGAGATTAAAGTAAGTGAAAATATGTAGCAGAGAGGCAGGGTAACTATGCTAGGAGTCAGTCTCCCAGCATAATGTACAGGCCAGTAAATATGGCCCACACATGGACAGAGTTTCACGTCCAAAACTCAGTAGAGGAAAACCAGCCTTATAATGTATCTTTTTCCACAAATCTACAGGTGCATCTCAATAAATTAGAATATTTTTGAAACGTTCATTCATTTCAGTAATTCAGTTCATAATCAGAGTCTTCCATGATTGTGTGTCCTACTGAACCAGACTGAGGGACCATTTAAAGGCTTAGGAAACCTTGGCAGGTGACACTGAACTTTTTCACAATATTCTAATTTTCTTAGATTTGGGTTTTCATTACCTGTAATCCATAATCCACATTTACAGAAATAAAACACTTGAAATAGAACACTGTGTGTAAAGAATATAAAATATAGGAGGTCACTTTTTTAATTAAATTACTGAAATAAACAAACATTTCAAAGATTCTAATTTATTGAGATGCACCGGTATACATCACTCTGCTTAGTTCCTCCTATTCTAGAACATGATGCCTACAGATTGGACGGTCTTGTGCATGAAGCCTAAGGCCGGATTCACATCTGCGTTTGAGTCTCTGCTGCAAATTCCACTTAAAATCGACAGAGAAAAGACATGCAAAAGACCATTGTTTTAGCCTATGGGTCCTTGGGTAACCGCTTTTTAAGCGGACAGGGTCTCAGTCTTTTGGGTTAGTATGTGGACCCCAAAGACCTGAACGCTAGTGTGAACCTAGCGTTATTTGTTTGCACAAATAATCCTGGAACTAAGGTACAGTGGAGAAAAAAAGTATTTAGTCAGCCACCAATTGTGCAAGTTCTCACACTTAAAAAGATGAGAGGCCTGTAATTGACATCATAGGTAGACCTCAACTATGAGAGACAAAATGAGAAAACAAATCCAGAAAATCACATTGTCTGATTTTTTAAGAATTTATTTGCAAATTATGGTGGAAAATAAGTATTTGGTCAATAACAAAAGTTCATCTCAATACTTTGTTATATATCCTTTGTTGGCAATGACAGAGGTCAAACATTTTCTGTAAGTCTTCACAAGGTTGGCACACACTGTTGCTGGTATGTTGGCCCATTCCTTCATGCAGATCTCCTGTAGAGCAGTGATGTTTTGGGGCTGTCGCTGGGCAACATGGACTTTCAACTCCCTCCAAAGGTTTTCTATGGGGTTGAGATCTGGAGACTGGCTAGGCCACTCCAGGACCTTGAAATGCTTCTTACGAAGCCACTCTTTCGTTGCCCTGGTGGTGTGCTTGGGATCATTGTCATGCTTAAAGACCCAGCCATGTTTAATCTTCAATGCCCTTGCTGATGGAAGGAGGTTTGTACTCAAAATCTCACGATACATGGCCCCATTCATTCTTTCATGTACACGGATCAGTCGTCTTGGTCCCTTTGCAGAGAAACAGCCCCAAAGCATGATCTTGCCACCCCCATGCTTCATAGTAGGTATGGTGTTCTTTGGATGTAACTCAGCATTCACTCTCCTCCAAACACGACGAGTTGTGTTTCTGCCAAACAGTTCTACTTTGGTTTCATCTGACCATATGACATTCTCCCAATACTCTTCTGGAACATCCAAATGCGCTCTAGCAAACTTCAGACGGGCCTGGATATGTACTGGCTTAAGCAGGGGGACACGTCTGGCACTGCAGGATCTGAGTCCCTGGCGGCGTAGTGTGTTACTGACGGTAGCCTTTGTTACGTTAGTCCCAGCTTTCTGCAGGTCATTCACTAGGTCCCCCCGTGTGGTTCTGGGATTTTTGCTCACCATTCTTGTGATCATTTTGACCCCACGTGGTGAGATCTTGTGTGGAGCCCCTGATCGAGGGAGATTATCAGTGGTCTTGTATGTCTTCCATTTTCTAATTATTGTTCCCACAGTTGATTTCTTCACAACAAGCTGCTTGCCTATTGCAGATTCAGTCTTCCCAGCCTGGTGCAGGTCTACAATTTTGTTTCTGGTGTCCTTCCACAGCTCTTTGGTCATCACCATAGTGGAGTTTGGAGTGTGACTGTTTGAGGTTGTGGACAGGTGTCTTTTATACTGATAACAATGTCAAACAGGATCCATTACTACAGGTAATGAGTGGAGGACAGAGGAGCCTCTTAAAGAAGAAGTTACAGGTCTGTGAGAGCCAGAAATCTTGCTTGTTTGTAGGTGACCAAATACTTACTTTCCACCATAATTTGCAAATAAATTCTTAAAAAATCAGACAATGTGATTTTCTGGATTTGTTTTCTCATTTTGTCTCTTAGTTGAGGTCTACCTATGATGACAATTACAGGCCGGCCTCATCTTTTTAAGTGGGAGAACTTGCACAATTGGTGGCTGCCTAAATACTTTTTTTCCCCACTGTATATCAGACAGAAAAAATTGATCAGCCACCAAGGTACTGTGGCCAAACTTGAATATTATCATTAACAATCTTTCACTGCTGCAACAATATGGGAAAGCTATGAAAGAAGGAAGAGGAGGGGATGGCAATACTTTTTCATGGCACTGCATTATCCTCTATTCAGGCATTAATTTAGCTGTATATACACAATTTATACTATGTAATTTTAATTAATCTGTGTATGTACTTTATAAATGCATAGTTCCACTTCTCTCTGTAAGGCAAACACGTAAACAATTAAACACAATTAACTGTCATTAAAAAAATAATGACTCTCCCTTCTAGGGAGAATTGCCGCGGTCAAGATGACTCTCCTTCCGAAGCTACTGTGTTTTTTCGAGACACTCCCGGTTGCGATTCCTCGGGGAGAATTACGGAACCTGCAGAAAGCTATTTTTCAGTTTATCTGGCAGGCAAAACGACACCGTATACCCAGATCTGTTATGCTGGCGGATAGGGGATCTGGGGGTATGGCCGTCCCACATCTGCTACATTACTATTGGGCATCCCACTTGCGCCATATCCCACTTTGGGCGGCTATGCCAGCATATACTAGATGGGTGCAGATAGAGAAGCTCTGGCTGGCTCCCATGCACCCTAACGCACTTCTGTGGGTTGGCTCTCCCCCTGCCTCGTACCTGCTGGGCCCTATTCGGTTTACTAGATCTATTTGGTCTGCCTGTCGTACTAGAGTCTCCATGATGTCCCAGCACTCATCTATGGTCTCCATATTATACAACCCCCTTCTCCCGGAAAGCCTGACCTCTGCCATGACTAAGGTGTGGTCTAAACCTGGTCTTTACCGGATTGCGGACATGGTTGATCCTGGAACCTTGGAACTCAGGTCCTTTGCTTACCTTATAGCTAACCAAAACCTGCCAGGTTCTGAATGGTTCCATTATTTACAGGTGGTTCACTTTGTCCGCTCCCTCCATGGGTCCCTTAAGGTGTCACTGCCCACCGCTTTTGAAAAGATTTGCCGTGCAGGCACGTCCACTAGGGGCCTTATATCCTCTATTTACCAACTTCTTACCTCACAAACTACAGGCTCCCCAGTTACCCATCGCTATATGCTTAAATGGGAGGAGGCGGTGGGTAGATCCATCTCCCAGGAACAGTGGCGGATTGTATGGTCTCGGGCCCAGAAATCATCTCAGTGCATTACATTTTGGGAAGCGCAGTATAAGTTGTTGATGCATTGGTATCATACCCCGGCTCTCCTCCATGCTTTAAACCCATTGGTTCCCCCATGGTGCTGGCGCTGTGGAGCTGCGGTGGGTACCCCTGCACCACATCTTTTGGACGTGCCCTCTCATCCTAGGTTTCTGGAGGGACGTCATGACTTTGACGACTGCTCTCTTTTTGCAAGAGGTCCCTCTTGACCCTCTGGTCTATCTCCTGAACCTTCCCCCCAGGCACCTGAGCAATAAGTCATCCAGGCTTTTCTTGCACCTTTGTACTGCAGCTAAAATTCTCATAGCTAGAAACTGGAAGAAAGTGAGTCCCCCATCTGGTCTTGAACTTGTGGCTAGAGTGAAGGATGTGAGGAGTCTTGAATGCCTGACCGCGGGCCTAAACAGCTCACAGGAGGCCTTTGGGGCTATATGGGCGCCCTGGGACAAGTATTGTACATCACAGGGTCTCTGATCTCTAGTCCTCTTCTCCCTTCCCCTCCTTTCCTCTGGTTCTACCCTTGTCGTCTTAATCCCTTCATCCCTCCCCTCCCTTGTTTACTGTCTAATTTGAATGCATATTGCTTAAGGGAGAAGAGGCGGATAGCCTCTACCTACCTCATTGTTTTCTGCTTGTTTGATCTTTTTTCTCTTTATACATTGTTAATGAAAAATCTTTTCAATAAAAATTACAGTTAAATAAAAAAAAAAAGACAATTGTATTCCGCCTGGGTGTTTGTATAGTTATGAACTGGGTATGTTACTACACAATTTCAATCAATTGTGACCATATCAAACGGATACAGAGAATACATACATGGTCAGAGCTGACGGATCTTCTTCAAGGCACAAAATGGTGTTGCACGTACACATTTGATACTTTTTTTTCAGAATACCGTAAACCAATGAAATACACTTTGTTGCATTTAAATTATGTGAAAAATCAATATGTAGCGTACAATACAAAGTTCTAAAAAAAAAAAAATTACTAAAAACCTATTACTATAAACAATAGGTGTAGTTCACGTTAAAGGTACTTAAATTTTCAGCAATAGCTAAAAGTTTTACCTTTAAAATTTTTAACAATTTATTAATATGCGAATATCTAATCCTAGAAAAATGGTCAACATATTTCAAATTCTAGAAATTTACAGCATATTTATTTATCAGGTTTGAGCAACTTATGCATAGACTCCAACAGCAATTGAACAATTATATAAAGCATGACAATGAATGTAGAAAAAGAGAAAAAGTTATAAAATAGGGTACTCTGTATAAATGAAGATGTCCAAAGGCCACAACTAAAACTGAAAAAAGAGGCTGAAGCCGAGCTGTAATCTTCAAGAGTTTGCTGAAAAAGAGCAAAACAGATCATGAGAAACCATTTACTACAGTAAGAACAAATATTTTCATCATAACATTCGTACATCTTTCCTGACCATCAATTGTACTGACAGGTGCAAGTAAAAATATCCATTCAATAAACACCCAGTAAGTGCTGTTCGAGCACACATCTATAGTGAAACTATAAAGCACTGCTAAATTACATTAAATGTGCAAGTGCTTTCTTGTATGCGGGGTCGGACTGACCCACCGGGGTATAGATGCCCAGGCTGAAGCGGGAAGAGGAGTGGCCGTGAGCAGGAGTAGAGAGAGTTAAGTGATGCAGCTAGGTCCTCCCCGGTTTTGCGATCTGCTTTTAAGAACTGCATCGCAAAACCGGGGAGAAGTGGCACTGCCGACCCGGTTCTGCTAATAGTAGAGCAGAAAACCAATGGCTTCCTGGTCTACCACTCACAGGCTTGTAGGTCATAGGCTCAAGCTAAGCTCCGATACTTAACTGCTCTCCTGCTTCTTCCTTCTCTGGGGCAGTGATGGAGGCCAATATCACTGCCCCACAAAACCAAAACTTTCTCTCCTGTCCCCAGTGCAGTTTGGTCCTGCAGCTCTGTTTTCTTCTAGCAGAAGTTCCCTCTGTACGTGATGTGACCCCTGAGCCTAGTCAGCGACCTAAGGGAAGGGACCTGGGACGTCACAGCCAGCAAGGACTTCCGGCAAAAGACGACAGCAGCGGACTGTGCTGGGAGGACAGCAGAGCACCGGGGACAGGTGAGTATTTTTTTTGGGGGGGGGGGATGGGGGGGGTCACCTCCCCCAGACTAAGAAAAAAAAAAAAAATTAGACTGAAAACCTCTAAAGTGTGGCGCATTAGGGGAGTATATTAAAGGGGTTGTCCAGGCATAATTTGTTATGGTTTATCTTCATGATACGCCATAAATACCGGATCTGTTGGGGGCCGACCCTGGTACGATCAGCTGTATGGAGCCACTTCTGGCACTCATCCAGTACACAATACGGGTAGGAAGCAGAAAGCTCTGTCCACTGTGTATTAGCTGGGCACCTTCACTGCATCTCAGCAGTTACTGAAGTCAGTAGGAGCTTAGCTGCAAGTGAAGGCGCCGGGCTACTAAACAGCGGATGGAGCTTTCTGCTTCCGGCCCTGTGTTGTGTACAGAACGGGCACCGGAAGTGGCTCCGTACAACTGATGGGGCCGTGTGTCAGCCCCCTACCGATCAGGTATTTATGTCATTCTAAGCATAGGTCATAGAACAACCCCTTTAATACGCATCACATAGTTTAATGTCCCCCCCCCCATACAGTATGGGGGACCAGTGAAGAGGCCACTGTATGAAGGGGGGACCAATGAAGTGGCTATAAAAAAAATTGGCCCAGACAACCCCTTAAAAGAGACTGTCCATAAATTGGAGCGAACACCATGGCAACCGCGGGAGGTGTAAAAAAAAAAAAAAAAAAAAAAAAAAAAAAGTATACTCACTCGTCCTGGGGCCTCATTAATGGAAATCCCGTATCTAATTGGTCTTAGCGGTCATAGGACTCCCAGCAAGGAGGCGCTGGCACGAGACTGAATGGATACTGGCCGCTGACAACAGACTGTTGGGGACAGGCGAGTATGCTTATTATTTTTTATTTTACACCTTCCACCCGGCACATAGGTTGCTCCAATTCCTGGACAACCTCTTTAAAGGATTTATCCATCTTTATAATATTGGTGGCCTGTCCTTAGGATAGGCCATCAATATTACATCTGTGGGGATACAACAGCCAGGACCTCTGTAGATCAGCTTTTCGAGGACAGAGTGGCTACAGGTAAAGGTAACAATTCTAGGAGCCACGCTGTTCAATTGCCATACAGGGTGTAGCATGTCAAGAGCCATGCTGCTCACCCACCATACAATATTACCTTTAGCCGCCCTTAGAGTGATTAGGCTTAGGCCACACACTGTGAAAACAACTGTCTGTAGGAAAATTCTGTAAAATCACCACAGCAAAACACACCTGTGATATATTACAGCATAACAGGCAATATAAATGCTTACATGTGCAAAATAAATGAAATGTGCTTTGCAGTCCATTGCAAAAATTATCTGCTAATCCTAAAAATTCAAATATTTTTGCCACTCGCATACAATGGAAAAAAAAAAGTATTTAGTCAGCCACTAATTGTGCAAGTTCTCCCACTTAAAAAGATGAGGCCGGCCTGTAATTGACATCACAGGCAGACCTCAACTATGAGAGACAAAATGAGAAAACATATCTAGAAAATCACATTGTCTGATTTTTAAAGAATTTATTTGCAAATTATGGTGGAATATAAGTATTTGGTCACCTACAAACAAGCAAGATTTTCACAGACCTGTAACGTCTTCTTTAAGAGGCTCCTCTGTAATCCACTCATTACCTGTAGTAATGGCACCTGTTTGACAATGTTATCAGTATAAAAGAAACCTGTCCACAACCTCAAACAGTCACACTCCAAACTCCACTATGGTGAAGACCAAAGAGCTGTGGAAGGACACCAGAAACAAAATTGTAGATCTGCACCAGGCTGGGAAGACTGAATCTGCAATAGGCAAGCAGCTTGGTGTGAAGAAATCAACTGTGGGAGCAATAATTAGAAAATGGAAGACATACAAGACCACTGAGCTCCCTCGATCAAGGGCTCCACGCAAGATCTCACCCCATGTGGTCAAAATGATCACAAGAACGGTGAGCAAAAATCCCAGAACCACATGGGTGGACCTAGTGAATGACCTGCAGAAAGCTGGGACTAACGTAACAAAGGCTACTGTCAGTAACACACTACGCCGCCAGGGACTCAGATCCTGCAGTGCCAGACGTGTCCCCCTGCTTAAGCCAGTACATATCCGGGCCCGTCTGAAGTTTGCTAGAGAGCATTTGGATGTTCCAGAAGAGTATTGGGAGAATGTCATATGGTCAGATAAAACCAAAGTAGAACTGTTTGGTAGAAACACAACTCGTCGTGTTTGGAGGAGAGTGAATGCTGAGTTGCATCCAAAGAACACCATACCTACTGTGAAGCATGGGGGTGGCAACATCATGCTTTGGGGCTGTTTCTCTGCAAAGGGACCAGGACGACTGATCCGTGTACATGAAAGAATGAATGGGGCCATGTATCGTGAGATTTTGAGTGCAAACCTCCTTCCATCAGCAAAGGCATTGAAGATGAAACGTGGCTGGGCCTTTCAGCATGACAATGATCCCAAGCACACCAGCAGGGCAATGAAGGAGTGGCTTTGTAAGAAGAATTTCAAGGTCCTAGAGTGGCCTAGCCAGTCTCCAGATTCAACCCCATAGAAAACCTTTAGAGGCAGTTGAAAGTCCATGTTGTCCAGCGACAGCCCCAAAACATCACTGCTCTAGAGGAGATCTGCATGGAGGAATGGGCCAACATACCAGCAACAGTTTGTGCCAACCTGGTGAAGACTTACAGAAAACATTTCACCTTTGTCATTGCCAACAAAGGACATATAACAAAGTATTGAGATGTACTTTTGTTATTGACCAAATACTTATTTTCCACCATAATTTGCAAATAAATTCTTTAAAAATCAGACAATGATTTTCTGGATTTGTTTTCTCATTTTGTCTCATAGTTGAGGTCTACCTATGATGACAATTACAGGCCTCATCTTTTTAAGTGGGAGAACTTGCACAATTGGTGGCTGACTAAATACTTTTTTTTCCCCACTGTATATATCGGATCATTTTCTTCTTTAAATAAAGTCTAATTTTGACTGTGTGTCTAATATCGTGACTCAAATTTATGCAAAAATATAGAACATTCTGAAGTGTTCACAAACTTTTATGCACCACTGTAGAACCATACGTAGATACAGTGCCTTGCGAAAGTATTCGGCCCCCTTGAACTTTTCAACCTTTTGGCACATTTCAGGCTTCAAACATAGATATAAAATTTTAATTTTTTGGTGAAGAAACAACAAGTGGGACACAATTGTGAAGTGTAATGAAATTTATTGGATATTAACTTTTGTAAAAAATAAAAAAAACTGAAAAGTTGGGCGTGCAATATTATTCGGCCCCCTTAAGTTAATACTTTGTAGCGACACCTTTTGCTGCGATTACAGCTGCAAGTCGCTTGTCTCTATCAGTTTTGCACATCGAGAGACTGAAATTCTTGCCCATTCTTCCTTGGAAAACAGCTCGAACTCAGTGAGGTTGGATGGAGAGTGTTTGTGAACAGCAGTTTTCAGCTCTTTCCACAGATTCTCGATTGGATTCAGGTCTGGACTTTGACTTGGCCATTCTAACACCTGGATATGTTTATTTGTGAACCATTCCATTGTAGATTTTGCTTTAATGTTTGGGATCATTGTCTCATCTCCGTCCCAGTCTCAGGTCTTTTGCAGACTCCAACAGGTTTTCTTCCAGAATGTTCCTGTATTTGGCTCCATCCATCTTCCCATCAATTTTAACCATCTTCCCTGTCCCTGCTGAAGAAAAGCAGGCCCAAACCATGATGCTGCCACCACCATGTTTGACAGTGGGGATGGTGTGTTCAGGGTGATGAGCTGTGTTGCTTTTACGCCAAATATATCGTTTTGCATTGTGGCCAAAAAGTTCGATTTTGGTTTCATCTGACCAGAGCACCACCTTCCACATGTTTGGTGTGTCTCCCAGGTGGCTTGTGGCAAACTTTAAACGAGACTTTTTATGGATATCTTTGAGAAATGGCTTTCTTCTTGCCACTCTTCCATAAAGGCCAGATTTGTGCAGTGTACGACTGATTGTTGTCCTATGGACAGACTCTCCCACCTCAGCTGTAGATCTCTGCAGTTCATCCAGAGTGATCATGGGCCTCTTGGCTGCATCTCTGATCAGTCTTCTCCTTGTTTGAGATGAAAGTTTAGAGGGACAGCCGGGTCTTGGTAGATTTTCAGTGGTCTGATACTCCTTCCATTTCAATATGATCGCTTGCACAGTGCTCCTTGGGATGTTTAAAGTTTGGGAAATCTTTTTGTATCCAAATCCGGCTTTAAACTTCTCCACAACAGTATCACGGACCTGCCTGGTGTGTTCCTTGGTCTTCATGATGCTCTCTGCGCTTTAAACAGAACCCTGAGACTATCACAGAGCAGGTGCATTTATACAGAGACTTGATTACACACAGGTGGATTATATTTATCATCATCATCAGTCATTTAGGACAACATTGGATCATTCAGAGATCCTCACTGAACTTCTGGAGTGAGTTTGCTGCACTGAAAGTAAAGGGGCCGAATAATATTGCACGCCCCACTTTTCAGTTTTTTTATTTTTTACAAAAGTTTAAAATAACCAATAAATTTCGTTCCACTTCACAATTGTGTCCCACTTGTTGTTGATTCTTCACCAAAAAATTAAAATTTTATATCTTTATGTTTGAAGCCTGAAATGTGGCAAAAGGTTGAAAAGTTGAAGGGGGCCGAATACTTTCGCAAGGCACTGTAGATGCATAGAAAGAGATAGACAGATAAATAGATGAATGAACAGATAAACAGATGTATTTTATCTATGCATCCATCTATATAGACAGCATTTCCGTCCAATATCTGTCTATTAGCTGTAATAGTATATGAAAGGTGCTACTGGCCATGCATTTTCATTGGTGGAGTGTGTGATGATTGTTAGTACAATACTTCCTTCATCGGCCCCACTAAGAAGGATGGTAGGAGGACTTTAGCTGGGAGACCAGCTCTAGCAAACTCCTTCCAGTGTGAAGCCAAAGTGTACTGGTTCTACTGTGATTCAGGTACACATTATATTACAGTTCCCACACGAGAGGCCAGGACGATATCCTTCTGTGGAGCTGGGCAAGTTTTTTCTGCAGAGAGCCCATCCTTGTTCAAGAGACAAAACAGCTGTTTATTTCAGCTTCACAGCAGTACATAAGACATCATAGAGGACATGAAAGGGCTTCTTTATAATTTTACAACAAACAAATCTATTTAAAAGTTCACCAAAACCAAAGTGGGCTACCCCACACATTGTGCAATCTCCCCAATGGCCCACATTCAGTGTAAATAACCACAGTGGCCCACACACACAGTATAGAGCTGCCCAGTGGCCCCAATACACAGCATAATGTTCCCTTGTGGTCCAACATGCAGTATAAGGCTCTGCAGTGGCTCCCCACACAGTAGATGTACCATACACAACAAAAAGTAATACTTAATAATCCTTGTTCCTACAGACCCCTTTGCAACTAAAGGCTTCCTGCTTCACTACTGAATTGTATTCGCGCCCTCGGGATCAAATAGAGTTTAAGACACACTGCCATCATGGACACCCAGTTAAGAATTGCTGGCTTAACATAATAAAATTTGAGACACATACTGATCAAGGGAGGACTGACACCATAACAATAAGATTGCTTTCTTTGTGGCTACTGGATACATACAGGTCTTCACATTATGATTACTTATCCTTAGCTTTATATGGTGCCTTTACATGAAATTATAAAAACAAAACAATCTTGGTATTCAAAATTAAATATAACATCTGTATTACACATTCATATATTTACCTGGATTTTGCTGATAATACAGTGGAGTTCATCAGAATTTCTACTATGAAGATGAGTAGAATGTCCAAAACTCTTAAAGGATCAGGATCCAGTTCAATATCATTTCTAGACAATCAGAAATGCAACAATTATCAAAATAGTGACACCTATAGAAATACCTACAAAGAAACCATTTAAAAATTGTTTAAACTACAATATAAAAAAAACAAAAAAAAACGCGTGAAAAGTCATACACTGTAGTAAAAAGTGGCGAGCAGGACACAGAAGGAGCAAGAAGGGGGTTGTGCGCCAAACATGTACCACATTTACACCTATCTACATCAGAAAACTGATTTAGATGGGTTAATAAATCCACACACTATCTACAGTAAACTAGTGATCTGAAACAGACACAGATCTCCAGAATTTAAGGTTACTACAGCTCCAGTTTCTACAATTTCCTACACTTCACTTCCTATTAGTCTTTCTAGATCTTGGCTTGCTGTCATTCAATCTGATTTACTTCCGACGGATAAAAATCAGTCCATAGTCATGCAATGGACACACAGGTGCCAGACTTGTTATCAGACAGATCTGATTACTGTGCTGTGACTAATTGTAACGAGCCGTGCACCTGTGTGTCCATCACATGACCATGGACTGGAGGTAAACAAAGAATGACATCAAGAGGAGATCTAGAAAACCAAGAGTAATTGATACAGAAAGTGTATTTGAAAATAATATTTATTTACAACCCCTTTTAAGCATACCTAAACTTTCAAACTTTTGATTTTCTGGCAGTATTTGTGTCATTAATACATTTTGTAATATATTTTATTAAAAGATTTTGGCTCTACTGTGAAATCCTGCACTGAAATGCATTTTTTTTTCTTCTTCTTTGCCTTGTTTCTCTCACTACTTTTCACTTAAGTACAGGTGTACAGGCTCTGATAATGCAGGGATGCTGAGTTGGGGTGGTGGTGGGGGGGTATCACTTCAAACCTTTATATATCTGCCACTATAAAATGTAGAACAGTTCATCTGTTCTTTCATAAGATAGATCAGATTCTCAACTCTACCTGTATTATTTCCAGAGACGATATCAGTCAGGATTGGGAACAGCTGCACTTACATATGCCAATCCCAACTGTGTTTTTAATTGATTATATATCAGTTGATGATGAAATCTCTCACCATTTACACTTATTTATAACCTGTCCCACATAGGGACTTAAACATAGGATAGCTTCATTGCCTGTCCAAATACTGCAATACTTCTGCATATCGTACATTTTACTAGATGCCTACAATATTGGGTCTTGTTTGTGGTACAGACTAGAGGGGTTTGTTATGTCTCTTGGCTACCATGGCCGCCCCTCAGCACCCTGCAATCTCATTGCAAGGGGGCTAAAGGGCTGAGAGAAAGGGTCCCTCTTTTCTCTCTAACCGCCTAATATATGCTGTGATCACTAGAAATCATGGAATCTATGGGGTTAAAGGAAACCTTTCAACAGCATTTTCACCACTATACCCACGGCACTGTCAGGTAGAGTATGTAATTCTTTTGAGCTTTCCATGTTATGTTGAAAATCACCCATTTACATATATAAAGTTACTTTGGTAGCCTTTATTTCATTATAGTTTGTGCTGGCTATGAGGATACAAGTCAGGCTGGAGTGTGGGGAATCACTTCAGAAGAACCCCTATCTTGGGCTCTATAGTTTTAAAGATGTGAATTTTAGTGTTAAAATTGTGTTGCTAGGTGCCCTAAAATCAGAGATTGGCTATTACTGGCTCTTAAAGATACAATAGGGAATGGGAGCTGTATTGCTGACCTTTATCCAAACAATTTTTCATCATGGTATTCTGTAACTAATACATTTTTTGTTTTGGCGTCAAGTGGAGTAGCATTTTTATTTACAAGACTATGGATTTTTTGTGGTGAAAGTGCTTCCAGTAGGTCATCATGCAAGCACAGACAAAGTGCTCTGCGATCACCTTAATGGGGACCTGTCACATGGAAAGTGCAGTACAAACTGCAAAACAGCCCATCGGGCAGAAAGGAATTGAGCAGATTGATATTTAGTTTTGTGAGAAAAGATTCAGTATAACTGGCCCACCATATTATGACATACTGTGCATACAGAAATAAAAGTCAATAACTAAGTAGGAGGGGAGGAACTGATTTTCCTCACTGCTCCCACATGCCTGTAACCGCTTCCTCTACCTGTACACTGGACTGACCACATTCTGCAAGATTTCACAGCTTACAATGTAAGAAAAGTTTACTCCACTATTTCTGGCTGCTTGAGTTCTTACAGATGAGATTTTAGTCACAGACAGCAAGCAGCTTTCCTGACTATGCTCAGAGACTGGACTTTTTGTGAGTCAGGGATCTTTTTATCTGCATCATAACCTGTATTTGCAGTCTAGTGACCTTGAACCTCATATCAAGCTTTTGTCCGCCATTTGTTAGCTATGTTACAGTTACTCCTGGCAGAATTACATGAAAGAAATCCATAGTACTAGTAGTAATGGATAGGGGAGACTGCTCCGTACTGTATACACTCCTGCCTCAAAGGCAAGAAGTGCTGCTGCCATAAAGGGGCAATTAGCAGCAGAAGAACTGATGAAGACACCACGTCTGAAGGCTTATACAGCCAATGAACAGTTTGCCCAGCAAGACCCTGCCCATATTTCAATTTTCATGAAAGCTCAGGTACCCATTACCTTCAACAGCTCCAACTCTCTGCATACTTCTGTAGGTGTGGCTCCGCTGATTCTGAAATTCCTGAGCATTAATTTCCGTTAGTTTCAACACAGTTATGCCGTCTATTGTCATTGGGTTATGCAGTCTATTGGGTGGTTCTGGGCTGGAGCACAAAGTTTGGGTCCGCCCACTGGACAGCAGAGTGCATAACCTTGCTGAAAGTAACTGTGCTGATTGCAGTGGGAGCTAGAGAAAAAAAATTCCACTTACAACAGAATCAGTGGAGCAGCACCTATTGATAATGTAAAGAACTCATTTTGTTGGAAGTTGGGAAAGGTTCCCTTTAAAGTAGGTCAAGATGCTTTTACTACCAGGATTAAAAATTTGAAAAACTCATATTAAATATTTTACGTTTATGGTCAAATATACTCAGCTTTATTTCACAGTAGTAATAAGGTGTTTTTATATTAATTTGTATATATGTTAAAAAGGTCTCTTTTTGCAGGCATTTGTTGTTTTAGTAGGAAAAAACAAAAAACTTGGATAATGGAAACAAATACTGTACTAGTTGCATAAGTTTGGTTTTCCTATAATCTAATTTGCCAATTTATATAGCCCTCACCTATTTATAAAAATTTTAGGCACATTTTGACAAATTAGACACATTTTGGCCAGATAAAGTTAAGTTGGAGGATAAAAACTTCTTAAAACAGTATACCTGGAAACTTTTTGGACAAATAATGCTGACTTGCGTGCAACAGTCTAAGAGCTCATGGTTACAATAAGTTTTTAAAGAGGTCACAACATTTAGATGCACTTACTAAGCATATTGCAATACATTGTATATGGAGTACATGGTATAGCAGCTTCTCCCTATCCATGTGAATAGGTTAAGTACAAAGAGGCCACGTGACCAGGTTTATTTTACTGTTGATAAATTACCTGTACTGTTCTAAACATGTGTGTTTTAAGGGCACGACATATCAGACCTAACAGGATCCCAAAGGAGACTGACTGTTGGTATGCACCAGGTAGGGGCATCTGTGATCCTGTGTCAAGGTGTACTGATCTGTGATCACATATGCCAAGACCAGCATATGCAAAGACCAGCAAAACAGAAGACAAAAGCAGCTGTAGTCAAAAGTCAAAGCTTGATGCAAGGGACATAAAACAGCGATTCATTGAACTATAGCTTAAAAAAAAAAAAAAATTATGGCTCTTTACATTAC
Organism: Leptodactylus fallax; assembly: GCA_947044405.1. Classification (NCBI taxonomy): domain Eukaryota; kingdom Metazoa; phylum Chordata; class Amphibia; order Anura; family Leptodactylidae; genus Leptodactylus; species Leptodactylus fallax. The sequence continues at coordinate 1,276,395 of CAMRHE010000241.1, read as the reverse complement.
AGCAGAGTGAAATGCAAGTTTGTTACATATCCTTTGTTGGCAATGACAGAGGTCAAACGTTTTCTGTAAGTCTTCACAAGGTTGGCTCACACTGTTGCTGGTATGTTGGCCCATTCCTCCATGCAGATCTCCTCTAGAGCAGTGATGTTTTGGGGCTGTCGCTGGGCAACACGGACTCCTTCGTTGCCCTGGCGGTGTGCTTGGGATCATTGTCATGCTTTAAGACACAGCCACGTTTCATCTTCAATGCCCTTGCTGATGGTAGGAGGTTTGCACTCAAAATCTCACGATACATGGTGTGGAGATCTTGAGATTATTGCTCCCACAGTTGATTTCTTCACAACAAGCTGCTTGCCTATTGCAGATTCAGTCTTCCCAGGCTGGTGCAGGTCTACAATTTTGTTTCTGGTGTCCTTCCACAGCTCTTTGGTCTTCACCATAGTGGAGTTTGGAGTGTGACTGTTTGAGGTTGTGGACAGGTGTCTTTTATACTGATGATAATGTCAAACAGGTGCCATTACTACAGGTAATGAGTGGAGGACAGAGGGGCCTCTTAAAGAAGAAGTTACAGGTCTGTGAGCCAGAAATCTTGCTTGTTTGTAGGTGACCAAATATTTATTTTCCACTATAATTTGCAAATAAATTCTTAAAAAAAATAAATAAAATCAGACTTATTTTCTAGATAGGATTTCTCATTTTGTGTCTCATAGTTGAGGTCTACCTATGATGTCAATTACAGGCCAACCTCATCTTTTTAAGTGGGAGAACTTGCACAATTGGTGCCTGACTAAATACTTTTTTTCCCCACTGTATATGCAAAAAAAAGATGCTTGAGTGCTTCTTTCGTGGCTGCTTTTTTATATTTAACAAGTAACCACAGTAGTACACATGATCGTGTCAAATAAAAACATACCTTAAATTTTTGAACCAGTAAATAAGACAAGGTAAGGTCAATAGAGTTAGCCATAACAGTAAGTTCAAGACTGAAATATGCATCTTTATGCTTTCAGAAGCGGTGTTTAAATCACAAGAATAAAGTGGAGGATCTTTCTGTGAATCAAGGATGGGTTCATCTGATTTCTTTGCTGTGTTAGAAGTCTCTTCTGTGGGAGTAATTGTGGGTTTGCTGGCAGACATATGGCTTGGAGTCTGTGTAAAGATATAAAAACCATTAATTAAAATCTTTTTACAAATCAAAGTGTACATGAGCAAACAATATCAGTGTAACAAAATGAATAACATTTCAAACAAAAAGAGAGGGTCCTGCTGCATGAGTTTACAACCTTTGAAGAAACAGGTGACAACAGGTAAAAAGTACTTGTTTTCTGCAATGGTCCAGCTATCTTAATAAATAAGAGAATACAAATGAAGCTGTATGAGCCAGTCACCAGCTGGTATCTGTGAATGTACAAATACTAAGCATGAAGTGCAGGGTAATTTTTGCATGTGGGGGGTCAAGTTCTAATGAATAAAAGTAGAAAGGATAGCTCAGGTTGACAAACGTTATTTACTGTGAGGATCCGTAGAGAAGTATGATCAGGTAGTGTCAGTAGCCTGCCTAAAAAGATGCATTTTAGGGCATTGGTACAAATCTGATTGCCTGAGAGAGCAATCCAGAGAATGAAAAAAAAAATAAAAAATTATATCTATATATATCTCTATATTATATATAAATAATATATCTTAGAAACAGTGGATGCAAGTTTAAAAAGGAACTTAGTACTGAACTCTGAGGAATGCCAAAGCAAGGGGGAGAGGAAAAGAAGCAGCACCAGCAAATGATTTCCTATCTGTCTGACCATTCATTCAATACGAGAATCAAGAGAGCCGTGTCTTTCAAACCAATAAAGCGTAGCATACTCAGTAGGAGTTGCTGGTCTGCGGTGTCCAACACGGCAGGGATATTGAGGAAAATGATTAGAGATTGTACTTTTGTAAGATCAGTTTTTGTAGATTGCAACGAGAGAAGCAGATTGTCAAGAAGAGAATTAGCAGAGAGATAGTGGACTAGGTGAGAATACACCAAGTATTCATGGAATTTGCTGCAAAGTACTGATCTGTATTCAGCTTCGCGTTCTTCTCCACACGACGTGTCAAGGGAGGGTTTTTTTTTTGTTTTTTTTTTTTTAAGTAGTGGTATTATGCCCGCTTGTTTAAAAGAGGTAAATATACCAGACAAAAAAGAGATGTTAAATGTTTTAGTAAGGTGGAGAAGTGACAGCGGGGGATAAAGACTGGAGAAGATGTGAGAGGACAGTGTCACGAGTGCAAGTAGTAGAGCGAGAAGAAGAAAGTAACCAGGAGACTATTGAGTCAAAGGATGAGAGTTAAAAAGGAAGAGTGTGGGAGGAAAGAGGATTGATGCTGCTTAGAGATTGGGTTATTTCCTGGTGGATGTTGACAATTTACTGTTTTGTTTTTTTTCTGTCAGTAAAGTAATTGGCCAGGTCTTGAGTCTTCAGAGTATGGAAGGAGGGAAAGGTATCAAGGAGTTCTGAGTTACCGTATATTGTCCCGTGATCAGTTCAGATATTTAAGTTGATGGTGGGGTCACCCCAAAAATCCCAAAAATCAACCACAATGGGGTTGGTTGTTTGTTTGAGGTTGGTTGATGTGTATGGCTAGTCTTATACACAGGTGCCCAGCATTATACACAATATGCCACATATAGTTTGACTAGCAATTTGAACAGACGAAAACTATGATCTTACTGTAATGGTAAATGCTTAAAGCGCGCAACAATGATTTTGCTACTGAGAAAAAGACGTGATTTATACTAAAAAGAGCACGCTGATTCCAAATATGAACTCTGAATTTGCCTGACATGTCTAGATTTTAAAGTTATACATGCAAAGCTATTCAGTTATATTAATGCATTATATATTGGAAATATTCCAAGGGACATGCCCAGACCTGTACGGACGCACTCAGGCTGATGTCAGCAGTAAGTATATAAGGCAAGCTGGGCAGATTATGTTACAGTGCCATCAGTTTTGAAACTTAAGATGGATAAATGCAAATGTGTTAACAATCCAGACAATTTCTGCTACATATGTGGCAAATACACTACTTATGATCAGTGCAAGAATCTGACAAAGCGAGTACGTCTTGCTTACAAGTATTACTTTGACTATCAAATTGGAGATCAAGATAAAAGCTGGGCACCTCAAGTTTGTTGCACTGTGTGTTACTCTGGGCTAACGCAGTGGTTGAATGGTAAAAGGAAAGGAATGGCTTTTGCAGTGCTGATGGTTTGGCGCAATCAAAAAAATCACCAGACTTACTTTTGCATCACTAAAATCGCCAGATTTTCAAAGAAAAACAAGTTACAAATTGTGTATCCTGACAGTCTGCTCTTAAACCAGTACCACACGATGTAGAGAATCCAGTGCCTGCCCCTCCCACAGCAGAAACGACCATTGAAACAGACTGTTCTGACCATGATGAAGAAGAACAGGTTGATTGTCACAATGTATTTCCTGATCCAGAACAACTGAAGGGTCAGCCGCACTTGCTGAGCCAATCAGATTTACATGATCTGGTAAGAGATCTGTCATTATCTAAAGAAAAGTCAGAACTGCTAGCTTCTAGACTTCAGGAATGGAATTTGCTACAACGAGGCACCACAACTTCACACTTGCGTCATCGACACACCAAGTTAGCTGCATACTATGCAATGGAAAGCAATGTCTATTTCTATACTGATGTAAATGGTTTTATGATGGAGTTAGATGGTACACGTTCCCGATGAATGGAGGTTATTCATAGACTCTAGCAAAACAAGTTTAAAAGCTGTCTTGTTGCACAATGGTAACGAAAAACTATCTGCTCCATTGGCTCATGTGGTTGGAATGGAAGAGACCCATACTTCTATGGAGTTAAATTTTGGAAATGATCAAATATTCAGAACAAAAATGGAAAATTTGTGCTGACCTGAAAGTGGTGGCACTGCTGCTTGGCCTATAGTTAGGGTACACAAAGCATATGTGTCTTTTGTGCCTATGGAACAGTTGTGATGACAACAATTATTACAAAATGAGACAGTGGCCTCTCAGAGTCGGAGCACACAGTTGGTCAGTTCAATGTACAACACAAATCACTGGTCAATCCACTTCAAGTTTATCTTCCACCACTTCACATTAAACTTGGTTTAATGAAAAATTTAGTAATTGCACTTGATTGTGATGGAAATGGTTTCCAGTATTTGAAAGAGAAGTTTAGCACACTGAAAACTGAGGCTAAAATAAAGGACGGAATTTTTATTGGCCCCGAAATCAAAAAACTAATGCATGATGACACATTCAGAACAAAACTCAACCTTCTGGAACTTGCAGCTTGGGATGCATTTGTGCTAGTAGTGCGGAACTACAGACTAGCTGAAAACTATGCTGAAAATTAGTAGACAACATGCTGACAGCATATGAACAACTTGGCTACCGAATGTCATTGAAAATGCATTTCTTACATTCCCATCTTGACTTTTTCCCACCCAATTTGGGACACGCAAGTGACAAACATGGAGAGCGGTTCCATAAAGACATTTCTACAATGGAGAACAGATATCAAGGCTGCTGGAATCCCAACATGATGGGGGACTACTGCTTGTTTTTGCAACGGGAAAATATGACCGTCCACAAACACAAAAGCAGATGCCTGAAGCACGTTTAACAGTACTGGGCCATGCTCAAGTAAGACTTTTAAACTGAAAAACGGGACGGTTTTGAAACGGTTATTCCATTACATTTTCATACACTGTTTATTATGAAAACGTTAATGTAGATCAGGTAATTGTTGGAATAAAACTCGTTCTGTTCAAAATTATTCAAAGCTTTCCAAGTGCTTAATTCATTTAGGCATACTTATGCATAGCAAAATTTCCTGACGTGTTACAACAATTCTGACTTTGGATTTGAAAACCACACGCTCGATTTAGTATAGGACAAGTGGTTTTTGCCCAGTAGCAGATGAAAAGTTTTGTTTTTTTTTGTTGTAGTGATAAAACCACTTTTCATGAATATTACAGGTGAATGCAAAAAGCTTTGTAATATTTCTAATTCAATAAATAGGGAGGAGTAGGGCAGTCTAATAAGTCAAGAAGAAAACCTATCTTCACTCAGACTAAAGATACACACTTGGACAAAATTGTTGATACCCCTCGTTTAATGAAAGAAAAACCCACAATGGTCACAGTAATAACTTGAATCTGACAAAAGTAATATATTACATTGCTTTTCAACCATGCTTCAACAGAATTTTTTAAAGAAAACTCATGAAACAGGCCTGGACAGAAATGATGGTACCCTTAACTTAATATTTTGTTGCACAACCTTTTGAGGCAATCCCTGCAAACGATTCCTGTAACTGTCAATGAGACTTCTGCACCTCTCAGTAGGTATTTTGGCCACTCCTCATGAGCAAACTGCTCCAGTTGTCTCGGGTTTGAAGGGTGGCTTTTCCAGACGACTTGTTTCAGCTCCTTCCAAAGATGCTCAACAGGATTTAGGTCAGGGCTCTTAGAAGGCCACTTCAGAATAGTCCAATGTTTTCCTCTTAGCCATTATTGGGTGTTTTTAGCTGTGTGTTTTGGGTCATTATCCTGTTGCAAGACCCATGACCTGCGACTGAGACCAAGCTTTCTGACACTGGGCAGCACATTTCTCTCTAGAATCCCTTGATAGTCTTGAGATTTCACTGTACCCTGCAGAGATTCAAGACACCCTGTGCCAGATGCAGCAAAGCAGCCCCAGAACATAAGAGCCTCCTCCACGTTTCACAGTAGGGACAGTGTTCTTTTCAAGATATGCTTCATTTTTCCCATCTGTGAACATAGAGCTGATGAGCCTTGCCAGAAATTTCGATTTTTGTCTCATCTGTCCATAGGACATTCTCCCAGAAGCTTTGTGGCTTGTCAATATGTAGTTTTATATATTACTACTTTTTTCAGATTCAAGTTATTTCTGTGACCATTGTGGGTTTTTCTTTCATTAAACGAGGGGTACCAACAATTTTGTCCACGTGTGTATATTAAGCCATTCTGAGAAATTCATTTCACAGGAAATGCATTATTTTAAGTACTGTGGCAAAGTATGTTGCTGAAATGTACACAAACATTAAAGTGTACCTAAATTTCATATGACTTTTCAGGATAAGTTGATGTGTGCGTACAAGACAGTCAACACTATTGCCCATTTTATCACTTTTATTCTGCAGTCTGTATTCTGCATTATTAACAGTTTCCCTCTAATTTTTAGTTGTCCCTGGGCTGGTGAGTGGAGACTAGTTGCTAGGGTGGATTCCATATACTGTGCACAAAGTAGGGGAAATTCTGCTCTCCTATCACTATAATTCATATAAACAAGAAAAAAAACCCAAACATTCACATCAGTACGGTTCAGTACTTCCATGCTGCTAAAGCACATGAGATTACGCACAGCAACTATCTGGGCATCTCTGCTTCTCTCACTGGTCTTCTCCTCCCTTCTCACTTTTTCCCTGAGAAGCTATAATTTGATTATTCAGTGAGTCACAGTCGGGATGGGAGACCAACATAGATTCAGCAAAGATTTCCCAATAAGGGTGGATTCACACTTCGTCCGCCGCAAATTCAACCTAAATGTTGTAAAACTGGATAGGGAAAGGTTTGCGACGCTTTGCTTAAAAACCCATTCACTTGAATGGGTTTTTAAAGCAATGTGCAGGTGTGCGCTAACACCCTCTGCGCTGTGAAACCATTCTTTTTCCTTGGACACAGTTCTGCATGTCCAGCTTTTTTCCCAATGAAAAACACTGGTTTCACGGCGCAGAGGTTGTAAGCGCACACCTGCGCATTGCTTTAAAAACCCATTCAAGTGAATGGGTTTTTAAGCAAAGCGTCGTAAACCTTTCCCTAGCCAGTTTTCCGACATTTAGGTCGAATTTGCGGCGGACGGAGTGCCGCCGCAAGTGTGAGCCCACCCTAAGCGAAAAGTTTAGGAGGGTGGGTGGAGAAACAAAAAGTCTGATGTGGAAAAAACAGCATTGATTAAATGTTTCTTTGCTCATATTATTGTTTGCAAAGTTTGTGGAAAGGGTTAGTGACCATTCAAGCCAACCTATACAAGGAGTAAAAGTAGGTGTAATAGAGTCATCTTCTCATTGAAGAGACCTGATCTAGAACTGTACCATGTTGCTGAACCAGCAACTTTGAGGAGGAGAACATGGAGAAGGATTGCTTGAGCTCCTCCATTTCTCAGGCATGCCTCTATTCCATTTGGGTAATGTGTACTTCCAGTTCTACCCATGTGTGTAAAAGCTTGCAGTAAGTCTCACTGAGTGCCATTATATTCTGTAGAAAATTGGAAATCCATTGCCGAAGTTACAAATATTACAGGGTAAGACCATTGGCTGAGATCACATGGCACATTAGTTTAGCGTGCTGAGCTTGTGGTGTCAGAACCATGTTGCCCTTGGGAGGTCAAAGGAGAAGGATTAGATGGAATATAGGCACAGTAGGCTAAAGAGACGCTAGGTGTAGCAAGAGGTTTAGGTTCAGCCAGTTTCCCCTTGCTGTGTGCTAACTTAGTAAATTCTGTTCTAGTCATTTAATGTATGTATTCACTGTACTCATATCTGTGGGCTTAAGGATACCTGAAAGCACTCACATCCAGCAGAGCTAGACTAGGTTCACATGTGCGGCAGAGTCTGTTGCAGAAATGGACAAAAATCGGCATGGAGGACTTTTCTCTCCATCGCTTTCAGTTTTGAAAAGGAGGACCCTCCACGTACACCCGCCAGACCCCTTTATCATCATTGGAGTCCGCAGATATCCATATATAACCGCTGATTTAGTGGACCCGAACAACAGAGAGTACATCGCTAGTTTAAACCTAGCGTAAGCCTTAAAATGGGCAGGATAGGAATGATGTTGCAGCAGAATGGTCCAAGCCAATGCCTTGGGCACAGGATGAATTGCACAGTGTGGAAATTGGTTAAATGTTGGTGTACACTGTGTGTGAAAATAGTGATCAGTGGGATACTGCTTGCAAGGCTTGATGTGGTTAAATGATACTTGCCATGATTTTTGAACTTGATAGTCTCCACAGATTAGACTGCAAATTAACAACCTATAAATACACAAAATTGTTAATTTAGAAAACTACAATACAATTTATTTATAATCTCCTACAAAAGAAATAAAAGTGTATACAATGTCTAGATAACTCATGAAAACCTTAAAGCATATGTACTCTAATTGTGCTGCTGAGCTTTACAAAACTAAACTGACTCTTTGTTGAAAAATGTGTTTACAATGACTTTTCACTGGTTTTTGTCTTATGTGATTAGACGTCACTCTGCAGCAGTTTAACTAACTGCAGAAGTTCGGGTTAACTCTGCTAAATCTGTCCATCTATAGGCAGAAGTACTCTGACACTTCAATAAGGTGCATTGGGGGAACAAAATGCATATAACTGAGAATTCAGATTTCGAAAGCAGTTTAGGGGCAGAAAAGACAAGTCTGATAAGTGAAGAGGCTTTTTTCTCTAATAAAATATAATAATCTGCAATAATAGTCTGTGCTATTGATTTATGCAGTTTGATTCAAAAAGTTATTGAACAATTTAAAATTGGCCAGAAACACATTGGGAAGGAGGTGGTTCTTAGGCTTTAGGCTGTAAAAGCCTTCATTTAAGCAACGCAACAAAATCTGCAACAATAAAGCTGCTTTTCTGCAACGTGGGGCCTCAGCCTAAAGGGGTTTTCTGGGGGAAAAAAAAAAAAAGTGGTTAGTGCCATTAATGGGTTAACAAGTGCACCCAAATACCTTTAGCAGTGTTTTGAGTGATTTCTAGGTTTCTCTGGGAGCTCCTAGTATCCTCTGGATTTGTTTACAAGGTGTAGCTTCTTGTTTGTTTATCCTACAACTACCATAATGCATTGTTCTTCACTCATAGCTCCCTCTGCCTCTCACACCCCCTCCCTGTTTCCCTAGCTAGCCCGCCCACTACTAGCCCTTCCTAACTAACTAAGCCCACCCCCACACCCAATCATTCTTACCTGTCTTCCTGCCCAGATCTTCTGGGCACGGGAGATCCCATCCTTCTGTGTAGCCAGCTCCTTCTCCTCTCAATGTCTGCGCAATAGAGCTAGAGTCCAGCTCTATTGCGCAGGTGTGGTAGGCCAGAAGCCGTCAGAGGAGAGGAGGAGCCAGCCCCCTAAAGGAAGTGACATTCCGTGGTCAGAAGATCCGGACATGAAGACTAGTAAGTATGATGGGCTGGGGGGAAACTTAATGTCACCGGAAAGTCAAAATGTGCCCTGGCGATCAGGATAAATATACATTTTTGATAAAGCAAGTTAGTTAGAAGTTAGGCAGGGGAAGGGTGTTTAGCTTAGGTTAAAAGTATTGTTTTATCCTGGACAACCCCTTTAAGCTCAACTCATGTGAGCCTGAGCAGCAGGTGAAAACAGTGGTGGAAATGGAAGAGTTTGAAGTCAACTCTGAAATTTCGCTCAAAAATCTACTTAAGGCTGAGGCCCCACTTAGCGTAAACACTGCGGAAAAAGAGGCATTTTACAGTCACAGCAAAGTGGATGGAATTCTAGCGAATCCCACCCCCACTTTGCAGTAAAAAACCCACTGCGGACATGTGGCGATTTCCAAAACCATTGCAGTTTTGGAAATCGCAGCATGTCAATTATACCTACGCAAATGCTCGTGGTTTCCCTATAAGTATAATTGAAGCAGAAAGTCCACAGAGGAATCCTCTGTAAACTTTCTGTCTAAAGAGCTGTGGGAAGAACCGCAACGCAGTTCTTCCTGCAGCACTTTGTTGCTGTGAGATGCCACATGGGGTCTTCGCCTATATATAATAAAAAAAAAAAAAAAAATTAATTATGCATTCCTGCTTCAAAAACCTCCCAATTATTTTAGAGCGAATTATAGGCAGAATGCGCCTGGAGAATGAGTGGAATACTTCTTTTCTCTGCTAGTTGAAATAAATAGGCAGATTTCAGACAATTTGAAGCCTATTTTGAGGCAGAATCTGATTTACTATCCACTCCAAATTCCTCCAACCCCAATGATATAAATGAGTTATGCAACGTATAAATATTTGGTATCTGTCTGCAAAATTTGGTTTTGTACATTTTATTGTTTTAGCAAACTACTTTAAAATACAACACAAATTAGTAACATCTGTATTTTCTATTTCTGACCTTTTTCCCCGAAAAAAAAAGGCTATAAATTTTAAATAAAAACCTTGTGCAATTGTAAGTAGAAAAAAAAAAAAAAAAAAAAAGTCACTATAAAAGGCTGCAGCATTTAGCAAGCTGAAAATTTGCTTTGGGCATTGAGGCCAGAAGCATCACCTGTTATGAAAATGTCTGATTTTTTATTTTTAACAAGTACAGTAGTCTCAAAACTAGTAGCATTTTAAGGAAGTTTTAGAGGGTCCCCTAATTGGAAATGGATTTTGATCATATGAAGAGTTAATTAAAATCTTACCTTAAGCAAATAACGAAGAAACAAAAGTAAAATGGCAAATGCACCACAGGTCCTCAATGCAACAAATGAAAAAAGTGTGGCTTCAACAAGCAGTTTGATTGTTAAAATTTTGGTTTCTTTAGGTAAATAAGTGCTTCTTCTGATAAAGAAAAAAACATCACCATGATATTAGTCCAAATTATTACTCAGCGAGTGTGTTTACACATGACTGAGCATCATCCATACAAGAACAAAAACTTGCAGAGAAACATATAACTGCTATGAGCAACTGCTTATCTTAACATTAGCAAACAGGGTCCATTACCTAGATTTTTCTAATACGAATGGCATAGTCTACCATATATTTTTTTCCTGAAAAATCAAGAAAAGTTCCTTAGTTGTGTCTACTACATAATGGATCTATGACATTGCTCATGAGTCTATAATAGGCTGTATACGAACGACTACTAAACCTACATATTGGTTAGCAAATGGCATCTGTATATGACAATGACACTTGGATTTTTATTGTATATTTAGCTTTCAGGTTAGCATGTGATGTTCATAATGTTCATCTCACATAGGCATCAAAGACAATAGGACTACAGTAAAGACATAAGAAAATATGATGTTATATAGGGAGTATACAAAAAGTAAATGGTTTAGAACCCTTGCAATACGACACTACAAACCTAACATAAATGGTAAATATTCATCAAACCTTTTCAAAATTTTCCATATTGATGACAGTATTCCAATTGAGGAGTTAAACAAAATTCCACTCCAATATGCTATTCCAGTGCCAAACATGAAAAGAACTAAAGATCCAAGAGGAAACAGTAGGTTCAAAGAATGTAACTCTGAGGAATCCAGGTGTGGAAGCAATAAATTATCCCAGGTATCTCTGAACCAGTCATAACTAAATAAAAAGAGAAACAATTAGTGTAGCTACACAAGGCACTAACAGCTTTCATATATACCAAATATATTTTCTAAAGTTATCTAATATATGCAAGTAAATATACTTAAAAGGAGTCTGGCACCGGAACCCAACATATCAATCCAGCTCCGCAGACAGATCAGATTAACCCTTTCCTGACAGCCACTGTTATAGTACAGTGGATGCTTGGTATTTAAATATGGCAGCTGCTCAGCATATTTATACATTTGAAAAATAAAAGTATTAAAATTCAAAAAAAAAAATAAAAAGTTATGGCTTGGAAGGTGGGGAGAAAAAAAAAAAAAATAAAAAAAATGCCTGTGGTGGGAAGGGGTTGAATCAATTTGCTTTTTTTCCCCTAGTGAATTGGTGCCTCCACTGCTGTGATATTGCAGTTGTCAATATACAGCAGTGGTAAAAGCAAAAAAGTTCATTTTAATTTATCGTTAATGTACACGCAGCACCACATCTTGACAGAAAAAAAAAATGTAGATATTTTTTGCAAATGTATTGAAAAAAGAAAAACTGAAATATCACATGGTCATAAGTATTCAGACCCTTTGCTCAGTATTGAGTAGAAGCACCCTTTTGAGCTAGTACAGCCATGTGTCTTCTTGGGAATGATGCAACAAGTTTTTCACATCTGGATTTGGGGATCCTCTTTCATTCTTCCTTGCAGATCATCTCCAGTTCCGTCAGGTTGGATGGTGAACGTTGGTGGACAGCCATTTTCAGGTCTCTCCAGAGATGCTCAATTGGGTTGAGGTCAGGGCTCTGGCTGGGCCAGTCAAGAACGGTCACAGAGTTGTTCCGAAGCCACTCCTTTGTTATTTTACCTGTGTGCTTTGGGTCATTGTCTTATTGGAAGGTGAACCTTCAGCCCAGTCTGAGGTCCAGAGCATTCTGGAAGAGGTTTTCTTCCAGGATCTCTCTGTTCTTGGCCGCGTTCATCTTTCCTTCAAATGCAACCGTCCTGTCCCTGCAGCTGAAAAACACCCCCATAGCATGATACTGCCACCATGTTTCACTGTTGGGATTGTATTGGGCAGGTGATGAGCAGTGACTGGTTTTCTCCACACATATCGCCATAGAATCTTATTTCTCAGTCTGGGAGTCCTTCATGTGTTTTTTGGCAAACTCTATGTGGGCTTTCATATGTGTTGCACTGAGGAAAGGCTTCCTTCGGGCCACTCTGCCATAAAGCCCCGACTGGTGGAGGGCTGCAGTGATAGTTGACTTTGTGGAACTTTCTCCCATCTCCCTACTGCATCTCTGGAGCTCAGCCACAGTGATCTTTGGGTTCTTCTTTACCTCTCTCGCCAAGGCTCTTCTCCCACGATTGCTCAGTTTGGTTGGATGGCCAGGTCTAGGAAGAGTTCTGGTCGTCCCAAACTTCTTCCATTTAAGGATTATGGAGGCCACTGTGCTCTTAGGAACCTTGAGTGCTGCAGAAATTCTTTTGTAACCTTGGCCAGATCTGTGCCTTGCCACAATTCTGTCCCTGAGCTCCTTGGGCAGTTCCTTTGATATCATGATTCTCATTTGCTCTGACATGCACTGTGAGTTGTGAGGTCTTATATAGACAGGTGTGTGCCTTTCCTAATCAAATCCAATCAGTTTAATTAAAAACAGCTGGACTCCAATGAAGGAGTAGAACCATCTCAAGGAGGATCAGAAGGAAACGAACAGCATGTGAGTTAAATATGAGTCACAGCAAAGGGTCTGAATACTTATGACCATGTGATATCTTAGTTTTTCTTTTTTAATAAATTTGCAAAAATATCTACATTTCTGTTTTTTTTCTGTCAAGATGGGGTGCTGAGTGTACATTAATGAGAAATAAAATTAACTTTTTTGCTTTTAGCAAATGGCTGCAATGAAACAAAGTGAAAAATTTAAAGGGATCTGAATACTTTCCATACCCACTGTACAAAAGAGCTCTTTGGGGAGCAGCCATGCACTCATTGCTCCAATGAGTCAGGAGGCGGCTCCACAATCCAATAGAAAAGTTAGACGCAGGAGGCAGCAACCCTGGCACATGCCACAGACGTGTTTTCTTCAGCGGTGCTCTAGATGTGCTGAACCTCTGTGGAGAAAATCACGTACACCTGCAGACTTCCTCCACTTAAAACTTATAATTAAAACCTATAGTTCTGCCCTTCACCATGACAAACAAGCCCATTTCACCGCTCATCTCTTCTCTCTCCTGTAACCCTAAAAGGCTCTGAAACTTTTCACTCCTTACTCACTCCCAAGGTGCAGACGCCATTCACAGATCTTAGCGCAGATAGCCTGGCCACTTATTTCCAAGACAAAATTGAGAAGCTCAGTCAACTGCCCAGTCCCCAGTTGGCATTCATCCCCTCACCAACCGCACTTCAGACTGTTCATTCTCATCTTTTGAACCTGTTATAGAAGAGGAAGTATCTCAGCTACACTCTTCTTCTCACCCTACGACCTGCAGTAGTGACCCTTTCCCCTCACACCTTCTCCAGTCTCTGTCACCTGCCATCACTACTTACCTTACTAAAATATACAACCTCTTTTCTGGAATTTTCCCATCCTCTTTCAAACATGCTGTCATAACCCAACTACTGAAGAAATTCTCCCTTGACCCATCCTGTGTTGCTAACTATCGACCTGTCTCTAACCTCCCCTTCATCTCCAAAATCTCGGAACGCTTGGTCTATTCTCATTTAATCCTATATCTTTCTGTTAACTCTCTTCTTGACCCCTTACAATCTGGCTTCTGCACTCTGCACTCTACTGAAACGGCCCTCACAAGTCTCCAATGATCTCCTGACGGCTAAACCCAAAGGTGACTTCTCTCATTCTTCTGGATCTCTCAGCAGAATTTGACACTGTTGACCATCAACTCCTCCTCACTATGCTCCGCTCTGTCGGCCTCAGAGACACAGCCTTACCATAACTACTAGGCAGCATGCCTGCTGCCTCTGGGTTCTGTTTGACTCACACCTTTCCTTCACCCCCCCATATCCAATCACTCGCACACTCATGTCATCTCCACCACAAAAACCTCTCCAGAATACGCCCTTTCCTTACCAGAGATACACTAAAGACACTTATTGTTGCCCTGATTCACTCCCCGCCTTGAGTACTGCAACTCCTTACTAAACTCTCCCCTCTACAATCTATTCTGAATGCGGCGGCCAGGCTCATCTATCAGTCTAGACGCTACAGCGATGCCTCTAGCTTGTGCCAGTCACCACATTGGCTGCCTATTCAATACAGAATACAATATAAACTCATCACCCTCATTCACAAGGCTCTCCATAATGCTGCACCTCCCTATATTTATTTCCTCCCTCTTCTCTGTCCATTCCCAACCCGTGCTCTGCGTTCACTCAAAGACCTAAGACTATTATCAGAACCTCCCATGCTCGTATACAAGACTTCTCCTTAGTTGCACCACTTCTCTGGAATGCTCTACCCCAGACTATCAGATTAACCCCCAATTTCTACAGCTTCAAGCACAAACTAAAGACCTATATTTTCAGACAGGCCTATCACAACTCCTAATGTAAACCTTTCCGTAGTTAGAATTCATAAAATGTACCCTCTCCTCTGTTCACGCTCCCATATTACCTCACAGGATATGATGCCATTTCAGACTAACTTTATATGTGCAGGCACCATCTGCAGGTTAAAGGACACGACTGGTGATGGCCCATACAGCTTTATATGTGTGTAATGACAGTAACCTCTATTACAAAATTGTCTGACCATTGTATAAGCAATGCCATCTCCGATGCTGCCCCTGCTACCTCTTGTGTCACCCCCTCTACCTTAGATTGTAAGCTCTTGTGAGCAGGGCCCTCAGCCCCATTGTGTGAATTGACTACTTCTTTGTAATGTATCTTTATTGTCAGTACTTAAACCCTACAAATTGTACAGTGCTGCGGCATATGTTGGCGCTATATAAATAAAATGTATTATTATAAATCAGCTAAAATACATAATGAAAGACAGGTAGCTAAGCAAAACTAACCCCAAAAAATTTTACAAAAATATATAAAATGCAAAAAAAAAAAAAAAAAAAAAAGGGTCAGAACAAGTAGACCCCCTAAATAATGTTAATTGAGTGTTGATCATCGGAGACCAAGAAAAAGCAGAGCTACTAAATGGGTTCTTTTGCTCTGTATATATGGGGAGTAGTTGAATTTTTATTACCAGCATTGGTAACTCCTACAACTAATACTCTAAACTGGATAAAACATAGAAATGGGCCAAGCCAAGCTAAACTTAATTAAATGTGAACATTGCCCTGGGTTCAGATGGATTATACTCAAGAGCATCCTTATATTTTTAGGTATTATCTAGTGACTGCTGTAATACAAGTAGTATAATGTTGTACCGTATTAGCCATAGAAAGTAGTGGAAGAGTGAAGAAATCAGGCGATACCTTTTAGAGGCAGAGTATATTTGATAGTAAGCTTTCGAGAGTGCTAGCTCACTTATTCAGACATGGTGTAATACTAGAAACTGAAAATTCACACTATTTATACACACAAGACATGGATCTTCAAAAGGATCTTGGAATAACAAAATGCAATATACGTAGAGAAGTTATTTACAACAGGTAAGGAAATAAACAAACAGTCTGTAAAATTTGTGGTGCGTGTTATTCCAAGATCCTTTTGAAGATCCATGTCTTGTGTGTATAAATAGTGTGAATTTTCAGTTTCTAGTATTACACCATGTCTGAATAAGTGAGCTAGCACTCTCGAAAGCTTACTATCAAATATACTCTGCCTCTAAAAATGTATCGCCTGATTTCTTCACTCTTCCTCTGCTTTAAATGCAAAACTCAGATAATTACAGACCAGCGAGTTTAACATCAATAGTGGGGAAACTGAGGGGCTCTTAACTCTTTCCTGACATCCACCGTAATAGTCCTGCAGATGTCGGGTATTTAAAAATGGTGGCTGTCATAGCCACTGGGTCTCTGCTGTATTATACAGCAGAGACCTGGCGCTAATGCCCAAGATCAGTGCCTGCACTGATCGCAGGCATTAACAGTGACTCACCTTAGGGGGTCTAAGAAGTGCAATAGAAAAAATAAATAAATTCAAATCACCACCCTTTCCCTAGAACACATATAAAAGTACTTCAATACTGTGAAAACACATACACATTAAGAGTCTCTGTGTCCGAAAACTCCGGGTCTACAAAGCTATAAAAATATATATTTTCCCCCATACAGTGATAAAAATTTGCAAAAAAAAAAAAAAAAGTTATGGATGTCAGAATATGGAGACTTTCATAAAAAAAATTTTTTTTTTTTGCAAAGTTTTAGATTTTTGTTAGGCTCGGTTCACATCTGCGCTTGTACTCTGTATGGGAATTCCGTTCCCCTCTCCGCATGAAAAATGCAGAGAGAACGCTGCAAGCAGTGCTTTTCTCTCTGCATTTTTCGCCCTTTTCGGCCGGAAACCGAACAGTAGACCATGCAGACCCCATTATTGTCTATGGGGTCCATGAGTTTCCTAAGGTAACTGCTCTTTTATTCGGATTAGGTTTCCATTCTGGGGGGGGGGGTCCCCAAGCAGACCCCCCAAACGGAAAACCGAGCGCAGATGTGAACCTAGCCTTAAAATGTAAATAAAACAATACAAAGTTTGGTATCCCCAGAATCGTACCAAAACATAGAATATAGGTGACATGTAATTTTGGCTGCACAGTGAAAGCTGTAAAAATTAAGCCAGCAAGAACGTAGCACAAATACACTTTCTCCAATTCCTCCCCATTCTGAATTTTTTTTTCCAGCTCCCAGTACAGAATAACAAATGATACCATTAAGAAAAATTTGTCCTGCAAACATTAAGCCCTCATGTGTCTCTGTGAACATAAAAAAAATAAATAAAAAATAAAAAAAAAAGTTAGGTTTTGGGAGGTGGGGAGCCAAAAACAAAAATCGAAAATTCAAAAATGTCACCAGTGGGAAGGAGTTAAGGAACTATATATAGAAGTAGGTGACTGTAAATAATATTAAAAGTGACAGACAGCAAGATTTGTTTGTTTTTTTTGTCACACAAACCTGATTCGTTTTCTATGAAGAGGTGATTAGAATCTTGGATGGGAAAGCTGTAGATATAGTGTTCCTGGAATTTACAAAGGCATCTGACACTGTCCCTCAGACATTTAAAGGATAAATCAGGCCCTTTGGCTTGGAAAATATAGTTTGTAATTGGACTGAAAACTGGTTAAAGGGTTTTTCTGGCCCCAAATGGAATTTTCATACTTTGTACCTATTCACAGAACATGATTTTTTTTTTTTTTTTTTTTTTTTTTTTTTTTAAGTCCGACACTCACACTCTGCACAGATCATCTGCTCTAGCAGTCTTACGGTGCCGGAATCTGCTAGTGGACGGGTAGTGCGGCTCTTATTCAAGTAATAGGAGCACCATAGTGGCCCTTGTCCACTGCATAGTGATGATTTCAGTGAACTGCAGCGCTGCTCCTATTACTTGAATAGAAACTCTGCTGCACATCCAGTAGCAGCTTTCAGCTCGGAGAGGCTGATACAACAGATGATCTGTGCGGGGTCCGGGTTTCGGATCCTGACAGATCACATACTGATTACCTATCCTGTGGCTAGATCATAAGTATGAAAATTGGATTTGGGTCTGGAAAACCCATTTAAAAGGATCATATCCAAAGAGTTATGATCAATGACTGCTACTCATATTGGCTCCTCTGTTGTAACTGGTGTACCCCAGGGTTCAGTGCTGGGTCCGTTATTTAATTTATAAATAATATACAAAAAGGGGATTAATAGCACTGTCAATTTTTTGCAGAGGACATCAGACTATGTATTACAGTACAGTCTATGGAGGATGTGCGCAGGTTACAAGCAGACTTCGACAAACTGGGTGTTTGATCATCCACTGAGCAAATGAGGTTCAATGTAGATAAATGTAAAGTTATGCATCTGGGTAAAAATAATCTGCATGCAAGATAGGGGAGTAAAGCTGGTAGAGTCGCTGTGGAGAAGGACCTGGGTGTACTTGTAGATCATAGGTTAAATAGCAGCATGCAATGCCAATCAGCTGCTTCTAAGGCCAGCAGGATATTGTATTATATTAAAAGGACTCGCGAGAGAGGAATATAATTACCACTTTTTAAGTCATTGGTGCAGGCCCATCTGGAATATGTAGTCCGGTTCTGGGCAACAGTTCACAGAATGGATGTCAGAGTTGGAAAATAGAGGTCCACAAAGCTGATAAGGGGCATGGAGGACCTCAGTTATGAGGAGAGATTAAAGTTCAGAGTTAATATTTGATTAATCTTGAGAAGAGGCTTTTAAAAAGGGGAGATATGATAAACCAGTAAAAATAGCCCATATAAGAAATATGGGGAAAATCTGTTCCACCTGGAGAAAAATAGGTTTAATCTATAGAGGTGACAAGTCTTCACTGCAAGCACTGTGAATCTGTGGAATAGCCTAGCTCTGGAAATGGTCATAGCAGCAACAGCTGACCGCTTCAAAAATGGCTTAGATGCCTTTTTAGAGAAAATAGTATTGGTGCTTATGGAAATGTATAAAACTGTATTTATTTATTTATTTATTTTTTATTTTTTAAGTCTTATTCTTTACACCCCCTTGGTTAACCTTGACAGAAAAACGTCTTTTTTCAACCATACCATATAACTCTGTATGCAACTGTGTAATACTTTGGTAAATGTCCAAAAATATATGGTCCTAATTGCATGTTGGATTTGACGGTACACTATATTTGGGTTTTACAACTCATGTTTGAACGGAAAACATCATTAGCCACATCTGCAGTACAGCAGGATTTGCAAAGATGTGCGTGAATTATGCACATATCCAAACAGGACCCACCACACACAATTTACACAAACATATAAAAAAAAAATAATAATTTTTACCTCAGAAGGAATCGACAGATATTGACAACAGGGTCAACCTTGTATGGTTTAGCTGCTATGTCCAATGACGCATCAAACTGTAAACTGCTACCTGGAAAGCAATTATGAAGACTTACAACTGATCCTAATAGAGAGTCATTTTCTGACAGCTGATAAGCAATCAATATTTTAAACATCGTAAAATTGAAAATAAATAAATCTGTGACCTCCACTAGGACCAGAGAAGCTACAACACCTTTACTTTGCAGGACTGATGTAGCACAGCTGCGCATTACACAGATATAGCGGTGGCTCCACCAGCAAGACACCCATGCTCAGCTAAGGCTCCATGCACATGAATGGTTGCATTGTGAGTATGCTAGCAATGTATTTAAGAAGCAATCCAGCAGAACCCCTTTTTCTACCCATCACCTGATTTTCTGTCCCTTTCCAGGGTTTTTTCATGTGTACTGCCCTCATGTCTCTGCAATTGAACTTTTCCTCCGCTCCTGATCATACTCCATCTTAACTTTCATATTTTTTTTTTCTCTTTGCTTGGCTATCAATCCCAGGATGCATAAGTACATTGCATAGGCAACTAAGGACAGCTCTATCTATCTGCTGGTGGCAGTGTAATTCTCCTTCCCTGTATAGTCTCCTAAATAATCCAAGAGACTATAAAGTATATAGTTAGGAAGGATGAGCTGTGAGCTCCTTCATTATAGCTGTGACAGGAACTGTCTGCTCATCAATAGTTACTGACAGAGGTTTCTATTTCCCTCTGTGGGAAACCATCCATCATGCAGGAAGTCAGGGACTTTTGCTTTAATTCCTGTCCATTTTATCTAGCCAGGTTGAGAGTTACATGAAATTACTGAAGATAAAAATTCAGATAGAAAGAACTAAATAAGGCAATACGGGCTGAATTACACATATTGTTGGACTAGATATATAAGGATTTAAAAAAAAAAAACAAAAAAAACAAAACAAAAAAAACACACACACACACACTGGAGTGCCCATTTATGTACTCAATTTTCTAATTGGGTATTTAAAAATGCACTTGGGCCAGAATCTATTAATGATTTACTAAGGGTGCCATTATACAAGAGCAATTTTATTTCTGAATTTAAAAAATGCATGTGGTTTGCCCTTTATGTGACTAATAATGATTAACAAAAACTTAAAAACAAAAACCTGCATGCGTTTTCTGCTTCAGATAAAAACAAATTATTGATGCCAGATTAGTTTCCTCAAATAGGGCCAAGGTTACAAGCATCTTTTTTAATTTTTTTTTTTTTTTTTGTCGGCAAAAACAGATCTGTTTTCCACAAAAACGACCGCATGTCAATGTAATCATGGATCCACAAAAAGATTGTTAGGATCCCATAGTCTTATATGGGCAATCTGTGGCACAAAGACAGAAATAAGTCCTGTTCCATATTTTGCAGTGGTTTCTAAACCTCAGACATTGATCTGTATAAACTACAGACGTGTGTATGGAGCCATAGAAATGATCCAGAAAACATTATTCGTGTGCATGGCGCCTAATACTTACGTGGGTCTGTACAATTACACTGACACTAAATGTATTTAGCTTTTGTAATGTTTTAATACAACTGAAAAAAATTGCTTTGCGTTGCCATAGTCTTGTCTGAAACTCAACACTTATTTAAATTTCTATCTAATGAAGTTGGGCAAGGCTCTTTTCCATGGGGTGAGCTACAGTTTTTATGAATACCATTTTGAAGAATGCAAGACATTTTGATATTCCAGTCTTTTTTTTTAGGAAAGATGAAGCGTTGACAAAACAGTGATTCTGGGATCCTGATTTTTCTCCTGTTATTTATCCTATATGGTAAACAGCAATTTTATATTTGAATGGTATGGGTACTTTTGGATTCAGCGATACACTCTCTCATACATACAGATATACACACAATTATACACACACACACACACAATGAAGATAAAGCCAGTAAATATGGCTAACACGGTCGTGTGCAGCTAACCTAAGGCTTAGACGGCAATATTACATTTTGCAATTTTGATATAACAAAGTGCAAGTTTGTCATTGTTCTGGGTTTATTTGTATTCATTTGTCAGCACTGTGCACTGCTTACGCTAAGTTGTGTTGAAACTAAATCAGCACAAATTTAAAAAAAAAAACAAAAAAAAAAAAAAAACTGACCTATTTCTAAGACAGTTAAACTAAGTGTCATTAAAACACTTCAGACTGAACCTAAAAGTTAAGGTCATGTTACCTTTGCTGGATATAGTATAGAGTTGTGCCCCAAAAGCAAGAAGCAGATTAGAGACAATGTATACATGAAGTGATGGCCAATGACATCTGATGATCTGCAAACAAAAATATAAAAAACTAAATATGATATACAAGAACGAAAATGAAAAAAAAACAAAAAACATTTTATAAGATGAGGTTGTAAAATTTTTATTTTAAGCAATTCTAAACCTTTATTTTCATACTTTTCACATTTTTCCCAACTCATGCTAACTGCTAAAAGCAAAATACATTGAGTGGGATGTATTTTTTTTCTTTAAATAAAAACAGATAAATAATGGTCAGCTCACCACCAAAATTGCAAATGTTTAAGGTGTTGAGTGTATTGAAGGCTTATGGTAACCAAAATTTCAACTAAATAATTTAAGAAATACAACAAATACAACAGGCACCCTAAATGCATCTATAACATAGGTTGGAAGGCTGTAAAAAGACATGTCCCATCCAACTGGCCCTATTAACTTGCAATGTTGATCCAGAGTAACGCAAAAATCCAATTAGTTAGAAGCCAAATTTTCATCATTGCATGAAACAACTCCTTCTCGATTCTACTGGCAATCAGGAAAAAAAAAATAGCTGGATGATCAATCTCTAGAAATCTAATTATTATAATATTGCTAAACACATGAAAGACATCCAGGCTAAATCAGATAAATAATGTCATAACCCTACCTAAAAGGGAAAAAAACAAAACAAAACAAAAAAAAAAAAAACACACGCTTCCTGTGCGGAACCAGTTAGGTTTACAACATAGCCCAAATGACCCTTCTTTCCCAGGTGGTTTGGGGCTCACCTTGTAGGGTTGTGTTCCACTAAATAGATATGTGAAGCTGGGGAGTGAAGGCTGCTGGTCTCTTCTTGGGGATCCCTCAGATTCCAAGTAGCACAAATAAAAATTGGGTTTCCATAGCAAACAATTGCAGGGAAGGGTAGCAGAGACCAAGGTAACGCTCTTTATTTGAACCCCCCATGGGGATATGGAGTGATTGTTGAATTAAAAGGATGGTCAAACCATCTGGTTTGGCATAATGGATTTATTTAGACCATTAACTGCAATTGTTTGCTGTGGAAACATAATTTTTACTAAAAGGTCCGACACATTAATATGCTTGTTAATTAACCCTTAATTGACAGCACTTTAAAAGTGGCACCTGCCCAGGAGCAGAGTAGGTGCCATCTTCCCGGGAGCTGCAGACACGATCTGGTCACTTACATCACGCCTGCAGCTCCCCAAAGACACCAGACCCAGATAGCAGGGGAAAGAGGAGAGGTGAGTGTTAGTGTTTTGTTTCCTAATTGCTCAGGATCCATTAGGGCTATGAATAGGAGCCTGGAGTCATTTTAAAGATGAGAATCTCATCTTTAAAAAGATACCAAGATCATCATGACAGTCCTTACAGATTCAGAGCAATTCCCTGGTTAGAATCCAATTGAGATCCAATTGCAAGTGTCAATTGCAGACAGCGTTTTTACCAGCGAATAGCTTCGAATCTGAAAGGAATATCTTGATGAATTTTGAATTGAGATTCTCATCTTTAAAATGAATCCAGGCTCCTCTTTATAGCCCTAATGGATCCTGAGATATGAGGCTTTCAAGTGTTCCCCCCTCCTGCCTCAGGCAGCATCTTAGAGCTGCTGAAGGGGGGGGGGTATGCAGACTGCAGAGACCATGATAAATCATCATGGTCTGTGTATAACCTGTATGTGACCCCCGGGGAGGGGGGGGAGCGAGGACTTCTGTCCGTTATCCTCTCTTTTATCAGAGAGCATACTGTACTTTTGCTCTCCAATTGTCAGAGGGATAATGTAATACCCCTCTGAACATAAACTAGGAAGTTTAACGGCGCTGTGACCCAGACATTTACCATCTTCCAGATCACAGCGGCAAAAGAGTTGCAAACACTTTTGCAACTCTTGCAAAGTCCTCAATAAAGTTTACATTTTTTCACTGTCCCTGTTCTGTCCATACCTGATCTTTATATCGTAAAATACGGTGACCTCCTCTCTAGCAATATCAGTTATATGCTATAATAATAGCAATAACAATCACCACTAGAGATGAACACAAAACATTTCTGATAGACGGAAAAGTTCCAATCAGTCAGATACGCATTTTCACCCACTGAATGTCACCATATAAAAATCTCAGTTTTTGGCAGCTTTCAGATGGGTATAATAGCGGGTGATGATTTTTTTTTTTGGGGGGGGGGGGGGGAGACCCACTTATGACACCTCTGCACTGGGACCACCAATGTGTTAAAACGGCCCTGTCTATCACAGGCTGCGTACAACCTCTGGGGTTTAAAGAAATATAAAATTTCCAACCCTCACACCCCCATCCCACCTAAGTCAACACAAACACTCCAATGGAAAGACCGATCTCTCCGTTATCTGGGCATACAACTATCCTCTTCTTATGCCACTTTATATACAGCTAAATGCTCCCGTCTGTTCCATGAACTTTGTTCCCTCTTAGATAAATAGCATCCCCTACACATTTCCCTTATAGGCCGTATAACTGTAGTCAAAATGACACTTCACCCCGAGCTTTTATACTTCGTCGAAACTCTGTCTGTAGCAGTTCCTTGCTTTAAACTATGCTCTCTCCAGAAGGCACTCTTCCAATTTATTTGGAATGGGAAGCCCCATCACATTCACCGCTCTGTTATGTTAGCTGGTAAGGCAGATGAGGGTCTGGTGGTGCCACACCACCTTTACTACTACTGAGCAGCCCACCTACAATGTTGTTCCTTTCTGGGCAGCGTCCCAGGCATACATAAAGTGGGTTGAAGTTGAAAAGCTCTGGTTGGCCACTGTCCACCCTAATGCTTTCCTGTGGTCCCGCTTGTCTCCCCCCCCCCCCCCCCTTCCTATCATCCCCCTTTTAAGACCCATCCGTTTTACTAGAGCTATCTGGCTTACATGTCATAGGCTTTTCCCACTCACCTCATGACACTCCTCTATGGTTTCTTTTCTTTTCAACCCTTTCCTCCCGGGGGTACAAACTGTTGCTATGGTGCACCCTTGGAGCACCTTGGAGCTCAGGCCCTTTGAATACTTCACATCCACTCTGCACTTGCCACTTGGCTCCATTATCAGCAGATAGCTAATTTTTATGATTACTGACTGGGGGCTCTGTGGGTCTCCATCCCCACCGTTTTTGAGACTATATGCCAAGCGGGCACCTCCACGAAGCGCCTGATCTCATATAATAGAGCGATAGAAATATAAATATATATATATATATATATATATATATATATATATATTCTACTACTATCTATAAATCACTTACTTTCCTTTCTGGAGGGACAGACCCACCTGACCCATAAGTATATGACTAAGTGGACAGATGCTCTGGGCAGGCACACCTCACTCGCACAATGGCAGATCATCTGGTCCCATGCAGCCAAGTCATCCACATGCATCACATTCTGTCAGACCCAGTACTAACTCTTGATGCACTGGTACCATACCCAGATTCTGCTTCATATGCTTAACCCCAGCGTCTCTCCTACCTGCAAGAGGTGTGGGCACGTTGTACCATATTTTTTTGGGACCGTCCTTTAATCTGCCAATTTTGGACGGAAGTTGAAGTCTTACCTGACACTCTTCATACAGGGTGTCCCGTTAGATCCACTCATTTACCTGCTCAATTTACCACCCTGGCACCCAAGTAGAAAAACGTCCAAGCTGTTCCTATACCTCTGCACTGCCGCTAAACGCTTGTGGCTCTCCACTGGAAGAGAGTGCACCCCACTACGGGTCCTGCTCTTTTTGCTAGTCTTAAAAATGTGCGTAGCCTAGAAAACCATACTGCTACTCTTAATGATACAGTGGAGGCTTTCCAGTCCATTTGGTCCCCATAGGGCATGTATTGTATCCTTCATGGTCTCTAATTACTTCCTTCCTCCCGACCCCTTTTGTTCTTCTCCTTTGTCTATTGTTTTTGTCTGCTGTCCTTATTCCCCCTCATCTGTGACCTCAATTCTCAAAATAGTATAAATAAAAAGTACAACTTGCCCCACAAAAAAGATGCCTTACACAGATCCATATACAGAAATAGAAAAAAGTTACAGGTATCAGAATATGGCAACTTAAAGAGGACCTTTCACGTCCTCACGTATATGCGGTTTTACATACCGCTAGAAAGCAGACAGCGAATTCAGCATGCTGTCGGCTTTCCCGTTATATGCCCCAGGGCTGGAGATATCAGGGGTCTAAATTTCACCGCACATTGTCAGAAGGGCGTTCCTGACCGTCTAGCTTGGCTGTGAGGAATGCCCTCCCTGACAGTACGCGTCCATAGTCCTGTACTGAGGGGGCGTTCCTCACAGCTCAGCGTCATCACTGGGCGGTAAGAAAAGCCCCCTCTCTGTACTCGTTCCATAGCCCTGTACTGTCAGAGGGGGCGTTCCTTACCGCCCAGTGATGACGCTGAGCTGTGAGGAATGCCCTTCTGAGAGTGTATGGTGAAATTTAGACCCCCGATATCTCCAGCCTTGGGGCATATAATGGGAAAGTCGACAGCACGCTGAATTCAGCACGCTGTCGACTTTCTAGCGGTATGTAAAACTGCATACACAAGGACGTGAAAGGTCCTCTAAAGAATTTATTTTTTTATTTTTCAAAATTCTTGATTTTTTGTTAAGGGGTTAAAACATAAAAACTATATAAATTCATATTGCTGTAATCACATCGACCCACAGAATATAGCTAACATGTTAATTTGGTTGCAGAGTTAACTCCATAAAACCCATAAGAAAATGGCCCAAATGCATTTTTTCAAATTCAACTCCATTCTGAATTTTTTCCCGCTTCCTGAAATATTAAAATGGTATAATTTTGAAGAACAGTTTGTCCTGTAAAAATAAGCCCTCATAGAGCTCTGTGAATGATAATATAAAGTTATGGCTGCAGCAGGAAGGGGTTAAAAAAACATGTTAAAGGAAACTTGTCAGAAAGAAAATGCAGTAAGGATCAAGTACAATGGCTCAGTATTCAACTTTGAAAACCGAAGACTCTAGAATGCCCCATTGCACTTGAGCCTTATTTGCATATTTCTAAAAAACAAAAAAAAAACCCCACAAACATTATTGGGCTATCTATACGTATAATGGAGCTCAGAATAAGGCCTCTACCAATATATTGCTTTTTTTTTTTAAATAAATATTAAATTTCATGCAAGGGTATGTCATAAGACTCTCTGGAGAGAAAAAAAAAAAAAGTTAAATTAGTAAATGAATATCAGAGTCTCTCTCATTTGGACAGTATAGGACCTTCAGCAGAAGGTCTGGAGCAATGCATACAAGAGAAACACCCCACACACTTCCTTCCTTTTATGACCAATAGGGACAGAGCTGTGGAACAGATAAGTGTCCTTGCATACTCTGCATAATAGACAAATACAGGGTTGCACGTCCTTGCAGTGGCTCAGAGCTCACTTACATAAATGGCTTCTAACAACTTTAGAAGTTATTCCCTATCGATAGGGTAGAGGAAAACTTCATAATCAGTGGGGGTCCAACTACTCACACTTTCAGATTCCCACAGCTCCCAAGAATGGGGGTTTGGTTCCCCTGTCCCGACAAAGCAGGCCCCTGCCATTTCATTAGTTTTCTATTGAAGTTCCGACACTATATGTCCATTGGTCTTTTACACACACCTCTACCAATTCAGCCCTTTCTCAAATCATGAACAAATCCCAAAGAATGGATGAGCTCGAAACCCAAACGGGTCAATGCGAGTCCACTGTCTGAGGTGCAGGTGACATCTATACCACATGAAAACAGTCACTCTTCAGCAACAGGATAAAATAGACAGCCTCAAAAATAGAAACCAAAGAAGTTCTTTTAGTTGAGCTCAATTAAGGGGGAAAGACCTATATATCTCAGTACCAAAGGACTGGTCTCTAGCTTGGAACAATACTGTAAGTAAATCCAGAGAGAACTGTGCAGTTTAGAACAAAAACACACACTGTTTGGGAGCACATTAGAGGTATGAACTGTACAACACACAGGCTAAGCCCGCCACTAAAACCAGGAAAAGGAGGGGAAAGCAAAGTGCAAATTAAATTCTTTCAATGGTCAAACTCTTTTAAAAAAAAAAAAAAAGGGACACTGTGTGAGCAGAGCACTAGCATGCATGTATAACCACTACTCCATTTACTTGAGACTCACAAAGCCCTATGCTCACTATCTTTGTAAGTCCTACAGTAGTAAATAGTGGTACCTTTGCATACACAAGGGGTATTTGGGTGCCCTTAGCAATCATACAGTCATGTGATCCATGTTTATGAAAAAACCTCTTTAAAGCTGGCCTTACACACTAAATAACCATGGGAGGAATGCTTGGCTGTCTGGCAACAATTTGATTTAGCTAACACATTTGATTTATACTGCAACCTTAAGATATGTCAGACATCTAAATCAGTGGGGTGCGGGGGCGCAACAGCTGGCACCCACACTAATCAGCTAAGGCAGTTTCCAGCATCCATAGCTCTGTTCCCTCTATAGTGGCCAGGCACCGTCACTACAGCCAAGCTCGCATTGAGTAAATCAAAATGCTTTGAATATTTTATGTTCCATTTACCTATCATTTACATATCATTTCCATAATTCCACGACTTTTCCTTCTTGGTGTTCAATGTTGAGGAGTGTACATATAGTTGTAATGCAAAAAAGCAAAATGGCTGCCCTTGATAAAATGGCTGCCCTGACAAGATGAACATAAAGCCAGCTCATAGTAACCTTAATTTCAACTCTGTATGAGGTAATGTCTACATAGACAGCTTAAAGTTCAACTCTGTAATGTTTACATGGACATCAAGCCAGCTTAAAGTTTAACCCTGTGTGAGGTGCACGTGTCCCATGACACATTCCAGTGGAAGTTGGCCCCTTTCACAGGATTGTGAGCTTGGAGACGAGTAAAGCCTTACAGAGGTGTATACACTTCTGTAACCGCCCACTCCTATGACCACACAAAGGGTAAGATAGGTTAATATCCCCTGGCCGTAGTTGCAACCTTGACTGCAGATTATTGGGGACGCCTGATGCTGCATGATGAGTCCCGAGTCCTGTCACAACGGCTTGGTGATATTTCCTGAAGCTACCCTTATCGGAATTCATCAATGAAGCTTGGCAGTGTTGTAAGTGTTGATTTGATTACTTTTTGATTAACTTTGATTACCTTGTGATTAACTTTGATATCTTTTTATACCTTTCTTTATTGTAAGTGTTGATTAGACCACAGTTTGATATCTTGTTATACCTTTCTTAATAAAATGTTAAGCTATTGTTGATAGTCCAGTGTTTTATTCTATAACTTTATTCTATTACACGGAATCCAAAGAATCTTTTTCCCTTGGCATAACAATAGTATAATATTCTGCAATCACTACAAAATTCAAAACAACTTAAAAACTCACCTGTCCAAGCATTTCTACAAATGATGTATAAATTGTTACCTATAAAAACAAAAAAAAGATACCATATATAAGATTTCATACACATTAAAAAAAGTTGTCTGCTAATAGTTTCAAAATCAGTGAACTGTTGAAAAAAATAACTTCAAACACAAACTTTAAACAGTCTATTAAGAGAAAAGCTTACAATTTAATAGTATTACACAATACAATAATAAAGACTGCTGTAGAGAACTTCAGTATCCTATAATCTTTGTACACTATAACAAAACACTCAAAATCACTGAATGCTGTATCTAATACCATTTAATTATGTCCAGTGCCCTCCAGCAGAGAGTACAAAACAAAACTGTACGGCTGCATGTGCTGGTGTAAGGTACTGGTGTAAGGTGCGATCTACTGGCTGTTTCCCATTTTTTTTAAATTTCTTTGCTTCTCCACCCAAGAGGATGTGAAGAGAGTTCATCCATGCCTACACAGAAAGAGTACCTGTCCTTTCTATTCTACTCTATGCCTTTGTTGGAGTATAGTCTGTAAGCAGCTGGGTATTTTTTCATCTCTGGCTATCAGCAGCCATAGGAACACTATTAGGACAGTTCTGACCCTGCTGCAAGGAGTAATATGTAATATATTAATGTGTAATTGAGTAACTTGGCCTAGCCACAAGGTCAGCCATTATGATTCTATTCTGTGTATCGCCAAATATACAGTACAGAATTGCATATTTTATTATAAACTTATCTTTCTCTACAGCCTGACTTAACACACTTTAACCTACTGTTTGTTATGCATTCTTGCACTTCATCATACTTCTATACTGTGCTCCTGTCCTTATGTAATTCTGTAGTCTAATATTTTTATTTATTTGTTCCTCAGTTACATCCTACATCTGATTAAAGGAAGTCTATCATTAGAAAAACACCTTTTTAACTAATGGCACGTAGGCTATTCTACTCCTACCTTCCATTCTTTTCTTCCCCCCCACCGTTTCTGATAAAATCCGTTTCTTCTGTTATGCTAGTTACGATCACAGAGCATGGGGGTGTTCTCCCTGTGCTCCGAGCAGCCCCTGCGTCATAACTTTCCACCACTCCTTAGCTCATTGTGTTCACTCCCCTCTTCCTCTTCTCCGTATCTTCTGCCTTTCGCAGGCATCGGACACAGCGCTGTAACAGACCACCGGAAAATGGTGGCCCGGGCAAAGCCGACTGCGCTTTCCCAGGCTGCTATTCCAAAGTGCCATTAGTTAAAAAGGTGTTTTTCTAATGATATACTACCTTTAATGAAGCAACAGATTTCCACCCAATCTCTTTTATAGACTAGTAAGGTGGTTAATTATTGCTCATCGAGCTCCACATAGACCCCTCTGGTTACATGAAGTGGGGGGAATGACACTTCTCATGCACATTATTGATTTGAGAATCACCAACATTTAAGGCTATGGAAGCCTCTAAACACCAATTTTTTTTTTTTTTATTATTGTTCCAAAAAGATAATACAAAAAAAAAAAAAAAAAAGGAGGGGGTTATTACCTGGCTATGGAGAAATATAGACACCTATTCATAGCTACCACTCTGGCCTCATGACTTACCTGCCCTTAACCAGATTGACACTTTATAACTTCAAGTCAAAAAGAGTAAGAAAATGACTCATGAACCACTACCCTATTAGAAGAGTGAGCCCACTGGGAACTGAACGGAATCTTACCACCTGCCAACTCTGGTGCAGCCACATAGCAGCCAGCTGCTCCCCTCCACTACTGACATGGTCCGATTCTGCAGTGATCTAATCAGACCAGATGCATTGGTTGAAGGCTAAAGAGCCCCACTAATTGTGTAAAGCCACTTCCTGTTCAGTAACTACAGGTATAGCAGCCTACTACACCAGAGCACCAGACCTTTGAATTCAGGCTCCATACAGCAAATGATATTCGCTGATGAAGGTGGTATCAAATACCTTCATCAGCGTATCAAATAATACAAATATCTTGTATTATTTTAACCCTACATTCAAATGATTTGTTGCTATATAAAACTACTACATTTCTGTTGCATCTAAAAAGGAGTGCTGTGACATTCTGCAACTAGTGGATTGACAGCAAAACGTCCTTCACAAATCATCCGACCTTCTAAAGACGGAGTGCAGGTGTAACATCTATATAGCAGCCCCTTCACCACTGTTCACAGGCAAACTCTCAGACCCGCTGACACGCCCACTATTTGTGCCTTCCCCCCCCCCAACAGTGTTCAATAAAAACTGTGCTTTTATTGAGCTACTTATGACTTTTTGATCACTTCTTATTCCATATTTAGTGTTTAGTGAGACCAAATATGTATAAGTCTTATATGGAAAAAGGGGCATTTATGGGGGTTTATTTTAGTTTTTTTGTGTCATGTGTTGGGAATGGGTTAAAAGTACAGCTATTTCATGTTGGCTGCTGAGCCTCAAGAGGATTCTTGTTCTGTAAGGGTGCAGCCACATGCACCCTTACAGAATTTCAATTAAAAGGGTATTCCCACGGCAACAATCATACTTCATATAAAAATACTTTTGAAAATATCACCCACTGAAAGAAGTTAGCACAAGTGCATGTATGTCAGTATAAAAAGACCCAATGAAATCCCCCTTTCAATACCATAGTTTAAGCACTATTTCCAATGGATACGACCTGAAGTCCATCTTCATCCAGGAGGAGCATGCTCAGTTTCTCTTTCTTCCCTTTAGCTGTTTATTACGTCAGTGCTACGTAACCATGCATGTGTAGTCCTAACAGATGAAGTATATGCAGTACAGGAATAAATTCTGCTAGGGTAAATGGCCAGTTAGGAATCACAGAGCAAGATGTACCTGGTAAAAGTATTATTCACTAGCCACATGATGCACACTCTGGCCATTATAGGCTGAAAATGTAACGGTGCTATGGGGGTGCAGATCTTGAAAGAGGGAACACATAGGAGGAAGTCACAGTTACAGTGCAGATGGCTTATACAAATTTTTGCTCAAGTTTTTGTATTTCTTTTCTACATTGTATATTGGGAAAACTTTTAAAATGAGATATTTAATTACTTACCACCTGCTCCTTGTTACTGGCCAAGTAGTTTTGCAGGTTATTGTATGGCCAGGAATAAGGAGCAGGCATCAATACACATTTCACTTTAAGTGAAATCACTGGTGGCCTGGCCCAGTGTGTGACCGGAGATGCTGTGAGTGGCTGCACCCTACACAACTTCTGAGCACTCGTCTCATTATCACGCAATTAATAAAGGTCCATATGAAATGAAAACCATCTTTGCTCACAGTCCTTTCAAAACAACAAAACTTGCAAAGATATAAATCCAAACAAAACCAGAATATGCTGAATTAGAAACAGAAAACATGCCCTGGGAGATTGAGACTGGGATGGCACACTTTGTAGGAGACTATTAAATTTCACTACAACTATAGTATAGATTATCTGGCTAGTTGTCATTCCTGTGTCACCAACTTGACTATGAATTAACTAAACTGGCCTTGCAAAACGAACAGATAAGATTATGGACTAGATATCTGAACTCATCAAAACCACCACACACAAATCCATAACACACGTCTGGAATCTTACTGGAGTTTACCAAGATTCTGGCGTCTAGACTTAACATGTGCCTCCCCTCTTTGATCCATAAAAATCAGGTGGGCTTTGTACCTTGCCGCCAGGGAGGTGATAATACCAGGAGAACCATCGATCTTATAGACGTGGCAGCTCGCTCTGGCTCCGAACTCTTGGTGCTCAGCTTGGATGCGGAAAAGGCGTTTGATCGTCTGGGATGGCCCTTTATATTTGAGGCCCTGGCCACGTTTGGCTTTACGGGTCCCTTCTTTATAGAAAATCAGGAGTCTTTACTCCTCCCCGTCGGCCACTGTCAAGTTTCCTCACGCCTCGTCTCCCTGTTTCGTTTACACAACGGCACTAGACAGGGTTGCCCTCTATCCCCTCTTCTTTTTGTACTTTGTATTGAGCCACTGGTGGCGGCCATCCGTCTGAGTCCCGATATCGCGGAGGTTCGTGTACGCAATCGAGAATTCAAGCTTTCCTTGTTCGCCGATTATATCCTCCTGACCCTTACTAACCCCCATGTATCCCTCCCCAACCTCCATGACCTCCTTTCCCGCTTTGGCCGTCTGTCTGGTTATAAGGTCAATACTTCAAAAGACAGAGGCCCTACATATTCGAATCCCCCCGTCTAGCTTGGCTGGCCTTCAGGCCGCCTTTCGGTATAGATGGCAGTCCTCCTCGCTAAAATACTTGGGTATATATTTAACTGGATCCTTTTCCCAATTATACCAGGCAAATTTCCCCTCCCTGTTTAGACATATTCGGGCCCTCCTTACTAAGTGGCTGGTACTGCCTCTGTCTCGCTTTGGCCGGATCACCGCAGTAAAGATGACTATCTTGCCTAAGCTGCTTTATTATTTTGAGACCCTCCCGGTCCCAGTGCCCCTTGGGGACCTCCAGGCGCTGCAGGGCTCAATCCTCTGATTTGTCTGGGCTGGAGGGAGACACAGGCTTTCTAGGCAGCTTATGATGACCTATTATTTTCCATCTCTTTTGGACCTGTCCCCTGCTCCAGCCCTATTGGCGCCAGGTCTGGGGTCTCCTGGAAGGGGTCCTGGGTGTTAGCCTTCCCCTGTCCCCTAGGACGTACCTTCTCAACCTCCCCCCCCCCCCTAATATTTTGCGCAAGCCCGCTCTCCATCTCCTGTTGCTCCTCCTTACTTCCGCTAGATGCCTGATTGCTAAACACTGGCAGCAACCAGCCCCCCTGGCCCTGGAGGAGTTATATGCTAGGATTAAAGATGCGCGCTACCTAGAGTATCTGACGGCCCTTCTTAATAATGAGGAGGAGAGGTTCTGCCTGATCTGGAAACCGTGGGAAGAGTTTTGGCGGTCCGGCCTCTCTGACCCGGCTGCTGTGTGGCCTCTTACTTCCTGGATGTCTTTGTCACCCTTCTGTCCTCCTGTCTTGTCTGCCTGTTTGTTGTTTGATTCCTTGGCTTTTTTGGGGCCATTTTTGGCCAGTTTGTTTAAGGCTCTGTAATTTATTGAGAATTCTGGGTAATCCCTGTCTGTCCTATGTTTCAGTTGACTTCAGTTCTCTTATGTTTCTCGTATATTGTTATTCCCTCTGTATGACAAAAACTTTTAAAATAAACAGTTGAAAAAAAAAAAAAAAATTTAAATGCTTTGTAGAGAATCCTTTACAAGCAATGACTGCCTGAAGTCTGGAATCCATTGACATCACAAAAAGCTGGGATTCATCCTTTGTGATGATTTGCCAGGCCTTTACTGCTGCACTTCAGTTGTTGCTTGTTTGTGGGTCTTTCTACCTTCAGGAAGTGAAAGGCATGCTTGATCGGGTTGAGATCTGGAGATTGACTCGGCCATTGCAGAATATTACACCACTTTGCCTTAAACTCCTGGGTTTCTTTTGCAGTATGTTTTGGGTCATTGTCCATCTGTACTGTGAAGCGCCATCCAATCAACCTTGCTGCATTTGGCTGAAACTGAGTAGAAAGTATATCCCTATACACATCCGAATTCATCCGGATGCTTCTGTGTTGTCTCACAAACACTAGTGACCCAGTGCCATTGGAAGTCATGCATGCATGCCTATGCCATCACACTGGCTTCACCATGTTTTACAGAGGATGTAGTATGCTTTGGATCATGAGCTGTTCCAAGCCTTCTCCATACTTTCTTCTTCCTATCATTCTGGTACAGATTGATGTTAGTTTTATCTGTCCAAAAAATGCTGTCCCAGAACTGGGCTGGCTTCTCTAGATGTTTTTTTGGCAAAGTCTAAACTGGACTTTGTATTTTTGAGGCTGATTAATGCTTTGCACCTTGTGGTGAACCCTCTTTGTCCTCAAAGATCTTTGCTTTATGGCAGACTTAGATACTGATAAACCCCTTTACAACATCCACCCAAGTAAAGAACACTCTCCAGAAAGTAGGTTTATCTTTAACATGGAAAGGATTTTGCGATAATCTTGTTGCCTTCCATGGACTTCCAGGCCTTTTTGATTTCTTGAACTCACCAGTGTGCTCTTTTTGTTTTGTTTTTTTCAGTCTCTCAACATTTCTACCATTTCTGATGGATTTCTTTTTCTTCTTTTATTTCCAGCCTAAAGATGGTTTGTTTCACTTCCACTGAATGCCCCTTTGACTGCATGTTGGGGGTTCACAGCAAAAGCTTCCAAACGTTAAAGCCACACCTGGAGTCAACTCCAGACCTTTTACCTGTTTCATTTTGGATACCCTCAAATGAAAAGCTGAGAGTCTGCACTTTAAGCCCATATTGATTATGTAGCTGAATCTTGAATACGTACGGAGAAACAGCTAAGAAGTCACTGTCCAAATATTTTTGGACCCAACTGTACCTTCCTTAATAAACAAAGAATGAAAGATGGTTTCTATTCCAGTACAAAGTATTTATAACAGGGCTTTTGAGAATGGGCCCTACCTAGTGATGAGTTACCTGCCTATTACTACCTGAACACATTTCAGAGGTATGAATTCTGAGGGGGCTACAATTGCTACATTGAAAGTTAACCATGGAACATAATGGTCTTATTTCTTTCATTTTACCAATGGTGTTTGATGAACATTAGCCACTGTGTCCCAAAAGCTACAGCTAGTTTTGACCATCGGGCACTGGACATGTCACACCACTCAAGGGACCATATCAAACACTGACATGATTGATATCTGTCCCACACCCCCTCTCCTCTTTTTCCCGCTTCTCCCTTCTTAACCCCTCATTTTCAGAGGGTCTGTTTATTGTTTATCATTAAAAGCTTCTATAAAAATGTAATAAAACCAAGGTGTATAAAAAAAAAAAAAAAAAAGGAAACATACAGGCATATTTACATATGGCATTTCTGCACACAATTTAATGAAAAAGAAATATGTAAATAAGACACCTGAAATGTACAACATATTTAGATTCTTACCTCATAATGGCAATCTTTAGAAGTGTACAGAGTTAATGTTACCACCCGACTGTCATTTTCAGGTTGTGGAACATGTAACTTGGCAGACAGCTCCAGAGGTATTTCATCACTTACACACACAAAAAAAAAAAAAATATATATATATATATATATATATTAAAGACTATGGACAAATTTATGCATTAAATATTAAACGCATGTCTTACCAAGTTCCTGGAGTACAAAAAGTTGCAGTAATGTTTTTTTTTTTTTCTTGCATTTTGTTTTCTTTCACATGCATTCAGCAACTCTTATTTCCAATTTACAACCTCTTCTAAGTTTAGACTTTTGGCTCATGGGCATACAAAGTAAAGTGGCAACAGGTGCACAGGAGAGGCAACAGCAAGACAACCCCAAACAGTGGTTTTGCAGGTGGAGACTACAGAAATTCACTCTAGTGGGTTGTACACGTTTTTTTACCGAACTGTTGAAACAAACAGCATAAGGGTCCAAGATCCTGTAATGGGACCTGTGCTCACAGCCCAGCACTGTGCATTTTGACTGGCATTCACCAAACACCAGAATTAGCAGATTCATTGGCACCATTCACGTCATGGATGACAGAAGGTTCACCCTGAGCATATGACATATGTCTAAGTCTGAAGATGCCGTGGTGAATGTTTTGCTGCCTGCATCAGCAACCAGCATGACCGATTAGCTGGTGGGTCTCATAAACCTAAGTGTGATAGCCATCAGTATCCTGAATGCTGTTGGGTACCAGGAAGAAATCTTCAGAGCCATTGCCAGACCTTAAGCTGGTTCAGTGGGCCCTGGGTTCCTCCCACAGAGATGATGATGCCTGGCCTCATGTGACATGAGTATGTAGACAGTTCCTGGATAACAAAGGCATCTGACAGTGGCACGTAGTGCTACAAAGAATCTAGGAGCTCACCGATGTACTGACCCATGTCTGGGAGAAGATGAACAGGACACCATCTTCTATCCATTAGAAGAATACCCAGACATTGTCAGGAGTGAATACAGGTATATGGGAGCCATACACACTACTGAGTCACATTAAGCGTTAACATGAAGAAATTTACACATTGTGAATCTGACACAGCCAAAGACTGACCAGGAGCTCACCAATCCAGATCCAGGAGGTGATCCCCATCTGTGATCTCACCAAGAGCATAATAAGACATTAATCAGGAATGCATATATGCATGTGGGGGGGGGGGGGGCATATACACTGCTGAGCCACATTATGACTTACCATATATTTGTTAAAATATTCTTGTTTTCAGTCCCAGAAGGAAAGAAAAACATTTTTGTAAAAGGGTAATAACTAGCTTCACATAAATAATAGTATGTGGGAGGTCATTATGCCTAGGATCCTAATAGCTTCCTTTAGTGAACAAGTTTTTTTGTTTTTTTTTTTTTAAAGCTAGAAATTCATAAAACTTGTTTGGAAAAGGTTCTTGCTTCTCTGTTGGAAGGGAGAAAGATTAGAGGGAAGAGTCCACCAGAACTCCCAGAAAGATTATCCATATTGCAAATTCAAGTTTACAATCCATCGCAAGTTGTTTAGATGAGATAGAAACTAATCTTGTTTACTATTTTCGTTGGGGATTCTGCCACTAACAGAAAATTGTCCAAGTATGGAATGAAGACTGTGTCCATTCTCTCAGACAAGTCATGATTTGTACTACAATCTTTGCAAAGACTCTGGGGACCTAAGAAATCCTGAAGAGGAGGCAGCAGAATTGAAGACAGAGCAGAAGAATCAACTTGGATGGAAAACCTTAGATCTTTCATTTTGGATGGATTGGGTCATGATAAGTGTATTTTAAAGTTCTGTACACCTGTACTCAGTCAGTACTGACAGTATGTATAGATGTAGCAACTGGAAGGGGGGGGGGGTCACTTCAAATCGCTGCATGATGCTTCCAAGAAAAGTTCTGATGTCATATGAAAGCTGAAAGTCTCTGCTTTCAAATGCTGTCAAGATTGCAGCCTAGCACTCCTAAACAGAGATATCACTAGTTGCATACAAAGCTGAAATTCCTGACTGTTTTTAACTAGATCTCTTTTTTTTTTTTTTTTTAATAGTATGTGTTGCTGAGAGAATCTCAGCTTTCAAATGACACCAAAACCACTGTTAAAGTGGTATAAAACTAGAAATACAGCAATTTGAAGTGACCTCCCCCACCTTTAGCAACTGCTACAGCTGTACATACGGGAACTTCAAAGATTAAAGCTTTGTAATATATTTTATTACAGGAAAAAAAAAAAAAAAAAAGTGTTTTCTTCTCCACTTTCCAGGCAGTTACTTTCTCCATATTAGTTTATGAACAGGAGAGTGGGAATAGAAAAGACACTCACATTCACACTCACCCCCCCCTAAATATAAAACACTGCTAGGAATAATTGGTATCTCAACCAACAAATGAAGGCCCCATGGTGAGACAAGAAAGACATGTTACAACTACCAAAAAATGAAGTGGAAGGCCACGAGTAGACCGTACCAGGAAGAAAGGATCCGTGCTCACCCAAAGCCAGTAGAGGAGTTTTATTATAATCAGGGGCATGAATAACGGGGTAGCAGCAGTAGTGGCTGCCACAAGGCTCGGGATATTAGGGCCCCTGTTTTTTTTTTTTTTTTTTGTTTTGTTTTTTTTACTTACTGATCCCCATTCCTGCTCACTTCTGCAGAAGCAGAGGTGGCTGTGAGCAGAAGCGGGGATCGGAAAGTATGGCCGCAGGCCGCGAACCCCACAAACACTGCTATCATTATACTCTGGGGTCTTTTCAGTCCCTGGAGTATAATGAATGATCAGAGGCCCAGTGGAAGTGAGGGAACAAACACTGTTACTTACCTCTGCACTCCAGCAGGCTTCTGGCCGGTTTGGCGACATCCCAGATGTCAGCCGCCGTCATTATGTGTCGCGACGCCGGCCTGGCTCACGCGAGATCTGGTCCCGCATTGAAAATTGACAGTTGATGGAATCCAGCAATCTTACTTGAGAAAAATTCTCCTTTGCAAAAGGTTCTTGTAAAATATAACTTTTATTCACTCCATTTGTTAAGTTTGCCAGTATGCTGACAAATCCATGTCGTTTTTCAACAGTAAAGGAGATAGAGACAGTTTTATTAACTGTCAATCTAAAGATGTTATTTATCAAATCACATGCATATCATGCAACCTACATTACATAGGTTGCACTATAAGACAATTAAAAACTAGAATTTCAGGAGCCTCTAGACACTTTTTCAAGAACACAATGGTAATTTAACTTCATTCAGATTCAGAGCAATTGAAACAGTTTTTAAACCTCCCCAGGGGGGTGATTGGTGAAAGAAATTATTGAAAAGAGAGGCTTTCTGGATATTCACCCTTAAAACTAGATCTCCACAAGGTTTAAATTTAAGAACTGACTTGTCTTATTTTTATTAAATTCACGCTCTCATAATATCCAGAGTTGAGAACTAACATTTGATAAGTATCACATACATTCATGAAATTATATGATGGATGAGATGCATAATTACTTATTTAATAGAAGTTACATAAAATTTAATATAAGACTAATTGTCCCATTTCAAACATAGAACACTTTGATCATCCTGAGATAAAATATTGGGCTATACATACCATATCTTTTAAAAGATCCAATAATATTGGACTTAATTATCACATGATAGTGTCCATGTGATTAAAAATTCTTTGGGTGGCAATTTCAAAATTTCTTTATATATATATCCACATGAATTTTGAAATAGCCAATAATAATGTGAGATCTACCGGTCACGTGACCTTATACACGTGGTCAAAATTTTCTTGGGTGGCAATTTTGAATTCCATTATACATACATTTCTTCTATTGGTTAGGTATTCATTTGATGTTCTCCGCTTGCTTTTAAACCAACGAATTAGGAATAGACAACTTTACATGACTAAAGTTGTTTTATAGCGGTAATTTCAAATGATGAATATGAAATTCAGCAAATTTATACATTTTCTTAAGAGATTTTTTTGATAGTTTTCACTTGATATTTTTATTTTAACATCAAGACATCTTTATTAATGAGCAAAAACATGTTCACAGATGCATATTGTTGAGGTGATTAGTTAAGGGGTGTGTCAGTTGTTTTTACATTTTTAAACCGTGGTTGTATTTGTCAGATGTATGCTATGAGTAAGGGACAAACCTAGTCACGAAACGCGGAGGCTTTTACAGATGTTACCTCTCACCTTTTGATAAAACTATTTTTAATTTTTCATGGAGTAAATCAAAGTAATAATTTTACAAGAACCTTTTGCAAAGGAGAATTTTTCTCAAGCAAGATTGCTGGATTCCATCAACTGTCATTCTTTGGATTAATACTGGTCTCTAGCCGTGGGGACAGGTTTCCGTGCAATTAACTTATGGACTCTTCCACCTGAGACGAGATTCTACTATACGTGAGTGGGGCTGTGTACACAATTTTTTGGACCAACATTGAAGATGTCCGCAGTGTTGGGCGGAGTGCACCGGAGCCAGGAAGAGGTAAGTAACATTGTTTGTTTGTTTGTATCCTCCCCTGGGTCTCCGATCATTATACTTTGGGGTCTGAAAAGACCCCAAAGTATATTAATTGTTCATGGGTAGTCCACAATGGGGCATAATACTGTGTGCAGGGGCCACTATGGGGCATAATAGTGTGCGCAGGAATGCGGTTTGTGCAAGGGGGGGGGTTATTGGTGGCAGCGGTTTGGGGTGGGGGGGGTTGGACCCATGTCAAATGTTCGCTTTGGGGCCCAGCCATTCCTAGTTACGCCACTGATTATAATCTAAGGGGGTCTTTGGATTACAATAAAACAACTCTACTGATATTGGGTGAGCATGGATCCTTTCTTCCAGGTACAGTTTACTCATGGCTACCCCCTCTGTTATTCGGTCTTGTGCGTGATGTCCAAGTCTTCCTTGTGATGGTATATGGATATCTGCTTGCGATTGGATCCATTGGCTGTTGGCTATAGGCTCATACGTTTTTGAGACTTACCACAACATTTTAAGGTGAGAGCACATCTACCAGTCACTTTGTTCTCTTGGGCCACTCTGTTTATTGCAGTATTATGCTATGTGGCGCTTTTTTGTATTTTTATTTAAGCATATGTTTCAATACACCATTCACTATAGCTCCTGGAATATGAGCCTTAATATGACAATTAGATATCTTTAATATATGCATTTCAATTTTTTCTTTCAATTTTGGGATTATCATCCTAAAAGAGCACGAACATTTAGTAAACACTATCTTTTCTCACCACAATTTGATATAACTTCATGGTTTCATTTTGTTTAAAATGAGTTTTTGGTTATACATTATATAAATGTTTCTTGATATTGGTTATTTTTATTTTGTTCTATTTGAGTGATAGATCTTGGGCTTGAGGACAGTTAACGCACTCAACTGCTTCCATAGGTTCATAGGGCTGCTTATATACATTTTCTTTCAAAACAAGTAAACCTCCTGGATACTGAAAGCAAAACCCACATTCTGGAGTCAATCAGGGCAGAAGTCCCTGGTATCCATCCAGCTGCAATGAAGAAACCCAAATATCCAGGAAGCAATCATCTTCAAAACAATATCTTAATACACAGTCTCAATCCTTTATTTTATACCAAAGACTATAAAAGTATTAAACTACATCTTAACCCATCAAAGTTGACGATTTGCCATGTAGCAAACTTTGGTATAAAAAGTATTAAACCATAACTTAACCCATCAAAGACCATATTGATTATGTATATAAAAAAGGATATATTTCCTCAACAGTTTGAGTTGCTTTGTTTTTTTAGTCTGCATATTAACCAGGTATATACACAATATAAATCCACAGATAAGAAATAAGTTAACTATTTCAAAGCAAGGTATTAGAGTCATTGTACACATAATATATATTTGATTAGTAAATGCTATAATCCAGTTAATACAAAATACGCTACCTTGGGGCTCTAATAACATCCTCATGTGACCATGGCACGTGTAATCTATAAATATTTGATTTCATTTCTGCAAAGAGTAAAAGATTAATGCTTATTAACCAGAAAAAGGAAAATGCAGCTTATTGATAAAATTAGTAATTCTGCCCTTCAAAAGGTTTTTTGCAGCAGAAATTAACTCCTAGCTAGGGAATTGCAAAACAACTGCAGGATAAAAATGACTTAGTCCATATAAACCTCAGGAGAAACTACATACAATAAAAAGGTATTCAAACAGCAATCTAGGATTTTATATGACGGGGGATCTTCATAAACGGGCCAACTGGTGGCGGGACTGACATATTTATGAAGAGACTGTGGCCTCCTCATAAATCTGTCTGCTGTTCCTGTGTCGGAATGG
This sequence comes from Leptodactylus fallax, assembly GCA_947044405.1. NCBI lineage: Eukaryota > Metazoa > Chordata > Amphibia > Anura > Leptodactylidae > Leptodactylus > Leptodactylus fallax. The sequence goes on along the minus strand of CAMRHE010000241.1, from coordinate 1,234,016 downwards.
AAATCTATGCCATTTAGGAACTGGTATAAACTTCCAATGTAGCTTACGCCAGAAAGCTGCCATGAGTTATAATAAATCTGTCAAAGCAACGTTTACACAAAATGGTGGGCAAAGCACAGACATGTACCTCAATATCATCCCTCTAAGCCAGTTTTCTGACAGATGGAATGATTAATTTGTCCCCATGTGTCCTCCTTCCCACATGGTTGCTTTTCACTACCTGTTATGTTAAGTCCATCTCCAGCACACAAGATACTGAGATGGACTATAGGAAGTGGAGATGGAGATTTTCTTTTTTAGTCACAAGCATGGTTGGTATTATGAGGGCAAACTGGGAAATTACCCACAACCCCCATTTCCTGAGAAGCCCTATTGGTGAGCCGAGGTGCTGGACTTCTGACCCAGTGTCCAAGATCCTCAGGGAAGCATTGTGCCAATAGCAAAGCAGGGAACCTCTCTGGTCTTCTCAACTATTTTCCCTCTGATACATTAAACACACCTCCCTCCCTACCCCCATACTTATTTAGCTTTGATGTATGGCAAATTACATTTTTACACTTGCCATTAAAATCCTCTAGTGATTTAGACATGATACATACAGAGAACGAGATTCTTCTTTAACAAGTCTTTTATCCCCCCTCTTTCCTCCCAGACACACACACTTAAAAGAGGACCTTTCACATCCGTTATTGTACTGACAGTACTGAATTTAGTGCACTGTCGGCTTTCCCGACGTGCACCCAGGTATAGGAGATATCGGTGCCGAAACTGTCAGAAGGGCGGTAACCAATGACGATGGCAGTGTTGATGACGCTGAGCATTAAGGCCTGCCCTTCTGACGGTGAAGGGATAATGGTGCTGAAAGTAACGGCACGGATATCTCTGGCACCCCGGCGTGTACAGTCAAAGCTGACTGGAAAGCTGAATTCCATGGTGCTTTACATTTGAGGGTTTACATACAGTACACAAAATATACAAAACAAATATAATACTAACAGTGACCAACTGGCACAGTGGGATAGAGAGCCCTGCCCGCTAGGGCTTACAATCTATGAGGGAAGAGGGATAGACACAGAAGATGAGGGTAGAGACATTTAAAGGAGTTCTAGTAGGGTAAATGTTGCTAGCAGGAATGAATTGTTCCTCAGAGTCATCTTTTTCAGCTTAGGTTAATAATAATTAGTCAAAGCTAAGCATAATTAGCCAAAAAACAAAATCGCCCTGATTGATTTAGAAGTAGTATAATGCTGTACCGTGTTAGCCATAGAAAAGTAGTGGAAGAGTGAAGAAATCAGGTGATACTTTTTAAAGGCTAACTGAGTATATTTGACAGACAGATGACTTAGAAGTAGGAAGTGTAGGGATAGTTACACCCAGTGTCCAGTATTTGTTACTGCATACAGAATGTGTCAGAAGAATCTTAACACATTCAATCTTAACACATTGACTAGGCATTTACAGATGCTATCACAGGGAGTACATTACATTCTCAACTCTAGCAATGATTTTGTCTCCTAGTATGTACACTAAAACTAGTTCAAAGACAAAAGTGGCCCAATATAAGATGTTTTACACTGTGGAGCTAACAGATGTGCATATTATACTTATGCATATTCAATTAAAGCATAATTGATGGTAAGAGTCATAAAAATCAGGGATTTCATTACTTGTAATACCAAATATGTAGGTTACAAGATTGACTGTGTAGTAATTTAAAGGGACATTAAACCCTGAAAAAAAAAATAAAAAACAAACAAAAAACATATGCACATTAGTTCACATCTAGCAAGGTTTATGGCACTGAGCCAATTAACAAAAATCCTGCAAATATTCAGTGCTCAGGCATTCTCCTCCTCAGGGATTGCACACATTGAAAAGTAAGTGCAGCCCTATACTCCTTATATATGTTTTGAAAAGCCAAAATCAGGATAGGCAGGGCACTTCAAGCACTGCTTGACAATAATAATAATAATAATAATAATAATATTATTATATATTTTATATTTATTAACTATGAGTGAAGATGCTGACAAGCACAGTGGCACCAACAGAATCAATGCTTTCGCAATAGACCCTGTAGCACATAAGAGTGTGGTGCTCTTATGTGGGTAAACTAAGGAAAATGAAATAATGTTGGCTGCCTGCTGAAACTATATTGGTTCACAACAATTGATAATTCTGGGAGACTATGTATAGAGACTGACCAGAAGTGGTATAAAAATAAATGGCTTATCAGATCTACATATTGAGATACCTACAAGTGCATCTCAATAAATTAGAATATCGTCAAAAAATTATTTTTTTTAGTAATTCAATTGAAAAAGTGAAACACATATATTATATTGAGTCATTACAAACAGAGTGAACTTTTTCAAGTGTTTATTTATGTTAATGTCCGATGATTATGGCTTTCAGCCAAGGAAAACCCTAAAGTCATCTCAGAAAATTAGAATAATTAACCCAAAACGGCTGCAAAGGCTTCCTAAGCGTTTAAAAAGGTCCCTTAGTCTGGTTCAGTAGGCGACACAATCATGGGGAAGACTACTGACTTGACAGATGTCCAGAAGGCAGTCATTGACACACTCCACAAGGAGGGTAAGCCACAAAAGGTCATTGCTAAAGAAGCTGGCTGTTCACAGAGTGCTGTATCAAAGCATATTAATGGCAAGTTGAGTGGAAGGAAAAAGTGTGGTAGAAAAAGGTGCTCAAGAAACTGGGATAACCGCAGCCTTGATAGGATTGTTAAAAGGCCATTCAAAAATTTGGGGTAGATTCACAAGGAGTGGACTGCTGCTGCTGCTGCTGCAAGAGCCACCACACACAGACGTATCCAGGACATGGGCTACAAGTGTCGCATTCCATGTGTCAAGCCACTCATGACCAATAGACAATGCCAGAAGCGTCTTACCTGGGCCAAGGAGAGAAAGAAATAGACTGTTGCTCAGTGGTCAAAGGTGTTTTCCGATGAAAGTAAATTTTGCATTTCATTTGGAAATCAAGGTCCCAGAGTCTGGAGAAAGAGTGGAGAGGCCACAATCCAAGCCGCTTGAGGTCTAGTGTGAAGTTTCCTCAATCAGTGATGGTTTGGGGAGCCATGTCATCTGCTGGTGTAGGTCCACTGTTTTATCAAGACCAAAGTCAGCACAGCCATCTACCAGGAAATTCTAGAGCATTTCATGCTTCCCTCTGCCGACAAGCTTTTTGGAGATGGAATTTTCATTTTCCAACAGGACTTGGCACCTATTCACACTGCCAAAAGTACCAATACCTGGTTTAATAACCACAGTATCACTGTGCTTGATTGGCCAGCAAACTCGCTTAACCTTAACCCCATAGAGAATCTATGGGGTATTGTCAAGAGGAAGATGAGAGACACCACACCCAACAATGCAGACGAGCTGAAGGCTGCTATCAAAGCAACCCGGGCTTCCATAACACCTCTGCAGTGCCACAGGCTGATCCCTCCATGCCATGCCGCATTGATGCAGTCATTCATGCAAAAGGAGCCCCGACCAAGTATTGAGTGCATTTACTGTATATACTTTTCTTTTCGATTTGGCCAACAATTCTGTGTTAAATAATTTTTTTTACAGTTGGTCTTATATAATATTCTAATAAAATTATTCGGAATAAAATTGTTATATTCTACAGTGTAACAGTAGGATCCATAGATAGAGCAATTAAATACTCAATGTCTACCAAAATGCTATTTGCCTCAAATATGTGGACCGACTTGTAGATGTACAAATAGCAACAGGATCTACATTAGTCCTATCGCCAGCCCTAGTTTTCTGAAAAAGCAAAAATTAGCAGGTCAAGGTAAGTGTCAGAGGGGTTCTTTCTCTACGATCACACAAATTAACAGAGTGAGGAAGGATGGAGCAGCCTAACAATTTTATTCCCAAAATAAGGACACAAGATAGCATGCCAGCCAGAAACGAAACACAGTCCATTTCCACAGCACAGTTTGTATACAAAAGCATCCCTCTAGTGAGGGTAGGCTACAACAACTAGTCCCCAGGCATAAACAGGCACAAATCCTTCTCCTGGCCTCAACTCAGCCACCTTTCAGGTAGAGCCAACTCTGTCTCCCTTTGGGTGCCTGCCTCAACTCAGCCAACCAAGAGGGGTTAAGTCCAGAAGTATCTGACTCACCAACTCTCTCCCCTACCACTTTCTTATACCCCTAAGTGGGGTGACTAGACAGGCAGGTTCCCAGAACCAAAGAATGAATTGCTAGCAGACCCGGCATAAGCCTGGCACAAAAGGTAGATCTCTACTGCTGGTCCTCATAAGAGGACCGGTACCATTTACCAAAGGCTAAACAATACTGATAAGATTATCGCCTCCCTCTTTGTGTTCAGTTCCTGGCGTGACAGACAGGACATGGGACAATACATATCAGTACAGAGAACATAAAGAGATACAAAACAAATATCACAGGACACAATAGGGATAACACACAACATACCATCACAGTAAGTTTAGGAAAAAAGCTGTTAAAATCAAGAGACAATATGAATTCATCAAGTTTAGCTGAATCACAAAAGAGATAAGACTTGTTTCTCAGGCTAACTTCAACTGTGCGTGGATAAGCTAAAACCGTTTTACAGGTGTCACATTTTGTTCTGTTTGGAACTGAGCTTTTTTGGTGATGTCTCTGCCATGCACCTCTAAAAACTCTCGATTTTCTTTTAGTAGGTTTTTTGGGAGGGAACTATGTGATTAAATAAATTTGTGACCTTAGATACAGATTGGTTCTCTTTCACTGGATAGGTGACTAATGGAAGTAATGGTAATGGAGTTGGACTTTCTTGAACATGATACATGACTCTGGCAGTCAGAGGGGTGGGTAGTTCTAACAAAACAAAAAAAAAAAAAAAAATTCTATTGTAGATCAATTGGAACTTGCGGCGGGTATCTGCATTCTTGCATTTTGGGAGAATTATAAACCTTAAAGGGAGTCCATAATTGAGATTTTCAATTTTTAGCTAAGGCTATATTCATGTAGCCTTTAGAAAGGCTATTGTAGGCATACCTTTTACTTCCTGACTCTTTCCGGCGTTTTCTCAGAAAAAGCCTTTTCCTTATTATGTAAATTAGCTTCCACGGAGCGTTCACCCTGTTGTCCGAGCACCCCCAGCGTCATCACCCTCTCCCTGCATCGCCGCCCCCTTCTTCCTTCTTGTTAACGCCTCCTACAAATCTTTGCTTCTTCCTCCTATCGCCGTGAACAAAATCTCGTGCATGTTCGTGCGGACAGGAATAAGAAGCAAAGAGGAGGAGAATGCGTCAACAAGAAGGAAGAATGGGGCGGCAATGCAGGGAGAGGGTGATGACGCGAGGGGTGCCCGGCGCAAAGGGGGAACGGCTCCTGTGCTCCATGGAAGCTAATTTACATAAGAAAAAGGCTTTTTCTGAAAAATGCCAGCAAGAGTCAGGAAATAAAAGGTATGCCTACAATAGCCTTTCTAAAGGCTACATGAATATAGCCTTAGCTAAAAATTGAAAATCTCAATGATAGACTCCCTTTAAGAAGTGAATTGATGAACAAAAATAGAAGACTATTGAAGAAACGGTGGCATTAAAGGATATAGTTGTAGATTTTATGGAAGTAGGCCTACCAAAAGACATAGGTAGTAGAGATAAAGCAACAGTTTTTTTCCCACTGTTGAAGATCCTTCTATTGCCCCTCTGGGGTCTCCCACTGGTTCGACCTCACTAGTTCATTTGGAAAGGGAAACGGAAAGGGATTTGGAAAAAAGAAAGAAAGAAGAAGAAAAATGCACCACATCTATGGAACACCACAGTAGGAGGAAATAAGGGTCAATAAAGCTCATCCAGTAGAAAAGCATTTACTTGGAGGTGGAGTTGTACTGTCCAGTCATAAGTAATAATAGATTATGTAGTGGCCTGAAGAAACTGTTGTGGAAAAGAAATCTAAGTACAAGCACAGATACTAACTGATGAAGGCACAGGTTCTCTGCCAAATCATGTAACAGAATGAGAAAAAAAAAATAATCTATCCATCAATAAAATACAGAAATTGGATCTCTCATATTGTTCCCCGGCAGTGTCCATATTGTTTCATACGAAAAAAAAAAAAAAAAAAAAAATCTTGAAGTACTGCCGTAGCCCACTAACAATTTAGTTTTTCCAATCAAGTATTTCTATCCCATTGAAAAAGTAGAGTAGCATACAAAGATTTGATTTGGTATATTACTTGCCTATGGGTTGAGTACAGTTTCTCTCAATTAAGATGTTAAAGGCTTGGTATATCTGCAAGAAAGCCAAATTCCAATTCAATATTTTAAATTATTTCTCAAAATATGTCCAATAGCTCATTCCTTACTGTACCTCACTGAACCCTTCAAGGTATAAAACATGAAGCAATCCAGATGAATTTATCTTTGCGTGACTTGATGACAGTCCTGAAATGAGATTTAATAAAACTTAAAACAAAGAACATATCAACTATATGATTATAGTGAATCTGTGCCTAGCAAGCAAGCGGTGTATGAATTCATGCTCATGTTACATAAATGAAAGTCTGTCTTGTGTATAATTGTAACATAACTTATCAAATATTTTAATAATCAATAACACAGATTTCTGCATATTCATCACTGTATGAATAGGGGAGTTTTTTTTGTTTTGTTTTATTTTTTTTTAAAACAAAAGCAGATGCCGAAAAGTAAACCACATCACCAGGTCTGACTTTTTTCTGATGTGTCCCTGACCTTAGCCCCTTTATAAAAGGCATGCATAATGTAAAGACAAAAACACGTTGATCTCTGTAGTCTATTCCTTGTGTGTCAATGTACTGGTTACTGACCAAGGACAACATCTGCAGTTCCAGATCACTGTAGCCAGGCAATAGGTGCAATAAGGAGAAGGAGTCTTAGAGGGAGTCTGAAGGTTCCATGTGACTGGAGCGCTGGTGTGCATGCGTGGCCAGTACTTCAGTCACATGGTACTGTCTGGACAGTGTTCAACAGCACCATAAAAGTGAATGGTGCATGCAACCGCGAACTATTCACACAGACCATTAAGGGGAGCATTCAGGCTCCCATCAATCAGACCCTCAGTGACCTAACACTTTTACCTTGTCATGTGGGCCCCAAACCTGGTAATTTCAGTTTTACCCACTAAGTGTTAAAACTTTTATTTGCTGTAGAATTCTTATTTCTGCTCTCAGTGCATTCAATGGATTAAAGGGGTTATGTCCTTTACAGAGACTTATCCCCTATCCATAGAATAGGGGATAAATGTAAGATCGCTGGTGGACTGAGCACTGGGACCCCAGTGATCAGGGAAATGGTGAGGCAAAAGTCCATCAGGATCCTCCATATGAATGAAGTACTAGTATGACTGAACGGGGCTTTCGGAGATTGGAGTCCCTGAAGCTCTACAGTACTTTGGATATCTCCTGTGCTCCCATTGAAATGAATGGAGCAGTGCACACACTGTCCGACCACTGCTCTATTCAGAACGAGGGTCTAAACAGTCAGACCCCCACTGATATGCAAGTTATCCCCTATTCTAAGGACATGTGAAAAAGCCCCTTTAAGGAGGTACTAGATTTCCCTATGTTACTTCCAAGCACTAAATGTATGTTATCATAACCTGTACATACCAAATGAAAAAGCATGTGTAACAGGCAACGGTGTGCTTTTCAGCTCTTCATTCAGGAATTCACACTCCACTGAAAACTAAAAAAAAAACAAAAAACAAAAAAAAAAAAAAAACACAGATGTGAGAACAACAGTAGATAGTTTGAATTTTATGGTTTTACAAGCCAGGACATAGTGATCACGCATGACAAATTACATTATGTCCTCATTTATTTAACAAAAACTATGACTTATAAATGCCAGAGGTAGAACGGTTTGAAGTGACCCCCACCCTTATTTTCCCTGCATTACACATACACTGTACACAGTTAGCGTATGTTCACATTTTGCTGCGGATTTTACCCCCGAATCTGGGGCAGATTCCGCCAAGAATCTGCTTCCCATTGTTTTCAATAGGAGGCAAACATCGCAGCAGGACGCGGAAAAAAAGAAGAGTCCTGCTTTTTCTTGCCTAATCAGCAGCGGAAAGCCGCGACGGAATACTGATGCCATGCATCAGGATCCGGTCACGGCCAAACGCAGACGAAACTTCCGGTGACGGAAAACGAAGAGGAATTCCTCTTCATTTTCCGCGGTGTGAACATACCCTAAGAAGCAGGGTACAACTCTAAATAAAGAATCAGGGGAAAAAAAAAAAAAAAAAAATTCAATGAAAGGGGCCAAAATGTATTAATAAAGTATATAAAAATGCATGATACAAATGCTGGCAGAAAATTAAAAGCTGTTCAGAAGTTTAGTTGTGCTTTAAAAATACTATGTCATAAAAGGCAATTAAAATCTCTACACACCTTCACTGGTGCTCTCCTCAATGTGAGAGATTCTTGTCCCTAACCCACTCATTGCCTCCCACTAAGCCAGCCAATTCACTTTGCTCTGTACTGATGAAGGACAACAATCCGGAAACAGCGCTGTATGCAGATAAGTGAAATTGGCTTGGCTAAAATCCCTTTTGCTGTGTCAAGGCTCGGTGAGTCAAAAGCAAATTGAGGATCTGTTACATCCAACAGAGGGCGCATGAGCTCCCCAGCTCCTTTCCCATAATGCCTTGTGATATATTGATATCAAAGTGAAGACTATTACGGAATAAGGACCTAGGAGGCAGTGTGACTGCAACTGGTGATCTGCCATGAGTGCTAGTACATAGCAGCTTTTTTGTTTTTTTTAACTTGCTTTACTGCATTTTTTTTCTACAGCAATTAAAATGCCTAACAGATCAAAAAAAAATGCAAAAATGTCTAGTTTTAAAAACACATGCGTAAAGATGTGCAATAGTGTCCTAGAAATGAGCACAATACATGAGAGGCAGAACTAAAAAGATTTCCATAAACTACATCTTTTCCATTGAACACATTTGAAGACTATTTGGCACAGAAGGCAATACTGCTTAATACACACAACATAAATGGTACATTATTGCATGAATTACCTTGCTGTTATTTGTTGCTGGCAGATAAAGCACAAAATGAGAAGCATTAAAGAAATCTTCCAGCTTTAAGGTTACAGCCTATATTAATAAAGTGAACAAAATACCATTATCTTTACTATATAAAAAAATAAATAAATAAAATATATATTATATATATTTATTTATTTAATTTTTTTTTCATTCTATCTATATATATATATATATATATATATATATATATATATATATATACACACACACACACACACACACACACACAGTATCAATAATTCATCAGAAAAATCTAAGAATCTGTTGAATGTTGCCAACTACAAGCTAACATCAAAATCTAAAGTTCACATCTTCACACTTCCAGACATACACCATTACAGTTAATCGGATCCCTTGAGATCTGTTGACCCATATTTAGATGACCTGTATTTCCATTCTTCGGGTCCTGCAAAGTGAATATGCCCCAAGACAAAGGAATCGTTGCCCTGGTCATTGGACTATAGGTCCTTAAAGAGGAGCGCTTTTTTGTGACTCCTTTTAGAGACACTGGTGTTGGCTTTTACTGGCTGTAGTAATTCATACAATCATATATGCATATAGAGTGCCTTGCAAAACTATTCATACCCCTTGAACTTTTTCACATTTTGTCACTTTACAACCACAAACTTAAAATGTATTTTATTATAAGTGATAGACCAACACAAAGTAGCAGATAATTGGGAAGTGGAAGAAAAATGATACATGGTTTTCAAAATTGTAATCAAATAAAAATCTGAAAGTGTGACTTGCAAAAGTATTAAGTCCCTCTATATCAAGACTTGTAGAGCCACCTGTCGCTGCAATTACAGCTGCAAGTCTTTTGGGGTAGGACTACCAGCTTTGCACATCTAGAGACTGAGATTTTTGACCATTCTTTTCAAATTAGCTCATGCTCAGCCAGATTGGATGGAGAGCATCTGAACAGCAATTTTCATGTCTTGCCGCCGCAGATGCTCAATGGAATTTAGGTCTGGACTGACTGGCCCATTCTAACACATGAATATACCTTGATATAAACCATTCCACCGTAGCTCTGGCTGTATATTTAGGGTTGTCTTGCTGGAAGGTGAATCTCCTTCCCAGTCTCCAGTCTTTTGCAGCCTCCAACAGGTTTTCTTCCAGGATTGCCCTGTATTTAGCTCCATCCATCTTCACAAACCCTGACCAGCTTCCCTGTCCCTGCTGAAGAAAAGCTTCCCCCAAGCATGATGCTGCCACCACCATGTTTCACAGTGGGGATGGTGTGTTCAGGGTGATGAGCAGTGTTACTTTTCCACCACACACAGCACTCTGCATTTAGGCCAAAAAGTTCACCTTTGGCCTCATCTGACCAGTCATTCTTTCAATAATGGTTTTCTTCTTGCCACTCTTTCAGATTTTTATTTTATTAAAATTTTAAAAAACCATGTATGATTTTCATTGTACTTCACAATTATCTGCTACTTTGTGTTTGTCTATCACTTAAAATCTCAATAAAATACATTTAAAGTTTGTGGTTGTAAGGTGACAAAATGTGAAAAAGTTCAAGGGGTATGAATACTTTTGCAAGCCACTGTATTATTGCTGATGATGGATTCTAGGATAGCAGTTTTATATTGATAGACTAGAGGGGTGTGTTTGTCCATCAACAACAAGTACAAATATATATATTTAATACATGGTCTTTTCCTGACTTGAGTGTCCACATAGCTGCCAATCCTGGCTTTCTTTTAATTTGTTACATTGTTCTGACTGTGTAGTAGAACACATGTGGATCTTCGTAACATTCAAGACTTTGGTCATGTGACCTCACAATTTATAGTGTGACAGTCTTATGTAATGAATAAATTCATTACTGAAAAGAGCCTCTAAATTTATTAAAGATGATGTCTAATAATACAAGCTGCCCTGTATAAAGTACACATTGTGCGTCACACCATATTGTGAACTAACATTTTTATTTTGCTGTGTGAAAGCTTATGTTGAGTTAACTTGAGAAACATTTTCTTTAGTACAGTTTTACAAAAAAAATAAAAAATTCCTTTTTTTTTTAAACTTTGTGCCATTCGCTGTGCAGGTTAAATATATGATATTATAATTTAACAGTTCAGGTGGATATGGATGTGGCAATACCATTTACGTTAACATTTTTATGTTCGTCCTGAAATTCTAAAAGTAGTTTGTAAATATTTCATTACATTTTTTTATGAAAATATCTAATATATTAATTATGTATATATATCTAATTATGTATATATACATACATATACATACACACTATCTATATCTATCTCTACACACACCACAAGTAATTAAACAAGGGAATTTAAAGGGAGTTTTTTTTTTTAACAAATTTTTATGAAAAATTTTTTTTAAACAGTATAACAACATAACATATGGCCAATGAGAAAAGCCAGAAGCATCAATGTGACAATGAAATATATTAGAACAAAAAAAAAAAAAAAAACACCACACAAACAGGACAATGGGGGAAACACATAAGGGAGGAGACACAGGCTTTAGAGACCTTGGGTGATATAATAAGTATCCCAATGAGACCAAAACGCATCAAAGGCCTCCACTGTATGGTTGAGTGAGGTGGTCAGATATTCCAGGCTATGGATGTCCTTCATCCAAGCTATCAACTCAGGGGCCAAGGAAGGTTGCACCCCCCTCCAGTGAAGGGCAATAAGCATCTTAGTCGCTGTCCAGAGATAAAGAAATAACCTAGACGTGTTCTTACCTAAGTGCCTCGGGGGGGAGATTAAGGAGATAAGAGGGTCTAAGGGGACATCCTGAAGAAAAAGGGTGTCAGTGACAGTCAACCTCCAAACAAAAGGGGCGAGTTAGGAGGCACTCCCAAAAAATATGGTATACATACCTTCGGCGGCCAGACAGTGCCAGCAAGTGGACGGAATGCTAAGATTAACTGTGTGAAGGAGGCCATATGATCTGCCTGCCCAACGCCCCTGGCCATATATTTGTGGACTATGGAAGACTGCCCCCCTGGAGAGGACAACAGCCTGTAAACGTTAGAGATCAGGCCACGTGTGGAGGTATCTGCTCGACACAGTTGCTCAAAGGCCGTAGGGACGGAGACCCCGTAATGTCCCAAATTGGGTAACAGCAAAGTGAACTCTCTGTTGATCGTGAAACCACTCCGAGGTAGGCAAGTGTAGAGTAGAGGTGAAATAGTCAAAGGGCCTGAGCTCCAAGGTCGACGGGTTAACTAGGTCAGCTATATGGAAAAGGCCCAGCTTACTCCAGAATCTAACCATGGCAGCAGAGAGTCCTTCTGGGAGGAGAGGATTATAAAGGAAGGACACCATAGAGGATCACGGGGAGACCAGCGGGAAAAGCCTAGAGCAAGTAATCCATGCCGCCTGAGTAAAATGAATGGGACTTAAGAGCAGGACAGAGAGCAAGGGAGGGGAGCGGGATTACAGTAGTGCATTCGGATGATTTAAAGGGCGTTTATGACCTCCCCCAAGCATAATCAACTGCCGCCACATGGTTAGACAGCACATTATAATGATAAACAATATACCTCTGTTATGCATGTAGTTTTATAGATTTGGAGAAAAACTTTAAAGTCTTATGCAAATGAGGCAGTTGGTGCACCGGGACAGGATCACTGCTCATGCGGTGATGTCACAGCAGCGGGGGATTAACTCTCATCGCATGGGGTGGTGAAGACAGGAGATGGTAGAGGTCTGAGTTGCAAGAGCAATTCTCCCAGGGCTGAAAGCCCACCCCCACTGCACCAACTGTCTCATTTGGTGCAGTGGGGGAGTTTTTCTCCAAATCTACAAATGTGACCTATACAATAAAGGAATGCTGTTTATCACTGTTACGTACTCTGTAACATGGTGATGACAGTTTAATATGCTTGGGGAGGTGATAGACTACCTTCTAAGGATCTAAGTTCAGTTCAGTAGAACCAATACATTTCTCCTGAAATCAACATATTGTGGATGCCAACATGTAGTTTTATAAAATTTTGTGAAACTAGCCTCATCGGCACAAACAATCTCATGAAAGGTTTTCAAGCATTTAATATTTCTGTGTTACAGTAAAGTTGGTCTTACTTTTGCAGTAGGTAGCAGTTCTGCTTTCCAAGATAAATCTTCAATTTCTGCACTAAAAAAAAAATATAAATATATATTATTTACAGTGCCTTGCGAAAGTATTCGGCCCCCTTGAACTTTTCAACCTTTTGCCACATTTCAGGCTTCAAACATAAGGATATAAAATTTTAATTTTTTGGTGAAGAATCAACAACAAATGGGACACAATTGTGAAGTGGAACAAAATTTATTGGTTATTATAAACTTTTGTAAAAAATAAAAAACTGAAAAGTGGGGCCTGCAATATTATTCGGCCCCTTTACTTTCAGTGCAGCAAACTCACTCCAGAAGTACAGTGAGGATCTCTGAATGATCCAATGTTGTCCTAAATGACTGATGATGATAAATATAATCCACCTGTGTGTAATCAAGACTCCGTATAAATACACCTGCTCTGTGATAGTCTCAGGGTTCTGTTGAAAGCGCAGAGAGCATCATGAAGACCAAGGAACAAACCAGGCAGGTGCACTGGTCAGATGAAACCAAAATCAAACTTTTGGCCACAATGCAAAACGATATGTTTGGCGTAAAAGCAACACAGCTCATCACCCTGTACACACCATCCCCACTGTCAAACATGGTGGTGGCAGCATCATGGTTTGGGCTTGCTTTTCTTCAGCAGGGACAGGGAAGATGGTTAAAATTGATGGGAAGATGGATGGAGCCAAATACAGGACCATTCTGGAAGAAAATCTGTTGGAGTCTGCAAAAGACCTGAGACTGGGACGGAGATTTATCTTCCAACAAGACAATTATCCCAAACAAAGCAAAATCTACAATGGAATGGTTCACAAATAAACGTATCCAGGTGTTAGAATGGCCAAGTCAAAGTCCAGAACTGAATCCAATCGAGAATCTGTGGAAAGAGCTGAAAACGCTCTCCATCCAACCTCACTGAGTTCGAGCTGTTTTCCAAGGAAGAATGGGCAAGAATTTCAGTCTCTCGATATGCAAAAGAGAGAGACATACCCCAAGCGACTTGCAGCTGTAATCGCAGCAAAAGGTGGCGCTACAAAGTATTAACTTAAGTGGGCCGAATAATTTGTCACGCCCCACTTTTCAATTTTTTATTTTTTACAAAAGTTTAAAATATCCAATGAATTTCGTTCCACTTCACGATTGTGTCCCACTTGTTGTTGATTCTTCACCAAAAAATTAAAATTTTATATCCTTATGTTTGAAGCCTGAAATGTGGCAAAAGGTTGAAAAGTTCAAGGGGGCCGAATACTTTCGCAAGGCACTGTACATACATACATACACACACCTTACAAAACAGATGACCTAACAATAAAGTTAGCATGTAGTAGAAAAATTAATTTTAAGTTACCTATATTGTGAAGGTTTGCCAGTTTAATGTTCTTAAAGGGAGTCTATCATTGGTGATATTGATTTAATGAAGCTCAGTGATGCAACAGCCCAGGAGGAGTTATTCGGGGGTATGACGATGCTGTGCTCAGAGCACAATGGGAACATGTGCTCCATGAGCTTCATTAACACATATCGAAAAAAAGAGCAGGACAGAAACAGAGGTAGGGATAGAATAGCCTTTCTAAAGACTATTCCTACGCGTGTTTAGTGAAAAATCAATATCACCAATGATAGACTCCCTTTAAAATACACTGCCATGATTAGTTATACAGCAGAATCAAGATATTATTTATCAGTTATAAAGTCAAGGGAATAGAAGTGTTCTAGTACAACATGATATAATATTTTATAATTTCACTTTTTTGCTGCGTTGTACAGACAGAACAAGATTTCAAAACATTAAACCAAAACCTATCATAGTATAGAGAACAGGTGCTACTCCCCCCCACCCCAAAGTACTCCTGGTTTTGGTTTCGAAAACCATTGCATTTAAGGGGTATTACAAAACTTATGCCCCCTGGTGCTGCCTTTGGAATCTGCCTCCAACTGCTTTTATCAAAGATATAATCACTGGTTCAAGTCCACTAGTAGGAATTTAAAAAATAATTCAAAAATATAAAAATAACCAACCATACTAAAATGTCCTTAACATATAAAATGCTTTATAATGTGAAATATGAAAACAGAAGACAGTAGATATTAGGTATCACCACATTCATACAATAAAACTACAAAAGCATTATTTAGTCCACATGATGAACAAACCAAAAACAAAAAAACACATCCACCAGAGATGACGACGTTTGGTCAACTAGCCTCAAAGATTGTATATAGCAAAAAATTTTAATGTACCCCCAAATTGTACAAATAGAAACTACAACTCATCCTGCAAAAAATAAGCCCTCAACCAGCTTAAATCAGAGAAATAAAAATATGTTATGTCTCTCTGAAGATCACAATCCAAAATCTGATTTTTTTTTTTTTTTGTCCTGCAAACTTAGTAAAACGTGAACAAACAATTTCTCCTGAACACAGCAAAACCCGATTTGTGGTGGTAAACTAGCATATGGGTAAGTGATCGCCATTTTCTTTTTGTAGGACAGATTTTGATAAAATAGTTTACAGAAGCCATATCACATTTGCAGAGGTACCAGTATAGCTGGTTTTTGCCTCATCAGTGTGAAGCATGGTATATCATATATCATGGTATATCAGCTTATTAATGCAATAGATTGTGGTAAAATTACATCTTTAGTTTGTCCAATATGTAAGGAGTATCCAATGCTTAGTCATACACATGTGCGCCGGATGTGCTGGCCTGAAAACTGTTCCCAGAGAGGGACTTCTAACTTCATAGTTATCTATGCTGTTAGGAGTCCATGCCTCCCAGAAACACAGTTCCATTGTGATTTAAGGGTGAAACAGTATCTTCCCATCATAGTGTTTAGGCCGGTAAACATACGGACAGAGTTTCATGGGTGAAAAACTCTTATGTGAATCTATTCTTGGTGATGAAATTGCTATTAACCCCTTGCAAAAAAACTCCTCTCCTATAACATCTGTGATAGGTTTAAGTATGTGTGTGACAAGTGGTACGTCTGCTAGAAGTGGTATTCTACTCATCTCATCTTCCATTCTTCCAATTCCAGACTGATACAGTACCTATCCTTTCTAATAATTTCTGATTGATTATAAGGAACATTTCAAGCAAATCTCATTCACGGAGTATATCTGACACAGGTCTTGAGAGGTTGGAGACAGACAGGAATTCAGAAGCATCTGTGTCATGCTCCAACCCTTCAGGCCCTTCACCATGGATAACACAGTGAATAAGCTTTGCCTGGAGTCTTCCTTTCAAGAGTGGACATGACTCTACTCCTATGATCTTATCTTACGCCACCATGTATTCATTCATAGGATATGATGTTCTATAAACTGATCCTTTCTGTCCACCTCAAAAAAAAACCCAATACATTTCAGTTTTGCAATTTAGACTTTAGATTGTATTAAAATATTGAAAAGTTAAATATTTGAGTTATAGGGCAACACTACATTTTACTGCTCCCATTACACTATTTTCTCTTCTGCATCAAAAACATACAAGAACAAAAATAATACATACCACTTGGATGAACCTTTATCATTACAGCCAAAAATCCAACTGTGTGTAAACTGCACAAAGATAACAGAATAAAATAAACAAGCTATGCTTAATATTTTGCAGTTATTTACACACATCCTTTAGGGTTCAATGCATAATTGCCAACCAACCATACATTAATGGACCATGACTTTGACGCTCAGCACCTAACAGTATTGATTACAGCGACTGTACAGCAGATAATCAGATCCAACTGTATTACTGTTATGGGCATCTATTTGCTGGCTGTATTAAAAGTGTTACCATCTTACCAAGTCAAGTAAGGCTAAGTTCACATCACATTTTGTCTAGACTGCTCATGTATCAGTTTAAAAAACAAAACGCACAGCAAATAAAACAAATTCAGATGGATACCTGGAATGGGCATCTGTTTTACAATGAATTCAAAGTAAAAAAAAAAAACACACACACACACACACACACACACGTAGATAAAATAGCTGCCCTTTCCATCTGCATCATTCTTTTTTACTGTATTTTATTTATCTTTAACCATTTCAGTACAGAGCTAATTTCTCTGGTTCAGAACCAGACATTTTCTAATATATGAGGTTTTGGGGGCTGTAACATTTTTATCATTTGGGTTATTTAATTTTTGAGTCTTTATTCGGTAACACATAGAGCTTTATTTTTATGTTCTTTATATTTTTGCCTGACATGGTGCTACTAAAAAAAAAAAAAAAAAAAAAAAAGTTTCCCTCTGTTACAATAGTTTTTATTTTGTATTGTATTGTATTGTCGGGGGGTGGGGCTAGAACCTGTGATGTGGGTGTGGTATGGGCGTATTTAATTATTTTACTTTAAATTTTTATTTTTAACTTTTCTATGTATTTATTTATTTTAGGTTGTGTCCCCATAAGGTCATAATAGATCTTTGGGGACATCTGAACACAGTTTTTTTTTTTTTTGGGGGGAGGCAGATTTCCCCTGTAACTGGGGCTGATGATATAGCCCCAGTTACAGGAGGAATACAGCCTCCTACCCATTCCTGCTGAGCTGATCTGGGTCCTCTAGGACACAGCAGCTCTGACAGTGTTTGATCCCTGGTGGCTCACATAACCGCCATGTCAGAGGGGGAGCCGCATCTTCCATAGCTGTGTATACAACGCTCATTGACCGCTGTGTACATAGCGCTTGGGAAGCCAGGTAATAAAGAGTCCTTGCCTGCTCTAGAGAAGCTCCAGCTGTAGTTACAGCCGGCTTTCCGCTTCTGCACAATTTCATGCAGCTGATCAAAACTGTAGAAACATACGGGTACATCCTTACACAACAATAGAGCCACCACCTGGACGTAAATACCCAATGGGTGGTCTGAAAGTGGTTAAATAGATACATAAAGAGTATGTAAAAACATGATGTGAACCTAGCTTGCATAAATTTTATATCTGTAGTAAAAGGATATCTATAATTAAGAAAGCTGAAAAGGCTACAAAGTTAAAGGTGTTCTGCTTTATACAAATGAAATGTTCACATATCAAGTTCATAAAAGGAAATATCTTACCAAAAAGGTGCTTCGACAGTGAAATTGGTTATATGTTTTTCTTTTATCAAAGAGAGGAAATGCAAAATAAGTTTCACTGTATGCCTGTTTTTAAAAAGAAACATTAAAATTATTATTAACCCCCTCTCTAAGATCATACAAAATTTTTCAAGTGGATTCTGATATGTAAAAAAAAAAAAAATAAATAAATAAAATTCAAGAGTTTTCCTAATTATATTGCATTAGCAATGTTGCTTCATTTGCCTGCTGAGATAATTCATCCGCTGTCCATAACCCACTCATTGCCTCCCACAAAGCCAGCCAGTTCACTTTGCTCTGCACTGATGAGGGACAAAAATCCCGAAACGGCGCTGTATGCAGATAAGTGAAACTGGCTTGGCTAAAATCCCTTTTGCTGTCTCAAGACTCGGTGAGTCAAAAGCAAACTGAGGATCTGTTACATCCAACAGAGGGCGCATGAGCTCCCATCTCCTTTCCCATAATGCCTTGTGATACACAACGTTGTCTAGGAACCAGGCCTGTTATCTTATCCAGGACAGATGACTTACTGCTCTCTGGAAGGGAGGGGGGCTGAGGTCTCCATTAACCCTTGCTCTCAACCATTATCTTCTGCTAATTGCAGTTTCCTGATAAAGGCTGTGTCTGTTATCTCTCTATGTAAAACACTAAGATAACATTGAGTTTGCTGCTAGTCCATTGTCAGTCCTGGCAGCACGTTTATGTATTTTTCTCTCCAAACCTTTGTAATATAATATACATTGACTGTGCAAATTATTTGATCTGCATTATTACAGATTTCTAGGAATCATAAAATAAGCTTTCATGGTAAAAAGCAGGGCTGTGGAGTCGGAGTCGTGGAGTCGGTGCCTATTTTGGTGGAGTCGGAGTCGGTATAAAATGGACCGACTCCGACTCCCAAAATATATAATAAATTGGTACAGTTAGTAGTACAATGCAGTATGTGCTGAATATATTTTCATAAGAATTTGGGAAAATGATGAAATGTTGAAAATGATGAAATGTCCTGTAAAGGTCTGTTCTATTCCTCATATAATGATGGGACTGAGTTCTGAGTGAACCTATAAGGTTTAGCAGTCCAGGGCTGTGGAGTCGGAGTCGGTGCCTATTTTGGTGGAGTCGGAGTCAGGGGAAATTGAGGAGTCGGAGTCGGGGTTTGGCGTACCGTCTCCACAGCCCTGGTAAAAAGGCAATGTCTACATCTACTGAGGTACTTCATAGTGTCCTGTCCATGAAGGATTCAAAGCGTGCCCACCAGTTTTTTTAAGAATACAGGTAGTGAAAAATAGCTTGCAAACGTGTAACTATTTACACTGCAAATAGCCAAGTTACATGCATCATAAACGAAAACTGACCACACCCTGCTCAGTATAAAGCCGGTTGCACACGAGCGGCCGTGAAGGAACGGCACAAGCAACACACGGATGTGCTGCCCGTGCAATGGCTGTGCTTCCGCGGCCCATTTCATTCAATGAATTGGAGCCGCGGAAGCAGGGCTGCAAAATCGGACAGGAATAGGACCTGTTATATATTTTGCTGCCAGGACTGTCGGCCCACACACACGTGACCGTGTAATTCAGTCATGTGTATGGGCCCATAGAAATGAATGGGTCAGTGTGCTATCTGAGAAAAAACCCAGATAGCACATTGATCATTCATACGATCGTGTGCAAGGGGGCTAAGCAAGTATATCTAGTTCAAAGTCCTTCAGCACACACCACCTTTATTAAGATATCAATGGTCTATTGAAACACACAGATGGACATGTGAACAGAGTATACAGTATAAACACTGGTGTCTGTTACACTATAACATTTGCTGGTTTTACTGTCATGAGATCATGGACTAAAATGTAATGCACTGTGTAATGTAAAATTAAAAATGCGGCTGTTTTCCCATCTTCCTCTCTCAGCAGTTTGCTTGCTGTCTCTACTTCTCACTTCCTGTATTCTTCCACAAGGCTTTGACCGTTTGATGGACAGGACACTATGAAGTACCTCACTAGATATAGACATTGCCTTTACCATGAGAGATTATTTATTACCATTACTAGAAATCTAATATACATGCAGATAAGATATGCGCAGTGAACGTATATTACATTACACAGGTATAGGAAAACAAAAAACACACACCTTACATGAGAGAACGTATCTTCAGTAAACTCAATGTCTTTTTTTTTTTTTTTTTTTTACATATAGAGAGATACCACTGTCCGAATCTTTATCAGCAAACTGCAATTAACTGAAAAGATTGCCACAGAGCTGTCATTTTAACCAGGGGTGCCAAAACTTTTGCATGCCATTGTACCTTTTAAACTATCACTAGATGACCTGTTTCAGGTACTCATGTATAAGTAGGTTTGAAAAATTATATTATATTGCAATTGGTTAAAACTGCTGCAGCACAAAATCTTATCACAGAAGAAAAAAAAAAAAAAAGCAAAGTCATTGAAAAATGTTTATTTAATTTTTCATTGGTGGTTGTTGTGTTGATAAGATTTCACACTGCAACAGTTTAACCCATTAGAGATCAGCATATAAACTTTCTATGTCTGTCATCAATGGGTCTTACTCTGCTGCAACTGACTTTCTACGTTTGTTGTGGCAGAATAATGCGCCACCTCCCGCACACTCAGACACAGGTGCCTGGCTGTGTACTCAGTATAGACCGCAGACTTTAAGGGGGTAAAGGAGGGGTGTGGCCGTGTGAACAAGATCAGTAATAGATCTATTTAAAATACTTTTTTTTGTTTTCATAAAATAATTACATAAAATAATTCTATGATTGGCACAGAAGTCAACTTGCCTTTGTAATTGTAATACCCCAGCTTCTTGTATCAATAATAAGCCATCTTGAGATCTCTGTAAAGTAATAGAATTATTAATTAGAAATATATACATCTCTTCAGATGAAAGCTGCTGATTTTCCACTGGTGTCATTCAGGTCACGTTTGTGGAAATATTATGGTCACACATCCTGTGTACCAATGACCCTAATACTTATTGACATATATTAAAAACAAACAAAAAAAACAAAACAAAAAACACACCACACACACAACACCCCCCCCCCCAACATACCAAGGAGGAGGAGTTGTTGGGATCAAATGAAACTGTGTCTGTGTATGTAACGATGATATAGGTAAGTGATTACAATTTTAGAGCGAAAGGTTAAGTTTACTGGGGAAAATTGTACAAATCGAAAGAAGGCTCAAAAGTACCTTGATGTGCCATCTCTAGCCTGAATACAAGCGGAGATATGGTTGGGCATGGAGGAAGATAGGCTCTTTATAGTATCCTGTGGCATATCTGCCCACAAATGTTGCATCTCTGCCTGCTGTTCCTGCACACTTGAAGGTTGTCGAAGATGACTTCCCAGCTGATCCCACAAATGCTTGAATAGTGATAAACCTGGCAGAGTCTCCTTGGAAACCATTGCGGTATGCAGGCATGATCTTGCTGAAAAATGCCAGTTGGAAGCCCTGCCATGAGAGGCTGCACATGTGGCAGTAGGATATCCTGCACATACTGCTGTTATTGTCCCTCATATCACTACTAGGAGTGACTGTTAGATGTGATGACTTCCCATGGTAAAGTAAAGGTAGGATTGAAGCACTTGCAATGAGGCCTTCATACTCTAATCTCAATGTCATCAAATGCCAAATAGAAACTGGAATCACTGGTAGAGATTTTACGGTCCAAATTCGTAGCAGTCCAGGTCTCTCATTCATGGTACCACTGCAAACGACGGAGACAGTGGCTAGCTGTCAACGACAGAACACTTAATGAGTGCTGTGGCATCAAATTTCCTTCTACTTCACACTGGGAAAATGTCCAGGCCGAAAGGGGTGTGTAATGAAGATGCCAACTGTATCTGGATGGTGGACAATGAAATGGGAGTGGGAGCTGCTTATGCTTGTCGGTGAACCAAATGATCCTCTCTACTGGTGATTTGTTAAGGCCGCCTGTGAAAGATCCTCAGTACGCCAACACCGCTTTGGCCCACACCTGAGACTTCTTTCATAAAAACCACACTCACCGCCAGTGAGTGCTGGGTTCACAAGATAAACACAAGACAAGCTTTCTAAATTTTGTATATTTATTAACCCCTAAATGGGTCGGTATTAACATCTAACACATGCAGTTCAGAACAGATATGCAGATATATGCAAGCATTAACAGTTACTAGTTACAATATACAGTACAATAAAATAAAAGGGAATAAAAGTGAAATAATTACTTTACCACACATCTCACACATGGCATGTGGGGCTAACCAGTGGAGGCAGCATCAACACAGCATTCCAGCCTGCATGCTCATCGCAGTATCCCAATAGTCTCATCATAGGATTCTCTTGTAGTCTCAGCACAATCTCCTCCCACTGACCTCTTACCTCATCTTTTATACCCTTGATTACACCACCCAGAATGAGGTCACCGGTGACGGCAAGTCAAGATTCTTTGTAAGGAGATGGGACCAAGTGAAATGATACAATGTTATCAACCATGTCTGATCTAACAGCCGAGGCTGAACAATGCAGGTGTATTTGATCACCCAGGGCTATGTAGGAATTCAATGGAGCTATTCTGGGATGGATACAAAGCCCTATTGTTACAAGGTTGCCCTACTGACAACATACATCTAGGATTATAGCTGCGCACATTATGAGTAAATGGAAGTAAGAAAGAGATACGCTACCCAGAGATCAAAATACATCTTTGAGTTATAGCCATATTTAAGTGGAACCATCACACCGCCTGGAGTTTGTTCCCCATGTATGTGCCCTCACATAACCACTGTTGCCAACACCTCCTAACAGCTAGGTAAGAATGTCTTAGATTGCGGACATTTTCTTGAAACTACCATCCTGCTTCTCTCAGTCCTATGATGCTTCCCCTCACAAAGTTTGTCAACTGGGAAAAATGTCTATGAGTAGGTTTTTATTTTTTCTTTTCTTCTTTTTTTTCTCTATATGTTAATACCACCTACGATGTAGGTTTGGTCCCTGGGTAAGAGCTGCAGCTGACCTTTTGCAGCTTTTCACTCTGATCTCAATCCACTACAGGCACCAGGTCATATTTTTTTAGTCTGTGCTCTTCATAGAAGCATGTCTAGCAGTCAATAGTCTCTTACCAAGGGGCCATTAAGATCTGGCTCTCGCAACGTATAGGGAGCAGTGGTTCTGGGAAGGCATGAACATACAGTGGAAAGGTTCCAGATAGCCCACCCGTAGATCATTTGATGCACCAACAAGTATGAACAGCTACCACAGTTTCCTTGTCCACCATTGAGACATAGTTGGCACCTTCGTTACAAAAAGGCTGCTTGGACCATTTCCATGTGGTTAACAGAAGAAATTTTGGAGTCACACAGCCAATTATGCGTTCTGAATTTAACAGCCAGTCACCATCGACTGAAACCTAGACTGCTACCAACTGGAATGCCAACAGGATCTACATCCGTGGGCAAATTTGCAGCAGGATGATAAGAAACCTGTATGCCTCCACTCCCAACACTATGTCATCTTGTATGAGACTAGAGGCAGCTCAGAGTACTAGAGCCTCCTTTCAAGTGCACATATTTCCCCAATAAACTTTATCCTTTTGATCTAACATTGTAATCACTTACATATTACATTTGCATACAAAGTTTAATTTGAATCAAATATAAACTTATCACACTCACCCATAAACCCATCCATAGCCTCTGTACATCTCCACCTTCATCACGGTCTACCACCCTAACTGTCCTCTCCATTCTGCCAATGACCTTAGACATCAATCCTGTTATCCGAACATCCCCTTCCCGTCTCTAAGACTTTTCTCAAACTGTATCGGTGATTGGTATTGATCTGGTTGTCCAGGATAGAGAAAACTGACATGCTTTAAAAACACATCTTTTTAGGCAGGCTTATCACATGACCGGATCACACTGTTTTACACTTCCTCTCACTAAACTAACATTTCTAATCCTAAACTAGACTCAGAACTTGAACCCTTCAAACTGAATTTACCCTGCTTATTATCTGTATATTCAGAGATACCAGCTGGTGACTGGCTCATACAGCTTCAAATATATGACCTTATTTATTAAAAGATATCTATACCATTGTACCAAACAAGCACTTTTCCCTCATGAGTCCTCCTATTGCCTCACAGCTTGTAATCTCTTGCAATCTCTCTCACTCCTATTGTTTAATATGTTACATGGAATAACTTTTCAGACAACTTAGTCTCATTTCATACAGCATGCAATTCTGAACCAAAATGTGTCTGCTTTCTGCCTGAAAAAAAAAAAAAAAAAACCCTCTTAAGATCATGCCACTAGATGTCTCTCTTCTAGCTAATTTGCAATTCACTCGTTTTCTTACAAGAGAAGTACGTTCAGAGATACATCCGATAAGCAAGACAGGATTACAGTGAATAGAGGGGGCGGTTCATTTCACGTTGAATGGAGAGGGGAGGGTTTGATTATTCTCACAGCCCTCACACACCTGCTACCTGCTGCTCTGTGCAAAGGACTGAAGATTCTGCAAGTCTTAACATCTTTCAAAGTCTCACACGTTATGAATTTAAAAGCGTGATGTCACTAGATTTAAAATGCTACAGTTGTGACCCTGGTTATCACTGTAATGGGAATAACCCTTTACACTTATGTCAAATCCCCAGGTTATGTCAAACGTTTGATAGGTGGTCCATGAGGTGTGTTCCCTGGGCCACACTCCGAATTGATGAAATGGCCACTGAGCAACTCTTGAAACATATGTATTTCTCCATCAACTAAAATTAACAATAAAACCACCAGTTAAATATAGTACTTTAACAAACCTGAACAAATTGGTGCATAAGTAGTGTTCTGCTGGTCGGCTAATATATTCCTCACAGAAGAAAAATTGTATGCCACAATAACTGTAAATTGGTCGGTCATATATTAGATGTCTCTAACAAGCATAGCATAACAAGGATTGTCAGAGTATACAGCTATTACAATGTAGTTTTAGTAAAACATTATACAGAACAAATGGCCTTTTGGCCATGCCATCCTATATCTCTACTCAATACTCAATGCTTCTCACCCAGAATCTGGCAACATGGTTATCTAAAGTGATACCTAGGTTAATCCACAGGGAACTTTATCTCAGGTTAATGGACTAAAATGATATTGAACCTTATTTGTTCTGAGATGATGATGACAACAATGATAGTGACGACAACCATGCAAGCCAAAACAAACCAGCGATAGGCCCCCTGGGTCCATCCACACAACTGCAAGCATGGCAGGCTGCATCCTTTATTGTGTACATGGTAGTATAATGTTGTACCGTGTTAGCCATAGAAAGTAGTGGAAGAGTGAAGAAATCAGACAATACCTTTTAGAGGCTGAGTATATTTGATGGTAAGCTTTTGAGATTACTCTCTTTTTCATACATGGTGTTATACAAGAAACTGAAAATTCACAGACTTTTTATACACAAAAGACATGGACCTTCAAAGGATCTTAGAATCTTTAAAAATAAAATGCAATATAAGTAGAGAAGTTATTTACAACGGGTAAATAAACCAACAATCTGAAAACTTGTGGGGCGTGACAGAGGGATCAGTAATTCTTGCCGTTATCTGTTTGCTGTCAGGTGGTGATTTGTGACCTTCACAGTTCATACATAGTGTGACATGAAACCAGCATGAATATTAAGTCCAGATCGCGGAGTTTGAAATTTTTGCATCAACTTCTATTACCATTCCTTTCTCTCCCTCTGCGTCATTAAAACCACAACCCGCAAATCTTCAACAGAGTGGTCTTCTCTGGAGATCTGTTCTGCTGTTATTAATGGTGAATCTGTGTGAGTTCATGCGCTGACTGAGTCTCTGCCCTGTTTCCCCCCCATAGAGGAGGCCTGTGGTGGGACATTGCGCGCACGCACACACACTATGATATACACCACATTGGAAGACCTGCAGGAAAGTGACCACCTAATGCTGTGCACCTGTTGTGACTGTGGGACAGGTACACTGTCAGCAGTATGGATGTGTATGCAGGTCTTGCACCTGTTTTGCAGGCAAGGTGAGGTGTCATTTTCAGTTGGGGCCTTCAGGGCACTCCGGACAATAATAAGCCTCAGGTTTGGTGGTTGCCGAAAGGAAAGGAGATGGGGGGACTGGAAATATGTCTTTGAGTCTCTGTTGTCCCTATGTAGCACAGGTTGGAGCTCTTTGGCAATCCTTCGTAGGAGCTCCAGCTGTGGGTTGTAGGTGACAACTAGGGGCACTCGGGCTTCTTTCTGGGTCTCTTTATATGTGAGCAGACTGTCTCTTAATGGCTGCCGCTTTGTTTGATTGGTTGTCCATCACTTTCGGTTTGTATCTCAATCGGAGAAATTTCGTCCTCAGATCCAGGAGGAGCTTGTCCAGGTCTGCAGGCACATCCACACCGCTGACAGTGCACCTGTTCCACGGTCACAACTGGTGCACAGCATTAGGGGGACATTTTCCTGCAGGTCTTCCAATGTGGTGTCTCATAATGTGTGTGCAATGTCCCACCACAGGCCTCTATGTGGGGGAAACAGGGCAGAGACTTAGTCAGCGCATGAACTCACACAGATCCACCATTAATAACAGCAGAACAGATCTCCAGAAAAGACCACTCTATTGAAGATTTGTGGGTTGTGGTTTTAATGGGACATTTTAAGACGCAGACAGAGAGAAAGGAATGGGAATACAAGTTAATGTAAAAATTTCAAACTCTGCGATTTGGACTTACTATTCATGCCAGTTTCACGTCACACTATGTATGAACTGTGAGGGTCACAAATCACCACCTGACAGCAAACAGATAAAAGCAAGAATTACTGATCCCTCCGTCACACCCCACAAGTTTTCAGATTGTTTATTTATTTACCCATTGTAAATAACTTCTCTACTTATATTGCATTTTGTTATTTTTAAAGATTCTAAGATCCTTTGAGGGTCCATGT
This sequence comes from Leptodactylus fallax, assembly GCA_947044405.1. NCBI lineage: Eukaryota > Metazoa > Chordata > Amphibia > Anura > Leptodactylidae > Leptodactylus > Leptodactylus fallax. The sequence continues at coordinate 1,206,798 of CAMRHE010000241.1, read as the reverse complement.
CATTTGTGTATAAAAAGTCTGTGAATTTTCAGTTTCTTGTATAACACCATGTCTGAAAAAGACAGCTAGTAATCTCAAAAGCTTACCATCAAATATACTCAGTTAGCCTCTAAAAGGTATCGTCTGATTTCTTCACTCTTCCATTGCTTACATGGCAGCATGCATATTTTTAGCATGAAGCAAAGGGAAGACTACTTGATCTCCATGCTTTTAGACACTCGCTATAAAGCCAAAAACAGGGAGCCCAAAAGGAAGAAAAATTTGCGTATTATCAGAATAGGCTATACACTCAACTTGTTGCAGCTTTTAAAAAGGAGACCACTGCCAGTGTCAGCCACATGTCTGTCTAGACAGCCTCTGCCTGCTCCCAGTCCTCCTCCTCTGTCAGCGCCACAGCTACAAGTAGCAGGCTGAAAATAAGCAACACCAGCATCCACAATGCAGAATCTGCAACATGAACCAGTTTTTTTTTTTTGTGTGTGTTTTTTTTAAACTTCACAGTTCCAACCGAACACATGACAGGGAACTGACATCCAGTGGCAGAAACAGGTACAGTCATACCTAGAATATACCTTTTCTCCAGCAGGTAACCTTGAACACATAGAATTCTGAGCAAGCAGATTACATCAGTTTCACACAATAACACGACACACAAAATTCTGTAGTCTACACTCCTCCAACGCCATGTTGGTGCAGTGTTGGTTTCCAGAAAGGGATCATTTTGGCAATTTTTTTTCTTAAAAAGGTAAATTTACTTTTGTTTGGCAGTGTGCCAAAACTTCATTTTTTTTATCCAATTCTGAAATTTTCACCTCCACATTGTTGGCATAATAAACAATTGCTTCTTCAAATACCACCATTTTCGTGCAGCTCCTAACAGGAATAATTTAAAATTAGTATAGAAAAAAAAAAAATTCAGGTAGGCATCTTACCCCAAAATAGGATATTTTTTGGCGCATGAAAGTAAACGAGCAGGATATGGTTAAAACAAGCAATGTGTATCCACTGCCTACCATCCATTTTTCTCTACTGACCACACATTTTAGGGCCTCCGGCTGCAGAGGAACAGAAGTTTGGTTGGACTCGTGTGGCCAAACACTCAGAAATTGCTGTTTTAATAGCAAATTATTAAGCTGCCATGCTTATTCCTTCAGGTTCCAGCCTGGGACGGACCAATGTTAAACCCTGGGTCCAGCTATATAGCTGTCCCATTGGAGGCAGACTGATAACGGATTGATGCATATTGCAAGGCAAATCTGAACAGGAAAAAAGACCCTAAGGCAAGCCAACAGTATTGTGCTCACCTGGAACCGGTGGGCATTTCATGGGAATATCCAAACCTGAGCTGCTGCTCCCTCCCGGGGACCAGAATCAGCTGCAGTGTAGTCAAATAAAGGACCAGAAAATAACAGAGGTCCTGGGGCACTGCTGAGATGATGCTTGGTAGAAGAAGTAAAACGTAATTTATTGAAAATTAAAAGGCAATGTGTTTCAATACCATGCCTTTGTCTACTTCAAACTGGGATTAATAGAATAGGATCCCAATCAAGAAAGAGAAAAATGAAACATTGCTCAGCCAGGGCATGACTACATAAGTAGACTTAGCCCCCTTGCACACAATTGTATGAATGGTCAGTGTGCTATCCAGGTTTCTCCCGGATAGCACACTGACCCATTCATTTCTATGAGCCCGTACACATGACCGGGTGGGCTGACAGTCTGGGCCACAAAATATTGAACAGATCCTATTCCTGTCCGATTTTGCGGCCCTGCTTCCGTGGCTCCTATTCACTGAATGAAAGGGGCCGCAAAAGCACGACTGGGGCACGGATGACATCCAGGCATCCCCTGTGCGCCACCTGTGCCGTTCATTAACGGCAGCCAGTTAGCACACGGCACGTGTGAAAACTGCTCTTTTTTTTTTTTTTCTTTTTAATAAAACGTAACAGGTGCAGTATCAGAGGTAACCAGGCCAGTAGGTCTACTGCGAAAGGTAATATGGTGACAATCGCTAAGTGCCTGCGATACAGTGATAAAGCCTGTGGCTCATCATTTGTGTTGAAGCCCTCCATCAAAAAGGGACAATTAAACGTTGAGAAACAACAACTAAGAGGACAGACTGAGAAATACTGAAAATTATAATACTTGCAGGCTGCATCAATGCCCTCCTTCCCCCTCTACAGCTGTGACACTGCGGTTACTAAACATCACTCTTACACGATTGTGTAAATAAATCCTGAGCGGTCGCCATATTTAAATACCCGACATCCACCGTAATAGAAGGGATGTCGGAAAAGTGTTGAGGCAAAGTACATTACACATATATATGCAAATCAGAAAATAAAAAGGTAATTAATTCTGAATTAACATCTAAGAAGAACTCACAGGCTCTACGCCATATTGCATTAAAAGGGTTTTCTTACAAATATAAATCACATTTAAATTTGTAGAGAAAACATTTTTAAAAATAAAATAATTTTGCAAAGTTTTAAAGATTTTCTTTAATAATGTGTGTGTGTGTGTGTGTGTGTGTGTGTGTGTTTTTTTTTTTTTTTTTGTCGTCTTAATAGGACGCCATTAAATATAACCATGAATGCAGAAACATTCTATGGTCTGGCACTAGTCAGAAACCCAGCCTTGATTTCCTTATTCCTTACACAGAAACAGGCACAAACACTGCATGCATGAGAAGATAATGTAACCTGGCCACAATGAAGAAAACATGGCTGGTGCAAGATTATAGGAAGTTCCTGCATTTAAGTTTGTATCCATTGGTAAGATTTCAAAGCAAAATACTGTCACCACTAAGAAGGTAAACTTTAAAAAACTGCAAAATTATTTAGATTTGCAAAAAAAATGGTTAAAACACGGTTATATTCATGGAAAAATCCATTTAACTATGATAACCTAGTTGCTGAAGTTTTTATATTTAAATACCTGAAACATTTATGGTGGTTTCATACGATGCCTCATATAGTTTTGCTGGGTGTCTGACAAAGTGATGTTTTAAGACAGCCACTCTTTTATTGGAATCTTCTGTTATCTAATAAAAATATAAGAAATGAAACATATAAATGCCTTAATATGAAATATAAAACTGATATAAGACATACTGATCTAGAGTTTAGATGGTCACTGTCCCACATAAGGCTCACAATGTCCATTGAAGAATGTGATTTTATATGCAGCATGAACTGCAACCATTCTTCTAGGTTGTATAAAACCGAAGATACAGCCATTTGAAGTGAGAGGGTTGCCAAGATACCACTGAAATGTAGATAAGTCCCCAGGAGGTGTGTAAAAAGCAGTTTTTACTGATATACAAATGAGGTTCACAGAGCACAGGAGGCGTTGTTTTCAATTCCCGAGCACAGCCGTGTCATCAATAAATACGCCCATCCATGCTTCTGGTTAGTCAGTGCTGGAAAGTGCTGATCTTCCACTGCCCAGAGGGCCAAAAAAAAAAGCCTGGATGGGCTCCCTGTGCTACATGTACGCAGAATCAAACTGTCCCAGTCCCCAGCATGAACGGGAGCGCTGACATGCCCTGGAACTTGAGGTCTGTAGTCTCTCCACCGTCAACCTGGACAACTGCTGTGTCCTTCTCATTCACAATATCACAAACGTGATCATGTATGTATTCTACATCTGAACTGTCTGTCTTACCCACATAATTCCATGGACACACATCTAATAAGAGAGTACACCCATGGCAGTGCAATTCATAAAATCTCTACATCTATAATTCAGACAAGACAAGACACTACTGAAGTCCTTGTCACTGTCAAAATCACATGCACTACAGTGTCCACATCTAAGTGTCCCTATTGGTTGTCTAGCGAACCAGTTAGTGTTGCTGGCTTAGGGCATCATGAAACTGTGGACCAAACACTCTCTCAAATTGCATCCTTGTCTATATGTGATCTGAGGACAGGAGTCCAATGTGCTATGAAGGTCTCGATCGGCCAGAAGAGTCTGCCAGTAGCGCTTCAGGATCTTTCTGATCTACCTATTCTGAACGTCAAAAGTACCAATATCTCGTGATTTCTTAGATTCCACTTCCTTAGGTTTAGGTGTCAACGATGTGGAACAAGCTGTTTTAGCCCTCCAATATGCACGGGTGATGTTACCAGAAGGGAAGCCCTTATCCCTGAATCAGAGTTCTTCTGATTGTTTCTCAAAAATCAGTCACGGATGAACAGTTTTGGCGAATTCACAGAAATTGTCCGGTGGGAATCCCAGATTTAAGATTATGGGGGTGGCAGCTGTTCCAATTCAATAAACTGTTGGTGGCAGTCTTTTTGCAATTAACCATAGTTCCATAGTTTTAAGAGTTTCATTTGGTGATCTGACAAATTTAAGTTAAAAAAAGGCCAAAGAGTCAACACGTATTTCTGAAGTGAATCGGAGACCCAGACCATTACTATTAAGAGATTCCACAAATTGGTGGAATTCTTCACAAAATCAGTACGTCATCAATATAACACAACCATAATTCCACATGAATAACCCATGATGCATCATCATCCTTAAATACTATGGTACAGATTAGCATAAGTGGGGGCCACAGGGATCCCCACTGCTGTACCCCTCAGCTGGTGGAAGGACTGCCTCAAATGTAAAAAAAAAACCAAAAAAAAAAAAAACGCTCCAATACAAACTTCAGTAGACGAAGTGTGTTATGTGGTCTCAAAAACATCCCTCTGGACTGTAGATAATATTCAATAGCCTTGTATTCCATCTGATGTGGAATTGAGGAATACAGGGCTTCCACGTCCAAACTGGCTAAGAGGGTGCCCCCTCAAGAACAATGTCCCCCTTTTGGGGTATATATTTTGGGCAGGGAGTCAGTCTGCAAAGGGACTTATAGTTTCGACAGGGCCTTACATCATCCACAGTAGGACAGATCATTCTTTTCTTACTCCCTGCAGTTCTGTGTGTGTCAGTGGGAGGCCGCTGTACAAAGATGGTGGAGTTGTTAGTTGTACACAATTTTATATTAAAAGTTACATTTTAGATACTTTTTTTCTAACATTTTTTCTCAGTGAGTTTATTATTGATGTTAGAGACTCTTTTTTTGGTGACCTTTATTTGTATCCTGTGCCCATTCACTTTCAACAAATAGAGGACACGGACACATGCTTGGGAAGCATCACGGTTCAATTCCTCTTATATAAGTATTATGAAGTCTTGCTAGTGATTCTGCATAGTACAGCTATAAGCACCTTAGCAGCTGATCCTGTATTATGCACCATCCGGCTGAGCTTGGATTTATAGTCACAGAGAAAACATTAGGAGCAGTGCTAGTTGCAATCTGTATTTGTGTAAGGTAATTAAGTCATTATTTGTAACCAAATAAGCCAATGGCAAAATATAAAAGTTTATATGGCAGTGAAGACTTTTTAAACCCTATGATAATAAAGTGGTTAGTTATAGATTAACATATCTTGTCCTGAAAGTGCTCATTTCCCAGTAAGAAGAGACAAAATACTATGTGTGTGTACACTAGTCAAAAAAATACTAGGTCTCTTTATGGAGAGTGCTTTGGCAGGCCACCTCACAGTGTGTAAGATATGCAAAGAAATTGAGAGTGATTTCTACTTTTCCATCAAGGAGAACTTATTTGGATGTACATGGGGAACAGCACTATATATGGCTGTGTAATGACACACTGTGCCTGATAAGTAGTATTTGTCTTTGTCAAGATATATTACAAAGCTCTGTTTATTAATTTGTACTATTGATTATGCAAAGATTTGTGAAGGTTAAGGGCCATTTAAGTACCGTTTTTTTGCATTTTAAACCTTGTTGTGCCATTATCAGAAGCCCCTCACATAACCAAGGAACCAAACAGGGTGGTCCCACCTCATTAACTGTTGCTTTTGCTCAGCCAGTGACTACCAATCCATAGCAACAATCTGTTTTGTCTTTCAGAGCAGGTGTTAGGAGCATTGAGGTTTCTGATTTTGCTGATCTCCTCTTTCTTGCACCTGTACCAATCCCGTTTCCTCCTCTCCTTGTGCATCTGTGCATCCCATTTTCTTCTCAAAGACTACCATATTACTGATTAGGTTACAGGGCCACATCTTTTAGACCTTTTTTGCCATAGTGTTTTTTTTGTATGCATAAAACTACTGGGAGACCAAAGGAGGGCCTGAAGGGAAGTTGGAGCTTTTAGGGATGAATTAGAAAGACCCACTGTGATGGCTCTAGTGTGTTATGAATGGAGCATAGCTGGGAAATCCGAACTGCCGTGAAGTACCTGTATAGTTTTGGAACAGAAAGACCCCTTAATGTTTTTTGATATTACATCCGGCCTCTGGTGATATGGATTTCCTATTGGCCCAAATGAAATTATTTGCTGTTGCACTTTTTTGAAGGGCAGTTACGGTGGTGGAGTAGATAGTGTGCAGAAACAGTATAGGATTCTTAGTAGGGTAACCATTTTGACCGATGGACCCTGACAGACCAGAACAGCATTGGGTAGATCCAGGTGCCCAAACTCCTAATAAGTTTAGTTAGAAGAACACAAAGTTCCATTTAAAAAATGCAACTAGTGACTTACAGAGATTAATGCCTAAATAAAGAGATGAAGAGTTCTTTCTAAGATCTGGGACTGGTCAGAAACCCAGGCAAGATTTCCATATTGTGGATGAGTTATCTTTTTATGCATGTAATGTCCCTGTCCGATAACCTATATGCAATAAGGAAATCATGTCTGGGATTCTTACAAGTACAAGACGATAGAAAGTCCCTGCATTTGTGGTCCTATCATTTGGTAAGCAATCAAGGCAACAGACTGTCATATGAGTAAATACAATCTTAAACTCTGAAAAATGTTTAATTCTTGATATTCAAAAAAAAATGCTTAGCTTTTGTCTACAAATTTAGATATGTTTACCTAAATTTGAGGAATATTTTGAGGAATAAAAAAAAAAAAAAAAAAAAAAAAAAAAAAAAAACCCCACCACACTCAGAATCATTACAACAATACCTGTGCTTCAAACAACAAATAAGGTTGCTTCATGTGTTCTCCCATGTGCTCAAAAAGCAGTTTAAAGCTAAGTCCCCACATTGCAGAAATGCAACTTTTTTTGTTGCAGTTCTTGTTGCGTTTTTTTTGAGCCAAAATCATGAATGGATACAAAAGGAACGGAAAATATATAGGAAGTACTTATATTTCTACCTTCTGGTCAATAAAATATGCAACAAAAAAGGCTGCGTTTCCGCAACGTGGGGCCTTTGCTTCAGACTACAAATGAGGTACTGCTGTACTCAACAGAAATTGAGGAAGAAAAAAAAAAAAAAAAAGGATTTTATTCTAATGAAAAGTAAAAGCTAAAACTGACATTTTTACAACAGTATGCACAGTTCAATTCAAATAAATCTGCGGAACTTCTGTGGGACCAAAATGGCCACACCACCACATTAAATTAAATTCCTTAAAGGGGTCGTACAGGATTAGAAAACATGGCTGATTTCTTCATCTTAGGAAGTGACATCACATCCGTGGGTCACAAGGCTATGCTGCAGCTCAGTTCCATTCATTTTAATTGTTATGTGACCAACGGATGTGAGGTAATTTCCTAAGAAGAAAGCAGTCGACTTTTCAATCCTGAACAACCTCTTTAATGCAAAATAGTTTCCAAAATGTGGTGACTAATTGTGGTTTTCCATTTTTCTGGTAATACTTGGGCTCTGCAAGTGCAACCTGAAAACCAATGCAGCAAAATCCGCTATCCAAATAACATTTCCTTCTATTCTGAGCCCTCCCAGAAATAGACAAATTAAACAAAGTAATTACAAACCTGTCTTGTGTCTTCATCAATCAGGTCAAATAAAGTTCTTGAAGTTGCCAAAATTAATTCTTTACACCTACATAACGGAACAATATTTTAGCACACAAAACTGAATCCATTTTTCTATGTACACATATTATATTTTCTTCAGTAATCTCTAAGGTGGTAATAAACATCAACAATTATTTTTTAAATGTATATTTAAACCACACTGCCATAATTGTAGACTCTTGACCATGACACCTATATGACCTTGTTGATCATTACAGCCTAAAACCTTGCACCCACTTTTTGGAGCTACAACTGCCTCCACTTTTGCAAAGGCCTTACACAAGATTTTGGAGTAGATCTTTCGGAATTTGTGCCCATTCAGGCAAAAGTCCATTTGTGAGGCCATTGACATTAGATAATAAGGTATGAATTGCAATCATGCAACAATCCATAAAGGTGTTTATTGGGGTTACCATTGTGCACACACCCAAGGGTGCCAAGAGTGGAAATGCAAGTCCACACAATAGAGTACCAAGAGACTTGAAGCCTAAGGGGCATCTCTCCCACTATGGAGAGAATGGATAGCAATGATTAGAGCAGAAAAGAAAGGGGGAGGGGGGCAGAGAAGACTAGGAAGAAGAAAAAAAAAAAAAAAAAGGCAGCATTAATTAATGGCTTTAAAGACATAATAGTTTAGTAATAAGGACTCTGCATATTTTTAATGAAAACTCAGGTACGCTTTAAAAGGAGTTGTCCAGGAATTTATTAGTTTTTATTTTTTTTTAATTTATGGCCCCTCTTTAGTAGAAGCCCCTGCACAGAACAACTGTCTGGGGAAGGAGGGGGTGTCCAGTCCTCCTAACATACAATGCATGGAATAGAAGCAGATGGGTGCCATTTTTGCAGCTCTTCACCCACTGACATCATTGGGAACAGAGCTGCAGTAATGGCGACTGGCCACTATACAGAGTAACTGATCAAGGGAAGATCTAACGTAGGCCAAAAATAAAAAATTCTGAGCAACTCTCCAAGTTCAAGACTCTTTTAGTAGACGCAGAAGCTGTCGATACACCATTACTTGTGGATGCAGGCTGTACTACACAGCTGATGCCCTGCTCTAACAGCCAGGGTCACATAACTAAGCCTGACATTAAACCCACTAGATGCCACAAACAATGCAGACTATGACATCTAACTGGTTAGACGGGGGGAACCAAGGGTTGAACAGAGAATGTGCTGCAAATACAGAATTGTAATGTGCTTTTTAAATGGTCACAAGCTTTTCAGACAATTTAAGTTTCATTTAATAGGAGCACGTAATTCTGGACCAAAATGTAATGCACTTTATTTAAAAATGTTAGTTTTCGACCTGAAAAACCTGCCAAAAGTTCCTGCCACTAGGTGTCTCCGTTCTAGATAACTTCCTCATCACTCCCTATTAGGGAAGATCCATCCAAAGATTCAGCAGGCTTTAAAGGGGTTTTCCCAGGCAATTTTTTTATTTTTTTTTTTTAAAGGTCTGTTTGTGCTAGTAATGGGTTAATAAGTACACCCATATACTTTTAGCAGTGTTCTGAGTGATATTTGGGTGTCTGTGGGAGCTCTTGGCATCCTCTGCATTTGTTTACATGGTGTAACTTCCTGCTGTGTAGGTTCCTGTGTACCTTCCACGCTAGCTCCCCCTAACTCAGTCCCTCTCCTCTCACTCCATTACATCCCCCTGCCTGTCTCTCTAGCTAAGCTATTCCGCCCACTACTAACGCTTGCAGAGGGGAAGAGGGAGGAGCCTTTTCCAGACACAGGAAGTCACGTAAGTATTGACAGGGTTGAGAGCAGTGAAACAGAACGTCACCGGATTATCAGAAAGTGTCCCTGGGGCGGGTCACTTGACTGCCCCAGGGATATGGGTAATTATAGATTTTTTTTTTTTTAATAGAAGTTAGAAGTTAGGCGGGGGGGGGGGGGGGGGTTTAGGGGTTAATTCCTAGTTTATCCCGGACAACCCCTTTAGGATGGTTTCAGAGGCAGTGAGTAAAAGGAGGAGGGACTGTTCTGCAGAGGGGAGGGGCTGTTTTTCTCCTCACAGCATTTCTGCAGCCAGTCATATCAGTGCACAACAGGCACTGAAAGAATTCTGCATTTTCTACAACCTACAGATATTTCAACTTCGGTACCCTTAAAAAGGTTGTATACCAGTTTCGGCAAACAGCACATAATCTTACTAATATGTCCTCCAGCTACTACAGGTTTCCTCTACAGCTGTGCTTGCATAACCTCCAGCAGTGGTTCATGTTATCTGGCACATCCATTAGTAGTCCTGACTAATGTGGTCAGCTGGAGAAACTAGGGTTCACACTTGCGCCGGAGTCCATCTGCCGCGAATCCGACTAAAATCTTGGGAAACTGTATAGGCACTGGATAGCTAAAGGTTAGCGACACATTGGGTTTTAAAGCAATGCATGGGTGTGCGCTTACACCCTGTGCTCTGCGAATCCAGTTTTTTTTCGCTGGAAACAGATTCGGACATGTAGGACTTTGTTTCCAGCGAAAAAAAAACGGATTCGCGGCACAGAGGGTGTAAGTGCACACCCGCATTGGTAGTCCAGAGAGACTGCTGATGAGTCACATGAACATTGATCAGCAACCAGGTCTAGCTGCAACACTAGATGTTCTCCAAGTATAGCGCTGGAGTAAACAATGTGGCAGTTACATTACGTGCTGTTTATAGCACAATACAGAAAGTAAGCAGAAACTGGCCCACTCCTTTCATGATTTTTTGAATACATACACACACACAAAAACCCAGTGTGAACTGGTGATTTCACACCCTCTTTTGAAGAACCCCTCTATAATGGCCATATATGAGAGTGTATTTAGACAGAGGTTGCTGTGGTAAGAAAACTTAAAACCTATAAAATGTCGTGTGTTAGAACTGCAAATGCCCACATAAGTGCCTGAAGGTATGGAAACCCTAATGTACATTGCATCTAACCCTCTTTTCTGCTAATACTTTGAACAGAGAAAAGGGTCTATAATCTAAAAACTGAGATCATCAAGGAGTATTGCAATATCTTAATTGGTCTATTCAAACATGAGAGTGCTGAACTTACGGGCTCTGCCCAGTCTTCTCTTTATACCTTGATTGTGCCTGTTACACCTCATCTGTATTAAGATGAGCTGAGCTCTATACTTGTGTATGACAGTTTGTTTTCAATGAAATGATTTATTTATTCTACCTATTTAGTTGATTCTATAATTCCAAATCATAAATGACGGTGTAACACTGGTTTTCTATAGAAGAGTGTACTTACCACACAATAGAAAGGTGATCTGTTGATGCCCATGTTCTCGGAATGGAGGTGCTCTATAAACAAATAGATATGGTAATTAGAATACAATTTGTATACTACCATTTTCTGTTGTGTATAGCTTTGCCGCTTAGCTCATTCACTTCAAAGGAGCTCAGTCGCAATATCAGACAACCCATGGACAGGTTTGGTATGGTTTTTAATAGAAAGCAAACTTGTTTTTATATTCTTGGACTATCCCTCTAACTATAATTTTGCCTCCCATTATTGCATTAATTACAATCTGGAATTCATTTATTTTGAATAAATCACTGCCATATTTTATTACTTAAGTTTATATACAAAAGAATAGCAGCAAAGAGCTAGCCCTGATGAGGTCTCAGCAGCTGAGAGAACTTTACAGAGAGAAAGAACAGAATATAGGTGGCCGGGAACAAGGACTGATTCATCAGCCTGACCAGAGAGTTGGTCTGTAACCTAGGCAGCAGGCTATAAACACTGCAGACACACATGCAGTTCAGACAAAACAATGCAAGATAAAGAAATTAATTAGATAAAAACACTTCATTTGACATAAGTTCCAAGTTTAAATATGATCCTGGAGGTATCCTTGTTGTTACCCTTGACTTATTGACTGCATGTTTTGTACATGATAACTGATGTATACAGTATTACGCATGTCCTGATTATATTCTTTCTGTACCGAGTCTATGTTATATGGTCCGGATGGGACGAGGACCTGGCGAGGTGGGATGTGGTGCGTTGAGTGAATTTACATTGAAATTCTCGTTTTTTGGTGCGCAACATGTTATGTATTTGTTTTGATTTCTTTTCCTTTGTCTGATACGCAATTTTCAATAAAACGAGTTTAAAAAAAAAAAAAATATGATCCTGGAGATGCTAAATATGAAATCCATTGAACAGATCACAAAACACTAACAAGATTTGCCATTTACAAGCTGTTAAAAAAATTGTTACTTTGTTAGTTACAGTAAGACAGCCATGATGCAGGCTTAAAATTTCAACGGTGGCTAAAGGGGTAGCAATTCCAGAGGAGAATTGGAAGACTTGCTGCGGTTTCTAGGCATATCAGGACTGCCCCCACTACAGCTACAGGCGGATTTGTAGATCCATAAAAAGATTATTTCTGCATTGCTTCATGGATTTGTGGACAAATGTTTCTGGACCTTAACCTCTACACTCAGCCAGATCTCTGAGAAGTGGGTTTTCTGTTCACTGCAGATCAGCCAACAGCTTTCTTGAAAACATAATTATTTTGCTCTTAAAGAGGACATTTCACCACCTCCAACAAGTCCTGCTCTTTACATCAATTAATAGGCGCTGCTCCACCAATTCTGGTACAGTTGAGTTTTTTTTTCTCGCCCCCACCGTTCCCTGCACATGACAGATTTTCAACTTGGGCCTCGTTAGTCAAAGATTGAGAAGCCCTGCTAGAAAATATAAGTGTCCAAGCCAATGAAAAATGTTTTTGGGATATTACATTGATGGGCTCTTATTAGGATCCCACTACTCCATAACCCATACTGATCCGCTGTGGCACCAAGAACAAGCAGTTAATGTAATATCCCTGAAAACCTATTTACATTTTGTAAACCGTTAATCAATAAAAAAGAAAGCTGGAAAATTGTATTACCACAACAGACAAGGCACTGTTCTTGATTGGTAGGGATGGCAAAAATGTCAATCCTGAGCGAACTTGATAGTCCCGAAATCCACCAGCAACAGAAAGTATAGTTACATTTTCAAGTTGATTTGCATTCAAATTCCAATAATCATTCACTAAGGCATAAAAATCTGTGGAAATAAAAAGCATAGTAATTAATATCAGACAATAACCTAAAAATAAATACTGGGAAAAATTGTCAATGAATAAAACACACAAATTATATTAAATATATATATATTTTTTTTAAATGTGAGTAATGCAAACTAAATTTAAATAAATTTGTCATTTATGGATCATACAGGACTGTGTAAAAGTTTTAGGCAGAAAAACGTTCGTTGCTCTCATCCGTCCCTGGATGACCACAATGGACATTAATAAAAAGAGTAGTGTTAACATAGCCCAAAAGTTGAGTACAGTTGCAGATCATAATAAGGCTTAAAGCGAACGCAAAAAAAAAAAAAAAAAAATTAATTAAAATTTACTACCAGGTTACCGGTGCCGATACTGCCATGGATTTCCCCAGGCGTCATCTTGCTCCGGTCAAGTGCAGCAATGCATCAACATATTAACCTCCTTCCATGTGCCCTTTCCCAGTGCTGTAGTACCTCTGATCCACAGCCTGCTTTTCCTTCTGGGCCCCCATCCAAGACATTTTCCAGCCCCATCCTCGGCAGTAATAACTAACAGCAGCACAGACTCTCTATTGATTCCAAGTTTTTACACAGTTAGTGCTGCTGCTCTTTTTTCATACAATTGCTGCCCTACTCTGTTCAGGCACAAGGTGAAGCAGTTAGACCATTCATATGAGAGTTTGCTACTGTTCCTACTGTATATTGAGATGTGTCGGTTTTGACTTCTGGTGACTTGCATAACTTGTGTCCTCATTTTAAATACCATACTGGTCTCATGGAGAATTGCATGGGCAAAACAAATACCTAAATAAAAAAAAAAAAAAAAAAAAAATTTAAAGTGGCGCAGAATAAAACTAGGAAGACGCCACCTTCACCAGGCTCAGCTGAGGAATCTCCAGCCCCTTAATCTCCTAGCTTACAGGCCATTTCTGACATACTGATGCCTACCATTGATGCCAGGTTATGGATTTTTTTAATCTTCTTGGACAAGATTGCCTCTGAAGTTACAGATTATGGTAAACATATATCAAAAGGTGGAACAGCAAATATTCAACCTAGAGGACTCTAATCATACCTGAAATACCCAATTGGATGAGACCACAGCAACTTTTATGCTCTTCAAAAAAAAAAAAAAAAAAAAATAATATGATCTTGAGAATCACAGTAATAGGAATAAGCTCAGACTCAGAGTGCCTGAATTGATAAAACCTTTGGACTTGCTGTACTTAATTTCTGAATGGCTTCATGATGCGTTAGCCATTTCTTCTACCTCTGTGCCGCTGGCAATTGAAAGGGCACACCGCATTGGAGTAGTTTCTAAAGACCCACCTACCTAATATAGGCCTGTTATATTCAAGCTACTGAATTATCAAGATAAATTGCAGCTCATGAAGGCCTTCAAGAAACATCAACCTTTCCAATATGAAGGACAATCCCTATTGTTTTTTCATTACTTTTCTGCAGCTGTAGCAGCTAAGTGGAAGGCCTACAGTCATGGCCAAAAGTTTTGAGAATGACACAAATATTATATTTTCACATGATCTGCTGCCCTCTGGTTTTTATGTGTGTTTGTCAGATGTTTTTATCACATACAGAAATATAATTGCATTCATATTATGAGTAACAGAAGCTTATATTGACAGTTAGAATGAGTTAATGCAGCAATATTTGCAGTGTTGACCCTTCTTCTTCAGGACCTCTGCAATTCTCCCTGGCATGCTCTCAATCAACTTCTGGACCAAATCCTGACTGATAGCAGTCCATTCTTGCAGAATCAATGCTTTAATTTTGTCTGAATTTGTTGGTTTTTGTTTGTCCACCCGTCTCTTGATGATTGACCACAAGTTCTCAATGGGATTAAGATCTGGGGAGTTTCCAGGCCATGGACCCAAAATCTCTATGTTTTGTTCCCTGAGCCATTTAGTTATCACCTTTGCTTTATGGCGAGGTGCTCCATCATGCTGGAAAAGGCATTGTTGAGCGCCAAACTGCTCTTGGACGGTTGGGAGAAGTTGCTCTTGGAGGACATTCTGGTACCATTCTTTATTCATGGCTGTGTTTTTAGGCAAGACTGTGAGAGAGCCGATTCCCTTGGCTGAGAAGCAACCCCACACATGAATGGTTTCAGGATGCTTTACATTTGGCATGAGACAAGACTGGTGGTAGCGCTCACCTCTTCTTCTCCGAATAAGCTGTTTTCCAGATGTTCCAAACAATGGAAAAGGGGATTCATCAGAGAAAATGACTTTACCCCAGTCCTCAGCAGTCCACTCCCTGTACCTTTTGCAGAATATCAGTCTGTCCCTGATGTTTTTTCTGGAGAGAAGTGGCTTCTTTGCTGCCCTCCTTGAGACCAGGCCTTGCTCCAAGAGTCTCCGCCTCACAGTGCGTGCAGATGCACTCACACCTGCCTGCTGCCATTCCTCAGCAAGATCTGCACTGCTGGTAGCCCGATCCCGCAGCTGAAACACTTTTAAGAGACGGTCCTGCCGCTTGCTGGTCTTTCTTGGGCGCCCTGGAGCAATTTTGGCACCAATGGAACCTCTCTCCTTGAAGTTCTTGATGATGCGATAGATTGTTGACTGAGGTGCAATCTTTCTAGCTGCAATACTCTTCCCAGTTAGGCCATTTTTGTGCAGTGCAATGATGACTGCACGTGTTTCTTTAGAGATAACCATGGTTAACAGAAGAGAAACAATGATGGCAAGCACCAGCCTCCTTTTAAAGTGTCCAGTGGTGTCATTCTTACTTAATCATGACAGATTGATCTCCAGCCCTGTCCTCATCAACACCCACACCTGTGTTAATGGAGCAATCACTGAAACAATGTTAGGTGGTCCTTTTAAGGCAGGGCTGCAATGATGTTGAAATGTGTTTTGGGGGATAAAGTTCATTTTCTAGGCAAATATTGACTTTGCAAGTAATTGCTGTTAAGCTGATCACTCTTTATAACATTCTGGAGTATATGCAAATTGCCATTAGAAAAACTGAAGCAGTAGACTTTGTAAAAATTAATATTTGTATCATTCTCAAAACTTTTGGCCATGACTGTATGCTCCAGTGTGAAACTTCTTGATCGCAAACTACACTTCAGTCTGACATACCCAGTCAAACTACAGTTTCTTATGAATGGTAAAGCAACATCTGGATCAAACTGTCGCAAGATTCATCCATCCAGTTAAATCCACAGCTTAGTCTGACTGGACATACTTGAGAGTCTCCAAACTTTTCTTTAGAAAGGTTTATTCTTGGCAAAAAAAAAAAAAAAAAAAATTATATCTATCTATATCTCTCACGATATCGTGTTATTCAATTTCTGTTTCTGGAAGGGGGATGGAGTCACTACCTGCCAAGTACATTTTCTTTTGATAACTGAGGGCTCTACCTGCTCGCTGGGACAGGCCTAGGCCCTCGTGGTCTCTATTTTATCTTTTTAATAGTCATAAATGAGGCATTGGTTAATCACCACATGTTCAAGTTAGCTCCCATGACCTTCTTAAAGAGGACCTTTTACCACCTCCAACAAGTCCAGTTTTTTTTTTTTGTTTTTTTACACCATTTAATAGATGCTGCTCCACTGATTCTGTCACAGTTGGAATTTTTTTTCTCTAGCCCCCACTGTAGCCGAGCAATCAATGCTATTAGTTGTGGTACCCAATATGCTATTTAGGCTCTGTACTGTCAGGACAGAGCAGACAAGGGGTGTGATTCTGAGTCCTGATTGCCTCTGTTTGGAGCTCTGAATCACACACCCCTGCTTGACATTGCCTATGTGACATTAATAGTCCAATTAAGTCCATGACTTTAATGGTCCAATTAAGAGAAAGAAGGTTCTTAATCATTTAGCACAATTAGGTCCACAAATCCACACTGGACAGATAGGAGAGAAACAACCTTTGCTGAGAAAGACATTTCCGAGAGTTATAAAGCGTCCTTTATACGTTAAAAAAAAAAAAAAAAAAAAAAAACCCACACAAAAAGGGGGGAGTGGCAGCTTTCTTTCACTCCTCTTTAGACTATATAGTTCAAGATTATTTTGCTGACAGTGGGCAGTTCTTTGATTCTTCATGCTTCGAGAGAGGGGAAAACATATTGTTTGTTAAAATTATATACTCCAAATGCTCCCAACATGCCTTTTTTCTGTAGATTGTTGACAGTCCTTTCAGAGTGGCATTGTTCTTCATTGATATTAGGTGGAGAGTAAACAGTGTTCATGATTCTGTTCTACATCACCAGGGTAAACCACTTCAGCCCTATTCTCTGGCTGTGAATCCTGTCCAATCAATAATAGACCATTTAGACGTGATCGATCCTTGGGGCTCCCATCATCCAACAGATAAAGGAATTTTCATTCCAGAACAGATTATTGGTTAGTCTCTTTATCTCTCATACAATTCAGACTGCAGAGATATCTGCCATTGCCATCTCTGATCATGCCCGTATTCTTTTTACTTCTTCCTTACAAGACACCCCCCCAACTAATAGAATTATCTGGATGCCAAATTTGCACTTGATTTACTTTCTCATGAGAAAGTTTCCCTTCAATTGAACTATATCAAGAATAGCAATCTTAGGTGGGGAAATAAACCAGGAAGGCTAATAGCTACGTTAGACAAACTCTTCCGGAAAACTAGTGAAGTACGAAAACTTAGGAAAGTCTCGGGGGCATTTTTAACTGATCAGCCCTTAATATTAGAAGAATTCCATGAAGTCTATACAGATCTGTACCAGGCTGCACCGGATGATTTAGCAAAAAGCCTAGCGATATTAAAGGAGTTGTCTAGTGGTCAGTCGGCTGCAGTAAAGGCGTCCGGCTTCTATACAACGGACACAGCTTTCTGCTTCTGGCCCTGTATTGTGTACTGGAAGTTGTCAGAAGTGGCTCCGTACAGGTGACTGTTTCTGGGGCCTGGTGTCTGCCCCCCCAATCGGTAACGTCCTTGCAGAACAAACAATCACTTTTGAACGTATATACTCTATAGGCGGTCCAGAAGTAGTAGTGTTAAAAAAAAAATATATATATTATTAAATTCATCCTTGACAACCTCTGTAACCAGTTCCAGACTGCTCATAATCTATATATGTCCGAGTGGGTCCACCTCTAACCCTGCAAGAATGCAAAATCATGCAGCTTTAGGGGTTACTACAGCCGGGCATCCCATAGGGAAGGCAGGGAGTGTTCTTGCCTTCCAGGTTGCTGTGTACACAGTGCTCAAGGAGCGTTGTATGCACAGCTAAGGCAGCATCCCACAGGACCCAGATCAGCTTTGGAGTCCAGTATGGGAGGCTGTATTCCTTCTGTAACTGGGGCTGTATGTATTTAATTTTTTTTTTTCTACACACACGTTAAAACTTAACTTATCAAGGGGGGGGGGGGTGCACAGTGTAAAAAAAAGTGATTATTACTATACAATTAAAAAAAAAAAAAAAAAAAAAAAAAAGAGTGACCCCAGCACACCACCTATCATCATGCTGCCATTTCGGGCATTTAAAGGCACAAATTAATTGAATAACTCAAAGGAAAAACACGTTAGCACGTATCTTGGTACATATTTTCTTGGAGTTGTTTCGAGCTCCGTAAGAAAAGAAACCTGTCTGGTCGGAAAGATAGATAGTGTTTGTATATCTGCCCCAAAGTCTCCTCTTCTGACAGACTCAGGCTATTAATTGAGATTCAGGTTGTCAAGTTGAAATTAAGAGGAACTTTGTTATAAGTCCACCCCCTCTCCCCTGACATGTAAATGGAAGATCCAATCATATGATCACCTACCTAATAAATGGGTCTCCGCCTGTGCAAAACAGATTGCAAATTTGATATACAATGAAATCACTTCTACATATATTTCGTACCCTAAACCCACAATATACACTGATAGAAAAACTTACCAGTAAGATAATAATCTATAGGCAACACTGGCATAACATGAGGTGTAGCTTGTGTTATAATGAGGTTTATCAGTTGAGGCTTAAATTGTTTTAGTGTAAATAATGCTCTTGCAATAAGGCCACCCATTGAATGTCCAAGTATAACAACACTTTGTGGAGGAGATTCCTGGTTCTTTGGAGGGGAGGGAAAAAAACAAAACAAAAAAAAACCAAAAACTGGTAAATTGTTAATAAGTAACTGTTACATGTCAAAGACATAGCATTCTAACATAACATATGTTATTCCCATCTCAAGGATCCTATCTATACTGCTAGCTTATGTAAATTGAAGAGTTTCAATAAATATATTGCTTTAGCAATGCTGCTTTGTTTTCCTGCTATGTGAAATTATATCTCCCATTGTTTACACGGTGTTTCCATAGCACTGCACCTGTGTGAGAAGCAGGACAAGTGATGTCACTCACTGCTCTCACTGTTATCTACAGCTCTACCAGTCAGCTAATTGCAGTTTGCTGATAAAGACTGTTATCTCACTATGTAAACACACAGATAAGACTGAGTCTTCTCTAGAAGCATGTGTATATTATTTGATCATTTTTATTAAATTTCTAGTAATAAGTATTGAGATACTTCATAGTGTCCTGATCAGTAAGGTGGGGGGGGGGATACAGGAAGTGAGAAGAGGAGACAGCAGGCAAATCTGCTGAAACAGGGAGATGGGAAAACCCCTTTAAGGGTGAGGCCACAGGTTGTGGAAACACAGCTTTTTTTTCTTGCAGATTTTGTTGCGGTTTTTTGGGCCAAAGCCAAGAATGTCTACAAAAGGAATGGGAACTATATAGGAAGTTCTTACACTTCTCCCTTCTGCTCCATCCACTACTGGCTTTGGCTCAAAAAAACACAACAAAATCTGCAACAAAAAAAGCTGCATTTCCGCATCATGGGACTTTAGTCTAGAGGGGTTTTCTGGTTACAAATGCAGTTTTCATATGGATGACCTATCCACAGGATCTATAGGGGTTCAATAAGTGGACACTACACACAGCAGCTGTTCTAGTAGCCTCCAGATGCTGGAAGCTCAAGTAGTGGACTGGCAGCATATGCAGGCTACTCCTATTCAAGCAATAGGAGCAGTGCTGTAATTCCCCAGAAGCACTGCCAGGCAGTGAACAGGGCTGCTTTGACGCTCCTATTACTTGAAGAGGAGCAGCCTGACTACATGTAAAAAGGCCTTAATGTGACTTTTTAGTAATAGCCCATGCTATTACTAAAGTGATGGAATGCTTATTTACTAAAACAAACTCAAATCTTACCTTATAAAGGCGCAGGATGGCTTTAATACTTATATGTACAAATTGGGTTTGCTTCTGTAGGCTTCCACCATAAAGTGCAACTAGTTCCTCATTGAAATTGACGCTAAATACATCAAAGTGAAACGCATAATCAATGTTCTCTGCTTTTCGAAGTGAAATTGATCCAACTGAACGAACTAAGGAAACAGAAAGTATGGAAATTTCAGTCCTTTCATTATAGAACAAAGGGGAAAATTTACTACCTCAAGTTTGTGACCCTTAAAACGCCACTTATGATAAAAATTGTCTCAAATGCTGTTTTCATAATACCTGCACCAATTTCCGCAAAGGGGGCATGGTGAGTGTGTGCTGTGGGCATGAGGCTAATTCGTGTGCAAAAAAAAAAAATAAAAATACATAGGCAAAAATCTCGTGTGATACTTCTGATGACTATTTTAATTCAATAACACACATGTGAACATACCTCTTGGGGACAGGTATATACACACACACACACCTTATTTTTCAGGTCATAAAATGCATCTAACTAAAAAAAAACAAAAAAAAAAAAAAACACACACATCACAGGTTCAGGCAAGAAAAACAAGGAAAAAAATTATTTCATACAAATTTAACCTTCCCTGGTTGCCAAATAGAGTAGAGGGGTCAATGTCACTAACTGGTATGTTAGGGAAGATAAAGAGGGGTTATTAGCCAACAGTCTGCTCCTGCTATTCACAATACAAATACACAAAAAATTCCACCGTTATTGTCTCCACATGGTAAAATGTCAGACTGGGGCCTCCACACAGTATAATGCAATATCAGTGCCACAACATAGCAGAATGCTCTTTAGTGCCCCACACACTGTAATTCTCCAGTTAGTGCCCCCATGGAATATAATGCCATGTTAGTGTCCCCCACATGATATCATGCCAAAAAAGCCACCACATTATAATGACCTGTTGGTGCCCCTCTCAGTACAATGCCCCAATAGTGCCGCTACACAGTATAACCTCCCTTCACTACAGACAAGGCTTTGTTCCTCACACAGCCATCTCCCTGAAAGGTTGATAAATGAATAGTACATGTGAATATAAAAAAAACAACAACTTTGTAGTACATCTTAAAGAAATATGTTTTGTTGTCCAATTATTGCTCTGCTTTGCTCCTCATCTTTACGTACAATTAATGCAATTAAACTTTCTCCATCCAGCTCGCACAAATCTGATGGGGTGTGTGTGGTGGTGGTAGGGAAGGGGGGGTTGAGGGGAGACTTAATGGATTACGGCCTCGTTCTGTGCAGCGGTAGAGCATTATCTTGAAACATAAGGGAAAATTTATTGAGACTGGCTTATTGTACACCACTCTTAATAAAAGGGCCCGACTGGTGCAGAGAGAGATTTATGAAGAAGCCTCAACCGCTTTGGACGTCTCTGCACAAAAATTGAAATTAAGTCTGTTTTGAACTGGCATAGATTTCAATTATAACTCATACCAGAAAGGGCCTTGTGCCAAACGTGTGCCTCAATATCCTCCCTCGACGCCAGAAAACTGGTGAAGAGGGAATGATGAATTTCTCCCATAGTATCAGAAGAGCTCTCACTCACAGTGTAGCAGAATGTGACTTATGTGAAAAGTAAGGCTAGGTTCACATCTGCACTGGAGTCTCCGTTGGAGAAACCATCGAAAATTAACAGAGATTTAAGTACTGCACGGAGGACTTTTCGCTCCGCCGGTTTCAGGATAAAAGTGGCAGAAATTCCCCCTATGAAGTGAAAGAGCCATTTAAAGGATACCAGAGTTTTCATAAAATGTTGAAATATCTGCAGGGTTTTTCTGGGCAGTCTGTTCTAAGAACTAGTTATTATACATAGGGGAGGGTGGCCTCAAAGAAAAATGCAGAATGTTCTTCAGCCAAAATGTAGACATTAGCAGAAGAAAAAAAAACTTATAGAACACCATGTATGAAGGCTTATACATTCCTAGTTCTATAAGTTTTTCGGCTGCTAATGTCCCCCATTTGGCTGAAGAACATTCTGCATTTTTCTTTCAGGCCACATTCCCCTATCATAACTAGTTTTCTAATTCTGCCTGAAGAAACTGTACAAGAGCAAACAAATAGCCAAGAAGAGCCCAAGTGACTATCATAAGAAATCCAGGAACACTGAACTGCAAATATAGGGCTATGAGGAAAATCAACCCCTCCCATCTGCATTACCTGCACTCACTGCCTTTCTGTCTCGCTGCTAGGGACGTACTACCCTGGTAACAAAATGAGTCAACTGTAAACAACCTAGAAGGGAGACACCTAGGGGCAGGAACTTTAGTGAGGTTTTTCAGGCAAAAAGCAGCAACCTTTTTAATCAAAGTTCATTACATGTTGGCCCAGAATCACAAACTATGAAATGAGGCTAGGCTGTCTGAAAAGTTAGTGACCATTTAAGAGGGGAAAAGTAATTTTCTCTGGTAAGATATATTACAAAGTATCTTGATTAATGCAAAGTTTATTGAAATGATGGGAACCATTTCATGATCGAGCAGAGTGCTGACAAATCAGAAAGAGAAAACCGTGTAGTGTACAGTCCTTGTAATCCCTTCCTGCACTCATTTCTATAATCCGTGCGCAGAGAAAATAGACTGAACAGGAGGTAGGGGGAAAGAGAGGGAGGGAGGGTTAAGAGCCAGTCTTTATGGATGATATGCAGTGTGTTGGGTTATTGGAGAGCAGTCTGTGTGACATGAGTGTCATGGGGAGTTGAGAAGTTTGTGAGAAAAAGAGAGAGTCTCTGAGAGAGTTGGGAACCATAGGATGTAGCCTGTGAAAGAGGAAAGAGTAGCAAATAATCTGAAAAATATCAAATTAAATATATCCTATACAAACATTGTAACAGGAGAAAAAAAAAAACTCTTTGCAGCTTTCTGCTCAGCTCTACACCAATAAAATGGATCACAAAAGTGATCATCAGGTCAATATATACCCAATAATAGTACCATTAAAAAGTAAATATTGCTCCACACAAAAAAAAAAAAAATATAATAATAACAACAACAACATATATATATATTTATTTATTTAATGAGAAGGTGACAGGCAGGGTCCTGCAGTTACACTATATCTCCCCCAGGGACCTCACCTATGCTTGGTGATGGTGTGCTCTAGTGCTGCTAGGGAGTAGGCCTCAGCCCAGGTGTGTCCACTGGGCTCTTCACTGGCCCTTAAGAGGCTGCAGGATATTCAGCTCAAGTCAGATCCTGGGATTGATAAGAGGCGCCTGGAACTGTCCTGGAGAGCTACTGTCTGGTGAGACCTGATAGGGCTAGTGACTGTTTGTGTGGCTGGAGCAAGCCACACATATAGTTAGGTTTATTTTCTGTTTAGTTAGAAGCTCAGACAAGTAGAAGTTTGTTTATTTCTGCCTGAATTAAGACTTTTATTTGCACTTTTTTTTTTTTTTTACAAAAACACACAGTTGGAAAGCAGGTTAAATAAAGCAAAATTAAAACAAATGTTGTATTTGTTCAATTGTAATAATATACTTTACATACATACCCTGTTTGTAACTGCCAGCATTTCCAGGAAGAAATAAAATTGGAATTCCAGTTAAGGAAAGGTTTCTGTTTTCCTCCATGTAAACACCCTCACCGTATAGATGCAATTCATAAGTTGGATAAAGTTTGGAAATCTTTTTTGGAAGTTGTATTTTCTGCACCAAAAAAAAAAAAAAATTAACTGAGTGTATTTATTTTATTCACAGATCAACAATAAATGTCACATGCATGTATGCTCATGTATGTTATTTACTATTCTGTAGGGTCTATGTTCATCCTGCCCTACCCATGAGCTGTATTACATAATCAGCGCACTGCCTACATTAGATCAGTGTTTCAACTTTTTCAAGCCAAGTATCCCAAAATAACATTAAGTTCACACAGAGTACCCGTAAGGAAGAATTCAGTTATGAAAATTGACAAAATGAGCCAATGCTTAAAGGGGTTGTCCGGCATAAAATGTAATTCCTACACTAATCTCTAAACACTCTCCCCCTGCCTATTTTCTAAATTACAGCAGAGCACAGAGCCTCCCACACCTGCGCAGTAGCGGTGGATCGCCGGCTGCAGAGCACAGAACAGCGCCCGGACTATTGTGCGCGATGGCAGTCAGAAAAGAGGGAGGAAGAAGTCTGGAAGGAAGAGAGGCAAGTATGATGCGGTGGGGGGGCTGGATAGCTAGAGAGACAGGGAAGGGGTGTAAGGGAGAGAGGAGGGGGAGTGAGGTGAGAGGGAGCTAGTGTGGAATTTACACCTTGTAAACAAATGTAGAAGATGCCAGGAGCTCCCATAGGAAACACAAATTACGCAAAACACTGCTAAAGGTATTTGGGTGCATTTATTAACCCATTAATAGCACTAAGACCTTTTTAAAAAAAAAAACAAAAAACATTTTTTGCCTGGAAAACCCCTTCAGAGTCCAGGAGGGAGATAATGCTGTATGCAGAACTATTCTTCCTGTCAAAACTACCCCGGACCCCATCATAAGTTATCAGTACCCACTGTGGCCTGCGGACTATATGATGGTTCCTGCAACACTGAAAATAGGATGCATACCGCGCTGTACAAAATGCTTTCTGTATACCCTGGCCACTTTCAAATGACATGCTGCAGCTGACTGGATTTGAATAGACTGGATTTGAATAGACTATATGACCTTCACCAGACACCAAAAATATAGCTCATACTTCCGAAATATATAAAATCCAGTCCATAACCTGTTTCAACTAGCTTGCATACAGATCACAGACCAGACCCCATGGTATACAAACCCAAGACTGGAGTCCACTGTACACGGAACCCAGATAGAGACTCCAGACCAGAATTCACTGCACAGGCAAAGATCAGAGCCCAGGCACCACTCCAGTCTTGTACACAGACCCACCACTCTTCTTTATGGCAGTACAGTCATGGCCAAAAGTTTTGAGAATGATACAAATATTAATTTTTACAAAGTCTACTGCTTCAGTTTTTCTAATGGCAATTTGCATATACTCCAGAATGTTATAAAGAGTGATCAGCTTAACAGCAATTACTTGCAAAGTCAATATTTGCCTAGAAAATGAACTTTATCCCCCAAAACACATTTCAACATCATTGCAGCCCTGCCTTAAAAGGACCAACTAACATCGTTTCAGTGATTGCTCCATTAACACAGGTGTGGGTGTTGAGGACAGGGCTGGAGATCAATCTGTCATGATTAAGTAAGAATGACACCACTGGACACTTTAAAAGGAGGCGGGTGCTTGCCATCATTGTTTCTCTTCTGTTAACCATGGTTATCTCTAAAGAAACACGTGCAGTCATCATTGCACTGCACAAAAATGGCCTAACTGGGAAAAGTATTGCAGCTAGAAAGATTGCACCTCAGTCAACAATCTATCGCATCATCAAGAACTTCAAGGAGAGAGGTTCCATTGGTGCCAAAATTGCTCCAGGGCGCCCAAGAAAGACCAGGAAGCGGCAGGACCGTCTCTTAAAAGTGTTTCAGCTGCGGGATCGGGCTACCAGCAGTGCAGAGCTTGCTGAGGAATGGCAGCAGGCAGGTGTGAGTGCATCTGCACGCACTGTGAGGCGGAGACTCTTGGAGCAAGGCCTGGTCTCAAGGAGGGCAGCAAAGAAGCCACTTCTCTCCAGAAAAAACATCAGGGACATACTGATATTCTGCAAAAGGTACAGGGAGTGGACTGCTGAGGACTGGGGTAAAGTCATTTTCTCTGATGAATCCCCTTTTCCATTGTTTGGAACATCTGGAAAACAGCTTATTCGGAGAAGAAGAGGTGAGCGATACCACCAGTCTTGTCTCATGCCAACTGTAAAGCATCCTGAAACCATTCATGTGTGGGGTTGCTTCTCAGCCAAGGGAATCGGCTCTCTCACAGTCTTGCCTAAAAACACAGCCATGAATAAAGAATGGTACCAGAATGTCCTCCAAGAGCAACTTCTCCCAACCGTCCAAGAGCAGTTTGGCGCTCAACAATGCCTTTTCCAGCATGATGGAGCACCTCGCCATAAAGCAAAGGTGATAACTAAATGGCTTAGGGAACAAAACATAGAGATTTTGGGTCCATGGCCTGGAAACTCCCCAGATCTTAATCCCATTGAGAACTTGTGGTCAATCATCAAGAGACGGGTGGACAAACAAAAACCAACAAATTCAGACAAAATTAAAGCATTGATTCTGCAAGAATGGACTGCTATCAGTCAGGATTTGGTCCAGAAGTTGATTGAGAGCATGCCAGGGAGAATTGCAGAGGTCCTGAAGAAGAAGGGTCAACACTGCAAATATTGACTTGCTGCATTAACTCATTCTAACTGTCAATATAAGCTTCTGTTACTCATAATATGAATGCAATTATATTTCTGTATGTGATAAAAACATCTGACAAACACACATAAAAACCAGAGGGCAGCAGATCATGTGAAAATATAATATTTGTGTCATTCTCAAAACTTTTGGCCATGACTGTACATTAGGGTTGTCCAGCCACAGGGAGTTACACAGGCATCTTGCTGATCAGTGGGTGTCCCACCGCTAGGATCCCCACAGATCATGAGAACTAGGGTGTTAGAGCAACTGGTCAGATTTTGTGATGCTACATTCATTTGGAGGGGACTGCCAGAGGTAGCCAAGTAAGCACTCAGCTATCTCCAACAGTCCCCATACAAATGAAGGGAATGGTACACACTGTCCAACCACACACCAATCAGCCAATCACTCCATCTGCTGTGGATAAGGAATAACTTGCTGTGACTGGAAAACCCCTTTAAGCATGTACATAATTACTGTTATAATACAGGAAGGTGTAACACCAGCGGCCTGTGGTAAAAGTAATATCAGTGGTAAATGGCCAGTGACTGAAAACCAAAGCAAAGCTGTCTTAGCTGCCAATAGCAACCAATCACAGCACAGCTTTTGTTTTCCAAGAGCAAAATATGAAATGTGCTTACACTAATGTGACAAGATGGTGACAGTGAAGCAAGAAAAGGCTTTATGCAGGTTTATATTTGCAAGAACAGGGTCTGTTGTGACTGTCCAGCAAAACCTTCAAAATAAATGTGGTAAATGTGCTCTAAATAGAAACTGCACGTTGGGTGAAGCAATTCAATTCAAACTGCTCTATATAAAAGGCGGCAGAAATGAATCTGGGTAGTTTAAAAGGACTCCTGTGATCCCCAGATCCCGGAAAACGAACACGCACCAGGCCACAAATAAGAATAGAGTAAGGGAAAAAAAAACAAAAAAAAAAAACGCGGGTATTGGTTCACGCTTCCTCAAGAAGAGTGACCAGAGAGATTGAAGCTATACAACACAACCTTTGTCATGGCAAGTATTCTTTTAAAACAAACAAAAAAAAAAAAAAAAAAAAAAAACACAACATGAATGCTTAAAAACTTCAACAAGAGTCAAGCCGTGTACATGTGTAGTTCTAGAAAGTCGATCAGGCTGACTAGTATGAAACTGCAGGTGCCACAAAACACAGTATCTTATGAAGACGTCTATATTGTAAACCATACAGATTACGTCTTCTTCAGAAGCTGAAGCCAGGTAGCAAACCAAAACGCAATGACTTTTGCACTAACTTGCTGGGCCAATTGGAAGATTATAAATTCACCAACAAGCTGGTCTTCAACGACGAGGTTGCATTTCCCCTCAGTGGGAAGGTCATGGCAGTAATGTTAGAATTCAGGGCCCCAAAAAACCATGTGCTTTTATTGAGCACCAAAGTAAACATGTTCTGTGCTATGAGCAGGCTTAATGTCTAGCATGCTTTTTTTTTTTTTTTTTTGCTAAGGCTGGGTTCACACTACCGTTGGAGTCCGTTATGAAGGTGTCTGTTAAAAACAAAAACGGACACCTATCATAACGGACACTGATGTTAATGTGTCCGTTTCTTTAACTGATCCAATTAATGGTTCAGTTAAAAAAAACGGAAACATTAGCATCAGTTAGTGTCCGTTTTTTAACCCTTTTTTTTTTTTTGTTTGTTTCTCCTCTCTGAGCATGCGCAGGAAAAAAACGGACATAAAATAACGGACAGTAACTGATGGTTATCAGTTACTGTCCGATATAAGTCCGTTACCCATAGACTTCAATGTTAAAAAAATAATGGACACTTCCTGTCCGTCAAGAATCCGTTTTTTTCAAACGGACAAAAAGTCCTGCATGTAGGATTTTTTGTCCGCGAAAAAAAAAAACGGACTTCTGGACGGATTTAGTGTAAACGGACACAATATAAAAACCCACTGAAATGAATGGAAATTTTAACGGATTTCTGACGGTTCAGCTAGTGTTCGATGCTAAAATCTTGTAACAGACAATAGCAACGGACACTACTGACTGTCACCAACGGTAGTGTGAACGCCCCCCTAAGAACACTGGTCACTACCTGGACATGTTAACCTCTTCCCGCCGGAGGAATTTTTCGATTTTCGTTTTTGACTCCCGACTATTATAGTAATGGGACGCCGGCCCCAGAGCTTGCTCCGGGTACCAGCGATTCCCAGCAAAATGGCAGCACCCGCGTGCTGCCAGTGAGATGACGCCTTGGTCAGCTTTGACCGAGGCACCAGAGGGGTTAATGCCCGCGATCGATGCGGGCACTGATCGTGTGCAGTGGTGTCGGGTCTCTGCTGTATAAAACAGCAGAGACCAGGTGGCTATGGCGGACGCTCGACTCCCGAGCGGCCGCCATATTTAAACACCCGACATCCACCATACTATTATAGCGGATGTCGGGAAGGGGTTAAAGAGCTTAGGTAAAAAATCAAAAACAACAACGCCGAGCGGCACATAGGGTAATATTGTTTTTACAAAAAGTTGAATGACACAATGTAAATTGTGTTCAGAAAACGTTGGAAGAATAAAGTGACTAGGACGTGTCCACTAATAAAGGTTGAGAGGAGGTGGATAAAGTGGTAGAGTGGGTCCACAATGCATGGGCATACACCTGAATGGGTATAGTGTATATCAATACCCCCTCAGTTGATTAGCCCACTAGTAGTGGATTGGCCACAGTGTAGATAAGCTCTCACCTTGAATGGTTAGGTATGGTATAATATTGTATATTTTAGTGGAATGGTCCAAACTATGTCACAGGATGAGGGAGCAGCGGGACCTCTAGGCGTCAGGATCTCCTGGATCCAAACGGTATTCCAAATGTAGAAATGGTAGGAGTGACTCCAAAAAAATAGAGGTAGGGGACCGCGCTTCACCATGGTTGCTTTAATAAACTCTAAAACACAACGCATTTCGAGGATCAATGGTCCTCTTTATCAAGTGTACAAGAGACAGCCTGGAGGGGTTAGCTGTAAAAAGCAGAAGAACACACTTCTGCGTTTTACAGCTAACCCCTCCAGGATGTCTCTTGTACACTTGATAAAGAGGACCATTGATCCTCGAAACGCGTTGTGTTTTAGAGTTCATTAAAGCAACCTTGGTGAAGCGCGGTCCCCTACCTCTCTTTTTTTGGAGTCACTCCTACCATTTCTACATTGGGAAGGGGTTAAAGGAATGGCTTAGGCTACATTTGGCAGATCTTTCTTCACCTGACAACGAATGTGTGAAAAAGATGAAACAAGGACAGCACATGAATCCATTTTTTTTTTTTTCACATGCCCACAGACTTGAATGGCTGAGAAGAGTAAAGAAAGAACAATAGCACATACCATAATTTTTTTCTCAATAATGGATTGTGAAAAGAAACAGATGTATGAATGGCTCCATTATATATATAATTTTTTTTTTTTTTTTACCCACGGACAAAAAAAAAAAAAAAAAAAAAAAAACTCAATAGAACACTTTCACACAGCTGAGTCCACGGTCCATGTACTGACCTTATTTCCTACACTGAATTTGGCTGTATGAAGCAAACTCACAGCATAGTAAAGCCAATGTGAAATCAGGGAAGGAGTAGGCAGAGCAATGCAGAGGGGCCCAATGTTGCCTCCAATGACCCAGGAGGTTGTCACATCACCAGAACCCCAGGTCCCACCAAGAGCATTCCGCTGGATCAGATACAGTGCTGGCCAAAAGTATTGGCACCCCTGCAATTCTGTCAGATAATACTCAATTTCTTCCAGAAAATGGATTGCAATCACAAATGCTTTGGTAATAATATCTTCATTTAATTTGTCTTCAATGGAAAACCACAAAAAGAATTGTCAAGAAGCCAAATTGGATATAATTCCACACCAAACATAAAAAAGGGGGTGGACAAAAGTATTGGCACCCTTTGAAAAATCAGGTGATGCTTCTCTAATTTGTGTAATTAACAGCACCTGTTACTTACCTGTGGCACATAACAGGTGGTGGCAATAACTAAATCACACTTGCAGCCAGTTGAAATGGATTAAAGTTGACTCAACCTCTGTCCTGTGTCCTTGTGTGTACCACATTGAACATGGAGAAAAGAAAGAAGACCAAAGAACTGTCTGAGGACTTGAGAAGCAAAATTGTGAGGAAGCATGAGCAATCTCAAGGCTACAAGTCCATCTCCAAAGACCTGAATGTTCCTGTGTCTACCGTGCCCAGTGTCATCAAGAAGTTTAAAGCCCATGGCACTGTAGCTAACCTTCCTAGATGTGGACGGAAAAGAAAAATTGACGAGAGATTTCAACGAAAGATTGTGCGGATGGTGGCTAAAGAACCTCGACTAACATCCAAACAAGTTCTAGCTGCCCTGCAGTCCGAGGGTACAACAGTGTCAACTCGTACTATCCGTCGGCGTCTGAATGAAAAGGGACTCTATGGTAGGATAACCAGGAAGACCCCACTTCTGACCCAGAGACATAAAAAAGCCAGGCTGGAGTTTGCCAAAACTTACCTGAGAAAGCCAAAAACTTTTTGGAAGAATGTTCTCTGGTCAGATGAGTCAAACATGGCGGAGGTTCCCAGATGTTTTGGGGTTGCTTTGCTGCCTCTGGCACTGGACTGCTTGACCGTGTGCATGGCATTATGAAGTCTGAAGACTACCAACAAATTTTGCAGCATAATGTAGGGCCCAGTGTGAGAGAGCTGGGTCTCCCTCAGAGGTCATGGGTCTTCCAGCAGGACAATGACCCAAAACACACTTCAAAAAGCACTAGAAAATGGTTTGAGAGAAAGCACTGGAGACTTCTAAAGTGGCCAGCAATGAGTCCAGACCTGAATCCCATAGAACACCTGTGGAGAGATCTCAAAATGGCAGTTTGGAGAAGGCACCCTTCAAATCTCAGGGACCTGGAGAAATTTGCCAAAGAAGAATGGTCTAAAATTCCAGCAGAGCATTGTAAGAAACTCATTGATGGTTACCGGAAGCGGTTGTTCGCAGTTATTTTGTCTAAAGGTTGTGCTACCAAGTATTAGGCTGAGGGTGCCAATACTTTTGTCCGGCCCATTTTTGGAGTTTTGTGTAAAATGATCAATGATTTGACTTTTTTTTTCATTCTCTTTTGTGTTTTTTCATTGCAAGCAAAATAAATGAAGATATTATTACCAAAGCATTTGTGATTGCAATCATTTTCTGGAAGAAATTGAGTATTATCTGACAGAATTGCAGGGGTGCCAATACTGTAAGTGAATAAATAAATACACCCCGGATAACCTCTTTGAAGGGGGGTTGGTTCACACTCAGCAATGCCCACAAACAGAGTGGACCCTGATCGTGCACATTAGCTCCAGGTCTCCGCTATACATTATTGTACGGTAACCGCTCAGCAGCAGAGCGGTCACCTTCTTTAAGGACCCGGTGTCTGTCGCAATCACACGGGCAGATATCAGGAAGGTGTCAAACTCAACTGTAGCTAGGACTCATTTTTGGAGTAGGGCTTATATTTCAAGCCTACTCCAAAAAACCTGGAAAATCTAGCTGGGGCTTATTTTTGGAGAAACACAGTATTTCCGTGTATGGGGAAACATAGGACGTCTTTTTTGCAGAGCCAGGTTTACTTTTTAGTTATACCATTTTTGCGAATGTCTATTGCTTTGCTCCTTTTTTTGTCCAAATTTTTATCAGAGACGAAACAGCAAAAAAACGGCGGTTCGGCACTTTTCATACGTTCAGTGTACAGTAAGAATATTTTTAAAAGTTTATGAATCGAGCGTTTTCGAACACAGGGTACCTAATGTGTATGTGTTTCAAAGTAATTTGTAACTTTTATATGTATTCTAGGGAAAGGGGGCGTGATTTAATCTTTTAGATCTTTTTATTACATTTATTAGACCCCCTGGGGTTCTGATCACTAATGCAATGCATTACAATTCACTTCAAAACATCAGCATTTGTATTACAGGTGGCATAAAGCAGCCTGCCATACAAATGTATGGCAGACAAGCATGGCAGTCTTCAATAGGCTCCCAGGTATCATACAAATGGGACGCCGGATAGTGACTGAAGTATGCAGATTGCCAGGGGATATTACAAGGGTTTTCTGGACCCAAACGTTGCTTTCATACTAATAACCTATCCACAGGATAGACCATTAGCATGCGATCCGTGAGGGTCTGACGCCTGGACCTCACACAGATCAGCTGTTCCAGCAGCCATACGTTTTCAAGTAAAAGGAGCGGAGCTGCAGTACCATTCACTGTATAGCGGTGGTTCTGGGGAATTGCAGTGCAGCTCCTATGACATATATAGGAACAGCCTGCATGCTCTTCCCATCCACTGCACCAGTTATAATAGGATAAGGGGTTAGATAGACAATATATAGGAGACCTTTCTTAAGTCTGAAATTAATTTACAGGTCTATTAATATAGCGCTCTGGCGTCAAGATTTATATAAGTTGTTTGAATGAGAGATATATATCTATTCATATATATTCATAGAATCACACCCTGTTTTATAACCTACACCTCACAAAAAAGCCACACCCATATCTGCCATGACCACAGCCCTAGTATCACCTGTAAAGGGCTCTACTAACGCAGATATCTCTCATGTCAATATGACTCCAGCTTCAAACTACAGGTTTTGTTTCACACCATCTACTTAGTCTCCATCCATTCAGTTACTATACAGTAGCACGATATGGCGCATAGCTCGGACATCACTTTTTTGCTGTAGCCTTTACTTAACGCAATGAAGCTACAGTGTTATTATATGTATATATGTTATTATATGAGTAAAAGTCATCCTATAGGCAGTATTTCCACACTGTCAATCACTACTCACCAGATACTCTGGATACTCGAACATGTACGTCATGCTGCACCTGTTGTCCTCATACCTGAAGAATACGTCTAGGACACCTAAGGCTACCAGCAGCACCAACAAGCCATTAAAGGCAGCACTTATCAGCTTCATTGCTTAAGGACAACGTGCGACAATCTCCACAATAAAAGCGAATTACACACAATGCATGTTTTGGGATAGGGCTTCAGCTATCAATGCACAGGTGTCCATCAGTGACTGCAGCCCAGAGCTGGTATTATCTCTGCTGCAGACTACAAGATGCAAAGTCCACGCTGCCGAGGCACTACTTCCTGACAGAGCCGCGTAACGCCCTCGCCCATTGGAAGGCTTTCTGTCATTTCTATTGGCTCGGGTAAACTAGGACTTGATTGGCTGCCTGTCAGCGTGCACGTGCTAGACGGGGCGTTACCGCCTCTACTTTGTGTTGAATGGCGACCGTTGCCACGACGATGGAATGTTACGCGTCCTGTATTTCCAGTATTATAAGCGCGTTCTGTGTGTATGATGCCTGACGAAAAGGCTGACTAAGAATGGGGCAGATTTTTTGGGCCCCTAAGGCAGTTTTTTTTTAATGTAACTATTGCTCTTGCCGTGTTCTGAAAAAGGTGTGAGGCGATGGCATGCTGTAGGCAGGGCCATGTGTCCTAGTTATGAGGACTGAACTGCTAGGAGATGCTGGAGGAAGTATGTTACTAATGAGGCCTGTGCCTTATAACTTAGCTGTATGCTCAGACTAGACTGGAGAACGTGCAGTCCTGATAACTACCCCCCAACAAGCTCATAGGGTCACATGTAATGCCACCTATATGAATTAAAATATAGTCAAAAACCTTCAGCAATTTAAAACAACTTTTGTGACAAAAATCATCACAAGTGGTGTTTTTACACCCCTCTTACCACTTTCCTGAAAGGGGGTGTAGCATGGGCAAGGCCACCAGCCCTGCCAGATTTATGATAATTTACCCTAGTTTACAGGCATAAATTGTCTGAACTATACAGCAGCTATGAGCTGGCACAGATTACAGTGCAGACGTGTGACCCAGTGAAAGGTACACCTCCTCATAAATGCCTGTGGTGTGGTGTGATGATTCCGCTTAAATATGGCTATAACTCAAAGATGTATTTTGATCTCAGGGTATCGTATCTCCCTCTTACTTCTCTTTACTCATAATGTGCGCAGCCCTAATCCTAGGTGTATGGTCAGTAGTGGCAACATTGTGACAATAGGGCTTTGTATCCATGCCAGAATGGCTCCAGTGTATTCCTACACAGCCCTGAGTGATCAAATATACATGCATTGTTCAGCCTGGGCTGTTAGATCAGACATGGTTGATAACATTGTATTATTTCACTTGGTCCCATCTCCATACAAAGAATCTGGACTTGAGTGCGTTAATCAATCAGACTTGCCGTCGCCGGTGACCTCTTTCTGGGAGGTGGCATAAAGGGTATATAAGATGAGGTAGGGATCAGTGGAGGAGATGCTACTATGAGGAGAGGCTGCTGCGATGAGTTGCTGAGATGCTGGAGTTGATGCCGCTGCCTCCATTGGTTAACTCCACATGCTATGTGTGAGTGTTGGATTATAGAGCCACATCCAGGATATGTGTGGTAAAGTAATTATTTCACTTTTATTTTATTGTACTGTATCTTGTAACTAGTAACTGTTAATGCTTGTATATATCTACATATCTGTTCTGAACTGCATGTGTTAGATGTTAATACCGACCCGTTTAGGGGTTAATAAATATATAAAATTTAGAAAGCTTGTCTTGTATTTATCTTGTGAACCCAGCACTCACTGGCGGTGAGTGTGGTTTTTTATGAAAGAAGACTGTGTGGGCCAGCGCGGTGTTGGCGCACTGAGGATCTTTCACATTGGTGGCAGCGTGGTGGGATCTTTGGATAAACAGCGTGTGTTGGTGACCTTTATCACTCAGATGCTGGGGATTGTGGTAATCCTATGAGACAAGCTCGGTATTAAAGCAAGCATTAAGATACAGTGAAAGTTTGATACAGTGCTGTTCCCCTCCCTTACTCTTTGTATTCTATCCTATCTTTTATTTGGCAAATACCAGTGGATGGCTAGTGGGTTCAGAAGCAGATCTCCAGAACTGCAGAACCAGGCTGTTGGAGATCCTGAGCGTATGGCTGAAATGGAGGCAGCCACAGCCATGCAGAGAGTCAAGCAGAGAGTCCTGATTTTGGGGCTAGGCCAGGAAGTGCGGCAAGCAGCCCGGTCCCAAGGATTACTTCACCAGGAGGGACCAGTAGCCCCAGCCTTGTCGGGGGAATGGCTTCATACTGGCAAATGGCCCTGCAGCAAGTAGGCACCAGTGACCCTAACACATACCTGCAGGTGTTGTGCCATTTTCTGGAAGCTGTAGAACAAGAATGGCAGGACGCAGAAGGGCAGGCAGATCGTGAGGCAGCAGAACGGCAGGCAGATCGTGAGGCAGCAGAACGGCAGGCTGATCGTGAGGCAGCAGAACGGCAGGCTGAGCGGCAGTATCAGCTTGAGCTCAAAAGGATGGAGCTCTCCCAGCAGGCACAAACCGCCCCTGCGCAAACTCCAACAACCCTGCAGAGACCCTCAAGTTGGAAGGAGAAGCCAGGCCGGAGTTCACCACAGCCGTCTGTCGTCAGGTCGGGTGAGACAAACTATGCCCCGGGTGGTCCCTCCCCTGTCCCAAGAACTCTGGGCGCCCGGGTGACCTTCCCCAAACCCCAAGGGGAGGTGCGGCGGGGCCATGCCTGTAACCAGACAGGACATTTCAAGGAGGAGTGCCCCAACCGCCCTGTGAACTTCCCTGCTTCCCAAGCCACAGCAGGTGGCCCATCTGTGTATCTGGACTGGGGTGCAGGAAAAGGAATGCGGACTGTGGGACTATTGACTGATTTGCCGGCTAATGTACTGTTGGGAACTAATTTAGGACCTATGATGTCCCAATATGGGGTGGGGAGCACCCCAATTTACTGTGATAAACTGTCTATGCTTAATGTTGATAATGTGTCTGTCATATCTGCAGAGAGGGCCCGTAACCCCCCCTCTGAGATACTTCCCATGGCAGTAAGTGTAAATGCTAATGAGTTGCCTTCAGCTGAGAGCAGGGAAGATGCAAATGAGCTTCCTGCAACCCAGCTCAGCAAAAATGTTATTGATGCTTTGTTCAACCCCGTGCTAGGAGCCAGTGAGACCTTGTCTGTAGACACACCCACATCTGCGGGGGCGTCTCCCTCCCAGCTTGTTAATACGTCTACCACAGATCTCATTGAGGCCCGGTGTGAATTAACAATTGCTAATGAAGGTATTGTCAATGTAATTGCCAATGCTTGTTGTGAAAGTGTACAGGGTAGCTCTTCTGAGTCACTGGAAGCGATTTCTACTATTTCGCCCAGTGCATCCGATAAGCACCCAACTGCTGACCATGTGCCAGGTGGTCAGGTAGGCTATGGGGATCTCATGGCCGATGCAGGTGAGGGACGGACTGCTGGTAGTGCGGTGTTAGCCCGCAGCCAGAGTGCTACAAGGGTGGAGGGCGTTCCGACCCTGGAACCGTTGCCTACACCACCTGGAGTCGGTGCTGAGACCGCCATGACTAGCCTCACTCCCTTGAAGCCGGAGGAGTCCGGCCGGTATGAGACATACACGTCCCTTCGGTCCAGTTCTATTCCAGGAGTGCCCATGGCCCAAGTGCAGATGGCATGGGGTACTGGAGGTGTGATCCAAGAAGGGGGTATGTCAAATGTATTACCTGTTAATGTATTGTGGGGGGATGGTTTGGGGAAGCATGATCTCAGTCATTTGCCCAAGGTATCACCATCACCCACCCAAGTACAGGAGGAACAGGGTGTAGGCCCAAAGGGGCAAGGCGTCTGGGAGGGAGGACAGGGTCCAAACATACCTGTGCCAGAACCAGAGGTGCCCCTAGGTTTGGAAGCAAAGGAGGAGGTGCAGAATCCCCTAGAACTCTCTCAACTAGCGGCTAGTGTGAGAGAGACCCTGAGAGACCGCCGGGATGGGGTCTCTGAACTGGTATCCCAAAGACCTGGGGTTATGGGTGTGGCTCCACAGGATGCCAGCACTCAGAAAGCAGACCCAGAAAAGGCAGGAGGTAGCCAAGTGTACGTGGCTCAGGGCCTGAGCCTTAGAAATGACCTTAGTCTGGACATATTGAAGGCACGTGCCGCTCAACCACCCTCGGAGTCTGACAAGGCCCGAGTCTGCTGGGACCCCGGGGGAGGTGGGGAAGCCTTGGGGCCAGAGCCTGAGAAGCTGGAGGCGGAGGTGCTTTCAGAAGAGGGGTGTAGGCCCCTACTTCCTGCAAGCTCCATCTAAAAGGGGGAGGTGTGATGATTCCGCATAAATATGGCTATAACTCAAAGATGTATTTTGATCTCTGGGTATCATATCTCCCTCTTACTTCTCTTTACTCATAATGTGCGCAGCCCTAATCCTAGGTGTATGGTCAGTAGTGGCAACATTGTGACAATAGGGCTTTGTATCCATCCCAGAATGGCTCCATTGTATTCCTACACAGCCCTGAGTGATCAAATATAAATGCATTGTTCAGCCTGGGCTGTTAGATCAAACATGGTTGATAACATTGTATCATTTCACTTGGTCCCATCTCCATACAAAGAATCTGGACTTGAGTGCATTAATCAATCAGACTTGCCGGTGACCTCATTCTGGGAGGTGGCATAAAGGGTATATAAGATGAGGTAGGGATCAGTGGAGGAGATGCTACTATGAGGAGAGGCTGCTGTGATAAGTTGCTGAGATGCTGGAGTTGATGCCGCTGCCTCCATTGGTTAACTCCACATGCTATGTGTGAGTGTTGGATTATAGAGCCACATCCAGGATATGTGTGGTAAAGTAATTATTTCACTTTTATTCCCTTTTATTTTATTGTACTGTATCTTGTAACTAGTAACTGTTAATGCTTGTATATATCTACATATCTGTTCTGAACTGCATGTGTTAGATGTTAATACCGACCCATTTAGGGGTTAATAAATATATAAAATTTAGAAAGCTTGTCTTGTATTTATCTTGTGAACCCAGCACTCACTGGCGGTGAGTGTGGTTTTTTATTAAAGAAGACTCAGGTGTGGGCCAAAGCGCTGTTGGCGCACTGAGGATCTTTCACATGTGGGTGTATAGCAGAGTAAAAGAGTGCTCATAACAAGATAAATGCTTATCAGTGACCCACAAAATCCTTGCGTGTGAAATGAATCATATAGATTCCCATGTCCGTGAGGATGTTGCCTTGCCTCGGTTCCACCATGTGCAATACTCTAAACACCGGATGGCGTGGAAATACATACAGTAATAGAAGAACCCTTCCAGGAAGGCTCTGGGGCAAACCCATTTAAATTTTTGTTACCCAAATACCTCTTTGTATTAAGAGTCGGATATTTCTTTCTTTGGTATAAGTAAAATGGGATTTTTTTTGTACTCACCGTAAAATCCTTTTCTCGTTGTATTCACTGGGGGACACAGGAGGCTGACACTAGGAGAATGAAAAAGCTGTCGGCTCCGCCCTATAGTCTGTACCCTCTCACACACAGAGTGCTAAGCCAGTTTGTACAGCAGCAGTAGGAGAGAGACACAAAAGAAAAAAAAGGAAGACGGAACCAACAACCACCAACGTGTCCTGAACCCGAAAAGAACCAAAACAGCTCGGGCAGAAACAAAAAAAAAAAAAACAAGGGAGGGATCTGTGTCCCCCAGTGAATACAACGAAAAAAGGATTTTACAGTGAGTACAAAAAAATCCCATTTTCTCATCTATTTCACTGGGGGACAAAGCACCATGGGATGTCCTAAAGCAGTCCCAGAGGGCGGGAAATAAACAGCCATGCGAACAACCTAGCGCACAGCCGCTTGCAGAACCTTACAACCCAAGCTGGCATCGGCAGAGGCCAAAGAATGAATCTGGTAAAACTTTGTGAAAGTGTGGATGGAAGCCCAGGTGGCGGCCTTGTAGACCTGGGCGGCAGAAGCCTGATGCCGAACAGCCCAGGAGGCTCCAACAGCCCTCGCGGAGTGAGCCGTCACACGGAAGGGCAGATCCATACCCCTAAGCTGATAGGCCTCCCTGATCGCAGACTGAATCCAGTTGGAAATGGAAGCAGGAAAGCCCTTGCAAGGACCCTCGCAAAGACAAATAGACCCGAATCGCCCGGACAACATCCAAACAGTGAAGAGAACGCTCATGAGGATGCTTAGGGTCCGGACAAAAGGACAGCAAGACAATGTCCTTGTTGATGTGGAAGGAGGAAACCACCTTCGGCAGAAAAGACGGAGGTGGATGAAGGACAACCTTGTCCCTATGGAGAACCAGAAAGGGAGACTGCCGAGTCAGGGCAGCGAGCTCGGATACCCTGCGAATGGAAGTAATGGCCACCAAAAAGGCGACCTTCCAGGACAGGAGTCAAAGCGGAATATCCTGCAAAGGCTCAAAGGGGGGGGGCCTGAAGCACCTCAAGGACGAGATTAAGATCCCACGGATCTGTGGGTGGACGATAAGGGGGGGGGGGCGCAGTGTGCCACACCCTGCAGGAAAGTCTTCACCTGAGGGCAGAAGGCCAGGGTCTTCTGAAAAAGGATAGAGAGAGCAGAAACCTGCCCCTTAAGAGAAGAAAAACCAAGACCTTGTTCCAGACCAGGTTGATCTTGATATCATACTGATTTTGACTATTTCAGGCATCAATTGAAAACTGATCCACGGGATTGGTTTGATTTTTGTATAGTAATCATAATATGTAGTATAACTAAATATATATATATATTATATATATAAAATATATTTATACAAACATCACAGTTTCACGAAAAATATTTTTTATGAAGTCTTGAGACCTGGGCTCATACAAAATTTTAATCCCCCAGCTTTGAGTTCTTTTGAGTATTTAAATCTAAATCTTCTGTGATCACCCCTGGCTTCTTCAGAATCAAGTCTTTGTAGTATCATCTGAACTGGACCAACATTCTTAGTAAGGTCTAGCACTGCTAATGTAGTACATGCCACCATGGTATCGAAGTAAAAATGCACTTTTTTAGGTCTACACTTGAGTGCGCTGAAGTGGAATACCTCCAAACACAAATAGGAAAGGTGTTTAATGTCTCAAATTAGGGCTGGGTTTTCAAATATGGCCTGGAGCTTTTCATAGGCTTTTACATTTTGGTCTAGTCATTTGGTATCCTTTAAATTGGGACGGTGTTGGCAATGTGAATAGTTACCATTGGTGTCCCATTCATGAACATTTTGTACATGGTATAGAACCGATTTCCATCTCTCTCCAAAATTGTCATCATCACATTTACGAGCCGCCCACCACAGATGATTTTTTTTTTTTTTTATGGCGATACCCAAGATGATAATTGGCTGCAGTGTTTGAATTTTGAAGCTCCAAGCATCTTTTGTCCTATTGATTTTGCCAGATGCTACACGTTG
Organism: Leptodactylus fallax; assembly: GCA_947044405.1. Classification (NCBI taxonomy): domain Eukaryota; kingdom Metazoa; phylum Chordata; class Amphibia; order Anura; family Leptodactylidae; genus Leptodactylus; species Leptodactylus fallax. Next base: position 1,166,015 of record CAMRHE010000241.1, on the reverse strand, counting down.
AATAATGTTGGATAATGTTCGGATGTTCTTCCTTGAGACATTTCGGTATGTCAACATGTAGTTATTATGATCCTGACTCTCATGTTTGATTCAATAATAGAATCCAGTGTTTTTAATGCAGCTTTTTCCAGACTTAGAGGTGCTGCTGGTGGAATTACTTGTTCAACCGTAAAATCAATAATTTTATTAGTGTTTGTGTTCATCATGGTATAGATGCAATACTTCCAGGGCTGTCTGCTTGTCGGCCACCAGCTAAGCAGATAGTACTGTACTTTAACCAATGGATGAAATAATGTCACTTCTTTCCTGCTCCCACTGCTGTTGGATCATTGGAAAAACGGATTTTGTTTGGTTCTTGCAATGGGTTGATATTGATATCATACTGATGTTGACTATTTAAAAAATTTTTATTTATTTTATTTTCATGAAATTGTTTCTACTCAGTACTATAGCACTAGACAATAAAATATCCCCTTTTGGCACACAATTGACTCTTGCCTGACTAGTCCATATGTACTGTGTGTATCCGTTTTCACATTTAACATTTACATTGATGCACAACCCAATTTTCTTATGCAAATATGTGTCAATTTTCGTTGGCAGGCTATTCTATATTGACACAGTATTAGCTTCTCTAGACAGCTTCTAAAAATGAGATATTTTGACTCCTTTACAGGATCATTATCAAACCAGGTAATCTCCTGCAGATTTTCAGACAGTGATGTCATTTTTTTCGCTATAGTTTTCTTCTTCCTCTGTGTCTGATAAGTAAGCATCTATATTCTCATCTTTTTCCTCAAAAGTTTCTGGATTATAAGAGGAGTCATCAGAATCTTCACTAATAGTGTCAGTATTTTCAAATTCAGAACTTCCAGATAAGTTTGACATATTCACCTCCATTTCCATGCATTTGAAATTATGTCCATTTTCACTTTCAAGGACTATTGATGTTTCTATATTCATGATTTTTGTAGCAAATCCAATTTTCTTTTTTTTTTTCTCTTGTAATAAATTGACAACTTTGTTTTTTGTTTGGGTTTTTCAGTTTGAGCACCTAAGCTTTTTTTGTATAAAAATGATCTGTTTAAACAGCTCTATGCTTTTTAGATAAAGAAAATCTGTATTTATTCCATTTTCAGAAGTTTCGGCTGGCACTGTTGAAGGGGGACATAAATAAAGACTTGTATCTGTTGAATAAGATAATGACATAGTTTTTTTTTTTCTTTCGTTTTAATGGCGTTTTTTTTTATTTTCTGAGCTATGACTAGCCTCTGAAATTTCAATATTAGGAAAAATAGAAGGTAATGCATCATAGTGTAGTTTATGAAGCATAGTGTAGGTATGAAACATTATCAAAATGCATTGAGCATAATGGTCTGTTGATTTTCCCTCACAAATTTTATGGTCCATTTCATCTATGTTGTGGAGCCTTTCTAACCACTTGCGGATCAATTGCCAGTCTTTTGGGAAGACGTGCATTATTATATATAATAATATATATATAATAGTCCTTTAATAGTCCCACAATGGGGAAATTCAGTGTGTTACAGCAGCAAAGATAAGCAGATACAAATACAAATACAACATGTACAGGAATGTTCCAAGGTAAGAGGCATTACTTTGATAGCCGACAGACAGATAGGAAGTAGCGGGGGGTGGGGGGTATTTAACAGGCAGAGGGATGTTTCAGTTCTCTGCGTGTAATGATCTCCGCTTAGGTCGGTGTTGGTTGTACAGCCTAACCGCGGTGGGGAGGAAAGACTTCCGATAGCGCTCCTTCTCACACCTAGGGTGGAGCAGTCGGTCACTGACAGTACTGCTCAGCGCGATCACAGTCTCTGCATGGGATGGGACCTCTTCTTCTGCATGGAGCTCACCACGGACAGTATCCTTCTGTCACCCACCACCTGCACTGGGTCCAGTGGGCACCCCAGGACAGAGCTGGCCCTTCTAATCAGCTTGTCAAGTTTATTTCTGTCCCTGGTTAATATACTGCTCCCCCAGCAGGCCACTCCAAAGAAGATGGCTGATGCCACTACCGAGTTGAAGAAAGTTCTAAGAAGTGCCCCCCGGATTCCAAAGGCTCTCAGCTTCCTAAGCAGGTAGAGCCTGCTGTGGCCCTTCCTGTACAGGGCCTCCATATGATCTGCCCAGTCCAGCTTATTATTAAGGAGCAAACCCAGGTACTTATAGGTGTTCACAATCTCGATGCCCGTCCCCAGGATGTCCACTGGTTTAGGAGGGCTTCTGCCTTTGCGGAAGTCCACCACCATCTCCTTGGTCTTCCCCGCATTAATCTTCAGGTGGTTCCGGTGGCACCAGTCCACAAAATCCTGGTTCAGTTCTCTGTACTCCCTATCATCATCATCTGTGATGAGACCCACTATTGCAGAGTCGTCAGAATACTTCTGTAGGTAGCAGCTGGATGAGTTGCACCTAAAATCTGCAGTGTACAGTGTGAAGAGGAAAGGGGCGAGAACCGTACCCTGAGGTGCCCCCGTATTACAGATCACGGTACCTGACACACAGTCTTGGGCTCTCACTTATTGCGGTCGATTTGTGAGGTAGTCTAGGATCCAGTTGGAGAGGTGGTGGTCCACTCCAGCAAGGCCCAGCTTGTCCCTCAATAACCTGGGCTGTATGGTGTTAAAAGCACTGGAGAAGTCAAAGAACATTATTCTCACTGTGTTCCCTGGTTTCTCCAGGTGAGACAGAGCCCTGTGCAGAAGATGGATGATGGCATCATCTACCCCAATGCCCGGCCGATAAGCAAACTGGAGGGGGTCCATAGCGGGGCTCACTAGAGGGCGGAGATGTGTGAGAACCAATCTCTCCAAGATCTTCATCAGGTGGGATGTCAGTGCTACAGGTCTGTAGTCATTGAGGTCCATCGGGTGGGGTTTCTTTGGAACTGGTACCACACAAGAGGATTTCCATAATTAAGGGACTATTTCCTGCCTCAGGCTCATATTATACATATATGTAATTATACCACACAGCTGGTCCTCGCAAGTCTTAATTAGCCTTGCACTGATGTCATCTGGCCCTGCGGCTTTCCTCGCCTTGATCTTTTTCATCTACTTCCTCACCTGGGCCCGTGTGACGGTCAGACTGTGGCCAGATAAAGACGGATTTCTGGATTTACTGGTCTGTTGGGAAGTGGCCGCATGGGGAGAAGTCATTGTGGTGGGGGGAGCTGAAGGACATACTGGGGTGGGAGGAGCTGGTGTGTGATCAAATCTGTTGAAGAATAGGTTTAGTTCATTAAGCCAATTAACATCTGCCTCAATCTGGCAGACAGACTGTTTATGACCCGAAATTTACTTAAGCCCCTCCCAGACCCCCCTTATGTCTTTTCTTTCCATTTGCTTTTCCATTTTTTCTTTATAACTGGCTTTTCCCTGCCTGATTTGATGCCTCAGCTCCTTTTGCACTTCCCTCAACCTCTCCTTATCTCTTGTCCTAAATGCCATTTTTTTCTCCTTAAGTAGTGTTTTTATATCAGAGTTAATCCATGGTTTGTTGTTGGAGAAACACCTCACCACTTTTGTGGGTACTGTGTTGTCCACACAAAAATTAATGTAGTCCATTATGCAGTGTGTGAGTCCTTCTATATCTTCCCCATAAGAATCCTGCAGAACTTCCCATGCGGTTGTGTCAAAACAATCCCTCAGAGCCTCATCACTCTCCTCGGACCATATCCTCACTGTGTGGGTGACAGCTGGTTCTCTACGTACAAGTGGCTTGTACACAGGTCGGAGATGTACTAGGTTGTGATCCGATCTCCCCAGGGGCGGTAGGGCTGATGAACTATATGCCTCCCTCGCGTTGGCAAAGAACAAGTCCAGTGTTTTGTTGTCTCTTGTGTGGCAGGTTACATACTGTGTGAAACTGGGCAGTGTGGATGATGGAGAGGCATGGTTGAAATCACCCGACAGAAGAAAGAGGGCCTGGGGATGTTTTAACTGTAAAAGGCTCAGAGTGGCTTGTAGGACCTCGCAGGCAGCGTCAGCTATCACGATGACATGCGATTGTTCCCTTGGTAGATAGAAAGGTCTCATGCTCACAGCTAATAGTTCAATGTCCTTACAGCAAGTTTGCGCCTTAATCACAATGTGCCTAGGATTACACCATCTATTATTCACAAACATTGCCAGCCCTCTTCCTTTCCTCTTACCGCTCTCCCTTGTCCTGTCTGCCCGAAGGAGTTTAAAACCATCCAAGGAGACCAGAGGGTCAGGAGTAACTTCAGTGAGCCAAGTCTCTGTAAGTAGCATCATGCTGCACGCCCGAAACTCCTGATGATGCCTGGTGAGCGCTGTTAGTTCATCCATCTTGTTTGCAAGAGATCTCACATTGCCCATGATGATGGAGGGAACAGCTGGTCGGTAACGCCTCTTTTTAGTCCTCTGAAGAGTACCAGCTCTGCATCCCCTCACCCGCTTTTTCTTTCTCCAAAGCTCGCGGGGGATGTGTGACCAGATGGTATGCCGTCCTGCTGTGTCTCTGAGCTGCAGGAGTTCCTCTCTTGTATAGACAAAGGAATTGTCTGCATATACAAAAGATCCCATTTTCAAGCAGAACAAAAAGACAGGTAAAAACAAAAAAAAAAAAAAAGTATCACAAGGGTCCAAGTCTTTGTGTGTGTTTCTTCATAGTGCAAAGTCCTTAAGTAGAGAGGTAAAAAACGAGACATAGAAAGAAAAATAAGATAGAGAGTCTCAGAGCTGCTGTAGCAGGCAGCCACTCCAGCGGCGCCATCTTGGAAAAAAAAAAAAAAAAAAACGGTGGTCTTTAATTTTACAGGTATTTGCACATCCCTATATTGCACAGGAAGGCATTGCAATATAATGGAGTTGCATTGTGACCCCTAATGTGCTGCAGCCATGACTTCAAGTTGCAAAAAAGTAAGTGTTTTATAGTCAAAGTTGTGGCACACTAGGATTTGCAATCCAAGTCTATTCACTAACATTTGTGAAGGAGTTGCAGGGTGCCCTAGCAATCGTTTAGAGCTCCCTTAAAAATACTATATACTTTTTAAGTAATGCTGTTTTGTTCCATTGTAGCAATATAGTATTTTTTTCTCCAGGGACCTATCACTGAAAAGCCAATAAAGCTGATATTTACCTGATGAAATTGAATTTCCTGGAGTCCGGAGGCAGTACACCATTGGGATATATTTCCCCTAGATACAATCAGAAGAGACAGATTAACCAGCAGTGATCATCATCAATTAACCAATTTGGCTCTACCTATGATAGGCATACCGTCCCCTTTAGCCACAATATGGTATTAAGTAATAAGATATATGGGAGGGTAAGCTGTACTGCCTCCGGACTTCAGGAACTGCAAATTTCATAAGGTAAATTTCAGCTTTCCTGTTCGTCCGTCGGCAGTACACCATTTAGATTTACAAAGCAATATTATATGGGTGGGGGTTCTGTTGCCTCTTCCAGTACCACTCTGCCAAAGGCCAAATCCTCAGAGGCCATTCTGTCCAACCTGTAATGTTTTATAAAAGTAGGAGATGACCAAGTCGCTGCTCTACATATCTGGTCCAAAGCTATATTACCACCTTCGGCCCAAGAGGTCGAAGTAGCTCTTGTTGAGTGTGCCCAGAAGGATTCTGGTATAGGTTGATTTGATATGTTGTAAGAGATCCTAATGGTATATTTGACCCATCTTGCTAATGTTGCCTTACTGGCTTTGTCTCCTTTAGAATTGCCATGAAATTGAACAAATAATGATTTTGATTTTCTGTAAGACTCTGATCTCTGCAAGTATGCGACTATATGCGATTGCTGATCATCCTTAGGATTAGGTCAGAATAACGGTAGCGATATTTCTTGGTTAATATTGGAAGTAGTTGAAACTTTGGGTAAAAATCCCAGTAAAGTTCTCATAATGACACAATATTTTCTTATCCTCAGATAAGGATCCTTACACGAAAGAGCCTGTAACTCACTAATTCTACAGGCCGAAGTGATCGCCACCAAAAATAATGTTTTGAGAGATACAAGTTTAATATCTGATTGAAGAATTGGGTCAAATGGAGGACTCATTAACGCCTTCAGGACTACTGGCAGATCCCAAGCTGGCACTGGTTTATTCACTGTTGGATTAATATTTCTTACTGCTTTAAAGAATCTTCTAATGAGTGCATTACTAGAAAAAAACAGACTGTAGTTGTGCATTAATAGCCGTAAAGTGGACCTTCAGGGTGTTGTATTTAAGACCTTTTTTGAGACCTTCTTGCAAGAACTATAGAACGGCCGAAATAACTTCTGGTCCCACTTCTTTGGAAGAACCCCAATTTGTATAGATATTCCAGATCCTATTACAAACAGAAATTGTAGCAGGTCTTCTGGCTGATACAAAAGTTTCTATTACATCATCCGAAAGACCGGAACTCATTAAGGCTTTCCTGTCAGTCTCCAAGCCGTTAAATGTAGTTTGTGAACTTGTGGATTGAACATGTTGCCCTGTAGAAGCAGATCTCTCCGTAGCGGAAGGCTCCAATATCTGCCTCTTGAAAGAGACAATGCGAGAGAAAACCATGCCCGGCATAGCCAGTAGGGCATCACTGCAATTACTTCCGCTTTGTCTTGCATCACTTTTCTCAATACTGTCTAGATTAGAGGAATCGGGGGAAACCCATAAATTAGCTTGTTGGACCAACTTATTAATAGACCATCTATTGATCTTGGATTTCCTTTTTGAGACAGTGAGCAAAACTTTCTGGTTTTTGCGTTGTCCCAAGATGCCGTAGCATCTAAGTGTGGATTCCCCATCCTCTGGACAATTTGTTGAAATATTTCCAGGTTCAGACTCCATTCTCCTGGATGCAAAGTCTTCCTGCTAAGCAAATCCGCCTCTTGACTGAGAGCTCCTCTGATGTGGACTGCTGAAATGTTACATTCTTCTCTGCCCATTCCATTATCTTCCTGCATTCTGCTGACAGATTCTGACTTCTGGTACCTCCTTGCTTGTTTATATAATACTGTAGACTGAGACCAGATTGTCTGACTGGACTAGGACATTGCAGTTTCTCAACAGTGGTTGGAAGTGATGAAGGGCTAACTTGATTGCTCTCATTTCCTTCATATTGGAGGACAGAAATATTTCCTGGGCTAACCACTGATGTTGTACCCATGTATTCTGAACATAGGCACCCCAGCCCCAGCAGGACGCATCCGTGGTGAGGACCGTCTGGGGATGCGGGAGAATCTTCTTTCCTACTGACAATTTTCTAGATGTCATCCACCACGAGAGATCTATCTTGCAAAGATGGCTCAGCAAAAATTCTGTATCCAGGTAATTTAGACCTGGATACAGGTAATTTAGACTGACAGAATATTTGCTTGTAGACTCCTCATATGGGCTTTTGCCCAAGGATTTGCATCCACTGATGATATTAGGCCTAAAACCCTCATAGCATTCCTGATAGAAGTCTTGCGGTTTTGATTTAGACGAGATAATTCAGGAAGTATCTTTTGTCTTCTCTTTGAGGATAACTTTACTGACATAGCTTGAGAGTTGATTATTTCTTGTACTGGACGCAAGTGCGACTTCCTGAGATTTACCAGAAACCCATGATCTTCCAACATCCTCAGTGTCGTCTGAAGATTGGTATGGCACAATGCTTCAGTGGGTGAGATCAGCAGCCAATCGTCTAGATACAGCACTACCATGACTCCTTGCAGATGCAATGCCGCTGTAAGTACCACGACAATCTTGGTAAAAACCCGAGAGGCTGAATCGATTCTAAATGGGAGGCATCTGAACTGATAATTAAGAACTCCTACTTGTGTCTGAATAGCTATCCTCAGAAATTTTCTGATGTACTTGAAGAATTGGTACATGTACAGTATAGACCAAAAGTTTGGACACACCTTCTCATTCCAAGAGTTTTCTGTATTTTCATGACTATAAAAATTGTAGATTCGCACTGAAGGCATCAAAACTATGAATTAACACATGTGGAATTATATACTTAACAAAAAAGTGTGAAACAACTGAAAATGTCTTATATTCTAGGTTCTTCAAAGTAGCCACCTTTTGCTTTGATTACTGCTTTGCACACTCTTGGCATTCTCTTGATGAGCTTCAAGAGGTAGTCACCTGAAATGGTCTTCCAACAGTCTTGAAGGAGTTCCCAGAGATGCTTAGCACTTGTTGGCCCTTTTGCCTTCACTCTGCGGTCCAGCTCACCCCAAACCATCTCAATTGGGTTCAGGTCTGGTGACTGTGGAGGCCAGGTCATCTGGCGTAGCACCCCATCACTCTCCTTCTTGGTCAAATAGCCCTTACACAGTCTGGAGGTGTGTTTGGGGTCATTGTCCTGTTAAAAAATAAATGATGGTCCAACTAAACTCAAACTGGATGGAATAGCATGCCGCTGCAAGATGCTGTGGTAACCATGCTGGTTCAGTATTCCTTCAACTTTGAATAAATCCCCAACAGTGTCACCAGCAAAGCACCCCCACACCATCACACCTCCTCCTCCTCCTCCATGTTTCACGGTGGGAACAAGGCATGTAGAGTCCATTCGTTCACCTTTTCTGCATCACACAAAGACACGGTGGTTGGAACCAAAGATCTCAAATTTGGACTCATCAGACCAAAGCACAGATTTCCACAGGTCTAATGTCCATTCCTTGTGTTCTTTAGCCCAAACAAGTCTCTTGTGCTTGTTGCCTGTCCTTAGCAGTGGTTTCCTAGCAGCTATTTTACCATGAAGGCCTGCTGCACACAGTCTCCTCTTAACAGTTGTTGTAGAGATATGTCTGCTGCTAGAACTCTGTGTAGCATTGACCTGGTCTCTAATCTGAGCTGCTGTTAACCTGCGATTTCTGAGGCTGGTGACTCGGATGAACTTATCCTCCGCAGCAGCGGTGACTATTGGTCTTCCTTTCCTGGGGTGGTCCTCATGTGAGCCAGTTTCTTTGTAGCGCTTGATGGTTTTGGCCACTGCACTTGGGGACACTTTCAAAGTTTTCCCAATTTTTCGGACTGAGTGACCTTCATTTCTTAAAGTAATGATGGCCACTCGTTTTTCTTTACTTAGCTGCTTTTTTCTTGCCATAATACAAATTCTAACACTCCATTCAGTAAGACTATCAGCTGTGTATCCACCTGACTTCTGAACAACACAACTGATGGTCCCAACCCCATTTATAAGGCAAGAAATTCCACTTATTAAACCTGACAGGGCACACCTGTGAAGTGAAAACCATTTCAGGTGACTACCTCTTGAAGCTCATCAAGAGAATGCCAAGAGTGTGCAAAGCAGTAATCAAAGCAAAGGTGGCTGCTTTGAAGAACCTAGAATATAAGACATATTTTCAGTTGTTTCACACTTTTTTGTTAAGTATATAATTCCACATGTGTTAATTCATAGTTTTGATGCCTTCAGTGTGAATCTACAATTTTTATAGTCATGAAAATACAGAAAACTCTTGGAATGAGAAGGTGTGTCCAAACTTTTGGTCTGTACTGTAGATATGCATCTGACAAATCTATTGACGCCATGAAGCTCCCTTCTCGGACTAATGTCAGAACCGAACAAATGGTCTCAATTTTGAAACTTCTCTTTACAAGATACCTGTTGAGATAAGTAAAATCTATAACCAGACGTTATGTCTGGCTTTGGCACCAAGAAGACTTTTGAGTAAATACCCTCTTTCTGTTGGTTGTGTGGAAGTGGTTCCAATGCAGCTTTTCCTAGAAATTCTTTTATGATATCCAGCAAGAACGGGTTTTCTTGATTGCAGACAAATCTGTCTCTTGGAAAGGAAATGAACTCTAGGGAGTATTACAGAGAACACACATTTATCTGATGAAGTCATAGACCACGCTGATAAAAATAAACTCAATCTTCCTCCTACTGGTGGGAAAAAATGCTGTTTGTCATAACCCATTCTTCGAGGTGGTTTGCTTCTGCCGGAAGCTAGAGGGGAAACCCGGACGGGTTCTGTAATTGCCTGGTTTAGTTTGATATCTGGCGCCTCTTTTGAACCTAGTAGGTTTTCTCTGAAGCCGAACAAATCTATTAAAAACATTGGCCCTCTTCATATGGGGAAAAGAATGGGGAACAGTGGGGAAAAAAAAGTATTTAGTTAGCCACCAATTGTGCAAGTTCTCCAACTTAAAAAGATGAGAGAGGCCTGTAATTGACATCAAAGGTAGACCTCAACTATGAGAGACAAAATTAGAAAACATATCTAGAAAATCACATTTTCTGATTTTTTAAGAATTTATTTGCAAATTATGGTGGAAAATAAGTATTTGGTCACCTACAAACAAGCAAGATTTCTGGCTCTCACAGACCTGTAACTTTTTCTTTAAAAGGCTCCTCTGTCCTCCACTCATTACCTGTAGTAATGGCACCTGTTTGTTATCATTGTTATCAGTATAAACGACACCTGTCCACAACCTCAAACAGTCACACTCCAAACTCCACCCCGTGGGGTGGATCTCACCCCATGGGGTCAAAATGATCACAAGAACGGCGAGAAAAAAAATCCCAGAACCACACGGGGGGGACCTAGTGAATGACCTGCAGAATGCTGAGACTAACTTAACAAAGGCTACCGTCAGTAACACACTACGCCGCCAGGGACTCAGATCCTGCAGTGCCAGATGTGTCCCCCTGCTTAAGCCAGTACATATCCGGGCCCGTCTGAAGTTTGCTAGAGAGCATTTGGATGTTCCAGAAGAGTATTGGGAGAATGTCATATGGTCAGATGAAACCAAAGTAGAACTGTTTGATAGAAACACAACTCGTCGTGTTTGGAGGAGAGTGAATGCTGAGTTGCATCCAAAGAACACCATACCTACTGTGAAGCATGGGGGTGGCAACATCATGCTTTGGGGCTGTTTCTCTGCAAAGGGACCAGGATGACTGATCCGTGTACATGAAAGAATGAATGGGGCCATGTATCGTTAGATTTTGAGTGCAAACCTCCTTCCATCAGCAAGGGCACTGAAGATGATACGTGACTGTATCTTTCAGCATGACAATGATCCCAAGCACACCATCAGGGCAACGAAGGAGTGTCTTCGTAAGAAGCATTTCAAGATCCTGGAGTAGCCTAGCCAGTCTCCAGATCTCAACCTCATAGAAAACCTTTGGAGGGAGTTGAAAGTCCATGTTGCCCAGCGACAGCCCCAAAACGTCACTGCTCTAGAGGAGATCTGCATGGAGGAATGGGCCAACATATCAACAACAGTGTGTGCCAACCTTCTGAAGACTTGCAGAAAACGTTTGACCTCTCTCATTGCCAACAAAGGATATATAACAAAGTATTGAGGTGAACTTTTGTTATTGACCAAATACTTATTTTCCACCATAATTTGCAAATAAATTCTTTAAAAATCAGACAATGTGATTTTCTGGATTTGTTTTCTCATTTTGTCTCTCATAGTTGTGGTCTACCTATGATGTCAATTACAGGCCGGCCTCATCTTTTTAAGTGGGAGAACTTACACAATTGGTGGCTGACTAAATACTTTTTTTCCCCACTGTATGTGAGACCATTGGAGATGGGTAACGTATTTACTTTGGCTGTCTCTGACAGTCCCACAGAAATGAATAGAGTGACAGCATATCTATACAACCACCGATTCATTCGGTAAAAAACCCCTTTAAATCTTTCTGTCCATTTTATGATACACCACGGTATATTTCTATTCTTATTATGTTTGTTACCCTTAGTTTTTAATATTTAATATATTTTGAAGTCTGTTCTTTTATTTTCTCTCTCTCTCACACCCATTATGGAGAGAAACTGCAGGCCAGATACAGGAACATACTGCATTCATGCTTTACCACATTGTATAGGCTGAATAAAGAAAGAGTACAAAACATTAAGACAAAACATTTATTAGATTATAGTGAAAAAGCATGAGCAGTCTGGTAACATTGATTTAAACATCATTGTTTGCATTCTCAATTTCTTTATTCCTTGTGCGCAACCATGTAAGAAATAATTTCTTCTTGTAAACTTTTCATAAACTTGCAGAGTCTCAATTCATCTGGAAGAAATAAATATGATGTGTTCAACAAATATGTACACAAATATCATTGGGGAAGATTTATGAAGACTGTCAAAATGTTAGACAATGCAGCCTTAAAGCTAGGGCTGTACGGCAGTTTTGACCGCAACTCCTGATGTGTGACCAAAGATCACTGTGTTATGACTCCTACTCTCAACTTAGTGAATGGAGTCGCATTGCCCTCATGGTGCGCATGGAGATTTTATGGTTGTGCGATGGGAGTCGTGGCCAAAGTCGTCATGTGACCCTAGCCTTAGACTAAAGTCTAAAAAAATGTGTCAGACTTACCACAGTAGCAGATGTTGAATAATAAATCTGGCTTATCTTTAGACTGTCCAGTCTAAGTTCACATTAGTTATCTTAGTTTATGACAATGAGTTTTATTGAGCAATGTAATATATGGTTTTGTCTTAAAAGGGTATTCCCATCTCCAGGATCATATTGAAACTTTTAAGTGTGAAACTTGTGGCTGAAGTGTTTTACCCAATGTGTTGCTTTATCTATCTTGAACCATTTGTTAGATAAAGCTGAATATGTGTTCTCCGTATTTACAGTTCATTGCTTAGGTTTCAGACCACCTCTGATGTTTAGCTCTTGTGGTGACGTCAGTGCCTGTTCCCGGCCACCTATATTCTCTTCTCTTTCTCTGCAAAGTGCTCTCAGCAGCTGAGCCCTGGTAAGGTCTAGAACAGTGCTTGATCAATGCTTCTGTTATCTCTGTATGTAAAGTCAAAGATAACTGTACAACTTAGGGGGCGTTCACACTACCGTTGGTGACCCGTCAGTAGTGTCCGTTGCTATTGTCCGTTACAAGATTTTAGCATCGGACACTAGCTGAACCGTCAGAAATCCGTTAAAATTTCCAATCATTTCAATGGGTTTTTATATTGTGTCCGTTTGTGTCAGTTTACACCAAATCCGTCAGAAGTCCGTTATTTTTTCGTGGACAAAAAATCCTACATGCAGGACTTTTTGTCCGTTTGAAAAAAACAGATTCTTGATGGACAGCAAGTGTCCGTTATTTTTTTAACAGTGAAGTCTATGAGAAATGGACTTAAAACGGACAGTAACTGATCAGTTACTGTCCATTATTTTATGACCGTTTTTTCCTGCGCATGCTCGGAAAGCAGAGAAAAAAAAAAACGGACAGTGTTAAAAAACGGACACTAACTGATGCTAATGTGTCCGTTTTTTTTTTAACTAATCCATTAATTGGATCAGTTAAAAAAACGGACACATTAACATCAGTTAGTGTCCGTTAATGTCTGTTATGATAGGTGTCCGTTTTTTTTTCTTTTTTTAACGGACACTATCAGAATGGACATCAACGGTAGTGTGAACCCTGCCTTAGAACAAGAATACTCTTCATTTCAGGAGTACACTGTTGGCCTGAGCTGTACATCACATAGGCTAAGCCTGTCCAACTTGTCAGTAAAATCAGGAAGTTGAGAGGTATAGGAAACAGGAGAACTATAAGTTGGGGAAACCCTTTTAAGGCTAAGAACCCACACAGCGAAACACAACAAAAAAAAAGTTGAGGAAAAAAACATGGCAGAAACGCATCACTTTTTTTCCGCAGTGTTTTTCATTGCATTTTTAGAGTTTTCCTTCTGTGGACTTTCTGCCCCTTTATACCTATATGGAAAACGTCAGCGTTTCCATAGGTGTACTTGACATGCTGCGATTTTTTTTTAAAACACTGCTTTTCCACTGCAGATTTTAAGCAATGTGTGGATGAGATTAGCCTCCTCATATCGTCTGGCATTTTCCTTATGACAGCAGTGCAGCAGTGGGCCAGAAATCTTCCTTGCCGTGACTCTGACTTCCGGACATGTGAATGTCTCCACTCTGCTTTAGCAGGAGTAAAGCAAATTCCATCAGGTGACTGAGAATCAGAGTAAAAACAAGGTAGGCAGACTTACAAGACTTTCGGCACCACACTTTGCTCTGCAAACCTAAGAATGGAATGGCATATTAGTAAATTATTAGGCTTTTCCAATGCAAAGAAAGCATTGAGAAACTTTTTATTTCCCCATAAAACCCCTTTAAAGTGAATATGGTTTCACTGCATCTTGCAAGTTTCCTGAGGATTTCCTGTGATCATATGAGCAGTTGTGTTGCCTACTTGTCAGTTGTGACATGGTCCCATTCAGTCTAATTACTTGTGATGAAGGCAGGGCTTCAATCTTTGGCTTATGTAGTTGTGATAGCAACTCTCACATGATTCAAATAGGCAATTTTCATACTTCTGTCAGTTATTTAGCAATATTGCATTAAGAAGTAGTATTTTTCATCAGAAACTTAAAAAAAAAACACTACATTTCCAGACACATACAAAATAGTAAATATTAAACATAAATTAGAGGTTGTAGTTTATTTGTTGCTCCATATTCCTTTAATAGATTATACCATCTTGTGCAATGTGGCACACACTATACCTTGACACAAATAGGATTACACATTTTAATAAAGTGCACCAACTGACACATACCAAATGCATTAACTATATCCACTGGAATATAGAGGTTGCATTGGTCAAACTAGGCCTAGAAGCCATGGGGGCCCCTTCAGTAGCAGTTGGAAGTTACGACTCAAAAGGGGGCATGGTTACGGTGTGGGGAGCACTGACAACGGATGGGAATGTTGGGAAATTTGTGTGCTGTGAACAAGTCTTCATGGCAGTCTAAGCCCAAATAGGGAAGGAAAGGGAAAGGTAAATTCTGCTAAAATGTACAGCTTGATGACGGTTGTGAAAAGATGTAGTGAGTCTTTAGTTATGCCCTCATCTATAACCGATAAGACAAACAATGGTTTCTAAAAAGCCATGTGCATTCAAAGAGTCAGAATGCTACAAAGAAATATCTATACATTATGTATTAAACAAACATAAGCTTTGTGGCAGAGACAAAATACAATTCTAAAGTGAACACCGTCTTAATTGATTATTTACCTTTTTCATATTTTCAGCTGGGCACTTGCTCCTTTACTTTTAAGTTCCTCAACGACAGCTTTAAGACCGTTTTTCACTGCTAGATGCAGTGGCCTGTAGATTAAAGGGATGAAAAAAGTATTTACATTTTATAAAATTATATACATACCATTATTTTACCTACAAAAATCATGTGGACATGTTGCTGAGCTTTTTGGTCACATTTCAGCCAAATTGTGTCTTTACCCTAAAACTGCAGATATTGACTATCAGGAGCAAACAGGGTATCAAAATGGTGGGTTGCCAAGCACATTGACACCTATAGTGAAGTGATGGCAAAGTGCACTTCGTTTACCCCTCCTCCTTAGAAATATACATATAAAATATATTGTGAGAGTGTGAACCTAGAGGTCGCTGGTGAGCGACCCAAAACCAGAATTAAAAAGGTCCTCAACCACACCCATAGGTGGGGCATCACTCCAGAGGGAGTGCAGACGGCAGGAGAGTGCTGCTGGTGACCTGTAGAGAGCAGGTGGATTGTGGAACCAGTCGGAGACAGACAAAGGTTTTCTGTCCCAAGAGTACTAGATTCCAGAAAGGACTGGTTAAGCTCAGTGTGAGCCAGACTGCTGAGGAGAAACCTCAGTAAAGCTTCTTACCCCCAGAAGTTAGTCAGGGCTCAAGAAGTGAGGTATTGCCCTGTGTGTGGGGCTAGGCTGTTTTTTTGTTTTTGTTCCTGTTATCACTTACTAGCTGAATAGAGCCATTTATTTTGGATTGCCACTACCTGATATGCTGTTTATTTGGCACCCAGCGCCACCAACACCTCTGTCAAGTCCAGGAAGCTGCTACCTTTGATGCTAAACTACCCCCAATTGTCACAATATATATACATATAACATGATAGAACTATTATGCCTTATCACCATTTTGGTTGCCTCACAGTTTGAGAACCATTACTATAAGATTTAACTTCCCAGACACTACTGTACATGTATATACAGTGGGGAAAAAAAAGTATTAAAGTCAGCCACCAATTGTGCAAGCTCTTCCATTTAAAAAGATGAGAGGCCTGTAATTGACATCATAGGTAGACCTCAACTATGAGAGACAAAATGAGAAAACAAATCCAGAAAATCACATTGTCTGATCTTTAAAGAATTTATTTGCATATTATGCTGGAAAATAAGTATTTGGTCAATAACAAAAGTTCATCTCAATACTTTGTTATATATCGTTTGTTGGCAATGACAGAGGTCAAACGTTTTCTGTAAGTCTTCACAAGGTTGGCACACACTGTTGCTAGTATGTTGGCTCATTCCTCCATGAAGATCTCCTCTACAGCAGTTTTGGGGCTGTCGCTGGGCAACACAGACTTTCAACTCCCTCCAAAGGTTTTCTATGGGGTTGAGATCTGGAGACTGGCTAGGGGACTCCAGGGCCTTGAAATGCTTCTTACGAAGCCACTCCTTCATTGCCCTGGCGGTGTGCTTGGGATCATTGTCATTCTGAAAGACCCAGCCACGTTTCATCTTCAATGTCCTTGCTGATGGAAGGATGTTTGCACTCAAAATCTCACGATACATGGCTCCATTCATTCTTTCATGTACACGGATCAGTCGTCTTTGTCCCTTTGCAGAGAAACAGCACCAAAGCATTATGCTGCCACCCCC
Organism: Leptodactylus fallax; assembly: GCA_947044405.1. Lineage (NCBI taxonomy): Eukaryota > Metazoa > Chordata > Amphibia > Anura > Leptodactylidae > Leptodactylus > Leptodactylus fallax. Next base: position 1,149,356 of record CAMRHE010000241.1, on the reverse strand, counting down.
ATGCTTCACAGTAGGTATGGTGTTCTTTGGATGCAACTCAGCATTCACTCTCCTCCAAACACGACGAGTTGCGTTTCTATCAAACAGTTCTACTTTGGTTTCATCTGACCATATGACATTCTCCCAATACTCTTCTGGAACATCCAAATGCTCTCTAGCAAACTTCAGATGGGCCCAGATACAGTGCCTTGCGAAAGTATTCGGCCCCCTTGAACTTTTCAACCTTTTGCCACATTTCAGGCTTCAAACATAAGGATATAAAATTTTAATTTTTTTGGTAAAGAATCAACAAGTGGGACACAATCATGAAGTGGAACGAAATTTATTGGATATTTTAAACTTTTGTAAAAAATAAAAAACTGAAAAGTGGGGCGTGCCAAATTATTTGGCCCCCTTAAGTGAATACTTTGTAGCACCACCTTTTGCTGCGATTACAGCTGCAAGTCGCTTGGGGTATGTCTCTATCAGTTTTGCACATCGAGAGACTGAAATTCTTGCCATTCTTCCTTGGAAAACAGCTCGACCTCAGTGAGGTTGGATGGAGAGCGTTTGTGAACAGCAGTTTTCAGCTCTTTCCACAGAATTTCGATTGGATTCAGGTCTGGACTTTGACTTGGCCATTCTAACACCTGGATACGTTTATTTGTGAACCATTCCATTGTAGATTTTGCTTTATTTTGGGGATAATTGTCTTGTTGGAAGATAAATCTCCGTCCCAGTCTCAGGTCTTTTGCAGACTCCAACAGGTTTTCTTCCAGAATGGTCCTGTATTTGGCTCCATCCATCTTCCCATCAATTTTAACCATCTTCCCTGTCCCTGCTGAAGAAAAGCAGGCCCAAACCATGATGCTGCCACCACCATGTTTGACAGTGGGGATGGTGTGTTCAGGGTGATGAGCTGTGTTGCTTTTATGCCAAACATATCGTTTTGCATTGTGGCCAAAAATTTCGATTTTGGTTTCATCTGACCAGAGCACCTTCTTCCACATGTTTGGTGTTTCTCCCAGGTGGCTTGTGGCAAACTTTAAACAAGACTTTTTATGGATATCTTTGAGAAATGGCTTTCTTCTTGCCACTCTTCCATAAAGGCCAGATTTGTGCAGTGTACGACTGATTGTTGTCCTATGGACAGACTCTCCCAACTCAGCTGTAGATCTCTGCAGTTCATCCAGAGTGATCATGGGCCTCTTGGCTGCATCTTTGATCAGTCTTCTCCTTATTTGAGATGAAAGTTTAGAGGGACGGCCGGGTCTTGGTAGATTTGCAGTGGTGTGATACTCCTTCCATTTCAATATGATCGCTTGCACAGTGCTCCTTGGGATGTTTAAAGTTTGGGAAATCTTTTTGTATCCGGCTTTAAACTTCTCCACAACAGTATCACGGACCTGCCTGGTGTGTTCCTTGGTCTTCATGATGCTCTCTGCGCTTTAAACAGAACCCTGAGACTATCACAGAGCAGGTGCATTTATACGGAGACTTGATTACACACAGGTGGATTATATTTATCATCATCAGTCATTTAGGACAACATTGGATCATTCAGAGATCCTCACTGAACTTCTGGAGTGAGTTTGCTGCACTGAAAGTAAAGGGGCCGAATAATATTGCACGCCCCACTTTTGAGTTTTTATTTTTTACAAAAATTTAAAATAACCAATAAATTTCGTTCCACTTCACAATTGTGTCCCACTTGTTGTTGATTCACCACCAAAAAATTCCAGTTGAAGAAAGAGAGCTCTCCTACCTGAGCCAGTGTGGTGTTGGTCGGAAGAGCCCTGATGGTAAAGCAGGCACGAATCAGGAGTCAGCGATGCAGGTAAACCAAACAGTCGTTTATTAAGGCAACTGGAACAGTGGGTTAAAAGCAGCTTCCAGATGGGGGTAGTAGTCCTGCAGTATCAAACCCCCAGCCTTGGTTCTAGGAGGGCGCCCAAAGGTGGTATAGGCTCCACAGGATGGCTTTCTCTACTCCTCCTCTGTGCCTCTCCCAGCCAGTACTCTGGGGATGGAGTTACAGGGAGTCCTGACAGGGATCTGGTTACCTGTAGACTAGGCCCGAATATGACTCTCCTGTCAGGGTCCTCTCCTACTCCTCCTAGAATAGCACCGAATGAATCAGCCACTTGCAAAACTTTAGTCCCTTGCTCTGGGCTATCTTCAGGTGAGCCTAGGGCTTATGATGTCCCTCCTGGGGCTGTAGAAGCGGTGGTTGGCCCTCAGTCCAGAGTCTGGTGGCAGGTCAGCTCTGCACACCTAGTCTGGTTTTCTGCATACACTGAACTAACTTCCAACCGTCGCCGGGGAGATAATATCTCCTCACAACCCTGCCCAGTGGTCTGTGATAGGCCAGGGCTGAACCAAGTCTGGGTTTGAACACTGCAGGGGAAAACATATAAGGAAAAGCTGCACATCAATACATTTAACATAGATCAAAACATACAAACATGAAACCCAGAGGCACACAAGACAAACACATAAAAGCAGTAACCCTCTGGGATGCTGCAGCTACGGCTATGTTTATGTGGGAGTAGTGCCTGCCATTTTATGTTCTGAGTCTATTACTAATTACTGGTTGTGCTATTCTTGGCAGCAATAACTGTAATCAAGCATTTGCGATAACTGGCAATGAGTCTTTCACAAATCAGTGGAGGAATTTTGGCCCACTCTTCTTAACAGAATTGTTTTAGTTCAGCCACATTGAAGAGTTTTCAGGTGTGAATAGCCTGTTTAAGGTCATGCCACAACATCTCAATCAGATTTAAGTCAGAACTTTGACTAGGCCACTCCAAAATCTTTATTTTGTTTTTTTTTTCAGTCATCTAGAGGTGAACTTGCTGGTGTGCTTCAGATCATTGTCCTGCTGCAGAACTTAAATACATTTTAGCTTAACCCTTTCCCGACATTCGCCGTAATAGTACGGCGGATGTCGGGTGTTTAAAGATGGCGGCCGCTCAGGAGTCGTGCGACCGCCATAGCCGCCGGGTCTGCTGTTTTATACAGCAGAGACCTGGCGCTAATGCCCGCGATCGGTGCCCGCATTGATCGTGGGCATTAACCCCTCTGGTGCCTCGGTCAAAGCTTGCTCCGTCGGCCCTGCCACTTTGAGTTCAGGCAGAGCCGTCGGCCATATTTATTTAGTTTCTTACACCAGCGTATTCCAAAAAAATGTCTGACGGAGAAAACAGATGCAAGATGAACAGAAGATGACGCAGGGGACGTGAAAAAGCAGCACTGGAGGTGGGTTGCGGCGATGATGCTGGTGTGCTCGGAGCACAGGGGGAAAGCCCCCTGTGCTCCTTGAGCATCATTTACATATGAGAATAAAACTTTTTTTGGACAAACGGCGGCGAGGAGAAGAAAAGTAAAGGTAGGAGTAGAATAGCCTTTATAAAGGCTATTCCAACATTGCTTTAGTTAAAAACATGTTTCCCCAATGATAGAATCCCTTTAATAAATAAAATAATCATTTAAAAACTGCTTTTTTTATTTAGTCAGTTTATCTTTGATATTCAAATTTGTTTAATAATCTTAAAAAAAATGTAAGTGTGACAAATGTGCAAAAACAAAAAGAAATCTTAAGGGGGCAAATACATTTTCACAGCACTTTATATGAACTACCAATTCATTACTTTCATGAATTTTTTGTATACCCAGTACTATCGTTGATTGTAATGTCAATCTGTATTCCCTTAGTCCAGACAGCAGCACAATATGGGGTATCTCTGCCCCTGTGTGTTGTTTAGGACAGGTGGAACCTTTAATTAGCACCAAAAAGGTGCCTCCTACTAGCCCTATAAGAGGGTACAAGAGACCTCCCTCCACTGTGTAAATTATAAAGTAACAGGAAACAAGCTTCTAGGGAGGGAAGCCTTGTGCTGCTGTCTGGACTAAGGGAATACAGATTGACATTACAATCAACGATTCCCCTTACGTCCGACAGCAGCACAATATGGGGAGATAGCAAGTAATTCCCCTAGGGAGGGTTTCCTCGCCTTACAACGTCAAGGACTAACTGACCAAAGGCAGTTGTCTGGAAACTGCGGATGTCCAATGATAATGTTTAACAAAAGGTCAACTGAGATGACTATGATGCAGCCGCACAAATCTGGTCCAATGGTAAGGACCGATACTCAGCCAAAGAAGTCGACAACCCAGGTCGAGTGGCCGTAGAAAGACTGGAGGGAATAACTCCTGAATAAGAAAGGAAGACTTAATTGTCTCCTTGATCCATGTGGATAGAGTAGGCTTGGAAGCCTTGAGGCCTCTGTTTTTACCCTGCATATCAATTAGTAGGCTTTCGGCCTTCTTAAGCGGTTGAGTGTGGAATAGGTAAATCCACAGACACCTTACCACATCTAAGGTGTTGAGCTTTTCTTCCTCCTCAGAGGTTGGAGAGGGGAAAAAGACAGGTAACGAAATTAGCTGATTGCTATTATAGTATGAGGGGACCTTAGGGATAAACCCAGGCAAACCTAAGGTGCACCCTATCTGCAAAAACAAAATGTACGGTTCTCTAGAAGAGAGGGCCTGGAGTACCCCTACTCTTTGGCAGATATAATAGCCAATAAAAAAGTGGTTTTGTAGGCTAAATATTTTATCTCCGTAGTCTCCAAGGGTCCAAATGGAGGACCGCACAGGCCTGTAATGACTACCGCAAGGTCCCACTGGGGATGATACTGAGGGCTTTAGCCTCATTGCCCCTTTAAGGAACCTTGCAACCAGAGGATCCTGAGACAGACGTCTCAGAGGGCCGCAATCTGCACTTTCAAAGTGGCAGGGGCAAGGCCCTTATCCAAACCGTCCTGAAGAAAATATCAGCCGTTGAAGGTTCTAGATTATTAATACCCTTCTTGGAGCACCACTCCATGAAAATCTTGGCTGTCCTCTGGTAGTTCTTATTGGTAGATTCTGCTCTTGCAGAATAAAGGGTCTTCAGGACGGCCTCTGACAGTCCTCTATCCTGCTGTAGGGACTGCTCAACCTCCAGGCTGTCAGGTTGAATCTCCAGAGATCCTGGCACTTCAGAGATCCTGGCACTTCAGAGATCCTTGGGAAACCAGGTTCTGGATGGGGGGAAGCCTCCAATATATCCCTCGACTCATCTCCATGAGATGGGAAAAACCAAGCTCTTTTTGGCCAGAATGGAATGATGGCTATCACAGAGACTTGGTCCTGTCTGGTTTTTATTAATACCTTTGGTATTATTGGAATTGGAGGGAAGATGTATGCCAGCCTGGACCTCCTAGGGATGGACAGGGCATCCACTGCCAAGGGATTGTCCTCCTGGTAAAGGGAACAGAACTTCTCCACCTTGGCGTTGAGTCGGGTTGCCATGAGGTCTATTTCTGGAAGACCCCTGTTCAGGGTAATCTGATGAAAGACTTCTGGATTGAGTGACCATTCTCCTGATACGGCATAACCCCGACTCAACCGATCCGCTACTATGTTCAGGGAGCCCTTGATGTGAACTGCGGATAAATGGGTTAGATTTTTCTCTGCCCATGTAAATATCAGATCTGCCTCCCTAAGGAGGGTTGGTGATCTGGTGCCTCCCTGTCTGTTCACGTACAGCACTGTGGTCATGTTGTCTGACCGGATTTTGACTGCTCTTCCCCTGGGAAGAGGCAAGCAATAGAGTAAGGCACAATATACGGCTCTGAGCTCCTTCCAATTGGACGAGGTCCTTTTTTCAGGAGCGCTCCAGACTCCCTTTATGGAGTTTTCGTCCAATGGGCTCCCCATCCCGAGAGGGATGCATCTGTAGTCAACAGGGTCCAAGAAGGTTGGACCGTGGACCTTCCGTCTTTCAGGTGCAAGCACCACTTGAGGGAAAAAGACGGGTCCTGGGGGAGAGTCGAAATCTTCTTGCTGAATGTAAGAAGGTAGCGATCCCAAGCCTCTAGTAACTCCTTCTGGAGAGGACGTAAGTGCCACAAGGCCCATGGGACTGCCTCCACTGAGGAAGACATCAAGCCCAGGATCTTCATCAATGTTCTGATGGAGGCTATCGGCTTTTTGAAGAGGTGCCGGACTGCCGCAACCAGCTTCTCCTTCCTTGCTGGTGTCAAGGAGATTTGCAGGCTGACTGAATCTAGGAAGTAGTTTTCTCAGAGGAACTTCCTTCGAGTTGAAGAGATCGTTTTTGACTTCTCCCAATTTATAAGCCATCACAGACTCTGAAGGCTGTCTGTAGGTACTGGAGCAGAACAGACTCTGACTGGGCCTTTATCAACCAGTCGTCTAGATAAGGCACCAAGAATATCCCCTGAAGCCTGAGGGCGGCCGTTATGGGGGCCACTACCTTTGTAAAGGTGTGGGAACCAGAGGAGATCCCAAAGGGTAGTGCTGTGAATTGAAAATGCTTCCTGTGGCCGGAAACTACTACGGCAATCCTTAGAAAAAAACCTTCTGTGTGGAGGTAAATAGAAATATGCAAATAGGCGTCTTTTATATCCAAAGTCACAAAAAACATCGCCTTAGAGGAGAAAGGTGGTGACAGACTTTATGGTTTTCCTATGGAAGCGCTTCTTTTTGATGAAGCGGTTGAGGTACCTTAAGTCTATGATCATTCTCCACTTGTATGCCGGTTTTGGCATCAGGAAGACGGGAGAATAGACACTGGATCCTTCTTCTAGAGAAGGGACTTCCACCAGGGCTCCCTTGTGAATGTACTCTCGGATGAAGCATTCCAGGGAGGGTGCGAGTTAACACAAACCGATCCTGAGGAGGACGGAGGAACTTGATTGCATAACCACTTTGGATTACCTACCGGACCCATGGGTCTCGAATTTTTTCCTGGCCGCAGTTGAAAAAGTGGGAGACACGACCTCCGACAGGAATCTCGGCCACAGGAAAACTGCTTCTGATGTCAAAAGCTAGGCTTGACTTTTTTATCATCAGACTTCGGAATCTCCGGCCGGCGCCTCTAGAGGAATAACTAGAGCCTCTCTGGACTGCCTTCCATGACGAGGCGGATAGCCTCTACCACGGCCAGAGCCAGACCTACCTCTGAAGGCCTGGGGTAAAGTTTTACCCTTCTTGTCGGCCAAGCCCTCTAGGATCTCGTCTAGGGCACAGCCAAAGACTCTACCCAGCTCAAAGGGTAATGCGCACAAATTATACTTTGAGGGGAACACAGCTCTCCAAGGTTTTAACCATAGAGGTCTTCCTGCTGCAGTGTTCTTGGTAAGTGCCAGGGATTGGCCGCCAGCCTTAATTGATGGTGGGAGACTTCCATTAAATATTCAGCTGCTAGGGAAACTGAGCCCAGAAACCCTAGCAGCTCGTCTCTGGAGACTCCAGAGTCGGTCACTTTTGAGGTGGACCAGGTCAGTACATAATTTGGCTGACACTTCACAGGACGCAACCGCCACAGCGGTCTTGGGCGAGGCAGCTGAATAAGCCTTCTTGAAGGTATTGTCGAAGCGCCTGCCATGGCGTCGTGCAGATTTGCTCCATCATCTGATGGTACCTTAGTGCGACAGGACAGTTTAGCCACCGCTATATCCACCTTGGGAGGAGGACCCCATTGATCCCATTGAGCAACTGGGAATAAAGCGCTGAACCTCCTAGGAACCACAAGAGGTTTTTCAGGACTTCTCCACTCTGAGGACATTAATTTTTGTAATGTCTGGTCCACTTGGAAGACCCTAGGCCCTCTATAGGTGGACGCGGAGGCTTCCCCGTCAACATCACGATCCTTAGACCGGATGGACTTCAGCAGCCGGCTTAATTTTTCGAGTGGAAGCACGGCCTGCTGGGATCTTCAGTGGAATCGTCAGATGAGAGTGTCTCGTCCACTATCTGATAATCTTCATCAGAGATCCGTAAGGAAGATTGTGTCTCAATCTGCGGTCTCTTGGCAATCTGGGCGATGGAAGAACAAATCTCCTTTAAGAGACTCCTCATATAGACCTTTACCCAAGTAACAACCTCTTATAGAAGGTACTTCCGGCGGAGGTCCGCGACACTGGTGACAGCGGGTAAAATCATAGCCGTCAGGTAAAGGGGTATTGCAATCCAAACACATTAGGTGTTTCAAGTTTAGAGGAATTTTTCCTCCTAAGCGCATCGCCATTACGTGATGCAGAAGATGACATCTGAAACATCAAACAGCCACGTGACACTGAAACAGGGAAGATCGCCAAGCATCGCATAAAAACCCAAGGGGTACCTCTTTTTTTTTTTTTTTTTTTTTTTGAATCGGTCACTTGAAGAGAGAAAAAAACTGTCAGAAAAAAACCAGCCACCACAACCCGCAGCAGAGGAGCTAGAAACTACTCACTCAACAAATAAAGGACTGCATTCAGACCTTTTAAATGTAATCCAGCAGCGAGGGGAGGAAGCCAACAAAGAAACATTTATACAGCACCAAAACAAGTCAAACGCCATACTGGAACATAGAGGAGCATAAGCCTAAGCCAGAGGCTCAAAATACAAGCAGCAAAAATCAATTCTATATTTTGCCTTTAAATTTTAAATTTCCAAACTTACCGCACTTTTTCCGAGAAAACCGGAAGTAGGGCGCGGTGGTGCGCAAAGGCTTCCTTCCCCTGGGAACACGGGACCGGAGAAAAGTTCCGGCCGAGGAGGTTCCCTGCTTACTTCCGGGATCGCGCTGCCTGCAGATGGATGCCGGATAACGCTGCGCTGCGGTGCGAAGGCCCGAAGGACCGGAGGTTTTTTCTTTGGGACCGAGGTACCCCAAAAAGGTAAGCCAGGAGTAAATAAAACCCCTAGCAACGGGAGGTCACAAGAGACCTCCGTCCACCTGTTCCACACAGGACAGAAAAAAAAACACAGTGGAGGGAGGTCTCTTGTGCCCTCTTATAGGGCTAGTAGGAGGCACCTTTTTGGTGCTAATTAAAGGTTCCACCTGTCCTAAACAACACACAGGGGCAGAGATACCCCATATTGTGCTGCTGTCGGACGTAAGGGGAATTAGTGTTAGGTACTTTTGTTAATTTTTATAGCCTTGTGGGATTAAGGTATTCGTTTTTTACCCATAAAAAGAGATATTTGACAGTCTGTTCTATGCAGGAAGGTCTCCAAATTGTTAGTAGGAGCATTTGTGTATTTTTTTGATTAAACCCACAATGGTCACAGAAATAACTTGAATCTGACAAAAGTAATAATATATAAAAATTCTATGAAAATTAACAAATGAAAGTCAGACATTGCTTTTCAACCATGCTTCAACAGAATTTTTTTAAAAGAAAATTCATGAAACAGGCCTGGGTAGAAATGATGGTACCCTAAACTTAATATTTTGTTGCACAACCTTTTGAGGCAATCACTGCAATCAAACGATTCCTGTAACTGTCAATGAGACTTCTGCACCTCTCAACAGGTATTTTGGCCACTCCTCATGAGCAAACTGCTCCAGTTGTCTCGGGTTTGAAGGGTGCCTTTTCCAGACAGCATGTTTCAGCTCCTTTCAAAGATGCTCAATAGGATTTAGGTCAGGGCTCATAGAAGGCCTCTTCAGAATAGTCCAGTGTTTTCCTGTTAGCCATTCTTGGGTGTTTTTAGCTGTGTGTTTTGGGTCATTATCCTGTTGCAAGACTCATGACCTGCGACTGAGACCAAGCTTTCTGACACTGGGCAGTACATTTCTCTCTAGCATCCCTTGATAGTCTTGAGATTTCATTGTACCCTGCACAGATTCAAGACACCCTGTGCCAGATGCAGCAAAGTAGCCCCAGAACATAAGAGTCTCCTCCATGTTTCACAGTAGGGACAGTGTTCTTTTCAAGATAGGCTTCATTTTTCCATCTGTGAACATAGAGCTGATGTGCCTTGGCAAAAATTTAGATTTTTGTCTCATCTGTCCATAGGACATTCTCCCAGAAGCTTTGTGGCTTGTCAACATGTAGTTTGGCAAATTCCAGTATGTCAGATTCAAGTTATTTCTGTGACCATTGTGGGTTTTTCTTTCATTAAACGAGGGGTACCAACAATTTTGTCCACGTGTGTATGTGTTGCTTTAGACATACAGATGCAGCACTACTTAATATGATCTGCCTCTAAAGTCACGATATGACAAATTTGTCAGGCAGTGCTTTTCTCCTCCCTTCACCTGCCCCCTCTACCCCCATCTACAATAAAAAAAAAAAAACATTGGTAGCAGCGTGAAGCTGCATACAATCATAGCAGGTACGGCATCACTTCTATTAGACTCTGTTGCCCTGCTATGATCTATCCCTGTGCTGTGACATTATGATGTTATAGTACAGGGATAGCAAATAGTGGTGTTGCTGCGCTGATTTTTTTTTTTTTTTTAATTCCGTAGTGGCAGCGGCACTTCTGTGATTGCGCCATCTGAATTTATGGGCAGCTCCTGCTAAGGCTCTTAATGCATTGCTGGAATGAAATACACATAGCAGTACCTATCCCTTCCTCCTGTTGAAAACTGTTCTTTGTATTTTCAGCTTATACTATAGTTGTATAAATTTGGGATTATATACTGCTGCCTGAGGCGGACTATAGAAAGGTGCCCCCCCCATACTAGCCATATTAGTGCTTAAAGGGGATGCCCGGAATAAAAGCTAATTCCTACACTAATGGAAACACTCTCCCCCCGCCTACTTCCTAAATTACATAATTTATCAAAAATGTATATTTACCCGTATTCCTGGGGCGGTCATGTGAGCGTCCCAGGGACATTTTCTGGTTATCCGGTGACGATCCGTTTCTCCGTTTCCAGAAATGGAACATCACTACTACTCCTCTCCCCCATCCACTCCATTATACTTACCTCTCTTCCTTCCAGGCTTCCTCTTGCGGGACGGCTCCTCCCTCTTTTCTTACTGCCGGCGTGTGAGCAGCTCCCATGCCTGCGCAGTAGAGGTGGATCGTCGGCTGCAGAGCACAGAGCAGCGCTGGGACTACTGTGCAGGTCGGCAATCAGAAAAGAGGCAGGAGCCGTGCCGCAGGAGGAAGTGAGGTAAGTATAATGGGGTCAGGGGGTGGGCTGAGTTAGTTGGGAAGGGCTAGTAGTGGGCGGGATAGCTAGAGAGACAGGGAGGGGGTGTATGGGAGGGAGACAGACATAGTGTATAGCACTAACAGACCTTTTTTTAAAAAAAAAAAAAACATTTTTTGCCCGGAAAATCCCTTTAATGTTTGCGGGACAAATTGTTCTTCATAATGGTACCATTTATTATTCTGTACAATGTACTGGGAAGCTGGTAAAAAAAAATTTGAATTGGGTGGAATTGAACAAAAAGTGCATTTGTGCAACATTCTTACAGGCTTTGTTTTTACGGCGTTCACTCTGCAGCCAAAGTGACATGTCCCCTGTGTTCTATGTTTCAGTATGATTCCAGGGATACCAAATTTATATGGTTTTATTTACATTTTAATTCTTTAACAAAGATCTAAAACTTTGCAAAAAAAAAAAAATTTTCTTAAAGGCGCCATATTCTAACATGGATACGGTGTCTTTTTAGCGGAGTCAGGTGTACTTCTTAGTTATACCATTTTGGGGAATGTCTATGGCTTTGATCTCCTTTTATTCAAATTCTTATCAGAGGCGGAAAAGCGAAAAAATTGGTGGTTCGGCACTTTTCATTTTTTTTTTCCCGCTACTCAGTTTACCGTATGGAAAAAATATTTTTATAAGTTTGTAGATCGGGCGTCTGCTGAAACTCCCACTGAGCCTGAGAATTGGATCTTTTTTCCCCCACATGGAATTCAGCCTGACTGCAGCCAGGCTGAAGATAGGCATGTCGCTTGGTGAATGGATGAACACACGCTACCATTCTCTTTAATAGGAGTGCCGTAAATGGCCTATATTCAGCCTGGCTGTGATCAGGCTGAATTCCATGTGGGGGGGAAACCCTATTCTCAAGCCCATTGGTGGTCTCAGCAGACAGACACCCAAAACGCATCCCCCCCAACTCCCCTGCGCCACCCAATCCAGCACCCCCCACTCCCCTTCGCCACCCAATCCAGCCCCCCATCAATCTGGTATTTATCCTCTATCCTATGAAGAGGGAATAAATACTTTGAAAAGCAATATTTCATTAATAAAAAGCACTTACTTAAGCTGAAGAAGCAGGCCAGCAGTAGCACTTCTGAGAGAAGGGACAAGGAGCCACACACCGCGCAGGAGCCACACTGCATATCCAATCACATCAGGTCAATATAATATCAGAGCGACGTGACCTGACGTGATGCATGCAGCCCAGCGTGGGTGAGTGGGGGTAGAGGCAGAGAGTAAGGAGCAGGCCAAAACAAATTCTGAGGGTGGACCGCTGGAGCAGCGCCGCTGCCAATAGGTAAGTGCTGACGCAGAGCTGTCTCCCCGCGGCCTCCCCCGAACTACCTCTGTCCTCCCCTGCCTACAGCTCTAAGCCAGCCCAGGACAGGTCCCGCTCAGCATGTTTTTCAAAGCGGCCTGTCTTGGGCTGGTTTAGATCAGTCATAATGCCGCCCCCTAGATCGCGCCGCCTGAGGCGGCCGCCTCACTTCGCCTCATTAGAGGTGCGCCCCTGGCTGGCAGACATAATCCCTATGTACATCATACTACATAAAGAAATTTAATTGTGCTGAAATCTTTTGGTTTATACTTCTGACATATTTGATAAGTTATATTTTTTTCTATTTTGGCTAATTATGCATTTTGCATCACTAATTATTTAATTTAAAGCCCATACACAATTAAGACACAGACATAACTAAAATATGTGTAGATTTGTATGTATTACATGTCTTTTATTGCAGCCTAGTTTTGTATTTGCAAAGAACCATAACTTTTTTATTTTTCTGTTCACAGGACCATATGAGGGATTAATGGTTGTGGAGCAAATTGTACTTCATAATGGTACCATTTAAGATTCTGTATGAAAAGCTGGAAAAAATTCAGAATGGGGTGGAATTGGAGAAAAACTGCATTTGTGCGACTTTCTTTCTTCTTTCTTTATGTTCACTGCGTAACCAAAATGACATGTCATCTGTATTCTATGGGTCAGTACGATTCCAGGGATACCAAATTTATATAGTTTTTTTTTAGGTTTTAACCCCTTAAAAAAAAATCCAAACCATGTTCTATATGAATAAGGCTTTTTTTTGCAGGGTCAGATGTACTTTTTATTTATACCATTTTGGGGAATATTTTGATTTTTTTTTTTTTTTTTTAATTTTATAGGAGGCGAAATGTCAAAAAAATTGCATTTGCTGTATGGGAATAATATTTTATATGTTTGTAGATCGGGCATTTTTGGATTCAGGGATGTATGATTTATGTTTGTTTTTGTTAATTTATTTTATTTATTTCAAATCTAGGGAAAGGGGGATGATTTGATTTTTTTTTTATTTTTAAAAACTTTTTAATTAATTAATTTATTTCATGAGCCCCCCCATCCTCCTAGTGGCTTGAAGCTGCTGTATTTTGATTGCAATACAACTCCCAATTCCAAAAAAAGTTGGGATGTTGTGTAAAATGGAAAAAAAAACCAAGAATGCAATTATATAAATTGCTGCATAATTAAGTACCAAACATTATCCCAGAAATTCCTCCCATCCTACCTTCACACTAATGTCACGCGGTCATGTGACGGTCGTTTTTTTAATGGCTGTCACATGGCTGTATTAAAATTCATTCATCTGAATAGGGTTATTGACACAACTGATTTAATGTGAAAAATCAGGATATGCCCTATTTTTATCCATTTTCATGAATACCTCAATAGAGAAAAATCCATGAAAACTGGTGCCTCTTGGATGCAAAACGCCTGTTAAAAAGGGACCATTAAGTCCATTTTTGACTGCTGCGAATCAGAAAGGTGTCAATGTAGACATATGAAATGGATACACTGCAGAAATAGTTGCAGGTCTCCTTGAGCTTTCAACCTTTCTGATATACAGTAGTTTGAAGGTCATGGTAAAACCCACAGTGCAAGCCCCTTTCTTCTGTAAATTTTAGTTGCAGCATGTGGATAATATTTGTTTACTCCATTATGCTGCTATTCCACATTTCAGCAGGTTAGCAGTCAGCAGGTTTATGGCAGCTAACCCGCTGCCATTACTGCCTGTGTGTCTCCACCACCAATCTACTCTATTGCTTGGATTTTGTACCAGAATACAATTGAAACTGATGAATATATAAATACATTTCCTCTATCTCCCTCTTCACTGTCCTCTGTTTGTCCGGTAACACAACTGGCTAGAGGAGAAGTCTGTCTTCTCTGCACTTTCTACAATAGGACAGACAGATTGTTAGGGCCTGCCCCCTTGGCTAAGTTTTATACTTCAGTTTTTCTCCAGCTAGAAATGGAACAGATCAATAAAATCTATATTATCGTAAGGATCTGCACAAGACTTTCAGGAACATGCAGAAAATCCTACAAAATTTTATCAGGTCAAAATTACATTTCATCATTTAAAATGTTTTAATTATTTATTTGATATATTTAACAAAATGGCTAATCATTTGTGGTAAAAATAAATAAAAAAAATAGTAGTTATCACTTGCGTTTGTAAATTGTTGTTAGTTGTATTGATAAGACTTTCATCATTTATCTTGTCAAGGATCAATAAGGCACAGCTTTCATTTCCCTGTAAACAATAATAATAATTAATAACTGTGATTACAAATATTAGCATATTGTGTACAAAGTGTAAATAGACAGCAATCATTAAAGGGGTTGTCCATTTTCAGGATAGGTCATCAATAAGAGATCAGTGAAGGTTCGACACTCGAGATTCCTGCTAATCAGCTATATGAATATTATGAATATAGTAGCTTGTATTGTTTTTCCAACAATGTCCCAATTTCAGCTTTTTCTTTTGCTTTACTTAAAGAGGTTGTCCAACTACAGCGGGGAAAGAAAGTATTTCGTCAGCCACCAATTGTGCAAGTTCTCCCACTTAAAAAGATGAGAGAGGCCTGTAATTGTCATCATAGGTAGACCTCAACTATGTGAGACAAAATGAGAAAACAAATCCACAAAATCACATTGTCTGATTTTTTAAACAATTTATTTGCAAATTATGATGGAAAATAAGTATTTGGTCAATAACAAAAGTTCATCTCAATACTTTGTTATATATCTTTTGTTGGCAATGACAGAGGTCAAACGTTTTCTGTAAGTCTTCACAAGGTTGGCACACACTGTTGCTGGTATGTTGGCCCATTCCTCCATGCAGATCTCCTCTAGAGCAGTGATGTTTTGGGGCTGTCGCTGGGCAACACGGACTTTCAACTCCCTGCAAAGGTTTTCTGTGGGCTTGAGATCTGGAGACTGGCTAGGCCACTCCAGGACCTTGAAATGCTTCTTACGAAGCCACTCCTTCATTGCCCTGGCGGTGTGCTTGGGATCATTGTTATGCTGAAAGACCCAGCCACGTTTCATCTTAAATGGCCTTGCTGATGGAATGAGGTTTGCACTCAAAATCTCACGATACATGGCCCCATTCATTCTTTCATGTACACAGATCAGTCGTCCTGGTCCCTTTGCAGACAAACAGCACCAAAGCATGATGTTGCCACCCCCATGCTTCACAGTAGGTATGGTGTTCTTTGGATGCAGCTCAGCATTCACTCTCCTCCAAACACGACGAGTTGTGTTTCTACCAAACAGTTCTACTTGGGTTTCATCTGACCATATGACATTCTCCCAATACTCTTCTGGAACATCCAAATGCTCTCTAGCAAACTTCAGACGGGCCCGGATATGTACTGGCTTAAGCAGGGGGATACGTCTGGCACTGCAGGATCTGAGTCCCTGGTGGCGTAGTGTGTTACTGACGGTAGCCTTTGTTACGTTAGTCCCAGCTTTCTGCATGTCATTCACTAGGTCCCCCCGTGTGGTTCTGGGATTTTTGCTCACCGTTCTTGTGATCATTTTGATCCCACGGAGTGAGATCTTGTGTGGAGCCCCTGATCGAGGGAGATTATCAGTGGTCTTGTATGTCTTCCATTTTCTAATTATTGCTCCCACAGTTGATTTCTTCACACCAAGCTGCTTGCCTATTGCAGATTCAGTCTTCCCAGCCTGGTGCAGGTCTAACAATTTTGTCTCTGATGTCGTTCCACGGCTCTTTGGTCTTCACCATAGTGGAATTTGGAGTGTGACTATTTGAGGTTGTGGACAGGTGTCTTTTATACTGATAACAATTTCAAACAGGTGCCATTACTACAGGTAATGAGTGGAGGACAGAGGAGCCTCTTAAAGAAGTAGTTACAGGTGTGTGAGAGCCAGAAACCAAATACGTATTTTACGCCATAATTTGCAAATAAATTCTTTAACGATCAGACAATGTGATTTTCTGGATTTGTTTTCTCATTTTGTGTCTCATAGTTGAGGTCTACCTATGATGTCAATTACAGGCTTCTCTCATCTTTTTAAGTGGGAGAACTTGCACAATTGGTGGCTGACTAAATACTTTTTTTTCCTCACTGTAACTGTAACTGTCATTGATGAACTATCCTCGGAATAGGTCAGTAGTAAGAGATCAGTGGAGGTCTCCACTGATCAGCCCTTTGAGGGAGCAGTGATGCTGATATGAGCACCATAACCTCTTCAATGTTTGCAACGCACACCATCTGTTTCATAGTGGTTCTGCGTACATATACCAGCTTCCCACTAGGTTGTTGCTAGAATGTATGTGCTTCTAGGAGGTTCCCACTTGGCATAGTAGTAGGTCTTGGCTCCTGGCATGTTAACTGTGTGGTATGGCAGCCAGTCACAGCTGACACACCTTCCACTTCAACATTTCTTGTTACAGTATGGTCCAAGTCAAAATAAAAAAAATCTGCCCCTCCTAAATACAATCATACTCTGTCTGTCTTGATGTGGACACAGGGGGTGGTGCCTATTAGTAACAGTCACAGAAGATCAAGTGACCACAGATGTGGTTCATAAACCTTCTAGGAGCCCATAGATTCTAGGATCTACCTTCCGGACATAGATGTATGTAAAATCTGTTCAGGGGTCAAAGGTCCTCCGACAACACTGCGATGGAGGAGAGACTGCGAGATGTGTGTACATAGTATCCCAGTAGAACACTACTAAAACTGTTCATTAGTGTTTATCTGTGAAAATTGTACTTTGACATATTATGGTGGGTTCACACTGCCATTGAATGTCCGTTCTGATAGTGTTCGTTAAAAAAAAAACCCCAAAAAAAAAAAACAGACATTAACAGACACTTACTGATGTTAATGTGTCAGTTTTTTTAACTGATCCATTTAATTTGAATGTAAAGAGCTTGTTATAGATACCAATATAACCAATATACTTCACGTGTTTGAAGTGATAAGAAGGAACCTGGCAAGACCTGTAGATTGCATATACTTAGCATTTCACACTGTCCCTCACATGTGGTTATTGCAAAAGTTAAGGTCCAGTGGTTTAGCCATCAGTACTTTCTTTGCAAGACACACCTACCCATTCCACATACAGGAATCAGCCATTAACACTCAGGACCTCTCAGACACTTTATAGTCATCACTGCCCACATCTGTTCCTTTTCTTATACTCAAAACCTATAACTCTGCCTTTTACCTCACCAAACCTTTTTCACCACTGTCATCTCCTCTCCATCTAAGAACCCAAAATGACTCTGAAAACTTTTAATTCCGTGGTCATTCCCAATTCTATCATCAGACCTCTGTACTGAGGACCTGGCCACTTACGTCAAAGACAAAATTGATAATCATAATCCACTCTATTGGCCTTAAGGGTACTGCTCTCTCTTGGTTCTCCCCCTATCTTTCTGACCATACTTTCAGCATATCATTTGTGACTTTGTCCCTTCTCCTCTTCCCCTTGCTGTGGAGAATAGGACCGGCTCCAAGACTGGAGAAGCAATAAATCCACGCTCAATCAGGCTTCTTTTTGGAAGGATTAGCTTTATTTATAACCACAACATAACGTGTTTCGGAGTAACATACTCCTTTATCAAGTGCATATCTGGTATAAGTCAAACATATACTTCACAGACGGCTAGGCTAGAATCCTGCAGCTGTACCTACCCAGACTCTATCACAACCCCAAAAGGTAAACAGAATATCTACTGCCTTACATTTACACCCTTTATGTTTGCTATTACACAAGGTGCCACTCTGTGTTGTTTTTGATGTTTTCACATATAAGACTCTTCCCCTTGCTTTCAGGATTCCTCAGGGCTCATTCCAAAGTCTCCTCTTTTCACTCTTGGCAGCCCCTACTAGAAGATTTGACTTTCAGTACCATCTTTATGCACTATTACAAAACACCAATGACGGTGTCTCTGCTGTCCCTAATATCATGTTCTCCCTCTATATTGTGAGAGTACTGAAAAAAATTGTCTCCTCGGTTGAAATAGACAGCAGCTCCCATACAGCGGTTAAGAAATTGTTTACTATTTCAAAGGTTAACTCAGGGAAATTCTAGTTTCTGTTTATGTAGCATTCTAGAGTACATAGTTACATTTGCAATAGCAGTTAATATATTCAAGCATCATTGTAATGCGGTATAACCATAATTGGTAGATGAGCCTCGGCATGAAGGAGGTGCCGATAATGTGTTTTTATTACAGATTTGTCTGTTCTTTTTCTACTTTTATATAAATAAAGCATTAAGGCTTGCCTCTTCAGAGTAGGCCTGCCTGATACTGAAGCAATTTAACACTTTGTCAATCTGAAATTGAATCTTTCAAAGAGTGAACTACTGGTATTTCCACCATCTACTTGCCGACTTTAGAATAATATTTCCATTTTTGCTACCCAAACTAAATCCTCATCTTCACTCTTTCCCCCTTTATTATCCTACAGGGCGTGATGTGTTTATTGGGCATACAGGTGTAACCAGCAGCCATATCTGCAAAGCACTTCACAGCCTTCAGCGGGTGTCAGGCGAAGTCCCTTCAAGTCACTTCCTTTGACTGACATTATTGGGCCTCAGGGGTAGTGAGAAGTATGGTATTGCACTCTGGTCTTTTGGTGCCTGCGGTCTGGTTGCAAGCCAACCTTTGCTTACCTTCTTTTTGTGGATTACTATTTCCAGTTTTACATTGTTTCTGCTTTCAATTTTCATTCTGTGATTTTAGTTATTTTTTTATCTATTTTCTTTTCACCTGTTATTTAATTAAATTTAATCTCTCTCATTCTTTATTCCCAAAGTACCCCCTTCTCTTCATTGTTTCACTCCATAGACCTATTGATTCTACTGGGTCTTGGTCTCTATAGACGCTAAGCTCGGTGCGTGTGTGCGATGATGTCAATGTGCCCCTCCACATTCCAGCACCATTGCACCCTTATATATAACCCTTCCTTCTTCCTATTTCAATGATTTCCTATGGCCATTATACTTCTATGGACGCCATAAGCGATGACGTCATCACGTCCAACTCCATTTATCTACACTTACAGGCTGGACTCTACACACGTCTACCTCACACCTGTTGCAGTGTGCACCCTTGCATTATTCCTCTCATTTACCTCCATATGGTAAATGTATTACTTTTTACTACTTTACTTTCTCTACAGGTTGGTGCATTATGGTTATTTCTCTCTGGGATGAGGGCTACTTTGGATATTTGTCATATAGCTTACAAATGTCACCTGAGGATTGCTTATTACAGCTGAATATCATTTACTGATTGTGTTTTATTTTTATTTTTGCATTTATGTATACTCTGCTAGTACCATTATCTGTTGGATGCATGTCTGTATACTTACCTACCCATTGAATAGATTTTCCAATAACAATATATATATAGCACCATGTACTCGATCATTTTGTGGCTTTAGGCATATTGTGCCATTTTTCAAAGCTATTAATCCCTTGTAGTTCCTCTAAATAGTATCTGCCTATATCATAGAAATAAGTAGTGACTTGACCAATATACTGTAGGTCTACTTTCAGTCCCATTTATTCTATATATATATATATATATATATATATATATATATATATATAACACACACATATTTAGTTCTGATTTACCTTTCCATTATGTATATATTTATACATATATTTATGTATATATTTATCTATTCTTCACATTGACTTTTGATGAAGGCTGATTGTTAAGCAGAAATTTAATTTTTTGTTGCATTTATCTGTATTCACTTGTGCTTGCAGAGCTAACAAATAATAAAATACCTACTTTAAGAGCATCTTTTCTATCGGTTTCAGTGCTGTGGTAATTCTCTAATACCTCAGAGGTCACATGGTGCTTGCTGATGTCATAACGCTGGGTCAATGCGTCATGTAGTCAACATGCCCCACTTGACTTCTGAGGTCCAATCACAGGCCTCAGCGGTGATTGTTATTTTTCCTCATCTCCTCTGGGCTTTCACTCTAGGGTCAAAACAAATCTTGTGGGGTTTGCCCATCTCTACTAATGAAGCGGTCTGAGGCTTCCAGCCACTGTGGAGCATTCTAATTTGCGGGGCTACTCTGGAGCATTATACTGTGTGTGGCTACAGTACTCTGCAGTATGCCTGCAACATACTGTAGGTGACAAGCTCTGTGCCCGTATGTGCAGAGGGCTCCCAGGGTGAGTAGGTGAGTAGGGATAATGGAGACTACAGGGGAAAGCGGGGCCTGGATTGTGTCAGAACTGGTCTCCTCTGTACTGCCTCTGCCCTGCATCCATTCCCAATGTGTCATTGCTCCCCTTTTTAACTGCCCTCCATATTAAACTGTTTTTGATATTAAACTGCCACTGCCCCACTTATTCATCTGCCCCGCTCCCCAAATTAAACTGCCACTGCCTCATTTATTCATCTGCCATCGCTCCCCAAATTAAACTGCCACTGCCCCCTTCATCATCTGCCGCTGTTCACTTATATTAAATTGCCTGTATCAAGCAACTTTACAAATAGTCTACGTAAATATATTATAATGTTTTGACAGACCTGTACATCACCATTACACTACATGGTCCAATATCTGTCTCCAGCTTCACTTTACTATTCACTGACTATTTAGCCAGGACAGGATCTAACAGATATTCATAAAGGTTAGAAATAATTCTAGCAGAGTTATCCGATGCCTTGATAAGTCAAACTATTTTGTTTAGGGGTATGTTTACCCTGTGGAATTTGTATAAGCTGAAAAATTTTCAAATTAATTTTTCAAATTCTGCACCATCCAGATGAAATTTTTCTGCCTCCCATTAACTTCAATGAGAGATATCAGACGGAATCCGCCTTTTTTCCCTAGCTTCCCTCATCATATTAATGCTTGGTCCATATAGAACCTTCCTAGTCTTAGCCAGTTCCAATAAGTGGAAATGACATGTAGATTTAGCCTCTCTCCATACTAGTAACATGGCCACAAACCCCCATTTACTTGGAGTAGTGCAGAGTAAATTCCTAAATAGCTTTCCTTTTTGTAATCTTGGAGGTCCCTGTAATCAGACCCCACTGATAAGCAAGCAACAATCTATCCTAGTCCTAGCAACTGACTGACTGAAATATTCCCCACAGTATAAGGGCTAATACACAAGGAAGAGACCTGTGCAAAGAACCTATTTGTCTCTTTTAGTAAGGAGTGTAAGAGACAGCCAATGTTGTCTTAAGCTTCATTTGTCTGTATAAACTGTTAATGTTGAATGTATTTCTGTGATTCTGTTCCTTTAAGACAGCAGCCATTGTAATTGTGACATGATGCTGGAGTGAGACCCCCCCCCCTTTTATGTCAGCCTGCCTGTTCTGCAGACAGAGTGTGAGCAGAGAAGCAGGAAGTGACGAGACAGAGAGCAGCAGCCATCTTGGCAAGTGTTGTATTGAACTGGTGTGGAGATTTTTCTGTACAGCTAAGCTGTATCTTGGTCCAGAGACAAACAGAGTGTAAAGAGACAACAGGACTAGTGAGTCCACGTGAAAGGAACTGTGCTCAGTGGCTGATCAGTGAGACTGACATTGTGACTGTGTATTTGGATACCACAGATAGAGACTCGCAGTGCTGTTGATGTACTGGACAGCACCTGCTAAATCCCGCTTTACATCCCAGCTCAGTGTATGGATTCTGCAGAACTGTCAGTGTGCTGAGTGGAATCTGCTGTTGGATTACATTGCATTCAGTTGGTTTCCCTGTCTGTTAAAGAGGACTTCATTTCTCCCAAGATCCTGATAACCGTGAGGAGAGGACGCTTCACTATAAAAGAAAGGACCGACTTTGGGCCCCACCGCGCGCTTCTACGGACTGTAAGCGGTCCACCTGGACCACTGGGGAAAAGGGGGTGCACCCAAATGTGATGTCAGGGTCAGTTAGGGATAGTTTTGAGTATATTGTTCATTCAGTGTCCATACTGCAGAAGTGGACAGAGTAAAAGTAGAAACCATTGCAGAATTTGCCTTGAAATTGTTCATGCTATATTGTATATTTTGCTTGTCTTTAGCCCTGTCATTTTACCTTTAACTAGCCTTTATTAACTTATAGTAAATATATTTTTTTTTTCTTGAACTACCGCGTGTGCGTTCATTTCTGGTTGCGGAGTCCAAACCACCTGCCTTGCTCTCGGTTCACAAATTGGCGTAGTCGGCAGGATCCGCTTACCAGAATGGACGGTGACGCACCCGTTAGAGAGAATGGTGCTGGAGGAAGAATGCCAGCAGGGGCTATAATGAGTCAGTTAGCTAAATTTGATGGCAATAATATGTCAGTGAGTATGTGGGTGGAACAGATACGAATGATACAGCGAATGTACCAGACCGCACCAGAAGTACTAGTAGAGCTAGCAATATTGACATTACAAGGGGATGCTAAGACCACGGTGATACTGAGGCCATTTGAACAAAGGCAGACATTTGAGCAAGTAGTCCAGATTCTAGAAACCATCTATGGAGAAACTGCATTGCTGGGGTCTCTGCAGGCTCGGTTCTTCCAGAGGGTACAACAGGAGAATGAAAGCCTTCCCCAATATGCAAATGCCCTACAAGAACTGCTCCGAGATATTCAAAGGAAGGAAAGAGGGGGCTCGCCAGCCTTCTGTAACCCTGATCGGACTCTCCGTGACCAGTTTGTCCTGGGGATACGTGACGGCAGTTTAACTGTGACTATGCAGGATTTTATACGACGAGAGACTGATGCTAAATTCCATGATGTACAGGTAGAGGCCATCTCCCGTGCCAATAGTATGGTCCCGAGGCCGCAGACCGCAGTTGGAGTTACTTTGTCACAGGGGGCTAGTTCTGGCTCAGAGACAGTAGAAAAAGGGACGGTTAAAGAAATTCTCACAGTAATGCAGAAACTGCAAGAACAAATGGAACACTTGCACACTCGTTGTGATGAGCAGTCTATGAAAATTGCAGACTTCCAGAAGACTGGAGATGAAAGGGTGAGCCATCCACACCCAGCAAGTCAGAATCACCCACCACCCCGCTGGAGGGGTGAGGATAGGACCTACCGAAGGGGTCCAAATCATTTAGTGCAGTGCTCAGGAGAAATCGAAGGGGCTTACCGAAGGGGCCCAAACAGATGGCCAGAACGACGGGGGATACGCTGCTGGGAGTGTGGACGGATGGGCCACGTTGCTGCTAGATGTCCAGAGCAGCGACAAACTTATGAGAGACCGCCGTTAAACTGAAGTCCCCTGCTGCTGAAGGGCGTGTAGTAGGGGAGACTGACAAGGAGACTATGTGGGGAGAATGCCCTGATGATGACCTGATCGCTGCAAGTCCTGTCATACAGGTGGAAATGGAGGGTATTCCGGTTACCGGGATGATTGACACGGGTTCCCAAGTAACGACCTTGAGTAGAGACTGTTATGAACGGTACTTCCGGCAACATGTGAAATATGATCCCCATACATTCGTACGAGTGGTCGCAGCTAACCAGTTACCAGTTACGGTCGTGGGAGTGGCCTGGATGAATGTCCGGGTATGTGGCCAAGATCTAGGTAGGAAAGGCATTGTGGTGGTACAGGAGTCACATGAAGTAAAGGTCCCTGTCATTTTGGGGATGAATGTGTTAAAAGAATTAGATCAGATCCTCTTTGAAAAGAAAGGTCACGGTTATTGGAAAGAAACCACCACCCATCGGCCTACTCAAACAGCTTTCCAGCGGCTGATCCGGACATGTGGCTTACAGAAAAGTTCAGATGCACAGCGTCCTCTGGCTCGAATTTCAGTTCCTTTGCATACAAAAGTTACACTGCCACCCAGTCGGGAGACAATAGTGTCCATGCCCGTAGGCACCTGTCGGAAACTAGAGGGCATAGCTGTGTTGGTAAGAACCACTGCAGGCAGCCGAAGGAGGTGTTGATCCGCTAGTGGCCCGTTCCTTGGCAATAGTTCGCAATGGAAGAGTACCACTTCGATGTGTAAACACTCAGGACCAGAGTGTGGACCTGACCCCAGGGAGGCTGCTGGCTAACATCTATGTGACTCCGGAGGAAGTAAGGAAAGTAACTCCAATGCAGCTGAAGCCGACTGAAAGGGATGAGTGGACCGTAACTGTGTCCATGGGAGAAGATGAGGAACCCACCTCTGAATGGAATGGCTGTGCAATTCGAGAACAGATGAAGATGGATGTAAGTTCATGTTCTCTGGAATGGGTGCAGAAGGTAGATGAGCTGTTGTGGGAGAACCAAGCCACCTTTGCACGGTATGCTGAAGATTTTGGATGTACCACAGGGATCTACCATGAGATTCCCACAGGAGACACCCCTCCAATTAGAGAGCGCTACCGACAAATTCCTCCACAGTTGTATCAGGAAGTGAAAGAACTGTTAGCTAAGATGCTACAGGGTGGGATCATCCAAGAAAGCCAGAGTCCCTGGGCGGCTCCTGTGGTGTTAGTAAGAAAAAAAGATGGTTGGAGATGAAAAATGGAGTGCTATGCCGAAAGGTCTATTTACCTTCTGAGATCGACATTCGATACCAAATTGTGGTGCCTAGTGAACTGGCTCGCTCCTTGGCAGTTGAGGCTCATAATAAGAATGGACATTTTGGTCATGAGAAGACCTTTCGTTGGTTACAGCGACTGATTTACTGCCCTGGTCTTCGTCAAATGGTCGAAGAAGTATGCCACAGCTGTCGAACTTGTGAGATCCATAAGGCAATAGAACAGAGAGCTCCCCTGCAAACCATCGTGACCCAGGAACCTTTAGAAATCGTCATGATAGACTATCTAATGGTGGGCCCATCCAATAGCGGACACCAGTATTGCCTCGTAATGGTGGATCACTTCACCAAATTTGCGGTGGTAACCGCCACCAAGGACCAGACAGCTGAGTCAGCAGCTCGTGCTCTGTGCCAAGATTTCATTCGAGTATATGGGTGCCCCCAACGCATCCACTCCGACCAGGGCTCCTGCTTTGAGGGACACGTAATGAAAGAAGTTCAACGTATCTACGGGATAAAGAAGTCGCACACGACTCCATACCACCCTCAGGGAAATGGGGCCTGTGAAAGATTCAACAGAACTCTGCTACAGATGCTGCGGACTCTGGAGGAAGACAAGAAGTTACAGTGGCCTCAGTTCTTGTCTGAAATGGTGTGGGCCTATAACAATCAGGTCCATTCTACAACGGGGGTACTCTCCTTATACACTTCTCTTTGGGCGGTCTGGGCGAAGTATAGGAGAATTACAGTTGAATGATGTGGATGGGTTCCCTCCGAGGGATCCAACCTCTTGGGTGCGGGCGCATCGGCAGAGACTTGAGACGATCCATCGATTGGTGCGGCAGCGCCTGCAAGAACATCCCCATCCTGATAAGACCCCAGTGCAAGAAGCACCATTGCAACCAGGCGACCTGGTGCTAGTTCGTGTCAAGAAACCCCAAGGGAAATTGGAAAGCAGATGGGAGGCTTTGCCGTATCGTGTTGTTGGCCGCAAGTATGCGAATGGGCCAGTGTACCAGGTCCAGAAAGAAGGAACTGATTGTGTTCGAGTACTTCACCGAAATATGTTGCGCCTGTGTCATTCTGAAGGGACAAATCACGATGGGCCTGCCAATGTGAATGAGCTCCCACAGTCAGAGAATGGAGGTGCGGAATGGGCCTCCGACGAGGAGGATGATTGTTGGCCGATCCCTGCTCCTGGGGATGTTCCACCTGTGACTACTGTATCTCTGGTCTGTGCCCCCTCTGGTGCGGAATCCGCTGGTCCTTCTCAGCCCATAGCTGCAGCACCCCATAATATACCACCGGTCCTCAGACGGACCGCTAGGCCAAATGCTGGTATTCCCCCTGTTCGGTATGCGCAGGATGAGTTTGTTTGGCCTGCCATACATCGGTATACTACCACCCTGTGCATAAAAGTACAACCCTCTGGATATACAGTCATAGGCAGGGACTGCCAATCTTAAAGTGGGGGGGAATATGTAAGAGACAGCCAATGTTGTCTTAAGCTTCATTTGTCTGTATAAACTGTTAATGTTGAATGTATTTCTGTGATTCTGTTCCTTTAAGACAGCAGCCATTGTAATTGTGACATGATGCTGGAGTGAGACCCCCCCCCTTTTATGTCAGCCTGCCTGTTCTGCAGACAGAGTGTGAGCAGAGAAGCAGGAAGTGACGAGACAGAGAGCAGCAGCCATCTTGGCAAGTGTTGTATTGAACTGGTGTGGAGATTTTTCTGTACAGCTAAGCTGTATCTTGGTCCAGAGACAAACAGAGTGTAAAGAGACAACAGGACTAGTGAGTCCACGTGAAAGGAACTGTGCTCAGTGGCTGATCAGTGAGACTGACATTGTGACTGTGTATATGGATACCACAGATAGAGACTCGCAGTGCTGTTGATGTACTGGACGGCACCTGCTAAATCCCGGCTTACATCCCAGCTCAGTGTATGGATTCGGCAGGACTGTCAGTGTGCTGAGTGGAATCTGCTGTTGGATTACATTGCATTCAGTTGGTTTCCCTGTCTGTTAAAGAGGACTTCATTTCTCCCAAGATCCTGATAACCGTGAGGAGAGGACGCTTCACTATAAAAGAAAGGACCGACTTTGGGCCCCACCGCGCGCTTCTACGGACTGTAAGCGGTCCACCTGGACCACTGGGGAAAAGGGGGTGCACCCAAATGTGATGTCAGGGTCAGTTAGGGATAGTTTTGAGTATATTGTTCATTCAGTGTCCATACTGCAGAAGTGGACAGAGTAAAAGTAGAAACCATTGCAGAATTTGCCTTGAAATTGTTCATGCTATATTGTATATTTTGTTTGTCTTTAGCCCTGTCATTTTACCTTTAACTAGCCTTTATTAACTTATAGTAAATATATTTTTTTTTCTTGAACTACCGCGTGTGCGTTCATTTCTGGTTGCGGAGTCCAAACCACCTGCCTTGCTCTCGGTTCACAGGAGCCATACAGCCCTTCTCTGCTGTAAGGAGTGACAGCAGCTAGGGGGTGGGTTGGTCTCAGCTCAGCATGTGCTAACAGGACCTCAAGCATGGGACTAGCAAGTCATGGTATTGAACTGTATGCCCCTCAAAAGTATAGAAAGAAAATTGATGTGTCAAGCAACCCTAGTTCTTAGTAGACTTTAGGTTTTATACACTTCTGTATTACAGCTATGTTTTGCACAAGCCATAATATGTTTTCTGCAGAGGAATATGAGCTTTTTAGTATGCTGTAGTTCCAGATGTCTCCAACTTCATTTGATTCTATATAAATTCAGCAAAGTATAACAACATGGCACGTTCCATTGAACACCTAAAAGCATTTCTATCTGTGTACATATGGAACATTTTTTATAGCAGTGCAGAGGCTGTATGGCTCCTTTCTAAAAGAGACAAATTGGTTCTTTGCACAGGTCTCTGCACTTGTTAAACACATTATTGAGTGCCTGGATCCTACTTCTTACTATTTGTGGGGTGAAACCCTTCCAGTGCACCACGTATCAATAGGACATCTGGTGTGGCGGGATTCTACAATTTTATAACTTTGGACAAAGGCATAGACTAGTGTTTCCCAACAGGAGTTCTCAGGAGTCCTGGTGATCCTTGAACTGGAGTGGATGGTTTCTCCTATAACAAGGTTTGGCATAGTCCAGTATTAAACACACCTTTTCAAAAAGCTAAAGAAAGTTGCAAGGAATTTTAGTTGAGCTTCCTAAATTACTGCTATGCTTTCTATCGTTCCACACTGACCAGTAAAAGTTTAATATATGACTGGATAGAATTCAATTTGCACATGCATAGAGTGTAAAAAGATAGAGAAAGGCGCTTCATATGTAGTACCTAAGAGATTATACAGATAGGAGAACAGTGCAGGTAAAAGGCTATTCTGTAAATGTTGTACAGCAGAGGCACAACTCATATTACAGTATTCAGGATATTAGGTGCAGGTATGAAGCAAGCTCTCTCCCATTCCAGAGACTTTGGCAGTCCGCTATCCTAAGCAGTGCTGAAGGATTGGAGATATGATATGCAATTGACCACCCAACTTACTTGTGACTGGAGAACTATATATCATATATCCAATCACTCAACACTATATAGAATGCAATTCTTTTTTTTTTTTTTTTTAACAGTAGTTTTTATTGAAAGTTTTTTTCAACAATAAAAAGAAAGGAAGGCGGTTTCAATCCCTACTGCTTTTGAAAAGGTTTGCCGAGCCGGTACCTCCACGGCGGGCCTGATCTCAGGTATCTACAGGCTCCTCTCCTCTCCAGAGGGACGGGCCCCCCTCTCATAAATATACGGTCAAGTGGTCTGGGGCTCTAAATAGGCAGATCTCACCCGGGCAATGGCAGATAATTTGGTCCCATGCGGCCAAGTCCTCGATGTGTATAACTTTTCGTGAAACAGAGTATAAGTTACTTATGCATTGGTACCACACCCCCACTTTGCTCCATTCCCTTAATCCTAGCATTCCATCCCTTTGTTGGCCCTCCCAGGCGGGGGGTGGGTACGCTATACCACATTTTCTGGGAGTGTTCGTGGATCTGCCCCTTCTGGACGGAGGTCAACTCCCTTACTGATGCCCTTTTTATTCAGGGTGTCTCTCTGGACCCCTTTGTCTATTTGCTTATTTTCCCCCCTAAACACCTAGGTAAGCAGGCCTCCAAATTATTTCTATGCCTATGTACTGCCGCCAAAACCCTTATTGCTCTCCACTGGAGGAAGACTTCTCCTCCCACTGGTCTGGAGCTTATTGCTCACATGAAGGATGTCCGCAGTATGGAGTATTTGACAGCCTCCCTTAATCATACAGTGGAGGTTTTTGACGCTGTGTGGTCATCTTGGGACGCATATTGTACTTTACATGGTCTCTTACTCCTTCCCCCTTCCTTCCTCCCTCCCTCTTTCCCTTGTCATTTCCCCCCACCTTTTTGCGCCTCTGCCTTGCTATTTCGCTTTCGTTCCTCATTTTGTTGTTCTTTTATTTATACATACTTAAACAAAAATTACAGTTTAAAAAAAAAGAAAAAAAAAAAGAAGGGAAGGCGAGATAAACGACATTATTATAGAATGCAATTCTGGTATCTATACTAGAATAGTTCCAAAAATGAAAACTGTCTGGAAGATTTCAACATTTTACTTACTGCAATGCACGCCAAGTGAAGTGATGTGTTTGAACATTCATCTTTTGCAGCCAAATCCACTTTGTTTTCTTTAATTATGATTTCTACATTTTATAAAAAAAAAGAAATAGCTGGATTTTAGCATATTGGCAGCAGTACAGATTTAGTCATCAGGTCTATTTTAGAAAACTAGGAAGAAACCATCTGTGAGTCTCTAAAGCTGTAAGTAAATTATTCAGTACTATTACACTACACACAGGTTCATTTTTAGACGGGGGAGGACCAAAAGTTGTCTTGCTGGAGTACTTTTTTTGGGATAGGCATGAAATTGGTGGGGATCTGACTCTTAACATCAGCTTTTTGAAGGGGCCACAGTACTTGAGCAAGCGATGTGCTCTCTTCATTGCTTTGTACACCTGCACATTATAAGTTAGCAGCGGCTTTGTATGTATCAAAATTTTGTCCTAAGTAAAAAGTAGAAATCTGAAATACTCTTCAAAGCTGCTACTAAGACGACACCATGTAGGTAAAAGAAGCATTCAAGCAGCTGATTGGTGCGGATGCCAAGATATGAACCCTTACCAATCTGATTTTGAAGGCCGATGTTAAGGATAGGCCATCAAAATTGCATACCTGAAACTCCTTTAGGCTGGGGCCCCATGTTGCGAAAACACAGCATTTAGGCTGCAGTAAAAAATCCTGCATTTTATATTACCTGCAGAGTGGATAGGATTCTGGCTAATCCCATACACACATTGCAGAAAAAAATTCCACAGCGGAAAAGCTGCAATTTCAAAAACGGTTGAATTTTTGCAGATCGCAGCATGTCAATTATACCTCCGGAAACGCTGGTGTTTCCCATATAGATATAATAGGAGCAAAATCTGCAACACAAAAAAACTGCTTTTCTGCAACATGGGGTCTTAGCCTTAAAGATCACGTTTAGTCCATGCATATCTGTACCTGGGAAAATAATTGCAGTACACACCTGCAACATGTAAATTGCCATTCACAACAGCAGTCATAAATGGGGTCTTGCCTGAGATGTCCACAACGCTGACATCTGCATTAAAACTTAAAAGGAGCTGTAGACATTCCATGTGATTTCTGAAAGCTGCTGCATGAAGAGGAGTTCTAATAAGGATACAATTAAGAAAAAACGTAAAAGCAATACTATAGATGCAAATTTTGCAAAATACAGTCAATTGTAAGTATAATTAGCTCACCGCTGGGAGTATAGACATACAACTAGGTACATAACATAAATTAACATCTACAAAACTGAGAGCTGATTACTATAATATTAATATATATTACAAACTTTATTGAATACATGTAATTTTCTTGGTACTTGGCTGCATATGTGGGATTGTTCCAGCCAAAAACACCCAAGTTACCTTGATGGTCAGGTATCAGTGTGTTTGTAGTGGCTGCCATGCACATTATATATTGATTTTTGCATTAACATGCAGCTATAATCCTTGCATTATATATATATATATATATATATATATATATAAAACACACACACATACAGCACAGACCAAAAGTTTGGACATACCTTCTCATTCCAAGAGTTTTCTGTATTTTCATGACTATAAAAATTGTAGATTCACACTGAAGGCATCAAAACTATGAATTAACACATGTGGAATTATATACTTAACAAAAAAGTGTGAAACAACTGAAAATATGTCTTATATTCTAGGTTCTTCAAAGTAGCCACCTTTTGCTTTGATTACTGCTTTGCACACTCTTGGCATTCTCTTGATGAGCTTCAAGAGGTAGTCACCTGAAATGGTCTTCCAACAGTCTTGAAGCAGTTCCCAGAGATGCTTAGCACTTGTTGGCCCTTTTACCTTCACTCTGCGGTCCAGCTCACCCCAAACCATCTCGATTGGGTTCAGGTCTGGTGACTGTGGAGGCCAGGTCATCTGGCGTAGCACCTCATCACTCTCCTACTTGGTCAAATAGCCCTTACACAGTCTGGAGGTGTGTCTGGGGTAATTGTCCTGTTGAAAAATAAATGATGGTCCAACTAAACGCAAACCGGATGGAATAGCATGCCGCTGCAAGATGCTGTGGTAACCATGCTGGTTCAGTATTCCTTCAATTTTGAATAAATCCCCAACAGTGTCACCAGCAAAGCACCCCCACACCATCACACCTCCTTCTCCATGCTTCACGGTGAGAACCAGGCATGTAGAGTCCATTCGTTCACCTTTTCTGCATCGCACAAACACATGGTGGTTGGAACCAAAGATCTCAAATTTGGACTCATCAGACCAAAGCACAGATTTCCACAGGTCTAATGTCCATTCCTTGTGTTTTTTAGCCCAAACAAGTCTCTTCTGCTTGTTGCCTGTCCTTAGCAGTGGTTTCCTAGCAGCTATTTTACCATGAAGGCCTGCTGCACACAGTCTCCTCTTAACAGTTGTTGTAGAGATGTGTCTGCTGCTAGAACTCTGTGTGGCATTGACCTGGTCTCTAATCTGAGCTGCTGTTAACCTGCGATTTCTGAGGCTGGTGACTCGGATGAACTTATCCTCCGCAGTAGAGGTGACTCTTGGTCTTCCTTTCCTGGGGTGGTCCTCATGTGAGCCAGTTTCTTTGTAGTGCTTGATGGTTTTGGCCACTGCATTTGGGGACACTTTCAAAGTTTTCCCAATTTTTCGGACTGACTGACCTTCATTTCTTAAAGTAATGATGGCCACTCGTTTTTCTTTACTTAGCTGCTTTTTTCTTGCCATAATACAAATTCTAACACTCCATTCAGTAGGACTGTCAGCTGTGTATCCAACTGACTTCTGAATAACACAACTGATGGTCCCAACCCCATTTATAAGGCATGAAATCCCACTTATTAAACCTGACAGGGCACACCTGTGAAGTGAAAACCATTTCAGGTGACTACCTCTTGAAGCTCATCAAGAGAATGCCAAGAATGTGCAAATCACAAGGCATTATGGGAAAGGAGCTGGGGAGCTCATGCGCCCTCTGTTGGATGTAACAGATCCTCAATTTGCTTTTGACTCACCGAGCCTTGAGACAGCAAAAGGGATTTTAGCCAAGCCAATTTCACTTATCTTGGCTTGGCTAAAATCCCTTTTGCTGTCTCAAGGCTCGGTGAGTCAAAAGCAAATTGAGGATCTGTTACATCCAACAGAGGGCGCATGAGCTCCCCAGCTCCTTTCCCATAATGCCTTGTGATATGTAGATGCTAAGTAAAGGGCAAAAGGCAATTAAATCTCTACACACCTTCACTGGTGCTCTCCTCAATGTGAGAGATTCTTGTCCCTAAGAATGTGCAAAGCAGTAATCAAAGCAAAAAGGTGGCTACTTTGAAGAACCTAGAATATAAGACATATTTTCAGTTGTTTCACACTTTTTTGTTAAGTATATAATTCCACATGTGTTAATTCATAGTTTTGATGCCTTCAGTGTGAATCTACCATTTTATAGTCATGAAAATACAGAAAACTCTTGGAATGAGAAGGTGTGTCCAAACTTTTGGTCTGTACTGTATATATATATATATATATATATATATATATATATATATAAGTGCTAACTATTTAATGTGCAAAAGTAGTTAAATATAAAAAGTTTATATACTTTATAATGTCATATAGAGAGCATAAATGTAACATGTAGTTTATCTCAAAATGAAACCCAACAAATTGCAAACAAAAAAAGTTTTCCTTTGCAGAAACCACTGAAAATCGGCAGACAGAAAAGTCCTGCACAAAAAGACATTACCACTTGCCTGGGGGCCACTGGGAGCATTACCATTTGCCTAGGAGCATGATATGTGGGGACCACTAAAGGCACCTGGTAATGGTAATAGGTGAATTTTTATATGTGCTGGATGGGAAGTATAGCATGGTGTAGCTTTAAGGGTGCATTTACATGGCGCAGTTGTGATGCAGTAAAACGAATTTATGTTCCAGCTGTAAATTCATAAATGGTGCTAAAAACACACCTGACAGTTTTTGTCTTTTGGTAAAAATTATTTTGTAGGGGTGTCCCAAGTCTAAAAAGGTTGGGAAACACTGTTCTATAACAATGCAAAACAATGATTGAGCCTGGCGGAGTGTAACTGGTAGTATACAGTTGATATTACACCACCTGGGCCGCTAGATCTCCAAATGCCAATTAACACATATGTTGACATAAGGATGGAGGAAGGCAGAAACTGAGTAGCAAGAGTATGGTGAAATTGCATATAGCGAAAGATATCCTGTGGGAGAATTTGGTAGCACTCTTGAACATATCCGTCAGGTACAAGTGAAACCAGTGAGTCCATCATGGCCGATAGCTCCACCAACCCATGGCCAATCCATTATTGAGGGTCTGGCACCATGGGAGAAAGGGAATTTCACCAGCACCCTGGAAAAATAGGTCTCCCGTCTAGCATAATTCCAAACCTGTCTGGCCAGTCTTTGGAGGGAGAGAAAACACCTTGGACCGTAATTGTGTGGCTCCAGAGGTGGCCAGAGAGTCTGTAAATTTAGAAAATACTGTAGATGATGTTCTGTATTAGAGAGTGGATGGGCCACAGGGATATGTATCAGAGCAGAACTGCCAGGTTATACAGAAAGAGGTCAGGCAAGACAGCCCCGGCCTCCTTTTTAGGACTCTGTAGGGGGACTCTGTCTGCCTGTGCCTACCAGCTGGTTAGAGAGTTAACCAGGGAAAAAATATTTTGAGCACTAACGTTTTAGCATGCTTGTGTACATACAACATCAGGGGTGCCAGCAGGCAGATTACTTCCAAAGCATAATCCAAGTCTGATCATGTTCTGGCTGGAGTCTAGCTTGTTGTGTATATTAGTACTGGAATCAAGGTAGGTCAGGATTTGCTTGTGGTATAAGAAAATGGATACTTTGGTCAATAATATGATCAGGGTGTTCCAAAATTGGCCAGTAGGTGGTGCTGTTGTAATAGAATGCACCAACAAATAATAAAGGGAGGATATTCCAGAGTTGACCAGTAGATGGCAATGTTGTACAAAAAAAATGGAAGATCAGTAATTTTTACACTGCAACTTTCCTGGTTCAGCTGAAGAGACTTCAGGATGAGATACTCTCTAAGAAAGTGGACAGTGAAATGCACGGGAAGTAAAGAGCAGTTAGAGGGATGTACAATGGGGTGGGGATAAACAGGGGCAAGCATTTATCTAGGTAGTGCGTTCAATCACCTCTGTCTGCAAATTGCTTGGCAGTGATTATGGCATCTCCTGTGAAAATGGTTCCCTGGCAGCAGAGACACATGGAGGTTGTGTCTCAGGAGAGGGGGCTGTCTAAACACTACACTCGCATTCTTGGACACCTCAGTGTCAACAGTTGCAGGAAATATTAATTATACCTCCTAAATTTCAGAGGACCAAAATAAGGACAAAATTTGTGGTGTGTGAAGAGGTGTGTATACTGTGCCAGACCTCTAACCCTGCTCATGCCCCCCACCCAATCTCTGTGTGTCCCACAGAGTATAAAGTGCTTTTACTGGCTCAACAGGGTATAATGCCCCCTTAGTACCCTCATACAGTATTGTGCCCACTTGTGGCCCCCACAGTATAATGTCCCAGTCTCCTGAGCGGCCGCTATATTTAAATACCCGACATCCGCCATACTATTACGGCTGACGTCGGGAAAGGGTTAATGACAGGTCTGTTTTGGGTCTTGCACAAGAACGTCAGTGAAAAAACAGATGCAACATCCATTTTTTTCAGAGCCGTTATGCATTCGTGGGAGCAGCCGTTTCCTCTGATCCCTCGTAGACTTGAGTCAATTGACAGATTTGTGAAATTGAACAAAAATAGGACCTATTCTATTGTTTGACAGTCCATTAGAAGGGGCTGTCAAAAAGACAAACATGAATAGTCCCACTGAAATAAATGAGCGACATTTATTAAGCATAATGTCCCAGAATTCTGGCATAATTTGTACCACATATAACTTGTGTTTTAGGCCCCACATTGCGGAAATGCTGCTTTTTTTTCTTGCATATTTTGTTGCGGTTTTTTGAGCCAAAGCCAAGGGTGGCTACAAAAGGAATGGGAAATATATAGTAAGCTTCTCCCTACTGCTTAAAGGGGTTTTCCGGGCAAAAAATCTTTTTTTTTTTTTTTTTTAAAAGTCTGTAAGTGCTCTTAATGGGTTAATAAGTGCACCTATTTACATTTAGCAGTGTTTTGAGTGATTTCTGGGTTTCTCTGCGAGCACCTAGCATCTTCTGCATTTGTTTACATAAAGTATCTTCCTTCTGCTTTAGCTAATGCAATGCATTATGGTAGTTGTAGGCGCTCACAATATCTCTCTCTCTCACTCGTCCCCCCCTCTAACACCCCCCCTCCCTGTCTCCCTAGCTATCCTGCTCACTACTATCCCTTCCCAAGTAACTCAGTCCACCCCTCTACCCCATTATACTTACTTGTCTTCTTCCTGTCCAGACTTCCTTCTGCAGGGAACGGCTCTTCCTCTTTCATTCTGCCAGCGCCTGCGCAGCAGTCCCAGCACTGTGCTGTAGCCTTCACTCCATCTCTACTGCACATGCATGGGTGGCTCATTTGGGCTCCCACACTAGCGCCATAGAGATGGAGTGTCGGCTACAGCGCAAAGCCGGGACTCTGGTTCTTTTGCATACGCGCGGGTAGACATCACAGAAGGAGGAGGAGCCGTTCTCTGCAGGAGGAAATCAGGAGGGGTAAGTATGATGGGGTGGAGAAGTAGTGACGTTCTGTTTCCGGAAACGGGGAAATGGATTGTCACCGATTAATCAGAAAATGTCCCTGGGACAGTCACATGACCACCCCAGGGATATGGGTAATTATACATTTTTGATAAATTATGTAATTTAGAAAGTAGGCGGGGGGGGAGGATGTTTAGATTAGTGCAGGAATTTCTATTTATCTCAGACAACCCCTTTAATCCACTCCTGGCTTCAGCTATGACCGCTGAGGACCAATCAGAGGCCTCAGTGGTGACCCCAGATCTGTATTTTTTGGAGGACAGAAAAGCATGGTAGTATACGCTTCTGTGTCAAAAAAGTAGAGTCAAAATTCCAAAGTTTTTTTTAACATTAGAGTCTATATGTCTACTGATGGATACGTTTTTATAAACAAACCAGCTATAAAAATGTATGTGTCAGACAAACATGATGTAAATGCACCATAACAATATGCCAAATTTATCTAAGAGCAGACATGTAAATAAATCTGGCGCAGTTTAGGACTATCAAGTCGAATGGTCTAAAACTTAGATACTATTAGTGGCCCCAGGTGTTCTGGAGCGCTTCAGTTTTTGATTTTATGGCACATCCCTAGCATTGTGTATTCAGCAAATACGTCCTGTTTCACTAACATTGGAGAATCACAGTTCTCTATTTCACTTTCTGACTACCAATTTATGCTACTTGAGGCTAAGTCATAAAGACTCTGTAACCAGTGCATTCTGTGATCAGGGCCGGCGTTAGGGGGGGGCAAACTGGGCAACTGCCGAGGGCCCCGTCCCCAAAGGGGCCCCCGGGATCCGGAGCCTGATTACTCGGGATCCCGGAGTCAGGACGGCCATATTAATAACAGAAAGGGACCCAGCGTCATGTGCCGCAGGGTCCCTTTCAGATGTGAGTGAAAATAACAAACATTTTTACTCACCTGTCCTTGGCTTGGCGTCCGACGTCATCTTCCGGCGTTCCGGACATCACCGCTGAGGCCTGGCTACAGCGGTCACGTGGGGCATGCTGACAGCCTGCCTCACGTAATTGGTGAGGCCCAATCACAGGCCTCAGCGATGACGTCCACAACGCGTGACGTCAGCCGCAGAGAAGAGGAAGCGGTCGCCGGCGGTGATAGCGGAGCAGCGCGAGGAGGCCCAGCAGAGGTAAGAACAAGGTGAGTATAACTGTTTGTTATTTTCCCTTATCTCTTCTGGGCCTTCGATTATTATACTCTGGGGTCTGAAGAGACCCCAGAGTATAATGTAATAGTAGCACTGACGGAGTCTGTAGGGCCACTGTGGAGCATTATACTGGGGGGCCCCCTCTGGATAGCATATTATACTGTGTAGGGCCACTTTGGAGCATTATACTAGGGGGCCCCCTCTGGATAGCATATTATACTGTGTAGGGCCACTGTGGAGCATTATACTAGGGGGCCCCCTCTGGATAGCTTATTATACTGTGTGGGCCCCCTGTGGAGCATTATACTACGGGGCCCCCTCTGGATAGCATATATATTGTTTTGGGCCACTGTGGAGCATTATACTGGGGGCCCCTCTGGAGAGCATGTTATATTCTGTGGGGTTACTTTGGAGCATTATGCGCTCCAGAGGGGCCCCCCAGTATAATGCTCCAAAGTGGCCCCACAGTATATAACATGCTCTCCAGAGGGCCCCCTCCCCAGTATAATGCTCCACAGTGGCCCCACACAGTATAATATGCTATCTAGAGGGGCCCCCCAGTATAATGCTCCACAGTGGCCCAACACAGTATAATATGCTATCTAGAGGGGCCCCCCAGTATAATGCTCCACAGTGGCCCAAAACAGTATAATATGCATTCCAGAGGCCCCCCCCCCCTAGTATAATGCTCCACGGTGGCCTCACACAGTATAATATCCTCTCCAGAGGGGACCCGGCCCTGTCTGTGATACTATGAATTCAGTTATATATCTCCTATATATGCTCTATAGAACCAGTAGCTGCTGCTTGTTTAATTAAAGACTTACCTTCCCTTTTTGTCTTTGCAGTTGATGATACTTGCATCTATTGATTCAATGAGCAATGCAGCACAATTTTCATGATTATTAATTCTGGAGAAAATGACATAGATCTTAATGGGGTTATCCGTGTTATATATATTCAATATCTGCTGCAGGTAGCATAAAATACAAAAAGTACCCAAATGATCCAGAGCCGCAGTCTAAAAGCGCAAAAAAAAAAAAAAAAGTAAACGTGGAAAACTCATCACATTTTTTTCCACAGCGCTTTTTACAGAAAGTCCGCAGAGTTTTCCCCTGCGTACTTTCTGTCCCTATTATACTTATGCAGAAAATACCAGTGTTTCTGTAGGTATAATTGACATGCTGCAATTTACAAAAACGCAAGTGTTTTTAAAATCACAGTATTTCCACTGCAGATTTTTTTCTGCAATGTGTGGATGGGATTAGCCAGAATCCCATTCTCTTTTGCAGGTAATGTAAAATGCTATAGTTTTTGCTGCGGTGTTTATATATATATATATATATATATATATATATATATATATATATATATATAACACACACACACACACACACACACACACACACACACACACACATACTGTGTTTCGCCAAAAATAAGACCTACCCCGAAAATAAGCCCTAGCTAGCTTTTGCAGGTTTTTGGAGTAGGCTTGAAATATAAGCCCTACTCCAAAAATAATAGTCCCTAGTTACAGTTGGTTTAACCCCTTCCCGACATCTGCTGTGTGATTATGGCGGACACCAGGTCCTTAAAGACAACTACTGTACCGGATCTCCGCTGCAATGTACAGCAGAGACCTGGAGCTAATGCCTGCTAATTGCTGAGTGTGACAAAGTATCACAACTGTTCCCAGTGGGGACCTGCCCCGTACCTCCTTCTTTGCTGGTGGCCTCCATAGCTACTGTACCGGGTCTCTGCTGTAATGTACAGCAGAGACCTGGAGCTACCATAATGCCCTTGATCAGAGTCTACTCTGATTGCAGGCAGGACTCTGATCATGGGCATTGTTGAGTGTGACCCCCCCCCTCCCAAAAAGTGCCACAATGGTCCCCACCAGTCCTGTACCTTTTTTTTTTGCTGGCCGGCTCCCAGCCTTAGCTATTGTACCGTTTCTCCACTGTAATGTACAGCAGAGACCTGGAGCTAATGCCCACGATCAGAGTCCTCTCTGATCGCGGTCATTGTTGAGTGTGATACCCCCTGCTCTCCCAAAGTACCGTAACTGTTCCCAGGGCCAGTCTCCACCGGCCCTGTACCTTTTTTGTTGCAGGCCGGCTCCCACGCAGCGAGATCACGGGAGCCGACCTGTTCCTTTGACAGCCAAGAACCTTATGAAGGTTTCCAGGCCTGTCATAGGAATATTACTATTGAGGCTGGTCTATGACCAGTCTCAGTAGTAATTTAGTGTATCTCCCATAGACTGCAATACTAGCCCTTTTCTCTGAGAAAAAAATAATATAAGACCCTGTCTTATTTTTGGAAAAACAAGGTATATACACAAGAGCGAGTACAAAATTATTCACATTCTGGCTGTAGACTTTACTTTATTCAACTTTCAGAAAATACAAATTCATAATTTTTCAACATTTCCCTGCTTTTTAATACACTTTATCCATTAGTCAACAAGTTTTTGTATTCCCTCATTAAAAATATTTTTATTTTAATTAAAAAAATTGCTAACTAAAAACACTTACACTGCACAATGTAAAGGAGAAAAAACATTTCCACTGAAATTCCGGAATGATTTTTGTTCTAAAAGCACCTCCAAGCAAGTTTCATGTCCTGCAGATAAAA
The DNA here is from genome assembly GCA_947044405.1 of Leptodactylus fallax. Classification (NCBI taxonomy): domain Eukaryota; kingdom Metazoa; phylum Chordata; class Amphibia; order Anura; family Leptodactylidae; genus Leptodactylus; species Leptodactylus fallax. Next base: position 1,109,411 of record CAMRHE010000241.1, on the reverse strand, counting down.
TATTAATGTAAGGGTGGATTTACACATGCACTTTTCAATGTAGTTTGTTTTAAGTGTAACCCCTGCAAGGAGCACTTTGCATACAGCAGATGCTGCAGTTAATGCCAAGCCAGGACCCACTACAGCTGACATCAGCCATTTTATGCTGAGGGACAGTGGATTACATTTCCCTATACCCCTTACTCCAGGGGGAGGAGTATCAGAGAAAGGGACTGATTGGCTGAGCAGGGAATTATGGGAAAGGTCTGCACAGGAGAGAACACAGGCAGCCACATGGGCTGTAGAAGAGGCTTCTTCCAGCAACTGCCAGGGAGTACATAGCTTGGTATTGGGTAACCCAGGACATAGAGACAGCCCTGCCAGTCCACCAGCTCACTCTGAGGGAAGAAGTAGCATCCCTGCAGCAGCAGTATCACCTGTCCAGAGTGACCAGACTCCCAAAAGGTACCCAGGGCTGCATCCAAGAAGACTCCTGTCTCATACTCCATTAGTATCCTGTCACCTGAAAGCTGCAGCACCCAGTGAGACTCCAGGCTGGCACCAGATTCCCTGCAAGAGTTAGTGAGTAGACTTTGCTGGAATTTGCTGTACTGCTGTTAGAAGGTTTATGAGAACTGTGGTAGAAAGGATCTGCTGTGTCTATAGTGCACCGTTTCCTGAATGCGCGCCACCGTCCGCGGCAACTGGGTCCCAACGGATGGACTGTTCTGTTTATTGCTGCAGCCATTAGTAATTCTACATTGTGTGCTGTTATGTAGGAGTGCAAGCTGTTACCTGCAGTATGATTGCATGTGTGTGATGACTATCATCTGTGGGTCACTATCTTAACCCTGTGCTATTCCCTATAGTTTATTATACCCGCCAGGCCTGGCACATAGTCCATTCCCACCACTAGGGGGTTAATACTATAAGATGTACCTGTGCATTGTCATGTGAATTACTGAAACATTTCTCTGTTCACATTTTATTAAGTTTGCCCTTGTTTACCCTCCCATAATAAACTGGTTAAGTAGTTTTACCCTCAACATTTGTGAGCGTGTACTGGGCTTAGGTGGGGGTTTCCCTGAGTCGACCCCTAGAAGAAGAGGAAGACCCTCCTGAATTCCTATAGAGCTCCTAGCAATATTCGGGTGGAGGCACTCTGCCACAGTGAGGTGAGAACTACAACACACCCTGCGGTCCAAAGGGGTGTTACATAACCAAAGCAGAAACTGGATATACAAAGGGGTATCGCCAATCTGGTAAAGGAGTGTGGCTAAAACATTGAACTGGAATCCTTAGGCCTCTTGCACACAACGCTGATGTTTTAGAAAGATCTAACGTCCGTTAAAAACAGACATTAATGTTCGTTTTTGACAGCCATTTTGCATCAGTTTTATATCCGTTATGCTCTGGTTTTTTTATTTGGAAAAAGCAGCATGTTAATTTTAGCTGTGGAATTGCGAGCGTTTTATTGATATATATTGAATGGGGGAATAAAAAGCAGAGAAAGCACAGCAAAAACTGAATGTAAAACATGTTTTTTCACAACAGTTTTTAGCTGCGTTTCGCAGGGCTTTAACTTTAGGGTGAATTCACACATGGCAAAGGTTCATACATCTGAATGGATTTGTTTTTGGAACTACTACATATTTTTCTGCAAGCATTATTCAGATCAACAGGGCAGAAGTTTCTGCAATAAATCTGCTGAGTGCACAAGCAGAAGCAAAGACAGCCAAAATCATAAGATGTGGTTTTCATATTGATTGTTAATGGCTGTTCTTTTTTATAGCTAAGGCTATGGCCACACATTTTTAGTTGCAAGCTTTTCTGCTGCCTGAGGCAGAAATTGAAATGGTGATTCAGATCTCGGAGTAATAATAAACGGAGGCCCAGGGAAGGGAATTAAACACAACAAACAATGTTACTCACCTACCCTGGACTCCAGTGCGGTTCCCTGTTCTCTTCTGCACTTTTGCCTGACATCAGAGACCGCTGATATGACCTCAGCGGTAAAGTCAGCGTCATGACGCCGACATAACTCAAGTGACAGCAGAGGCTCTATTAGAGTATAAAAGCAATTTCGTTGCAGACATGTTTGGTCTGAAAAAAAACGCTGGGCTAATTTGCCCAAGCGAGATACTCATCTTGCCTCATGGCAGATGCAGCCCTGGTTGCAAGTCAAGACAGGCTTGAAAAGGAATGGGAAATATAGAGGAACCTGTTATTCTTCTCCCTTCTATTAAATCCACTTATCCAAAAAACTAAAGCAAAATCTGCAACAAAAAAGCACCTTTTCTGCAACGAGGGGCCTAAGGCTAAGGCCCCACGTGGCATCCCGCAGCGCTTTTGACAGAAAGTTCACAGAGTTTTCCTTTGCAGACTTTCTGCTTCAATTATACCTATAGGGAAACCGCCGGTGTTTCCGTAGGTATAATTGACATGCCGAGATTTCCAAAACCACAATGGTTTTGGAAATCGCAGCGTGTCTGCAGAGCGTATTTTAATGCAAAGTGGGGAAGGGATTCACTAGAATCCCATCCACTTTGGTGTGACTGTAAAATGCCACATTTTTTTCCACGGAGTTTACGCCACGTGGGGCCCCGGCCTAAAACAGCTATTTACCTGCAAAAATCATGTAGTCGTTAATAAGTAGACCCTTAACCCATTAGTGACCAACATACCGATTTTCTACATTGGTCACTTTTTCTGTATGTGTATTGCCAGAAGTTTGAGAGGAACAGAACTGTCGCTGAGCTGAGCGCTGTCTGATGTGTATGCCAGTTTTAGGTTGAAATCACATATACAGGGTTGTCTCACTGCCCCTACTTGTGTTTTTGGTCCATTCAGTTTAAAAAATCTGCTGTAATGCATCAAAAACTGCATGTATAAATCATGCCTTATATATATAAGCACATTCTTTGCATATCAGTACATCATATAACTGCAATATTTACATGAATAGTTGGAATAGTTTTCCAGGTTGGGTCATTTTAATTATATCTACTTACCATTATATGATGACCAATGCAAAAGTGTGTAACCATTGTTGTCTTTAAGGTTAAAATCTCCTTCTGCAAGTGCAGTTTGCAGTAATTCACTCAGAAGTGTAGAAAAGCCTTGAGCTGCTGCATAGTGCAGTGGTGTCCTCCCCTTAGAATCTCTACATAACACAGAAGCTTCCTGATCCAGTAGTAACTGAACACATTCGTCATGGCCTGCCATAACCTAATTGAAATACAAACATAAACCTCACTAGTAGACTGAACTAAAAGATTTCTGGCCTCCAGGCAGTGCTGTAAAATCCTCAGAATCAATGAGACAGGGAAGCAGCATGTATGTTACTAAGTAGGACCATCTACTGCAGTGAATACAGTGCAAGAAATTTTTATTACCTGGATAACCCCTTTAATATATACTGTATGTTGAGATTTAGGTCTTATTCATGCCACAGTGAAAAACAGCCTCACACTGTGAGCGCTACTGTGAGTCTTGCATCTTTACAATATTAAAGCATCCTGTGAGTGGACTCACTTATAATTTTTCACTGTCATGAATAAAGAATGGTAGGTATCTAAACATCCTCCAAGAGCAACTTCTCCCAACAATCCAGGAACAATTTGGTGATGATCAGTGCTTTTTCCATCATGATGAAGCACCATGACACAAGGTAAAAGTGATAACTAAGTGGCTTGGTAAATAAAACCCAAAATAAAACCTGTGGTCTATCCTCCAAAAGAGGGTGGACAAATACAGAAATTGTGAGAAACTCCAAATACTAAATGGACAACAATGGGTTGCCATAAGACAAGACACTTTCCACTTACCAAGTTACTAATGCAGCTCTCGGGACCTGTTCTTGTGCACAGGATGTGTGCATTTTCTATTCTGCTCCTGGAACCTTTGTTATGGTGCCGCTGAGACCCACGAGCAGAATAGAAGATGCACACATCCTATGTGCAAGAACAGGTCCTGGGAGCTGCATCAGTAACCAGGTAAGTATAATGTAATTGTAATTTTTATAACAGTATGTGTGGGGGAGGGGGGGACTATTACCCATGGGGGAAACATTATGGTATACTTCCCAACCGTCCCGGATTCAGCGGGACAGTCCTGGATTGCGTTTCCTGTCCCGGTCGGTGGTAAGTATGTCTCAGTTTCAAGGAAGGAAGACATTAAACTGTGGGCGCAGATTAGAGGGACATTAAACTGTGGGGGCAAATGAGGGGGACATTAAACTGTGGGAGCAGATGGAAGGGAACATTAAACTGGGGGGCCAGATGAGGGGTTCATTAAACTGGGGGGCCAGATGAGGAGGACATTAAACTGTGGGGACAGATGGAGGGGGGCATTAAATTGGTCTCCATTTTCTGGCCCCCATCTCCCGTCCTTTCACTTTATGATTAGTCTCAGATGAATGGGGCTAGTCAGCGGAGTAGCTCTCGCTATGGGTTCTGCTGTGACCAGTAGTAGAATCCACTTGAAGATTGAGCAGGATGCTTATTTTCCTTACTTATCCTAGTGGAAGGAATATTCCAACTGGGGGTACACCATTTTAATTTTTTTCTTAGGCAGCAGATAAGCTAGAATCTGCTCTGTATGTAATACATAAATAATAAGGTAGCTCTTTCCTTATTCATAAACTCATTTTTGGATATGGAGAAAGCCCCCTTATTAAGTATAGGTAGTGCAATTATGGCCTATAACTGAGTGATGGTCCCTCCTGCCCTACCTATACTTTATCAAGGGAGCTCTCTCCACATCATCCCTAATTGAGTGAAGGCCCCCTACCCATTAATAAGGGAGCTGTCCATACCACCAATAAGTTATACATGATATGGAGAGAGATCTCCCTTAATAAAGGTATAGGTAAATGTATAAATGTAATAATTAAATATGCACTTTGTGTTTTTTTTATGAGCCACCCAATTGCCCTAACCTTACTCTGCCACCAAAACCCCACCCCAAACCCTGCCCTCTGAAACTCTGCCCCATCAACCACCCCTAAACCCCCCCCCTCGGAGGTCCATGGGAAAATTGGTTTGCATCTGTAGCCCCCACCATTCCTGAGCAAATCATTGCTTTCCCGAGGAATCATTGATTCAGCACCGTTGTGCTCCCCAGCCTAGGCGGCACCAGTATTTTTGCTATATCCTAGGACTGCACACCTGACAGTAGAATTGTAGAACAGCATAATTGAACTGAAACTAATAAAAATGGTTGCTTATGGTCAGGGCCAGGAAAAAAAAATTCAACTGCACCAAAATCAGTAGAGCAGCCTCTATTGAAAGATGCAATGGAGTTGAAGTTGGTGGAGGTACCCTTTAACACTCACAGATCTGATATTGATGGCCTTTCCTAAAGATAGGTAATCAATATTAAAGTCCCAGAAAATGCCTTTTAGGTTAAGGCCCCACATTGCGAACAATCTGTTTTTTTTGTTGCAGATTTTGCTGCAGTTTTTTGAGCCAAAGTATAGAGTGAATTTAGCAGGCGGGAGACGTATAAGAGCTTCCAATATATATTTCCCATTCGTATTGAATCCATTCTAGGCTTTTGCTAAAAAAAAATGCAGCAAAAAAAGCAGCTTTTCCGCAACGTGGGGCCTCAGTCTTTAAGTTTCTTAGACAAATTGTTTGCTCTTGACAAGTGCCAATTATCGATATTAATAAGCCGCTTGACATCCATTTACATGAAACAATTGTTGGGATTTTATGTAAACCAACAGTTTCACATACAGTGGCATGCAAAAGTTTGGACATCCGTCTTCAAAATGACTGTCATTACAATTAAGCAAGTTGAAGATGAAATGATGTTTAAAAGGCATAAAGTTAAAGACAAAACACACTTGTCTATAATTTTAAGCAATATCAGTGTATTTTATGTTTGAGTACAATTTTAGAGTGAAAAAGGGAAAGGGAAATCATCGTTAGGAAAGGCCAAGTGATGTAAATTTTGCAGCTTTATAAATACCCAGCCTCCTCTTACCTTGTGCCATAAAACAGCAGCCATGGGTTCTTCTACGCAGCTGCCTAGCACTCTGAAAATGAAAATTGCGGAGGCCCACAAAGCAGGAGAAGGCTATAAGAAGATAGCAAAGTGTTTTCAAGTTGCCCTTTCCTCAGTTCGAAATGTCATTAAGAAATGGCAGTTACCAGGAGCAGTGGAGGTCAAGATAAGGTCTAGTAGACCAAGAAAAATTTCAGAGACAGTTGCTTGTATGATTGCCAGAGTGGCAAATCAGAACCCCAGCTTGACTGCAAAAGACCTTCAGGAAGATTTAGCAGACTCTGGAGTTGTGGTACATTGTTCTACTGTTCAGCGATACCTGCACAAATATGGCCTTCATGGAAGAGTCATCAGAAGAAAACCTCTCCTGTGTCCTCACCATAAAATTCAGCGTCAGAAGTTTGCAAAAGAACATCTAAACAAGCCTGATGCATTTTAGAAACGAGTCCTGTGGACCGATGAGGTTAAAATAGAACTCTTTGGCCACAATGATCAAAGGTATGTTTGGAGAAAAAAGGGCACAGAATTTCAGGAAAAGAACATCTCTCCAACCATTAAGCATGGGGTGAATCAATCATGCTTAATGGTTGCAGCCAATGGCAAGGGGAACATTTCATGGGTAGAGGGAAGAATGGATTCAATGAAATTTCCACAAATTCTTGAAGCAAACATACCACCATCTGTAAAAAAGCTGAAATTGAAAAGAGGATGGCTTGTACAAATGGATAATGATCCTATACACATGTCAAAATCCATCATAGACTACCTAAAAAGGCGCAAGCTGAAAAATCTGTGGCTAGACCTCAAAAGAGCAGTGCATGTAAGATGACCCAGGAACCTCACAGAACTGGAGGACTTTTCCAAGGAAGAATGGATGAAAATCCCTCGAACAAAAATTGAAAGACTCTTGGCTGGCTACAAAAAGCATTTACAAGCTGTGATACTTGACAAAGGGGGTGCTACTAGGTACTGAACATACAGGGTACCCAAACTTTTGCATCGGGCCATTTTAATTTTATGTTATTTTGAAAATGTAAAATATGAAAATATTTTTTGTTTTTCCAAAAATACATTGGGAATGTGTCATCTTTAATGTTACGCCTTTTGAAGATCATTTTATCTTCAGTTTGCTTAACTGTTCACAATAACAGTCATTTTGACCAGGGGTGTCCAAACTTTTGCATGCCACTGTACAGTTTTATTATCTGCAGCCCTCTTTATACAGGAGATATGCTGCTGGCAAACGATTTTAAAGTCCACACAAAACGTTCCTTGTTTGTCAACTGTTTATGGACATATTTACACAGATCTGTGATCAGAAACTGATTTGTGTAAAAATGATTGTTTATCTGATTATCATCCCATATAAAAGGGCCTTTAGTTCTATATGCTCTTGTTCACTACACTGTTTGTTGTAATTTCTTGTATATCACACAATCAAATACAATACAGTTAAATCATAACTTACCGCTCTGTGCAGTGCTGTACATCCATAAACATCAATTGCATCTAGAGATGCTCCCTTTTCAAGTAACAAAGAGACTGCATCAATATTTCCGTAAGTCACTGCAAGTATCAAAGGGGTTCTATCAAGGAAATAAAACAAAAAAATGTCACTTTTGTTACAGCAGACTTTCATAAATAAAATATTTTAACTTTGCATTAATGCTATCTGAGCTTTAATAAAGTTAACGTTCACGTTTTGTAATACTGTATGTTTGCTACTATTGGATCTGTACGGTACCTCTGTATGCCTGAAATATCATATCCTGCACCATCACTGTAGGGTCTCTGGCATCTGCTTATTTCCAGCAGCAACCCTGTGTTGGATATTGCAGCAAATTCATGAACTCAGCGGTCAAGTTATTGACTAGAATGATGTACATGACATTACTGTTCCAGTAGGTAAGCAGTAAACCAGTGGAGGCCACTGGAACAACAGCACCAAGGATTGCAGGGGAATGAAAAATTAAGGGTACTGAAGGAGACTGAAGGGGTTTAAACAGGCCAATCATGCCAAACACTGATATTTTTGGCAAACTGCTGTCTGAAAATATCCAGCACAGCCGAACTTCTTTGGCAGACTTTACTCTCAGTTGGTCGCAAATGAAATTCTGTCGGCCAAAATGGCTGAAAATCTAAAGGCCAGCTTTAGTTATGGACACTAACATTTGAACACTCGCTCTGAGAAATGTGATTGCCATGAGGCTATGAAATATATACAGGTGCATCTCAATAAATTAGAATATTTTTGAAACGTTCATTCATTTCAGTTATTCAGTAATTCAATTCATAATCAGCGTCTTCCATGATTGTGTGTCCTACTGAACCAGACTGAGGGACCATTTAAAGGCTTAGGAAACCTTGGCAGGTGACACACTGAATTTACAATACTGAACTTTTTCACAATATTCTAATTTTCTTAGACTTTGGTTTTCATTACTTGTAATCCATAATCCACATTTACAGAAATAAAACACTTGAAATAGAGCACTCTGGGTATAAAGAATCTAGAAAATATAGGAGGTCACTTTTTTTTATTCAATTACTGAAATAAATAAACGTTTCAAAGATATTCTAATTTATTGAGATGTAGCTTTGTTTACTGTGGCTAGTCTGTGGTTTCTCTACTTAAATAGATACATATATTTGATGTTCAGCTGCTTTTAGCCACTTTTTGTCCCACAAATACCTTGATTGGGATTTTTGACATCTCTCTATGCGAATTTGTTATATCTGGTATATTTCGCTGTGAGATAGGATATGATAGTGTTATTAAACTGCAGTTACTCTTTTTTCCTTTCCATGTCCTTTGTGATTCAAGGAGCTGTTTTCATTGATATTTTGAGGTATTTGTTGTTTTAGAGTTACAGAAGTTCATAATTTGGAGAAGACAGTAGCCAGAGAGGAGTCTGAGGTCACAGAGGGGGTTGCGGACGGAGGATGGCAAGTTTTGCAAGGGAAGAGACTGACTATAAGCCTGTTTTGTTAATAAAACTGAAGTTTTCAGTTCTCAGCTGAGCAGTGGGCCCTGGAATCCAGGTTTGCCTGCCACTGGCCCTGCCTGATTACACAGGCTGTGTTTTTATTTTATGCTGCAAAATAAAAAGACTAAGGATACTTTCACATCTGCATTTGGAAACTCCATCACAGTGTTCGTCGAAAATCACCGGACGAAAAAGTCAGACTTGCAGCAGTTTCAAAGAACGGACACTAATGGATCCGTTTAAGCTGTCCATGTTTCTATTGGTCTGGTTCTCCAACAAACCAGAACAACGGACAGAGCACCACAAATGTGAACATATGGTAAGGCTATATCACACTACGGCTGTTTATGTCCATTGCTGTCATCAGTTAATAGCATGACAGCAAAGGTCAATAATTGTAGCAGAGCCCCCCTCCATCTGCATCTGTTCCCATTGACTCTAGTAAGCAAGATGATGGACACGGTCTTCCATCATATGTGTTTACTTTTGTAATGGAAGAAAAAGTCCTGCATGCACAACTTTTCCTTCCATCAGAAAAATAAAAAACATGATGGAAGAAAGTTTCTGTCATATTTTTTTTACATTGGGGTGAATGCAGATTGATGCCTGAGGTAAGGGGCTCTGTCTGCATCTGCCATTTAATGTCTGTTGCTTTCATCCTGTGACTAACTCTACCTCTATTCACACTGAACTTCTCTGACTGCATTTGGACTCATCCTGCCTACTACTACAGAGCAGTTTTTGGTCTGATGAAGATACTCCAAAACGCATAACCTTTTATCTGACTGCAACAAATAAAAACCTTTTTTAAAAGCCCTTGGACTACTTCTGCATCACTCTTATTTTAAAATGGTTATTTAAACCAAGAAGGAAGCGTGGCTCTATTCGGTCCTTTTTGTGGAAATCCACACATACTATTGTATATTTTGATATCCCAAACCTCCCAAGTGGAGGGGGAATTGGAAACCAACACCGCAGCACCTGGAGAGTACATGAAATTCTCATCAGTTGTGTCACACACAACAATCTAGGGTACTAACCCACCTATATGGTCACTATAGGACTACTGTTTAGTTTGATTGAATTTAAGGCTCTTCACTAGGGAGCACCATGTTGCATTTTTTTCTTTCAGAAATATACATACGTAAATATATATATATATATATATATATATATATATATATATACACATATACATACAGGTGCATCTAAATAAATTAGAATATCTTTGAAACATTCATTCATTTCAGTAATTCAGTAATACAATTCATAATCAGCGTCTTCCATGATTGTGTGTCCTACTGAACCAGACTGAGGGACCATTTAAAGGCTTAGGAAACCTTGGCAGGTGACACACTGAATTTACAACACTGAACTTTTTTACAATATTCAAATTTTCTTAGATTTTGGTTTTCATTACCTGTAATCCATAATCAACATTTACAGAAATAAAACACTTGAAATAGAACGCTCTGTATGTAAAGAATCTAGAAAATATAGGAGGTCACTTTTTTAATTAAATTACTGAAAGAAATAAAGTTTCAAAGATATTCTAATTTATTGAGATGCATATATATATATATATATATATATATATATATATATATATATATAATATAACTTACTGATTCATGCCATCCACTGCATTCACCACTTCTGGCTGATCTGTCATTTCAAGTAATAAATGTAAACAGGATGTATGACCATTTATGACTAAAAGGAAAGAGAAAAATAAGCATAAGCAACCTGATAAATATAAAAAAAAAGCTAATAAAATAATTATATGTAAAAATACCCATGCTATTGTTATTAATTTTTTGTGTTCATGCCAAAAATGCTGTATGTTACACTTTAGTCAGATTCAGGAAGGTATTGATTTCTAGTGACTGTCTGTCTCCTAGTGGAAGATCTGTACATAAAAATAAAACCTGCTCTGCAACAGGGCACCAAGGACCAGAGGTGGATAATCCTAGAGGATGACTGCACTACAAAAAAATAGAAGGATGAATGGCTAGAAAATATCATCTAACTGGTGAAGGCAGGAGGCTGAAGTAAGATTTAAGGGTAGGTGCTTGTGAAGAGACTCACTTGAATATTTTAATTCTCTTATCTTACCTCCTCCCTCCCTAAATTAGAATGAGATTTGTTATAAAAGGCCAGGTGGAATAGCATGAACTGTAATACTAGGCACATCTGTTCACATAGTATGAACCACTGTTATACATTTTTTTTTTTTAAATTTGGCCCTCTTAAGGATATCCAAGAAGACTGAAGAATCAGAGGGTTTTTTTAAATTGTTTAAAAAAACAAAAAACTCCCATATAAAAACACTGCTTTGGTATCCAGACCTGTACATGGGGCACCCTTATCTCATTGTCTGTACCAATGTATGGGATGGGACTGACCTTTTGCAGCAGGGCTGCACAGGCAAAACCCTTTCCTTTTAGTTGCCGAGGACATATGTGATACATCCTTCATACTAAAGCTGATAACTCAGGATCTATAAAGGTTAGCATGAGAATTAAGATGAGAAGACTCTTTAAAGTCTAAGACAAAGAAAGATGTCTCCAGTCACCCAACATCACTTCCAAGTTTAAGCAGTTTGGCTCTCCGTCCCCCGGCGGACCAAAATGACAGAGAGACCGGTGCAGATGTGAACCTAGCCTCAGTCCCATACTGGGACTTGTTCACTATTGACTGTGACATCTAAAAAAAACGAAAATTGAAAAATGTCACCGGCGGGAAGGGGTTAAAGTAACGCAACTAGCAGAAAAAGAAGTGAGGTTATTTTGAACAGTTAACTCTTTGCAATCCTAGGATAACAGTGGGAGAGTCCCACGAGGCTTGAGAATCTTTAAAGAGCCATCACAATATCAAGAAGATGGTTCCTTTATGAAAGAATGGAAACAATTGCACTTAGATCATTCCCAAAAGATTCTAAAATTAATATTGAGACGAAACCAAGAGAAGTATGAATATATTACAGCTGAACTCTGTAAAGCAAAAACGGACTTAAGAACAACAGAAGTTCAGTTTGCCACGTACTTGAAAAAGTTAGAAAAACGATTAGTTCCTATTCAAGCTGAAATTAAGGAGTGAAAAAGAGATAAGTTTCTCAAAGATAAACAAGATTTTGAAAAGAATCGTGTGTTTGGTTGGGTTGATAAGAAATTAAGAAGAAGGAGAGTGCAGAAACGTAAATCTACAGATTATTGGACTACAGAATCTGAGTCCAGTACATCAGACGACCAAAATTCTAATGGAAGGAATAGGTTGTTGCCATTTAATTGTGATAGTAATGAATCCGTCCCTTTGGGAGAAATACAAGAAGTGGGAGAAGAAAAGAAAAGAGGAGCAAGATTAAAGAAAGGATGGAAACGGAAGCAGGTGTCCTGGCGACAGTAATTTCAAAGAAGTCTGAAAATCAAGGGACTTATAATATTTCTAATGTGGTTAATTTGACTAACTTATCTCTTTCAGCCGATTGCCTTTCCTTACTGTCTAAAGGTTTAAATTTTTGTATACCCGAATGTTTTGATAGTGTACAATTTGAGACAGATCTGTATAAAGCAATTAGAAAAATGAACCTATTTAAGTCTTTTGATAAAACTAAAAAATGTGAAGGGGTCGATGAAAAAGAGGGAGAGATGCCTGCCACAATAGGACCTTTAGGGTTTATGCCATTAGATGGTTATGAACCACAGTGTATTATAGATATGGCAAATTCATTTGACGAAAATGCTATAAATTCTTTTAAAAAAGAGGTCTATGAGGAGAAGATTTTCCAAGGTGGGATTAAATCTAATTTCTCCCCCCCATTACAGATTGGTAGTACATTGGATTTATTTGCAACTCAAGTTATGAAGGATATAAAAGCTCTGCATTATCCCATGGCCTCTTCCAATCTAACAAAAGGTTAAGAAGAGTCCTTATTATGGTTAAAATCTCAGAAAAATGTTGTAATAAAAAAAGCTGACAAAGGTGGGAACATAGTATTAATGGAGAAAGAATATTATTTGAGAGAGACACATAGACAGTTAGGTGACACTGTTACATATGAACTGTTGAAGGTAAATCCAATGAGAAGAATACAGGGTTCCTTACAGAATTTTTTGAGGAAAAATGTTGAGAAAGGTGTTCTGTCGCGAAGTACGGCCGAGAAGCTGTTTCCCCTTACACCGCGTAAACCTATATGGTATTTTTTTACCTAAAATCCATAAGGATTTAGAGAATCCACCAGGTCACCCCATAGTAAGTGGTGTAAATTCAGTATTAGAACCTTTATCAAGTTATTTAGATTGGTTGTTGCGATCATTATTACAAGCTGTTCCATCTTATTTAAAAGATACAGGTGATTTTTTTGGATGCATTACGTTCAATTGAATGGAAAGAAGGGTTTCTTTTAGCATCAATTGATGTTGAAAGTTTATATACCCCTATACCACACGAGAGGGGTATTGAAGCTATCTGCCATATTTTGGACAGAACTAATAAAAGTGCTCTTTTTAAGGATTTTGTATGTGAAGCACTTTCTCTTGTTTTAGGTAACAATGCATTTATGTTTAATGGTGCTTGGTATGTGCAGAAGACCGGAACTACCATGGGCACGCCGGTCTCTTGCACATATGCAAACTTATTTTTGGCATTCCTGGAAGAATTTTTTGTATTTCACATGAACAATCCCTTTATTACTAAAATTAAGACATATCTATGTTTTGTTGTTGTGGTGTTTATAGTTTGGGAAGGATCATCAACAGAATTTGATGATTTTGTGAGATACTTGAATGACAAAAATGGTTTAAATATGTTCTTCACCAGTAAAGTTAGTTATGAGAAGTTGGAGTTTTTGGATGTTCTGGTGGAGGTTCAAGGAGATAGTTTGAAAACTTCATCATTTAGGAAACCAACTGCAACTAATGCATATCTACATTATGATAGCTATCACCCAGTACATACAAAGTCTTCTATTCCATACAGTCAGTTTTTAAGATTAGATAGAATTAATAATGATGGAGATCTTTTAAAATAACAGGCTTCTGAAATGAAGATGCATTTTTTAGAAAGAGGTTATCCTGTTAGATTATTGTATCAGGCAATAGGAAAGAAAAGTGAAAAGAGAGGACAGGTTAAAAATGAAAAAGAGAGAGAGAAACGGTTCATTTTTTTCTTTTAAGTTTAATTCTATGGCAGAGAAAATTAGGGAGATCATTAAAAGTAATTGGTATATGATCGAAAGAGATCCAGTGTTGAAAGAAATAGCAATCCGTAAACTAGTAATTTCTTTTAGACGCAGTAAGTCATTAAAGGATATATTAGTTCAGACTCAATTTATGGAAAATAGGGAGGACAATTGGCTTCATAAAAATACCCCAAATGGAAATTTCAAGTGTGGCAACTGTAATTTATGTTTTGCCAATCTACAGAATAAATATTGTGATATTGGAGGTATCTCATTAATCAGTTTATAAACTGCAAAACGCAATTTGTAGTTTATGCTCTTATTTGTCCCTGTAAAAAAATTTATATAGGAAAAACTATTCAATGCCTATATGTAAGAGTAAAAGAGCATTTTGGATCTATTTCTACTGGGATTGGTTGTCCGAGATTGATTGAACATATTCGTGAGGTTCATAGAGGAGATTGTAGTGTTATCAGATTTTTTGGATTGGAAGGAGTAGACCCACCAAAGTATGGAGGAGATAAAATTTTATTAAAGAAGGAAGCCAGGTGGATAATGTTGACTAATGCTATGGGACCTTTGGGCCTCAACGACCAAAATGATCTGAGTGTTTTCCTTTAATTTAAGATAGGAATTTAATATTCTTTCTTTGTTTGAAATAGTTTTTTTTTATATTTTGTGTATAGAAATGGTCGGATGAACACATTGTCTCTTGTATGGATGTTGTTGGAGGGAGGAGACGGTGCTTTCATCCGGCGGGAAGCAATGTATAGTGTGTGCAAGCGCAGCTTTTTCCTAACAACGTGATTTCACGTCATTACGTTTGTCTCGGAAGAGAGTAAAAGGAAGATGGCTGCGGCATGTGTTATACGACAGAGGGCCGGAGGAAGCGCGGTAGCGCGAAACGGCCGTTGCCCACACAGTTTGTGTCTATGGCATGCTGCTGTATATAGTTTATCCTGTGATGAGCTACCAATAAAACAAGAGAAGGTTTTAGAGAATCGTGAGTGCCGCTTCGCTTTTTTCTATTTCGTATACTTATACTCACCTTACCTAACTTCTCTCTCCTTCCGACTGACATCTTCCTGCATCCTCTTCTGTCTGGCGACTGAGGTCCTGCACTCCAGACGTCACTGCTGGGGCCTGTGATTGGGCCTCAGCGGTCACGTGGAGCGCATTGACGTCATTATGCCGCCATAAGAGCCCCGGAGTGGATGCTGAGCCCAGGACAGGTGAGGATAAATAATTTTTTTATTTTTAGTCACCTACCCTGGGCTGGCATCAATTGGAAAAAGACTGGTTTCCCGACCACTATCATGGTGTATCGGGGCCCCGGCCATTTCCAGTTGGCCACGGACCCCGTACCCCTCCGGTCGCGGTCGCACCCCCTGCGACCACGATCTTTACACCACTGCACACTACATACAGGAGAAGTGGACAGCAATGGGGTCAAAATATAAAATGTTTCCTTCTTTCCCACCTTTCCCTGACCTTTGTAAAAGACATTGAACGGATTGTTTGATCTGCCATTAAGCACAAGCAGCACTCACAGGTTACTTGTACACCATCCAGACACAGGTAAAACCTTCATCACACACCCCAGTCTCTACCTGGCCCATTTCCAGGCACTAAGCAATAGGAAATTTGGTTTCACAGCACCCATTACATGTCTTGCCATGAACAGCAAGCCACTGTCTCCTTCAGTTGCAATGGTGTTGTGAATGAGAAACCTGGACTGTTATGGATTGGAACTGTATTGTCTTCAGAGTCAAATTCTGACATTGCTAAAATTAAATACGACCCTAATTTTATCTCTTATTAGATTTATACACGTTGGTCAACCTCTTTCAATACAGGACAAATGATTCAGTAAACTAAGGAATTCTTTAATTTGGTTGCTTCTCTACCTAAGTCCAAGATGCACTTTATGAAACAGGAAACAAGCACTATCCAGATTTAAGTCACTAAACGGGTCACTTACAAAGCTTCTTTTATATATTTTGTAAAATGAGGTCTTACCAGCTGCATGAAGTGGACTTCTTTGAGTAACTGAGTCATATACAAGAAGAGAAGCTCCTTCCTTAATGAGGGCCTCAACACATTCAATATGCCCTTTAAACGAAGCGAGGTCCAGTGGTGTACGTCCTTTTTCATCTTTGATATCAACATGATAATAACAATCAAATAGTATTTCCAAAGCATGGTGATGTCCGTAGTAAGCCTTAATTACAAAGAAGACAAACACATTTAAAATATTATAATGTATGTTATTCCAAAAAAAAAAAAAATGAAAACAATTAGACCTATTACATAATTACCCACAAAGTTATTTATAATTATTCCTAAGGATTTCATCATTTTCAAAGTTTCTTAAGGTGGCTTTGTAAATTTTTGTCAAGATATATTAGGGGTAGGATGCAGCCAGTTCTCTGTGGTTTTGCCGAAGAGGTGCCTCAACCTAGTCCTGCACCCTGGGTTTAAGTTGAAAACTATAGGCTTCCTGCCCTACCACTGTCTGACTTGTAAGCCGCATGCCATTTTAGGTCTTTGTTTCTGGCACGTTGTAGGCCACAGGTAAGACGTCTGCGTCACGTGCAGGTGGTACAATGATGTGCACTGAATTGTGCTTCCTGTGCCAGGATGATCATGTCCTAACTGTGATCCTTACACCTTGTAGGCTGCCGACCAAAAGTGGCTTGTGGTCTAAAAGAATAAGCTGCGATTGTCTTCATCTGGGGATTGGAGGTAGGTGACTATAATTTCTATCAGGGGCGTAAATACCGGGGTAGCAGCGGTAGGGTCTGCCACAGGGCCTGGGACATTAAAGGGTCAGGAGCCCTGTGGCAGCCGCTACCACAAACACTGCTATCATTATACTCTGGGTTCTTTTATGACCCTTGAGTATAATGATTGGGGGCCCAGGGGAGGTGAGAGAACATAAAAAATACTGTAACTTACCTCTCCTGTGCTCCGGCAGGCTTTGGGCCTGTTTGGTGACGTCAGCCGACGTCATTATGCGTCATGACGCCAGCCTGGATCACGTGAGATCTGGTCCAACATTGAAGATGGCCGAAGTTGCGCACCGGAGTGCATCGGAGCAAGGAAGAGGTAAGTACCATTGTTTTTTATGTTTGTATGTTCCCCTGGGTCTCCGATCATTATACTCTGGGGTCTGAAAAGACCCCAGAGTATCATAAACTTTCAGGGGTGGTCCACTATGGGGTGTGCAGGGGCCACCATGGGGAATACTACTGTGTGCAGGGGCCACTATGAGGCATAATACTATGTGCAGGGGCCACTATGTGGCATAATACTGTGTGCAGGGGCCACTATGGGGCATAATACTGTGTGCGGGGGCCACTATGGGGCATAATACTGTATGCAGGGGCCACTATGGAGCATAATAGTGTGCGCAGGAATGCGGTTTGTGCGGGGGGGGTTGGAGGTTGCAATCCGGGGGGGGGGGGGGTTAGGGGCGGCAGTTCGGGGGGGGGCCCCATGTCAAATGTTCGCCTTGGGGCCCAGCCATTCCTAGTTACGCCACTGATTTCTATTAAGGTTTTTGAACACAATAAAGGGGGGTATTGATGAACATTTGGGTGAATAATAATATGGGGGCATCTGGGGACACTGGTGGAACATCAATATAAGGGGGCATCATGAGGACATTGGGGGAATAATATAGAGGGTATCAGGAGACATTAGCGTGGATATCGGGATATTGTGGGAACATTAATATAAGGGGGACATCAGGAGACATTGGGGGAATATTAAAATAAGGTGTGCATCAGAAGACATTAGGGGGATATTAATATAAGGAATGCATCAGGAGACATTAGGGGGATATTAATATAAGGAATGAATCAGGGGACATTAGGGGGATATTAATTATATATTAACGTTAATGTAGAGGACATTGTGTTTCCATGTCACCAAAAGGGTTTGTGGTCGGCATTAACACCCTTAAAGTTTTCGCACTTTTATTATACCACCTTGCCAAAATCTGTTGGTAAAAATTTTAATCCCAATCAGTGGGATATATCACCAATTTGTGATCAGTAAGGTCAGACTCTCACTGAGCATAAAGTGATGACATATCTTAGCAACATCCCAATAACAATTTATCAGATGGGAATAACTCTTTAAAGGGAGTCTGTCAGAAGGAAAATCTTTATCGAACTGATGACAGTACCTTGTAAGGGCTTCTTGTACACTTGTACCAAAGATGTCTTTCTTATTCTGCATTGCAGCTCCATTTTCATGAAAATCAGGATTTTATTCTTATAGAAATTAGCTGAAAAAGAGCTTTAGGGGCATTTCTTTTTCTGCTGGGGCTTTACTCTGTGATCTAGATAACTGCCCCTAAATGTCACCCAGCTCTGCTTGAGTGACATCTCCCACTTTTTCCCATACCCCTCTCCTCCACTGGAGAAATATTAACCCTCCCTTCCCCTTTGGCAGCAGCATCTGAGAATATGTCAGTAACATGTGCCTCTACACTTTCATGAGTTCCCATATGACAGCTTTTCATAATCAGTTACCTCTGCTACAGTTTATACACACAATAGCTTTTCTATAGAGGCTGCTCATTTGTCTGTTTATATGCTTGTTTTTATGTATAGGCTGTAAGCTATAACTAGTAGAAAATAATTTCAAAAGAATGAAACTAAAACTTGTCACTAAATTACCTATAGTGTAACTATTAAAATGATTGTCAATATAAATAGATATATGAGTTTACCAGAAACAATAGTGCCTCATAGGGCATTATTTGCAGTTAATTGCATTTCTTCTAGTGATTCTATATAAGGCCTCTTGAAAACATTGCATTGTGTGATTGAGCAGTAATTTGCATGAGTTTTTTTAAGCCAAACCCAGTTGCAGGCATACCACTGGTGCAATCTGTGCTGTTGCACAGAGGCCCACTATCGCCTTAAGGCTATGGCCCCATGTAGCGTGCCGCAGCCAAAAATTGAGGCAGAAACACATTACGGTTTTTCCCACAGTGCTTTTCACAGAAAGTCTGCAGAGTTTTCCTCTTACCAGTTTACCAAATTAAGTGAATTAAAAAAAAAAAAAGACATACCGCTAAGTGCAGAGGACTTTTCGCAGCTGATGTAATTGCTTCATCAATGCTATTTTTTGCCATCTTCAAGAGCTTAAAATAAAAATTTACATTAGATTTATTAATTTTATACCAGACATATAGCATTCTGTATTTAAAAAGTACCTGTTGTGTGTTTACATAAGGAGAAACACTATATCTGGCCATTATATGACTTGTATCCTGTATTTATTAGCAGTGTTCTCTTACTCTAGGCTGTATCTGTAGTTAGCAATCCTCCCAAAGCTGGAGCATGGAGATTAAATGCCAGTAAGAAGAGAATATGCTCTCTTATTTTTTTCTTACTCAGATGATAATAAAAACAAATATTTATATAGAACCAACACATATGTACAGGCAAAATAAGACATTACAGAGTAATAAATTAATTCACACCATAGGAATGAAGGTCATTTTTGCATGAGTTTACAATCTATGAGATACAGCCGAAGGACATACAAAGAGAAGAACTGAGTTGTACTGATGAGAACAAAGCAGTTAGACTTATGATACAGCTATAAAAGAAGTTTCTATCACAGTGTACAGCATAGATTTTAGAGCGTAAGTCAGTTTAGAATGGTAAGGGGGAGCAGGAAACCAGCCTGATAGGAGAACAAAGCATTTTTCTCTGATAAGCTATAGTGCAAAGTTACTCTAGTCCACCTGTACTTTTGAGTTATGCAAAGTTTGTTGAAATGATGGTGACCATTTAAAAATAAATATGTAAGTATTAATATTTTTAATTACATATTTGTTTGTCATATAGTTAGTTACTTCTGTCCCTTTATTTTTAGGCTGCTTTCACACCACTGTTTTTTGCATCAAACAGGAATGCATAAAAAAAGAGGTTCTGT
Source organism: Leptodactylus fallax (assembly GCA_947044405.1). Classification (NCBI taxonomy): domain Eukaryota; kingdom Metazoa; phylum Chordata; class Amphibia; order Anura; family Leptodactylidae; genus Leptodactylus; species Leptodactylus fallax. The sequence continues at coordinate 1,089,299 of CAMRHE010000241.1, read as the reverse complement.
TGATCTGTTTGCATCAGTTTTCATCAGCTTTTTGCTGCATCCAACAAAAGCACATCTGATGAGCATCAGTATGTATGGTTTTTTGGCAAAAAATAAATCTGCATGGATCCAGCAAAAAAACAAACAAAAATGCATCAGTTTTCTATAGCATCCAACCAAAAAAATTATTTCCTGTCTGAAACGGGAAGTCGTGGTGTGAAATACTAGGTCAGATTAAGAATCTGACCTAGTATTTTAGCGTAAAAAAATTAGCAAACTGGCCAATTGCAACCAGAATAGTCGCAAGTGACATTTTAACACCACTCTCGGTACTTTTCTCAAAGTGAATGGACATGAATGTAAATGATGACAGAAATCAACACCATCTATAAGCTTTTGTCAATTTCTGTTGAGGTGCACGACCCGAAAGACGATGTGCCTGTTCAAGGTGAGGCCTGTGCCTCATGAATCAGGCAAATCTTCTGCCATTGCAGGGATCATACAACGGTCTTGATGAATCCCTCCCTTTGTGTCCCTCCCGATCATTGCCTTCATTGCTGAGATATTAGCATTTTCCTTGTATGATAATACAATGTTTGAAGCAATGAGGGCATCTCCAAGCAGCATTACTTTCCAGCCTTGTTGCAGAAAAAATCTCCTTAGCATTTAAGAGGCAATATTTCAGTAATGGAGGCACCGATCAGGAAGCAGAAAAAAAAGACTTTTATTGAGGTTATTTGACTGTGCTTATAGTCCAAAATGGACTGTTCTAGTTACAGACTCTCCTAAAATGGGTTGTCCAAATTATTGCAATATTGAGCAGTGGTTTAACTAGATTACTATGGCCACAGGCCACTGGGCAGGGCTTGGAGACTCTAATTCTCCAGAGAGCCGTTAGAGTTGGAGAGTCTAGTGTGTGCTGGCATTGTGACAAGAATTCTGACGTGTTCTCAACAGCCCCGAGGGAGAGGTGAATACGAGAACCCAGGTTCATCTAAAGACAACCGTCTACTTCAAAACACTGTGAGTGTGCCTAGAAGGAAGTTAGGAGTTGTGCTTGTATAGACGCTGTATTCCAGGAATCATTTGGCATACAAATACTTGGGCCCCTGGGACTTCATTGCGTTCAGCCCCCAGATCTATGCACTGGGAGAGGCAAAGTATATTACTTATTTGGAGTGGAATAGAGGCACCTCATCACCATCACAGTCTGGGCATCCCTCATCCCAAGCCTGAGTGTAGCCAACAAGCTGGAGACTACTACCCCTATCGGGAAGCTGTACAAGTTCTCTGCTCTGAGTTCTATGAGTAAAGTTTACTTTGGTTCAACTGCATCACTGCCTCCTGAATCGTTTCTGCGCTTGCCATCAGGGCCCCTCCAAACACCACCACATGGCTCAGGGTGAGAGTGGACCCCTATCCAACTAGAAACACCCCGGGGAAAAAATTACCATGACCATCACGTACCACGCAGGCCCCCCTCTTCAGTGTCAGGCCTGGGAGGTGGGCTGGAGGAGCTTGGTTTGGAGTGTACTTAGCCTACCCTGTGACATCACCACCGTCACTACTACTCCCATCCTCCAGGTTCCATCCATTGGGTTGCGGATTTATGAAAGAAATTTAAATGTGTAAATTTAACATTTGTGGTGTACCACATAGAATGTGTATTATGTTAGTTATGGCAGTTGGCTGCTTATCTCATCCCCTTAAAGTTAGGATTAGAGAACATCTCTATGGGGTCACCAATTGTGATGAAAGTAGTTCATCCAATGTCTCTAGACACTTTCACCATGTTCATCAGAATGATTTATCCTGTTTGCATTTCTCTGGGTAGAAAGGGTCAGCAGACCCATTAGAGGAGGAGATCATAGAAGAGTCTCTCAATCAAGAAGGTTATTGTATTTTTATACTTAATCCATGCCCAAATGGAAGAGTAAATAATGTTACATACTCTATTTCTTGTGAAATAGAGTTTGCCTGGTGTCTACCTTAGTGTGCTTTTCAGTATCCAAGAACTTTGTCAGGTGGTGGTATGTAATCTATTTATATACTATATAGACAAAAGTGTTGGGACACCTACACATTACACCTATAGGATATTATGTCACCTCATTCTAAATCCATAGGCATTGGTCCCCCTTTGCAACATTTGTGAGATGAGACACTGATGTTGGACGAGAGGGCCTGGCTCGCAATTTCCATTCTGGTTTATCCCAAAGGTGTTTGTTGGGGTTAAGGCTTCACTCTGGGTCACTGAAGTCCCTCCATACCAAACTAATGGGCACAGTCATACTGGGATAGAAAAGGGCCTTCCCCAAACTGTTCCCATAAAGTTCAAAGCATACTATAGTCCAAAATATCTTGGCATGCAGGAGCATTAAAATTTACCCTCACTGGAGCTAATGGGCTGAGGCCAACGACTGAAAAAATATCCTATAATGCAGTGCAGTGATCAGGGGTGGTATGCTTTACATCACTCGATTCAATGTTTGGCATTTTCCTTGGTGATGCAAGGTGATGCCTTGAAGCTCCCCTTACACGGTTTTTGGGTTGGCGTTAATGTCAGAGAAGGTTATTGAGTCAGCAGAATGTTGGCAGCTTTTATGCACTGTGTGCCTCAGCGCTCGGTGCCTCTGCTGACACTTCATGGCTATGACTTGGCTATGGCTATGTTGATGTGGTTCCCAAATGCTTCCCCTTCTTAAGACCACTAACAGTTGATTGTTGAATATTAGGAGAGAAAAAAAATTTCACAAAATGACTTGTTGCAGCAGTGACATCCTATTACAGTATTACAGGATATTATTGTAATATCCTATTTCAGTATTATTATTGTTTATATAGCACCATTAATTCCATGTTGCTTTACATTTGAGGGTTTACATACAGTACACAAAATATACAAAAAAAATATGATACTAACAGTGACCAACTGGCACAGTGGGATAGAGGGCCCTGCCCGCAAGGGCTTATAATCTATGAGGGAAGAGGGATAGAGACAGAAGGTGAGGAGTACCACCCTCATATTCAGTGAGCTCTTTAGAACAACCCAAATGTTTGTAAAGGCAGATTACATGGTTAAGGGCTTGATTTTATATACCTGTGGCAATTCAATCATTAAGAGGCGTTGCCCAGATATGAAATACTTTTACACACTGGTTATATCTGTGGGATTTGTATATTTGTTTGATTTTTTCCATACTATGTTTTTCACACTTTTTCGCACAATCCAAAAACAGACTTAAAGAGCTGAATAAAAAGATTTAATTGGAATTATTAATACTAGTTGAATTAAATGAGGTATAATGAATTTCTTTACTAGAATTTACTTACATATTTCAAACACTCTCTGTGACCGTAAGCAGCTGCATAGTGGACGGCATTGTACCCAGCTTTGTCGTAAATTGATGGGTTGGCATTGTTTTCAAGTAGAAACAGCAAACACCTGTTTTACAAAATGACATTGTTTAATTTAATTCAAGTACAGAAACAATTTACAGTACAATGTATTGGGATAGGGTTTTCAGACCCCTATCCACATATGGTGGTATAAATCAGCACAAAACTCAGGGCATATCCTGTAACTCTACAATGACAACATGAATAGTTATTTAAAGCAGGATAAAGAGAACCAGTCACTACCCAAAACAGTGTGAAACATGCCATCTCTCCTTTGTTCTTCTTGTTCCCGTGTAAAGGAATTGCTAGAGGAGTGAATCCTCAGTAGCTGCTGGTGAACCCTGGGGAGAGGGGCACAACAAGACAGTGAGCCCTAAGTTGAAACCACCCACCATCCCTGCCAACCTGCCTGATCTGTTCTAGGCGACAGCCAGCAACTGGATTGGCGATCCCTTCTTGATAAAAGTGATAACACAGAACACAGACAGGACATACAACAACAAAAGGGAGGTCAGCTAGCCAAGGCGTCGGTAACAGTCGAGCAACGCAGTACAGAATCAAAATCCAAGAGAATATTCAAAGCTAAGCTAGAGGTCAGGAATGTGAATACAGGTAACAAAACAGCAAGAGTAAACAGCCAGCACACACGAGGCAATAGCAAGCACCAATGTGAATGTGAGCAAACAATAAATAGGAAGGAAGAACCCGCCCCAGACTTGATGGGACGATAGGCTGTCAATCACCCAGGTAAGGCTAAAATTAACTATTAGAGGATCAGAGTGTGGTGTAAAATCAATTATAGAGGTGAGGGAATAGGACAGTGCGCTGAATGGCGCAGAAGTTCGAACAGGTGCGGATGTAACATCCTTTTTCTGTAGCCACTTTTTCACAAGTTCAATTCAGTTTTCTTGCTATTTTTATACAAATAAGACTTTTTGGCATGCTAACAAGTGAACAAAATAACAAACTGAAAAGTCCTATCCCTCCACTGCTTCGGCACTGTCCAATGATACCATGTGAATCAGTAGAGCACATGTGAGTACAGTGAGAAGAGGAAACACTGGAGATAATCTGTATAGAATTTGGAACCTCCAGTCAATGAGTAATTCATTTTGCATGGACATGACGACACCAGATTATAATTGACACCTCCCAGATTAGAAATTTTACCTACACTTGATTGTATTCCCAATAAGTCCTTCCTTCAAAGCAAACGGTAACTTATCAGACAGAAACAATCTCTCATAGATTGTAAGCCCTTGTGGGCAGGGCCCTCTATCCCACTGTGCCAGTTGGTCTCTGTTAGCATTATCTGTTTTGTATATCTGGTGTACCGTATGTAAATCCGCAAATGTAAAGCACCATGGAATTAATGGTGCTATAGAAATAAACAATAATAATAATAATAATAATAATAATAATAATGTTTTGGGACTATAAGACGCACTTTTTAGCAAGGTTCTAAAAATGGCCTGCATTTTATAATCCAATGTTAGTGGGGTCCAACAGTGCCAGATCGCATTGACCGGTTGCTTAATGATCAGAAGCACTGAAAGCATTTTTCCCGATCAGTGCCCCACAGTACAGATAAGTTCAAGTCAGGGGAAAGGATAGTTTAGCTAGGTGAGCATATTCTGAATCTGGACCACAGCTGCTAGATGTCCAGACCCCTGCCTTCATAATGACAGCTACTATTCACCTAACCAAACACTTACAAGAGAACCCCAGACTCCACCTGAGATACACTGAGTAAAACAGTGTAAAGCAGATAATACAGTCAGATAGATTGGTGGAATAGTATGTTTCATAGCAAGGGGAGTGATAATAGATAGTCTCCTCTTCTCTCTCTATACAGCCCCTACTGGACAAACTATTAGCAGATTTGGCTTTCAGTACTATCTGTATTCTGATGACACCCAACTATATACCTCCTCCCACTACAGAACACTAGTGATTGTGTGTATGCTGTCCCTAACATCATGTCTTCTCTTTGTCTGAAGTTCATTGGGGAGAATTTTTATGAAAGTAGCGGGAGACCAAGAGAGACCGAGGGATGCCTTGACCCTTAATATTTATTATAACTCATCCCAGACAGCTGACGAGAGTTATACTTGAAATCTATTCCAGTTTCTTACAGGCAAAGATTTCAATTTCGGTGCACAGGAGCGCCCAATTTGGTGTATGATGTCCATTTAGCACCACCTGAGGACGTCATACATAATGCCAGTTTTAATAAATACCACCAGTCTTTTGACAACAGAACTTCTTGTGTTTCAGCCATCTACTAACCTATCTAAACCCAACATCTCTATCTCAGTTTGTGATCTTACTATAGCCTTTTGTACTACCTTTATTATTCTACCTATTGTGGCACCAATGTTACCTCATACATTTTAAGCTTTAGGAAGCAGGGCCCTTGTTGCTTGATATGTTCTTCATTTTGTTACACTGCAATATCTGATATTGTCTGCTTATGTACCCTTCGATTTGTAAAGTGCTGCGAAATACAGTATGTTAGCGCTATATAAACAAAAAATATCATATGTTATAGTTGTTAAACTATCACACTTACTTTCCTGCATCTTCCTCATGGACAGTCATCTTGTCAGATATGTCTGTTCTTTCTTGATCATTATTCTGCATTTTTCTTCCCCTTTAAAGAAGATATCTTACATTATATAATAGACTATATACCATATTCAGATGATAATATATTTGACACATATGGGAGAGATTTACTAAGCTAAAAGGTGTCAGAATTTTTTCTCAATTTGCAATAAAAACTTTGCCACATGCTATGCACTACACATATGTTTTATAGACACTTTTTGTGAATCGCTCAAGAAGTCGACATGGCTTAGTGTCTACTTTTAGCCTCATCCTTTTCTAGACATTATTGAAAACTATTACAATCTGGCATAAAAAGTTTCTTACACCCACAATGAATTTGACAAATATCATATATTCTATTAGCGGTTGAGCATAGCCAATGATAAGGCACTTGTACTATATTTCCAGTGAAGAAAAGGATGGAATGTGTTGTGGCAATTGCTTAATAGTTTCAAAACATTCCACCCAGTCCTTGTTAGCCTGGTACATTAATGGGTAGGAGGCTGTGGATGGACACTTGTCATCATGTGGCTTTTTTAAATGGAAAAGCTTTTATCCTTGTCCAACCTAGAGTAATACAGAACAGAGACCTGTTCTTCATATGGAGATATAGCATACTGTAGAACATGTCAAAATTCAATGTGTCCCTCACATCCACAAGTTGCAATGGACCATATCTCATGACACATTTCCACTCAGATTAGCAGTGCCACATTCCATGCACTGTAGACTGGGTGAGTGAGCAATGCAGTAAACTGCAAGGACCAGCTGTGCCAGACTATACTGGTGTCACTCTCCTTGGCTGCTACCTTTTCCAGCCCATAACATGGCATCAGGGACCTGAAGGGGGTGTGAAAGGCATCAGTCGCTGGATGTCCTTTAAATGTTGCAGTATACAGTACAGTACTGTGTAGATTACTATACTGTATACTTCCATCTGAATATACCACCTTTACTTGGGGCAGTGTGACATGTGGGGTATAGCAATCAGGCATTAGAGGCCAGCAGTCACCATCTGCTGTGTGAAGGCTGCTGTACACAGTACTGTTGAGGGTAATGTATTGATATGACATGAACACTGTAACTTCTCCACCTAGCACTCATGATTAACTGAGAGGCTGTCAGGTGATTCCAGAATCTCTTAGTTCACAGAGACCATGAAATCCTCCTCTTCTCTTCTATGTCATGTAATGTGACAGGGGCCATTTTAGCTTGTCCAAGACTAATTTCAAAAGTTTTTGTTAAAAACCTAAACTTTAGGAAATTTCGGGACAAAACCAATTCATTCCGAACCTGTTCACTCATCTCTGCCTCAAATGATACAGAAGCAACTTGGAGATGTACAGTGCTTTTTCCAGCATGATGGAACACCACGTCATCAAGGCAAAAGTGATATCTATGTGGCTCAGTGAAAAAAACAATTAAATTTTGGGTCCGTGGCCAGGAAATAACTAAGATCTCAATCCCATTGAGAACCTGTGTTCAATCTAAAAATCAAGTGGACAAATAAAAGCACACATTGTGATAAACCCCAAGCACTGATTAAGGAAGAATGGATTGCCATCAGTCAGGATTTGGTCCAGGAGCTGATATCCAGCCTGCCAGGATGAATTGCAGAAGCTTTGAAAAATAAGGGTCGAGCATGTAAATATTGAATCTTTGCATTAACTTGATGTATTTGACATAAAAAAAAGTTTAAAGTGTAACTCCCATTTTTTTGTTGTTGTTGCTATTGCGTCAGCGGGTGTTTGGTGACCATTTTTGTAATATACTTTATTAACCTATCTAACTTCATTTTTAATAGAAAACAGACTGTAATATTCTCCAAATGGCTGTATCTTTACTATACTACCTAGAAAAATGGTTCTGGTATCACATTCTGAGATTCCAAGATTGAACTACTAGCTATAGCAGAACCTGAGATATCACTAGTTAAAAAACACTCAGGAATTTGAGCTTAAAATAACTGCTGCATATAAAATCACATTCCCGACTGTGTGTATAACTAGGGATCTAGCTCTAATTCTTTTATAGCTATCATATAAAAGCTGTGACTCTCAGCTGATACCAAAACTATGTTTATAGGTCGTACAAAATCGGAGATACAGTTATTTGAAATTACTAATGCCAAGAGAAGAAACAAGCAATGCCAAGGACCTGTGGAATCACAGTCGCAAAGTGAATTTACTGTAACCTGTGTATTTTTTGGTACCGAATGCAAGGACCTGATAGTCAGGGATGTTAGTGGCCAGATACGTCCAGGTTTCGGTTTTTTTATTCTGTGCCACTTGTTACCAGATTGGAAACATTTCTGTGCTGGAGTGAGAATTCTTGATATGGGGATGTGGGGATCTGAGGGGGACATAATAGAAACCCTTCAATTCCATTAAGGATGCAGACAGTTTTTGGATACGTTTTTTTCAGTTTTCTCATTGTTGCATTCTGGAAGCCATAACATTTTTATTTTTCTGTTGATTCGGGGTAGGGGGGGATTGGTTCAGATGATGGTTAAACAGCAGCCAGAAAGATTTTGTCTGCTATTGATAACAGTATCTAAGGGGTTAAACACACAATATTGGAGCTACTCTATCTCAAATCACAGGTATTGTAGTAGGGAGTTAAAGGGGTCATGCGACTGCTGAGGCCAATCAGCGGCCTCAGGAAGAGGACCTATGATGTCACAGGTAGTGACATTCAGGCTCTTCACTGATTGGCCTCAGCGCTCACATGATCAGCAGCTTCAGCACAACTCCAGAAGAGACCAGAGAACATGAACCGGGAGGCACAGGAGGACGCCGTTGCAATGGGGACAGGTGAGTATACATTTTTTTTTATGACATCATGGGTCCTTTTCCTGAGGCCTGCTGAGGCTGCTGATTGGCCTCAGCAGTCGCATGACCGCTGAGGACAATCAGCGGCTTCAGTACAACTCAGGATGAGACCCACCAGAACAGATGAACCGGGAGGAGCAGGAGGACACCGGAGCAACAGGGACAGGGGAGTATACATTTTTTTTAATTTTTTTCACTGCCCCCAGCTTATTTAAACGTTAAAAAGGTTGTCCATTTTTGCCTGGACAACCCCTTTAACATTACAACTAACACCTGCTGTTAATAGTGCCTGCTCCTGATGTTGACCTATTTCTACATCATCTTGCTATAAATTACCTGCATGGTGTTTCAATTGCCTTTTTGTATCTCATAACTATATGGCACAGTACGAGAACAGGTTAAAAATATTAAATTCTTAAAGAATAAAGTGTCTAAACTTTCAGGTCATTGTTTTTAGTATAAACTTTTGTGTATTTACATGTCGAATAACCATATTTTCGAATTTTGCATAATTTTAAGAGGAAAGGTTTAGGAGGGAAATGTTTTTAATAAGAAACTAAACACAAAGACAAGTTGGCATAATCTAAAATTAGTTTGGGTATTATTATAATATATTATTCTGCTAAAAGTAGCTTGGAAAATCAACAGTAAGTGAATTTAAGCATGTCTGGAATAAAGATAAAGCATAAAATAAAAAGGAAATTAAGTGAGGACAGATTAGATGGTTCATGTTCTCTTTTTCAATAGTTAATTTTCTATATTTCTAAACATATAATACATCAAACATGCATTCCTACCTCTTATCAATGTCCGAAGCAGCAGCATAATGCAAAGATGTTCTTCCCCAATCATCTGTTTCATTAACACTTGCTCCAGCTTTTACCAAAGCTTCAACACACAGAAAATGGGCATTAGCAGATGCATAATGAAGTGGCGTCCTGGAAAAGTTTAAAACATTCCCATACTTTAATACAACTTTTAACCATTTAAATAAGGCTCTATTCACATTTGCATTAAATGGGTTTTTTCAATTGATGGTCTATCTACTGCAATCCAAAAAGCTACCAACCAAAGCTCAACTTTTACAAGTCTTTCTTCTACAGCAGTAGCCTCTAGGACTCCCTGCAGAACACTAATGACATGAAAGGGACACACCATAGAGTGAATACACATGATAAAATTCCAAAGACACCAGAGGAGGAGGGGAAGATGTACAAAGCAGCACAGGACACTTGGATCTTACAAGCAAAAGACTGGGATGTTTCACAACTCTTTACAACACCTACTGTATGTTCAGCAAGTGCTTCATGCTAGATTTATAATAACTTAAAGGGAACATCACTTCCTACTGGGGGCTGGCTCCTCTTCTTCTTGACGTCTGCTGGCTACCCACGCTTGCCGGCTCTATTGCGCAGGTGCCGGCAGACGAACAGAAGAAGGAGCCAGCCCCGCAGAAGGCAGGGAGCGCCCGGTCCCAGAAGATCTGGACACGAAGACAGGTAAGTATGAAGGGGTGGGAAGGTGGGCTGCTAGTTAGTTAGGAAGGACTTGTAGTGGGCAGGCTAGATAGGGAAACAGGGAGGGGGTGCGAGGAAGGGAGGGGGAGGTATTGCGAGTCAGCTCTGAGTGAAGAGCAATGCAACATGGTAGTTGTAGGATAAAAGAACAGGGAGCTACCCATGTAAACAAATGCAGAGGATGCACCCAGAGAAACCCAGAAATCACTCAAAACACTGCTAAAGGTATTTGGGTGCACTTATTAACCCATTAATAGCACTAACAGACCTTTTTTTTAAAAAAATAATATTTTTTTTGCCCTCTTTAATCACTAGGACCACACTTATGGCATTGTAAGTAGGAACTTTCAACTGCCCAGTGGATGGGTAACTGTTACATTCAAGGCATCCAGTTTCCAATAGGATAGATTTATGGTATCTAATAGAGGAGGTATTCTTTAGAGGAGATTAAGTTCTCTGCAGGAAATATCCAGGCTGCAAACCCTACAGTAGTCCCGCATTGGTAGCGACAGCACACATACTGTAGTCTGGAGGTGTCAACTGAAGCCAGCATGGCAACATTAGATGTAGAGAGGTCAACATGAGTAACAAAGCCCAGGTTAATAATCAGAGAATTAATACAGAAGGGAAATCAAAGACAACCCAATGTCTGGAATCGGATCTGAAACACAAACTGGTAGCAAGATTCTATTGCTTAGGTCTGAAAAACTTTTCCAGAACAGAGTAGCAACATAGCAACAGAGTTCAGAACCAGGAAAAATTTACCAATGCTTTGCAGCAGCAGCACACAGAGAAAAGAAAAATAAAACAGAACTACACAAGGGAGGTAAGCAACAAAAGTACATTGCCACAAACACTGTCTAGAAGCACTATGTGTGATTTACTGAAAGGTCCAGCCACTGAGCATTACAATTTCAGTGATAAAACACCTGTATTTTTCAATGCATGCACTGACTGGTTGACCAGTAGCACCTCTATACAGTATGGTACTGCATTTTATGGCAGAAGGTGACTGCTCCATTGGCTACTCGTTGCATGTGGGCCCATTGTGCCACCAAACAGGTTTGACTTTGGGCCACTTCTAAGGGCATTGTCTTAGTGGTCTCCCCAATTTTCACCCTTTAACCTGTATATGGGACTTTGCTGTTGGAAGATTACAGGTCACTACCTCATGGAGTGGACCTGGTGTTGGTAGCAACTGGCCGAGCAACAAAAACAAACATTTGTAATGCATTTTTATCACAATAGACTCAAAACAAGCCAGTAGATGCCAGTGTAAAGCACTAAGGATCAGGCAACAGAGTGGGTAGTGTACATGTGTGGTCAATAGACAAGCCTGAACTCAGAACAGGTTGTAGAGGTACTTAAATCTGTAAAAAGCTGGAGTAAGCAAAAGTAGGTAAGACAGTAGACAAGCCAGAGTTGAGGACAGGTGGTAGAACTATGGCAGTCAGGCACAAGTTGGTTCAGCAATACGTAGTCAGAATGGTGTTATAGATCAATGATCAAGAAAGTGAAGTCAGGAATACAGCTAGGTTCTGGTACACAGAGACATCAATCTGGAATAGACATACCCTACAACCCTTAAAGAGCCAAGTTATATCTAGTAAGGCTTACCCTTAAACACTCAGACTGACAGGGATAGGCTTGGTGGCTATTGTATATGTGCACAGCACTTCACTAGCAGGAAGTGCATGTGCATGTGCAGTGTGGAGGAGCAGGGACTGCAAGAGGTATAACAAAGGTAACCTTGTTGCTTTCCCTGTTGTTAGTGGTAGTAAGCAGGTGGGTACAGACTGTTGACATTACATATTGCATGATGTACAGCACCCTGAAGGAGCTCCTACTCACAACGTAAAAAGTGATTAAGGGCTTCCAGGCACCAGGGATGTGGAGTCGGAGTCAGAGTCGTGGAGTCGGAGTCGCTGCCTATTTTGGTGGAGTCGGAGTCGGGTCGGTATAAAATGGACCGACTCCGACTCCCAAAATATATAATAAATTGGTACAGTTAGTAGTACAATGCAGTATGTGCTGAATATATTTTCATAAGAATTTGGGAAAATGATGAAATGTTGAAAATGATGAAATGTCCTGTAAAGGTCTGTTCTATTCCTCATATAATGATGGGACTGAGTTCTGAGTGAACCTATAAGGTTTAGCAGTGCCAGGGCTGTGGAGTCGGAGTCATGGAGTCGAAGTCGGTGCCTATTTTGGTGGAGTCGGAGTCAGGGGAAATTGAGGAGTCGGAGTCGGGGCTTTGGCGTACCGACTCCACAGCCCTGCCAGGCACTAGTTGATATTCACTGTATATGGGAGGATTTGCTTTTAGTTATTTGCATACTCTTCTTTATTTTTATTTTGGGATGACATTTTGAAGGCTCTTTAATCAATTACTAGTGCTCCATAGAACTATGGCCTCAAGTTGCCAGTCACTTACTTGATGTCTAGTTTGCAGTCCCACTGACCTGCTGCTCCATTCATACTGGTGCAGTGCACCCCAAAAGGGCCACTTCTAAGGGCTAAACTATTTTGTCAATGTGCAACATGTTTTGCACTGTTTTTATATTGTTTTATGCTGTATAATACTGGCTTTGCACTTTCCTAGTTTACCTAGTAACTTAACTAGACACTCTAATGCAGCTGTGTAAAGGGGAATGGTTTCTGCACTAAGATTTGTAGAAGGTGGGAGGAGTTAAGTGATGGATAGGATACCCCAGGCTTACTCACACAGTCACAGCCGTAGAATCCTCAGGATTGCAATGTGACTCTATTTAGTGCATGATGGCAAGACATCAGTGCTCCCCTTGACATCCAACAAGGGCTTAGTGCTCCCTTATGCTTTCCACATGGGCAATACACATAAGTAATAATGCTTTACCCACATAGATAGTAGTCTACCCCTCCACATAAGTAATAGTGTCCTAATAGTACCCCACACACATACACACACACACAGTTAACTGTGCCTTCGAGTTTGTATCTGTTCTAGTGAGTATGGAGTTAGTCTTTTTTTTAATAAATTTTTTCATAATATATATGGCAGTCTCAGTACAATTATATAAATGGTGACTTATTCTACGTATTGTCTATTGTAAGTTGACTAAGTGTCCATGAAAAGGCATTTTGCCCCATTTCGGGACTTTGCTGGTCAGACAGCTTTGTCTCCTTGTACATAAAAGCCAAATTAAAGGGAGTCTGTCAGTAAAAAAAAAAAAAAAAAATCAGTATCAAATTAATGCCAGTACCTTGTAGGGCTGTTTCTACACTTTCCAAAGTTGCCTTTCTTATTCTACCATGTAGCTTCATTTTCATTTCCATTAGGATTTTATTCTTATACAAATTAGCTGAAAAGGGCTTTAGGAGCATTTCTTCTCCTGCCAGAGCTTATTATCTAGAGCAGAGAGTAAAGCCACAGCAGGAAAAGAAACGCCCCGGAGCGTGTTCTCCATTTGTTAGCTCACCACAAAGGTTTCTTAATTAAGTTCCCTGGTTGCCCTATTTAGGTAGATTGCATTGAAGATAACTATTAATAATAATCATTGTGTTTCAAGGTCTCCAACTTTTATAGCACTAGGTAGGCCTTAAGTTGTGTCAAGAGTTCACCCACATCTGGGAGAGTAGGTTTAAGCCAATGCTGCAGGAGAATGCGTTTCGCTAATAATAATGTGGCTGTGGCTGTCAGTACCTGCTGGGAGGTCAATATGGAAAGTGTTATATAAAGTATTGAGATTGAATAGTCAGGTATCTGGAATTGCCATATTTCTGATATATAATTCAGTACTGCTTACCAGAACCTCTATACATCCACACAGCATCATATGTAATGCATCAGTCAGCTTTGCTAAGTTGGCACTTTGGGCAGGCTGAGTTAGTTTTAATTGATGACACTAGTTTGTAGGAAAGCACATTCATCTTTCTAGGCTAGTTAGTGGTTGGTAGGGCTACAATGGAAGTTCCATGTCACCGGACCCTTTGCTTGAAAATAAAGGCTTTTTGTAACAACTTTTAACTGCTTTACCAGTGAAGACACCTAGGTGTCAACAGCCAAATCGTGCCATGCATTTCCCCAAAAGTGGTTGGAAAAAAAGGACATTTTTCTAGGGGTCGCCCCATATCACCACAGTGGAAAGGGTCAAAGGACTTGAGGTGGGGGTGAAGAACCATTCTTTTCCATGCTTGTAAAGTATCATATCTTTGGAACCAATTTGCTGTAAGCGAATGTGCCTTAGTATTGCTATGTGACTGGAAGAAAATTTGCTAACTAAACTGTGCTGCGAGCATTGCCTGTATAACTGCCAGCCTGCCTCCTTTGTTTTGTTTGCAACCACCAATGGTACCCCTAAACACCACCACATGGCAAACACACAAGAGGGAGTGCCACAGGGGTGGGGGGTTCTTTCAACATCACCCAAATGCAAGCCATTGTGCCACATTGGGGTCTGTAAGAGGTTTTGGTGTTAGAAGTCACTATGACCAGAGAAGGAATGAGCGTCTGCCATCTTGGGCCTTCTCCATCTACGACTTCTCCAAACTGCTAAGCATCAGGGTGCTGCACAGGGGACACAGGACAGGTAATAAATTAAAAACTTTAATATTGTAGCATGAGGGACCACTGTATCGGTGATTACAATTTTTGTGTGATGCTTTTGAATGTTATTTTGCATAAGCAGCGAGGCATAAATATAGTACACGTTTTTTTTCTGGACATTTCATGATATAACTTACATGAAAAGTTATTCAGAGGCCTCTAATTCAGTGAGAAAAAAAAAGCATGTGAATCTGATTCTTACCGACCAAATGTGTCCTTCCTACACAAGTCTGCCTCAAGGTTCTGTAAAAGTTTAATGCATTCTGTATTGCTGTAAAAGAAATGAAATATCACTTTTAATAAAGGATAAATTATTTAAATACACTTTTTAAATAAAGAAATGCAGCATTTCAGCAGTTAATGCATAGTAAGTAGCACAGAAACCAATAAATCTAGATGACAGGAAAAAAAAACACTTAAAGTATATTTAAAGACCACCAATCTTACCTTACAATTCCAATATAAGCATCAAGGTTTGTAGCATCGATAACACAGGCTCAGAAGCTAAGCCCTCATCATCAGTGTGCATAAGGTGTAACATATAGCTGGAATTCTGCTGCAACAGCTGGGATCAGAGATAATTCTGATCCAAACCATTTAGCCCCATACATGTTGCAGTCAATAGCAAAAACAACATTTAAGGTTTTTTTTTTAATTCTTTATTTATAACATTTTTGAAATATAAAACAAGCACCGACATTAAAGGAGGTCAGCAAAAACTGGGGGAATAACCCATGAAAATAACTGACTCAAGTTTGAGAAAGGTCCTGTAGCTTTAGGACCGACACGTTGCATTGGAATAAATCTTCACCCATTTGATTTATAACTCCGGAGTGCTGTCCATTTTTTGCATTAATAAAATAAATAGACATCCACTACCCAAAACTAATAATAACTAAATTATAACTTTTATTATTAGCTTTGGGTAATGGACGTCTATTTATTTTATTACCTATTCAATAAAGGTTATGTTTTATATATTTTTCGTGAAAAAAACTGGTGACAAATTAACAGAAAGCAGAGTATTAGTAAATGGAGAGCAATTGGACAAGGTCCCGGGAAGCAGATCAGGGGAAAAAAGGGGCAGGAAGAAGAGTCAAGTGAAGGAAGTGAGAGGGTAAAAGAACCGTGGAGGAAGTGCAAAATACCATTCCCCATCCCAGCCCCTCACCCCATTGGACATCCCACAAAGACTGCAGTCAGGGCCTAAACAACATTATTGACAGGCTTGAATACCATTGAGACTTGGTTATTAGGAGAACTAAGATTTATTAAAACCTCATTGCTACCATGTAGTTGAGTGGATGTCTTGGATGTCTTCCACCTTCTGAATCCACAGTTTAAGTGTGGGTGGCTATGGACATCTCTAGTTTGGGTATACATGCCCTGGCATCGCTCTCTAAATGTCTGACTACTAAGAGTGGACTACTATAGCAGTGGATACTCTCCATCCACTGCTATAGCTTCCAGCAGTCAGGGGCTGCCACAACAGTTGACCTGTGTGTGGTCTATGTGTTGGACCCCCACAGATCAGATACTGATAACCTATTCTGTGAATAGGTCATCAGTATGAAAGATACATTAGGGATTGGAAAACCCTTTTAAGTCCTGGGTTTAACAGGATGACTGTCAGCATTATGCTGACAGGCATAATACATTGGAATACAATAAGTATTGAAATTTATACCACATTCCAAATTATTATGCAAATCAGATTTAAGTGTCATAAATATTTCATTTTTTTGTTTTTCAATTAACTCATGCATGGCATTGTGTCTCAGGGCTGTTTGGATCACTGAAATAAATCTCAAACACCTGTGATAATTAGTTTGCTGGGTGAGCCCAGTTAAAGGAAACCTATAGTAAGGCCAAGGCCCCCACGTTTTTTGTTTCAGACTTTGCGTTTTTTGAGCCAAACTCAGGAGTGGCTTAAAGGGGTTGTCCAGACAAAAAAAAATATTTTTTAAAATTGGCCAGGGGCAGTGAAAAAGAAAATCATACTAACCTTTCCCGGGTGCCTTCCATTGCAGTCCGATCCACCAGGTCCGTTGTTGTCATCCTGCATAATTCTTCGCCGCACATAACCACTGAGGCCAATCAGCGGCCTCAGCAAAGGGCAGGTGACAGGCACTACCTGTGACGTCCCGAGGCCTCTTCCTGAGCCTGTTGATTGGCCTCAGCGGTCACGTGACCGCTGAGGCCAATCAGCAGCTTCAACAAAAGGGATCCGGGACATCACAGCAGGCGAGCAGTTTCACTTTGAGAAGACACCAGAGCAGCAGGACCGGACCACGCTGGGAGGACACCAGAGCACCAGGGACTAGTGAGAATATTTAAAAAAAAAAATTTTTTCGCCCAGATAACCTCTGTAAAAAGGAATGGAAAATATAAAGGAAGCAGTTAGACATTTTCCTTCTGTTAAATCCCCTGCAGGGTGCTGCACAGGGGACACAGGACAGGTAATAAACTAAAAACTTTAATATTGTAGCTTGAGGGACCACTGTATCAGTGATTACAATTTTTGTATGATGCTTTTGAATGTTATTTTGCATAAGCAGCGAGGCATAAATATAGTACAAGTTTTTGTTTTTAGTTTTTTTTTAATGGAACGCTTCACTGTATCGTTCCAATTTTAGTATATGTGCTGCTGAAGCGAGCACTATAGTACAAGTTTTTTTTTTCTGGCCATTTCATAATATAACTTACATGAAAAGTTATTCAGAGGCCTCTAATTCAGTTAGGAAAAAAAAAAAAAAAAGCATGTGAATTTGATTCTTACCGACCAAATGTGTCCTTCCTACACAAGTCTGCCTCAAGGTTCTGTAAAAGTTTAATGCATTTTCCTTCTATTAAATCCACTAATAGCTTTTGTTCAAAAAACCGCAGCAAAATCTGCAACAAAAACCGCTGCATTTCCACAACATGGGGCCTTATGTCTTGGGCAAGGTATGAAAACATTAGATATTTCACAAAAACTTAAATGTGATCATTGTACTGTGAAGAGATTTGTGGCTGATTCAAAGCACAGAAGGGTTTGTGCAGATAAAGGAATAATGAGGAAGGTTTCTGCTAGACAAATTCATTGGAATAAAAGCAGCTACTATAATACCATTACAAAGCAATAAACAGGTATTTAAAGCTGCTGGTGCCATGAACCTCAAGGTGTAGGATCCTCCAGAGGCTTGCAGTTGTGCATAAACCTACTATTCAGTCATCCCTAAACTGTGCTCACAAGCAGAAACGGTTGCAGTGGTTCCAGGCATACATGAAGATTAATTTTGAAACAGTCTTGTTTACTGATGTGTTCCGTGCAACCATGGATGGTATAGTGGATGGTTGATGGATAGCCACCACGTCCCAACAAGGATGCAACATCAGCAAGGAGGTGGCGGAGTCATGTCATGGTCTGGAATCATGGGTAGAGAGCTGGTACACCCCTTTAAGGTACCTGAAAGTGTGAAAATGACCTCTGCAAAGTATATAGAATTTCTGACTGACCACTTTCTTTAATAGCACAAAAAGAAGAATCATGCCTTCTGTAGCAAAATCAACTTCATGCCAAATAATAGACAATCTTATGCAGCAAAGAATATTGCTGAGTGATTGGTTGCTATGGACATAAAAGGAGAGAAACTCATGGTGTGGCCACCATCCTCCCCTGACCTCACCCCTATTGAGAACCTTTGGTGTAAACTCAAGCAAACTATCTATGAGGATGGGAGGCAGTTCGCATCAAATCAGCAGGTCTGGGCGGTTATTCTGACATCCTGCAAAGAAATTCAAGCAGAAACTATCCAAAAACTCACAAGTTCAATGGATGCAAGAATTGTGAAGGTGATATCAAAGAAGTTGTCCTGGGGGGGGCGTGGCTAGCGCGCGACATGGACGGTCGCATGTGAGCGGAGCTCCGGCTAGAGCCGCTCATCCATCCTGAAATCCATCCTTGCTTACCGGTGCCCGGGTTCGCTGTCCGCTGGAACGCACTTCTGAGGCCCTCCTCCTGGTTCCAGAGCTCCCGTTCTGCCGGTGTCCTTCTCCGTTTGGTGGTAGTCGGTGATCGCTACACGTGGCCGGCGGCCATACACTCCCACCGCCGCTGCCGGAGCCGCTCTGTCCCGCGCTGCTGTCGCCTGGAGCTGGGGTGGAGCTGCCGTTCTGGGGCTGCGCTCGTGGGCCGGCCTGGGCTGTGCAGGCACCGCTGGGGCCGCTGGTCCTGCTGGCACCCGGACGGCGGTCTCCCCTCTCTCCACGTGGCGGGCGGCCATTTTAACCCTGACCGGTTTGGCCATCTGCTGATGAGGGGGCGCTGAGTCTGGCGTTCCTGGCGAGCTGAGCCTATCTCTGACGGTTCCTTCTATCCCTGCCTGGAAGTTTGGGAGCCGGCATTCCTCTCTCCTGCTTGCTGCTGGGCACGATAGGACCATCCCCTGGCTCCTCTGGGCAGTGGTGCAGGGCAATATCTGTGGCAGCCATCGGCTGTCTCTGACCCATTGAGGGTGTGTGCCTCTGTGCGATTTGTCGTCCTGCTGACTGCTTCTCTGGAAGGCTTTACTTATAATCCAATGACGGTTGCTGTATGTGCTACTGGACTGTTGAGTTACCATCTGTCCTCCTCTAGTTCCTCCTGGCTATCTACTCCATCACTTCGCTACTGGCCTTCTTGGAGGCCTTACTTATAATCCAGTGACTGTTGCTATCGGCACTATTGGATCGCTGAGTTGTCATCCGTTCCCTCTTAGTTCCTCCTGGCAATCTATTTATTTCATTACTCTGCTGACGGCTCTCTCTTGGAGACATCGCTCATAATCCAGAGTCTGTTGCCATCGATACTATTGGACTGTTGAGTTACTGTCTGTCCTCGGCTGGCTTATTGGCCCTTGTGGCCTGACATAGAGGCTCCTACTGTGCAACTGCTATTAGCCAGAGACCTTGTCTATAATCCTCTGGGGCCGGCCAGGTCTTGCTACCATCACACCTCCTCCTCTGCCAACATATCCACCCGTACGGAACGCAGGAAGAGCGGCCGCCGACTCTCTAAAATGAGTCGCCCGCAATCAACCTCTGTCTCTGATCGCCTGAGGGGGTTCTCCAGGGCAGCATCCTCTTCTACATCACCATCGCTTGAGGCAGCCTCTCCTGCCCTTCCAGAGGAGGACCCCGAGCCCACTTTAAAGCAAGTTACTGGGCAGCTACTGGAGGCGATCCATGCCGGCACTTCCTCGCTGACCGGGAAAATTGAGGAGGTAAAAATCGACCTGGGCCTGCTCCGTCAGGACTTTCAGACCTTGCGAGGCAGGGTGTGTGAGGTGGAGGATCGGGTCTCTCAGGTAGAGGACACTGTTAACCCACTTCCTGCCAAACTCCAGGAGCTGGAGAGAGCTGCAAGTTTGTGGACCCAGCGTGCGGATGACTTGGAGAATAGATTGCGACGAAACAACCTCCGTATCCTGGGCCTGCCGGAGCGGGCGGAGGGTGAAGATCCTCGGGCCTTTGTGGAGGGGTGGCTGAAAAATGTCCTGCCGGAGGCTCACTTCTCACCAATATTTGCAGTGGAACGGGCCCATAGGGTTCCGGCTAAACCGCCGCCTCAGGGCGCACCTCCTCGACCCTTGTTGGCCCGTCTGATTAACAGCACGGATCGGGATACGGCGTTGCGGGCTGCGCGCCAGGCCGGCGAGCTTAAGTACAACGGAGCAGCAGTGGCCATGTTTCCAGATTTCTCGGCGGCTCTCCAGAAGACCCGAGCATCCTTCGTGGCCGTTAAGAGGCGGTTGAGAGAAAAGGCTATACAATACTCCATGATTTACCCAGCACGTCTTCGGGTCGTCCATGACGGCAGGTCCCTTTTCTTTACTTCACCGAGGGATGTGGAGGACTGGCTATCTCTTCTTCCTCGATCTCCGAGACGATGATCCTGACGGCGTGTGGTGAGAGGTCCGATCGGACCATACATAAGGACTTATGTATTACGGGATGCTCTTGTTTATTGCATAAGTAGTTTTATGAAAAGTGCGGTTCTGTTATTATAGTATCCTGTAGTCTTATAGTTACCTGGGCTGGCGACCCCCGGGGCGCCGGTGTATCTCATTTACTCATGTGAACCTGGCTCTGTTGAATAGTATATCTCCTAGCCTAGTGATTATCCATACCTTTAAGACAGTGCCCCGTATACCAACCACTTTGGGTGCACTTCTTCCCCCGTTAATTGTAGCCACGGTTAATTTAACAAATATTGTTTGTTTATGCCAGTAGTATGTCTCACACCCTTTAGGGGTGTAATGGTTCATTTCGTTTGTATATTGTTCTTAGGTTGCTGCACACCACTTTGTGTCTCACTCAGCCACGCACTACACACTCATAGGCGGGTCACTTTTGGGGTCCTGAATTGCCATGATTACATTACACTCTTAGACGACCATGGCGTCCTTTAGTGTACTATCTTGGAATGTGAGGGGCCTGGGTAGCCCACGAAAGAGGTCGTTGGTTTTCTCTCAGATTAGGAGGGCTGACCCACACCTCATATGCCTTCAGGAAACTCATTTGGTTCCAGATAATTCCAGGCGACTTCAGAAGCCATGGGTTCAGTGGGCGGCTCACTCTACACACACTTCCTATTCCAGGGGGGTGTCCATCTTGGTGCATCGTAGACTCAGGTGGGAGCCAGGCCTCATTGTAAGGGACCCCGAGGGACGATACGTTTTTGTCCAGGCCTGGGTTGACTCTGTCCTGTATGTTATCCTGGGTGTGTACTTGCCACCGGCGTCTGATCTTGCTGTGCTCCAGCAGGCTGCGCAGTTTGCGACCCGATTCCCTGGGGCTATTGCATTATGTTTGGGTGACTTTAACAAAGTTATGGATATTGCCTTGGATCGGTTCTCCGCGGAGCCAGGTTCCCCCTCTCTGCCTCGCCCTACTACAATGGCCGGAGTGATCCGTGAATTGGGGTGGTTGGATTTGTGGCGGGTCCGGTTTCCGGAGGCCCGCACCTTTTCCTGTCACTCTGCCAACAGACATACTCTGTCCAGGATTGACCATGCTTTTGGAAATACTAAAGCATATTCTTTGTTGCAGACCATATCCTATTTACCCAGGGCAGTGTCTGATCATTCCCCGTTGTTGGTCCAATTAAATAGTAGTACAGCTGCTAAGCCACGACAGGGTTGGCGAATCCACCCATTTTGGTTGAAACTATTTGTACCACATGATCGAATACCTGATCAACTTCAGACGTTTTTGACCATTAATTCCCCAAACACTTCTCCGCTCCTCTTATGGGAAACTATGAAGGCATATCTTAGGGGTTGTATTAAGTCCTCCATTTCCTTTGTAAAGAGGGAATCCTCGCTGTTGGAGACCACCTTGGCGACCCAGTGTGCCTCGCTCGAAGCCGCATACGTGGCTAATCCAACTGATGAGGCTAGGTCTCAATGGTTGCAGACGGGTAGACAATATCTGCATATACTGCATGACAAGGCACGTAGGTCTCTGTTTTTTAGCAAACAGAAGTTTTACGAACTCGGCAACCAGTCGAGCAGCTTTTTAGCTCAACTAATACATCAAAACACAGCCTCACCTGCCATACTACGAGTGCATTCAGAGACGGGGGGAGGTACTGTCCAATAGCTTGGCCATTAGTGACAGATTTTATAGGTATTACAGTGAGTTATACCTCTCCAAGCTTAGAGTCACTGACGGAGAGCTTGCCACCTATTTGGGCTTGATCCCCCTTCCTACATTGTCAGAAGACCAACGTGAATTTTTAGATTCCCCTTTTACGCTAGAGGAGCTATCGGGTGCCCTGGCAGATATGGCAAGGGGCAAATCGCCGGGTCCGGACGGCATCCCGGTGGAGGTTTATGCCCAGTATGGGGGCCTGCTTCTCCCGGTGTTGCTTGACTGTTATAACGCTGCCTTTGTGGGTCGCAGTCTCCCGGAGTCCTTTTATGACGCCACCATTATCCTGTTACTTAAGCCCGACAAGGATCCGCTGGACTG
Organism: Leptodactylus fallax; assembly: GCA_947044405.1. Taxonomy (NCBI): domain Eukaryota; kingdom Metazoa; phylum Chordata; class Amphibia; order Anura; family Leptodactylidae; genus Leptodactylus; species Leptodactylus fallax. The sequence continues at coordinate 1,066,380 of CAMRHE010000241.1, read as the reverse complement.
TGGCTCATATAGGCCTATATCACTGCTTAATATAGATTATAAACTCCTTACTAAAATGTTGGCGAAAAGGCTAAATTCTGTTGTTCTCGACCTTGTCCATCCGGATCAGACAGGCTTTATGCCTGGAAAATCCACATCGGCTAATCTTAGAAGGGCTCAGGTGATAACTCAGATTGGGGCATCATCCTCACATGACTGGGCGATGGCTTCTTTAGATGCAACAAAGGCGTTCGACTCTGTCGAGTGGCCTTTTCTATTGCAGGTGTTGCGAGGATACGGATTTGGAGAGGGGTTTGCTACCTGGATTTCCCTTCTATACTGTTCCCCTAGAGCGGCACTGTCCATTAATGGCGCGTTGTCTTCCTACTTTCCTTTGGGTAGGGGTACAAGACAAGGATGTCCATTGTCACCGCTACTGTTTGCTCTGGCGGTGGAACCCTTGGCAATACTGCTTCGGAATGACCCCATATATAAAGGCATAGTGATAGGCACCCGGGAGGAGAGAACAGCACTATATGCCGATGACTTACTCCTGTTTATGAGCGACCCCTCCCGGTCTCTGCCCAGAGCCATGGCTATAATTGATGAATTTGGTAATTATTCTGGCCTACGGACCAATTGGGCTAAGTCCTCATACATGCATATTGGCCGCGCATCAAGTGTAGCTGAGGGAAATGTGGTATGTGGATTGACTACAGTCTCAACCTGCAAATATCTGGGCATCTTTATATCTAGGGACCATAGGTGTTTTTTGGAACAGAACATCTTTCCGCTCATCTCGCACTTTAGGGTTAAGTTTAATCTTTGGGCTACACTGCCTTTGTCGGTGGCTGGTAGAATCAACCTAGTTAAAATGATAGTACTACCCAAATGTCTATATGCTATAAGCCATTCTGCTGTGTCCGTGCCCCTTAGATTTTTTAAACAAATGGACTCCCTCATTATCTCCTTTATATGGGGAAACTCTAGATCTAAGCTTAGGTTGTCATCTCTACAACGACCGAAGCAGCTCGGGGGCACATCACTCCCTGATCTGTTTCTTTACTACCTAGCAGGACAGCTCCGTTTTATTAGGAAGTGGCTCTCATCTGATTCCCTACCGGGGTCCGAGGCACATCTGGCTCACCACCTGGGTCTGCATAATCTGTGGCCGGTGTTGGAACACCCGGCCTTGTTTAGGGGGAAATTGTTGCCCATCCATGCCCTGGCGGGACAGGTCTGGCGTCAGGCGAAAAAGGTGTCCACTTATTCTGATATACCTGCGGAGACCCCGCTTTGGCACAACCCTGGTCTGCCGACGTTATTTGCCCTGCCTGGCGCCCGGGCCTGGTCGCAGTATGGCGTGTCCTCTCTTAGTGACCTGTACATACAAGGGGTTTTTAAAACGTTTGACTCGCTAAGCTCCTCCTATGGCATCCCTAGAACGCAGTTCTTTAGATATCTACAGATTAGACATGCACTTTCTTCTCAGTTCCCGGATCGATTGGACAATATATCTGAGTATCCGCTTATCGGCATACTTCGCTCACAGGGCCCTGGGGGTTTGATATCTACTTTATATGCACATCTGATACAGGCCAAGGTGTCCACTTTGGACGCCCCGGCCTTGACGCGATGGAGCATAAATATCCCAACTCTCACAGATGAGATGTTTCAAGATATCCTTGAATCTCCTCAACATGTGTCACCTTCAGCTAACAACAAACTGATTCAAACGTATATTCTACACCAATGTTACTTGACACCTTCCCGTCTATACAAAATGGGACGTCTGCCCAACCCCGGATGCCTTAGGTGTCTTTGTCCACAGGCAGACTTTTGGCATATGATTTGGGAATGTCCGATCATACAATGTTTTTGGAAAGGGGTCGTGGATCTCCTGGCGGAAGTTCTGGCTAAACCTATACCATTAACCCCAGAGATATGCCTTTTCGGCGTATTAGATGAAGAAATATGGCAACACCATGTTAGAATCCTTTTGAGGGAGTCTTTGTTTTATGCTAGGGGGGCTGTCGCGCTGCGATGGATGGCTCCGAGACCCCCATCAGTATCTCAGTGGAAGAAACTTGTTAATACTGTTCTTCCTTATAACCAGATTGTGTATAAAGGGAGAGGGTGCCCTCAGAAATTCCATGAGGTGTGGGGAACATGGTGCAATTCTCCGGTAACCCAATATACGGCTCCCTCATTGCGCTCTGCCATTAATTTACTCATGCCGTGAGGGGCGCGAGACACCAGGAGTATCCACGACCTCTCATTTTGGAGTGTATCCTTGTTGTTACCCTTGACTTATTGACTGCATGTTTTGTACATGATAACTGATGTATACAGTATTACGCATGTCCTGATTATATTCTTTCTGTACCGAGTCTACGTTATATGGTCCGGATGGGACGAGGACCTGGCGAGGTGGGATGTGGTGCGTTGAGTGAATTTACATTGAAATTCTCGTTTTTTGGTGCGCAACATGTTATGTATTTGTTTTGATTTCTTTTCCTTTGTCTGATACGCAATTTTCAATAAAACGAGTTTAAAAAAAAAAAGAAGTTGTCCTATAATAATTTGGAACAAAGTATATAACTTTCTCCAACAATGGAGTATGTATACTGCAGACTGAGAACACTAACAGAACTTTGTTAAGGCTGAGGCCTCACGTTGCGGAAACGCAGTTTTTTTTGTTTGTTTTTTGTTGCAGATTTTGCTGCATTTTTTGAGCCAAAACCAGGAGCAGATTGAACAAAAGGGAGAAGTATAACAGCTTCCTTTATATTTCCCATTTCTTTAGTAGCCACTCCACGGTTTGGCTCAAAAACATGCGGCAATCCATGGCCACATTAAAAATAAAAACGCTTTATACTCACCCTGCCGCTGTAATCTCCGCGTCTGTGCAGTTCTTCAATGAAGCCAGTACTCCTCGGCTTCAGTGCGCATGACCCGCAATTACGCGGTGAAGCCGAGGTGTCCATCTTTGGCTTCACTGAAGAACAGCGCAGGCGCCGGGAGGCGTGCCTCATGAATAAGCCGGACCGTTCTCACCAAACAGCGTCGATCGGACCCTTCTCTAGGTAAGTATAAAGGTTTTTTATTTTTAATGCGCCTTTGGATTGCATTACAACAGGGCGATCTGGGACACTAAAACCCAGGTCTGTAATGACCTGTGGGTGATTTAGTGTCCCAGATTGACCTGACAGATTCCCTTTAAAAAAAACTCCTTGTTATAGACTACTTGTAAGAAGTAACTGGCAACTATTCCTGTCTGTGAAACAAGCTATCATTCTTGCAGTTCCACTCTGTTTCTATGAGTTCTGAAGCTTGTGGACAGCGATGTTTGTGTAAAATATAAACTATATCCTATAACCATATAATTCTGATATTTTACTGTATAGGTTTCTAGTGACATACACGGCCCATAAGCTTTCATGTGTTATTAAAAAAATGTGTTTGTCATTTTAGTTAAATTAATAAAATTAGAGAAAGTGGATTCAGGGTCTCAGGGGGTGATGACTGGGATATAAATAATTGTTTGTGATACACAAATGTGTAATTGATTTATAAACTATTTTCTTGAGACACCAAAACGAAATTGTTTTTATGAAAAAAAAAAAAGGAAAACCTCACTGACATTGCAAAATTAAGCTAACTAAATTGAATTGGTAAAATATTCTTCACTAGCTTTTATTGATTTTCATATACAGTACAGACCAAAAGTTTGGACACACCTTCTCATTCCAAGAGTTTTCTGTATTTTCATGACTATAAAAATTGTAGATTCACACTGAAGGCATCAAAACTATGAATTAACACATGTGGAATTATATACTTAACAAAAAAGTGTGAAACAACTGAAAGTATGTCTTATATTCTAGGTTCTTCAAAGTAGCCACCTTTTGCTTTGATTACTGCTTTGCATACTCTTGGCATTCTCTTGATGAACTTCAAGAGGTAGTCACCTGAAATAGTCTTCCAACAGTCTTGAAGGAGTTCCCAGAGATGCTTAGCACTTGTTGGCCCTTTTGCCTTCACTCTGCGGTCCAGCTCACGCCAAGCCATCTCGATTGGGTTCAGGTCTGGTGACTGTGGAGGCCAGGTCATCTGGCGTAGCACCCCATCACTCTCCTTCTTGGTCAAATAGCCTTTACACAGTCTGGAGGTATGTTTGGGGTCATTATCCTGTTGAAAAATAAATGATGGTCCAACTAAACGCAAACCGCATGGAATAGCATGCCGCTGCAAGATGCTGTGGTAACCATGCTGGTTCAGTATTCCTTCAATTTTGAATAAATCCCCAACAGTGTCACCAGCAAAGCACCCCCACACCATCACACCTCCTCCTCCATGCTTCACGGTGGGAACCAGGCATGTAGAGTCCATTCGTTCACCTTTTCTGCGTCGCACAAAGACACGGTGGTTGGAACCAAAGATCTCAAATTTGGACTCATCAGACCAAAGCACAGATTTCCATAGGTCTAAAGTCCATTCCTTGTGTTCTTTAGCCCAAACAAGTCTCTTCTGCTTGTTGCCTGTCCTTAGCAGTGGTTTCCTAGCAGCTATTTTACTATGAAGGCCTGCTGCACACAGTCTCCTCTTAACAGTTGTTGTAGAGATGTGTCTACTGCTAGAACTCTGTGTGGCATTGACCTGGTCTCTAATCTGAGCTGCTGTTAACCTGCGATTTCTGAGGCTGGTGACTCGGATGAATTTATCCTCCGCAGCAGAGGTGACTCTTGGTCTTCCTTTCCTGGGGCGGTCCTCATGTGAGCCAGTTTCTTTGTAGTGCTTGATGGTTTTGGCCACTGCACTTGGGGACACTTTCAAAGTTTTCCCAATTTTTCAAACTGACTGACCTTCATTTCTTAAAGTAATGATGGCCACTCGTTTTTCTTTACTTAGGTGCTTTTTTCTTGCCATAATACAAATTCTAACACTCCATTCAGTAGGACTATCAGCTGTGTATCCACCTGACTTCTGAACAACACAACTGATGGTCTCAACCCCATTTATAAGGCAAGAAATCCCACTTATTAAACCTGACAGGGCACACCTGTGAAGTGAAAACCATTTCAGGTGACTACCTCTTGAAGCTCATCAAGAGAATGCCAAGAGTGTGCAAAGCAGTAATCAAAGCAAAAGGTGGCTACTTTGAAGAACCTAGAATATAAGACATATTTTCAGTTGTTTCACACTTTTTTGTTAAGTATATAATTCCACATGTGTTAATTCATAGTTTTGATGCCTTCAGTGTGAATCTACAATTTTTATAGTCATGTAAATACAGAAAACTCTTGGAATGAGAAGGTGTGTCCAAACTTTTGGTCTGTACTGTAATTAAACACACTATGTCAGATAAGTGAATGAACAAATTTATAGTACATTCCCAACTTTCTCATACTTGTCCATAAAGTAAGTGAATTTGTGGTTAATATGCAGACAGCTTTGTAAGGAAAATTGCCATTCAAAGAGAAAAAAATGGGAATAATACAAATACTTTGCAGAAGAATAGCTTTCATGTTTATACATGCTTATATATACTATTACCCTACTCACCCTCCTGCAGCTGCAGCATGAAGGCATGTTCTTCCAAAATTATCTGGAGCATTTATTTCAAAACCTGAAAAGACACTATTATGTTATTGGAATATAAATGATTTTTTTATTAACTTATCATGAAACTTTTTTAAAACAGAAAGGAAGGTAGAAAACATGCTTAAATGTCAATTGGCAGACATATTGAGGCTCAGGAAGATCAGATTATATCAGTACAATTATATAAGAATATCTGGAAACTAAAGTAAGCATATTTTACTGTACACTTCAGTTGTCAGCTAATTGCCATTAAATTGAACATATACCTCTGTACTTTGCTGGATCCATTCTGATAAAATCTGCTCAAAACCACCCTGTGGCTGGAGATATAGCGTTTATGTTTCATTTTTTTTGTGGCAGATTGTGCTGCAGTTTTTTAGCCAAACCCAGGAGAAGATTTAGCAGGAAGGAAAAGTACAATTTTTATATTTTCCATTCCTTTTGTATGTACAATTAGGTTTTGTTCAAAAAATGCACAAAATCTGTAACAAAAAAAAAGGCAACTAAAACTCAAGGGAGAAAATTATTTTTTACACCATTTATGTGGTGTAAATAAAATTGCAAAATCTTGTTGAAAGTGGAGCTTTTACAGCACCAGATTGACCATCTTTTATGCCCGCTTTCTGGCATAAATGATGCCTGAAGTCTATAGCAGCTACAAGCTGATATAGATTTCAGTATAGGTATAAGAGGATCCAGAGGATGAACAAAAACCACCCAATTTCTGGTAATTTTACAGAGAAAAACACAGGTGATTCTCATTGGAGACATTCAGCATCCTTTTTGCGTGTGGTTATTGCTTTAAAAAGCTAATTCTTTATCATTGTGATTTAGAAGACTACAACACTGGCTACCCTGTACAACTCTTACAGCATCAAGTGTGTCTACTACTATTTGATTCAGAAAAGTGTATTGAATCCTAATTTTTAGACATGCCTCCCAATTTTTTTTTTACAACAAATATCTTACACAAATTGTGGAATATATGTGTATGAAGCTTTCCCATGGTTGTCATGTAGTGTGTAAATTAGATAAAGGTCCACCAATTATGGGGTCTCAACTGTTGCAGGTAAGAAGGATCGGATATGTTGAAATTTAAAATACCCAACTCTATTTTCTGAAAAGAGCTAAGACACCATCAGGTTTCTGGCAGTAAGTTTTGCCTATTAAGAAAACATGCACACTTGAATGTTCCCCAATTTTTTTTTTAATCTCTGTCAACTGTTGGAGAAGACTCAAGTAGTAATGCAGACAAAAGAGGAAAGTGTAACTTCAAAGTTGGTTGGTCTGTCCTATCCCAGTGTCGATCCTTCAATGAATATTGCATGTGAAGTGGAACTGTATTTTTAGTGGCTTTTCTGGTGTGAAACACATTGCCTACAGTCTGCTAACTAATGCCTTACATTGATCATATGCTATACAGTAGTTTATTGGCCTGATCTGGAACAAGTGCAAAGTGTTGCCAATGCAGTAATTGCAATGGACAATTGATAAGACCAAAATGTTTCCTTAATACCTTCTGGCTAATTAAGGTTTTTAAGAGGTCCAGTAATTTATTATGGATTGGAAAACTTGCCAAATTGTAAAGTTAAAGGGCAATCTCTTCCCAGGGCTTCACAATCTCTTCTAAGAGGAGGTTATTTTCACCTAATTCAAATACCTGCTTAGACAAACAAAGTTTGAACTGCTAATATTGAGAAAGCTCCTTGTAAATATACAATGCTATCCTCTACCTTTTTTCAGTCCAAATAAACCTTGTGAATGTGGGATTCATTATATTCACATCATAACATTTTATAAAGATATGGATGTTTTTAGGATACATAGTCTTGCTCTTTATTTTTGTCAGGGTGCGATGTTGTAAAGTAGATAATGGAAAATAGTGTATTTTTAGATTAGCGAGGCAAGGTGTCCTGCTCATTTTGATACCTAAATAGATGATATGAGTGGTAGCTCTTTGTATATTTAATCTTTTGTCTTGGGTCCTCTCAGTATCAAATTTAGTAGTTGCCATTTTGAGGCACTCGACCTGTGCCTGAAAAACTTTACTAAAATATATAAACCAACAATATGACTTATAATATTGTTATTATACCTGATGACAACAGCCTCCTACAGCACTCTGAATGTGCATAAAGAACCGCCAAGTGCAATGGGAACATACCATGGATACCACCTCTGAATTTCAGAAAAATATAAGTGTTAGTTGCAAAAGTTACAGTGACAGCTTCCAAAATATCTTTACAGTAACACTTACATGGTTGTTTTTGCTCCATATGACAAAAAATTACTTATTAAAAGGTCATGGCCATATTTTGCAGCCATATGTAATGGAGTGTTTCCATCTTTATCAAAACAATTAATATCAGCACCTTCAATTAAAGAAAGAAAAACAAGAATGAGGCCTACATTTAGTGTATACACTGGTAAAATTCACAAACATTACCCTGAGAAGGCCAAAAGAATGTACTTCTGGCCAGCATCATGGTTGTGAGCTTATAGAGTAGTTCAGACAGAAGGCTTGACCATTATATGTGCAGAGCCCAAAGATCTGATTTTGCTGTGACTATTGCTGCAGATTTGCCTCAGTTTGGGTTTATAAGCAAACTGAGGCAAACATATATGGTTTATAAACATATAAGGTTTATAAGTACTGATCTTCATCTGCTACATGACGATCAGGTTTTCAAAGACACATTTTACAGCAGTGTACTGCATTTAGAAATTCCAATACACCATCTACACCTAAAATTCACAGCAATCTGCCATGTCTGAACAAATAACAAAAGGGTTGTCGGGGATTATCTTTTTAAGGGCCTGACATCAAGGGGAGCATTTAACGTCACTGGGAGCTGAGCCCTATAGTATAGGAATAGGATGCATTCCTGAACATCTGATTCGTGTGGGACCCGCTGTCACCCCTCACCGATCCTAAATAGGCCATGAAGAAAAAATCCCAGACAACCCCTTTAAAACACCACAAATTGATTAAGCACACTAGTCAAAGTTTATTATAATAGGCCTTATGGATATAAAATATTGTAAGAAGAACTATTAGTGTTACCTATAGCTGCCTTCTATGGGCAACACTAATCCTTAGCCCGGGAACCCAAGTTGCGAAAATGCCGCGATTTGGCTGCAAAAACTGCAGCGTTTTACAGTACCTGCAAAGTGGATGGGATTCTGGCTAATCCCATTCACACACTGCAGAAAATTATCCGCAGCGGGAACGTCGGTTTTGTTTTTTTTTTTCAAAGTTTATTGGTTTTCAAAAAGACATAAAAATACAATGACAACAGATAGCTGCAACGGCAGCATCAACATTTTATACTGTAGATAACAGGGAGATCCCCGAGTAGAGGCCAGAGGACAAGAAGAGGAGGGGAAGGGGAAACGTCACTTTTTTTGTAAATCGCAGCATGTCAATTATACAGTGCCTTGCAAAAGTATTCAGCCCCCTTGAACTTTTCAACCTTTTGCCACATTTCAGGCTTCAAACATAAGGATATAAAATTTAAATTTTTTGGTGAAGAATCAACAAGTGGGACACAATCGTGAAGTGGAACGAAATTTATTGGTTATTTTAAACTTTTGTAAAAAATAAAAAACTGAAAAGTGGGACGTGCAATATTATTCGGCCCCTTTACTTTCAGTGCAGCAAACTCACTCCAGAAGTTCAGTGAGGATCTCTGAATGATCCAATGTTGTCCTAAATGACTGATGATGATAAATATAATCCACCTGTGTAATCAAGTCTCCGTATAAATGCACCTGCTCTGTGATAGTCTCAGGGTTCTGTTTAAAGCGCAGAGAGCATCATGAAGACAAAGGAACACACCAGGCAGGTCCGTGATACTGTTGTGGAGAAGTTTAAAGCCGGATTTGGATACAAAAAGATTTCCCAAACTTTAAACCTCCCAAGGAGCACTGTGAAAGCGATCATATTGAAATGGAAGGAGTATCAAACCACTGCAAATCTACCAAGACCCGGCCGTCCCTCTAAACTTTCATCTCAAACAAGGAGAAGACTGATCAGAGATGCAGCCAAGAGGCCCATGATCACTCTAGATGAACTGCAGAGATCTACAGCTGAGGTGGGAGAGTCTGTCCATAGGACAACAATCAGTCGTACACTGCACAAATCTGCCCTTTATGGAAGAGTCGCAAGAAGAAAGCCATTTCTCAAAGAGATCCATAAAAAGTCTCGTTTAAAGTTTGCCACAAGCCACCTGGGAGACACACCAAACATGTGGAAGAAGGTGCTCTGGTCAGATGAAACCAAAATCGAACTTTTTGGCCACAATGCAAAACGATATGTTTGGTGTAAAAGCAACACAGCTCATCACCCTGAACACACCATCCCCACTGTCAAACATGGTGGTGGCAGCATCATGGTTTGGGCCTGCTTTTCTTCAGTAGGGACAGGGAAGATGGTTAAAATTGGTGGGAAGATGGATGGAGCCAAATACAGGACCATTCTGGAAGAAAACCTGTTGGAGTTTGCAAAAGACCTGAGACTGGGACGGAGATTTATCTTCCAACAAGACAATGATCCCAAACATAAAGCAAAATCTACAATGGAATGGTTCACAAATTCCAGGTGTTAGAATGGCCAAGTCAAAGTCCAGACCTGAATCCAATCGAGAATCTGTGGAAAGAGCTGAAAACTTCTGTTCACAAACGCTCTCCATCCAACCTCACTGAGCTCGAGCTGTTTTCCAAGGAAGAATGGGCAAGAATTTCAGTCTCTCGATGTGCAAAACTGATAGAGACATACCCCAAGCGACTTGCAGCTGTAATCGCAGTAAAAGGTGGCGCTACAAAGTATTAACTTAAGGGGGCGAATAATTTGGCACGCCCCACTTTTCAGTTTTTTATTTTTTACAAAAGTTTAAAATATCCAATAAATTTCGTTCCACTTCACGATTGTGTCCCACTTGTTGTTGATTCTTCACCAAAAAATTAAAATTTTATATCCTTATGTTTGAAGCCTGAAATGTGGCAAAAGGTTGAAAAAGTTCAAGGGGGCCGAATACTTTCGCAAGGCACTGTACCTACAAAAAAGCTGATGTTTTCCGTATAGGTATAATAGGGACAGAAAGTCCACAGAGGAAAACTCTGCGGACCTTCTGTGAAAAACACTCTAGAAAAAAATGCGATGCGTTTCTGCCGCGGTCTTTTCCGCAGTGTTTTTTAGCTGCGGCTCACTATGTGGCGCCTTTAACCTTAAGCAGTTTTATGTAATAATGCCTAACCTTTTACACATTATATTATGATCATCTTGCATATTTGACAATATCATTGTCCATAAAACTATGCAATTTATAATAATATGAAACTGTAATAACCATAGTAACTGCACTGGTAAGTAATGATTGTTACCATTTTGTATAAGGATTTGTGATCTTGTAAATCTTCCGTATGTTGCAGTCATATGTAGTGGAGTTTTCCCGACAAAACTCTGGTATAAAGATATGTTTGTTACCATCAAAATCAATTACTATTTAAAAATCAATTATAATTTTATATGTAAATTGATCTTTATGACCAGCAAAACAAATATGTTCTGCCTGGTAATAAAGCTCAGTGAAATTGAAATGACTGGGGCTACCCGGGCTGAGTTACAGTATGAGATGTGTGATTCATGTTATGTCAGGCACTGCACTGATGGGACTATATATTAAAGGATATACATTCTATGGATAGGGGATAACTTGCAGATCGTGTCCGATAATGAAACAGAAGAGCAGTTTTTATGTTTTAGGCGCAGATTAGAAAATGAAAGCTGTGCTGTGATTGGTTGCTATGGGCAACTAAGACAATTTTGCTTTTAGACCATTTTAATAAATTTGCCCCAAAGTCTTGCACTGCAGGTTTTAAACCCACATCATGTCGATTACTGTTGCGGGTTCGCACATGGTTTTCAAACTTGTACGTTGAAATTTAAGCCAGTAACCACGAATCATGACTGAAATCCGCAGCGAAAACCAGCTGATTTCAGCCATTGTTATCCATGGTTGGGTCTGCTGGAGGATGTCCACTACAGACCCCCCACAGCAACTCTGTCCCAGGTATCCCCAGCCGTAAAATGAGAGTCAAAATATATACATACACCTCCTTTGTATGCTAGTCATGGAAATTCCTTTATCATGCTGTGGCTAGTGTAAAACAGTGTTGAATATTAGTATACTATATGATTTGTGATAATGCTTTATATCCATTTTTGATGCATTAACACACACACACACACACACACACACACTTTTCTATGCAATATTCATGTTTTCTTTAATATATTCAGGATTTTTTTTTTACTTATTTATATATTACCTTTTTAATTGTAACCATATTACAAACTACCAACCTGGATGTTTACACTGGCCCCGTTCCTAATTAAGAGTTCAAAACACATTGAACCATGTTTTGAAACTGCGGCAAAGTGTAGAGGAGTAAAACCTTTGTGATTCTTCTGGTTTACACAAGCTCCATGGTCAATCAGTTCTTTCACTACTTGATTTTGACCATTCAGGCAGGCAATATGCAGAGCAGTATTACCATACAGGTTTTCTTCTTCCATCTAACAGAACAAAGAGAAAACAGTGATAATGATTATAGTAATGCAACTATGATCATTGTTAGTACTTATAATAATGAACTCACTTTGCTACTTTAAAATACATAATTAAAATGAATGGAAAAAGACAGACATCCATCAAATCCAACCTTACAATCCTAAAGCATTGATACAGAAGAAGTCAAAAGCCTCTTCTGGCCACAGTCACACATTGCAGAGAAACTTTGTCTTGTTATTTTAACGTGTTTTTCTGAGCCAAAGCCAGGATTGGATTTAACAGAAGGTGGAAGTATAAGAGCTTCCTATATATTTCCAATTCCTGTTGAAGCTGCTTTTGGCTTTGGCTCAAAAAAACGTAGTAAAATCTGCACAAAAAAAAAAATAAATGAATTCCCACCTCCCAATGGGTCAGTCAGGATAACTTCCTGGATCGACCTCTCATCTCGCCAAAGCATACAATTACGTTATCAAACAAACTTGATGATCCAACAATCAATTGTCACAAGCACAGGATCCAAGAAATCATAAAACTTAACCTTTAATGTAAATTATAATAATAAATATTTAAGATGGTCAGAGAATATCACTAATTAATGTGCACAAAACAAACCGTGCTCTAGATAAAAAAGGGAACGGTCTTACCCGGGCCTAGTGAGAGACGTTGGGGACTCAACGGGACTTACAGATGAAGGGCTGGTATAATTATACCCTATCTCTCACCTATGTCCCACAATGACTCCTGTCCTAACAAGGACAGTCCCAAATTTCTCCCTGTCCCGTCTCTCAGTAGGTCCGGGTAAGACCGTTCCCTTTTTTTTATCTAGAGCACGGTTTGTTTTGTGCACATTATTGGTGATATTCTCTAACCATCTTAAATATTTATTATTATAATGTACACTAAAGGTTAAGTTTTATGATTTCTTGGATCCTGTGCTTGTGACAATCAACCTCTCATCTCTAAAAATCTCATTTGTAGTTAGATTAATTATAACCTTTTTTAAATTGTGCCGTGATAGTAGTAGCAAATACTACTTCTTGGGTTAGGGCAGTTCATAGTTTATCGACTAACTGCAAAGATCCCTTTCCTATATAGATATGGAAGCTGCTTTTCCTCCACCCATACAAATTTTCCCTTGGTGCGCTGTACACTTTTTGAACAGAATAAATCAAGTTCTTTGCACGACCCCATGACATGCAAGGGAGAAGGAGATTTCCCTTGCACCTGTCGGATAGCTGAAGGTGGACAATGATAGACTCTTTTGTTATCGGTTTTTCGTTCTTTGTAAATTGTTCCAAGCTATTCCCAATTTTCAGGTTCCAGTTAAGAAACCTCCAACCCAGTTGTTATTTCTGTGTCGATAACTTACATATCACATTCAGACTGAAGATTAATAAATTAAAAAAAAGCCCCCCACAAATACCCATCACTGCCCCATTCCTACTGCCATCCTTCATCTGACAATCCCTATTATTCCTGTGTGATCAGTGACCAGTTCAACTGTGCCAGTGAACATTGTGTCACCAGTAACCGTTTCAAATTCCACAGTATTTTTCCCCGTTAGTTAATTATTAATTAAAAAATAAATAAAAATTTTCAAAAAAGGGGGACAGTATTCACTTTGTATACAACTAGATATCTGTTCCAATGTTTTGGAGCATTTTCTCTTTTTTTTCCGTTAATTATTAATTTAAAAAAATCTAAAATTAAAAAAAACCAAAAAACAAAAGGGGACACTAGTCATTTCTTATAAGACTCTGTTTTTTTGTTTTTGTTTTTTTTTTTTAACACACAAAGCATAAAAGGAAACAACAAAAAAGGGGATTGGGGACATTGTTATAAAATGTCAAAAAATGGATTTAAAGCACCAAGGAGGCATTAGCTATCGTCGGCTCAGAGTCTACTATACCCATGTTTGCACTAGGGTTAGCAATCTCCTAAGTAACTAACTATTGTAACTAATTAGTTAGCATTCTCCACTATACTGCACTGTTATGCCCAAGGCTTGATTTAAACTACTGCTCATATTTTTGCACTATACTAACGCCCATTGCCTACACTTTAATGATCTTGGTTATGGCCAGTTATATGAAATTCAGCCCATAGACCTCTTTAACCTTAAATTTTCACAAATGTTCACCCAGATGAATCCCTTGTTCACTTTAAAGGCTGACTGCATTTTTGCTAATACCTGCCCAACAAATGGGCAAGGTATAATGTAAAAATTTACAAACTATGTGAAAGTTCCACAGACTACACACTTTGTTTGAGAGTCTATGAGGGCAATGATGGGGGCCTTTGTACTGTATAGGGGAACTGATAGGCAATCAATATTGCAAAGGTGGACTTAATATATGGGGGCATAATGAGGGGGACAGGAAACACTCTGGGTGACAGGAGGTACTATGGAGGTCTCCAGAAGGGGGTATGGCTAGAACATTTTCATGGCGCACTGTAGAGGCCAAACCTTCTCCCCCCTTCAGAAAATTTTTTTGGCATGCTGCATATGCCACCCCTCCCTTTCCCAAACAATTTACATCCCCAATATCCCCACAGAACCTGTTGTTAAAAATATGAATCCCACCCCTGATAGAGCACCATACATTCTGACAGATCCAGCTTTGTCCCAGTCCGTGGAACTACAGAGCATGTCCCCAAGCCAGTGTGTGTCCAGGACTAATACGTTTATGGGAGGGTTGTTCTATTAGATCAGGTTTTGCAGTCATACAGCTCCCTTCGCAAATCTCATGCTGGGTATAAGAATTTGGCACTGCACCTGATTCTTTTGCACAGACATGGGGAAATAAGTAAATTCTTGTAATTTCCGGAGAATGTTCTAAAAGCCTTTATATGGGGAACAAGAAGAGCCTCAGGAAACAAGTCCAGGATAGTTCCAAGCAGTATTTGACCGTAAAAGTATCCCCACAGAGACGAGGAGGAAACCGTTAATTTCACCCACTATCAGAAAGGCGGGCCTTACAGCGTAGCGTCATTGCTGGGTGTTAAGGAACGTCTTCCCTGACAGTAAAAGACTGTGGAAGAATACTGTCGGTGGGGGGAGGGGTTCATTCCTCACAGCCCAGCGATGATGCTAGGCTGTAATACATTGGGGAGATATCGGTGCCAAAACTAATGGCACCGATATCTCCAGCACCAGGGTGCATCTGTTCACTTAAAAAGGCCAGAATTGAAAAAGTCATGATTACAATTGTCACCAGGGTCATGTGACACAAATGGTAACACGGTAATAGTCTAAAAGTGCTAATATCACTGGTGTATGATCTCATATGGCCATGTCCTCTTTAGTAATAGCCTGAATTCTACCCAACAGAGAGAAGTTCAAGCAAAAGTAATCTGTGACCATGAATCCTAAGCATGTGAATAATAGGAAAACTCTCTATCTTGTGGGTGGCAATGCCTCCATCTGTCTCTCAGGTGACAAACCTGTAGAAAGGCCAAAAATAATGCTGGGTGGGATCTTGCACTAAGTTTTGACATTGGCATTGGAAATTATTGGATACCATTTAATCCTCACGCTGTTTACTGTGTTCTGACACAAGCTGCCAAGCTGGTTATTGTTGTGCTGCACTTCAGCCAGGTTCTGAAACTGATTATATCATACTGATGGCAATCTGTATATAAACCTCTCCTAAACTATACAATTTTTACATACACTGACCAATATGGACAGAATGGGGTTACCTTATACCACATGTATGATACCCTACAACGTATCATAATTAAAAACTGTCAGAAGCAATACTAATCATCCTGGAGTTTCAGGGAGGGCTGTGACCAGTCTGCAGTTGCTATTTCCAATGAATAATATTATAAAGATGTGCTCTTACCATAAATGTCAGATAGATGCAAGGTCCTCCTCTCAGCTATCTAGGTGTGGTTCCCAGAGGAGGGCCTTGCATCTATCTCCATACAAGGGATTGGGAATATCCTAATAATACTTTTAATGTTTTTTCTTTTTAACTATCAAATTCAGTAAATGTTGTCAAATATGCTGTATATTAACAATCAAAAATAAAGGTTTTACTTACTTCATCACTGAAATTAAGAAGATGTTTAACAATGTGGATGTGCCCATTTGCTGAGGCAGCATGGAGTGGTGTGTAACCCTTCTTATCTTTACAGGTAACTTCAGCTCCACAGTTTATCAATAATGTCACAACTTCAAGATGACCTGTATGAAGACACAGAAAATCAATGTGTGCTGTATAGTATATCCGCTCTTGTTGCTGTGGTGACACACGGAGTCCGACAGACCCCTTTGACTATAATGGGGTCTGTTGGGTGTCCGTCATTATAAAACTGAAACCGGCAGAGAAAGTCTTCTTATGTCTGGGATGAATTTATATTTTTAATCTAAGCTAAACACCCCCCACTCCCCTGCCTACCTTCTAAATTAGCGCACCAAAAATCTATATTTACCTAGATCGCCTGGGTGGTCATGTGACCGTCTCAGGCACATTTTCCGGAAGGGGGGGGAAACGGAACGTCACCTATACTAACCCCCTCCCCCACCCTATCATACTTACCTGTCTTCAGGTCAGGATCTTCTGGGCATGGGACATCACTTCTTCTGGGCGGCCGGTACCTCTTCTTCTTGATGTCTGCCTGCCGCCCACGCCTGCGCAATAGAGCTGGAGTGCCCAGAAGAAGTGATGCCCCGTGCCCAGAAAGTCCGGATCGGAAGACAGGTAAGCACGATGGGTTGGGGGGGTTGAGTTAGTTATGAAGGACTAGTAGTAGGCAGGCTAGCTAGGGAAACAGGGAGGGGGAGGAAATGAGAAAGGAAGGGGGAGGTAGTGAAAGAGGGAGGTGGTGTGAGTCAGCTCTGAGTGAGCCCAAGGCATCATGGTAATTATAGGAAAACACAGAACAGGAAGATGCCCATGTAAACAAATGCAGAAGATGCCAGGAGCTCACAGAGAAACACAGAAATCACTCAAAACACCACTAAAGGTATTTGGTTACACTTATTATTACACTAACAGACTTATTTTGAGAAATTATTTTTTGCCCGGAAAACCCCTTTAATAAGTTCCAAACCTGATTTATCAAAAGGCACAAATGAGATTGGATCTTAAAGCTTTTTCAGTGTATAATAAAAGGTCATGCACCTTTGTTTGCTAGACATACAATATAACCATATCCTCTAAATGTAAACAAGAGTGGCTTGACAGTTTCTACCAAATATTCTACCAAGAGTGGCTTGACAGTTTGCAGGAATTTCTTACCTGTGTATGCTGCCCAATGTAGAGCTCGTCTGTCCTTTTTGTCAAATGCATTTATATTTGCTCCTGTCACAATCAGCAGGTTAATCATCTGCAAAAGTTAAGTCTTTATGGTCAATATGGCTTTTCATATTTCTGTTATACTACCAATAGTATATAACTTATAATCTATTCTAGAGCAGACCATTACTAATGGGTATGAGAAAAACTTGTCTTAAAAAACAAAGCTTCCTGTTAAGAGTTTGGGATACATAAGAGGAATTGAAATGCAATGCAAATTGTCCAAGTTTCCCTCTAGTTTCCTGTAACCTTGCTAATGGTTACAGTTGGACCTGTTACTTTATTATGTTGCAATAGTTATGCTGTATCGCCAACTGTGGGTTGTCCAGGAATGACAGTTTTTGGCAAGGAGGCCAGGGAAGGTAAGAAATAAGAGAAAAACCCATACTCCCCTGTCCCTGGTGGTTTGATGTGCCCCACCACGGTCCAGTCCATTGACGCCATGGGCTTGTTCTGGTGAAAGTCCTTGCTGTACGTGAGTCCTCACTCACATACATCACCTGTGACATCCTGATTTCTTTCCTTAGGCCATTCAGGCCAACCACTTGCGGTAAGGACCTATCTATGCCGTCGGCCTGCCTAAATTTTGAGCTATGATAGTATATTTTCAAAAAGTAAGAAACAGTATAAGATCTACAAAGTCTTGTTAGCTGTGTGTATCATCTTCACTTATCAGTGTATCAAGTTCAGAATTTAAATTCAATAGTTATTACTTCTCTATATGCCTAATTCTGCTTATTTAGGCTAAGGCCCCACGTAGTGGGCCGCAGCAAAAAAATGCTGCGGGAAAAATTGCGTTGGAAACGCATTGCGGTTTTTCCTGCAGCGCTTTTCACAGAAAGTCCTCAGAGTTTTCCTCTGCAGACTTTCTGCTTCAATTATACCTATAAGGAAACCACGGGCATTTCCATAGGTATAATTGACATGCTGTGATTTTCACAAAAATGCAAAGGTATTTTTCTGCAGTGTGTGGATGGGTTTCACTAGAACTGTAAAACACCACGTTTTCACCTAGGCGTTTACCACACGTGGCGCACACACATTAAGCAAATATGGATCTCTTTTTGGCACTGTTCGACAAGCTTGCCCAGAACTACTGTAACTTAATATACCACTGACTCAATATTTCATATAAGGCAACGATGTATATATATTTTCCTGAATAATGCAATTCATTTGAAACATATGACATGTTCATCTGCACATGAAATATCTATGTGATTTAAATGGAATTAAATCTGCTAAGAAACAAAGAATTAAAATTAAAAAAAATATGCGCATACCTCTAAATGACCACATATTGCTGCATGATGTAAGGCTGTATGACCTCCTCTGTCAGAAACATTAACACTACTCAGCAATGGAATTATTAATTCTGCACATTTGACCGATTTATTTGCCGCAGCCACATGGAGAGGTGTTTGCCACTTTTTATCTCTAGCGTTGACATCGGCAGAGTGTTTTATCAATATTTGCACGGCTTCCTGGAAGAAGCAAAATTCCCAAATACCACATTAGAAATTAATGTAGCAATTAATGTATAAATGAAAATTATAGGTCAAAATTGTTATTCTTTTGTAAACAATTTTCTGGAGTAGAAGGCCTCAAAAGTTGCAAACTTTTGGCACAAATCTGTTTTTTTTTTTGTGGTGTCCTTGCCATTTGCCTGAAAAGGGGGCATGATGAGGGCATGCAGGGAATGGAGCCATTAGCCCCCCTAGATGTTTTATCATTTACACCATAAATCTAGATAACTATGATCTGGCATGGTTCATGGGCCAGCGAAGGGTGCACCTCAAAAATGAGGAGGCACCCACCTCATTATATATGAAGTAGTTCATTGATATTGCCAGACTTCATAAATCTCCCCCAATATTTTTATTTCATTTTTTAAATGTTAACTCATAGAGGAAATAACTGTATGTACTGATAATAATGCATTCAATAACTGCTCCATATTTTCAGATTATAAATATAAATACGTTATTAGCTTAGCTTGTTTTTATGTTAATGTTTTTGTGATATAAAGTATATTTCAGGAGTAATGCTAAATATTTTGATATTTTTTGAAAATTACCAGGACTTGACAGTCACAAATTAACCATACATTTTTTAAATGACAATAAATAACCTTACAAAACTGGTGACATCAGCCTCTTCCATTATCCCATTCAGCACTTTTTTAAAGCTATAATCTACTGCAGAGGAATCCTGTTCTACATTGGCCCCTGCAGAATGAAGCTAGGAGCCACCAGAGATGGGTCTATGGTTCCTCTTCCAAACTTACAAAACTACCAAATGGTGCAATGGGTCAGGCAGAGGTCACCAGGTTTGGGGTCCTAAACTCCAGCAGCATAAGGACTGCTACTGCTACTCTGTGCTACGAAAGCTTGCAAATGTAATTAACACAAAAGTATTAAATATTACATGGGAAAAATAATCAATTGTTTTTGCATCACTATAATCTGGGGAGAATAACATAAATTTTTCTGTTGACAGAAGTGGGGAAAAGTTGTACTTTTTATTGGTATGACTTTGGGGTACATATGACTTTTCAGTCCACTTTTTTGTCAGGTGAGATGACAAAAGGGGAATTTTAGGGGTATTTTTATTTATTTGTTTGTTTGTTTGTTTGATATTTCTGATCATTTTAAAAAAAAATTATTTTACTTTTTAGTCCCACTCATTACTGGCTTTATTAGTAGAAAAACATCACAGGAAGTTAGGCTGGGTTTACTTTTTTTTTTTTTTTTTTTTTTACCCCGTGTTCCAAACCCCATAGCTTTTTCTTAATTTATCCATTCAGAGCCACTTCAGGGATTAATGTTTGCAAGGCAAATTGTACTTCGTAATTTATGTGTACGTAGATGCATAAAACATCTTTTATTGCTGGGCAGATGTACTGTTTATGTATACCAATTTGGGGAATGTCTATTGCTTTGATCGCTTAATCACAGGGATACCTAATGTGTATGTGTTTCACTTTATTTTTCACTTTTATATGTGTTCTAGGTTAAGGGGGGTGATTTGAATTTTTAATTATTTTTCATTTTTTTATTTTATTTTTTAAACTGCAATTATTAGACCCACTAGGATTCTTGAACCCCAGGGGTTCTGATCACAATTGCAATGCATTACCATGTTAATACATTGCAAAATGATGGCATTTGTATTACAGGTTGCATAGAGCAGCCTGTGATACAAATCATTGCCAGACAAGCCTGGGAGCCTTCATGGCAACAGATCGACAACCCCGGATCTCATTCATGCGATCCACATACAACCATGCACCCAGGGCCGCTTTATCCTTAGGGCAAACAGTACACTTGCACCGGGCCCTATGGCTGCAGGGGGCCCCGGCCCAAGCAACAGACTTTCTGCCTGGGAGAGCTCCACACAACTTTATCGGCGTGCTATATCTGTGACAGAACAGGGAGCTGTAAAGTCCTTGATCTGCCATAGAAGACTTACAGTTATGTGCAGGACGTCCCGGGACAGGTGATGACGTCACTGGGCCTGTACCAGAGTGCAACAGCAGGAGAAGGAGTTAGCTGTTCCACAGGATCGCGGTAAGGTGAGTGTAAGATTTTATTTATTTACTGTATTTTTAAGGAAAAAAGGAGCAATTACTGCTGAGGGGACACTTATTTATGAACTTGGACATACTATTTATAAGGGTGTATTATTTTTAGAGAGGGAACTATTATTTACAAGGGGGCTATTATAATGGGGAAATATTGTAAATATAGGCCCCTTAAAAATAAAAGTTTTTCACTTATAAACAATAGTTCCCCTGAAAACAAGTTTCCCCCTCATAATAGTTACCCTCGTTATAAATGATAGTTATTATGAGGGGGAAACTTGTTTTAAGGTGGGCTTTTTTAAGGGGAACGTATTACTGAAAAAGGGGAACTATTATTTATAATGAGGGACAATTACTGAGAAGGGGCACTATTTATAAACAGGGACTATTATTTATAAGGGGGCATTATTATTTATTTGCAAGGAATCTTAGCCACCCTTTTAAATAATAGTCCCTGCTTATAAATAATGACCGCCTTACAAATATTATTGATAAAGGGGCAGTTACCTGTGAACTAGTATTTATAAGGAGGGACTACTGTTTATAAGTGCGGGGGAATGGCCACTTATATTGTATGAAGCCACTAAGAAGGAATGTTGGGGCCATTATAATTTGGGTGGGTCAGGTATGTCTAAGTGGTGGTGATGGGGGGTGAGAACCCATTTATAAAATCATTGCACTGGCCCCACCAATGTGGCCCTGCAAAAATGTTGCCTTGGTCAAACCTTAACCAGCTTATCAGTGCAGCCACCATATTTAAATACCTGACATCTACCATACTATTATGGGGGATGTTGGGAAAGGGTTAATTGCAGCATTGAGTAGCACATGTTACTAAGCATGTCACCTGCATGCTAACATTAAACTGGAAACCTCTGGCTACTATCTTACGGGTGAAATGCATAGTAACATGCACTCAAAACCGTGCACAGTTCTTCAGCAAAAAAGTTCCACGTAACCCTAGCTTAATAAGAAATAATGTTTCAACAGTGTTTCATTTTTAAGGCAAAGCACTTGTGGTCCCAGAACTGAGTGCACTTAAAACTACATCCAGGTACATCGTGTGTCACAACCCTCAATAATGAGAAATAACATGGAATTCATCAGTGTTTCACAACCCCATCCCCCCCTCCCCCACTCTCAAAGAAAGTGGCATATGAACAAATGCTAGGAGAAAAGCAGCCAATAATTTATCAATTGGGTGAAACCCTGGTGCTTGCAATGAGTTAAACATGTTTGAAGATAACGGTTAATGGATTAGACAGTGTACTAAACACTGTATTAGGTTGTATAATATTGTATGTGTAAAGCTATACTGACCTCACTTCCTGATGCAACAGCCCGATGAAGTGGCGTCAGCCACATGTTGTCTTTAGCATTAACTCGAGCACCTGTATAAATACATCTTTACATTGATATTACATTACTATGATGAACAAATACAAACAAAATTTCCAAGCTAAACCATGCACAATGATTATAATCAATGCAATAACTTAATTAATTGTTTATTTAATTGCTGTAAGGGTGGTGCCACAGAGGGTGGTGCCATGCAATTTGCTGGATGCGGCTATAGCCAATTAATTTAGCTGTGTATCATTACTACTCATGCTGGTAATTAAACTAAATCCTTGGATCAACATCCTATCCCAAAAACTAGTTCCCATAACCTGTGATATTTTTACTTTCATGAAGCTAGGAGAGGGGCTCCTAGCATTATAGTTATCTATGCAGCTAGAAGTCACTGCCTCCCTGTGACATACTGTTCTATCGTGATTACAGTGGAAAAAAAAAAAAACATTTTTTAAAAAGTGTAAAATATAGAAAATAAAAAGGTTAAAATAATCTTTCCTATTTCAAAAATAATGTGAACAAAAAATTAAACATACATACTAGGCATCATCATGTGTGTATAAGTCCAGACAATCCAAAATGAACATTATTCATTCTAAAGATGAACAATATATATATATATATATATATATATATATATATATATATATATATACACACACATACTGCAATGCTCAAATGAATGTATTTTGATCACTTAGGCAATAACTGCGCACTTCTCTTTCTCTCTCTGCTTGATAATGATGCGTCCTCGTGCCTCATAAGACGTAGCAGCAGAAAAATGAAAGCTAATTGTCTGAAGGACCCTTAATGAGTATGTACATGTATGTGTATGTCCTTAATACCAGTGGTTCTCAAGGAGCAGTACGCGTACCCCTGGGGGTACGTCCAACTGTCCCCAGAGGTGCGTGTCGTGGTGTGAGTCTCTTCCAATGGTAATTCATGGGAATTATGGTCATCTCTGTAGGCCAGAGCAGCATGGGGAGAAGCGCTGAAGTCCAGGACAGGTAATTAGCGGCCTCTGCTAATTATACTTTGAGTCCAAAGAGACCCTCAGAGTATAATTGTAGATAATGTGTGACAACCCCCCCCAAAATATCACGTTCGACTGAACACCAGAAAAATGCGGATTCAGCCGAACCCGATATTGTAAGAAAATCCCTATGTATGTGGGATTTTATTAATGGAGGGGCCACTATGGGGCATTATACTGCATGGAGGGGCCACTATGGGACATTATACTACATGGAGGGGCCACTATGGGACATTATACTGCATGGAGGGGCCACTATACTGCATGGAGGGGCCACTATGGGACATTATACTATGGGGGCTGCTATGGCACTGTGGGGGTTCTTATATTACATGTGGGGGCACAGGTGGTGCCATTATACTGAGTGTGGGGGCACTAAGGGTACCATAATAATACATGCGAGGGCACTGAGGGGGCCGTCACATAATGAAAGCTCCAAAAAAAAGCCTTATTTTATTAACATTTATAAGTGATCACTACTTTGGGGGTTCTCGGTTGGGACATTTTCTCACCAGTGGGTACTTTGCTTGAAAAGGTTGAGACCTTTCATCTTGTTTTTCTGATGCTTCTTTTGAGATATGGGAACCTGCACAATGGAGCAGGCTATGGAAGGATTCAAAAATGGCAGGGATTTATAGTTTTTCCACAGTGTTTTTCATTGGGTTTTTACTGAGTTTTTCTTTGTGGACTTTCTGTCCTTATTATACCTACAGTGGGGAAAAAAAGTATTTAGTCAGCCACCAATTGTGCAAGTTCTCCCACTTAAAAAGATGAGGCCGGCCTGTAATTGACATCATAGGTAGACCTCAACTATGAGAGACAAAATGAGAAAACAAATCCAGAAAATCACATTGTCTGATTTTTAAAGAATTTATTTGCAAATTATGATGGAAAATAAGTATTTGGTCAATAACAAAAGTTCATCTCAATACTTTGTTATATATCCTTTGTTGGCAATGACAGAGGTCAAACATTTTCTGTAAGTCTTCACAAGGTTGGCACACACTGTTGCTGGTATGTTGGGCCATTCCTCCATGCAGATCTCCTCTAGAGCAGTGATGTTTTGGGGCTGTTGCTGGGCAACACGGACTTTCAACTTCCTCCAAAGGTTTTCTATGGGGTTGAGATCTGGAGACTGGCTTGGCCACTCCAGGACCTTGAAATGCTTCTTACGAAGCCACTCCTTCGTTGCCCTGGCGGTGTGCTTGGGATCATTGTCATGCTGAAAGACCCAGACACGTTTCATCTTCAATGCCCTTGCTTATGGAAGGATGTTTGCACTCAAAATCTCACGATACATGGCCCCATTCATTCTTTCATGTACACAGATCAGTCGTCCTCGTCCCTTTGCAGAGAAACAGCCCCAAAGCATGATGTTGCCACCCCCATGCTTCACAGTAGGTATGGTGTTCTTTGGATGCAACTCAGCATTCACTCTCCTCCAAACACAACGAGTTGTGTTTCTACCAAACAGTTCTACTTTGGTTTCATCTGACCATATAACTATTCTCCCAATACTCTTCTGGAACATCCAAATTCTCTCTAGCAAACTTCAGACAAGCCTGGATATGTACTGGCTTAAGCAAGGGGACACGTCTGGCACTGCAGGATCTGAGTCCCTGGCGGCGTAGTGTGTTACTGACGGTAGCCTTTGTTACGTTAGTCCCAGCTTTCTGCAGGTCATTCACTAGGTCCCGCCGTGTGGTTCTGGGATTTTTGCTCACTGTTTATATGATAATTTTGACCCCACGGGGTGAGATCTTGCGTGGAGCCCCTGATCGAGGGAGATTATCAGTGGTCTTGTATGTCTTCCATTTTCTAATTATTGCTCCCACAGTTGATTTCTTCACATCAAGCTGCTTGCCTATTGCAGATTCAGTCTTCCCAGCCTGGTGCAGGTCTACAATTTTGTTTCTGGTGTCCTTCCACAGCTCTTTGTTCTTCACCATAGTGGAGTTTGGAGTGTGACTGTTTGAGGTTGTGGACAGGTGTCTTTTATACTGATAACAATTTCAAACAGGTGCCATTACTACAGGTACTGAGTGGAGGACAGAGGAGCCTGTGAGAGTCAGAAATCTTGCTTGTTTGTAGGTGACCAAATACTTATTTTCCACCAAAATTTGCAAATAAATTCTTAAAAAATCAGACATTGTGATTTTCTAGATATGTTTTCTCATTTTGTGTCTCATAGTTGAGGTCTACCTATAATATCAATTACAGGCCTCTCATCTTTTTAAGTGGGAGAAATTGCACAATTGGTGGCTGGCTAAATACTTTTTTTCCCCACTGTATAGGGAAAACACCAGCATTTCCGCAGGTATAATTGACATGCTGCGATTTTCAAAAAAATGGGCGTTTTTGAAAATGCAGCTTTTCCGCTGCAGATTTTTTTCTGCAACGTGTGGATGGAAGTAGCCAGAATCCCATTCACATTGCAGGTACTGTAAAACGCAGCAGTGTTTGTTGTGGTGTTTCCGCAATGGCAAAAACACTGCGTTTTCACAATGTGGGGCTTCAGCCTTACCCTGCTTTCCCAGGGTGAAATATACACCTTTCTGTACCTTCAGTGGGACAAACTTGTTACTCCAGCAGTTACACTGCCACAGTGTATAATGTGCATACTACAGAGTTGTGTGTACATAATGTGTGTACTATAAGAACTGTGTGCAAATAATATCATAGAGCAAAGAAAAAACAGCAGTTTTGTCAAAAGATAATGGAATGCTAAGTTTACCAGTTGACTTTTAGCTACTAGCCCCCTCACTTAGCCTAGAGTTCCTTTTACTACCAAGGAAATATTGATTAGTATTAATACCATATTTTTCAGACTATAGGAAGCACACTATATTTAACCCCTTTACCCAAAATCATGTACATGATTGGGTGTGAAGGAGTGTATGGAGGGAGCTCAGGAGCTGAGCTCTCTCCATACACGGCAGGTGCCAACTGTATAACACAGCCGGCACCTGCCGCTAAAAGCTGCTATCGGTGCCGACACGTGACTGCGGCATCTAAAGTGCACAGGCGCCGCCATCTTTTACAGATCGCCGCCCTCTAGAACGTCATCAGAGAGCAGTGATCAGTTGTTATGATCACCAGAGGCAGCGTGTAATAGAAGTGAATGGATTTCGCTATACACTGCAATACCTTAGTATTGGGCAGGGCAGGGGTCTCAAACTCGCTGCCCGCGGGCCAACTGCGGCCCTCGGGACAATAGTTTGCAGCCCCCATCTCAATATCAAAGGTTACTGTTAGTGCAGCCCGAGTTTGATACGAATGGCACCAGGGGCGCACTGCCTGGGGGGGCGGCATTTTTTACTATCTAATGTAAACCAGCCCAGGACAGGCCGCTTTAAAAAAAAAACAACGCTGAGCGGAGCCTGTCCTGGGCTGGCTTACGAGACGTCCGCATCACAGCGCAGGCAGCGATATAATGACGTCATCACGCCGCCTACGCTGAGACACAGATGTCTCGGACAAGAGGAGGAGGCGGCGGCTGCATCAAGGCATCGCAGGTAGGTGAGGAGAACTTTTTTTTTTAATTTCTATCCAGTAACCTACTGGAGTATCCCCGGCAGGTGATGGCCTATTTATTTCCCTAACCGGCGTCTGCTCGTGGCCGCCCCCGCTTCCCCCTTCTGCTATGGGACGTAGAAGAGGAAGTGGATGCCGCTGTGAGCAGCCGCGGGCATCGGTAAGTGAGGCCGCGGGCCTCAAATACTACTATTATTATACTCCAGGGTCTTTTTAGACCCCGGAGTATAATAATCGGAGACCCAGGGGAGGTGAAGGAACATAAAAACCAATGCTACTCACCTCTCCTGCGATCCGCTGTCACTCCGAGCAGGCTTGGGCGCTCTGGTGACGTCATCAGGTCGCGTCAACGGTCTCATCGCGTGACATCTGTGCGCAATTAGACAGGGATGAAAGCTGCTGGGAGTGCTCCGTTTTCCAGGATAGGTAAGTAACACTGGTTTTTATGTTTGTATCCTCCCCTGGGTCTCCAATCATTATACTCTGGGTTCTGAAAAGAACCCAGAGTATAATAATAGTTCGTGGGTGGGCCACTAGGGAGCACAATACCGTGTGCAGGGGCCACTAGGGAGCACAATACCGTGTGCAGGGGCCACTAGGGAGCACAATACAGCGTGCAGGGACCACTAGGGAGCACAATACCATGTGCAGGGGCCACTAGGGAGCATATTACCGGTGTGGAAAACCTAATGCGGCCCAGCCTCACCCATACTCTACCTCCAGCGGCCCCCGGATAAATTGAGTTTGAGACCCCTGCTCTAGGGTTCAAGGTCCCTAGGGGGTCTGAAAATAAAAGTAAAAAAAAAAGTTTTTTAAAGTATAAAAAAAACCACAAAAAAAGTTCAAATCACCCCCCTTTCCCTAGATCACATATAAAAATAAACAAAAGCAAAAATAAACACATTAGGTGTCCCCACGCTCCAAAACGTCCAAAATATTAAAATATTAAACGGCGTACAGGGGAAAGAGTTTTTTTTTCAACTTTTTGCCCCCTATAAAAAATGGAATAAAAAGTGATCAAACCATCAGACCTTCCCCAAAATGGTATCAATAAAAACGCCAACTTAACCAGCTCCATAAATGAAAAAGTTACAGGTGTCACAATATGGCGACACAGAAATTTTTTTCTATTTAGCAAAGTTTTTTTATTTTTTTAAAAGGTATCAAAACATTACAAATACTATATAAATTTGGTATCTCCGTGATCGTACTGACCCACAGAATACAGGTAACATGTCATTTTCTAGCACATAGTGAATGCCGTAAAAATGAAACCCATAAGAAATTGTTGTAAATGTGTTTTTTTTCCAATTCCATCTCATTTAGAATTTTTTTCCAGCTTCCCAGTACATTGTACAGGATATTGAATGGTGCCATTACAAAGTACAATTTGTTTTGTAAACAATAAGCCATTATATAACTTTGTGAACTGAAAAATGAAAAAGTTATGGCTCTTGGAATGGGGGGAGGGAAAAATGGAAATGCAAAAACAAAAATTGGTTGTGACATGAAGGGGTTAAGCAAAAAAACTAGAAAAAATATTTAATACTAATTAAAACTTCCTCAGTGTTCTAGAGCAAGTGAGGGGGCTAGTAACTAAAAATTTACTTCTGTAGCTTATCCTTATTTTTTGACCAAACTGGATTTTTTTTTTTTGCTCTGACACTATGTAAATAATAGATTATACACATACGGTCCTTCAGTATGCACATTATAAACATACAAAGCTCTGTTACACAGTACTCACTTCTCTGCTACACAGCACTCAGTGCTTAGCTACACACTCAGCCTTACTACATAGCACACACAACGTTGCTACGCCGCACACTGTACTCTCCTTACACAGTCATGCTGCAGAGTACATTTAACATTTACTTTAACTACAAATTCCTGCCCAATGTATATTACAGGCTACAATTCGGACCCCCCCCCCAACATGCAGGTTCAAATACATCACAAGTAGCAGCAACAAAAGAGATCTAAAGCAGTGGTTCTAAACCTATGGGATGTGTACCCACAGGAGTACACCCTGCTATCCCCAAGCTTATATGCCATGGTAAGAGCCATTGTCCCACCCCCTGCCAAGGATGGACACTCACTGCCACCATCCTTATTTTACAAGCACAATGAGCACCCGGTGAGCAAGTGGTAAGCTGCGTTCAGTATTCATCACTTTGCTCCCCACTTCCTCACATTGCTCCCCGCTTGCGTTTCTAAAAAATCACAGCATGTCAATAATACCTACAGAAACTCTGGCGTCTTCCATATGGAAAAAAACGCGATGCGGAGGACTTGAGGGACTAGAGGATTTCTGTACGTTAATCTTTTCAGACTTTCTGTGATAAACTTGCTGGTCTTATCTGCAGCGTTGTATTGCTGCAGCTCGCTACATGGGGCCTTAGCTTATAAGAGAGACTTCCATTTTCATTTAATGATCTAGTCAACTAGTTTGAACTAAGTTTAAACAATAAGTTTAAAGTGGTATTCCCATTTTGGCATTCAAGCTATACCCATAAATAGCTTGATAGATGTGGGTCCCACTTGTGGGACCCTTTACGTATCTCAAAAGGAGGGCCCTGCGAATGCATGAATTTCTGCAAATAGAATTTCTGAAAATAGTTGAGCAGGCAGCCAAGGTTATTTTCATTAGTTCAGTACAAGGGAATGGAGAGACTCCCACATGTGTGCCGCTCACTCATTCACTTGTGACCCAGATTCCAAAATAGACACAAGTCCCAGAGATAAATAGGCATTTATGTCATAGTCATATAATCTGGGATGGGAATATACTTTTAGGCTGAGGCCCCATGTTGTGGAAAT
This sequence comes from Leptodactylus fallax, assembly GCA_947044405.1. NCBI lineage: Eukaryota > Metazoa > Chordata > Amphibia > Anura > Leptodactylidae > Leptodactylus > Leptodactylus fallax. The sequence goes on along the minus strand of CAMRHE010000241.1, from coordinate 1,036,596 downwards.
GCATCTTTTTTGTTGCAGATTTTGCTGTTTTTATTTTTTAGCCAAAGCCAGGAGTGGATTGAGTACTTCCTATTCCTTTTGTAGCCATTCTTGGCTTTAGCTCAAAAAAACGCAACAAAATCTGCAACAAAAAAAAGCTGTGTTTCCTCAATGTGGAGCCTCAGCCTTAATGATACCTTTATGCTAAATTACCAGATAGTATGAGGCGCTCAATTATGTCTGCATCACCAAGAAACGCTGCTGCATGGAGGGGACTCCGTTTTTCATTATCCTACAAAATATAATCAAATATTAAAACATTTATAAAATGTAGAAAAGTATTAAGAGGGAGGTAATAAATCTAATACATAAAAGCTGTTTTACAAAAATCTGAGATGATTATATCAATCAATTTATTATTAATAAATGATTGCGTTATTTAAAATGTACATGTGAAATCTAAATGTTTTCTATGACAAACATTGCCATTTTTAGTTAGAAGAGCTTTTTATGCTTGAGGTCTAATGGCTAGTCTGTGTACCTACAGTGTAAGTTGTTAAAGGGAGACTGTCAGCAGTAGATTTGTATAAATCTAATCACAGTACAGAGGTGATTCTACAGTTTCCAAATATGCCTGTCAGGGTATGTTCACACAGAGTTTTTTGCAGCCGGATTTTGAAAATTTTCAAAATCAGCATAAAAAAACGTTTCCCAACTTTCCCATTCATTTTAAAGGGAGTCATTAGCAAATTTTTTTTCCTCTAGGTGAAGCGTCATGACTTCAGGCAGATTCTTCCTTGCAAACCCCATTGAAATGAATGGGAGTTTTTTTCTGTTTTCCATTTATTTTAATGCGCTTTGCATGGCGGAATCTGCCTGAAGTTAGGTCATGACACTTCCTTTTTCCTCTAGCAAAAAAAAAAGTCAGTCAGAGGAAAAAAACTGCCTGACTCACATTGAAACGAATAGCTTAAATAAAACAAAAGAACAGCACCGAGGAGTGCATAGTATAATACTGTTGGACACTGAGTAAATTGAAATAAAACAGGAGGTAAGACTCTCGCCTTATTGGGTTGTGGGATGAGCCACAACTACCACAGTGCACATATAAACCAAGATATTCATCTCTGGAGGAACTGGAGCAGCAAGAACCAATGGTCACTCAAGGGTGTCATGAAGTGCAAAGTAAAGGACCAAATACCAAACCAGGAAGGTTTAGAAACTGTGCTTGTCCAGACGTGTATTAGTAAAAAAAAGTTTTTATTTACTCCAAAAACACTACGCTTTTAGGGGTTAATTCCCCTTTTTCAAGTGCAACAAGGAATAGTAGTGCTAACAGACTACCATAATCAAGGGATATATAAAGAAATAAAACAAATTGGTAGCACTCCAAGGGGAGGAGTGGGGTGGGTCTTAACGTCACATCATCGACTCCATTAACCCATTGTGGTACTTGTAATAATAAAGGAGTAAACATTCAAAACATAAATAAACATAAATACCCAGATTACACAAATGTAAACAAGCCAAAATGAATCCCACATGGGGCACTATGTATTAATTAGTATGGTGTGCATTCTTATTCTAATTGAGTTACATAAAACAGAGGGAGGAGTTTTATTAAAATCCTGTTGGATCAAATAATTTTGCAGATAATAAAAAGGTATCTAACCTGCAAAGTCTGGCCCATTGGGAGTTCATGCCGCGATACTATGAGACATGGTGCACATGCGTGAGGTGAAGCCTTTGCTCATGTGCCTTGCTTGTTTATTGTGGGTGGGCCACCTGGAAGGGCACGGTAGAAATCCCATGCATGCGCATTGCAACAATGATATGGAGAAGCCGGACAGCTGATTCCCTTACGTCACGGAAGATCAGCTGTTCGCATAGAAACAGAGTGCGAAAAGGCTGAACTGCTGGTTTCCGTGGGGCACGGGAAATCAGCTGTTCCTAGATATAAATGAATAGAGGAGGGGAAATAGATATTGATGCAGGACTGCAAATATGAATATAGATAGAATAAAAGGGATGATCTAGGCATGATTGGGGAACTAGAATGAAAGCTGATTGCAATCATATGTATATTAGTATAGAAAATAGATAAATAAACGAGTGGGGAATAAAATAAAGATTGCAAATATGAATATAAATATAATGATATATTGAAAGGGGATGATCTAAGCATGATTAGCGAACTAATGATAAAATAAAGATTGATTACAATCATATGTAAATTAGTAAAAAAAAAAAAAAGAATAAGTACCAGTAAGTAGATTAAAGAGATAAATAATGATTAAATATATAGACCTACTCATATAGTGTAAAGATTAAAAAATCTAATTAAAAACCCCAAAAATGTCATGGTATGAGGGAGACATAATAGAAAGTATTTAAAACAATCTATTAATATAAATATAGTCAAAATAATGTATATATTATAGGAAAAAAAAAACTTTTTAAAACCAAAGTGAAGGATGCACGGAATCAAAAATGTTGGTCAAGGGGAGGTTAAAACCTTTCTTTTCGTTGTAGTGTTTCAAACCTATTAGTAGATGATAAGGGGATGTGGTCTAAAAAATCCTCAAAAGAGCTGTTAAGAAAATTAAGGGCATGGTGGGACACACTATGTTTGCGAAAACCATTATTCACATTGGAGCCACGTATTGTAGGCCACATGGGCATATTAATACATAATGTAAGATGATGCACATGTTAAATGATTTGAAATGGCAAAGGTTTCACCTGTAAATTGGCTTGTAATACAGTTAGTGTTGTCTTCAATGCAACCACAACATTTACATTTTTTGAGGTTGCATTTAAAGCTCCCAAAAGACTCGAAAATGGGTTTGTTCTAGGCGTGGTTGTTTTGGTCCTTTGTTTACTTGGGGCTAGATAATTTCTCAATGTTCGTGCTCTTCTAAAGGTGAGGTTCAGATGTCTAGGTAAAATATCCTTCAAAAATTGATCGTTGAGGAGTACCTGCCAGTGTTTCTGAAGGATGATACGGATGTTCATATGGGTACCATTAAATGTTGTGGTAAACTTAAATTTGAATTGATCGGTGGGTTTTTTCCTTTTGGACCAGAGGCAATCAGTCTGAGTAAGAGGAGTAACCTTCTTCCTGGCCATCTCTATGATGCCTTTGGGATACTTTGTTTCTTGAAATCTTTTAGAGAGAAGGGCACTTTGTGCTGCAAAGTCCATGTCTTTGGTGCAATTCCTTCTTATTCTTTTGAATTGTCTGTATGGGATGTTGTCTCTCCTTTTTTTGTAGTGGGAGACTGCAGTAATCTAACAGACTATTGCAGTCCTCCTCTTTGAAATTGTCTTAGTGTGGATGGAATTGTTTTCGCAGATTAAGGTGAGGTCTAGATAATCAATTGTTTCCGTGTTTGTGGTTCCTGAAAAACTTAGTCCCCAATCGGGTATGTTACTTTCAGCCGTGAAGTCTAGAAACCTGTCCTCGGTGCCATCCCATATAAAGATAAAATCATCTATGAATTGGCCATAGAAGTTTATATTTTTGGAACATTTTACTACATTATAAATAAATATTTTCTCAAAACTTCCCATATATAAGTTCGCATAGCTGGGATCAAACCTAGTCCCCATTGTGTACCTCGAACTTGGATATAAATGTTGTCCTCAAACTGAAAAGTGGCGTGTTTTAGAATTAATTCAATTCCTTTAAGTATAAAGGATTTCTGTAATTCAGGCATGCAATGATCTGGCTGTAAGATGGATTTGTTGACAGCTAGACCTTTCTCGTGAGGGATGTTGCTGTATTATGCAGTAACATCCAAGGTGGTCCATCGATATGTGGATTTCCAGAGTATTGGTAGAAGCTTGTTAATAAGGCTTGGAGAGTCTTTGAGATAGGAAGCTAGGTTAATAACAAACCGCTTAAGTTGTATGTCAATATATTGTGAGAAGTTCTGTGTAATTGAATTCTTCCCTGATATGATGGGCCTACCAAGGGGATTTACTGTATCTTTGTGGCTTTTTGGGAGATAATACTGTGCGAGGGTGGGATATTTTATCCATAGGAAGTCTTTTTCTTTTTTTAAGGAGCGCGCCAGAGGTAAAGGCTTCTTGAATTAAATGATAATATTTAGTTAGATGTCCTGGAGTTTGATCTGTATGTAGTATGATGTGTCAGATAAAATCCTGTCCGCTTGAAATGAATGGGAGAGCTGGGAGGCATTTTTGAGGCAAATTACACTTCAAAAATCCACTTGTGAATCCCGTCCACACATTGCAGAAAAATGTGCGCAACAGAAATTACATAAACCATTGCATTTTTAGAAATAGCAGCATGTCATTTATACCTTCAGAAATGCAGACTGTTTCTCTATAGGTTTAATTGAAGCAGAAGGTCTGCAGAGAAAAATGTGTTTCCTCCGCGGTTTTTCCCATAGTTCTTTTTCGCTGCACCCCGTGGGGTCTTAGCCTTAAGACAGATTTTGAGGTGGATTCTGCCACAGAATCCTCCTGTGAAAAACTCAGTGTGAATTCACCCTAAGGTTTTTTGTTTTTTTTTTTCATTAAAACATGGTGATTCAGCATGATCAATACTGGTAGTAAAGATTGTTTATATTGTTAAAGAGGACTTTTCAGGTATTACACACCACTAGAAAGTCGACAGTGTGCTGAATTTTGTTGATTGAAATATTTAGAATGTTGTGATTAGATGCCATATGCTTAATATTAACAAAAAAATCTAAGTTCTAGCAGACTAGAGGCTATAGTATATAGATATTGTGGTATAATAACAAGAGTATTATATATTTCTAGGGATTAAACAAACAAATAAGAAAACAAAAACATAACTGAGAAAGAAGAAATTAGAAACTCTTGCGTGGAGCTCTGGAAATTTGTTTACTGGTTAAGAAAATTTTCAAGGGTTTATCTAAGGCTGGAATAAATTGAGCCAAGGGTAAAATTGCCATAAAAAAACAAAAAACAAAAGACCCATTTGTAAAAGATCCTCAGTGCGCCAACACCGCGTTGGCTCACACCTGAGACTTCTTTACTAAAAACCACACTCACCGCCAGTGAGTGCTGGGTCCACAAGATAAATACAAGACAAGCTTTCTAAATTTTGTATATTTATTAACCCCTAAATGGGTCGGTATTAGGAGATGGGACCAAGTGTAAGGACACAATGCCGTCTACATGTTATCAACCATGTCTGATCAACAGCCCAGGCCAAACAACACATGTGTATTTGATCACCCAGGGCTATGTAGGAATTCAATGGAGCCATTCTGGGATGAATACAAAGCCCTATTGTTACATTGTTGCCACTACTGACAACATACACCTAGGATTAGAGTTACGCACAGTTTGAGTAAACGGAAGTAGGAGGGAGATACGATACCCAGAGATCAAAATACATCTTTGAGTTATAGCCATATTTAAGTGGAATCATCACACCATTATTTACATGTTCTATCACCTGCCATTTCAGTGCAACCATTCTGGTTCACTCACATCTATGACATAGAGGTGGCCTCAGCGGTGAACTACTGAGGTGTATCACTGAGGCCTTTGTTAAATAAGTGAGTGTCACACAGATGGAGCCCACACCGGTAGGTATTTATGGTATATATTATGTCTAAGATGGGAATACCTAACATTGAGTTCTGATTGCCCTGCAGACACCTCTAATGGCTTGCAGCATATGGATTTAGACAGCTTCCATTGAACTCCATGAGAGCTATATAAATCTATATACATTAAAATGCCCTTCATGGTCGTTGTAGGGAACCAAAAAGATGTTGTTTAACTCTAAACAATTACTTTATCAGGATATAACTCAGCTTTAGAGTAGGGAAGAGGCCTATAGCATGAGACTATGTATATAGAAATGTACAGACTGTACATTTGTAGGGTGTGCTTTGAGTCAACCCATGTATATTTGTTGAATGTGTTTAGCTGTATGTTAATATTACACCATGAGAACAAAGGATAAAGGTTGTTAAAATGCAGTGTACCAAATTCTTTTTACAAAAGTAGCAGAAATGTTTGTGCAAAATATATGATCTTTTGATATTCCTTGTAAGCCTGAAAACTTTTATACAAGACATAATAAATCAACCCCTATATGAATATCAAACCTCAAAACTCTTACCAAAGCATTAATGTCCTCTGTTTTATAAATCAGCATTCTTATCTCTTCAGGGTTTCCATTAAAAATGGCTTGGACTATGAGAGGCTAAAATAAAAGGGAAAGAATATAAAGTTAATATAGTGACCATTAGTGATATAGTACAGTATAGTTAATATAGTGACCAAGCTACAGTCTATTAGTAAATGCAAACTTATATATAGTTTAGGTAAATTCTAGATCTTACTAGACTAACCATTAACCAGGTAGTTTTCCCTTGTGCCGGACCAGACACATGTTTGGTTTTTTACCGACATGCAGTTTTAAGGGCTATAATATTTTTTATTTGGGGTTATTCAAATAATTTTATTATTTAGTTAGTCAGTTATTTATTTATTTTATTACTTTGGGTTATTCGAAAAGTTTTTATTATTGCATGTTGCAATATCTGAGTAAATGTAAAGAAAAAAAGAGAAGAAACATGTCTGTCTTTTTTTTTTTTTTTTTTTAATAGCAAAAAATACTACTAAGATAATTAAATTAAATAAATAATAAATAATTTTCCCTTCTTTTATGGTAATTTTTATGTAGGTGACATTTATTGTTGCCAGGAGACAAGGCTAGAACCTGTAAAATGGGCTTCATCATGGCGGCGGGCGTTTTTTCCCCTTTATTTTTTTGTGACTTTTTATTATTTTTTTTACACATTGTGCCCCTCATTAAATCTTAATAGACCTTTGGGGGCATTTTAATATTTCCTTTTTTTTTTTTTTTTTTTTTTTTTTTGCTGATTTCCCCTCTAACTGCAGCCTCCTACAGTATACTGTAGATCTGATGTGTGTCCTTTAGGACTCAGCAGCCCATACAGTTACTGGCCCCTGATGATCATGTGACCGGAGGGTCAGAAGTGGAACCACCCCCATAGCTACCCCCATAGCTGCCCCCATAGCTGTGCAAACAGTGCTCATTGAGCACTGTATACACAGCGATCAGGAAGGCAGGAAAGTCCGGCTGTAGTAGCTCCCCCATTTCTACAGCTGCTTAAACCTGTAAGGATGTAATTTTGTTCTTCCAGGGTTAAAAGTGGACTGCATGGACTGTAGTCTATAGGTGGTCCGAAAGCAGTTAATAAACATTTTTGGTCATTTAGGCCAGGGCCCCATGTGATATAAACGCTGCGGTTTAGCTGCAGAAGAAATGCCTCGAAAACAAACACAGCTTTTTATAGCCTCTGCATAGAGGATGGGATTCTAGCGAATCCCATTCACACCTTGCTGAAAATATGCACAGCGGACACACTGTGATTTCCAAAACTGTTACGGTTTTGGAAATTGCAGTGTGTCAATTATACCTACAAAAACGCAGGCGGTTTCCATATAGGAAGCCTCTGCGGACTTTCTGTGAAAAGTGCTGCAGGAAAAACCGTGATGCGTTGCCGCAGTGGTTTTTCCCGCAGCGCTTTTTGCTGAGGCCCACTACATGGGGAATTAACCTTACACAGTCTTTTAACTTTAAACAAATTAGTCCCATAAATGTATCTACCGTATTTCTACCGTATTTCTTCTTTGCTTGGTTTACACACTTCTTTATTGAACGAAGCCAGAAACAGTTTGTATTTTCAGTTGTGCATTTCACCTGTATGCTTACAGTTATTAAATTGGGAACCACTGATTTACCAGCATAGTACAGTCATGGCCAAAAGTTTTGAGAATGACACAAATATTATATTTTCACATGATCTGCTGCCCTCTGGTTTTTATGTGTGTTTGTCAGATGTTTTTATCACATACAGAAATATAATTGCATTCATATTATGAGTAACAGAAGCTTATATTGACAGTTAGAATGAGTTAATGCAGCAAGTCAATATTTGCAGTGTTGACCCTTCTTCTTCAGGACCTCTGCAATTCTCCCTGGCATGCTCTCAATCAACTTCTGGACCAAATCCTTACTGATAGCAGTCCATTCTTGCAGAATCAATGCTTTAATTTTGTCTGAATTTATTGGTTTTTGTTTGTCCACCCGTCTCTTGATGATTGACCACAAGTTCTCAATGGGATTAAGATCTGGGGAGTTTCCAGGCCATGGACCCAAAATCTCTATGTTTTGTTCCCTGAGCCATTTAGTTATCACCTTTGCTTTATGGCAAGGTGCTCCATCATGCTGGAAAAGGCATTGTTGAGCGCCAAACTGCTCTTGGACGGTTGGGAGAAGTTGCTCTTGGAGGACATTCTGGTACCATTCTTGATTCATGGCTGTGTTTTTAGGCAAGACTGTGAGAGAGCCGATTCCCTTGGCTGAGAAGCAACCCCACACATGAATGGTTTCAGGATGCTTTACAGTTGGCATGAGACAAGACTGGTGGTAGCGCTCACCTCTTCTTCTCCGAATAAGCTGTTTTCCAGATGTTCCAAACAATCGAAAAGGGGATTCATCAGAGAAAATGACTTTACCCCAGTCCTCAGCAGTCCACTCCCTGTACCTTTTGCAGAATATCAGTCTGTCCCTGATGTTTTTTCTGGAGAGAAGTGGCTTCTTTGCTGCCCTCCTTGAGACCAGGCCTTGCTCCAAGAGTCTCTGCCTCACAGTGCGTGCAGATGCACTCACACCTGCCTGCTGCCATTCCTCAGCAAGCTCTGCACTGCTGGTAGCCCGATCCCGCAGCTGAAACACTTTTAAGAGACGGTCCTGCCGCTTGCTGGTCTTTCTTGCGCGCCCTGGAGCCTTTTTGGCACCAATGGAACCTCTCTCCTTGAAGTTCTTGATGATGCGATAGATTGTTGACTGAGGTGCAATCTTTCTAGCTGCAATACTCTTCCCAGTTAGGCCATTTTTGTGCAGTGCAATGATGACTGCACGTGTTTCTTTAGAGATAACCATGGTTAACAGAAGAGAAACAATGATGGCAAGCACCAGCCTCCTTTTAAAGTGTCCAGTGGTGTCATTCTTACTTAATCATGACAGATTGATCTCCAGCCCTGTCCTCATCAACACCCACACCTGTGTTAATGGAGCAATCACTGAAACGATGTTAGGTGGTCCTTTTAAGGCAGGGCTGCAATGATGTTGAAATGTGTATTGGGGGATAAAGTTCATTTTCTAGGCAAATATTGACTTTGCAAGTAATTGCTGTTAAGCTGATCACTCTTTATAACATTCTGGAGTATATGCAAATTGCCATTAGAAAAACTGAAGCAGTAGACTTTGTAAAAATTAATATTTTTATCATTCTCAAAACTTTTGGCCATGACATGTGTTAGAGCTGGTTGACATCTGCGTTCGGTTTCCATTCGAGGAGTCCGCTTGGGGACACCCCTGAACGGAAACCTATACACATTAAAAAGCGGTTTACCTAAGGAAAACCGCAGACCCCATAGACTATAATGGGGTCCGTGTGGTTTCCGCACGGCTTCCGTGCAAAACATGCAGAGAGAAAAGTGCTGCAAGCAGCACTTTCCTCTATACATTTTCGTGCGGAAACCACACGGACCCCATTATAGTCTATGGAGTCCGCAGGTTTCCTTGGGTATATCGCTTCTCCATGTGTATAGGTTTCCGTTCGAGGGTCCCCAAGCGAACTTCCCGAACGGAAACCTAACGCAGATGTGAACCAGCCCTTACTCAGAACTGTAATTAAATACCGCATGCAGTTCTTCGGTAAAAAAAAAAAAAAAAAAACACTGTGTAAACCCAGCCTAAAAAGATTATCCTGCTGATGATTGTTATAATTTCCAATTAGAACTGGGTTTATGTTAAATGATGTGGAACATACAGTCCCCCTTATGGTATATGGTCAAGTGGTGTAAAAACTATGCTATGTTATTCCTGCAAAATCTATCCATGAAAAGGCCAATGAAGCTTCTTCTCTTTTGCACACCTCCACTTGCCTAAATAGCAGTGTATATCCACATGTGGGGTATTTCTGTGCTTGGGAGAAATTTTGCAACAAATTGTAGTATATATTTTCTCCTTAAATCCCTTGAAGGTCTAAATGAGCATATTATTGAAAAAGAAAAATCCTAAATTTTACCTCCGTTTTGTTTTAATTTATGTGAAACTTCTTCAGTTCTTTGCTGAATGATTTGAAGGTGCAGTTTTGAAAATGTGGTAATTTCTAATATATTTCTCCTTAAAAGCCCCTTCAGAACTGAATTGGTCCCTAAAATATTGGTTTTGGAAACTTTCTTTAAAATTTTGAAAATGTTTGTTTAATTTTTTAGGGCATCAGAAAGCTTAAAAGTCAAAGGAAGTCTAAAGTGTACATCAAAACATGACCTGAAAAGGTAGTCACCGTAATGAGACATAGTACCCCTTCGATAACATATTGACCAAAATTTAACAAGCACAAAGTACCAAGTGCCATAAAAATCAAGTCCTTGTAAGTCCATTGAGCTTATTTTTCAGCAGTGTTGATCCAGAGAAAGGCAAGAACCCCTAAGAAGCTAAAGACAATGTCTTATTAAGGGGAAAAAAAAACCTAGTATTATTGCCCCTGAAATAAAGAATTTCCTTCTGTGTTGGTGTTAGAACACCAACACAGGTAACGGGCCCTATTTACTTACCGATCTCTGCTCCTTCTCACGGTCGCCTGGGCTTCCCATTCTGCGGAAGCGGAGGTGGCTGTGAGCAGGAACGGGGATCTGTAAGTAAGGCCGTGGGCCACGAACCCCACAAACACTGCTATCGTTATACTCCCCCAGAGTATAATGATCGGAGGCCAAGGGGAGGTGAGGAAACATACAAAACACTGTTACTTACCTCTCCTGCGCTCCGGCAAGCTTCAGACCTCCTTGGTGACATCCAGGCCGACGTCGTTATGCGTCGCGACGCTGGCTGTGACGTCTGGTCCAACATTGAAGAAGGCTGAGTGCACTGGAGCCACTATGGGGCATAATACTGTGTGCGGGGGCCACTATGGGGAATAATAGTGTGTGCAGGAGCCACTATGGCGCATAATAGTGTGTGCAAGAATGAGAGGAATGCGGTTTGTGCTGGGCAGGGCTGTGGAGTCGGTACGCCAAAGCCCCGACTCCGACTCCGACTCCTCAATTTCCCCTGACTCCGACTCCAACTCCGACTCCGACTCCACCAAAATAGGCACCGACTCCGACTCCACGACTCCGACTCCACAGCCCTGGCACTGCTAAACCTTATAGGTTCACTCAGAACTCAGTCCCATCATTATATGAGGAATAGAACAGACCTTTACAGGACATTTCATCATTTTCAACATTTCATCATTTTCCCAAATTCTTATGAAAATATATTCAGCACATACTGCATTGTACTACTAACTGTACCAATTTATTATATATTTTGGGAGTCGGAGTCGGTCCATTTGATACCGACTCCGACTCCGACTCCACCCCAAAATAGGCACCGACTCCGACTCCGACTCCACGACTCCGACTCCGACTCCACAGCCCTGGTGCTGGGGGGGCGGGCCCATGTCAAATGTTCGCCTTGGGGTCCAGCCATTCCTAGTTACGCCACTGCAGACTGGGACTGAAATTCAGCCTTGCCATTTAACAGCACTCAGATCCACTTGCTGTGAAGTACATATTTGTACACTTCTGGGTGTAAATCACATTTCTATAATGTAAACTGCACTGTATGTCATCTAAAGAGAGACACCATGTGGAATATTAATTTTCCTTTGTAAAAAAAAAAATTTGATTGCATGGGGGGTCTCTATTACAAATATGTCCCATAAAAAGCAATCATAGCACATGCTGACCGCCATACCCAATTCCCCAAATGGGAGTCTCTGTTATAAAAATTGTTCTCCTGCTACCAGGAGCATTCAAGATTTACTGTAAATGTAAATCTATAATGCATACTACACCACTATTCATCAGATGAATATGCCACAATGTTACAAAGATTAAATAATATATCTACAAGTGGTCAATATCTAACTAGAAAATCAAAAAAAAAGATGGCCCAAGTATAAGGATGAACAAAAGATAAAACTCAACTTTTATTAGAAAGATTAAAACACAGACATCCAAAAACCTAGATGTCACCCCTAAATAACCTAGGTGATCTTCTAATTGAACTTATTCTGTTAGGGGGGAGTGAGTACAAATAAAACAGCCTCCTTTCACCCCTTTATTATTGTTATCCAAAAATATAGATACAAAAACCGCAGCAACATGCCATCAGACTGCGGTAAATAGTTAGAAATACCGCAGGATAATATAATGAAGCTGCAGTAAATTTCAATAAAGCGCTACATACTGTATATCCTAATCCTATGGTTGCTAGAGACGGTATATATATATTAATATAGTGGAGTTTGAAATCGCCAATGTGAAGCTTAAAACACCACACCCAAACTCTATCTAGCCAAAGCTAAGGAGGAAAATGATCCTTGGCTCAAACAGGAGCATGATACACCAAATACTGGATCAAGTCCTCTCATAAAATAAGACATATGAATCTCCTCTCTCCCTCATCTCCCTACGCGTTTCCCCCAGCGGATAATCATAACACCAGGTTCATCAGGGGAGTTTACAAACTTCATGGAGAAAAAATGCACAGATAGCACAAAAAATGCAGTAAAAACCACAGTTCCCGACGCCCTTCTGTAGGGCGGCTCCTCCTCTTTTTTGACATCTGCCGGTGTGTGTGCAATAGTCCCGGCATTGCGCTGTAGACGGCACTCCATCTCTATTGCGCAGGCGTTGGGAAGAGCTAGTAGTGGACGGGATAGTTAAGGAGATAGGGAGGGGGTATGAGGGAGTGAGAGAGGGAGGGGGAGTGAGAGGGAGCGAGGTAGTGTGGGTCAGCTCATGCAATGCATCATAGTAGTTGTAGGCTAAGACAGCAAGAAGCTACACCATGTATACAAATGCAGAAGATGCCAGGAGCTCCCAGAGGAACCCAGAAATCACTCAAAACACTGCTAAAGGTATTTGGGTGCACTTATTAACCCATTAAGAGCATTAACAGACCTTTTTTAAAAAAATATTTTTTGCCAGGAAAACCCCTTTAAACATGACTTCATTATAGAACCAGGTAAAATCAAGGTGAAGATGAAGCCTTATAGAATACCAGTGGCAAGGAGAGGTGTTATTTCAGAGTATTTCCAGACTGATAAACCCATTTGCCTAAAGTGCAGGCTGTTTTTGACTCTGTTGCTGAGGCAGGATTTATTGCAAATCCCCCAAAAATGTCATTGAAGTACCTTGGTTATACTATAGCCCTCTGGCTTGTGAGGCCCCAAAGATTGAAGCCATCCAGGGTTTGCCCTATCCTGTAAACAAGAAGCAAGTTCGAACTTTGTTGGGGATTAATGTATACTATTTAAGGTTTATACCAAATTTTAATTCCCTGGCAGCCCTTGTGACAGACTTAACCAAAGAGAAAAACTCAAGTGGACACCAAAGGCTGAACAGTCTTTCAGACTCTTAAAAACATATTGAGGTGTGAGGACCATTTAAAAAGTCTGCAGCTCAGTCAGACTGGGCTCTCAACCTGGTTAATGACAAAATAAAATGCACACTAATTTAGTATGGCTATATACTGCAGTTGCCCCCAAATATTATGTCCCTCTCCAAACAAAGATAAAAAAAACCTAATGCTCACCGTGCTTCACCATTCTTGTATTCAACTGTTCATGCACACAATTCACCATTCCTGGTTACATACCTCCCAACTCTATCTTCATACTAAAGTACTACAATAGCTGTGTAGGATCCTACTGCACTCTGAGTTATATCGTCCCATCTCCCTGATAAATGAGGACCTCAAATTGGTGTCTAAGATTTATGCAGACTGACTGGCACAGATTCTGCCCAGCCTTATCGTGCCTTCCACATCCGGCTTTATTAAAGACAGAGCAGCTGTGTCTAATATTGACAGAGTCAGTCAGTTCCATCCTTCACCATCAGGCAAATGAAAACTGGTTTCCCTAGATGCTGAAAAATATTTTGATGTCAGCTGGTGATGGTTGGACCTCATGTTGGATAAGTCCTTTGGTACATTTCTAAAAACACTTTACTCTGATCTGAGAGCAGCCATAAATAATCCGTTTTAAATTTATACTCTTCCTCTTGAAAAGGGAACAAGACAGGAATGCCCCATCTCTAGTTTGACATGGCCATTGAGCCCCTGACCTATAACCTGAGGCACTCCTTGCTATACCAAGGTATTAAGGTGGGCAACGCAAACAGCGTTGTTCGCTGATGACATTTTATTGTTTCTTTTTCTGCTAGCCTTAAATCAATATTTCAGCATATAGAATTATTGAATTGGATTGACCTTGGCAAGTGTGAACTTCTTAGTCTTTATCCATTACCCCAAAATGACAATGGCCTTATTGAAACAGGCATTAACCCCTTAAGGACCCAGCCAATTTTCGTTTTTGCATTTTCGTTTCTCCCTCCCCACATTCCAAGAGTCATAACTTTTTCATTTTTTAGTTCACATGATGGTATATTGTGACACTTCTAACTTTTTTATATTTACATGTATGGAGTTGGGTAAGGCATCTTTTTATGCGGGACTAGATGATGTTTTTACTGATACCATTTGGGGAAAGATCTGATGGTTTGATCACATTTTATTCAATTTTTTTATAGGAGGCAAAGTGTTGAAAAAAGCTATTTGGCTATTTTGATTTTTTACGCCGTTCAACGTATGGGATAAATATTTTAATATTTTAAAAGTTCGGACATTTTGGAGCGCGGGGATACCTAATGTGTTTATGTTTACTTTTGTTTATTTACTTTTATATCTGATCTAGGGAAAGGGGGGTGATTTGAACTTTTTTTTTTTTTTTTTTTTTTTTTTTTACTTATAAAAACTTTTTTTTTCTTCTTTTACTTATATGATCAGACCCCCTAGGGACCTTGAAACTGTATTGCAGTGAATAGCAAAATGCCTACCAATAGGATCTTCCCTTACTAGGAAAAAACCTTGATAGCCCATGGAGTTTCACTGTGTATATTAAAAGGATGGCAAATTTTTTGCCAACCTACAGTGGGTATGGAAAGTATTCAGACCCCTTTAAATTTGTCACTCTTTGTTTCATTGCAGCCCTTTGCTAAAAGCAAAAAAATTCATTTTATTTCTTATTAATGTATACTCAGTAACCCATCTTGACAGAAAAAAAACAGAAATGTAGATATTTTTGCAAATTTATTAAAAAAGAAAACTGAAATATCACATGGTCATAAGTATTCAGATCCTTTGCTCAGTATTGAGTAGAAGCACCCTTTTGAGCTAGTACAGCCATGAGTCTTCTTGGGAATGATGCAACAAGTTTTTCACATCTGGATTTGGGGATCCTCTGCCATTCTTCCTTGCAGATCATCTCCAGTTCCGTCAGGTTGGATGGTGAACGTTGGTGGACAGCCATTTTCAGGTCTCTCCAGAGATGCTCAATTGGGTTGAGGTCACAGCTCTGGCTGGGCCAGTCAAGAATGGTCACAGAGTTGTTCCAAAGCCACTCCTTTGTTATATTAGCTGTGTGCTTAGGGTCATTGTCTTGTTGAAAGGTGAACCTTCTGCCCAGTCTGAGGTCCAGAGCACTCTGGAAGAGGTTTTCTTCCAGGATATCTCTGGACTTGGCCGCATTCATCTTTCCTTCAATTGCAACCAGTCGTCCTGTCCCTGCAGCTGAAAAACACCCCCATAGCATGATGCTGCCACCACCATGTTTCACTGTTGGGATTGTATTGGGCAGGTGATGAGCAGTGCCTGGTTTTCTCCACACATATTGCTTAGAATTAACGCCAGAAAGTTCAATCTTCGTCTCATCAGACCAGAGAGTCTTATTTCTCATAGTCTGGGAGTCCTTCATGTGTTTTTTGGCAAACTCTATGCGGGCTTTCATATGTCTTGCACTGAGGAGAGGCTTCCTACGGGCCACTCTGCCATAAAGCCCCGACTGGTGGAGGGCTGCAGTGATAGTTGACTTTGTGGAACTTTCTCCCATCTCCCTACTGCATCTCTGGAGCTCAGCCACAGTGATCTTTGGGTTCTTCTTTACCTCTCTCACCAAGGCTCTTCTCCCATGATTGCTCAGTTTGGCTGGACGGCCAGGTCTAGGAAGAGTTCTGGTCGTCCCAAACTTCTTCCATTTAAGGATTATGGCAGCCACTGTGCTCTTAGGAACCTTGAGTGCTGCAGAAATGCTTTTGTAACCTTGGCAGATCTGTGCCTTGCCACAATTCTGTCTCTGAGCTCCTTGGGCAGTTCCTTTGACCTCATGATTCTCATTTGCTCTGACATGCACTGTGAGCTGTGAGGTCTTATATAGACAGGTGTGTGCCTTTCCTCATCAAGTCCTATCAGTTTAATTAAACACAGCTGGACTCCAATGAAGGAGTAGAACCATCTCAAGGAGGATCAGAAGGAAATGGACAGCATGTGAGTTAAATATGAGTGTCACAGCAAAGGGTCTGAATACTTATGACCATGTGATATTTGTTTTTTATTTTTTAATAAATTTGCAAACATCTACATTTCTGTTTTTTCTGTCAATATGGGGTGCTGAGTGTACATTAATGAGAAATAAAATTAACTTTTTTGCTTTTAGCAAATGGCTGCAATGAAACAAAGAGCGAAAAATTTAATGTGGTCTGAATACTTTCCGTACCCACTGTATATCCTGAGTGAGCAATGAAGAGAAACCCAATTTAAATTAATGTATGTTACCATATATGCGTTATACCAAACTACTATACGGACTCCACCAAAATTACTGTATGCCCCATATGTCAGAAGCCTACAGCTGATCTTCATCATTGCATATGGCTATAAACAAAGACTCAATCTGGAAAAACATCCACTTTTATATGATTGCCACATTCCTCTTTGACAGAGATAATATCGAAAATAAAGCATTATTTGTATATGGATAAAATAAAGGCAGAAAGCTGCAGTGATACTAAAAACCAAAGGTTTGTCTCAAAAATGGAAACAATTTATAACTCATCACTTCACAAACACCGAGATCACAGACCTGATGTCAAATATTACTCGGAACCAGTTGGAGAATCTTAAAGGCACTCTAGGTACTCTAGCTGTGTTTAAGCAATAGTGATTAAAGAGTTGGCCTCCCCTTTCGATATTACTCCTATATGGAACCTTCACTGGTTCCTTGTGTAATACTAAACATTCCACCAGCATATGTAACCCACTGATGATCTTTCTGGATAGTTCTTTAAATGCATCAATGCATACCAATGAGATATAAGTGACATAAAGCATGTGCTCTTATATACTGATTGTGATCTGTTTATTGCTACCTTGAACTATGTTCTTATCTGGACACAGCTAAGTGCCCACCAATGTTCTCCTTTCTTGATATGTAAATGACTTTCATAGTGGCAGCAAACCAGTGGCATAACTAAAGTCTTGTGGGCCCCGATGCAATCTTTTGGCCGGGGCCCCCTACCTCATCCCTGCAGCGAATTCTTGATAGTGATGGTTACTGGTGCTAAGGAGTTTAATGAACCTTACTGTGGTTAGGGTAATCTATAGGTCTCCTTGGCTTATGGGACAGATGGAAGCTGCAATCTCAATAGTGATGCCAGTGCCTATGGGCCCCCTAAGGCTCCTGGGCCCCGGTGCGAACAAATGAGAACACTAGCAATGCAGTGTAGTACAGCATATCAATAGAACCAACTTGTGGTGATATTGGCATAGCTGATCAAAAGGAAAGGAAGAAAAAAAAAAAGAAGGAAAGGGGGAAGAGGAGAAGAGAGAAGTGGGGTGGGGGGAGAAAAGAAGAGAGAGAGAAGAAATAGAGAAAGAAAGAAGAAAAGAAATGGGGGGGGGGGATTCAACCCACTAGGTCTCTATAGTCCTGAGTACCTTGGAAGAGGATCCATGGCATCCAGGCATCAAAGAAAGACTCATGGGTGTCTGGAAGAGACGCGGTGAATTGGGCGACTTCCAGAGCATAGGGATACATGCTCTGGCTGTATTAACCATGTGTCGTAAGGAAGACTTGAGATATGCATGTAGGGAGTAGTCTGAGAGGTGGAGCAGGAAGAAAGCCGACGTGCAAGGAGGGGTGACTTGGAATACCTTACCAAAAGTCTCTCAGCACAGCACAGTCCCCGAAGATATGCAATAGCGTCCCCTCCTCCGTGGCACAGCGCCAACACCAAGAAGAGGCAGACGGGAAGAATCTGTGCAATTTGGTCGGAATGTGGTACCATCTGGTCAGGAGTTTGTACCCTGCTTCATGGTACTTACTTGCTATTGAACTCTTGTGGGCAAATTCTAGAATCCTAGAGCACTGTGATTTAGAGAAGGCTATTTTCAAGTCGGCTTCCCACTTAATCAAGTAGGAAGGTCTGTGGCCCGGAGAAGGGGTGACCAGCAGCAAGTAAAATTGACCCAGAACAGGCCTTTTCAAACTGCAAGAGCAGTCTATCCTAGCCCGGGGAGTTGGGCAACAAAGTGAGAAAGTGAGTGAGCTGGAGAACTCACTACGGACCCAGCGAGGGGAGGTTCGGTTCCGCAAGTAGGTTCTGATGGGACAGCCAGTGGCTGCCAGATCAGAAGTGCGCGGCTCTCTGTATACCCGCCTCACGCCACTCCCTAAATGGACTAGGAGACAGACCCGCCAAAAAGGCAGGATTACCCAGAACATTGGAGAAGGGGAGGGGGAGATCTTCTGTTTAGGGAAGAGTGTCTTACACACTCGGAGCATAGGTGGGATCTCAGAGCTGCGGTGTGATGTGAGTCCAGCCAGGGGAGCAAGTGGAGGGGAGTTCTAGAGATTCCAGGGAGATCCATTGCTTGAAGGTGAGGTGACAGCACCAATCCAGCACCCTTTGGAGCATGAAGGCTTCGTAGTACTTACAAGGGTCGGGAAGCACCAGCCCACTCCATTGTTTCGGCACCGTGAGGGTCAAAGGGGCCAATCTAGCCATTTTACCCTGCCAGATAAAATTTATAAGGTCACTATACAGTAATTTAAAGAAACGGGAAAATATGAATCGGGAGGGTCTGTAAAGATAGAGAGATAGAGTAAGGAGGTTGTTTGCATATGCCGCAATCTTTACGTGCCTGTCACCCACCTGCAAACCTCCTATGGCCGGGTTGGATCTAATTTTCCGGAGTAGGGATTCTAGGGTCAGAACAAAGATCAGGGGGAAAAGGGAACACCTGTGGCGCGTGCCATTCCCGATTGGAAAGGGAGAAGACAACACTCCATTGACTCTGATGGAAGCCAACGGGTTAGAATAAAGGGATGAAATTCAGGACCGCATAGTCAGGCCCAGGCCAATATGGTTCAAAACCGCAACTAAGAAAGGCCGACCTACCATATTGAATACCTTTTCAGTATCTTTGGAGAGAAGACACAACAGGAGACGGTGTGTGTATGTGTGCATAATGTATGGCGTTTATTACTTTCACGGTATTGTCCCTAGCCTCTTGGGTTGGGATAAAGCCAACTTGGTCGGCATGAACCAGGTCAGGTAGTAAGGGGGCCAGTCTTTTAGGTCAACATTAAGGAGGGATATCGGCCGGTAACTCACACAGAGCACAGGGTCTTTGCCCTCCTTATGTATTACAGCAATGTGGGCTCGGCTCATATCAGGGGGAGGGGCTGCACCCTCTGACAGGGAGTTCAGGGCACGCATGAGAGGGCCTAGCAGTGCAGATGAGTATTTCTTGTAATAAGAGGCCGGAAAGCCATCAGGGCCAGGGGCTTTGCTAGGTTGCATCAACTGAAGTGGCAAGGCAACTTCCTCGCCAGATATAGGGAGGTCAAGCGCAGTTTGAGTTTCAGCAGAGAGCCTTGGCAACCCCAAATCCGCTATATATTGCTGTAAAGCAATGGTCAGGGGGGGGCTAATCGACTCAGGGGAGAAGGGGGGTAGGTTATAGAGGTTTCGGTAGAACTGGGCAAATTCTTCCACAATATGGTGGGGGTCAGTAATCCGTACAGCCTCTGCAGTAGTAACTGAAGGGAAGTAGTTTCGTGTTTTTTGTTCCCTAAGGGACCTACCCAGCATTCTACTGCACTTATTCCAAAATTTATAGAAATGGCGTCAGCCCCTAGCTAAGAGGCATTTAGTGTGGATGTGTAAGCGTTCCCACAACTGTTTACGCGCCAAGGTAAGGGCCGTCTGGGTCACAGCCGCATGTCAGCGTTTATGCGACTGCTCCAGGTAGACTACATCCGCAATCAGGGCCGCAATTTCCCGGAATCTGTCCTTTTTAATGCGAGAGCCATGCTGAACAAGCACTCCCTGTACCACGCACTTATGAGCGGCCCAAAGTGTCAGCGGAGATACGTCAGCCATATCATTTTCTTTGAAATAGTGTTTGAGAGCGGAGGACACAGCCTGAGAGGTTGGAATATCTTGGAGCAGAGACTCATTGAGATGCCACTGCAAAGTCCGAGATGTCGTGGTGAAGGATGCAAGAACAACATGAACCATCGCATGGTCGGCAAAGGTGATAGGGTCAATTGTTGCACCTCTGATTAGAAGGACATCGGAATGCCTGAGGAAGAAATAGTCTAACCTGGAGTAGAAATCTCGGGAATGGGAGTAGAATGTATAATCCCGAACATCAGGGTGAGCCGCACACCATAGGTCTATCAGTTGGTGGGAGAAGAGCAACTGACATATGCGTCGAAGGAACAGGTAGGATAAGTGTGACGATCCCCTAGAGATGTCCACAGCTGGATCTAATCCCCCACCCCCACTAATAGGGTACCTTCCGTGAAGTCCTCCAGTGTGCCCAGGATACCCTCTAATTCTCCTATCTGATTGGAATAAAGAGACAAAGATTGGCAAGGGTAAAGATTGCACCCGCCAGCTCTCCCTTCACAAACTAAAATCTGCCCGAGCCACCCAAGGAAGCTGCTTTAAACCTCCAAGGAACAGAGCGCCCGATGAGAATGCTTTCCCCCCTGGACTTGGACTCAGGGTAGCAACTATGATAGGCATCTGGGTACCTGGGTGAGGAGAAAGAAGGTGCTGCCCCCTTGCGGAAATGTGTCTTCTAGATAAAGGCAATGTGAGTTCTTTTGCTCCAGAGCAAGCGGAGTAGGGAGGATCTCTTCTCCGGAGCATTAAGGCCATTGGCATTAATAGAAAAGAACACCAGGGAGTCCATGTCGGGGAGCTGGGGCCCTGCGGAGAGCGGGAAAAAGAAGATGGGGAGAAGAAAGAAGAAAAAACAAAGGAGGGGGAGGGGAAGAGAAAGTAGAAAGGAACAAAGAGCGGGAATAGAATAGAGAGAAAGAAAACAGAAAAGAACATAACAACAAAGCTAGTCTGAGAGCAGGAAAGCACTAACAGTGGGACAACCCACTTAAGCAGGTCTCAGGAGCACACCACAGTATACACCCAGAGAGCTGCCAAACCAAAACTATCGGGGGAGAGGTAGAACAATAATGGTTTGCTACCCATTCCCTGAGCGGTAGAAACATATGAAAGGATAAACAGGAGGTGGGTCAGAACTATGGGGGGCCTCCCCAGGCCGTGGGGAGGGGACCCGCTTGGTGAACAGTGGAAGGGAAGGGAACTCTACCTGAGGGGCCAGCTAGTGTAAGCACAAGACCTCAGCATGCCAGCATGGGGGGTGGGTCTCACCAGCGGAGGCTGCCACAAATCAGAGTCCGCAAGGGCCTCCACCAGGACAGGAAGCTTCGATTATGAAGGCAAGGGGGATAAAATATGTCACCCTAGTGGCGATCTATGAGAATGCAGGAGAAGGGGCAAAATACAAGACACATTAGAAGGCAACAACAAAGAAAAATCCTGGAGAGGAATCAGCAGGAAAAGGATA
Organism: Leptodactylus fallax; assembly: GCA_947044405.1. Classification (NCBI taxonomy): domain Eukaryota; kingdom Metazoa; phylum Chordata; class Amphibia; order Anura; family Leptodactylidae; genus Leptodactylus; species Leptodactylus fallax. The sequence continues at coordinate 1,014,737 of CAMRHE010000241.1, read as the reverse complement.
TAATCCGTCAGGGAGGAGTCTGTGAGGTGCCCTCCGCCCGACATCGTTGACGAGGCAAGGTGGAGGAGGATGGTCGCCCATCAGATGTTGCAGGCGGCAATGGGTATTCCAACCAGTCCAGAAGAACCAATTCAGGAAGGTCCAGGAACTTCGCCAGCGGGGCCGCCTGGTCAGGAGAGTTAAGTGCGAACGCCGCTCAATTGCGATGAACCGGGAGGTGAAAGGGATGGCCCCATCTATAGGTAGCACCAGAGACGAGGATAACTTGGAGGACCGGTTTGAGGATTCTGTGCATGGCAACTGTGCGTTGAGAGACATCGGGAAGAAGCTGTAACTGAGTGTCCATGAATGGTATCAGACCTCTCTGCCAGGCCGCTTGAAGTGTATCCTCTTTCTCCCTGAAAAAATGGACTCGGCATAGAACATCACGAGGTTCTGCGGTGTCATTTCGTCTGGGGCCCAGTACACGGTGAACTCTGTCTATGTTAATCTCCGCCTTCGCAGGGCAGGAGAGGACGGTGTTGAAAATTTAGGTAACCGCAGAGCGGAGCTCCACTGGGGGAACACTATCAGAGATGCCCCGTAGTTTGACATTGTTTCGGCGGCCTCTGTTCTCCTGATGGTCAACTTGGAGGAGGATGGATCTGTTGAGAGCTCGCTGAGTAGTCCGCAGTTGCTCCACAGAGGTGAGACGTTGGTCTATGGAGGAAGTCTGCTTTTGCTGAGTAGAAACCTGCGCAGATAAAGACTGAAGCTCTGACTTAAAGTCTGAAATTATTTGCTCCTGTTTCGCCTCAACCCTACGGACTATAGTTTCCAAGTCCATCTTAGTGGGCAGATAGCTGAGGAGGTTCCAGATGTCCTCCAATTTAGGACGTATAGATGAACTGCCCATGGAGGCAGTGTCCTGCAGAGAAGAGTCAGGCAGGTCAGAGGATGGCGGCGTGCAGACAGCAGCTGGGGTGGAAGGGAAGTCGAGTTCAAGACAGTGTAGTTCAGTCGTGGTGCCCTGGATCGGTGGGAGTCTGTGGGTAAGTGACAGATCTGCAGCCTTAAGGATCAAGCTTGTGGCCCCAGCAGTGGCCAAGCAGACTCCTTCAGGAGAAGGCCAGGTCTTGTCTGAGTCCATTCTGAAGGGGATATTAAGGGACCCCAAAGAAGACTGGGTGTCGTGGAGGCTCATAGGCTGAGGCAGAGGCTGGAGGGGCTGAGCTCCTGGAGCTAGTGAGGAAGGCAGGAGCGCTTGAGAAGGGAGCAGTGCTGCAGGAGTGTGTAGCTGTGAGGCTTGACTGGATCCTCCATACAGCACAGGAGTGAAGGAGAAGGCGTGAGGCAGGAGCTCAGGGGCTAACAGTCCCAGGATGGGGGATGCTGTCAGGAGCGCTTCAGCATCACTGGGGCCACCATCTTAGGTGCAGGGGGGCTGGGAGACAGGCAGCAACGGAGAAATAGACACTTCCCTGTCAGGTGCTGGCTGTGGAAGCGGAGAGACCTTGGGCAGTGGGTCAGACGCTGGCTGGGACAGCAGAGGAGCTGGTACCTGCAGGTGGAGCACCCAGTTGTACCTCCTGAGCCTCTGGAAAGCACACCAGTGCCATCTTGGATCCGACTGTTGGGAGAGAAGCAGGGGCCACAGACAACAGATAGGGGGCAATCTGCGGCTCCGAGAGCGAGGAGGAGGTCCCCTTTCGTCCTATACATCAGACCATCACTTTGTGAGAGATCTGGAGCGGTTCTGACCCACTGGGCAAGAGGAAAACCACTCGGAGTCTGGGAGCTCTGAGACAGTGAGACAGTACGTCTTTACACATGCATGTTCAGGCCACATCCCTATAGTATACTACATTTTTGTGTCCTTTGGGAAAAAAAAAAAAAAAACAGATAGAAACCGATCCATTTTTTTTTTTTTACATTTATTTTTATATAAACAAATGTACATTTGTTTGCATCCGTTTCCGTCTTGTAAAAAAGATACATGATGTGAATGCAGCCTGAGCTTTATTTTCTGATCAACATTATGTCAATTAACAATATACTACTTTACGGTGTTTCGATTATTTGTAAAGACAATCGTTTAGAGCTGTCCAAACTGTGTCGCGCCCTGCTGTTGTTTGTGTAATGAAAGAAGGTTCACATGAGAGAAGTGGCTACCTAAAGGCATTTTGCTGACTGCACCAATATTCTTGAGCTTATTCTAATATTATATACGTACAGTGCCTTGCGAAAGTATTCGGCCCCCTTGAACTTTTCAACCTTTTGCCACATTTCAGGCTTCAAACATAAAGATGTAAAATTTTAATTTTTTGGTGAAGAATCAACAACAAGTGGGACACAATTGTGAAGTGGAACGAAATTTATTGGTTATTTTAAACTTTTGTAAAAAATAAAAAAGTGAGGCGTGTAATATTATTCGGCCCCTTTACTTTCAGTGCAGCAAACTCACTCCAGAAGTTCAGTGAGGATCTCTGAATGATCCAATGTTGTCCTAAATGACTGATGATGATAAATATAATCCATCTGTGTGTAATCAAGTCTCCGTATAAATGCACCTGCTCTGCGATAGTCTCAGGGTTCTGTTTAAAGCGTAGAGAGCATCATGAAGACCAAGGAACACACCAGGCAGGTCCATGACACTGTTGTGGAGAAGTTTAAAGCCGGATTTGGATACAAAAAGATTTCCCAAACTTTAAACATCCCAAGGAGCATTGTGCAAGTGATCATATTGAAATGGAAGGAGTATCAGACCACTGAAAATCTACCAAGACCCGGCCGTCCCTCTAAACTTTCATCTCAAACAAGGAGAAGACTGATCAGAGATGCAGCCAAGAGGCCCATTATCACTCTGGATGAACTGCAGAGATCTACAGCTGAGGTGGGAGAGTCTGTCCATAGGGCAACAATCAGTCGTACACTGCACAAATCTGGCCTTTATGGAAGAGTGGCAAGAAGAAAGCCATTTCTCAAAGATATCCATAAAAAGTCTTGTTTAAAGTTTGCCACAAGCCACCTGGGAGACACACCAAACATGTGGAAGAAGGTGCTCTGGTCAGATGAAACCAAAATCGAACTTTTTGGCCACAATGCAAAACGATATGTTTGGCGTAAAAGCAACACAGCTCATCACCCTGAACACACCATCCCCACTGTCAAACATGGTGGTGGCAGCATCATGGTTTGGACCTGCTTTTCTTCAGCAGGGACAGGGAAGATGGTTAAAATTGATGGGAAGATGGATGGAGCCAAATACAGGACCATTCTGGAAGAAAACCTGTTGGAGTTTGCAAAAGACCTGAGACTGGGACGGAGATTTATCTTCCAACAAGACAATGATCCCAAACATAAAGCAAAATCTACAATGGAATGGTTCACAAATAAACGTATCCAGGTGTTAGAATGGCCAAGTCAAAGTCCAGACCTGAATCCAATCGAGAATCTGTAGAAAGAGCTGAAAACTGCTGTTCACAAATGCTCTCCATCCAACCTCACTGAGCTCGAGCTGTTTTCCAAGGAAGAATGGGCAAGAATTTCAGTCTCTCGATGTGCAAAACTGATAGAGACATACCCCAAGTGACTTGCAGCTGTAATCGCAGCAAAAGGTGGCACTACAAAGTATTAACTTAAGGGGGTCGAATAATTTGGCACTCCCCACTTTTCAGTTTTTTATTTTTTACAAAAGTTTAAAATATCCAATAAATTTTGTTCCACTTTACGATTGTGTCCCACATGTTGTTGATTCTTCACCAAAAAATTAAAATTTTATATCCTTATGATATAAAGCCTGAAATGTGGCAAAAGGTTGAAAAGTTCAAGGGGGGCAAATACTTTCGCAAGGCACTTTATGTCAGGGAAAATAAAAAAGAAAATGTATCACTGCCTTTTCATAAGGAACCTTTTTCACTTTTTCTGGTGTCCTGTTAAATTGAATGTTAAACTGTTAAAGCACAAACTAGATTATGTAAACATCATTTTCTGTATCTACTTCTTAAACATTTAACACATATGTGCAACTGTTAAACCACAATTACAGTCCTTTCAAAAGCTAAAGGCCCACATTTCCTGTATTTTGTTTCTGCAACACCACATCCTCTGACAGTATTTTAAAGGCCAATCTTCTTAATCTGCATTAACAAAGTAATTCATGTCAATTTCAGTAAATGTTGCTTTAAATGATGGAAAATGATAACTAAAATAATAAAACCAGTATATTATGGTATCTGATTAATATGATAATGTGTATGGAAATATGTATATTTTATGCCATAAATTTTAAGTCAGGTCTACTGGAGCGGTGGTCCTCTCGAAAAAGTGTCCTATAGTATAGGACAATACAGGAAATCTGACCTAGATATAGAGGTTGACTTCTCAAAAAGAAGACCTTATGAAGAGGTTTTACTGTTCCTCTTAATATTGCATTTATCTAGGTATATGAAAAAATCAGTACTTCTGCGCAGTTGGTATTTGTAGCACATTACTATGAGATACTGCTGGGTACACAATTACGTTCCAAGATACTACAATTCGCATATTTATAAACTAAAAGTTTAACATTAACTTGCTAAAGAAGAACTGAGACAGCTAAACAAAGGAAAAAAAGAGGAAATATCAAATAAACAGGATGTGGCCTAAGCTACAAAGTGAACATTTGTGTATATAAAAAAACTTTTAACAAATAAGGTAGGGAAGAAAATAAATGGAAACTATATTTTTACAAAGATCTTAAACACTGAGCAGTCTCCAAATCAGATGCAGAGTCCGCAGCCAGGTCAAGCAGGACACTTTTTCTTTTTTTTCCAGTATCCTACTCCAATTGTTTTCAATCAGAGACAGAATGAGGGAAGAATCTGCAATCTGGGGTGAAATCCGCCACAAAATCAGCGCCAAATTCCACCGTGTAAACTGGGCCTGATACTGTTAACAGTGCAATGACCGCTTTCATCTGTATTAATGGAAGTGCTCAATTCAGAAACTGAGTGGGCCCCACAAATATATATATATTTATACACACACACACACACACACACACACACATATATATATTTATGAGAAAGTGACAGGCAGGGTGCTGGAATCATGTTATGTATCCCCCAGGTTCCTAACATGTGTCTGGTAATTGTGTGGTCCAGTGCTGCTAGGGAGCAGGCCTCAGCCTAGGTGTAATGGCTGGGCTCATCACTGGCCCAAATAAAAAGGCTATAAATCCTTCATTCTGGGCAGATCCTGGGAGTGAGAGCAGCGCCTGGGTCTGTCCTGGAGGACTAGTGTCTGGTAAGAGCTGTATGCTATTTTACTTTGTTTTGTTCGTGTGGCTGAAGCAAGTCACACGTATAGTTATGACTGGATTCTTTATTACTTAGAGCTCAGACGAACAGGTTTTGTGTTTTGCCTGAAGTTAAGACTTTATTTTATTACTCTGTTTTTCCAAAATAAACACAATAGGGCAAAACCCGTTTTCACCAGATTTTGTGTCACTGTCTCTGACTGTTTGGGTCCACTCTGCTGCTGCTACCGTGGTATCCTCCACTATATATACTAGCAGAAGAACCCGGCTTCGCACAGGTATATTTAATTTTTTGTTTGTGTAGCTGCCACTCAGAAGAGGTGAGAGCAGGGCACTATGCAATGAAAACGTTGTTGGTGAAGTTGGACAAGAGGGATTTAATTATATTGACCACAGTTCACAGTAAAGGCAGCACCCATCACTTTATGAGGTACCAGTACCCCCAAGACTGCATCCTAATAAGTACATCGGAGGGGTTGATTTTTCTGACCAAGTGCCGAAGCCGTATTTAGGAGAAATTGTGCAATGAACTGTGGGATGCTAGTTATTCCTTTAATTCCTTGTGAAAATACAAAACTTGTATTTTTATTGGAAAAAAAAATTTAATATTTAATTTTCATTGCCCAATGTTAATATATGCTGTGAAACAGCTGTGGAGACATAATGCACAGTATAACCCTCAACAAATTCCTTGAAGGGCCTAGTTTCCAAATTGGGGTCATTTGTTGGGGGTTTCCACTGATCTGGTACCTCAGTGGCTCTGCAAATGCAATATGGCACTTAAAATGATTTCAGCAAAATCTGTCCTCCAAAAACCCAATGGTGCTCCTCTCCTTCTGCACCCTGCTGTGTGCCCAAATAGCATTTTCCATCCTGAAGAGTATTTGCATATTCAAGAGAAATTGTGCAACTAATTGTGGTATGCATTTTCTTTAACTCCTTGTGAATGTGTAATAGGGATAAGTGAATGTCTAAATTTAACATCAATGTTTTAATTCCTGTGATACGCTTAAAGGGTTAACAAACTTCCTAAATGCTGGTGCAGTTCTGAAAATAGGATGTTTATGGGGCTTTCTAATACAGAGACCTTTCAAAGCCCCTTCAGAGCTAAATTGGTCCCTTAATTCATTGGTTTTGGAAATTTTCTTCAAAATTACTGTTTGAATTGTAAGCCTAGCAACGTCCTAAAAAAATTAAAGAATGTTTAACATTTGATGCCAGCATTTGATAAAGCAGAAATATGGTTAATTATATTTATGAACTAATTTGGGTAGCATGACTGTCTGAAAAGCAGATAATTTCAAATTTTGAAAATTACGAATTTCCAAACCTTTGTCAAATTTCCAATTTTTTCAGAAATAAACGCAAGATACATTGTAGAATTTTTTTTACATGTGTAGTTTTGAGGGATCTAACATTTTTATTTCAGGTTATTTAAACAATTTTTTTTTTTTTGAGATGTTTTCTTTTCTTTAATAGCACAAAGAGCCGCAACCTAATAGAGGTTACAGGAGGATGTTATTGTAGAAGTGATGTCAGCAGTAGGCCAAGAACACTCAACCTAACTCCTCCAGCTCACCTCCTAGATTGAAATAGAACTAACAGAGGCCTCCGATGAACCTGAAGGTGGTGGTAGTTTTTCCTGCAGGACTTCCAGTTGGAGAGGGTTCCTCTTTTACCCTCAGCCGTGTGATGTTGTTTGGAAGGGCCCTAATGGTAAGTGCATGAACGACTTAGGAGGCAGCAATGCAGTTGAACTAAGATGTAACTTTACTGAGGTAACTGGTAACATACATTTTCCCAATGGGAGTAGTAGTGAAAGAGTCCCATTGTGGTGGCTGGTCCCAGATTTGGGATGTGGGATGCCCAGAATTTGAGATAGTTATTTGGTGATTTTTCTCCACTCCAGTAATCAATAGTTTCTGCCTCTCTCACTACGGCTATGGTGGCTGAATTAAATGAAGTCCCAGGATCACAGACACCTGAATATGAATGGGTCGTGACTAGAAGGTTTCTGAAAACCTCAACTTCTCCCTTTTGGCACACTCTTTACCCTCTATGGGGTTGACAGCGATTCTTTCCTGTCTCGGGACTGTAGCTGGATGCTGGGCAGATGGCTCATAGTATTTCCCTCAGGAACTGCAATAGACTCAGCATGTGGTCTTTCCTGTACCATTGCTAACACCCAACTTGCTCTCAGTCTCCACCCCTTAGCCCAGGCCAGTGATTGGCTGGGAATGGACCAAGTCCTCTAAAACAATTTACACAATAAAACAATATACACAAACTATATACAGACAGTGACACACAAAAAATATAAAAACAAACAAAAACATTTTAGCAGTGTCTACTGGGAGCTGTAATTGTGCTACTAAAAACATTTAAAATAATTTTCACTTATTAATAGATATTGATGCCCTATCCTTACAATGGGCTATCAATATCAAATCAGCGGACCCCCACTGATGAGCTGATATTTGTACAGAGTACAGAGCCAGAAGCAGACAGCTTTGTACACTTGTAGTGGCAGTCCTACACTACTGCAGCTCAGCTCCCAGCTCCTTGACAGCTTTGCATGGTCATTATTGTGGAGCAATTTGCGTCTGCCTCCATACACTGTGCAGATATCAGATGACTGGTGGAATACTGGGTGTCACCTATCTGATATTTATAGGCCAATATTTATGATTTGATTTTTCACTCTCTTTAAAAGGGTTGACAAAAGAAATAACAGAAACAGATAGAGCAAAGTCAACTTTGAGCCCAAAACAAAGATAACAAAATACATTTGGAATAAGTATTTGAAATCTAAAACTAAAGCCAGTTCTGCACATTAAAGCTTAAAATCAGTCTGGACATTTAAAAGCATACAGGTTCATAGATGCAATGCTTTTTAGGCATAAGAAATGCTATTATATATGTGTGGCTACTGATCAGTGTGTATATGTTATACATATCAGATGTAGAGGTCAAACTAAATATTTTTCAGCCTATTTGCTATTACATTAGATTACCACAAATGATACCCAGGTATTTCTTTACTATTACTTATTAAAAATGGTAATAGAAGTATTTTAATACAACCTCTGGTTAGTGGTATTACTCTAAAACATTGATCTGGGTGTACGTCCGATAAGAGTAATTTATAGCCCCATTATGAGAAGTGCAGAATTTGGTACAAAGATTAAACAAAAGTTTATTCATGGGAATTGAACAACTCCAGTATACATGTAAATTAATCAAATGCATAACCCATTTTCAAATTAAAACCAGATAGAGAAATATATCATTTTTCTGTAATTTTTTTTTTTAATTTTCTGCTTGTATACAATTATTCCTTTTTTGTACATGATAATGAGGGATGCTACCTTACCTAAGCTTCTCCTCTACTCTGTTAACAACAATTTAGTGATATGCTTTACAACAGTCTTGTGGCCATAGGCCAGGGGTGTCAAACTCATTTTCTCCGGGGGCCACTTCAGCCTCACGGGGTACCTTGAAGGGCCAAGATTATTTTACACGTGTATAAAAGTAACTTCTCCTTAACAGTTAAGCGAGCTATTAAGGAGTAGTTACATTTGTACATTACTACTGTTACAATCAGCCCTTTGAGGGTAACCAGGAAGAACATAATATATTGTTAAAACCTAAAAAGCATGTTACATACTATCCTCATCCTTTTCTGAATATATCAAAAATTAAGCACTATACAAATACCGTTTACCCCAGCAAACGGTATTATGCTCTATAGTTGCCTCTGCACACGGTATTACGCCCCACAGTGGCCCCTGCACACAGTATTATGCTCCATAGTTGCCCCTGCACACGGTATTATGCTCAATAGTTGCCCCTGCACACGGTATTATGCTCCATAGTGGCCACTGCACATGGTATTATGCTCAATAGTGGCCCCTGCACACGTTATTATGCTCCATAGTGGCCCCTGCAATCGGTATTATGCTCCTTAGTGGCCCCTGCATTGGTATTATGCTCCATAGTGGCCCCTGCAAACGGTATTATGGTCCATAGTGGCCCCTGCACAGGGTATTATGCCCAATAGTGACCCCCCCACCCATGAACTATTATTATACTCTGGGGTCTTTTCAGACCCCAGAGTATAATGATCGGAGACCCAGGTGGTGACAGACATAAAAACCAGTGTTACTTACCTGGGCCCCGGTGCGCTCCCTGCGTTCGGCCTTCTTCAATGTCGCACAGACCGGCGTCGCGACATAATGACGTCGGCCCGGCCCTGGGACGTCACCAAAGAAGGCCGAAGCCGGCTGGGAGCAACATCGGATCGCTGGAGAGGTGAGTAACACTGTTTTTTATGTTTATCACCTCCCCTGGGTCTCCGATTATTATACTCCGGGGTCTGAAAAGACTCCGGAGTATAATAATAGTAGTATTTGATAGGGTTCGCCGGCCGCGGCCTCACTTACCATCCCCGCTCCTGCACACGACCGCTTCTGCGTCCCATAGCAGAAGGGGAAGCGGGGGCGGCCACGACCAGCAGCGGGGATCGGTAAGTAAATAGGCCGTTACGTGCCGGGGATACTCCAGCAGGCAACGGCCTATTTATATATATAAAAAAACTTATCCTCACCTACCTGCGATGCCTTGATGCAGCCGCCGCCGCCTCCTCCTCTTCTTGTCCGCTACGTCTGCGTGTCAGCGTAGGAGGCGCGATGACGTCATTGTATCGCCGCCTGCGCTGACATGCAGAGGTCTTGTAAACCAGCCCAGGACAGGTATCGCGTAGCTTTGTTTTTTGTTTTTTTTTTAAGCGGCCTGTCCTGGGCTGGTTTACATTACATAGACAATAAAAAATGCCGCGGCCCTGCAGGCCAGATAAGTGCCGGGCCGGATAACAGAAGGCAGCGGGCTGGATTCGGCCCGCGGGCCTTGTGTTTGACACCTGTGCCATAGGCAATAGACTTGAGCTGACTCATTCTGATCTGTGGGAAAGTTTTCTAGACATGCTCTGTGCTGGGACTGGCATTAGCTAAACTGTGACAATCTATTGCCAATAGTGGATAAAATAATATGTCAGTGGTGTTATCGTGTCTGTCTTGTCTGTTATGTAAATGAGGTGACTACTGCAAAGAAAACCCCGACAGAATTTGCAAGTCTTATTAGACTTTGTGGCCAAGGAAAAATTTTTTTGAAAACATGAATAGTTATTATTAAAATAAATAGATAATTTTCTAGACACCTTTCCTTTAACCATAGGTGGGTTAAAGCAGCGGTTCCCAACCTTTTTTGCACCAAGAACCAGTGTGAAGGATACCAAGCCGCTTGGCCTACCTGCAGTCACCCCTCTTACCTTCCACTCACCCCCCGTTAGTGCCTGGGTTCATAGGATAACATGAAACAAGCTTTATATCTCTTAGATATTTATTAACCCGAGTGGATCGGTACTAGCCGCTAACGTATACAGAATACACATCAGAGGATGGTCAAGCAAGTACAGGTAAAAACAAGGAATACAGTACAGAAAAATAAAATGGGATTAAAAGAGAAAAAGAATACCAAACAGATCTGCAGTCTGGTTTGCTGAGGCTTCCACTGCTAGCCCCAGGACACTCCCTTAAGTCAACAACACAACGTGTGTCCTCACATCTCTCCCAGGATAAAAAGTAGCCTCTCTCCCTGGTCTGAGCACATATACCTGTCCTAGGCTCCTCCCTATATGATGTCACGAGGAGAAGAGGTCCAGTCCTAAATCCTAGGACCGGAAAAATATATACAACCATAACTCCTCTCCGGATGACCGTAGTATCAGGCAAGGGGTATGACGGGGTTCGTGGCGATGTTCCCATCACGTAGACACTAGAAATGAACCCGCAGATCCCCTTGTGTAGGGAGTTCAGTGTCTGGACCTTTTCATGGCCTCCAACAGTGCCGTGTTTTGTCTGGAAGCGTCTGCCCCAGTCTTGTGCAACCGAGGAATTTATTGGTGCGACTGTAGGATGCTCCCCCAGGAAAATATCATCATAATACTATATTCTCTTTGATGTTTCACTGGAGTCATCCCATCTCCTGGAAAAGCGGGAATATACATCACTCCAGGATCTCCCCAGTTGGGTTAACGAGTTTCACACTTGTATGTAAAGGAGGGCTGTGTATGTGACTGCAGACATTAAGTCTGAGAGGGTCTGGAACATAAAGGGTGTGACACTAATCAGCCATAAATGGAATCCATATCTAAGATTAATCCCCCTTGGCTGATCCTGTACCACAACCAATTTTTCCATGGCCCGGCGGGAGGAGGTGCTAGTTGGGGTTGGGGATGGGATTTGGGTTGCAGGACCACCCTACAGGTAATAGTGCCCCCTCCATAGGGAATATCCAATATGCAATGCTATTACCTGTGGGGGGGCACTATTACTATAATAGTATCCTAATAGCACCCCCACACACAGGTGATAGTTCCCTCCCCACACATAAGTAATTATGTTACCTGTGGGGAGCACTATATAGCACACACACCCCACACACAGGTAATAGCCCCCATAATCCACATACCATTCATTATTCTGTTGCTCTGTATAGTTATAGTGTACTTACAGAGCAGTGATGGGGCGGGCGGGACCTCCTCTTGCACACAGCCTGTGTGGATCTTCTACTTTTCTCTTAAAACCCCGACCCCTAGTCTATGGTACAGCTGGGAGGAAACTAGAAGAAACGCACAGGCTGTGTGTAAGAGGAGGTCCCATCCTCCCCATCCCTGCTCTGTAAGTCCAATAACTGTACATTTCAGAGCAGGGGGAGAAAGTTCTCCTGAGGATACCTACGGCCAAATACCAGGTGATACACTGCCTGGTACTGGGCCATGGATCGTTGTTTGAGGACCTCTGGGTTAAAGAAACCATATAACCATGGTCCTGAGCTGAGGCAAAAACAACTTGCTAAAGCAGACTTAGCAGAGCAGGGGACAGTTAGCCTTGAGAGAGCACTGCATGGCAGGCAAGTCAGCCTATTGCTGGGTACGCACAGCTGAAGACTTGCAGCCAGGAACTGTGTATTGATGAAACTAGGTTTATGCAGGAACCTCTCTATACCATTTACACACAAAGAATTGATTTTGTTGATTGTATCTACTGGGCCGTGTTTTGCCCTCCTTGTGTCAGAATCTGGTCCTGTACATTACACTTATTGTTGTCTTACGCTTACATTTTACTAACATACATTTGGTAGGTAGGCATTAAGACGGAAGGCAATATGGTTATAGGCACATATGAGGAGCTAAAGAAACAAAATGACAGGACATTATTAATTAAGATTATTTGTTGCTTAATTTTTCATTTTGGATGCATTAGAAAAGTAAAACTGTAACATTTACTATATGCAAAGGTGTACATATATTTTAAGCTTTTTTTGCTAAAGATTCCGAGAATTATGATTTTACTGCTGTGCAAACAAAGATTGGTGTTTTATTAGAAAAATGGACTCTCTGCACTTTATCTGCTCCACTTTCATTCAAGCACTAAGAGAAGACCATGTTTGGCACAAGGTGTTGATGAGGCTGTTTATTTCTCTAAACTTCTCTGAAAGTATTGGATGTGATATTTATTAGATGGTGTTTTCCGCACTCTAGATAACAAAGAAGTTATTTAGATCCTTCTACAGCCAGTTTTCCTTTTTTCGATTTTGTTTCTTACTCAACCCCCCCCCCCCCCTTGCAAAAGCCATAACTCCTTTTTTATTTTTCCTTTCACTAAGCCGTATGGGCTTAATTTTTGTGGGGCAAATTCAGAATGGGGTGGAATAAGAGAAAAACAGCATTTGATCCATTTTTTTATGGGTTTTGTTTTTATGCTGTTCACTGTGCAGCTAAAAATTCTTGGACTAACCATATTCTGACAAGTGTAACTTTTTCTATCTACAGGGCTTCATAAAGTGTCTTTTTTGTGGTGCCAGCTGTATGTTTTATTTATACCGTTTTGAGGAATGTCTGATGTTTTGATTGCTTTTTATTCTAATTTTTGTAAGGATTATAATTATACTATGGCCAGGAGCCATTACTGCACCTCAGCTCCCATTGACTTTAATTAAAAAAAATGCAGCATATTCATTTTACCTGTAAAAATGCTGCGCTTTCCCATAAGAGTTATATGGAGGAGAAAAAAAAATACAAAAAACAGTGTAAATGCAGTGATAAGTGCAAGTATATTAGGATTGCCGTGCAGCATTTTTTTTTCCTTGTTACCTTAGCATGAAATCAATCGAAAGCTTCAAAAAACAATGTTGTGTACCAATAAACATACATTTACATACAGGGTTAGAAAAAAGCTCACTGATTTTGTACAAAAAAAGCACAGTGAACATTCCCTGCAAGAAAATAGGCACAATATTTATAAAACCACATTACAAAAAATTAAGAATATTTAAAGGGAGTCTGTAGCCAGGAAACTCAAGACTCCCCATTGCACTTTAGTCTCATTTTCAAATTTAGCTTTTTACAAGGAAATTATGCATTTATTAAACGATCTAAAGGTATGATGGTGCTCATCATAATATCCCCTACAATGCATTGTGGCTGGTTTAATATTGAGTGGCGCCAGTCTCTTTTAGAAGAATCTAAGCTAGTGATCAGTTCTTGATAATGCTGTGAAAGCAAATATAGAGGGTGCAGAGGCTGTAGCCACTCCTATACCCTGGAGCCTTTGGCCTTGGAGGATTAAAAAAAGAACAGACTGTTATATATTTCACTTTAAAATCCACTACTTACTTTGCCCTTAAAAACTGCCTCAAAAAGCATGTGTGAAAATATCCCCATTATCTAATGCTCTCAGTTGCCCATATTGCTTTACTAGTACAATTTTAATTGTGATATTTAAAAAATATGTTCACCATAGCCGATACATTCTCATTGCAGTCATTAATCGAGGTCCACTTTACCATTTTACATGCATAAACTTTAGCAGTGATACACACTTGCATGGCATTTCAGAGTACCTACCTGGTCTGTAATTTTCATAACAGCCATTGATTAAAAGCTTAAAAGGCAGCTCACATACACTGGTCACAAAATGATATTCCAAAGTTAGACTGCAAAAAAACATCTGCTTCTAACTGTTGCTTCTTACACTGCAAAGAAACTACAGAAACAGGAAGTATTCGTAAAATAGCCTACACAGCTTATGACATCTTTACAAAAATAAGAATGCACTTCTGATTTTCTGTCGGCTGTATTTTAGTAAGAATGCCATCTTCTGGCTGGAAATATGTCATTTTGAGAAGAAAATTGATAGGGAAGCAGAACAAAATCTGAATCATGTAAATCCATTATATTCCCCCAATCTACAAACACAGCCCCAAGTTTAAATATCCTGTCCAAAATTCTCAAATTGCACTACCCAGAACTATGTGACCAAATCAGCAACTCAAAATCTCCAACTTTTGCCGGGTAGGCCCTTCTTTTCGACTCTTTGCAGATTTGGCACCAGCTACCTTGGATAGGTGCAGGTCTGTGCTTCCAGTTACTCTTGCACTTCAGAAGGCCCAGAGACACTATTGATGGGGGTTCTCCTTCCACATATACATTTCACTCCTTGTAGGAAGGCCTCCACATCCTAAGACATTAGGGTCTCTGGATGACACAGATACTGCTGACCCTCTTCCTCAGTGAACCCTGTGTATCTGGCAGCCCACAGACATCAGGTCTTCCCTGACCTCCACCTCCAGAGGATGCAATGGTGCCCTCACGATAAATGTAAGGACAGTTGCCTTGTTTTCCTGTCTGATCTTTCAGTTTGGACTTTACACGCTGATTTTGATACTCTGTTGTGGTCTCAGGTTTTGGGCTTCATCCACATTTTGTATTTTACTATGCCTTTTGACTCTAGTTCTGTTATTTAAATATGTTTGCTCACAACATAAGTGGTATTAATATTATTCCTATTTTTCTGGGCTGCCCTTGGATTCTTATGTAACATCCCCTGGCAGCTCATAAAGTTTAGTTCTCCCCTTCTTGTATTTAGGGGGGTTAGCCATGGCGGCGGTCCCCATATCCCCCCTACGCCATGTGTGATACAGAGTTTGCTACGCACCACTGCTCTCCAGTGCGCACACCCCAGTTTGGAGTTTGTTGTTTCTGTTAATGGCTCTTACCATTTTTTTTTTCCCCACAGCGCTGTCCCTTCCTTTTTGGTATCTATAGATCATCAAAATCACTGCCTAACACTGTCTATAACCACCCGAATTATATTGTTTTTTTCAATACACATGTCATTAAGCCTTGCCGTGAGTCTTCTCTATGTGTAAGATTATATCCCATAATGTGAGGGGGTTTAATTTCCCACAAATTCTGGGATATATACTTACACATAGAGAAGATTCACTTTTATGGTCAACAACTAAGTCTAATGCCTCAGACACTGATCCAGCTATTAACTTGGCTGCTCATAAGGCACTTATAGCGGAAGCCTCTCGTATGAAAAAAGAACGGTCTAAAGTACAGGCTGACTTGGAACGTAAACTGCTAAAGCCAACAAGCTCCATCCTTCTTGTTACCTGATGAAATGTATCAGAGATGTTAAGTTACAACTTGACTCTGTTCTCACACACAAGACTGAAAAAGCTATTAGATGGCCAAATTCTATAAATGTGAACAAACCCAATAAATATTAGCTTCTAAACTAAGGGCCCATCAGAAGTCAAACCTGGTATATCAAATACGGGAGTCAGGTGACTGGATTACTTCCAACCCTAATTCTATTTACACGCAATTTCACCAGTTTTATCAGAAACTTTACTCAGCCCCTACCTTTGCCCAACACCTAGAAATTGCCTCCATCTCCCCAAGCCTCTTATCTAAATAAACTGATAAACAAGGAGGAACTGGGGCGTTTCCTATGCCGTCTTGGTGAGCAGACGTGTTTTAAAGAAGCTCCTGCCCTGCCGGCTATCTGTGCAACATTAAATTAGCTCGTTTGCCTCTCTCATGGGCAAGAAACTTCCTAAAAAACCCCCTACAGGGATTCCTGCCTCCAGGGACCAGCCAGTAAAAAACGCTGGCAACTTACCTGCTCCAGGCACCCACTCCGCTCCGTCGTTCCATGAGACAGCAGCCATCTTGGACAGCCGCTCCGCAGCTCCCCCGACCCTCTGCAAACTCCACATTCAGCTCCAGCGGTGGACCATCAGCGGGAGATGGCTTCACCCTCTCGGCGCTCCCTCTCTGTGCCGGCGTGCTCTCATACTGCGAATGTCTCTGCTCTGCTCCCCGCTGCAGCGCACCAGCCTCTGACACCTGTAGTAAATATCAATGTGATGCCGCCATCTACACTTGCCAGGGGTTCGATTAAATTGGACTGGGCACACAGGGCCCTTCGCCCGAAAGGGTTGGGCCCCTCTCCTTGTGATGTGATATGCTGTGTGCACAACTTCACACTGAAAGAGGCCATCCTGTCCTGTCAAACGCCAGACATCTCAAGGACTTTGACGAAGCTAAGGCCCAGTTGTACCAGGACCTCGCTTGAATTACACTACAGAAGAGATGCCACCTCCACCCACTCTTCCAACTACCTGAGACCGCCAGATACCTTCCCACTGGGGCTTCCCCTTTGCCTTGACTTTGAGATTAAATGGCCGCTCTGCTACCCTACGTACATATTCCGATCTGCGCCCCTTTTGTGCCACCTTGGACGCTCCACCTCCAGAGATGTCTGACTGGGAACTGACTCTTCCTCCCCTACCGCTTTCCCCAAGTCTGGAGCTCTCCGAAGACCAGGAGACGTCATCTGCCCTTGTCTGGTTCCTCGGCCTGGAGGCCGTGAGTGGATTCTCCTCCTCCGATTCCTTTATTGCATCTTGTCTCTTTTCCTACAGTTACCTGAGGTTACTGCTGTTACCAAGATTCCTATATGCAATTCTGTTGTCTACTGTTTACAATTTTGTTTTAATTTGCTCTGACGGGGGGATACCCCACCCTCCCCTCCACTGTTTCTCCCTTTTTTTTTTCATGTCATTTTGGCTTATTCCACTATCTGTAGTGAATTTGGTTTGGCATTTGGTGCTAGCCACCTTCCCTCCTCATATCTTGGGGGCTGTCCTCCAGCTGTGTCTGACTTCTGGACCCGCTTGGCTCTTAAGCCCATTCCTATCTGGACGAGTGCTTTGTGCCCCGGTCGGGAGATTAAGTCCTGACCCTGATACATTTCACTATTGTTTACATTGTATACGTGTCTTATTTGTTGTCCATTGCCCCCCTGTCTGTTCCCTCCCCCCTCCCTTGTTTTTCCATTTATTTCTCCTCCTAGATCTAGAGACCTTCTCTCAGCCCCCTACATGGAGCTGCTGGATTGTGTGGCCCCTCTGGTCATCGGTGACCTTGATTGCTATGCCTTCTGGATGAGTTCCGCTTTCTCTAGTTACTCTGCTTTTCCATGGCTAAGTGCATCTCTTTGAATGTCAAGAGTCTGGGCTTTAAAACTAAGCGCTGCATGGTTCTCCGTGAGCTTCGGTCCCTCCGGGTGGATGTTGCACATACAGACACATTTAATTTTGCCAAGCGCTACTACACTACAGCCTACTCGGCCTTCCATAGCTGTCGCAAGGCTGGGGTGGCAATCCTGCTATCTCAATCCTGCCCTATCACAATTACTGCATCGCATCTAGATTGCCAAGGGCGCTATATTATCATTGAGGGTCTTCTGAATGGACAACCTATTATTCTTTGTAATATCTATGCTCCTAACACTTCCCAACTCTCCTTCCTTAGAAAGGTTATGGAGCACTTGCGGACGTGGCTTGGCTGCTTGGTGGGGACTTTAACTTGTTTTTTTCAGAGCGTATGGACCATTTTTCCCTTCGTGACTCCTTACCTGCCTCTCAGCTCCGCCTTGCCAGGGAATTCTGCCATTTGCTGCGATCTATGGCTGGAGTAGGTTAGGCCTGTTCCATGTGGAGGACTTGATTGATCCCTTGTCCCTTGAGCTCAGGATCTTTGACTATTTCATATCTACTCTGAACTTGCCTTGTTCAGAATGGTTCCACTATCAGCAGATAGCCCACTTTATGTCTACCATATTTGGGGCTCCGCGGGTTTCCATCCCTACCGCCTTTGACAGGTTGGGTCGTAAATGCAACTCCACGAAAGGTCTGATTTCATACATGTATCGACTACTATCCTCTCCGGAGGGATGGTCCCCCCAACTCACAAATACATGACTCGTTGGACTGAGGCCTTGGTTAAGCAGATCTCACCAGCTCAATGGTAGATTATATGGTCCCGTACAACTAAATCCTCTACCTGCACAGCTTTTCATGAGACTCAATACAAGATTTTGATGCACTGGTACCATACTCTCAAACCCAGTGTTCCCCCTCCCCTCCTGCTGGAGATGCCTCCTGGAAGTGGGAACACTGCTCCATATCTTTTGGAGTTGCCCTCTGATTCGTCCCTATTGGTTGGAAGTCACAATTATGACTCCTGCGTTCTTTCTCCAGGGCATTTTGCTAGATCCTTTAGTTTATCTCCTCAACCTACCACCCAGACATCTAGTTAAAAAGTCTTCTAAATTTTTTTATATTTAATCACTGCAGCCAAGACCCTGGTGGCTCTTCACTGGAGGAGTGCTCAGCTTTCCATGGGCCCTGCCCTGGTGGCTCGTATTAAAGATGTTAGGAGTTTGGAGTTCCTCACGGCTACACTTAACAACACAGTGGAGGCCTTCCAGTCCATCTGGTCCCCGTAGGATACATACTGTATCCTCCATGGTCTCTGATCTTTCTTCTTTCCTACCTCCCCCCTTTGTCCTTTCCTGTTGTTTCCCATGTCCTGATTGTTTGTTCCCTTGTCTTTGTATAGACTTTGTATTAAGGATGGTTTTATTGCATTGTTTTGATGTTGCCATTCCTATTTTTTCAATGTATTATTGTACTGTTTTTGAAAACCTTCAAAATTCAATAAAAATTACAGTTTAATAAATAAGGAGGAACTGGACTCCACTATAGACGCTCTCAACTACAAAAAAGCGCTTGGGCCAGACTGTTTTTCTTCCCAATATTATAAGAAATATAAGTCAGTTCTTTCGCTAGACCTCTTACAAATGTTTAATCATGTCCTGCAGGGAGGTAAATTTCCCCAGGACATGTTGAGCACATCCATCATGGTAATTCCCAAACCGGCAAGGATAGCACTACCTATGCTTAATATATCCATATCCATAACCAAATAACTCTTACACTTAGACGTTAGAATTTTTTTCCTCTATCCTGGCCTCCCATTGAACAGTTTGCTTTCATCTCCAGTTCATTCTGATCAAATGGGTTTTATTTCAAGTAGGCAGGCCTCAGATAATGTTAGGGAATTACGTAACGTTATACACTGGACTAACCATCATCTTGAGCCTGTCTCTTTGCTGGCCCTAGATATTGAAAAAGATTTTGACAGCTTACCGTGGATCTACCTTGCTTAAGTTGCCCCCCCCCCCCCGGGGCCACTTACCCATCACTTCTTCTCTCTTCTCCATTTCATTGGAATTACTGGTCAGTTCCAACACGTTCTCTACTGCGATCCTATTGCTTATTTGAAGCTCCCAATGGATTCCCCAACACCTATTAGAATTCATCGTGGCACCTGACATGGTTGTCGCTTATCTCTCACACTCTTTGCCCTTGCCATTGAACCTTTAGCAATTGCCATACACTCTGACCTTGATATTGCCGGTGTATGGATCGGAAAACACGAATACAAAACTAATCTCTTTGCAGATGACATGTTAATAACACTGCTGAATATGATCAATACCCTCTAATATTTTGCACAGCACTCTGGCCTTAGAAGTAATACTTCCAAATTCTTTGACAACTTGGGAAAGAGACTTAGAGACCACCCTGACCCCAGCCCAATAGACTGATTGTACCAAAGGTAGTTGGCAAAACACCCTTATGGAACCTTCTTTGAAAATCCTACATAGAACCTATTTGGTCCATATCAGATTACACCGCTGCTACCCAGTGGTTTCGCCACTATTTTTAGGGTTGCAATGCCAATAGATAGACTCTTCATATTTGGTGAACTTGCCTGCTGGTCCGTCGCTTCTAGCTATCCATCCACCAGTTGGTACAGCGCCTTTTGGAACAGCCAATACCACTAAGTGCACCGGTTTTCTTGCTTGGACTTAAATTGGTCAATGTTCGATATGCACACTACAAATTACTCCAGTATATTCTAATGGCAGCTAGGATCTATATTGCCTCTAACTGGATAAAAACAAGACTTTCTAAATTGGATGTTGTTGGCTGAGTTGACTCCATCATGCTCTCTGAAAAAAATTAATGCTGTCATTTTGGACACCCAAGGTATGGTTGGGTAGATAGGTCCAATATCCTGGGTCTGTCATATTGTCTAGAGCTCTAATCTTTAGATTGGGACACATGTCTTTCCTCTTTACTCCTAGGCAGTAGCTCTCTCTCACCTCTTCTGACCTTACAGCGCTGTTCATCTTTCTCCCCATGTTTATTCCTTGTTGTATACCTTTTTATCCTCACAATCTTGCAAGGTATGATATTTCAAGTCATTCGTTGTAATCCAGTTTTGTAATAAGTGTGTTTTTCTTACGATTTGTCTCCATTGTCTGGACTATTTTCTCTGTGTATTTTAGTATATTTGCTTGTTTTGCATGCTATTACTTGATCATATGTTTTTTTTTCTTTCTGCATCTATGTTGTAATTCAATAAATACCTTTTGAGACAAAAAAAAAAAAAATTGAAGGACAAAGGGTACCCGAAAGGACTAGTAGAAAATTAAAGTTAAGGCCTTTAGCCAAGAAGAGTGTTTAAAACCTAAAGATCATACAGATTGTACACAATGAGTACCAGTGTACCTTTATTATGACCTACTCCAACGACCACAATAGCGTCCAACAAGTTCTGGAAAAACACATATACCTATACATAGCTTCACATCCAACCATCACTTTCAGAAGACCTCCTACTATAAAGAACATCTTGGCTCCAACCATCCCTTGGCAACATAATGGTAAAGATCACTCCAAAATAGATAAAAACAGAAGTAACTTAAAATGTTGCAGTTTTAGATGTGCTTTGTCCAAACCTTTTGTACAAAAAGCCTTCTTCCACCCCCTTCTTAATAATGTCCTAAGTAAATCTTGGTAATGTGGTGTTGGATCCAACAACACATTACCAGGATTTACTTAGGACATCTGTCCAAAAGGTTTGCTGAAGGACTAATGGTTGACTTTCCCAGAAAGCCATATTGGTATATTAATACCAAAAATTCATAAAACATTGGTAAATCCACCCGGCTGTCCTATTGTAGCTGGAATTGGTTCAATAACTGAATATGTATCCAAATATGTGGATTGGATCCTTAGACCTTTATTAAAACTAATTCCATCATACTTGGGCAATACAGGACAGTTTATCTCTATTCTGAATGAATTTTCATGGCAGAAAAGGATATAAATTGGCTATAATTGATGTAGAAAATTTATACTCCCGTATCCCTCAGGATGCAGGTGTACAATCTGTACAAACACTTCTACAAAGAGTAGCATCAGACAGGGGTTTTGTGTCATATATTTTAGTTCTACTAATATTTGTGTTAAGCTACAATGCATTTCAATTTAACAATAAGCGGTTCCTTCAGAAAGTGGGGACCACGGTTGCACCAACTTTTGCAAATTTTTTTTTAGGTTGGTTTGAGTAACAAAAAATATATACAGTGGGAAATCCATATTTACAATATATACAATTATATCTACATTATATTGATGACATATTTATAGTATGGTCGGGGTCATTTGACCAATTTTTGGATTTTGTGAATTACATGTATTTAAATAACCTTAATATGAAATTTATCTATAAATATGAGGATCAATTGATTAAATTTTTGGATGTCCAAGTATATGTGGATGAGGAGGGTTTGCAAATTATGGGTTATCGCAAACCCACATCCACAAACGCCCTTTTAGGATATAAGAGATATCATCCTGAATGTGTAAAGAGATTTATCCCTAATGGGCAATTTACACGATTAAAAAGAATTAATAGTAGAGCCACTATATTTACGAACAGCAGGCAGATGAACTTCCAAGAAGGTTACAAGATAGGGTTTACCCAAATGTAACGTCTCTGACTGTTCGGGTCTCTGCGCCACCCTCCGCTCGCACGCTGTGGCGAAGGAGGCGTGTTCAGTTTGATTCGTTGCGTAGGTTTCTTGTTGCTCAGTCTGAACATGGTCCTAGTCAATGTAATGGATTTCCGGCCACACCCGTGTTCTGAGCATTTCTCTCTGGACTGCATAGAGTTAATCTCTTCCTTGCCTGAGTGATTGACAGCCTGTGTACCTATCAGGTCTGGGGCTGGGCCCAGACTTTCTATATACAGGATGTCACTTTCTCAGCAAGTGGCCGGTCTTTGCCTGCTCTCTTTATTATATCCCTTGCTACTTTGTTACCTGTTTCTCTGACTGTTGGCTTGCCTTTTGACTATTCTCTTTGGATTTTGATTTTGTACTGCATTGCTCGTTTGTTACCGACCCCTTGGCTTTCTCACTATGCTTCTGTGTTGTTTTTGTCTTGTCCTGTTCTGTGTGTCACTTACTCAGTATAGGGCTTGTCTTCTGGTTGTCCTTTTACCGTTTAGGGTAACTGAGGCAATAGGAAGGGACAGTGGCTGGGGTGAGATTAGGGCTCACTTGTCTCTGTCCTTCCTCCCAGACCGCTGCAGTAGTGTCAGGGTATTGCTACGGTTGGCAAGACCCTTACACCAAACCAAGTCATTTTAAAAGCAAGAGCACAAGTAGCATTGCATGTTCGCAGTAATTTAATGGAGTGGAAAAATAGAGATAAAAAGGAAGAGAAAAAGCTTATATTTTCCTTTAAATCTAGCCCAATGAGTAACCTGATAAAATCTGTTATACACAGGAACTGGCACATAGTGGAGAGTGATCCATTGTTAAATGAGGTAGCTATTAAGAAATCTATAGTGTCATTCAGAAAATGTCACACAATAGGAAATGCATTGGTGCATGGGAGGTACACACAGGATAATCAAAAAAAGCAAAATTGGCTTCAGGAGAGTTCTCCTAAAGGCAATTATCACTGTGGACAGTGTAAATATTTCCATCAATTAAATCCAGGGAGAATTGTAAAAGTTGGTTGGTGTACCTTCTATATAAATTAATTAATTACATGTCGAACTAGATTTGTGGTATATGTGGTCTTCTGTATGTGTGATTTGGAGAGCACATTAAGTCTATACATACGGGTGTTGGCTCCCCTAAATTAATAGAGCACATGAGAATAAGCCACAATTCAGATACATCTGTTTTGACGTTCTCAGGGTTGCAGATCATTCCTCTACCCGCTGCTGGAGGTGCCCGGCATAAGCAATTGCTTCGAGAAGCGGCTATCATAGTGTAAACACAGGAACTAGGTCCTTTAGGTTTGAATGATCGCCATGATTTGAGCTATTTTTTATAATGAAAATCAGTATCCTGTAAGCATTAGAAGAAGGGATTGTTACTTTGTAGAGACTCCTCGATAATGTTTTTAACGTTAGTTACAATAATTTGAATTGTTTATATAAAGATGTTATGTATACAGTGGGGAAAAAAAGTATTTAGTCAGCCACCAATTGTGCAAGTTCTCCTACTTAAAAAGATGAGAGAGGCCTGTAATTGACATCATAGGTAGACCTCAACTATGAGAGACAAAATGAGAAAACATATCTAGAAAATCACATTGTCTGATTTTTAAAGAATTTATTTGCAAATTATGGTGGAAAATAAGTATTTGGTCAATAACAAAAGTTCATCTCAATACTTTGTTATATATCCTTTGTTGGCAATGACAGAGGTCAAACGTTTTCTGGGTACATGGCTTTACAGATGGATATCCAGGAGTCATCCCTTGAGTCACTGTATTGTGGGCTGCTTTTGTCCCACATATTGGGATGTGAATGCACTTGCACAGAAAATACAGAAAAAATAAGAAAATAAAGAGGTTACACAGTTATGATGAAATAGTGGGGAACCCCCAGTGCAAGGATTCATTCGGAGCAGGAGTCCCTGCACTATAATTGGATAAATTAACCCCAATATCTCAATCCCGACTGTTTAGAACATCACCCTTAGTGTCATGTGAAAGATAACAATCTTCTCTTACATACGACACCAGAAGGAAGTTTCTACATCTTATAATGCTGGAGATATAACTGTTCATTTTCTCTTCATTGTGGAAGTACATATACTGTGCAGTATACATTTCTTTCTTTGCACCTCTGCTTAGAAAAGGATAATAAACGTCACTTTCTCATAGAACGAAGAAATGTTTGCTGATGCATACAGGCCCATGTGGACAGATTTAGTATGTACTCTGGAAGCTTTGCGGATGTACACACCACATGTGCAAAAATGAGATGTGATATGAGTCTAAATTAATTGATTATTAGTTATCCTTAAGAGGGATCATCAATATGTGATTAGTTGGGGTCTGACACACAGGACCCCACTGATCAGCTGTTTGAAGACTGCAGCATTCATGCACAGCACTGTACATTGTGTAGGACAAGTGCTTGGTATTGCAGCTCAGCTTCATTCACTTGAACTGCCTCTATACTATGTGACAATCATGACATCATTGGCACAAATGAGGTAGAAGGACCGTTCCCAAAAGGGATAAGGATCAGCGCTTACTCCAATTCAGTCAAACGAATTCCTTTACTAGATACCAACACAGACGCGTTTTGGAGCATCTGCCCCTTCTTCAAGTGCATACAGGTAATACATATGTCTAAAACAAGCTGTCTTTTATAGTATCAAAGTAAAAAAGATACTCCCAAGCGGGAGTGTCACAGCAAAGAAACACATAGAATCAGTATTCAAACATAAAAAACTATTTTTCCTGGTCGTCCTCGGCAGCACAATTCACCCCAGGCATAAATAGGACACAGAGAGTAGGACACAGTGTATTTTTCTTTTCTCTCATAGGAGACAGGATCTCCCCCAGGAAAATGGTGTATCGCTACCATACAGGCAGATGGGATGGCTTTTCCGCACTGTATACAGGGGTGATCCCTGTCCCTCAGTGGCGAGGGTGTACCATGATGGCGGCACCCAAACAACAATCCTGGTACACGAGCAGGAGCTCACATTTCGGGGGTTCTCTATCCCCCCTTATGCCAGCAGGACATATATTCAGGCAAGTGGCTGAAAGTAGTGTTGCTCACACTTTTACATATGGCGCCAGTCTGTGTTTGCTTTGCACACAGTACTTGTGGTTCTCTAGGAAGTGATGTTTTCCCTTCAGCCGAGGCTGAGTAAAGGCAGAAGTGACATCATCATGTGGGCCAATGCTCCCTGCAGCTCATAATGCCAGCGGCTGCCTTGACTATGGCGCAATGGGTTCGGAGAAGCTGGGATCCATCAGACCAGTACCGGTCCTCCAATCTATAGGAGTTGAAAACAATCAGGTTTCCCTTGAATAATTTTCACTCCCACCTACTCGGTTGTTAAGTCTTGGTCCAGTCAGACAATCTTGCGACAGTCTTCTATCTGAACAAACAGGGTGGCACCAAAAGCACTGAAATGGCGAAGGAGTGCAAGTTAATTTGGATCTGGACAGAACAACACACTTTGGGGTTGTCAGCAGTACATATCAAGGGGGCTTTGAATCACACAGCAGATCTGTGGAATTGCAACAGTCTTTATCCAGCAGAATGGAAACTCAACACCGAAATATTCTACAGGATAAAAGCAAAATGTAATAGATGTAGTGGCAACTCGCCAGAATACCAGTCTGCCTCTGTTCTACTCTCTGAACCATTGTGGCCAAGCCCTGGCGGTGGATGGTTTATCAATTCCTTGGTCAGGGAAACTGCTCTCTTTCCTCTGATTTCCCCCTGATCTCCAGAGTTCTTGAGAAGATCCGCAACGAGAAGGTGTAGGCTATTGCTTTTCTTCCATTCTGGCCCCGGAGAGCTTGGTTCACTCTCAAATTGAGTCTTTCAAAAAGCAGGTTCTGGAAGTTTCCAGTGGCAAGGAATCTTTTGTTTCCAGAATGGAGTGTTCCACTCCAATCCTCTGATCCTCCATCTCATAGCCTGGAGCCTGACCAGGAGATCTAATCAACATTGGTCTGCTCACCGGAGGTTGTCAACACCCTCCTGTATTTCAGAAAGCCATCCGCGGTGAAAGTTTATAACAGGATAAGATAGGATTTTAACTTCAGGTGCTCCAAAAATGATGCAAAGGTGCCTTCAGTAAACTCCATTCTTCAATTTCTTCAAGAGGGTTTCAATAAAGGTCTCAACATAAATACCCTGAAAGTGCATTTCATGGCACTGAATGTAAAATTACAGAAGAAATTCTCTGTACAGCATTTAATAAAGACTTTCAAGTCTCTGAGGAACGTGAACCTGGATCTGCAGAAGCCATCTCCCTCGTTGGATCTCTCCGTGGTCCTCTCTGCTTTGATGCTGCCACCATTTCAGCCTCTACAAGATAGACCAATTAGATATCTCTCTCTAAAAGTGCTTTTTGTGGCAATAACTTCTGCAAAGCGAATGATTGAGCTGAAGCCCTGTCCTGTAAAGAGTCTTACCTAAGGGGATTGCCTGCTGTTACAGACCATGCCTGGATTTCTGTCTAAAATTCCATCATTCAAGACTATTAATCAGAAGATTTCTTTGCCTATATTTTTTTCCCATCCACAAGGGGAGGAACAAGGGAAATGGAATATTCTAGATGTCAAAAGAGCTGTACTTGTTATATCCAGAGAACATTATCGTTCCCATTGGCAGAGAATCTGTTTCTTCACTTGTTCGGTCCCAGAAAAAAAAAACAAAAAAAGAAAAACAGCAGAGCCACATTGGCAGATGGATTAGATCATCCCTGGAAAGATATTATCAACTGTTGAGCCAACAATCCCCTCTTCAGATCAGGGCTCACTCAACCCGTGTCATGGCTACTTCTTGGGCAGAAGCAAGCCACATTCCTCTTGTAGAGCTGCAGCGTGGTCTTCCATCTCAACTTTCATCAAGCATTATAGGATTGGTGCATTGGCAGCAAAAGAGGCATTGTTTGGCAAAAGGGTGTTGGATTTTGCATCTTTTAACCCTCCCAATTAAATTACTGCTTCACAGGTCCCATGTGTATTGTGCTGCTGAGGACGACCATGAAAATGAAAATTTAACTCACCGAAATTTTGATTTCCTGTAGTCCGAGGCAGCACAAGTATCCCACCCTTTAATAAATTTTTATACTATTGCTTGCATCAGAATACACTGTGTCCTACTCTCTGTGTCCTATTTATGCCTGGGGTCTGATTGTTTAATTGTTTGATTACTGCTTAATTAACCTGTCCCTATGTGGTTATACCTAGAGAACCATAACCCGTGTGTATTGTGCTGCCGAGGACTACAGAAAATCAAAATTTCGGTGAGTTTAATATTCATTTTTCTCATTTGCAGTCAGAGATTAAGTGAAGCATTCATTCATATTTAAAAAAGGATAATGAAATACCTTACTCTTTTATTCATAAATTGAATTTGCAACAGTAGCGTCTCCTAAGTCATATTGCGCAGAATCACTTATAAAAACCGCCTGAAAGCTGCGCAAGGGTTCTATAGTTAGATCAGAGACAAGATGTAACTGCGCATGCGCGCGGCTACCCAGACGGGGATCAAAGAGCGCACGCGCATCTTTCTAAAGCATGCATGCGCACTGATAACTACCCTTATATTCTATTATAGCGTCTCAGATGGTAAAAAAGCTAAATTGAGAGCGCAAAACGAGATTTCCCAAATATCAATGTAACGCTAGCTCAATGAATCAGCACATGAATGTTACAATAAAATGATGAATACACAATAGATACACAAATATAGATAAGTAATTCATATGAACATAAAAACTTAATATATAAACAATAAAAAATCATTGTGTGACATCTTCCAATGCCTCATTTAGACCAACAGGACTTAGGGTATTGAGTTTGATTATGTTTATTGGCCTTTATTTGATCTATTGGAATAATTGTGAAATCTTTAAAACTACAAGCATGTGCGGCTGCAGCATGTCTGGAAACACTGTGTTTCAAGTAACCGTTATGGACATTTGATCGATGCTTATTTACTCTATCCCTCAGAGCTATTACAGTGCGTCCGACATACTGCAGCCCACAGGTACATTCCAAAAGATACACTATAAAGTTGGATGAGCAATCGAATCTGGATCTAATTTTGAATCTCTCATTTGTAGATTTACATACAATTTCTGTTACATCAGGCAACATTTACAGTTAAAGAGTATATTGATCAATTAAATCATTACCTGTACAGTCTCTATTCCTGATAAAGTCCATTACAGTGTATAGAGAAAAAAAAAAAAAAAAAAAAAGGATGTTTAACTGTTCGGTTAATCCTTTTTTTTTAATTTTTTTTTATGTAGTCTATATATAATGTATGTATTTTGTTATTTATTATATTATGTGTCATCCATGTTAAAGGTGTTTTATTTCTGTAGCATTCATCATTTTATTGTAACATTCATGTGCTGATTCATTGAGCTAGCGTTACATTGATATTTGGGAAATCTCGTTTTGCGCTCTCAATTTAGCTTTTTTACCATCTCTGAGACGCTATAATAGAATATAACGGTAGTTATCAGTGTGCATGCGTGCTTTAGAAAGACGCGCATGCATTCTTTGATCCCTGTCTTTTATTATAAACGTGAGATTTCTAATATGCATGCGCGGTCTGGGTAGCCGCGCGCATCGCGCAGTTACATCTTGTCTCCAATCTAACTATAGAACCCTTGCGCAGCTTTCAGACGATTTTTTATAAGTGATTCTGCGCAATATGACTTAGGAGGCGCTACTGTTGCAAATTCGGTTTATGAATAAAAGAGTAAGATATTTCATTATTCTTTTTTAAATCTGAACTTATGCTTCACTTAATCTCTGACTGCAAATGAGAAAAAATAGTTTGTTTGAATACTGATTCTATGTGTTTCTCTGCTGTGACACTCCCATTTGGGTGTGTTTTTTTTTACTTTGACACAATAAAAGACAGCTTGTTTTAGACATATGTATTACCTGTATGCACTTGAAGAAGGGGCAGATGCTCCGAAACGTGTCTGTGTTGGTATCTAACAAAGGAATTTGTTTGACTGAATTGGAGTAAGCGCTGATCCTTATCCCTTTTGAGAACGGTCCTTCTACCTCATTTGCCTCTCGCTGACGTTGGCGTGGATCCAGCTGCTGTTTGTATCCAATATCTGATTATTTAGGAGTTGTGACCTACTCTTTCACAACTTAAGGTGAGCGGCCATTTTTTATAAACGTTTGGTATTTACGTGTTTAAACGTTATAACACGAGGTTTTTGCTCGGTGTCGTATATTTTTTCTGCACCAGTACATCATTGGCACAAGGGAGGGACCACTCAAGCACCATAGCCTGCCCCTGTGAGACCCACACCGATCAGACCTTTCCAATGGACAAGCCATCAATATTTCACTTCCTGAAAACCCATTTCATGCCACCAATCTGCAATCAACAGTGCTGCTAACCCCACACTTTGGCTCTGTATGTAGTGCTAAAGCAATAAATAAGGGGTCACAGGATGTAATGTTTGATAATGTGAAGGATGCCAGTTTGTTCCTGTCTGCCCAGAGCTCATCCCCCTCATTGCAGAAAACGTTTATTTATGGGATGAAACTTCTTAGTGCCTTATCTAATAGCTATGTGCTAAAACTTTATACCTAATCATGTTATGTTAATTTTACTAATCGCACCTTCCCTTTGTCTATGCAATGTATAACCAGATATACAATGTATAAAAACCTACCTATCCACCATTAAAGACCAGAATCCGTATTGGTCACATAATTCCACCTTGTCACTGTGTGTTTCCCTGAGCTGGCTCATATATCGTGTACTAATTTGGACTTCAATACGGAGACACTTACAGCGAATTGCGCTCACAGAAACTTGTGCAAGAGGGGCTTAGACAACTTTGCTGAAAGTAAAAACATAAGTTACAGAAACTAGAATTTTAGGATGGGATGTTGATCCAGGGATATTTCAATTGCAATATTTGGAAATGGAAAGGAATTGATGTCCATAAATTAATCAACTACCATTAGTCATCTACCACATGAGGTTTGTTTGCCTTCCTTTGGATCAACATGGATAGTTTGGACTTGTAATTGATAAGACTGGATAAAGACACGTTACTATTGTAATGGGTTATAGAAAAATATAGGTGCCATGTACATCACCATTATACCCTAAGGGTGCTACTGTAATGCACCGCAGATCGTGGACCCACTTTGTTCATTAATTTTTGGGAAGCACTCTTGGGCTCAAAATGATAATACCCATTGAGAAATTCTTTGAGGTGTGTATTGGTGTTTAACGGGCTCTAGAAATGAGACATGGCATCTGAAATCTATTCCAGCAGCGTGGCCGTGTGCCCAAACATAACTTTACATCCACATGTGAGGTATTTCTGTGCATTTTCTCCTTTGACCCCTGTTGAATGCTTATTTAGCCCTAAAATTAACATATTAAAAAAATGAAATTTCACCTCCATATTGCTTTCATTTCTGTGAAATGCTTTAAGGGTTCAACTTCCCAAATGCTGTTTTAAACTATTTGAGTAGTGCAGTTTTGAACATAGGCTGATTTATAGGGGGTTAATATACAGGCCTTTAA
The DNA here is from genome assembly GCA_947044405.1 of Leptodactylus fallax. Lineage (NCBI taxonomy): Eukaryota > Metazoa > Chordata > Amphibia > Anura > Leptodactylidae > Leptodactylus > Leptodactylus fallax. The sequence goes on along the minus strand of CAMRHE010000241.1, from coordinate 983,763 downwards.
AATCCCCTTCAGAACTGAAGTGGTCCCTAAAAAATGGGTTTAGGAAATTTCCTGTGTCAGAAGAGATCTTGGGGGCTGCATTAGTAAGCAGGTAAGTATAATATCCTTAGGATAGGACATCAATATTAGATCTGCAGGGGTCCGACACCCAGGACCTATGCATGTCACCGGTACAGAGACTTCGCTGTATTGTATACATACCACTCGCCGCTACATATTGAGAGTGAGCAGTGCTGCTGGCTGTATTGATTACATTATGCGCTGCCTGGGTAGCGGTGACCTGCTAGGGTCTTTGGTGTCAGACCCCCACAGATCTTATACCCTAAGAATAGGCCATCAATGTTAAAAACCAGATAACCCCTTTAAAAGCATCTTAAAGTTATTGCCATATAAAGTGACATGTCAGTTTTGAGGCTGTGTCCTTCATGTTCATGGCAGACAATATTTCCGGAAAAAAACTCATACCAAGCCATGTTAATATAAAAATTTTTATTAGTTTTTTGCTCATTTATGAATGTCATTTAAATCTGACTTGATGCTCATAGAAATAACCATAAAGCATAACTCATACATACCTTACAACAGGAACATTTTACACATCATAGGATATCAATTATCAAATGTTAAAACATAAGAAAATTGCTACCCTACTCCTCCAATGTGTCATTTATATACATAAACTTATTAATCCTTCTGACCTACAGATTTTGCAATTCTTGCAGCTGGTGTTAAGGGGAAACTGTCAGGACGATTTGGGACACTAAACAACACTTAGAACCTTATGGACCAAGGGTTTAGTGTCCCAAAGCACATTGTTGTAAAGCCATACATTCCACCACTAAAAAAAAAAAAAAAAAATAAAAATAAAAAATAATATATATATCTTTATATACTCCTTGTCACTGAACTCCCCACACCGGCAACTGAAGCCAGTTCTTTAGACCTGGGTGCATGTCTCAGGCTTCACTGAAAAATTGCACTAGCACCGGTAGCACCAGAGAGGAGTCTGATTAGACTCATTTTCAGAAAAGCATAAAAGGGTTTTTAATTTTTTAACGCAGGCATAGATTGCTTTAAAACAGGGTAGTGTGGGACACTAAATCCCCAGTCCATAAGAACCTGTGTGTGGTTTAGTGTCCCAAATCAACCTGACAGGTTCTCTTTAAGTATATTTACATATTTTTGCAGAGGGAACTATCCAAGTCCTCCTAGTATTAAAGTTGTGTAGCTTCAGGCCGTTACACAATAAGAGCTGGCTAATATTCCACATTTGCGGGGTTCAAACACCTTTTCAACCATCTTATTTTATGCGGAATAGGACTTTACGCTGAAGACGATGCTGAATTTCACCACGTCTCATCATAAGATGCAGAACCTTGTGAATTGCATGTTCTGGATATTTCTGGAAACAAGAAAAATTCAAAGTTTAAATGTCTAGTCTGGCACAAGACTGTAATATTGATTATTAAAGGGAGCCTGACAGCAGAAAAATCAGTGTGACCAATAATAGTACCTTATAGGACTGCCTCTACATGAGTCGGGATTCTTATGCAAAATAGCTAAAGGGGGCTTTAGGGGCAGATAACCCCCCCCCCTCCCATTTGCTTGAGTGACATCTTCCACTTCCTCATACTTTGTCTGCTGTTAGGGGCAGTTGTCTGGGGGTTGGGTGGGGAGCAGAGTCCCAGCAGAAGAAACGCCTCTAAAGCCCTTTTCAGCTAATCTGCATAAGAATAAAATGCTAATTTTCATGACACTGAGCTATGAGGAACGCCCTTTCTGATAGTAGGGAGATATCGGTGACGATATCTCCAGAACCAGGGCACATACCAGGAAAACCGACAAAGCGCTGAATTCCGTGCACTGCCTGCTTTCTTCAGCTGGCAATCCACCTCTTCTGCGCAAGCGTGGGAGCAGTAGCCTCCCACACCTGCGCAGTAGAGGTGGATTACCAGTTGCAGCGTAGTGCCGGGACCATTGCACGCGCCGACAGCCAGAAAAGAGGGAGGAGCCGTCTCACAGGAGGAAGTCTGGAAGGAAGATAGTTAAGTATGATGGGGTAGGGGGGTAGGCTGAGTTAGTTGTGAAGGGCTAGTAGTGGACGGGATAGCTAGAGACACAGGGAGGGGGTGAGAGGGAGATTGTACTTGTAGGCCAACTCGCACTATGATGCATTAGCTAAGACAGCATGTAAAACAAATACAGAAGATGCCAGGAGCTCTCAGAGAAACACAGAAATCAGAGCTAAAAGGTATTTGGATGCATTTATTAACCCATTAATAGCACTGATTTTTTAAAAAAAACAAAAAACAAACAAACATTTTTTGCCTGGAAAACCCCTTTAAAGTGGTCAGGCAGTATACGCACCACTCCATCCACCTCTATAGAGTGCCAGAGATGGCTTAAATACCACTCCGTTAAGAATGGGGAACATGCTCCGTTCTCCTGATCTCTGGGGGTCTACACAATCTATCTGTAAGTTATCCCCCTATCTTATGAAAGAATAAATTGCTTTGATTGAAAAAAAAAACCCTTTAATAGATTACTATGACAGCTCATACATTTGGCTTCTGAAAATGCTAATTCTAGGTATGCAGTTTTATTTGGCCTCTGCCATGCACTTAGAAGCTTTACGATGAAGGCGGTATCCAGGTATTGCTAAAAAAACAAAAAAAAACACCTATAATTTTCATATACATCATTCTCACCTGTTTAAGAAAATCTTGGATGATGCTGTGTTCAGAAACCTGAGAGCCAATTGCAAACCTCCTTTTCAGCTGCTTCTCAATGCGAGACAGCATTTCTTGGTCCTCCTGTGTGGTGAATCCTTCCACTCCTGAAGAGGTCGGTGAATTATTAGAATAATATTACATACAGAAAACACATCACTGCATTGTAACTAGATATTCACATTATACTTACCAGAGAGACTTCCTGACATGGCAGCATCCAGTGTGGACACCTGGAACAAGCGCAGCGCCTCTTCTACATCAGCTTCTGTAGCAAAAGGCTGTAATTTCATCTTACTAAGAGATTCTGAAATCCGGACAATGGCTTCCAGTTGTCTGCAAATTAACCATTTCATGTTTATTACCATCAAAAACAAAAATCTTGTGAATATACTTAAAGCAACACTGCATGCAAACATGTATCAACTAAGGTTTTCTTTCCATACCTGACAGTTATGGGGATACTGGATCTCTTCTCTGTCTCCCTCTCATGTTCACGTGCACCACTACGCATGAGGACGTAACGATTTTTGAGCTTCTCCGCTGCTTCCACTGACAGGCGAGGTCCACATTTACTGTGCAAGCATAAAAGACAACACAACTATAAAAACACTGAAGTGTTAATTCCACATGCTTTATCTTTTTAGACCTGTAAGCATGAGAAAGGTTTAGGCATAATCTGATGGGGCTTTTTTTTTTTTTTACTTCAAGAGCAGTGAAACTAATGAACTCTGACAAAGGAGGTTGTGAGGTTTGGTTCATTGAACAAGTTGAGGAGTTGCCTGGATGTCTTTATTGTATTACAAGTTATACTACTAGATTTTTGGAAATGGGACACTAATACAGGGATTTATTCTGACGGTCATATTTATAGTTGGAAATGTTTTTTTTACCTAGCATTGATCAATGGGTGTCTGCCTCATGGTTTCAAAAGATAGGATGGTACTTACACTCTGCAATAAGCAATGTATTTCTTGAGGGTATTAAGATCAACTTCTCCCTCTACAGATTGAGTTTGTGTCCTTGCACTGAGATGTACATTCATCACGTGTTTGGCAAGTGTCTGCAGAGAACAAACGTGAAAGTTACTCACATGAAGGAAAGAAACTCTAGGCAGAAACTATAAGCAGAAGAATAGATTGGCCCACAACACAACTGGAGACCAGGGTGCTAAACACTTGTCTGGCCTCTAGATGAATTCAACAATTCTTACCATATCCCTCTGCTCATTGTGTTCATCCTTGACAATGAAGATCATGTCAAATCTTGATAAAATAGTGGGCATGAAGTCAATATTCTCCTCACCCTTGGTGTCATCCCATCTACCATAAACTGAATTGGCAGCTGCAAGCACAGAGCAGCGAGAGTTCAGGGTGGTCGTGATGCCAGCTTTCGCAATTGAAATGGTCTGCTGCTCCATAGCCTCGTGGATGGCAACTCTGTCATCTTCTCGCATCTGAAAGTTTTAACATCAATTAATCTCCTAAAAACCACTTGGCATCATTGACTACATATGGCCAACGTGAATACTTGTTAATAAAGCCATAGAAAACTTATCTAAACCTGCAGATAACTTTTGGACACCACTTAATATATTCTGAACTTAATTTTCCAAAAGATTACCTTATCAAATTCATCAATGCAAACAACTCCTCCATCTGCCAAGACCATAGCACCTCCCTCCATAATAAAGTTACGAGATACTGGATCCCTCATGACCGAAGCAGTTAGACCAGCTGCACTGCTACCCTTACCAGATGTATAAACCTGCAAATAAAGAAGATCATTTAGCAACAGGCATGACCAAGATCACATCATGACTGTGTATGTACTATGCGTAAGAAGTAGTAGATACAGGCCATATTGTGGAATAAAAATCAGTCTTACCCCAATGGGGGAGCACCTCTCCACAAATTTTAGAAGCTGAGACTTGGCAGTTCCAGGGTCTCCCAACATCAGAAGGTTGATGTCGCCTCTTCGAGTTAGTCCATCTGGAAGCCTGGATAAAGATTAAAATCACCATATACTGAAACAAGCCTGGTGCTAGAATATATACAAGAGAGAAGCTGCAAACCAAATTCTCTTGGCACCAATATCATAATGGGCACTACTTGGTCATACTTACTCTTGATAATTTACAATTACTTAACTTTTTTAGTGCTATATATGCTTAAAAGTACATGAAATTCACCTTTTACGAGATCCACCGAAGAGCAGACATGCAATGGCTTTTTTTATGTCACTGCTGCCATAAATTGAAGGAGCAATACTTTTAGCAACTGTTTCATAAATATCAGGTTTAGAAGCAAGACGTCTGAATTCCTCCTCTTCCTGAGGAGTCACTGTACCTGCTGCACTCCTTCCTGGAAATGCAAGACAAACATACGCAAGTGGTTAAAACAAAAACATTTAGAACATCTTTACATTTTGCCAGGTAAAATGCAACCAATCACCATATGTCTACCTACAAGCAGCAAGAAATAATGGATTTTCCAAAAAAAAAAAAAAAAAAAAAAAAAAAAAAAAAACAACAACATGACATATGGTGTTTTTTTTTTTATTCTAAGTATCCTATAAATTTTATGCTACATGTTCTATATCTACACACGTGAAGCTAGTCTACTCTAATGGTCAGACAATAATTTTCAAAACTCAAATATTAGCTGGATTGTGCTGCTGCTTATTGTAGAACAAGCAATATGACTTTGTTGCCACCTGTACAGACATACAAGGTTGAAATATTACTCACCTGTGCCTTCTGTATCTACTTGTATACCAACAACACGGATATAGGAGCTTCGAATACCCACTCCTACTCTGTCACGGCCTTTACCAGATGTTTTGCCACTTTTACGAATTGAATAAATACCCATAATGGTCACTCTATTTCCTGGAACAACTTTGTCACAGAGATACCTAGAGAAACATTTTGAAATAATTATAGTTTTCATGAAAAAAAAACCCAAATTACAATCAGTACAAAAAATAAAATATATATATATAATTTTTTTTTTTTTTTTTATATATATGACAGATTTACCACTGCATAACTAGAGAAGCAGAATCTTACCTGTCACAGTACAGCTGCATATGGCGGGGAAGCTCTCCATGTGGCACAGCATCTGGAGATTCCTGAAGTTTTAGAGTCTGAAAATCCACACATTTACATTTGTCAGGTATAATGAAGTATGGATCCAGAGGACACTTGGGTCGACCCGCCTGCTCCCTATGAGCAACAAAAAAAAAGAATTTGAGTACAAGGACTTCCATGTGAAATGACATGAAATGGAAGACCACTTGTTGTTGATGAACCTACGTGTTGCACTTTCGTGGCATGGCATAACCCTCCAAGCCTGGTCGCACTGGGATGTTACTGATGGTATTTCTGCAGCTGCGACACTGGATTGAGATTTTTATAGCTTTGGCTCTCACAGCTGTAGCAGCAATAATGATACCAGGGATCTTCACAAGGTGAGACATCTGTTCAGACTGCAAAAGAAATAGCAAACTAAGAGACCAATGTACAGATGACAAAGCTATAAGTTAAATCAAAGTCTTAATCAACAAAAAGGTTAACTGAAGTGTACCTAACCTTTCAAATGACTTCAGGATAAGCTGTAAGTATATGTACACAAAAAATAACACTTTCTGCCCATCTAGTGACTTATATTCTGCATTTTAGCAGCTTTGCCCTCTGCAGACTCAATCACAAATTCTCAGTTTTTCCCCAAGCAATGGACTCACAGCTAGGATGTCTGCTATAAACAGCACGTGGAGAGAAGGAGACTCTGCTTTCTCACACACTCAGAAGCAGCAGCACAATATAGGACATTAGAGAGAAGTACTTAATAGTATTGATGTGAATGAAGGACTTGGGGTGAGACAGAAACTTATTAGCTACAGCACCAGGTCTGTAACACCTATCTCTGACACAGTGCCTCCTGTTAACTCCATAGACTCCTATAGTGACACATACTTGATTAAACCTGAAGTCCTTCAGAGGAGATAAAGACAGATCTTGCAGAGAATATAGAGTGAGTGTAAAGTTTAAGAGAGAAAAAATAAAAAGCTTTTTTTTTCTGATAAAATATACTGTATAATGTTAGCTACACACCTACGTTTGGGTTTTAATCCACTTAAAAAAGCAGTTACCCGCAGACCCCATAGACTATAATGGGGTCTGCCGAGTTTCCACCCAAAAAGGCTGAAAAACGCTGTGAGAAAAGCGCTGCTTGCCGGACTTTTCTCTCCGCAATTTTTTTTTTTTTTTTTTTTTTTTTAGCAGGTTCGGGGATGGAAACCCCGAAAGTGTAGCAGATGCAGGTGTGAACCTAGCCTTAGAGTTTCTTTTATTTATGTACTATTGACTTATGCAAAGTTTGTTGAAAGTTTAGTGACCATTTAACTAGTCACTATGCCTTGGAAAGACTTGCATGAAATGAAAAAGATGTGTTGGAAGCTGAAGATGTGACAAAAACACCAGGAACATAAAAATACCTTAAGACTCCGAATGTTCGCAGGATTAGCATCAGACCGCAGCATGACCTGGATTTCTTGCACAGTTTCTTCACCAGCAGGACGTGGACGAGTGACCTCATCTGCCACCTCCTGAGCTGCTTCCTCCAACTAAAATGGAATGAAAAATAAATGGCACATCTGAAGACTTAAAAGGTGTAATCCAGTCTTTGTTGAGAGGCCTGATGAAAACAGCTGATCGTGGGGGTGCCATGTGTTAGAGCCCCACCAATCTGATAGTGATAGGTCATCAATATCTGTTTCTAAAAGATTTAAATATTATATTTAATGCTGGAACCAAACAGCACCACATTATAGTGTAATAAAATATACATGATATAAGAGACACCTCTACGACTTACCAGCTGAAGGTGCTCTGTAGGCTGCTTATAAAGATAGTCTGCTAGATCCTCATCAAAACTAGCCAAGTCTTCCATCTCCACCTCAATCCAGTACTCTCCAAGGTTATAGTGACGCTTGAGTTCATCTCTGAAATGAAATATCCAGTTAGTAATATAAACAATACACCAATATGACAAATCCAACACTAATGGGATATTGCAGTGTTCTAATCTACAGTATTCCATCAGGTAAAAAAAAAAAAAAAAAAAAAAAAAAAGGACCAAGTATGTGCCAAGAGCTTTCACAATGCAAATGGTAGAAGTACACTGGAGACTGTGAACCGACCATAACAGAAAGAGCAGTGATCTGTCATTATTGCAAATCTACAACTCCCATCATAGCGACAGTCAGTTTGCCCAGGTATGATGGAATCTGTAGTTCAGCAATAACTAAAGAGGCACAGGTTGGAAATCATTACTCTTGGAGATTGTGACAGTAAGACAAGTCTGCCCTATTGGTGGGGCTGATATCTGACCCCTGACCACAGTTTACGTCGCACACTGTGTTTCATAGCGGTACTGTAACGTAATTACAGCCTCACCCCATTCACTTCTATAGGCCAGGGCTGTAATGACATCACACCCCACGCTATTCTATTATTGATGATGTATACCCAGGATAGGTTATCAGTAAAAACAAAGTGAACAAACCCCTTAAACTAATTGCAAACAAAATAGTAATGTATATAAGTCTGGGATCACATCTGTGTTATAGGGTTAACGCGGAGCCTTCATTGCACATTCCATCAAATTTACCAAAATAGATAATGCAACATGTGGCACCTTCTGGTATAATGGCAAACACACTATGGGGTAGATATGGATAAACTGTTTCCCATCTATTATGGATTTCTGACAACTTGAATCTCGCTTTTCTGTTTTTATGACAGAACAGAAAGTGCTAAATATGGCTGTGAACTGAGCATTAAAGGCACAGCCCCTAGCTACATCCTTCATTCACAAAGAGGTTTTAGGAGACAAAGTCCCCCCCACTCTCCTGACCACTAGAGGACCCAGCAGCTGGACCCCTAGAACTGGGGCAACTCCTTTAAAAGTGTTTTAAGGGCAAGTTCACACTGTTGCTATTCTTCTGATCAGTCACAGAACAGCAGACAATGACTACAGTATGAACATAACCCAAGCCAAAAATCAGGGGTCAATTAGAAAAAAAAAAAAGACAGTATAAAAGACAAATAAATACCTTTATTCTATAAATATATACCTCACCTGATCAAAACCATCAGGTGTGAAGAAACCCCTAAACATTGCTAGCCAGTTGGTCAGTTTCTCAGTTAAACCCTTAGGACAGCAAACACCAGTCAGAGGGTTATCTATTAGAGGATCAGCACATCTAAAAATTCAGTGATACAGAACTATCAGCCCACTAGGACAGCTGTCAGCGCTTCACTAACAACTAGGTCTAGATATACGATTGTGCGTTGTCTGCACGTTACCGGATGACTCAATTCAGACCTGTATTTATAAGTGAAGCCGGTGCGGTCGGTGCCGTAGCGATATTGCCTCAGGAATTCTTTAAAACGCTTCTTCAGCTGCGACTTCTTGGCTTGTCCCTCATCAGCGTTCTGCTGCTCGCCTCCAAAACTGTCGCTGTAAAACACACCGGGATCGTCGAATCCGGACATGATGGCAAAGAGCAGGCGACAGCGAAAATAGAATGGCGACTTCACAGACAGCCGAAAGCGCGCGAAAAGACTAGTTTCGCGCCAAAGCAGATTAGGCGCCACTGAGAGAACCCCTCCCATTCATGGTTTCTATTGGTTAATGTGCTGAGTGTCTTGAAAAAAAAGTATATGGGATGGTTTTCGGCTGTAAACTGGAATACGCATGCGCGAAGATTTCCTGCTTGCGAGAAAGAGAATTTATGTGGAATAGATGGCATGCGTGGAGCCATTTTGTTAGAGGCCACTGCGTAAACTAATTTCCAGTGGTCTCCGGAAAAATGTCTTCTGGTGTAAATCAGACATCTTAAATGGAGATTGCGCGTTTATGTTATGTTGTAGTCTATTAATGACTTATAATAAATACTTGAAGGGGTCACATCGAATTGTTTTTCCAAAAGAAATCCGTAGATCCCCCACTAGTGCCATTCCAAGCACTTTCCAGGTCCCTGTTGGTGTCTATGTCCTAGCCCCATATTAGTGGAAGAGTGAAGAAATCAGGCGATACCTTTTAGAGGCTAACTGAGTATATTTATAAGTAAGCTTTCAGGAGTGCTCGCTCCCTTCATCAGACATGGTGTGATACAAGAACTGAAAATTAACAGATTTTTATACACATGGTTTTCAAAGCATTTTAGAGTCCTTAAAAAAAATTGCAATCTAAGTAGAGAAGTTATTTACAACAGGTCAAAAAAACAGTCTAGCCCCATATTGACACAGAAACATACCTCCAAACGTTCAAAGAACAGAAAGAGAGACAAAATGTGCAGTGCGCAATGCGTGCCTCGGCAAATTTAGCTCCACCTACTTCTCCATTCTCATCCATTTTCAAATGTGCCCTCACACAGTATAATGCTCCTACAGTCAACCTAACATTATATGCCCCCACATTATAATGTTCCACTCCAATTGTCCCACAATATTAAGTCCCTCTCCTGGTGCCCCAGTTTAAACTGGTGGAAACTAGAGGGGTACATTAAACGGGCAGCTGGAGGGTGACATTAAATAGTGGGGGTAGTTGGAGGGTACATGCTCACTGTACCCCAGGATAAATTCCTTCAGGGGTGTAGTTTCCAAAATGGGGTGACATGTCAGGGGATTCCACTGTACTGTCATTTCAGCTCTGCAAAAGTTTCATGGTGCCCAAAAACCAAACCGTCCAAGTCTGTGCTTCAAAAACCAAATAGCGCTCCTTCCCTTCTGTGCCCGGTTGTGTCCAAACAGCAGTTTATACCCACATATGGCATTAAGTACATTATTCTGGGTACACCAGTGTCATACATGTGGGTATAAACTGCAGTTTGGGCACACAGCAGGGCACAGAAGGGAAGGCTTTTGGAGCGCAGATTCAGATGTTTGGGATCTGGATGCCATGTCATGTTTGCAGAGCCTCTAAAGTACCAGTAAAGTGGAATCCCCTAGGGAATGACCCCATTTTGAAAAGTGCACCCCTCAAAGAATTTATCAAGGGGTGTAGTGAGCATTAGTATCCCAGACGTGACTGCACAGCGGATGGGGAAAAGTGAATATGTAAGCTGTGCGGAGTACATTGGGTACACTAAATTCCCTACTATTTCCCCAGTAGCTCCTATTATTGGAGGGGGTCACTCTGGGGGTCACTTCTGGTTCATTATCCCTTGTAAGGTCCAAATCTGCTCGCACAGCTTATACATTCCCTTCCTGCCGCAGCCAGTTATGTTCTAATGATTTGGCGATTTTTGGGGTTTTTGTCTTCACATTGTACGAGCTATATTTTCTTTATTTTTCTGGTGATGTAGCCATATGAGGGCTTGTTGTTTGCAGTATGAAATGTATTTTGTAATGGCATCATATTTAGGTGCCTACAACTTATTAAATAAATTTTATTAACTCTTTCTTGGTGGATTAAAAAAAAAAACACATCAATTCTGGCACTGCGTTTTTCCTTTTAAATTTTTCACCATGCAGCTTAGAGCATAAGTAACATGTTACCTTTTTTCTGTGGGTCGGTACAATTACGGAGATACCTCGTTTATACAGTTTTTTTATGCGATACTAATTTTGCAGAACAAAAACCCATTTGGGGACATAAATCAATTTTTTTTGCATCGCCAACTTCTGAGATGCGTAGCATTTTTATTTTGCAGTTTACAGAGTTGATTTAAGGCTTATTTTTTGCGGGACAATCTGTGCTTTTTATTGGTACAGTTTTGGGGCACATCTGACTTTTTGATCACTTTTTATGGCATATTTTGTAAGGTGAGATGGCGAAAAATCATTACTTCCGGCTTTTTTTTTTCCCGTTTTTTTTCCCCAACATTTACCATGTACGTTAAATATGGTTTCATTTTTATTGTACAGGTTGTTATGTACGCGGCGATACCAAATATGTTTTGTTTTTATACATTTTTAGGTTTATTTTTTATATAATTCATTTTATATAGGAAAAGGGAATTTTTGGGGCTTTATTCTTTTATTAATTTTTTTCACATACTTTTTTTTTTTTTTCACTTTTTTTTTACTTTTTCATGTGTCCCATTAGGACACCTGATCCAGAGATGCTTTGATCTCTGGCTCAGTACTATAGACTGCAAGACACGAGCATACAAGTGTCTTGCAGTCTATACAGGAAGTCATCGCTATAGAGACACAAAGCGCTGACATCCAGAGGTCTCGGCAGGATCAACCAGGTAGTGGGGTCTCCAGGCAGCCTGGGGACACTGGGCAGACCCCGGGCTGCAGATTATAGATATCGGCACCCCCCGATCTTGTCGCGGTCGTGTTCCGACAGGAGGTTATGGAGCAGGGTGTTAGCTGTGAAAGTGAGCGGGCGGCCGGCCTCAGGCGTAGTATTACGCCCTTGTGCGCGAAGTACCTAGCGCCCAGGACATAATAGTACGTCCAAGGTCGTTAAGGGGTTAATACAGTTTTTTTTGTTTTTTCTTTCTAAATCTTCCCACGCTAGGTCTGAGGTTCTCAGATAGCAGTTTTACGCGCCTGTAGGCTCCTCTGAAGGCAGAGAGAGCTGCTGTAAGACTAGCATTGGGCTAGCTAGTGACTGGAGAAGAAGATTCCATGGGTACTAGAAACTAATGCAACTATAGCCACCTTTCCGGCTGAGGTCCACTGGCACAGCTTTCCCCAGCGCCTAGTGCGCATGTCCTGAGAGGTACAGGAGCTGCAGGAAACAATTGCAGCTCAGTGAGAGACTCTGAGAACAGTTCCTATTCGGCTGAAAGGAATTACTGATGACGCAGGTATGTCACGTCACGTTGGGAGGCGGAGCTCCAGATCTGGGATTGCCCATTTAAACCTGCTGATGATGAGGGCCAGCACGCTGTGCCTGGGAAGCTGAAACCTCTGAGTTTTAAGGTAAAATGCCCTTTAAGAGCTCTGCATAAAAAAGGATCTTTGAATACCAGAGCAGATCTGGTATTCAGCGGATGACACTCAGACCATTAAAGTGGGAACTAAATCCTAGATATTTTCATCTTCTAAGGCAGAGGTCCCCAATGACTGGGCTACCGACCAGTACCGGCCATGGACCACTTGGTAACGGGTCGCCAGTCTTCTTCTTTGGGAACCTAAAGCAGGCTGGGAATTGTTCACAGCGAACAGGTTGCAGAAGTCCCCCTTAGGTTTACCTGCAGTCCTATGTATAGGTTAACCACAGTGAAAGTGTTGGATCGCAGAGTCAATGCAGCGGCTGTGCAAGAACAATCATGGCATTGATTGGCTGAGCTGCTGAGCCTCAGCCAATCAGTGCTCAGTTTTTTTCCAGCACTTATCCAGCGGAGCAGAGTAGCTACCCGAACCTGTCCTTCAGTTCAGGTTGCATTTTTGTCTGTTTTGATCACTTTTTATTAAAATTTTTATGGGAAGCAAAACGGCAAAAAAAACCACAATTTGATGCTTTTGATTTTTTTTTTTTTTTTCCTGCTACAGCGTTTGCTGCATAAGAAAAATATTTTTATATGTTTGTAGACCAGGAATTTTTGGACACAGGGATGTGTAATTTGTTTGTGTGTTTTTGCTTATTTTTTTTTTTTTTCAAATCTAGGGAGAGGGGGGTGATTTGAATTTTTTGTTTTTTATATAACATTTTCAATTTTTTAAACTATTTTATTAGCCCCCCTAGGGGGCTTGAACCTGCAATCCTTTTGATTGCAGGTCAGTTCAATTGCAGTCTATGGGGGATTCGCTACAAAGCTTGGTCATAGGGCGCCTGGCTGCCAAGGAAACAGGGTGGCTCCTGTGATATATACGGTAGATTTTGGGAAGGGTTTAATTATGTCTGACAATTGTTGTCTGCTTTTTTTTTTTACGCTGCCCATGTACTGGAGTGCATAAAAAGGCGCAAGTCACAAATACAGCATGAAAATGATGTTGATTTAGGCCACACACCCTTTTCCCCCAAAAAAGCAAAAGTGGTGAGGGCAGCATGACATCTAGAAAAGAAGGCACAAATGCTTCATAAAGTGCAGGGCAGAAAAAGACCACAAAAAGGTGCAGTTTATGCCAAAAAAAAAGGTGCAAGTAGCTTAATAAATGTCCCCCCAATGGATCCATGAAAAAAAACAGGATGCTGCACTGGTGCTTGATCAGCTGTGAAAAACACATGGCCAAGAATCTGCTCAGTCATGTGATGGATGTTCTTTCCTACTGGAGTAATAGACCTTGTCATGAGTTGCAGGTCCTGAAGAAGCTGAATGGAATTTATTAATAATGGCGTTCTGTATGCAAATCTCTGTATGCAAATGTCTGACTGGCGCTAAGTGCTGCGGCCTTTAGGTGCACTCCCATTCGCCAGAATGGAAGTCTATGCCAGACAGGAAATAACGCAGATTTACTATATAACTCAGGCTAGGTTCACATCTGTGTCCATAGGAGACTCCGCTGCAGATTCCACCGAAAACCATCGGAGAGAAAAGTCTTGCATGCAGTTGATGGGGTCTGCGGTTGACAGCTGTTTTAGTGGACAGGCTCTCCGACACGAACAACGGAGGGCCCAGTGCTAGTGTGAACCTAACCACACACCATTTTTCTAGCGTGAATTTTAGTAAATTTGTCAGGCTAAGGTGTGAGGAACGACCCCCCCCCCCCCCCCCCTCCCGACTGTACTCTTATATAGCCTTGTACTGTCAGGAATGACCCCTCTGAAAATACAAGGCTATGTTAGAGTACATTCAACGGGGTGTCCCTCAAAGACCAGCGATGACGCTAGGCTGTAAGGCCCGCCCTTCTGACAGTGGGGAGATATCGATGCTGATATCTTCAGCACCAGGGCACATAATGGTAATGCCGACAGTGCGCTGAATTCAGTGCACTGTTGGCTTTCTAGCGGTATATAATACTTCACATTGATGAGGATCAATTGACAAAGGCCCTCTTTAAAGCAGATCTGTCAGTTTAATATGCTGCCCAATGTGGGCTACAGGTCCATACTGCTAGTAGCCAAGACACAAAAAATATTGTGCTGTTTGGCTAAATAGTAGTACTGAATGAGTCCAGTGTATTCATGTGGATATCCACCCATCACAGCAATAGCTGACAGGCTGTTCTATATGCACACATACACAGCAGCCTGTGAGGCACTGCAGAGAGAGGTGGTGTAGTGTTTTAACTTTTGCAGTATTGAAAAAGCACATGATAGGTTTGTACTAGTTGCTAAAAACAATCTATAGCTGTGATATTCTGCCCATAATTGGGTATCATATTAAGCTGACAGTTCTGCCTTAGGGGGCATTCACACTACTGCTCGTGACCGTCAGTAGTGTCCATTGCTATTGTTTGTAACAAGATTTTAGCAATGGACACTAGCTGAACCGTCACAAATCCGTTAACATTTCCATTAATTTCAATGGGATTTTATCCTGTGTCTGTTAGTGTCTGTTATACACCCAATCCGTCACATGTTCGTTTTTTTCGCAGACAAAAAAATCCTACATGCAGGACTTTTGTGTCCGTCAAAAAAATTGTTTAATGACGGACGGGTGTCCATTATACTGTCTGTTATTACTATTCGTTTTTTTTTTTTTCTGTGCATGCTCAAAAAGCAGAAACAAAAAAAAAAAAAAAAAAACAAAAAACGAACAGTATAAAAACGGACACTAAAACACACTAACTGATGCTAATGTGTCCGTTTTTTTTTAACTGATCCATTAAACATCAGTTAGTGTCTGTTAATGTCTGTTATGATAGGTGTCCGTTTTTGTTTTTTTTAACAGACGATATCATAACGGATATCCAATGGTAGTGCGAACCCACCCTTAAAGGGGTTTTAAAAAGGCGCATTAAAAATAAAAAAGCTTTATACTCACCCTGCCGCTGTGCTCTTCAATGAAGGCTGAGGAGTACTCCTCGGCTTCAGTACGCATACCCCGCAATTACGCAGTGAAGCCAGGGTGTCCATCTTTGGCTTCACTGAAGAACAGCGCAGGCGCCGGGAGGCGTGCCTCATGAATAATCTGGACCGTTCTCACCAAACAGCGTCGATCGGACGCTTATCTAGGTAAGTATAAAGGTTTTTTTTGTTTTTTTTAATGCCCCTGCGGATTGCATTACAACAGGGCAATTTGGGACATTAAACCCCACATCTATAAGGATCTGTGGGTGGTTTAGTGTCCCAGATTGACCTGACAGATTCCCTTTAAGTTATTAAATTAAGAGAGCCCCATACGCAGAAAATGCAATGTTACCATGTGAGCAATATTTCTTTCACTAGGTGGCACTCTTACATTATGTAGAATAATAAAGGAATACTCTCTAAACTCCTTGAATGCATTTGTTCTTGAGGAAGCATCAAGCTGACTACATTATGTTATAATACATATCACAGCAGCAAGTGGATGGAAAGACAGATTTCTTCTTAGCATTGGAGTTGCTGACAAATTCTCTACTTGGAGTAAAACACTTCCATGGGTTCAGTGTATGTTAGTGCTCATGCATACGATCATTAAAATGGGTCAGTGAAAATCGGATGCCACATGGATGTCTTCTATGTGGGTCTGTTTTTTTTCACAGACGAATAGACTTTCCATGAAAATGGACCAGAATGGATCATGCCCTGAGTTTATCAGAATGGATTCATGGATCCTGTATGCATTAGCTCTTACAGAAAGAACAGTTTTTGTGACCAGTATAAAATAATGCTCAGTAGCAATGTTATGCGACTGACTGATGACCCAACCTTAGTCAGTCCTATGAGTGCGTGTAATATGGGAGACATGCCCTGGAACAAAGAAATATCTGAGGCAGGATGTCTCTGGCTAGATATAGGTTCGTTCGAGGCTTCACCAGTGATGGCTGACGAATTTGCATTGTGTCCTAGAGCACTGCAGCAGCAAAGAGATGGCAGGGTCATGGGTAGAAATGAGCGAATCGGTCCATATTGATGTGGGTGTTTCATAAATTTTCCAAAAATTTTGGATTTGAATAGTCCAAAATTTTTATGGTTTACCATCCATTAACATTATGTCATTATTATCCTCTGGGGACACCTCTGTAGGAGTAAAGCTTAACGCCACCTTTGTCCATCTCTTCCTTTCACCATCCTTCCATGCATTCCTTCAAAAACCGTGTGCAAGTATACCTAGAAGAATAGATGCTGTCTTCAAGGCAAAGGGAGGCCACATCAAATATTGATGGGATTTAGATTTCTCTTTTGTTTATTCACTTCACTGTACTTCACATCAGAAATTACTCCTGCCATATACAGTGAACATTGCATATCTTTAGGGAATTTTTGGAAGCCAGAAGCAGAAATGCAGGCTTTGGGATTATTGGGAGGCTACCCAAGAAAAGAAAATGGATTTTCTTTTCTGCTTTGGAAACTGCTAACTCCATTGTGACTAGCTGCAGAGTATTATGTGCCCTATGCAGAAGCTTTAATTTAATATTTCAGATTCTAATCTATGGACTATAGAGAGGGCAAATAGATTAAACTCACCTGCTGCATCTGTCCTTATCTACTAAGGAAATGAGCAGCCCTTTGCATGAAAATTACTATTACAAACCCACCATGCAATGAACAATGGAAGTGGAGATACATACAGTATATAGAAGAGGCAGCACCACAGCTAATTTACAATGCACCCATTAAAATGTCTCAAACGTGTATAGAAAAAGGACTGCCAATAACTGGCTTGTACCAGCTATGTGTGCTGTAATGGTTAAAGCTAGTGTTATGGAGAAAAGCTCCTACCTTGCTCCAACAAACCAGTCGAGCTGTCTAGATGAATCAATTCCTAACTATGTCTCTCTAATTGTTTTTGCAATAATTACTCTCATTTAAGCTAAAGCTGCCCAGCTCGCCAAAATACGACAAGCCAACTCCCATGAATCCTTCATTAAGTGAAATTGTATGCTCTACATACAAGTATACATATTATATAACCGTAACCTGAATAATGTAAGTTAGAAGTGGACAATATGTAACCATTTAACTGAGGGTTACAATTAAAGGGGTTGTCTGAGTTTTTTCAAAACTTAATAAAAGGCAGGAAATCTTGTAAAGTAAAGAAAAAACTTTACTTTAGTGCCATTCGCGCCATAGAGAGTTTTAGTGTCATTTTGTGGAATCTGAGGATGGTTCCATCACAGGCCTTAGAGTTCTGACCCTACTGTGCCACAGGACATGCAGGGTAATCCTGGGTAGAGTGAGAGAGAGTGGAGAGATTGGCACATATAACATACTGGCTGCTGGAAATACCATCATCAAACTCATTCTCCATCCCCAGTGAACCCTCATGTAAGATATACCTGCAACCACCATCATGGGCACTCCACCTTCCATCAGGCTCAAGAGGGCAGAACATTGTTAGGACATGCTATTGGAGAAGGCTACCACCACCATCAGTTATCCTGCAGGCTCCTCAACTCTGCAACAGCCCAGGAGGTGAGCTGGAGGAATTGGTTGAGTTTACAAGCCACCTTTACTCTCCTTTTCTAAACACTACTACTGCGGGTTCCCTCCAACAAGTTGCTACATATTTGCCTGCACGATTTACTTTTACAAAGATGGATGAAAAGTGTACAGATCAGCCTTAATGTATAGTCAATGATCAAAAGAAAACTTTTAAAGCTTTTTAGTGAAGGTTAAGTACAGGTGCATTAGGGCTCTAGTAGAGTTCTGTTCAGTTGCTTCTATATATATTTAACAGTAAAGTCTCATCCTCCGGGGCATATCAGTAAACCCCTCCCGTCTTCTGACTGGAGAATGAGAACAAGGCACATAGGCATGGTAACAAGACCCTAGTTGCAAACCATGGTCTTCAGATATCATAAAGCTATATGTCATAATAGCAGTTCCCATAGGTTCATAATTGCGGGTAAGAAGTTAATGGAGTTCATATACCTGACTGCCCTCCTTCTAGGTCACGTCATCCATCCTCTTTCTTTCTCTATTTTTCACAATGTCCATGAACTTCTTACCCGTAATTATGAACCTATGGGAACTACTATTACGATATATAGAATTATGACATCTAAAGATCATGGTTTGCAACTATGTGTCTTTCTTTTTATCTCTTTGTTTATGAAACATATACTGTATCCCTTATTAAGACATCTGGGATGGAGAAACATGAACTTAGTCATGCTCTTGTATACCCACCACTATGTATCATTGAAACATTCAGAGTGTGAGCATTCACATAAAGGAATTTTGGAACTGGGCATTTTTCACACTATGAATGCCATATGGGGTTCTTCTCATTTACTGCATGCATTCAGTATTCTTGACATCTAGATTAGTTCATCCTTGTATATGACACATATATTATAATTATTTTCTTATAAATATGACAGTTATCAAAGCCGAGTATGATACCTGCTGTATGTAGATGTCTTTTGTTGGTGTTGGACATGTATATTTTTCTCTGATTGGAAACTGAGACAATGTCTGTGTCTTTTATCAATGTTATCTTGACATATGGAGATTGTTATAACATGTATGTATCAGTCCCTTTATATATGTAGTATTAGGAGAGTGCTATATTTGAATAAAATTATGTCCTATGCATGGATATTGAATACAGATGTTGATATCATGAAATCCGCAATATACTGGATAAGGCCCCATTAGATGAGAGACCCGGCATATTTCGTGGCCAAAGGTTTGAACGTACTGTGGATAGTTGGGTTAATACTTATTCGGCATCTGTTGTGAAACCTCATATTTGATATACCTAATACCTAGCTCATATGATATTGATGCATCTCGGTGCGCTTGTGAAGCAGTAGTGATTGCGCAAGGGCTATTGTTTACTTATCCACTTCACAATCCACGACGCGCCTCTGTAGCATCTCGTTACCATGCCTATGTGCCTCGTACTGGACGTGGTAGTAGGTAAGTTTACGTCTTGTCCTAGGTATAAAAGGACATGCAGTGGCACTCAGCATTGGCTTAAAGAGGACCGTTCATGTCCTCTGGTACATTCGGTTTTATATACCGCTAGAAAGCTTTCCTGTTATGTGCCCCGGGGCTGGAGATATCGGTGCCGTTATTTTTGGCTTTCTGGTGGTATATAATCATTGATTATGTAGATAATCTGTTTTCCCTTAGTCTGAACAGCAGCACAATATGGGGTATTTCTGCCCCTGTGTGCTGATAGGACAGGCGGAACTTTTAATTAACATAATTAATTCCCCTATAAGAGGTAAAGAAGACCTTCCCCCTCGTGTTTGTTATAAAGAACAATAAACATACAAGAAACAACAGTACTATACTAGGGAGGGAAAGCTTGTTCTGCTGTTCGGACTAAGGGAAACCAGATTATCTACATTATCAATGATTCCCCTTACGTCCAACAGCAGCACAATATGGGGACGTAGCAAGAAGACCCCTAGGGAGGGCCTTCTTGGAATACAGTACTCAATACAGAATGTCCAAGGGCAGTAGATTCTGAACAACGCATATCTAATCTATAGTGCTTTACAAATGTCAATTGAGAGCCCCAGGATGCAGAAGCGCAAATTTGATCCAAAGGAACAAAGATTCTCTGCCCAAGAGGTAGAGACGGCTATAGTCAAGTGGGCTATTACAAAATCAGGAGGAGATAACCCCTGGGAGGAAAAAGACACCTTTATTGCCTCTTTTATCCATTTAGCCAAGGAGGGTTTTGATGCCTTCATACCCCTGTTTTTACCGAAGTAGTTTATTAGAAGATTGTGAGACTTTCTAAGGGGACTTGTACACTGGAGATAGATCCGAAGGCATCTTTCAAGATCCAAAGAGTGAACTTTCTTCTCCTCCTCAGAAGAGGGGGAAGGAAAGAAGGTTGGCAAGGATATTAACTGATTTATGTTAGAACGAGAAGGTACTTTTGGAGTAAACCCAGGAAGAAATCTCAACTGGACTCTGTCAGGAAAAAGGAGATGTATAGCTCTACAGCTGATAGAGCTAGTAACTCACCCACTCTTTTGGCAGAGGTACTGGCAAGCAAGAAAGTCATTTTATAAGTCAAATATTTTAACTCCACATCCTCGAGTGGTTCAAAGGGAGGCCCACATAGGCCTGAAAAAACTGTGGAGAGGTCCCATTGCGGAATGGGAGCATACACAGAGGGTTTTAACCTTACCGCACCTTTCCGGAATCTAGAAATCAAAGGATCCTGAGAAAGATGTCTGCCCAAACAGGCAAAAAGGGCAGCCACATGGACCTTTAATGTCGCGGGCATAAGACCCTTATCCAGACCGTCCTGAAGAAATTCTAGCAGAGCCTCAGTAGGTGGATCTGAACTATCAACTTACTTATTGGAGCACCAAGCTCTGAAGATGTTACTTATCCTTTGGAAACTTCTGGTCATGGAAGAGGCTCTGAAACAGGACAAAGTCTTCAGGACGGCTTCGGACAGTCCTTTAGATTGGTATAAGGACTGGTCAACTTCCAGGCTGTCAAGTTGAATCTTCTCAGATCCTGGCAGAACTGATTTCCTTGAACTACCAGGTTCTGGATTAGGGGAAGCCTCCAATAAGTCCCTCGACTCATCTGAATGAGTTGGGAAAACCAAGCTCTTTTTGGCCAAAACGGTATGATGGCAATTACCGTGGCTTGGACCTTATTTGTCTTATTTTCATCAATAGCCTCGGTATCATGGAAAGTGGAGGAAAGATGTATGCCAGCCTGAACCTCCACGGGATGGACAAGGCATCCACTGCCAAGGGATTGTCCCCCTGATATAGAGAACAGAACTTCTCCACCTTGGCGTTGAGTCTGGTGGCCATGAGGTCTACTTCCGGGAGACCCCACCTCAGGGTGATCTGATGAAAAATCTCCTGGTTGAGGGACCACTGTTAGGCCCCGACTCAACCGGTCCGCTAATATGTTACGGGTTCCTCGGATATGAACAGTGGAGAGATGGGTTAGATTATTTTCTGTCCAGGAAAAGATGAGGTTCATTTCCCTGAGTAGGGATAATGACCTGGTGCCTCCCTGTTTGTTTAGCTATAGAACTGTTGTCATGTTGTCTGACCGAACCTTTACTGCTTCCTCATTAAGAAGGGGAGAGAAATGGAGGAGCGCCAGGCGAGCAGCTCTGAGTTCTCGCCAATTGGATGACATGGCTTTCTCTATCCAATTCCACGTTCCCCTTACAGGAATCTCTTCTATATACGCTCCCCAATCGGAGAGGGATGCATCGGTGGTCAACAGGGTCCAGGCAGGCTGGACCGTGGACATCCCGTCTTTGAGATGGAAACACCATCTGAGGGAAAGATGGGCTTTGCAGGAGAGTTGAAATGTTTTGTCCAGACCTAAAGGGCTGCAGTTCCAAACTTCCAGAACCTCCTTCTGGAGATGTCACATATGCCATAGTGCCCAAGGGACTGCATCTGCAGACGCTGACATGAAACCCAGGACCTTCATCGTCATTCTGATGGAAACTTGCTTGGTCAGATATAAATAACGTGTTGCCTTGATGATCCTCTCCTTTCTGAGGGTGGTAATGATATTTTCATCTGATCGGAGTCCAGGATAAAACCTACGCATTTTTTCCGTGTGGAAGGCTTGATCTCCGATATTTTTTTTTTTTTTTTTTTTTTTTTTTTTTTTTTTCCCCAGTTTATAATCCAGCCTAACCTCTGGAGAAACGTCACAGCCAACTGAAGATGATGGAGTAGAATCTCTTCTGTCCTGGCTTTTATCAGCCAGTCGTCCAGGTATGGTACGATAAACGACCCCTGGAGCCTGAGAGCCGCGGCTACAAGGGCTACCACCTTGGTAAAGGTGTGAGGAGCTGAGGAGATGCCGAAGGGTAACGCTGTGAACTGAAGATGTTGAGTCCGGCCGGCAACCGTTACCGCGATCCTTAGGTATCTTCTGTGAGGAGGATACACCGGGATGTGTAAATATGCGTCCTTCAAATCTAAGGTGACAAGGACATCGCCGGGTTGAAGAAAGGCAACCACCGATCTTATGGTTTCCATACGGAACCGTTTTCTCCGGATGAAATGGTTTAAGAACCTTAGATCTATTATTACTCTCCAGTCCCATGATGGTTTGGGTACCAGGAAAACAGGAGAGTAGATTCCCAAGCCTTCTTCTGAATGGGGAACCAACTCCAGAGCTCCCTTGTCTAAATATTCCCCAATGGCCTTTTCTAGCACCAACTGTTTTGGAGCGGAAAGCAAATGGGTTCTTACAAATCTGTCTCGAGGAAGAGAACAAAAATCTATAACATAACCCCGTTGTATCACCTGAAGGACCCAAGGATCCTGAATGTGTTCTTGCCAAGCGGGGAGAAAGTGAGAGAGGCGACCTCCAACCAGTAATAAAGTCACCAAGGGAGGAAAACTGGTGGCGTCAAAAATTAGGCTTTTTACCTTGCTCCCCTTTAGGGATTCCGTGACCAGATCCTCTGGCTTGATAACCAGAATGCCTCTGATACTGAGGCCTGGATTGAGGTTGATGCTGAAAGCCTCTACCCCTACCTGAAGGCCTAGATCTACCTCTGAAAGACTGAGGAAGACATTTCCCCTTTTTATCAGCCAGACCCTCCATAATGTCGTCAAGACTTTTGCCGAAGAGCTTGCCAGGCTCAAAAGGCAGGGAGCAGATATTATATTTGGAGGAGTTGTCTGCTCTCCAGGGTTTTAGCCATAGTGGCCTTCTGGCGGCTGTAGAAAGAGCAATAGATTTGGCTGCTATCTTCACCTGATGAAGGGAGGCTTTGGATAGATAATCTGCCGATAGACAAAAGGCTGTCCTTGGAGACACCAGAGTCAATGTCCCTCTCTAGTTTGGAGAGGTCTGCTCTCTATTTATTTGCTACCTCACTGGAAGCAATCCCAACAAAAGTCTGGGCAGAGGCAGCAGAGTAAACTTTCCTGAGTGTGCACTCAGTGCGTCTATCCATGGGGTCTTGTAAATTAGAAACGTCTTCAGCCGGTACAACCGTACGGCGAGATTATTTAGCCACAGCCATATCTACTTTGGGCGGGGGGCCCCAGCGATCCTGCTGAACCTCCGTAATAGGAAAGAGGGTCCTAAATCTCCTGGATAGAAAAAATGGTTTTTCTGGACATTTCCATTCTGCCATCATTGCTCTGTGAAGAGTAGCATCCACTTGGAAAGTCCTTGGCCCTCTATTGGTGGAGCATGAGGCTTCCCCTGGGTCAACATCATGACCGCCTGACCCGACGGACTTAAGCAGTTTCTGCATTTTTTCCAAAGGAAAAAGAGGCTTGCCGAACCCCTCAGGATCTTCATCAGAGGTATGCGTCTCATCCAAGATTTGAAAATCCTCTTCAGAGAGACCAGCAGAGTGAGACTGCTGCTCAAGGCAGTGGTCTTTTGGAAACCTGGGAGATAGACTCCTTGATCTCCCTCATAGAGTCTTCAACATATTCCTTTACCCAGGTAATGACATCCCACAAAGAAGGCTCATCAGCAGGAGGACCCCGACACTGGCAGCAGTGGATATACTCGTACCCATCTGGAGGAGGAGTATCACAATCCTTGCAAGCACGATGTTTACGCTTGGCAGAACTTTTTCTTCTGGGTACGTCATCATCGTTAGAGTGAGAAACCAAACAAAGGAAAAGGACATCTAAGGAAAACAAAAACCAAAAAAATGAAGGTCGAATTTTTTCTATATATATATATATATATATATATATATATATATATATATTTTTTTTTTTTTTTTTTTTTTTTTTTTTCTCAGAGCGAAGAAAACTACCGTGCAACTTGAGAAAAATTAGAAATTCAGGGAAATCCAAACGCAACCCGCAATAATGGTAGAGATACCAATTGTGGAGACTTCTCTAGTGATAGACAAGTCATAGAATGATTCTATTCTCCCAAATAAATAGGAGGAGAAACTAGGAGGGGTGGGGCCAAGGAGGGGGGTACAAGAATCCAAGAGGAATGTACCTAATAAAAAGAGGGCACCACCCCCCCAAAGGGGCGCTAGCCCCTAGAAACACTCAAAGCCAGAAAAATCCACTTTTGGATTTTAAAACCGGCATTTTTCCCGCTCTCCCCGCGAAACCGGAAGTGACGCAGGGAGTAGCGGGGAATAGACGCCGGTCGGAAACAGAGACGGTAGAAAGGTTCCGCCAAAGACATCGCTTCCAGTCCGGAGAGGAGAGACTGGAGAGAGGAAAAACAAAGGTAAGGAATGCGCAACAGCGAGATAACTCAACAAATATTCCAGTCCCCAGATAAAGAAACTCTGAAATCTTCCCACAGAGAGAAGATGAGAAAAAAAAAGAAAGTAGAAAAAAGAAGCCACCTAAATGTAAGTAGCTTAAAATCTAGGGAGGTAAAGAAAACCTCCCTCCACCTGTCTCACCACACAGGACAGAAAAAAACATGAGGGGGGAAGGTCTTCTTTACCTCTTATAGGGGAATTAATTATGTTAATTAAAAGTTCCACCTGTCCTATCAGCACACAGGAGCAGAAATACCCCATATTGTGCTGCTGTTGGATGTAAGGGGAAAACTGCATGTGCCTGAGGACATGAAAGGTCCTCTTTAACCTATAGTACAGATGCCCACCATCAGGGCTTCAGGAACTGCAGTTTATACTGCATACTTGTGTAGGGTTCCTGCGTATCATTATATATCCTGAGGAAGTCCTACTTTCTGATGTGGGGGAAACACATTGAAATAGGGATGTACATAGGAGGAGGATTATATGAGAAAAAACTCTATTGCACCCTTTAGCTTCTGCCTGTTGGGACTGTTTAGCGCTATTTTTGGCATGTAGTGGCAATTAGAACTCTGACAAGCTATCACTGCAGTTGGAGTCTGAACAGTCATGCAGTAGCGCTTTACCTGATTCTAGGGTGTGAATACTTGGAGTTTTTATCCATAAACACTGAGCTCTTTCTCTTGGCTTACTCAAAGGCGGTGTAGATTTTATTATACTCACCTGCAGTCCTTACAATTCTAGAAGTAAGGCTCGGTTCACATCTGTGTTCGGGTTTCCGTTCAGGGAGTCCGCTTGGGGACCCTTTGAATGGAAATCTATACGCATAAAAAGCGGTTTACTGCAGGCCCCATAGACTATATTGGGGTCCGTGTGGTTTCCACACAAAGCAAGCAGCACTTTCCTCTCCATATGTTTCGTGTGGAAACCACACGGACCCCATTATAGTGTATGGTCCCCATGCGGACACCCCGAACGGCCCGAACGCAGATGTGAACCGGGCCTTACCAAGAGCATCCTTTTCAGCACCATTGCCTTTTTTGTTAGAGGCATTGGAGTATGAGTCTTTTATTATACAGTGGGGAAAAAAAGTATTTAGTCAGCCACCAATTGTGCAAGTTCTCCCACTTAAAAAGATGAGAGAGGCCTGTAATTGAAAACATACCTAGAAAATCACATTGTCTGATTTTTTTTTTAAGAATTTATTTGCAAATGATGGTGGAAAACAAGTATTTGGTCAATAACAAAAGTTCATCTCAATACTTTGTTATATATCTTTTGTTGGCAATGACAGAGGTCAAACGTTTTCTGTAAGTCTTCACAAGGTTGGCACACACTGTTGCTGGTATGCTGGCCCATTCCTCCATGCAGATCTCCTCTAGAGCAGTGATGTTTTGGGGTTGCCGCTGGGCAACACGGACTTTCAACTCCCTCCAAAGGTTTTCTATGGGGTTGAGATCTGGACACTGGCTAGGCCACTCCAGGACCTTGAAATGCTTCTTACAAAGCCACTCCTTCGTTGCCCTGAGGGTGTGCTTGGGATCATTGTCATGCTGAAAGACCCAGCCACGTTTCATCTTCAATGCCATTGCTGATGGAAGGAGGTTTGCACTCAAAATCTCACGATACATGGCCCCATTTATTCTTTCATGTTCACGGATCAGTCGTCCTGGTCCCTTTGCAGAGAAGCAGTCCCAAAGCATGATGTTGCCACCCCCATGCTTCACAGTAGGTATGGTGTTCTTTGGATGCAACTCAGCATTCACTCTCCTCCAAACACGACGAGTTGTGTTTCTACCAAACAGTTCTACTTTGGTTTCATCTGACCATATGACATTCTCCCAATACTCTTCTGGAACATCCAGATGCTCTCTAGCAAACTTCAGACGGGCCCGAATATGTACTGGCTTAAGCAGGGGGACACATCTGGCACTTCAGGATCTGAGTCCTTGGAGGCGTAGTGTGTTACTGACAGTAGCCTTTGTTACGTTAGTCCCAGCTTTCTGCCGGTCATTCACTAGGTCCCCCCGTGTAGTTCTGGGATTTTTGCTCACCGTTCTTGTGATCATTTTGTCCCCACGGGGTGATATCTTGCGTGGAGCCCCTGATCAAGGGAGATTATCAGTGGTCTTGTATGTCTTCCATTTTCTAATTATTGCTCCCACAGTTGATTTCTTCACACCAAGCTGCTTGCCTATTGCAGATTCAGTCTTCACAGCCTGTTGCAGGTCTACAATTTTGTTTCTGGTGTCCTTCCACAGCTCTTTGGTCTTCACCATAGTGGAGTTTGGAGTGTGACTGTTTGAGGTTGTGGACAGGTGTCTTTTATACTGATAACAATGTCAAACAGGTGCCATTACTACAGGAAAGGAGTGGAGGACAGAGGAGCTTCTTAACCCCTTCAAGACCAAGCCCAAAAAATGCGTTAAGGACCAGGCCTCGTTTTTCAAAACTGACGTGTCACTTTATATGGCAATAACTTTGAGGCGACTTAACTTACACAAGTGATTTTGAGATTGTTTTTTCGTGACACATTGTACTTCATGTTAGTGGTAAACACTAATGAATATTTTTGTATTTATTTATAAAAAAAATAGGAAATCTGATGGAAATTTGAAAAAAAAATCGCAATTTTCAAAATGTGAAATGCTCTGCTTTTCAGACAGATAGTCATACCACCCAAATACATTAATACATATTATCTGCCATATCTCTGCTATATATCGGCATCATCTTTTAATCATCCTGTAATTTATTTTGGATGTTAGAAGGCTTACAAGTGTAACAGCGATTTTCCAGATTTACAAGAAAATTTCCCAAACTAATTTTTTAGGGACCACTTCAGTTCTGAAGAGCATTATAATGGCCTATATATTAGAAACCCCCATAAATGACCCCATTTTCAAAACTGCACCCCTCAAATAATTCAAAATAACATTTGGGAAGTTTGTTAACCCTTTAAGCATTTCACTGGAATTAAAACAATATGGAGGTGAAATTTAGACATATAATTTTTTTCCCACTAATTCCTTAATTTAGCCCTAAAATTAACACATTCACAAAGGGTTAAAGGAGAAAATGCATCTCACAGTTTGTTATGCAATTTCTCCCAAGCACGGAAATACTCCACAAGTGGGTGTAAACTGATGTTTGGGCGAATGGCAGCGCACGGAAGGGAAGGAGTGACACTGGGCGTCTGAAAAGCAGATTTTGCTGGAATAGTTTTCAGGTGCCATGTCTCATTTGCAAAGCCCCTAGAGTACCAATACAAAGGAAAACCCCAAAAAGTGACCCCATTTTGGAAACTACACCCCTCACAGAATTCATCAAGGGGTATAGTGAGCATTTTGACCTTACAGCCGTTTCAAAGATTTTGCTAACACTGGGATGTATAAATGAAACATTACTAAAATGTTACTTTATCCCCAAAGTTTTCATTTTCACAAGGGGTTAAAGGAGAAAAAGCACCCCACAGTTTGCAAAACAATTGCTCCTGAACACAGCAATACCCCATATGTGGTCGTAATCTGCTCTATGGGTACATGGCAGGGCTCAGAATGGAAAGAGCGCTATTTGGCTTTTGGAAGGCAGATTTTGGTGGAATAGTTTTCAGGTGCCTTGTCGCATTTGCAGAGCCCCCAAAGTACCAATACAGTGGAAGCCCCCTAAAAGTGACCCCATTTTGGAAACTACACCCCTCACAGAACATATCAAGGGGTATAGTGAGCATTTTGACCCTACAGCTGTTTCACAAATTTTATTAACATTGGGACATGAAAATGAAAAATTACTTTTTTTTTCCAATAAACCGTCAATTTAGCCCCAAATTTTTCATTTTCACAAGAGGACAAAGGAGAAAAAGCTCCCCAAAGTTCGTTACACAATTTCTCCTGAACACAGAAATGCCCCATATGTGGTTGTAATCTGCTGCATGGGTAAATGGCAGGGCTGAAAATGGAAAGAGCGCTATTTAGCTTTTGGAGAGCAGATTTTGCTGGAATAGTTTTCGGGTGCCATGTCGCATTTGCAGAGCCCCTAAAGTACCAGTACAATACAAACCCCCAAAAAGTGACCTCATTTTGAAAACTACACCCCTCATAGAATTTATCTAGGGGTATAGTGAGCATTTTGACCTCACAGCTGTTTCACAGATTTTATCATCATTGGGATGTAAAAATGTAAAATTACGTTTTTCCAATAAACCGTCCATTTAGCGACATATTTTTAATTTTTGCAAGTGGTTAAAGAAGAAAAAACACCCCACAGTTTTACACAATTTCTTCTGAAAACAGAAATGCCCCATATGTGGTTGTAATCTGCTGTATGGGTACATGGTGGGGCTCAGAATGGAAAGAGCGCTGTTTGGCTTTTAGAGGGCAGATTTTGCTGGAATAGTTTTCAGGTGCTATGTCGCATTTGCAGAGCCCCTAAAGTACCAATACAATGGAAACCCCCTAAAAGTGACCCCATTTTAGAAACTACACCCCTCAAGGAATGTATCAAGGGATATTATGATTTTGAGCCTAAAAATGCTTCCCAAAAATTAATGTACAAAGTGAAAATTAAAGTTTTTAAAGAAATATCCAATTTCAGTGCCTAATATGTTGCGGCCACTTTGTGGCATCAGAGACATGAATTCCTAAAACTATTAAGTGGGCTATCCCGGGGACAAAAAAATTAAATATGTGGGTATAAACTGCTGCTTGGGCACACAGCAGGGCTCAGAAGGGAAGGAGCACTGTGTTTTTTTAGCTTTTGGAGTACAGATTTAGAGGGACTTTCTCGTCGCCATGTTGTTTTTGCAGAGCCCTGGAGGTGCCAGTAAATTGGAATTCCCCAAGAAGTGACCCCCATTTTGTAGGGGCAATTTTAGGGTCTCTGCAAATGTGACATGGCGTCCAAAAAAACAATTGCAATCTAAATATGCGCTCCAAAAGCACATAGCGCTCCTTCACATTTGCGCCCTGCTGTGTACCCAAATGACAGTTTGACACTGTATGACACAGTATGACACTGGTGTACCCAGGATAACGTACTTAACAATGCCATATGTGGGTATAAACTGCTGTTTGGGCACAGCCAGGCACAGAAGAGAAGGAGCGCTATTTTGGTTTTTGGAGCACAGTTTGCTTTTTGGACACCATGCCACTTTTGCAGAGCCCATGAATTGCCAGTAAAGTGGAATCCGCAGACACGTCACCCCATTTTGGAAACTATACCCTTCAAGGGATTTATCAAGTGGTGTAGCGAGCATTATTAATCCTTAAGTGTTGCATTCTTTTAATTTCCAGAAATGAATGCGCAGCTGATAATGAAAAGTTAAAAATGAAATTTTTCTATAGATACGCCATTTCAGTGCCCAATATGTTGTGCCCAGTTTATGTCTGCACAGACACACACTCCAAAAACTGGTGAGCGGGGATCCCGGGCACAACAGCTTTTGGAGCGTTCATCTGTGATACAAGCCGGGCACAACATATTATGCACTGAATTGTCGTATTCCTGGATAAATTGTCATTTTCACCTTTCACCATCAGCTGTGTATTCATTTATGGATAATAAATTATAGCAACACTTGCGGGTTAAAAATGCTCACTGTACCCCAGGATAAATTCCTTCAGGGGTGTAGTTTCCAAAATGGGGTGACATGTCAGGGGATTCCACTGTACTGGCATTTCAGCTCTGCAAAAGTGCAATGGAGTCCAAAAACCAAATAGCGCTCCTTCCCTTCTGTGCTCGGCTGTACCCAAACAGCAGTTTATACCCACATATGACATTAAGTATGTTATTCTGGGTACAACAATTGTAATATATGTGGGTATAAACTGCAGTTTGGGCACACAGTAGGGCGCAGAAGGGAAAGAGCGCTATGTGGCTTTTGGAGCGCAGATTCAGATGTTTGGGATCTGGATGCCATGTCATGTTTGCAGAGCTTCTAAAGTACCAGTAAAGTGGAATCCCCTAAGGAATGACCCCATTTTGAAAAGTGCACCCCTCAAAGAATTTATCAAGGGGTGTAGTAAGCATTAGTATCCCAGACGTGACTGCACAGCGGATGGGAAAAAGTGAATATGTAAGCTGTGCGTAGAACATTGGGTATACTAAATTCCCTACTATATCCCCAGTAGTTCCTATTATTGGGGAGGTCACTCTGGGGGTCACTTCTGGTTTATTATCCCTCGTAAGCTCTAAATCTGGTTTGTACCCTCATATATGCTCGCACAGTTTATACATTCCCTTCCTGCCGCAGCCAGTTATGTTCTAATGATTTGGCGATTTTTGGGGTTTTTTGTCTTCACATTGTACGAGCTATATTTTCTTTATTTCTCTGGTGATGTAGCCATATGAGGGCTTGTTGTTTGCAGTATGAGATGTATTTTGTAATGACATCATTTTTAGGTGCTTATAACTTATTAAATAAATTTTATTAACTCTTTCTTGGTGGATTAAAAAACAACCCCATCAATTCTGGCACTGCGTTTTGCCGTTTAAATTTTTCACCATGCAGCGTAGAGCGTAAGTAACATGTTATCTTTATTCTGCGGGTCGGTACGATTACGGCGATACCTCATTTATACAGTTTTTTTTATGCAATACCAATTTTGCAGAACAAAAACTCATTTGGGGACATAAATCAATTTTTTTTTGCATCGCCATCTTCTAAGATGCGTAGCATTTTTATTTTTCAGTTTAGAGAGTTGGTTTAGGGCTTATTTTTTGCGGGACAACCTGTGCTTTTTATTGGTACTGTTTTGGGGTACATATGACTTTTTGATCACTTTTTATGGCATATTTTGTAAGGTGAGATGGCGAAAAATCATTACTTTTGGCGTTTTTTTTTTCCCCGACGTTCACTGTGTACATTAAATATGGTTTCAGTTTTATTGTACAGGTTTTTACGGACGCGGCGATACCAAATATGTTTTGTTTTTATAAATTTTTAGGTTTATTTTTTATATAAATCATTTTATATAGGAAAAGGGAATTTTTGGGGCTTTATTCTTTTATTAATTTTTTTTCACATACATTATTTATTTATTTTTTCACTTTTTTTTACTTTTTCATGTGTCCCATTAGGACACCTGAGCCAGAGATGCTGTGATCTCTGGCTCAGTACACACCCCCCCACCCCCCCCCCCCCCTTTCCCCCCCCCCCCCCCCCCCCCCCCCTGGACACAGCCAATGCGCCTGGGGGTCAAGACACAAGCCATGCAAGTGTCTTGCCCCTTCAGCTCTGTTCTGCAGACAGGAGTCAGCGGGGGTGCGGCGGGCGCCCGCTTATGGAATGGTGTGATTTTCTGTACAGCGCTGACTTCCGGCAGGTCTCGGCAGGATCAACCAGGTACTGGGGGCTCCAGGCAGCCTGGGGTCATTTGGCAGACCCCAGGCTGCAGACTTCATCCCCAAGATCCGATCGGCACCCGGGGGGGGGGCCTTCGCTATAAAAGAAAGGACCGACTTTGGGCCCCCCGCCGCTCTACAGACTGGCGGTCCACCTGGCGGGGGGGGGTGCCCCAATGGAAGGGGGCGTGGGTGTTTTGGTTTGTTTTCGTTCTCTGCAGGATTTTTTTTTTTTTTGGGTTTGGGGGGGGGGGCCCCCCCCCCCCCCCCCCCCCCCCCCCCCCCCCCCCCCCCCCCCGGGGGCCCCGCGGGGCCGGCCCGGGGGGGGGGGGGCCGGGCGGGCGGGGGGGGCCCCCGGCCCCGCCCCCGGGGCCCAAAAGCCCCCCCCCCCCCCCCCCCCCCCCCCGGGGGGCCCGGGGGGCGGCAAGAGGCGGAACCCCTTGGATGCTGCGGTCGCTATTGACCACGGCATCTTAAGGGTTAAACAGCGGGGATTCGGTGTTACCACAGGTCCCCGCTGTTGCAGCGGGAGCCTGGCTGTCAAATACAGCCGGGCTCCCCGGCATCGTCACGGGCTCTGCTTCTGAGCCCGCTCGATCACCGTCACGTACCTGTACGTGGGGATGCGGTAACTAACCACATTCTCCCACGTACATGTACGTGAGAATGCGTGAAGGGGTTAAAGAAGAAGTTACAGGTCTGTGAGAGCCAGAAATCTTGCTTGTTTTTACGTGACCAAATACTTATTTTCCACCATAATTTGCAAATAAATTCTTTAAAAATCAGACAACGTGATTTTCTGGATTTGTTTTCTCATTTTGTCTCTCATAGTTGAGGTCTACCTATGATGTCAATTACAGGCCGGCCTCATCTTTTTAAGTGGGAGAACTTGCACAATTGGTGGCTGACTAAATACTTTTTTTCACCACTGTATATACCTTGGATTACCTTTTAGTGCATATAAAAAAGTTATTTGATTTTAACATTTATATTTTTAACATATATATTTTTCAGCCATTCCTTTTACTGAGATTGCATTTTGTCTTTAATTGAGCAACTCTAGTTCATGGTAGGTACAGCCATAGCACTAAACCTAAAAAACATAGGTGTAGAACTATAGCTTAAGGAAAGCAGCTGGAGTTTAATCAATAAAGGAGCTAGTCTGGAGCCAGAATTAGCAACCCTGGAGCCCTGCCAATGTTACCACAAATCATATAGTATATAAATCTGGGGCCCCACAAGGGCAAAACCGCAAACAATAAAATAGAGTGCAGATTGATATATATCACCTCAGATCCATCTGTTTTACATCCGAGAAATTATACTTGAGCATGGAATAAAACAGACATACATATTATACAGAAAAATACTATAATAGAGTTCAATTATCATCACTGTAGACATTTTAATGACTTGCAGAGAACAGGTTCTAGAAGTTTAATATCTCCAAAGGACATTTTTGTATACTGCATATGTTTGAGATAAAAATTCTCCAAACCGACTGCTTTTGACAGGATCCCCAACAATCTTATGTAAATAGGGGCCTCCCAACTGTCCCATTATGGAAGATGAAGCAAGGATTTTTCATTCCCATGGGAGATAAGCTGCTGCCAGGGGTGTTTGCCTTAGAGTCTTATTCCCTCTCCCTGTTGAAATAAAAACTCCTAAATCAGGAAATATATCTGCCAGTAAACAGTTATCTCAAATACTGTATATGGCCGACTAAACCAAGGGCTATGGGTGACAAGCAGAGGCCATGTTATAGATTTTGCAAAGGTTCAAGAGATTCAACTTACACTTTAGAGAAACTTAATTTTCTCAACTACTGTACATTGAAATGTTTATCAACAGGCTCCATAGTGAAGAAAGGTTGTTCAGCACCTCATAAAAATTTTTAGGGTGGCCATTTCCCCTTTTAAAGAAAAGCTAAACCCCCTTTTTTTTTACATGGAAGCCTAATGTGCCAGTCCAGCAGTGCCTCCTGTCCCCCAGAGTGTCTCTTTTCCCCCAAATTAATATTCCCATTAAAGTCCCCTAATACCTCCCTATGTTAATATTTTCCCTAATATCCCTTATTACCCCCTCTAAAACTACCTGATGACCCACATGTTATTATTCCCTTAATGTTCTGACCTACAAGTCTTTTAACCATCTATGTACTTTTCATAATATATAGTAAAATAAATATTTCTGCTTCTGTTATTTACTGAACACATCACGATTTCACAAATCCCAAAATCGTGATGATTTGGTATACAAACACTACAAGGCTATTAACTAAAAGAGGATTAAAGCAAGGGAACCTGTTAAAGCATGCCATTCCCGGATTATTTCTGGTGCCCTACTTTAAATGGCTGTATAATTTAGGATTGGGGCAGATCTGCTTTATATACTGTAACTTCTTTGTAAACAACATGGAAACATATAATCCAGTATAATTCATATGTCTATCAAAGCCATGGGATGCACATCACACATTGCAAAACATAAATCTGTGTAGTGGAAGTGGTATCTAGCTGTCAATATACACACAGAGCACGGCTCATGTATCCTGTACTACTGGCCTTGGCATACAGGGCACTGTGTTGTGCTTGTTTCTTGGCAAAGGCTTTTGATCAATAACTAAACTTGACAGTGTGGATCCCAGGCCTCTTAAACTCTTCTCTGAAATAAAGATGTTCCCAAAAGGTGGAACCTTTTTCTTAGCATGTCTTGTCGTCTTAAAAGGTTTTTCAAGGTTTTATCAATTGATGACATATCCTGAGACTAGGTAATCAATTTAGCCACTTCCGGACCACCCATAGACTATATACGTCCAGACGGTCCCCTCTTGTTCTGCAGGGACGTACAGATACGTCCTTGCAGTTTTAACCAACTGCACGAAATCATGCAGCTGAAGAGGTGGGGAACCGGCTGTTACTACAGCTGGAGCTTCCCTAGAGAAGGTTAGGAAGGTTTATTACCATCCCTGCCTTCCCGATCGCTGTGTATACAACACTCAATGGGCGAAGTATACACAGCTATGGGAGCCGCCATGATTGCGCTCCCCTCTGATCCAGCGGTCACGTGATCTACTGGGATCAGAGGCTGTTAGAGTTGCTGGGTCCTAGAAGACCTAGATCAGCTCAGCGGTCATGGAGGCTGCATGGTGATACATGTCCCAATGTGCTCCTATTATCTATAAACTAAATTAACCTTAAAATAAAATACTGACATTTTGGATTTAATAGGCTGCGATGCATTTTAATAAGGGGTTACCAAGGTAATATAAATCATTATAAATAATAAATTAATAATTATAATTATTAATAATAATAAGTTAATACTAATAAATACATAACTAAAGTTAATCAATAATTAAAAGTCCATGAAACAAGTCCCCCAACATTAGCTGGGAGACTAAAATTCCCCACTAATAAAGCATTGCGACAAAGAGATAAACACATTATTTTTTATTTTTTTTAAAATAGGGAGGGAAAATGGGAGCTGCTCCATGACTTGACACGGCATGCTGTCAACGCTCCCCTTTTTAAATCTTGATTTTCCCACCGCCAGGCTCAGCTGTCCAATCAGCTGACTAGACTTGCTGATGGGCAGATTCAGCTGTTGAATTTCCCGCCGTCAAGACCAGCTGACTAATCAGCTACCAGAACCTGCTCCTGCCTGACACAGCTAACCTGAGATTGACCTTCAATCAATAAGAATCCCTGATGAGATAAAATAAGTAATAAAAAGGATCAAAAACGCATAAAATCAATATAAATCATCCATTTAATTAGATAATTAACAATTAATTAAATGTAAACTGATTATTAAAAATTGGAGCTGGTACGGTATCCCCATGGGCCCTCATCTATAATACTCCTGTGGGCTCATTCATTCCTCCTGTAAGTGGGACTAAATGTTTCAGCCCCAGTTACAGAGGAAATCAGCCCCCCCCCCACCAAAAAAATAGTGTTCAGATGTCCCCAAAGGTCTATTATGAGCTCAATGTAAAAAATAATTAAATAGAAAAGTAAAAAAAAAAAAAAAAAAGTTAAATAATTTAAATAAATAAATAATACGCCAATAACACGCCCTCATTACAGGTTCTAGCCCCACCCCCGATAAGACAATACAAAATAAAAATTACTGTAACGGAGAGGAAAAACTATTTTTAAAAGTTTTTTTAGTAGCACTTTGTGCTATTAAATTTAAAAAAAGCAAAAAGTGAAAGACAGACAAGCTTTCCCTCCTCTTTTGTTTATATTTTCCCAGATATAAAAAAATAAAAAAATGCAAAGATAACAACAAAAAAATACAGTCCTATGTGTGACGCAAAAATTAGTTGAATAACCTAAATGATAAAAATGTTATAGCCATCAAAACCACACATACGAAAAAAAACAAAAAATGTGTCTCGCCCTGAACCAGAGAAATTGGCCTGGTACTGAAGTGGTTTAAGGGGATGTCCAGGGTTAAAGGGTAACAAATACTGTCAGAAAATCAAAAGTTGTCTCAAAGTTTAGTCATTCATAAATTTTGTAATATACTTTATTAACTTAAATTTTTGCTCCTTTCTGCATTTTTCATTCTTTTCCTTGAAAGTGATTTTCATCTTTCATATGATACTAAGGTTCTACCTTTATGATTTCCAGAGATATCACTGGTTGAAAACAGTCGGGATTAGGATAATTATATCATATATATTATGTAGCTGTTTATACATATTCAACCAGTGATATCTCTGGAAATCATATAGGTAGAATTGCAACCTTAGTATCCTGTGAAAGAGGAGAATCTCCTCGTACATATGACACCAAAAGCAAGGTTCTCCATTTATAATGTCTGAGATATAGCTGCGGTGACCAGATGGAAGGTAACACTGCAGTTGGGATTGCGGGGTGCAAACAGCGCAGACTTGTCACGGTCTCTGGGCACGAGGGCGCAGCGCTGGTGCTGTCCCACGTTACCACCACAGGTACCGGTGATTAGGGGGCTGCACAAATGTTGGTGGTGATTGTTCCCCCGGGGCGCTTCCCCTATACTGTGCCGACTGGTGGTGTTTGGGGCGCCCTGATGTTGTCGGTGCAGAGTCAGACACCAGAAACGGTTGTAAAGTTGAACTTTTACTTCCATGGGTGTGGAGGCACAAATGCTTAAACAGTTTCTTCAATACAAAACAACGGGGTACGCCTGGTGACACAGCAAAGTCCTGGGGTGCAGGGTAGACTTGATGAAAGGTGTTCCTAGCCCCTTATACTTCAGTGTTACAGCCCTAAGGTGCGTCTGGGCTCCTATTTGGCTCATAGGAGGATGCCCACCATGATACTAGCACATAATATTCCCCACTCACGTTATGTGGTCCTGATAGCTCAGAGTTTCGGGGTGCAATAGTCAGGGTGGCAGGATATTCCACAGGTCTGGCCTTGGCCCCTGGATCCTGTGATACTGGCTATGGAGCACGTGTTCCAGAATGTTCTCTCCACAGTCTCATGCTGACAAGATAATGATGCTTGACTTCCTTCAGGGCGATGGCTAGGCAGACAGGGGACAGGATCTTCTGAATAGCTGGAGTATGTCAGCTCTCCAACCTTCCTGGGCCTGTCTAGGACTTGAGATACCTGCACTAAACGCACTGCTTTCTTCACAGGACATCACACTTATCTCCTCACCTCCTCCTCCTAACACTCCACACTTCTAACTCCTCACACGCAGGACCTTCCTGCAGGGGTGTTACCATGGGGACCCAGTGATCAGCTGACTCCTCCCCTTTTCCCAGGCGATGTCCTCCCATTGGACATTTGGTTACTATTCAATCCTATGGGAGGTGTAATGCATGTGTGAGGCTCACTAGGTGGCGCTGTGTTGTGTGAGACTCAGGACCCCCTGCTATGTCACACAGGCTATGAAGCAACAGGAAATAATACAATGCACAGAGATCACCCTCAGCCCAGCCATAGCCAGCTCGGGGATGCCACATAGCCTTTTGACACAGGGCCATATTTTGTATACAGTGAGAAGCAGTAACAGCTCTCAATAGGGAGGCAAGGGAAAGAGTGAAAAAATGCAGGATTTCTGGTGCCAGAAAATCAAAAGTTGTCAGAAAATTTAGTTACGCTTTAAGATTATTATGGACTATTCTCACGATAGGCCATAAATACCTGATCAGTGGGAGGTAGGAAGCAGCCCCTGAATTGGTCAGCTCAGGGCCGTTTTAACGCATTGGTTGGTCCTGTGTAAAGATTTCATAAGTGGCCCCCCCCCATCTCATCGGTGTCCTCCGGTTGCCGATGCGTTGATGCAGCAAGAACCCACTGTCCTGGACAGCTGGACAGCAAAAGCAGGACTGTCCTGCTGTCCAAAAGGGGCCCCCAGTACCATATGGCCCTGTGTCAGCAACACTATCCAAACTGTGAAACACGGGGGTGGCAGTATCATGTTGTGGGGTTATTTTGCTGCAGGAGGGACTGGTGCACTTCACAAAATAGATGGCATCATGAGGAAAGAACATTATGTGGCAATACTGAAGCAACATCTCAAGACACTTAAGCCAGGAAGTTAAAGCTTGGGTGCAAATGGGTCTTCCAAATGGACAATGAAACGAAGCATACTGCCAAACTGGTTACAAGGTGGCTTAAGGATAAAGTC
The DNA here is from genome assembly GCA_947044405.1 of Leptodactylus fallax. Taxonomy (NCBI): domain Eukaryota; kingdom Metazoa; phylum Chordata; class Amphibia; order Anura; family Leptodactylidae; genus Leptodactylus; species Leptodactylus fallax. The sequence continues at coordinate 944,836 of CAMRHE010000241.1, read as the reverse complement.
AATGTTTTGGACTGGCCATCACAAAGCCCTGATCTCAATCCTATTGAAAATTTATGGGCAAAGTTGAAGAGGCAGGTGTGAGCAAGGCGGCCTACAAACATGGCTGTTACACCAGTTCTGTCAGGAGGAATGGGCCCACATTTCTACCAACGATTGTGAGAAACTTGTGGAAGGATATCCAAAACGTTTGACCCAAGTCATACATTTTAAGGGCAATGGTACCAAATATTAATGAAATGTATGTAAACTTTTGACTTTACAGAAAGAAAGAAATATGCCTTAAAAAAATTCTCTCTCATTATTCTGGCATTTGGCAAATATAAATAATTTTGGTAATCCTGATTGACCTAAAACAGGAAAGGTTTATTCTGATTTCATGTCAGATAGTGAGAAAAACATGCATATGTGTCTTTTTATATAATGTATGTAAATTCTGGTTTCAACTATATTTTTTCTGAGAAATCTATATGGAGAATCAGAGCTAATTTACATATTTGCCACAAACCAATGGCGGAAACCAGAGATGGGAGTAGTAGTGGTAGCTGTGATGTCAAAAGTAGGCCAAGGATACTCAACATAATCCTCCAACCCATCTCTCAGGGCAGTGTTGAGGGGACCTGTGATGTACCAGATGGTGGTGGTAATTGCTCCAGGGCACTTCCAGTTGGAGAGAGGTCCTCTCTTTTCCTGAGCTGTGTGATGGTATTCAGAAGCACAGGAATGACTCAGGAAGCAGCAGTACAGTTGAACCAATGATATAACGTTACTGATGTAACAGGAACCAATGCAGCTACCAGATGTGAGTAGTAGTTTGGCGGTCCATATGAGTGACTGGTATCAGACTTAGTATGTGGTATACCCAGGAATAAATGGTACTTAGTGCCCTCTCCACTTATCTCCACTCCACTCCACTTCAAGGACAAGCCTCAACTAACTAGCTATCCCTGGAGACTTCCAATCTCCTCCCTAAACTCCGGCCAAGTATTGGCCGAAAAAAGCTAAGTCCTAAAAATGAAAGGGGTGCCAGCTCCACAGTGGAATTCTCTATAAAAACAGGGAGAAATTAATACATGGGAAGCTGCAAAATGCACAGAAGTTCTATACAAACATTACAGTGGTACGCAACACATTATCAAACAAATAACAGTCTCCATTAGGATGCTACATATCACCTTCCAGGGGCCATATCTTTTCAACAAGTGCATTTTTTTTTTTTATTAAGGAACAAAAAAAACCACACACACATATTGTTCAGGATTGGTATGGGTTTCAGCGGTCAGACCCACACCGATAAGCAGTGTATCCACTATCCCAGGGGTAGGCAACCTTTTTTTTGTACGCCTGGGCAATTTAAATAAAAAAAAAATCAAAGATGAGGTACTTGGAGTTCCGGGCAATAATTGTATGGCTGATGACTCCTATACTAAAGTCATATACCACAAACCATAACACAGAAGTGCTGCCACCAGATGCTTCTGGACACATGCATTTACTGCTATTTCCCAGGATGCAGCTGTACTTTCCCATTACACTAAATAAAAGCACACGTACATCCCCCAATTAGTGGTAAATGTATGCGTCCAAGAGCATCGTATGGAAGTATACCAAACCCCAATTTTTTGAGGGTTTGCCACTCACCAGGGGTGTAACTTGAGGGGGTGCAGTCGCATCGGGGCCCATGAGCCTTAGGGGGCACATAAGCAATGGCTTCATTATTGAGATTGCAGCTTCCATCTGGCCAAGGAGACCCACAGATTACCTTAACCACACTAAGGTTGATTAAACTCCTTAGCACCCGTAACCATCACTATCAAGAATTTGCTGTAGGGATGAGGTAGGGGGCCCCGGATAAAAGACTGCACTGGGGCCCACAAGACTTTAGTTATGCCACTGCCACTCACTTTGCTATTATTATACTGTGGGGCCTCAGAAGCACCAAAGAGAACAGGGAGTCGCTCTGGAGAGGTGAGTAATATTATTTTTTATGTTTGATCACCTCTCCTGGGCTCCTGGTCCCCCGCTTATTATATTCTGGGGTCTGAAGTGTTGGAGATATGCAACAGCCAGCTTCATCTCTATATTTGCTGGATTGACTGCAGTTCACATTTATGACACTAGATGTTGCTGTTACTAAATGTTTATCTGTAGACACTCTCTACTTTTGTTTGTTTTTGATGCTGTTGATATACACTTCCTGTATTGTTAGTGTGTGTGTGTGCTGAACTGGATCTGTTATTCACCATGTGAGGTGAACCTTCTCTTACTGCATTCATGTTTATTAAAGCTTTGTTCCTGTTATATACAACTGTCTATCTGGTTTTGACTCTGCCACATCCAGCAATCACACTCTGCAACATGAAGATACCCAGAGTATAATAATAGCAATTCATTTCAGCCGTGTTTGGACTGAACGAAACTGCTGGGCGAGTTTGTCTCAGTGCCGCCCCCTCCGGGACTCGGGCTGTCATGAAACTTTTGGCACCCATGTCGAGGATTGCCGACCCCTGCTCTATCCTTTGTGGCATAACCCCTTTGATAAATTAAGCAGCACATAGTGTTACCTAGAAGTAGACATTTACTTAAAGTTACAGTTCTACAGAGGTAGAAAATATATTAATATAGTATTGCCATGCCCCATTTACTTGCTTTGGGTAGCCACAAGGTTAGGAATCTTCGCACATTTTGGTTTTATAAGTGCTACTCCAGGGTTTTGGCTCACATTCGGAGCTTTAATCAGGGTCATACAGAGAACAATGGAGGGATGAGGTGTAGTGGAATCCTTCTATTCACTAGTGTCTATGGTTTATTCTTTGAACATGAAAATTACAGCTGTCTGAAGATTTTTATTACAGCAGACAAAGAAAATATAGCTTAAATGAGACAAAAATCAACTTAGATTAGAGCCAAGTACATGCATAAACAGAGACAGATGGAAAATAAATATCACTTTATTACTCTGGCGATACGGGTTTTATTGGAGTAAATGGTAATTATCAGAGACAAATTTTGTTTTTGAAAAACTGCTCGGCTTTGAACTCTGAAATTCTCATTTATTGTGCTTTTCTCTCATTGGACTAATATGACCTCTTCCACAACAGTTAATAAAGAACAGAAATCTGCAGCACTGGTATGTATGTCAATGTGTGGGTGTATGGTGGCGCACAAGTCACCCGCCAACAAGTACAGATTAATGGACATGAACAATAAGTGCTGCTATACCCATAAGGGGCCTCTGGAAGATCTGCTGCTAGCATATACAATTACACATATTTTATATAATGCATTTAACATAGCAGAGCTGAGATAGTCACTTAGATCTTATGGGAGGAATCATCATAACTCCCTGGGTAACCAGGGCAGTAGAAGAGCAGCACATGCTGTAGTTGCCCTAGTGTTGAGCAGAGAAAAAGGTGACAAGTGCATGTAAATAAGTTTTTATTGCAGGTTTGACACTGGTTTTCAGAAATTGTTGTTGTGATCTCTATGAAATGCTCTAAAAAAAAGATCCTAGGACAGTGTGTTTTTTTTGGAGTTTACTGCAAACATATGTAACACCCCCTATCCACAGTATAATGTCCCTTAGGGCCCCCTATAATGCTACTTAGTGCCCCCTCTACATTGTATAATTATCCTTAGTGCCCCCTATATACTGTATAATGCTCCTCAGTGCCCCTTATACACTGTATAATGCTCCTCAGCACCCCTTATACACTGTATAATGGTCCTTAGTACCCCCCACACAGTATGATGCCCCATTATTGTCCCCTAACAGAGTATAAAGCCCATTAGTGGCCCCACAGTATGTTTCTTTATTTAGCCCCTTTAGTTACCCTCACATAGCATAATGTCCAATTAGTGCCCCACACAGTCCGGCGCCTGCACACAATGGTCCAGTCCATAGATTGGCAGCGGGGGGGGCCTGTCCATGTGACTGTCTATTCACTCAGCCTCCTCCATTGTACCTGCAATAGTTTGGGGCCTCATCAGTAGCCACTGTTTCTGCAAGACATACAATGTCTCAACATTATAGAGACAACCTATCAATTTCTATAGACACCATGTAATACTTAAATTGCCCTGTGGTGGTGCTGCAGGGAAATTGAACACATGTTACCATATCTTCACACACTAAGACTAGAGTAGCATGGTGACTTTGGTCGCGACTACCATTGCACAACCAAAGATTTTTGAGTCGCCTTGCGTCTCCTTCACTAATGTTAGTGAATGAAGTTGCATTGCGACTCCTAGTGTGCCATGACTGCAACTTCTTGTTGCAAAAAGGTCAAGCAGTATTCAACTTAAAGTTGCAGTCACGGCACTATAGGGGTCATCACGTGACTCTATTCACTAACATTAATGAAGGAGGCATAGGGCAACCCAATGATCTTTGGTCGCACAATGGAAGTCGTGACCAAAGTTGCTGTGTAGACCTAACCTAAAGCTGATCACTGCAAAAATCTGTGACCAGCTTATACAGTACTTAGAGGACAATCCTAACAATAGACAGCTCCTGTGACCCAAACAAGTCACAACTCCTGGATTTGGCTTACAAATACTGATGCAAAGAACTGACCATCTGAATGAGGCCTTAAATTAATGGGGACGTATATGACAATATAAATGTGTCTGCCTCAAATCTGTATAAGCAACAATTAATTGTGGAAATGATACAAAAATTGTTCCTACTGTTCTCTATATTCGCTGGGGCTCAATTGGTTTTCTACATTTCTATGGCATATCGCTAAGAACAAGTGACATCATTGAAGAACTCCGAGAAGTTACTGGTTCATTGTGAATTAAAAGGTTGCACTCTCATGAATACAGCCTCAGTTACCCAAACCGCTTTCCCCGCTGTGTGTAGGCGATGGTGGGCACAGCTCTCAAGAATCATACAAGGGGGACATTCTTTTTAATTCAATTATAAAGCGGGAAAAACCAGAAGCAACTTCCAATAAGCAGTGAATCAATGGTGATTCCCTGAGTCTGGGCTATTTCACTTTAGATGAAATACACTTTGTTTATCTGGGAAATCATCTTCTGAAACAATAAGTTAGTATGTTGTCACCAAGCTTATGGTTGTGTTCTGAGGGTATAAGTGGGTTTTCTTCTGTATTCTAAGGGCACCAACATTTTCCATAATGGGCCAATTTATTTATTTATTTATTTTTGACAAAAGACAAGAAACCATAGGATGAATAGTTGTCATGGGATCTGTGGTATAATAATAAAATATTGTTTGCTAGTGATTCCATATACCATGTCCATACCCACAAAATGGTCACCATTGTGGGTAGGTGACAACATCAAACATTTCTTGCCTTGAGGAATGTTGGAGGTCTCAGCTAAGCTATGCACCAGTTCTTTTTACAATGTCACTTAAATGGATTATCCTGCTCTGGGCTGATTCCAACTCTGGGTTACATAATGGGATCCAGCCCCTGTCCCCAGGGTCGCTCTGGCCTCCTCTCCTATGTTCACAGCTAGTTATCTGTGCTATGGGGCTGGCTGACCATAGTAAAGCTAGCCCACATAGCACAGGTATGTACCTGGGAAAATGGGAGAGAGGAAATGGAGCAACCCAGGGGATAGAGGCTGCATCTGATTATGTGACATTTAGTTGGAGCCAGCCCAGAACCCCCAGGTCGAACTTCGAATAAATGGCTGGAGCAGACAAGGTAAATTAAATACCCTGGAGAATCACTTTCAATGGAGTCTACCCCCACTACCAATGTTTCTAAACCACTTATATGCTGTTGTAGAGACAGTGACATTGTGAATTTATCATTTTAAGTGCAATCCTGCTGCTGAGAGATGCCAGAGCACCCATTTTCACCTGTGGTTTTCACCCAGCATTGTCCCCTAATATAAAGATTGACAGGCCACAATGTGTAGCAACTACAAGTGGACCACTGCTTTGGCAGGAACTGCCACAACCTGGTTGCGTTAAATGGCTCATTTGTAAACATTTATTTTCTGGGCAGCAAGGCTGCACTTTGACACAAAAGGTATATGTAGCTAACCACCCCTACAACAGCATTGAATGGGGTTAACTCCAATTTGAACTTTTCATATAAGGGGTTAACTCTGATTGGACATATTGCCGATTACAGCCATTGCAAAGGGATTTTTGTCACGCCCTGGACGTAAATGTATGTCCATTTGCAGAGGCACACTTCAAATAAAGAAATTCAAGTATGTCTGAATGCAGCAAGAGGTTAATTACTATCCGTTCCAGCATGGTGTCTGAAGTAGTTATTTATGCTGCAGTTCTTGAATGACTTCATTTGACTTCACTATCAACAATGGCAGGGCAAGGGCACAATGGAGAACTATGATTTTTACTTATGCATCTGTTGTATAGTAGGGTGGATTTTGTTAATTGCACTCCATGCTAACTGTAAGGTTACTAGTCACTAATTCATATAGTGAAGGTGAAGTGCTCCATAAAAATTTATCTGGTTTATAAAAAATATTGGTCATATTACAGTATTTCTAAATATAACAAATCACTATTACACATAAATTAAAAAATTATGCGTCATTTAGCTGATTTACCTTCAGATTATGTGACTACATCTGTGATGTTTTGTTTGCAAGCTCCCTGCGAGCAAGCACTGAGGCCTGCAAACGAAGAGTCACTGTGGCATGTGACCTGTTCTAAGCCTACCTCTTCCCTTGCTTTGGGACCGAGCTCAGATGCAGCATCCCAGAGTTCTACTGCTTTAAGTGTTTGTATTTTGTGTCTCTGGGTTGTGATGGTATGTCCTGTCCTCTGTGTTCTATGTTCTTTGAATTGTAAATATATTGTTTTTCAGCTTTCCCTGTTGTTTTCCCCCAGTGTTTCAAACCTTGTCCTTGGTTCAGCACTGGCCGATCACAGGCCACTGGGCGGGGTTGTAGGAGATCTAGGTCTCCAGGACTTCTGTTGAGAGCTCAGTCTAGTCTAGTCTAGTGTGAGTAGCTGAGACAGAGAGTGCAGCACCATCACTGCATACAGCACTTGGACTGGATCTAAATGGCCGCCTATACATCCTCTAGGAGAGGAGAAGAGAACACCTGACCAAGACTCATCTAGAGACAGCCTTGAAAAGGGAGTACACCTGTCTGGACTATTGCACACCATGCCAGGAGGAGCAGTGCTGAAGATATCAGTGCCATTAATTTCAGCACCGATATCTCCCAACTGTCAGCAGGGCGGGCCATACAGCCTAGAATCATCGCTGGACTGTGAGGATCGCCCCCCCTGACTGTACTCTAACATAGCCTTGTACTGTCAGAGGGGGCGTTCCTTAACGCCCAGTGATGACACTGAGCTTTGAGGCCCGCCCTTCTGACAGTGGGCGGATATCGATGCCAAAATTGACAGCACTGATATCTCCAGCAGTGGGGCACTGAATTCAGCGCACTGTCTGCTTTCTAGCGGTATATAATAGCTTACAGTGATGAGGGCATGAAAGGTCCTCTTTAAAGACAATGTGTCGCCAGAAAATTAACTATTTTTTTTAAACAAGTTTTATGGTAAACATATTTTTAAAGAATTTTTTGTGAGACTTTTTTTTTTAACATTTTTCCATGTTATTTTCTATATTAAATTTTAAAAAAATCCGGCATTTCTGACTTTTTCCATTAGGCCATATAATATGCTGAAACTTCCTGTTGCCTATAGGAGATTTCTTTGCAGCAGTGCCTCATATCCAGGGGCGTAACTACCGGGGTAGCAGTGTTAGCAACTGCCACAGGGCCCGGAACATTACGGGGCCCGGAGCCCTGTGGCAGTCGCTACCGCGAACCCCACAAACACTGCTATCGTTATACTCCGGCGTCTTTTGAGACCCCGGAGTATAACGATCGGGGGCCCAGGGGAGGTGAGCGAACATAAAAAACACTGTAACTCACCGCTCCGCAGGCTTCGGGCCTGTTTGGTGACGTCCCAGACGTCAGCCGACGTCATTATGCATCGCGACGCCGGCCTGGATCGCGCGAGATCCGGTCCGACATTGAAGATGACCGAAGTAGCGCACAGGAGTGCACCGGAGCGAGGAAGAGGTAAGTTGCAGTGTTTTCTATGTTTCTATCCTCCCCTGGGTCTCCGATTATTATACTCTGGGGTCTGAAAAGACCCCAGAGTATAATAATCGTTCATGGGTGGTCCACTATGGGGCATAATACTGTGTGCAGGGGCCACTATGGGGCAAACTACTGTGTGCAGGGGCTACTATGGGGCAAACTACTGTGTGCAGGGGCCACTATGGGGCAAACTACTGTGTGCAGGGGCCACTATGGGGCAAACTACTGTGTGCAGGGGCCACTATGGGGCAAACTACTTTGTGCAGGGGCCACTATGGGGCAAACTACTGTGTGCAGGGGCCACTATGGGGCAAACTACTGTGTGCAGGGGCCACTATGGGGCAAACTACTGTGTGCAGGGGCCACTATGGGGCAAAATACTGTGTGCAGGGGCCACTATGGGGCAAACTACTGTGTGTCGGGGCCACTATGGGGCAAACTACTGTGTGCTGGGGCCACTATGGGGCATAATATTGTGTGCAGGGGCCACTATGCTGCATAATACCGTGTCCAGGGGCCACTATGGGGCATACCGTGTGCAGGGGCCACTATGGGACATAATACCGTGTGCAGGGGCCACTATGGGGCATAATAGTGTGCGCAGGAATGCGGTTTGTGTGGGGGGGGGGGAGTTGGGGGCGGAGGCTTGGGGGGGTTGGGGGCGGCGGCTAGCCATTCCTAGTTATGCCACTGCTCATATCAGCACACTCATGATCACAGCTATCATGTATATGTAGATAAGACACAGTACCCACCAGTCACAATAGGTGATGGTCAAAGCTTATCTACTCCTCTCCCTGCATAATGACCTCTGTGTAGGTCACAGAACATGCCTAGAAAACTTTCCCATAGAAGTGAATAGGATCTGGTCCAATGCATTGTGACTATGGACAATGGTCCTTCTATAGGAAACAGGAAGTCACAGAGTGTTTTAGGGTTGATGGCAAAAGTTGGAATTGCAAGATTTATGTGTATATACAGTACAGACCAAAAGTTTGGACACACCTTCTCATTCCAAGAGTTTTCTGTATTTTCATGACTATAAAAATTGTAGATTCACACTGAAGGGATCAAAATTATGAATTAACACATGTGGAATTATATACTTAACAGAAAAGTGTGAAACAACTGAAAATATGTCTTATATTCTAGGGTCTTCAAAGTAGCCACCTTTTTGCTGTGATTACTGCTTTGCACACTCTTGGCATTCTCTTGATGAGCTTCAAGAGGTAGTCACCTGAAATGGTCTTCCAACAGTCTTGAAGGAGTTCCCAGAGATGCTTAGCACTTGTTGGCCCTTTTGCCTTCACTCTGCGGTCCAGCTCACCCCAAACCATCTTGATTGGGTTCAGGTCTGGTGACTGTGGAGGCCAGGTCATCTGGCGTAGCACCCCATCACTCTCCTTCTTGGTCAAATAGCCCTTACACAGTCTGGAGGTGTGTTTGGGGTCATTGTCCTGTTGAAAAACAAATGATGGTCCAACTAAACGCAAACCGGATGGAATAGCATGCCGCTGCAAGATGCTGTGGTAACCATGCTGGTTCAGTATTCCTTCAATTTTGAATAAATCCCCAACAGTGTCACCAGCAAAGCACCCCCACACCATCACACCTCCTCCTCCATGCTTCACGGTGGGAACCAGGCATGTAGAGTCCATTCGTTCACCTTTTCTGCGTCGCACAAAGACACGGTGGTTGGAACCAAAGATCTCAAATTTGGACTCATCAGACCAAAGCACAGATTTCCACAGGTCTAATGTCCATTCCTTGTGTTCTTTAGCCCAAACAAGTCTCTTCTGCTTGTTGCCTGTCCTTAGCAGTGGTTTCTTAGCAGCTATTTTACCATGAAGGCCTGCTGCACACAGTCTCCTCTTAACAGTTGTTGTAGAGATGTGTCTGCTGCTAGAACTCTGTGTGGCATTGACCTGGTCTCTAATCTGAGCTGCTGTTAACCTGCGATTTCTGAGGCTGGTGACTCGGACGAACTTATCCTCCACAGCAGAGGTGACTCTTGGTCTTCCTTTCCTGGGGCGGTCCTCATGTGAGCCAGTTTCTTTGTAGCGCTTGATGGTTTTGGCCACTGCACTTGGGGACACTTTCAAAGTTTTCCCAATTTTTTGGACTGACTGACCTTCATTTCTTAAAGTAATGATGGCCACTCGTTTTTCTTTACTTAGCTGCTTTTTTCTTGCCATAATACAAATTCTAACACTCCATTCAGTAGGACTATCAGCTGTGTATCCACCTGACTTCTGAACAACACAACTGATGGTCCCAACCCCATTTATAAGGCAAGAAATCCCTCTTATTAAGCCTGACAGGGCACACCTGTGAAGTGAAAACCATTTCAGGTGACTACCTCTTGAAGCTCATCAAGAGAATGCCAAGAGTGTGCAAAGCAGTAATCAAAGCAAAAGGTGGCTACTTTGAAGAACCTAGAATATAAGACATATTTTCAGTTGTTTCACACTTTTCTGTTAAGTATATAATTCCACATGTGTTAATTCATAGTTTTGATGCCTTCAGTGTGAATCTACAATTTTTATAGTCATGAAAATACAGAAAACTCTTGGAATGAGAAGGTGTGTCCAAACTTTTGGTCTGTACTGTGTATATATATATATATATATATATATATATATATATATATAAATTTTTAAATTATCTCCAAAAATTCTTTCAAAATGCTTAATGTAAAAACATGGTTTAAACAATAGGCAATTTCCTGGTGACATATCCCCTGTCTACTGGTTTCTTGCAAATTACAAATACACGAACTATTGGATTACACAAGATCGGTATGGGGAGCTATTTAATTTTTATTTTTTTTTTAAGGATTTTGAAGGTAGATACTGTACCTGTAAAAATAGTTCCAAGCATAATGAGGTTAGAAAGTTTAAATGAAATATTGAGCAATAGTAGAATTTGTACTTATGGTAAACATCCTTACGATAAAGAATTCACTCCAGGGCTTTCATTTCTGCTGCGAGACACCAAATCCCCGCCAGCTGCAGACATTGTAAGCATACTGTATGTGGAAGTGTGTGAATCAGTGTATGATGAATGTGCCTCACCTTATCCTCTCTACCCCTACACTACATCTGATATTTAGAATACCCACATGAGAGCCAGACTCTTGTTTCTTCTTCATCTTTCATTAGAAGAAATAGATTGTAACCACTCATAGACCTGGTCCAGTGGCGTAGCTAGCGGGGGGGGGGGGGGGAGGGGGCGGCTGCCCCGGGCCCACTGGCTTTTGGGCGCACCCCAGGGCCACCATTAATACATCCTTTATTTCTAACTAGATCGGTGTCTGCAGACGGTGATCTAGTTAAAACGTATCCTGCAACTTAACAGTATTGTAAACCGCAAGCTACATGAGGCCTGCGGTTTACAAGACTCCGAGAGCACAGCTTCTCGCAATGATGGGAAGGGGGGAAGCGGCGGCGGCTCCATTCATTAGGATCACAGGTAGGTGAGTATGACTTTTTTTTTTTCTTTTTTTAAGCGCAGTTGTGGGTATATTAATAGTATAAGAGGTGGTTAGGAGGGGGGAATTATAACTATAAAGGGAGGATTTATTAGGGGGAATTATGACGATGGGGGGTCATTTATATAAGGGTTATTACAGGGTATTATGAATACAAGAGGCGAGGTTATTTATATAAGAGTCCATTAGGGCGCATCATTTATATTAGGAGGCATAATGAACATAAAGGGGTGGTCATTGATATAAGGGGTCGTTAGAGGTGCATTATTTATGTCAGGGGGAATCAGGGGCATAATATGAGGGTCAATTAATTTAATGAAAGTGGCACTTGGGCTTTATTAAGACTAAGGCCCCACGTAGCTAGCTGACGCCACGGGAGGCCTTAGCCTTAAGGCGTTTTCCAGCTCATTTTTATTGATGATCTATCCTCAGAATAAATCATCAATAAGAGATAAGTGATTCCCCACTGATCCCCTGTAAGAAGGGGCTATGGCACCTGTTTATATCACACGCTGTCTGTTTATAGTGACCGTGTGATGTCATTCCAGCCTTGTCACATAGACATGTATAGGACGAGGCTGTAGTTTCATTACATGGCCGCTATGAAAAGAATGACACTGTGTAAACAGAGAAGCGGTCCCGTCACTTACACAGGTACCACAGTTCATTGAAACAGCTTATCCTCGGGGTCCCGGGTATTGGAACCCCAATAATTTTTTTTTCCCTTTTTTTTTTTTTTTTTTTTTAAATTAGGAAACACCTGGGGCATTATTAATAAGGGACACTATTGAAAGGGGGTACACAGGGAAGCTATTAACTTAAAGATGCACTTGGGGGTATTATTCATTATGGGGGGGTTATATGATATATTTTATAATTGGGGGTAGCAGCAGGATGAGGGCTTTGTGTAGGTGAGGACAATGTCGGTCAGGTACCTGGAAAAGTGAGGCGCCAAAGATGTCTGTGCTGCAAACTTTACAGAGACTGGAAGAAATGGTCATGGCTGTCCAGATGAAAGAGTTGGGGAATGTGAACAATTAGTCAGAGACGTCACCGGTAAGTCACTAAATGTTACTGCACTGTATTCACCTAAATTGTCTGCAGAGCCCTGTGTTGAGCCACTATATACCACTATACGCTCACCGTATACTCATAGTATTGGTATACGAACATGTCCAAGTTGGGGGCCCACTTGGACATGTTTGCCCCCCCTGTGCTGAACCCATAGCTATGCCTCTGACCTGGTCTCATAAATGGGGACTCTGGTCCTAAACTGGTTTAAAGCAGAATCCCCCAGTGTAGAGTTTTCTTTAAGAACTTAATTTAAGGCTAAGGCCCCACGTGGCGTCCCACAGCAAAAAAGCGCTGCACGAAAAACCGAGATTGCAACGCATTGCGGTTCTTCCCGCAGCACTTTTGACAGACAGTTCACAGAGGTTTCCTCTGTGGACTTTCTGCTTCAAATTATACCTATAGGGAAACTGCCGGTGTTTCCGTAGGTATAACTGACATGCTGCAATTTACAAAACCGCAACGGTTTTGGAAGTTTCTGCATGTCCGCAGTGCGTACTTTAACACAAAGTGGGGATGGAATTCGCTAGAATTCCATTCACTTTGCTGTGACTGTAAAATAATTAAAAAAATAAACAAAATAATACGCCAATAACACGCCCTTATTAAAGGTTACAGCCCCACCCCCGACTACACCATACAAAATAAAAATTACCGTAACGAAGAGGAAAGATTATTTTATAAAGTTTTTTAGTAGCACTTTGTGTTATTAAATTTAAAAAAAATGAAAAGTGAAAATCAGACACCTTTTCCCTCCTCTTTTGTTTATATTTTCCCGGATATAAAAAAAAATTAAAACACATGCAAAAATAAAAACAACATAAAAATAAAGCCTTATGTGTCACCAAAAAAAAGACACAGAAATTAGTTGAATAACGCATATGATAAAAATATTACAGCCCTCAAATCCTAAAATGTGTCTGGTCCTGGACCAGAAATTGGTCCGGTACTGAAGTGGTTAATTATTTTATTTATTTATTTATTTTTTATATGCTATCCTATAGTATGATAAAGAAATGATATATTCCCAAAGGCCGTGAGATGAGTTAGGACATTGGAGGTGTTCTGTAGAAGTTTCCATAGACATCTCCAGTGTGGCCCCAAGGTATGAGTCCAATTCTCTTGACAGGGTTAGTGGTCTCATCCCTGGTCTGGCTGAGTTGATTGCACTTTAAGTCTATGAATTTGGCAGAGGATATACAGCACGCAGGCATTGCACTGCCTTCTATATACATTTGCTATTTACTTATTTATTTACTTATTTATTTACTTATTTTTCTTTATTTTTTTAACTAGATTGTCCCTTTGGTTCCCATGTTACTTACTGATGTCTTGAAACATATTATTTTTCTTTAAATTTATATTTTTTCTGTGATATGAGAAAATTCCCTTAATAAAGATGACACTTTAGCTGCGATGCACATGCACACTGGACAGTAATCGTCATACTTAGTTTCGAAATATTGTCAGCAATGCTCTGATATTCAAAGTGTAAAGTGTGCATGCACAGACATGCACAGTAGTAATTTCACTTTCCTTGTTCCTTGACATACCTTGTTCATATGTGAACGCTGAGTGGCGTTATATCGGTCCATTTGATTATGGGGCGAGTTATTAATTTCAGTCTGCTGAGGTCTGATGATATACAGGTGCCATATGATTAATTTTTATTGGACACACATGTTTTTTTTAATGGGATCATAAATTTTGCACTTGGATTTTTACGATATTATATTATGTAAACGGTTCTATTATTATTAATAATAATAATAATAATAATAATAATAATTTATTGCACTAGTACTGGCACCTTAACCTGTTGTGTGTTTACACTGTTTTCACTTTTTTATGACTTATTATGTACATAAAGGAGAGGATTGTATTTGATTGATAATGAGATAATAATTGTGCACTATGCCTTTGCTTGAGAAAGGTCCTGCACTTATTGGACCGAAATGTCACATTTGGAATAAATCCACATTGATTTTTTTCACTATTTGGAGTGCTGCCTGCTTTTGATTTATACCTATGTGGGATCTTATGCTGGACCTCTAGGATTGCACCCACTCTTGTAAGAGATATTAATATGGTGCTGCTCTACACTATTCAATATATGGTTTTATATATATATATATAGGTATATAGTTATATACCTGTTGTCTGCTAGTCCAGCTCATGAAGGAGCACACTGTGTAATACCTATAAACAGGATGAATTTTCCTTTAGTCACTGACATAATTGTCTATTGCTTTTCTGTGGTTCATGTACTTTTTTATGAGAACAGCAACATGATTTTTATGACTTCCTTTTTATATGTACTATTAGTTACAATAACTTCCTGATAACATTAAGGCTATGAATCAGAATGAGTCTATTAAATATAGTTTTACCACAATATGTGAATAACACCAGAAAGTGGAAAGAGGAAACCTGCCTTTCTACAAGAGTGTAGCTATATGTGTTGCAGAAGTAGTAATCACACCTGTGCCATGGTGCCTGAGATGCCCAAAGACCTCTATACCACAAAGCTACAAACCAATATTATAACTGGAGCCTAGTAGGTGCAGGCCTTCTTACAAATTTAGCACTGGTGCACAAAAGCAGAGGTTATGGCCTTGAATACTTTTATTGCTGTGCATAGGGACATGATAGATAGTTCATTTTGTGGTAGGGACTGACAGAAACTACAGATATTGGCTATTTAGGTATACAGTCAGTGGCTGACACAGACAATAGAGGGTCCCTGTGTAGGATCAGTATATAGCTTTCTTGATATTTTTTTGTCTTATCACAGAGCACAACCCTTATTTCTCTAACAATGTGTTAGTAATTGTTAGTCTTGGAATTCAATAGCTCAGGCATTTATACTATACTATAATATATATAGTATAATATATATATTGTGACAACCTGGTGGTTAAACAGTTCACAGGATTTCATCCCCAGCATAAGATGGTTTGCACATCCAGGAAGTTCAGGTTCAAAACTGACCTCAGCAGCTTTATTCCTCCATCCACAGCGTGCAGAGATACAACAGAGGTTCCCAAATTAGTTTTAACAATAAAAAAAATCCTGGTCGTCTGACACAGTATAATGTTCTTTACTATCAGGGTATAGGCCTACCGTCTAGAACAGGGGTGTCAAACTCATTTTCTCTGTGGGCCACTTCAGCCTCACGGGGTACCTTGAAGGGCCAAGATTATTTTACACATGTATAAAAGTAACGTCTCCTTAACAGATAAGCGAGCTATTAAGCAGTAGTTACATTTGTACATTACTACTGTTACAATCAGCCCTTTGAGGTCAACCAGGAAGAACATAATGTATTGTTAAAATCTAAGACATTGGCATGTTACATACTATCCTCATCCTTTTCTGAATATATAAAAAATTAAGCACTATACAAATACTGTTTACCCCTGCAAACGGTATTATGCTCTATAGTTGCCTCTGCACACGGTATTACGCCCCACAGCAGCCCCTGCACACGGTATTATGCTCCATAGTTGCCCCTGCACACGGTATTATGCTCCATAGTGGCCACTGCACACGTTATTATGCTCCATAGTGGCCCCTGCAATCGGTATTATGCTCCTTAGTGGCCCCTGCATTGGTATTATGCCCCATAGTGGCCCCTGCAAACGGTATTATAGTCCATAGTGGCCCCTGCACATGGTATTATGCCCCATAGTGACCCCCCCACCCATGAACTATTATTATACTCTGGGGTCTTTTCAGACCCCAGAGTATAATGATTGGAGACCCAGGTGGTGACAAACATAAAAATCAGTGTTACTTACCTGGGCCCCGGTGCGCTCCCTGCGTTCGGCCTTCTTCAATGTCACACAGACCGGCGTCGCGACATAATGACGTCGGCCTGGCTCACGTGACGCCTGGGACGTCACCAAAGAAGGCCAAAGCCGGCTGGGAGCAGCATCGGATCGCCGGAGAGGTGAGTAACACAGGTTTTTATGTTTATCACCTCCCCGGGGTCTCCGATTATTATACTCCGGGGTCTGAAAAGAGCCCGGAGTATAATAATAGTAGTATTTGATGGGGTTCGCCGGCCGCGGCCTCACTTACCATCCCCGCTCCTGCACACAGCCGCTTCTGCGTCCCATAGCAGAAGGGGAAGCGGAGGCAGCCACAACCAGCAGCGGGGATCAATAAGTAAATAGGCCGTTACGTGCCGGGGATACTCCAGCAGGCAACGGCCTATTTATATATGTAAAAAAAACTTATCTTCACCTACCTGCGATGCCTTGATGCAGCCGCCACCTCCTCTTCTTGTCTGCGTGTCAGCGTAGGAGGCGCGATGACGTCATTGTATCGCCGCCTGCGCTGACATGCAGAGGTCTTGTAAACCAGCCCAGGACAGGTATCGCATAGCTTTGTTTTTTTTTTTTTTAAGCGGCCTGTCCTGGGCTGGTTTACGTTACATAATGTACATAGACAATAAAAAATGCCGCGACCCTGCGGGCCAGATAAGTGCCGGGCCGGATAACAGAAGGCAGCGGGCCGGATTCGGCCCACGGGCCTTGTGTTTGACACCTGTGGTCTAGAACCTCAAAACAAAACAATGTTCATACCAGAACTTTTGGGTGCAGCTCCCTAGGCCTTTGGCTCAGCCTGTCTTCCTCACAGTCAGCCATGTCTCAGTGATAATCTCCTTTCTTCAGGAGTCCTCCCAGCTGACACTTAATGACTGCCCTGCTATATGGAGTGGAACCTGCTTGTTTCTTCCCACACCAGCAAACCAGCCACACACACAAATAATCTAATAAACAGTAGGAAGCTGATTTAGGGTGACAGTGGCCTCCCTAAATTTCTGGTCCTCTGTGCAGCTGCACAGCTTGCACCAATGGCATGTCCGCCCGTGTATGCAGTACAAGGATTAACCTGGATCCCCTGATCTGCATAGCTGCCTGTGACAACCCCTTTAAATAATGATTACATAAAAGAGAAAAAAACATTAATTGCTCCACAACTTTTCATGCCCCCCTTTTTTGTCCAATCCCTTTACTTGCAGGTAATATACTGCTACAGTCAGGCAGAGAAACTCATAATCACATCTAGAGAGTCTACATAGATATTAAGCAACCGAAGGAAGTGCCTAAATAGAGTGCCTCATAGTCAATAACAGGTGGAGTGGCCCTGTAATGGCAGCCATAGTGCCCCCCTAGCCAGAGCGACACAAACAGTAACCAGTTAAAGTAAACTGTGTTCATTGCCAGGAATTGGCATATAAGTGGCAGAGATCATCATAGGGGGTTGTAATTCGTTCCCAGGAACAGTATATGGCCACCCTTCAGGTATGAAGAGAATTTTCAGCCTTGCCAAAAACCTGGGAAATCTCCTATAATTCAGGAGAATTGGCAAGTATAACCCGAGGATCCTTCAGAGGGCATAAATCTCTAACACAATAATCACTAGACATCCAAATTTGAAGGGTACTATGGTCTATTTCAGTGTCAGGTCGGCCAAACAGACTACCAGAGGATCTTTTGGTGGGGCCAGTCACTGACACAATAATGGTCCAACAGAAGACATCCAAATTTGGATGGTCTATTTCTCAGGGGTTGTTGGAGGTGGGCCCAGATACCTCAGTCTGACACTGGTCTAGTTCCTAGCGGTTGTTTAAGGATGGGCTCCCTGAACCATTTTATCTGGTGGGCCCAAGGGATCTCAGTCTGAATCTGTGTATAACCCTAGTGCATTCCCAATCTCTTGATACTTACAGTATATGGCATATTGACTACAGGTCATAGTTTTAGGTATCAAAACTATTTTAGATACATAAAAGTAGTCAGTAGTCTGGTTGCCATTGGCAACAAGGCCTCTTTATCTCTGTTACTAAAAGATGGAAGTGTACCGATGATGATGATGAAGATAAAGAGAAATTCCATGCAGTTCATCCTGCTGTATCACACCATAGACCACACTGTAACCTCCACAGGATATTTTGTGATAATAGTATTTTTTCAGGATGTCGCATGGAGGAAAACACTACAGTCATGGCCAAAAGTTTTGAGAATGATACAAATATTAATTTTTACAAAGTCTACTGCTTTAGTTTTTCTAATGGCAATTTGCATATACTCCAGAATGTTATAAAGAGTGATCAGCTTAACAGCAATTACTTGCAAAGTCAATATTTGCCTAGAAAATGAACTTTATCCCCCAAAACACATTTCAACAT
Source organism: Leptodactylus fallax (assembly GCA_947044405.1). Classification (NCBI taxonomy): domain Eukaryota; kingdom Metazoa; phylum Chordata; class Amphibia; order Anura; family Leptodactylidae; genus Leptodactylus; species Leptodactylus fallax. The sequence continues at coordinate 926,009 of CAMRHE010000241.1, read as the reverse complement.
CATTGCAGCCCTGCCTTAAAAGGACCACCTAACATCGTTTCAGTGATTGCTCCATTAACACAGGTGTGGGTGTTGATGAGGACAGGGCTGGAGATCAATCTGTCATGATTAAGTAAGAATGACACCACTGGACACTTTAAAAGGAGGCTGGTGCTTGCCATCATTGTTTCTCTTCTGTTAACCATGGTTATCTCTAAAGAAACACGTGCAGTCATCATTGCACTGCACAAAAATGGCCTAACTGGGAAGAGTATTGCAGCTAGAAAGATTGCACCTCAGTCAACAATCTATCGCATCATCAAGAACTTCAAGGAGAGAGGTTCCATTGGTACCAAAAAGGCTCCAGGGCGCCCAAGAAAGACCAGCAAGCGGCAGGACCGTCTCTTAAAAGTGTTTCAGCTGCGGGATCGGGCTACCAGCAGTGCAGAGCTTGCTGAGGAATGGCAGCAGTCAGGTGTGAGTGCATCTGCACGCACTGTGAGGCGGAGACTCTTGGAGCAAGGCCTGGTCTCAAGGAGGGCAGCAAAGAAGCCACTTCTCTCCAGAAAAAACATCAGGGACAGACTGATATTCTGCAAAAGGTACAGGGAGTGGACTGCTGAGGACTGAGGTAAAGTCATTTTCTCTGATGAATCCCCTTTTCGATTGTTTGGAACATCTGGAAAACAGCTTATTCGGAGAAGAAGAGGTGAGCGCTACCACCAGTCTTGTCTCATGACAACTGTAAAGCATCCTGAAACCATTCATGTGTGGGGTTGCTTCTCAGCCAAGGGAATCGGCTCTCTCACAGTCTTGCCTAAAAACACAGCCGTGAATAAAGAATGGTACCAGAATGTCCTCCAAGAGCAACTTCTCCCAACCGTCCAAGAGCAGTTTGGTGCTCAACAATGCCTTTTCCAGCATGATGGAGCACCTTGCCATAAAGCAAAGGTGATAACTAAATGGCTCAGGGAACAAAACATAGAGATTTTGGGTCCATGGCCTGGAAACTCCCCAGATCTTAATCCCATTGAGAACTTGTGGTCAATCATCAAGAGACGGGTGGACAAACAAAAACCAACAAATTCAGACAAAATTAAAGCATTGATTCTGCAAGAATGGACTGCTATCAGTCAGGATTTGGTCCAGAAGTTGATTGAGAGCATGCCAGGGAGAATTGCAGAGGTCCTGAAGAAGAAGGGTCAACACTGCAAATATTGACTTGCTGCATTAACTCATTCTAACTGTCAATATAAGCTCCTGTTACTCATAATATGAATGCAATTATATTTCTGTATGTGATAAAAACATCTGACAAACACACATAAAAACCAGAGGGCAGCAGATCATGTGAAAATATAATATTTGTGTCATTCTCAAAACTTTTGGCCATGACTGTAATGTCTTTGATAGCATAATCTGACAGCAGCTGCTGGACTCTGGATTTTGGATGAGAGTTCATGGAAATGTAATCTTTTTGGCAGTCATTCCGACCAGCCCAGTATTTTGGAATAGATATTGTGGCTTCGTTATTTAGCATTCATCATTATTGATGGGTATAATGCCTACTCATCAAGGCTCTTTGGAAAAGAGATTCAATTGTATCTATGCCAAGGCAGGCGTCTGTTATTATTGATGCTGCATTCAGATGAATCAATGTACAATTAAATGAGTACAGTCAAGGGAGAGTGAATGAGCGGAAATGCAGACATCTTTGCTTCCTGTAGTCTTTTGTACATGGTAAGATTACTCTTTATGCTGTGATAATATAATTCTGACGAGATAAAGTGGGAATACACCAGGGTCGTAGCCTGAAAACACAATGCTTGGGTGCATTGTTTGCTATGGAGCTTAAAAGTATAGAACTAGTGCAGAACATATACAATCTAGTACACAGCAATATTGCTATTTGTGAATCTTTATATACTGTATGTTGTTTATCTGGTATGAGGTCTGGAAACAATCATCAACATCTAATTGTTTGGGAAATCAATATTTGTTAATTAACATAGAAAAAAATCCTAATGCATCAAGTATGAAGTGACATTCCTCTGACAGAGGAAGAATATACCATTGTTGTAAATGAAACCTGTCACATGTAAAATGCAGTCCAATCTGCGAGGAGTGTGTTATAAAATAGGAGCAGCTGAGTAGAGTCATATATAGTTTTTTACCTCATGATTAAAGGGTTTTGCCATAAATATCTGAGCAGTGGGGGGAGGGGTGGGGACTGACAGGCAGCCCCTGTATAGATAAGATGTTCAAGCCACTTCCAATGGCCGTGCGCTATATACTGTACTGCATGGTGCTGATGGAAGCAGCTAACTCTGGGCCCTGTACAGTGGTGGAAACTGGTACTGCAGCTCAGCTACCACTGACTTCAATGGGAGTTGTGCTGCAGTTATGTCGCCCATCCACTATAGAGAGCACAATACCTTCTGTTTCCAGCTCTGTGCCCTGTATAATATGGGCTTCATTAGTGACCCTGAACAACTGATCCATGTTGGGGGCCACCTGATTGCCCCCCCCATCAATCAGATATTCATGGCCTAACCTTGAATAGGCCAGAATTAAAAGTTCCTGGACAACCCGTTTAAATCTCTACATATTCTGGGTTTAGGAATCTAGTAGGAGGTCCATTTGATATCTATATTGGTATGCACATTTATACAAAAAAGCTGACAATCATTATAAAGACACTTAAACCCAGAATGAGCAGAGAATTACAGAAAATTATTAAATTGCAAATTATACTGAATATTTTCCTATAAAACTATATGACAATCTGCTTGTCTCTTCTTGCTCAATAACATACCGCCTGCAAATCAAGCATCATTCTTGTGATAGGTCATCAATATCAGATCGGTGGGGCTTTAAAGGCATTGTCCAGGCAAAAATGGACTACCCTTTTTAACTTTTAAATCAGCTGGGGGCATTGAAAAAAAAAAAAAATGCATACTCACCTGTCCCCGATGCTCCGGTGTCCTCCCGGCGCATCCCAGTGTCGGCTTCTACCGGGTCTCTTCCAGAGTTCCACTGAAGCCGCTGATTGACCTCAGTGGTAACGTGAGCGCTGAGGCCAAACAGCGGCCTCAGCAGGCCTAAGGAAGAGGACCCGTGATGTCACAGGTAGTGACATCGAATGCCATTCGCTGATTGCCCTCAGCAGTCATCAGGGACAGGTGAGCATGATTTTTTAAAATTTTTTTCAATGTCCCCAACTGATTTAAAAGTTAAAAGGATTGTCCATGTTTGCCTGGACAATCCCTTAAAGTAAGTGCTGATATTTGGAAAGTAATCTATTAGAAGAAGAGCTCAGCCTTCTGTCAGCTGTATTTTAGCACTCTATAACACTGCTGAAAACTACCAGGGTGAGAGGATAGTGTAGTACAGGTGAAAAGAAACTATGTCTTCCAGTGGATGGTGACCATAAAGACTGGTGTACTGAAGTGCAAATGTAAAAAGACTGTATATGAACATAGTTGTCTGTACATTACTCTGTATATAGGGTTCAAGGTGTCTATATATAAAAGATAATGATAATGTGTCACTCAAATTTATGTTTTGGGATAGGATTGGTTGGGATTCTGGCAGCTAGGACCTTCACAAAGCTTAAGGATGAGGGCTTCTTGGGCCAATCCTCAATAATCAGCTGCCCACACTTTTTTTAGTCACTCTTCATCTCCATAGGTGCCAATGATAAAAAGCAGGCAGTTCTTCATTTACAGTTTTTTTTATTAGTGTATCCAGTTAAAGGAACAATATCTTCAGAACCCAGGATATCAACCCAGCCCTGTAGATAGCAAGCTTAACGTCACCTGAATCAAATGGTGTTTTCCCTTGTGAATCGGTCCATTGCAAGGATATACAGTTTTTGTCAATATAGAAATGACCACTACCATTGTTCCAAAGTTTATTTGCATATTGACAAAAACAGCAATATCTCGGCAACAAAGGCAGCGATTCACAAGGGGAAAACACTGTTTGATTCAAGTGACCCTAACTCTAATCTATCTGTATGGCTGGGTTGATATGCTGGGTCCTGGTGACACTCCCTTTAAGTTGTGTACTTTTCCCTTTGCAAAAAGTCCACTGGACAGCAAAGAGTATAGCTTGCCCCTACACTCTCCCACCCACACCAGATAATCACTATGATAAAAATATGGAATATTTTTTGCTAAGGGTAATATAAATACATCTATTTTCAATACAGCAATATAGAAATTTATCAGTACCAGCAATGTAGGAATTACTTAATCTCCAACTTCAGGATAATAAATAAAGAAAACTAAAGAAGTAGCGAACACCACGTATCGACCCTCACGTGGGTCTACTTGAAAAAGACCCAGGTGAGGGTCGATACATGCTGTTTACTACTTTCAATTCATCATCCTTTTTTTGTAAAATGCTGGGGGGATCGAATTTTCTTTACATCTATTGTGAGATGTTTTCATGATGGATGTAGTTGTAGACTAAACCTGAGTGGTAAGTAGGCTGAAACATAGACCAGGTAAATGATGGTAACTGATACATACTGAATCAAGAAGTATAGTCAGACCAGGGGTCAATGACAGGGTATCAGAATGATCATGACAGGGACTCACCAGCTGGCAGATAACCCTGAAGTGTATCTACTACTCACATTAGCTTCCTTTACTAACCAACCTCTACTATCAGATGACAGCAGCTGAACCCTGTCCTAAACTGTCATGAAGGAGAATATTCATTTATCACACAGCTGATCACTGTGCACCCATTATCTTGATACCTGATATCTATCAGTGGATAGACCATATTTTCTAGGCATAACTGCTACCGTAGTATTTGCCTGTAAGTAGTGTATTGCTACTTTGTTTTGCAACTGTAACAGATTTTATTGTTCTAGTTGCTTCTCTGCTGTTTGTTCCATACTTGTCCCAGACCTAATGTAAATCAAACAAATGAGAACTGGAACTCAGCTCCGTGTGCTGCTGTCGGCACAAAGAAAAGTACAAATTGTTTCCATTTACAGTCCCCAAGACTGATATTAATCTTCTTATTAAATAGTTAGAAGCAGTGTCGGACTGGGATGTCTAGGGCCCACCAGTGGAATTGTTTCTAGGGGCCCACCATCAGGACCCCTGCAGATCAGCGGTACCGAGACAGGGCGGCTAAAGGTAATAACATGTTGGGAGCCACGCTGCTCAACCACTATACCATGTGCACCACTGCACTACCTAAACCTACTGCTACACCTTGTATGGCAAGTAAGCAGAGTGGCTCCAAGAATTGTTACCTTTACCTGTAGCCGCACTGTCCTGGAAAAGCTGATCTGCAGAGGTCCTGGCTGTTGTATCATTGCAGATGTAATATTGATGGCCTATCCTAAGGACAGGCCATCAATATTAGAAAGATGGATAAATCCTTTAAAGAGGTTGTCCAGGCATTGGAGCAACCAATGTAGCTGGCGGGAGGTGTAAAGTAAAAAATAAGTAAATTAAAAAGCATACTCACCTGTCCCCGGCGCTCCGTTGTCCGCTGTCAGTGTCCATTCAGTCTCGTGCCGGCGACTCCTTGCTGGGAGTCCTGCACCTCATGTGATCGCTAAGACCAATTAGGTACAGGATTTCCAGAAATGAGGCGCCGCCATGAGACCGAACAGACACAGGCAGGGGACATTGGAGTGCTGGGGACAGGTGAGTATGCTTTTTTTTTTTTTAATTTTCTTATTTTTACACCTCCCTGGCGACCGACACAGTGGTTGCTCCAGTTTATAGACAACCTATTTTAAGGGGTTGTCTGGGCCAAATATTTCTATGGTCACTTCACTGGTCCCTCCACATAGTGGCCTCTTCACTGGTCCCCCATACTGTATGGGGAACAGTGATGTAGTCATTATATTGTGTGGGAGCAGTGATGGGGGCTGACATCCTGTGGGGGGGACATTAAACTGTGTGGGGCATATTAAAGGGGTTGTCCAGGTTTAATCTTTTTTATGGCTTATGCTCAGGATAGGCCATAAATACCTGATCGGTAGGAGGCTGACACATGGCTCCATCAGCTGTTCAGAGCCACTTCCGGAGCCCTTTCTGTACACAACACAGGGCCGGAAGCAGAAAGCTCCATCCGCTGTATAGCAGCCTGGTGCCTTCACTGCAGCTCAGCTCCTACTGACTTCAATAAGTGCTGAGATGCAGTGAAGGAGCCCGGCTAATATACAGTGGACAGAGCTTTCTGCTTCCAGCCCTGTATTGTGTACAGGACGGGCATCAGAAGTGGCTCCGTACAGCTGATCAGTCCGTGGTCAGCCCCCTACAGATCAGGTATCTACGGCCTATCCTGAGGATAAACCATAACAAATTATGCCTGAACAACCCCTTTAATATACCCCCAGGGCCCCCCTAATGCGCCACACTTTAAAGAGGTTGTCCAGTATAATTTTTTTCTTTTTTAATAATTAGTCCGGGGGAGGTGAATCCCCCCTACCAGCACGGTCCGGTCCTGCAGCTCCGCTGTCTTCTTTTTGCCGGAAGTCCTCACTGGCTGTGACGTCCCAGATCCCTTCCCTTAGGCCGCTGATTAGCCTCAGGGGTGACATCACAGGTAGTCATGTGCAGAGGGAACTTCAGCTGGAAGAAAACAAAAGAACTGCAGGACTGAACCGCGCTGGGAGATACTGGGGACAGGAGAGAAAGTTTGGGGTTTTTTTTGTTTTTGTTTTCTTCACCTGCCCTGGCATAATTTAAAAAAAAATGAAGGAGCCACTGTATGGAGTATAAGCTCTACAGTGGCCCCCACCCAGTATTATAAGCTCCACAGTGGCCCCCACCCAGTATTATAAGCTCCACAGTGGCCCCCACCCAGTATTATATGCTCTCTACAGGGGCCCCCATCCAGTATTAAAAGCTCCACAGTGGCCCCCACCCAGTATTATATGCTCTCTACAGGGGCCCCCATCCAGTATTATAAGCTCCACAGTGGCCCCCACCCAGTATTATATGCTCTCTACAGGGGCCCCCATCCAGTAATATAAGCTCCACAGTGGCCCCCACCCAGTATTATATGCTCTCTACAGGGGCCCCCATCCAGTATTATAAACTCCACAGTGGCCCCCACCCAGTATTATATGCCCTCCACAGTGGCCCCCACCCAGTATTATAAGCTCCACAGTGGCCCCCACCCAGTATTATATGCTCCCCACAGTGGCCCCCCACACAGTATTATAAGCTCCACAGTGGCCCCCACCCAGTATTATATGCTCTCCACAGGGGCCCCCATCCAGTATTATAAACTCCACAGTGGCCCCCACCCAGTATTATATGCCCTCCACAGTGGCCCCCACCCAGTATTATATGCTCCCCACAGTGGCCCCCACACAGTATTATAAGCTCTACAGTGGCCCCCACCCAGTAGCATATGCTCTACAGTTGCCCCCACCCAGTATTATATGCCTACAGTGGCCCCCATCCAGTACTATAAGCTCCACAGTGGCCCCCATCCAGTATTATATGCGCCCAACAGCCCCCCTCCGCTTCGGTGCTATTATTATACTGTGGGGTCTCCTCAGACCCCAGAGTATAATAATCGGAGGCCCAGGGAAGGTGATTAAAAATAACAAACTCTCATACTCACCTTGCCTTACCTTTCCTTGGCATCCTCGCTCCATCCTGCTGTCTTCAGCGTCTTCAGGCCCTTTTCCGACGTCGCTGCTGAGGCCTGTGATTGGGCCTCAGCGGTCACGTGGGGGCGCACTGACGTCATTACGCGGCCGCGCCCCATGTGACCGCCGGGGCCTAATCACAGGCCTCAGTCACATAACGGAAGAGTGCCAGAGAGGACGCTGTGCCCCGGAGAGGTGAGAATATGTGTTTATTATTTTCAGTCACCTCCCCTGGGCTGCCATCTAATGGAAAGGGGACTGGCAATATGCCAGGGCCCCTTTCCAATAACAGTATGTATAGCGGTCGGGGAAACAGGCTTTCCCCCGACCGCTATCATAATGGTCCGGGGCCCCGGCCATCTCCAGCTGGCCATGGGCACCATACCCCGCTGAGCCCGGTTGCGGTCGCACCCTCTGCGACCGCGATCGTTACGCCTCTGGTCAGGGGCCCGATCGGGATGGTCAGGATCCCGATTGGGCCCCCATGACATGAGGACTAATAGTCGGGGCTCTTGCCCACCGGTGGATTCACCGGTTCCCCGGTGGGCCAGTCCGACCCTGGTTAGAAGCCCTGGTGTTGGGTTAAGTATTAGCACTATAAAATGCCTATTTTGTCACTCACGGTGGCATTTGTTGTACTTGAATCACTGGCTGCCATTTGGAAATAACTATTATAAAAGCTATCTGTTAAGGTTCTATAATTTGCAAGGTTGTACATATTATAAGGGCAACTCTGTGGACCCCTTTAAAAGGGCCCCAAGCAAAGGCGAAGGGAATCGTCTAAATGCTTCCTTTGTATTTTCCATTCCTTTTATAGCCACTCCTTACTTTGGCTTAAAAGACCACAGCAAAATCTACAACAAAAAACACACTGCAACGTGGGGCCTTAGCCTAAGGCCCTGTAAGGGAATTGCTAGTTGTGCAATTCCCTAGTGCTGCTGCTGAAACAAGGGAAGAAGGGAAAGACAGAGACAGTGAGCCCTAAACTCGACCCAGCCTCTGTCTCTACCTAATTGCCACAACTGTCCTAATGACAGGGACAACTGGGTGGCATTCCCTTGTCTGAATAAGTGTACACAGAACACAGACAAAACAAACAACATGGAAGCGGAGTTAGCAAGCCAAGGTCAAACCAGATAGACAAACAGTACCAAATTGAAATCCGAGAGAATAGTGAAAGGGTAAGCAGAGATCAGAAGTCAGTAATACAATATAGCAAGAGAAGAGCTTAGCAAGGACAAAGTCTCAATAGCCAGCAACCATGTGTAAGCAGATGACCTGTTTATAGGAAGTCCAGAATCTGTTCCAGACTTGATTGGTACACAGGCAAGGCTAAGATTAACTGTTTGAGGAGCGGAGGGAAACAAAGGTGCAGGAGATGGGTGTGGCGGAAATTCAATTACAGAGAAGAGGCAATAGAGCAGTGTTCAGATAGAGCAAGAACAACTGTAAGTGAATTGCTAGTTGTGCAATTCTCTAGTGCTGCAGCTGGAACAATGGAAGAAGGGAATGACAGAGACAGTGAGCCCTAAACTAAACCCAGCCCCTGTCCCTAACTAATTGCCACAACTGTCCTAATGACAGGAGCAACTGGGCGGCAATCCCTTCTCTGAATAAGTGTTACACATAACAAGACTAAACAAACAACACAGAAGCAGAGTCAGCAAGTCAAAGGGTTGGTAACAGTCGAGCAACGCAGTACAAAATCAAAATCCAAGAGAATAGTCAAAGGATAAACCAGAGGTCAGAAGTCAGAATACAATAATAGCAGAAAGAGGAGCTTATCAGGGACAAAGTCTCAGTAGCCAGCAACCATGTGTGAGCAGATGACCTGTTTATAGGAAGTCCAGAATCTTCCCCAGACTCGATTGGTAGATAGACTGTCAATCACACATGCAAGGCTAAGATTAACTATTTGAGGAGCAGAGGAAAAGAAAGGAGCAGGAGATGGGTGTGGTAGGAAATCAATTACAGAGAAAAGGTAATAGAGCAGTGTTCAGACAGAGCAACAAGAACCCTAAGCAAGAAATCAAACTGAACACGCCTCCTGCATGGCAGCGTGTGAGAGGAGGATGGTGCAGAGACCCGAACAGGTAGAGACGTTACAAGAACCCTAAGCAAGGAATCAAACTGAACACACCACCTGCGCCGCAGCGTGTGAGTGGAGCGTGGCACAGAGACCCGAACAGGCAGAAACGTTACGGGCCCCTTGCAGATGACCGTGGGCGAGATCTGTGTTTTTCGCGGATAGCACACTGACCCATTCATTTCTATGGGCACATGCACATGACCATGTTTGTCACTGAACAGTGTGTGAGCCGTGATTCCGCGCCACATCAAATAGAACAGGTCCTATTTTGTTCAGTTTTTGTGGAATGGACTCGTCCATAGAAGCCTATGAGAGACTAAAAACTTAGGACGGCACACTGATGTACTCCATGTATCATCAGTGTGCCGTCCGTTTTCACGGACAAGTTAGGGATATAATTAGATGTCTCCTGTGTTTTTTTTTTTTTTTATAGTGGATCCACAAACTAGCAACACACACTGATGGCACACTGAAGACTTCACTGATGCTGAAGAAACACTGAAGACACTCTGTCCGCAAAAACTGAAGACTAATCACTAGTTTGCTGACCGCAAAATACACAGTCATCTGCAACTAGCCTTAGTGGTGACGTCTACCTTGGTGAAAAGGACCATGGCCAGATAGGTCTCATTCCCTTTTCTAGAGGGTGGCAATAATCTGTGCAGGACTCCACTTATTACCACCTTGCATTATTATTACTAAACAAGGTGGTAAAAAATTGACATGGGGCTTGGAAGAATACGCAAACATCAGGTCTTTCCCAGGTACGATTATTTTTGTCTCCTTTACATGCAGGGTAATGCACATAGTGATTTTACAATACAGATAATGCACATAGTGATGTCACAGAATTTATTTTATGCTTATTTATTTTGCTTCCAGGATATTGCTCAGTTATGCGGTGGCACAGTAAAGTACACTGTGTACAGAGTACAGAGATAATGTGCACAATGATGTCACAGTACAAGAATAATGCACACTGTAATGTCAGTAACGAGGTAATTCACGCACAAAAAGATCACTGTGTAATCACAGCATATGAAGAATGTAATTATAATGATGCAAATGCATATGCAGGCATTATGATGTCTTAATAAAGTAATGGAGGTGCAGTCAGTTTTCAACATCCCATTCCATCATCCAGTTATCATTAGTTGCACTCTAGGTTTCAGTGGTAATGGACTCCCTCAGTTGTTGGAACCCATAGTAGCTGCTATGTCTGCTACCCCAGTAGTTAATCCAATGGATGCTGTGTATATGTAAACATGCCCCTAGCATACTCGATGATGGTTCAGAGGTGGGCAATGGTGGATTGCAGTACCACAATTACTAGCCAGTTTTCTGGTTATTTAGCTTAAAGGAACAATATATAAAAACATATTATCATTTTTCACATCTGTGTTCGAGTTTCCGTTCGGGGGGGTCCGCTTGGGTACCCCCCCGAATGGAAACCCAATCCGCATAAAAAAGCAGTTACCTTAGGAAACCCACTGACCCCATAGACTATAATGGGATCCACATGGTTTCTGCGTGGTTTTCGTCCGAAGAATTTTTTCATGCGGAGAGGGGAACGGAATCCCCGAATGTAGTGCAAGCACTGGTGTGAACCCAGCGTAAATGTGGATTCCTTACAAATCTGTTACATATATTAATGTTATAATCCCATAGTAGTGAATGGGAGTTTTCCAACAATGGATTTGTTGATCTTGTGATCTTCTGGTGCCCTTCGAATCTGCATGGAGATCTGTAGGTGTCTGCTACAGCAGGTATTTACACAGCAGTTCTCCCTATCAATGATCCAGAGGACTTCCAGCACTGAGACGTTCATAATAAATTTTTGCTCAGGCAGACATGCAATATATGCCCTGTTTGTCTCTGCTCTGTCCCTAATAAACACATACATGACTATGGGGATCATTAATATGATTCTTATTATATAAATGGTCTTTCTGTGTCTTGAAAACAGATTAAACATACAGTGCTTGGCCGGAGGTTCTGGTCATTTCACTGGTGACACCCTTGTATTAGTGAAATACATGCACTGACTGGTTGACTAGTAGCGCGTCTCTACAGTATAGTACAGTACTACACATTCTGTACATCTCTTTACCTGTAACAGGATGGACACCAGGTGAGAATGGCTCCATGTTATTTTTCGGGTGCACTATATATACTTTACAGGAACCTGAAAAAGCATTGGTCACCGTTATAGAAAGTGATTTACTGCTTCCAGCAGCCTTTTCTGAGTTTTCTGAGTATAATAAATATCTAATGGTTTTTATTTAATCTTTATTTAATATATATTTTCGTCACATTACAGGGTCTTTGGAACCAATTGCTAGTTTTCTTTAGGCTACGTTCACACTACCGTTATTATAATCCGTTACTGTCATCTGTCATAGCATGACAGCAGCAGGCATTAAAGGTAGTAAGAGTAATGTCTGTGTCCATTACCATTGACTCTAATATAGACAATATGACAGACGCTGTCTTCTGTCTTGTTTGACGGAGTGGGCTCTGTCTGTATCTGTCATTTACTTTCCGCTGCTCTGATCCAGTGACAGATGACCGCAAAGGACATTGAATAACGGTAGTGTGACCCCACCCTTTAAGAGTTATGGTCTCAAGTTACAATGGTCATCCCAGAACCACTTGATATTGTAACTTGAGGGACCTCTTTATTGGTAATATGACTTGAGAATAGATTTTGTTACTTTGATGGATGATACTTTGAGCTGACCTCATAGTATAATAATAGAAGTCTTATACATGTAATAGCTCTTTGTGGGGCCTCTGATTTTATCATTGTGTGAAATGTTTAACTTAAAACCCGTTTTTCCTCCTTATCTTCACTTTATGTTTCTTCTAGTGGATGAGGGAGTGTTTATTTTTCTTCCTGGGTTTATAATATGCTGCTAAGGAAACAATTTGCTTCCTGAAAGACATCTTTCTAGATTCGGACTAAACAGAGATTGCAGTAGTTAAGCCATAAGTCTTCATGAGTTTTATGTGCCAGATTAAAGTTTATCCAAACACGCAGCAGATGTGTCCAGTTTCTATATTCCAGCATCTTACCAGTGACTGATGGAACTTCAATGTACTTCTTAACTGTCTCTTTGTGTTCAAGCCTAGACATTACCATTTGTTGCTGCAAGAAGCAGCTGCAGATGCTAAAAGAATATCTAGACGTCTTACACCTGTGCCACTATCTTATAACACAGATGAGGGCTCATTCACACTGCCTAATTTATGGCCAATGTTTATGTCTGTATTTTATTTTTATTTTGCCTTAAGTAGAGCTGGATCCCATGAGACGGAAAAAGGAAATCCTTTCCTCTGCTGACATCCAATCTCTTTTTGGCAGAAAAGTAAGGACTGGAACCTGGTCCATAAATACAGGCACAAAAACAGGCCTTTGAGCCACTTTCACACAGCTGTAATGTTGCTGAATTTAAGCAATTTTGGGAGCATTGCCCTGGACCTCCCAAGGTTGTACTGAATCAAACTTAGGTCACCATAGGATCTTATATTCATTAATTTTTTCCATTAAATTGTATATGTCATAAAATATATGTGGAAACAAAATTAAAGGGGTTGTCCAGGAATTCTTGTATTATGGCCTGTCCCTAGGAGAGGCTATAAATATCTGATTGGTGGGGGACTGATAGACGGCCACCGCACGGTTCAGCTGTTCAGAGGTGTGTCCGGTCCGTGTACTATACAGTAGGGCTGGGAGACTTTGACCTAAACCAAAATCACAATTAATTGGGCATTTCATTTAGATTAAGATTAATGGTGATTATTTAGTTCCACACCTAAAACCACACCCCTTTTAAATTATGAGTATGTGTTGGACGAACCTTGCGAGATTCGCCCGGTGTATTGTTTGGGCCGACCATGTCGGAACTGAAAATGCTATTATACTCTGGGGTCTCTTCAGATCCCAGAGTATAATAAACAGAGGCCCAGGGAAGGTGATCAAACATAAAAAACAATGTTAGGGTCCATGGACACAACCGTGCATGCATCTGAGTTTATCACAGAATGCAGTCGGACGACATCCGGATGATGCATTCATGTCTATGGGGCTTTCCGTTCTGTTCCAATAACACGGATGATTATAGAGCAGGTCCAATTCTTCTCTGTGTTATCGGAACAGAATGGATCTGGAAGCCCCATAGACGTGAATCAGTTAAGAGACCGCAGAGTATATAAGAATAGAAGTTTCGGGTTTGGACCAAACAAACCTGAAGGTGGAACCTCGCGAATATTGTAATGACCAAACTGAAATAACCAATGTGAACAAAATCAAATCATGTCGGTTATCTGAGTTGACGTTCAGTTTTATAGCTCTACCATAGAAATTGTACCATACTGGACTGGAAGCAGTTAGCTCAGTGCCCTGTTTAAGTCAATGGAAGCCTGGCAACTACTGTATAATGCTTCTAGCTCCATGTACTGTATAGTACGGGGACTGGAAGAAAAGCTGATATTTGTAGGGGCCAAATGTCGTTTACCTTACTGTCAGGCTAAGGCATACCTCCAACTGTCCCGGATTGTGGGTCCTGTCATCCTGGTTGGTAGGAAGTATGTCCCGGATTCAACTCATCTGCCTCCGGAGAGGACGCAGATGAGTTGAATACAATGGTGAAGCAGGAGCCTTCCGCGGGGAGATAAAGGGAGACATTAAACTGGGGGCAGATGTAGGGAGGCAATTAAACTGAGGGCAGATAAAGGGGGGAAATTAAACTGGGGGCAGATGTAGGGGGACATTAAGCTGGTGGCAGATGAAGGGGGCATTAAGCTGGTGGCAGATGAAGGGGGACATTAAATTGGGGACAGAGGTAGGGGGTAATTAAACTGGGGCAGATGAAGGGGGACATTAAATTGGTGGCAGATGAAGGGGGACATTAAGCTGGTGGCAGATGGAGTGGGACATTAAGCTGGTGGCAGATGGAGGGAGGGACATTAAACTTGGGGGGCAGATGGAGGGTGACATTAACCTGGGGGCAACTATAGGGGGACATTAAACCGTGAGGATAGCTGGAGGGGGACATGTCTGCCTCTAGTTGCCCCCAGTTTAATGTCCCCCTCCAGCTACCCCCACGGTTTAATGTCCCCCTCTAGTTGACCCCAGTTTAAACTGGGGCACAAGGAGAGGGACTTCATACTGTGGGGCAATTGGAGGGGAACATTATAATGTGGGGGCATATAAAGTTAGGGTGACTGTAGGAGTATTATACTGTGTGGGGGCACAAAGAAAAATGGGTGAGAATGGGCGGAGTAAACATAGAAGTGGGTGGAGCATAGCGCATCACAAATTTTATCCCTGTTTCTGTCCTTTGAAAGTTGGGAGGTAAGGGCTAAGGCCCCATGTAGCCGGCTGCAGCAAAAGAATGCAGCGGGAAAAACCACGGCAGAAATGCATTGCGGTTTTTCCGCAGTGCTTTTCACAGAAAGTCTGCAGAGGAAAACTTTCTGTTTCAATTATACCTATAGTGAAACCTCCAGCATTTCTGTAGGTATAATAGACATGCTGAGATTTCCAAAAACACAAAGGTTTTGGAAATCACAGCATTTCCGCTGTGGGTATTTTTCTGCAATGTATGGATGATGTCATGATATTAGGCGCAGATATGGTCTTATGATATCAATATTGGTCTATATCACTGCACAGTGGGGGTTGGTGCCTAGGATCAAGACTGTACCCTGAGCCTGCCACATGGGCTCAGAGAAATGGACTAACGACTTATTCCGGAAGGTTTTCTGCCCTTCGCTCTGCTACTGGACGTTCATAAAATATGTGCCCTGGCTCATCATCTGGAGGCCAGAGAAACCATCACAAGCTGGTGTTGGTAATATATATTCTTTTCTTTATGTTATTCCCATTTTTATTTTATGTACTGTGTTATGCTGTTTTTCACTTGTATCTGCTTGCTAATCGCTGCATGTATTCTATGTGTTAAGTGTCTAGTGCCGACCCATTTAGGGGTTAATAAATATATAAAATTTAGAAGGCCCGTCTTGCGTATTATCCTCTGTTTGCCCAGCACCCTCACGAAAGTGGGTGTGAGGTAATTGAAGTGATCTCAAGTGTACCAGAAGCGGGTTCTGGTAGGACGAGATCCTTCACAGATGGGATTCGTTAGAATCCACTTTGCAGGAACTGTAAAACGCTGCAGTTTTTGTGGTGGCTTTTTTGCCATGTGGGGCTCCAGCCTCATATAGGCCATAAACAAAGAATCCCATGTGTGAAGAATATCGCCTCGCCCAGCCGCCTGGCATGCCTGCGATCAAACTTCTTTCTTAACCTCCCACTCACACACCGTGAGTAGACCGGGTCATAGGATAGAATGAAACGAGCGATATAAATTTTATATGTTTAATAACCCAAGTGGGTCGGTACGAATTAATAGCATATACAGAAATATACAGTATTAATATGATCAAGCATAAACATACAAGCAAAAGAGCGATGATACCGTACATAAAACGAAAAATGGGAATAAAAGATAGAAAAGATACCTGAGCCCACAGCTCTGTCTTAGCTGTCTCTCTTCCAGGCTCCACACACTAAGACTAAAAACAAAACACTCTAGCCAGTGTGAAGACCCTAGTCCAGCCCCACCCTTCACCCCCCCCCAGCCTGCTGGTTAGAAGGAAAGATGGGTGCCTGGGTTAGTTGTAGGTCATTAGCCCACCCTCCCCCCTTTGGACATCTGGGATATCACACTGACTGGCCAGACAGGCCCTCTCTCCATGGTATGCACATAAAACCATTGGAGCGAATTGACCACCAATGTAAACACAGCTTTACACTCCTACAGATATGTGACTGATACGAATGAGGAATGATACATGTCCAAGAAAGATACATAAATTGAGGGTCTCATCATCACACCTCCCCCTTTTAGAGGGTGTTGGGAGGAAGGAGGAGCCTCCGTTCCTCTTCCACCCGCACCTCCGCAGCCTCACCCCGCCGGGACAGGCCATCGGCATTGCCATGGGCCTGGCCAGGCTTGTGCCGGATGTCATAGTTGTATTGCTGCAGCACCAGGCTCCAACGTAACAACCGTCCATTCTGACCAGCAAAACATGGTCAGATCAGATCAGAGGGTTGTGATCCGTCACCACGGTGAAGTGGCGCCCATACAAGTAAGGCTGCAGATGCTGCAAGGCCCAAACAATTGCTAGGCATTCCTTCTCCACTGTGGCGTAGGCCACCTCCCGCGGCAGTAGCTTTCGGCTGAGGTACTGCACTGGGTGCTCTTGCCCCACTGAGTCAAGCTGGCTCAGTACGGCACTGAGTCCGTAGGTGCTGGCGTCTGTCTGTAGCACAAGCGGACGTGACTCATCGTACGCATGAAGTACAGGTGCGTTCGCCAGGGCCGCTTTCAGGGCTTGGAAGGAGCGCTCACAAGCATCCGTCCACTGGACAGTTTGCGGCAACTTCTTCTTGGTGAGGTCCGTCAAGGGGGCAGCCAGAGCACTATAATTCGGTACGAACTTCCTATAGTACCCTGCCGTCCCCAGGAAAGACATCACCAGTCGCTTGGTCCGGGGGGTTGGCCAGGACGTGATTACATCCGGCTATTCAGGTTCTGGTTTCAGGGTTCCCCCACCTACCCGGTGTCCCAGGTATTGGACCTCGCGCATGCCCAGCTGACACTTTTCCGGTTTGATGGTCAAGCCCGCACTGTGGATCCGCCTCAGCACCTGCACCAGGTGCTGTAGGTGTTCCTCCCAAGTGGAGCTGAAGACGGCAATGTCATCCAGGTACGCAGTGGCAAACCCTTCCCATCCCGTCAGTAGGGAGTTGACCATCCGCTGGAAAGTGGCAGGGGCATTCTTCATGCCGAATGGCATGACAGTGGACTCGTACAGTCCAAAAGGGGTGATAAAGGCCGATCGCTCCTGTGCCTGAGGGGACAGGGGGATCTGCCAGTATCCCCGACTCAAGTCCATGATGGACAAGTACTGGGCCTTACCTAACCGGTCAAGCAGGTCGTCCATGCGCGGCATGGGGTACGCGTCGTCGACTGTAACCGCATTAAGTTCCCTGTAATCTACACAGAACCGGGTGGTCCGATCCTTTTTGGGCACAAGAACCACAGGTGAAGCCCATGCACTGTGAGAGGGCTGAATCACCCCCAGGTCCAGCATCTCGCCAATCTCCTTGCGCATCTGGACCTGTACCTCCGAGGAGACGCAATATGGCGACCGCCGGATAGGGGCATGATTCCGGGTATCCACATGGTGAATGTCCTGGTCAGTTCTCCCGGGCTTCGCGGAGAACAGACCAGGTAGGGAGTGCAAAACTCCATCCAGCTGGGACAGCTGGGCCTCAGCCAGCAGGGGGTTCACCTGTGCCTTCTTGTTGGACCCATCCTCCTGAAAATGAGCAAGCAAGTCAACAAGGTCTTCTTCTTCCCCCTCCTCTAGCAGACTGCATACCGGAAAGGCACTAGCTTCCCGGTCATGATGATCCTTCATACCGTGCTCGTTCCATAGGATTGCCGCAATCCACAGTCTCTGCGTGATACCACACCCACACACTGTTATCCTAAGATCCCACAACGCTGCCACCACTGTGAAGAATATCGCCTCGCCCAGCCGCCTGGCAGGCCTGCGATCAAACTTCTTTCTTAACCTCCCACTCACACACCGTGAGTAGACCGGGTCATAGGATAGAACGAAACGAGCGATATAAATTTTATATGTTTAATAACCCAAGTGGGTCGGTATGAATTAATAGCATATACAGAAATATACAGTATTAATATGATCAAGCATAAACATACAAGCAAAAGAGCGATGATACCGTACATAAAACGAAAAATGGGAATAAAAGATAGAAAAGATACCTGAGCCCACAGCTCTGTCTTAGCTGTCTCTCTTCCAGGCTCCACACACCAAGACTAAAAACAAAACACTCTAGCCAGTGTGAAGACCCTAGTCCAGCCCCACCCTTCACCCCCCCCAGCCTGCTGGTTAGAAGGAAAGATGGGTGCCTGGGTTAGTTGTAGGTCATTAGCCCACCCTCCCCCCTTTGGACATCTGGGATATCACACTGACTGGCCAGACAGGCCCTCTCTACATGGTATGCACATAAAACCATTGGAGCAAATTGACCACCAATGTAAACACAGCTTTACACTCCTACAGATATGTGACTGATACGAATGAGGAATGATACATGTCCAAGAAAGATACATAAATTGAGGGTCTCATCATCACACCATGCAATCTCTTTAATATACAATTAATTATTTTCCTCTCCACTTACTTTAAAGAGAAACTCGCATCTCTCCTGACACTCTATTTTAGTAAATACTAATACTACAATTCTGGATTATCTCTTAGCAATGTGCTGTTCCTCTGTTACTCATCCAGGAAATTTGTAAATAAGCCTACAACTGGGTACTACCATTCCCCTTGTCATATTGGTGTGTCCATACATACTATGACACAGTCAGTGCTGATTTGATTGTGCCAGAGTTTGTAGGCACACCCCCTAACTGGTAACACCCAGCAGTGAATTTATTCATAAATTTTTAGGAGGACTGACAGAGGAACAGCACAACACAGAGTTCCTGGGGAATGCAACTACCCAAAATGGATATGTAAGGAGGGCTGATAGGTCCTCTTTATGTAGTGCATCGGAGTTTCTGTTCTTTTGGTCTATCACAAGACCAGAGGAACAGGAATAGGGTCTGTCTAATGATGGGCAGCAAGGTATCCCAAGAGATTCCACTGTCAATAATGTGGTCTATCGAGTGTCCGTTATTTTTCAACAGACATTGTTGGGAGAAAAAGTCAGGCTTGCAGCACATACTTAAAGGAGTATTCTGGACAAAAATGTTATGGATGGGTGTAACTTGCTGATCGGTGGAGGTCCGACTGTTTTACACACCAGTTTGAATGGAGGGAGTAGTCGGAAATGCACCCCACTTATTTCAACGGAGCTGCCAGAGAAAGATGAGTGATATTTGTTGTGGTAGGAATGTGCCTTAAAGGGAGTCTGTCACCAGAACCCAGCATATCAACGCAGCCCCACAGATAGATAAGTTTGGGTTATCTGAATCAAACTGTGTTTCCCCCTTCCCCTTTTGGTTACTCCAAAGAGCTGATTTGCAAATTGACAAAATCCGCGATATAGAGGCACTGATTCATAAGGAGAAAACTCTGGTTTAGGTGACCCTAGCCTTTCTATCTGCGGGTTGATATCTTGGTTTCTGATGACCGTCTCCCTTTAAAAATAAAAGGCTAGTACATACTCCTTTGCAATTTTAGTTTTATTCTATTTATGCAGTTATTTTTCATTGCTTTTATAGCACCAACATATTAATTGTAGAGAGATTGAGAGATTGTAACCATTCATATTTATGGCATATATGTAGTCATTGGGGGATGTCTAACCTCTGTGACCCCTGCCTACTCCTAGTATGAAGCAGTGGCACTAGGTAAGCACTGTGATACATTGGCTACAATCGCTATTTTTTTGCAGAGCGGCTACATTGTCAGTTATTGAATAGAATGGGCTGATCATGTGGCCTCTGGAGAAAAAAGCTGAGCAGTTTGACAGGACAGACCTCTGTCAACCACACATCTCAACTACAAATTTTAATAACATGCCATCAACTATCTCTTCTGAACCAACCCCTTTAACAACCGTGTGCATGTCACCGGGCTGTGATTTGCCGCCTGTGCCTCCACGGCTCCATTCACAGAGGTCAATGAACACGGATTGCAAAATGGACAGAAATAGAACTTGTCCTGATTTTTACTCTTGGCCCGACTTCTAAAAGTTACTGCCAACTTAAATGGTTGGAAGTGGCATTTTTGCACCACCCTCGCCACTTTTTTCAAGGTGGGTGGGAGGGGGGCAGGGCCTCTGACTGTGCCAGGTCCACTACGCTTACACTTTACTTACACGTCTGTCTCATATTACCTTAACCTACTGAGTGTATAGGGAGAATTGTGCCCATAGCATATGGGGTCCTATTTGTGGGGGCCATATTCATACATAGGTTGACAAACAGACCTATCTCCTTCAATAATACTGTATACATATTTGTCTGAATGTGTTTGTGTACATGTTCTCTTAATAGTAGGGAGGTTGAGTGGCTTCAAGATCCCACAGATAGATACAAGATTGTTGGTGGATTTGGACAACTTTCAGCATAAGAATTGAGATTCTCTAAAGCTTATCATTTTGACCATTTGCAAGATGTGGTTTAACTGGCAGCTTCTTAGCTTTGGGAAGATTATCTCCAATTTAGCTATTTTCTTAGGTTAATATCTTAGTTATCTTTAATTTAATGCCATATTCTTCACGAAATTGAACAACGAACTTGAAAAACAGCATCTCATGGCTGTTTTTAAAACACAATGGAGCGTATTTATGAAGACTGCTACCGGTATTACTTACACCACTCTTCATAGCCCCAGCAGGGCCGGTTTTAGACAAAGTGGGGCCCTGGGCAAAATTAAAAGCGGGGCCCCAAATGCTGATATGCAAACAACACCATCATCTTGCAGTGACAACCCCTATATAATAACGCCTCCTTTCTGCCAACAAAAAAGTAATAACAAGCCCCATTTTACCACACACAATTCATACGAGCACTTTTGTACCACCTAATAGATTTTTGCACCCAGTCATCAGTTATTATAGCACCTCCTTATAAATAATAGTCCCTGCTTATAAATAATATTACACCTTATCAGTAATAGCTCCCTTATAAATGATAAATAGTGCCC
Organism: Leptodactylus fallax; assembly: GCA_947044405.1. Classification (NCBI taxonomy): domain Eukaryota; kingdom Metazoa; phylum Chordata; class Amphibia; order Anura; family Leptodactylidae; genus Leptodactylus; species Leptodactylus fallax. Next base: position 904,539 of record CAMRHE010000241.1, on the reverse strand, counting down.
TGTATCAGTAATATTCCCCCTTATCAGTAACAGTCACCCCGTAAAAATAATACTGCTCCCCTCATAAATTATAGTATATTATTATAAATAATAGCCCCCCTCATAAATAATAGTTACCCTTACCTCCAGCCTCATATAGGCCATAAACAAAGAATCCCATGTAATACCTTTAATATACAATACATTATTTTCCTCTCCACTTACTTTAAAGAGAAACTGGCATCTCTCCTGATGCTCTATTTTAGTAAATACTAATACTACAATTCTGGATTTTCTCTTAGCAATGTGCTGTTCCTCTGTTACTCATCCAGAAAATTTGTAAATAAGCCTACAACTGGGTACTACCATTCCCCTTGTCATATTGGTGTGTCCATACATACTATGACACAGTCAGTGCTGATTTGATTGTGCCAGAGTTTGTAGGCACACCCAGTGGCGTAACTAGGAATGGCTTAGCCCCTTAGGCGAACATTTGACATGGGGCCCCCCCCCAAAGCCGCCGCCCCCAACCCCCCAAGCCGCCGCCCCCACCCCCCCCAAACCGCCGCCCCCAACCCCCCCACACACAAACCGCATTCCTGCGCACACTATTATGCTCCATAGTGGCCCCTGTACACCGTATTATGTCCCATAGTGGCCCCTGCACACGGTATTATGCCCCATAGTGGCCCCTGCACACGGTATTATGCCCCATAGTGGCCCCTGCACACGGTATTATGCCCCATAGTGGCCCCTGCACACGGTATTATGCCCCATAGTGGCCCCAACACACAGTAGTTTGCCCCACAGTAGCCCCTGAACACAGTAGTTTGCCCCATAGTAGCCCCTGCACACAGTAGTTTGCCCCATAGTGGCCCCTGCACACAGTAGTTTGCCCCATAGTAGCCCCTGCACACAGTAGTTTGCCCCACAGTAGCCCCTGCACACAGTAGTTTGCCCCATAGTGGCCCCTGCACACAGTAGTATTCCCCATAGTGGCCCCTGCGCATACTATTATATATCCCATTGTGGACCACCCATGAACGATTATTATATTCTGGGGTCTTTTCAGACCCCAGAGTATAATAATCGGAGACCCAGGGGAGGAGAGAAACATAGAAAACACTGCAACTTACCTCTTCCTCGCTCCGGTGCACTCCTGTGCGCTACTTCGGCCATCTTCAATGTCGGACCGGATCTCGCGCGATCCAGGCCGGCGTCGCGACGCATAATGACGTCGGCTGACGTCTGGGACGTCGCCAAACAGGCCCGAAGCCTGTGGAGCGGCGGAGAGGTGAGTTATGGGTGTTTTTTATGTTCGCTCACCTCCCCTGGGCCCCCGATCGTTATACTCGGGGGTCTCAAAAGACCCCCGAGTATAACGATAGCAGTGATTGTGAGGTTCGCCCTAGCGATTGCCACAGGGCTCCGGGCCCCGTAATGTTCCGGGCCCTGTGGCAGTCGCTACCACTGCTACCCCGGTAGTTACGCCCCTGGGCACACCCCCTAACTGGTAACACCCAGCAGTGAATTTATTCATAAATTTTTAGGAGGACTGACAGAGGAACAGCACAACACAGAGTTCCTGGGGAATGCAACTACCCAAAATGGATATGTAAGGAGGGCTGATAGGTCCTCTTTATGTAGTGCATCGGAGTTTCTGTTCTTTTGGTCTATCACAAGACCAGAGGAACAGGAATAGGGTCTGTCTAATGATGGGCAGCAAGGTATCCCAAGAGATTCCACTGTCAATAATGTGGTCTATCGAGTGTCCGTTATTTTTCAACAGACATTGTTGGGAGAAAAAGTCAGGCTTGCAGCACATACTTAAAGGAGTATTCTGGACAAAAATGTTATGGATGGGTGTAACTTGCTGATCGGTGGAGGTCCGACTGTTTTACACACCAGTTTGAATGGAGGGAGTAGTCGGAAATGCACCCCACTTATTTCAACGGAGCTGCCAGAGAAAGATGAGTGATATTTGTTGTGGTAGGAATGTGCCTTAAAGGGAGTCTGTCACCAGAACCCAGCATATCAACGCAGCCCCACAGATAGATAAGTTTGGGTTATCTGAATCAAACTGTGTTTCCCCCTTCCCCTTTTGGTTACTCCAAAGAGCTGATTTGCAAATTGACAAAATCCGCGATATAGAGGCACTGATTCATAAGGAGAAAACTCTGGTTTAGGTGACCCTAGCCTTTCTATCTGCGGGTTGATATCTTGGTTTCTGATGACAGTCTCCCTTTAAAAATAAAAGGCTAGTACATACTCCTTTGCAATTTTAGTTTTATTCTATTTATGCAGTTATTTTTCATTGCTTTTATAGCACCAACATATTAATTGTAGAGAGATTGTAACCATTCATATTTATGGCATATACTGTATGAGGTCATTGGGGGATGTCTAACCTCTGTGACCCCTGCCTACTCCTAGAATGAAGCAGTGGCACTAGGTAAGCACTGTGATACATTGGCTACAATCGCTATTTTTTTGCAGAGCGGCTACATTGTCAGTTATTGAATAGAATGGGCTGATCATGTGGCCTCTGGAGAAAAAAGCTGAGCAGTTTGACAGGACAGACCTCTGTCAACCACACATCTCAACTACAAATTTTAATAACATGCCATCAACTATCTCTTCTGAATCAACCCCTTTAACAACCGTGTGCATGTCACCGGGCTGTGATTTGCCGCCTGTGCCTCCACGGCTCCATTCACAGAGGTCAATGAGCACGGATTGCAAAATGGACAGAAATAGAACTTGTCCTGATTTTTACTCTTGGCCCGACTTCTAAAAGTTACTGCCAACTTAAATGGTTGGAAGTGGCATTTTTGCACCACCCTCGCCACTTTTTTCAAGGTGGGTGGGAGGGGGGCAGGGCCTCTGACTGTGCCAGGTCCACTACGCTTACACTTTACTTACACGTCTGTCTCATATTACCTTAACCTACTGAGTGTATAGGGAGAATTGTGCCCATAGCATATGGGGTCCTATTTGTGGGGGCCATATTCATACATAGGTTGACAAACAGACCTATCTCCTTCAATAATACTGTATACATATTTGTCTGAATGTGTTTGTGTACATGTTCTCTTAATAGTAGGGAGGTTGAGTGGCTTCAAGATCCCACAGATAGATACAAGATTGTTGGTGGATTTGGACAACTTTCAGCATAAGAATTGAGATTCTCTAAAGCTTATCATTTTGACCATTTGCAAGATGTGGTTTAACTGGCAGCTTCTTAGCTTTGGGAAGATTATCTCCAATTTAGCTATTTTCTTAGGTTAATATCTTAGTTATCTTTAATTTAATGCCATATTCTTCACGAAATTGAAAAACGAACTTGAAAAACAGCATCTCATGGCTGTTTTTAAAACACAATGGAGCATATTTATGAAGACTGCTACCGGTATTACTTACACCACTCTTCATAGCCCCAGAGCAGGAGGAGGCACACTGTCTACTGGGCTGTGCACCTGGGAAAAGCGTACACCAGCTTGTAGCTGACGTACATTTCCTTGATCATTTATGCCACATTTCTGGTATGAATAATAGCACATCTGATGGGGCTCATGGCCCCACCCCCTGCCGGCAGCGCAGATTTAAAAAAGTATTTTTATGCCTGGAAGCTCCTCACATTGGGACTCAATGGTCACAGTTGCCAAAAATTGGCAAGTATGGCTAAAGAGCAGATGATATCTGTAGTTTGTTCAGAGTTGTGGTTTCACGACAGTAACATAGATTGGGGACAACTGGTGTAGAAATACCATTTGGTAGTGTCAAACCATCAAACATGGCTGCTTATATAAGGTTTTTCTCATAAACTTTTATCATTTGACACTGCACTAGATTTTGATGGTCCATTCTCCCATTGATTAATTGCTGTAATGTATTCATAAGTTGGGAAATGTGATAATGCTTTCTCACTGTAAAGGAAAAGACTTTCACCATGGCCATTATGTATATAAGCAAGGTCTATATTTACCACTAGCACCATAAAGCAATTTATGATGCAAAAACGTCTTTATGTAAGAGCTTGCCAAGTGATTTTTCCATTTAAATCTGCTTTTCCTGTATACATCAGGATGGCAAATTAATGAAACACTAAACTTAAAAATGAATAACTATTTTTCACATTATGTAGAACGCAGCTTAGAAAAGGACATTATGGAACCCATTACTTTAAAATTTTCAGTTTTATATGAAAATCTCCCTGAGGCCGGGGCCCCACGTGGTGTTTTACAGTCACAGCAAAGTGGATAGAATTCTAGAGAATCCCATCCCCACTTTGCGGAAAAATACGCACAGCAGACACGCTATTTCCAAAACCGTCGTGGTACTGAGGTGTCTCACTATAGAACTGACTAGAATGGAGTTGCTGCAGGTAGGTTCATGGTCTCGGCGTGTTCTTTAGTTACTATAGCTAGGTTCATGGTCTCGGTATATTCTGTAGTTACTATAGGAAGGGCCTCCATACAACTTCATTCTAGTTGTCTCACTACAGAACTGATTAGAATGGAGTTGCTGCAGGTAGGTTCATGGTATCGGTGTATTCTATAGAAGTGGGTCAGCATATATAGCAATATTAATAAAACAACATAGACACTTTAAAAAATATATTTTATTGAAATAAAACCCTCCGCACAACCATCATTAACCATTATTTATTTACTTCTCTTTAAAAAAAAATAAAAACCACCACCACCTTCTAACCCCCTCAATGATCCTACTTACCTGTCCCAGTCTATTATTGCCTGCTGTCATGGAATAAACCAATGGCGTCTCATATGATGGTGTTAGTACTGTACAGTAGAGTAAATCTAGGATCACATCTGCAGCTGGTTCTCTGTTGTTTTGGTCCATCAGAGGACCTGAACGATGGAGAGCCAGACCGCTAAAACAAGCGGTTACCCATGGACACCAGCGGACCCCATTGACTATAATGGGGTCAGTCGTTTCCATACTGAAAGCGGCAGAGAGAAAAGTCCTCCGTGCATGACTTTTCTCTCTGTCGATTTCTGCGGCCAATGTGAACTTAGCCTCAGATGAAGTCTAGTAACCCACTTTTTTGGTTAATTGAGCACCAGAATGTGAGGACTCCTACTGAAAGGATAGTAACTCAGGACAGGCAATCAATATCAGATCTGCGGGGATCCCCTGTAAATCTCTGGTGCTGTACAAACTGTAGTGGCGAGTGTAGGTAACGAGCGCTGCCCCATTAAAGTCTCTGTACAGGCGATCTGCAGAGGTTTCAGGTGTTATCCCCCCCGTTGCGGTTTTGGAAATTGCAGCATGTCAATTATACTGAAGGAAACGCTGGCAGTTTCCCTATAGGTATAACTGAAGCAGAAAGTCCGCAGAGGAAACCTCTACGAACTTTCTGTGCAAAGCACTGCGAGAAGAACCGTGATGCATTGCCGCCGCAGTTTTTCCCGCAGCGCTTTTTTGCTGCGTGGGCCCTTAGCCCTTTTGAACTAATGGCATGTTGGAACAGCCTTTAAAAAGGCTATTCTACTCCTACCTTTCATTCTCTTCTTCTCCCCGCCGTTTCTGTAAAAAATAATTTTCTTGCGATATGCAAATTATGCTCAGGGAGCATTACTTCGCAGTACGCTCGTGTAACAGACCACCGCAAAATGGCGGACCGAGCATGCACAATCGGCTCTGCCTGAAACTGAAGTGGCAGAGCCGACTGCGCATGCGCGAGATTTCATCCCCATATAGTGCAGCGTCGGATGCCTACGCGAGACAGAAGATCAGAAGATGAAGAGGCACGTGAACAGAATTAACTAAGGGGCGGCGAGAAGTTATGACGCTGGTGTGCTCGGAGCACAGGGTAATGTCCCCTGAGTGTAATTTACATATCACAATAAACGGATTTTTACAGAAACAGCAGGGAGAAGAGAATGGAAGGTAGGAGTAGAATAGCCTTTTTAAAGGCTATTCCAACGTGCCATTAGTTCAGAAGGTGATTTTCTAATGATAGACTCCCTTTAACCACAGTCATGGTGAGCTTGTGATTAACCCTTTCTTGGGTAATCAGCAATTCAATCACTTAGATGGAATCACTGACTGCGAGAGGTCTGGGGAGTCAGTGGTGAATACAGCTCACCATTTCTTCCCAGGCTCACTGAGTGGACTTCAAAGGGCACGTTATATTGATGAATATGGGGAGAGAACACAGACAGCCTGCTATACAAATAAAGTATATCAGCCCTAATGTTCCACGTGATTTACACAGCCCCACAAAAATGCCCACATACAAGCATCACCCTTCCCCAGGACCCTCACAACCACCTCCTCCAAACATGCAGCAACACCCCAGGGACTCCACACACACTCGAAAAGCGACAATCCCTTGGGACCCCCTCCACCAACACATAGGCGGCAACCCCCAAGTGACCTGACCCTCTCAACACACATATGGCAGTCCCTCATGGATCCCCCCCACATACACACAGGCAGCAGCCCCCCAGGAACCCCCACAGCCTCCCCTCACACACAGGCAGCACACCCCAGAGACCCCCCACTTACATGAAGACAGCAGCCTCTCAGGGATCGCCATTCTCAAGGAACAGATGGCAGCCCCTAGGGATGTGAACCCCTCCCACACACAGACGACAAGCCTTCTGGGACTGGACCCCTAAGACACAAGCGGCAGCCTCCCAGGGTCTGGATCACCCCAGCACACAGGCGGCAGCCCCCCAGGGTCCAGATCACAGCACACAGGTGCAGCCCCCCAGGTCCTGGACCCCAGCATAAAGGTTATTATTACTGTTTATTTATATAGCACCATTAATTCCATGGTGCTTTACATTTGAGGATTTACATACAGTACACAAGATGTACAAAACAGATAATACTAACAGTGACCAACTGGCATAGTGGGATAGAGGGCCCTGCCTGCAAGGGCTTACAATCTATGAGGGAAGAGGGATAGAGACAGAAGGTGGGGGGAGAGGCTGTTCAGGTGGTGGTGTGGTGACAGTAGCGTTATTGGAAGTTGTAGGCCTTCCTGAATTGGTGAGTCTTCAGGGCCTTCTTGAAGCTTGTGATTGTGGGGGTCAGTCTTATGTGTCTTGGCAATGAGTTTCAGAGTATGGGGGATGCACGGGAGAAGTCTTAGAGACAATTGTGTGAAGAGCGGATAAGAGCATAAAGGTTCAGCCCAAGGACGGATAATCTCCTCCCAGCATACAGGCAGCAGCCGCCCATGGACCAGACCACCCAACAGCACACAAGCGGCAACCCCCAGGGTCCGGATCACCCCAGCACACAGGCGGCAGCCTTCCAGGGTCCAGATCACAACAGCACACAGGCAGCAGCCCCCCAGGGTCCAGATCACAACAGCACACAGGCAGCAGCCCCCCAGGGTCCAGATCACAACAGCACACAGACGGCAGCCCCCCAGGTACCGGAGACCCCAGCACACAGGCGCAAGCACCCAGGTTCTGGACACCCCTAGCATACAGGTGGCAGCCCCGCAGGGACTGGACCCCCTCAGCATACAGGTAGTACCCCAGGGACCAGCACACTACATGGCAGCACCCCTTCAACCCTCCACCACATGCACACAGATGGAAGTACCAAAAGGGACCACCACAAGAACCCCCTCACACACACAGGTAGCACCCCAGGACCCCCCAAACATGCACACAGGTGGCAGTGGCCTAGGACCACCTCCAGAACCCCCTCTCATACACAAGCAGTACCCCAGGAACCCCCCACACAAAGTCAGTACCCCAGGGATCCCACAAAGACACATGCAGCAGCCCCCAGGGACCTGAACCCCACAACACCCTTCCCCCCATTACATTCAAGCAGCACCCCAGGGACCCATGCCCCCATTTTAGATGCCAATGGTACCCCAGGAACTTGTGTCCTATACCTTTAAATGCTAGAAGAACCCCAGGGACCCCGCTCCCCACTTTAGACGCCAGCAGCACCCCAAGGACTCCTACCCCCCTGCCCCCTCCCTTTAGATGCCAGCAGCACCCCCAAAGACCCCTGTCTTCTTCAATGCCAAAGGCACCCCAGGAACTTCTATCTCACCCTAAACATCAATCCAATCCCCCAAACCTTCCATTATACAGTCCCATGTAAAACATCACTCTGTTTTCAGCCCCTCAACATGCAGTCCCATGTAAATACATCACTCCCTCCCCTCAGTCTCCTCCAACGTGCAGTCCCATGTAAAACAATCCGATCACTGCCCTTCCATCATCCAGTCCTCGCAGCTTTCTGTTCTTCATCTACACGAGCTCCACTCTCGCTTCCTCTATTGCTCACAGAGTTGTGATAGAAGAGACCCCGCCCTCATCGGAAAGGCCCCGCCCCTTCCCGTGACATCATACCTACCAGGAGCAGCTCCATTCTAGACACGACAGTGAGGGGAGCTGCAGCTGGTGTTGCAGTGGTTCGTTGAATGTGTGTGTGAGAGGACTGTACTGGGTCTGCGGCTGTGCCTAGAGACTGTTGTCGTCGGTTCGGTTCTGCCTATCCCTTATAAAGCAGCAGAAATGGAAGAAGACGGGGCCGGTGAGTAGCCGCTTCGTGTTGGCACTTTGTGCCAATAATGTTACAGAACTGTAGTCCCCCCGTCGGCAGCGGAGGAGTTAAATGTCACCTCTGCAGACTGCTTTGCTATAATCCAGGATTGATGCCTGCAGCCGTGCATGGGGGCTAAGGAGTTAATGTGGTGTAGACGGTTGCTTTATGGGGTTATCACTAATGTCTTAGTAAATAATATGGGGAGATAGTAAACCAGGGACGTTCTGCAAATGCCACTATATGGAGGCCTGTTTACACAGGGTGACCCCCATCCCCCCTCCAGACCACCAACTTGCATTAGGTATTGCAGCAATTCCACCAATTTCCAAACCCAGCCTGTCAATCCTTTACATTACCTGAATTTTCAAAATTATTAGAATTGCTTCTCATTTTACATAAATAGATGCATGCAGCAGCAATGATTAATAATAATTAATGAATGTGCATCAGAACCTAAGGGGTCACTGGCAGGGAACTGGTTAATACCAAAGAGTCATTGCATGTTTTCCTGCGCTTGTTGATTCCTTTAGGCTGGATTCAGTAAGGCACTAGTTAACTGGTGCTTTACTGCAGTACTAGAAGTGTATGCTATATGACAGCCAGTAGGGATTGTGTGCAAAACTCAATGGATTTTAGTACAGGGGGAAGTTTAGGGGTTAAATTCAGAGGTGGCATTTATAATCTGGTTATTTCGGTTTGACAACCCTGTAAAGTTGTGCCCATGTTCTGGATTATATAAGAAAATGATTGCAAATTATGCACCTGGGTAGCGCCCTGTAAAACATGTATATCAGTATGGGCGCAGGTGATGTCCTTGCAAATGGCATTGATGTTTGATTTAAGTGAATTGGCACATGCCACGTGCGCAGGTAGGAGCCCCAATTCACATGTATGACTGTAATACTTATGTATATGCCTTTTCTGCTCTTGTCATACCCTGTCATAGTGATCTGTTCACGTATAATAGTAGATTTTGCGCAGCTTGTATCCTAGCAACACCGACATGTGTCCCTCTGTGTATCAGGGAGATTGCAGCGTGGTATACGGTACAGATCCTCATGGAGTTTACTATCAGTGATGTAGAATGAGGCCACCAGTCTAGAGGGGATTAAATGTTCCTACAACACGACGCTACCCAGGAAGCCAGGTATACGCTGTGTAGTACTGAACAGACTCTGCTTTATAATGCAGTGCCAAGAGTGTGTACAGGGTGATATAAACCCGCCCGTGTATTTTCTTTAGGGTTAACGGCTTGACTTACCAGGCCTGGATTCCGTAATGTTATTCTACTAGGTGGGTGGCTGAAGCCCCCCAAACTCTAGCTGAGACATTCTCCATTCCTGAGACAGCACCCTGTCTGGCCGTATATTCCTGTGAAATGGATACTGGAACTTGGAGTCAAGGAAACTGTGTGTTATTTTTTTCCCCACCCTTGGCAATGTATAATGAATGCCTGAGTTGATATAATATTTTTTTTTCCCCTCTATGCACTATGGTTGTGAGTGGAGGAGGCGCCATATGCAGGACGTCGCCTGTGTATATATTGCGGATAGCTGTCAGTAAGACGCAGTCATTTAAGTTGTAAGTTGCTGTATTCATTCCAGGGGCACGGTTCATTGTGTTTCCAGAGGTTTTTTTTGTCTTGTGTTGAACCCTGCGGAAGATTGCACAATGCTTCATTACCATCCCATGACAAGTGGGTTTTGTCTTGAGCCTTATATTCGGAGGAACAGCTGCAGTGACAGTTGTTTTTCTTCTGATGCTATCATTGCTCATATCGGAAGATGCTGCAAGTATATTGATGGTTGGGTAAATTAGATGTCTCTTCTAATCTGCGGTCATCATCCATCAGCTACTGATTACAATGCTCTTTGGCTTTGTTCTGTATTTTTTATTTTTTTTTTAAATCCTTAAAGGGGAACTCCATTTCTCATGATCCTGTGTGCTAACGGGAAGGAGCTATACCCTTTTAGTGCTGGTCAAAGTCACACAAATTGTCCATAACAAAAGATCACATTAAAGCTGAGGCCCCACATTGCGGAAACGCAGCTTTTTTTTTTTGCAGATTTTGTTGTGGTTTTTTGAGCCAAAGCCAAGAACGCCTACGAAAGGAATGTGAAATATATAGGAAGTTCTTATACTTCTCCCTTCTGCTCAATCCAATACTGTATTTAGCTAAAAAAAAAAAAAAAAAAAAAGCCACAAAAAAGCAGCGTTTCATACATGCCAAACCTCCTCGGAGCTCAAGGAGTCTTCCGAAAAAAAAAAAAAAAAAAAAAAAAGCACCTTCTGCTGTCTGTCTCTGTATACGTCACTTGGGCACTTTATGGGCTGGTCGTGTCCAAAAAGGGGCTGTGGCTGGCACATTTCATGGCCAAGTCTTGAAAAAGCGGAATGGCCATGTCAAGAGAGGTGTGGTGGGTGTTCTCAGCCAAAAATTTCTATGATGCACTTTGTGCGATGCTCTTCCTAGAGAGAGTTGCAATATCTTGATAAGTACCTCCTTAGGATAGATCGTTAACCATCTCATTGGTAGGGGTCTCACAGCCAGAACCCCCACAGATCAGTTGGTTACAGAGGCTGTAGCATTTAGGTAAGTGCTGTGGTCTCTTCATTGAATATCGAGCACAGAGCCGTTTAATGTGTAGAGGCTGTGCTTAGTATTGTAGTTCAGCCCCCATTCACTTGAATGGTACTGAGCGGTTGCCGTACCACGTACCTGATGAACGTGATATCATTTGCACAGTGAAGGAGCAAAGATGATCAACCAGCTTATCGATGGGGGGGGGGGGGGTCCCAGGTGTCAAACCTCCATGGTTACGTACTGATGAACCTCTGCTAGGGAAAGGTCACGAAAATATGTAAGTCTTGGAAAATCTCTTTAAGAAAAATTCACATGGGACTTAGTCGCAGCACACTTGTTGTTGGTGAATCTGCTGCACTGCATAGTACCAGCAGATCCACTAATATGGTATTGTACCAAGTCTCATCCCCATGCTGTCATAAAGCAAATGCAGTGCAAATTGACCTGCGCTGTGTTTTTCAATCCACAGCATGTGAATTTATTCTGTGACTTTTTGCCGTGGCCTTGGTGGAGAGAAGGATTTACAGAGTAAGTCCTGTTCATGGGTCCCCTTTAAAGCTACCCCCCCAAACATAATAATATAAAAAAAAGGTCTTAAACATCAGCACTCATGAGCATTGTTTAATTAAATTTTTTTTTTTTAGATGTATTTTATTTGCCCAGCGCTTTTTGTTTTGTTTTTTTGCCACTGTTTTTCGCAGTAAAAATGCTGCAAAAAAAAACACCCAAAAATGCAGGACACAATGCTTGTGCGAAGGCAAAATCATTCACAACATTTTCAATGTTCCACTTTCTTGGATATTTCTTGCTAGAGAATTGAGTATCGTGGCTCGAAATTGGTGGGGTTCGCAAGTCATAGATCCCAGCAGATGTTGGAATTTTTTGGAATTCCCCTTTTCTTTCCGGTTTGTCATCCGTTCGTTCCATGCGGGGTCTTTTTGTAGTGTGAGAACAGTATATTATTACCCCATCAGACCAGACTACATTCCTTCATACTGTCACAGTTTACCAGTGGTTTTGTTGAGTAATGTCAGAACACTTTGTATGGACAAGTCATTTTGAGTGACTAAGTAATTCATTTTTCACATACCTTTTTTTAGTTTTTTTTTTTTTTCTACCCTATGTATTCAGACTGAATATAGAAAATACTTACTAACCTATCACAGACATACCAATCTCCTACAGGTTTCTTATCCTAATAATACATGGGTTTACTGCAGATCCTTGATTTTAACTTTTTTTTTTTTCCGTCTTGATCATCTGTTTGTCTTGACTTTTTTTGGTGCGCAGATAAACGACATGATCGGTCCACAGTATTTGTTATTTTAGAAAGTGAAACAATAGAAACTTCTACTGTGTGATATTATCAGCTGCTCTTATTCTCTGGGAATTTGTCACAATGTGCCCAAGGTCATGTGATATTTTGATGGCTTGGAGTTTCTTGGGACATGTGATTGGCTAATCGCTATGAAATGTTCTTGGATCTGCTCAATAACTCCTTAAAGCGGTAGGTGCTATATTGTTCTGTGGTGGAAGTTGTGGCCAATTTACATTCCACAGGAAACATTTAGGAACTAGTTGTTTTCCTCTATTGTTGCCTGTGGTAAGTTCCTTAGACACGCTGCGGATAACATAGTTTAGGTTAGTCTACGTTTCCAAGAAATTCAGTTTTATGTTATGTAGAGGGTCTATGTCAGCCCTATTAGGTATCATTAGCCATCATGATCACCCTTTGTTTTACTACTGTAAAAACTATACCGTGAGCACTCTAGGTGTCTAGTACCTACTATAGTCATTAAAGGGGTTGTCCAGTTTAGTGTGGGTGCTGTTTGTGTGATGTCTGTTTACCTGCACTCTTGGTTGGGGCATCCTATGATTTCACATAGTAACAAAAAAACCATGAAGCCAGTAGTGAAGAATACCTGATAGCCAGTCAGTGTCCCACTAAGGCTAACGTTCGCATCTGACGCAGAGTCCGTCTGAAGTCAGACTTTTTAATCCAGTGATGTCCGTGACAAAATTAGATAATCCATGGACCCCATTATTGTCAATGGGGTCTATCAAGATCCATTATCATCATTCATTAGACTGATCTGTTCTGTAGTTTCATTCATTTGTCTGGTCCTGTGATAGACCCAGAAGACTGTATTAAACAGTGTAGATGTTAGTGTGCACTAACGGAAGTGTATCACTGATGGCCCAGACATGGACTGCAGCTAAACACCCTTATTATACATTCTCTTAGGGAATGCTAAGGTAGTAGAGGGAATCCTCTGTTCAGTATCCTCATGTGGGTCAGAGTGAACAGTGTCTTAAGCTCTTCAGGACCTGTCTTGCCCTGTATTACATAGGTAACTTGCTTGAAATGTGCAATGCTTTATTTTCCCTGTGGTGGCACTGCAGAGTAACTGAGAACTTTTTGCCAAATTTCCCTGGTGATCAGGCTGCAAAGGCACGCGCTGTCCCCGAATATGGTCACGGGACCCTTTTATTAAGTTGGGATTGTCATAGGTAACTAACCAATTGAATGGATCATATATGGAAAACAATGTCCTTTTTGACAATCCTTTATTATCCCTCTGAAGATGAGGGAGTCTTAGTGATCAGCTCTAATATGTGAGAAAACTGACATCGTGTTCAGTCTTCCTAAAGCACCACCAGAATGGAAATGAATCCTTAAATCATTCGGTCCTCCAGAGCCAGAGACACTTTGGGACTGGTTTTCGATTTGATTGTTAGTTTTTTACTGGGGGGACTGTTCAAGATTATGAACTAATTTTCAGTAGGCTATTCAAAATGGGTTTTCTAGACAATCCCTTTTAAGATTGAATGCTGGATGGAGCACGACTGAATAAAACAGAATCCAATGAGATTGATGGCCGAGATATCTTTACGGCTTCTTACTTCTTGTTTCTTGAAGCAGACAGTGTTTAGGAGGCACAAACCAGGTTCTTCTTCAGTGATGTAAATGTAAAACTACTCCATAACAAAAAATGAGCTCTGTTGAATAATTTTCCACATTCCCTGCCATTTCTCCTCAAGGCTTGTTGGAAAAGTGTAGCCTTCCCGGTGTCCTCATCTCCTTGAAAAAAGGCAGATGACTTTTGGCTGGAGGAAAAGGATGTTTAAACTATTTGACCCTATGAATTCAGATACATTTTGGTTATGTTATAAATCTTGATAATAAACTAGACAATAAAGTAAGTTGCCTGTTTGGCCACCTGTGGAGTCCTTTGTGGGGACCAGTCTGTACGAGGCTGTACATATGTTTTATTTTAATAGAACGGGAAGGCTCTAGGGACCTGTAGCATTTGTTTTAAGAAGGAAGTGGGCTGACCTTTTTGGTTGCCATGAAGTGAGACCATTATTATTTGTGTTTTGAGGAACATCTGCGTTCAATTTATTACATTGAATTTTCGGAATTCTTTCTTGCCACAAGTTGATAGTATACGGTCCAATGAAACTTTTTTTTTCCCCCCCCCCTCATTGTTATAAACTCTTGCTTAGACACACTTTTTTTTTTTTTTTTTTTTTGTCACTATAACGTAATGAATGGTGTGCTTTCTTTCCTGTAGCTAGAAGAAAACGATACATCTCAGGTCTTTTGTAGCACAAGGTTGAAGGTTTGCATCTTTCTATCTTTCTCTGGCTTCTATACATAATCTCTTTTCAGTGTACTTTGTGTTGCAGTGTGGAAGGACATTGTGAGGTTGATGGTGGGGTCATGTCATGTTCCAAAACTAGAAAATGGACTTTTTTTTTTTCTTAAAATTTAAAATCCTTTGATATCTATAACAGAGATAGTAACAACCTAAAATGACAGTAGTCATAAATTGACTAGTGTCCTGCAGAGACCATAGTAGGTGACGCGAAAAAAATGGAATTGTTGTTGTAGAAAAACCACATACGTCATGTCTGAGCCTTCACTAAAGACGGCCATATATATTAAACAGGAGTAGGATTATAGTTGAACACCTGGTGGGCAAATGATCATTTGTGGAATGATCATTTCACCAACTCAGTCATGCACATTTTGGTCAAATTGACTGCAACAGTCATTCAGGTAGATAAATAAGGCCATTTCCACTTATTTATGGGCATAAAGGACATTCTGAAATGTACAAATGTTGAAAACATTTTTGTCCCATTGGCCTTCAGACCATAAGGTTGTCCTTATTACACACCATCTAATTAGGTTGTTGCAGCACTCTCTGTTTTCTGGAGCAAAATGGCTAAATGTATAAGTTGGAGCAGCGGCATTTATTTAGTCCCAGTTTATCGATCTGAGGATGTCTTGGTTGAAGAGGACCTTTCACCACCTCCACCAATTCTACCCACACCTTCAGTAGGTGAGATCTGCTGATTCTGCTGCTGCTGCTGCTGCTGGAATTTTGCCTCTAGCCCTCACCATTCCTAAGCAGTCATTTCTGGTAGTTAAGCAAAATTATGCTGTCAGGTGGGTGGTCTCTGTCTGTCTGCTTCATCAAAGGACTGCCCACCTGACAGTAGATGATATGATTTTACTGAAAGCAATAGAAGTGATTACTCGGGAATGGTAAGGGCTGGAGAAAAAATTCCAACCGCCCCAGAATCTGTGAAGCGCCACCTATTGAAGTATGCAATTAGTTGGAGTTGGTGGAGTTGATGAAAGATCCTTGTGTACCCTTGATACCACGAAGTTATTGGTAGTTGAGGTGACCATTCATTAGGTCATGTGTGTTTTTTTGTTTTTTTTGTTTTTCCTGCTATGTGCAATCTCCGGATGGATGGGTGGGGGTGTGTGTGCGTGCATCTATAGCTTTTGTTAAACCGTAGATTTAGCTGAGTAATGAAACAAAATAATTAACAATTTGTAGAACTGCATATTTAAAGGGGGTTGTCCAGAATTTCCAAAAAGTTTGCCAACAACAGGAATGCTTCTAAAATGCAACTGCTCACTTTCTCATCTCTCGCTTCTCCAGGTCTTTGTTTACTTCTTTTGCAGTGATGTCACTTACATCCATTTGACCGCTGCAGCCAGTCGCTGGCCTCAGTAGTTATGTGCCATGGCCTCTACTGAGGCCTGGTGTAGAAACCCAAAGGCTCTCAGCATGTACCTTTGGAATGGTGGGTTAGTATATAATATATATATTTTTTTTATCTATCAGATTTCCTGTTCTTGACAAGTGTAATGGACTACAGACATGGTGGTATTGGGTCTTCAATGTGTAGTTTACAATAAAGAACCTGTGCATAGCTTATTCTAGGCTTCTTCTATAACCTGCTTTGAGATCCATGGTGATCTCATTCTACCTTTGCTTTGCATACTCTTCTTGTATTCCCTCAGTGTAGGAAAACAAACCGTGAGAGTCTGCTTTCTCCAAAGATCTGAAGCATCCTATGAAATTTCAATGATCTAATATTATATAATGGTGCCTGCTCATCCTGCGGAGAACAGATCATTGATAATGTGGCTGCTCATCTCAGCACTGATCTTAATACATTCAGCTCTTATTTCATCTGCTTTAGTGTATACCTAAACATGAACAGACCCACGGTGATCTTTAAAGGGTCATTATATAGTGGGAGCAGAGGTGCGTCACTTGAAGCTCCCTGGCCCTAGTGCAAAATATGTAACAAGCCCCCCCCCCCCACTTACCATGTGCTAGCTATAATACTAATTGTTCCTATGTTGTAGAGAGGCTTTTGAGCCCAGTAATGATTGCTACCTCTGCACCCGATATACACACGTGGACAAAATTGTTGGTACCCCTCATTTAATGAAAGGAAAAACCCACAATGGTCACAGAAATAACTTGAATTTGACAAAAGTAATAATATGTAAAAATTCTATGAAAATGAACAAATGAAATTCAGACATTGCTTTTCAACCATGCTTCAACAGAATTTTTTTAAAAAGAAAACTCATGAAACAGGCCTGGACAGAAATGATGGTTCCCTTAACTTAATATTTTGTTGCAAAACCTTTTGAGGCAATCACTGCAATCAAACGATTCCTGTAACTGTCAATGAGACTTCTGCACCTTTCAACAGGTATTTTGGCCACTCCTCATGAGCAAACTTCTCCAGTTGTCTTGGGTTTGAAGGGTGCCTTTTCCAGACGGCATGTTTCAGCTCCTTCCAAAGATGCTCAATAGGATTTAGGTGAGGGCTCATAGAAGGCCACTTCAGAATAGTCCAATGTTTTCCTCTTAGCCATTCTTGGGTGTTTTTAGCTGTGTGTTTTGGGTCATTATCCTGTTGCAAGACCCATGACCTGCGACTGAGACCAAGCTTTCTGACACTGGGCAGCACATTTCTCTCTAGAATCCCTTGATAATCTTGAGATTTCATTGTACCCTGCACAGATTCAAGACACCCTGTGCTGGGGCTGCTTTGCTGCATCTGGAACATAACAGAGCCTCCTCCATGTTTCACAGTAGGGACAGTGTGTTCTTTTCAAGATATGCTTCATTGTTCCATCTGTGAACATAGAGCTGATGTGCCTTGCCAAAAATATCGATTTTTGTCTCATCTGTCCATAGGACATTCTCCCAGAAGCTTTGTGGCTTGTCAACATGTAGTTTGCAAATTCCAGTCTGGTTTTTTATGATTTGTTTTCAACAATGGTGTCCTCCTTGGTCGTCTCCCATAAAGTCTTGGCTCAAACAACGACGGATGGTGCGATCTCACACTGATTTTCCTTGAGTTTGAGGTTCACCTTTAATCTCTTTAGAAGTTTTTCTGGGCTCTTTTGTTACCATTTGTATTATCCTTCTCTTTGATTTGTCATCAGTTTTCCTCCTGCGGCCACGTCCAGGGAGGTTGGCTACAGTCCCATGGATCTTAAATTCCTGAATAATATGTGCAACTGTAGTCACAGGAACATCAAGCTGCTTGGAGATGATCTTATAACCTTTACCTTTAACATATTTGTCTATAATTTTCTTTCTAAGCTCCTGAGACAACTCTTTCCTTCGCTTCCACTGGTCCATGTTGAGTGTGGTACTCACCATGTCACCAAATGGCACAGTGAGTATCTGTAGCCCTATATACAGGCCTACTAACTGACTACAAGATTGTAGACACCTGTGAAGCTAATTAGTGGACACACCTTTATTTTAACATGTCCCTTTGGTCACATTATTTTCTCGGGTACCATCATTTCTGTCCAGGCCTGTTTCATGAGTTTTCTTATTAAAAAAAATTCTGTTGAAGCATGGTTGAAAAGCAATGTCTGACTTTCATTTGTTCATTTTCATAGAATTTTTATATATTATTACTTTTGTCAGATTCAAGTTATTTCTGTGACCATCGTGGGTTTCTCTTTCATTAAACGAGGGGTACCAACAATTTTGTCCACGTGTGTATATATACCTGAGTGGGGAATTTTATCCTTAGCCTGAAGGATAGACCTAGCACATAACAATACAGTCATGGCCAAAAGTTTTGAGAATGACACAAATATTATATTTTCACATGATCTGCTGCCCTCTGGTTTTTATGTGTGTTTGTCAGATGTTTTTATCACATACAGAAATATAATTGCATTCATATTATGAGTAACAGAAGCTTATATTGACAGTTAGAATGAGTTAATGCAGCAAGTCAATATTTGCAGTGTTGACCCTTCTTCTTCAGGACCTCTGCAATTCTCCCTGGCATGCTCTCAATCAACTTCTGGACCAAATCCTGACTGATAGCAGTCCATTCTTGCAGAATCAATGCTTTAATTTTGTCTGAATTTGTTGGTTTTTGTTTGTCCACCCGTCTCTTGATGATTGACCACAAGTTCTCAATGGGATTAAGATCTGGGGAGTTTCCAGGCCATGGACCCAAAATCTCTATGTTTTGTTCCCTGAGCCATTTAGTTATCACCTTTGCTTTATGGCAAGGTGCTCCATCATGCTGGAAAAGGCATTGTTGAGCGCCAAACTGCTCTTGGACGGTTGGGAGAAGTTGCTTTTGGAGGACATTCTGGTACCATTCTTTATTCATGGCTGTGTTTTTAGGCAAGACTGTGAGAGAGCCGATTCCCTTGGCTGAGAAGCAACCTCACACATGAATGGTTTCAGGATGCTTTACAGTTGGCATGAGACAAGACTGGTGGTAGCGCTCACCTCTTCTTCTCCGAATAAGCTGTTTTCCAGATGTTCCAAACAATCGAAAAGGGGATTCATCAGAGAAAATGACTTTACCCCAGTCCTCAGCAGTCCACTCCCTGTACCTTTTGCAGAATATCAGTCTGTCCCTGATATTTTTTCTGGAGAGAAGTGGCTTCTTTGCTGCCCTCCTTGAGACCAGGCCTTGCTCCAAGAGTCTCCGCCTCACAGTGCGTGCAGATGCACTCACACCTGACTGCTGCCATTCCTCAGCAAGCTCTGCACTGCTGGTAGCCCGATCCCGCAGCTGAAACACTTTTAAGAGACGGTCCTGCCGCTTGCTGGTCTTTCTTGGGCGCCCTGGAGCCTTTTTGGCACCAATGGAACCTCTCTCCTTGAAGTTCTTGATGATGCGATAGATTGTTGACTGAGGTGCAATCTTTCTAGCTGCAATACTCTTCCCAGTTAGGCCATTTTTGTGCAGTGCAATGATGACTGCACGTGTTTCTTTAGAGATAACCATGGTTAACAGAAGAGAAACAATGATGGCAAGCACCAGCCTCCTTTTAAAGTGTCCAGTGGTGTCATTCTTACTTAATCATGACAGATTGATCTCCAGCCCTGTCCTCATCAACACCCACACCTGTGTTAATGGAGCAATCACTGAAACGATGTTAGGTGGTCCTTTTAAGGCAGGGCTGCAATGATGTTGAAATGTGTTTTGGGGGATAAAGTTCATTTTCTAGGCAAATATTGACTTTGCAAGTAATTGCTGTTAAGCTGATCACTCTTTATAACATTCTGGAGTATATGCAAATTGCCATTAGAAAAACTGAAGCAGTAGACTTTGTAAAAATTAATATTTGTATCATTCTCAAAACTTTTGGCCATGACTGTACAGTCCATTCTGCAGGCATCATGTTATAGAGCAGTGGAATAAATTCAATATATCTCATACTTTACAGCTCTAAAATGTTCTCTTTCTGTGTTTAGGTGGGTGATCCTAATCTGTGATTGACAGCTAGCTCTAGAATTACACAGCATTTTTTTCCCTTAACTATATATCAAAATGCTCAGCTCCAATATGAAAAATACTTTTGGAAACTCCTTTAAAAAAATAAATAAAAAAAAATGGACAAAATAATGGAGCATTCTGCATAATTCTGTTCAGGTGATGCCGCACTCTTTGGCTAGTGGCAATGGACAGCATTGTAGTTGATATGGTTTGTCGGGCACCGTTCGCTTCAGTCATCTGAAAGATATGGTGCTTTCTTATTTTCGTTGTTCTGCTCCTATAGCTTTGCAGAGCAATGGGATGTTTATGACAGATGTGTAAAGGGCCTGAGGAGTTTCTAGATGTAGAATATCCTCAGGCTCTTTACACGTTTGCATTAAATATTTCCATTGTTCTGGTCTGTTATATATTTCCCTATTTTTTTTCGCTGTTTTAGTCCCTGCTTCTTCGTATGTCCTCGCATTATATTGCTTTGTCTATGCATCTCATGTAGTTGTACTTTCATGAAGAGGAAATCCTCTTTACACCGCATAACTTAGTGTCATTCTCGTGAGCGCTCTTCTCTTGGCCAGGATGTTAACACTGTGTATTTCTAGTAAATAGGTGATGCCGATCGCTCCATTAATAATGCTTCTAAACTGTTGCCAGATTGACAACTGGTTTGCGCGCTTCTGACCTACATTTTTTATCTAGTCAGGAATTGCCTCAAGGCTCTTTGTATGTGGAGGAGAGCACTGCCCTTGTTGGAAATAGGAAAACAATGGTGTCCCTGTCTGCTTCTAATACATAAAGTGTGAACCCACACATTGCTGTTCATGTTTCTAGCCAACGGCGAGGAAATTTCAGGGTTTTTTTTTTGTTTTTTTTTCTATATATCCTGTGCCACTGGATAGAAAAATACGAGAAATTGTCAACTTAACTAAATGGGACAAGGACACCCCACCTAAGTGCCATGTGTCACATGATGTCTGCCATGCTTGCCAGCAGTCATTTGAGTCTGGAATTAAGGGGGGCACCCAAAATACATTTGAAATGTCACTTTTAACGAATCTCCAATGTGTATAGCCGCCTCTACAGTTGTCTTTATGTAAAATCACTGACCTTGCTGTCTGCCCTTACAGCGTGCGTGACCCTGGAAAGGATTGACTTTGACAGGTCACTGCACTCCTAATAAGACATGTCTTGGATGCAATTCCTCGATACACAGTGTATCTTTTTTTTTTTAATTTTTTTTTTTATTTAAATTCATTTGTTAATGTAATATTACAGAAGTGTGCCCTGGAAATCCAGTCACTGACTTCTGTGCACGTAATGCTCTATGGAGTTACATAGAAACAAAGAGGTATGAGGGCGCGTTCAATGGTTAAGAATGAAATGAATCTGGGGGGGGAAAAAAAAACAATTGTGGGGGAAAATCTGTTGATGAAACTGTAAAGGAAAGCAAACAGAAAAATTGACTCAGAGACTAGACATTTGCAGTGGATTTTCAGCAGATTTCACCCTATACATTGAAAGGGAAAATGCTCAACTTGTGCACAGCATAATAGAAATTCTGCGCCATGCTCATATCTCCATGTAGAATTTCTTTTTGCTTTTAAAAACCTATCCATTAATATGGTATTAGACATTGAATAGGTTGCTCATCCCTATTATGCTGGCTGTACACACCAGAGAAAAGTTGGCCCAACCCACTGATGATCTCATGTGTGTATGGGCCTCCATACTGTTCCCCGATAGCTTTTTTTAGAGGAGGGAGGAAAGGGGCATGTTAGACTTACCTTAGGCCTCATGCACATTATGTTCAAGCAATCCATTCTCCTATATACCTCTACACATCAGACACTTATCTCCTAACCAATGCAAAGGGGTTAAGCGTTGTTCATGGGAATACCCCATTAATGTTGAATTCTCATTAGGGCTTCCCTCTGATTTAGAGAATAGTCAGTTCTAGCTGCTGGAGTAGAGGTTCTTTATGTATATAGAATATAAAAAAATATATATTATAAAATATATAAATAGATCTACAGTACAGACCAAAAGTTTGGACACACCTTCTCATTCCAAGAGTTTTCTGTATTTTCATGACTATAAAAATTGTACATTCACACTGAAGGCATCAAAACTATGAATTAAAACATGTGGAATTATATACTTAACAAAAAAGTGTGAAACAACTGAAAATATGTCTTATATTCTAGGTTCCTCAAAGTAGCCACCTTTTGCTTTGATTACTGCTTTGCACACTCTTGGCATTCTCTTGATGAGCTTCAAGAGGTAGTCACCTGAAATGGTCTTCCAACAGTCTTGAAGGAGTTCCCAGAGATGCTTAGCACTTGTTGGCCCTTTTGCCTTCACTCTGCGGTCTAGCTCACCCCAAACCATCTCGATTGGGTTCAGGTCTGGTGACTGTGGAGGCCAGGTCATCTGGCGTAGCACCCCATCACTCTCCTTCTTGGTCAAATAGCCCTTACACAGTCTGGAGGTGTGTTTGGGGTCATTGTCCTGTTGAAAAATAAATGATGGTCCTACTAAACGCAAACCGGATGGAATAGCATGCCGCTGCAAGATGCTGTGGTAACCATGCTGGTTCAGTATTCCTTCAATTTTGAATAAATCCCCAACAGTGTCACCAGCAAAGCACCCCCACACCATCACACCTCCTCCTCCATGCTTCACGGTGGGAACCAGGCATGTAGAGTCCATTCGTTCACCTTTTCTGCGTCGCACAAAGACACGGTGGTTGGAACCAAAGATCTCAAATTTGGACTCATCAGACCAAAGCACAGATTTCCACAGGTCTAATGTCCATTCCTTGTGTTCTTTAGCCCAAACAAGTCTCTTCTGCTTGTTGCCTGTCCTTAGCAGTGGTTTCCTAGCAGCTATTTTACCATGAAGGCCTTCTGCACACAGTGTCCTCTTAACAGTTGTTGTAGAGATGTGTCTGCTGCTAGAACTCTGTGTGGCATTGACCTGGTCTCTAATCTGAGCTGCTGTTAACCTGCGATTTCTGAGGCTGGTGACTCGGATGAACTTATCCTCCGCAGTAGAGGTGACTCTTGGTCTTCCTTTCCTGGGGCGGTCCTCATGTGAGCCAGTTTCTTTGTAGCGCTTGATGGTTTTGGCCACTACACTTGGGGACACTTTCAAAGTTTTCCCAATTTTTCGGACTGACTGACCTTCATTTCTTAAAGTAATGATGGCCTGTCGTTTTTCTTTACTTAGCTGTTTTTTTCTTGCCATAATACAAATTCTAACACTCCATTCAGTAGGACTATCAGCTGTGTATCCACCTGACTTCTGAACAACACAACTGATGGTCCCAACCCTATTTATAAGGCAAGAAATCCCACTTATTAAACCTGACAGGGCACACCTGTGAAGTGAAAACCATTTCAGGTGACTACCTCTTGAAGCTCATCAAGAGAATGCCAAGAGTGTGCAAAACAGTAATCAAAGCAAAAGGTGGCTACTTTGAAGAACCTAGAATATAAGACATATTTTCAGTTGTTTCACACTTTTTTGTTAAGTATATAATTCCACATGTGTTAATTCATAGTTTTGATGCCTTCAGTGTGAATCTACAATTTTTATAGTCATGAAAATACAGAAAACTCTTGGAATGAACAGGTGTGTCCAAACTTTTGGTCTGTACTGTATATGTTTGTATGTATGTAATAAATTGGTATTATGGAAACTGCCAAGGGCTATGTGAAACTCCTACTCCTTAATAAATGACTGACAACCATGGTCAGACTGAAGCTGCAAACCTCCTCTAATTCATAAAAAAATTATTGATTGACTTCTTATGAAAGTAAATATGTAACATACTAAACATCTAAGTATGCAATATTAATAATTTTATAATATAATTAATCATTGTATTTTGGAGTCTGTGTTGGTAACCTTTTTCCAACTCCAACCAAAACTAACCCCAGCTCTGACTCGACATCTCTGTCAGCAATGCTTTTGGGTCGACGAAACCTCAGTCCAGGTTTGAGATTTCCACTGTGACAGAAACCAAAAAAAAAAAAAAAAAATCAGACTTGATCTGGTCTTTGGGCCATCAGTTATATTGTCATGCCATGCATGGAAGCAGTTTTCTACTGCTAGAAATATATACAGTATATTTATCATGGTCAGAGGCTGTGGCTTTCTGACACCTGGTATGACTTTGTGGTTGAACCATTTTTCTCTAGGTCACTGCACAGGTCACTGGAAGATTGAATAACTTTTGAGTCATTAGAAAAGTCGGAAGTCGCTACTTCACCCTCTGACTTTGTAGATTGACCTGGGGCTATTCGGCACTGAAGGGCATATTGTGTTAGGGTTGTGACATTTCTGACAAACTTGTAATCACATCCAGAACTTGTTTCATAAAGACTCCAACACTGGCCATTGGCTCCAGACGAAACCCGATCATGTATACCTCTAGCTGTAGACCAAAGCACTGGGCAGGAGATATGTATGTAGTTGTAAAGAATAATTTCCATCAACTTGTCTCCATATAGGTAACCTTTTACTATGTAGGTCCAGGGTTTGCGTCTATTACTGAGGACTAAAGAACCATTAAGACTCCCTCAGATCTGCAGAAGAAAAAGGCTACAGGAGTGCTGTAATCCCTTCATTGTTTATTAGGTACAGTGCTATACAATTTGTTGTGGCTGTACTTGGTACTGCAGCTCAGTCCCACTCACTTGTGGAAGTTGGGACTGATTTTAGCAGGAGTTGTGGGGGAGTGTTACCAACTCCAGATTCAAAATAAGTCTTTTTAATTATATTATACAATTTTTAATATTGTACATTTAATTAGATATATAGTTTTACATATTTACTTTCATAGGAACTCAATCACTACCTTTTTGACGGATTAGAGGATCTGACTGACCATGGATGTTATTTGACTGACCATGCCTTTTCTGCAGATGTCAGTCAGGCTGTGTAAAAATAGGAGACTGACACGATGGCTTGACCTACCAACTCCACAGCCACTGCCACAAGTATAGCACTATACCTAGTAAACCGATGATAATTTAGAGTAGGACATCACATAACAGTCTTGGAAGGCCCCATTGGCTGCCATTACAGTTTCAATAAATGTGACATTGAAAAGTGACTTTTCCTCCTAAAGCATCTGTTATAGGAATAAAACTGAGATTACTGCTTATCCATTGAATAGAAAGCGGTGGAATCTCTGATATGTTGCTAATTCCCTTTGAATTAGTGGATTTAATACTGGTTTAATCCACAAAACTGTAACTATGTACAAGGTAGAGCAGATTATTGCTATATAGATGTTGTATAATTTTTATAAAAAGATGAAATTTAGGTAATTGACCATGAAGAACTTGTTAATATGCATTACTACAAATGACTATAGCCTGCTTGTTAATATAACAATTGATCTTTAGTGTCGGGGTCAAAAGGAGTTAAAATGCCACTGCCATGATGTATTGGCGCTTTATACGCAGGCACCTAGAACAGTGGTACCACTGGGGGTTACTCCAGGTAGTCTCAGATCTGAGAACCACTGCTCTGGATGTGGCTGTCTGTGCTGAATAGACGACTTCTGAGCTATCATCTTATGAGAAAAAAGCTGAATGCAAGCTAAAAGCGTTTTTTGCAGGTGGAATCTGCCTCAGAAAACACCCCAACTCTCTCTGTGAGTCAGGAGCAGATTTTTGAGTGTTGTGTTATGACCGATCTTCAGGTTTTTGGAGCATTTTTTTTTTTTTTTTTTTTCAAAAAACTTCTTAAAAAAAATGATATAGACGATGTCCCTAAGGAAAAGTTAAAAAGGACTTTTCAGCACCTCTATCAACTCCAGTCCTTAGCACCATTTAATAGCTGCTGCTCCACTGATTCCAGCACAGTTGGAATTTTTTTCCTCACCGTTCCCGCGCAATCACTGCTTTTAGTTTTGGTGCCTGATATGCTATTTAGACTCTCTACTGTCAGGAGGGCGGTGTCAGGCAGGAGCATGCAAGGGGTGTGATTCTGAGCTCTGACACTGGCTGCCTCTGATTGGAGCTCTGAATCACACCCACCTGCCTGACACTGCCCTTCTGACATTACAGAGCTTAAATAGCACATCAGACACCAAAACTTACTGTGCTTGTTTGTTTCTCTGGATCAGTGGGGGCTAGAGAAAAAAATTCCAACTGGAATCGGTGGAGCGGTGCTTAACAGATACTAAGAACTAGAATTGGTGGAGCTGCTTGATGCGGCGCATTGATGTCACGTGGCCTGTTTGCAGTTCACACCGATTCAAGTGGGGCTGGCCTGCAGTACCAAGCGCACCGCTATTATACAATGTGCAGTGCTGTGCTTGGGGTGTGAGTGTGTGTGTGTGTGTGTGTGTGGTGGTTTTTTGTTTTTTTTGTAGCCCTCATCTGTACGCTGCGGTATCTTTAAAACAGGCTGACCTGTGTCTGTGGGAGTCTTGGGTATCAAGCCCCCATATATCAGATATTGATGACCTATCCTAAAAATAGGTAATCAACATGTAATTTGCAGAAAACCCATTTATGTTAGGTGGCAGGAGTAGCGTTTTCTCACGGTGATGTAGCTAGCTCTACAATAGATTTACTTGGTCGGCTGATGTTATCTACAGAGGAGCCTTGATGGTGACAGGAGGTAGCGCTGTCTCGTCTCATACTCTGATTACTGATGAATTTCCAAGAAAAGGTCTGCACGTAACTCTTCATTTTTGACTGGGGGCTCCCTTTGGACTGTACTTTCTGTCTGCCCAGCTCCCGTGCTGTTTTGATGGGGATGGTGAGTGTTCAGTGCTTTGGCTAGTTGTACAGTATTCCTCACCAATGAATTCAGGCAGTACAATAGCACTAGTATGTGAGGGTGTGACCAGGGTCGGGTACCCTGCTGGTGTCACAATGCTAGTCTTTCTCTTTCTACTTTTGTCGTCAGCAAGTGCAAGTCTGAATCTCCATAAAATAGCAGAGCTACTTGTTGAATAATGGAGACCTCTTTCTGGCCGCCACTACCGCGCTTTTATCTCACTTGGCAGAGGTCCTATGAGATGGAGGAATGTGACATGGAAACTGTGTGCGTGAATGCAGCTTTACACATCGTGCAACATGATTGTAAAATGACTTGTGATTGATGAAGAATGCAGCATCCAAGAAACTCTCCTTTAACTTTGTGTTTTGATGTAGTCTGTAAATCCTCCATTGTTTTCATAGGACATGATCAGAAACACCTTTCACTACCGTGTCTTTGGGCCTTTCATGTTGTAGGTCTCCTTGTAGCGTGGAGACTTAATCTTCCTTTCATGCATAATTGTCTCTTTCTTTGAACATTTTATAAGTTCTCGTTGGGAAAAAAACTAGAATTGGCTGTAAGAACACAAGTTGGGTTTGCACATGTGTTTTGTGTTTTGTTGTTTTTTTGGCCTTTGCATCACAACTGACGATCTTCATACTAGTATAATGTTGTACCGTGTTAGCCATTGAGAGTAGTGGAAGAGTGAAGAAATCAGGCGATACCTTTTAGAGGCTAACTGAGTATATTTCTAAGTAAGCTTTCAGGAGTACTAGCTCCCTTCATCAGACATGGTGTGATACAATAACTGAAAATTCACAGATTTTTATACACATGGTCTTCAAAGCATTTTAGAGTCCTTAAAAAAAGCCAAAACAAAATGCAATCTAAGTAGAGAAGTTATTTACAACAGGTCAAAAAACAATCTGGAAAGTTGTGGTGCGTGACAGAGGGATCTGTTATCTGTTTGCTATCAGGAGGTGATTTGTGACCCTCACAGGTCATACATAGTGTGACATGAAGCTGGCATGAATATTAAGTCCAAATTGCAGAGTTTGAAATTTTTCCATAAACTTGTATTCTGATTCTTTCCTTTTTTCCTGCGTCTTAAAATGTCCCATTAAGACCACAACCCGCAAATCTTCAATAGAGTGGTTTTCTCCGGAGAAATGTGCGGCCACTGGGAGATCGGTTCTGTTGTTATTAATGCTGGATCTATGTGAGTTCATGCGCTGACTAAGTCTCTGCCCTGTTTCCCCCACATAGAGGCCTGTGGTGGGACATTGCACACACATTATGAGATGCACCACATTGGAAGACCTGCAGGAAAATGTCCCCCTAATTCTGTGCACCTGTTGTGACTGTGGGATAGGTACACTGTCAGCGGTGTGGATGTGCTTGCAGGTCATGCACCTTTTGTGTAGGCAAGGTGAGGTGCCATTTTCATACTAGTCTGGTCTTAACTCTGTGATGTTGCAGCTTGTAATAGTGCTGATGGGGAAAAATGTTCTTTTTAACCTGCCTCTTGCTGCATACAATCCACTGGGTGAAACTGGATGGGACTTACATTTTTTTTCAACTGTAACCAGGTGCAGTGCTTGCCTAAAATTAAGGGGTACTCCAGGGCGAGAAGATTCATGACCTATCCTTTTAAGAGGTATTCTGGTGATTTTCAAATTATTCCCAATACACATGATAGGGCATAACTTGCTCTTTGATAGGGTCCAACGACTGTTCGGGGCCCTCAATGATCATGAGAATGTGGGTATTCTTTGCCCTATATGAAGTCACAGGTCAAGCATATGCACTGCCACTCCATTCATCTTCATAAGACTGCTGAGTGCTATAGCTGGTAACTTGAAGATTTATGGCCAGAATAAAGGGGTATTTCAGTAAATTCTATAGTTTGTTCAGCCAACAGCTGAACTCTTCATTTCTCCATATACATGCAGATTTGCTGAGTGATCATGCGTTCTGTATTAGGGGAATGGAGGAAGCCACGGCAAGACACCTTTGGAAGCATCTTATTGAACTAGAAAACAAAGTATCAGACATGTTGAAAATTAACACACCCTGTCCTTCTTTCCCGCAACATTGTTGGAGGAAAGAGAAACCCACAATACACAATATGGTTGGTTCACACTACCATTTTTAATGTCCATTGCTCTCATCCATCATAGAATGAGAGCAGCAGACATGAGCGTAAATGCCGGGTGCTTTCTCTGAATTCTATAATTAGCATCCATTGCTTTCATGGCGGAAAAAAACTTGACGGAAGCTTTCTTGCCTGCAGGACTTTTTTTTTCTTCTGTTACAAAGTAAACAAACATAATGGAAGACAGTGTCCGTCATTTCGTTTACATTATAGTCAATGGAAGTGGGCATCAATGGCAAGGGGGCTTTGTCTGTGTCCGTCACTTCCCCGATGGACCCGACCAAAGGAGAGTTGATACTAGTGTAAACCTAGGATAAGATCACTTTTCTGCTATGTGTAAGGGCACATTTACGATAGTCCACAAGTATTAGACTAGTGGGGGCTGACTTTGCACCCCTGCTGATCATCTTATTAAAGGTGTTGCAACACTCCAACGTGCACCTCACTCTTATCTTTGTTTACGAGACACAGCCTTATAATATGAGGCACAGCCGGAACTAAAATTATAACTCACTTGAATGAGACTGAGCTGACATGCCAGGCACAACTGCTAGCTGTAGTCATACACAGTAGACCAACATCAGCCGACATTGTAATGTGTTTGCTGGAATAGACCATGCCAAACCGTGTGATTCATTGGCACCCCACAAATCAGAAATGTAAAACTGGATATAGAAACAATTTCTTCTATTATAACATTTCTTTAATGTGGCAGTTTCACCGGATATAATTTTTCTTTCTTTTTTTGGGATCTCCAGGAAAGTTTTATTGCATTTGGCAAGAACGCTGTTTCCTTTTATGTAGCGTGGAGGGGGAAATGTATTCACTTTTATTCTCATTAATGGTACTCAATTGTAGAAATAGAATTGGAAGTCCTTAGCAGCCTTCTATAGTATTGTCAGAAACCAGCAACTATTGTAAGATGCAGAGTCAAGTTCAGACTTAAGGACCAAGAGAATTTGTTTTTGCCTCTGTATATTGTGCCATGCATGTATTTTGTTTTGTGGAATGAGTCATATATTCTATAGAAATCTTTTTCAGATAAATATATGATAGCCGTTAATTTGCAAAATGCGCAAAAAAGCAATTGATAGTGGTACTTCTAGGTGTTAAATGGTTGGGATAGCGGCTTTCTGTAATCCTTGCTGTCAGGGCAGGAGTGTCACTGTCAATCACAACTTCACCTTCTGATCCTGGTAGTATGGGATAAACTGTTGTCTGTAATGACACCATTGTTGTAAAGGATACATTATATCTTAATTTGGTGTTCTTGGTATTCAGATGCTTGTGCACCTGGTCTATCCATACCAAAATAAGACCCTGTTCACATCGTAGTGTTTAACTCAGCTGAGAGGGTGCCAAAGGGTGTCCTGTTGACCTCCGTCCGGAAGACATGCACACTAGATTATGCAATGGTATTCAGAAAAAAGTTTGTGTGGGGTGTTTACCACCAATAGGAGGCCATGAATGATGTATTCCACTCTGTCTATACAATAGTATACGTTGCAGCTTTTCCAGGTGTATACAGCAAATGGTGCCTGAAATGTGATGTGAACGGACCCTAAAGATGACTTTTCCAATGTCCTGTACATGGAGTGGTGTACATACTGAACTCATTTGTCTCCAAGCCGTCCAGTGTGCGGCTAATAAGCTGAATCGCAACACATGGAACTGATTTCTGTTCTTGGCTGCACGAAGTGTCTACATATTCTGTGTTGAATCCTAATCACGACTAAATCTCCGTCAACTCCTAAGCAGTCCTTTGTGGGAAACATTCCATTTTTAGCCTTGTTTCCAATGGAAAAAGCTTTATCAAACCACACTGTGTGTTCTGTCCTAAATGAGAAGTGGTGCACATCATCAGGAAGCATGCTATGAGGAGTGATAAACCTAACACATATATATATACTGGATTACATTGTGATGAGTCCCACTGTCGAAATGCGAGTCAGCACGTTTCAACACTTAAAGGGTGTAGTACAGTCTTTGCAAGGTGCTTATTTATTGTTCAATGAGAAGTCATGCACCTACAGTGTACTGTATATTTCTTATGGGTTTTCAAGATCTCTCATTGCTGTCATTTAGTGGGACACTCATTATTTACCTCCTGGGGATGGGGGGGGGGACTTTACTGGTCATGTGATGGACACATGGGTATACAGCTTGTAACAGTAGTGTTGTCTAAGCTGGCTTGCTATGAGCCATGTACCTGCGTGTTAGTATGTCCCAACTGTCCTGGATCCATCCCTGTTTTCAGGTGCTGTCCCATTGGCATAGGAAGTCTACTGCATAATCTATGTGCTGTCTGGGGCTGTAGTCAGCTCCTCCCACTTGTGCTGGTATATTGTTGCAGTCCCTTCCTCCCCCTCCCCCACACACACACATCAGGGGGAGCTTAGGTCTTCCAGTTCTGATGCTCTGCTATCTGGAGACTCAGAAGCAGCCAGTCCCCCTCTATAGCTAATGTGCCACTGCTTGAAAGGACCACCATCAGGAGACAGACAAAAATGTGCATATACAATAAGAGAGCGGAAGGGAATGTTTTAAAGTGACAGCATCACTTCCTATTTTAAACGCACCCCTAACAACCTTTGGCTCTGTTCACATCCGTCACAACACAGTGCTGTTAGTCGCCCTAATTAACCTATAATGGAGTCTCCTATGTTTATGGAAGTCAGCACAACCTGTAGAGCTTTTCTTCTGAATCTGTAAAAGGAATATGCAAAAGTCCTTCTAGGTGAAAAAGTAGAACTTGCTCTAGCACCTCCTTTTGGAAGGTAGTTCCCTATAGATCCATGCCTGGTTTTCCTGAAACCTAGTGGCATAATTTTGGAATAAACCAAGCCAGGATATCTTCTTCAAAAGTCCAGAGAGCTATCTGCAGACGTATTTTTGAAGGTTATTGCCTCTCATATGTGCAAAGCAGGGTGCTGGGTGAGAGGTCATAAATGTGGGTCAGAATGGGCTCTCCTTAGAGGTCATTTTACAGCATACTGGGACTTATTTGACTATATAATAAGCACCTGGACACTGCAAAGTGGTCTCTGTGAGGCAACGTCTCTTTAAGAAGACACACTACCATTTCTGAATCTCTGACAGAGGTTCCAGATTCTAGCCAGTGCCAGGATACTTGAACACTATGAGAAGTGGCTATTTTCATATATGGTTCATTTACTATAAAGGTAGAGAGCTGATGATATTCCCAATGTATACAGTGGGGGAAAAAAGTATTTAGTCAGCCACCAATTGTGCAAGTTCTCCCACTTAAAAAGATTAGAGAGGCCTGTAATTGTCATCATAGGTAGACCTCAACTATGAGAGACAAAATGAGAAAACAAATCCAGAAAATCACATTGTCTGATTTTTAAAGAATTTATTTGCAAATTATGGTGGAAAATAAGTATTTGGTCACCTACAAACAAGCAAGATTTCTGGCTCTCACAGACCTGTAACTTCTTCTTTAAGAGGCTCCTCTGCCCTCCACTCATTACCTGTAGTAATGGCTCCTGTTTGACATTGTTATCGGTATAAAAGACACCTGTCCACAACCTCAAACAGTCACACCCCAAACTCCACTATGGTGAAGACCAAAGAGCTGTGGAAGGACACCAGAAACAAAATTGGAGACCTGCACCAGGCTGGGAAGACTGAATCTGCAATAGGCAAGCAGCTTGGTGTGAAGAAATCAACTGTGGGAGCAATAATTAGAAAATGGAAGACATACAAGACCACTGATAATCTCCCTCAATCAGGGGCTCCATGCAAGATCTCACACCGTGGGGGCAAAATGATCACAAGAACGGTGAGCAAAAGTCCAGGAACCACACGTTGGGACCTAGTGAATGACCTGCAGAAAGCTGGGACTAACGTAACAAAGGCTACCGTCAGTAACACACTACGCCACCAGGGACTCAGATCCTGCAGTTCCAGATGTGTCCCCTGCTTAAGCCAGTACATATCTAGGCCTGTCTGAAGTTTGCTAGAGAGCATTTGGATGTTCCAGAAGAGTATTGGGAGAATGTCATATGGTCAGATGAAACCAAAGTAGAACTGTTTGGTAGAAACACAACTCGTCGTGTTTGGAGGAGAGTGAATGCTGAGTTGCATCCAAAGAACACCATACCTACTGTGAAGCATGGGGGTGGCAACATCATGCTTTGGGGCTGTTTCTCTGCAAAGGGACCAGGATGACTGATCCGTGTACATGAAAGAATGAATGGGGCCATGTATCGTGAGATTTTGAGTGCAAACCTCCTTCCATCAGCAAGGGCATTGAAGAGGAAACGTGGCTGGGTCTTTCAGCATGACAATGATCCCAAGCACACCGCCAGGGCAACGAAGGAGTAGCTTTGTAAGAAGCATTTCAAGGTCCTGCAGTGGCCTAGCCAGTCTCCAGATCTCAACCCCATAGAAAACCTTTGGAGGGAGTTGAAAGTCCGTGTTGCCCAGCAACAGCCCCAAAACATCACTGCTCTAGAGGAGATCTGCATGGAGGAATGCCAACATACCAGCAACAGTGTGTGCAACCTTGTGAAGACTTAGGGGGCGTTCACACTACCGTTGGTGACCGTCAGTAGTGTCCGTTGCTATTGTCCGTTACAAGATTTTAGCATCGGACGCTAGTTGAACCATCAGAAATCCGTTAAAATTTCCATTCATTTCAATGGGTTTTTATATTGTGTCCGTTTACACCAAATCCGTTAGAAGTCCGTTATTTTTTCGCGGACAAAAAATCCTACATGCAGGACTTTTTGTCCATTTGAAAAAAAACAGATTCTTGACGGACCGCAAGTGTCTGTTATTTTTTTTTTAAATTGAAGTCTATGGGTAACGGACTTATAACAGACAGTAACTGATAGCCAGAAGCAGAAAAAAAAAGACACTAATTGATGCTAATGTGTCTGTTTTTTTTTTTGTTTTTTTTTTTAAATGGACATCAGAACGGACATCAATGGTAGTATGAACCCTGCCTTACAGAAAACATTTGACCTCTGTCATTGCCAACAAAGGATATATAACAAAGTATTGAGATTAACTTTTGTTATTGACCAAATACTTATTTTCCACCATAATTTGCAAATAAATTCTTTAAAAATCAGACAATGTGATTTTCTGGATTTGTTTTCTCATTTTGTCTTTCATAGTTGAGGTCTACCTATGATGTCAATTACAGGCCGGCCTCATCTTTTTAAGTGGGAGAACTTGCACAATTGGTGGCTGACTAAATACTTTTTTTTTTTCCCCACTGTACATGAGGAAGTGGTGGTCATGGGTAGACCTTTTATAAATTTCCGGTAAGAAACCAGCCTCTCTTAAACCTAATGTGGCTGGTCACAGAGCAGCAGATTGCGTTCAGCATCAAATTTGTTATATATTAAAGCTGTACACCACTTTGGCAAAATACTTTTGCTCAACAACCTCTTGGAGCTTCTTGCGATTGACCACTATTTTGGGTCATACGGCAAGTGATGTGGCTGTTTGTGTTTTATATTTCGATAACCTCCAGTTAAGTCAAGTACAAGAAGGCTTTTTTGCTTTAGCAAGGCTATTTTAAGGGATTTTCTTTCCAGGCTAGCCTCTTCACTTTACAGATGTTCTCAGAATGCTGAAATAGAAGGGCACAAGTGCACTCAGTTAGGTCCCATGCGCACAACCATATTTTTGGTGTACGTGCTATCATTATTACAGATCTTCTGTAATAATGGATAGTAAACAGACCCAATCATTTCTTCTTTTTTTTTTTTTTTTTTTTTTTTTTATAAACTGTAATTTGTATTAGGTTTTAACAGGTTAGCAAAGAGAAAACCACAAAACAAAATGCGAAGTAGTGTAACAAAACCGAAAACCAATAGTAACCAAGAACAGTCATGGTTGGATAAGAACAAGAACAGACAAAAGACCACATTTGACAAAGAACAAAGGGGTGGGGTTGGGGAGAAAGGAATCAGAGACCATGTAGAATACAATACATGTCCCGTGGGGACCAATTGGACTGCAAAGCCTCCATAGTAGTATTAAGGATAGCAGTGAGGTACTTCAGACTGTGTACACCTTTAACACGAGCTACAAGGGAAGGGCCGGGGGAGGGTGCACTCTCTTCCAGTGGAGAGCCACAAATGTTTTAGCTACTGTGCAGAGGTACAAGAACAGCTTCGATGTCTTTGACACATCCATTTCTATAGCCCCATACACCAATCTGTGTGGGGGCTGTAGAATCGATCTACAAAATATGGTGCGGGTCCTATTCCTGTCTGGTTTTGTGGCTCATCGTGTCTGTTTTAATGATGGGGTCCGTGGAAAATAGGGACTGTAAACAGATGCCATCAGTGAGCCAGCCATTCTGTTTTTCACTGACCCTACAGTCATGTGCATGTAGTTTTATGGCGTTAGAGTATTGATGCCCCTGCCATCAATTTACATGTAGGTCTTTATGCGTGCAACAGTAGCCATATGCGAGTCCATGGAGAACTGAATGGATGGCACCACTAGAATAGATGAGACCAAACCTCAAAAACTGATAGCAATACGACCTACTTACATATATTTGTGACTCTTTTCTACGGCCCAGACACTGGTAAAAAATGATAGTGTACATGGGGCCATAGAAATGAATAGGTCATTATGGGTCCATAATTATAGAGGGGGGGGGGGAGTTTGTGTGCACGAATCCTAAATGTTAACAGCCATTCACCCTTTTTTTTTAGTGTCATTATCTAGAGCAGGGGTACTCAACTACTTTTTTAGCAAAGGTCCATTGACCGTGTTCCGCCATCAAGTAATAGTCTGAGCCGAACAGCAGTTGAACATGTCCAGTATTTATTTTTCAGACAAAAAGATGCATCTGACTATAAGACACAACAAAAACTGGGAAAAAATATTTCCTAATGTAGCATTATACTGTGGGTGGGGGCACGTTGGAGCATTATACTGTGGTTTGGGGCACTAAAGAACAT
Organism: Leptodactylus fallax; assembly: GCA_947044405.1. Lineage (NCBI taxonomy): Eukaryota > Metazoa > Chordata > Amphibia > Anura > Leptodactylidae > Leptodactylus > Leptodactylus fallax. Next base: position 868,445 of record CAMRHE010000241.1, on the reverse strand, counting down.
TATATTGTGGGTGGCAGCACTAAGGAGCGTTATACGGTAGGTGGGGGCATTAAGGAGCGTTATACTGAGGGTAGGGGCATTAATGGGACTTTACAATGCCCCATTATTGTGTCTCCTCACCGTATATTTATTATATATATTTCCCATTAGTGTCCCCTAACATTATTAACAGTGGCAGGGAGGAACAGTTGAGTGTCTCTCATCTAGAGTTTTACACTGGCCATATATATTAAATAACGGTAGCTGAAGTTAGTTTTGGAAGGACCAGCTACTATCTAGTGTGTGTGTGTGTGTGTGTGTGTGTGTGTGTGTGTGTGTGTGTGTGTGTGTGTGTAGGACCTCCTTACTCTCTCTGATGGCAGACGTTGTGGGAGTGTTTGATTTTAACATGCCCGACCTTGTGTAGATTAAACTCCCAAAAATAGGGTAAATATGAATCCACCATCAAAAGTTCTGTGCTATAGAAACAAAGCCACCCCTACAGAAATTGCTTTACGCTATTGCAAGTGCAATAAACAAACATATAAAAGGCATAGGGACAAACAAAACCCCAAAGATAGGCAATTACGAGGAATGTATGCATACATAATGTTATAAGCCATTCCCAATCCCATGTAAATATAAAGCAGTTGAAAAAATCATCTTGCAAGAGTTTAAGCAAATTAAACAAGGAATGTTATGTTAATACATAACAAACATACAGACCAAAGGTAAAGGTGCACCCCTTCTTCTCAGGGTATATTAGCCACACCCAGAGTTGTCTGGGTAGCTTTCTCTCCTCATCCTCTCCTCTCAGCTGCACCGATCATGCGTGTGTCTGGAAGATAGGAGATAGCTGGATGGCCATTCAGGTCCCTGACTGGCACTTTGGAAGCTGTTAGATGGCACATTGTGCTCAATGGCTCAGCTTTGATAGACCATGATAAAGATTATCTAATCAAACAGGAACTTGTGGTGATAAGATCAAGGGTGGCAATCCCAAATTCTGCTTTTCAACAACTATACATGGACTGATGTGTGTTCTTGTACTCCTCTTGTTTCCTTACAGTTCCGTGGGCGGACTTGGCTCGTCCCTTAGGTAGTCTGTTCTCCATATGGCTTTGGTTATAATTTCTGACTTCATGCTGGGACATTGCGGAGGCTTTAGCTCTGGACTTCTGAAGGTTGTGTTTTGACAAGTTTTTAGGATTTTTTTTTTTTTTTTTTTCCCCTTTTGAGTCTCTTTACAGAAAGTTACATTCCTTCAATGAACTTCATTTGTTCATGTTAAGAAAAGAAGGCCGCCTGTGTTCTGTGGTTCAGATTTATGTACATGGAGATGTTTTTCTACATTTGTCCAGGCAAAGTATGCAAAGAATGAAGCACCAGGGAATAAACTTCAGATGAATTGATCACCTCTGTGATACTCTGGTTTAATGCGAATATTAGGAAATTGCCTTGCTCCTGTTAGGCCCCTCTACAAATATTAAATGGCTTTTATGATTGATTCAGTCACCTATGAAAAAGAAACCACATGATTGGTTGTAGTGGGCAATGAAATAATTTTAATACACCCACCCACCATATTTATGTAGACCTAATGGATGCTTGAATTAAAATAAACACTGCCTAACACTTCAGCTGTGTTCTACAAGAGTTCGAAAGATGACATATAGGTCTGACCCCAATATGGAACATTTGATGGCCTATCTTAAGGAGAACACCTTTTAAAGTGAATTTCTAGGTGATATCTGCTACCTGTCTGACAGCTGCGTATAATAGAGGGGGGAAGCTGAGCTCTGTGATATATAGGGATATATGATATGGAGCAGGATTTCTTAGTGAAAAGCAGAGTAAAACCTGATAGGACTCTTAGGAGAAACAGAGAGTCCTGATTACCCCACCCACACACAATGATTGACAGAATTCTGTATAAACTATAATACTAATACTAATCACTGTATGTGGGCTGGGTTATGAGGACTCCCACAGCCTGTCCTAGGTCTCCTGTCCAGTTTTATTCCTGCTCCAAATGATATTAACCTATATACCACAGAGCTCAGCTTCTTCCTTTTTTTTTAAAACTGAAATGCCACAACTTCAAAGAGATTCAGATATCTGCTATCTTCCTGTTGTAAACTTTATCTTATCGTATAAGCTTATCAATGTAAACTGTCTGTCCCATAAGGCCATTACCAGAAGCTACTGTAACTATAGAATTTTCCACACCACTGGAGAGGGTATATTACATTCTTTGGCAGAAGGCTTTCCCTCCCAACTTCCCCATACATATGAATGCTTTGCTGAATGTACCTGTGTTTTTTTGAGGAGAATAAGATGCTTCCAGACCCCTGTCCCCTCTGGACACTGCTTGCAATGGCTTATTGCCCATGAGCCCCTCCAAAGGATCGAACATGTTGAAAACCTACTTGTTACTCCTTCTTTTCCGCAACATCTACCAGGGTGGGTACAGATTATACAGATTTGATGGTTGGTTTATATTGGCGAATTTAATGGACAAAGTGTATGGGCACCTTTTATTTCTAATGTGTGTATATTCTACTTGTGATAAGGAGGTATATTCATTCAGGCACATGCACTCATATATACAGGAAACTTCCATCAGAGTGCTCCATGATCCCTTAATAATGTTCCATGGCAAATGAGAGTAGAAATTTTATCGAAACTGCCAACTTTCAGTGCTTTGGCCTCATTGAACCAATATCTGGCCTTGTGGGTAGAGTATGCCAGTCTGACAAATTCATTCTCTGTATTAAATGACAATGTATACTATATTTTACTCCGATAAACAGCTCAAAAATATGTTAAGCTAAATTTCTCCATTACCTGTTGCCTTGTATCCTTCTTTGCTGTCCACGTTTGACATTGATGAAAAGATTGGACAGATCTAATATGTATGGGCTGCTTTTGACATAGTCAGGCAAAAGGATCAGTTCTGAAAAAGTTCCACCTGTTAGATTCTTGGCCCCCATCCAACAGAAGCAGTTAGGTGAAGATCTATACGGCCTCTTAGATGTAAGGTTGCTGATATGTCTCATCACATTTGGTAGGATGTATAACATGCGTCTAGACATTAGATCAATAATATTTGATTACGTAGCAATTGGATTGGAGGTGTGTGTATATGTCTGTGTATAAGAGCTTTTTAACCGGCTGGCATTTTCCTGCCACTGAGTAAAAAAAAAAATCAACCCTTAGCATGTTTGTGTGGTTTTTAAGTGTACAGTGTTAATCTTAAATTAGACATGTGGATTGAGGCCAACATCTCAATGTCATGAATCATCCATGGTCAGCATGCAGGAGGTGACCAGGAGAACGTCCGTAGAAAACCAATATTTCATGTCAGAGCCATTTATATATTAGATATTGATAGAATTTGTAGTGTGTGTGTGTGTGTGTGTGTGTGTGTGTGTGTGTGTGTTTTGTTTTTTGTTTTTTTTGTTTTTTTTAATATTTGGATGGCCATCTACCATTCACTGGTTTTACAGTATTCTACATAAGCAAACACGTGCCTTTAGAGATATATGAAGCTTATGGCATGTCACACCGCAGCAATGTGTATGTAGTAAATAGCAGTGATGCCTCACAGCGCCTCGGTTTCCCTGCAGTCATTTGTGAAAGGTCAGGCTGCCCGTCAGTTGCTAGGAGCGCGGGACAACAAAGCCTTCCCTATGTTATGTTTACTGCATAGGAAGTGCAAAAATGCCTCCCTAGACAATGGAGGAACCTCCTGTTATTTCTGCACTCCAGACTCAATTCCTTAAAGCATTGTCCGCTGCTGTTAAGGAAGCCATTTTTTTTTGGACATAAATGTTCCGGAATTATTTTTATTGGTCATGAAGAGTTTTGAATAACTATTTACTGAAACAAAAAAAAAAAAAACGTCAAGAGAGCAGATAGCTAAGGCTACGTTCACATCTGCGTTGGGGACTGTTGTAGTGTGCGTCCAAAATCGCAAGTTTGACTTTTTCGATTGGAGGTTTCAGCTTTAAAGAACAGACACCCGACATACCCCATTATATTTAATGGGGTTCCATGAAGACTGACGGACCAGAACAACGGAAAGGCCAACGCTGGTGTGAACCTAGCGTAACTCGGCTAATATTCACACAGTCACATGATCAATGAATATATGCTGAACAGGTAGAGGGGAGAAAGCTTCTGAAAGGCTCCCCTGATGGTGGCTTATATCCCCAAGAACAGAAGGATCGACCAGTGGAAATCCGGCTGCCCAAACTTTATCTCCCCTAATACCTGCTGTCGGGGTTGTATGGAGGACCCCATAAACATTAGATGGTCAGCCAAACCCATTAAAATCTGTGCGTTGGCCCATACAAATCTAATATGTATGACCAGCTTAAGTCCATGAGAGAGCCCCTACTTATGGAGCAGCGACCTGGATTTGCACATGCAGTAGTATAAAGTATAGTTATTGTATCATAGTACATTGCATGTAGCATTCTATAAAGGAGTAGTGAAATGTTACAGTATTTTTGGAGTGCAGAGAAATCCCCCACCTCCCCTTCATGTGTTGCTCATGCTTTCACATGTGTATAACATATTATGTTTGATATATTTGTTCCTGATGCCAGAAGAATGTGAAGGAACCTTAAAGACATGTGTCGCTGGTTATTAAACAAATGTTGCACAGGCGGGTGGAGGTCTACAAGAGGAAATCCGATCCGCGGCTGCAGTATGGAGGTACGGCCTTTTCCTCGCTGCCCTGTGTGCTCCATTCTGTAGGATGATTGTATGCCTGGAATTCACAGAAAAGCCTTGAAACTGGATAGCTGAAAGGCACATGACTTGGTGATTTAAGTACTGCGATGATGTGTGCTCCAGGCGTCCTGGTATACCTCGCGCACACAGACTTCATTTATACGTTTCTTTTTAAAAGCTTTCTTTTCTAAAAGTGAAATTACTTGTGACAGAACCTCTTACTAGACAAAGGACAGATCCATGATCTTTATTAACTGCGGTAACATATCTTTATTTTATTTGTAGGATTTTTAATTCTATTACATGGACCATAAATCTTCTGTCTGCCTATACTTACATAGTGAATTACGGACTTTTATAGATTCAGTAGAGGTAAATATCTGGACACATGACGAAACTTGCTGGAGTAGGAGTTTGTTCACATATTAGATATGTGACAGCTTAGGTTCCATATATATATGATTCTACTCTTGCCAATCCAGCCAACCTCATAAGCTAGCCTATAAAACCACAGATTTGTACTTCTAAGCACACATGTAAAACTTGCGGCGTGTGTAGCCGTAAAGGCCTTTTTGTGTTGCTTAGAATCTTGTTCCACCATTTAAAAATTTCTTTGAGGCTAGGGAAACATGGCGAATTTAATCACTCGACCAAAGATAGCTGGGTCACTCTGCGACTCTTTCACTAATATTAGTGAATGAAGTTGCATTGCTACCCTTAATGTGCTGCAACCGCGAGTTTGTCAAACATTGCTTGTGTGTTTTTTTTTTTTTTTTTTTTTTTTGTTTTGTTTGTTTTTTTTGCGACTACCAATGTTGACCCGTGAAAAGTCACCTATCCAAAGGGACTCATGAAAATATGGGAATCCCTGTGAAAGGAGTGGCAGTGTGCATGCGTGACCACCACTCCATTTTACTTCTATAAGACTGAGAGAGACCCCCAGCAATCATAGATATATCACCCATTTAAGATTATTCTGGTTTACTATTTTTTATTTGTCTAATAGAGTACTTGCCAACTCTTCCTGGAGGCCCCCACAAAAAAGGGTTCCCCCCCCCCCCAGTGTCCCTGGAAAAGTGAACAAACCTCATGGTCCCCTTAGAATGCTTCTGCAAGACTTTAGCTCATATTACATGAGAAGCTCTTTATGTGCTAGTCACATCACAAAAAAGGGGCATGGCTGGCTCATTTGGTGCCCATGCCATAAAAAGGGGACGTACCATGGTCCAAAAAGGAGTCTGGCTTTGGTAAAAGAAGGGGTGTGACTATACAAAAATTTATGCAACACACTTTACGCTGTTTTTTCCTTGGAGGCCAGCTGAACATCAATACAGGGCTACAAAAAGTCCCCATACAAACCAGGACTAAATCTACGTAAAAAGTTGAGTACCTATGGAAATTAGTGACGTCACTCACATGTCTCGTGTCCTGAACTAGTTGGGGTGAATAGCGGCAGACCTCCCACAATCCTTTTTGACTGCAGAAACCTAATACTTGTATTCATGTCAGTGTGATCCCGCACACCTAGTTTCTTTTCAGTGTTCCTGTAATATCCACGCTCAGAACGCCATTGTGATTGTCTAATGTGGTAATTACAACTTTTGTGTAGCCTAATTATTTTCCCAGCTAACTAATGAACATAATAGCAGTGTGACTGAGCGCTTGAGTGGGTAGAATGTACTGAATTCCGCATTGATGGAGCATACAAGAAGCAGTGTGTGGTGTATTGTGTGTGTACTCACACTGCTCTAAATGTTACCCGTTAGTCATTTCTCGCCTGTTAAAAAAGGGGTCTTGTGGCCAGTGTTTGAGATTGGCAGTGTGCCCAGCAGCTCAGTCTACCACATAGGTCGACGTCAGCATGTTATGTGGTGAAGGAGTTGGAGAGAACTTATGTTTGTTCTTGCTAGCAGATAACAAATGACAAGTGTACAAGGTATGTAGCATTGTTGGCGTGTGCCAAATGGTTTTATTAGGAGAGACCATTTATTTTTATTACTTATTAGGCCAGGATTCGGCTACTGTTGCACTTCCGAATGTGATAGAATGCAACATGATTGTCCTAAAATGCTGGAAATTACACATACACATATGACTTCATGTGCACACCTCATATCACATAATACAGTATTGCCACAGGATCGACTGCAGTCAAACAACACCATTTTTGTTGAGCCTAATATTGTGTTATGCTCAGGCCTGAATAACATTTTTAGAGATCTATAGTTAGGTGTTTTTTTTTTTTTTGTTTCCTACAAGGGTCTTTATTTTTGGGAGATGTTCTAGTGTTGAGTGGCTACATCTTTCCTGTTTCTATCAAGCTCGGGGCTCTGATAGATGTGGTCACTTGCATGTTTATCAGTTGCAAGTGGGAAAAGATCCCAGGCTGGAGAAAGATAAAGCTTTTTGGCTCTTGGCAAAAACATGAGCGGATAACATGAGGAAAGACAATTTTCCTACTTCCCTTCAATGGAATCCACTGCATCAGATGCAGAAAAAAAAAACTTTGGTAGAAATTTCCTAATCAAAATGCGCCAGAATTCTAGCATTATTTGTGGCACATTTATCAAGGGTTTTACACTCTTTTAGACACTCTTGCCACTTGTACAAAATGGGAGAGTTGCATAGTGAGAAAGAGGTATGACTTGGTAGATAGTTGGTGTGGCCTAAATTGTGACACCATGCTTCAGAATTTAGCGCTTTTTTTTTTTTTTTGCACTAAAGTTACAGGCTAGACAGGCTAATGATGTGACAGATTTATTATCCAGCATCAGATACTTTTATAAATCTGGTGCATTTTATAGGGAGTCTATCACCAAAATCCACAGGTGTAATAGATCCAGTAGGTGGCATTACCTCTGTTCTAAGGGTTTTGGTCCACCAGCCCATCATGGCTAACACACCTGGAGCTTCTGCATTTTTTGGGTATTGCATTGTTGAAGTAGAGGTTAACTATGCCTCTCCTATATGCAGCCCTAACCCTAACCTGCCTGGTTTGACGTAGATACAGCAGGTGGTGCCTAATACTGACAGTCACGGGAGGCAGCGCCACCTTCTGGATCCACAGCATACCAGGCTGCTCCTGATTTTACACACTCCATTCTAGCATCTACCATCAACCCGGCCCCCCAAATGGCTATTGCCACTTTTGATTCTATGCCAATAGAAGCTTTGGGGCAATGAGGGTATTGCGGCTTCCTTCTTTGGAGCAACAACAATGCTCTTGTTGCTCCAAAGGTCATTTGCATATGGACAAGGAGGAAACGCTGTTTTATTCAGGTGACCCTAATGTGTCTATGCTGGGTTCTGGCGACAGACTTCTAACTTTGCGCTGTCTGACTTTTAGACTGTATTAGAAAATCTGCCTACTCTCTAAAAATACAGCTGTGTGAATGGAAGAGGAGTTGCATGTCAGAAATAATTGCCTGCAAAATGTCTACATTCTGTGCAGTCTCAAGACTCGGTGAGTCATAAGCAAATTGAGGATCTGTTACATCCAACAGAGGGCGCATGAGCTCCCAGCTCCTTTCCCATAATGCCTTGTGATATGTAGATGCTTAGTAGAGGGCGAAAGGCAATTTAAAACTCTACACACCTTCACTGGTGCTCTCCTCAAGGAGAGATGTTCCTGTCCATTACCTTCAGTAGTGGTATGTAACTGAAAAGAAACAAGTACTTGCGGGGGTCTGTAATACTGTCATATATTATCTAAGGCCTTGTTATCTGTAATTGGTGCAATTTTGGGTACATGTTGGGAGTAGGTGAGAAGATTGCTGGGAATCTTGGCAGTTGGACCCCTTTTAGATAAAGTATAGACCTATCCTAGTAATATTAGGCCAAAGCCTTCTCCGTTCTGCTTAGTAATGGTCAGAAATGTTTCATTACCTGAGAGAAAGCAGATCATACTGTACATTTAGACTTTGTGTAGTGAAATAATAACCTCCTTTACCAAGTGCAGTACGCCGACCCCACAGCTCATGATGCAACTCATAGTCCTAAGAGGTCATTAATGCCTTTTACATGAGCTTATTGATCGCTGATACACTTAACATATTTCTTTATGTTAGTCATCAATAAAATTGTCTTCTGACCATCAAGATGAGTCATTAGCTGTGATTGTTATGGCTGCGGATAGGTATGATCCATCTTGAAATGGTCATTAATACAAAAATAGGGAGTGACTGAATCAGAGATGTAACTTGAAGCTCCTGGACCCAGCACAGACTCTGTAATGGGGACCCCACTTACAATGTGCTATCTATAATACTGGTGCCTGTTTGTTAAGAGGCCTTTGGGCCCCCCTAAGGCTCCAGGGCCTGGTAGCGATTGCTACCTCCTTATGTCTCCCCTTCATCTGTTTCCAAAGAGACCTGGATGTTTTCTACAAGACTAATTCAGAGGCTTTAAGAAAGTCTTGCAGACTGACAAGAAGCTTTATCCAGTAAAAAACTTGATTTATCCTTTGAGTATCCCCTCTGGCCACCATCAATACAAACCCATCCAGTAGACATACATTACTGGTTGGTACAGATATAGATAGCGTTTCTACATGTTGTCATCTGTCACCTGTCAGGCTTGTTCAATGAGGAATTGTGTACAGGAATGTGTTAAACAGCATGGCTTCAGCTGTCAGTTTGCTGGGCCTGTTCCTGCAGGATTTAAAGGCCCGCTTGTCTAACCAGTTCAATAGCGAGGCAATAAAATTACAAGAGGCGAGACAAGTCTGACAGCATCAAGTATCACATACAAAAATCTGCAGCAAAAGATTTAGGGTTTTTGTTTTTGTTTTTTCAGTATTGTTACCTTTAGAAGACTGTGGTGAAATTGCACAAAAATGCCCAAAATGACTATGGAAAAGTGTGCATGGTATTAAGAGAAGGGCATTTACTCGAGTTCAACTCCAACTGGACCCAAAATTGACCCAGAGCCTGACTCTGACTTTTTAAACACATGTGGTATTATTTAGCCATGTAAACACTAGATATTTTAATCCATTTGCCTAAAGGTGCAGTGTACGGCTCTGTTTACATAGCCCTGTTTATGGCTTTGTGCATAAGCTGCAGTATTTAGCGGAAACTAGATTCCGTAAAATGAACCTCGGTGTGTTTGCGGGATGCACAATATAGGTTCCCATAGTAGGTATTGGTAACATATTACATAGCCACGCAAGTTGGATCCATAATATAATCATGCATAAGGCCTAATTCTTATGCAGGACAACTCAACCAAGCTGCAGTACCTTGTGGTTTTGCGGATTGGATAGCCTGGAGTTACTACAGAGGTTCTGGCAGCTCTGCAGTTACTGATCTGCCCCCTGGTGACGTGGTGTTGGCTTGATTTTACTAGCAATAGTTCTGGAATGCTGATGGAGGATATCGATCCTGCCAGCACACTGAGAGAAAGATGAAGATAAGGTGTCCGTATATTTGTTGTGATTGATAGGTGACCCTACCAATTTTGGCAGGACTGGACTACCTTCTTATATGAATAGTGTTGCCCCAAATCTACTCTCTCCCCAGTGGCAGATGGTAGGGGAAAAAGAGATTTCAACATGCCAGTCCTTTTGATAGTTGAGGGGATAAGCTGCAAAAGGTGGCTGGCTGACAGCAGCTTTCTACCCTTTCCCTATAGAAAATGCATGCATGCCTGGTCAAGTCAGGTGTGCATGTGTGGGGCATGTTGGAAGAAATATCTGTCACACTGTAATATGAATAAGGCCTAAAGTTGTTCCATATACATGTCTGTAAATACAGCCATAGACTTTCATTTGGTTTTTAAAGTGATATCTGGTAGGAAAAAAACAAAACAAAACAGCAAATGGCCATTTTTCTCAGATGTTAAGCTACTCCGATATCTTTAAGGATCTAAATCTGATGTTTTGCAGAGTGTCATTTTCAGGTGGTGCCTGGATATAGTCTAAGTTTTACCAGGTAAACACTATGCAGTGACCTTTTCCCCCTTTTCATGTGAATAATTAGTCACGGTGGCATATCTGCCTATTCACGGTCACATTTTCATACTCTTTACATGCATCTTTTGTATTGAACTAGAACCACCTACCTTGTTGTCATTATTTTGCTATGTAAGGAATGTGTAGTACACGTAGGGTTAATTCTAATAATGGTTGCAGTCAGTAAGGTTGTGTCATGTTGATGTCACCTATCCATGACACCACCGCTGCGACGTGACTCACACTATTAAAGGGAATATTAGATAAACTCATATATTATAGTATGGAATTATACAGCAGCCGTCATGTACACGTAGAGGGGAGGTGGCCATACAATGTCCATGTCATGTTCTTCATCGGAACCTCTGAAACATTGCCACTAATAATATCAATTATACAATGGTTTCTTAGTAATGGAGAAGTAATGTGAAATATCCCAGCAGGTTTATGGATGTCACAATTTCTTAGTTGTCAGGCCAAAATGCTTCCCAACCAAATAATAGTGCCATGTGAGGGCCTTTTAATAGGAGCAGAAACATTCCAAACTTATGAGGCAATGCAGAGATTATCATCATTTTATGGATATGTAAATCAGCTGCAAGTGCACTGAGGGCGGGGCCTGATTTACCAGATTTGCCTACAGACAGCTGTGACACTGGTAGAGACTAAAAATGGCAATCCTAGTTAAAGGGGCAGTGTTGGGCAGTGATTCCAGAGGAGAGAGGGCACTTGCCACTGTCTGTCGTTAAATCTGGCAAATCAGGCCCGCCCTTGATGTACGTGCAAGTGGATTATCCATGAAAAGATTCTCTGCCTTCTTTAGTTTCTGAGCACAGAGGTATGTTTCTTATGATTCTAATAAAGACCCCTACATTCACTATTGGTTTGGTAGGTATTTGGGAACTGACAGGCTCCCTTTATTACAGTAGCAGAATCTTCATCTTCCTAATACAGAGCACCATATTCCCTGAATATCCATAGAATTAAAGGGTTTGTCCAAAACATGTTTTTTGTTTTTTTTTTTGTTTGTTTTTTTCCCCACAGCCAAGACCACTTGTCGTACTTCTAGCACATGATCTTGGCTGCCCTATACCCATTTACTTTTCATCTGCATTGATATAATATGTGTGAGCAGGCTGAAGCCCACTTTATCGCAGCGCATGCACAATATATAGACTATGCGCTTGCACTGAGAGAAAATTTATGGTAGCTCAGAATGACGTATGCAGACCTTGTGACCCATCCTAGGTATGTGACAAATATGTCATGGCCACAAAATCTGACTGTGCCTGCACAAGTGTTGTGCTTGGCTGGTGCTAAACATTTATGGTGTACTGTTTCTTTGGAAGTTGTAGTTTGGGGCTTAATACTAGAGCTCCAAGATGCCCAGAAAATGGGAGTTCATAATGAAATCAAGCATGGTGTGCCCTGTTCAAAAGTTAATAAAGCAACAACTTTGAGGGTAAAATGCCTTATTTTGTAGCACTTTGCTTTCCCATGCTTGGCAGGGATTTGCAGGCCCAGAAAACCCCTCTGGATGCATTTAGCTCCTCCTAGAGGTGGCTGCCGGGAAACAGAATTTTCTACTTTAGCTGTAAGGCATTGCATCAGTAAAAAGAGATTCAGATTGGAAATAAATAGCATTGCATGTTGGACCTAAAAGGAACAGGGGCTATCAAGTAGACTTTAAAATGACATTTCTTTTGGGGGAATGACATGTTTTTTGCCTTTCTCTGCTCTGCCGTATTTGATGATTGTGACTGTAATTCCAGATCTCTGTTCATTACTGTATGTGGGTGAACAGAGAAGAGCGGTCAGTTTCGGTCTCGTTCAGTGTCACTTTGTGTTTGGCTGTGAGAGCCCCGCTGTCACCTTGAAGTATATCAGTCTGGAATTTTTGCTATGGGGTCATTCTGGTTATGACTTCCAGGGGCAATCTCTCTGCTTCTGTCTGAATATGACTTTATAAATTTGGTAGTCCAAGTTAATAGAAATAAAATGGGTGCAATCGCCAGTATGAAGTGCAAACAAATTGGTTTCATATAAGCTGCCAGTTATGTTGACCACCCATCTGTTTTCACCACCAGCACCCCTGGTACAGGGCGATGACAGTTTGGAGTATCTGGATGACCTGGCACAGAGATGTTTGTCTGTAGCTTGTGGAGCAGAATGCATGGGTGGCAGACTCATTGAGCCACTTCCCATCCATCACACTGACCAGCACAACACCCCTCATGTCTCATATTGGTGGGAAACAGAGAAGGGATTTCTGCGGCTGGGAAGCGGCTCTGAAAACACATGTGGGTGGATTTCCAGCAGGGACGTTAATAGGAAGGAAACTCAGACACATAAACAGCAAATGCACATTCCCAGTAATTTAATCGTGTGCTTCGCCAAGGCTTATACGTTAGGTCATCATCCTCTTCATTTCTTATATTCTTTTAATTGAACCTCTAGGCGGCGAGGAAAAGTCATAATCTGCAATTTATACTCCATTATGGAAGCATATGTCATTACACAGTATACGGCCAAGGTGACGGTGACAAGAAGAGTGGCTCTAGTTTTGTACTTCTGCAGTATATATCTACATACTACATCCTCGTATGTCAGGAATATCTTTTGTATGCTGTGTTTTTGTTTTTTTTTGTTATGCTGCTTTGCTGACACAGACATGATATTTCAGTGGGGGCAGGGAGATGCTTATGCTGTTGTTTTTCTTGGGGGAAATGGCTTATGACAGGCTAAAATCCATTTTACAGGAGACAATCAGCCAGTTTGTCTGTCACTCCTGGGACACATAGAGAACATTTCTTTCTATATTTTTATTTTTCCCATATCAATTGAGAGATGGGAAGAGTTGTGTGTGTTTTGTGTGTATGTGTGTGTATGTAATAGAGATATATATATATATATATATAGTATTTAAAATATATCTTTTCTAAATATATATCTATATTTCTACATTTAGTGTTCCTTTTAATTCTTTTGCGGGTAGAGAGAACACGTGTCTGTGTGTGTATGTGTATATATATATATATATATATATATATATATATATATGTGTGTGTATATATATATATATATATATATATATATATATATATATATATACACACACACAGTACAGACCAAAAGTTTGGACACACCTTCTCATTCCAAGAGTTTTCTGTATTTTCATGACTATAAAAATTGTAGATTCACACTGAAGGCATCAAAACTATGAATTAAAACATATGGAATTATATACTTAACAAAAAAGTGTGAAACAACTGAAAATATTTCTTATATTCTATGTTCTTCAAAGTAGCCACCTTTTGCTTTGATTACTGCTTTGCACACTCTTGGCATTCTCTTGATGAGTTTCAAGAGGTAGTCACCTGAAATGGTCTTCCAACAGTCTTGAAGGAGTTCCCAGAGATGCTTAGCACTTGTTGGCCCTTTTGCCTTCGCTCTGCGGTCCAGATCACCCCAAACCACCTCGATTGGGTTCAGGTCTGGTGACTGTGGAGGCCAGGTCATCTGGCTTAGCACCCCATCACTCTCCTTCTTGGTCAAATAGCCCTTACACAGTCTGGAGGTGTGTCTGGGGTCATTGTCCTGTTGAAAAATAAATGATGGTCCAACTAAACGCAAACCGGATGGAATAGCATGCCGCTGCAAGATGCTGTGGTAACCATACTGGTTCAGTATTCCTTCAATTTTGAATAAATCCCCCAACAGTGTCACCAGCAAAGCACCCCCACACCATCACACCTCCTCCTCCATGCTTCACGGTGGGAACCAGGTATGTAGAGTCCATTCATTCACCTTTTCTGCGTCGCACAAAGACACGGTGGTTGGAACCAAAGATCTCAAATTTGGACTCATCAGACCAAAGCACAGATTTCCACAGGTCTAATGTCCATTCCTTGTGTTCTTTATCCCAAGCAAGTCTCTTGTGCTTGTTGCCTGTCCTTAGTAGTGGTTTCCTAGCAGCTATTTTACCATGAAGGCCTGCTGCACACAGTCTCCTCTTAACAGTTGTTGTAGAGATGTGTCTGCTGCTAGAACTCTGTGTGGCATTGACCTGGTCTCTAATCTGAGCTGCTGTTAACCTGCGATTTCTGAGGCTGGTGACTCGGATGAACTTATCCTCCGCAGCAGAGGTGACTCTTGGTCTTCCTTTCCTGGGGCGGTCCTCATGTGAGCCAGTTTCTTTGTAGCGCTTGATGGTTTTGGCCACTGCACTTGGGGACACTTTCAAAGTTTTCCCAATTTTTCGGACTGACTGACCTTCATTTCTTAAAGTAATGATGGCCACACGTTTTTCTTTACTTAGCTGCTTTTTTTCATGCCATAATACAAATTCTAACACTCCATTCAGTAGGACTATCAGCTGTGTATCCACCTGACTTCTGAACACCACAACTGATGGTCCCAACCCCATTTATAAGGCAAGAAATCCCACTTATTAAACCTGACAGGGCACACCTGTGAAGTGAAAACCATTTCAGGTGACTACCTCTTGAAGCTCATCAAGAGAATGCCAAGAGTGTGCAAAGCGGTAATCAAAGCAAAAGGTGGCTACTTTGGAGAACCTAGAATATAAGACATATTTTCAGTTGTTTCACACTTTTTTGTTAAGTATATAATTCCACATGTGTTAATTCATAGTTTTGATGCCTTCAGTGTGAATCTACAATTTTTATAGTCATGAAAATACAGAAAACTCTTGGAATGAGAAGGTGTGTCCAAACTTTTGGTGTGTGTGTGTGTGTATATATATATATGATATATATATGTATGTATGTATATATATATATATATATATATATATATATGTGTATATATATATATATATATATATATATATATAAAAATTTATGTATATTGTGGGTTGTATAGTTATTTACGGTAAGTTCTTGTCCATCATTGTTAAAGGGAGTCTACCGCCTCCCCCACCTACCTTTTTATTATATGCGTCACTTTTCTATATGTGGAATAAAGAACTTTTACGTGATATTCTAATGAGACAGTTTGTGCACTGGAGGCGGGCCTTCAGCCCTGAAGCCCTGCTCTTTGCCACTCAGGTAGGTTTGTAATGTCATAGCAGTGGAAGGATAAACTACCATTGCATAAGGTAGTGCTGACAGGAGATGGTAGAGGTCTGAGAAGCAAGAGCATTGCTCCAGGGAGCTGGAGACCTGCCCCCAGTGCAACTGACTCCTTTGTATATAAATTGAAAAGTTGTTTTCATCCTAATCTACAAAAGTGACATATATAACCGAGGTATGTTGTTTATCACTGTAATGTTTCTGTAACGTTGTTGGTGACAATGGGGGACTTTGGTGTGGTGGTAGACTAACTTTTCATTTCAATAAAGATACACAGAAGTCCAGTTTAGTTGTGTGAAGAAATTCCTGCTGCCCCCTACTATCATTTTAAGTACTTCCTGAGCAGATAAAAAAATATTCTCATGGATAGAAGGACAGCGCCCTTTTTCATTCCAACCTGGATAGACTATTTTCCGTAAGGGATGCCAATTGTATCAGGCTATATTGGCTTTGTGACAGAGCTTTCACAAGGTTTGCTTATTTTTATCAAATGAAGGCTTATTATCTGCTTTTACAGTTATCACCTATAGTGTTCCTATTAGTGATGTGATGGAATATTTCCGGATTTCCATGCAGCATCCTTTCAATGAACTCTTTGCCATTCATACAGTATTTTGAAAGCTTGTGAGTTCTCAAGGGACTGGATGTGTCTTCAGCGGCACAACACAGAAGTTCAGCTTTCTATTTAAGGGACTGCCCCAACTGGATATAGAAGGATCAGCGGCTGCCACTTGGATATACTCTGTGCAACTATACATTTGCACTATACATGTGCATAGTTGCACGTACATTTAAGTGGGCACTATGTAATACTATGTGTTCCTAGAAGGAAAACGTTAAAAAAAACGTTCTAAAAATTGATAGCCTGTTCTAAAAGGGGTTTGCCATGAAGAGTATTTATCCTCTATCCATATGAAAGAAAATAAATAGATGATTGGGGGGGGGGGCTGAGAATGGTGGTGTTTCCCCCCCATTGTAAATTAATTTCAATGGGAGTGCCAGAGATCTTTGGCACCCCTATTGAAGTGAATGGGATCGTGAATGCATCCTGACCAGCATGGGTGTGCCTACATTCAGCCTGACCGAATTCACAACTGGAGGTCCCAGCAGTCAGACCCCCACCGATGAGCTATTTAGTCTCCATGTTATGGATAGAGGATGAATACTCTTTGTGGCATAACCACTTTAAGATTAGGCCATTAATTTTAGATCGGCTGGGTTCAGACTGATGGAACTTCCGCAGGCAGGGACGCTTTAACACATTGGTGGGCCCAGTGCAAAAGTTTTTTAAATGGGCCCCTCACCACTTAGACATACATGACCTGCAAAAATTATAATGCCTCCTCAGTGAACCCCAACATAGTATAATGCACACAATCAAATGCCCCTGCAGTTGCATCATATATTAACCTGTCCCCCCCCCCCCCCATCCCCAGTGGCTCCTCAGACGTTATATTACAATGTAGCCCCCAGAGTTTATATCAGACAAAGGAAAAAAACAAAACTAATACTCACTCACTTTTCTCATGTTCTCTTCCGTTTCTTCTTGGAGGTTTCAGGGAGCAGCAGGCACATTGTAAGTGATGTCACTACGTTGCACCTCCTGCTCCCAAGACATCAGGAGCAGAGACAGGGCTGAATGTTGAAGCAGGGAGCAGATGTCCAATTGTATTTGGATGCAGATGAGTTGGAGTTGTGACGTATCAGGGTGGCCTGGTCCCACTGTCCAGAACAGCACTCTAAATGGTGGACTGTCCCAAGGGGGGTTCCTGCTACCATAGGGCCTGGTGTAAGTGCACCATTTGCCCTATATAAAAAGCTGCTTTGCCTGCAGGACAGCTTTTTCCTGGAGCACGGAGCTCCTGGCATTGTTTACTTGCTGGCCGCTGTCTACTTCACTCGGCATACTTTTAGTAGCAGCTGCAATGGGTATTACAGGTTTGTCCCATTCAAGTCTATAGGACACCACTTCAGTACCGATTAACCACCGCTGCTAAAACTGCAACGAGACAGTAATGCCCAGCATGTAAACCATTCTGGGAGCTACGCACTCCAGGAAACATCTGATCTATAGTGGTCCCGACCAGCAAACCCCACCAATCTAAAATTGATGTCCTATCTTAAGAGTAGGCTATCCGTTTTCAAAAGGTGGATAACCCCTTTAAGGGAACACTCTAAACGTGTAACAGAATTATGTTCCAGCACTTCCACCATTAATACCGTCCATCCTTTTGATCCTAGGTTATCTCTTATTACAAATAACGCTGAGAAATATGTAAAGTTCAACATATGTAGCAGATCAGCCATTTGCCATGACTCTTATTGCTGCCAGTGTAGCAAAGCTACATAGTAATATAGTATGTATGGTTTTGCCATTGTTGCATTTTTCTCTAGTCCTAGTAAATGCCTCTGGACTTGTTCCTATGAGTATATTATGACAGACACAACACACGTATAGAATGATCTAGTTGTATGATAGTATAATCTTTCAGATGAGTGTACATTTTGAGTCATGCAGCAACGCTGAGTAATAAACATACTGGAGCAGAGGAAGGAATGAGACGTGTGAACCGCTGCAGAAGTGTTACTTCTTGACAGGTTTTAGTTAACAGGGCAGGTCGGTTGTAGCAAATGTCACATCACATCACTTGGTCCATGAAAACCGCCCTCTGTTGTTTTTACACCACACAGATGCATGATATGTGCCTGGCCACAAGTGTATGTGTTGTCAGCTGACAACAGTTGTTTAATTGCTTATTTTATACCTACTAGTATATACCGGTCCCATTTATATAATGTCCATATGTCCTATGCAATGTTGGCTTATGTCATGCATCCACAATTTTATAGTCACAGAAATCCCATCGAAGACCCTCCTGTAAGTTTGGACAGAAGCAGTTAACATATCACATGTGAACTTACATGAGATTACAGCACCACATATTGTGAGAGATGTCAGATGAAATCCTGGCCTTCAACCGCCGCCACCAACTCTTCGCATCCTTCAATAGGTGCCACTCTAGGGAATTTTTTTTCTCTAGCCCCCTCTGTTCCTTAACAATTGGAGCTGCTAGTTAATTAGGCTGTCTGTCAGGTGGGTGGCCTTTAGCTCTCTGCTCCAATACAGGACTTTATTGCTCAGAAATGGTGGGGGCTAGAGAAAAAAATTAAACTGAGCTGGAATTATTGGAGCAGCACTTATTGAAGGATGTAAAGAGTTGGTGGCAATAGGTTCCCTTTAAGTGGAATATGTCGGTATCGTTCTTTTTATCAAACTAATTCCAGCACTGGATAGTAGACACAAACTGTTTTACAGCCATTGGTGTCCAAGAAAAAAAGGTCCAGTAGCCAAGAATGAACTTTGATGCAGCATCCGAATGAGTTTGCAAGTCCCAGTGGGTGGTCCCAGGCCCAGCAAGTGCACTGACTCTCCTCCCTAATCCCTGCCCCCTCTGTCGTGATTACCAGATTTAGCACTGTCTGATGTCAGTCTTCTGTATTAAAATGTTGGTTGTGCATGGTGCCATCTTGTGTGTTACCACATGTGGTCAGTACTTTGTCTTCTGTGGTTCTTACATCATTGACTATATTGCAAGTGTAACTTATCCATGCGCAGAGCAGGAGAAAAAGTGCCAAAGCTGTCAGTCAAGCCCAATGGGGTGGCTCAGGGCAGGGGTTAGGGAGAAGAGCTTTTGTTTTAGTGTTCAGGACTACCCCCTGGCCAAATGCAAACTTATCTGTATATAGCATCAGTGTTCATTTTCTCAGGGTATGTGGAATGCGGTTTTTCTGGTAGAATAACGGTAGTTTTCTTCTGTGAAACTGATCTGTTTATTAAAACCTATTTCAGATCAGATTGATGGTTATAATGGTGTCCTGCACAAATAAAGGAAAGGACTCCTACTTTGGTTACTTGCCATTCTGCATGTTGCTAGCCTAGTTGCAGTCATTCCTAGGAGGTCTTGGCTTTCATCAAGCAATTATCATGGCATTAGCAAATGAGCCGCTGTTTGACCTTTCCTGCATCCTGGAGTGGATTGGATAACATTGTTGGTTGTAGCTTGCGATCAGGCTGTAGTGCTGGCAGCTGCCGGGGTGGGCTGTAGACAGACAATCAGCTGATTACTGGCTCCAGCACATCAAAGACCATATGAAGGGGGGTTGTATCACCAGGTCACAGCAGCAAACCAGCCATGTAATGATTTACCCCCTCTGTAGTTGGTGACATTTCCAAGTACACTTCTTTCCGTGTAAGCTTAGGGTGTGGGGAGATGAAAGGAAACAAGCCCTCTACTAGTAGACAAAAGTACAGCATTGCGTCTTTAAAACAGAAGGTATTTGTCCGTCATCACTTCTGCCACAAACCCCCATAACAATGGCTTTATTTCTAACTTTAAGATGGGTGGTTTCTTGTGCAAGTAATTTATTGACTCACGATTGCCAAAGATACTACACAAAATTATGCATGTGTTTTTGTTGGGGATCAGGTGACCTAGCTGTCACTGGCTCTGATGTGTGTGGCTTGCCTTGCTTGTTTATGGCCGTTTCAGGTTTCTTAGACCTCAACAGTGCAGTATACAGAAACCTTTGTTCTATGGAGCAGGCAGACCATAACTAATAATAATATAATAATAATAATAATAATAATAATAGTCCTTTAATAGTCCCACAATGGGGAAATTCAGTGTGTTACAGCAGCAAAGATAAGCAGATACAAATACAAATACAACATGTACAGGAATGTTCCAAGGTGAGAGGCATTACATTAATAGCAGACAGACAGATAGGACGTAGCAGAGGAGGGGGGGGGGGGATTTAACAGGCAGAGAGATATTTCAGTTCTCTGTGTGTAATGATCTCCGCTTAGGTCGGTGTTGGTTGTACAGCCTAACCGCGGTGGGGGAGGAAAGACTTCCGATAGCGCTCCTTCTCACACCTAGGGTGGAGCAGTCGGTCACTGACAGTACTGCTCAGCGCGATCACAGTCTCATGCATGGGATGGGACTTCTTCTTCTGCATGGAGCTCACCACAGACAGTATCCTTCTGTCACCCACCACCTGCACTGGGTCCAGTGGGCTCCCCAGGACAGAGCTGGCCCTTCTAATCAGCTTGTCAAGTTTATTTCTGTCCCTGGTTGATATACTGCTCCCCCAGCAGGCCACTCCAAAGAAGATGGCTGATGCCACTACCAAGTTGAAGAAAGTTCTAAGAAGTGCCCCCCGGATTCCAAAGGCTCTCAGTTTCCTAAGCAGGTAGAGCCTGCTGTGGCCCTTCCTCCTGTACAGGGCCTCCATATGATCTGCCCAGTCCAGCTTATTATTAAGGAGCAAACCCAGGTACTTATAGGTGTTCACAATCTCGATGCCCGTCCCCAGGATGTCCACTGGATTTGGAGGGCATCTGCCTTTGCGGAAGTCCACCACCATCTCCTTGGTCTTCCCCGCGTTAATCTTCAGGTGGTTCCGGTGGCACCAGTCCACAAAATCCTGGTTCAGTTCTCTGTACTCCCTGTCATCATCATCTGTGATGAGACCCACTATTGCAGAGTCGTCAGAATACTTCTGTAGGTAGCAGCTGGATGAGTTGCACCTAAAATCTGCAGTGTACAGTGTGAAGAGGAAAGGG
Source organism: Leptodactylus fallax (assembly GCA_947044405.1). Lineage (NCBI taxonomy): Eukaryota > Metazoa > Chordata > Amphibia > Anura > Leptodactylidae > Leptodactylus > Leptodactylus fallax. Next base: position 847,057 of record CAMRHE010000241.1, on the reverse strand, counting down.
GCGAGAACCGTACCCTGAGGTGCCCCTGTATTACAGATCACGGTACCTGACACACAGTCTCGGGCTCTCACGTATTGAGGTCGATTTGTGAGGTAGTCTAGGATCCAGTTGGAGAGGTGGTGGTCCACTCCAGCAAGGCCCAGCTTGTCCCTCAATAACCTAGTACAGATATGTTCCTTCAGGTAGGAAAGTTGGTTTTGAAAGATGAGTAGTTAGACTGAGGCTAAGTGTCAATTTTGGCTGCAACACCTAAATCTCCATGTCACGGTAGTGGTACCCTCTGGGTGGGTCACATTGCGATCTCATTCACTTACATGTGAATAAATGGTTGTACAACGGGTGGCCAATGAATCTTAAAAGGCCAGAGGAATCTTATGGCCTTATTCACATGACCATTCCATTTTTCACAGACCTAACATCCATAAAAAAAGAGATAAATGGTATGTGATGCCATTTTGAAACCCATGAAACTCTTGAGGGGTGTATTCATGTCGGTTTTTGCATCTGTCAAAATGGACAAAGATAGAGCATGTCAGTTTCACATCAGGTTTAGAGCATGCTTTGAACAATCTCCTGAATGGGCTTTGGGTGAAAGGGACCCTGTGTATATATTTGACATATGGGGTTTCAAAAAAACCCCAAAACACGACCATAACTGTAAACAAAAACATGTCCAGAATATACTATGGTATAAAGTAGGCATATGAGGCATAGAAACAAAATGTGACAATAATAAACCAAAATCAACCCACTGGCAGCGGCGGCCAATGTGACAGTTACGATGTTAGTAAAGGATAGTACAACTGGGACAGAATAAGGTCAGGCACATCATGTAATCCACAATAGCCACAAGGTCAACTAGTGCGTTCTATATATTGAATAATAGTGCAGGAAATAAATTATTTGTCATCCATCTAGGGATTTCACTGAGAGATACATTCGCACCCCCAGTGTGAATGTGGTCCCTAAGAACTGTCCATCAAATACCAGGCCTGGAGGAAACATTCTATCTAGGCCATATGGGGTGTGCAACCATGTCCCCCCCATATTTGCAGACAGCCTTATGTTTAATGGAAAAATACCTCTTTCTAATTGGATAATGTGATTTATTTTAGTTTTCAGTTCAGCAACGAATAGGGGCATTGCATCTATTCAGTGGAACGCTAACAACTTTCTAGTTTAGAGTAATAATCTCTGGATGCCTAGAGCCAGAGGGTATTCTGAGTCTACTCCCTCCCCCAGCAGGTCCAGTAAACAGGTCCTAGGGCCAGCCTGCAGGTGTACTCCATAAACTCCAATATGTGCTACAATCCCAGAACATATGTAGCTGGTGGGCCTCTTCTCTGACCAAGTCTGGTTATATTACCAGGCTGTTCACCAGGCCCTATGCCTTTGAGCCTTGGTTTCCATGTCTTGCACTAATGAGGCCTAAGTAGCCTGAACATCTATAGGCATGTTGGCTACGTTGCTGTAAACGGCCACAGGGCAATAAAGGATGGCTGTCATGTCTTTATCCCATTTTTATCCCCATGGGTGTGGTGTGTTTTTTTTTTTTTTTTTTTATACACGCTTTGTGATCCCAGTTAGGACAGACCACTGCCATCATTGCTATACCTCACTTCTATATCCTGGAACTGTAGCCTGAAATAGCCTTAATTCTGAATATCTTATCCCTAGACATTCTGCACCATAATCGGGTATATACGCTTGGTTGCTGATTTCCTGATTCAGGAAACGTAAAACTTAACCCTTGGTTGCCTAGCGATCCTAGCCTTGTTCTATTTCTGGCCACTGAGTGTTCCCTGTCGCTATGACCAGGCAATGAATCTACTAAATTGAATTACTCTGTAGTCTTGGTGATGGTGACTTTGCATCTGCAACATGTCAAATGAAGCCAGCCTGAAAATACAGATTGTAATCCTGAAAGTGAAATAAAAGCTGTAGTTCGGGTTGAGCAGTGGGTGTCTTTGCCGTCTGGAAATGTTTGATATTAATAGATTTGTCTGGTTAGGATGTGGTTGCTTTTATTGGTAATGTTGTTTTCTATTGCGGGTCACTTAAAGTATTTTCTGTTCTTTTTAGTGCCAGAAGATCTCTCGTCTGAGGAAAGAGAAGAATTGTTGAATATAAGACGGAGGAAAAAGGAGCTTATAGATGACATTGAGGTAATTTTGGAATTTTTTTTTTTTTTTAAATATAAATTGTGACTTTTTTTTTCTAATTTTCCATATTGTTATGTATAGTTTTAAAATAATTCGAAATCATACAGTTTTTGCTCCAGTATGTTGAAACTTCCTGTTCAGTAGAGATCACTCTTCACTAGTTATCTCATGATCATCATAGACAGGAGTAAAATGACAGGTCACATAAAGTTGGCAGTTGATCACACAGGATCCACCATTGACAAAAAGTGATGGTGGATCCTTACCTCCTCCCCTGTCCTGCACAATGACCTCCCCACAGGTCACAGAGCATTTTTAGAACACTCTTCAATAAAAACCAATGAGTGATCTCTAGACTACAGGTTTGTGTAGCTGCTATAAAGCAAATATCTGAACTCTATTATTCAGAGCAGAAGTTACAGCCATCATATTGGTTGCCACCCAGCTTTCCCAGTGATGGATAGAAATTAAGAATTCTGAATCGGAACTTTACCTCGAGGACCAATTTGATTTTTACAAGGAAATGCTGCAGTTCTTGTCTCTATGGAGTTTTGAGGATGTTTCTCAGATAAGATGTGTGGAATTAACTTCATCCAGCTGGGTGAGTGACCGCACATCATTCTGACACATATGGGTGTGGAGTCTGCTGAGAAAGTAGCTGATATGCAGAGGCTAAAATATTTAAGGTCTCTCTGAGGATTGCTTCTCAATGGCTGCTGGACATGACTTGTAGTTGAGCAATCGCTCTCGGTAGACATTATATCATGTGAAATAAAAGATGAGCTGTGGACTCTGGAAGTCACCATGATAAAACGCAGCTGGTCGCATTTACTGAGAAACATGTATGCTGGGAAATAGCATGTAGGATGGTACATATTGTACAAACATTACCTTATTATAGGTCATCAGTATTTGTTTCACAGGGGCCCACCTCTGGGATTCCATCTATCCGCAAAAGGAATGGGTCCCTTCCTGATCTTATATTGCATTTTTTTTTCTCTTACTTGTATAGCGCTAATATATTCCCCAGCACTTTATAGATACTGTCAGTCACTGTCCCATATAGTCTTTTATTATTATTTATCTTTTATATTATTTAGTCTTTTATTGTTTATTTTATTTGGTGTCTTTGGAGTGTGGGAGGAAACCGGGTTACCCGAAGGAAACCCACGCAAACACTGGGAGAACATACAAACTCCTTGCAGATGTTGTCCTTGGTCAGATTTGCACCTATCTATGGAAATATGGAAACAGATTAGATCAGAGTCCTTTGGACAATTACTTAAGATGGGTCAATGTCCTAGAGGTGAAACCAGCATCTGAGTAGCATTTATCTTTGAAGTGGAAATACCCCTTTAGGCCGGGGCCCCATGTAGCATTTTACAGTCCCTGCAAAGTGCTTAATCCCATCCACACATTGCAGAAAAATATCCGCAGCTGATATACTGCCATTTCAAAAACTGTTGCATTTTTGTAAATCATAGTATGTCAATTATACCTACGGAAATGCTGGCGTTTTCCGTATAGGTAGAATTGAAGCAGAAAGTCCGCAGAGGAAAACTCTGCGGACTTTCTATGAAAGCGCTGTGGGGAAAAACCGCAGTGCGTTTCCACCGTGGTTTTTCCTGCAACGCTTTTTGGCTGCGGCTCACTATGTGTGGCCGTAGCCTTAAAGGGGTTATCCAGATAATAAAGCTGACCAGGGCATTCCCTGTGCTGGTTAATCTATATTACTAATATTTAAGCTAGTTCCCTGGAGCCCTGTTTAAATTTGCAGAGCGCTGCCAGAGAGGCTGGAACTCTTGTTCCTCTGCCTCCCCTGCTGACTCTGTCACATGACAGACACCACTATACTCAATATACATGTGGCCGGAGTAGAAGGTAGTCGATGATGTCTGGCAGTGATGAAACAGTTGCAAGGAAGGCAGCACTCACACGGTCCAGGTCCCCACTGCAAAGATAAACTTTGGGACTCAGGAGGACATGCTTATATATTAGTAATAAAGCTTATACAGTGCAGGGAAAGCACTGGTACGTTTTATTATTCCCAAAGAACCCCATTGGCCTACAGGATAAGCCTCCAATATGTGACTCCAGGTAAGGGAACTGAGGGGGTAATGGTTGAGTTGCCCATAACAGATGATCAGATTTGAACTCTCCTGCAGTCTGGTAACTTGGTTTGGGCAATCCTTGGCTTTTTCTTGTGTTCTATGTTAAATTGTCAGACTCTGTTCCTATTATGTCTGAGTTTGCTGTCCTTGTTGCATAAGCTGCATACTCCTATGTTGCCCCATTTACCCAATGGAGGCCAATCAAGTATCCTTTTGGCATCCACCAATATAGCCATACATACACTACCGTTCAAAAGTTTAGGCTCACTTAGAAATTTCTTTATTTTTGAAAGAAAAGCCGTTTTTTTTCAATGAAAATAACATTAAATGAATCAGAAATACACTCTATACATTGTTAATGTGGTAAATGACTATTCTAGCTGCAAACGTCTGGTTTTTAATGCAATATCTACATAGGTGTGTAGAGGCCCATTTCCAGCAACCATCACTCCAGTGTTCTAATGGTACATTGTGTTTGCTAACTGTGTAAGAAGGCTAATGGATGTTTAGAAAACCCTTGTGCAAGTATGTTAGCACAGCTGAAAACAGTTTTGCTGGTTAGAGAAGCTATAAAACTGACTTTCCTTTGAGCTAGTTGAGAATCTGGAGCATTACATTTGTTGGTTCGATTAAACTCTCAAAATGGCCAGAAAAAGAGAACTTTCATGTGAAACTCGACAGTCTATTCTTGTTCTTAGAAATGAAGGCTATTCCATGCGAGAAATTGCCAAGAAACTGAAGATTTCCTACAACAGTGTGTACTACTCCCTTCAGAGGACAGCACAAACAGGCTCTAACCAGAGTAGAAAGAGAAGTAGGAGGCCCCGCTGCACAACTGAGCAACAAGACAAGTACATTAGAGTCTCTAGTTTGAGAAATCGACGCCTCACAGGTCCTCAACTGGCAGCTTCATTAAATAGTATCCGCAAAACGCCAGTGTCAACGTCTACAGTGAAGAGGCGACTCAGGGATGCTGGCCTTCAGGGCAGAGTGGCCAAGAAAAAGCCATATCTGAGACTAGCTAATAAAAGGAAAAGATTAATATGGGCAAAAGAACACAGACATTGGACAGAGGAAGATTGGAAAAAAGTGCTATGGACAGACTAATCGAAGTTTGAGGTGTTTGGATCACACAGAAGAACATTTGTGAGACGCAGAACAATGGAAAAGATGCTGGAAGAGTGCCTGACGCCATCTGTCAAGCATGGTGGAGGTAATGGGATGGTCTGGAGTTGCTTTGGTGCTGGTAAAGTGGGAAATTTGTACAAGGTAAAAGGGATTTTGAATAAGGAAGGCTATCACTCCATTTTGCAATGCCATGCCATACCCTGTGGACTGCGCTTGATTGGAGCCAATTTCATCCTACAACAGGACAATGACCCAAAGCACACCTCCAAATTATGCAAGAACTATTTAGGGAAGAAGCAGGCAGTTGGTATTCTATCTGTAATGGAGTGGCCAGCGCAGTCACCAGATCTCAACCCCATTGAGTTGTTGTGGGAACAGCTTGACCGTCTGGTACGCAAAAAGTGCCCATCAAGCCAATCCAACTTGTGGGAGGGGCTTCTGGAAGCATGGGGGGAAATTTCTCCAGATTACCTCAGCAAATTAACAGCTAGAATGCCAAAGGGCTGTAATTGCTGCAAATGGAGCATTCTTTGACGAAAGCAAAATTTGAAGGAGAAAATCATTATTTCAAATAAAAATCATTATTTCTAACCTTGTCAATGTCTTGACTATATTTTCTATTCATTTTGCAACTCATTTGTTAAATAAAAGGTGTGAGTTTTCATGGAAAACACAAAATTGTCTGGGTGACCCCAAACTTTTGAACGGTAGTGTAGGTGCCTTATGTATGGCTACACATTGGTATACATGGGTCAGATCCTTCTGTCAGTGGTGTATGCAGGGTAATACTCCTGACATATACACTGGAACATGTGTTGGAAGGCTCAGACATGATATAAACAGACCCAGTAAACCAACCCTGTTTGTGTAAATTACTATGTACACTTCATTCACATACAGGCTTGAGGGGCATTACTGCCTATTTTTGGGAATCTGCGCAGTACTCATAATTTACTTAAGCGCGGTCACAGCTTTGGTGAATTAGAGAGGAAATCTGTTTTTTCCCGTTTCTGCTCACGCCATCACAATACTTGCTGTTGTCTTCACACAAACGCCCTTTCATCCACTTTACAATTTTCCTTTTTTGTTTGCGATTTGCTTTTTGCACACAAACAATAAGTTTTTATGTTCCGTCACTTTTGAAGTATTTTATGTCGAGTCTACAGTGGTTTATATAGGAACTTTACAGTAACTTCATTGACCTCTGATGTTCAATCCGCACTAATCCCCCGAAAGTCTCATGTGCAGTAATTGTCAGAATCCTGAAGCTTCAGCAACTCTCACATGCAGAAGTCTTCCCTTGGATGTAACCTTCTTGTCTCTCCACTTCTTTCAGAGGCTGAAGTTTGAGATTGCGGAAGTGATGACTGAAATCGACAATCTGACATCTGTAGAAGAAAGGTAAGCATCCGTCTTAATCCTCAACCACACTACAAAGGTTTTACAAGGCTAGATGCTTGTGTCTCACAGGTTTGTTAGATGCATCGGATTAAAGGGTAGCGAATGGATTACTGATTTATTGCTATCAAACCATTGTAAAATTCACCTATTATTTTGGAGGATTGCTACCAGTCTAGGACTTTCTGCGGGTCAGTGGATCTGATTTTGGTAAACTCTCTATTAAGTGTTAGGTAATATAGGTTAAAGTGGTACTTAATATGTTGTCTTTCTTATGTTTAGTTTAATTTGAATGATGTTCATTGTTCCCTGTTATCAGCCATTTTGGGCAGGAGAGAGGATTGTACGGCTCTTTGATGAGATTTCTGGCAAGAAATCCAGAATATGTTTAAAAATGTTTGTGTTCCTATCTTATCCAGTAGGTTTTATTATCTCTTACAGGTATGTCAGATGTTGTCATCAATTGGGGTCCATGTACTGGAATCTCCATCACTAGCTGGCAGGAAAGGGCTGCATTGCTTTGCATCCTTTGCTTTCTGTTGCCGTGGCCTGGGAGAGGTGTAGCCGTTTTATAGACTTGCATGTTGTTGTTTGGTGGTTTCTGTTGTATTAATGATATTTTGTGTAAGTGTAGGTAGAGAGCCACTTTAATTCTGTTTCAGGTTCTGTTCCTGTTATAGATTTACGGCAGCTATGTCACATCTGTTTTGAAACGTATCCTGATGGACTTTATTGACTTGGGTGTGCAAAGTTACCATCAGGGTTATGGTATTTTTGACGGCAAAAATAGCTTGGCTGTAAACCATGCTATTCTTGCCATCAAATATAACAGAAATCCTAATTTAAAGCATAAAACACAAGTGTGAACACAGCCTTCTTGAGTTTATATTCTCTGCATTTAATAGGATGTGTTATTTGGGTCTATTCAGGCTATATAGTGGTCAAACCTGAGGCTTCATGCACATGCCCAGTTTGTTGCTGTATGTTATCACAATTACTGGTCCGTATCTCTGGATAATAAATGGATCTATCCATTGTTCTGGCCCCATACACACATCCATAGATTTTACAGAAGTGTGCATCGGCTGTAGAAAAGAGCCACAAAACCTGTCTGTTTTTGCAGCTTTGTCTATTCATTCAAGTGTATGGGTCAGTGGAAAACATGGAACACAGATACCAATCCATTTATACTGACCCATACACTGCACGCAGTCGTGTGCAAGAATCTTAACAATGTGAATACGCTGTAGAAATTCCTGTAGAGAAATTCAGTATTGTGTGTCCTCTTGCAAGCTGCCTTGGAAAAAATCACCCAAATTCGGGTGGTTTTAGCTGTGGCTCACCTGGAGGCTTCTCTGCAGGCCCCCTGAAACGTTCATCCTCTGCATTGTAAAGGTTCAAATCCTTGCGTAAAACCCTCAGCAGTGAGATTAGCTGCGGCAGGTTAGCGGTCTGTGAGTTTACAGCAGTCAACCCCGTTGCATAAGACCCCTGTCTTTTGGTACACCAAGCTGCGGATCCATTTATGTGTAATATCAGCCTAATGGATTGAGCGTTTGTTCTGTATATTGTTAAGTGGTACCAGCAATGGTTGCTCAGATTGAATAGCACTTTCTGCAGGATGACAGAGATCCTGTTGTGGATATTACAGAAAAGTGCTGTGATCTGTGGTTTGCTTTTCAAAACTTACAAGAAATGGGAAGCCTATATTACCTACTCACTGGGTAGATCTTTGGGGGTCTGACCGCAGTGCTCAGCTGTTCTCATGAGTGCTTGAATAAGGTTGGGCTCTGAATAGGGTGGAGAAGGTGCATGCACTATCACTACAAAATCCAAATTTCAACTAGATGTGATAGGGGGAACCAGGAACCAGGTGTCCCTCATTCTGGTGTTTAGTGGGGGTCCCAGCGGTCAGACCCCAACCATCTAGCATTTATCAGCTATGCAGTAATAAGATGCTTCAGGCAGATGCGTAACATGAATTGTCTCAGCTCCAATGCAGAATCTGTAGCAGCCCACCCCCTTCCCCAAATATAATGTACTGTATTGTTTATAGCACTGGTATCCTCATAGTGTGATGAGACACCTTATGGGTCCCCAAACACTTCTGGGCCTTCTGCAGCCCCTCAAGCTACACCACTGGCTTCAGGCAGGTATTATTTTCTCAGAAATTGATAAAACTGAATGCAGACCAGACTTTTTCTGATTCTAGAAAAGTTCAGTTAACTAATATGACCAGCTTCTGTAGAGGTCTTTCAGCTTTACCAGATTCCTGAATGGCAAATCTGCCTTTCTTATATGGCAGTAAATCACCAGTCTTAGTGTACTGGCAAAGTAAGAGTAAGCTCATACAGTGGACTTTGCTGCCGGCCCTGTCATGCAAAATCCTTCAATTGCAGCAGTGTCACAAAGTGGTCTTTAGACACATGGATCATAGAAGAAATTCAGCAAAAAAAAAAAAAAAAACATTGCAGAATGGTGCAATTGACTGGCAAACTGCTATGTATCTGGCACCCAAACACATGCGTTCAGTTATTGGCTTTATAATCTGGTCTCATTTATTAAGGTCTAGGTTCGCAGACCTGGCACTTTATTACTCCTAGTTCATATAAGTCAGTGATCGACTTGATTACATGGAACAGCTTATAAGACAGTGAAAAATGATATTTCATGTTACATTAATATTTCAGGTTTCTGAAGAGCCATGATTAGAATAGCGAGGGAACCAATTAACGTTCTATTTTCGATGCATCTCATGATTGTCGGCGTACAGATCGCCCACAGGCAACACAAAGCGGCCAAGTGTAAGACAGGATATCGTGTGTAATTTGGGTGGGAAGTGCTGGGAGCAGAATATTGGAGTACCTTAAATTAATAAGAACTCTCATTCAGTTGAACACTTGACTGGAAAATCAGTCATGGGACACCATGTAAGGCGGAATCTCTTGTACGCTTTTTAAAATAGCTCATGACCGTTATATGTGATTAGAATACAGCTTTTTCTTAAAGGAGAAGTGGCTTCCTTAAAATTTTAACTTGGCATTTATACATGTGTGTGTACATTTCTATTTCTCAGTCTGAATAGTTGACTTAAACTACCACCTTTCAAGTCCTTGGGGGTGCCTGCTAGAACTTTGAGAGATTTTAGTTGGCAGGAGCATAACAGGGTAGCAGACATAGTAACTGAGGAAACCCATGTATTAGAGACACCCACCCATCCTTGTCCTTGGAAGCCGTAGCCAGCCAGGCAGGCGTTTCCTCCTCTGTGGCCACTACAGGGGAAATGTAGCTTTAGATGTTGAAGAATTATTTGAAGCCTCAAGCACAGGGTGACTTTCTTGTCTGGCTCATACAGGAAGTTTCTGATCGAGGCATCCCCTTTGATAGCCAAATACCCTATCAACTCATATGGACGGGTTGCTTTTCTGGATGAAATAGAAGAACAGAAACACTTTGGTCTTATTTATCCCAGCAAACAACCAAGGCTCTGGAGTCAGAGTTGGAGTTGTGGAGTCAGGACTAGTTTTGGGTGAAGTAAGCGTTGGGGAAAAAAATTACCAACTCCAGCTTTAAAATTAAAATGATTTTAAATTATATTATACAATTCTCAATATTGTATAATGAGTTAGATGCATAGTTTGTTACATATTTACTTTCATAGGAATTCAATCACTAGCTTTTTAATGAAGTAGAGGAGCTTTGGCTGACTGCCGTGGTCAGACAGTTAAAGCTCCTCTACTTCATTAAAAAGCTAGTGATTGACTGAGGAGCCGGAGGTGGAGTTGGGCTGTGGAAAAATAGGAGTTTGAGTCACTGGTCATCATATTAACAATTGTCCTTTGTACAGTTTGCATTGGTCAGTGTGAAGGTTCTATAGGAGAGCAATTCAACTTGTTATACCATTAAACAAACATATCCCTATGTATAATAATAAGGCTAAGCTCAAGAGAGGGAGGATAATATCCTAGGACCAAGAGACCCAGGACACACACACACACACACACACACACACACACACACACACACACACACACTATATATACAGTACAGACCAAAAGTTTGGACACACCTTCTCATTCCAAGAGTTTTCTGTATTTTCATGACTATAAAAATTGTAGATTCACACTGAAGGCATCAAAACTATGAATTAACATATGTGGAATTATATACTTAACAAAAAAGTGTGAAACAACTGAAAATATGTCTTATATTCTAGGTTCTTCAAAGTAGCCACCTTTTGCTTTGATTACTGCTTTGCACACTCTTGGCATTCTCTTGATGAGCTTCAAGAGGTAGTCACCTGAAATGGTTTTCACTTCACAGGTATGCCCTGTCAGGTTTAATAAGTGGAATTTCTTGCCTTATAAATGGGGTTGGGACCATCAGTTGTGTTGTTCAAAAGTCAGGTGGATACACAGCTGATAGTCCTACTGAATGGAGTGTTAGAATTTGTATTATGGCAAGAAAAAAAGCAGCTAAGTAAAGAAAAACGAGTGGCCATCATTACTTTGAGAAATGAAGGTCAGTCAGTCCGAAAAATTGGGAAAACTTTGAAAGTGTCCCCAAGTGCAGTGGCCAAAAGCATCAAGCGCTACAAAGAAACTGGCTCACATGAGGACTGCCCCAGGAAAGGAAGACCAAGAGTCACCTCTGCTGCGGAGGATAAGTTAATCCGAGTCACCAGCCTCAGAAATCGCAGGTTAACAGCAGCTCAGCTTAGAGACCAGGTCAATGCCACACAGAGTTCTAGCAGCAGACACATCTCTACAACAACTGTTAAGAGGAGACTGTGTGCTGCAGGCCTTCATGGTAAAATAGCTGCTAGGAAACCACTGCTAAGGACAGGCAACAAGCAGAAGAGACTTGTTTGGGCTAAAGAACACGAGGAATGGACATTAGACCTGTGGAAATCTGTGCTTTGGTCTGATGAGTCCAAATTTGAGATCTTTGGTTCCAACCACCGTGTCTCTGTGCGACGCAGAAAAGGTGAACGAATGGACTCTACATGCCTGGTTCCCACCGTGAAGCATGGAGGAGGAGGTGTGATGGTGTGGGGGTGCTTTGCTGGTGACACTGTTGGGGATTTATTCAAAATTGAAGGAATACTGAACCAGCATGGTTAACACAGCATCTTGCAGTGGCATGCTATTCCATCCGGTTTGCGTTTAGTTGGACCATCATTTATTTTTCAACAGGACAATGACCCCAAACACACCTCCAGACTGTGTAAGGGCTATTTGACCAAGAAGGAGAGTGATGGGGTGCTACGCCAGATGACCTGGCCTCCACAGTCACCAGACCTGAACCCAATCGAGACGGTTTGGGGTGAGCTGGACTGCAGAGTGAAGGCAACAAGTGCTAAGCATCTCTGGGAACTCCTTCAAGACTGTTGGAAGACCATTTCAGGTGACTACCTCTTGAAGCTCATCAAGAGAATGCCAAGAGTGTGCAAAGCAGTAATCAAAGCAAAAGGTGGCTATTTTGAAGAACCTAGAATATAAGACATATTTTCAGTTGTTTCACACTTTTTTGTTAAGTATATAATTCCACATGTGTTAATTCATAGTTTTGATGCCTTCAGTGTGAATCTACAATTTTTATAGTCATGAAGATACAGAAAACTCTTGGAATGAGAAGGTGTCCAAACTTTTGGTCTGTACTGTGTGTGTGTGTGTGTGTGTGTGTGTGTGTGTGTGTTATATATGTGTGTGTGTATATATGTGTGTGTATATATATATATATATATATATATATATATATATATATATAATATTATTATTATTATTATTATTATTATTATTATTATTATTATTATTATATTTTTTTTTTTTTTTTTTTTTATCTCACAAAATAATAAACTGTTCAGATGTAACTGGTGACGGCTGTGGCTAAGAAGTTGGCTCTTTCCATTGTTTACAGTTACATGGGCCTTAGGGATTAGTAGTTGTAGAACTGAAGCCTATGTACTTGTCTTGTCTGCTTAGTATTACATCCTCAATATACTATTTTACATAAACTAACATATAATTAAAGTGATTATTTGCAAATTATTTTGCATGATCTTTTCTTGAAAGTGAGAACTGTGGCTAAAGCTAAAAATAAAGCTATTGTCTAGAGTAGAGGGTCCCACTCTACCCCCAAAGTCTTATTTACATGGTCTTGCCAATTGTGGATCCATGCTGCCTAGTCACTTGCTTAGGTTCCTGGCAGCAGTTGACATGAGCTGCCCAAGAACGTGTGTAAGGAAAGTCATGTTTTTAATGCCTAGGGCATTGACCAATTGTTTGCTATGGCACCTTACACACCAATGTATAGGTGGCCGTGAGCCTGGGACAAAACTCAGGACAGGTCTTACTCCTTTCCATTTTGTGGCCCCAGCTCACGGTAGGAAATCAATGGGCTGTGGAAGCACAGGCGGCACATGAATATCATGGACATCATGTTTTCCCATGAACCCGTTGCTGAACAAGTTCATGTACATTTAGTCTAATACAGTGCTCCCTATTTTTTTAGGGCATGTGCAAGTTTTTGTTGCAGTTTATGCAATAGTGTTTCCCTTTTACTTCAGCGGGCAGAATTCTGGCATTGAACACCACATGTGGTTTTAAAATATATAGTACTCCTCCAATGTCCGCCAGGTCTTACTGATGCCAGGCTAAAAATATGTACCCGTATGTGTTTAATTTGCTGTATTGTAGGCATGTCTCATGATGTTTAGATGGGCACCATGCCAGTCTCCTTCTTGTAAACTGTAAGAGAAATATGATGTAATACTAGTGATGTAATATCCACTGACTACAGGCCTTCTTCTGCTGCGGCTTCCATCTCATTTAAGATCAATTAGCTGCGGCCACTTAACGTTTCCGGAGAAAATCACAGTAAACCTGATGACTGCCTCCATTTTCCGGCATCAGTAACATCATTAGACCATCTAAGTCTTTATTTTACTACCTATTTAGTATGTCATGATTTATTATTTTTCTATAATGTATGTGTATGCTGTTTATTACATCAGGTTTTTGTTTTTTTATTAGTAAAACTACACAGAGGAATAAACAGATTGCTATGGGAAGAAAAAAATTCAATATGGATCCCAAAAAGGTAATACAATAATGTGTTTATTCTGATCTCATGTTATAATTTACATCCATTATGTATCCATTTAGCTTATTTTGCTTTTTGAGTACATTGTTAATCTATTTCTTCTGTTTGATGTGACCTTTTTTTTCTTTTACAGGTGTTTTTGTACACATGCTAATACCATACACTTGTATATAGTCTCTCATATCATAAAATAGGAGCGTTAGGACAGCATTTAGTTAAACAGATAGGCCAGTGTATCCTGCTGTCTCCAGACAGATGCACACTAAAGACTGTTTATTCAATTGGTACCAGACGGATGAGTCTGGCTCCTGCCTTTTGCCTGCCCAGTCCTGCTCAATATAAGATGAGAGCCTCAGAAGATAAGTGAGTTTAATGTGAGCCGAGGTACATAAGCAAACACAGCTAGGATGTGGTTAAATGTCGCCATTTGTACTGTAAACGGTTGTCATAGGTTTAGCACATCTTGAGCAAGTGAACCGGCTAGAGCGTAATCCTTCTACCTGACAATTATATGTTTTACAGTTCACAGGCTTAATACATTCGCCCTTTGTGAGGCTTTAGATGTGATGTTTGCTTTTATATACAGGTTTTTTTCGTATACAGGCATTGTAGTATAAGGGCTAAGAGGTCTGGTGTTGCAGTTCTATGGCCTGGTTATGGCTCTAAACAGGACAACATTGCTTATACAGCACCAACATAAATTGTAGTGCTGTACAGAAGTAGTCGCAGTGCACTAGTTCAATTGTAGACAATTCCATACAAAGCTAATCAACCAATTAGTATGTTTTTGGAGTGTGGGAAACATACCCATAGGAAATCCCACACAAACCTGGGGAAAACCTAATGGGTGGAATTTATCAAGGGTTTCGCCCTAGTATTTTAATGTATGCCAATTTTGAAACGTGGCAGCACAGTGGCTCAGTGGTTAGCACTATAGCCTTGCAACATCTGCAAGGAGTTTGTATGTTCTCCCTGTGGGTTTTCTCCAGGTACTCTGGAGTGTGGGATGAAAGCAAAGACATACTGATGGGGGTATGTGGATTGTGAGCCCTATATGGGACAGTGACTGACCATATCTGTAAAGCACTGCGGAATATACTGGCGCTATACAAATAAGCTAAATAAATAAATAATAGTGGCATTAAAGTAGATTGGTTTGACTGGAAATGGTGTGGCAGAAAATGGTTCAAATATAGCACAAATTGACGCTTGCTCATAGCTGGTGTAATTTTCATTCTCTGCCTTTAGGGCAATTTGTTTTTTTTTTTTTTTTTTTTTTATTATAAATCTAGCAAAGATTAAGCAAATAAAGATATTCATATTCTGGAAGTTAATGCGTTTTTGCATTGTATCACTTTCACTGTTCTCAGAGGATCATAAGTCAGCCCCACAATCTAAGTCTGGTCTGGGCTTAGGAGTCCAGTGAGTGGTGCTACTCAGTGATTGACACCAGTACATTCCCACACTCCAAAAACACACTGAGAGGTGAACTTCAATGGGAGCTGCAGTATCGGTGCCGAGCCACTATAAGGGTGCCGAGCCACTATAAGGGTGCCGAGCCACTATAAGGGCGCCGAGCCACTATAAGGGCGCCGAGCCAACTTCCCACATCATGATGTATATACTACGGGGACTGGACATGCCTCGAAACAGCTGACCCATGCGGGAGACTGCTTATATTGATGGTAACATTAAAAGGCTTATGTTTCCTTCCAGGGCATCCAGTTCCTCATAGAGAACGACTTGCTGCAGAACACTCCAGAGGACATAGCACAGTTTCTGTACAAAGGTGAAGGTCTCAACAAAACTGTCATTGGCGATTACCTGGGAGAAAGGTAAATTGATACCCTGGATATTAAGCATGCTCTCACCTTTCGCTGAGAGAGACTGGAAATTCTGCAACTTGTATCAAGAAATCGAAAGTTAATGAGTCATGTCGAGCCTTGTTAAAGCAGATTCTTCCTCAAGTCAGCAGCTTGTAAAAGTGCAGCTCATAGAAAGAGCTGATATCATTGTGACATATGTATGCAAACGTTGCTGGATGTGCTCAGGGCTGGAGATACGGGAGACTAAATGCTGATCATGGCGGCAAGAATTTCCCTGAAGTCTGCCTCTCCCTAACCTGTAATGGCTGATCACAGGGGACAATAAACTGCATTTTATTACTCAGCTTGGTGGTATGATCAGATCTTGAAAGGAGCTGTCACATCATATGGGTGCAGTGGCAGCAGTCAGCAGGTCTGACTCCTGAGACCACCAGAAAACCACATGGAAAGCAGCAAAGGCTATTCAGATGTTTCCCCTGCAGCACCCACTACTGGAAAATTGTGGTATTATATGGCAGCTATGTAGTACCCAGGGAGCCCAAGTCTACCAGAGTAAGAGCCACTGCTTGTTAAAGGGATTCTGTTATTAAAACCCAGCCACACAGATACAATATTTTCCCCTTGTGAATTGTGCTTCTGTTGCTGAGATATCACTGTTTTTTGCCAATATAAAAATGAGCTCTTTGGAGCAATGAGGGTGTTGTCGCTTACCTCTTTGGTGCAGCAGCAATGCCCTCAATGCTCCAAAGAGCTCATTTGCAGTGATGTCATGGAGGAACCAATTCCAAGGGTTTTTCCTTTTTATGTGGCCCTATCTGTGGATCTGGTTTTTGGGGAAACTCCTTTTAATGGCTCTCCCCTCTGGCTCAGAAGGTCCAGGGTGAAGCAATCCTCTTTTGGATGTCCATGTTTTGTAGTGGGGATTATGGAGAGGGGTTGTCCTGATGGGTCAACTACTTTTTAGTGATGGCATTATATAAAGCATAGTAAAACCAAGTTATGTAAAGTGATATAGCTAGGATATGCCATCTGATCCCGAGAGTGAGGGGTGTACTTATCCGAGTGGCAGGAATGCTGCTGTGCAGGGAACTGCAACTGATGCCATAGTTTTCTGCACGGCTGGGTGGCATGGGCTGTTGTGCAGAGGAGAAACTGTGAAGGTCACTCAGCACTACACTAGCAAGACGTCCCTTTCATTATCAGAATCAGTCAGTATTGGACCTTCCATGTTCTTTGGAGTAGGATGTTGTGGGCTTTGGCAGTGTTCGATTTAGGCCACATGGAGTGAATGAGATTTACACAAACCTTTCAGTACAAGCTCATGGCCATCTCTAATTCATATCAGTATATTATACAGTACTATGGCAAGACACATCTAAACAGGGCATACGGTAACCGCCAATACTTTCGCCATGCGTATTGATAGGTTCCTGATGGACAGGCACAGTACTGTCCCATTCTATAATATCTATCAAGATCTAACTGCAAAGCTTGTTTCATCTTATCTGCAGGAAAAGTTTTTTCTTCTTTTACAAAAATTAACCATTAGCCTATTGAAAGGGGTTTTTCAAATTTTGTCCATTGAGAGAGGTTGAGACTTTTTTTTAAAATAAATGATGCGGGGGGTTTATGAAGACTGGTGTTTTCATATCTCCTGCATCATCATAAGGTGTGCTTCATTTATGACTAGGTGCACCCTTCACAGGACCCTGCACCTGCTCCGAAATTTAGCTGCCATATATTTCATAGGAAAAAATGCGGCACTTCAGTTACATCAATGTTGCAAAATTAAATCTATCTGTGATCTTGCGTATATAACTGGAGTGCGTTTTTCTCTTTATGTACCATTTGGGTTGGAGTCCGTTCTCCTGAGCACCCATATTCCAAAGGAGTGCGGTACTAGATTTAAGCATTATTTACGTAAGTGGCGTCCACGTACCTGATCACAAATCTGGTGGGGCCTGTTGCCCCACCCATGTAGCACCGCTTACCATACTTTCCTTCTGGAAAGTGCTGAGGGAGGTTTCAAGAGAAAAAAAGTTGCAAACTTGTGTAAAAAATGTGCAACTTTTTTCATACCTTGTGCTCCAAAAAACTGGCCCAAAATATCATGTGAAAGACATTTAGCATGTTTGCCAGGGTTGTCTCGAATTTTCAGAAACAATCCTGGCCCACTGAGCTTGTCCTGGACAAACTCCACCCAAAAGGCGCGGGATTTATTAAAAAGTAGAAATTGTCTCATGGGCCAGATTTAGATGCCCTGAGTTTAACCACTGTAATGTTGGTAAGTATTATTTTGTAGTCTCTCCATTTTACCCTCGTATTGTCTCGGTCTAGGCTATTAATATTTTCTGTGTTTTGCAATGGTTTTAGTTCTCACTCTGTATTTGAGGTGAAGTCCAGGATTTGTGTCTTGGCTCTGAATCTGTTATGCATGCCAGACGTGCGCACTGTGCCTGCTATCTGCCACCTCATTCTGTGCCGCTATGGCTCCTTTATAGGAATTTGTCGAGCTGCCAGCATACACATTTGGGCATACAAACGCTGCATTGAGAATAATATTTTTTTTAAAATAACTTATAACAGCAGAACCAGCGCCTTGGACGGTATCTAAGCTAAGGTGGTTTGTATAGGAAAATTAAAGCAAATATTTTTACTTAAATTTGAGACTGGTTTGGGCTGCGTCATCTTCTACATTCAGTGCTCTTTTTTTATTCTACTGTATTGGTGAAGAGAAAGTGTTTTGTTTTATTTATGTATTTTATATCAGACACTTACAATACTTAAATACTTCCATTCAAGAATTCTGTGACAATTTCTTCTTCATTAGGTATTTGCTTCTTTCTTTTCATAGGTTGTGTCCCTTTAGGATCATACTCCCTTTTTTCTGTGGCGGTGGGCTTGGTTGAGGCATAACCACAGATCCATAGCAAGCTTTGTGAGATGTTAGACATTCCTATCATTCAGACTAGCCGCTGGCAGGTGACCAGAGCAGCTTTCTGTTTTGATAGCTTTCTTTAGCAGGAAGCAGTTACGTGAGTTCTAGTTATGAGGCTTTAAGGTGAAGTTCCTCAGTGTAGGTGTGGGCTGACGTAGCATGGAATGTAGAACGTCTAAGCAATGTTTCCGCTGACCACTCCTAATCTATTATATATCTAGAATAATTGTATATTTTAGATATTTTTGTGAAGGCTTTGGGCCACATGGAGACATATAGAGACCCTTTACTTTTTTAAACTTATATGAACTATACATGGGATACTAATGTGATGCAGTAACTGCCTGAGCATAACCTTCACAAGTACACTGGATTTAAAGCCATATTAACTGATGTGATGCGGCAATTGCTAGAGCAATACCCTCATGAATACATTGGATATACTGTATTACATTAGTTAATGTAGCTATAACTGGCAGAGCATTACCCTCATGAATACATTGGACTCATAGCTGTATTAACTGATGTGATATAATAACTGCCAGAACATTGCCCTCATAATTACATCGGACTTATGGCGGTATTAACTAATGTGATGTAGTAACTGCCTGAGCATTATCCTCATAGCGATATTAACCAATGTGATGCTGCAGCTGCCAGAGGATTATCCTCATCAATACATCGGACTCGTAGCTATATTAGCTAATGTTAATATGCAGTTGTAAGAGCATTATCCTCATGAATATACCGGACTCATAGCTATGTTATCTAATGTGATGTAGTAACTGCCAGAGAATTACACTCATGAATACACCACATTTATAGCTATTTGTCCAGTGTATTCTTTGATTGCTCCTATTAGCAAAGCAGTACACAATTTTTATGCCATTTTGGCTAGTAAGAGAGAGGACCTGTCCACATTCACTTAGAGATGGTTGTCCAGGCAAATATGTGGGTTTTTTTTTATTTTAAATACACCAGGGTAGGTGAAAAAAAAAACCACATTTTTTTGTACTCCGGTGTCCTCCCAGTGTGGTCCAGTCCTGCAACTTGGCTGCCGCCTTGTTCTGGAATTTCTTGCCGGCTGTGATGTCCTGGTTCCCTCCCTGAGGCTGTTGAGCCTGCGGATTGGCCTCAGCGGTCATGTGCGGCGAGTACTTCCGCCGGAAGACAACAACGGAGCTGCAGGAGGGCACATGGAGTCACATGGGAAAGGCGACCCCAGCCTATTTAAATAATTTTGGATGTCCATTTTTGCCTGGACAACCCCTTTAAGGCAGAACTGCCCCGAAGTACCAACCTAATTGGTACTAAAATAGTTTACCTTTTGGTTATACAATTTGTAAACTTTATTTACATGGGATTGCACATATCAGTTAACATGCCTGAGGTCTTAAACATCTATATAGAGAATGTTGACGCTTTATAAAGGGATTACTGGCTCTAACGTTACCTCCTGCATGCCAGCGCTAAGCACCCAGTGTAGCTGAGCCAATAAATCCCTGCTGCACAGTCATGGGCTGTCACTCACCTGTCCCTGAATGCCCCTGTTGTGTAATCCTGATTTATACTCCCACAATGGTTCAGGAATGTGGACATGTGTTAAACCATTTCAGAACATGACCCTGCTCTACCGAGCTGCCACTCCACGTGTACCTTCTGTTAAGCAGGAAATGCATGATCCCTGGTATTATAGTTATGGAAAATACAGCAAGTTCTTCTAATGTGCAAAACAGGCGGCATTGAAGGATCTTAATGGATATTTTTGTTGAGGCCTAACTCCACACTGAAGTAGGTATTATAAACCCTAAAAGAACTTCTTTATACTCCTGCTGTGTTTGGAGGAGTGTGTGTTTAGATTGCCTAGCAACGACTTGACTTCCTGTTGGATTGACCACTCTTTAGTGCATGTTGGTACATGTAGAGAAGTAGTCACAGGAAATTTAATCTGCTACACAAGCAGTTTACACAAAAAGGTAGATAATGCAAATAGTGAGATTAAATACGAACATTTATAAATAAAGAGAAATCCCACAAAAATGTAAATAAAATACATATTTATTAATGCTCAATAAAAACATGAATAGGCATAATGACATGAAAATAATATGACAATTGTAATATGGGGGAAGAGGCTTGTGAAAGTCTCAGTACTGGACAAGCCAGCAGCAGAAAGCGTGGTAGGTAAGGTAGTAAAATGGAATGACTATATACCTAAAAATATATATATGAAACCTAGCCAAGGTGCAGGCTGAACTGCAAGTAAGGAATGTGCACAATACAAAAAGTGAATGCAGACAGCCAAAACAAGAGCTAGAAACAAAAAATATTACAAATAGGATAATAAACCATACCAAAACACTACCGCACTACCACGTGCGTTTCACCTAGGGATAGGCGTCGTCCTACACAAGCAGGCTTAAGGGGGGCATTGTGTAGGATACAGAATACTGAAAACCATTATTCAGCAAACTTGCCCTAAGAATATCTACAGTCTTACACTATGTTCTTTATTTCTTACAGGGATGATTTTAATATTCTGGTACTTCAAGCGTTTGTTGAACTCCATGAGTTTGCGGATTTGAACCTTGTCCAGGCATTGAGGTCAGTGTGGTGATCAGTATATACTAAAGGTGGCCATATCCTTTTTTTGGCCACAAGGTATTTTTCCCAGCCTTCCCTATAGGTGCACCGTCATCTCAACCTTTATCACTAGGAAGAGGAGTTTAAAGGGGTTGTCGGGCCCCAAATCTAATTTACACAGGATAGGTAATCAGTCTGTGATCTGACTGGTTCTAACACCCGTTTCTAGTAGTAGTGCCGCTCATATCACTTATATTAACTATATTTCACCGGAACCACTGCTATGCAGTGGACAGGGCTGCCATATGCTCCTATTACTTGTATAGGAGCGGTACTGCACACGCTGCCCATCTAGTAGCAGCTTCCGGCACCCAGAAGAACAGATGATCTTTGCAGTGCCTGGGTGCCTGACTCCGACAGACCACATACTGATGACCTGTTCCCTTTAAGCCCCTGCCACACACCTCTGGCAGAGATGCAGAACAGCATATGGGCCCTTTGCGTGGAATGCAAGTTAAAGGGTTTTGCCACCAAGTAGTAAGTCTTGTTTGACAGAGGGATCAAATACTTATTTCTCTCTGCAAAATGTATAAACTTTATAAATTTTATTTGCAATGTGATTTTCTGGGTTTTTGATCTTCTATCTCTCACTGTTAAAATTAACCTACCCTTAAAATTATAGATTGTTCATGTCTTTGTCTGTGACCAAACTTACAAAATCAGCAAGGGATCAACTACTTATTTCCTTCACTGTATATATAGGTAGATACAGTGCCTTGCGAAAGTATTCGGCCCCTTTGAACTTTTCAACCTTTTGCCACATTTCAGGCTTCAAACATAAAGATATAAAAATTTTAATTTTTTTGGTGAAGAATCAACAACAAGTGGGACACAATTGTGAAGTGGAACGAAATTTATTGGTTAGTTTAAACTTTTGTAAAAAATAAAAAACTGAAAAGTGCGGTGTTCAATATTATTCGGCCCCTTTACTTTCAGTGCAGCAAACTCACTCCAGAAGTTCAGTGAGGATCTCTGAATGATCCAATGTTGTCCTAAATGACTGATGATGATAAATATAATCCACCTGTGTGTAATCAAGTCTCCGTATAAATGCACCTGCTCTGTGATAGTCTCAGGGTTCTGTTGAAAGCGCAGAGAGCATCATGAAGACCAAGGAACCCACCAGGCAGTTCCATGATACTGTTGTGGAGAAGTTTAAAGCCGGATTTGGATACAAAAAGATTTCCCAAACTTTAAACATCCCAAGGAGCACTGTGCAAGCGATCATATTGAAATGGAAGGAGTATCAGACCACTGCAAATCTACCAAGACCCGGCCGTCTCTCTAAACTTTCATCTCAAACAAGGAGGAGACTGATCCGAGATGCAGCCAAGAGGCCCATGATCACTCTGGATGAACTGCAGAGATCTACAGCTGAGGTGGGAGAGTCTGTCCATAGGACAACAATCAGTTGTACACTGCACAAATCTGGCCTTTATGGAGGAGTGGAAAGAAGAAAGCCATTTCTCAAAGATATCCATAAAAAGTCTTGTTTAAAGTTTGCCACAAGCCACCTGGAAGACACACCAAACATGTGGAAGAAGGTGCTCTGGTCAGATGAAACTAAAATCAAACTTTTTGGCCACAATGCAAAACGATATGTTTGACGTAAAAGCACCACAGCTCATCACCCTGAACACACCATCCCCACTGTCAAACATGGTTGTGGCAGCATCATGGTTTGGGCCTGCCTTTCTTCAGCAGGGACAGGGAAGATGGTTAAAATTGATGGGAAGATGGATGGAGCCAAATACAGGACCATTCTGGAAGAAAACCTGTTGGAGTCTGCAAAAGACCTGAGACTGGGACGGAGATTTATCTTCCAACAAGACAATGATCCCAAACATAAAGCAAAATCTACAATGGAATGGTTCACAAATAAGCGTATCCAGGTGTTAGAATGGCCAAGTCAAAGTCCAGACTTGAATCCAATCGAGAATCTGTGGAAAGAGCTGAAAACTGCTGTTCACAAACGCTCTCCATCCAACCTCACTGAGCTCCAGCTGTTTTCCAAGGAAGAATGGGCAAGAATTTCAGTCTCTCGATGTGCAAAACTGATAGAGACATACCCCAAGCAATTTGCAGCTGTAATCGCAGCAAAAGGTGGCGCTACAAAGTATGAACTTAAGGGGGCCGAATAATTTGGCACGCCCCACTTTTTCAGTTTTTTTATTTTTTACAAAAGTTTAAAATAACCAATAAATTTCGTTCCACTTCACAACTGTGTCCCACTTGTTGTTGATTCTTCACCAAAAAATTAAAATTTTATATCCTTATGTTTGAAGCCTGAAATGTGACAAAAGGTTGAAAAGTTCAAGGGGGCAGAATACTTTCGCAAGGCACTGTATATAGCTTTACTGACCTTTCCTATGACTAGAAGCAGTGGAAACTCAGTTGGCACAAATAACGCTTACACAGTGTAAAACCAATTTGATGCTAACAAACCTTGCCATATAAAACTATAGAGCTTAGTGTCTTGGAGTGTAAAGTTAATAGATTACCCAGTATTGGCTTCAGACTACATAGACCACTGTTTAACACAGCAAAACATGACAAGATTTCCATTTCATAACGTCTCGAAAGTTTAACCCATCAAGTTGGTTTAATAATCTAATAAAATATAGGCTACATACAGTGCAGCTACTGTGAGATAACTGGCTTTTGTGTAGTATTGCTATTCATGTGTTACTTGGGTTTACTAACCCTCGAAGATTAGCATTATATCGTTAGTTGCTATAAAACTCATTCTAAAAAAACAAATCTGGCTACTTTATAGCTCTGACTGAATGGAAAATTTCTGATAATTCTTTAATCATCGTAAATATAATTTCCAAATGCTACTAACTTCTGATTTTCTGGACATTTTTACATTATGGTTTAAAATCAATCTTAAAGGGAAAGTATTGTCAGGAAATGACCTATTATTGAAATCACGTTTTTATATTTTCAAAGAAGTTTTGGTGATTTAACTTTCCATCTAATTATCTAGATTTAAAAAAAAAATAAAAATCCTAAAAATCTTGCAGTTCCAACTCTTGCCACTAAACCTAAAATAGTTTGTGACTTCCTGTCTCCTGGAGACGGACCATGGGCCATAAGCCCAATGGTCTGGAGCAGAACTTATTGATTTCTATGGGAGAGTTTTCTAGGCATTCTCTGTAACCTCTGCCGAGGCTATTGCATTGGGGAAGGGGGTGTAGATAAGCAGTGAAATCACCTGTTGTGACCGGTGGATTCCGTGTCTTCTCTTCATATACCTGCTAGCTGTGATGATCAGTATACGGATAAGTGAGGTGCTACTACCAAGAATTCTACAGAAAAGAGTCCGCATTATTTGGTTTAGTGGCCAGAGCCAGGACTGCATGATTTTTAGGATTTATTTATTTTTTTGAAATGTAGACAATAAAATGGAAATAAAAAAAATAAAAAAGTCACCAAAAATTCTTTAAAAATATGTTTAACATAAAAAATTGATTTAAAAAGTCATTTTTTGGTGACCCATTCCATTTAAGAAATAAATTGAACCTGCATTAATACATTTGGATTATCCTTAACAAGAAAAATTGGAAGAAGCAAATGCCAGTCAACAGAACTGCTGTATGTTTTTTTTTTTTTTTTCCACGTTTTTTATGTATGTATCTGTGTGTTTTTTATACGCAGACAATTTTTGTGGAGCTTCAGGCTACCAGGGGAAGCTCAGAAGATAGACAGGATGATGGAAGCATTCGCATCACGATACTGTCTATGTAACCCCGGAGTCTTTCAGTCCACAGGTTAGTAGGTCAAAGAGATAAGTGGTGGCAGATATTTTTTGCAGTTGTGCGGCATGATGGGAAGGACTTTTTTTTTTTTTTTTTTTTTTTTTTTTAAACTTGAATTATTTTACTAACGTTTTATATTAAAGTGAACTTGTCAGGAGATCCCTGTGGTGTATCTGAGAACAAATAGAGGTAGAGAAAATGAGCTCTGTGGCATGTAGGGTTATATGATTTGGAGCAAGATTACTAAGTAAAAAGTGGTGTAAATTCTATCAGGACTCTTGCTGTCTCTCCTAGGAGTCCTGTTTACCCCACCCACACACAGCCATTGAAAGTCTTCTGTGATAACACACTGATACAGGAAGAGATGTCAGTCACTGTATTTGGTGGGGTAATCCGGACTCACTGTCTCTCCTAGGAATCCTATCAGGATTTACTCTACTTTTTACTTGAAAATCCTGCTTTAGATCATATAAATTTATATATCACAATGCTCAATATCTCTCGCTCTATCATATAAACCTATATAGCACAGAGCTCAGCTTCTCTCGCTCTGTTATATAAGCCTATAAATCAGTCGTTTTAGCCTGCAAAACACATTTAATATAGCCAAATAAAAAAAAAAATTACAAATGAGCATAAGCACGCCTTCAGCATGTGCTGCTTTCTGTGTTTTTCATTTCATGGTATATTCCGTTTACAGTACTAACATGGTTGACTGCAGAAAGTTTTATGTGATCGATGTCTAATAACTTTCATCTGGTGCTTCTCTTTAGATACCTGCTATGTCCTATCTTTTGCCATCATTATGCTGAACACAAGTTTGCATAACCCTAATGTGCGGGATAAACCATCAGTAGAGCGGTTTATATCTATGAATCGTGGGATCAATGAAGGTGGTGATCTTCCGGAAGAATTATTAAGGGTAATTCATGTTTTGTTTTTTCTTTTTTATATTACTTTTTCCTTGTTCCTACTTGTTACAAATTGCCAACATATTCTGTGGTACTGTACCAAGAAAGCACTGGCCTTGTCCCCTACCAACCGTGGAACTCCCAACCTAATATCCCAATTTCACATGCATTAAAGCTGGCTAACCCAAGCATGGCTTTGCATGTGAATAGAAACTATAATAACCCAAGGAAATTCAGGATTACATCTCTAGGACTTGAAGAGAATCTGTTGTGGCACTTATGTATCAGTCCATATGAAAGGCTGGATGCGTTCCTCCCTGTGCATATTGAACCCACTTGGCAGGCAGCGAGGGAGCTTAGATTAGCTGAACAAGGCTGCCATAACTGAGCCTTTATAGCCCTTTCCCTGCTATATACAGTATAGGGTTTATAGTACTTTTGGAGCATTTTTTAAAAAGCCTACCATAGATGATATCTGTGAAACAAGAGGCACAAAGTCAAAGACTAAATTCTGGACAGTGCAGAAATGCGGCATTATGGGCATGGGTATATGTGTAGTGCCAGTATATTCGTGGCTCAGTACAGTCCTAGAATTTAATGAAGTCTCATCAATTCCTGCTGCAGTGGAGTTTACAGTCTAATGTCTTTACCATAAGCGCACTAAAGCCAGATTCACAGGAAGCCAATTATCCCACCAGCATGGATTTACTTCCCAGGAGAAAGCTGTGAAGCCTTTTCAGTTCAGCAGTTTGACAACTACTACTCACATATAGGATTTTTCATAGAAAGAAATACAAACCGATATATAGAAATGGTACTATGCAAAAACTGTGAATTTCATATGTAATATATAACCTATTCTGAAGAGCCTCTAGCGATTTTAGATATAACATTATTGCTGATCTGAGAACAGACTATGATAAATGGAGCAAAGCTGAACTCTGATATATAGGTTTACACGATAGATGGAGAAATATAGGGTTTAATATATGTTTAGATGATAGAGGGAGAGAAGTTGAGTTCTGTGATTTATAGGGTTATATGGTTTGGAACAGAGTAAATCCTGATTAGACTCCTGGGAGAGTTGAGTACTGCTCACCCCGCACACACACAGTGATTGACAGCCTTCTGTGTACATACTGATACAAGGAAAGCTGTCAGTCACTGTTTGTGGGTGGGGTAATTGGGTCTCTTACTGTTATTCCTAGGACTCCTGTTGGAATTTACTCTGCTTTTTACTCAGAAACCTTAGTCTGAATTATATAACCTATATATCACACAACTGAGCCTCTCTCTGTCCTAGCCCACTTTCACATAGGGTGGCAAAAGTAATCTGACTGGTTTGCTTTAAGGTTTACATAGATCCAACCTAATGTGTACAATTGGCTGACAAACGCCATTGAGCTTCTACTTATCAGATGGGTTTTGTGTATTGCGTCATAAAACATTACTAAATTATCAGTACTTGAAAAGACTGGGCTGTTCAGCAGGGAATATCTGTTGCGTTTTTTTATTAAGTACAATGTTGTCATAGAATATCACATAAATAATGTATATGCATAGGCTCGCCATTTAGGTTATTGTGCTTCATCATACAGTAGTCCAGAGAAATTAAAAATGACTTTACATTTATATGTAGGGTACTGTAGGGTTATAGGTTGGACTGGTGTCTTCATCCAACCTCATCTACTATGTAACTATTTAGAAATGAATGATTATCAAACATGGGCAGTTTTTCCATTTAGATCAGAAATCCTGCAGGTGACATGCCATCCATACATACTATTGATAGTTGTGTTGAAGTTACGTCACAGTTCCATTTACTTCAGCATGAAGGTAATGGGATTGTCCCTAATTGTAGTGACTGTTACTAGGCTATGACTCGTTCATGTCCAGATTCTGTCCTGCACAAAAATACTTCATTGTAAGGATGTCCCACTTACAGAGCTAAATACATCCAGCTTCTTAAAGTATCTGTAGTATCTTATGAATTGCGTGCCATTTCTTCCTTTACTATATTCGTGTTTTACAACATTCCTTTTTCTCTACATCCAGAGATTATTAGCCTGTTCTTCTCTTGTTGCGTTCCATTTCAGTGACGTTCTACTTGCAGACTTTCCATCTACCTTTTCATGTTCACTTGTCAGGGCTTTAACATAAATTTCTCAATACTTTTTAACATACGATCCCTGCAATCCATTGGTTTTAACAGTCCAGATTATGAGAACATTGCATTGTACATATGTTTCCCAATCTGGAATCAATACATAGCTCACATCTATAAATGCCTTGACTTGAAAAGACGCAGGTGGCGTGTGTGCATTACATTAGATTACATGTTCCCATAGGTCAACATCTCCAATACATTACAATAGAATAGCTATATTACTACTACCTTTCTACAGCTTTAATATCTTCCTATGGGGGAATAGTGACCTTGTGATCATTGGAAAAAATTTACAGGAGCTTTTCAGAATTATGATATTGCTGACTTAACATTAGGATAGGCTGGCCACATCAGATTGGTGGGGAGCTGATAGTCGACACCCCTACCGATCAACTGTTTTTGAAGACTCCACAGCATTTGGACTAATTCTGCTGCCTTTTCAATGCCCACCAAGCACAGTGCTAGGAATTATATAGTACCTCTGCTTGGTAATGCAGCTCAGCCCTGTTCACTTGAATTGCACTGAGCTGCTGCACAGCCGTGTGAAAACTGATAATGTTGTCACTAGCCTGTGAAGAGGAAGCGGCGCTGAAATACGTGGGGGTCCCAAAGCCAGCACGCCCTCCAATCCCAGAAAACCCCTCAAAGCCATTTGAATTGTGCTGTGATGGTTGCAGATTCACGTATGACATTTTCCATAGGAAAACACTGATCCCTCTCAGACACAGCCATGGATCCCCAGGCTAATGTGAACAAGAATGTATAATATGGAAGTCGGTACTACAGCTTGTAAAATACTGCAGTAGCCAAAAAAATACTCCAGTTTGTGAACATACCCAGTACCATACACACACATGGAGCTGCAGATGAGCTGAAAATTGCAGAAGGATATGGATAACAAAGTAGACTGTCTCAGTCCATTATCCCCATGGATTTACCACCACCTGCTCACTATGCAAAGCTTGCAGCTGTACCATATTTCCTGCTGGCGAACAAGACTCTTTCTTTGTTTCTTGCTTTACTGCAGTACAGATAATGCTGTTTTACCTCCAAAAATAAATGACTACTCTTTACATGCATCTCCCGGATGTGACACTTCATGATACAACTTTTCTTTTCTTTTTTTCAGAATTTGTATGAGAGTATTAAGAATGAGCCCTTCAAGATCCCAGAGGATGATGGGAACGACTTGACACATACGTTCTTTAACCCTGACAGAGAAGGCTGGCTCTTGAAGTTAGGTTAGTTGACTCATAATATACATGTGGATTGATTTCCCCATTTGTTATCTTGTACGTTATTTTTTTATTTCTTTCTCAGCTCCTAACCAGCTAACCTGCATTTTAATACTCTCTCTTAGCCTGAGGGAATGTCATGTCAAGAACAAAATGAAGTCAGCATCAGTTTTACTGCTGCAAAGTATAAATGTCTTATTATATTTCAACAATTTATTATTATTATTATTATTATTATACTTTTTGAACATTGGGGGACGGCTCTAATATTCTACTCCAGTCTAATGAAATTTGTAAAAAAAAAAAAAAAAAAAAAAAAAAAAAAAAGTTTATCTTGTTATAATATAATACACTATATAGATAGGTGTGTTTTTTCGTTTTTTGATGTTCGTGTATACACTTGTGTTTTGTTGATGGACGATTAATTTTTCTTATCCCTTAACTGGTCAGCCTTAGAAAGATAAGGCTTCCAGTGGTTTAGATTGTGTATGCTTAACTTTTCATTGATTGGAAATGAGACCTTTATTTAAGATATTGAACTATATATCCTTCAAGCATTTTCCCCGAGTAGAAGATTCCTTTCCATCTGGAGATTGTTCAGTTAATTGAAGCGAATTTCCAGGCAGACAATCCATGCATTGCTAAGCTGCTCGATAATTATTTCAGCTCATTACATTCCAAGCCGCAGTAGCAGAGCTCAGCAATTTGATTTGCATCAGCACAGTCCAATTTCACATACACCCTCCAACATGACCCCTTCCATCTAGTGCGAAATATACGGATCCCAAGTTTCCTACTTCAAATTGGACTGCTCCCCAGATCCTCCGAGCAGCATGTTAAATCTTAGAACAATCTTGGGAGTTGTGAAGACCAGCTGAAGAGACGGCACTAGATAACTGTATAAAAATAGAAAGCAGGAAGGAAATAAAAAAAAAAAAAAAAAAAAATCTCTCTAATTACAGTGTAGTGGGATCCGTGCGGGCATTGTGGGATTTGGCTGGCAACATACAATAAAGGTGTAGTACTTATGCACTGTGCAGCACTACTATGGTCATTTGGCAAATGCTATATTGTATCTTAATTGTTTTTTCATTAATTTACCAAGCTTGGTGATGGCACAAAGGGGCATGTAGTGTATGTTATGGGGAGAGCGGGCTAATTACAAAATTCTATGTCCTCTCTGTAACCCTTCATAGAAACCAGTAGTCAGTCTGGAGACCACTTATATACACTGTCTTTGTGCTAAGATGGTCCTCCTTTAGAAGTGTCAAGGTCATCTCTGGGAATATATGAACACAGCTAAATAGGAGACTTCTAGATGTGCTCTTTCTGGTATAGAAATGGAGTCCTGGATCATTTATCACTAATGCCCTTGCTGGGCATTATTTGTTAAAGGGGGTTGTCTACCAGGGAGAAAATTCTGATTAAGGGCTTAGAATGGGCTAAAAACATAAAAGAAGCAGTCGATACTCCCCTCACTGATTTGTCGTTGTTTCTACTCCACTACTGCCTGGGTTCACCCGAATCCCTATTTCCTACTGCCAATCGACAACAAAGGAAGTGACTTATATTAGCCAGTGATTGGCTGAGAAGCATTTCCTGTGTGTTGAGAGCGATAAGGCAGTAGAGATCGGTGGGGACTTGGGCAATTTCCCTGTGTGATCATTAAAGTCAACCATACACTAAAGAGAAAAAAAAAATAAAAAATCGCTAGAAGCATGCATGCCCAGTTTGGGTGGTATGCATGTTTACTGCTGTGAAAAAGGTTGCATCGGACAGCACTGGCACTATTATTTACCAGAATTAGATGCTGAAATTCCTACTAAGTCAACTGTCAGTGGAACTATCAAAATTTTTATATTGTGTATGGCCTCGGCCATCTCTTGGTACAGTTTCTATAGCTAATTGCAGTGCTTCAATAATTCTGCATAATGTGCAAGGCAAAGGGCCATGATACAAGGTCTTGCTGAAGTTCCCATTTTTGCCAACTGGCTTCATAGAGATCTGCACATTGAAACGCTTGTGCATTACATGGTTGTTTCATTTTTTTTTCTTTTTTTTTTCTTTTTTTTAATAATTGATTTGCACTTAGCAGAAGACACTGTTTAGTTCTATTCTAAAAACAGGGAGTTGTCCAGTCTCTTTACCCGATTCTTCTCTTAAGAAAGGGAAACCATATCTGTCTGTTGCTAATTCTGCCTGCTTTTGTCAGTGGAATGTTTGTCAAAGGGGAGATGGGGTTAATAACTCACAGTTATTGCAGTTTTATATAAGTTATACTTATACTTATATACGTTATTCTACTTTTATAGAAGTATTTCCTACCCTGGTGTCCAGTTGGATCCTGGTTAGATTTATTACCATGTGAATTTCAGTGCCCACTTGTTTTTTTTAATAAATAAATATGGTGTACTCCATTGTTATACCTGTCTAGGAAGATGTCAGACAATTTGTATTTTTAAAAAGGACCTGCCACCTCTTCTGGCATGTTGGTTGTAGTAAATGCTACTTTTAACCATGAAATATTATTTTTGGAGAGTATTGTCCTAGAACTCTGTGTCAATCTTTTGCTATTTCTCCTAGAAATGTATTTCTAAACTGCCATCTAAGTGTGTCTCTGCACACTCTGACTCTGGGAGTGCTGATTGGTCAGTGCAGACTGTGTGCAGGGACACATCCCCAACTGATAACACCCAGTAGGCAATGTACTCATGAATTTCTAGTAGGAATACCAGATGAATGGCACAATGCAGAGTTCTTGGAAAAGATGCTCTAGAATTGTTATACTGTGGAAAATGGAATTGTTGATTGAAACAGCCATGTCCAGAGAGCTGACAGGTTCTCCTGTAAAAAGGACCTTTCACCACCTCCACCAACACCAACTCTTTTCATCCTTTAAAGGGATTCTATCATTGGGAAACCCTATTTTCACTAACCCCACGTTGGAATAGCCTTTAGAAAGACTATTCTTCTCCTACCTTTATTTTTCTGATCCGCGCCATTTCTAAGAATTTTTGTTTTTCTTCTTTATGCAAATGAGTCTTCAGAAAGCACAGGGGGCGTTCCCCTTGTGCTAAAAAAAACACAGGGTATTTTCTGCACCCAGTATGCTACTTAGGCTCTCTACTGGCCAGTGGGCAGTCCTGGACAGGAAGAGACAGAGGGACCACCCACCTGACATTAGAGAACATAATTGTGTGGAAACTAAAGAAATGATTGCTTAGTAGTGGGGACTAGAGAAAATTTGTATGTACCAGAATCGATGGAGAGGAGTCTATTGAAGGATACAAAGAGTTGGAGTTGGAGGAAGCATTGAGAGGCCCTCCTTAAGTAAAAAATCTCAAGGGATAATGATGGGCACATTGGTAAACCATCCCAGTTTATTGTACTTGCAGTATCTCAGAATTGCATTTGTATACATTTCTTCTATGCTCTCAGTTTTGTATTCTCTATGGAGCACCAATATTAATGTTGTTCAGTCTTTTTTGGATTACTTACTTCGAACATGATTTGATGTCCCTGGTTTCTGTTGCTGGATTTCTAGGCTTCATCTTTGTGAATACTGGTTCATCTCAAAAAATGTTTTCTTCCATTGTTTATAAGTTCTCTTTTTAAGTCCGTCTCTAGCCAGAAACTAAAAAACTCAGTTTTAGCTTCAGAATTGCTTCCCCAGAATCCACCCCCTTTTCTCTCCCGTTTTATTTGTGTTTTTTCGCATTTAAGATTGCTAATAGGGAATTTGGTTAGTAGGGATGTTGCAGGCTGTTGGAGGAATAGTGTACAGGGATGCCTATTGTTGGTGCCATAGCTATACCTCCTGCAACTTTGCTCTGTGCAGGGCTAAACACTCAGGTCAGAACTAACTTTACGCTGAAGTCCCACATTGCAGAAAAGCTGAGTTGTGTTTTGTGTTTTTTTTTTTGTTTGTTTTTTTGCAGATTTTGCTGTGGTGTGTTTTTCATATAAAGAAGCATTTATACTTATCCCCTCTACCATATCCTCTTCTGGTTTTGTCTCCAAAAACCCACAGCAAAATCTGCAGCAAAAAATGCAACTTTTCATGAGACCGCAGCCTGATAGGGTTTTCTGAGACTTAGGCTAGGTTCACACCTGCGCCTGTTCTTTGCTGGGGGATTCCGTTCCCCATTCCGCTTGAAAAAGGCAGAGAGAAGCAAGCAAGCAGTGCTTTTCTCTTTGCATTTTTTGCCCTCTTCGGGCGGAAACCCGGCAGACCCCATTATAGTCTATGGGGTCTGCGGATAACCTCTTTAAGTGGATTAGTTTTTCGTTCAGAGGGTTCCCAAGCAGACCCGAACGCAGGTGTGAACCTAGCATTAGATATTGAGGACCTTTCACCATCTTCTCCAATTCAAGTGCTTAGCATCTCTTAATAGGCTCCACTCTGCTGATTCCAGCACAGTTGGAATTTTTTCTCTAGCCCTCGAGGAACAAGCACAGTAAGTTTTGGTGCTTGATGTGCTATTTAAGCTCTATAATGTCAGAAGGGCAGGGTCAGGCAGGGGAGTGACTCAGAGCAGCAATCAGAGGCAGCCAGTATCAGACCTCAGAATAACATCCCTTGCCTGCTCCTGCCTGACAGCATTGATTACCTGAGAACAGTTAGGGCTAGAGAAAAAAATTCCAAATGTGCCAGAATCGATAGTGGAGCCAATTAACAGATGCCAACCTTACTTGATGGAGGTGGTGAAAGGTTCTTTCTAATCAAGGGAGTAGCACTTAGCATTATTTTTGTCATATGCAGTCAGGGAACAGCAGAGAGTCTCCAGCTCCAGCCAGTTGCTTTACAGGCAGGCACATAACGAGAAGTAGAGGAACATGGCTGAGCTCCTAGGGCACATATGGAATATTTCTATTAATTTCTCAGTTTTCACACAGCAGAGTTTGATGTGGTGTCTCTCAAAATCAGCTCCAAATTCCATCTGAAATCATCATCCATTCATTTCAATGGGAAGCAGAAAAAATAAGCGTCATGTTTGAACTTCAGACGGGTTCCATCTCAGAAATCCCATTAAAATGAATTGGAGGCTGAAAATAACATCTGGCCCTGTAGAATTTTCAAATTTCATGTCGAATTGCACGGTGGAGTTTGTAATGCGGAAAAGAAAATGTTTTTTTTTTTTTTTTTGTTTTGTTTTTTAGGGTGGCCATACAAATTAGATTAACTTTGGCTGCCGGTTGATTATATAATATGTGTAAGGGAGGAAAGAAGGATTGGATATGGTAAATATTACATGTTCTTGTAGAAGGAAGACTCCACCAAAGAGGTCTGCCAGCAGTTTACTAACCTCTTTAAAAACACACACAATCTCGACCAAACTAAATGTGCATGAGTATGTTGGAATATTGGCTGACAGCTATTAATGGTGTATGGCCACCTGTAGTTTTGTTTGGGGTATTATCAATATAGACCCCACTTTATGCTATTATGTAGCCAAGCTACCATTTACCTGGATCATGTTTGCTGCAAGATAATACACAACAGGCATTTAAGTTTTTTTTTTGTTTCTCACTTTCACAATATTTGGCCTGTTCCCAAATGGCTTATGATACATTATTGTGAGTGCCCAAACAATTGAAAATAAACATTAGAGTTAATGGTAGATTTTCTAAAGCCTTGCACGATGGTACAGTAGTTGAGGGAAATGTGGGAATAGACTTTATACATATATATATATATATATATATATATATATATATATATATACAGTCTGATTTCATAATCAGTATACAGAACCCCTGGGGTTACTTTACAGTTCTGCACGCTTACTTAGTTATCACTCATATAATGAAGCGATCTTCAAAGCAGAGCTCTACATATCAGATGCTCAATAATTAAAGTTGCTTAGCAGCTCTCGGCCTAAATCTGAAGAGCTTTGTTGGTATTTTTTTATCATTCTGTAAACCTCCAGGCAGTGTTGTAGAATTTCTATGCCTTCCACCCATACACTGGTTACATCTAGCATATGGCTGTGTAGCATTGATTATCTGGTGCAGTTTTATTCACCATGTCTACTAAAATGTCATATCAGATGCCTATTAGTTCAATGAACCATGCACATTTGTGCTTCTGAAGGAATAAATTGGCATCTCTGAAACTTTTTGAAAATGTCATAATGTTCTATATTTAAACAAATTGGCTGTAAATTGCGTTTTTGTTGGCAAAAAGTATGCCAGTGTTGATTTTGATGCAAGAGATTGTCAACATTGCTCTTTCTGTGCTTAAAGAAAATCCGTTACCAGGTCTGAAAATCCCAATGATCTACATAGTATAATAGAAGATGTCAACCTGAACATCTTTGTTTTGCTTATCCAAATTTGTTCAGCCATTCCAAAGTTATAAGCCCTTAAGGGTAAGTTCACATGGAGGAATCAGCGTCAGGTTCTGCCTCCCTTTGTGTTCAATGGGAGGCAGAGATTGCAGCAAGACACTGAAAAAATAAGCGTCCTGCTCGATCTTGCTGTGGATTCCGCGGCTCGAGACTCCCTGCTGATTAGGCCCATTGGAGCTTCCTCTTGATTTTCCGCCATATGAACTTTCCCATAGTGTTGATACAAATTATGGCGTACTAGCCAAGTGGGTGGTAACACTATATGACATACAACTAATAGAAACCCTGCCCCCATGAAAATCACAGTGTTAATACCCACTTGGCTAGTATATCCTAATTTGCATCAGTATTAAAAAGGCTTATATCTTTGGAATGGCTGAAGAGATTTGGATAAACAGATATTTCAATCAGTAAGTGATAAGTTATACTGTTTTCCCACACAGTCATTTATCAATTTGTTCTTCTCCTCTTGTTCCATAACATGCTGCTAATCTAGCATGTTTAGTGTGACAGGTTCCCTTTAAATGGCTGAACTGCATTTTTATGATATTTGTCTTAGTGGTCTCCAAGTTGGCTATCATATGGTTTCTCTCAATAGCTTTTTGCATAACATTCTGGAGGGATCTTAACTATCTTCGATTATGGAAAATTAAAAAAAAAAACACCCCATAAAACTTACCATATATGTCTGGGAAGTTTGAGTAGAGGCATTATATAAAGCCACACTTTTTCAGATGTGGTTTCTTTTTTTTTTTCTACATTGTGACTGCTAAAATTCCTCACAAAGCACTCATTGAGATGTTTTGATTGAGAAAAGAGTTAAAAATGTACCCACAAGGAAGAACGGATGTACTTAAGGTTGTGGCAGCCTGTGGTGCCCTATCCTAAGGTCACCTAAAAGCAAACACAGACTGAACAGACATGGAATCCGTCTGATCTGTTCATCCTTTTGATCACTCTAGTAAATACAAATATTCTTTTTCAAGTATTATTTTTCATTCTAAAAGGGGCACAAAAGATCAAGCCAGCAAACAAACTAGTGACCCTGTCATATCATCATTGATCCACTTTGTTTCATGTCAGAATCCAGAGGCGAACCTAAAAAAAGAAATAAAAAATGTTATTTAACTGACCTGCCTCAAACAAAGTTTGGGAAAGTGGTTTGGGTTGACTTGCCCCAACCCTGGTTGCTGTTTTTGTAATAGAGACCAGGAAAGCTAAGCCAAAACGGAGAGGACCATAAAGAGTGTCTACAATAAAACTGTTTTTCCAATAGTCTACAGAAAGTATTGCAGACTACCAAAAAGGTAAGTGTCTTTCTTTTTTTTTTTTTTCTTTTATTCATTTGCACATTACCGCCCCTCTAAACATCAGATGGGTGAAAAGGTAGCATGATGCGTATATGATCTGCTAAGTAGGTATTCCATGGGTACTGAAAATTCCATTGAAATTTCAGCAAAATATTAAGCCAGTCAAACAAATAGGTTGAAGGTTCCAGTGGTTTTCTGGTTCCTTTGACATTAGTTATGGCCCCTAAATGCTCAACTTATCAAGTGTTTGTCATATAGCGCACCATGCTACATGGGTATGTACCTAACTTCTGGGTAATCCATAAGGTTCTTTGTAGGAACACCCATGGTCACATGAAGTCTTGAAGAGTTGCCAATCCAGGTTCACCTAACATTTACCTCTGTGATACTAGCCAGTCCAAGTATTTTAGTAGACCCATTTACAGTATACATGTCACATATAACTCTGCCATTTAGTGAACTGAGCATAGTGCTTGAACCACAGGCTCCCAAACAACTGATGTTACTAGTCCTTAAGTAATGGTGGGTGGAACCTAGCGTTTCCTGATAAAGCCAGGCAACCTTGCTTTGAGCAGTCCCTCTTTTTTTAACTTTTCCTAAAGCTGATGGATGGGTATGGTTTTGCACAAGATATTTATTATTATATGAATGCATTTATCTACAAACGGTGATTATTTTTGTGTGTCTTTTTAATTTTTTCCATATTATCTGTGAGTTTGTATTGGTTTGGTTTGGCTATGATTTTTAATAAGTGGTTTAAATGTGCCTTCTTGTTTTCCTTATGGCCTATGACCTTTCACCTTTCTGTTCTGTGACTGGCTGTCTCTGCTTATTCTGCGTTAGGAGGTACGTACACAAACGCTTCCAGCCACACACTTTTTAGTTACTCATTCACTTTTTTCTTTATTTATCTTTTTTTCTCCGCAAAAAACGTTAAAAATAATCACAGAATTGCGCTCTTTTTTTTTATTTCCCCCATAATCACCATTTTTGCTTTTTTTATTTTTTTTTGGTTAGAAAAATCTTCCTGATTCTTCTGCCAAGCTTCAGTTTTCTAATATTAATTGGTTAACAAGCATTGCCATTTACCAGTCACTAATTTGGTGAGGGCTTTTATGGAGATCTGCAGTCATTTTGGTAGACTGAGGTATTGAGACTCCAGCCTGCAGATCTCTGTAACCGCAAAGTGCCTGTAGCACTCTGATTTCCTGAGAAATGAGCCTAAGTGCCACAGACTATGATCCCCAGGAGGGGGAAATATAACTTTATGCTGGGGAGGGGTGTCCATTTGCAGTGTATTAAGAGTCTGGTAAATACATTTCAGCATAAATCCTTAATGATAACATTTCAATATCACAGTGTGAGTTAACACATAGACTAATCATTTAACCTAGTCTGCAGAAATAATACCGTAAAGAAAAAGATAAGAAAATTAAAAATGTTCTGAGTCTTATAATGTGCAGTGCATTTTATAAGCATGTCTGCAAAGATGAGTCATTTATAGGAGTTTACCTATATACACATATAGCAGAGTTAACCCAAACTTCTGCAATTGGTTAAACTGCTCCAGTGTGATATCTTACCACAGAAGACAGCAAAAGCCAATTAAAAATAAAATTTTCCAATGACTTTTTTTTTTTTTTTTTTTTTTTTTTTGGGCTTCTGTAATAGGATATCACAATGCATCAGTTGAACTAGTCGCAAAAGTTTGGGTTAACTCTGCTACATCTGTAAGTTGGATTTGGAAAGTTTAGGTTAAGCAGCTTCCCTTTCATTGGTCACTTTCTTCATAGGATTTCTGTGGCAGAGAGCTAACTCCACCTATAATTCCACCATCAATTTGCTAGATTATCCTTGGTTTACCCCTTCAGTCTTTCTCAGTTATGGTTCAGTGTTGTATGGTTCTTGGTCCGTTGCCAGCAACACTGAATATTTATGGGATCTAAATTCGGTCTAAGATTGTGGAGAATAAAAGGATAGTTTTGCAAAGGCTTTTAAAGAGGACCTGTCATCTCTCCTGAGAAGTCTGTTTTGTTAAATTATTGTATTCCCTGTAATACAACAATTCTGTTCCTCCGTTATTCCTCAAAAAAATGTATGAATAAATTGACATCTGACTGGTACCATGTGGAGGTGTGTCCTTACAAAGACTGATATTGTCCAATCAGTGCTGACAATTACATATTGTATGGACACAGCTCTTTGACTAGCGGAATGGTAACACCTTGTTGTCAATGTATTCATACACTTCCAAGGGTGATAACTGAGGAATGGCACAGAGGTGATAACTGAGGAATCTCTAAGAAAAGATGCTCAGGAATTGTTGTTTTATGGGGAGTGTTTGTATTTCGTAAAACAGGCCTGTCAGGACTGCTAAGTACCTATAAAATAGTGCTTAAAGGGGTTTCCAGGACTTTTTATTTGATGACCTATCCTTGGGATAGGTCATCTATTGAAAATCTGTGGGTAGGACCCCCACTGATGTGCTGTTTGAAGCGGAAACCATTGCCACTTCACAGACTGCAAGACGTCTCTTTTCTCGGTCACATGGCTTGATTGCAGCTCAGTCCCAATCAAGTGAAGGGGCTGAGCTGCGATACCAGGCACAGCCCCACTTTACAATGTACGGCGCGGCACTGTGCTGTGCTCCAGTGTCAGGCCTCTGCCGATCCTTTGTTAAAGACCTATCCTAACTATAGATCACCCAATTATTTAGCCTAGGAACCCCCTTATAAAACTGCAGTGTATGTGTTAGTGTTTTCTGATTACATATAACATATGATGTGTCATATTACAGCGGCCACATTCTGAGAATACGGTATATAGACCTGCTGTAATATGACTCTGTCTCTGCGACGTGGCATTATCTGAAATACAGTATTTTTTGTTATTAATAAGGCAACAGAACAAATTGCTACAAGTTTTTTGGCATTTATATCATCTTGTTGAAATGGAAAGGAAGCATTTGCTCATTTGAATAGTATGGGTAGAAATGAGGACAGCAATGGATGAGCTAGCATGAGGCGAGACAGAAGATTGGGGGGCAGCCATCTTCCTTCTCCCTTCAAGTGTAATGCTGTGCATCGGGCCAAGCTGTTCAACATTAGACTGACTGATGTCTGCCCTTGTGGTGGCCGCTTTCCATGCATTCCCTGCTGGCCACTAAAATTCCCAAAGGAGATCTTTTTTTGGTGGTGGGGCTGTAGAAATTAGCAGAAGTGGCTCCCCAAATTCTCATGAATAAATCATGTGAAGTTCAGCTTGTTTTATGCTTTCTACAGACGGATTAGCTGGTGGATTGAGTTACATTTAACATCACCACCGCTACTTTCTAGCTCACTGCTTCACTTAACACTTCTGAAAATCAATAAGGGTCCCTATGGATTTACGAAATGTCCATCAAGACAAATGGAGCAAAAATAAGATCATCCTCTACCATCAAGCCAGCCAAGAATGATCCACTGATATATGTGTGAGAAGATGACATTGGTAAAGTCTGTGATCTTAGGCCTCCACTGGTTTCCAGGAAGAAAGGGCTCGTTTAGCACTTAGACTAATGTTATGATTTAACACTGTACATTATGGAATATGGACAATAACACTCTTTTGGTCTTGGTGACGGTATAATGCCTTTAACATGGGCTAGATGTGCTGTTTATCTTCTGTGAATACATTGGGTTGGTCCAGGGTAACGGTAGAGGAACATTGTATTCAATGCAGATTCCAGTTTTATCATCATCTGTGATTTTACCTGGATACAGCAGATTTAGATGGGGGCTTTGCTGCTAGAGAAAATAAAAACAATAATACACAGATTATTCCACCGTCTGTCATCTAAATCCCTAATGGATGTGAGGTTACTCAGTCGTGACTTCTATTCTCACTTCTCTGTGCCAAATATATAATGTCACTAATGGGGGAGCCTCACTCTTTCATTAACGCTTGCATCTTGAGGTACAAGCCTTAGGCTGGCCATGCACTTAAGAATATGTGTTTGGCTGACAGCTATCCCTCCCCATCCCATACACAGACACCTTCACTGCATGTTTTCTGAAAGGGGAGATCAAAGTAAGCTTCTGTAGACACCTTCGGGCAGCAGTTTATTTATCTTAAAGGGGTTTTCTTGGGCTTCGTTATTGATTACCTATCCTTAGATATAGGTCAATAATATGTGATCAGTGAGGGTCTAACACCCAAGACCCCCCCGAATGGGACTGAGCCGCACCATGTTTTGAATGAATGTGATGTCATCAGCACAGGGAAGAGGCCGCTGCACTCATAAGCTCTGCAGCCTCTTCAAACAGCTGATCGGGTATTGCACCCCCACCAATCACTTATTAATGGCCTATCCTAAGGATGGGGTCATTAATAAACAAGCCCCAGAAAACCCCTTTAAGAACAAAAGAAAATCCAGCCACCAGATACTACTTTCCCCCCGACATTTGCCATCAAGGGAATTTCATAAAACACCATGCACATTAGATGATCAGCCAGTCTTGCTGAAGTTGTCGGGTTCAGCCAACATTAATCTTATTTGTATGGGCACCTTGAGAAGTGTCTCCCATTATATGCTAGTACTGTATATGAAATTACAATGGTCAAAGGTCTCTTTCATATTTAGCAGGGTATTCTGGTATAGAGGTTTCTATTGGGCTCACCACTTATCATGAGAACAGGGCCCATATGCCCCAATATGAATGGAGCAGCAGAGATACCGAGTGTCGTTCCCACAGAGATGGATGGAGCAGGATACGGGATAACTTGTATTTGCCAGATTACCCATTAAAATAAACGGTTTAATCTGACACTGACTGAAGAGGAATATTCTATCAGTGATCTGAGAGAGTCTCCTTGATGGTCTTCAGTAGTGATAGATTGTACTGGAGGTTATCCATTTGCAATTCATTATAAGCTTCCATAGCCGTGATTCATTTCACTACTCGGCTTGTGTATTTGCATGAAATTTAATTAAAAAACCCAATTCTATTATAGTAATAATCTACATGATGGAGGC
The DNA here is from genome assembly GCA_947044405.1 of Leptodactylus fallax. Classification (NCBI taxonomy): domain Eukaryota; kingdom Metazoa; phylum Chordata; class Amphibia; order Anura; family Leptodactylidae; genus Leptodactylus; species Leptodactylus fallax. Next base: position 804,999 of record CAMRHE010000241.1, on the reverse strand, counting down.
AAGTCTAATTATTCTTTACTGGCTGGTCATCTAGTGACCTACAGGATGGATGAGAACCTCCAGAGGGCTCTAGAAGGCACCTGACCTTGCTGAGAATCCATGCATTAGGTTAATTGTGTTTTTTTTTTTTTTTTTTTTTTTTTTTTTCCAATAGCTTTCATGATGATCAATTCATATTATATCACGTGTTAAGTGTATTAGTTTTCATGTAAAGTAATAGCATTTTGTTCTACTATTCTACAGATCTGCTACAGGCTGCTGCTATTGTTCTTTAAAGAATAGATGGCTTACTATCACCAATTCCATTTTGAAACCTCGAAAGAAAATACATTTAATTGCGGCCATAAAAATCAAAAACTGTCCTTCTAAGCCTACATGCAGATGAATGTGTGTATGTATGGGTACATGAGAAAACTGCACATATGGTATATGGATGATATCTGTGTGTCATCCATGACTCCACAGACCCATACTTTTCATTAATGAGGCCGCAAAACGGAGAGGAATAGGACCTTTGCTGAGTTTTGCCTCAGGGCTTACGGACCCCCACATGGACCCTTGATAATACACTATTGTGTGTATGGGGCCATAAGAAAACAATTAAAAACACAACTAGAAAACTGACAAAGCACACAGTGGTGTGCATGGGGACTTAGTCTCAGTCCATACTTGCAATAGTGGGTTTCAATTGGATTTGCACCTTTTGATGTCAGGAATTGGGCACATACAGTGCTTCTGCTTTTTTTTTTTTTTTTTCTTAACTCGTTTTATTGAACACACCATGTAATACAGCAATTTACAACATATGCATATCTTCACAGAATTTGTAAAGGAGGATATATATATATATATATATATATATATATATATATATATAACAGTCATATGAAAAAGTTTGGGCACCCCTATTAATCTTAATCATTTTTAGTTCTAAATATTTGGGTGTTTGCAACAGCCATTTCAATTTGATATATCTAATAACTTATGGACACAGTAATATTTCAGGATCGAAATGAGGTTTATTGTACTAACAGAAAATGTGTAATATGCATTAAACCAAAATTTGACCGGTGCAAAAATTTGGGTACCCTTATCATTTTATTGATTTGAATACTCCTAACTACTTTTTACTGACTTACTGAAGCACAAAATTGGTTTTGTAACCTCACTGAGCTTTGAACTTCATAGCCAGGTGTATCCAATCATGAGAAAAGGTATTTAAGGTGGCCAATTGCAAGTTGTTCTCCTATTTGAATCTCCTCTGAAGAGTGGCATCATGGGCTCCTCAAAACAACTCTCAAATGATCTGAAAACAAAGATTGTTCAACATAGTTGTTCAGGGGAAGGATACAAAAAGTTGTCTCAGAGATTTAACCTGTCAGTTTCCACTGTGAGGAACATAGTAAGGAAATGGAAGACCACAGGGACAGTTCTTGTTAAGCCCAGAAGTGGCAGGCCAAGAAAAATATCCGAAAGGCAGAGAAGAAGAATGGTGAGAACAGTCAAGGACAATCCACAGACCACCTCCAAAGAGCTGCAGCATCATCTTGCTGCAGATGGTGTCACTGTGCATCAGTCAACAATACAGCACACTTTGCACAAGGAGAAGCTGTATGGGAGAGTGATGCGAAAGAAGCCGTTTCTGAAAGCACGCCACAAACAGAGTCGCCTGAGGTATGCAAAAGCACATTTGGACAAGACAGCTTCATTTTGGAAGAAGGTCCTGTGGACTGATGAAACAAAGATTGAGTTGTTTGGTCATACAAAAAGGCGTTATGCATGGCGTCAAAAAAACACAGCATTCCAAGAAAAACACTTGCTACCCACTGTAAAATTTGGTGGAGGTTCCATCATGCTTTGGGGCTGTGTGGCCAATGCCGGCACCGGGAATCTTGTTAAAGTTGAGGGTCGCATGGATTCAACTCAGTATCAGCAGATTCTTGCGAATAATGTACAAGAATCAGTGACAAATTTGAAGTTACGCCGGGGATGGATATTTCAGCAAGACAATGATCCAAAACACAGCTCCAAATCTACTCAGGCATTCATGCAGAGGAACAATTACAATGTTCTGGAATGGCCATCCCAGTCCCCAGACCTGAATATCATTGAACATCTGTGGGATAATTTGAAGCGGGCTGTCCATGCTCGGCGACCATCAAACTTAACTGAACTGGAATTGTTTTGTAAAGAGGAATGGTCAAAAATACCTTCATCCAGGATCCAGGAACTGATTAAAAGCTACAGGAAGCGACTAGAGGCTGTTATTTTTGCAAAAGGAGGATCTACTAAATATTAATGTCACTTTTCTGTTGAGGTGCCCATACTTTTGCACCAGTCAAATTTTGGTTTAATGCATATGGCACATTTTCTGTTAGTACAATAAACCTCATTTCAATTCTGAAATATTACTGTGTCCATCAGTTATTAGATATATCAAATTGTAATGGCTGTTGCAAACACCCAAATATTTAGAACTAAAAATGATTAAGATTAATAGGGGTGCCCAAACTTTTTCATATGACTGTATATCTACAATAATAAGCCAACAAATTCTAAAAATGAATGGTAGAGCCCTGAGGATTTATCCCCAGTCACATGTTACACTGATAAAAGTATAAGCCGCATTAGGTGAGTAGGATTCCCTGGGGACTGTTTGGATCTCTCACAGGCCCATGATATAAATAGAAGTCATGATGATAGTGTGAACATAACCTAACCTCTGTATGACAATGGATGATTTGTCAGGCTTAGTTCACACTGTTAACGTATCCATTGGCTTCTGTAGGTAAGATCTAAGTCAATAGTGTTGTTGTGGCATACGTTTGGAAAGTGTGACTCCATACCTTTTTTTCCACCATTACATTGAACACCATGGTCAGTAAATTAATTATAGCAGTGACCTGAACATTATTGTATTTGCATTATTCATTGTAACTTTTTGGTTAAGTGCCAAAAATCACATAAAAAAAGCAGACATTTTTATGGCTGAACCAATATTCACAAGGAGCAAGTGACCTATCTGAAGCTGGAGATATTTTATTATTACAAAATGGCTGCCTATATTGGCATGTCTACTAAGCTTTGCTACAGTCTAAGAACAATTTGGAAAAGTGAAAGTTTTCCCCCAATGGCATTGGTTACACCTTTAAAGCGAAGCATAGCTATTATACCATTATCTTTATTGCTTGTTTATACTTATGAATTGGCAATGGCTGTGTCTTCTCTGGCATTGGCTACCACACAAATGTCACATCCGGTTCATTGATATATTTGCAAAAATGATTTATACTGTTACTGATATCTTCCTGAAGGAGTATTGGTAAATGGTATAATGCTGTGCTGTTGTCAAATGTTCATTTGGCAGTATGGTGTAAGTAGTCTGTCCCAGGAACAGAGCAACAGGCTAAAAAGTTGACAGAATCAGAATGAAGGATGTTGATAGAACATGCAGAACTTTATCTTCCGTCGAAAAAATAAAGAGAACGGAAGAAAGCTTCCAACTTTTTATTATTTATTTATATATTACTGTCAGTTATTGTAACGTACCCCATCTGTATACGTCATTCTATCAAAATTTCAATCCATTGTTTTGATCCTAGGACTGATAGAACAAATCAGTGTGGTTACCTTCATTGTACCCTTTTTAGTACTTGGCTGTATAGACGTGTATATATCTATATCTAAGTGCCAATGACTGGGCTTAGATCCTTTTCTAGGAGGAAATGATTTCCACAGCCCCTAGTCTTGAATTTTCTTCTTGTTCTTGGCCTTAGACAAGCTATATGATCTTGCAGTCATGATGGTGGTTTTACACATAAGCAAAATGGACAAGAATTCTGGCCTAATTTGCACCAAAGAATTGATAAATGTGGTGGAAGGCATGTTACACAAGTGTATTAGACACTTTTACATCTTGTATGAAAAAGATGGCGTAACTTAGTGGAAAATGAGGGTGGTCTAAGTGCAACTTCATGTGCCAAAAATGCACCAAATTTTGGTGCATTTTTCAATTGTAAACTTAACCAACTAATAGGAGGTGTAAAGTTGACTAGACCAGTGATGGCGAACCTTTTAGAGACCGAGTACCCAAACTGCAACTCAAAACCGATTAATTTATTGCAAAGTGCCAACACTGCAATTTAACCTGAATTCTCTGCGGATCCACAATTGCGGACAGTAAAGCCCCATTCACACCCGCAAAACACGGTTGTGGGAATAGGAATTTATAGAGCTTTCAATGATACAAACAACTTTGTACTGAAAGGTAGAAGTTTTGCATTTAGTATACTTTTGAACAATTAATGTTCACTATTTACATTGAGCAGTCCAATATACACCACGGTGGCCCCCACACAGTACAATATACTCCGCATTGGCTCCCACAAAGTATAAAATTCTCCTGTACTTGCCTGCATTCCCACGAAGAGCAGCAGGGCGACCTCCTTCTTCCACCGCAAAGCAGGCGCTGATGAATGACGTTGTTGCACCTGCGTTGGGGCAGAGGTCATAATCTTCTGTCAGTGTAAGCAGACCCACAGCCTACAGTGACTGTTTTCAGGTGTATGTGCATTTGCACATACAACTGAAATAAGCGCTGGATCACTCACTGGGGGATCTGGGACAGCTGTCCCGAATTCCTTTTTAGCGAGCATTCCAGAAGCTTGGCTGGGGCGACGGCGCGCGTTCCCACAGAGAGCGCTCTGAGTCCCCACTCTAGCATGTGTGCTATAGGTTTGCAGCCATGGGATTAGGCAGTCTAATAGTGTGACAGATTTATTTATCAAACAGCATTACACACTTTGATAAATTTGGCGCAGTTTAAGGCTGTCTAGTCTAAGTGTGTGCTATCTAAAGCTTAGATACTATTAATAAATCTACCTCAGTGTTTTCTTAAAAAAAACAAAACACTGCAGTTTTTGATGCAGTTTTTTGAGCCAAAGCCTGAAGTGAATCCAGCAAGAAGGCGACAGGTGGGGAAAAAAAAAGGCTGTGTGTAAACCATCCTGTATGGTGAAGGCCATATGTAGCAGGTCCACTGAAGGTATCATCCGACAGTAGATCTGCCCGTGGCAAAAAGCCAAATTGTGGGTTTTACCCCTGTGGCTTGGCCAGGTTTGTCTTTGCCTGTACTGAACATACAGCGGGAAATGGACCTGCAGCAGGTTCAAAACCTACAGCGCAAAGTGTCTTCCATCAGATTCCAAAGACTGCTAACCTATTGCGTCTATGTCCAGTGTGGCCCCAGCCTAATATTGTTTTTAGAAAATAAACCGTAGGGGAACACAAGTCACAAAGCCAATGTATTTGTAATGTACCTCAGAAGGTGTAGCATGTAGCGTTGTCCACAGCGGACACCACCGGCTTTCATTGGAGCAGACCGAAAAAACTTAACCCGTTTCCTGTATATTTTTGTTAGGAAGGTGGAGAGGATATTGTCCTAAAATGATAGACCTTTGACTTCTCATCACTGACTAGACTTGTGTCCGGGAGTTTGGGGAGCGGAGCTGTTTTTCCTCTTGACATCTGTTTCAGCACTTCTTGGTAAAGATTTCTTTTGGAGTGAAAGCAAAAATGCTTAAATAGGGAAAAGGACATGAGGCCCACAAGGTTGGGTTCCTGCTTTTCTCATTATCTCTCTAATTCCTTATCCTGCTAGGTCTTAGAAATTTACTACTGATTTCTCTGTGGAAATCATTACAGTGTGCCACATGTCTGGATGTCTCTTATTTACATGACAAATGTGTTGTCCCTATGTCTTCAAAAAAGATTTTACTATGCTATGCAATGCAATGAAGTTAAACGGATCACCCTAATATATGAAAGTCATGGTCCTGGCTGCAGAGATTGTAGATTCACAAATAAAAATGTGCCAGAACTCTGGCACGTATGGAGTGCATCACAATTCTGACGTGTTTTTAGACAATTTTTGTACTGTGGTTGACAAGGTCTGTGGTGTAGCGGGAAAAGTGTCACTTGGCTGTATGGGCTCATGTTTAGATCACTTTTTCTGTGCCAAAATGTTGGCACAATGTGGTGCACTTTATGTAAGAGGTGGTGTGAAGTGATACTACATTCATACCTGCGTTTGTGTTTTTCTAGTCTGCCGAAGGACCAGAAGTACTGAAACACAGTTCTTTTAATGACAGACCAGCTACAGACCCCATTGGCCTTTAAGGACTTTTTCGTCCGAATTTCTGATGGACTATGCGCTGGAGTCTTCAAAGGGTGACTCCGGTGCAGGTGTGAATATAGCCTTAGACAGAAATATCTAAAAATGCTCCAAAGATATCAACCAGCATGAGCCACTGTGATGAATTTAGAACTTTGTCTAGTTCCAAGCTGCCTGACAGTAGAAATAAATCTGCCTTATTGTTTGAGGAACTTTTCTGGTAATGAGACTGAGCTGCTGCTCCCTGTAGCCAAAGTTACATAAAAAGTAGTTAACCAAGAGCAATCCTAATTTCTAGATGTGTTCAAAGTTGAAATCTTCTATATTAGGAAGTTTTTCACATGTTAACAATAATAATAATAATAAATTTTATTTATATAGCGCCAACATATTCCACAGCACTGTACAATTTGTAGGGTTCAAGTACTGACAAAAAAAAAAATACATTAAAAAGAAATATTCAATTCACACACTGGGACTGAGGGCCCTGCTTGCAAGAGCTTACAATCTATGAGGTAGAGGGGGTGACACAAGAGGTAGCAGGGGCGGCAACAGACGTAGCATTGTTTGTACAATGGTCAGACAATTCTGTAATAGAGATTACTGTCATTACACATATATAAAGCTGTATGAGCCGTCACCAGTCTTGTCCTTTAACGTGCAGATGGTGCCTGGACATATAAAGTTAGTCTGGTACGGAATCATATCCTGTGAGGTAATGTTGAAGCATAAACAGAGGAAGGTACGTTTTAGGGATTCTAACTACGGAAGGGTTTACATTAGTAGTTGTGATAGGCCTGTCTGAAAAGATATGTCTTTATTTTACGCTTGAAGCTGTGGAAATTGGGGGTTAATCTGATAGTCTGGTATAGAGCATTCCAGAGAAGTGGTGCAACTCGGAAGAAGTCTTGTATTCGAGCGTGGGAGGTTCTGATAATAGAGGATGTTAGTCTTAGGTCATTGAGTGAACGGAGAGTACGGGTTGGGCGATAGACAGAGATGAGGGAGGAAATGTAGGGAGGTGCAGCATTATGGAGAGCCTTGTGAATGAGGGTGATAAGTTTATATTGTATTCTGTATTGAATAGGCAGCCAATGTAGTGAACGGCACAGACCGGAGGCATCGCTATAGCGTCTAGACTGATAGATGAGCTTGGCCACCGCATTCAGAATAGATTGTAGAGGGGAGAGTTTAGTAAGGGGAAGACCGATTAGTAAGGAGTTACAATAGTCAAGGCGAGAGTGAATCAGGGCAACAATAAGTGTCTTTAGTGTATTTGTGGTAAGGAAAGGGCGTATTTTCGAGATGTTTTTGAGGTTGAGATGACATGAGCGTGTGAGTGATTGGATATGGGGGGTGAAGGAAAGATCTGAGTCAAACAAAACCCCGAGGCAGCGGGCATACTGCCTAGGAGTTATGGTAAGGCCAGAGACTGCAATGGAGATATCAGGGACAGATCTATTAGATGGTGGAAACAGCAGTAGTTCAGTCTTTGAGAGATTCAGTTTCAGATAGAGCGAAGACATGATATTTGAGACAGCAGAGAGGCAGTCACTGGTGTTCTGTATTAGTGCAGGAGTGATGTCACGGGATGACGTATATAATTGGGTGTCATCAGCATAAAGATGGTACCGGAAGCCAAATCTAGTGATGGATTGTCCAATGGGGGCTGTGTAGAGGGAGAAGAGCAGGGGTCCTAGGACCAAGCCCTGAGGAACCCCCAACGGCAAGGGGAAGAGGGGAAAAAACAGAGCCCGCAAATGATACACAAAAAGTGTGGTCAGAGATATTTGATTGTGGGATTTTTGTTTTTTTCAGCTTTTTGGGAAGGGTGCAATACAACTGTGGGATTGTCCACATAATCTATTGAATTTCACACTGTTTTTTTGATAAATTTTATCTCCAAACACTCAGGATATGCTATATGTCTTTGGTGGGAAAGTCTTTGCCCTTGTAAATGGCTACAAATAGTAATATGAATTATTGATTTTTAAAAACTTTGTGCATATGGTATACATGCAGTAAGGGTAGTCACTTACTGATTTATGAGGTGTAGAAGTTTTCTGTAAGTCAGCCCCACATGTGGTCACATTCATATGCCATTGGGGTTTCTCATGTGACATAACCATGTGTTTAGCGTAGGGTATCTCCTCACTCTCCCACCCTGTAGTACAGATTGTCAAACATCACATACCACTTCTATCCACCTCTCTTTGGCTCTTACCCTCCTTCTGTGTCTTTGTTGCCTTAGAATTAGGTTTCTCATGCTGGGCAGCAGGACAGTTTCTTAAAGGGAGTATATCACCTACACCGGCCAACATAAACTACTGTTATAGTAATGTACCTGCTGCAAAGACAATTCCAAGCACACCTTTGATATGTAGAATATCCCACCAGGATGACTGTAAAACCGTTTTGTTACAGGTATGCAAATGAGGCTCATGGAGCACAGGGGGCGTTAACTTCATTGCCTGAGCACAGATGCATCATCCACAATAACGCTCATCCAGTCAGTGACTGGATGGATGTTTTTTCGGATGATGTGGGTGTGCTCTAGCAGCATAGTCAAGGGTCATCCTGGCAGGCTAATCTGCATATAAAGGTATCCTTGAAATTGTCTTTGCAGTGGGTACTTTAATGTGTGTGTTGTGTGGGAAGACCATGAGTAATTACAGCACTTCCTTACACCTTCTAAAGGTGAGGCATGCAGGCATTGTCTGTGATAGGGGAGAGAAATGAGTATTGTAGTCCTTTACATTGGTAATCCTTGCCCACTGCAAGCCCTGGCAGCATGAAAACAAAGGTGCAGCACAGAGTTGGGCATGATATTGATAAATAACTACAGTACTTCTAGTATTTGGTGACATTATTGGGAGAGCATTGACCACACATATTAGATTTTGCCATTATTACTTGTTAACAAATTTCAAAGGAAATATCAACTCTTAGACCTTGCTATCACATTATTCTTTACTCTACGCTCACTGGAGCTGCACATTATTGTTAATCAATACAATACACATCCCCTAGGAAGGAAACACATTAGATGTTCTCATTTACGATAAGCGAGCCACTTGGGTTTGCTTGCATTGCTCTGGCTAGTAGATTGGATATATATTGTGCTATATATGCTTACAGAAGATGTGTGTATAATAGATATAATTTGTTTTTCTGCATTATCTGGTTTGGCTACATTACTATGTTTAACTGGTTATCTTAAAAAATATAGTAAAGGTTATCTGTATTGACTGCAAGGTCTCTATATGATAAATGATTGATGGAGACAGATACATTTACAGTGCAGTGGCAGATTTTAATGGTCATTTATAAAATTTATCAGAAAATATCTGCTATGGATACTCACACTATTTGTGTGCTATAGCTTGTGTATATACAGATATATATATATATAAAATATATATAGATATAAATATATATGGCCACAGTGTGTGTGTGGTGAGCCTATATTCCCAAGAGTGCATCTGGGCAATCCATTAGGAACCAGTGGTGTCACAGAGACCGCCTTTTTGTGCTACCATTATTGCTACCATTTGCTAATGAATTGCTGGATTATGTCTTAGACAGTGTAAGGTTTAAAGAAGACATGTCACCATGTCTGAAAAGCTCAAAAACATACATCGGTCACCGTCACCCTGAGCGTTTTTGTTTTGTTTATGCAAATCTGTTAACCCATTCCAAATATATAGCCTTTGGGTGGTAACATGGCAGGACATACTGCACACAGAGACCCCGCCTGCACAAAGAGAAACTACAGTTTAACCACTCACTTGACTAGTGTTTTCTAGTATATATTGTGGGGTCGGCAATGACGAAGTTCACACAGGCAGCGGGTTTTAAAACTCCAAGGGTCCTTTATTTAGGTGCTCCGGCACAAGATTACATCACAAAAGCCTAAGCCTGTCCAGCTCTAACTAAATAGTATCATTCCCCCCTCACTAGCCTAGTGCAGGCAAATGCATAACAGCAAACACAGTATAAAGTGTATAAACCTCCACTTCAGGGGTGCTCTGTCTCTCTACCAGCCTGCAACTTGTCAGCCCTCCTTTTGCCAGGCTTCCTTCCTCAGAAATCACTCAAGGAAGCCTCAGCTGAGAGCACCTGGGAGTAGGGGAAAATCCCATAGTGGACCAAGGGTGTGGACTGGAAGACTCCCACTGCCAACCTGTTCTCCAGTCCAGAAAATCCAGCCCATGTAATTTAAAGAAAATCCCTAGCAGACTACGTTCTGCTAAGGCAACATGTGTCTTCCTGGATTTCCGTTATCTCGCCTGGCTGAGGAAACCAGGTGAGATATACACCCCATCCAGCACTATAACATAAGCTTTACCACAATGTATATTGCATCAATACTAAAAGGGCTTATATCTTTGGAATGGCTGAACAGATTTGGATGAACACCAAAATACTCAGGATGATGTATGTCATTGGGCTTCTCTTTAGGGGTCCTGATCCTTTTGGCAGTGGCTTATCTCTCCTGGGGGAAAAAAAGGCACGGGCATTGAAATTCACATGTCTAATCCATCATCTGTCAGGGTAGATTTCGGAGGCTCCCCAAACACATAAAATGGCTGGGTAGTCCAACTGAAATGAGCATGTTCATCTAACTTTTCTCCTATGTATATGGAGGTGTTTGGCCTACCAAAGAGCTGCCTAGAAGCTAGCTTCTCAAACAATTGCTGCTGTTCAGTGAAATAGAAAATAAATTGTGCTGCTTTTTCCTGTACTTCATCTAACATTAATACTGAACTATTGAAATCTGTAAGAGGAGACACTGGAGATACTCCGTCAACTTTCTGGGCAGGTATAGATCCCAGCCATGATGCTTTGCAGATGGGCTGCACATAGTAACTCATAGGTGTATAATGTAATTTTCTCTTCCTCTAACTACATGATCTGTAATGACATTATTCTGTAATGAAGTTAAGGCATGGATAATGGATTCATAAGTATGCTAAGTCTCTGACCTGTCAACCAAAAGGAGATAAAGCTGAAAACGGACTGCAGTCTTCTAAATTGGAGTCCCTACCATAGGCAATATGCTGTAAATTGGAGAGGCAATCTATGGCTCTGCAGCTCTAGTGAATCTATCATTGCTATCCTAGCTCTGGAATAAGCAGCTCATGACGTCTATCAAACAAGGGCTGGAGAACCGTAGGTTGCCTAGACCTTTACCAAAAGATCGAGCAATGGGCAAAGAAGCATGAGTTTGCATAGCTTTTGAACACCCATGCTTACAAGTCACACTCTTGGTCTGCGTTTCCATCGGCTGCTTAATTTGCTGTCATCTTCACTGTTGTGTCCAGACATTGTTTGTTCGTTCCAGGCTTGCATCTGCTTTTTCCGTAACTCGAAAATCTTATTTGTTCTTTTTAACTTTTTTTTTTTTTTCTGACAAAGTTAAGTATTGAAGGTTGCATCCAGCCAGTCTAATCTGAATGGTAGAAATGGTTAAAATGAACCTCCTTCTTGTACATAAAATCTGAAATGTAAAACAGGTGGAAGCTATTTTTGTCTGCTAGGGTTAGACGTTTTCGGCAATAAGTATGCCCCAGCTAATAGAGATATTGTATGATGTCATTCCTGCACAAAACTTCGGATTTTCTCTTCAGGGATCGCTTCTGGATTTATTCCAGAGCTTGTCTTAAGATTTGGTCACGCACAATAGAAGACTTTAGTCTTGATGCGCCCTGTAATGTAGTCAGGGATTGTCCTAGTGAAAAGTATTTTATGATAAATCTATGTAATAATGGAAACCCTGTTGGGAAATTCATAATAAGGGTTCTTTTTCCCGGATATGTTAGTCTTAAGTTATATTTCCCCGTGCAGTTTGCAGAGGGAGGAGAATGTGCTGGATAAATGAGAAGCACATGTCTGTACACAAATGATAACTCCATCAGTAAAGGAAGGGGCAAATGTCCTGTAAGTGAAGAGACTAGTTCTGGAGGTTCTTACACAGCTTCATTATTTGCCAGCTGGTTTCTTCATGGTCTGATCTTTGTGTCTCCAGGAGGAAGAGTCAAGACGTGGAAACGCAGATGGTTCATCTTGACTGATAACTGTCTTTATTACTTTGAATACACAACGGTAAGTAGCCCGGGCACCTTGACCGAAATCTGACAATTTTCAACAGCTGGACAGCAATATTAGAATTTCCCCTATAGTGGTTCACCCCCCTTATTTCCACAGAGCTGTATTCGTTAAGCAGCCCATACATGTTAGATATGAATTAACCAAACTCGCCTATGTAACTGGTGTGGTTGACCATCTCATGTGTATGGGGGAGTCCTGACTGTCCCTAAAAGCAGATGTTGAGAAGATAAGGATTGAGTTGTTGGATTTACAAGTGCCCAATCCTTTTGTTCTTGGGGGAATATGCCATTGCCAGTCGGGCAGCAGCTGTCTCCTCTCCTAGTTCAATGCCCATGCACTGTATGGCTGGTCCGAGCTTGCATGTGTATGAGGAGAGTTGGAAGAGATGGCTACAAATAGCTATCTAAGAGTGCATTTACATAGCATTTTTTACATCTGTTTAATGGATGCAAAAAACAGATGCAAAATGTTTAGCCCCTGTTTAGATAGGGATCTACATGGGGAAAAACAGATCTGTTTTTTGAAGGACACAAAAACATATACCATACATACTTTTGTGTCTGTCAAAAAAAAAATTAAATGGTCAGAAATGTATCTTATTTGGGCAGGTCTGACATCTGGACCCTCCACAGATTAGCTGTTCTGGAGGCTGTTCTGGAGGTGTCGAACCCGCGCAGATCACATATTGAAGACCTATCCTGTGAATAGGTCATCAGTATGAAAAATTTATTTGGGGCAGGAATATCCCTTTAGTTATATTGTGACATAATCTTCTAAATGTTCATCTTTACATCCAGGCCTGAGCTCGGATACACTGTTTGTACTTTTGGTCAAGCATGACACATGTGAATCCATGACAACATCTGAAAAGATGATCTGATTGTTAGTAAACAGTTGTGTACTGTGATTCACCAAATAAAAAAATCCCATTATAGTAACTTCAAAATCCTTTACACTTTTTCCTATAAGTTGCTGTTTCTCCTCTATAGCTTGCATTTTGACTCCCCCTGGTGGACTGTAAACTAACTGCACCCTCACTATTTCCAGATGTCTTGGGAATATAATTACATTTTTACTGGTTTAATCATACATTGTTTGCTTTTACAGGATAAAGAGCCAAGAGGGATAATTCCTTTGGAAAATTTGAGCATCAGAGAAGTTGAAGATCCTCGAAAACCAGTGAGTGTGTTGTGTTTTGTTTTTTTTTTTTTTGTTTTGTTTTTTCTTTGTAATCTTGTCATATTGTTTGATGGTTGTGAATGTATTAATACATTTCCAGGACAGAAAACTGAGAAACGACCCAAGAAAAGATAATCTAGGATTGTTACATGAGGAATACAATATTACTATGGCCTCACACACGTTTCAGTTTTTCATTCGTTAAAAACAGGTCTGGGCATCCATTTTTAGCATCAGTTTTTCATGAATCTGTGTGTGTGTGAGAAAAATGGATGATCCCATAGACTTCAGGAGACAGTGTTCAGTGAAAATCTGAAATCTTCATTGATAGGACTATCAGGTATGTTTTCACTGACCCAGTTCACACCCATTTTGGTGAATGGGTTGTGAACAAAATGAATTCCACACAAATCCGTTATACACAGACAAGTTTCGGCTTGGTCATGTGAATAGAGTGGAATAGAGCATTTTCTATTGAAAACTGGAATAGACACATGGATCCATTAAACAAAAAAAAAAGCCTTGTGCTTTTTGTAAAGACTTGAATTGGTACATGAAAGAAATGGATATACCACTGAAAATAAAAACTGATGTGTGCATGAGGCCCTAAACAGTCATGTCAGGATATCTGTGATCTCTTGATAGCATGGCATTATTGGTGTCTGTGGAACAATCCTCCAAAAATTTCATGTTCCTTTGCCCAGTTTACAGCAGACATTTATCATTCTTGCAATCCACCAAAGTTGTATTTCCTCCACACATGTATTAAACTGCATCTCTGTCTCCTGGTATATAACCCTTCTGGTGACTGCAACCTATATGACCAGAGATGGATATTGGGGTTACTAAATAAATGATGGCCTGTGTATACTATAGGATAGTGATATTCCACAGCAGTAATACATATGATTTGTTACTTGCCTGGCTTCACCGATAACCTCTCATTTGTCTGTTCTATTTTATTCAGAACTGCTTTGAGTTATTCAATCCAAGCCACAAAGGACAAGTTATTAAAGCCTGTAAAACAGAAGCAGATGGGAGAGTTGTTGAAGGGAACCATGTTGTGTACAGAATATCTGCACCGACACCTGAGGAGAAGGAAGAATGGATAAAGTCCATAAAGTGAGTCATGGCTACTGCAGATTCAGTGGTGATAAACCAATAAGCTAGAATTAGACAGCTTTAAATGGGTTGTCCGGCCACAAATTGATTTTTCATAGGTATGACCTATCCACAAGTAAGGTAATAGGAGCAGCGCAGCAGTCCCATCCACTGCATAGCGGTTCTGGAGAAGTGCAGCGGTGCACCTATTACTTCAATAGGAGCAGCGCTGCACAAGCTCTTAGTCTACTATCATCTTCCCATGCCCAGGTGCTGCCTGAACAGCTGATCAGTGTGGGATCTGGATGTTGGACCCCCACAGATCATACTGATGACCTATCCTGTCCAGGTGTTGGTATGAAAAATCATACCAAAAACCGCTTTAAGACTTTTCACCATCTATATTCTCAATTCTCCATGCTAACTGTGAATTGCCAGTACAAATGTAGCATTCAATTTGTGCTTCAAGTAAGTTTATTAGGTAATCCAATATTGTACATATTTATCAATGGATCGGCCACACGCTGCTAGTGTGTAAGCGTTGAACTCTAGCAGTATGTGGCCGCTACATCTATGTATGTGTATTTCTGCTGCAGTCTTATGGCTAGGAAGAGTATGAGCACAGCGCTGACTTACCTAGCATTTTTCATCTGTCCAGTGGATAGGTGATAAATGTCTGGCTGGACTACCCATTCAACTATCATTGCAAACAATCCAACTCTTTGCAGTGGTTGCAAAATTACTTGCAGTTTTTTAACCCCTATGGAATCTCTGAATTTGCAGCACAAGTGACACCATCCCATCATTTTACCACTACCCAGGGTGTAGCTTTGTATCCTGGGTCTTAAAAGGGTTGTCCATGCATGCTCCTCCACCTGATCTGACATTGGGTGTGAAGCGATGCAATTGCAAGGTAGGCAGCACTATTTCTGAGGCAACATCTGTTGTAGTACCATACCAAGTACTGTACATAGGCACTATTCTGCTACTGATGTCAGGGTGAGGCAGCGTACCTCTCCACAGCTCTCGCAATGTAGGCTAGCAGAGTAGTGTGCACAAATGTGGCACAGACTACAGAATGATGCCAGGCAGTACCAGTGTTATTGCCACCACCTTTGTAAATCAGCTCACTTTTATAAGGGACATCTCATGGTTAGGAGTAGGGGAATTTCATTACTGGCATTATCTGGTGTCATCCTTTGTATTTGTGTTTTCTCCTAATACAGTCTTCCACATTTTGTTTTCTTGTAGAGCTAGTATTAGCAAAGACCCCTTCTATGACATGCTAGCGACAAGGAAGAGGAGAATCGCTAATAAGAAATAACCTGTGTGATACAAGAATCTGCAAGTATCACTCCTGGTACAAGTTAAAGGACCAACCTTAACCTGGACTGCTACTGCCTCAACAGGCGACACCAGAAACACTACTCCCAGTGAGAATGTCTGCCATACCGTACTGGTTTCCACTAAGCACTGTGCTATCCAGATTCCCAGATTTTTTTTTTTTTTTTAAATTATTTATTTCACTTTTGATGTTTTTAAGTTGAAGTCCTGCCTTTGTGAACTTGAAGACTCCTTCAAAGAATTCCTCCTTGCTATGTAAATATTCCCTGTCCTCTGGCAAACACTAAACCCATATCCATAGTGCGTACATCTCTGATTTAATCTTCCTCTCCATTTAATTTTTTCTACAATGGCAGCTATGTAGATGGTACTAAATACAGTAGCCCAGGCGAGGTGTGAGCATAGCATTGCATGATGGTCGTTTTTGCTACAGCAGGCCTATAGCGATCCTGTAAGCTGCTTATATCGGTATATCCTCTATCTTACCCTGAAGTTAAGGACAAGCCTGCTGCAGCCAGCTTTGGAAATCTGGTTTATTCCACATTCATCTAATCTCTGAATAGCCACTGAATATTCAATCTATAAGCTAACTGGTCATCTGTACAGTTTTTCTATTTTATATAAAACCTATATACATATATATATATATATATATATATATAAGGTAGCACCAGCTTATATTGACGCTACATATAATTTGCCGCAGGGGTATTACACAATTGTGCCTGCTAAGGAGCAAGTCAATTCTGTTGTGTAGAGCGCCTCCTGCTGGCTACCATATGGACGAGTGCATCCATCCATGCATGATCTAATAATGCAGTGTGTATTCCACTGCAGTGACTGGTTTAATACGAGAACATTAGGATTTATGCCTTAAACAGTCAAACAGCGATCACAATGTTCCCAAAGGCCTTTTGTTCTTCTGATCTTCAGCCGTTGGGTACGTCACCCGCGGTGTCACTGGGGTGCAGACAGAAGTATCCTCTTACAGGTTACGTCGCAAGGACCTCAATCACTATATAGATGATGTAAAGGTATATATGGCTGACATATGCAATGTCCCTTCAATGTACGGTTAGAGCCAGTGTTCCTTACATTATGTTGTCTATTTATATTGTTTTACTTTTGCAGCATCCTTTTAAGTAAAATAAGAAATGGCATTTGCCAGCAAATGGTACAAAAAGTGAACACAGGCCCTTGTCAGTTCTTCAGGGTGGCCATAGATGGACTTAATGTACCGGCTTTGTTACATAAATACCTATTGTAGCACTTTTATTAAAGAAGTTGTACTGGATTAGAAAAAAAATGACCACAGTACCACATCTGTCCACAGGTTGTATGGTATTGCAGGGGTTAGGTCATGAGGTCCTTTTCCTCGCTGCTCATTCAGTAGACATGACTGGTGGTGGACGGTGCTCCCATTCACTTCAATCGCTGAGTGCTGTACTTCAGCTGTCTCCAGTCCGATCAGCTATTTATCCTCTAGCCTATGGATAGAGGATAAATGCTGTTCATGGCATAATCCCTTTAAGTGAATATTGCTGACCTACAATACAACCTGTGGACAGGAGTGGCGCTGTTTTTGGAAGAATGTTTTTCTACTCCTGTACAATATCTGTAATTCTTCTTGGTATTTTGCTTTGTGTGGAATTAGGATCAGTACAATGTGGTTAATGGGTTGTTAAATGTAGACAATATCCCCTTCTACTCAGGGTCCTAGAGATACATTATTATCCAGGGTATCCCGTGAATTTAATGTAGGGATATATTTTTTTCACACATTTGCTGGACATGGCTTTTAAGGTGCCCATACACCTGTTGGCCAAATGTTCTTTTTGAGTCCACATCTGTCTCCAACCATCCCCCATACACATGTATGCTCACTTCAGCCAAGTATGCATGTGTTTTGAATAGAGAGAGAAAGCTAATGCCAGACACTTGTGGTTAGCAGTTTATCTCCTGGAAGAACGGAGGATTGGGCATAATGAGTTTCATCATGACTGACCCTTCCTTTCCCTAACAGATGTGTCAAAAGGTCCCCATACATAGAATATAGTTGCCCTGTTGGTGTATGGGGACTTTTAGTTAAATTGGTCGCTCATAAATTCAGCAGGTTTTCAGCCGATCGCCAGGTGTCTGTCTTTAGAAGACTGTGATTGCTGGGATTGCAATGATGCAGTGGCCACTACAGGGAAAATTAAGTATTACAACCCGAGAGCTAAGAATATATTAGTGATTTGTGATTAGTGTTTTTTTGTTGTTTTGGTTGGGGGGGGGGGGATACAAATTTTATTGCATTTTTCAGGATAACTTTTGGTCTAGTGAAGTAATATTCTAAATATACTACATCACTCCTAATTCCATTTTTCTTTTTGAGTGGCATTATTCTTTAAGGTAATCCCATGGATGTTAACAGTCCCTCTTAGGAAATGGTGCTCGAAGTAAGCTAATGGCCTTACAAATGTCATCTACAACCTGTATACGGTCATCAGAAAAAGAAGGTGCTTTACATGGTGAATTGTGTGTGTACACTGTATATATGTAAAGGGTTAAATAGCCAAATATGATATCCTGGACACACATTTCATCAGCTGTGTACACCAGATTCTCTATATGTGGGAAATTATACTGACACTTGGTTACACATAGTGCGCAAATGTGGACGTTCGCCAGGAATTTTAAGGGGCACTCTCATTATGTTGTGTAGTATGAAATATTGTGTATTTTTGGAAAGTAAACACAGTCTATTGTATAGGAAAGCGTACATAGGGGGACAAAGTCTAGCTACATGTCTATTATCTGTTATATTGAACGTATATGGGAACTGCTAAATGAGAGAGAATTGGTTGGTTATAAAAAAAATATATATATATTTTTTTTTCCTCCAAAAAAGCATCTTGGGCATTATCAAATAAATCTCCATCACATCATGCCAGACAGTGGTAGAAATCCCTTCTGCTTTGTTCAAGTTGTCAGTGGTGTACACAGATTTACAGATTTGCAAAAAATAACCCTTGTAATTTGTGACCCCCCCCCCAATCCCATCATCTGGGCTTTTCTGTTGTCTGATGACGGTGTCCCTTTTAAATACCCCAGATGAAAATATAATGGCAACCAATATGTTTTGCCATTACTGTGCTGTTATTAGCCAGCTGCCAAGTGGGTACTCATCCACATTTCTGTCCAAGGGCAAGACTATTTTACTGCACAGCAGCAGATGGGAGACTGTTGTTATAAATAGGCCTACAGTCAGCAAAATCAGTGGCCTAAGTAAAAGGTAACGTAAAAACTGTGCCCAGTTGTACAGGTGCTTATTGTACGACACTGCCCGATGTTGTAGGAGATTGCCCTATAATATATATACAGTATAATATATATATTACACACACAGTTGTGCTAAAAAGTTTACATACCCCGGCAGATTTTTTATTTTTTTTTTTTTTGGCCTTTTTTCAGAGAATATGAATAACACAAAAACTTTTTCTCCACTCATGGTTAGTGGTGGTTGAAGCCATTTATTTGTCAAACTTCTGTGTTTTTTCTTTTTTTTTTTAAGTCATAATGACAACCAAAAACATCAAAATGACCCTGTGCAAAAGTTCCCATAACCCAGTTCTTAATACCGTGTATTGCCCCCTCTAACATCAATGACAGCTTGAAGTCTTTTGTGGTAGTTGTGGATGAGGCTCTTTTTCTCAGATGGTAAAACTGCCCATTCTTCTTGGCAAAAAGTCTCCAGTTCCTGTAAATTCCTGGGCTGTCTTGCATGTACTGCGCACTTGAGATCTCCCCAGAGTGGCTCAATGATATTGAGGTCAGGAGACTGAGATGGCCACTCCAGAACCTTCACTTTCTTCTGCTGTAGCCAATGACAGGTCAACTTGGCCTTGTGTTTTGGATCGTTGTCATGTTGGAACGTCCAAGTACGTCCCATGCGCAGCTTCCTGGCTGATGAGTGCAAATTTGCCTCCAGTATTTGCTGATAACGTGCTGAATTCATCTTTCCTTCAACTTTGACCAAGTTGCCTGTGCCTTTGAAGCTCACACATCCCCACATCATCAGTGATCCACCTCCGTGCTTTACAGTAGGGATGATGTTCCTTCATCATAGGCATTGTTGACACCTCTCCAAATGTAACGTTTATGGTTGTGGCCAAATAGTTTGATTTTTGCCTCATCACTCCAAATTACCTTGTTCCAGAAGTTTTGAGGCTTGTCTCTGTGCTGTTTGGCATATTGAAGGCGAGATCCTTTGTGGCATTTGCGCAGTAATGGCTTTCTTCTGGCAACTCGACCATGCAGCCCATTTTTCTTCAAGTGCCTCCTTATTGTGCATCTTGAAACAGCCACACCAATAGTTTTCAGAGAGTCCTGTATTTCAGCTCATGTTATGTGTGGGTTTTTCTTTGCATCCCGAACAATTTTACGGGCAGTTGTGGCTTAAATTTTGGTTGGTCTACCTGACCATGGTTTGGTTTCTGGGCATGTTATCAGGCCAAAATCACCAGGGTATGTGAACTTTTGAACAGGGTCATTTTGATGTTTTTGGTTGTCATTATGATTTAAAAAGAGAAAACACAGAAGTTTGATTCATTGATATCATTCATATTCTCTGAAAAAAGTCCAAAAAAACAAAAAATCTGCCGGAGTATGTAAACTTTTTAGCACAACTGTATATATGTATGTGACCAAACCCCAGTTACTGACTTCATGCACAATGAAGCTGTCCTATTGATAGCAATGTATGTTATCCACTTTTATTTATGTAATCTATACATCTGCACCATAGTAGATCTTCATTGATGGAGGTCCTGGTTTCCTCACACTTTGTACATATAGGGATTGTAGAGTTGATACTTGTTTGCTGGTTTTGTGTCCTATTCACAAAAATAGGACTGTTTGTGTTTCCACTTTGTCCATAGCAGACAGTTCCTTGGATGCACTGGCATACATCTGCTAAAATAAGCAAGTACTTAGTGATTAGAAATTGTGCAGTTTTTTTTCACCATATACCACCCTAAAGGACAAGGGAGGTAGATCCTAAATACCTAAAGGGGTATTCTGACCATAACTGACACTGGCTGGAATACTCTTTAAATCTTTACTTTATTGCCTTCTTAGAATTTTTAAGTATTCAACCCAAAAAAAGGTTTGCTGGGAAGGGAAAATGATGTTGTATATTTTAGTAAATGTCTCCATATTCAGAACCATGTTTTAGTTTCTGAATATGGAGGGGAATTAAAGAACAGTATTATACATCTCAATATTCATGCAGAATGTAGGGATGATGCTCATGTCTTAGTGTTAAGATCACTTATCTAGTAGAAGGAAGTAAAGGGGTTTCTGCTCCAAATCGAGATTTCATACTGATGACCTATCCACAGAATAAGTCATCAGTATGTGATCTGTGGGGGTCCAACAGTCCAGGTAATGGAAGCTGCTAGTGCACGGGGAGCACATACAGGTTGCTCCTAGTCAAGTAATAGGAGCGCGCCACTGCAGTTCTCCAGAAGCCCCGCTATGCAGTGAAAGGGGCTGCGGCGCTGCTCCTATTACTTAAATAGGAACAGTGCTGCCAATCCATTAGCAGCTTGCGGCCTCTAGAGGCTGCTGCAACAACTGATCTGTGCAGGGTCTGGGTGTCAGACCCCCACAGATCACATACTAAAAACTTAGTTTGGGGCTGGAAAATCCCTTTTAAGAGGCCCAATATTAAACTAGCAGATTAAATCCTCAGACACATTAGGAGGACTTTGAGCTCAAACTTTGCTGATGTTGACTGAATGGTATTGACAATTCAATAGACTTTTAGATCCACCTTGACCCATGTGGTGATCCATCCTACTTATGAATCTAAATAATCCAGTTCTGCTACTAACATTCAGGTCATATATGGACCCCTCTGTGAAGGCATCAGCAGATCTGGAGGCGGTAAGTGCCTTCCTCCTTAGCTGTAAAAACCATTACCTGAACAAGCAGATATGAGCAAATCTATTCAGGATATGTCAATCAAAAACCATGGGTGTGGAGCATTCCTTACTGAAGGCCTACTGCAAAGTCTGTGGCGTGGAAATACATCATGTTTGTAGAGAGGTTGTTTAGGCAAATGTTTTATATTTTATATAGGCTGGGGGGAGGTGAAAAAAAAAAAAAAATCCTACTTACCTGTCCCCGGTGCTCCAGTGTCCTCCCAGCGCGGTCCAGGCCTGCTGCTCTGGTGTCTTCTCAAAGTGAAACTGTGACGTCCTGGATCCCTTCTGCTGAAGCCGCTGATTGACCTCAGCGGTCACGTGACCCCAGAGGCCAGTCAGCGGCCTCAGGAAGAGACCCGTGATGTCACAGTTAGTGATGTCACATGCCGTTCTGCCACAAGTCAACACTGAACCAAGAGGATCGGACAGCGCGGGAGGCACTGGAGGAAGGTGAGTGTGTTGTGTGTGTGTGTTTGTTTTTGTTTTTTCCTCCCCTGGCATATTTAAAAAAAAAAAAAATACATTTAATGTCCTTTTTTGCCTGGACAACCCCTTTAAGGTGTCCACAGACTTTCAATACCTGTCTGCCAAACAGCTATTCCTCCCGACTCCCCAGTATATATACATGCTTAACCAAACCAATCATGTATGTGTTTTTAATAGAGTGTGTGGAGTAGGCCGCTTCCACATAACTCTGGCAGCGGCTTATCTCCACAGAGAACCAAAGGGATCAGGCGTTGAATTTCAATGTCGTCAATTCTGATTACCCCTGACACGATCTGAGGGGAGCGAGCTGGCTGGTTTAATCAAAGTAAATGGGTTTGGCTAATTTTTCTCTAGTGTACAGTATATGGGGGTCTTAACATGTAACTATCTTATTACATCCTACAGTTATCCAAGTCTTATGCTGGCCATAAGATACAGTCATATGAAAAAGTTTGGGCACCCCTATTAATCTTAATCATTTTTAGTTCTAAATATTTGGGTGTTTGCAACAGCCATTTCAATTTGATATATCTAATAACTGATGGACACAGTAATATTTCAGGATTGAAATGAGGTTTATTGTACTAACAGAAAATGTGCAATATGCATTAAACCAAAATTTGACCAGTGCAAAAGTATGGGCACCTCAACAGAAAAGTGACATTAATATTTAGTAGATCCTCATTTTGCAAAAATAACAGCCTCTAGTCGCTTCCTGTAGCTTTTAATCAGTTCCTGGATCCTGGATGAAGGTATTTTTGACCATTCCTCTTTACAAAACAATTCCAGTTCAGTTAAGTTTGATGGTCGCTGAGCATGGACAGCCCGCTTCAAATTATCCCACAGATGTTCAATGATATTCAGGTCTGGGGACTGGGATGGCCATTGCAGAACATTGTAATTGTTCCTCTGCATGAATGCCTGAGTAGATTTGGAGCTGTGTTTTGGATCATTGTCTTGCTGAAATATCCATCCCCGGCGTAACTTCAAATTCGTCACTGATTCTTGTACATTATTCTCAAGAATCTGCTGATACTGAGTTGAATCCATGCGACCCTCAACTTTAACAAGATTCCCGGTGTCGGCATTGGCCACACAGCCCCAAAGCATGATGGAACCTCCACCAAATTTTACAGTGGGTAGCAAGTGTTTTTCTTGGAATGCTGTGTTTATTTGACGCCATGCATAACGCCTTTTTGTATGACCAAACAACTCAATCTTTGTTTCATCAGTCCACAGGACTGATGAAAGCTGGCTTGTCCAAATGTGCTTTTGCATACCTCAGGCGACTCTGTTTGTGGCGTGCTTTCAGAAACGGCTTCTTTCGCATCACTCTCCCATACAGCTTCTCCTTGTGCAAAGTGTGCTGTATTGTTGACCGATGCACAGTGACACCATCTGCAGCAAGATGATGCTGCAGCTCTTTGGAGGTGGTCTGTGGATTGTCCTTGACTGTTATCACCATTCTTCTTCTCTGCCTTTCGGATATTTTTCTTGGCCTGCCACTTCTGGGCTTAACAAGAACTGTCCCTGTGGTCTTCCATTTCCTTACTATGTTCCTCACAGTGGAAACTGACAGGTTAAATCTCTGAGACAACTTTTTGTATCCTTCCCCTGAACAACTATGTTGAACAATCTTTGTTTTCAGATCATTTGAGAGTTGTTTTGAGGAGCCCATGATGCCACTCTTCAGAGGAGATTCAAATAGGAGAACAACTTGCAATTGGCCACCTTAAATACCTTTTCTCATGATTGGATACACCTGGCTATGAATTTCAAAGCTCAGTGAGGTTACAAAACCAATTTTGTGCTTCAGTAAGTCAGTAAAAAGTAGTTAGGAGTATTCAAATCAATAAAATGATAAGGGTACCCAAATTTTTGCACCGGTCAAATTTTGGTTTAATGCATATTGCACATTTTCTGTTAGTACAATAAACCTCATTTCAATCCTGAAATATTACTGTGTCCATCAGTTATTAGATATATCAAATTGAAATGGCAGTTGCAAACACCCAAATATTTAGAACTAAAAATGATTAAGATTAATAGGGGTGCCCAAACTTTTTCATATGACTGTATGTCAGCTGTTGTTGCTGACTCTTGACTTCCTCATGAAGATTCTCACTTGGTCAGCCAAGCAGGCATATTTATTTCAATTAGATATGGGAATGAGTCGCTGATAGCCAAGATACCTGTCCGTGTTACCTTGACATCAGAAAATAAGGGTCAGCTAGACTAGCTTCATACACATTACTGTCAAAAGTGATATCCCAAGTGCGGTAAACAGTTGCCGGTGGCCTTGAGGATATTGGGAGGGGGGTTTATCAATCCCTCTATGCCAGTTTTATTGCATAGAGGAGATGATATTGTCCCATTGTATCAGAACTTGCATATTGAGTACAAGGTTACTTGTGACTTTTTTCACAATAGGGATAACTAGAATTTGCATCCAGACCAATATTTTACTGCACCTTTCAGTCATCCTATAGTCTCAGCCTTGGTTGTGTGCCTCATCTGGTAAGCCTAGGGGTTAGATTACCCTCTGAATCCACAGTACTCTAATATTATACCATACCTCAGTACAGTCACTAGTCCCCACTGGCTGTCCTTGGTCTGACTGCCTGACCATCACCGACATATAGTGCATCATAATGGCGTCTTTGCCTGCTCCTGAAGCAGAGGGATCTCCCTTGCCACGTTTTACTATAGTCCACTTGATTTCCGTTCAGGTAGGCTGTGTAGACTTTATTCAGACTGGACGTTCTCCACATTCAGTCTCTGGTTTGTGCTTGCAGTCTTTTTTATTTTTTTAATTTTATTATAAACTTTGGTTTCCAAAAAGAGAAGATAAAGTTTGCATTTTCCTCCTCTTTTGTGGAATTTTTAGCAAACTGTGCCTGAACCGTGACGTGTATGGACCTGACCCTACTGGAGCGATTGTTTCCAGCGTTGTAGTCTTGTCCTTCTTTGTTACTTGCACTGAACAGCATTTGTTTCCAATTTGTATTCTTTAGAAGGGTATGTAGACCCCAAAAAATATATAAATCTAAAAAAAAAATCACATCCAAGATTCAGCTGGCCTAAATCTTGCACTCAGAACAAATATTAGGAACTTTTTTATGTCACTAAAGCGGTTTGTGCTTTTACAATGCGACATTTATATTTTACAGAATCATTCTATGTTAATGTACAGCAAGTCATACGGGGGAAATCCATTTACACGTATCTAGTTGTGCTGTCGGGCGGTTTACAGATCGCTCTCACCACGGCGTTTGTGTGGGTGTCATTCTCTTATTTATTTTTGAGTAAATCCAGAATGTTTCTATAATTTTAAAGTGTAAATATTGTACAGTTGTATATTCCATAGCTTATGTGCAAAATGTAAACCTGATTCTTTGCATGAAGGATTCTGTATCTTTTCAGAGTATATAACTCAAGATCAATAATTGGGGGGAATTGCAAATCCTGTTACCTTTCATGGAGTATAATTAAAGGCGTATATTGTTGACATTACTGTTACTGTTTGGGTTGTCTTTTTTCGTCATTCAGCAGTGGTATCTGGTGTTGTCCTCCTTGTGCTCTCTATTCTATAGAATACAGCCCCCATAAATGATGCATGTATTTTGATAGCACCTCCAAAGTAGCAAAATTTGGCTATAAACACAATGTAAGATTACAGACTGAGGTTTCATTTAGAATTATGTTGTTGTAGGCATATTAGAAATGCTAAAATGCAGCCATTACATCTAAATATGCCCTTATGCTTTATGTATGTGGCAGTACTACAAATAAATATTTTATACCGTATAATAATGTCATATGTTAACTCCTTCCCACACACTGCAATGACACAGTGGCTGTGCTCTCACCATCACTTGCCAGTGCTATATATAGAGCTGTCACCTTGCTCTAATGACCAGGTTTGGAAATAACACTAAAAAAGGCATTCACAGACCAGGATTAAAAAGGTTCTCTAGGGATCCTTTGAATAGTTACTCCAGGGCTTTTAGGAAGCAAACCTGAGGGTTCCGGGCTATTTCGGATCCAGTGATTGAAAACAGCTAATATACAGTCATGGCCAAAAGTTTTGAGAATGACACAAATATATTTTCACATGATCTGCTGCCCTCTGGTTTTTATGTGTGTTTGTCAGATGCTTTTATCACATACAGAAATATAATTGCATTCATATTATGAGTAACAGAAGCTTATATTGACAGTTAGAATGAGTTAATGCAGCAAGTCAATATTTGCAGTGTTGACCCTTCTTCTTCAGGACCTCTGCAATTCTCCCTGGCATGCTCTCAATCAACTTCTGGACCAAATCCTGACTGATAGCAGTCCATTCTTGCAGAATCAATGCTTTAATTTTGTCTGAATTTGTTGGTTTTTGTTTGTCCACCCGTCTCTTGCTGATTGACCACAAGTTCTCAATGGGATTAAGATCTGGGGAGTTTCCAGGCCATGGACCCAAAATCTCTATGTTTTGTTCCCTGAGCCATTTAGTTATCACCTTTGCTTTATGGCAAGGTGCTCCATCATGCTGGAAAAGGCATTGTTGAGCGCCAAACTGCTCTTGGACGGTTGGGAGAAGTTGCTCTTGGAGGACATTCTGGTACCATTCTTTATTCATGGCTGTGTTTTTAGGCAAGACTGTGAGAGAGCCGATTCCCTTGGCTGAGAAGCAATCCCACACATGAATGGTTTCAGGATGCTTTACAGTTGGCATGAGACAAGACTGGTGGTAGCGCTCACCTCTTCTTCTCCGAATAAGCTGTTTTCCAGATGTTCCAAACAATCGAAAAGGGGATTCATCAGAGAAAATGACTTTATCCCAGTCCTCAGCAGTCCACTCCCTGTACCTTTTGCAGAATATCAGTCTGTCCCTGATGTTTTTTCTGGAGAGAAGTGGCTTCTTTGCTGCCCTCCTTGAGACCAGGCCTTGCTCCAAGAGTCTCCGCCTCACAGTGCGTGCAGATGCACTCACACCTGCCTGCTGCCATTCCTCAGCAAGCTCTGCACTGCTGGTAGCCCGATCCCGCAGCTGAAACACTTTTAAGAGACGGTCCTGCCGCTTGCTGGTCTTTCTTGGGCGCCCTGGAGCCTTTTTGGCACCAATGGAACCTCTCTCCTTGAAGTTCTTGATGATGCGATAGATTGTTGACTGAGGTGCAATCTTTCTAGCTGCAATACTCTTCCCAGTTAGGCCATTTTTGTGCAGTGCAATGATGACTGCACGTGTTTCTTTAGAGATAACCATGGTTAACAGAAGAGAAACAATGATGGCAAGCACCAGCCTCCTTTTAAAGTGTCCAGTGGTGTCATTCTTACTTAATCATGACAGATTGATCTCCAGCCCTGTCCTCATCAACACCCACACCTGTGTTAATGGAGCAATCACTGAAACGATGTTAGGTGGTCCTTTTAAGCCAGGGCTGCAATGATGTTGAAATGTGTTTTCGGGGATGAAGTTCATTTTCTAGGCAAATATTGACTTTGCAAGTAATTGCTGTTAAGCTGATCACTCTTTATAACATTCTGGAGTATATGCAAATTGCCATTAGAAAAACTGAAGCAGTAGACTTTGTAAAAATTAATATTTGTATAATTCTCAAAACTTTTGGCCATGACTGTAGTAAGGCCAGCCCCCATAGCACAGGTAACTAGAACTGGACATGACTGAGAAGGGGGAGAGCTCAGAGGATTGTATATTCAAGTCTCCTACAAAATAAAAGGTTTTAAAATTTGGTCCTTTTATTACTTTCTTGAAAAGGAAAAAAAAATTGGATTTTTGTACTTACCGTAAAATCCCTTTCTTGTGGGACATTGAGGGACACAGTACCATGAATATAGGCTTGACCACTAGGAAATAAGAAAGTGTTGGCTCCACCCAAATGGACTATACCCTTTCCACAGATAGTGGAAGAAGTTAATCAATTTTGTACCAACAGCAGTAGAAGATAAAGCATGGAGCAAGCACCAATATGTCCTGAGCCCAAGAAGAGAACCCAAGGACGACAATCAAGAACAGAAAAAGAGGGCGGGGTCTGTGTCCCCCAATGAATATAGTGAGAGAGGGTTTTTATGGTAAGTACAAAAATCCAATTTTCTTGTTTATATCATTGGGTGGGGGACACATTATCATGGGCTTTCCTAAAGCGGTCCCAGAGGGTGGGAAGAGAAAATGCCCAATAGCCGACCAACATCACAAGAGGCGGATCGATCTAAACCTCAGACAAGGAGGAGGAGGAAGCCTGTTCTGGACCAGCAGGGCCTGGAGAGGATACTGACACCAACCCAGAGGACAGCAAGGTTAGATTGTCACTTGCGTCAATCATGATTGCCTGAAGAATGAAGGCCCAACTCGAAACCTTAGGATTTACAGGATAAAATGGAGAACCAACTAGGACCTGCAAATATCCTAAGATACTAGGCCAAGGCCCTCAGGAGATGAATGCCCCCAAGGTTACCAAACCCATGCATGGACCCTCAATAGAGGAACAAGAATCTGGAGCAGTGAGAGAGCTGACACACAACCTGGAGGAGGTAAACTGCCTTCGGCAGATACTGCCCCAGAATAAGGAAGGAAGAAAGTGAAAAACGAGTAAATTTAAGCATGCTGTGAAAAAGAACAAGTTGAGTAGATCCTAAAAAAGAAAATCCAAAAATAAAGGCAGACTACATGGACCAAGTGGATCTCTACTGCCATCAAGCTGCTATGGTTCCATATGACCTAGGTTTTGGAGAAGGGGGAAGGGGCTGGGGAGCCCCCTAGCCCTGAGAAGGGCAGAGAGAGCTCTATCCAATAGCTAGACAACCTAGTCGCCTAGTGGAGAGTGATAATAGCAGAGGGAACCCAAGCGGGGTTAAGTAGTTAGCAAGGCCCTCTGGACTAAACCAGAGGTGCACAATAGGAGACCTATAGTGGAAGATCAATTGTCTAGGAGGAGGGGTAAGAGGAAGGGATCAGGCCCATAAGGTAGCCAAGATGGCCCCAAGTAGGGCAGAGGTAAAAAGAAATTAAGATAGGGGGCACCCTTGGGGAGGCATGCACAGCGGGCAAACACTAACACTAACCCACCCAATGCAGAGAGACACAAAAACAAAACTTTGCTGGAACAGCAAGCCCACAAGTCAGCTGGGAAAAGATCTGGACAGTGGACTGAAATATATCCCAAGCCTGTGGAAGGGGGACCAAGGAACAGACTGCTACCAGAAAGAAAGCACACCGCATAGGGAGGCCCACAAGGTCAGGCCTAACCGCAAGAAGCTGGGGAAACAACAGTCTCGATTCAGTAAGAGGAGGTAGGTAAGGAAGAACGCTACAAGGAGGCCAAAAGGGGTGCCCACTGCGAGAGCTCAAGGAGGGACAATCAGCTGCTCAGAGTTCAGAAGAACCATGTAGCTTGGCAGGACAGTCAGATGGGAAGAGACTGTGGCCCAGCAGACAAAGCAGTACTAGTCTGTAATTAATTTCATAGTTGAAAATGAAAATTTCATATAAAACAAAACAGCACCGAGCAGTGCATAATGTAACACCGTTTGCGAACAGGCCACAACCACCGTATAGCACAGTAGAACCAATTGACAGAGGGTTCCTCTCTGGGTGGTAGGTAGCAGCAGGATCCAGCAGGCACTCAAGAGTGTCAGGAGATAGTCAGAAAGGACCGGTTCTGACCCACGATCTGGGTTCAGAAGGGAAGGAACCGCGCTTCACCCAGGTTAGTTAAAATCCAAAAAACTTTATTTTCCAACACTACGCGTTTCGGGGTACACAGCCCTTTATCAAGTGTACAGGAAGAATACAGCACTAAGCATAAGACACCAAATGCAGGTTTATAATAAGACAGACATACAACTGGGAACGCCCAAAACAGAGGTGAAAGAGGGCGTGGTCAGTAGAAAATAAACGGAGGAAAAAGCAGATCTTATATTGATCCATCTGTCAGCTAAATCAGAAGAGCAGAAGAGAGATCTGGAGAACAAAAGGATCTCACTTGTTGATAGAGGAGTGAGAAGCTGTCAATTAGAAAGATAAACCTCATCTTACCGTAGGTATATGGAAGCGGGGTTTAGAACAGTGTCCCTTCGGCGTGCAAGAAATAAAGTGCGCATGAGTGGTAAAATTCCCGCGCGTGGCAAATTGAAGTCGAACGCCACATGCGTGCAGAACCCACGTATGCTCAGTGAGGCCATCGAGCTGTGATGAAAACAGCTGATCGGCTATCAGCTGTTTGGTTTACAGGGAAAGTTGCGCATGCGTGGTGAGGCGTGTTGCATTATTGGTAGAGGCGCGGCCGAGCAGTGACTGAAGAACGGCCATTGGATAGAGGTATGCCGATATTCTAAGTTTGTAAATAGACCGCTATATGTGAATGGGATAAACTAGATAAGAAATAGGGGCAGATAGGGGTATAGGCACTGGAATAGGGACAGGAAGAGAAAATCAAGCTGCCGTAGAGAGAGAGAAAAAAAAAAGTGTAGATGGTAAACTATACATTATCTACTAGTGTATATGTTAAAGAGTGGATAAATGTGGCTGGTAGAAATGAATAGAGCTTTATCTGCTGGTAAATATGATGAGAGATAGATAAACATAAAGAATAAAGTCTCAGGGTGTGTGTGTGTGTGTGTGTGTGTGTGTGTGTGTGTGTGTGTGTTTCAAAACTGAAAGAGGAGCTTTCACGTCCTCTTGCATCCGTGGTATTATATACTGCCAGAAAGCTGACAGTGTACTGAATTCAGTCAGCTTTCCCAATGTGCGCCCGGGTGCTGGAGAGATCGGTGCCATTAGTTTCGGCACCAATATCCACTGTCATAAGGGCGGGCCTTACTGCCTAGAGTCATCGCTGGGCAGTAAGGAACGCCCCCCCCCCCCCCTTTCCAACAGTACTCTTCAATAGCATTGTACTGTCAGAGGGGACGTTGTTTACCACCCAGCAATGATGCTGAGCAGTAAGTCCTGCCCTTATGACGGTGAAGGGATATCGGTGCCGAAACTAACGGCACCAAGATCTCTGGCAATCAGGTGCATACTGTCAAAGCTGTCATCTTTCCAGCGGTATATAAAACCACGGTTGCCAGAGGACATGAAAGGTGATCTTGAAATTGGTGGAGAGAAAATTTCTCCATGCAGAACTTTTATCTCCGCCAATTTTCAGTGGTTTCTGGAGACTCCGGCGCAGATGTGAACTTAGCCTTAGTTATACATGGCTGCAACATATGGGGGACTACATGACCTGATTCTGCTTTGGTTGGGCAGGCTGGCCATTTTCTAACCGATCCATATATCCATATCCTTTCCTCAAATGTCTCATCTATA
Source organism: Leptodactylus fallax (assembly GCA_947044405.1). Classification (NCBI taxonomy): domain Eukaryota; kingdom Metazoa; phylum Chordata; class Amphibia; order Anura; family Leptodactylidae; genus Leptodactylus; species Leptodactylus fallax. The sequence goes on along the minus strand of CAMRHE010000241.1, from coordinate 773,312 downwards.
TACCATTGACATAATTATATATATATATATATATATATATATATATATATATATATAATTTTATATATTAATATATAATATCCCATAGTGGCTCCTTCACAAGGTATATTGTCCCATGACAGCCCTTTCACACAGTTTAATATCCCATTGCAGCCCCTTCACACAGTATAATGTCCCCTACGGTGTTTGGTGCAAATATTACAAAAATTTTTGGGATCACGACCCATGAACTATTATACTCTTCAGAACCCATAGTATAAAGTTCGGAGGCCCAGGGGAGGTGGAAAAAAAAAAATTAAAAAACGGTCTTACTTACCTCTCCTGTGCTCCAGTGCTACTTCCTGCTGTCTTTGATGATATCAAAGACGTGAGTTACGTCAGCATTATTGTGCGACAGCGATGCCTGCTGGACCTATGTGCCATCTGTGAGATCATTGAAGAGGGCCGAAGACAGCAGGAATTCGCGTTTGAGCACAGGAGAGGTAAGGTAAGACAGTTGTTTTTTTTTTTTTTTTTTTTTTTTTTCCACCTCCCCTGGACCTCTGAACATTATACTCTGGGGTCAGAAAAGACCCCAGATTATAATAATAGCAGTTTGTCCAAGCAAAACTGCTAGGCAAACTTCGCGAGACGCCCAACAAATACGAAGTACTGCAGCCGTGCTTACCGATCCCCATCAGCAAAGTCCTGACGCTGTTTAATGTCAACGACGTGATATGGGACGCACCCTGGAAGGCTGAAGGGGAAAAGGGGTGGGGGCCACCGGACCCCCTATGGTCACGGGCCCCATAGTAGCTGCTATGGAGGTAGTTCTGCCACTGGGTATGTCTTAGAATTTAGGGCCCCACTTTGTCTAAAACCATGGCACTGCCTTGCAACAACTGAGAAGGTAACCGTTGAACCAGGAGTCCAGCATTGGATTGGCAGACCGAGGTCTACAGAAAACGGGACACCCTGTTTGGGTCTGACCAGAATAGGAGCACTACACACCAGCAAAGGGGAAGTGTAGCGTAAAGAGGGCTGGAACAGGTCATGTGATCATGACAAGCCCACAAACTGCTAGGGTCCTAGACAGAGAATACCAAGAGGTCAAAAGCAAGCGGATCATTCCACAATAAGACAGCAGGATGTTGGAGAACTCTGATGGCCCAATCCTGCGTCTAAAGGAAGACGAGAGAGACCGAGGCTCTTAGAACAAGTAAGACTGGGAATGGAGGGCAGCTGAGGCCCTGGATGACTGCCTTTGGCAAGGTATGTGAAAAGAGGGCAGCTGGACAGATCATGATGTCTAAACCAGACAGGAGCATAACTTAACTGAGGTCATGTAAAGAGCTCCTTAAATCCATCCCCTTAAGAGAGGATGCCAGGACGGTTCAGAGAGGCTCCACTGACTTGGGGAAGAGACGCAGGAAGATGACTAAATGAGGCAGGTCAATTCAGATGTAGTACTGCTGCAAGTGCCTGTCCAGACCACCTAAACGTCGCTCAAGGAGGACAAGAGTAGGTGAGGGAGCCAGTTGCAGGGATTTAAACCCCAGCAATCTCTGAACTCGCAACCCCTGGTTCACAAGAACAGTGGTCTAACCCTTGAGCTATGGTCAGGCACTGGTGGGTCACTAAGGTTTGCATAGAGAAAAACCTATTACAACAAGGAACTGGAAAGCTGCCCAGGGTAGCCTAGACAGCCAGCAGGTGTCAGAAACCGATGGCCTGCTTCTAACAGGTGGCCTAATAAATACACAGCATTACTGAGCAAAAAGGCCCTTTCACCTTTTGCTTATTCTTGTTGTTTCTCTCCTTTGTTGGGTTTTGTTCAAACGTAGCTGCAAGTGTCAAACCAGGAGTGTCTAGAACAGGGGTCAGCAACCCCCAGCACTGGTGGCGGAGTCGACACACAAGACATATCTACCTGGCACAGGACTCTCTCTGCTGTTTTATACAAATGGCAGTGCTGCTCCAGGTGGCAATCTCTCTCTAACCATCGATGTAAATGCAGTCGGATGGGAGAATGTACTGGGAAGTGGTGGGAACATGAGGCACAATGTCTAAGTGTCCAGGCCAGTAGCCTAGTCAAAGGTCAGCAACTACCTGTGCAAAGTATAATATGGCAGCTAAATGCTAAATTTGCTTTCATTCATTTCAATAAGACTGTAAAAACTTGTTTGGATTTCTTCAGCAAAAAGACTAGGCTGTGTGATGGACGACCTCTGCCCCCACAAAGCAGGCTTACTGCAGATTACACTTAGCCCCATTGCCAGTCCAACTATGAATCATTTTGCTAAAGGATCACATTGAAATGTAAGCTCACTCGATTAACTAACTGGTTGCAGTTATGGTTTGCATTATGACTTTCATGTAGGTTTCCCAACCTTTTCAGACTCAGGGTCCCCCTGAGGAAAAAAAATTCCTTGGAGCACCCCTACCAAATAATTTTTACCAAAAGTTAAAAAACATCCTAAGGACGCAGATAAAATTACATAAAGACATGGGATCATCCTTCTAAATACTTCTAGAGTGTTGAGGCCCCCTGTTGGTAATTACCGATACAGGAGGGCGACACCATTACAATTATTACATGGCACACTGAGTACTTCATCTTTTGATTTTTTTTTTCCAAATTAGCACCAGAGACTAAAAAGGTTGCTGACCCCTGGTCTAGAGGTTGGAAGTTTACCCCTTCCCGCCGGTGACATTTTTAGATTTTAGTTTTTAATTTCCTGCCTCCCAAACCCCATAACTTTTTTATTTTTTTTTGTTCACAGAGCCATATGAGGGCTTAATGTTTTTGGGACAAATCGTTCTTCATAATGGTACCATTTATTACTCTGTACAATGTACTGGGAAGCTGGAAAAAAAAAATTCAGAATGGGGGGGAATTGGAGAAAAAGTGCAATTGTGCGACTTTCTTACAGGCTTCATTTTTGCCACGTTCACTCTGCAGCCAAAATGATGACATGTCGCCTATATTCTATCTTTTGGTATGATTCCAGGGATATAGCTCACAGACAAAAAAGGCCAACAGGCTCAATGTAGGAATAGCGATTGTAAAAATAAAACATAACTTTTAATAAAGAAAAAAAGATACAAAATACTTTACTTTCTGTTTAAAATAGATGAAGAATCAACGGAAGCATCAGTATACAGGGCCTGACATGTAACTGTCAAACTGCTAGTAACCACATATATAGGCAGCTAAATGTAGACTGACCCTGTCTATCAACTGATCTCCCTGTTAGTAATAAATGAGAGGGACTCAAATCTCCAATGCACTTGTGAAGACTGATACGCTGCCTAAAAACCATATGGAGAGATTAAGCACTGAGGTTACTGGCCTAACACCACACCAACAATGCTTAAAACACTCAGATAGCCCAGATCATGCAATGAGAGAGAGACGCACGATGATGCTAAAATACGGGAGTGGAGGAGAGCTGGTACTCAAGGGAACCCGGGAAAAATCAAGGATCAGATGTAAATACATAGGGCCATAATGAATGAAAAACCACTGTGGCTAGAGGGTCAATAAAACTACACGTCAACAGAGGATAGCAACAAAAAAGTATCAGGGATCCTAATCAAAACAATACCTTACACCAACACTATCCTCCCAAAAAAAAAAAAAAAAAATTCCCTTTTTATACAGAGAACAGTCAGTGACCAATGCGCACAGTATCTAAATAAAACAGGCAAAATCAAGCTGTTCATTAATACCTCTCGGTTCTAATGTACGCAATTTAAAAATCCATTGCGCCTCTTTTCTCAACAGAAGGTTATCCCAGTCACCACCTCGACGATTCCAGGGATATAAAATTTATTTAGTTTTATTTACATTTTAACCCCTTAACAAAAGTCACCATACTCTGACACCCGTAACTTTTTTATATTTCGGTTTACGGGGATACATATGGCGTCTTTTTTTGCAAGCCAGGTGCACTTTTTAGTTATAGCATTTTGGGGGATATCTATTGCTTTGATCACTTTTTAAAAAATTTTTTATCAGAGGCAAAACAGCGAAAAAACTGCGGTTTTGCACTTTTGATTTTTTTTTTTCCCGCTACGGCGTTCACTGTATGGGAAAAATATTTTTATAGATTTGCAGACCGGGCGTTTTCGGATACTAGGATACCTAATGTGTATGTGTTTCACAGTATTTAACTACTTTTATATGTGTTCTAGGGAAAGGGGGGTGATTTAAAATTTTAGTTTTTTTTTTTTTTTTTTTTTGGACTTATTAGATCCCCTAGGGGTCTTGAACCCCAGGAGGTCTGATCATTAATGCAATGCATTACAATGCTAATGCATTGCAAAATATCACTACTTCTATTGCAGGCTTCTTAGAGCAGCACGCAATAGAAAGCAATTATAGACAGGCCTGGGAGCCTTCAAAAGGCTCCCGGCTGTTATGGTAATGGGACGATCCCTGGTAAAGTGGAGGCGCCCGTGCGCTGCCAGCAAAATGTGGGGGTTAATGCCTGCAATCAGGGCAGGCACTGACTGCGGGCATTAGCGCCGGATGTCTGCTGTATAATACCGCCATATTTAAATACCTGACTACCATACTAGTTGAGCTTGCTTGTAAGTTTAATTTTATTCCATATTAGAGCAATATATCATATACAGGGTGTAAATATTTTAAGAGCAAATAGCCGAGAGCAACGTTTCAGGCTGCGAGAGACCTTCCTCGGGCCAAGGATGGGGGAGATTATATTGCTCTAACATGGGATAAAATAAAATTTACAAGCAAGCTCAACTACCTGGAGTGTGTCCATCCTTTAAAACAAGCTTCTATTAAAATTGGTGGGTTCCAGTCAGTCACCGGTGGAGTAAGTGCACCCATCTAAGCAAGCTAAGGAGAGTGTTGCTAACATTAATATTGTATGATTCTGACTACCATACTATTACAGTGGATGTCGGGAAGGGGTTAAACATTCATCCAAATGCCATGCTAGCACTCTATGCCAGCTCAGGCATGGATTAGTGTGGTCCATAAGGTCTCTCAGAATGTTACATTGGCACAGTTCACTGAAACAGGAACTGAGAAGGGGCACACAGCCAGGCAGCCTAAAAAGACACATACAGGCATTGTGAGAGGCACAAAAAGAGTGGGAGACCTTAAAAAAATGTGGCACTGTCTAGGTGTTACCGTTCCACAGAGGGGGAGCTTAACAGGGTCCCAAACAAGGTCAGTGCCTGATGTGAGGGAAGGGAGCCGTCACAAGCAGTGCCACTTTAACCATAGGGCAAATGGTGCACTTGCACCGGTCCCTATGGTTGCGGGGGGACCCCGTATCTGGGCATCAGACTTTCTGCCCGGGAGAGTGCCACTTACAAGTATATCAGCGTGCTATGCACGCCGATACAGTTGAAGCTTATGACCGAGCAGGGAGCTATAAAATCCTTGCCATACAAGACTTACAGTTATGTGCACGACATACTGGCACAGGTGATGACGTCACTGCATCGTACCACCTGCGCCGGGCCTGGACCTGCATCAGAGTGCAACAACAGGAGAAGGTGTCAGCTGCTCCACTCATCGGGGGATCGCAGTAAGGTGAGTAGTGATAGAAGGAGGACACTACTTACCTGCTCTTTGTGAGAGTGCTGGTAAGTCACATATTAAACTGTGTGGGGGCCCACTGTGAAGCGTATAATACTGTGCGGGGGCCCACTGTGGAGCGTATAATACTGTGCGGGGGCCCACTGTGGAGCGTATAATACTGTGCGGGGGCCCACTGTGGAGCGTATAATACTGTGCGGGGGCCCACTGTGGAGCGTATAATACTGTGCGGGGGCCCACTGTGGAGCGTATAATACTGTGCGGGGGCCCACTGTGCAGTATATTATAATGTGTGGGGGCTACTGTGGAGCATATTATACTGCGTGGGGGTCACTATGGAGCATATTATACTGTTTGGCGGCTACTGTGGAGCATATTGTACCGTGTGGGGTCACTGTGGAGCACATTGTACCGTCTGGAGGTCACTGCGGAGCACATTGTACCATATGGGGGCCACTACGGAGCACATTGTACCATCTGGGGGCCACCGCGGAGCACATTGTACCGTCTGGGGGCCACTGCGGAGCACATTGTACCACTATTTATGTCACACAGTATTAAGGTTAAATTGCAGTGTTGGCACTTTGCGATAAATTAGTGGGCTTTGGTTTGTAGTTTGGGCACTTAGTCTCTAAAAGGTTCGCCATCACTGCTCTAGGGTCTCTTCAGTACCCAGAGTATAGTAAGTGGAGGCCTAGGGGACATGAACAAAGATATTAAACAAACACAACAACAGTGTTACCTGCCTCTCCTGGGCTTTGGCGTGACTCCCTGTTCTCTTTGGGTCTTCTGACTGACGTTGAAGACTGCTGAGGCTGAGTGATTGGGTTTCAGCGGTCACGTGATGGTGTGATGCATAGATGCCAGCGTCACGATGCGGCGTGACATATGTGAGCGAATCATAGGCCTCAGCAGTCTTTGATGTCAGTCAGAAGACCCAAAGCTCAGGAGAGGTGAGTAACAGTGTTTTTGATGCTTGCTGACCTCTCCTGGGCTTCAGCTTATTATACTCTGGGGTCTGAAGAGACTGCAGAGTATAATAATACAGTTTTAGCTCAGACATGTTCAGTCTGAATGAATATTGTACTAGCCGAACTGCAATAAGCGGTTACCAAAATCACGTTATTTATCCGGATTGACGTTCAGTTTTCAGTTATTTGTCGATTAATTGCCCATCCCTAGTAAAAGCAAGTGAAATAAATAACTGTGATCTGGGACCACACAGTCCTGAGAGTGAATACACGCTGCCTATTCTTTACACTAAATGGTAAGATGTATTTCTAGGCCAAGACAATCTGAAAAATCACAGGAGACTAACTTAGAATCAATAATTTATTTTAAGAACCAAGTTACCTACAACCTATATGTAAAAGTAACTGCTCCTTTACAAGCATTGTCCAGGATCAGCGGGAAAAAAAACAAACACAAAAGCTTATTTCCAGAAACAGCACCACTCTTGTCCATGGCCAGTGTCTGGTATTGCAGCTCAAGTACATAGGATTAAATTGCAATACCATAGAAAGACTATGGACAGACATGTTCGGGCATTTTTTCCCTAACTCTGGACAACTGCTTTAAATTTAAAGGAACACGCCAGCAAAGCCGATAGATAGACAGTGTTAACAAATGACAATACAGATTGCAGTTTAAGACATGGATTGGTTGCTGTGGGCAACAAGGCCATTTTTTGTGTTCCTTTAATCATTCCAGGGGTATGTACCACTCCTGCACTACACATAATACAGTATCAGTTTGGGTTACATTGTTTCTTTAATAACTCAATGCACCATCTATAGCACCAATAACTGCTCCCAAATACTTTCTATAATCTGATATCAGTCTTTCACGTAATCGTTGAATCTAGAACTATATATATATATATATATATATATATATATATATATATATATATTTTTTTTTTAATTTTACATGAGAATCTTCATACATTTTCTTAGAGAACTCACAGAAGACATGAGGAAAAACATATTGTGATATATATCAAAGGAAGTGCAAGAACCTGTAAAGACACAAGACCTAAGCAAAGGCGGTTATCTCCAAATTATCAAGAATAATGGTCAATTGTGGCCCCCGTCTCCAAAACCAAGTTTCACCTGAGCAGCTGAGAGGAAATGACATTTACATGTTGGATCTAGCCAAGGTCCTGACATGAACTCACTAGAGATGCCGAGACTTGAGGCAAGAAACAAGAAGTGAAGAGTGTGAAAGACTGATATCTCATAGAAAGGGAAGGAGCAGGCACAGGGGTGGGCAGGGGTCTCACCCATAGAGAGGCAGCTGGCTGTATACAACAAGCAGAACGATCTTTCGATTATTGTAAAGTGTAAGGCCAGCTTCACTTTTACCAGATTTACTTACTATAAAAATATGGATAAAATGTCTATATCTGTGGTACTGCACCGGGAGCCATTACATGGGATAAAGGATATTGCACTGTCACTTCTAGAGAAGAAGTAACTGAGTCATGGCAGGAGAATGTATTTATTAATACAACGTGCCTCACAGTGACTATGTGAGCTGGATAGTCAGACCTTTTAGCCATTTCCTGTATGTTACTAGCCAGTTACATTGGTCTTGTCATTGGTTTACTGCCCCAAAATGGCATTTGGCTCATCTGTCAGAGTGTAGCTACCCTTACATACATGTCTGACCAGCCATGTGCATGTTTATTTCAGTAGAGAAAAGAGCATAAGCCTATACCAGTCACCTCTGGCACTGCTCACCATTTTTGATGACCAAGCCTTGATGACAGCTGTTTCAATGGTCCGTGGCACTTGGCAAAGCGCCATGACCCCTTCACTGTTTACAGCGCATGTGATCTGTTTCATAGTAACCGTGCAGTGTAGTTACAGCCTCGTCCCATAGAAATGAATGGGACTGGGCTTTAATTGCATCACACGGCCTGCATTGTATACAGTAAAAGGGTCACAGGTGTCTTAAAGGTGCCCATACACTTTAGATAGCCGTTAACAAATGATTGCACAGCCTATTGCTATTCTTTCTGACTCCAACCATGAAAGTTTAAATCCAACAAGTATGATCCCCACACAAAATATGCCATCAGGAGAAAATTAGGGAATATAAACATTAGATAGTCTGCCGTTCCTGCCAATATTGTTAGGTTAGCCTGACTTTCACCTAATATGTATGGGCAGCTCAAAAGGAACCTGTCAAGAGGATCTTGTATAGTCAGGCCATTGCAGCAAAATATCCAAAAAGAGGAGGAGTGTGCTATAATCAAAATACCTGTAAAAAGTCATGGGGATGGAGGTCCTCCTCTGTAGAGTCATGCTGGCCAGTCCCCGTTCAGGCTTTATTGACGTCCCTCATACCACAAGATCACAAGTTGTACTGGCCTTGACTTGCACTGTGGATGCCGGTGGAGTTGGTTTGTGACTTGTGGTGGTTTGGGAGCCTAAATCCTCCTGACAAGTTCCCTTTAAGCTATGTTGGCACATAGTAAAGTGTCTTGCTCCAACATAGTCTGGGGTTCTTGTGTAATGCTACTGTAGTCACATATTGCTTACTCCAGTTTAGTATAAATCAGCATAGAGTTAGCTATTAAGTTATCCTTCCTATGTACATGCATCCACTGATATGTGGGTTTAGGAAATAAGAGGAGGAGGTCATAAAACACTGATCCTGGGAGCAGGTGCCATTCTGCAAGGAGAGCAGACAGTATATGTGCAGTCTGGTCTGCCCCCTTTGATATGAATGGGAGTCATGGGGACTGGAGTACATTCATAGGCAGATTTGTAACTCACTGAGCTCCATCGTGTCCTCTGCTCAGTAGGGATTGTCACTGGTCAGAGCCGCCCCCAATCAATGTTTTATGACCCATCCTATTAATCAGTTATTCTATTATTGTAATGGTTGGTGGACATATGTATTAGAGACGCTTCTATTGCATGATTTCCCTGAAGTATTTGATCAGATTCCCTTTCTACATCTATTATGTCTGATTAATGCTCACCCCCATACAGTAACAACAAAGCTCCATACATACTGTGGAGATTTTACATCATGCACCTGTGACAGAAGGCTCACCCTCAGTTGGGTGGGCTCGGATTGACCACGCATCTTTGATGGCTTAAAACAAACATATTAAGAACATAAATTACATGATGGATGACCCTAGTATTAGTGACTATCCTTATGATCCTGTCGGTGGCGCTATGGTGGACATTTCAGTAGTGGGGGTCACAGTCCTCTACCAAGCTGTCGGTGATGAAGTTACTGTGCAGGACGTGCTCGCTGTGAAGCTTTTCCGTGGCTGTATTGACTGTCCATGCCACCACTTCAATGCCTCTGTTGTTCCACTTCTCCACGTAATTACTGTGGGGTGAAAAGTCAGATTACTTAGTCATCCATTCACATATCCTGTGTAAATTTCAGATTCTGCCTTTAAATTGGTAGTCCATAATCAGATATTGATGACCTATCATTAGATCAGTGGAGGTCTGATACCCATCAGTATCACCAATCAGCACAATGTACAGAGCTAGCAGCAGGTGGCTTTGTACACTGTAAAAGGCCGTTCTGCCCTACAGCAGCTCAGATCCCATTGCGCACCATGGTCACTACGCAGTGTTTGGAACCTTCTTCTGGCTCTGTGTGGATAACAGCTAATTGGTCACGGTGCCAGATGTCAGACCCATCACGATCTAAGGATAAGCCATTAATGGACAATCAATTGTCTTGGACAAAGCCTACTTGGGTTCACACTCCATCTTTTTAGGCAGATTCAGGCAGGGTTATTTCTATGTGGTAACAAACTGTTGTAGGGTTCAACTTTATGCAACGCCGATTTTAGCACAAGGAAAACCTGGTTGATGCCAGTTTCCACTTGGCTTGGTCGGTTTGTGGTGATGTGGGTAAGCACTGTTAAACGAAGGGTGTGGCAGACAGGGAGCCCGCATACACCAAGAGCCAACCAGTTTACCAACAGGAACTGGACTGAACCTGATCAGTGAGGCTCTGACTGCTCACTTGGCTTCCTTCTATATCTCCCACATGACAAGAATATACAGTCATGGCCAAAAGTTTTGAGAATGATACAAATATTAATTTTTACAAAGTCTACTGCTTCAGTTTTTCTAATGGCAATTTGCATATACTCCAGAATGTTATAAAGAGTGATCAGCTTAACAGCAATTACTTGCAAAGTCAATATTTGCCTAGAAAACGAACTTTATCCCCCAAAACACATTTCAACATCATTGCAGCCCTGCCTTAAAAGGACCACCTAACATCGTTTCAGTGATTGCTCCATTAACACAGGTGTGGGTGTTGATGAGGACAGGGCTGGAGATCAATCTGTCATGATTAAGTAAGAATGACACCACTGGACACTTTAAAAGGAGGCTGGTGCTTGCCATCATTGTTTCTCTTCTGTTAACCATGGTTATCTCTAAAGAAACACGTGCAGTCATCATTGCACTGCACAAAAATGGCCTAACTGGGAAGAGTATTGCAGCTAGAAAGATTGCACCTCAGTCAACAATCTATCGCATCATCAAGAACTTCAAGGAGAGAGGTTCCATTGGTGCCAAAAAGGCTCCAGGGCGCCCAAGAAAGACCAGCAAGCGGCAGGACCGTCTCTTAAAAGTGTTTCAGCTGCGGGATCGGGCTACCAGCAGTGCAGAGCTTGCTGAGGAATGGCAGCAGGCAGGTGTGAGTGCATCTGCACGCACTGTGAGGCGGAGACTCTTGGAGCAAGGCCTGGTCTCAAGGAGGGCAGCAAAGAAGCCACTTCTCTCCAGAAAAAACATCAGGGACAGACTGATATTCTGCAAAAGGTACAGGGAGTGGACTGCTGAGGACTGAGGTAAAGTCATTTTCTCTGATGAATCCCCTTTTCGATTGTTTGGAACATCTGGAAAACAGCTTATTCGGAGAAGAAGAGGTGAGCGCTACCACCAGTCTTGTCTCATGCCAACTGTAAAGCATCCTGAAACCATTCATGTGTGGGGTTGCTTCTCAGCCAAGGGAATCGGCTCTCTCACAGTCTTGCCTAAAAACACAGCCATGAATAAAGAATGGTACCAGAATGTCCTCCAAGAGCAACTTCTCCCAACCGTCCAAGAGCAGTTTGGCGCTCAACAATGCCTTTTCCAGCATGATGGAGCACCTTGCCATAAAGCAAAGGTGATAACTAAATGGCTCAGGGAACAAAACATAGAGATTTTGGGTCCATGGCCTGGAAACTCCCCAGATCTTAATCCCATTGAGAACTTGTGGTCAATCATCAAGAGATGGGTGGACAAACAAAAACCAGCAAATTCAGACAAAATTAAAGCATTGATTCTGCAAGAATGGACTGCTATCAGTCAGGATTTGGTCCAGAAGTTGATTGAGAGCATGCCAGGGAGAATTGCAGAGGTCCTGAAGAAGAAGGGTCAACACTGCAAATATTGACTTGCTGCATTAACTCATTCTAACTGTCAATATAAGCTTCTGTTACTCATAATATGAATGCAATTATATTTCTGTATGTGATAAAAGCATCTGACAAACACACATAAAAACCAGAGGGCAGCAGATCATGTGAAAATATAATATTTGTGTCATTCTCAAAACTTTTGGCCATGACTGTACAGCACACACCCAACCAACCACCTCTTCTCCAAAAATGGGGGACTTGCAATCAGATATTTAATATAATGTATGTATATCTCAGTTATATAATATAAACTTCCACACCTGCTTTGTGCTTTCCATTTATAACAGAAACCACAATGCAGATTCATCACACTGAGGACACCACCGGCGCCCTACAAACCCAAGTCTTAGACATCGACCCTCACAGCCCAACGTGATGCTGCTTCAGTGCTATACTAGTATTTGAACATTTTGTGCCCCGTCATTACCAGTACAGTGACCTTACTTTGAGATGTAATTCTTTTGCATTAAGAAGGCAGATACTCCACAGAGATTCCAGAGGATGTGGTGCAGCCCCCAGTCCAGCAGGACGTCCATTGAGACATAGAAGTAATGCTTCCAAATGGAATCGAAGCGAGGTTTACCATCCCCAAGATGGCTGAGGCTCCAAGGCCTATGCGTCAGAGCAGTAACCACATTGATGTCTGCTTGTCTCATCTGTGAATCAAACAACATGCCTCTTCAGTATGGGTGTATAGAAGCAATGAGACAGTAATCGTGGAGTAAACTGACCACTAGGTGTCACCAGTTGGGGGGTGCATCGCTACACTATGATTGTGCAATCTGTGCTGCCCGTGTCATACTGCACACACACCGCGTTCCAAAATGGTTATGCAAATGATATTTTTTTCTGATTTTCCTAAATAGTCAATGCTAATGACAGACAGTATAATGTTCAAATCTTCAACCATTACAGTATAAATCAAATTTTACTGGAAAAAAGTTTTTATGAAATTTGTAATGTTTTTATACCTTGTCCAAGGCATTGCACTTTTTGACGCTTTTAGGCAGCAGAGAGATTCTTTTTCTTTCCCATAGTGCTTGAAACCTGTGGCCTGCTTAATATGTGGAATATCCTTCTTAGGCGGCTGAGGCTCCACATTGCAGAAATTCAGCTTTTTTGTTGCAGATTTTGCTAAGTTTTTCTGAGCCAAAGCCAAGAGTAGCTTCAAAAGGAATGGGGAAATATATAGGAAGTACTTATACTTCTACCTTCTGCTTAATCCACTCCTGGCTTTGGCTTCGAAAAGCTGCATTTCTGCAATTTGGGGCTTCAGCATGTCAATTTTACCTATGGAAGTTTCCCTATAGGTATAATGGAAGCAGAAAGTCCGCAGTGGAAACTTCTGCAGACTTTCTGTGAAAAGTGCTGTAGGTTTCCTGCAGCGTTTTTTTTTTTTTGCTGCGGCCCGCTACGTTGGGCCTTAGCCTTAAAGTGAATCTGTCATTAAAAAAAAAACACTTTTAAGCTAATGGCATATTGGAATGGCCTTTAAAAAGGCCCTTCTTCTCCTACCTTTCATTGTTGTCTTCTCCCAACTGTTTCTGTAAAAATCCATTTCTTCAATTATGGAAATGATCCTCACGGAGCACCCGGGGCGTTTCTCCTCGGTAGCGAGCACCCATTACGTCATCGCTTATCACTGCCCATTAGTCTGTTGTGGTGACTCCCATCTTGGTCTTCTCTGTATCTTCTTTCTTCTACTCCCTCTGACACAGCGCTGGACCACCGCCATTTTCCAGTGGTCTTTCACAAGAGGCGCAGTACGGATCACTGGAAAATGGCGGCCCGTCATGCGCAGTCGCTGCCATCCAGTGCTGCGTCAGAGGAAGTAGAAGAGAAGACCAAGATGGGAGTCACCACAACAGACTAATGGGCGGTGACAAGCGATGACACGATGGGTGCTCGCTACCAGGGAGGAACGCCCCGGGTGCTCCGTGAGGATCATTTCCATAATTGAAGAAATGGATTTTTACAGAAACGGCTGGGAGAAGACAACAGTGAAAAGTAGGAGAAGAATGGCCATTCTATCGTTCCATTAGCATAAAGCTAAGGCCCCACGTTGCGGAAACGCAGCTTTTTTTTGTTGCGTTTTTTTGAGGCAAAGCCACGAATGGCTACAAAAGCGCTTTTTTTGCTGTGGGATGCCACGTGGGGCCTTAGCCTAAAAGTATTTTTTTAATGATAGATTCCCTTTAGGCTGAAGCCCCACGTTGCGGAAACGCAGCTTTTTTTGTTGCAGATTTTGCTGTGGTTTTTCGAGCCAAAGCCAAGAATGGCTACAAGAGGAATGGGAAATATATAGGAAGTTCTTATACTTCTCCCTTCTGCTTAATCCACTCCTGGATTTGGCTCAAAAAAACGCTGCAAAATCTACAACAAAAAAATCTGCGTTTCCGCAACGTGGGGCCTCAGCCTTAAGTAGGTTTCCTTTAATTGGGCTCACCTGGCAAACTAATTATCACAGGTGTTTGAGATTGATTTCAGTGATCCAAAGAGCCCTGAGACACAATGCCATGCATGAGTTTCATTAAAAAACAACATTCTTATATTTATGACACCTAAATATGATTTGCATAATAATTTGGATGACAGATCCAGATAACTGGAGTGGATGGAGATGATTTGCAACATACCTTATAAATGACACTTGGCTCAAAAGAACAGACAATGCTGCAGTTGTAGAGGAGAGGAAATTCAATGTACACCTTCCTGAGAGCTTCAGCAGCCTGTAAAACAATCTTATAGTTATTTTCATCATTATTATTGCCACTAAATATATGGCTCCTGCACTACACCAGATGGAAAGGGACTTGCTCTGGTAAGGATTCTTTTTAAGCCTACTGATTCATATACACAGTGTAATACTAAATTTTGATCACTAGGTGTCAGAAGACTACTGGGAGCCCCACACAACTGAACTAAAATGACCTTGTGTATAGGCTTCATTTACACTGCTCAACAAAATAAACGGAACACTAAAATACCACAAACTAGATATCAATGAATTAAATATTCCAGTTGCAAATCTTTATTCATTACACAGTGTAATGTGTTGAAAACAATAAAACATAAAAATGATCAATGTAAATCTAAATGAATATCCCATGGTGGTCTGGATTAGAAATGATACTCAAAATCAAAGTGAAAAATCAAATTACAGGCAGATCCAACTTTAGTGCAAATGCCTCAAGAACAAGGAAATGAGGCTCAGTAGTATGTGTGGCCTTCACGTGCCTGAATAACCTCCCTACAACGCCTGGGCATGCTCCTGATGAGGCGGTTAATGTTCTCCTGAGGGCTCTCCTCCAGACCTGGACTAAAGCATCAGCCAACCCCTGGACAGCCAGTGGTGCAACATAGCGTTGGTGGATGGAACGAGACATGTCCCAGATGTGCTCTATTGGATTCAGGTCTGGGGAGCAGGCAGGCCAGTCCATACTATCAATACCTTCATCATGCAGGAACTGCTGACACACTTCAGCCACATGAGGCCTAGCATTGTTGTGCATCAGAAGGAACCCAGTGCCCACTGAACCTGCATAGGGTCTCACAATGGGTCGGAGGATCTCATCCCGGTACCTAATGGCAGTCAGGGTATGTCTGGCTAGCACATGGAGGGCTGTACGGCCCTCCAAAGAAATGCCTCCCCACAACATTACTGACCCACTGCCAAACCAGTCATGCTGGAGGATGTTGCAGGCAGCAGAACATTCTCCACGGCGTCTCCAGACTCTGTCACATGTGCTCATTGTGAACCTGCTCTCATCTGTGAAGAGCACAGGGCGCCAATGTCAAATCTGCCAATCTTTGTGTTCTCTGGCAAATGCCAATCGCCTTGCACGATGTTGGGCTGTAAGCACAACACCCACTTGTGGATGTCGGGCCCTCATACCACCCTCATGGAGTCTATTCCTGACAGTTTGAGCAGACACATGGATGTTAGTGGCCTGCTGGAGGCACTGCTCCTCCTGTTCATCCTTGCACAAAGGAGGAGGTAGCGGTCCTGATGCTCCTAATGCTGGGACATTTTTTTTTTTGGCGCTGCTTTTTAATCATATATGGCCTGCCAGGCCCTCAGTACTGTGTTAAACACTGAAATTCAGCAAGATTGGGCACTTAAAGAAAGGTGTCTATGTTGACTCCTATTGATGGATGTTTTTTAATGTAACTTTTAGTGTTAGAAATGCGCCCAGAAAACTCTGTGTAAATATACCTTGAGGCCGTGGCCCCATGTAGCATAAACGCTGCAATTTGGTCGCGGCGGATTCACCACGGCAAAAAAACGCAGCATTTTAGAGTACCTGCAAAGTGTATGGGATTCTGGCTAATCCCATCCACACATTGCAGAAAAATATCCGTAGCAGAAATGCTGCGATTTCAAAAACGCTGGCGTTTTGTAAATTGCAGCATGTTAATTATACCTATGGAAACACTGGCGATTTCCATATAGATATAATAGGGGCAGAAAGTTTGTGAAAAAACGCAATGCGTTTCCCCCCCGCACTTTTTGGCTGTGGCTCCCTACGTGGGGCCTTAGCCTAAAGGTATCTGTATACAATTGCCGATATGTGACACACGCACCAGCATGATTGTTATCCTTCACTTGTTCATTGCGGCTACGTAGGTGGAAGGTGGACAACCCCTTTAATAAACGCCTAAGCCGATACTATTCTAAATATAATGAATGGTATCTGTCAGAACTATGTTCATATAAATACAGATCAGTGGGGAGGAGAGTAATATGGGGGATGAACCCCTGAATGTCCACACAGGTCCTGTATGTACTACACCCACAGGGGCACATTATTACCTGAGCCGCATGGCCTTTAACATCAAAGTAAATGATGAGATTGTGAGATAAACATTCTGTTACGGCTTCCTTCAAAGTTGGAACCTTCTCACCTTGAAACAGGTGCCTGCGAAGAAAGAGAAGCACAAGGCATTACTACTGTATGTGACAGCAAAGGCCTGGCTTTGAGGAGCTTAGACTTAGGGGATTCTATTATAAGCCAAGACTTCACATTTTAGGTCCAAAATACTGTGCTGTAATAGATCTTTAAAACACTTATTAAGCTATTCGTCTCCTCCTTAGCTTCACATTTTCTGTATAAAATCTGTCCCCATAATCACCTTACACAAGTCTATGGAAAGGGGAAGGGGAGGAGAAGGTAGTTAAAGGGATTTTCCAGCCCCAAATCGAATTTTTATCCTGATGACCTTTCCACAGCCTCTAGTTGAAGGAAGCTGTTGAGGACAAGCGAGGTGTGCAGTACCACTCCTATTCAAGTAATAAGAACTGCACAGCAGCCCCGTCTCCTGCATAGCGGTGGTTCCGATCCACTGCAGTGCCGCTCTTATTACATAAGTCATTAGTATAAAAATTTGATTTATGGCTAGAAAACACCTTAATTGATTTATTTTCTCAGTGGTGAGTCTTATCTTGAAGTACAGCAGTGTTAAAAGAGCTCCCCCTCACTCACAATGTAGCAGAGTGTAGTAGCTGCAGTTATTTGTGTGTCTTTCTCAGTAGCCTTCTCCTTCCCCCTCCCCTCTCCATAGACTTCTATGCTAAATGGAGAGGGGATTAGGAAACACATTTGTTTAATAAGATATATTACAAAGTTTCTTATAGTCATCTGTACTATTCATTTATGAAACGTTATATAATTAGAAGTACGTTTTATAGCTATGCAGAAGATCTGGAGCTCTGTGTCTGAAAAATGGAGCACTGTAAAGATATAAGAAATTAAGCAGCACAGAATGATCTTTATGACTCAGCTCCTAAACTTTGCATGATCAATCGTGTATGTGCCCTGGTATCTCACATACCTATTGATAGCAGTGAATACATCTCTTCTTAGATATATACATATCACACATACCAGGCCTCTCACATCCTCTGCACACTAGATAAACAGGTTCTGTCTGGAGATGTCTGTGGTAACTGTTCCACTTGTAAACACTTCTCGGTTATTCTGTCACTTTTACATCTACTGTATCTACAAGACAAGGGTGTCTGAGCGGAGCGCTGTCATGACCAATATACATTCTCTTTGCAAACCGTATTAGTATGAGGGATTACCAGGAGAAACACTGCAGTGGATATGCTGGTGCAGGGTCACAATATGTACCATCAGCCCTTTGTTGGTGTCCACAACTGTGAGAACATTCGGTATAGTCACCATGTGGACTACAGCGCCAGTGCAAACATATAGATATGGAAATAAAGGCAAACAAGCATATACTTTAGTCAGACACACACTAAATACTGTCTATAGTCAGCTGCCAGGAGTTATCTGGTTTAGAAAACCCATTTTGAAATAGACCGTCATGAGTTAATAGCGTACAATACACGGACAGCCCACTGATTTTCCTGAGAACTATGTAATGCTTTACTTCTCCTGCAATGGCGCTGTAGGTGAATGAAGCATTGAATGATTACAACACTGCCATGACTACCTATCAGCATACTTGCCAACTCTTCTTAAACATCTGGGGGGCTAGAGCAAAATGGGGTGACCTGACATCCTAGCAGGGTGAGCAAATCTCCTGGGCCCAGCTGAGTATTATATTGTATGTGACGTGGGCACTTTATGTACCAGGGATGTCACAAAAAGGAGCATAACTGGCTCATTTCATGTCCACATTACAAGAAAGCACCAGTGAATACAACAAAGGTGGACTATACCCCCCAAACTGGGTAGGTCTTTACTGAAAGCACATTGGCAACAGTTGGCAAACACGGATATCAGTCAGAGTACCCTTGTAACAGAAAGGGACAACCCCTTTAAATACTAAATTTACTGTTTTTTAGGACTCATTCACTTATTCTACCTTGGAGCTTTTGTATTTGTATTATCTATGCTGCTGTAACACACTGAATTTCCACATGGTGGGATTATTAAAGGATTATCTTATTTTATAAAAATTCTTATCAAAAACAGACGCACAATATGGATCCTTCTTTTACAAACTGTCACATTTTGGTTTCTGTATTGTGTGCATTTTTGTTTTGTATTGTGGTTTGATTTCCATTTTTCCATCTATAATTGTTCCATTTTTTTTTCTATATGGCTATTCAGCATTCTATAGGCTATGCCATAAATGTGCAATAGGTGCGTAGTCCCACTTCTGGGACCAGAACCTATCTCCAGAACAGCACTTGTGAATGCAAAGCTAGCTGTACACGCATGGCTCTCTATATACAATTCTACAGGATCTCTGGATACAGACAAATAAGTGTGAACAAGCCCTTATTTTGCTTATACAGGCAGAATCTGTGCCCATTTTAGCACTCAAACCTGTGGCCTCATTTATGTATTATATGTAAAGCAAGCAGAAAGTTCAGGTGGCCTGGACTTATTGTTTCTTTACAACTTTTATTGTAGCTGGGCATAGTGTACTTTACAAGCCTGGTACATGTTCTGTCCCTGTACATTTCTTTCGCATATCACACACCATAGTATTATTCTTTATCTTTACTAGGTCCTATAAAATGCTGGAGTTTTTCTAGGTTGTTATGGGGTAAGAAAATGTGATATGTAACTCTCCATACATAAAACTAATAAAATCAAGCCATTGACATAAAAAGGCATTCCTTCCCCCAGGGTAAACATTCACTCCGCTCTATATCTAAATATCTTTGCCAAGCCAAGATGGGCTGTTGGTGTCCCCCTGGCATCCTGTTAACTTGCTATATAAGGCTAGCAGATTACATATTTAGAAAAGTGTTTGCACAGTGTTAGTACAACTTGGCATGGTTCCATAGTTAGCAAAAGGCATACTTCATGTTAGATGGTGTACCCTGAAATCTGAACCAATGAGTCTCACCAGATAAGCACAATTCAGTTTGTATTGCCTCAGCGCTACATTCTGTCTGTATGCTGTATGCTGCTACCATGATAGCGGTAATGTTGGAGGGAATGGTTAAAGGGGTTTTCCCAGGACTTTTCAATTAATGACCTATCCTTAGGATAGGTCATTAATTAAGGGTCCATGGAGGGTCTTACAAAAACAACATTTCCACTTCACAGGTCATGTGACATTCTGTTCATCAGTCACGTAGCCAGATCGCATTCCCATTGAAGTGATAGGGCTGAGCTGTGATACCAAGCACAGCCGCTACACAAATGTACGGCACTGTGCTTGGTAAGTACTGAAGTGGACCTTCAATTGATGACCCATACTAAGGGTAGGTCATCAATTATTAAGTTCGGAAAACCCCTTTAATGCCCCTGGGTTTCTCAGAGTGCAGGGATGGAACTGGATTAGTGCAATAGTGTAAATCTGCAATGCTGCCACATCATGGCTTTTCAGTATTGCAGTGTTACACATGCATTATTCCGACACCACCTGCAATGAAAATAGGAAGAGGGAAGACGCACCTGGCGTCTGCACTCACCGTAAGCGATGGTTAGCAGCAGGATTCAGTTTCCTCACTTCAGCAAAGGTAAGGTCACCTAATTTACCAAAGCCATCTGTTGTCCTATCTACCGTATCATCATGCATGAGAATAGGTACTCCATCTTTAGTAAACTCCAGGTCCAGCTCCACAGCGACCGCACCATTCTGTGCAGCCTAAAAAAAAGTGGATTGTAGAAATTAACACCTTTCATTCAGTTACTCTAAAGTTCACAAATGTCTTGCGCTTTCTGTCTGCTGTCATACAGAACGGCCAGAAAGAAATTGACGGCACAACCGATCCCACCATTTTCTATGGGATTGTTTCTCACATTCAGAAAATCACTTTTGACACCATAGTCCTTCCTGCACTACACAGAAAAACGCTGCATGCATGTCTAGCTATGGATTCCAGATTGATGAACAATATGCACAAAAATGCCTTAGACCCCATGCACATGACCGATTGTGTATCCCATGTGTTCTCAGCGAAATGCACACGGATGACACTCGGAATGACATTCAAATGCATTCTGTTATGTACTTACACCTATGGGGGCTTCCGATCCGATGACACAGAGCAGGATAGAACCTGCTGTATTTTCATCAGAATGGTCCATTAGACACCCCCATGGAGGAGCATCAGATAGCACACTTGGACGTGTGCATGGAGCCTAAGGCTAGCACTACACAGTGGGGCACATTTATCAATCCAAGTCGGACACTTTTCTGTCTACATCTGCGCCAAAATTCATAGTGCACAGCATTTACGACATATTTATGAACAATGTGCACCAGAAAGAAAATAAAAATACGACAAGCTAAACACTTTTGAAAAATGTGCAACAGAATGTGTGTGGTTTAGAAGTGTCTCACTTTACAAAACATTTATGAAACCGAAAAGAACGAATATGGTGCAGATTTCCTGTGCAAAGTAGACCAAGTTTAAAATGGTGTAAAGAATTTACGACAATTTACTTTGTGCGCCAAAAATTCCTGTCGTGTGCCACATATTTGTCTCAATAAGTGAGAGATAATTTGTGTCTGCTTATGTTATCCCATTATATCTTGTGCCAAACATTTGTCTCTTTTTGTGCCAAATATTTGTCTCATGGTAAACCAGAATTTTGGAGCTTCTAGAAACCATCCATATTTATGAAGGTCTGTATGACAGATTCATAAATGTGTCTAAAACTACGAATGGGATTCATAGTTTAAGAGTGCAAAGACAGACAGTATTGATAAATGTCCCCCAATGATTTTGGCGGCGAAACCTGACATGCGACCAAAGTTTGTCAGGTCGCCTTGCGATTCCTTCCCTAATGTTAGTGAATGGAGTCGCATTTCGACCTCTAGCGTGACACGACCATGACGTCTAGTCACAAAAAAGATGAGAAACGTTCATCTTTTTAGCGATTAAAAGCCACACACTAGTGGTCACAGTGACTCCATTCATTGACATTAGGAAAGGAATCAAGGCAAGGTGACCTGACAATCTTTGGTTGCATGACGGAGTCATGGCTAAAATCGCCATGTAGCCTTAGCGACTGCTTCCCCATACGCTGGATTCATACATGGTGGTGGCACTATAACAGCGCAACAGCTGCCAAGAACGTGGGTTCCATTCCCCTGAATGACAAGAACAACAGACTAAACAATGCTTCTGTGAACATAGCATAATGCATGATGGGAATAAAGCGCATAGCCTTCACATAAGTAGCTATTCACACAAAGCAGAGATCTTGAAAACGGTTGATGAATTTTCTGTAATATCCTGTAACACTATACTACTGTATAGCAGCCTGACACGTCAGGTTTTCAGCTCAGGACCCCCACACGTTCTGAGTCTAGATGACCCCCCACATGCTCTCAGTCTAGAGGACCCCTTTAAACTCAATAACAAATGCCCCTATGCTGAGTGACACAGTACTGTGGTGGGTGCCCCTGCCTGGCATCCTGTGCCCAGTGCCCGGTGCGGGTAGTGCATACTGACCAATCTGATGGCAGCCAGGGTGTTCTCCGGGGCATCGTGTGCGCCTCCTCTGTGGGCAATGGTGGACACCTTCCCCCGGGGCTTTAGCACCAGTTGTGCCCGGGATTCTGGGATGGGGTCGAACCGGAACAGGACGAGCAGGAGGTAGAGGCCGCCAGTCAGGACGCTGGAGAGCTGGGGGCTGCGGGTGAGGAAGAGCAGCAGCAAGAAGACGCTGCTGAACGAGACCAGCAAGCCCTCACCCCACAGCATGGCGGCCGCTGCTGATTGACTGAGGCCCCGGAGCAGCCACCGGACTGAGCTGCTCTACCTCACTGACTTCACTAGCCGGATCCCGGGTGTGAGGCGGAGATATGCTGACGGACAGGCCCGGTTACTACAATGGCTGATGTCACTACATTCACGACTGCAGCTTGTGTGGCTGGGTCATATACATATAGGTCATAGGTATATAGCTTCTACATAGGGAGGGAGACGTACATGTAGATTACACATAATTATACCTGATTATACATATAGGTCATAGGTATATAGCTTCTACATAGGGAGGGAGACGTACATGTAGATTACACATAATTATACATGATTATACATATCATACAGTGTAGACAGCTAATAAATAAATATACATTAGGAGGAATAAATTAAGGCTGTTCCGAATTTTGTTTAAAACTGCCAAAATTGAAACTCTGAAACAAAAAGTAAAGGTTTGCACCTATATTAAATGATCTCGCCAGTTTGTAAAAAGGGTAGTCGTGAAAACTTACTATGAATAGGCAAATGTCAAAATCACACCACAAACTAGACCACTTCTAAACTGGCATAGGACACATGATTATTCAGTTAGTGCACCAGATTTTCTGTTGCCGCGCAACACAATAGAAAATCTGGCACAGTTTTTGATATTGTTGCCGTATTTAAAACTGTCTTGGGATTGTCCAGGGTTTGGAGCAAACTCAGGGTGGGTGTGAGACAAAAAAAAAAAAAAGACATGCCTATTCTTGGTGCTCTGTTGTCCAATCCTGGTCTCCTTAACCTCCCATGCTGGGACTCGCCATGCCGCAAATGGAGAGGCACACATGACCACTGACACCAATTAGTGGCCTCAGGCAATGGAAAAAAAATATGGAGAAAAGCTGTTTAATGTAAAATCCCCTCAAAATAGTTATATACAAAAACTACAATATTGGGGCAGATTAATAAAAGAGTCGGAGAGAGGCGCAAGGCACGCCTGATTTATCAAGAGGATCCGGCCTTTTAGTAAATCAGGTGCACGCCCATGCACCAGAATGGAGATATATGTAAGTTAGAAATTGGCATAGATTACCTGTACTTCTAATTTATGCCAGAATAATACTAGTCATAAATATGTCAGGCCGAGATATCCCCACCCCACTCACATTCGCGGAATGTTGCAAGAACGGGGGATGTAGCGCCACAGGTAGTGCAAGAAAGTGCCTTGTCACAAATGTACACTACAATATCATCTATTAACGCCAGAAATCTGGTATAGATGGGATAATAAATTCCCACCATTGTGTTTGTGAAATGACTTTTTAAGTTATTGAAGGTGTTGGCGGAAACTGACTCAATGTATAGGACATGCTGAGGAATCAGAAAAAGTGCAACTCTGCCATTGTGAAATACTGTCTGTCAACTTCCCCATCTCTATGGGGGGGAAGAGAAGTTTATCAGCTTTTGCAGTCATGGCTGGGCTTAGATGGGACGTTGCCCTATGCAGTATCTTTTATATATTGTACAGTTGTACAGTTCCCAATAACATTGCCTGACCATTCTCTAAATAATATATTACAGTCTATAAATACAGCTCCATCCTCTGCATCTACCTCTCTATAGATTTCTGCGCCAAGTGTGGAAATTGTTGTGAAATGCTAAAATTTCAGATGAGGTGCCCAGACCAGAAGAGCTAGTAGGGCCCCTTCAGGATAGACAGGCTAATCCAGTACAAGAAAGAAAGGGGGGAGTGGAGTTGTTAGAGAATCCAACATTTATCATCTCTCAGTGTTGTTTATGGCTGCCAATACATGTACTGTTGTTACATTAACAAATGTGCTGTCTTTGTATTGCAATAAAAATTACTATCTCTGATTAAAAATCAAAAATATGGTTTCAGGATACACATATGTTAACACAAATTAAATCAACATGTGTAATAGCAGCCTAAGGGCCTGTTCACACGCTGGATGAAGAAGAACTTCCGCCTCAAATTGGAAAGTGGGCGGAAAGGACTGTGCACCAAAGATGACTGCCTTTATACCCCTCTACACTACAAAACTGGTATAGATGGGTTAATAAATTCTTCCCAGTGTGGGTTAAAGGGTTGTCCAGAATAACCCATTTTTTGCAAGGAGGCTGGGAAAAGTGAAAAAAAGAAAAACATACTCACCTGTCCCTGGAGTCTCCCACCGTGGTCCAGTCCTGTTGCTTTGGGGTCTTGTTTTGGCAGCCACGTGACCGCTGAGGCCAATCAGCAGCCTAATGAAAGGAAACAGAGTGACGTCTCGATTCCTTAAGCCACTGAGGCCAATCAGCGGTGAGGACTTCTGACCAATACTAGGCCCTGGAGCAGCAGGACTGGACTGTGATGGGAGACACTGGAGCACAGGTATAAGTATGTTTTTTTTCACCTTCCCCGGCCTCCTTGCAAAAATGGGTTATCCTGGACAACCCCTTTAAGGACAGGATAGGAGATAAGTTTTAAATTGCTGGGGCTGACCGCCAGGTTTCCCAGTGATCAGAAGAATGGGGGACTGAAAGTCCCCCTAAAGACTCCTTGTGAATACAGTCATGGCCAAAAGTTTTGAGAATGATACAAATATTAATTTTTACAAAGTCTACTGCTTCAGTTTTTGTAATGGCAATTTGCATATACTCCAGAATGTTATAAAGAGTGATCAGCTTAACAGCAATTACTTGCAAAGTCAATATTTGCCTAGAAAATGAACTTTATCCCCCAAAACACATTTCAACATCATTGCAGCCCTGCCTTAAAAGGACCACCTAACATCGTTTCAGTGATTGCTCCATTAACACAGGTGTGGGTGTTGATGAGGACAGGGCTGGAGATCAATCTGTCATGATTAAGTAAGAATGACACCACTGGACACTTTAAAAGGAGGCTGGTGCTTGCCATCATTGTTTCTCTTCTGTTAACCATGGTTATCTCTAAAGAAACACGTGCAGTCATCATTGCACTGCACAAAAATGGCCTAACTGGGAAGAGTATTGCAGCTAGAAAGATTGCACCTCAGTCAACAATCTATCGCATCATCAAGAACTTCAAGGAGAGAGGTTCCATTGGTGCCAAAAAGGCTACAGGGCGCCCAAGAAAGACCAGCAAGCGGCAGGACCGTCTCTTAAAAGTGTTTCAGCTGCGGGATCGGGCTACCAGCAGTGCAGAGCTTGCTGAGGAATGGCAGCAGGCAGGTGTGAGTGCATCTGCACGCACTGTGAGGCGGAGACTCTTGGAGCAAGGCCTGGTCTCAAGGAGGGCAGCAAAGAAGCCACTTCTCTCCAGAAAAAACTTCAGGGACAGACTGATATTCTGCAAAAGGTACAGGGAGTGGACTGCTGAGGACTGGGGTAAAGTCATTTTCTCTGATGAATCCCCTTTTCGATTGTTTGGAACATCTGGAAAACAGCTTATTCGGAGAAGAAGAGGTGAGCGCTACCACCAGTCTTGTCTCATGCCAACTGTAAAGCATCCTGAAACCATTCATGTGTGGGGTTGCTTCTCAGCCAAGGGAATCGGCTCTCTCACAGTCTTGCCTAAAAACACAGCCATGAATAAAGAATGGTACCAGAATGTCCTCCAAGAGCAACTTCTCCCAACCGTCCAAGAGCAGTTTGGCGCTCAACAATGCCTTTTCCAGCATGATGGAGCACCTTGCCATAAAGCAAAGGTGATAACTAAATGGCTCAGGGAACAAAACATAGAGATTTTGGGTCCATGGCCTGGAAACTCCCCAGATCTTAATCCCATTGAGAACTTGTGGTCAATCATCAAGAGACGGGTGGACAAACAAAAACCAACAAATTCAGACAAAATTAAAGCATTGATTCTGCAAGAATGGACTGCTATCAGTCAGGATTTGGTCCAGAAGTTGATTGAGAGCATGCCAGGGAGAATTGCAGAGGTCCTGAAGAAGGGTCAACACTGCAAATATTGACTTGCTGCATTAACTCATTCTGTCAATATAAGCTTCTGTTACTCATAATATGAATGCAATTATATTTCTGTATGTGATAAAAACATCTGACAAACACACATAAAAACCAGAGGGCAGCAGATCATGTGAAAATATAATATTTGTGTCATTCTCAAAACTTTTGGCCATGCCTGTAGAGTGCTTGTTTGACATTCACTGCTATGGGAGAGCTGGGATTGTAATTTCCAGTGTTGTTCACCGCCTCATAGAAGTGAGTGGAGCACCGGTCACACAAGCACTCTATTCACAAGGAGACTTTAGTGGGACATTGGTCCCCTGTCCTCCTGATCACTGGGGGCCCAACCAACTGTGGATATGGGATAAGTGTCCCTAACTACACAACTCCTTTAAGTGATAATAGGGTAGTCTGGATCAGAAAATTGTTCAGTGTGTGAACAGGTATCTTGATGATGTGAATCCTGGAATCCACTGTTTTAACCCCTTCCCGTTGGAGGAATTTTTCGATTTTCGTTTTTTTACTCCAAGCCTTCCAAACCCCATAACTGTTATTTTTCTGTTCACAGAGCCATATAAGGGAACTGGAGAAAAAGTGCATTTGTGCGACTTTCTTACAGGCTTCGTTTTTATTGGCGTTCACTCTGTAACCAAAATGACATGTCACCTGTATTCTATGTTTCGGTATGATTCCGGGGATACCAAATTTACATAGTTTTATTTACATTTTAACCTATTAACAGAAATCTAAAACGTTGCAAAAATTTTTTTAATAAAAGTCGCCATATTCTGATACCCGTAACTTTTTTATGTTTCTGTGTATGGGTGTACTTTTTAGTTATACCATTTTGGGGAATGTCTATTGCTTTGATCTCTTTATATTCAATATTTTATTAGGCAAAACAGCAAAAAAAAAGGCAGTGCGGCACTTGTGATTTTGTTTTCCTGCTACGTCATTCACCGTACGGGAAAAATATTTTAAGTTTGTAGACCGGGCGCTTTCAGACACAGAGATACCTATACCTAATGTGTATGTGTTTCACAGTAATTTTTAACTTTTATATGTATTCTAGGGAATACTTTTTTTTTTTTTTATTGCATTTATTAGACCACCAAGGGGTCTTGAACCCCAGGGGTTTTTTAATCGCTAATGTAATGCATTACAATACTAATGCATTGCAAAATATCGACATTTGTATGTCAGGCTGCATAGAGCAAAGTCACAGAGGGAATTATTACTTAAGTATAATTAATATCACCAAATGGAGTAATGACTAAAATAAAACTTAACATTTATTGGTAATATTTAAAGGGAATCTGTCAGGGCAATTTGGGATACTAAACCACCCACACGTCCATATGGACCTGGGGTTTAGTGTTCCTAATCACCCTGTTATAACGCAATGCATGGCCGCATTAAAAATAAAAAAGCTTTATACTCACCCTGCCGCTGTACTCCCCACGTCTGTGCAGTTCTTCATTGAAGCCAGAGGAGTACACCTTGGCTTCAGTGTGCATGTCCCGTACCAATTGCGCAGTGAAGCCGGGGTGTCCATCTTCGGTTTTACTAAAGAATAGCACAGAAGCTCATGAATAAGCCGGACTGTTCTCGGCCGAACAGCGTACATCGGACCCTTCTCTAGGTAAGTATAAAGGTTTTTTATTTTTAATGTGCCTGCAGATTGCATTACAACAGGGCGATTTGGGACACTAAACCCCAGGTCTATAAGATTGTCCAGACATATTCCCTTTAAAATAAAGAGCTCCATGTGAACTAGACACATACAGACACAAAGGAAAGGGGTATCAAGACCCCATTTATGTTCACTGTGGGTGTTGGCCAGGCCAGGGAAGGTAAAAAAAAAAATTACACACCAGTCCTGGGACGTCACCAACTGCTGAGGCCACTAATTGACCTCAGCGGAGACATGTGGCACGGACTTTTGCTGGAACAAAACCTAGGGCGCCGCTGGACCGAATCGGAGTATGCTTTTTTTTCCCTTTATGTCTCACCTCCCGGGTCAGAACCATAATTCCTGGATGACCCCTTTAATGGGGGTTTTCCATTTAAGCAAGTTATCCCCTATGGAAGTGCTACAGATAGCTGAATACTGTACTTTGGCTATAGCTGGTGCTCCCATAGAAATGAATGGACTGGTGAGAGCATTACCTGACCACCGTCTGCTCCATTCAGAAAGGGGGACAAGACTCTCCTGTTCTTCTGATCGTGGGATCTAAGTGGTTGGACCCCCACCAATCTGCAAGTTATCCTTCATTCTGTGCACATTCAGCAGTATATTTGCTATGTGTGGGTGGACTCACAGATGTTGCAATCAGGTCCATTCATCAGAATAGCGATATTTTAGAGGCCGCAAGTCAATTTCTGCATTCTGCACTTAGATGAATGGAACTTATCTTTAGTTGTAGAATTGTGAGCAACGAAGTGTGAACATCGCCTTAACCTAGGAGAGCACATAGCCCACACCTGCTTACCACTGCTGTGACATGCCAAGTGTCGTGCGCTCCAATCTCATATGAGAACACAATGCTTGCGATGCAATGTCGCTGTGTGTAGCCGAGCAATATACCATCATGTTTTTTTTTATCATAAATGGCTGAAGTCACCGGCAGGCTCTTGGTGTATTAACTGCTCAGTCCCTCTGACAACTCTCCCTGTCTCTATGACCCCTGACCTCAGCACTGACTGCAACCAATCCATTATCTGTTATTAGAACACTGCAGCATTGACGGCAAGCTCCGCCCACCCGGAAGATTGTCTGAGGAACTGGGCGGGCTCAGATGGTTCTGTAATGCTCATTTCCTTGCTCCTCCCTCTGCTGGGCGGGGATAGGGAGGAGGCAGCAGCGGCCGTTGCCAGGAGAAGTTGTTGCCGCCGGAGCCGTGAAATATGGCGGCGATGAGAAGGAGGCGGGGCTGAGCTGTCACTGTACGGGCATTGTTATGAGGCTAACGGCCGGAAACTCCGGAGGATCTGGGGGCGAGGAGATGTGTGTGTGACGGCTCCCGGCAGTCCTGGCAGCGGGCGAGGTAGGTGCACTGCTAACAAGGTGCTGCTTCTATGGACGTTGTGTATATATATATATATATATATATATATATATATATATATATATATATAAGCTAGCTATGGTAGGGGACTGCCCATTGATGTTACTTACATGGGGACTATATATATTTATATGTAGGTGTGTGTGTGTATATATGTATGTATATATATATATATATATATATATATATATATATATATATATATATAACACACATACACATACATTCTAACCATATGCTTGTGTATGGAGAATGTTTCCATACTGCCCTGTACACATTGAAGCAGATCGTCTCCTATGTTATTGGATCAGGATGTTGCTATTTCTGACACATTATATCCCATTATCTAATCTTGTCGTTGTCTGATGCCACATGGAAGAATAACCGAAGCAGCTAGCAAATGCCATAATTCAGTTACGGTTGTCCGGGCCCCATTGATATAAGGCTGCATTCACACCTGTCTTGTAGTCTCTGTTGCAGAATCCAAATGCTGGACGATATTGCGAGGTGTGCTGCACAAAAATGGGGGTTCACGTCCGCGTGAAACGGACCAGGGGCTTGCATTGTTTTTCTTGTTCTGTTCCTATACTGGGGTTCAGCACACCTCTGCCCCATGGCTTCTGACAGATACCACCAGCTTCTCACAGACCTACAGTGGGGTCTTTCGGGCTCCTTCACGGCGTCCATTGTATTGACAGGAATAAGCGAACAGCGCTATTCTTCCAGTTTTGCCTCTTTTCACACAGTGCCTGCAGTGTTCATTCACTGTATATGCTTGGAAAACTCCTGGCACATACATTAAAGACATGTTCACACAGTGGAAAATTTTGCTGCACCAGATTTCACCCTGATTCTGTCCCCTTTTGTTTTCAATGGGAGTCAGAGATTGCTGCGGATTCTGCAGCTGATTCAGCCAGAGGGTCTGCAGCGTGAGACACCCCAATTATAAGGCCCACCAGACTTATTCTATACAGCAGTGTCTAGTAAAAAATAACATACCGTCTGGCATTTAGCATGGAGGTGATGGATGCTACATAGTAACATAAGATACAGCCACTTCTTTCCTATCCACAGGGTAGAGGATAAGTATCAGGAGAAACTGTTCCTGCGTCCTTAATGTGAATGAAGTGTCAGTGTGCCTAAATAACCCGCACTCCATACGCTTTTATGGAGATTCTAGGACCGCAATCTCTGTAAGCTCCATAGAAGTGAATGGTGTGCTGGTGTTTCGTTCACACTGTTGCTTCATTCACATGAACGGTGCAGGGGGAATTCTGAGTAGGACCCTCAACAATCTGACACTTATCCCCCATCCTGTAGATATGGTATAAGGCTGCATTCACACCTTGTGTCGAAACAACAAAGTTTCTGTGAGGATTTTTTTTTCGACACAAAACCTCGGCCAGATAATGCACTACACAGTTTGAAAAGAACATAAGGCTGTGTTCACATTTGCCTTGTCATTTCCAGATTTATGGTCTGCCTTTGGAACAGAAAACTGAAAATGACAGAATGCAGGATCTGTCACAAAAGAGACTCCAATGTGTCTGACAGACCTC
This sequence comes from Leptodactylus fallax, assembly GCA_947044405.1. NCBI lineage: Eukaryota > Metazoa > Chordata > Amphibia > Anura > Leptodactylidae > Leptodactylus > Leptodactylus fallax. The sequence continues at coordinate 742,087 of CAMRHE010000241.1, read as the reverse complement.
ATTGATTTATAATGGGATCTGTCAGGTTCGTTCATGGTGATGGCCATTTTACGGAACAAAATAACATTTAGTGCAGCGCTATTTTATTCAGACAAATATCACAGAATCTGCGATGGAGCCTCAGATGCAAATGTGCATGGGCCTTTAGCTAATGGTGTTTGTAACAGTGTGAACATGTGTTCCTGGGACTTGATAGATTTTTTTCTTACTGAAAGAAAGCACAAGAATAAAGATCCACAGGTGCCCCTTGTGACTTGTGCTGTGGAGCTTGTACAACCTCTGCATTCACTTCTGTGGGACTGCTGGAGTTCGCTGATCTGGAAGTCCTATAGAAAGAGTGGGGTCCGAGCATGTGCACTACTGCTCTATTCACATGGTGCACATGTGGACCTCTGTTTTCATGATCATTGGGGGTCTTAGCATTCAGACCCTGATTGAACAAATACTTATCCCCAATTCTGTATATAGGGGATAATTTTTATTGGTGGGAAGACCTTGTAAAAGTGTGCTGTGGATGTAGAAAACTTCTTGGGATGTTCGTACTGACTACCACTCCAGCTCCCATCAGTTTCTTTCTTTCAGTACTTTCTCAATTGAAGCTGAAGAGGAATGTGCCGTGCCCCCTAAATGCAAGTTACTAGTGAATGTCTTACTGCCCAGATCCCTATCAATGACTACTTGTGACAACCAATCCTGTACACTTAAGGGTATGTTCACACAAAGGAATTTGGTTAGACAGAAAAAAATCTGCTTCAGGAATTTCAAGCAGTTTTAGAAGCGGATTTTGATGCATTTTTATAGGTATAATATAATTTGAAGGGGACCTGGCACTTACCCTAGTACAGCTGTCCTGCAAATAACTGATCAGCTGGGGTGCCAGGAGTTGTACACTACTGAGCTGATATTGATGGCTTTTTCTAAGGATAAGCCATTAATGTTAGAAAAGTGGGAAAAACCCTTTAATAAAGAGATGTTCATAAGGGCTCATTCATTGTAAAATTGAAGGGCATTGGCTTTCCGAGATATGAAATCTGGGCAACATCGAACAGGACGCTTATTTTTCATCATCCTGCTCCGATCTACTGCCTCTTATTGAAAACCATGGGAGACTGAATCAGCTGTCACTCACAGTCTCTGCCAATGAGAAGGATTGAGAACGGTCACACATCCACTCTTCTGACTTGTGCAGTACTATACAACTCCATCAACATGACATAATGTTTGTAGTAATGTATTTACTACATTAGCCCTTAGGTATAGCAACCTTGAGCTATACAGCATGACAAACCTTACGATTTACTGCTGTTTTACCTATCCTAATGTCTACATTAAAGGGATCATAAAGTTTTTGTTTTGTTTTGTTTTGTTTGTTTGAGTTGGAAGGGACCTCAAGGGCCATCGAGTCCAACCCCCTGCAAAAGCAGGAATTCCTAGATCATCCCAGCTATATACCTATCCAGATTCCGCTTGAAGATTTCAATTGATGAAGAACTCACCACCTCCCGTGGCAGCCTATTCCACTCCCTCACTACCCTTACTGTTAGAAAGTTTTTCCTAATGTCTAATCTGAATCACCTTCCCCTTAGTTTCATTCCATTACTTCTAGTGCTTCCTTCTGCTAATAAGAAAAGGTTAGATCCCTTTGCACTGTGACAACCTTTCAGATATTTAAATACCGCTATTAAGTCTCCCCTTAGCCTTCTCTTCTGCAAACTAAGCAGTCCCAATTCTTTTAGCCTTTCTTCGTAGGACATGGTTTGTAGACCTTCCACCATTTTGGTTGCTCTTCTCTGGACCTGCTCCAATAAATCGATGTCTTTCTTAAACTGGGGAGCCCAGAACTGTACACAGTATTCCAGGTGGGGTCTGACCAGGGCAGAGTACAGCGGAATAATTACCTCTCTTGATCTAGCATCAATGCTCGTCTTGATACATCCTAGAATTTTATTAGCCTTTTTAGCCACCGCACCGCACTGTTGACTCATGTTGAATTTGCGATCTATTATTATGCCCAGATCCTTTTCCCCTGTACTCTCACTTAGTACTATTCCTCCCATACTATATATGCTTCTTGCATTTCTGTTACCCAGATGTAGAACTTTGCATTTGTCCCTGTTGAATACCATTTTGTTCACCTCAGCCCATTGTTCCAGTGTGTCTAAGTCCTTTTGGATGCACTCTCTCTCCTCTCTAGTGTTGGCCATTCCTCCTATCTTTGTATCATCTGCAAATTTTATTAGTTCCCCATTAATCCCATCATCCAGATCATTTATAAAAATATTAAAAAGTACTGGGCCCAGGACAGAGCCCTGCGGCATCCCGCTTTTTACTTTCTTCCAGTTTGATGTATAGCCATTTAGAATTACTCGTTGTGCCCGATCATTTAGCCAATTGTGAACCCACCTCACTGATATTTTATCAAAGCCATACTTGATCATTTTTTCAATAAGAATGTTTCAATAAGAATGTTATGTGATACTTTATCAAAGGCCTTACTTTGTTTTTTTTTCTTCAATAATTACATATCCTCAGGTCATCAACAAACAGTCAAACAGTCAGGGTGGGGCCATTGCAATGTAATGACACCCTTATTCCTTTCACATCTATGGGCTAAGGCTGTAAGTACATTGTTTCATAGTGACCGTACAATCTGCTTGCAATGTAAACAGTGAAGAGATCGAGGATAGGTAATCAATAAATAAAAGAACTGGATGATCCCTTTAAGAACATACACATACAAACAGATGAACTAAACCTCGATATCAATGAGGCCTCGATCCTATTTCTATTCCAGAAAATGTTTTACTTTTATTATTGAAGTTGCTTTGTTGTAACTTTTATGACCTGCATTGACTTTAATGACTATTTATAGTGTTTGTAGCTTTTGTATGTAATGCCTTAGATCAGTAGGACTGTCCATACACAGCCCCCTGTCATTAGCCTGCCGTTATGATGGATGTTATTGTGTCTGTATCTGGGAGTGTTTGGCTCTGGGGTATTTGGATCCTGTTGTCAGTAGGGACTATCTGAGCGTACACAAAGTATGTGCGTACAATTGTATCCCAGTCTTGTAAAAATAAACAGGAATCAGAGTTATCGCTCACTAATGCGACAAGTGATTTTGTGTTTTTGCTGGTTTGCGTGACTTTAACCATTTAACAGTAACAATAAGCTCTCTCTATCAATCAGTCTTGTTACAGAACAATGGAGCCGTATGAAGAATTTTATAACAAGCAGCTTGCCAGGTTACAGGGGCAGAAGATAACCACTGAACCTCAGACTACTGACCCGAAGAGGGTGTCTGTTTTTCAGTTTCATGGTGTTGCAGTTCTCTCTCCATTGGTAAGTGATTATTTTATATCCTCATGAATTATTCAATACAGTCAATCCTGACTATGATTTCATGTTTCAACTTTGGGCTGGTTTGGATTTGCATCTTCCATCTGTATTTGATCTCATGCAAATCGAAGCCAAAGTATTGTACTGTGTGTCAGCAAAGAGCCTGTTGTGAACATGGGCATGTACTTTATTGTCTGACATAGCATACAGATACAACTTGACTTTCATCATTCGGCCATATATTTATGATGTATACTATTTACATCAGTGTCTCACTGTTAATGTGGTCATACACCATAGATGGCTGTCACCTCTAGTTCTGCTGACAACTACTTCTTAAAACCCCTACGTGCATATGCACACTCATCTTGATTGAGTTTGCGTGCATTCTCTGTGGGGATAGGGGAATAAGCCGCATTGGAGGGAGAGTTGGGACACCCCAATACTCCTTAGGGTACATTCATATCATGTTTTTTACATCCGGATGCAAATGGATGGGTATCTGTTTACACTGATATCAATGTAAAAAAAAAAAAAAAAAAAAAACTGATCCATTTCTGTCCATTTTCTCTGAAAAGTTGGATGATCCGTTTTTTTCTTTTATGTTATGTGAAGGCTGGCCATCTGTTTGCATTCATCAAATGGATCTTTTAGATGTTATAAAAAGTGATGTACATGAACCCTTAGATGGTTGGAGTTATCCTATGGATTTGCCTTTCTTTATGGAAACAATACAATTGGTTTTGTATTACATATCTGACACTGTATATCGGGCAGGGATCTTGTGAAGGTGAGGAGCTTCTACTCCGTATGACTGCTTATGATGGTGACGAATCCTGAACGATCACTTATTAGTTATAATCCCTTTGATCCTTTAGCCCCAGGCCTTTTTGTCAGGTAGTTGAATAGAGTCTCACCATTACAAGGATTGCCTTTAATCTACTGTTACTCTTTACACTGTCAGGAGCTTCTCATGTCTAATACCTGGAAGGTGAGATCATAGAAATATTTCTTGAAGAATTCTAATAATGTTCAATAGCTGTCACATTCCTCGATAAGATCAAAGTATTTGACATTGTTCTTCTGTGTAAAATCCATGGGTAGACTATGGAAAGGGTGGACAGTAGTGTCTTGTTTATATAGTTATACAATGTCTTGTCAGATGTTTACAGCTGCACATCACATGTATAACAGTATTCTCTATGTTTATTTCAAGGGTGTTCAGGCCATAGAAGTAGGCCTTATGGCTGGTTTGGGATCCCTGAATGGCATATCCTTGAGTGGCTATCAGTTTTAGATCAGCAGTGTACAACCGTTGGGACCCCACAAATCATCTGATCACTAAAGAGTGCAGCTCCCGACATTGTTTACATGCTGGGTGCTACTGTTCACTTGCAATACTTTTAGTAGCTGCAGTTATATGTACTGAATGAGACATTGCTGCAGTACCTATAATTTGCCGCAGCTAAAAGTATGGCAAGTTCTGTATTTCATTCAATAAATACCTTTGAAACTAAAAGTATGGCAAGTGAGCAGTGCAATATCCAGCATGCACCATCCGGGAAACTGCTGATCTGCAGGGTTCCCTCCCTGATCTGAAATTTTTTAGTGAGCCAAAATTAAAGAGGTTGTCTAAGATTTGGAGTAGACTTCGGCGGCTATGGTGAGTGTACAACAAACAAGCAAACAACATAATCATCTATACCTGGCGTTCCATTATTCAGTCTCGGTCCCTCTTCCCTCCCATGCTGGGACCCGCTGCAACGGAAGCCAAGAGGCTCATGAACGATGAAACCAATCAGTAGCCTTAGCAGTCGCTGGTAAGGAAGCAGTGACATATGTGAGCGATGTGTCACCGCTCCGTCTCCAGCAACTGCTGAGTGTACTGATTGTTCTCAGCGGTCATGTGAGCCCCACGGCTTCCGATGTGGCAAGTCTTGGCTTGGAAGGGAAAAGGGGTCCTGGACTGGACAATGGAGCACCAGGAATAGGTAACTGTCTATTTGTTTGTTTTACACCCACCCTGACTGCTCCGAAGCTTGGTCCAAATATTGAACCACTCCTGTATAGACCCCTGACCCTTAGACACATTCAGACCCCAGACTGGACCACTAGAATTTAATATGTAGAGCACACATCTAAAATTAATTCACTCCCCAGACCAGACTTAAAATATATATAGATATGTACTTTCAGCTCCTGGGTCCTCTTCGCTACTCGTTTCTGCCATTTACAAAGTTGAGATGCTGGGCAGAATCAGAATGTAGTATCTGGGCTGACAGTAGTTCTACTAGATATAGTATAGAAGACAATTCCCTCCACCAATTCATATGACTGTGTCCACATGGTCTTTGGCATCTTTGATCTGGATTTTGCCCACAGTTTGCCAGTTGAGTACCCTTACCCTTCAGGCTCCCATTTATGGCAGGCTGTATTTTCTTAGCATAATGAGCAGAAAGATTTTGAAAATGATCAATCAACACACCTCAATAGCCTTTCTGCCACCCTCTTAACTGCCCTAACCTGGTTGTAACCACCTAACCCAGATAAACTGGATGACAATGTGAATGCTATATGGTATATTTTTACCTGACTGCTAATTCTGAGCTGAAAGGACAGGATTATACCTGCAAAAAGTTGACCTTTTTCCTGAAAAAGAGCTGGGATTATAATCATTGTTTGAAGATCTTTGCTGGAATTTACAATAATTGTATAGCATTATATATAGAGAACATATAGGGGGGGGTTTTTTTTGGGCTTTTTTTTTTCCCTTTGTTTTTGGGGGGTTGCCCCCTTTTGGTTTTGGGGGGCCCTTTTCTGCTTTTACCTGAAAAGTCAGGTTCACAAAACGTGCATGATTGTTCTAAATACAGTTCTAGTCTTAGACTGTCTAACATTTGTACTAGTTGACTATAAATGTGCTTCTGTAAGGGTCACTAGGTGGGAAGGTCTCACACCAATGAGATTTTTTTTTGTTGGATCAATTTTTGGTTTTCTGGTCAGTTTTTCTAAAAATCCCTTACAAATAATTAAAGGGGTTTTCCGGGATTATAATATTTTTAGGATGGATAATCGTTATGAGACTGCGGGTTCCATCACCTAGCTTCCCCACCGATTTAGATGTCCGAAGTGACAGTGGTGCACGGGTTAGTGCTGCTTCTACTTCACAAGCCATGGACACCATATTCACCAGTCACTTTTGTCTTTTTGCAGTTTAGCACCATACAAGTGAATGGGACTTCGCTGCAATACCAAGCATAGTCGCTAAATAACATATGGCACTTTGCTTTGTAAGCCTGTGCGCTCACCGAACTTAGCTCAGTAGTGGGGGTGCAGGTTGTAAGTCCCCCATGATCTGAAATTGGTGAGCTATCCAAAGGATAGGTCATCAATATTTCAATCCTGTAAAATCCCTTTAAAGGGAGTCTGTCACCAGGGTGAAGCATATTAAACCATCACACCATGAAAATTCATGCCTCCACTGCACCTATTTATTTCAGAATATGCAAATGAGCAATCTGGAGCACTGACGGCAGCTCAGTTGCTCCACACTGATGCACTCCACACTGCTCTAATATGCCCTCCTTCCCCCCTCCCTTTTTTGAGTGACATGGGGAGCTAAGCTAAAATATCCCCTGGCCATGGCACTCAAAGAAGGGAGGAGGAAGGCATATTAGGTCAGTCTGGAGTGTATCTGTTTCTGACCACTGAGAACATGGAGGTGTCTTTACCCCCTCCCTCCATTGTGAATGCAGCAGGTCTAAATGTAGGCATATCACTACTGGATGGGACACATTCCCGCTCCCCTTTACTTTTATGGGAATGCTGGAGATGGGGTGCTGTACTTTGGCTATCTCAAGGGAGGGAGTATTCATCCCATCTAGCAGGGGCATGCTTACATTCAGCCTGGCCGCTTTCAGAGTGTGAGGTAAAACAAACCCACCAATCCTGAGAAGGGGCTGAAGAGAGGATTAATGTGTTTCGTGACATTACCCGTTTAATTGACACCTGGGTGTTACCATTTGTCTTGTGAAGAAGGTGTGTCCTTAAAGACTTGACACTGTAGTATGGATTGGTTTGTGCAGGGACACTCTCCAGTTGTCATTGTATTTATAAATTGCTAGGAATAATGACAAAGGAGAAAGACCATGTAGAGTCCTGAGAGAAGATGTTCCGGAATCATTATTTCATAGGGAATATATAGTAATTTACTAAAACTGACATGTCAGGAGAGGTGAGAGGTCCTGTGTACACCTCCTGTGCTGTGGAGCTTGTAGGCACCTTGTGTTCTGCCATATGGTGCCCTGTGCTGTGTCGTATTACAGTGCTATATATGGAATGGCTCCATATGGCAATCTTTCTGTATTATGTCATTTTCCCCAGGATTTTAAAGGTTGATCAGGCCTCTTGAGTTTTAGACATACCCTTATGACTTGGACTGGTTGGCAAGTTCAGCACAGTTGAGAAATGTTGGTTTGATACTTGTCACTGGCGTTATGGAAACCATTGAGTACTACTGAGTCAGAGCACCAATGGGTTTCCATAACTCCGGTTGTTTGAGAGATTTTGCAGGTTTCCTTAGCTCTCATTGACTGAGAAAAGTCTTAGCTCTCTATGTGACATTGACATAATTTAAGGCATTCACAAGTAGGAAACCAGTATTCGCTACTTGTGTGTCCAGGGAGAGGGCCATACCGACCTGCCCTCTCCAGGACCAATTCTGTGTACAAGTGTTAGGTTGGCCAATTTCAATAAGATCAGCCAACTATCTCATACGTATTGGGTCCTCTTAACTTCCCTGAGGCAGATTGGATTTCAGCCACCTGATCCATTTATTCTCAGGGATACCATAGGTGTTTGGCAGTGGCTTTCTCCCCTCTCCAAGACACATGCACTGTGTAGCTGAGCTGAGCATGTATGTCTTTGAGGGTGTTGGGCAAGATAGCTGAATGATTGTCCAGCCAACAGCTACAGTATCTTGTGTATAGCCGGCTTAACATTCTCTGATTTACTGTCGGATTATATGTCTAATGGCAGTAAAAGTCCAGGGTGGAGTATTTACTGTGTATTTTTGCGCTGCAGGTCAGTTGTTTTTGGAAACCTAAAGTAATGCAATGGTTCTCAGCATTGCTTCTATATTACTTCCTGCCATCAGTCTTCTTCTGACGTGTAATTGGGGATAATCCGATCTTCTCACCCTGTCAGATATTGCATTTAGTGTACTAAGCAATTATGTAAAATATGCAGGTGTTTTAGAGTAGGATTAGTGTTATCTCAATTTCCGATGAAGCATAGTCTGTCAGCAAAATCACTTGTTTTTCACTGATTTTTTGCTATGTTTTCAATTTTTGCCCTTCCCCATATGGGGGGAAATGCAGCGTTTCTGCAGGTATATTCACATGCTGCATTTTTTTTTTTTTCCTGCAATTTGTGGATTAAATCTCCTTCGTTTTGTTGAGACTTTAAAATGTTTTTTTTGGCTGCCTTTAACATGTAAATGCAACATTTATACACCTCAGAGTCATCTAAACGTGTGCCATGTCTCAAGGGCAATTCTGCAGGTGGTGATCCTTATATCAATATGTAGAGATTGCTATGCATCTGTCTCCTAAAAGATTATATGGCACCGCTCCAAATGCAACTTCAGTTTGAAGAAAAACTATATTTGGCCATACACTTTATTTCTCCTGCCCTCTCATAAACATGCACACTACGCTTCGCTAAGTGTGCATGTGTTCTCAAAGGAAAGAGGGAAATAACCAATGTTGGATATCTTCAGCGGCATCTTCTGCCTTCCGTGTGCCTGAATCTCATATGATAGATTTGAGCTTTAGTTTACCCCAGTTTCTGGCATAAATCTGTGAGGCTGTGGGAAGTCATGCTCCTTCCTGCTATGCCCCCCCCCCCCCAATTTATTTCAATAGATAGCCAAGCACTGTATTTGCATTCTCCTCGCTTTTGTTAGGAAAACTCCTTTAAGATGCTGGTCAATTGAATTTGAAAGGAGTTCTAGCCCAAAATTTTCTATCTACCCCAATCCCCTCCCTTCATATTGCTTTTTCCTCTATATTTAGAGCTGTAACCCCTATACACACTTGTACGGGTAAAGAACCATCGATGGGGCAACCCAAAATTAGGAGTGATAACGCTGTTTTCTGACCATAAGGTCATGTCTGCTCCGTTTATGAGTTGTATGCTGATGGATGGTTTATGTATACCACTATGTACTATCTGCTGTGGTGCTATATTTAGCCGTATAGTCCAGTTCGTATGTAATAGTCATATGTGCGTGTTGTTAGGTGATGGGATAATTACACCTTTGTATTGTGAACCCGCATGTGTTTACTGCCTGTCCATCCCTGGCAATTGTACACAAACTGTCATGTGTTGTGTAACGGCTGTAGTATTGCCTTGTCACCTTGTTCCTCACACTTCATTCTCGGCAGTACTACAACTGTATTTATTCTGCTGGAAGATCCACACTGCTCATATTTTATAACATGGTTCACATACAGATCTTACTGATGGTCTTGGTCTTACATTCTGTTTGATAGGTAAGTGATGAAGACCGCAACGCCTGTATTACTTGTATAAACACTCGCCAAGCAGTTCTTTCACCTCTTTAATATAATATCTACGTATTCTTTATCTTTATTTTCATAGATTACCTAAACCATATTCTTCCTCTCTCTATTTGTAGAATATTTATTTTCTCTGAAGTTCTGCATTTGAAATGATTAAGTTTCCTATAATCCAAGTGTTGGGTTGATCCTTCCATGTTCAGAACATAATAGGAAATGTAATGAATATTAGAAGTAGTAAAATATTGGGATTGTGCTGTAAGAAAAAACTCCACATTTTTGTGACTTTCATGTGTTTTGTGACTATTTTAAACAAGAATCTCTAATATTTCAGAGCTATTGGATTGTGGTTGTTTACTATTCAGCTTTATAAAACATATTTACGCTGGATCAGGCTACGTTCATCCCTGCGTCAGTCTGTCTGAAATCGTGGATAAAAAAGCTCTGTAAGCCTGGCTTTTTCGTCTGGCAATGTCGGGGAGAAAGCAACAGATTCCTGCCGGACTCCTTTTTTAGTGAATGGGGTCCGCTGTTGTCATTACACAGATCATTCCATATTATTTAGTATGTTGTTTTGTTCCTATGACAGACCTAAAGAACAGATTAAACAAGGCAGATGTGAACGTACCCTTATAAGAAATTACGTGGAGATGTTTCCCCTCTCTGTTTAGCTTTTACCAATATTTTACTTATTCTTATCCATCCATTTATTCATTGTAGATGAGTTGTGCTTATGACAAACTCTGCTCTAGTTGTTTATCCACATGTGTCTCTAGTAGTGTAGCTGTACGTTGTCAGATACTTACACATTGTAACTGAAGTCAATGTCACTTTGTAGTTTGTGCAGCTATTAAACGTCTGAAAGATTTGACCAAGTGATATGGCACGAACCCTGGTGTTTTTTCTAGTGACACCAGTGCAAAATTTTCCAAATGCTATGACCTAGATGCCGCTATTGCACCATAGTAGCCACATATAAGGGCCCCAGCTCCTGAGCCACTTGTTGGGGCGAAGGGGGGCACTGTGTTATGGTAAAACAGCTGGTTTGGGATCCAGGATTCCTAAAAACCCATAAAAACCTTTACATGTACTTTGCAGCTCACAGTAGAGAAGAGGCAAGAAATGCAGCAATATCGGCAAAAGGCCATTGAAGTGAATGAGAAGAGACTGAACAACAAGAAGAAATCCTTACTGAATCGTGTACAGGAGATACTGGACACTGTGCAGGTAACACAAGAGCTGTATATCAATATTCTGTCCCAGTCCAAGCGACTAAATCATGTTTCTGTCATTCACACTGTTGATCCACTGCATGATATTATGATGTGTTTCACTTGCATCTGGTGGTAATTGCTGCAGGTAAGTGACCCGTAGGGATCGTCTATAACTGAGGATAATCGCTGCCATCCTCATTACAGTGAACCTAGCTTTGTGTGTGAACAGAGGCTTGTCTGCATACAAATGAATGACCTCCTGTTGTCAGCCACTGATTTCTGCTGTAATGGAGTTATTAACATTGAAGATGCGGCATATGTAAATGCTGTAAACATCACCATGCAGATAATCACAGTACCCTAAGGAAACCTAAAGCCATTAAAGGGGTTATCCATTTTCTGCTATTCCTTAGGTTAGGTTATAAATATTAGATCTGCGAGGGTCTGACATATGGAATCCCTCCAAATCATCTGTACCAATAGAGCGTGGCTCCCTGTATAGTTTACCTGCCAGGAACTACGCTGCTTACTCGCCGTACAAACTGTAGTGGTGCGTGCAGGTACTGCAGCATTGACCCATAGACTTATTTTGAAGTATCTGTCTTGTGCACAGAGTAAGTAATAAGTGTCTGATTGCTGGAGGATCAAACCTTGGGGGCCCTTACTGATCATGCTAATGGAGGTCCTATGTCCCCCTTAGTGCTAATGGGCACTGTACTTCTCTGTCTCTGCCTGTCCTGTCCTATAGAGCGGGAATGGAGTGGTAATGGAGATGTGTGCCAGTCTCTCTGTTCTAACAGGAGAAACTAGACCCCTGTTTTAGTGATTGGTCAGGGTCCCAGCAGAGGAACCATCAGCGATCAGAGGCTTATCACTTATCCTGTGGATAGGTGATAAGCATTTAAGGTGAGATATATATATATATATATATATAACAGTACAGACCAAAAGTTTGGACACACCTTCTCATTCCAAGAGTTTTCTTTATTTTCATGACTATAAAAATTGTAGATTCACACTGAAGGCATCAAAACTATGAATTAACACATGTGGAATTATATACTTAACAAAAAAGTGTGAAACAACTGAAAATATGTCTTATATTCTAGGTTCTTCAAAGTAGCCACCTTTTGCTTTGATTACTGCTTTGCACACTCTTGGCATTCTCTTGATGAGCTTCAAGAGGTAGTCACCTGAAATGGTCTTCCAACAGTCTTGAAGGAGTTCCCAGAGATACTTAGCACTTGTTGGCCCTTTTGCCTTCACTCTGCGGTCCAGCTCACCCCAAACCATCTCGATTGGGTTCAGGTCTGGTGACTGTGGAGGCCAGGTCATCTGGCGTAGCACCCCATCACTCTCCTTCTTGGTCAAATAGCCCTTACACAGTCTGGAGGTGTGTTTGGGGTCATTGTCCTGTTGAAAAATAAATGATGGTCCAACTAAACGCAAACCGGATGGAATAGCATGCCGCTGCAAGATGCTGTGGTAACCATGCTGGTTCAGTATTTCTTCAATTTTGAATAAATCCCCAACAGTGTCACAGGCAAAGCACCCCCACACCATCACACCTCCTCCTCCATGCTTCACGGTGGGAACCAGGCATGTAGAGTCCATTCGTTCACCTTTTCTGCGTCGCACAAAGACACGGTGGTTGGAACCAAAGATCTCAAATTTGGACTCATCAGACCAAAGCACAGATTTCCACAGGTCTAATTTCCATTCCTTGTGTTCTTTAGCCCAAACAAGTCTCTTCTGCTTGTTGCCTGTCCTTAGCAGTGGTTTCCTAGCAGCTATTTTACCATGAAGGCCTGCAGCACACAGTCTCCTCTTAACAGTTGTTGTAGAGATGTGTCTGCTGCTAGAACTCTGTGTGGCATTGACCTGGTCTCTAATCTGAGCTGCTGTTAACCTGCGATTTCTGAGGCTGGTGAGTCGGATGAACTTATCCTCTGCAGCAGAGGTGACTCTTGGTCTTCCTTTCCTGGGGCGGTCCTCATGTGAGCCAGTTACTTTGTAGCACTTGATGGTTTTGGCCACTGCACTTGGGGACACTTTCAAACTTTTTCCAATTTTTCGGACTGACTGACCTTCATTTCTTAAAGTAAAGATGGCCACTCATTTTTCTTTACTTAGCTGTTTTTTTCTTGCCATAATACAAATTCTAACACTCCATTCAGTAGGACTACCAGCTGTGTATCCACCTGACTTCTGAACAACACAACTGATGGTCCCAACCCCATTTATAAGGCAAGAAATCCCACTTATTAAACCTGACAGGGCACACCTGTGAAGTGAAAACCATTTCAGGTGACTACCTCTTGAAGCTCATCAAGAGAATGCCAAGAGTGTGCAAAGCAGTAATCAAAGCAAAAGGTGGCTACTTTGAAGAACCTAGAATATAAGACATATTTTCAGTTGTTTCACACTTTTTTGTTAAGTATATAATTCCACATGTGTTAATTCATAGTTTTGATGCCTTCAGTGTGAATCTACAATTTTTATAGTCATGAAAATACAGAAAACTCTTGGAATGAGAAGGTGTGTCCAAACTTTTGGTCTGTACTGTATATATATATATATATATATATATATATATATATATATATATGAAAAGTGATGTTTCCTGATCTCCATTGTTTTCACATATGAAGCAAGGCAGACTATTATGGCTACATTAATTGGTACGATTTAACTTTAGGGATTTTAGCTCTCAGTATGACTTGTAAGCGGCGGCCATCTCCTGAGGTAGAGATGTCTCTTAGGAAACCTACTGAAATGAGCTTTAAGAATTAGTCCAAAAATATAACAATGAATGCAGTACTCTTTGATCGATGTTTCAGTATTGGAGAAATGCCTTGTTTTTCCTCTTTTAAGTATTCTGCATATGATTTTCTGAATATGACATACTGGGACAGATAATATATAGACAGTCTAAAGATGTGCCAGATTTATCATAGTTGCTAATGCTGAATGATAAAGTTGGTGCATTTTCAGACCCTTGTCTACTTTTATACCATCTATGTGTTGACTTACTTTGAATCCAAATTGGCACACATTGGCGCATCTTAGCCTTACACGTTTTTCGTTGAACCACACCTCTCCAAGCCAAACTCTCTCGTCTTGCAAGGAGCAAAAAATGTGTAAAATACAAACTAAATGTAGTTCTTTGTATGTACGCCAAGTTTTGGGTGCAAATTAAGCCAGAATATTGGAACATTTAGCTTAGTGTTTGTATTAACAGAATTAGTTTCAGTAATCAATACATTGACAACAAGATGTTCTCATCCCAATGTCTTTACACAGTCTGATACTGTCAGCAGTGATACCCTTTGACAAGGACAGTTGTCAATTTGTTAATACATTTCCAGGATAAACTGAGATGGCACAATATAGAATTGTAAGAAAAGATGTCATCGTACTGTTTCATGGTGACAGCTGACAGTGTTGACTGCTCTGACCACCACTGATCATATTATGAGCTGAAACATCCCAGGCTAGAAAAAGAAAAAAAAAAAAAATGACCACCACCAATACAGTAATCAGCTCTACTCTTATACATGGCATGTATGTCACATTGCTGCACAGCTTAATGGAGATGAGCCACAATTTCATACTGAGCTCTTGGATAGTGGTGCTGTTTTTGGGTATATGTTCCTGTATTTAAAAAAGAACCAAAAAAAAACCTCATAAAACACAATTAAGGGTGGGTTCACACTTGCGCTGGAGTCTGTCCACCGTGAATCCGACTGAAAATCTTGGAAAACTGTATAGGGACTGGATAGGGAAAGGTTTGCGACGCATTGCTTAAAAACCCATTTGTTTGTCCATTCATTGTCCTGCATGTCCGACTTTGTTTCCGACGAAAAAACTGGATTCGCGGTGCAGAGGGTGTAAGCGCACACCCGCGCATTGCTTTAAAAACCCATTCAAATGAATGGGTTTATAAGCAATGCATCGCAAACCTTTCCCTATACAGTTTTCCAAGATTTTCAGTCTGATTCGTAGTGGACAGACTCTGGCGCAAGTGTGAACCCACCCTAACTATGGATGGTTTACTAATTAACTAAAAATGGATACCTGATGGACCCTATTATAGTCAATGTGGTCCCTTAGGCTCTGTTCATGTCTAGTTTTTTCAAAGTTTGTTTTTTTTTGTTCTTCTGATCCTCTGACGGACCAGAAGAACGGACTTCCCGGCGCAGATGTGAGCGTAGCGTAAACTGTATGTTGTCGAGTACAGTAGTTACAAGTGGTATTTGTGTATATAGAATTGCTGTTTATATAGTGATGATATCAAAGTATTCTCAGAAATTTGCAAACACATTTCATAGTGTTTAGTGCTTCCTGTTCTGTCCTAGTTGTTCAGAATTATTAGTCTGGTAATACTTTGTATATTATGACTTTTTAGTGTATATTGTGTTTGTTTCAACAGACAAGTGTTTGTGTACATATATAGATATACGCCGGTAACCCCAGGATCCCCCGGGGAATCAATGTTGTTGTTTTGTGTTTTTCCTACTCCATGGCACATCTACCCCTTTGTGGTTTATAAATGGGAATGACGAGAGTGACTTATAACCATGCTGTATCAGTCAATGTAAAGCACACCAGCCATACTTTGTACTGTTTTTGCAGTCTGGGTTTAAATGGATATTTAAAAGGTGTTTGTTTGTTTGTTTTTTTCCTACAAATGACATTTATCACATAGCCACAGGATAGGTGATAAATGTCTGACCGCTGGTACCCCCACTGATCACTAGAATGACGGTCCTGACTGCAGTGAGGAGGAGTTTGCATGAAGTGGTCACATATGCACTGCTGCTTCTTTCAGTGTCTTAGGACTGATGGAAAAGTAGTCTTTGGAGTGGCAATGTATGTGTGTACAGCACTCCATGTAAACTCCTCCATGTTGTGGTCATGCAGCGAGGAGGAACTGGGGACTCAAGACCCTCTATTCTAGTGATTTAGTAAGGTTACCAGCAGTGTATACATGTCTGTTTTGCAGACCGGGCTCACTGAAGCAAATCAGTGGGACATGTATGGCACTTGGATATCATTCATGTGCCGTCTGTGCCATGTTACTAGACATCAAGCACATGTTTATGTGCATATAGTCTTACCCTGTATGCATATCTAAAAGAGACCCAGATCTAGTGCATCCGTAGTGTAAATGACAGGTTTTTCCACCAGCTGTCTTATAGATAGGCACTGTACTAACCAGTAAGGCAGGTATAAAGCAATAAAAAGTTACAGAATTCAATATTTCATTGTTGTAGAAACTGATCATAATTTCCCAATGTTTTATTCCAATGACAAACTTGGCACTGCGGCGCTGACAAGGTCCTCACCCCACATATATAACTGCTTAGTGACCCATGAGCAGTTTATAATACGTGATCTCTCCGGTTTAAAGTTCTGCATTGATTGACTTCCTAATTACGCCTGAATAATAGTGAGCCATCCACTGCTTGCCTACTGTTTACTATGCATTGCCTGGTTACCATCACATGGCTGGGGAATACACAGTCCATAGACAGGGCAGCATGAAAGCATAAACACTCATCTCATTGTATGGCCCCCCTGCAGCCAAGCTACTATTCATACTGAGCTTAATAACCTGCCTAATCTGCCTCAGACCTGCCTATAACCACAGCTCACAATCTGCACGGCTTGAGTATCAGTAGGTATTATTTCTGTGTTGTGCTTTTTTTTCTCCCTTTTATTATAATTTCTGGCATAAGATTTCACAGAATTATATTCACACTTTTCAATGTATCACTAAGGCAATGCTTAAGAAAGTAGGGATTAACCGTCTTGTCAATCTGTATATCTAGCTATAAAAATACAAAAATAGGCGGCACTCCAATGAAGTGGTGGAAAAAAAATGTGGGTTCTATTTCCCCAAATACACAAGCGACCTTTCAGCTCACATCTGAGCCTTTTGGCTTGTAGAAAGGCTCAGGTATGAGCTGAAACGTCGCTTGTGTATTTGGAGAAATAAAACCCACTTTTTTCACTACTTCATTGGAGTGCCGCCTATTTTTTGTATTTTTATACGGGACCTGAATGTATCCTTGGGCTAGCACCCATACTTTTGCTGGTGCTGTCTTTGGACTTTGATATAGCTAGCTAGCTATATCTAATGCATCCAATATCATAATGCATGCAATACCCGGCACAACCTGTTCATAAGAGTGGCACTGTCTGTGACAGAAAACCATAGCTGCTAACACTCATAGAGCTCCTTTTAAATTAGCCAGGTGAGTCCCTTTGAGTTGACAATGAGATAAGGATTTCCATATAGTGTTGCAGGTGAAGCAGCTGTTTTCTAGCAAAATCATACGTCTATCTAAGAATCAGTTTAAGACCTCCTGTACACGACTGTAGTGGTTTTTACTGTCCGCAAATACTGATCCACAATCCGCAAAATAATGTCAGTATTTCATCTGCAATCACGGATCCTCGTAAAGACTTGTATGATCCCCTGAACTTGTCTGCGCCACAAATGTGGACAAGAAGAGGACATGCTTCATAAGAGGACCTTGAATACGACATGGACACACGGCCACAAAAAAATGAATGGGTCTGTACTTTTATCCTCAGTTGCGAATAAAAACTACGGTCATGTGCATGAGGTCTGCAAAAAATCTGCAGAGCCACAGGTCACAAAGGGTTGTTGTTGTTTGTGTCACCCAGTGTGCCCTACTCTGAGACTCCAACGCAGATGTGAACATAGCCTTAGCTTGCCCTTTATATTTTCCATTCCACTTAAAGCCATGCTTGGCTTTGGTTCAAAAAACTGCAGCAAAATCTGCTGCAAAAACAGAGCTTTTCCACAATGTCTGGCCTCAGCCTAAGGGTATGTTTATAGTTCTTAAGTTAGTAGTTATTTATTATTATGCTTGTATAGCGCCATCATATTCCGCAGCACTTTACAGACATTGACAGTCACTGTCCCATATAGGGCTCACAATCTACATTTCCCTATCAGTATGTCTTTGGAGTGTGGTTATGCATTTTTGAAGCAATAATCTGGTACGTCATTCATTATTTTTTTTTTTTTGTTTGTTTGTTTTTATAAATCTATGCTTAGCACTGCATCAAAAAACCTGATCAAAGCCTGCAATGTAAATATAACCATAGTATGATATACACATCATAAACTAATTCTGCTGTGTATGTGGTATATTTTCATGTAAGCCTATGCTATACCCCTCAGAGTAATGTTTATCTTCTTTAAATTCTTTGTTGAATACAGGCAAAAAGTGTTTCAAGTTTTGAGCCCAATGCTGAGAATGAAACTGTAGATCAAAACTCCCATCCGAAGAATATGAATGGTTTTGCAATACTTCCTAATGCACTTAACTTTCCATTATATTCTTCCCAAAATGGATCTGCAAAGTTTGAAAAATCCATGGAAGACTTGATTTCCAGAAAAGAGCTAAAACTCAAAGAGAAAATCTCCACTAAGGAATGTAAGGACTGTGCGCCCGTGACTCAGAACAAGAGCCCTGCTGTAAACAATGCAAAGGCTGTATCCATGGAGAGCATAGACTGCTCCATTCCAGAAACCTCAGTGTGTGATTTACCGCCTACCACCAAGGATGCTCCAGATCCATATGTAATGAGCTTACAAAACCTCTTGAAGAAGTCTCGGGAGTATATCGAGCAAAGCAGAAGAAGCATGAAAGGCAGCTCAAAGGGAAGTTCTACTGAAAGTAATTCAGACAAGGAGAATGATATCATTAAAATTAGTGACTCTGTCAAAGAAAAGACTCGACTTGCCCACAGAAGTAGAAGCTCCAGCCCATTAATGGTTGACAAGCCAACACTAAATAAGTCCAATACCTTGTTACAAGCGGCCTTATCTCAAGGTCAGAACTCAGGTGCTCTGTCAACTTTCTCTAAAGTGGACATCCCTTCCAGACCAGAAACTTCTTCTGGTGCTGATCATGAGTCCGATGAAGAATTTAGAAGTGGCTATATGCTGGAGTATGAAAGTAACATGATTAAAAGCCTTACAGGTTCCTATGCCAAATTACCGAGTCCCGAGCCAAGTTTAAGCCCCAAAATGCACAGACGTAGACCCAGGCCCTTATCAGCAGGAAACATTGTCATAAATCACCCAGTCAATGCTTATGAATTAAGTCCCAAAGAAAAAGGTAAAATGATGGACCTTACACATCTTGAAACCTCACTTTCTGAAATTGTGCCAAAAGACGAGGATAAAGTGATTGTTTCCTCCATGAAAAGACATTCCTTCAGTGAACATATCGACTTTGTCCCAAATTCAAGCAGACACTCAAGAAGTAACTCAAAGATGGACCCCGATAATACAGTTATTAATTTAAGAACTGTCACTGATGCCACTTACACCCCAATGTGTAGAGGAGTCCAGTGCGCAAGTCCTTGCTCTGTAGACACACTGCAGGGGAACGCTTTAAGCCAGCATGGTGACCTTCCAACCATAACATCAGAAAATGTACAGAAGCCATATCCTCCACTGGAGGTGGTAAAACGTAATTCACCTGCAGAACTTAATAAATCGTATGATGTAGAAACCCCATCTCCTATTTTATTGCAAAGCCAGAGTACAAATCAAGCCTCGGATACCCCTAATGTGTCCACCATGAGGGGGCAACTCATTGAGAACAATTTTGACATTCAGGTCAAGCGGCGACTTGAACTGGATCTGGAAAGTACCCAGAGCGAATACTCCCCAGTGCCAAGTGAGGACGAGAAGAGGTGGCTTCATGAGAGAAGTCGCAGTGGGTCCCTCAGTGCAACCAAGAGTGAGATTTTACTGAATAGCACATTAGGTAAAAATCATGCCTAAAAGTTTTACTGAGAATGGTAAAATACTTACTGTACCATATCCCACTAGTCTGTTTGTCATCAATACATTGGTATATAACATCTGTGATGACCATGGTGGCATGAGTGTTGACATTTTATCCATAGAGTCCCCATGATTTACTGCTGTGGTCATTACAGTCTTCACGTATGATAATCTGACTTTAGTTCACAGTTTCTCTAAAGTATGTTTTCGTTGTGGGGTGGGTGAGGGCATATTTGTCTTTATAAATACCATAGGCAATAAGACACAAGTCCTGAGGTGTGCCACCTTAGTATATTCCTGGGGTAGTCCTGCTGTAAACCATAGCCTTATGATTTAACTTCATATTGTACACAAAAATTCTAAAAACTATCTGATGTTTTTAGAGGATAACCTGAAGAAGAAGATGTTGGCTTTTGAAGAAATGAGGAAGAAACTTGAAGAACAGCACGCTTATCAGCTGTCGCTGCTCATTGCTGAGCAAGAAAGGGAACAAGAGAGACTTCAGAGGGTAATCCAATATCATAAGGAACATGCATCTGCACAATAAAGCGGATTACAGTACTTCTCAGACATGGTGCTTAGCGATAAATCACTCAGGGAATATCACTTACAGTTTCACAAGAGACAGAACTTTTCAAGAAACTAATTTGTACTTCTCCTAAATTTCTCACCGTATTCTTGTCGGCTCCTTTTCAGGACATCTTGTCTAGAAGTATAGGCTATCTGCCAGCCAGAACTACTAGAATGTCTCTTATTTAGGAACCTATAAGTCCTCATTACAGGTTCATCGAACATGGTATTTTACAGCTTTATATCAAGTAAGATGTGTTCTGAGCTACTAGATTTATTAGAGGTCGAGCCAAGTTTTTATTCTATTCCCTAACCAGATAACATGCAGATCAGTAGGGGTGCACCTAGGGCTGTGGAGTCGATAGACCAAACTTCTCTATTTTTCCATAGCCAGAATCCAGCTCCTACTCAGACTCCTTCATACGTGGCTGTCAGAAGTAGTAAAGATCCTCTTATTCATTAAAAAGCTAGTGGTTGAGTTCCTATGAAGTAAATATATACATCTAATTATACAATATTAATAATTGTGTGCTATAATTAATTATTTTGTTTTGAAGCCAGTGTCTGTAACTTTTCCCCGAATCCACCCACAATTGGTCCCAAATCCGACTTCACAGCCCTGTCTGTCATTAGTCGTTCCCCTGTCTGAATCGTGTAGCTGTTCACTGCCACTCCATTCATTCTCTACTTTATAGACAGTAAATGGATCGTCGGTGTGAATGCTTGGCCTGCCGCTCCTTATGGACAGGGGAACGATACCCCTCTAGTGATTTTTGGGGGTCCAAGTGGTCGCAGCCCCACCGATGAGCATATTATACTCTATCCTATAGATGCGGGACAATGTTAAAACTTACTCCCAACCCCTTTAAGTTGATGGATGTAAAACAGAGGTGTCTCGAAATCATAGTTAAAACCCACAGAAGTGTCAACCATATCACAGTGGCAGCCCACAAATATCATCTCAAAGACTTCTGTCCCTCTCTCTTACTCTTTTTGATCCCATGTCACGCCATGTTGCCTCTAAATTTCTTGGTGAACCCTGCCTTTTTGAAGCATTTTTTTTCAAATATATGTCAGACCTTAGGAGATGCATGATGTCACACCATACTGACATCATATCATGACGGCTCAGACTTAAACTTGAGTGAATAGTAGGTGGAATAGCCACCATCTATTGAGATATACTGGGCCCCCTAACTGCAGTTAATCTGTAATTTATAGTTTGACCATTTCTGGTTTAAAAATTTTTTAAATTCCTACTTTTATTGTTCCTTTTACCAATATTGAGAATTATGAATTCATTTCCAAGTGATAGGCCTAGGAGCTCAAGTGATAGCTAAGAATGGGCGAGCATAGCGTATTGCTAACTTTGTCTACCTCTAGTCTTTTGTTCAAGCTGTCTGGAATTCCATGAACAACCTATGAGAGAATACAGGAAGATAAGTCGCAAGCTAAAAGTTGTGACCTGTTTTTTGCTACTTCTATGTATCTTTTAGGAGTTTGAAGAAGAAGGGAGAAGACTGAGGTTCAAGGATATTGACCTGCCTTCTGATCAAGGTGGTTTAGATAGTAGCAGGATGAGGTCCAACTGGAGCAGTAGAAGTGAAAGTAGTCCGTCTGAGAGTCACTTAGACAATAGTCACTCGGCCAACACAGGTAAGGCCCTGTCTTAGGTTTCTATCATAGTTGTTGCTCCTATTGTAAAATGTATCTTCAGTTAAAGGGAACCTGTCAGAACTATTTGGGACACTAAACCACCCACAGATCCTTATGGACAAGTGGCTTATTGACCCAAATAGCCCTATGCTAACTCTCTACGTGGCTAGGATAAAAAAAAAAAAACATCTTTATACTTATCCAGCTCCTGTACCCTCAACACCCACACAACTCTTCACTAAAGCCGAAGTAATACACTTCAGTTTCAGTATGAATTCACCAAACTTCAGGCACATATGCAGTGAAGAAGAGTTGTACTTCTCCCAACTTCAGTGAGCTAAACAGGCATCGGGAGCACTAGAGATGAGTCCAATGAGACTTTTTTTTTTTTTTTTGCCATTACGGTCATGGACAGTTAGGACTGGGCTATTTGGGACACTAACCCACTGATCTATAAGGACCTGTGGGTGGTTTAGTATCCTATCCTATAGCTCTGACAAGTGTATTCTATACCACTCATGGAGCATATTTTTAATGAAGTAATCTTTGAAGGTGTAATTCTAGTTCAATGACTAAAGGTAGAAGATGCAAGGAGACCATGTCAGTGCCTAAAATAAGAAACCAGTGACTGCTCTGTCTGCTTGCCTCTTGCATAATAATTGGCAAACCTTCTTGCATGACTTTGTTGATGTGGTTTGCTCTTCCCTGAGGTAATTTTTATTTTCTATTTTTACAGTTGGATCACTTGTTGCTCCTTCGCAGCATACTTATGGTTCCACAGTTGAGTCGTCATTCAATCTTTGGGGATCAGCAGAATGCAGAGCACCAAAAATATCAGCCTCCAGGTCCCTTAACAGACCCAAGACCAGATGGTCTCAGGTGACTTGTTTACTGGAATCTTTGGTGTAAACTTTTTCTCCTATGTCATTAAAACTCCTTATCAAACTACATAGGGAGCACTTAAATTGTTGTTGATACTGACCTGTGTCCTTGTCAAACCCTTTATTTTTAAGTGGCATGATCTAGAGAATTCTCTACTTAGTACCTTAACTGGATTTATTGCAAGAACAGTTCTTGAAAGGGTTTTACAAAAATAGACATTTATCACCCATCTTCAGGACAAGTGGTACATCTGATCACTGGGAACCTATCCGATTACAAGAACAGGGATCCCAATGCCCACAAGCCTCCACACAGCACAACATTGAATGAATAGAGTGGCACACTGGCATGCATGACTGCTGCTCCAAAGTCTGAGACTGCCAGAGATATCCAAATACATAACTTGACTGTTTCTGTCTGAGCCATAGACATTGAGTTGAATGACAAGGCACATGTTTGACCTCTGCTTGATTCAAGTTGCTCACAACAATTGTGCTTTGAGGGGAAACAAAGGGCTATCGACCCATGTTCTAGTGATCAGTGTTGGTCCCAGCTATCAGATATTTATCCATGAATATCTATTGTGGGAAAAGCCTTTAAGTTTGCATGAGTGTCAGATAATAAATTCCCACCAATGTTTTTATTAAGACTGGCTCTGTTTCTGTATGCCAGTCTTAAAGAGGTTGTTCAGGCTAAATAATATTTTCTAATGAGGCCGGGGGAGGTGAAAAAAAAAAAAAAATACTGTCCCTGATGCTCCGGTGTCCTCACAGGTCTGTTTGGTCGGCTGCCTTCTTGTTGATGAATTTCTCACCTGCTGTGACATTTCGGGTTCCTTCTGCTGAGGCCGCTGATTGACCTTAGTGGTCACGTGACTGCTGAGGCCAATCAGTGGCCTCAGGATGGGAACTCGGGACTTCACAAGTTGTGATGTCTCTCTGGTTCCCTTCTTGAGGCCGTTAATTGGCCTCAGCTGTCACGTGGGGCGGGTACTTCTGCCAGAAGACCACAACAGAGCTGCAGGAACGGACCGTGTGGGGAGGCACCAGGGACAGGTGAGTATGGTTTTATTTTAATATTTTTTTTTCACCTCCACCCACCTAATTAATAAATAAAATTTTAGGCCGGACAATCCCTTTAATGAAGTCCCCGACTGGCACTAACTGTGCCTGTATTATCAAAAGACCTTGGCCTCTTAATATTTCAGACATACTCCCATGTGCCAGAATGGCTATCAGTCACAAAATGACAAAGTCTTCCTATATAATGCCAGTTTTCTGTCATGAGGTATAGTAAATTTATCCAGTCAAGGTGTCCCTGGCTAGCCTTGGTCTTCGCCTGCTTTCATGTTTTACTATGTACTGATGGAGAACTCTCAATGTATTCATATCCATTATTTTGTGTTTGAAGGTTTATAGTCCACAAATGCAAAGAAAACTAAATAAAGTGAGTGCACTGGCCAAAGGTTTCCTTGTACGGAGATTAATGCAGACCGAGAAGCTGAAGAATCTAAAGCAAACTGTGAAAGTATGTGTCATGGGTTTCCCAGTGCTCTGTAGAGTCTGTGTCCTCCATTATCCTATAAGATATGGTATGGTTGATTTTGCAGCAAGTTCTTCCTTTTCAGCTACATTACTGTTTTTTCTTGTTTATTAGGATACTGCAGAATTTATTAAAACTTTTCATACAGAAGTTCAGCCAAGCAGAGGACTAGTTTCTGCACAGGACATTTCATTACAGGAAAGAGTTGTAGCTCAGGTAAGAGACAACCAGTGCTTTGGTCTGGTCCAAGTTCCTTCCCTTTTTATATGTGTCTGTAATATTTCAGATTTCTGGTTATTTTTCCCTATATGTTATTACTTGGATATTAGCGGGATTGTCCATGTCCACAGGCTTGAATACGGTATCAGATATAGTTGAATATGTTCATTCCCATTTACAGTGAATGGGGTTTTCAGATACAGCTGAATGATCACTTTTGGCTATTTCTAACATTTTCATTCAAGCCTTTTTAAAGGGACAATAGCATGGTTATTTTGCTCTCTAACCAAGAACCTGTACTGAGGGCCCCTTGTTCCCAACAATAGTGGAAGTCCCAGAGCTCAGACCCTCGCCTAACTTGCAATCTATATACTGTAATAGTCATGTTCTAAGAATGGCACATTTAGTCAACACTGTTGTGCCTTAGTTATTAGATATGTATGATCACTAGAGACAGCATGTGAAACTTGAGGCTGAATCTGCCAGTTAGGACACTGGCACAAAGCCACCTGTCACTTGTTGCCATTTGTCTGACAACTCCCCTGTCTATCATGTGGTTGCCATGCAGTATGTGGATTGATGTGCAGTATTTTTGATTATAAACCTAAAATCTTTTCATTTTGTTTGAAGCTGCGGGCAGCGCTATACGAAATCCACGATATCTTCTTTGCAATGGATGCCACAGAACAGATGACTATTCTGGCTCATGACCGTGAATTACGACGTGAGAAGATGCTCAGGCAGATGGTAATTGTTAAATTATACAGTGTTGGTATTGGTGATTTCCATATCAGATAACTATATAATAGCAGGATAATGCTAAAAATGTCTGACAGTGTGCACGTGTCAATGGTTGGGCAGCGCACCGCTCTATCCATTTCAATGGGATCGCTGGAGATTTCCGAGCGGTGTGCACGCAGCTTGGCCACTGCTCCATTCAAAATGGGTGATGAAAGTCCCCCATTCTCCTGATCATTGGAGGGGATCTGTGTGGTCGAACACCCCTTGATCTGCAAGTCATCCTCTATCCTATGGATAGGGGATATCTTGGTTTCATGGAAAAAACCTTTAACATGTAGAGGGTAATAAACTGATGCCAGATACCTATGGTGCTGCTTAGCTCACTTGAGAACAAAGGATTGGTCACTTCAGAATCCAATGGGCTGATTCTTCCCCCCACATAACAACCCCCCACATCTGCCATTGGAGGAAAGTCAGAGACTCCATATACATTGAATAAATTAGCAGCTTTGGCTGATGATCATTCCCAGTGCATTGTCTGTTGAATTATCTAGAGGGGTCTTTTTGCACTGGGTTCACAGAGGGACCCCTTCACTTTCTCTCTTCTAACAATATAAAATATATTTTTCCTGGAATTTTTTGTACCAGAGTTCTCCAGATGATGAATTATTTGTCTATACTAAAGATATACTATGATGGTATATTGACAATATTGTATATGCAGACAAATCTAATTTCATTATGCTAAGTATTTGCTGATTTATAGATTTTAATGATTGAAGATTTATATTCTTTTTATAATACAGGAAAAAGTAAAGAGCCCTCGGGATAGGGTGACTCTGTCATCTGCAACTCAGAAGTCTCTGGATAGGAAAAAAGCTTACCAGGTAATTACATATACATTATAAGCCAGGGTGGTATTAACTTAGTGATCAACCAATAGACTTTCTGATGCAATAGATTTTCTACATCACTTGTCTCAGAATAAGCGGGGTCCAGCCGGGCACCTTGTTCTATTGCTCAGGATCTGTAGACTTCCGATCACAGGCGTTTTAACCCTTTTGCTATCGTAAATAGTGACCGTGGCAATAAAATGGTGTCAGAGGGAGGGAGCTCCATCTATTAGGCATCTGATTGCAAGGTAGGGATGCGTTTACATGGCAGCCAAGGGCCTAATGAAGGCCTCCAGGTCTGCTTTAGTATATCCATATTAGACTGCAACAGAATAAAAAAGCTATGGTACTTGGTATGCAACAACGGAAAAGCGGAAAAAAATGGTTTGGTTACTAAGCTGCAAAACAATATGGTCATTAAGGAGTTAAAATACATAAGACATTTAAGTCTACATTTTTGTCATCCAGCTTTTACAAGGATTATTTCTGTTTGCTCATATGTGAACTAAAATGTCGTGTATGCAAGACTGTTGTGTTTTGCTTGGGTTCTGCATTTTTATGGCAATAATAACAGTCTGTAGCGACATACTTGCCATAAAAAACTGAAGAACTCCAATGGAAAAAGTGTCTAATCCCCATTAGAAATCAGTGGGATCTATCGGTGATCCTTCAGTTATCTGTAATCCATAGGACAGGAGAGAGATGAGTTATGATTTAATTCCTTTAAGCATCACTGTACTGTTTGCTTCATACTGAGGACTGAGGCTGTTTTGTTGGTTTCACTTTTATAAGTCTGGATACTGTATAGTGTCATATTTCTGCCTTTGGGCACAGTGTGCAAATCAAAGCTCTATGTAACTGGGTGTATATGTTTTTGTCCTCTTTGAGGATAATGGCCAAAGAAGCTTTCCTGGGACTTACTCCAAACATGTTAACATGGCATGATGCGAGCAGTGTCTTACTTGTCTAAAGAAAACTCCCCTAAGCAATCCATATTTAGATGATCATAGTTTCTATTGGCCTGAATTATCTGTGTACTGAACAAAACTCTATGCTTATACTCCATTTTTGTAGGGCAGTAGAAATTGGAATGTCAAATAGGAAACCGATCTCAAAACCGAAGGCCTTTGATCCCAGGTGAGTGAGAATACTACACACATTTGTGTACACACCTTGTAGTCCTGAAACCTGCTGTTTATAAGGACATTTGTTAGATTATTCACATTTCAAGGGTTGTCCTGAAACTGGATAACATTGCTGCCTTCTTCCACAAACAGCGCCACACCTGTCCACAGGTTGCATGTGGTATTGCGTATTGGTTCTATTCACTTCAGTGTAGCTGAGTTTGTATAACACACACAACCTATGCAAAGATGTAGTTACTATAAGAAAGCAGCTATTGACAGCATATGGCTACTAACGCTTTTTTTTATATTTTAAGCAAATGTATTTCTTGTAATGGTTTGATTTGATCATACTGATTTGATCATACTTTAAAGTATAATCAATCTTTACACTTTTGCATTTACTTTTAATAGAATCCTTCAGCCAAGCCAAGGACAAAATGCACCTATCAATAAACTGCTTTCCAGGCAAGGGTAAGTAAAGTATAACCCCTGCATAGTCTTTTAGTGCAATCTTTGTACATTGATGGCTCAGTGGAGTATACTGTGTGGGCAGGGAGCGCATTGTTATTAGGTTTCTGTATCACTGAGCAAAGTTGTCCCTGCATCCAGCTCTATGTATCCTGCCCAGTCATGTGTCAGCAGACTTGTCCTACTTTATGTACATACTATACATTCCTCGCCTTTTTTGTGTGGTAGCCACATGAGCTACATATGCAGCCACTTTATAATGGTTGTTGAGGGCAGAATGATAGAATTAAAGTTATGGTTGCCCAAGAATTCTTCCAAGCCCAAGTAGTGCAATGTTTTGTAGTAACGTTCCATGTAAATATGGTCTGTGAGCTGAGGTCTAAGAGGCTACACTGTATGAAACTATCTGTATTTGTTTACTAGAGTTCTCGTAGCCATCTTAGGCTACGGCCCCATGTTACGGAAATGCAGCTTTTTTTGTTGCAGATTTTGCTGTGGTTTTTTGAGCCAAAGCCAGGAGTGGATTGAGCAGAAAGTAGAAGTATAAGAACTTCCTATATATTTCCCATTTCTTTTGTAGCCATTCTTGGCTTTGGCTCAAAAAAGCGCAGCAAAATCTGCAACAAAAAAAAGCTGCGTTTCCGCAACGTGGGGCCATAGCCTTAAAGGGTTTTCTCATTAGGGATGACCACTCTGCGATTATAGGCCACAGAGGTGATCAGGTGCTTTCCGCAAGTCCTGCTCCTGGTTCCGTGACAGCTGATTTTGCTGTGCATTACAATTACGGCATAAGCCTGAACAGCAGTCACTCAAACAGAGCAACTTTCCATTCTGACTCATAGCGAGGGTCTCAAGGGGTAAGTGGGTGAGCCCACTGTGATGTTTATAAGCCCTAATAAGACATATGGACAGTGAATGCCTTTAGTATACACCCCCTTTAACCCCTTCACGGTCTGTGCCTTAGTATTACATCACGCTGAGTATGTAGTTAATGCTCACCGCCATAATGGTGGCTGTGCCTGCGGCATTACTTCCAGCGCTCGGCTATGACTAGCTGCTAGAGTCGGAAAATACTCCGACTCCAGCGGATTACTCCCTCTGATGCCGTGATCAATAGCAATCACTGCATCTGGGTTGTCCGGTTACAAGATCAATACCTGTTAGGTATCTCCATGTGCGTAGAAGTCTCTCCAAATATTTTATACCATATGGTGAACCCCTTAAAAAAAAAAAAAAAAAAAAAAAAGTGCAAAGTGCAAATTAATGTATTTCGGTGATCTAAAAGTCATACATATCAAAAATTAGTACCAATAAAAACTACAACTGGTCTTGCAAATAAAGAGCCCTTATATATCGCTGTCAACAAAACATTAAAAAAGTTATAGGCCTCAGAATACGAAGACCCCAGGAAAATCGTTAATTTTCAAAAAGTGATGTTTTATCTGTAAAAGTGGTAAAACATGAGAAAACCAATATAAATATGGTATCGCCGAAATCACAATTTTTTTGACCAAACTTGCTATGTAATTTTTTTTTTAAATGCAGAGTGAACGCCATAAAAACAAAATGCAAGAAATTAGGATAGAATTTTTTTTTTTTTTTTTTTTCCCCACATGCATCCCCCAAAAATGTTGTTAAAAGCTAATCAAAACATGGTGTAAAATGAAGTACAACTCTTCAAGAAAAAGCTCTCACTTGCATTCAGCTATGTCAACAGACAAATATAACTCCTATGAATTTTGGAAGGGAAGGCAAATGAAAAGTCGCCAATTATTAACATAGTTTGTTTGTTAATAATTGTTGACTTCATTTGCCTTCCCTTCCAAAATTCACCCTGCGTCCTTAAAGAGGACATTTCACCACCTCCAACAAGTCCAGCTCTTTACATCAATTAATATTCGTAGCCCCACTGATTCCTGCACAGTTGGAATTTTTTCTCTAGCCCCACTATTCCTGAGCAATCAGTGCTGTTAGTTTTGGTACTATTTAGGCTCTGTACTGTCAAGAGGGCGGTGTCAGACAGGAGCAGGCAAGGGGTGTGATTCTGAGCTCTGACACTGGCTGCCAACAATAACT
Organism: Leptodactylus fallax; assembly: GCA_947044405.1. Lineage (NCBI taxonomy): Eukaryota > Metazoa > Chordata > Amphibia > Anura > Leptodactylidae > Leptodactylus > Leptodactylus fallax. The sequence continues at coordinate 711,940 of CAMRHE010000241.1, read as the reverse complement.
GCGCTTGAACGGTGAGGGCTAGAGAAAAAATGCTGGATTAATCAATTAACAGATTCTAAGAACTAGAATTGGTAGAGGTGGTGAAAGGCCCTCTTTGAAAGGTTAAAGTTCACATACATCTATACAAAAGAAATACAACTGACCTCACTAGTATTGTATTACTAGTATTTTCTCCATTTGTCTCCAGGAGCATCTGCAAAAAAAACCCCAAGAAAGAGGCCAAATGTTGTGACAATTTACGAAGACAGCATTCCCTGGGATGAAGGACCAAAAAGCACTTGTTCTTATGGTGTCGCATTATGTTTTGCTGTCTGTTGCATTTGGACCATCACCAATAAAGAACATGCATGCTCCATTGAATCTGTACGCTAATGCTGACAACCCAGAGCTCCAGAGATTTTTACTTTGCTATTGTTTTGCATGATGGTATACAGCCTGCTCAAAAGATTTGCACATTTTACACCTTTACTACTATTGAACCTTGAAAAGTTAGAAGATTCTAAATGTTCTGATGAATAGAGTTGGACTCCATTTGGAAAAGGATGTTGTCCTTCAATTGACGTTCATTGCATAAACCACGATAAAATGAAAAGGACCATATCCTGCTTTTGAATGTTATACATTTTGCATATAGTAGTGTTTTACAATGCAAGTATAAATAAGTTATAGCAGTTTTTGGTTGAAAACATAAAATATTGTCTTTTATGAACACAAGTAGAATAGAATTTTGTAGGATAAAATTTAGGAAGAAGCGCTTAACCTAGAGAAATCATGGAGTACATTGGTACTTAACCCTACACTCCTGTGCATTCAGTATGTATTGTAAAGCTTTCTCTAGGTTATTGAGTATAGGGGTGGTCAGTCTAATGATTGACAGCCTCATATGGTATGAGTATACATATGGAAAAAACTGTCTGCTATTGAGACCGCCGTACAGACTTCTAAATCCTCCACACGCAGGGATTTGATGTACTGAATCTATACCAGTCTGCTCAGCCTTTTATATCTAACTTACAGAGGGTGCCTGTTACCCTTTATAGTTTGGGCATCTATTAGTTGCACTTGGGTAAATATCACAGTGCCTATTCACTATGCTTGCCATATGTAAATTAAGGTGGTACTTGGCCCGGTTGATTGAAAGATACCGCATATTTACATATAGCTCACATAGTGAATAGCAACCTTGAGGTATTTGTCCACCTATTAGCTGCTATAACATAGAGTATCTCACCATAACACCTTTCAAAAAGATGAATCGACTTTAATGACATATCTGTTTTAGGCTGTGTTCACATCTGTGATTGGAGACTTCATTAGGTCCGTGCTGCTCTTTGTTCCAGTAACATGTCAGACACAAAGGCACAAACCTGACTGATCCCATTTTTCTCAGTGAGGTCCACCAACTGAGTTGACTAGTGTAGGTGTGAACTAAGTCTTTAAAAAATTGTATTCCCTGTGAAACAACAATTCAAGAGCATCTCTTCTATGCTGTGTTGCTCCTCTGCTACTCTTCCTGTAAATGTGTGAACATATACAACTGAGTATTACTATATCTCTAGCCAGTATGACATGTCCTTACACAATGTAACGCTGTCTAATCCATATCAGGACATGTAGGGACACTATTGAAAAGGGGCATGGGAATATTGAGTTGTGAGGGTTTTTTCACACATTTTATCAGGAGGTATAACATACGAACAGTACAATGTAAAGTTCTGAGGTGCTCCTGAAAGACATTTTATTCCACATGCTAATTATCTGTATAAAGCTGGGGGTGGGGAATCACGCTCTTCACGCCTCCAAACAGCCCCTGTGGTCAGAGGTGTAACGTAAAGTTCCTGGGCCCGAATGCAAAATCTGTAATGGGGCCCCTACCTACCTTGTCCTAGAATAGTGGTATATTTTATGTGGCATTTGGAGAAGAGAGGCCCCTTCAGGGTCTGGGGCTTATACCGACTGCTACCACTGCACCCTCTGCCTGTGGTTTATTTGACGTCTCGGATTACAGGGGAATCTGTGTGCATACGATATGTGGTGCACTTCTGATTCTTCTGGCGCTTGTACAGAGGGCAGAAGAAGCCAGGAAACATACCCATTTACACAGCTCTTGTGCCAGAATCAGGAGGACAGCACAGTGTATCTACCAGGACTTTTGGAAAGCTGTATTCGGACGTCAATCAAACCATAGGGGCTGTTTGGGGGCATGGAGAGTCTAGTTTGAGGGGATCATTGTGGCACACTCCACTGGTACTGGGGGGGGGGGCTAGTTTGAAGAGTTAGTTCCTGCTGACAAAGTTGCAGTTTTGATGCCAGAGCCATAGAATGTAGATGAGCAGGGAAAAGTCCTCTTATATTTTCTCTTTTGAACTTTGGCATAAAAAACTGCATGTGTGATTCCATTCTTAATCAGGCTAAGTTAACATCTACGCTGTCACAATGTCCACCTGAAATCCGCAGACGAAAAAGTCCTGCACGTTTTCAGTTTTTAAACGATGGATCACATTATAGTCAGTGTGGTCCACCGGGCTCCGTGTGTAACTATTATTACAGTGGCTCACCTGTCCATTATTCTGGTCCTCCAATGGACCAGAACAATGGACAGGCCAACGTTAGCGTGAACCTAGCATCAGTTTTACAGTAGATTTCTTCTATATCTTTATAATATACTGGCATTTACAGAGCATGCATGGCTCATCATACCAGATGTAAGTGAAAGGATGTTTATCACAAGTATTTAGATCTCCTTTTTGTGCTGTCTATTTACATTGTACTTTATATATTTGTTCTTATTTATGCTACTACTTGATGTTTATTACTATACTGTTGCACTGTTATAAGCTGACTTTGCAGATTTACACACACAACTATTTCACTTCACTAAATATGACTCTGTACTGTTTCTATACAATCTATCCCTACTTCCAGAAGTGCAGGACCTGCTGATTTTACTCTGTGGTGTCTGCACAAAGGGCAAGAACATTTACTTCATTTACTATAACTCTGTTATCTTTGAAGTAAGAGACTAATGGTCATAGTAAATTGACACCCTAAGACATGGGAATGACCCCGTTTTACAATGCTGTCTACAGTGAATGTGACCATAGCTGATGTTACACGTCTGGTTTATATACTCTCCTTTTCTATGAACATTTGTACAACTTCTGTCCTTTTTTCAGAGGATCTTTTCACTCCAAAAGGGCAGACCCAATTTCAAGCTCCCAGTGGCCTTTTTGTTTCTTTTCAAGTGCCAGAACATTTTTATGTACGTTGTATTTATTTATACATATTTAAGTTACAGCTGCATGCAAACTGGTTTCTTTTATAAAGTGTATTTATTTTTGTACATTATTTTGTATGTTTTCCTTGTTCGTGCTTTGCTTGTTTTCTTAAAAGTAATAAAGTTTTTTTGTCAACAATTTAAAACTGATTTGTGTATCTTTTAAAATAGGACCTGTCACCAGGTCCCAAAGATCTATGTCATCTAATAGGCACTGTCACCCTGAGCATTTTGGTGTTTTGTTTATCCAAATCAATAATGTAAGCCCTTTTAGTGTCTATGTAAATTAGGGCCTACTAGCCAATGACATACAGCATACAGAGATCCTACCCCCAGAGAAACTATGGTGTAACCACCCATTTGGCTAGCAGACCTTCATATGCATCAATACTAAAAGGGCTTATATCTTTGGAATGGCTGAATGAATTTGGATAGACACAACTCCAAAATACTGGGGGTGACATCGTTGATGATGTATGTCATTGGGGTTTTCAGAGCAGGTGATGGTTTCCCTTTAAGAGAATGATGAAGCCATAACCAAACACAAGGGAGAAATCTATCAGTGCAATTCCACCAGGAATGTGATTATATTCCAGGACTTCATAAAGGAAAAGTTTCCTTTCAGTTTTAGGACTTCTCATGTGATGCTGCAGGGCTGCTTGCTGGCCATGGGGATCACTGAAGAGTGGAAAGCTGCCATACATAATATATAGGCTATGAACACTGAATGTTATGTTGAATTTTTTTTTTCCTAAATGCAAAATTGGACAACTTTCAAAATTATCTTCACTGAAAAAATTCTACCATTTTTTTTTGCTGCAGACCCTGTGCAACTCCTTCACATAGCTGGCTGCCCTGCCAAATCTGACATGCATCCAGGGGCATAGCTATATGAGGTGTAGAGGTAGCAATCGCTACCAGGCCTTGTAACCGAGGGGTTCCCAGAGGTCAATTTTCCACTATTCTTAATAACACATAGTATCTAGGGGCCCCATTGCACTGCGGCCCACGTGCTTCAAGTTTGATCTATGCATACATCCCAAAGAGCACTGCTCCGTTCTGTGTGTTCTCTCCCTTGCTTTCTATAGCAGCAGGAAGGGGACGGTTGTACATAGTAGAATAGAGAGGGCAGATCACACAAATAAGGAGGAAGTTACAGGTGAGGGGAATTATTCACATAGTCTATCAGTGTACAAAGAGGGGAAAAAAACTCACTGCATCAGTGTCTGTGTATACACCATCTTGTTTCATGTAATAGTCCTTTATTACACATATATCTTAGGCTATGTTCATACTAACATCCTGAAAAACTGTTGCAATGGTCGATTTTTCGCAGTAGTTTTGCATCCATGGGGCAGCCGTTTTCAAGTATCTGTCATCGACTTGAGTCAATTCAGGGATCTGTGAAAACTGGCAAAAATAAGACTTGAATGGTTCATAAAAAAGAAATGGACATGCAAATTGCCCCATAGATGGACTTTGTTTTGAAAATGTCCTTGTGTAGGCCTGCACTGCCGACCATGTGCCTGTGAGGCTAGGTTCACGGGGCAGGACTCTTTCCTCCGCCGATTTTCTGTGGATACAGACTCCTATGCAGAACATAGACTTACACAACAGCAAACCCATCATATATTGAGATGCAGAGGTGGTTCTCATTTCATGTCTTAACTTGTTGAAGTCAATGGACTGTACTGGACTTACTGGAGTGGAAAGGTAATATCATGTGAAAGAATGTACTAGAAAGCAACATGGTAGATGGAAGAGAGTCAAACATTGTACATGATGATTTGGTTCACAGGATTTTAGGTTTTCAGGAGAGAAATGGCCTTCTTACATGACTGACCAAATATAATAATAATAATAATTTTTATTTATATAGCGCCAACATATTCCGTAGCACTGTACATATGTTAAAGGACTTGTCTACTGTAGGCTACCTTCACACATAATTTGTCCATTGCGTTTTTCTTGGCAAAAAGCCATGAAAAATGCCTGTGTTAGGCCAGGGCCCCACGTAGCATTTTACAGTCCCTCCAAAGTGGATGGAATTCTGGCTAATCCCATCTACACATTGCTAATAATAATCCACAGCTGAAAAGCTGGAAAGGAAAACTGTGGACTTTATTAAAAGTGCTGTGGGAAAAACAGTGATGTTTTTCCCACAGTGCTTTCTGGCTGCGACCCGCTACATGGGACTTTAACCTTACTGTCAGTTTTTATGTTTTTTTTTTTTTTTTTTTTTTTTTCTTTTTAAAAACAGCATTTTTCTTGCCAATTTTTGACATGCACGTGATGTGGGTGCAGCTGTCAGGGTTCAACTCACTCAGTCTTGCACTCGTCCTTCACTCAGGCTGCAAATTGAGTGTAAGTCAAACCCCAACACAGTCCACGCACCACAAATACAAGCTGCCTATTGTTGCCAAGGAGCTCCAACCTGTGCTACATGGGGACAACAGACTCAAGGACATATTTCCAGTCCCCCCTCTCCTCTCCTTTCAACAACCACCAAACCTGAGGCATATTATTGTCCGGAGTGCCCTGAAGGCCCCAACTGAAAATGGCACCTCTCCTTTCCTGCAAAACAGGTGCAAGACCTGCAGGCACATCCACACCGCTGACAGTGTACCTGTCCCACAGTCACAACAGGTGCAGAGAATTAGGGGGACATTTTCCTGCAGGTCTTCCAATATGATGTACCTCATAATGTGTGTGCATGTCCCACCACAGGCCTCTATGTGGGGGAAACAGGCCAGAGACTTAGCAGCGCATGAACTCACACAGATCCACCATTAATAACAGCAGAACCGATCTCCCAGTGGCCGCACATTTCTCCAGAGAAGACCACTCTATTGAAGATTTGTGGGTTGTGGTTTTAATGGGACATTTTAAGACACACAGAGAGAAAGGAATGGGAATATAAGTTAATGCAAAAATTTCAAACTCTGCGATTTGGACTTAATATTCATGCCAGCTTCATGTCACACTATGTATGAACTGTGAGGGTCATAAATCACCACCTGATTGCAAACAGATAACAGATCCCTCTGTCACGCACCACAAATTTTCCAGACTGTTTATTTCCTGACCTGTTGTAAATAACTTCTCTACTTATATTGCATTTTGTTATTCCAAGATCCTTTTGAAGATCCATGTCTTGTGTGTGTATAAATAGTGTGAATTTTCAGTTTCTAGTATTACACCATGTCTGAAGAAGAGAGCTAGCACTTTCAAAAGCTTACTATCAAATATACTCTGCCTCTAAAAGGTATCACCTGATTTCTTCACTCTTCCAAGACGTCATAAAACAATAAAACTGGACATCTCCTGCACAGGCAGGAAAAGCATTTCATCTCTGACAACCTCCCCTTTGTATACACAATCATAAACAAAACATTCACTTAAGATATATATAGGATTCAGTAATAATACATACAAAATAATAGGCTCCTGAGCAATGCTGAATTTTGGAAAAAAAACACACTAAAATGTAAAAAACACCATATATGTAAGGTTAATCATTTGTTTGTGAATAACCTGTAACATCTGGCACAGTGTTTGTAACAGCTTTTTTGCTATAAAATAAAAAATGGAACTGAAAATGCCCCAAAAAATACACTCGTGTGAAACCAGCCTTAGGCTTAAGGCCCCACGTTGCGGAATGCAGTGGAAATTCATCACATTTTTTTTCTGCAGTATTTTTCATTTCATTTTTGCTCTGTGGTTGTTTCCCCTTATCAAATATATAGGGAAAATGCAAGCGTTTCCACAGATAAAATTGACATGTTGCGTTTTTCAAAAACAAGGCATTTCCGCAGCGTTTTTAATTTTTTTTATTTTTCTGTAATGCGTGGATGTGATTAGCCAAAATCTCATTCACTTTGTTGGTACTGTAAAATGCAGTTTTTTTTCCTGCAGCATTTTTCATTGCGATCTTGCAGAGTTTTTCCCTGCGGACTTTCTGCACTAATTATGTCTATACGGAAAACGCCAGTGTTTCTGTAGGTATAATTGACATGCTGCGATTTTCAAAAACGGTCGCGTTTTTGAAAATGCAGCTTCCGATGCATATTTTTTTCTGCAATGTGTGGATGGGAATATCCAGAATCCCATCCACTTTACAGGTACTATAAAACGCTGCGTTTTCGCAACGTGGGGCCCCGGCCTTATAGAGTAACTTTCCATAAACTCTACAAGGACATATGGGTGTAAACAGGATTGGCAACCTAATTATTATTACTGAACAATATATACAAAAATATGTGACGTGAAAAATTGGAAAACCAAAATAAATGACAAAGCAATGGCATAGCCATAGGGGTCACAGCAGTCCCATAGGCCCCCTCACTACACTAGTCTGACTTACATGCCCGTGAGATTACTGGGTAGTGATGCAATTAAAAAGTATATTTTGGGAGTGGGATAATATATTGGGAGAGCTTGGGAAGGGGGTTGGTAAAACCCATCTTTGCCAAATTACTCAGCCCTGCCCATTGAGGCAAGGTTACAAGAAGAGGAACACTGAGCTTGCACCTCCTAAGTGTCCTGACCCACAACCACTGCAAGAGTATGGCAAGGTAAATCCTGGAGTTGGAGTCTGTACAGACTGTTCTGCTGCTCCCAGGAGCTATTAACCACTACTCTGCTGTATGTAGTACTGTATAGCTAATGTGCTGAGCAGTTACACCAGAGGGCTGACCGTTGAGCAGGACAGACAATAACATATACAGTGGGGAAAAAAAGTATTTAGTCAGCCACCAATTGTGAAAGTTCTCCCACTTACAAAGATGAGGCCGGCCTGTAATTGTCATCATAGGCAGACCTCAACTATGAGAGACAAAATGAGAAAACAAATCCAGAAAATCACAATGTCTGATTTTTAAAGAATTTATTTGCAAATTATGGTGGAAAATAAGTATTTGGTCACCTACAAAGAAGCAAGATTTCTGGCTCTCACAGACCTGTAACTTCTTCTTTAAGAGGCCCCTCTGTCCTCCACTCATTACCTGTAGTAATGGCACCTGTTTGACATTGTTATCAGTATAAAAGACACCTGTCCACAACCTCAAACAGTCACACTCCAAACCCCACTATGTTGAAGACCAAAGAGCTGTGGAAGGACACCAGAAACAAGATTGTATACCTGCACCAGGCTGGGAAGACTGAATCTGCAATAGGCAAGCAGCTTGGTGTGAAGAAATCAACTGTGGGAGCAATAATTAGAAAATGGAAGACATACAAGACCACTGATAATCTCCCTTGATCAGGGGCTCCATGCAAGATCTCACCCCGTGGGGTCAAAATGATCACAAGAACAGTGAGCAAAAATCCCAGAACCACACGGGGGGACCTAGTGAATGACCTGCAGAAAGCTGGGACTAACATAACAAAGGCTGCCGTCAGTAACACACTACACCGCCAGGGTCTCAGATCCTGCAGTGCCAGACGTGTCCCCCTGCTTAAGCCAGTACATATCCGGGCCTGTCTGAAGTTTGCTAGAGAGCATTTGGATGTTCCAGAAGAGTATTGGGAGAATGTCATATGGTCAGATGAAACCAAAGTAGAACTGTTTGGTAGAAACACAACTCGTTGTGTTTGGAGGAGAGTGAATGCTGAGTTGCATCCAAAGAACACCATACCTACTGTGAAGCATGGGGGTGGCAAGATCATGCTTTGGGGCTGTTTCTCTGCAAAGGGACCAGGACGACTGATCCGTGTACATGAAAGAATGAATGGGGCCATGTATCGTGAGATTTTGAGTGCAAACCTCCTTCCATCAGCAAGGGCATTGAAGATGAAACTTGGCTGGGTCTTTCAGCATGACAATGATCCCAAGCACACCGCCAGGGCAGCGAAGGAGTGGCTTCGTAAGAAGCATTTCAAGGTCCTGGAGTGGCCTAGCCAGTCTCCAGATCTCAACCCCATAGAAAACCTTTGGATGGAGTTGAAAGTCCGTGTTGTCCAGCGACAGCCCCAAAACATCACTGCTCTAGAGGAGATCTGCATGGAGGAATGGGCCAACATACCAGCAACAGTGTGGGCCAACCTTGTGAAGACTTACAGAAAATGTTTGACCTCTGTCATTGCCAACAAAGGATATATAACAAAGTATTGAGATGAACTTTTGTTATTGCCCAAATACTTATTTTCCACCATAATTTGCAAATAAATTCTTAAAAAATCAGACAATGTGATTTTCTGGATTTGTTTTCTCATTTTGTCTCTCATAGTTGAGGTCTACCTATGATGACAATTACAGGCCGGCCTCATCTTTTTAAGTGGGAGAACTTGCACAATTGGTGGCTGACTAAATACTTTTCTTCCCTACTGTACATATAGAAATAAATTATCATAATGCCAACCAGTTTACATCACACCTGGACCCTGAGGGGGCCCCTAAGGACTCTCTGCCACATACAATATACCAGTATTCTAAATGGCACAAGGTGGGCAGGTGCCCTATTATATATTTTGCATTGGGCCTCAGGAGCTTGAAGTTACACCTCTGAACCCAGTTTCAGGCGTTGCTATGTGACGCAGCATAGCACAGTGTATAGTTTCTATAAATATTATACTGGGCAGAATAACTATGTATTTTTGACTATTTACCCAGGTTGGGGTACATTGATCCTATAATGTATCAGGGGGCCTACAATGCAGAAACATTCTGGCTTCCATTGCTTCATGACACCTTTACACATTATACAGAGTATCAGGAATATACAGATGCATCTCAATAAATTAGAACATTTTTGAAACGTTCATTCATTTCAGTAATTCAGTAATACAATCCATAATCAGCGTCTTCCATGATTGTGTGTCCTACTGAACCAGACTGAGGGACCATTTAAAGGCTTAGGAAACCTTGGCAGGTGACACACTGAATTTACAATACTGAACTTTTTCACAATATTCTAATTTTCTTAGATTTGGGTTTTCATTACCTGTAATCCATAATCAACATTTACAGAAATAAAACACTTGAAATAGACAACTCTGTGTTTAATGAATCTAGAAAATATAGGAGGTCACTTTTTTAATTTAATTACTGAAATAAATAAACGTTTCAAAGATATTCTAATTTATTGAGCTGCACCTGTATGACAATAGAGTGTGATATATGAGATATGTTCCCTGGGGGGTGCTACATAATACAAGAGGGATATTCAAATGGGTCATAGTCAGCCACTATACACTAAATAGTAGCTAAATATATACAAATGGCTACAATAATCCACATCACAATGACTCTGCTACAAAACCAGATGATAACCAACAAATTGCTGCTCTCGTCATTGAAAAACCGTCTCACAGCGTAGCGCTGTGTGCGCAGTAGTCCTTCAGCTTGCAGTACCGATCTTGTCCACTAGATGTCGTACGTAACTTTGAACCCATAATTGCGCTGAATGGCACTTCCGCCATTCACAGCATGGCGAGGAGGTTAGGGGTAAAAGCTGACAGTGTGCAGTCACATGACACTGAGTCTGAAGATGGCTGCTGTACAGTGGTAAGAATCGACTTCTCGTCATATATAAAATGAATTATAAATATATCGTCATATATAAAGTGCATCTAAGTGCAGTTTATAAAATACCCCGCGCTGACTTCTGTATTTATAGTCGTTGTTCGTGTGTATCTACATATTTTTCAGCGTATTGTCCTGAATGTGGGGTTCATACAGCGGAAGCTACATGCACCCTCTTATATTTACCAAGGACTGGCCAAGGCTTCACTCGTGTATTATGGGGGAAATAGCAGCACCTTTGCCAGACTAACCAATCAGGGCGCTGCTTTCATTTCCCCAAGGGCCATATCAAAATAAGAGCTTGAATCTGATTGGTTGCTGTGGATGAGCTCTCCATCCCTGGCCTCTAGGATGGCCGTGTGCTTTGAACTTGCACCACCTATAGGGGTGTGCTTTAAGGGGTTTTCCGTGTAAAAAAATCTTTTTTTAAAAGGTCTGTTAGTGCTATTAATAGGTTAATAAGTACACCCATATACCTTTAGCAGTGTTTTGAGTGATTTATGTGTTTCTCTGGGAGCTCCTGGCATCTTCTGCATTTGTTTACATGGTGTAGCTTCCTGCTGTGTAGCTTCCACACTACCTCCATCTCACTGCCCCCCTCTCTCACTCCGTTACACCCCCTCCCTGTTTCCCTAGCTATCCTGCCCACTACTAGAACTTCCCAACTAACTAACTCAGCCCTCCCCCCTCACTGCATCATACTTACCTGTCTTCCTCTCTGGGAGACGGCTCCTCCTTTTCTTTCACTGTGCGCAGGCTGGAGACACTTCTCTTCCTCTCTGCAAACGCGTGCACAGACCGGAAGTACCTCTGACGCCTGCGCAGTAGAGATGGAGTGCCATCTCTACTGCACATGTGTCGCAGGCACCTCCAGACTGCGCAAGCGCTGGCAGAGAGGAAGAGGGTAAGAGCCATTCCCGGATAGGAAGATATGTAAGATATGATGGGGTGGGAAGGGGGGGAACGGTACGTCACCTTATTATCAGAAAGTGTGCCTGGGGTGACTGCCCCAGGGATATGGGTAATTATAGATTTTTTTAAATAGAAGTAAATTATAAGTTAGGCGGGGGGAGGGGGTTTAGTTTAGAGGTTAAAGGGGTTGTCCGGGATAAAGTAATAATTTAATAAAGAGCCCCCCATGCCCCCCCCTACAACTTTCTAAATAACATTTATTTATTTATTTTAGTTTTACTGCAATATATTTAGGTCATGCTGACATCCCGGGGTGTTGCTCTAAGGAATATCCGCACCCCGGGACGTCCCTGGAAAGAAGCCTGCCATATTCATATGAATGTGGCTTGCAAAAATGTCTGTGCGTGCTGCGGAAGCCACCAAATGTACATATAGAACAAATCTGCCATGTGTGTACATAACCTGAGGCTACATTCACACAACTGAGGTGCAAAATGACTGTAAAAACATCCATTTTTAACAGCCATCTTGCTACCGAGGGATGCCATTTTCAGGGATCCCCCACACATTTGAGAGTATAGAGGGATGCATGAAAAAGGACAAAAATAGAACTTGACTGTTATAATGGACCGTCAAAATACAGGTCATGTGAATAGTCCCCATCGTGTGACATCTGTTATGTTTACGGCCGCTATGTCATGTAAATATCTCTCTAGGCCTTGTACACACAGCCGTGCCTTTTTTATGGACTCAATGTCCGTGAAAAACGGCTATTTGTGTCTATACAGCCCTTATTCACATGGCATTTTTAAAACAGCCGTCACATGGGTCTTATTGAACCCATGATTATCAATGAGTCTATTCACATGCCACTATCTGTGTCCATTTTCACTGACAAAGATAATGCATGTCAATTTTTTTGGACAGCTGTGAAAAACAGACCATCAAAAAACGGACCTGAGAATAGACATATTGAATTCAATATATTGTCAAGAAATCAGGCGATACCTTTTAGAGGCTAACTGAGAATATAAGGCTTCAGGTACTCACCCTTCATCAGACTGGTGGATACAAGAACTGAAAATAACAGATTTTATACACTGGTTTCAAACATTTTAGAGTCCTAAAAAATTTTGCACTCTAAGTAGAGAGTTATTTAGATTGCTACTTGATTGCAATTTTTTTGGACTCTAAAATGCTTTGAAAACCTGTGATAAATCTGTTAATTTTCGTTTTGACCCCTGTCTGTGGGGGGGTCTCCTGGCTTACTTATAAATATCTCGTTAGCCTCTAGGTTTGCCTGATTTCTTCACTCTTCCCTACTTTCAATCGCTACCGGTCCTTATCTCTATATATTGTCAAAACAGACATGTGAATAAGCCTTAAGAGTTTGTTCTTGGAGAGGAATGTGAGGCAGTCAAATGACTCAAAATCCATTTTAGCTTACAGCCCTGCAGATACGGTGGTGGAAATCCGAAGGTTGCTTTGCCCGCTAATTATCCTCAGACTCATTGGAGCTAACAGTGAGTTTTATGCCGTGAGTTCTGCTGCAGAATCAGCCATGAAATCTGCGGGAAGATTGTGCACTACGTTTCTTTTTTCAGCCTCCCTGCAGAATGTGCTTCAAAATCAGCTCCAAATTCCTCGATGTGAATGGCCCCTAATCAATTTCCTTTAAAGGGGTTGTCCAGGAAATACAAAACTGATGAAGAAGGCTGGGGAAGGTGAAACATTAAAAAAAAAAAAAAAAAAAGAGAATAATGGCTGGCACTGCACGGCTGTGGATGTGTACAACAAGGAGCAGTCTGCACCCTCCCCTATCCATTACTGATACTGTGCCATTCACGGGACTGACAAGATTAAACAAATAGCTGAAAAAAGCTCAAGTGACCATAATATAGGAGATCCAAGAAACACTGAATTGAAAATATAGAGCAGATGTATGCATGTACCCACTCCATTCTAACATCTACCATGCAGGTATGATACAGGAAAATATATGAGCACAGTGAGTAAAGGAGCTGCTGTCTGAATAATATCCCATGTGTACTCACACAAGCAGCCAGAAGTAGATACAAGTACCTGAGTAGACTTTTTTTTTCTCACATTGTAAGATGTAAGACTTGCAGAATCTTCAGTCCTTTGCACAGAGTAGTTTGATGATGTGTGTGTGCGCAGTCTGTGAAGAGAATCAGCCCCTCCCCTCTTCATTCAATGTGTGAAGAGGGAAAAAACACCTCCCCCCTCCACTCACTGTGATTCTGTTTTGCTTATCTAACCTATCTGTGGATGAACTTCGCAGGTAACAAAAGAGTGAACTGCAAATTAGCTATAAGGCAGACACCTAGTGGCAAGGGATATTCGGCTTTCATGGGTTCTCTATTTGGACAAGACATTCCTGATTCCCTTTGGTTGCAGGACTGGCAGGGCCAGAAGTGCTGAGGCTCATATGACCTGCTGTGGCCAATCACTGGGGAGTACCAGTGATGTATCAGCAATGACGTCACCAGTACTGCACATGTGACAGCTAAGGTCATTGTTTGGCTACAGTGGTTACATGAACCTAGCACTTCCATCCCAGCCAGTGCCCCTAACAGAGGGAATTAGGGACACACTGCCCGAAAGGAAGATCAGTTGTAGGCAAGTTGTAAAGCAGTGTTGTAGCAATTTGATGTGCAGACCAAATTCTGCAGAATACCTTCTGTGAAAACCTAATTAATAAAACAAACATAGATCACAGTCCCGGGAGACAGTCATACTGCCTAATGGCTTGTATAAGTGTACCATTTTATTGTAATTTAGTTCACCTTATTCACACCAAATTTCAAGGTTGTACAAAATCTAAAAGTAGACAATCCAGGGTTACTTTACTGATTCATCAAGTTAGCTTGTTTGACAAATATAAACATTTGGTCTTTCATATAATACTATAGTTTAACCCTTCATTAACAGCAGCCATGACACTGACCTGAATGGTGCTGCGGTGCATTTCCTGGCATAGCGTATACAGGTAGTGGTGTTATTCCTTTCCTTACAAGCCCCTATATTATTGCACAGAGGCAGAATAAGGGTACATGTTCACCAAGCGGTAGCCTCATGTGGTCAAAACCCTGCCCACATGCCAGTGAATGAACGGTTATATTGTGTAATTTTGCGCTACTTGGCGGCCACATGCAGGCAGGTTTTCAGCCTTATAGGGCTACCGCTCCATGAGCATATACCCTTGATGTTTATTTTAACCTTTAGCTTAGTCCAATCCTGACTAGATTGTTTTTGTGTTGGATCCATCTAACCAGTGTCACTCGGCTGCATATAAATATGTCATGTTTCTCCTTGTTCAGGCATTCCCGGGAAAGAAGTTATTCCGATGAGTTTGAGTCATGCAGGCTGGAGCCAGTACCTGTAGACTATGGAGATTACCATCCCCTAAAGACCATCACTGTAAGTAATGCCATCACCTCGGTAAAACAAGGATGCATTTTTTTTTTTTTGCAGTGGTATATATAATATAATATAATATAATATAATATAATATGTGGTACTTTGCCTCAGCTGCTGCAGGACCTTTTGCATTTAAAGAGATTTTTCAACCCCAAACGCATTATGATACTGATGACCTATCCACAAGATAGGGTATCAGTATCTGATCTGTGAGGGTCTGACAGTTGGATACTGCACAAAGCAACTAATCCAGCTGCTAGAAGCTACAGCAGTAGACCGGGAGAGGAATCAGTCTGTTCCTATTGAAGTATTAGCAGAGCTGCAGCACCATCCACTGTGGGGTCAGTGTGCTGCAGTGCCACTACTATTACTTGCATAGTAATAATTTTGCTCCCTGTCCACTGCTGTAGCTTCCAGTGCCCAGAGGCAGCCTGGATCAGCAGATCTGTTTGGTGTCCAGGTGTTGACCCCACAGATTAGATACTGATGACTTATCCTGTAGATAGGGTCATCAATATCAGAAATGTATTTGGGGCCCTAAAACCCCTTAAAAGAACTAGCTTTTTCCAGGGTACACAGTTCTGTTATTGATTGATATAAATCTTTTCCTTCGCCAAAAGGAAGGACTCTGCCGCAGCTACAGTTGCTTGCAAAAGTATTCATATCCCTTGAACTTTTTCACATTTTGCTACCTTATTGAGATTTTAAGTGATAGACCAACACAGAGTAGCAGATAATTGTGAAGTGGAATGAAAATGATACATGGTTTTCAAAATTTTCAGATTTTTATTTGATTAAAAGTGTGACGTGCAAAAGTATTCAGCCCCCCTGTACTCTAACACCCCTAAATAAAATCCAGTGCAATCAATTGTCTTCAGAAGTCACTTAATTAGTTAATAGAGTCCAGCTGTGTGTAATTTAGTCTCATTATAAATATACCTGTTCTGTGAAGGCCTCAGTGGTTTGTTAGAGAACAAACAGCATCAGGAAGACCAAGGAACTCACCAGACAGGTCAGAGATAAAGTTGTGGAGAAGTTTAAAGCAGGGTTAGGTTATAAAAACATATCCCAAGCGTTGAGCATCCCAAGGAGCACTGTTCAATCCATCATCCAAAAATGAAAAAAGTATTCTACATCTGCAAACCTACTAAGACTTGGCCGTCCACCTAAACCGACAGATTGAGCAAGGAGAGCACTGGTCAGAGAGGCAGCCAAGAGGCCCATGGTCACTCTGGAGGAGCTGCAGAAATCCACAGCTCAGGTGGGACAATCTGTCCACAGGACAACTGTAAGTCATGCACTCCACAAATCTGGCCTTTATGGAAGAGTGGCAAGAAGAAAACCATTGTTGAAAGAAAGACATAAGAAGTGTCATTTGCAGTTTGCCACAAGCCATATAAGGGACACAGCAAACATGTGAAAGAGGTGCTCTGGTCAAATGAGACTTTTTGGCCTAAATGCAAAGGGCTATGTGTGGCAGAAAAGTAACACTGCTCATCACCCTGAACACACCATCCCCACTGTGAAACATGGTGGTGGCAGCAACATGCTGTGGGGAGGCTTTTCTTCAGCAGGGGCAGGGAAGCCGGTCAGATTTGATGGGAAGATGGATGGAGCTAAATAGAAGATCAATCCTGGAAGAAAACCTGTTGGAGGCTGTAAAAGACTTGAGACTGGGAAGGAGATTCACCTTCCAGCAAGACAATGACCCTAAATATACAGCCAGAGCTACAGTGGAAAGAATATTCATGTGTTAGAATGGCCCAATCAAAGTCCAGACCTAAATCCCATTGAGCATCTGTGGCAAGACATGAAAATTGTTGTTCACAGACGCTCTCCATCCAATCTGACTGAGCTTCAGCTATTTTGCAAAGAAGAATGGGCAAAAATCTCAGTTTCTAGATGCACAAAGCTGGTAGAGACATACAAAAGACTTGCAGCTGTAGTTGCAGCGACAGGTGGCTCTACAAAGTATTGATATAGGGGGGCTGAATACTTTTGCATGTCACACTTTTCAGATTTTTATTTGATTACAATTTTGAAAACCATGTATCATTTTCCTTCCATTTCACAATTATCTGCTACTTTGTGTTGATCTATCACTTATAATAAAATACATTTAAGTTTGTGGTTGTAAGGTGACAAAATGTGAAAAAGTTCAAGGGGTATGAATACCTTTGCAAGCCGTATATCTTATCTGTCTGCTGAAGCCGGAAAAATATCCCCCCCTCCTGTTATAGTTTTTACCTGACTTTCTAGAATTATTGAAAATTTCATTGAGAAACTATTTACGGACGCTCTGAACTGTGATATCAGACACAGCCCATAGACAGAATCACCGCTGTACATTTTTTTTTGTAGTCTGGAGCAACCCCTCCAATTCATATTTGTGGATAGAATGCAATATGTATTATTATATCTCATTGTGAAGCATTGTTTGCAGTAATCTACCTGCTTCTGCAATTTTCACTTTTGCCACAAGATGGTACCATCATAGCAGGAATTTCCTTGGCTGCACCTCCTTGTTCTACAGTGCTGCTGATGGGGAGGATGGGTTCTCATGTTGTGGATGTACTATGCTGAGGTGCCTTAGCAATATGGCCATTTTGACTATTAACAATGAATTTGCTTATAGCTGTAGTGAATTTGAAACCTTCCCTATTACTGGACCCCTCAGCAGCTGTACGTCTGCAGCGTGAGCCTCATTGTGTTTGAGCTTGGTGTGGTCCAATAAGAATAAACATGTGAATCTGTCCACTTTTTCATTTTACAGGTCACAGAATCCAAAACTAAAAAACTTGGAAGGAAAGAAAGTACTTCTTCCAACTCTTCTTCCTGCTCCTCCAATTCAGTGGCAGACCCGCTGAGCAGTGTCCTGGATGGAACAGATCCTTTGTCTATGTTTGCAGCTACAGCAGAATCGGTTGCAGCCACAGCGGTAATAAGCAACTAGTTCGTTTCTGACAACTCATTTTATGATAATAGCATCATATTGGGGGATTGCTCTTTATGCCAGTGATGCCCGACTGGCAGCCCTTATGTGTCATGTGATGGCCAGGGCAGGCCAGTGCATATGGTGAATGCCTTTACCAGGATAATGATGAGGCATGAGTATTCTTGTATGTTGCATTCTCTTCCAGTCATAAAGGAAGAACCACTCACAATTCCCCTATGGGAGCAGTTCAATATCTTCCATTTTCAAAAGTTGTGTTCTTTCTATGTATGTGTGTCTATGTATGGACTCTTTCATATACCTTTCGTCTGTGCTCCTTCCATTTTCTTATTCTGGTACAATCCCTAAGTCAGTCCTACATCTTGGTATTTCTTGCAAGACACATTAGTTATTCCTCCTTGTCTTTGTAGGATATCAACAGGAAGAAGCGTGACAAGGAGGACTACATAGGAAGTGATTTTGAACCATGGTCAAGTAAGCGTGGTGAGATTCTGGCCAGGTACACAACCACGGAAAAGCTTTCTATTGTGAGTGGATTTGTGAATAACTTTATTAATATAAGGTGGCCTATTTTTTTGGTTTTGTTTTAGAGGATTGTGAAGGAGCCTTAAAGGGGTATTACTGTAATTTTAAGTTCTCGTTGTATAGGGGGTAATTGTCTGTCTTGGGGAGCCCAACAACTGAGAACCCCAGTAAACAAGAGAACAGAGGTCCCTTTTACCACCATATGAGCAGACTGGGTTGCACATGCAACTCCATACACTTCATTAGGACTGCGGGAGATAGTCAAGTACTGCACTCTATCTCTGACAGTGCCATAGAGAATGAGTGGCAGTGTGGATCCTCGACCTGATGATCCGTTCCGATGGGGAAATAGTAATCCTGTCCACGTGGCTGGTAGGGGTCCCACTGGTCAGACGCTCCCCCCACATTGAGCAGACAGTTATATCCTATCCAGTACATAGGGTAGTGATGGCGAACCTTTAGGAAACCGAGTGCCCAAACTGCAACCCAAAACCCACTAATTTATTGCAAACTGCCAACACGGTAATTTAACCTTAATACTGAGGTTTTATTTTGGGGGAAAAAAAATCAAAACTCATACATTAACATCTTTTGTCTTAAGATAAAAACAGTGCCCCCCCCCCCCATACAGTATAATATGATCCACAGTGGTCCTCACACAGTATTATATGCTACTTACCTTACCTCCCACGAAGAGCAGCCGGTCGACCTCCTTCTTCCACCATGATGCAGGCGCAGATGAATTACGCCATCGCGCCTGCGTCGGGGCAGAGGTCACACTCTGCTGTCAATGTAAGCTGCAGACCCCCGGCCTACACTGACAGTTTTCAGCTGTATGTGCATTTGCACGTACTGGATTCCCCGTTAGTGAGCGATCAGGCAGCCTGGATGGGGCGACGGTGTGTGTGCGCCAACGGAGAGGGCTCTGAGTGCCCCCTCTGGCATGCGTGCCATAGGTTTGCCACCATGGACATAGGGGATAACTTCAGATTACCAGACTCCCCTATTAATTGTATAAAGTCACAGATAGTATATTATAACTATACTGATATGAATTTAATATATTACTTGTCATTTTGTTGCAGAATCTGTTCATGGGCTCAGATAGAGGTATGTGCCACTTCTTTTCTAATTATTTTCGCCTGAAATTTAAAAAAAAATTACCAAAATCCACACTAGGCAGATTTGTTTCCGAAATTTTTGTATAGTCACATGTGACAGCATTTCCTGTAGCTTTGAGGCCAGGTTATACTGTTTGCATTTGGACCCAGTAGCTATCAACTTTAGCACATTTTTAGTTTTTTTCAGACATGTGAGATTTAATTTTTAAAATGTTTACATTTTGTTAAATTTCACACTTTACAAATACAGCGAAACATCTCCTACACTTTAGGAAGAACTGCCTGACCCAAACCAAATTCTACTGGTAGACTTCACACCTGGGGGTATTGGTCTTAATGTTAATCAGGTTATTCTTTTGTTGGCTTCAGTTCTTAATTGAGTTGTCAGGACTATATTGATTTCTGTGGCTTCTTCACTACTTACCAAGCACAGGGCCATACATTGTATAGTGTCTGTGCTTTCTATTGCAGTTCAGCCCCATTCATTTGAATCGGATAGAGCTGCATCATGGACATTTATTTACTTAGCTTACTTGTATAGTGCCAACATATTCTGCAGCGTTTTACAGACATTGTCAGTCACTGTCCCATATAGGGCTCACAATCTACATTACCTATCAGTATGTCTTTGGATTGGGAGGAAGCGGGAGTACCCAGAGGAAACCCACGCAAACACAGAGAAAACATACAAACTTCTTGCAGATGTTGCCCTTGGTCAGATTTGAACCACGGATGTCATGTCACTGCCTGAGAAGAGGAAATGGAGCTCGATATCATTGTTCCAGACAACCTCTTAAAGAAACTCCTTATAAGCTCATGTTCACACTCTGTTTCTAGCAATAGCATGAGGGAAGAGCAGTTTGGTCATGAATTAGGAAAGCATGACCATGGAGTAAATGCAGTAAATAATTAACTTCTATTATTATTATGGGGGCAGTAGGGCATCTTAAAAAAAAAAAAAAAAAAAAAAAAGGATATGCGTAAAATGTGTGTCATCCAGACCTTATATGTACCCACCCTTGTCACTTGTAGACAACCTAACTCTGCAAAACATAGGTCCCATACTGAAAAAAAAGTCACAGCTAACTTTTATTCAATTAAATTTATTCCACATTTAGGAAAATCTACAACCCCCGGTTCAGCAGTGTCAGAGAAAGTGAGAACACGGCTTGAAGAGCTTGATGATCTGGAAGAAGTAAGAAGCCACTTTTACTGTTTTCTTGGAAAGTGATGTCATTGTTGGCTTCTTTTCAGGGGTCTGTAATTTGCTGATGGATGCGCAGGGTGTGGACATTAAAACTTCTCAAAGTCCTTGTGTCCATGAACTAGAGACGTTCCTAATAATATGTTAGGGGAAGTGTTTAACCACATCAAGCCATACAATTCTTAAGGTGTATTTCAATTGTTCATGTCATATCGCTGGAAAGTGCCATAACATTCTGATTGGTGGTGGCCTTCAAGTCTTGAGAGTGAAGGGGTCACGGTTGAGGTGCAGTTTTCTGCACAGTGGGGGCTGAGAGGAAATCTGAGAGGGAATGTGGGAAGAGGCCTCAGTGATGGTTCTTCCATTTCCAGGATAACAAAGGGTCCTTGCATTCAGACTTCTGTCATTCATAAAGCGGTAGCATATTCTAGCGACATGATGTCACTTTCAAGTGTGGGACAGTCCTTTTAAAGTGTTTATTCCCATGATAAAAATGTATGGCACATCTACTGCGATATATGTGGGCCACATCATAACATCCACTGATGATATATGTCTGTAGGTGCAGTATCCACTCCTGTATCCATGTGAGTAAGGTGGATATGCAAGTTTATGACTTTCTCCATTTCTGTGACATTAATGGAGATGTCTGAACACTGCCTCCATTCAGTCCCCACTTGGATGCTGTGGCCTGTGTCGGCCTCACTTCGTTGGGGAACCCTCTTTTTGGAGTTAGATCAGACATTTATAGCATATCCTGTGCATATCATATATGTCCTTTGTCAGCTGAATGGAGTAAATATTATGTATCACGAATCCCAGCCCCTCACTCCTGCTCACGTGATTTTGCATTTACATAAATCTTAGTCTCTAGTGTCCTATTTATTTTCTTTTTACTGCTAGTTTTGGATCTATAACAAAATCCAGTTTGTAAAGTTTGTTGTCTACATCACATTAAGATGAAGCCATTACATTATTATAGAGTGGAGCTAAATGTTTAGTGACAATGACAATAAGGTGTCTTAAATAGGTTATTGAATGCTTGCTGACATTGTGTATTGGCTGTATTAGCAAGGATAGACATTAACCATCTGCATTCATCTGTTTCCAGGGGTCACAGAAAGAACTCTTGAATCTGACTCAACAAGATTACATCAGCCGGATTGAGGAGCTCAACCAGTCCCTAAAGGATGCATGGGCCTCCGATCAGAAAGTCAAAGCTCTGAAAATAGTCATACAGGTTTCTGCATATTGTATGGTTTATTATAATGACAGCTTTTTAATAGTGATTAACCCGTTCATCACTGAACTACATCATACACATTCTTCTTTGAGGGTGGTGCACGAATCAGAGAGTCAAAGAGCACCATGGTAGAAGTCATGCACCACGCCATAAGGCCCTGCACTAAATGTAATGCAGTGCCTCAGTTCCTCTGTGAGTGTTCCTTTAAGCATGGGCTCTACTCTCATCTGTAAAGTAACATACAACTTTGTGGGTGAACTTTCCAAATGGTTTTAAATAGACTTTACAGTCAGCATAAACTCCTTCTGTATGGCAGTCCTATTGCAAGTATCACCACTGGACAATGCTGGTGTGATATTACATGTAAATATTCGATGGGCTGCCATGTAATACAAGGTCATGTCTAGTCCACCAGAGTAAGACTGGTTTATTCTTTGGTCTTACTGCAGCTCACTTTCCATTCAAGTGAATGATAAATGAGCTACAATAACCTGGCGTAGGCACCACACATTGTGCGGAGCGGTGTACTTAAAGCTCTGTACGCTGTCCTATTTCTGGTGTTACAGCTCCTGCTATCTGCTTGAGACGCTGGGTGTCGGCCCCCCACCGATCTGATCTTGATGACCTTTCCTAAGAATTTTTCATTAATATATAAATCCTGGGAAACTCGTTTAAAGAGAGTCTATCACTGTCCCCAGCTATTTTAAAATGCTTCGATAGTTCTGTAGATGATGTTAGCAGAATAAAAACGATACCCTTGTTATGTTTCAGAACCCCAGGTATACGTAGAAAAAGCACTTTTATTCTTTATTCAAATGAGGATCTTGGAGCACAGGGGGCGTTTTCTTCTATTACTGAGCACCGCTGCATCCTCAATAAACATACCCATCCTGCATTAAGCTGCTGTGAAACTACAACGCCAAGCATACTCCATTCACTCTCAGGAAGAGCAGTGCAAGTATGCATGCTGGGAATTGTAGTTCCACAGCAGCTGGAGTGCCGAAGGTTGTCTAGTCTCTGTGCCTACTGAAAACTGCAGGCAGATAAAATGATAGTTTTTACAGGACATTTAGGACTGAACACCATAATAAATGGACCACTATAAAAATATTAAGAAATTAATTGGCAAAGAGTTTTGGACCTAACAGCGACATGATGATGGACATTCACAAGACCAGGTCTGCAATCAGAGTTAGCAGAGATGTATAGGTTGGCAGAGACTCCTTGGATCATATTAAATCAGGACATTTCAGGCGATTTTGCTGTGCAGACATTTATTGTAAGGCTACATCTACAGCTGGTGTTCCCAATAGCAATAAAGCATCATTGCATTGATAGCGCTTTGATTGTATTCAAGGTAATAAATGTAATTAATGCTGAAAGCATTATTCTTCCAATGGACACTACTGTAAAATGCTGTCATCAGCTGGGTGCGCCCAGTGCCAGATGATGAAATGACTAAAAAATACCCCAGGAACTCCAGACATGAAGTAATGAACCTAAGAAGCTTGAATAGAAAGGATTATGTAAATATTATAGAATTATTCCCATATTAAGTGGTCACAAATCACTAGGATATGCCATCACTTTACGATTGGTGGGGTTTGACCCCACTGTTCTTGACTTCTTTGATCCGTCTCTTTTGAGGTTTCCATGTACAGTTGCCAGCCCTGATTATGGAGCTCTGCTGGTCAGGAGACTGCAGTGAAGGAGCCTTATGCTATACCAGCATGGCAACTTCTTTATTCTTAGGATAAGTGGGTGTCCAGGAGATCCTAGCAATATACCATCGCTTTATAAGATTAGAATACCCCTTTAAGTGCCTAAAATGTATATCTCCTCTTCCAGTGTTCAAAGCTCCTCTCTGACACGACAGTGATCAAGTTTTACCCAAGCAAGTTTGTGTTGATCACTGACATTCTTGACACATTTGGTAAGTAGGTTTGCTTGCGTACATCAGTATGATGATGAGGATTTATGGGATTGCAGGGGTTTTACAACAACTAGAAGTCCTGGTTTACTGCCAGTCCATACCATCACTTCCTAATCGACAGTGATTTTCAGCAATCTCATAGAACTTAATGGAGCATTGGTCGTGCAAATATATAAGGCAACTTTCAGTCCCCGGTCTCCTTATCGCTAGGGGTCTAAATAGTCAATGGGAGGCAGAGCTCGCAGCAGGATGCTGGGAAAATAAGCATCCTGCTCGATCTTTCCACAGATGCTGCAGCTGATTTAGCTGCGGAGCCCGCCACTCGAGACTTCCTGCTGATTAGGCCCGTTCATCTGTCTGCATCAGCATTCTGCCACGGGAGCCAATGGCCAGAAGATGAAGAGAAATTCCTCTTTATTTTCCGGCGTTGAAAAATGTGCAGGATCTTGCTGGGCAGTCTGTTCTATGACTTTACAAGCCTTCACATGTGGTGTCTTATCAGTTTTTCTGCTACCAATAGCTCCATTAGACTACAGCACATTTTACATTTCTTCCTGAAGCAGGGAACGTGTACAGTAAGGTGCAGTCTGCCGTCCCTTCCCCCATCCATTACTACTAAGACTGGTTTATTTACATGTATTTCTCCCAAGAGTAACTGTACAATAGCAAATGAATAGCTGAGAAAAGCCCAAGAGGCCATACTATAAGAGATTCAGGGACACTGGACTGCAAATACAGATAGTTAAAAAGATCCCTGATATAGAACGATAGAAATCTGAGCGCAAAAACGAAAGCTGCTTGTTGTCTGTGGCTAATATCTCATCAGTAATAACACAAGCACCTACTCAGAAGTAGTTACAAGTACGTAGTAGACTTCTTACATTGTATGCTGTGAGAGATTGTAGAATACTCTCAGACTAGGTTTACACCTGCATCTGCTCTATGTTCGGGGGTTTCTGTCCCCGAATCCTCAAAAATGCAGCAGGACTTTTCTCTCCGCATTTTTCGGGTGGAAACCCTGCGGACCCCATTATAGTCTATGGGGGTCCCCGGGTTTCTGCAGGTAGCTGCTTTTTAAATGTACTGGGTTTCCATTTTTCATTTACCCAAGTGGACCTGAAGAAAGGAAGCCCAAACACTTGTGTGAACCTAGCGTCAGTCCAGTGTGCAGAGAAAGCAGTTTGTGGAGGCTATGGGGAAAATAGCCCCTCCCCTCTCCATTCACTGTATGAAGAGTCCAGCCCCTCCTCTCTTCACTGATATGCAGTAACTAAGTACAGGACCTCCCTAGTAACAGGGAGTGAACAGCAAATTGGCTAGTGAGACACCTGGTGGCAGGAACTTCAGAGAGGTTTTTCTTGCAGAAAACTACATTTTGGTCCATACTCACATGCTGTATTAAATGAGACTAAGTAGTCTGAAAAGTTAGTGACCATTTAAACTCTATTATTCTATAGTCATAAAGCATATTTGATCAAAAATCAATGCAGGTGCCAGGTTTTCTAGGCAGCCACCTGGAAGCACATAACTATTCACCAAGATGACCAACTCTTCCGCCCTTGCTGGAAGATGCTTACATGTCCGCAGTGTTTTGCAGGGTAGTAAAAGTGCAGAATATCTCTGTTATTCATAGGAAGCAATGAAATCACTTCTTCAGTTTTCAACCCCCTTGGCAATAAAAATGATGTAATAAGATTTGTTGCTATGTTCAGCGCGGACATTTTTAAGAGGACCATTGTTGAAGACTTTCTTTCTTTGTTGGATTATTACACTCCTCTCATTATTGTGTTCCATCTTTTTCCAGGAAAACTAGTCTATGAACGTATACAGTCCATGTGTATGGATAATAAGACCGCTCTGCCTGGTAACTTCATTTTATGACTTTATTTTTATCTTTGACACTCCTTTAACTTGTGAGCAGTGGCATCATTGACAGATTGTTCCCCATTTTCTTTGTCCTTTGCATGCTAGTTTGCAGAGTGCATGCTGGGATATGCAGTTCTATACAACTAACGTCTCTTGTTCATGGGCAGTATCTGCTACTGCAGATGAGCTCTATTGAAGTGGCACTGTCTCTGCAGGAAAAGTGGACCTTCTTTTCTAATCTCATGCAACCCCTTAAAATTGACTTAGGTTTTCAGCCTGCAGACATGAACTGTATAGTAGCTCTCTGTAACTGTTTCTGTCTGATGATTACGCTGCACACTTCCCATTATGGCTACTTACTGTAATATTGTGAACTTCACTATGGTGCACTCTTACTTTTAAAGTGTAAGTAAACTTTTATTTTATCATAAATCAGTAGTGCAGGTGAAAGGAACAAACATTGTAATATACTTTACTAAAGAAAAGTGTCTTTAGAGGGTACCTGAGTTTTCATGAAAATTTGAGCTATGTGCAAGATGTTGCTGGGAAGAGTGTCCCATGACTGTATAATCCTTCATACATGATGTCCTATTAGGTTTTCTCCAGCTAATAATCACATTATGGCTGAAACACAGTTTACATTTGTTTTACATTACATTTATGGCTGTGGTCGTGTACAATAAGGAAGCAGTCTGTCCTCTCCCCTACCCATTATTGATAATGTTCTTCAATTCTGCCAGGAGTAACTATACAATAGCAAACAAATAGCTGAGAATAGCTCATGTGACCATCATATAGGAAGTCCAGGAACACTGGAGTGTAAATACAGGGCAAATACAAAAAGCTAAAAAACAGGAAAAACAGTCTATGAGTACAGTCAGTAAAGCTGCTTGTTGTCTGTGAATAATATCCCATCTGTAAGCATGCAAGCCGCCAGAAGTATATACAAGTGCATAGAATATTTTTCTTACATTGAAAGCTGTGAGATTTGCAAAATTTTCAGTCTTTTGCACAGACCAATTTGCAGATGTACTGTGAGGAGAATCAACCCCTCCCATCTCCATTCACTGTCTTTCTGTCTTGCTTCTAGGGACATAGTTCCCTGGTCACAAATGAATCAACTTCAATTTAGCTAGAAGGGAGACAGCTAGTGACAGAAACGTTAGTGAGGTTTTTCAGGCTGAAATCAGCCACATTTTTAATTAAAGTGCATTACATTTTGGTCCAGAATCACATGCTCTATGAAATGAGACTAAGTTGTCTGAAAAGTTAGTGACCATTTAAGTATTACTCCTGTCTTATTATCTAAGAGATTACAGTCTGTACTCCATACACAAGCAGATCAGTTTATATATCGCTGATGTTTCATTCTTTGAGGAACTGTCCTTTCTCCCCCCCTCCATAGACTTCTATTGTACAGATTTGATCATGGGCTAGAGGAGGCAAATAAGTAAACGGGCGCTTTTCATTTATAAAGTGTATTACAAAATTTATCTTCGCCTGATCTATGGATTTATAAAAAAAAGTTTAGTCACACTTCAGTTTTTTTTATTGAAAATATACTGTACTTATTTTGAATGAGAAAAGATGTACGTGACACTCCAAGATATTTTTATGAGTGCTTTTCAGGTCTATTTCTGTGGCAATCCAGAGGTCATGATGTTTAGTCACATAAGTCCTTTCTCAGACACAGTTGCTGCATTTCAGAATGGCTGGCGCTAGAGGAGTAAGTGGTAGTACTGAGACTAAGATTGGACAGCCATTCTTACTGGTATTAATGCTTATTCCTCTAGAGCCAGCGCCAATTGTGTCTGAGCATTCACAAAAATGTCTTGGAGTGCAGAGTACTTATTTTATAGTTTGTTCAGGTTGGGACCCTGACTGCACCCTAGTATCCTGTTGGGAGGAGTGCCATTTAAATATTCCTCATTTTACGGTATACTGTATTTCACTGGAGTTCCGAATGTTTTTCAGTAGTACATTGTGACATTTTGTTAATATCTCCTCCTTTAATTATATTTGCAGCTAATTTTACCCCAGATAATGTGAATGACACAGCCAAGGAGACTTGCTTGAATTGGTTTTTCAAGATTGCATCCATTCGGGAACTTGTTCCTAGATTGTATCCTTTATAAGTATATTTGTCAGTGGTCTGCTAGCGCTACTTGGTGATTTTGACCATGACTCCCTTCACACAAACACAAATTTTGTTGCTCTGTGACGTTACACGTATTGTAGATGAATGGGGTGCATTGTGACCCTGAGGTTGCTGCTACTAAAAATATTGATATATCTTCGGTCCTAGCAACCTCTGGGTTACAGTGCAGCTCCTTTCACTTGCATTACCTCCGATGGTGCAGAGTAACAAGGTGATGTTTGGTGACATGCCAGGTGTCACGGTCAGAATTGTTGTTTAATACTCATACACTAGAGTTCACAAGTTCTATTTTATGCATTAGCCTTCCCCCTCTTTTGGATTATTGCTTCATGGAGACATGGGGTCTCTTGTGAGTTATAGAGATATTTGAGTTAAAAAGTTGCTTCCGGCCAGTGCTCATGAAGAAAGCTTGTGACTGCTTCCTGCGCCCGTACATGGTGATTGACAGTTGTTTACTTGTTTTTTTTCCTTCAGTCACATCTAGGTTTATTGTTCCTACAAATGATTCCAGATGGTTTTTACTTGTTTAGTACCATGTAGAGTATAGAAAATCAGTCATTTGTATCATATATCATGTGATTTGTAGTAATTGTCATTTTGACCAAATGTACAGTATATGTCTGATTCAGCTCTGGAAGTTTTCCACTACAGACAGAAATGTTTGATGGACCCCACTGACGTCTAGTGGAGTCTATTGGGCACTATAGTAAGTGCTATTTTGTCTGTCTGTAATGGAGTCTCCAATTTAGAAGTGAACAAAGTATTGCAATTTTATATATATTTACGGTATGTTTGCAGTAGCCTTAACTTACCTTATCCAGCTATGTAGAAGCAGCCATTCTAAAATGCAACAGATTTCTTTCTAAAACGTAAGTTCATCATGATACATTCTGTTTCTTCAAGTTATGAGATTAATGGCATATTCTCTGGAAATTCTGTGAGTGTGTGATCGGTGTGTAATCATTATGCTTGCATGCATTAAAAATGTCTGTTGTATAGCACCGATGGTTTATGACTTTTTTAACGCCACCCTTGCCACTTTTCCTAAATTGGGTGTAGTCATGCCAAATTCATTTATGCCACTTTTCTTTCTCTGAGTTGCTATCAATCCCATTATACTTCAGCATCACATCACATAGGCAGCTAGGGACAATACCATCTCTGCCTGCTGGGAGGACAGTGTGATTTTCCTTCCCCCAATAATCTAAGAGACTATAAGAATATAGACAGGGAGGCTGAGCTGTCATCTTCAGTATAACTATGTTATAGGAGCTGTCTAATCATCATCAGTAACTGTAATAGGAGCTTCTTTCCTCCACGTGGAAAGTTTGTGTGGTACAGTCCATGCAGTTTCGTGATACAAGACCTGCTAAAAACCTGTTATGGGGACATATAGCTCTTCATAGACTCAAGTAGAAAACCATATCACCTGGGCCTGGAACAGGTGAGAGACTGAAATGTGAAATACCATAATGGAGCACATGGGAGACTGTTGGGTGGAGTGTCTCTTTAATACGTCACTTTAACCTGTGATTTAGGACAGTGTCATGACTTGATTTCTCTATGCTGTGAATAAACACACGGTTACTGGGATAGTGTGGCATGGTCTGTGAATACCTGCCATGATGGCGCAGAGCAGCTGTCTATATTACTATACACACGTTTCTGTAATGTTTTTTAATATGTCTCTATTACAGTGGAATATCGGAGTCTCTTCCCCGGCTGACATCCATGATTAAAGGCATTGGAGACCCCCTTGTGTCGGTGTATGCTCGAGCTTACCTCTGCAGGGTAAGGATAGGTCTGATTCTAGTAATATTATTCACATATTGTAGACATTTTGCACATGCCACGTTTTCCTATGTTATAGGTTGGTATGGAAGTAGCTCCACACATTAAGGAGAATCTCAACCAGAACTTTTTTGATTTCCTGCTCACGTTTAAACAAGTAAGAAGTGCTGCTTTATATTCATTGTGTTATGTTCTATAAATCTGATGCTAAGATATAGAATTATGTTCTCACATCACTATATTATTGTGGCTTAGACTAATTTTGCAGTAATCTGTTCAGATACACAGCGACACAGTACAGAACCAGCTGGCGGTACAAGCTGTGGAGATTCCTATATACCTCACCCTGTACTCTCCGGCCATAGACTGGATGTTGCGCTGCATTGCGTATCGTGCTCCAGATGTAAGTGTGGTATTATGTTCAGTCTCTATAAACAATGCTTTTATAATTTCTTCCAGGAAGCAGAACAAAATGACAAAACTGAATTATCTCTAATAATAATGATATTAAGTTGCCAGTAGCAAAACTTTTAATGATATTTTGCCGCAGCATTCCTTCTTGGTCTATCTGCCGTTTTGACTAGTTCACCTTTATCGGTGTAGAAGCTGAGCCTGCAGCTGAAGCAGTTCAGTCAGGATGGTGACACAACCTCAGACTGTAAAGCTTCTACTACATGTCCCATGATGCCAATCTTCCATGATGGGTAGCAAGGGGATTTGGTGTCACAGATACACAAGCTGCAGAGAGAGCCCACGATGATGCCAGGAAGGAACAGTCATATGACAGAGGACGCAGGCAGCGTGCACTGAAGCACACAGCGAAACAGGAATGGAGCGCACTGAGGTGACCCGTTCTGAGATCAGGAAGGAACGGGGTCACCGTGGTATCATGTGCTCCAAAGAAAGTCATAGAATAATGGGATTTTTGTACTCACCGTAAAATCATTTTCTCGTTGTATTCACTGGGGGACACAGCACCATGGGTATAGACCTGGCCACTAGGAGGCTGACACTAGGGAGATGAAAAGCTGTCAGCTCCAGAATCAACAACCACCAACATGTCCTGAGCCCAAAAAGGAACCAACACAACTCTGGCAAGAACAACAGTGGAAAACAAGGGCAGGATCTGTGTCCCCCAGTGAATACAACAAGAAACGTATTTTACGGTGAGTACAAAAATCCCATTTTCCCGCTTATTTCAGAGGGACACAGCACCATGGGATTTCCTAAAGCAGTCCCAGAGGGTTGGAATTACACGGCCATGCGAACCACCTAGTGCACAGTCGCTTGAAGAACCTTACGACCCAAACTGGCATCGGCAGAGGCCCCAGAATGGATCTGGTAAAACTTAGTGAAAGTGTGGCTGGAGACCCAGGTGGGAGCCTTACAGACCTGGTCAGCAGAAGCCTGATGCTGAACAGCCCAGGAGACTCCGACAGCTCTCGATGAGTGAGCAGTCATGAAAGGGCAGAACCCTGCCCTTAAACAGATCCATCCACCCTTAAACAGGCACCCAGATCGCAGGCCAAAGCCATCGGGAGATGGAAGCCTTAGAAGCAGGCAGGCCCTATTGAAGGCCCTCAGGGAGAACGAACAAAGCATCAGAACGATGGAAAATGATCAGAGAGGGACAAATAGACCCGAAGCGCACGGACAACATCTAGGCAGTGAAGAGAACGCTCACGTGGATGCTCGGGTTCATGCAGAAAGATGGTAAGACTAATTCCTCATTGATGTGGAAGGAGGAAACCACCTTAGGCAGAAAAGACGGTGGCATATTTATTTATTTATTTATTATGCTTACTTGTATAGTGACATCATATTCCACAGCGCTTTACAGACATTGACAGTCACTGTCCCATATAGGGCTCACAATCTACATTCCCTGTCAGTATGTCTTTGGAGTGTGGGAGGAAACCGGAGTACCCGGAGGAAACCCACGCAAACACAGGGAGAACATGCAAACTCCTTGCAGATGTTGTCCTTGGCATGGAGGACAACCTTTTCCTTGTGGAGGACCAGAAAGGGAGGCTGCCGGAAAAGGTCAGCCAGCTCGGAGATCCTGCGGATGGAAGTAATGGCCACCAGGAACGAGACTTTCCAGGACAGAAGGTGAAGAGGAATATCCGGCAAGGGCCTGAAGCACCTCAAGGACGAGGTTAACATCCCACGGTTCCAAGGGTGGATGTTGGGGGGGCACAGTGCGCCACTCCCTGTAGGAAGCCTTTAAAGGGAAGAAGATCCTTGATCCAGACCGGACTGGAGAAAAAGAACCAAGAACCTGGGAAGATCGGATGACAATAGTTACTCTCACACCAGCGGACGTACTGTAAGCCTTCCATGTGCGATGGTAGATCTTAGCTGACTGGGATTTCTAGGCCTTGAGAATGGTCTGGATAACAGGCTACAAAAACCCACGATGCCTCAAAACCTCGGCTTCAACAGCCATGCCATTAAACACAGCTGTGGCAAGGTGGGGTGAAACAGCGGACCTTGAGACAGAAGGTCGACCTGCAGAGGAAGAGGCCAAGGAGTGTCCGTCAGCAAGAACATGAGATCCAAGTACCAGGCCCGGCAGGCCAGTCTGGCACCACCAGGATGGCTGGAACCCCCTTGGTCTTGAGATTCTTGGGGATCCAAGGGGGAAGAGGAGGAGAACGTCAGTGGCTATAGCCAGAGACCTGGCCACATAGCCGGGGATCTTGTGGTTCAGGCAGGAGGCAAAGAGGTCGACATCGGGCGTGCCCTAGCGGGAGATCTGCTGATGAAGCGACCACTCGCCCGGAGCCAGAATTTTCGACTTAGGTAGTCCTTGGAGGAGAGAGGTCCAATGAGACAGGGCTAAGATGATAGCCTTCAGTTCCAGCAGGTTAAACTGTAGGGAGGACTCGGCCTTGGACCACAGGCCCTGAATGGTCAAGGCATCGAAGATCACTCCCCAGCCAGAGAGACTGGCGTTGGTGGAAATCACCTGCCAGTGAAGGGGAAGAAGGACTTCCCCTGAAATATTCCTAGGGAGGAGAGACACCAAAGAAGCTCTCGGCAAACCCGAGGAAGCAGAAGAATCAGGAGGTCAAGGCTGGCCCGGAGATTTGTGCCAGCAGGTCAGAATCGCCAACTGCAGAGAATGCAAGTAAAACTGAGTGAAAGGGACAGCCTCGAAGGTCAAGACCATCGCGTTCAGGACACGTATGCAGAACTGAAGAGAGCAAGAAGTTCCTCCGAAGGTGGGACACATGAGATCTCAGAATCTTGGCCTCCGGGGGGGAGAATCATGCCATGGTGCATGTCGAGGATCATGCCTGGAATTCTATGCACCGAGAAGGCAAAAAACAAGACCATTCCTCACTGATGAGCCAGCCGAACTGGCGAAGAAGGTCCAAGGTGATCCGCAAGCTGGTCATATTGTCCTACTTGAAGGGGCCTTCACCAGTAGGTCATTCAAGTATGGAATCACGGCAAGACCTCTGGAGCAGAGGATGGCCATGAGAGACGCCATCACCTTGGTAAATACCCAGAGGGCAGAGGCCAGCCCAAAGGGGAGAGCGACAAACTGAAAAAGTTGCAAGTCCACAGCAAAACGAAGAAAACACTGATGGCACAGCGCCATGGGGATGTGAGGATAAGCGTCGCCGATGTCGATGGATGAAGGAATTTGCCCATCTACAGGCATGCCACCACAGACTGCAGAGACTCCGGCGGAACCTGCAGACACGGAGGAACAGTTTGAGCCCCTTCAGGTCCAGGATGGGACGAAGTGAGCCGTCCTTCTTGGGAATGGAGAGCAGGTAGGAATAGTAACTCCGGAAACGCTCAGAAGCGGGAACTGAGACGCTGACTACCTGCCGCTGGAGAGTGGAGGCAGCCTGGAGAAACGCGGCCGCTCAAGGGGGGGAAGAAGGCAAAGTGGAGTAGCTGGATGACACAACCTATCAGACCCAGGACCCAGTTGTCCCCCACCCGAGTGGTCCCGAGTGTGTGTGTGTGTGTGGGGGGGACCTTCATGCCGAGGAGGACTTTGTGTAGGACTGACAGGCAGGTCTGGGCTAGAAAGAGGGTTTCTTGGAATGGGAGACCTGAGAAGATTGTCTTCTGAGCAAGAGATGGAGCCACAAAAGGGGCGAAAAACGCTGAGAACGGCTGGCACTTAGGGTGCCTCTGGGGAGGAGGAACCTTTTTCCCCCTGTGGCCTCAGAGATAAGCTTCTCTAGCCTTTGCCAAAAAGTTGGCCCTGTTCATCCCGGGAAAGGGTAAGGGCCACGACTGCCTTCTTGGAGGCAGACTCCGCATTCCATGAACAAATCCAAACAGTACAGCGGATAGTGTTGGCTGCCGCCATAGCAGAACTGGGAGGCATCGCACAGGTTCTTGGAAGCGTTCAGGCTTTGAGAGATGAGCAGCTGGTTATCCTAAAGTAAAGCTTAGTCAGAGAGGTTTGGCTGGAGCTGTTTGGCCCAGGAAATGCAGGCCTTGCTGACCCAAGAGGCAGTGAAGGAAGGCTGCAGGGAGAAGCTAGCCGCTACAAAAGCCGCCTTGGCGAGGGTGTCCACCCACTGGTCGAGGCAGAGTCCGTTGAGGGCAGGATAGTAGCCTTGGAGAGCCTAGCTGTTGCGGGGTTCACCGCAAGAGGCTCTAAATGTTAGGAAGGGACCCATGGGGCAACAGGCTGACAAGAGATCTCAGGTCAGGCTTGCTTGATAGTGCACTGTGTGCTTCCTTTAGCTTCTCCTGGCTGGCAATGAGAAACATCCGAGCTAGACACATGTGTCACAGCTTAGCCTATTCACGGGAGGACATGGCAGAGGGGGCCAGGGAAATTAGGGGTAACCCCCGGGGGTTATCCTACCAGACCGCAGGAAGCTGGCTGCTCGCCGACTGCTGCAGAGATGACTGCATAGAGAAGGCTCCACAGGTGCAATGTCTCCCAGGCGGCTGTGAGGAGCTATTCCAGTAGGCCAAAAAAGCAAGAAATAAATAAAAAGTCTGGGGCTATTGGGCGGGCTGGATGGCTTGCCAGGACAGCCCCCTGGCCAATGGAAGGCCCCAGGCGGGGTCTGGAGGCCAGGAAAGGGGTGGGCCTAATTGCAGGCTAGTCCCTGGCTAGGCCTGGGACTCGCGTGAAAATGCGGCTGGCTCCGAGGCACCCTCGGCGGGGAGGCCCGACGGAGACCTGGAAAAGGTACTGGGGGGCAGGAAATGGGATCCCCACACCAAGGGAGGGAAAACCGGGTGTCTCCCCCCCGACGGGAGGGGCCTCTTGTTAGGAGCAACCAGGAATGCCCAAAAGCGCCCCCAGAAAAAAGGGACTTATTCACTAACAGTGATGGCTCACGTGGTTAGCACAGCAGCCTTGCAGCACTGGAGTCCTGGGTTCAGATCCTGCCAAGGACAACATCTGCTAGGAGTTTGTATGTTCTCCCCGTGTTTGCGTGGGATTCCTCCGGGTACTCCAGTTTCCTCCCACACTCCAAAGACATACTGATAGGGAATATAGATTGTGAGCCCTATATGGGACAGTGACTGACAATGTGTGTAAAGCGCTGTGGAATATGATAGCGCTATATAAGTAAACATA
Organism: Leptodactylus fallax; assembly: GCA_947044405.1. Classification (NCBI taxonomy): domain Eukaryota; kingdom Metazoa; phylum Chordata; class Amphibia; order Anura; family Leptodactylidae; genus Leptodactylus; species Leptodactylus fallax. The sequence goes on along the minus strand of CAMRHE010000241.1, from coordinate 676,419 downwards.
ATAAATAAAGGACCCAGGGGGGAGGTATTGGAGGGGCTCAGGGGGGCCTGAGGGGGAGTTGGAGAGGGGTTGAGGGAACTGTCATACTCACCTATCTTCTAATCTTCTCATATTCACCTGTTTGGCATCTTCAGGCACCACAGGGTCACCCCCTTGGTAGACCTCGCACGTGGGAATGGGATGATGGGCAATTCGGCTGCCAATGCAGTGAGTGAGAAGTGGGGACTAGGTGACCGACCTGAGTCAGGTCGTGTCTGCTTCCTATGGAAAATAGGTTTAAACTGATTCATGCACAGTGGCTGTGGCAGGGTATAGCCTGGAGGCGGAGCCAACAGCTTTTCATCTCCCTAGCGTCAGTCTCCTAGTGACCAGGTCTATACCCATGGTGCTGTGTCCCACAGTGAAATAAGCAAAAAATAGCAATTTTCACATAGGAAAAGCAATATTGTCCTTATCCTTGGTCAGATTTGTCACACAGTTTTATCACCATGTATATATGTGAAAGGAGTTAAGTTGTCACTCTGTGGTGTTTATTGTTGCTGTGTTATAATGACGTATGTAGTGTTCACATCTCATCCTTGTCATTTGCTTGGCAGTCTCTACTGACTGAAATGATGGAGCGGTGCAAGAAACTAGGAAACAAGTAAGTGACAAATTCCTCTTTTTTCTATTTCTATATTAGGCAAGTCCGATTTTTCAGTTCAATAACGGGGCGGACTTTACAGTAATCTGTATGAACAAGAGGCATTTGTGCTATTTCAGACTTTTCCTGGTTGAAGTAGGGTGGAGTTTTATACAAATCTGTATTATAAGAAGCCATTTTTTGCTGTTTTGACCGTTCCCAGAGACAGAACTTAAATTTCCCACAATTTTCGCTTTAGATGTTTGTAAGTTTAGTGTGTATTTGTAAGTGTACGTGGCCTTGTGGTCTCGCTCTGTGAGTGTTATAAAATGTCACTCATCAGACCTGGGGCACACAAGTCAGTGAACTGACAGTATATAACACTGAGCAGGGACACACATTCTGCAGAATGTACAGGTGTCCTGTGGAAGACCGCAGGGCCGGGCATAGATCTGAACACTTCTGAAATGAGCGGGGTGCTGAACGGAATAAAGGAACAAAGTATTTGGAAAGCTCCCTTATTAATGAATGAGAGGGCTAAATGAAAAATCCCAAACCTCTACCCCTTACCTATTTCACAACAATAACAAGTATATTTGTCATAACTGGCAGATAGGGCAGACCTAGACAGCCAAGGCCCTGCACTAAGGGCAGAAATCAAAGAAAACCCTGATCTCTGCTATTTAGGTTTTCAGATGTCAAAATCAACACTGATTGCACCATAGAAAGAGAGAGGGTGGGGAGAGGACCCCTTCATTTGTGGGGAGAGATTTCCTTCATTTGTGGGGAGAGGACCCCTTCATTTCATCACCCCTTCATTTCATCACATCAAAGGCAATCCCTGTAACATGAGTAGGGCTTATACCTAATATGGGTGAACTGCTGAGCATCCAGAAGAGTACCCTAGGACTGTTTAACCATTTTTCCTGATTTATTGTATTTGTTAGGAGAGTGCTTCCCCTCAGAATGGTGGTTGACATTGATGTGCATATACCCAGCAGCAGAGGGGAGATGGGATGGAGGGAGCACTCTCCTCATGAATACATGGACTCATACACTGTGTCCGTTGTATTCTTTTAGAGCTCCTAGTAGTCAAACAGCACAACCGGTGTGGACATGTAGCTAAAATATGCTGCCCTTAAATGCATAAAATATGTGCTTATTTGGTATTAGCACAAAAGTAAAAACCCGTGCAATAAATGTGTAACATTTTATTACAACATTTAAAAAACTAGTAATAAAATGTACAATGGCATTGCTTTGTTCTACATTTTTGCTAAAATAAAAATGTATTAAAATGCTAATATTCTGTATATGTAGCCCAATATGGCACCAACAAAAAGTACAACTCATCCTGAAAAAAATACAGTGTCATACGCCTGCACCAAACGAAAAAAAAAATCAGAGTTATGATCTCCAGCAAATGGGGAGGGATAAAAATGAAAAAAATGTTTGTTTCCTAAAGGCCAAAATGACCCAGCGCACCAGTTAGTTCTGCACATTGAGAATATTTATCTATAGTAGGTAAATGTGTAATACCCCTTTTAATATGTGTGGATTTTCAGTACATGTTCTGTTTTTCCTCTTCTCAGTGCTCTTCTCCTAAATTCAGTGATGTCGGCTTTCAGAGCAGAGTTTATTGCTGCCAGATCAATGGACTTCATTGGGATGATTAAGGAATGTGACGAGGCCGGTTTCCCTAAGGTAACTCCACTTATGACTCGCATCAGTGCGGATTTTTATATTACCAATTATTTAGCTGAATGACCTCAGACGTCTTCTATTGCCAACATTTCAGAGATTCTGTTATAACTCAAGAGCTTCCACACTAATCCGTGGCAAACCTTACAATATCTGGCCTTTAGTGATTTTCCTTATAAAGATTACCACCCAAGTACTGTACTTTAGTGGTATAGGCTTAAGTTTCTAAACTTGTCCTTGTACCACATTTGTGTTTTTTGTATTTCTATAAAAAGAAGTTTTAAATTTGGTGCACACCGTACACGGATTATGCCTCAATAGTCACGGGGGTGGTGCCACTCTCCTGAATGGTCTCACTGAACAGTCCCTTTGTGGTTTGTCTGACATCCCTCTCGCCATAATACATCACATCAAGCCAGCTCCAGGTACATCCGGCACATGTACATTGAAGAGAGTTGTACTGGCCTTGTCTTCATCTTCACATGTGCCCAATGCCACGAAAACTGACTTGTGATGATGTATCCTGGCCAGAGGGAGTTCATTCAAGCCAGAAAGGGCTGGCCAGCATGAATAATATGCATGTGGGAACACAAAATTGGTATAGGGATAGGTTTAGAAACCTTCCCCCTCCCCCACCCCCCCCATGCCCACTGTAAAGCAGTAGTGGTGGCTAAAGGTCCTGGGCTGATTCAGAAATGAGTGCTTGTAGGGTTGCTCATTTGTCTAGTTATGGTCCCATGTAAATCTGCTTCTGATCAGCGAACAAACAAGCAAGCACTAGTTTTCTGGATTACTGAATCCACTATGCAGCATAAAATATCATTGATCGTCGGCAGCACCTTGCCCCTTTGTGAACAGGAACGCTGACATAATGAAACTGTATGTGCCTGATCAATTGCACATACTGTCCCAACTATTGCTCCATGTAAATGGGGCTAAGCAAGTGCTGATCCACATGCTGTTTTGTTGATCAGTGTCTGTTAAACACCGATCATTGTCCTGTCCTGTAGATAGGTTATCAGTATCAATTAACTTCAGGTCCTGGACAACCCCTTTAACTAGATACAATCTATATTCTGTTCTGAGTCATTTCATTAATGTTAAAGCGTACCTCCAATTATAAAAGAACTTTTCATAAATTAATAGAAAATGTGAATATAAGAAACTTATTTTTTTTAAGAAATATTTTTTCTTCTCTACTTATTAACCTGTTCTCCTTCTTCTTATCTGCACTCAGGCTGCTTATTTATATAGAGTCTGTCTCCATATTCACTTTACACACAGTAGTCTATGGAGAGGGGAGGGGGAGGAGAAGGTTGTTAATTGACTTATTGCTTCATTCTGTGCACTGGTGTTATCTTGAAGCATAGCAGTGTTAAAAGTTACCTGAATAACAGTATAGCATAGTATAGCAGCTGCAGTTATTTCTGTGTGTGTTTCAACAGCCTCCTACTCCTCCTTCCCCTCTCTGTAAACTAATATGTAAAAAGTAACTCTGCTTGATGAATGGAGAAGAAAATGTATTTCTTTAATAAGATGTATAACAAAGTTTATTATATTCATCTGTGTTATTCATTTATGGAAAGTTGTTTTGTAATTGGAGGCACACTTTAATATGACAATATGGAATAAAATTTAGGCTGGATACAGCCACCAGGAAGGGAATCTCACTGCGTGCAGATTTATACAGCTCTCATAGAATTCCATTGTCAGTAATGTATGCAGTGCGATTCATTAGTGTTGGCTGCAGGCTAATAAGATTTTGAGGGGTTCGGAGCTGTACTTTAGAAAAACAAAACTGTAGCTTTAACTTTTGAGAGAGCTATATTAGGCTGAGGCCCCACGTTGTGGAAAAACAGCTTTTTTTCTTGCATATTTTGCTGCGTTTTTTTTTGAGCCAAAGTCAAGAATGGCTAGAAAAAGAATGGGAAATATATAGGAAGTACTTATACGTCTACCTTCTGCTCAATCCAGTCCTGTCTTTGGTTCAAACAGCTGCAAAATCTGCAAGAAAAAAAAGCTGTAGTTTCTGCAATGTGGGACCTCAGTCTTAAAATGGTTTTCCTGTTTTTTTTTTAATGAAAATGTATCCTTGGGATAGGCAATCAATTAAAGATCTCTGGAGGTACCCCTGTGGATCAGCTATATGAAGCAGCATCGACTCTTCCTGAGCATCACTTATGGTTCACAGGCCATGTGACATCACATTCATTGATGGCTTGATTGCCGCTCAGTCCCATTCAAGTGAATGGGCTGCGCTGTCATACCAAGCACAGCCGCTGCATAAATGTTCAACCCTGTGCTTGGTAAATAGTGAAGAGGCTGCAGCACTCATGTGAATGCTGCATTCCCTTCAAACAGCTGATCGGTCTGAAGCCCAAGTGTCAGACCCACTAATGATCTTTAATTGATGATCTACCCTAAAGATAGGTCATTAATTAGTAAGTCCTGGGAAAACTCTTTAAGAAATTTATCAGATCAGCATGTTGGACCTAGAAACAAAATGCGGTAAAAAGTGGAGGTTCACTTTACCCTCCCCCACCTTGCCATGATCAGACATGTCTACATATAGCTGGTTTTCATGGTAGCTGAGATACTGACGCATTTACAAACCATATAGGTCAGCATTGTAAACTGCAAACGGAAGATGATTTTTAATTAAGCTAATTCTGCATTATGACATTTTAAGGGCATTTCAGTCTAGCGGCATATATAATTTTAGGAAGTTTTGTGCCTTTGAACTATTTCTGATTCATGCGTCTCCATGGACCTAATCCTGGATTAATAAGTAATGAGTACAGTTTCTGTTTTCCAGCATCTACTATTCCGCTCCTTGGGACTGAACTTGGCTTTAGCTGACCCTCCTGAGAATGACAGACTCCAGATTTTAAATGAAGCATGGAAAGTGATCACCAAGTTGAAGGTCCCTCAGGTATTGTATTTCTGCACTGCAGTGTGAATGGGATTGAGTCTTCTGGCCAGCCTGCTCCATACACATAGCTCATTATTCCTCTAGCACATGTGCGACCCGCATACCCTGGATTATGGATACATATGACATCCAGATCTATTCTTAGATTGTGACAAACCTAGAATTGAATTTAGAATGATATTTATTACTTATCGGGGGACTTTATACCAAGTTTTGGTACAAAATTAAAGGGATGGTCTATGATTTCTTTATTATAAATATCTGATCTGTGGGGGACAAACAGCTGGCTGTTTGGTTGTGTCTCCGGTCTGTGTACTATACAGCGCATGGAGCCAGATATCTCTGTGCCCTGTACAGCATCAACTGGTTCCAGCTTTGTGCACTGCATAGTACACAGACTGGAGGCACCTCCAAATAGCTGATCCGTACAGGGCCAGCTGTCGGCCCTACCGATTTGATATTTATGGCCTATCCTAATGATTTACACCCTGAACTCTGGGCTCCATAGCCGAGTGCTTGGAAGAATTTTCTGTCTTTCGAACAGATAGTGATAAACCCTCTCTATTTACTGTGCTAGTCTTATCTATCTGGATGAAGTCATGTTGACTGAGCTAGTTTAAAATTACTGCCTCTACTCACCGCAGTACAGATATATATTTTAGTATGTGTTCTTTAAAGTTTTATTTCTGATGTTTTTTTGCAGGATTACATTAACTGTGCAGAAGTATGGGTTGAATATACTTGCAGGCACTTCACGGTGAGTGATTTATTGAACCCCCTCCACCATCGATTCTGGGAATAAAGGAGCACTGCTTTAGTTATTCCTGCACCGTGGGGCTCCCAACCACCAGCTGTGCAAGCACATGTGGGGGTGCTGAGAGGGACGATTATACTACATGGGGGATAGTGAAGGGGCCATTATATTGAGTGTTTGGGCACTGAGGAGGCCATGATACTACATGTGGAGGCACTGAAAGGGACATTACATAAATGTTGATGGAGTCACCAAACGAACCCTTATTTTGTTAACATTTATAAGGGATTGCTACTTTGGGGGTACTTGGTTGGGACACTTGCTCACTAGGGGGTACTTAGCTGATCGGCTACAAAACCTGCCGATCAGAGCTTGTTCTGCCCCGGTCTCATTACACAGGCTGATGTAGAGCACATACAGGAGAAACGATCTTTCCCTGGTGTGAAAGATCCTCAGTGCGCCAACACCGCTGTGGCCCCACCTGAGTCTTCTTTCATATAAAAACCACACTCACCGCCAGTGAGTGTCGGGTTCACAAGATAAATACAAGACAAGCTTTCTAAATTTTATATATTTATTAACCCCTAAATGGGTCGATATTAACATCTAACACATGCAGTTCAGAACAGATATGCAGATGTATGCAAGCATTAACAGTTACTAGTTACAATATACAGTACAATAAAAATAAAAAGGGAATAACATTGAAATAATTACTTTACCATGCATCTACTTGATGTGGCTCTATAGTCCAACACTCACACATGGCATGTGTCAGTAACCCAGTGGAGGCTTCTTGGCATGTAGCAGTAATACAATAATCCAGCCTGCATGCTCTTTACAGTGGTCTGTCTGTAATATCCTGTAGTCTCAGCACAAAAATCTCCATAGCATAATCTCCTCCCACAGACCTCTTACCTCATCTTTTATACCCTTTATGCCACCTCCCAGAATGAGGTCATCGGCGGCAGCAAGTCTGATTGAATAATGCACTCAAGTCCAGATCCTTTGTAAAGAGCTGGGACCAAGTGAAATGATACAATGTTATCAGCCATATCTGATCTCCCTGCACAATGCATGTTTCTTTGATCACTCAGAGCTGTGTAGGAATACAATGGAGCCCTGCTGGGATGGATACAAAGCCCTATTGTTCCAGCCTGGCCACTATTGCCAATATACACCTGGGATTATAGCTGCGCACCTTATGAGTAAAGAGATACGCTACCCAGAGACCGAAATACAGCTTTGAGTTATAACCATATTTAAGCAGAATCATCACACCTCCCCCTTTAGATGGGGCTTGCAGGAAGTAGGGGCCTACGCCCCTCTTCTGAAAGCACCACCACCTCCAGCTTCTCAGGCTCTGGCCCCAAGGCTCCCTCACCTTCCCCCAGGGTCCCAGCAGACTCGGGCCTTGTCAGACTCCGAGGGTGGTTGAGCGGCACGCGCCTTCAATATGTCCAGACTAGGGTCAGCTTGGACAGCCTCTCTGAACTCTTGGCTGCAGTGAGACAAAAGAGAGGTGCATGTTACATAGCTGCCGGCCCCTTCTGTCTCTCTAGTCTGACTAGGGACACTTCTAAGGCCCAGGCTCTGAGCCACGTACACTTGGCTACCTCCTGCCTGTTCTGGGTCCGCTTTCTGAGTGCTGGCACCCTGTGGAGCCACGCTCATAACCCCAAGTCTTTGGGATACCAGTTCAGAGACCCCATCCCAGCGGTCTCTCAGGGTCTCTCTCACACTAGCCGCTAGTTGGGAGAGTTCTAGGGGGTTCTGCACCTCCCCCTTTGCTTCCAAACCTACATCCTGTTCCTCCTGTACTTGGGTGGGTGATGGTGATACCTTGGGCAAATGACTGAGATCATGCTTCCCCAAACCATCCCCCCACAATACATTGACAGGTAATACATTGGACATACCCTCTTCTTGGATCACACCTCCAGTACCCCATGCCATCTGCACTTGGGCCATGGGCACTCCTGGAATAGAACTGGACAGAAGAGACGTGTATGTCTCATACCGGCCGGACTCCTCCGGCTTCAAGGGAGTGAGGCTAGTCATGGCGGTCTCAGCACCGACTCCAGGTGGTGTAGGCAACGGTTCAAGGGTCGGGACACCCTCCACCCTTGTAGCACTCTGGCTGCGGGCTAGCACCGCACTACCAGCAGTCCGTCCCTCACCAGGATCGGCCATGAGATCCACATAGCCTACCTGACTACCTGGCACATGGTCAGCAGTTGGGTGCTCATCTGATGCACTGGGCGAAATAGTAGAAGTCGCTTCCAGTGACTCAGAAGAGCTACCCTGTACACTTTCACAACAAGCATTGGCAATTACATTGACAATACATTCATTAGCAATTGTTAATTCACACCGGGCCTCAATGAGATCTGCAGTAGACATGTTAACAAGCTGGGAGGGAGACGCCCCCGCAGATGTGGGTGTGTCTACAGACAAGGTCTCATTGGCTCCTAGCACGGGGGTGAACAAAGCATCAATAACATTTTTGCTGAGCTGGGTTGCAGGAAGCTCAATTGCATCTTCCCTGCTCTCAGCTGAAGGCAACTCATTAGCATTTACATTGACTGCCATGGGAAGTATCTCAGAGAGGGGGTTACGGGCCCTCTCTGCAGATATGACAGACACATTATCAGCATTAATCATAGACAGTTTATCACAGTAAATTGGGGTGCTCCCCCCCCCATATTGGGACATCATAGGTCCTAAATCAGTTCCCAACAGTACATTAGCAGGTAAATCAGTCAATAGTCCCATAGTCCGCATTCCTTTTCCTGCACCCCAGTCCAGATACATAGATGGGCCACCTGCTGTGGCTTGGGAAGCAGGGAAGTTCTCAGGGCGGTTGGGGCACTCCTCCTTGAAATGTCCTGTCTGGTTACAGGCATGGCCCCGCCGCACCTCCCCTTGGGGTTTGGGGAAGGTCACTAAGGTGCCCAGAGTTCTTGGGACAGGGGAGGGACCACCCGGGGCATAGTTTGTCTCACCCCACCTGACGACAGACGGCTGTGGTGAACTCCGGCCTGGCTTCTCCTTCCAACTTGAGGGTCTCTGCAGGGTTGTTGGAGTTTGCGCATGGGCGGTTTGTGCCCACTGGGAGAGCTCCATCCTTTTGAGCTCAAGCTGATACTGCTGTTCTCGTTCTGCTGCCTCACGATCAGCCTGCCGTTCTGCTGCCTCACGATCGGCCTGCCGTTCTGCTGCCTCACGATCGGCCTGCCGTTCTCGTTCTGCTGCCTTCCTCTCTCTCTCTGCCTGTCGCTCTTGTTCTACAGCTTCCAGAAAACGGTCCAACACCTGCAGGTATGTGTTAGGGTCACTGGTGCCTACTTGCTGCAGGGCCATTTGCCAGTATGAAACCATTCCCCCTACAAGGCTGGGGTTACTGGTCTCTCCTGGTGAAGTAATCCTTGGGACCGGGCTGCTTGCTGCACTTCCTGGCCTAGCCCCAAAATCAGGACTCTGCATAGCTGTGGCTGAATCCATTTCAGCCATACGCTCAGGATCTCCAAAAAGCCTGGTTCTGCAGTTCTGGGCTCTGCTTCTGAGCCCACTAGCCATCCACTGGTATTTGCCAAATAAAAGATAGGATAGAATACAAAGAGTAAGGGAGGGGAACAGCACTGTATCAAACTTTCACTGTATCTTAATGCTTGCTTTAATACCGAGCTTGTCTCATAGGATTACCATAATCCCCAGCATGTGAGTGATAAAGGTCACCAACACACGCCGTTTATCCTAAGATCCCACTACGCTGCCACCAATGTGAAAGATCCTCAGTGCGCCAACACCGCTGTGGCCCCACCTCAGTCTTCTTTCATATAAAAACCACACTCACCGCCAGTGAGTGTCGGGTTCACAAGATAAATACAAGACAAGCTTTCTAAATTTTATATATTTATTAACCCCTAAATGGGTGGGTATTAACATCTAACACATGCAGTTCAGAACAGATATGCAGATGTATGCAAGCATTAACAGTTACTAGTTACAATATACAGTACAATAAAAATAAAAAGGGAATAACATTGAAATAATTACTTTACCACGCATCTACTTGATGTGGCTCTATAGTCCAACACTCACACATGGCATGTGTGAGTAACCCAGTGGAGGCTTCTTGGCATGTGGCATTAATACAATAATCCAGCCTGCATGCTCTTTACAGTGGTCTGTCTGTAATATCCTGTAGTCTCAGCACAAAAATCTCCATAGCATAATCTCCTCCCACAGACCTCTTACCTCATCTTTTATACCCTTTATGCCACCTCCCAGAATGAGGTAATCGGCGGCAGCAAGTCTGATTTGAATAATGCACTCAAGTCCAGATCCTTTGTAAAGAGCTGGGACCAAGTGAAATGATACAATGTTATCAGCCATATCTGATCTCCCTGCACAATGCATGCTTCTTTGATCACTCAGAGCTGTGTAGGAATACAATGGAGCCCTGCTGGGATGGATACAAAGCCCTATTGTTCCAGCCTGGCCACTATTGCCAATATACACCTGGGATTATAGCTGCGCACCTTATGAGTAAAGAGATACGCTACCCAGAGACCGAAATACAGCTTTGAGTTATAACTATATTTAAGCAGAATCATCACACCTGGGAAATACTTTCATTGCTTGTCGGCAGTTTAGCCCTTATTAGAAAGGATGATGTACTGCTGATAAACAATGATTCTTTTTTTTTTTGTCCTGCCGAAATCAGCCGATCACCTAATGAATGAGCGAACACTCATTCATCGAATGATATTGTCAGCCTTTTTAGGCCAAATATTGCCAGCTAAATCACCTTATCTAATAAGACCTTTATATTGTACTGTACTGAAGGATGGCCAGACACCTCTGTCCGGTGAAAACCATTGAAGAGGGCCACAGTGCTACTTTGTGAATCCAGCAGTCAGACATTTGTAGCTTATCTAATGAATACTTATGGTGGGAAACCCATGTAACATTTTGCTTCGTATACTTAACAGGGCATCTACCGTTGTCTATCATGTTTTTATACCTTATGTGTTTGCAGAAAAGAGAAGTGAACACAATCCTGGCTGATGTTATTAAACACATGACCCCGGATCGGGCATTTGAAGACGCCTATCCACAGGTAATATTTAGAATTTTGTCCATTAAATACATTTGTCAAAAAGTATATTATTCTGCTGTAAGGATTGTTTCATGCAAAGTCTTAACTGTGCTCTTATGGGTGGCTGAAAAGTCCTCTGTGGGGGGAATCTGCACCTTTATGGAAATTATCCTTCCATACATATAGCATATCTGTGCCTGCTGTGTGTCAGCTGTCAGCAGTGTTGTTGGTTTTAGCGCTGATTCATTCTATGTATATTGTAGTATGGTCATTTGTCTGTCTGTACAACAGTCACACATTACATGGTGGTTGAGGGGAATTAACAATCCAGTTCCATCTGTGTGGCACAAAGCCATGTGGGTTCTTGGGCATGCTTATTTTTTTTAATTACAGCTCGTTTTATTCCTGTCGATCCTATGGGAGTGGCACCAAAGTGTGAACAAACCCATAATGCCTCCAGAATTTTAGAACTGTTATGCCATCATACTGTAATATCGATTCTGTCTTTTATCATAGTGGGAGCATTGTTTTACAGCTTTGTTAGTAGAAAGTACCGTTGGAGAGTCCAGATATGAGACTACTAATCCTTTTACAGCATTAAAGGATTTGTGTTATGAAGATAACACCTATCCCTGTGCCCTATGCTCCCTGCCTGGGACCCCTCCTACCCTACATCCAAACTAAAGACCCACTTCCATTCTGGTGAACTTAAGCCACCCTTGTATTGTAAAGATGCCCCACACCTGAGTAACCACCATGTAATACTACGCTTCTACTCTAGTGGCCACTGTAGGGGAAATTACTGGCTAGTCATGGCTTTTCCTGGCAAAATTCGCTGTTTGTGTAGCCAATTCCTTTATAACCAAAGAACCCACAATAAATTAATTACAAGGTGTGCTACTACTGTGACACTTATGATCAGCTGTAATATGTGGGGTAACCCGGGATCTATTTAGTTCCTCTTCAACGCCACTGCAGGAGAAATGAAGAATTACACAGTTCTTAAATCAATCATGGACATTTGGGTTCTGAATGCCACTCTTTGTACTTACTGTCCATCTTGGCTGGTAGATGTTGGTCCTAAACCCCCTTTACTATCTTGGCAGCTTGCATGAAGCTTTTTAGTCTTTTACCTTTGAATTGTTTGTTAATTTGTCATTTTTGTTGATTATTTTTCTCCAGCTTCAGTCCATTATTACCAAAGTCATTGCACATTTTCATGACTTCTCCGTCCTCTTCTCTGTGGTAAGTTTTCTCTTCCATTGGTGACATATTATTATGATTGTATAGTATAATCATTTTTTAAGAGTCCTATTAAACTTGAACATTTTGGTTTCAGGAGAAATTCCTGCCATTTATGGACATGTTCCAGAAAGAAAGTGTAAGAGTGGAAGTTTGCAAATGTATCATGGAGGCGTTTATCAAGTAAGTATTTTAGTAGATTTCTTGGTTGAGATTTTTAAACCATCATCACCTCAAAATTTACACTTTTTGGGTTTTCTATCACAAGCTTGGCAGCAAACCACGTGTGTGTGGTGCCTTTCTCTCATGGGGGCCATAATGTGACCATCATGATGAAAAATGCCATTTAGCACTTGACTCACAGCAGGGTATTAAATATATGAAAGAGATATATAGGGCCTGTCTATAAATAGAGTGGTTTTACGGCCCCAATCCACTACTTTTTATATATCTTCTATATAGCTCTATCTGGGTCCAAAAGTTGTGGTGGGTATTACAACAATATGAGTGAGTTGTTCGTTTACCTCAGGAGTGCTCACAAGTAGTAACTGTATACATCAGGTGCCCACCCACCATAGATATTTCATAGCAGTATTCCTCCCGACCCCGGGACCTCAACAGATACTCGTCCTATCCCCCCTTATACATATGCATGCTAAGCTTGGCCTAGTATGCACATGTACTCCTAATAGATTGGAGAATAATTCGCTGCCAGACACCTCAAAACATCGGTCATGATGAATTCAATATGCCTAATTCTTCTTCCTCTGCCATCTACAGTCCAACTACAGTTGAATGGTAATGTCAGAATACTTGTTTTCTGTAGCCTAAGGCTAGGTTCACAATGTCGCTCGGTTTCCGCTCGGGGATTACATTCCCCATTCTGCTTTAAAAATGCGGAGAGAAAAGTCCTGCAAGCAGGACTTCTCTCCGCATTTTTCCGCCCTTTCGAGTGGAAACTGCCGGACCTCATTATAGTCTATGGTTCCGTGGATTTCCGAGGGTGCCCGCTTTTTTAAGCGGATTATGTTTACCCAAACGCTAGTATGAGCCTAGTGTCAGTTTTTCTTGTTGGATATTGTAGATTCTTATACAATATATTTTTCCCTTTTAGACATCAGCAGGAGGTGACCAAGGATCCAGTCATACTGAACGCTCTCCTCCATGTCTGTAAGACCATGCATGACTCTGTGAAGTAAGACTTTTTTTTCTTTTGTACTTGGGTTACATTTACTTCAGTGACAAGTCGTATATTCTAATTCATTTAGGAAAAAAACCTTAAAGGTGTATTCAGAGATCTTTTTTATTATTTAATACTGCTGCTAGTGTGCCTATAAACATAACATACAGTACTCACCTCTTCCCATGCCTCCATTTCTGGTGGCATGTGCACAGTTCTTCTGTATACAGGTCCTTTGGCTGATGTTACCAGAGATGTTCCTATTGTGCTAGGGGACTGCTGCAGCCAGTCACAGGCCTCAGTGGTGACCTCTTCACTATCAGGATGTGACTACTGTGATGTGCCATTTGTGAGGAGGTGACCACTGAGGTCTGTGAATGTGCCAGGTGATCACCTGGTACAAACAGCCTGGGGGCCTGTATACAAATGAATGGACCTTCTGCTGCTGGAGGAGGCCCGGGGACTGGTGAGTACTTGTTTTTTTACTTTCCCACTAGCAGTCATATAAAATAATTTAAAAATGTCTCGAAACTCCCTTTTAATGACAGTCATACACATAAGGGTAGCCTGTCGTGCGAGGAATCTAATTTTTGAAGCTAAGTGCTTTAGCAATGAGATTTTTGTCTGCATGTATTGTGAAGGTTGTACACGTGCTTGCTTAAGAGTAAAGGGTATCTTGATTTGTTCTCACCCCTTACCATACAGGAAGGACTCCTCTGGAGGTTTTTCATTCCTTCATCCTCCCCTCTTTTTTTCTTACTGTTCTATAGCTTAGTTTTCTTCCTTTGATCAGTCCAAAACATAAAAAAAAAGAAAAAAAAAAAACACTTGGGGCCAGATAGTGACATAGTGAACTTATTTTTTTGTGTTAAAGTGCATTCTTACCACCGAGATAATTAACTTTTAATCTGTATGCAAATTAGGTGCGGTCATATCTCCTGGAGCACCCATTTTCACCTGCGGTCACCATGTCAGGACCTGTCAATCTCTTTGTTAGTTGGGGATGCTGGGTGGCGACCCTAAGAGAAAACGGGTACTCTTACAGGAGTGGCCACACCCCTGGAGCACTGAACAGCTCATTTGCATACAGATTAAAAATGATCGTGGCAATAAGATTGCACTTTGACACAATAAAGGTATGGTCACTATGCCACCAAATACCTTTACAACACCCTGTAAGTGGTCTATGTGAGATTTGGTAGTGGTAAACTCCTTATAAGGGTTCCATACTGAGCAGGAAAAAGACACTTTAACTCCCCTGAATTCTACTTCTGTAGGACATCCAAATGCTGTAGTACCAAGACTAAAATATAATGCATGAGTAACTCATTTAATAGATGGTTTTTCCCATGTGTCTCCTGGGTCCATTTATCCTACAGTATAAGATGCTTGAAACTATAGATACATGTCTCTGTTATATTTGTGCAGTGCCCTTACCCTGGAGGATGAGAAGAGGACGCTGGCGCACCTCATTAATGGGTTCATAAGAATGGTGGGTAAATTATTGCTTCCCCAAGAAGGGTTACTATTACTATAGACTAATTCTATGAGGGTAACATGCAGTTAGAGATTACACCCAGTTTATAAGATAGGAATCTAATTTTTAAGATTTTTGTAAATAAGGATCACTCATTGTATACTGAATAAATATCTACATGTCAGGTTTTCATCAGGTGGATGTATTCACTTGAAAAAGCTTTTTTTCTTTTTTTTTTCATTCTGGAAAGCAGATTTTCCAGTGCGAATTTGTCATAAGTCGCTGACATATATCAAAGAGATGTCTCTGAATTTTTTCCCCTTTCATAGGGTTGCCTCAGCTGAAAGCTACAGGCTCAACTTCTTTACTTTGTGATCAGCTGTTACAATGGAAAGCTGCAGTTGTGCAGCGAAATTTAGGCCGCATTCACACGACTATGCAGTGTATGGGTCAGTGAAAATAGAACGGCCCGGACACACCCGCAAAAACTATGGTTGCGTGTATGGACTCATAGAAAAGAATAGGTCCATGTATTATCTGCAATTGCAAACCCGGAATTGCAGATAATAAACTATGGTCATGTGCATGAGGCCTTTAGTGGTATATAGCAGTAATTCAAATGTATGGCTGTCTATGCAGTGCTTGGTTAGGGATATCCACCATGGTCAACAAACATCTTATTTTGCTGTGGAGGCATCAGTCAACCTATATATCTCCCTTGTAATATGTTGTCATTACAAGGACTCCAGAGTGAGAAGTGATTCAGCGGTGGATCAGTAGGTGGCGCTGTGTTTTATCATAAGCCACCAGCACTAGTGAAAGTTTCTGTGCTTTACTATGATTTATTATTGGCATGAAATAATAACCAGGACCTTATTGAAGTTTTAGAAAAAAAATATGGGGATCAGTCATTTGGGAACTTCTTTGTTGGCGATCATATCAGCATTCATTAGCTCCTTATTACATAGTGTATTGATATGGTGCCAGCTGCAGAAATATATCCTGTTGCCTTAAGGAATTCTTTACTATTCAAGTTGTCGTAGGCTCTAATTCTATCTGAGTGACATCAGACCTGGCACTGACTTTCTATTTAATTCTCAGGTCTCCTTTGGGCGTGACTTTGAACAACAGCTCAGTTTCTATGTAGAGGCCAGGGCGCTGTTCTGCAATCTGGAGCCTGTTCTTGTCCAGTTAATTCATGTGAGTTGTGTTCACAAGGGGACGTTTCTGCTGTGAAGCGCAATGACGCAACACATAACTCTCAGTGTATGTTACAGATTACTTATTACTCCTGAGGATAGCGTGCGGCGCTCCTATCATGCTGCTCTTATCTCCTCTTCAATACGAAACTTTCCAGCGGCCAGCTGTTTAATTTTCATATCATCATTTTGGTTTTGTCTGCCTATATTATATGTATGTGTGTATATATAGATACCGTATATATTCATATGTGCGTTGCGTACAGTAACTGAAATGTTGGTACTTAAAGGGGTTTTCCAGGATACATCATCAATGGAAGATCTGTAGGGTTCCGATGCACAGGACCCACACGGATCAGCTGTTTGAAGTGGGCTTCGCATTCATCAGTCACATGGCCTATTCACAGCTTGGTCTTATTGAAGTGAATGGGCTGAGCTGTGATACCAACAACCACTATACAAATGTATAGCACTGTGCTTGGTAGGTACTGAAGAGGCGGCTGCCTCTTCAAACAGCTGATCAGCGAGGGCCTGGATGTTGGACCTCCTAAGGATAGGTTATCAATCAATAAGTCCTGGAAAACCTTTTTAAATAGGAATTAGAGACACTAGATTTCCTGCTTAATATGTATAGTTTACTTGGTTATTCCTCCTAGAAATTTATGAATACTTTTGAGCAGTAGGTGTTACCCTTTTAGAGTGTGTCCCTGCATAGTCTGACACTATCCAATCTCTGCTGCCAGTATCAGACTATATAGTGACACTCAAAGGGAATAGTAACACCTAGTTATCAATTTATGCATATGCTACCAGGAGGACTAACAGAGGAATGGCATAAAGTAGTGTTCTAAGCAACAAGGCTCCAGAATTGTTTCATGGAGAAAACAAGGTTGTAGTAAAACACATGTGTCAGGACAGGTAAGAGGTCCACTTTATTATATTACCAGTGTCTGGTGGCGATCTGAGCCCAGGGATTGCCCATCAGTATTGAGAATGAAGGGGCAGCAGTTTGAGATTGGGGTTCCTGGGGAACAATCCCCACCAGTCAGAAATTGTCAGATTCATACTCCTTCAATGTTATTGTGAAAAACCTCCTATAAAAACTTTCTATAAACAGATATAATATTAAACTAGAATTAATAAGTCAAGATGGATCCCATTATCAGTTTTTCCATATTATCAGACAGGAAAGGTTGAAAAAGTCAGAACAGCCGCCCAAGATAAAATGCTAATATAATTTTTTGCTGTCACTTTACTGAAACTATACGCAGAATTAAAGTTAAATTTCTGATTCGATTGCTTTGCTACCATAGTCAGTATTATCATTTGTACTGGCCTTGAGGTCCAGAGCGTTGGACAGCTATTCTCCTTTATATAGGGGTGAAATTGCACATTTGTGTTTCCCAACATAAGGTCTTATTCACACATTTCAGATTTGATCAGTATTTTGAAACCAAATTCAGTAGTGAATACAAACCGAAAAAAGTATAATTCTGTCTGTTATATTATAGTGATTCAAACTGACCAAATCTGCAGTGTGTGAATTAACCCTAGATTCCCTCTTAAAGCTGAGGACCCATTTTTTGGAGATTTTTTTTTTTGGTGCAGATTTTGAGCCAAAGCCAGATGTTGATTTAGTGGAAGTGAAATGTATAAGAACTTCCAGTATATTTCCCGTTCCTTTCCAAGACAAAAAATGCAACAAAAACCCCCCAGCTTTTCTGAAATGTAGGGCCTCAGCCTAAAGAGGGAATCTGTGGTAATACTTGTCATACAGAGCTTCTCTGAAAGGCTAATAAGATCTGTATTTAATAGTCACCATAATTTTTTCTAGAGTGTGAATCATTTGGCCATGGAAACCAAGAAAGTGATGAAAGGAAATCATTCAAGGAAGACCGCCTCATTTGTCAGGGTGGGTGTCGCTGTATTAAACCTTATAAATATGAATGAAGTCAAACTTGTGCTGCTGCACCATTCAGAGTCTATGGGACTGTCAAAAGTGGCCAAATACAGCCCTCAGCCATCTCTGGCAAGCTCATAGAAATGGGTAGAGCAGTGCACACATTCGATTCGTGCTCCATTAAAATGAGGATCCCCATTCTTGTCATTATTGGGGGTCCCAGTGGTTGGACTCCCACCAGTCACACACTTATTGCCTATTCCAAGTTTCAATCTTGGGACAACCCCTTTAAACTTTTTCAGCTTCTTTTTTCCTGTAGCCCATGTGTCTTAATTTGCTACTGATATACAATATTGGCCATATTATTGAGGCTATTCTTTCAAGTCTTGCCCTGCTCTTCAATGAATGGGAAGTTCTGTAGCTCACATGGTGCATGTAGACTATTTTGTGTATACTCCTACAGTATCTTTGTGAGGCGTTGCTTACACTTGTTTTATCCGGGCAGGGAAGATGACTGGAGTAAAATACACTAGAAGGGGGAAATGGGAGCACGGGGAACATGTTTATTCTGCATATAGTAGGTGACCATTCTAAGACATTTCAGCCCTTAAGGACGGAAGCAGCTCTGGCTTATCCAGGGGATTGTAAACTTTCACTGTGTAAGCCTGTTGTTTTGAATTATTCTTATTTGTTTTTAACTATTTGTTAATTTTATTTCTTTATTTTGGGGTGTTTCTGTCTTTTTCTTTGTGTCTCTTAGGTTTCTTGTGATATATTACTATATTGACACATGGTAGCACCCCCTATTTGATAATTGTGGTGCCTGTTTCTTCTAAAATGAAAAATACACTTACATATCATTTTGTTTGTTTCAGGCTTGTGTTGCCTTCTGCTTTATCACCATTCCTTCTCTGACCAGCATCTTCACCCGACTCAACCTGTACCTGCATTCTGGCCAAGTGGCTCTTGCAAATCAGTGCCTTTCCCAAGGTGAGCTTAAGAAAACTTCAGTCCTACTTATTACTTAATGGGGTTGCCTCTTCTCTAAAACTGCTCCTTAGGATCCTACTAGACAGCCCAATATTCAGGGCTGTTATCGGCAATGAGCGATAGGAACACTTGTTCCCATTAATAGTCCTGTATAATAGAGCTGTGTTCAGCTGACTAAAGAGCGAACGGTAACTGGTCATCTTTTTTTTTTCAACTGTTTATTTTAAAAGGTTTTTGTCATACAGAGAAAATAACAATATACAAGAAAAATAAGATAACTGAAGATAACAAACATAGGACAGACGGGGATTACTCAGCATTCTCAATAAATTACTAGGCTTTAAACAAACTGGCCAAGGAATCCTTCAACAAACAGGGGTAGACAAGACAGGAGGACAGAAGGGTGACAGAAGGACATCCAGGAAGTAAGGGGCCACACAGCAGCCAGATCAGAGAAGCCGAGCCGCCCAGAACTCATCCCACGGTTTCCAAATCAAGCAGAACCTCTCCTCCTCATTATTAAGAAGGGCCGTCAGGTACTCCAGGGAGCGCGCATCTTTTATCCTAGCGTATAACTCCTCCAGGGCCGGGGGGGCTGGTTGCTGCCAGTGTTTAGCAATCAGACATCTAGTGGAGGTAAGGAGGAGCAACAGGAGCTGGAGAGCGGGCCTGCGCAAAATATCAGGGGGGGGGGGAGGTTGAGAAGGTAAGTCCTAGGGGACAGGGGAAGGCTAACACCCAGGACCCCTTCCAGGAGACCCCAAACCTGGTGCCAATAAGGCTGGAGCAGGAGGGCAGTTCCAAAAGAGATGGAAAATATGTGCGGGGCGGGTGCCACACCGCCAGCAGCAGTCCAGGACATTCTTGTCAAAAGAGTGAAGTGCAGCTGGGGTATGATACCAATGCATCAACATCTTAAAAATATTTTCTTTTTGTGTAACACATCTAGAAGTCCTGGGTGCTCTACTCCATATGAGGGACCAATCGTTACTCGAGATGGGTGTCCCCAAATAGGCCTCCCACCGTGACATATAAGTATGTTGGGGCAAAACATCTGGGGTGGGATTTGAAAGAAGGCGGTATATATCAGAAATAAGTCCTGTTGTCCCAACACCCGTTTTACAGAGTTTTTCAAAAAGCGTAGGGATGGGTGCTGTGGGGCCTTGAAAAATAGAGGAGGCCAGATGGGAGACCTGTATATACGTGAACTCACTAGACTGGGGCAGGCCAAACCCGGACTGATGATCAGCAAATGGTAAAAGAGCCCGGGTCCTATAATCAATGATGTCAGCGTACCGAAAAAGGCCCGCTCTCAGCCAAGGACCCGCTACCGGCCCAGTGAGTCCAGGCGGGTAATTAGGGTGAAGAAGGAAAGCGGTCATGGAGGAACATGAGGAGGAGAAGTGGAAACGGGATACACATGTGCGCCAAATATCTCTCGTGAGTGCCATAGGGCTTAACAAGGCACTCCCGGGGGGGGGGGGGGAATGAGGACTAGTCCAAAGCAGGGAATTAGGATGTTGCGGAGCAAGCCACAGCTTCTCGATCTCCATCCACTTAGAGTAAGCCTGGAGGGTGGACCAAGCCAGGACCCTGCGTAGGTGGGCCGCCCAGTAGTATAAAACTAAATTGGGGAGAGAAAGGCCACCTCTTTCCCTAGGGGTCATCATAAGCTGCCTAGAAAGCCTGTGTCTCCCTCCAGCCCAAACAAATGGGAGGATTGAGCCCTGCAGCGCCCGGAGGTCCCTAAGGGGCACCGGGACTGGGAGGGTCTCAAAATAATAAAGCAGCTTAGGCAGGATAGACATCTTCACTGCGTTGATCCGGCCAAAGAGAGACAGAGGCAGTACCAACCACTTAGTAAGGAGGGCCCGAATATGTCTAAAAAGGGAGGGGAAATTTGCCTGGTATAATTGGGAAAAGGATCCAGTTAAATATATGCCCAAGTATTTTAGCGAGGAGGACTGCCATCTATACCGAAAGGCGGCCTGAAGGCCAGCCAAGCTAGACGGGGGAATTCGAATAGGTAGGGCCTCTGTCTTTGAAGTATTGACCTTATAACCAGACAGACGACCAAAGCGGGAAAGGAGGCCATGGAGGTTGGGAAGGGTTACATGGGGGTTAGTAGGTAACTGGTCATCTTATTGCAGCTTTCATGCAGTATAAAAGATGCAGATTATGGGCAGCACATCACCTTGTGTAATCTGGACAGTGCTGCCGATAATCCCTGCAGCCAAATGAGGTAGAAACCATTGCAGTAGAGATTGTTCCTACCCTATTCAGATAGAAACTGCCAAAGCAACCATCTGATTTCTGATGGTCTGGCTTTTCCAACCATGCAGCTGCTCATTTTGGCTCACTGTGACGATTTGTTTTATGGGCTCTGAATGGAGCAGTAGGACACGTTCTCAACCGCTGCTGTTATGCTCCTCCTAGCCAAAGACTTGTAGCTGGGGCAAACATAGTTTTGTCAGTGGGGGTCCCAGCAGATACAGCATTTACCACCTATCCAGTGACATTGAGTTTGCAAAAGTGGAACGCCCTCTTATTTGATGTCCAAATGAATAGCACATGTTATCTTACAGGTGTTTACATGTAAATATATGTTTATAGAGTAGCTACCATTTGTTTCAGTACAACATGTATTGTAGCTCAGGACATATCTTTACCGGGCAGCATTTTAAGGCCCCATGCACATGAACAAGTCTCCCATTCAAGATGGGGTTAATTTTGTAGCAGAATGCACTCGGATGACACTCGGAGTGACATCCGAGTACATTCTTTGATGTGCTTACTTCTGTGGGGGCTTCCGATCCACTCTGCTCCGATGACACTAAGCAGGATACGATCTGCTCTGTGTTCATCCAAACAGAATGGACCATCGGGGTAGCGGCCTGGGACACTGGAGCACTGGGGACAGGTGAGTATGTTTGTCCCCAGCCTCCTGTGGCAATATCATATCGTGGACAACCCCTTTAAGGTCATCCATGCAGGTCACAAATGCTTTTAGTTTATAGTATATAACAAACTGACCCCTACAATATTTATCGGGCTGATAGATCTTTTTTGTGCAAGAGGTAATTGAACATGAATATGTCAGAGCAAGATTTGTTTTCACTAGAAAGAGCCATACATGGAACACAATAATACAATTCTGTGACTTTATGTGACCCGGTAAATCAGAATGCACCTTTAGCTTTTCAAGTTATTTCTGCTATGATTCCATTTAAGGAAATCAATACGGTCACATACTAAGCTTAGGCTCGACAGAACAATTTGAGGCTTTTATACCCACAGGGGATAATCTGCTGCTTCCTATTCTTCACAGCATTGAAAGGTAAAACTCAATCCTGTGTATCTGAAATGTAACCATTATTCTTTTAGAGCGATAGTCTCCAACCTGTGATGCTCTAGCTGCTGCGAAACTGCAATTTATTGCATGCCTTGACAACCTTTGGTTATGAGGGCATGCTGGGAGTTGTAGTTTTGCAATAGCTGGAGCGCCACAGGTAGGAGATCACTGGTTCTGAGTATTTATCTCATGTAGTTGAGGTTGGGAATATAGAAAAGTTTACAGCACCTTTTATATAAACTTCAGAAACTAAGAGAAGTGAGGAATTATCTAGTCTGTTGAAAGTTTAGGTAATCCCAAAATTGCTGTTATTTGATAGAAAGCTGTGACCCCCCTCGGTCATCGGGTGGATTTACTCTCATCGTCCCAGTAGGTTCCAGCTGCTGGTGTAAATGAGCTGACACAGGGAGCTGACTCTGGGCTTTGGAAGTCCACCACAAAAGCAGGTTTCTTTGTGTTGGACCTGATGTTATGTTCTGCTTAGGACAAAAGAATTTAGAGTCGAGCAATTTTTTTAACCAGTTATTATAAAGAAACAAAAAAAACCTGCAAAGTCAGATGTTGTGTGTCTATTACCCCTGTCTGTGATGCAGCATTGTACTATGAGGTCTTGCTTCCTGCTGTATATTATTAGATCTGAACCTAAATGAGAACATGAAGAGCAGGAGGAGCTGAGCTGTAAAGGGGCGGTCCTTGTCTGCGATTGACATCCTTCCCTGTATAAGTGTGCTTACAGAGTTAGCTATGGGACCGCCCACCGGACTCCTAAGACAGAATAAGCCTTAGTAAGCCTTATTACATAGCAGGACACCCCTTTTACTCTTGTAAGTCTTATTACACAGGAGGACACCCCTTTTACTCTTGTAAGCCTTATTACACAGGAGGACCTCTAGGCAGGATATCTTTACTGCTCTAGGTTGTGTTAGAATTTAGTTACGATCCCAAAACGTATTGTCTGTGAGCTTTCAATTCTTAATTTCCCTTATGGGGGAAATTAAAAAAGTGAAATGAATACCAACCAGCTGGACAAGGAAACACAAGCATGTGCATGTCTTTCATTTATTTTATAGTATCTGGCTTCACAATTCAGTTACGTTTCATCAAATGGGAATAATGCTTTTACGTGTTGTTTCCAATCAGAAAATGCCAGACTATATGAGACACGCATACATTAAATATAACGTGCTTACATGTGGAATGCCCTGACCCAGACGCAAGAGCTTAGGTTCACATTACTCTGTGAGCATAAATAGACAGCAGAAGATAGAAAACAGCATGTGCAGAGGGTGGAGGCTGTGTAAATTTAGACAATAGTTAAATTAATGTTTTTAACCTCTTTATGCTCCTCAAACTTGTGAGACAAGAGGCCATTTCTGACAGTGTATGCATATTAACCTGTGCGCATGGAGCACTTGTATTTCTATTTCTTTAGGAAAAATTGAGTTGGCATTTGTGATGGCAACAATTTGCCTTTTCAGAGTTGTTCTTGCACAGTATACATACAGTATGTCCAGACACTCATAGAGCAGCATTATCAATGGCTGCTGTTCATTCCATAAAATATCTTTTTTTTTTCTGGATGACTGCAAGAGCAGCCGGGTGTACTGAAGTGAGGCTTTACCTGCCCATCTAAGATTTAATGATGTGTGACCTGCTGCATGCACTATGTACTTCATATACATTTTCAGTAAAAGAATTATTGCACTCTGCAACTTATCTTATATTCTGTATGTAAGGCACATCTTTCTTGCATTGTAAAAACAAAATATAAAAACAGTGGAAAAGGAGGCAAACTGCAACCTTTATGGGGTTGTGTACTTTAGACTCCCTTTAGCAAACTATTCTCTCAGGGCACATTGAGTTAAAGGGAATGTATTGCATTTTTTTTATTTATTTTTTAAACCAGTGGAATATATCACTTTTCTAATCTGTGTATTTTTTAAGGATTATTTTTAATTCTATTTTCTGTACATGGTTGTCATGAGTTTCTTCTCTGTTCTCTTAACAGCATTTAGTGATATGCTTTACAGCATAGTTCTAGCCATTGGCAGCAATAATCTGGAGCCAACTCATTGAGGTCTATGGGCCTCCAACTCGATTTTGCCATTTACAATATTAGTTTCCTCTTATTTGGCACATGTGGGTTCTGTAGAGGGAATGTGTCGCCAGGAAATGACCTATTGTTTAAATCACGTTAAACATTAAATTTTTGGTGATGTTGTTTTTAATTTTCCCAATTAATATCTATATTTTAATAAATCCTAAAACTATTGCAATTCCAACTTTTACCACTAAGCCTAAAACATTTTGACTTCCTGTTTCCTATACAAGGACCATGGGCCATTGACACAATGGTCTGTAGCAGACTTTATTCACTTCTGTGGGAGAGTTTTCTAGGCATGCTCTGTGACCTGGTTAGAGGTCATTGTATAGGGAGGGGAGTCGATAAACTGTGAAGTCCTCTACTGTAACTGGTGAATTCTTTGTTTAATTTACATATACATGATAGCTGTGATCGCTGGAGTGTGCTGCCAGCTACAGCAGCTCTGAGACTCTCTATCTTATTTTTCTTTCTATGACTCGTTTTGTACCTCTCTACTTAAGGACTTTGCACTATGAAACACACACAAAGACTTGGACCCTTGTGATACTTTTTTTTTTTGTTTTTATCTGTCTTTGTTCTGCTTGAAAATGGGATCTTTTGTGTATGCAGACAATTCCTTTGTCTATACAAGAGAGGAAATTCTGCAGCTCAGAGGCACAGCAGGAGGGCATACCATCTGGTCACACATCCCCCGTGAGATTTGGAGAAAGAAAGCGGGTGAGGGGATGCAGAGCAGGAACTCTTCAGAGGATTAAAAAGAGGCGTTACCAACCAGCTGTTCCCTCCATCATCATGGGCAATGTGAGATCTCTTGCAAACAAGATGGATGAACTAACAGCGCTCACCAGGCAGCATCAGGAGTTTCGGGCGTGCAGCATGATGCTACTTACAGAGACTTGGCTCACTGAAGTTACTCCTGACCCTCTGGTCTCCTTGGATGGTTTTAAACTCCTTCGGGCAGACAGGACAAGGGAGAGCGGTAAGAGGAAAGGAGGAGGGCTGGCAATGTTTGTGAATAATAGATGGTGTAATCCTAGGCACATTGTGATTAAGGATCAAACTTGCTGTAAGGACATTGAACTATTAGCTGTGAGCATGAGACCTTTCTACCTACCAAGGGAACTATCACATGTCATCGTGATAGCTGCATATGTCCCCCCTCTGCGAAAGCTGACGCTGCCTGCGAGGTCCTACAAGCCACGCTGAGCCAGTTACAGTCTCAGCACCCCCAGGCCCTCTTTCTTCTGTCGGGTGATTTCAACCATGCCTCTCCATCATCCACACTGCCCAGTTTCACACAGTATGTAACCTGCCACACAAGAGACAACAAAACACTGGACTTGTTCTTTGCCAACGTGAGGGAGGCATACAACTCATCAGCCCTACCGCCCCTGGGGAGATCGGATCACAACCTAGTACATCTCCGACCTGTGTACAAGCCACTTGTACGTAGAGAACCAGCTGTCACCCGCACAGTGAGGATATGGTCCGAGGAGAGTGATGAGGCTCTGAGGGATTGTTTTTGACACAACCGCATGGGAAGTTCTGCAGGATTCTTATGGGGGAGATATAGAAGGACTCACACACTGCATAACGGACTACATTAATTTTTGTGTGGACAACACAGTACCCACAAAAGTGGTGAGGTGCTTCTCCAACAACAAACCATGGATTAACTCTGATATAAAAACACTACTTAAGGAGAAAAAGATGGCATTCAGGACAAGAGATAAGGAGGGGTTGAGGGAAGTACAAAAGGAGCTGAGGCATCTAATCAGGCAGGGAAAAGCCAGTTATAAGGAAAAAATGGAAAAGCAAATGGAAAGAAAAGACATAAGGGGGGTCTGGGAGGGGCTTAAGTCAATTTCGGGTCATAAACAGTCTGTCTGCCAGATTGAGGCAGATGTTAACTGGCTTAATGAACTAAACCTATTCTTCAACAGATTTGATCACACACCAGCTCCTCCCACCCCAGTATGTCCTTCAGCTCCCCCCACCACAATGACTTCTCCCCATGCGGCCACTTCCCAACAGACCAGTAAATCCAGAAATCCATCTTTATCTGGCCACAGTCTGACCTTCACACGGGCCCAGGTGAGGAAGGAGATGAAAAGATCAAGGCGAGGAAAGCCGGGGGCCGATGACATCGTGCAAGGCTAATTAAGACTTGTGGGGACCAGCTGTGTGGTATAATTACATATATGTATAATATGAGCCTGAGGCAGGAAATGTCCCTGAATTATGGAAATCTTCTTGTGTGGTACCAGTTCCAAAGAACCCCACCCTATGGACCTCAACGACTACAGACCTGTAGCACTGACATCCCACCTGATGAAGATCTTGGAGAGATTGGTTCTCACACATCTTCGCCCTCTAGTGAGCCCCGCTATGGACCCACTCCAGTTTGCTTATCGGCCGGGCATTGGGGTAGATGATGCCATCATCCATCTTCTGCACAGGGCTCTGTCTCACCTGGAGAAACCAGGGAACACAGTGAGAATAATGTTCTTTGACTTCTCCAGTGCTTTTAACACCATACAGCCCAGGTTATTGAGGGACAAGCTGGGCCTTGCTGGGTGGACCACCACCTCTCCAACTGGATCCTAGACTACCTCACAAATCGACCTCAATACGTGAGAGCCCGAGACTGTGTGTCAGGTACCGTGATCTGTAATACGGGGGCACCTCAGGGTACGGTTCTCGCCCCTTTCCTCTTCACACTGTACACTGCAGATTTTAGGTGCAACTCATCCAGCTGCTACCTACAGAAGTATTCTGACGACTCTGCAATAGTGGGTCTCATCACAGATGATGATGACAGGGAGTACAGAGAACTGAACCGGGTTTTGTGGACTGGTGCCCCGGAACCACCTGAAGATTCGCGGGGAAGACCAAGGAGATGGTGGTGGACTTCCGCAAAGGCAGAAGCCCTCCTAAACCGTGGACATCCTGGGGACGGGCATCGAGTTGTGAACACCTATAAGTACCTGGGTTTGCTCCTTAATAATAGCTGCTGGGCGATCATATGGAGGTCCTGTACAGGAAGGGCCCAGCAGGCTCTACCTGCTTAGGAAGCTGAGGCCTTTGGAATCCGGGGGCACTTCTTAGAACTTTCTTCAACTCGGTAGTGGCATCAGCCATCTTCTTTGGAGTGGCCTGCTGGGGGAGCGTATATCAACCAGGGACAGAATAACTTGACAAGCTGTTAGGGGCCGCTCTGTCCTGGGGAGCCCACTGGACCCAGTGCAGGTGGTGGGTGACAGAAGGATACTGTCCGTGGTGAGCTCCATGCAGAAGAAGAGTCCCATCCCATGCATGAGACTGTGATCGCGCTGAGCAGTACTGTCAGTGACCGACTGCTCCACCCTAGGTGTGAGAAGGAGCGCTATCGGAAGTCTTTCCTCCCCCCGCGGTTAGGCTGTCACCACCCGACCTAGCGGAGATCATTACCACAGAGACTGAAAATATCTCTCTGCCTGTTAAATCCCCCCCCCTGCTCGCCCTATCTGTCTGTCTGCTATCTGTAATGCCTCTCACCTTGGAATATTCCTGTACATGTTGTATTTGTATTTGTATCTGCTTATCTTTGCTGCTGTAACACACTGAATTTCCCCATTGTGGGACTATTAAAGGACTATTATTATTATTATTATTTATAAGTGAGGTACTGCTGCAAAAAAATCTCCTATAGAAAACAGGAAGTCTCAGCATATTATATGGCCTAATGGACAAAGTCAAAACTGCAGGATTTTTAGAATTATTTTTTTTTATATAGATAATAACATGAAAAATTTTAAAAGCATCAAGAAAAACAAACAATAATATTTAACATAAAACATGTTTGAAAAAATAGTTCATTTTCTGGCAACACATTGCCTTTAAGTACCAATCCCTGGCTGTGACTGTTGCCTGTTCTTCCCTGTAGTGTTGCCTCATTTACTGGCTCATAATGGCACCTGTTTGACATTGTTATCAGTGTAAAAGACACCTGTCCACAACCTCAAACAGTCACACTCCAAACTCCACTATGGTGAAGACCAAAGAGCTGTGGAAGGACACCAGAAACAAAATTGTAGACCTGCACCAGGCTGGGAAGACTGAATCTGCAATAGGCAAGCAGCTTGGTGTGAAGAAATCAACTGTGGGAGCAATAATTAGAAAATGGAAGACATACAAGACCACTGATAATCTCCCTCGATCAGGGGCTCCACGCAAGATCTAAACCCGTGGGGTCAAAATGATCACAAGAACGGTGAGCAAAAATCCCAGAACCACACGGGGGGACCTAGTGAATGACCTGCAGAAAGCTGGGACTAACATAAAAAAGGCTACTGTCAGTAACACACTACGCCGCCAGGGACTCAGATCCTGCAGTGCCTGACGTGTCCCCTTTTTAAGCCAGTACATATCCGGGCCCGTCTGAAGTTTGCTAGAGAGCATTTGGATGTTCCAGAAGAGTATTGGGAGAATGTCATATGGTCAGATGAAACCAAAGTAGAACTGTTTGGTAGAAACACAACTCGTCGTGTTTGGAGGAGAGTGAATGCTGAGTTGCATCCAAAGAACACCATACCTACTGTGAAGCATCAGGGTGGCAACATCATGCTTTGGGGCTGTTTCTCTGCTGATCCGTGTACATGAAAGAATGAATGGGGCCATGTATCGTGAGATTTTGAGTGCAAACCTCCTTCCATCAGCAAGGGCATTGAAGATGAAACGTGTCTGGGTCTTTCAGCATGACAATGATCCCAAGCACTCCGCTAGGGTAATGAAGGAGTGGCTTCGTAAGAAGCATTTCAAGGTCCTGGAGTGGCCTAGCCAGTCTCCAGATCTCAACCCCATAGAAAACCTTTGGAGGGAGTTGAAAGTCCATGTTGCCCAGCGACAGCCCCAAAACATCACTGCTCTAGAGGAGATCTGCATGGAGGAATGGCCCAACATACCAGCAACAGTGTGTGCCAACCTTGTGAAGACTTACAGAAAACGTTTGACCTCTGTCATTGCCAACAAAGGATATATAACAAAGTATTGAGATGAACTTTTGTTATTGACCAAATACTTATTTTCCACCATAATTTGCAAATAAATTCTTAAAAAACCAGACTGTGATTTTCTATATATGTTTTCTAATTTTGTCTATCATAGTTGAGGTCTATCTATGATGTCAATTACAGGCCGGCCTCATCTTTTTAAGTGCGAGAACTTGCAGAATTGGTGGCCGACTAAATACTTTTTTTCCCCACTGTATAAGAACATGGCCTGTTCTTGATCACTTATATGCATTATCATCAGTCTAGTAATCCAGTTTACGTATTGGCTTGTTGGGTGACAAAAAGACTAATGATGATCGGGTGTGACCACTAAATACATGATAGGATTGCCTTCTGATAACCCATGTTGGCTTCATGTGAGCTGCATCTCTTTTCTATCCAGCATTCATGTGAAGGCTGTGATAAATTGATAGTGATGTAATGTGATTTCTCTCCAGAGTCTATAACCACTCCTGTAGATATTTACCAGGCACATGGCTATCACTCAGAAATACACTTATCGCTTATATGTTTTACTGCTGTCTATACAGGACACATTAGTCTGGCTTATCCATACATGTTGTCTTAATACACAACTGAGCTGCACAAAACATCAGAAACTCTAATTTTGTCTATTTTTTTTCTACTTTGTGACTTACTGAGGTTCTATTTGCATAATAAACTATCATTTGTAGTAATGCAGTATTAAAGGGAACCTCTCACTGCATATTTCACATCTCCTTTCAATATGGTTAAGTTAGTTACCTTAAATGTTAAAGGTTTCAAATCGAACGCAAGGTGGAGAATGACCGATACTGCATTATGTGCCCTTAAGGCGGACATTGCACTCTTGCAGAAGACCCATTTTGATACTGTCCTGTTCAAACTGAAGAAAAGAGCAGGGACAGCTATTCTAAATTCCTCTTCCTGCCCCATGGAGGTCACTACTTCCATTATACAGTGCTGGCCAAAAGTATTGGCACCCCTGCAATTCTGTCAGATAATACTCAGTTTCTTCCAGAAAATGATTGCAATCACAAATGCTTTGGTAATAATATCTTCATTTAATTTGTCTTCAATGGAAAACCACAAAAAGAATTGTCAAAAAGCCAAATTGGATATAATTCCACACCAAACATAAAAAAGGGGGTGGACAAAAGTATTGGCACCCTTTGAAAAATCAGGTGATGCTTCTCTAATTTGTGTAATTAACAGCACCTGTTACTTACCTGTGGCACATAACAGGTGGTGGCAATAACTAAATCATACTTGCAGCCAGTTGAAATGGATTAAAGTTGACTCAACCTCTGTCCTGTGTCCTTGTGTGTACCACATTGAGCATGGAGAAAAGAAAGAAGACCAAAGAACTGTCTGAGGACATGAGAAGCAAAATTGTGAGGAAGCATGAGCAATCTCAAGGCTACAAGTCCATCTCCAAAGACCTGAATGTTCCTGTGTCTACCGTGCGCAGTGTCATCAAGAAGTTTAAAGCCCATGGCACTGTGGCTAACCTCCCTAGATGTGGACGGAAAAGAAAAATTGACGAGAGATTTCAACGAAAGATTGTGCGGATGGTGGCTAAAGAACCTCGACTAACATCCAAACAAGTTCTAGCTGCCCTGCAGTCCGAGGGTACAACAGTGTCAACCCGTACTATCCGTCGGCGTTTGAATGAAAAGGGACTCTATGGTAGGATACCCAGGAAGACCCCACTTCTAACCCAGAGACATAAAAAAGCCAGGATGGAGTTTGCCAAAACTTACCTGAGAGCCAAAAACTTTTTGGAAGAATGTTCTCTGGTCAGATGAGACAAAAGTAGAGCTTTTTGGGAAAAGGCATCAACATAGAGTTTACAGGAAAAAAAAAAGAGGCCTTCAAAGAAAAGAACACGGTCCCTACAGTCAAACATGGCGGAGGTTCCCTGATGTTTTGGGGTTGCTTTGCTGCCTCTGGCACTGGACTGCTTGACCGTGTGCATGGCATTATGAAGTCTGAAGACTACCAACAAATTTTGCAGCATAATGTAGGGCCCAGTGTGAGAAAGCTGGGTCTCCCTCAGAGGTCATGGGTCTTCCAGCAGGACAATGACCCAAAACACACTTCAAAAAGCACTAGAAAATGGTTTGAGAGAAAGCACTGGAGACTTCTAAAGTGGCCAGCAATGAGTCCAGACCTGAATCCCATAGAACACCTGTGGAGAGATCTCAAAATGGCAGTTTGGAGAAGGCACCCTTCAAATCTCAGGGACCTGGAGAAATTTGACAAAGAAGAATGGTCTAAAATTCCAGCAGAGCATTGTAAGAAACTCATTGATGGTTACCAGAAGCGGTTGTTCGCAGTTATTTTGTCTAAAGGTTGTGCTATCAAGTATTAGGCTGAGGGTGCCAATACTTTTGTCCGGACCATTTTTGGAGTTTTGTGTAAAATGATCAATGATTTGAATTTTTTTTTTCATTCTCTTTTGCGTTTTTTCATTGCAAGCAAAATAAATGAGGATATTATTACCAAAGCATTTGTGATTGCAATCATTTTCTGGAAGAAATTGAGTATTATCTGACAGAATTGCAGGGGTGCCAATACTTTTGGCCAGCACTGTAGATCCTCAGGGAAAGTGTGTTATCTTACATGGTAAACTAGAGGGCAAACCCATTACAGTATGCAGTCTCTATGCCCCTAAAATAACTGAACTCCCCGTCTGCAGTAGTAATACTAGGTGGCGACTTTAATATGTCCTCAGATACAATGGACCGACCGCCAAAGTCTGTCTGGAAACCCTCTAAATCCCACTCACAGGCGACCAGCCACAAACTTCAGGCCTATTATTAGAAGGTACTTTGTGTATGACCTATGGCAGATTAATCATTTCTTACATAGATCATTTACTTTTTACTCCTACCCCCCACAACAGTCATACCTGAATAGACTATTTTTTGGGAATGCCCCAGCCTACGCCTTCTTCATGGAGCCTCCATAGCCTCTATTACATGGTTGCACCATGCGCATGTGACGATAGATCTGAATGCCCGTAATGTGTACACCAGAGTCTGTCACTGGCACTTAATGGGAGCCTCCTTAAGAAGGTGAAGATGCAAGAGGATCTCAGATACCAACTTAAAGGGGTTTTCCGGGCAAAAAAATCTTTTTTTTAAAATAGGTCTGTTAGTGCTATTAATGGGTTAATAAGTGCACCCAAATACCTTAGCAGTGTTTTGAGTGATTTCTGGGTTTCTCTGGGAGCACCTAGCATCTTCTGCATTTGTTTACATGGAGTAGCTTCCTGCTGTTTTAGCTAATGCAATGCATTATGGTAGTTGTAGGCTCTCACACTATCTCCCTCTCACTCCTCCCCCTCCCTCTCTAACACCCCCTCCCTGTCTCCCTAGCTATCCCACACACTACTAGCCCTTCCCAACTAACTCAGCCCACCCCCCTACCCCATTATACTTACCTGTCGTCTTCCTGTCCAGACTTCCTTCTCCGGGAAATGGCTCCTCCTCTTCTTTGATTCTGCCAGAGCCTGTACAGCAGTCCCGGCACTGTGCTGTAGCCTTCACTCCATCTCTACAGCGTAGGCAGCTCCTTTAGGGCTCCCACGCTTGCGCAATAGAGATGGAGTGTTAGCTACAGCGCAAAGCCATGATCTCCGGCTCTTTTGTACACGCGTGGGCAGACGTCACAGAAGGAGGAGGAGCCGTTCCTCACAGGAGAAAGTCTGGAAGGAAGAGAGTTAAGTATGATGGGGTGGAGGGGGGGAGTAGTGGTGACATTTGCGGAAACGGGGAAACGGATCGTTACCGGATAATCAGAAAATGTCACTGGGGTGGCCACATGAACGCCCCAGGGATATGGGTAACTATACTTATTTGCTGAATTATGTAATTTAGAAAGTAGGCAGGGGAGGGTGTTTAGATTAGTGTAGGAATTTATTTTTATCCCAGACAACCCCTTTAAGTCTTTCTTTGAACTCAGTGAAGGCTCAGTCTCATTGGAAGCGGTACTTTGGGAGGCCAATAAGGCTGTGATGCAGGGTCATTGCATATTACTGGGGTCTAAATTAAAACGCAATGCTAACTCGTGCCAAATAGATCTTCGTTCCCAGTGGCGGCATGCTGAGTGTCACATATCAGTCCAATCAACGAGACCTCTTCTTAAAACGTTGATCAATATAATGGGCTAAATCAAGAATGCATTGCTCCAAAAGGTGGACAAAATATTGATATATACCAAACAATTATGAGAGGGCCAATAAACCCGATACCCTCTTGGCTCGGCAATTACGGGAGAAGGTGGACATTTATGATCCTAAATAGATTTCTCGCATATTTCATGAATACTACTCCAAGCTGTATTCCTTACTGATGGGTCTTCCTCTGACCCTCATGAAAGGGACAATGAGCTTGCTTACGGTCGTGTCATTTACCTTCTCTTACTCTTAATGTGATCACCCTACTTAATGAGCTTATTGCTTAAAGACCACTGGAATGGGAAATTGCCTGGCCTTGATGGCCTTACATATCTTTACTATAATGTTTTTAGTGCAGATTTTGTTCCTTGTCTTACCTCCCTGTTTAATGCCTTCATGGCGGGTACTCCCATTCCTGACTCCATTCTCTACTTGTTTATTATTCTCATTCCCAAACTGGGCAGAGATCACTTTGATTGTAAAAATTTTCAGCCCATAGCACTTTTGAATGCTGACCATAAACTGTTCACCAAAATTCTAGCATCACGACTTAACACTTGCCTTCCCTCCTTGATACACAAAGATCAGTGAGCAAGATGTACTGACTTTGACTTGTCAGCAGACAGCGGGGATCTTTTAAGTCTTGCATTATTTCACATAATACACTGTGCATATATATTTTTGGCTAGGACTTTAGTTGAATTACTTTATTAATGTGACCATTTGAGAGTGGAGCTGTCATCTACAGTATGTGAGGCACTGAACGAAAAGTTATAAAAATTAAAATGTCTTCATAATTGATCAAAATTTCATGAATTAAAAAAACATTGTCATAAAAGATTTGATAACTATACATGGAGACCAGTGTTCTATAAGCTTGCTTATCCCTGTCTATAGCGGATGCCTTCTTCAAAGCTGCCGTCAGCCTTGTCCCCGAGGTGCCGAAGACTATCAACATAGATGGAAAAATGCGTTCTTCTGAAACCTTTCTCCTGGAATTCCTCAGCAACTTCTTCTCCACATTGCTGGTTGTTCCTGTGAGTATCCATTATTTAGTGCTAGTTCATGATGGGGGCTAGGAAATTCATCGAAGTCCCAGAAATTCTCTTAAATGAAGCAAAGAGCAGTCACATTTACACCAAGTTCACATTAGCATTGGCTATTTGTCACTCTGGTCCGTCGGAGGACCAAAACAACGGATAGGCGGACCACTAAAATAGCTGTTACACAAGTAGACTGACAAACCTCATTGACTATAATGGGGTCCGAAACTGGTGGACAAAAAAGCTGTGTTCAAATGTGAATGCTGCCTTACAAAACTGTTGCCATATGTCTGCAGTATATAGTAGTAATAAGCCTTTGACATCTTTGCTGCTTGATTTTTTTTATCCATTGTAATGTGATCACATTATAGTACCTTACCTGTACTGTGCTGTTGCGTCTTCAGGACCACCCAGAGCAAGGCGTCCTCTTTCTGGTGCGAGGCCTGTTAAATGTGATTGAAGATTACACTTGGGAAGATAACAGCGATGACAAAGTCCGGATCTACACCAGTGTCCTGCACTTACTGGCTGCCCTAAGTCAAGAGAGCTATCTCTATCACATAGACAAAGGTGAGCTGCTCTTAGTCTTTTTCATAGATGTCTCACCTAGCTTTGTATTCTTCAGGTCACATGAAAAGTCTCAGCTTATTTCCACTCCCACCCCCTCCATCATTACCATTTTTAGAGGACTATAGAGTCCCCAAACATGTGCACAAGATTTAGTACACACTGCATTTGTGCACTATGTGTAACGTATATACTCGAAAAAAATAAAAATGTATATGTTAAACGTATCCATAAACCCCATTTACCAGATGGAGGCCAAAAAAAAAAGTATACCATTAGGAAAGCACAGCAAACTGCAATTTCCTATACGGAGGGCCATTGTAGAAAATCATATACTGGGAACTTTATTTTATTTTTTTTTTTCTTATACAATGGGACCCTGAACCTTTAGCAGATATGCTATTGTTTGTATAATGAAGAGTTGTACAATTTTTCAATATAATTTCTGTTTTAATTCCTCACAGTTTTCTAGATCTCTGTTTTACTGTCGTTCTTTGTTTACTTCTAGTGGATAAAAATCAGTTCATGGCCATGTTATATACCGTTCATGGCCATGTTATATACCGTTCATGGCCATGTGATATACAGTCCATGGCCATGTGATATATAGTTCATGGTCATGTGATGTACAGTCCATGGTCATGTGATGTACAGTCCATGGTCATGTGATAGACACAGGTGCACAACTCATAGTCACAGCACAGTAATCAGACATCTGCCTGGTAACGAGCTGTGCACCTGTGTGCTCATCACATGACCATGGTCTAATTTTTATCCACTGGGAGTAAGCAGAATGAATGACAGTAAGCAGAGACCTAGAAAACTGTAAGGAATTGATACAGAAAGTACATTGGAAAATTCTACAACTTTTTTTTATACAAATACTAATATTTATTTACTTTGCAACAAATTAAGGCTACGTTTACATTTGGAGCCTGTGTTGGACACTCCATTGCAATGCCCGCTTGAAATCGGCAGACGAAAAAGTCCTGCACGCACAGCTTTTTGTCTGCTGGTTTCAGTTTTAAAATGACGAACACCTGAGGGACCCTATTATAGCCAATGGGGTCTGTTGGTTCCATATGTAACTGCTATCCTCCAATGGACCAGAACAGCGGAGAGCTGAACTTGGCATTAGAGAACTCATGTTCAGGTAGAAACATATTTTTAAAGGGAGAGTCCACCCACCCATACGTTGAAAGTTAAATATTCAGCTTTTGGTCATAGTTTTTCTTTAACGTGACATGTGAAATTTTGATAATTGATTTCAATTGCAAACCAGGAATTCAGTAAATTCTCTTAAATTCAAAAGAATGGCTGTCTATGTAATACAGGAGCAGTCTGAGCACTACTAGTTAGAGGCCCTTAACTCTGTTTCTTAAAGAAGATCTCAAGTGAAGAAGCCCCTGTACAGTATCTGCATTTTTTAAGGAAGAAAGCCCCCCTTACAGCCTACCTTGCTGATCTCATGTAGTCATGTATATGATAAGTGCACGTCTACGATGTGGCAGACATAGGCTCTGGTTGTTAGCTCTCAGTAGATATTGACATTGAGTTTCAATGCTCCAAGCTCATCGGGTGTTTCAGTGCCAGTCCTTGCACTTGGCAGGGCTCTCCAGCAGCTGTTGCTTACAGTTGGCATGTCTCTGAGGAACCCAAAATAAACTCCTTTGTATCTGGCTTATCGCCCTGTAACCTAACATAGAAGTGGTGCTGTCTGCTAATCCAGTTCATTTTGCTTTCATTAGTATTGTGCCTATCTGGAAAATCTGAAATCATTGAGCAATACATCTCGTATTTACCAATGCATTAAGTAGTGGCAAAATAAAATGCACGCAAGCCAGGTATTATGTGCCAAAACATTGGCCATTATACTAGAAAGACAATTATTAAACCATTAGCTCATATTCTGTGATCAGTCCAGGTAGATATAGAAGGTAGTGAGGAAACTTGCAATTGAAACTCCACTTTTCTGATAGAGATCTACATTCCTTGCATATACATAGTCAGCAAGGAGGGGGAATTTACGCTAGGTTCACACTAGCGTTCGGGTCCGCATGGGGACCCAAAAGACAGAGACCCTATCCACTTAAAAAGCAGTTACCTACGGAAACCCGCGGACCCCATAAACTATAAGGAGGACTTTTCTCTCTGCCGATTTTAAGTGGATTCTGCGGTGGGATCTCCTACAGAGACTCCAAAGCAGGTGTGAATCCAGCCTTAGCAGATTAATGATCACTAGTTTATTATGAGGTATGTATAATCAGCGTGCAGTACTCCCATGCTCCCTCTAGGGGTGACTATGGGTAGCCAGAATGTTATGTATTAAATAGGTCTATGCAGGGGATTCTGAGCTCTGTATCAGAAAAGCAAACCTTCAACTACTATATGTATCTGTTAAGAAATGAATTGTCTCGGGATATTGAACCTATTCAGGCTACAGTGGACTAGGGTTTCATACTCTCTACCAGATAGTGTCAGCGCTTACACTGCATGCAGAATGTGACCATAACATAGACCGATCTATTTCTTTAGTTGATTCCAATGATAACCTCTATGGTGGAGATACAAAATTCTTGGCGGAAATTAACAAACTGTGTGACACCCTCATTGGACAGATATTGGAGCACCTCAAAGCTCTAGGGAAAGAAAAGGTAAGTCCCATTTTAATATTGTGGAAATGATAGCAAGCGTCTGTATGTCAGTGCCTCACTTACTACCTCCAGTTTCTATTGAAACATGGTGTTGATATATCTACAACACACTGTGATGATGGCACCAGGCCTGATGTTCACTGATCCAGACTCTGGGTTGTCTTTCTGCTTGTCATTTCCATTCAAATGCATAGGAGAGAGCTGTAGTACCATTCATGGCTTCTACACAATGTACAGAGCTATGCCTGCTTTTGGAAGTGCTGCAACACCTTCAGTTGGTTGATGGGTAGGGGTGCTGGAAGTGGATATTGATGAGGATAGGTCATCTGTTTTAATGGGGTTTTCTAGACTTATTAATTGATGAGCTATCTTTAGGATAGGTCATCAATTAAATTGGTCATCAAAAGTTGAAAAATGCGCAGGGTCTTGCTGGGCAGTCTGTTC
The DNA here is from genome assembly GCA_947044405.1 of Leptodactylus fallax. Taxonomy (NCBI): domain Eukaryota; kingdom Metazoa; phylum Chordata; class Amphibia; order Anura; family Leptodactylidae; genus Leptodactylus; species Leptodactylus fallax. Next base: position 637,941 of record CAMRHE010000241.1, on the reverse strand, counting down.
TTTGGCTGTGGTGTCCTTTCAGTTTTTCTGCTTCTAAAGCCCCAATATACCTGCAGCACATTTTGCATTTCTCTCTGAGGCAGGAAGGCATGTACAATACAGAGCATTCTGCCCCCAACTCCCTCATCCATTACTGCTACCACTGGTTTCTTTTCATATATTTCTCATAGAAAACAACTGAGAAAAGCCAATTGGACCATAATATAGGAGATCCAGGGACACTGAACTGCAATTACAGGCTATGATGAAGTTATGACACACATCCCATCAGCAATAACACAAGCTGCTAGTCAGATGTAAATAGACTCTCCTTACATTCATAGTAAGCTGGGAGAAGCTTCAGACTCCTCTCTGTGCAATATACAGGCAGGGAATGCTGTGTGTAAAAATGCAGAGGTTGTCTCCACTCACTATGTTCCCATCTTAAGCCTTCTGGTTTCTAAAGATGGAACTTTCTTAGTAGTAGGGAGTGAACAGCAAATTGGCAAGAAAAGAAACGCCTAGTGGCAGCAACTTTAGAGAGTTCGTCAAAGCAATTTTTTTTTTTTTTTAATAAAAGTGCTTTCCATTTTGGTCCAGAATCACATACTCTATTAAATGAGACCAAGTTATCTGAAATGTTAGTGACTATTTAGGAGATCGGCAGGAGGCCAATACCCAGACCCCCCCCCCCCAACGATCAGCTGTTTGAAGAGGCTGTACTGCTCATTTTAGTGATGCAGCTTCTTCACTACTTACCAAGCACAGCACCGTACATATGTATAGTGGCTGTGCTTTGTATCACAGCTCATCCGTTTTACTTGAATAGAATTGGACTGTGATCAGCCATGTGACCATTGAATGTAATGTCACATGGCCTCAGGGAGTACCTCTGTCACTTCAAACAGCTGATCTGGGCGGTCCCAAGTGTCAGACCCTTGCTGATCTTCAGTTGATCCTAGTTATAGGATAATTAAGTCCTAGAAAACCCTACTGAAAATCCCTCTAAGGCTGGGGCCCCATGTGGCATAAACACCGCAGTTTGACTGGTGTGTTTTACAGTCACTGCAAGGTGGATGGGATTCGCTGTGATTTCCAAAACCATTGCGGTTTTAGAAATCGCAGCATGTCAATTATACCAACAAACAACAGGTTTCCCAATAGGTATAATGGAAGCAGAAAATTTGCAGAGGAAATTTTCCCACAGCGCTTTTTTGCTGCGGCCCACTACATGGGGCCTTAGCCTAAGGGTGAATGCCAGTGCACCCTTTAACCCCAGTTTACCCACTCTGGCAGAGACGAGTCCCTCCTAGGTCCAATACATGCATGTTGTTTACCCATAACGAATATATAGGAATTACAAAGTATTGTATGCTGTATTACATTTGAGGATAATGAAGCTCCGGTCTAGGGCACATTCAGGGATCTCCTCCTAAATATAACCTAAAAATATGTAACCACAATGGTGGGAAGTGACCAAAAGTATGCAATATCTTAATTATGATTCCATAATTTCTTATTACTTCATGACTCAGGGTTCATTCTCCCCCTTCGTATTACTTAAGTAACTGGATACACTGGCAGTGTGATAAAATGTGATGTGTGTCAGCATAGCCAGGATACACCCATGTAGTAATTACCCAGCAGGGATCTCCTGACATCTCACATGGTGTCATTCGCTTCTTTCTAGTCCCCTCTGTACTGGTTTAATATTTCTCTATACTACACTGCAGCATACAAGAGCCCTGACATTGCAGCTGTGGTCTCCGGCTCATGACCTAATGGTGTAATGAGAAACAGCTTGTCCTGTGCCGCTTAAGGGAGATGAACACTATGTGAACTGTGAATGATCTCCCCGATTACACAATCCTCATAGAATCCTCTTCACCGTCCTCTGGTCCCATGATGTGCTATACACATAACTGCCATTACAGTCCCTTGCTGTAGATTGTCTAGATCTAGAACAAGAGTCTCATTGCTGTCCTGCCTCCAGTAAAAGTAGTCAGTCACGGGAAGGAATCTGTCCATTAATGTCCTCACTATGCAGACACCAGTATGTACACGTCCGTGTCACTGGCTGGACATCTAGTGCCTGAACCAATATGTTAGGCCTTTATTTTTGCACAGAGAAGTCATACACCAGTCAGCCATAACATTAAAACCACTGACATGTGAGGTAAATTATACTGAAGATGACGTAGCATTGGATATATTAGGCAGCAAGAGACTGTTCTTGAGGTTTGTAGAAGAGCCTGGAAATATGGGCAGAGATAAGGATCTGGGAGACTTTGATAAGGTCCAGATTGTGACGACTGGTTGTTGGGGGCCCCAGTATGTACTACCTACCAAAAATGGCTCAAAAAATGGTCAAAAAGGTGAACCAGGGACATGGACGTCCAAGGCTTATTAATATGCATAGACAGTGAAGACGAGCCTGTGTAGTGGTTATGCAAACTCCAACAAAAAGTTGCTGTTTTGAGGGATTCTTGGTCCTCTGGAATGGGGGGGGGGGGAGAAAGAGGGAATTCTGAGGTGGTCTGGGGGTGGGGCTTAAAGAGATTATCCACTTTCTACAATTTTTGGCCTATCCTTAAGATAGGCTATCATTATTAGATCTGCAGGGGTCCTAAAGATAGGCCATCAATTGTAGAAAGTGGATAACCCCTTTTAATTGTCTATATTTTGGTTATTTAAATGGGTTTTGCAGGACTTGCAGGATCGGTCCTTCAAAGTGTTTATGACCTAAACAATATTTGTTCTCTAACTATAGTCTGACCATGGAGATCCCCACCAATCCCAGGGTATGGGAGTATTTTGCCTCTAAAACCTGGCACCTCCACCAATCAGCTATTCAACTGAATGGCTCAAAGCTGCAATACCAATTACCTATACAGTATACAGTGCTGTGCTTGGTACTCAGTGAAGATGCTGGAGTGATTGTCTGGACATGGCAGCCTAGTCAAACAGCTGACTAGTGTGGGTGAGGGGTTTTGGACCCCCACCAGCCTGATATTGATGACCTATTTTAAGGATAGGTCATCCATATCATAACATAGGTCTGCAAAAAAAATTTTTTCAAGAGCTGTTTTGGTTATTCCATGTAATCTTTGTTTTTTGGTGCACTGAATCTAAAAATGACCTCCATTTTGTCATAGGACATTACATTTCCTGACAATTTAGGTAAATATCTTAAATAAGGCAATACCGAAAAATAAGTGGAAATAGACTTATAAAATGAATGTTTTATTACAATTTTTTCATGAAAATCCTTTTTTGAACTGAAATGAGCTCACTAACACACACTAAACTCGATTGTTCTTCCCTGTGAGGCTCCTCTTGGTGCATTTACACTTGTGAGTAGCATCTAGAATGTGTCTCTGAAGCATCCAACAGTAGTCTGCCATCATTGTAATGCTCCATTTTCCTGGTATCTCCTTTCTATCTCTTTAACCCCTTAGCGACCCAGGGCGTAATAGTACGTCCTGCGTCGCACGACGATGTATAATACAGCAAGGATCCACCGCTAACAGCAGCGATCAGTGCCTACACCGATCGTGGCTGTTAACCCTTTAGATGTCGCAGTCAAAAGGGATTGTGGAGTCTAAATCGCGCATGCGCCAAGGAGCGCCATCATTTTTCACCGATCGCCGTCCTGTCTTTAAGGGGTTAATGTCTTGGTGTAATCGTTCACCTTGCTCCTTACTCGCAGCTCCCAAATTTTCAGGAAAGTAGTCAAGGTGGGATTGGAGGAAATGCACTTTCAAACTCATCTGGCAACCTAAAGCTTGAAATGCTTTCAGCATTCGTCGACAATCTTTTTGTAGTGAGGATCTTTGTTATTGCCTAAAAATTTCTCTACGACTTCTGTAAATGCAATCCACCCTTCTTTTTGAGGATCCGTCATGGTATTGACAAACTCTTGATCAACTATAAGCCTTCTAATGTCTGGTCTGATGAACACACCTTCCTTCAATTTTGCCTCCGACAGGCCTGGAAACTTGGTGACCAAGTATTTGAAGCATTCTCCATCTCTTGGAAGTGATTTTACGAATTGCTTCATCAATCCCAATTTTATGTTGAGAGGTGGTAGAAGAACTCTATGGGGAGGTACCAAAGTTTCTCAGACGACATTTTTTTCACCGACTGTTAGCACCCATGGCTGCCAACTCTTCTTGGTCCAGTGATTTTGTCGGTCTCGACTATCCCATAGACACAGAAAACAAGGGAATTTGGTATACCCAGCTTTTGTTGCCCGAGCAGCATGCACATGACCTTCAAATCCCTACACACTTGCCAACCATGGTCTTCATATTTAAGTTTAGGAAGAACCAATTCCAAGTTCTTGTAGGTCTCCTTCAAGTGTACGGAATGACCTACAGGGATGGAAGCATAAAAACCACCGTTGTGGAGTAAAACTGCTTTGAGACTTCTTTTTGAAGAATCTATAAAAAGACGCCATTGCTCTGAATCATATTGGATTTTAAATTGACCCATCAGACCTTCGACATCGATGCAATAAACCAACTTGTTTTCCTGGGCGAAGTAAGGAACAAACTCCTTTTCGCGATGTCTGAACCATGAAAATGACACTCCTGGCAAAAATAAATTCCTGCTTTTCAGCTTTGGTTCAAGTAACTCAGCGGCATCTTTGGGAAGATTCAAGTCTCTTACCAAATCATTTATCTCTTCCTGATAAAACAATTTTGGTCTTGTATCATCTTCAAAGTCAGAACTTGATTCGTCATCTGGTTCAGGTATGACTTCACCTTCATCGGAGATAGGTATCTCTTCCAAGGTAGCAGGGGGCTTGGGTATTGGTATATCTGTGCCATGGGCAATGGGACAAATTGCTGAGTGAAGATTGGGGTATGAAATGGAATGCTTCCATTTGGAATGAAACCCTTTCACATCGCATGAACAAAAGTAACAGTCATCACCATGGTTCTTTTGCTCTCGCCATACCATAGGAATCCAATAATGGAAAGATTTTTTTCTTACCCTTGAACCAGTTTCGGAGGTCCTCAACACACCGTTTGCACACTGTATGAGGCGCCCAAACTTTATCTTGCTCTCCAAGTTTTAGTCCAAAGTATGTGAAGTATACTTTTTTCACAAAGTCTGTAATATTCTGCTGTTGCTTCAACACTGTATATTCACCACAGATGAAACAGAAACTGGCGAATTAATACACTTTTGCGGAGCCATAACACTGGGGAAACACGGTTGAAGAATGACGAGCTAACACAAACTGCGATGAAAAAGTGTGAACAGGCTAGAACCAAGAAAAAAAAATTGAATCAAGCCCGGGCATGTCAGAGCCTGCGCGTTCAGCTTGCTACATGTTGACGCTGGTTTCCATTAGCTCACTCTGGAAGTTCTTTTCTTTGAGAGTTAGGGAGGATTCACACTACTGTTGGATTCCGTTATGAAGGTGTCCGTTAACAAAAAAAAACAAAAAACGGACACTTATCATAACAGACATTAACAGACACTAACTGATGTTAATGTGTCTGTTTTTTTTTTTGTTTCTGCTTTTCTGGCTATCAGTTACTGTCCATTATAAGTCCGTTACCAATAGACTTCAATATTAAAAAAATAACGGACACTTGCTGTCTGTCAAGAATCCGTTTTTCCAAACAGACAAAAAAGTCCTGCATGTAGGATTTTTGTCCGCGGAAAAAAACAGACTTCTAACGGATTGGGTGTAAACGGACACAATATAAAAACCCATTGAAATGAATGGAAATTTTAATGGATTTCTGACGGTTCAGCTAGTGTCTGATGCTAAAATCTTATAACTGACAATAGCAACGGACACTACTGACTGTCACCAACGGTAGTGTGAACGCCCCCTTAAGGTTTTTTGACATTTTATATCTTAAATGCATTTAAGTTTGGTTAAAAACCCATAATCTAAAAAAATACCAAAAATTAAAAATAATTTGATAAATTTGAAGACAATTTTGTGGCGAATCCTGACGTCTAGGATTTTTTTCAATATTTTGTTTTCAGCACACCAAAATACATGGAAATTAGATGAAAATAATCAAACAGCTTTTTAGTCGCAGACCTGTGTAATTCTAAAAAGTCCCTTTAAATGTTGATAGGTATGCAGAGGGGATACGCCTTTAATATTCACATCAAATTGTATTGGTGCCCTGTTAGTCAGGGACCACAGAGCAAATAGAAAATGTTACTACTGCCAATGTCTTACAAGCAGTTAAACCCCCGACAGCAGCTTGTCATTCACCCCCTGCCATCAGGATGATGCCGCCTTATAGGTGTAATTATGGTCAGCCTAGTTTGACTGTATGCCCTGTGCCAACCCTGCTGCCATGGCAACTGGCCATTTTTGTTCTATATATATATATATATATATATATATATATATATAAAAGAGGAGAATTCCCGTCCCGCTTCATACCGCCTACTACATAGCATAGATGTGTCGGTGCTTACAGTGATGGGTGTTGCTGTGCTTGGGGCTGCTCCCTGTGTTCTGGACCACATATTGTAGGTCTGATAATGTGAAGTGCTGGTTAATGGAGCATTTGTGCAGCCTCAGCATCGGGACTTCCAGGTCTGTATCTCATCTCATTATTTTCTCTGCCATCTTTCATTCAAGACTTGCAATGAGAATTTAATGAAACATTTAATGTGCAGTGTTTGTGGGTAGAATTACTCAGATTAAGTTACAGCAAACCGCAGACATAGCCAGACCATTTAAAGGGGAAGTCTCACCACATTATGTAAATAGATTGTGGAGGGTGTGGGACTTTAGGGCTTCATTTAAGGTGGCGGAAATGCTGTGCATTTTCTGTCTGAATTTGCTTGCAAAAAATCCAGATGGAGCAAGGGGATGAGATTTTAATCATTTTCATGTGTGGACTTTAAATATGCTTGTCAATTCTTTCTGTGGATCTTCACCACTGATTTTACCCTGTGCAAGGCATAAGCAGGGCTCCAGATGGCGACCAAAATGGTCACCAGTGCAACAAAAAATTTGTAAATAGCCCTACCGCCCCTTTAAGAGAAAAGCCAGCAGCAGTGGCAAATCAGCATCATGTATGTTTGTCTAGTCTATCTGCAGATAGACTCAATAGAATGGTGAAGCAGGAAGACTTCAGCTTCCTGCTCCATCATTCAAGTAGCTGCTAGTATTGTGGAACAGGACTAGGTTGCATGATGGTGTCCAGCCTGGTAGATGTTGGGGAAAAGCAAGATCAGACATGTTAGAATACAACATGCCTGATCCTTTGTTCTCAATTGACAATGGCGTATTTTCTATTGAGAACATATTAATTACCTATATTTATCCTGTGATCAGTGGGGAGCTAACACCCAGGACCCCGATGATCCTCTATTTGAAGAAACCAAGGTGTTCATGATGACACGTTCATTGGTCACATGGCTTTCACAAACCTGCTCTAGGGTCAACACTTACCAGGCATGATCACATTGCAGGTTCACTAGCAGACAGACTTGCCAGGCAACATACCAGCAGGGATATGGATACAATAATAGGAAAATATGGACTAAATGTCATGCCTTGTTAGTAAAATGTTAACCTCTTTATTGTCCTACTGTTTTTTGTCTCCCTCCATAGACCCTGAAGCGTCAGAGCTCCCTTGCACTGCTCCTTTTTAATAGTCTTTTTGCTCATGGAGACCTGAGGAACAATAAATTAAACCAGCTGGCTGTGAACCTCTGGAACCTGGCTCAGAAGCACGGCTATGCGGATACAAAAACCATGGTAAGTGCCAGCTTAGTATGTAACTTGTCTGATTTGCATATTTCAGTGATATTAAACTTGCAGTTTTTTGGGGAGTCTAGGCTATCCTCCATGTTAAGTTACATTCACATTCACTCTGTGGTTCCGTTGTGACCAGTTTTTCTCTTCCTTTGAAAGAAGAAACATTTTTTCTGTCATTGGTTAAAAGAAGGGAACATCTCTCCTTGAGGAGAGCTCCAGTGAAGGTGTGTAGAGTTTTGAATTGCCTTTTTGCACTCTACTAAGCATCTAAATATCACAAGGCATTATGGGAAAAGGAGCTGTGATATTGGCTTGGCTAAAATCCCTCTTGCTTTCTCAAGACTCAGTGGGTCAAAAGCAAATTGAGGATTTGTTACATCCAACAGAGGGCGCTTGAGCTTCCTAGCTCCTTTTCCCATAATGCCTTATGATTGGTTAAAAGAACAGAAAAAACGGATCCCTTTTTTTTTTTTTTTTTTTTTTTATACAGTCAATGGCAAACTGCTACAAACAAGAGAAAATCCACTTGTATACCTCTGTCCATCCATTTTTGTTCTGTTCCATTTTTTTTCCTATGGCGAAAGTATCAAAAACAGAACTACGGAGCAAATGTGATAGCCTTGGATATTTAATGTGCCTACTTGTTCTTTTGGTATAATACTATTGCAATGTGATTATTGTATTTCTTACTGGTAGTCTAAGGGTAGGTTCACATGGCAGAAAATGAAGAAGAGGAATTTCTCATTTTCCACCGCTGTATTTGGCTGTAGTCTAGCCGTGAGAGAATGCTGATGCAGGGTATCAGCATTCCTTTGTGGCTTTCCATTGCTGATTAGACCCAGATGAATCTGCCTAACCAGCAGGGAGTCTCGAGCTGTGGAATAGCGGCAAGATCAAGCAGGGCGCTTATTTTTTCCTTCTGTAATCTCAGTCTTCCATTGTTTTCAATTTGTTTCCCCCCCCCCCCCAAGTCCACAGCAAATTCCTACATGTAAATGTACCCTAAGAGTATATGCTTGAAATCTGCACACATCTCTGTGACTGTAAATTAGTTCCACTCAGCTTAACGAGGACCTTTCATGTCCTCTGACACCAGCTGTATATTATATACCGATAGAAAGCTGACCGTGTGTCCCGGTGTCAGAGATATCAGTGCCGATATTTTCGGCACTGATATCTCTTCACTGTCAGAAGGGCTGGCCTTAAAGCTTGGCTATTAAAGATTACTGTAAGGGTAGTGAGTTCCTCAGCCGTGATGATGCTAGGCTGTAAGGCCCCACCCTTCTGATAGTAAAGGGATATCGGTGTCAAAACTAATGGCACCATTATCTCCAGCACCTGGGCACATACAGGCAAAGTTGACAATGCGCTGAATTTAGAGTGTCATTGAAACTTCAGCAACAAATCTGCTGTGTATGAGTATTCCTTTATTCCTCCAGTAATGACCTAATGATGGTCTGGTACCAACTATGCTGCAATATAACAATGATCTCTATATATCTGAATATTTGCATGGTGCATATCTTTTCACTATGTTGATATGCTGCAGTATAAAGCATGGGGGATTACTCAAACTGAAGCCTCTGATTGAAATCCACCTCCTATCCAGTGTAACTCCTGCTCTGAAATGTATAATAGAGTAAAGTAAAAGGTAACAAAAATGGGGAAAGCACCCCCTGGTTGGTAACACATTTTTACTAGTTTAATTTTTTTTTCTCAACTAGGTTAAAACTCTGGAATACATAAAGAGGAGAAGCAAACAGGCAGACTGTAGTTACCTGAATGACCTGGCGAACAGACTTCCTCTGCAGTCTAGAACCTAGTGACATATGGTGCTGCCAGGTTTGGCTGCTTATAATACATACCTGGTGAAAAACCAGATTACAAAAGTGCTGCCTCATCTGTGGTCCTGGAGGATTCAGCCTTGACATTGTTCACGTGTATATATGTGTATAACTCAGTGACATCCCGCTGTGTATCAGAATGTCATTGTAGAGCTGCCTGGTTTTCATCACAATCATTGGCGCCTCCTCTCTTCAGATGTCCAGAGGTTTGTATAACTCCACAATTTCTGCAGTATTAGCTAGTATGAAGCCCCCCATCCCCCTGCACATCTAATTTCTGTAATCTTGTAACCCAATTTAAGCTGCTAAATATATGTTATCATTCCATAACGCCTTGCCCCAGGTTGTGTGTGCCACCTGTATTAACAGGAAATCAGGTTTTTTTAGGCCACATTCAGACATAGTAGAATTTTTCCAGCTAGCTCCCAACCTACAGATCAAACTGCAGATCTGAAAATCTGCATTGATTTGTTTTCTTCCTCTGCCATATGTGAATAGAGTTTTGTATAACCTGCAGTGTCTGAACAAAGCCTTAAAGGGAACTTTATCAGGTCCCTTATGTTGCCCTTAAGGCAAACTGCACATGGGGGAATAGGGTCTGTACCCGTGCCCAAACGAAGTTAGGAAACCCGGCCTCCAAGCATTACAGTGATTGATTATACCAGAAGTCTCTGCCTCCCCTGTCCCGTATGGTATATATTATGGGACAGTAGAGCCATGGGTGGACAGGGACTCCTAGCATCATAGATCACTAGGATTGTTGGAGCCTGCTTTTCCTGACTGGGCTTGGGCAATATGGTCAGTTTATGGACCAGATTTTCCAGACCGTATTCCCCTATGTGCAAGAGGACTTAAAGGCAATATGAAGTATCTCATCAGTCTGTCACTTATGTGTATTTGTGCAGTAGATACTTTCATCTTAAAATTTGCAGCACATGGTCAGCAAGTAGTGCAGCAATATTTATGTGTCTCCTCCTCTCCTTCGAATAACACATTGACAGATTTCTCCCTCTTAATCAGCAGCCAGGGGTGGGATTGTGCTGACAGCGCAAGGCTAAAGATGAAGTTCTCTATAATTGCTGCACATTAACACACCGCTAAAATCAGCGTATTTGTTTTGTACTTTATATTGCCCAGCTTAATGGACCAAAATGGTTCCTTTAAGAGGCAAGCATACATATGAATCAATGTTATTTCATAAAATACTGTTAAAATCCTAGAATTTAACGAATTTCTCTGCACAAAGTACATTTACCTTTTGTATATAATAAAAAATATTTGTGCTTGATGTCCGTCCATTTGTTCTGACTGATACTTTCTACCTTGGCATCTGTGTTCCAGTTTGTATTGTCCTAGATATTATCCCAACTGAGGATTCCACCTGGATGTAGTTACTGGGATGACTGATAGGATGCCTAAGTTACCTATAAGGGAAGGTAGAGATACTGTCTGTGTTCAGCTGGATGCAGTAATGGACAGAGATGGTATTCAGCTATTGGTAACAATACAGCTGAAGTTTCCAGTCACTTCTATGGAGAGCAGCGGTCATGCTGCAGCATCTTACGGAAATACTATAGTCAGATGTAACATAATCCTGCATAGTCAAGTTTAGACATTCCACCACAAATTCAGCATCAAATTCCCCCTTGGGCTGAGAAATACATTCCGTGTGTAGGACATATTTCCTCAGCCACAGTTCATATGAACAGATCTGACTATAGCTGTAGTACAGTGTTCACAGCATCATGTGAATTCTGTACATTAGAGCAGCAATTATTCAGAAGCTCCTAGCATCATAAAATGCTGTGATATTGAGTTCTGTTCATATGAGCCATGGCCACATTTCTCAGCCTAATCATGGTTGTGTGAAACTGACATTGCATCATAATTACATCGTCATTACAATTTTAAACAATTTTTTGGCTTGTCCTATAAGTGGGCAGCTTGTCAAAAAGATGACAGGGTATAAAGGGGTTGTCCAGTCCAAAATTGATTTTTCATACCAATGACCTAGTCACAGGATAGGTCATCAATATGTGATGTGTGAGGGTCTGACACCCACACAGACCAGCTGTTCCAGAAGTGTAAGGGCACCTAAAACGACTGCAGTGGACAGGGAACAGATGCAGTCTGCTTCTATTCAAGTATTAGGAGCAGAACAGCAGTCTTGTCCACTGCATAGCAGTGCTTTAAGGGAATTGCAGCTCTGCTCCTATAACTTTAATAGCAGAAGACTGCATGTGCTCCCCGTCCACTACTGTAACTGATGCTTCTGGAACAGCTGATCTGTGTGGGGTCCTGGCGACTGACCCTCACAGATCACATAATGACTAAAAAAAAAAAAAAAAAAAAAAAATCGATTTGCACCTAAATTCTAGATCACATTTCTGTCACCAAGTAAGCCATCTAATAGGTAAAATAAAGCTGAACTACAGTCAGGTGCACTAGATTATCCAGTTATTGGGGCAAATCTGGTGCAGTATAAGATTATCTAGTCTATGTTTGACCTTTAGATTTAGGATTACTGAAACTGCCCCATTATTGGCTTTATTTATGGCATACCATAGGAGCTTACATATACAAAAAATTATAAATAAAATCATCTATACATTCTGTGATTAGGGTTGCAACAAACGATATCTACTTGCATTACGGTGGCAATGCCTGCACACTCCATGGTTCTAGTGAACAGAGATCAATCACCATACGATTCTAGCGTCATCACTTCACAGCCTAGGAGCTGAATGCACGTAAATTCATTCATCAAACTTTACTGATCTGGATGCATTTTTGTCAATGCAGAAGGTCTTCTTCTGGGTAGACTGGAAGCCTAAGCCAATTCCTCTGTTTTGTTTCCAGGACATTGCTTTGTCGAACTGTGCTAGTAGGTTCCTCTCTAGAACTTGTTCTTCTTTCTTCTCCAAGGCCATATTGGCTTTCACCTGGCTTGAGGTTGAAGTCAAGGTCGCTTGGTTTCCCTTTTTGAATCCACCCAAAAGTCGAAAGAACTTTGTTTGCTGTTCTGCATTCTGTAACGTAGCTGTGTCCCACTGTCCAAACCTTGTCCCCTATGTAAAAGGAAGAAATATTTCACGTCAGTTACTGGACCGATCATAGTCAAGGCCACAACACATTTGCTCTTTAAAGGAAATGTACCCTAAAAGGTCTTGAGCTGTTCTCATCTGTCACAATCTGAAATCTAAGCTGACACTACACTGCTCAGAAGGTAAGTATTCTCACTCACTAGTTGTACTCCACTAACTAGAACTAAGATTGTAAATTGTAAGAATTTTTGGTGATGTTATATAGATTAAAAAACAAAAAGTAAAATTCTCATAATTTCAATTTTGCCATTAAACCTAAAATGGTTTATTCACTTGTATGGGAGAGTTTTCTAGGAATGCTCTGTGACCTGAGCAGAGGTCATTGTGTAGAGAGGAGAGTAGATAAAATCTAAATCTGTAAGATCTGCTATTGTGACTGATGGACTGTGTGTGTTATCTGCAAAAGCATGATAGCTGTCACCATCAGTGTGCTGATAAGTAAGTTACTGCTGAAAAGAAATCTCTTAAAGAGAACATGAATTCTCAGCATATTATTTGGCTTAGTGGCCAGAATCAGAGCCTTTGGGATTTTTATGAATTTTTTAAAATATAGATAATATGGGAACCTCACCAGAAATTATTTAAGGATGTGTAACAAAACTTGACACATTCCCTTTAAAGATAGACACTTCATTGATATTTATGGACACGGAGTATTTTCCTGACAATCTCTATCAAGGATACATTTAGATACAACTGCTGACCTTCCATGCACACATACTTAGCTACATGGTTAATATGGTTGAAAATGGACCCTTTACACTGCCCCATGCAAACTGTATTAGGGAACAAGCTATCATCAATATGGTCACTCAATATTTTGCATATTGTCGGCAGCACATCCCCTGTTTATGATGATCATTTTTAGGCTGGCATAAGGGATGCAGTCATTTATATGGGTTTATCATGCTCTCCTTAGACATCTCGTCGTCAACACTAAATACATTTTCTACTTTATCTATGAGGTCCTCCATGCCCCTTATCGGCTTTGTGGCTCTCCTTTGTAACTCTAGACATCCTGTCTATGAACTGGTGCCCAGAGCTGGACCACATATTCAAGATGAGGCTGCACCAATGCTTTGTACAGTGGTAATATTACATCCCTCTCCTGTAAGTCCATGCTGCTGTTAGCACCCATTGTGATGACCAGACATTGCATAGAAAGGATGGGTGTAGCCAGTAAACAGCTCACTCCGCCACTTAGTCCTACAGGAATAAGAGAACCAGGGCACGACATCACCATTTTGTGTGTATGTGCCAATTCCAATGTAATAAAGCTCTCTAGATACTACACTGCAGTTCCCCGGATCACCTAAACCTGTTGATGTTGGGGTCCTTGATAGAGATAAACACGGTTTATCAGATTTTAATTTGTATGTTCTCCCCCCACCCCAAAACGCCAAAGGCATACTGATAGTAAGTTTATATTGGAAACCCTACTTGGCACAGTATGACAATGTCTGCAAAACACTATGGAATATGTTTGTGCTATATAAGCGAGAGAAATAAATAATTAGCAAAAAGGTTACCTGGGACTTAAAAATGTAAAAAAAATTTCTTCATAAACAGCACCACATTTGTCTGTGGGCTAGGTCTGGTATTCCCCCATCCCATCCCACCCCACCTCCATAAAAACAAACTTGCCTGAGCTGCAATAGCGGACACAGCCTATGCACAAGATTGATGCTGTTTCTGGAAAATTACCTTTAAGGAATATGAAAAGTGTGCCTATTTCTAATACTGCTTAAGGCTAAGGCCCCACGTTGTGTAAATGCAGCTTTTTTTGTTGCAGATTTTGCTGCATTTTTTTGAGCCAAAGCCAAGAATGACTAATATGGGAATGGGACATATATAGTTCTTATACTTCTACATTCTGCTCAATCCACTCCTGGCATTGGCTCAAAAAACAAAAAAAAACTGTTTCTGCAACGTGGGGCCTCAGTCCCAAATAGAAATTACATACTGGTGACCTATCCACCGGATAAGTCATCAGTATGTGATCTGTGGGGGTCCAATACTCAGGCACCAGAAGCTGCTGTAGTGGACAGGGAGCACAAGCACAAGCTGCAATTCTCTGGAACGACGGCTATACGTGGATAGTAGCAGCCTGCGCACACGCTCCTCATCCACTGCTGGAGGGTCACCTGGAGTCTGCTGGAACAGATGATCAATGCAGGGTCCGGGTGTCGGACCCCCATGGATCACATACTTGACCTATCCGCAGGAAAGGTCATCAGTATGAAATATCCAATTGGTACCAGAATACCCTTTAACCCTCCCCTGTCCCTAGACCTCTGGATAACCAGATAGATTAGATGTCAGTGGTCAAAGCAATGACAATCTGTCCTCCACACTGCAGCAACAACATGACGCTATCATTTTGGCACTGTCAAGTAGACCACTTCCCCCAAAACTGGTAGTCCTTGCCAAGATGGATACAAGTTTCCCTGACTAAACTTGAGTGCATGTGTGTGCTCCCCCTAGGGATGCTGTACAGTACTGTACATTCTGACGTACGTGTTATTGATGGCTGGTAAAGCCAACTTCAAAGCTAAACTTTGTGCAGGCTTCCCAAAGGGTGTTATTAACCCATTGTGGCCCTGTTGCACATAATTACCACATTTCAGGGTCTGCCTTTTCAAGATAACTGCAGGCAATTATTCTCCCAGCACCGCTAACCTCTCCCCGAAGCCTAAATAATTACCCCGCCAAACTCCAGCGTACGGACGGCTAATAATCTGCCTCCCATCATCTACAAATTGCTACAATTCTTCAGAAACTTGTCACGTTGTAATGCTCAGGGAGCCAGAATGAAATTTACAATGATAATATGAGAGCACTGAAAGATCAATTGACTTCTTCATTTACATTACAATTACTCTCTTTTTCCTTTTACTTTGAATTAGACATAAATTGCTGGTGTGCTGACTTGCAGAATGGGAGAGTAGCATCTCTTTATCAGATCTTCTGGCTATAGGACCAGCCTGCCAATAGAAATGGTACAGTATGGCCTTAAAGGGCTAGGCTCATCTAAGTTATGCCATATCCACCTGTAGGACCTGCATTCACATCCAGATGCCAGTATACATCTGGGTCATGGATATAGATGAGCACATGCGAGAAAGACATGTATACACAGCCACCTCTCCTTTTACAGTGGCCACAGCCTCAGGCAGGACTAAGGTTCATCGAACCCCCGTTCTAGAGATAGGCAAGGCTATCCTGTGTATACGCCATGAAACTGACGGTGGCTGTCACCATAGTTGTGTGTTATGTTATAGGGTACAGTTCTGGGCCTTATCATACACATGATATTTAAAGAGGTTTTCCGGGAAAAAAAATATTTTTAAAAAAGGTCTGTTAGTGCTATCAATGGGTTAAATAGTGCACCCAAATACCTTTAGCAGTGTTTTGAATGATTTCTGGGTTTCTCTGGGAGCTCCTGGTGTCCTCTGCATTTGTTTACATGGGTAGCGTCCTGCTATCTTAGCCTACAACTACTATGATGCATTGCAGTTCACTCAGATCCCCCCTCGTTTCTCTAGCTAGCCCTACCTACCTAACTAACTCAGTCACCCAACCCCATCATACTTACCTGTCTTCTCGTCCTGGAGATGACTTTGAGGTGCCGCTGTCCCCTCTTCTGCCCGCACCTGGGATCCGGAACTGGCGCATGCACAATAGAACTTCTTTTTTTCTTCTGCGGCATTCTCTTGCGCAGGCGCCTGCTCGGCTCCCTTGTGAAGGAAGCGACATCCAGCACAAGAAGAGGAAGTGAGTTTAAGGGGGACGGGGGAGAAGAGGAGTACTGGTTGCCTCTCGTCTCCGGAAACAGCAAAATGGAACGTCACCAGGAAATCAGAAAATGTGCCTAGAGCGGTCACATGATCGCCCCAGGCATATGGGTAAATATACTCTTTTTCTTTTAAAGGGTGTAAATTAGAAGTTATGCGGGGGGAGGGGTTTAGCTTAGGGGCAAAATTTTAATTTATCCCGGTCAACCCCTTTAACTCTTGAGACGTTGTATGTGTACCTTCACAAACTATAATTGAGAGTGTAAACTACAGAAGACTCTCCTAGCTTCTCTGTTCTTTTTACTCTGTCTCAGAGTACCAGACTAGTCTTGTGACTAGTGGGGGTCCCAGCAGGTGAATGTCCATCTCTCAGACATTAGTAAGATATCTTACAGATATAGAGAACTTCTTTTAGAAATAGTGCTAGATTCCAGAAACAGCGCCACTTCTGTCCATTGGTTGTGTCTAGTATTGCAGCTAAACTCCTGAGGCACTGTCTATGGAGGCAATACCTTATGTCACAAACTTTAGGCAGGGGAAAGTACCATATACTATCTGGCTCCCCAAACCCTATTCCATAGAGCAGATAACCTTCTGTACATCATGAGACATTTTCAGATATGACTGCCTATAGAGATCGAAATATATGGAGCCATATGCAGAGTACTAGAGGGCAAAATGTGGATCCCAAGCATATAAAGCAATGGTTTCCATATCTTGTACTAGGGAAAACACTGTTAGAAGGAACGAATCTGAATCAATCTGAGGGGCTGGGTTGACAGACTCCCTTTATAAGGGATTGTCCGGCCCCAAATCAAATTTCCATACTGATGACCTATCCTGACCTACCATCTGCTCTAGCAGCCTCCGGGTGTCAGAAGGTACTAGACATGTCACTTGTCCACTAGCAGCTTCCAATACCCAAAGGCTGCTAGAACAGATGATCTGT
The DNA here is from genome assembly GCA_947044405.1 of Leptodactylus fallax. NCBI lineage: Eukaryota > Metazoa > Chordata > Amphibia > Anura > Leptodactylidae > Leptodactylus > Leptodactylus fallax. The sequence continues at coordinate 620,518 of CAMRHE010000241.1, read as the reverse complement.
GTAGGGTCGGATGTCAGAGATCACATACGGAAGTGAAAATTCGATTTGGGGTCAGAGAACCCCTTTAATAAGACTGAAGAGATTAGCCTTTTGCAATTCCTACTAAAAACAAACTTCACAGGTTGTGCTTTCCTTTTCCTATCACACAGGTCTTGCTGTTGCTCCTACTTTTACAGTATAATATTGCAGCGCCATAAATATAGAAAAAATAACACTGACCATTTATACATAAGGAAGTACAATAAGATATAGATAATATAGCAGTACTATAGCACCCCAACCCTACCCCTACCAAGTTTTATTTTAGTACACGTTTTTAATACAACCTTGGCTTTTCCAGACTCTCGGTCATCATCTTCCTTCAGAGCGTTTTGCTTTACCTGGAAAAGAGGCAAATACAAATACATAAAGTCTAATATAGAAAGAGCAGCACAATAAAATATAATATGGTAAAATATTGTATAGGGGCCTCATTCCACTCATCAAAACAGTTTACTAAGTCAGCCGAGTCAGAGGCTTGAGACATGATCACATACATCTTAAAGGGATAAATGAAATTAACAAAAGAGGAAACAGTGCCACTCTCTCCCATGGGCTGTATGTGGTATTGCAGCTCAGTCCCATTTACATTTTCAAGAACTGTTTCTATGTGAAAATTCTTCCTGGCACTGGCTCATAAATATCACAGCTTTTACATGCCGTTTTCAATGCTATATTTTACATTTTCTAGCATTATGATTATGTAGGAGTATAACATCCACATATTATATTAGTCCACAACATGACTGCCCAGGTCTATACGTTAAAGGTCAATTTACCGCATCAGTGTTTCCATCTTGTTCTGACACCAGCTGGACGTCCGTGTGCACCTCCTAAGTCATAAAAGCAACGTATTCAATAATGCCATATACCTTGAGAGACAACATTACAATGCAAGACCACCCCCTTAGTCACAGATTTTGGTTCCTTCTTGTATTATGTATACTGACTATGTTATTTGAGTCAGGGAAGTCTTGTTGAGCGACCACACAAAATTTTATAGAAAATTGGTCTTCTAAGTGGGTGGTCATCTAAACCAGGCTTCACTGTACAAAAGAAAAGGGTAAAAGATCCCTCACAGGCACAAGGAGTGGAAAAGTGGCAAAAAGTACAAACTGGACTCAGCAGGTTTAGAATGTATATTCCCTATATATTACTGTCTAATTCTTGAGTGCAGACGTTTCCGGGCTTAATATAAGAATAATGTGATTTAGTGATGAGACACGAGTAACATGACTTTTGTTCTTGAGCCATGCGCCACATACAACAGGAAATAGAAAGCCTGCATAACTACAATGGACAGGAAGCTGCAGAGATTAAGACCTGCAAGTATTTTTCAGTTCGGTCACATGTAGCTATGTACAGGTCTGGGGGCTCATGAAGAATCCCATAGGTGTTGATGTTGCCCACAGTAACCAAACAGATCTGGGTACTATACTATAGTTGGGTGCTGTATGTTACTCATCTCAGGCTTCTGTGTATATTAAGTATATATAGCTTAATCATTGTGGTCCTATCCCAGTGCAGTCAGCATAAATATAAGGGCCACAGCACTGATCTGAGCAGTGATCTGCAAAGGTTGCTGTGTTTGTGCCACTGTCCATCAGACATTGATAGTAATAACCCAGTGATGACATCCATGTCCTTAGTAAGATAACCTCTATATAAGGGCTGGGCGACTAATCAAAAAATAACCGAAACCAAACATCAACCATGATAACCAACATGATTTTGTTCATGTTGGTTACTTCGGTTCAGTTAGTACAACATTTGCAAGGTTCTAGCTGCAGTTACGTTCGGACCAAACACGTCTTTGCAGACCCCAGAGTATAATGAGCAGAGGTGTTACTCACCTCTCCTGAGCAGCGCAGCTCCCTTGCTGTGTTCGGCGCTTCTGACTGACGTCAGGGCCCGCTGAGACCCAATTGCAGCACAGGTCACATGGAGTTGTGACGCATAGATGCAAGTGTTACAACCCTGCATGACACGTCATGGACGTCAGTCAGAAGCGCCGAAGACAGCTGGGAGTCACGGCAGAGCCCAGGAGAGGTAACACTGTTTTTTTATGTTTGATCACCTCCCCTGGGCTTCCACTTATTATACTCTGGGGTATAATTACAGTTCTGATTCGGCTTGCCCAACACATACTCACACTGTAAAAGGGCGTGAACTAAATAATGGCCCAAATTAATTGTAATGAAGGTAAAATGCCAGATTAATCACGATTTTGATCTAAGTCATAATCACCCAGCACTACCCTTTATAGTATATAAAAATGCATATAAGGCTGGGATTACATCTGTGTCGGAGACTCGGTAGGAGGACTTTTCTTTCTGCTAATTTCAGTATAAAAACGGCAAAATCCAACGGACCCCATTATAGTCAGGTAAACGCTGTTTTAGCAGACAGGCTCCCCATCATTCAGGTCCCCCGGCAGACCCAAACGACGGAGAGCCAAGAGCAAGTGTGAACTTAGCCTTACTTTCACTGTACATCAATTTACATAAACCCTAGAAACCCCTTTACAGAGGATCAGTCAGATCTGACTTGGGGTATGTTTTACTAAAACAGACCGTCACCACTAAGATGGCTAGAGAAAATCTGTAAAACTCTGCTAAATTTTTAATTAATTATATTTGCAAAAATGTTTAACTTTTGTCTACAAATTTAAATATTGTTATGTTTGTGGGAATACCCCTTTAACATTAGAGAATCTAGTTGGCATACCAGGTACCAAAACTACCTGCACTGATTGCTAAGGAATGGTTCAGGCTAGAGATTAAATGATGCAAGAGCTCGAGTCGGTGGCGGTTGTTAAAGGTCCTCTTTAAGGATGACTTTCACTAATAATGATGCTCACTACTCTTGATGTTTGGGATTAGCAACACATACTCGCTTCTTGCTCGCTTCTTTAGAATTTTTAGTGTCCTCTTTAAGTTTCTTCTTCTTCTTCTTTGGAACGTCATCTTCAAAGTGCTCCTCCTTTTTCCTCTTCTTTGACTTCTTTTCTTCTACATGACCAGTCGCATGTAAAGAGTCTTCTGTACAATCCACTAGCTGAGTTGTCTCTTTTGCTTTCTTTTTCTTCTTCAAGTCTCCTCCAGAAGTCATATCACTGTCCTTACTTATGTTTCCATTCAGATCAGGTTCTCCATGTCCATCAATATTTGAGCCTTTGCTTGGTTTCTTTTTTTTGGAAACTTTTGAAAAATCTCCACCTTCTTCGCTATGGTGGACATCATGATCTTCAATAACTTCTTCTTCTGTGTTCAAAGACATAGCCTTCTTTTTCTTCTTCTTTATCTTTGCATTGTTGGACATCTCAGGCTGGTCCTCTCCTGACTTTTCCACTGGTTCAGAAACCTCTTTTTTCTTTTTCTTCTTCACCTTCTTATGATTAGACAATTCAGGTTGGTCCTCTAGAGAAGATCTTGACTCATCCACACGCTCAAAAACCTCTCCCTTTTTCTTCTTTTTAATTTTTGCCATGTCCGATGTCTCAGGGTGGTCCTCTATAAAACATCCCGAGTTTGATGCTACCTTAGAAGCCATCTGCTTTTTCTTCTTCTTCTTCTGGACAACAGAGATATCAGCAAAAACATTTCCAGTTTCCTGGCTTTCATCCTCAGAGTTGTCTTTGGATGGTTTAGCCTTCTTGTGTTTCTTTAGTTTTGAGCTGGACATGTTATCACTGTGGGAACAGTCTAGTTCATTGGTTGTTTGGCCTGTGGTGACGTCCTGGTCCATTAAGTACAGATTTTTTTTTTGTTCCCTTCTTCTTCTTTTTAATGACAATATTGTGTTCAGACGTTATACTCCCATCCTCAGTTACAGCTCCACTTTTGAGGACACACTCAGCTGTGTTACTTTTGACCTCCCCTGATGTAGAATCTTCTGCAGTATTTTTCTTCTTTTTTGGGACCTCATCATTAGTTTGTGGGTCATGCTTGCCATGCTTCTGTTTCTTCTTCTTCTTTTTCTGTGTTATTTCAATGCAAGTTGTAGATTCCTCATCACTCATGATACTGTATGAAAACAGAGCTTGAGTTATTACATTATAGTGTATTAAATTAAGAAAGAGTACAAACCTTATAAAATCTCACTGTAAACTGAAAAAATGTATACCTTTAGAGGGAGTCTATCATTCAGATTTTTAGCTAAGCCTATCTTCATGTAGCCTTTAGAAAGGCTATTGTAGGCATACCTTTCGTTTCCTGAATCTTGCCTGTGGTTTGCAGAAAAAGGCCTTTTATTATGCGTTTCCCCCTGTGCTCTAAGCACACCATGTCATCATCCTCTCCCTGCATTGCCACCCCCTTCTTTCTTGTTGTTCACACCTTCTCCTCCTCTTCTTTGTTTCTTCCTCTCCTCCCGTCGGCACAAACAAAATCTTGTGCATGTGTGAGATTTTGTTTGCGCTGATGAGAGGAAGAAGCATCAACAATAAGGAAGAAGGGGGCGGCGATGCAGGGAGAAGATGATTACGCGGGTCAGAGAAGAGGAGGAGAAGGCGTCGGCGATGCAGGGAGAGGATGATGACACGGGTGTGCTCGGAGCACAGGGGTAACGCCCACTGTGCTCCATGAAGGCTAATTTTTGGAAAACGCCGGCAAGATTCAGGAAACGAAAGGTATGCCTACAATAGCCTTTCTAAAGGCTACATGAAGATAGGCAGAGAGTAAAGTCCTGCAAAGTCTATAGCAGTCCAGTTTATTCGTTCAGGACACCACTGCAAATGAAGGCGATGTTTGCTGACAGTGGACGGCAGGACCCGTAATGTGCACTGTGCCCTTTAAAGGGGTTATCTATTTTTAAAAAAATATGGGCCAAATAGCAGGATGCATCAATATAAAACACTTCCTAATATATATTATGTTTAAATTAAGACCCGTTTATCTGATTTATTTTCAGGTCAATGACATCACAGCAGCATGTGACCTTGGATGTGGGAGAGATTTATTACCTGTGATTTAATTGGAGGGGAGAGTGGAGACAGAGAGGTGTTAGACCAGATTTTACATTATGTGATATATATTGCAAATTTTTCATTATTGATGTTTATATCAGAATTTTAAGCCAGAAAGATACTAAAATTATGCTAGTTGTATGACAGGGAAGACACTTCCCTGTTCAAAGTTTCTTTCTGGGTCATCAGCAGTTTGTTTAATCTTTTTAGGATGTCAGAAAATTACTTCTATATTTTGTAAATGTCACAACAACAAAACCATATGACCAATTTATATAAAAATCGACACAGACTGATAATCTGCAGACAACACGCTGGATGGCTTGCAGAGAGGCTTGCTATGTGTGGTCTCTATTTGTTAACAAAATTAATTTTACTTTGTTTCAGACAAGCCTGATGTCCTATATTTGATAAGGGTTTGTAAATTCTCCTCACAAGAGGGGTATACAGAGAGTGAGAGCAGGCAGATGCATCATGCTAAAAGTAGTTTGTTCACAGATTCACTGCAGTGATACAAGGAGCAGCAAGTAAAATAAATCCAAGCAAAGGGTGAAAAAGGGAACAGTGAGTATTTAGAAACTCCTGCGGATGTATCTGTAGACAATTTTTGGAAGCTGGATAACCCCTTTAAATGTCCTTCTGCTAACCACCTGGAAAAAGTCAAGGCGGAGACCGGGGTGTGTAACGAAAGTTCCATCTTTGTCTGCATGCTGGACAAGGAGACTGGGGAAGCTGCTCGCGTTTGTCTGTGGATGAAACGATCGTCTCTACTGATGGTCTGTCTGGGCTGTCCAGAGCCTGTTCACCATGTATGCGCCCTCACATAACCACTGCTCCGAACAAAGCTAGGTCAGAACGGCCTGAATGGTGGGCAATTTGTTGAACCGACCATTCTGCTTTTTTTTAGTTCATTGATGCTCCCCCCCTCTCCAAGTCTGTCAAATGGGCAAAATAATCAAGTGCATCGAATAGAGATGTCCAACAGTGAACAAGATCTTACCAATAAGTACAGTACACTACCCAAAAGTAGCATCTAAGAGCCTTTTTATAGGGCAGTGGTAGAAGCACTTGTATGCCCACTTGTAGCAAGACCCAGTGTCTATCTGCCCAAGACATAACTGCATGTCCAGTATTGCAGCAATTCGATCTGTTTGGGTCCGTTATTTTTTTTGTCAATGAGTGTATATCCTACATGGTCCTGGGGCTGTTTAAGAGTGAGTTACAGAAAGGTAAGGAGCAGATTCTACTCTTCTTACTGACTGCAGTGTATGGCAGCTAGTCTCTACCCAGAAGCTCAGGAAGAACTACAAACTACAGATAGAAGCTGTAGAGGGAAAAACTGCTAAAAACTGCAGAATGTAAGTCATATAATGGCAAGATATAGTGTCATTCTCCATATACGCATGCTGTTTATGATGTTTTATGCAAAGTTTATAGAACGATTAGGTCCCAATCTCTCCTCTATACGACCATGGTGGAGTTTGAAAGAAATATCTGTCGAGCATGCATGCTCTGGTTATATTTTATGGAAGTGATGAATCATTTAAGCTGAATCAATCACTGATCAACTGAAATATAGAAGCTTAAAGGAATTATCCCACAAACCCCCCCCCCCCCAAAAAAAAAAAACAACCATGTCAGCTATCCACAGTTAGGCGATAAATGGATGATCTCGGGGGGCTGCACTGATCACTAGAATGGAGGTCTCAAGTCCCTATTCTGGGGGAGTTTCAGGTGTCATGCACTCACAGTACCACTCCATTCAAAGACTAAGGCACTGACAGGATAGTACGGCACTCCACTATGTACGTCAATCTCATAAACAATGAAATTGTGAAATGCAGAGGGCATGACCAGTGCTCTAAGAAACTCCTCTGAAGTGGAGGCTTGGGATTAAACGATCACCTATCCTGCAGACTGGTGATAAATGTATTTTGCGGAATAACTTATTTAAAGGGGTTTTCCCACAAACATAACCATATTAAATTTGTAAAATTAAAGGTTAAGACATTTTTGCAAATTTTACAGAATTTTAAAGATTTTCTATAACCATCTTAGTGATGAGTCTTTTGTCTTGCTTGATTACCAATGGACACGGCCATGAATGCAGGAACTTTCTATGGTCTGGCTCTTGTCAGAAACCTTGCCGTGATTTCCTTATTGTGGCTGGGTTATATTCTCATACATGTAGTGTCCCTGTGCGATAACCTGTCCACAATAAGGAAATCATGGCTAGGTTTCTGACAAGTCCAAGACCATAGAAAGTTTCTGCATTCATGCTTGTATCCACTGGCAACTGGTCAGGATACTAAGATGGTTAGAGAAAATCTTTAAAACTCTTTTTATTTATGTTTCCAAAAATTCTTAACTTTTAAAGAGGACCTTTCATGTCCTCCAAAGGTAAGGAGTGTTATAAACTGCTGCAAAGCTGACAGTGCACTGAATACACTACAAGTCTATAGAAGAGTACCATCAGGGGAGCATTTCTCATTGTCCAGCGATGACGCTGAGCTCTGAGGCCTCTGAAAGTACAGTGATATTGGTAGCCGTAACTAATGGCACCAATAACTCTGCAAAGGGGAATATACTGGCAGAGTTGACAGCTTTGCTATGGTATTTAACATTCCCTACCTGAGAGGGTATGAAAGGTCCTCTTTAATTGTCTATACATCTAAATATGGTTATGTTCATAGGAAAATCCCCTCAATGCAGCTATGAAGCCAAACTTCATGTGCTCATTGTCATTCAGCTACTGGATGGATTACAACATCTCTCCTATCAGACTCTCCCATCTGATCTTTAGATCAGCATGAATAAGCAGATCTTCTGACTGGGGAGTACAGTTACCACAGCAGCCAGGCGATGCCCAGCAAGTAATGTGCAGAGATTGTAATAGTTAGAATAGAACCTAAGCACAGAACTTGGTTGGCTTCATACGGTTGCCTAAACAACACTACTATCCAGCATTCAGAGCAACATTGGAAGGACAAGTTACAACTTTCTGACAGCGCTGACTTCCAAAATATCTAACAATCTGTCACCTATCAAGTTACAGAGATGCCAGATTACAGAAATTTTACGCTATATTAGCAGCATGTGACTCCATATGGCACCATGATATGGGCAATAAGAATAATAATAGTAATAATAACTTTATATAGCGCCAACATATTCCGTAGCACTTTACAAATCAGAGGACACATGAACAGACAATATGAGACATTACACTGTGACAAAGAAATAAACATATCAAACAATAGGAGTGAGGGCCATTGTAGCTTGTTTGCTACAATGGTCCAGCCATCTTTTAATAGAAAAGGTTGTGTAACTGAAGCTGTATGAGCCGTCACCAGACGGTATCTGTGAATAAACAGATACTAAGTGCAAGGAGTGCAGTGTAACTTCTAGATGGAGGGGACAGGATCTGAGAAACAAAGGAGGAAGGATAAAAGGTGTTATTGTTCTGCACCTCTACACACTACACTGTGATCAGGGCACGTGATAAGCCTGACCATACAGATGTGATTTTAGGGCAGTTTTGAAGCTGCTGTAGTTGGGGATTAATCGGATTGTCTTGTGTAAAGCATTCCAGAGCACAGGTGCAGCTCAAGAAAAGTCTTGGAGGCGGGAATGGGATGATCGGATAACAGAGGATGCAAGTCTAAGGTCATTGGCAGAACGGAGAGGACGGTTAGGGCAGTAGACAGTGATGAGAGAGGAGATATAGGGGGGGGCGCAGCGCTATGGATGGATTTGTGAGTCAGTGTGATAATTTTATATTGTATTCTGTGATGGATGGGCAACCAATACAGCGACTGACACAAGGTAGATGCGTCTGTGTACCGGTTTGATAGAAAGATGAGTCTGACAGCCGCATTTAGGACAGATTGTAGTGGGGAGAGTTTAGTAAGAGGAAGCCCAATTAGAAGAGAATTGCAGTAGTGAAGACGAGAGAGAATCAGAGAGATAATGAGGGGTTTTGATGTTTCCACGGTGAGAAAAGGGCGCATTCTACAGATGTTTTTAAGGTGCAGGTGGCAAGAGCGTGCAAGTGTCTGAATATGTGGGGTAAAGGTGAGATCTGAATCAAATACAACCCTCAGACAGCGGGCATGCCGCCTCAGGGTAATAGTAAGGCCACAGACAGAAATGGTGATATCAGGGTTAGGTCGGTTAGTAGATGGAGGGAACACAAGAAGTATAGTTTTTGAAAGATTCAATTTCAGATAAAGAGAAGACATGATGTTAGAGACAGCAGAGATACAGTCACTGGTGTTTTGTAGTAGTGCACGGGTGATGTCACGGGATGAGGTATATAGTTGGGTATCATCTGCATAAAGATGGCATTGAAAGCCAACTTTGCGAATGGTTTGTCCAACTGGGGCTTTGTACAGAGAGAAGAGGAGGGGACCTAGGACCGAGCCTTGAGGAACCCCAACCGCATAGTGAGGAGGATTTTGTGGTCTACAGTGTCAAATGCTGCTGAGAGATCCAGAAGAATAAGTAGTGAACAGTTCCCTTTAGATTTAGCAGTCAAGAGATCGTTGGAGACCTTTGTGAGGGCCGTTTCTGTAGAGTGTAGTGCACGAAAACATGACTGTAAGGGGTCCAGAAGGGAGTTAGCAGAGAGATAGTGGATTGGTGGGAGTAGACCAAGCGTTCCAGGAGTTTAGAGATGAAGTGGAGGTTAGAGACAGGTCGGTAGTTAGCAGCACAGGATGGGTCAAGGGAGGGTCTTTTCAATAGTGGGGTTATGACAGCATGTTTGAAGGAGAAGGAGAAGATTCCAGAAGAAAGAGAGAGGTTAAAAATTTTAGTAAGGTGAGTTGTAACAGTAGGAGACAGACCGGAGGAGGTGTGATGGGATCCGCTAGTGCAAGTAGTGGGGCGAGAAGAAGAAAGGAGCTGGGAGACTTCTTCTGTTACGGGGTCAAATGATGACAATTCACAATGAGGAGCAAGGGAGGGAAGGGGACTGATGCCGCTTGGAGAATGGGTTACTTCCTGACGGACGTTGTCGATTTTGTCTTTAAAGTACGTGGCCACGTCTTGAGCACTGAGGTCTGTGACAGGTACCCGCACCTTTGGTGTGAGGAGGGAGTCAAAGGTGTCAAAGAGACGTTTAGGGTTATTGGAGAGAGAAAAGATGAGAGAGGTGAAGTAAGCCTGTTTGGCGAAGTAAAGAGCAGAGTTATAGGCTTTGAGCATAAACTTGAAGTGAAGAAAATCTGCAGATGTGTGAGGGTGCTATATGGACACTATGGCAGTTTGTGATGTGTGTGTGTAGATATGACACTATGTATATTCAGTCTGGCATCACAATTTTGGACGTGCACAGCACTTCCCTTTAGGACTCTTGGACCCAGCTATTATAAGCCTGGTATTCCTTATGTGCATGTTTAGTAGTCATACTAACGTCTAGTACAGTCACCTTTCTCAATAAATCTGTGAGAATGAAAACTACAAGTCCCAGGACAGGCATGCATGCCATGATAATAATAGACCAGCCCTCCATAAATACCTCAGTATAGGCGATCACTGCAGTGCAATATGACCCACGTGCTCCTACACAAGTCTGACCCGGAAGTCATAGTGCAGGGTCTGCCGCAGCGACCGCTGGGTAAGGAGTCTCTGTGTATGCGTTACCATGGCAACCCCTGCCAGCGCTATGGCTGCAGCGAGCAATGAAGCGCCTGTACCTCAGAGCCTATGGCAGCAGATCTGTGAAGGTACCACATACATTTAAGGGGGCTGTCATTAGATCATACAATGATCATGAATATCCAGAAGTGATTTAAGCCATTGCACTTGCTCGGTAGAAATGCTGTTGTCACTGCAAACAGCTGCGTTGGTTTAAAGGGGAGTTCCACTTTTCAGCAGCCAATGTCATGTGGCTAAATCAATGTAAACTCTGCATACTAGAGAACTCCAGCATATGATTCCTCCCTTCTTTAAAACTACAACTCCCAGCATGCCCTGACATTTACAGCTAAAGAGGGATAGGCTGGCAACCCCTATATACAGCAGTGCCCCTGCTCTATACAGCATTGTGTATTTTTCACAGGCCAATATTGGATTCTGAAATTTCTATAAAGAGATATGTTGTAATTTAGGTAGAACCCCCCCCCCTTTAAATTATACTCGAGTGCCAGCAGGGAGCATACTGGCAAATAAGAATCACTGTGAATTGTTAGACAAGTGGGCGTGGCTAACACTGTGTGACATCAACAAGATGCTCCTGGGCTCCTCTAATTGGGAATAGACACCTTATGGGGCCTCTAATGCTCCTGGCCTCAGGTACAATTGCATCCTCTCAAGTTATGCCCTCGATGTCAGGGGTGTATTTGCTGACACGTGGGTCATTGTCTATTAGGCTGTGTTCACATATGCATCAGAGTCTGTCTGGAGCAGAGTTCTGCAAGCTTTACTTTTTCATCCAGTGATGTCAGGGAGGAAACAACGGATACCCGACAAACTCCATCATTGGGGTCCCTCAGGATCTGTTGTTGTCCGTCATTAGATCCATCTTTATTGTTCAATCCGTTCTTTTGTTTCTACAATAGACCACAATGAGATGCTCTACAGCTAGTACCCGCTGTCATTAAATTGTTAGGGTTTGCCCAGGGTATGCTACCTGACATATAACAAGATTATTTAGTCATGTAGCTGTGACATCACAAATGTCCTTGTGTCAATGAACTGCTGTGACATCACAAGCAGGTTTCACTAGTTAGCTTGTGACATCACAAGGATGTGTCAGTCAGGAAATTTACTGTGACATCACAAGTGGGTTTCAGTCACATAACAGCTGTGACATCACAAGTGTTTTTGTCTAACAAACTTCTGCGACATAAGTGAATTTCAGTTAGGAAACTGTCACCTGTGGTGAGGTAAAATGTTGTGACGTCTCAGATAAAGGATCTCTCTACTTTGGACACTTCTTAATTGTTATAAGGTTACCTTAAAATAAGCAGATTACAAAGTAACCCCTGCTGAGAACCCCAGTGATCAGATGCAATCTACCTCACTTCTTGACCATTGGGATGACATTCCAATAAGTACAATCTCTATACAGTGAAGGATAGGAAGCACTCTGTTGAACATGAATTTATCAAAGTGCAGATGACATAATACAGTATTTAAAGGGGTTGTCTTAGGGGAAACATTTTGATTTCAAAGGACTTTTCCCATGAACATAAACATATTTAAATTTTGTAGAAAATTTGATTGTCTACAAATCTAAATATGGTTATGTTCTTCGTAAAACCCCATTAATAAAGATCAGTATAGCGTAAGTAACAGAGATCCTCACCGATTCCCCACTGATCGGGCCCAGCTGATCTCTGCCCTTTAGGCTACGGCCCCATGTTGTGGAAAAGCAGCTTTTTTTGTTGCAGATTTTGTTGCAGTTTTTTGAGCCAAAGCCAGGAGTGGATTGAGCAGAAGGTAGAAGTGTAAGAGCTTCCTATATATTTCCCATTCCTTTTGTAGCCATTCTTGGCTTTGCTCAAAAAACGCAACAAAATCTACAACAAAAAAGCTGTGTTTCTGCAACGTGGGACCGTAGCCTTAGGGTGTCTTTACATGTCAGAATTTGACACTGAATTTGAGGTGGAATCTGCCTTTGGCTGAAGCCCACATTGTGAAAACACGGCGTTTTGCAGTACCTGCAAAGTGAATGGGACTCTGGCTAATCCCATCCACACATTGCAGAAAAAAATTTGAAGCAGAAAAGCTGCATTTTCAAAAATGCTTGCGATTTTGAAAATCGCAGCATGTCAATTATACCTGCGGAAATGCTGGCTTTTTCCGTATAGGTATAATAAGGGCAGAAAGTCTGCAGAGGGAAAACGCTGCGAAAACGCAATGAAAAACACAGCAAAAAAATTAAAGAAAAAACGTGAGAGGTCTCCACTGCATTTTTTTTCAGCAGCGTTTCGCTATATGGAGGTTTAGCCTCAAAATCCGTCTCAAATTTTGCCTGAAATCTGCCTCCCATTCATTTCTGATTCATTGCTGATTTTTTTCAGCAAGCAGAAAAAATAATTGTCCTACTTGTTCTTCAGGCAGATTGCACCTGATAACTCCTATTGAAATGAATGGGAAGCCGAAAAATACACCTTTTCCGTCTGCGTGGATTTGGACTCAGAATTTGGAATTTGGCCCTGCCCAATAAAGTCAAAATAAGTAAAATACTGCTATGGTTATATGGAAGATGGACTTTGATGGATCTGGGGATCTGAATTGTCACCAAACAGATAAATGTACTAATATGCACTGCTGAAGAAACCAATACAAAGTCCAGAAAACTTACAAAGAGATGTGGATGTAGAGAAGTTGAGCTTGTAGAATCAAAACCAGGAGAGCATGTAGTAAGCAGAGATGGGAGACAAAAGCAATATTCAGGAGACTAGCCAAGGGTCAAAAATCCCGCCGGGAACGTCACAACAGAATCAAGAGGCAAAAGAAGAATCCAAGAAGCAAGCCAGTAGTCAGAGATCAAGTAGGTATACACAGACAGTCGGAGCCAAGCTAGCAAGCAACTAAAATTAGTCGGCAACTGATTCAAAAAGGAGTGATCTTATAAAGCCCTCTTCAGCTGCTGATAGGTCAGGTCATGGAAGTATACAACCGAAAAGCTTCCCTAAGTTGTTACAGCAACCTTAAAGAAGCAGCAGCAGAAGGGACACTCCTGACAAATACAGTGGCACTCTACTTCAAACTCTATTTCACATTCAGCGTCAAAATCTGTTTCAAATTTAGCGTCAAAATCTGTCTAAGTTTTTGTCAAGGAGAAAAAATCTGCTTCAGGCTGAGGCCCCAAGTTGCAGAAATGCAGCTTTTTTTTGCAAATTTTGTTGTGGTTTTTTGAGCCAAAGGCAGAAGTTGGTTAAGCAGAAGGTAGAATTATAAGAACTTCCTATATATATCCCATCCCTTTTGTAGTCATTCTTGACTTTGGCTCAAAAAAATTCAACAAAATCTGCAACAAAAAGCAGAAATTTTCTGCTTGACAAATTCAGCGTCAAATTCCTACATGGTAGTAGTATGATGTTGTACCCTGTTAGCCATTGAAAGCAGTGGAAGAGTGAAGAAATCAGGCGATACCTTTTAGAGGCTAACTGAGTATATTTATAAGTAAGCTTTCAGGAGTGCTCGCTCCCTTCATCAGACATGGTGTGATACAAGAACTGAAAATTAACAGATTTTTATACACATGGTTTTCAAAGCATTAAAGAGTCCTTAAAAAAAATTGCAATCTAAGTAGAGAAGTTATTTACAACAGGTCAAAAAAACAGTCTGGAAACTTGTGGTGCGTGACGGAGGGATCAGTAATTCTTGCTGTTATCTGTTTGCTATCAGGTGGTGATCTGTGACCCTCACAGTTCATACATAGTTTGATTTGAAGCTGGCATGAATATTAAGTCCAAATTGCAGAGTTTGAAATTTTTGCATAAATTTGTACTCCATTTCTTTCCTTTTCTCCTGTGTCTTAAAATGTCCCATTAAAACCACAACCCGCAAATCTTCAATAGAGTGGTTTTCTCCGGAGAAATGTGCGGCCACTGGGAGATCTGTTCTGCTGTTATTAATGGTGGATCTGTGTGAGTTCATTCGTTGACTGAGTCTCTGCCCTGTTTCCCCCACATAGAGGCCTGTGGTGGGACATTGCACACACATTATGAGGTACACCACATTGGAAGACCTGCAGGAAAATGTCCCCCTAATTCTGTGCACCTGTTGTGACTGTGGGATAGGTGCACTGTCAGCGGTGTGGATGTGCTTGCAGGTCATGCACCTTTTATGTAGGCAAGGTGAGGTGCCATTTTCAGTTGGGGCCTTCAGGGCACTCCGGACGATAATGCGCCTCAGGTTTGAAGGTTGTCGAAAGGAGAGGAGAGGGGGGACTGGAAATATGTCCTTGAGTCTGTTGTCCCTATGTAGCACAGGTTGGAGCTCCTTGGCAATCCTTCGTAGGATCTCCAGCTGTGGGTTGTAGGTGACAACTAGGGGCACTCGGGCTTCTTTCCGGGTCTCTCTATATGTGAGCAGACTGTCTCTGTTAATGGCTGCTGCTTTGTTTAATTGGTTGTCTGTCACTTTTGGTTTGTATCCCAATCTGAGAAATTTCGTCCTCAGATCCAGGAGGTGCTTGTCCAGGTCTGTTTTGTCAGAGCAAATACGATTGTATCGTATAGCCTCGCTGTAGATTATAGATTGTCTTGTGTGCTTGGGGTGGAAGCTGTCGTTTCTCAGGTAGGCCGTTCTGTCTGTGGGTTTGTGGTATATTGATGTGAGTAGCCGGTGGTCTTTAATGTATATTGTGGTTAGCCACAACCATTTTACATTTGGAGAGGATCTATATCTACAGCGAATGGGAACTTCAATGGGGACCAGATGTGCACCCCAATATGCAAATCTCTTTATGGCAGAAATGGAAGGAACATATTTATCAACATGCACCACCAAACCTATGATTTACCTTCGTTATATCGATGATATCCTTGTCATCTGGACTGCAGGTGAGGAGGCCCTACTTCAATTCCCTAATGACTTCAATGACTTTCACCCGACCATCAACCTTAAACTTAGCTATTCAGGGAGTGAAATTCACTTTCTGGATACCACAATATACATTAAAGACCACCGGCTACTCACATCAATATACCACAAACCCACAGACAGAACGGCCTACCTGAGAAACGACAGCTTCCACCCCAAGCACACAAGACAATCTATAATCTACAGCCAGGCTATATGATACAATCGTATTTGCTCCGACAAAACAGACCTGGACAAGCACCTCCTGGATCTGAGGATGAAATTTCTCAGATTGGGATACAAACCAAAAGTGACAGACAACCAATTAAACAAAGCAGCAGCCATTAACAGAGACAGTCTGCTCACATATAGAGAGACCCAGAAAGATGCCCGAGTGCCCCTAGTTGTCACCTACAACCCACAGCTGGAGATCCTACGAAGGATTGCCAAGGAGCTCCAACCTGTGCTACATAGGGACAACAGACTCAAGGACATATTTCCAGTCCCCCCTCTTCTCTCCTTTCGACAACCACCAAACCTGAGGCGCATTATCGTCCGGAGTGCCCTGAAGGCCCCAACTGAAAATGGCACCTCACCTTGCCTACATAAAAGGTGCATGACCTGCAAGCACATCCACACCGCTGACAGTGTACCTATCCCACAGTCACAACAGGTGCACAGAATTAGGGGGACATTTTCCTGCAGGTCTTCCAATGTGGTGTACCTCATAATGTGTGTGCAATGTCCCACCACAGGCCTCTATGTGGGGGAAACAGGGCAGAGACTCAGTCAACGAATGAACTCACACAGATCCACCATTAATAACAGCAGAACAGATCTCCCAGTGGCCGCACATTTCTCCAGAGAAAACCACTCTATTGAAGATTTGCGGGTTGTGGTTTTAATGGGACATTTTAAGACACAGGAGAAAAGGAAAGAAATGGAGTACAAATTTATGCAAAAATTTCAAACTCTGCAATTTGGACTTAATATTCATGCCAGCTTCATGTCACACTATGTTTGAACCATGAACTGAACTCAATATTCATGCCAGATTCAAATCACACTATGTATGACCTGTGAGGGACACAAATCACC
Source organism: Leptodactylus fallax (assembly GCA_947044405.1). Taxonomy (NCBI): domain Eukaryota; kingdom Metazoa; phylum Chordata; class Amphibia; order Anura; family Leptodactylidae; genus Leptodactylus; species Leptodactylus fallax. Next base: position 603,873 of record CAMRHE010000241.1, on the reverse strand, counting down.
TCCTGATAGCAAACAGATAACAGCAAGAATTACTGATCCCTCCGTCACGCACCACAAGTTTCCAGACTGTTTTTTTGACCTGTTGTAAATAACTTCTCTACTTAGATTGCAATTTTTTTTTAAGGACTCTAAAATGCTTTGAAAACCATGTGTATAAAAATCTGTTAATTTTCAGTTCTTGTATCACACCATGTCTGATGAAGGGAGCGAGTACTCCTGAAAGCTTACTTATAAATATACTCAGTTAGCCTCTAAAAGGTATCGCCAAATTCCTACATGTTAACATCCCCTTAGTCAGCTGATGCTTGGGTGTGGTTGGAGTCAGACCCCCACAAATATAATATTCAGTGGCGTAAAGATCGTGGTCGCAGGGGTTGCAGCGGGGTACAGGGCCCCTGGCCAGCTGGAGATGGCCGGGGCCCCGGACCACTATGATAGCGGTTGGAGAAAGCCTGGTTCCCCGACCGCTATACATATTGTAAATAAAAAGGGGCCCTGCCTGGCATGTTGCTAGCTCAGGGGAGGTGACTTAAAATAATAAATACTTATACTCACCTCTCCTGGGCTCAGCATCTTTTCAGGGGCCGTTCCGTCATGTGACTGGGGCCACGGCTGAGGCCTGTGATTAGGCCCCAGCAGTCAGTGTGCCCCCACGTGACTGCTGAGGACCAATCTAAGCCTTCAGCAGGGATGTCTGAAGATGGCCGAAGATGCTAAAGACAGCCTGACTAAGCCAGGATGCCCAGGAAAGGTGAGGCAAGGTGAGTATCAGTGTTTGTTATTTTTATTCACCTTTCCTGGGCCTCTGATTATTATACTCTGGGGTCTGAGAAGACCCCATAGTATAATAATAGTAGGGAGGCTGTTGGGAGCATATAATACTGTGTGCGGGCCCCTGTTTAGTATATAATACTGTGTGGGGGCCACTGCTGGGCATATAATACTGTGTGGGGGCTACTGCTGGACATATAATACTGTGTGGGGGCCACTGCTGGGCATATAATACTGTGTGGGGGCCACTGCTAGGCATATAATACAGTGGGGCCACTGCTGGACATATAATACTATGTGGGAGCCACTGTGGAGCATATAATACTGTGTGGGGGCCACTGTGGAGCATATAATACTGTGTGTGGGCCACTGCTGAGCATATAATACTGTGTGGGGGACACTGTGCAGTATATAATACTTTGTGGGAGCCACTGTGAAGCGTATAATACTGTGTGGGGGCCACTCTGGAGCATATAATACTGTGTGGGGCCCCTTCACTATTCACATCACACGCCATCTGTTTTATAGCAGCACTATTATTACAGTCTGTAATAACAATGATTGGTGATTATAAAACTGATGCTGTGCAATGTAAGTAGGGAAGGAGTCACAGCGCTCACAAAAGCACCACAGTAACTTCAAAGAATTGATCATCAGGGGCCCCAGGTGTTGGACCCCCACTGATCTTTATATCTCTTAGACTTTTAGGATCCTGCAGATCAGCTGTTTCCCAAGTCACGCAACTCCCAGTATTGTTTTTATATGCCGGGCACTGTGCTGCTCACTCATCATATTCTAGATAACTGCAGTTGTGGGTACTACAGCTGTATCCCTTTCAAGTATCTGTGATACAGCTGCAGCACCTGTAACCGTCACTGTCAAAAATCTGCTGTAGGGAGGGGGCCCCGGACAAAAGTTTGCACCGCGGCCCACAAGACTTTAGTTACGCCACTGATAATATTCATCCTAACAATATGCCATCAGTATGAAAGTCCAATAAAACTATTGGGATCTTGCTTTCAGCTAAGTTCCCACATAGCGGGCCGCAGCAAAAAAGTGCTGCGAGAAAAGCCGTGGTGGGAAACCTCTGCAGACTTTCTGGTTATACCTATTGGAAAACCACTAATGTTTCCGTAAGTATAATTGACATGCTGCGATTTCCAAACCGCGACGTTTTTGGAATTGCAGCGTTTCCGCTGCACATATTTTTCTGCAATGTGTGGATGGGATTCACTAGTGACTGTAAAACACCGCAGTTTTTGCCAAACAGTGGTTTTTAAGCCACATGGGGCCCCTGCCTTAATCTTTCCAAAAAATCAGTACTGGCAACTTTTCCAGTACTAGTATTCTAGTACTAGTTTTCTGGTATTTTCCAGTAAAGTCTAATCTGTTCATTCAGTGCTAGGTTGTTTCCAGTGCTATTTGTGGTGATTTACGCCTGTTTAGCCAATAGTTATTCCTCTTGATTCCCCAGTGTACATGCACACTCAAATTGGAGTGTGTTTTCAGTGAGGAGAGGGGAATATTCTGTTGCCAGACACCTCTGGCTTACATCTTGTGGTAGCAAATGATCAGACATGCTGAAATTCGTCATACCCAATCCTTTTCTCTTCCGACATCTGCCAACAGAGGAGAGTCGGGCCACCCCTGTACACAGTAGATAGTAGGCAGAGCGTCTAATGTATGTGGGGGCCTTAGACTATTAAGCTTATGTCTAAATACTTGTGGCCTCAGCTGTATAATTTATCTGTATTAGTCCTGTACATGACAGTGTATGAGACAGCGTTGGATCCAGTGCTGTCACAGCTGCAGGATTCCGCCTCCTCGGACAGCACAGCTGCGCAGCTGGGAACAAACACTCCGCTTGTGCTGGATGAAAAACTGTTTATTTACTCATCTGATTTCTCTGGCCCTAAACCAGCGTTGTCCGCGCTCAGACCAAAATAGACGCTGGCTGCTCTACAATACAGGCGACATACTGGAGGACGCTGCTTAGCCATTACACATGCACCAGAAAATTATTATCCTAAACACTACAGCCTACGACTATAGAGAGATGTGGTGGAGGAGGAAGCCTTATCAGTGTATGGGAAGTGAGATCATGTATAGTCACTAGATGGTAGTGGGGGGAGAAGAAGACAATAACAAAAAGACCACATGTAGCAACCGCAGCTAAAAATGCATCGGAACCCTCTACTCGGCAAACTACCCGCGGTTGTTTTGTGAGCTAAGAGCCCTATTGGACAAATGGCAACCCTTGCCTATCTCCCTTTTGGGGAGAATTGCTGCGGTCAAGATGACTCTCCTCCCGAAGCTACTGTATTTTTTCGAGACGCTCCCAGTCGCGATACCTCGGGGAGAATTACGGAACCTACAGAAAGCTATCTTCCAGTTTATCTGGAAAGCAAAACGACACCGAATACCTAGATCTGTTATGCTGGCGGATAGGGGGTCTGGGGGTATGGCTGTCCCACATCTGTTACATTATTACTGGGTGGCCCACTTACGCCATATCCCATTCTGGGCGGCTATGCCAGCATACACCAGATGGGTGCAGATAGAGAAGCTATGGCTGGCACCCATGCATCCTAACGCGCTTCTGTGGGTCAGCTCCCCCCCCCCCCCCCCGCCTCGTACCTGTTGGGCCCCATTCGGTTTACTAGATCTATCTGGTCTACCTGTTGTGCTAGATTCTCCCTGATGTCCCCGCGCTCATCTATGGTCTCCATACTATACAACCCCCTTCTCCCAGAGAGCCTGACTTCTGCCATGACTAAAGTGTGGTCTGAAGCTGGCCTTTACCGGATTGCTGACATGGTTGACCCTGGAACCTTGGAACTCAGGTCCTTTGCTTATCTTACAGCTAATCAAAACCTGCCAAGTACTGAATGGTTCCATTACTTGCAGGTGGTTCACTTTGTCCGCTCCCTCCATGGGTCTCTTAAGGTGTCACTCCCCACCGCTTTTGAAAAGATTTGCCGTGCAGGCACGTCCACTAGGGGCTTTATATCCTCTATTTACCAACTTCTTAACTCACAAACTACAGGCTCTCCTGTTAATCATCGCTATATGCTTAAATGGGAGGAGGCGGTGGGTAAACCCATCTCCCAGGAACAGTGGCGGATTGTATGGTCTCGGGCCCAGAAATCATCTCAGTGCATTACGTTTAGGGAAACGCAGTATAAGCTGTTGATGCATTGGTATCATACTCCGGCTCTCCTTCATACTTTAAACCCATTAGTTCTCCCATGGTGCTGGCGCTGTGGAGCTGCGGTGGGTACCCTGCACCATATCTTTTGGACGTGCCCTCTCATCCTCGGTTTTTGGAGGGAGGTCAGGACTCTGACGACTGCTCTCTTTTTGCAAGAGGTTCCTCTTGACCCTCTTCTTTATCTCCTGAACCTTCCCCCCAGACACCTGAGCAATAAGTCATCCAGGCTTTTCTTGCATCTTTGTACTGCAGCTAAAACTCTCATAGCTAGAAACTGGAAGAAGGTGAGTCCCCCATCTAGTCTTGAGCTTGTGGCTAGAATGAAGGATGTGAGGAGTCTTGAATACCTGACTGCTGGCCTACATAATTCACGGGAAGCCTTTGGGGCTATTTGGGCACCCTGGGACATGTATTGTACATCACAGGGTCTCTGATCTCTAGTCCTCTCCTTCCCTCCCCCCCCCTTCCCTTTGGTCCTACCCTTGTCTTCTTAACCCCTCCATTCCCCCCCTCCCTTGTTCACTGCTTAATTTAAATGCATATTGCTTAAGGGGGAGGAGGCAGATAGCCTCTATTTACCTCAATGCTTCCTGTTTGTTTGATTATTATTGTTTTTTTGTTTTTTCTTTATTCCTTGTTAATGAAAAATTTTTCAATAAAATTACAGTTATATAAAAAAAAATGCATCGGAAACTGCATTTTTCAATTTTGCTTCCCCCTTATTAATCTATGGGAAAAATGCAGCCTTATCGCAGGTAAAATTAACATGCTGTGTTTTTGAAAACTTTCTTTCACAGTGGTTTTTTTCCCCGCTGTATGGGGATAGGATTAAATTAAATCTCATTCACTTTGTTGTGACTGCTGATTTTCTACAACCGTAGGCTGGGGCCCCATGTAGCGTGTAATGTCAGGAATTGGGCGTGGCAGAAACGCCGTGGCAAAAAACACAACTTTTTACAGTACCTGCAAAGGGGATGAGACTCAGGCTAATCCCATCCACACTTTGCAGAAAAATATCCGCAGCGGAAATGCTGTGATTTCAAAAGCCGCCATGTTTTTCTAAATCACAGCATGTCAGTTATACCAAGGAAACGCTGGCGTTTTTCATATAGATATAATAGGGTGTGATGTATTTTGATCTCTGGGTATCGTATCTCCTTCTTACTTCCATTTATTCATAATGTGCGCAGCTCTAATCCTAGTTGTATGTTATCAGTAGAGGCAACAATATAACAATAGGGCTTTGTATCCATCCCAGAATAGCTCCATTGAATTCTTACATAGGCCTGGGTGATCAAATAAACATGCATTGTTCAGCCTGGGCTGTTGATCAGACATGGTTGATAACATTGTATCATTTCACTTAATCCTATCTTCTTACAAAGAATCTGGACTTGAGTGCGTTAGTCAATCAGACTTGCTGTCGCCAGTGACCTCATTCTGGGTGGTGTAATCAAGGGTATAAAAGATGAGGTAAGAGGTCAGTGGGAGGAGATTGAGCTGAGAATACAAGGAGAATACTTTGATGAGACTACAGAGAGACTATTGGGATATACTGTGAGGAGCATGCAGGCTGGAATGCTGTGTTGATGCTACATGCTAGAAGCCTCTACTGGTTATTCTCACATACCAGAGCATGTGTGAGTGTTGGACTACAGAACCACATCAAGGAGATGTGTGGTAAAGTAATTATTTCACTTTTATTCCCTTTTATTTTATTGTACTGTATATTGTAACTAGTAACTGTTAATGCTTGTATATATCTACATATCTGTTCTGAACTGCATGTGTTAGATGTTAATACCGACCCATTTAGGGGTTAATAAATATATAAAATTTAGAAAGCTTGTCTTGTATTTATCCTGTGAACCCAGCACTCACTGGCGGTGAGTGTGGTTTTTTATGAAAGAAGTCTCAGGTGTGGGCCAACGCGGTGTTGGCACACTGAGGATCTTTCACATAGGGACAGAAAGTCTGCAGAGGAAAACTCTGTGAAAAGCGCTGCGGAAAAAAAACTTGATGCGTTTCCACTGCAGTCTTTTCTGTAGCTCTTTTTCGCCACGGCTCGCTACGTGGGGCCTTAGTCAAAAAAGGGTTCTCTACCATTGTATTTCCAGATGCATAACTGGAGTAATTCACATGTATATGTCCATAGCCACATAGGTAGGTAACCTAAGTGATGACCTATCCCTATGGATGTACAAGCGCACCAGCACAAGACATATTGCAGTCAATTGTTAGCTTCAGATGTGATTCTGGAAACAACAGTAGTGATGCTCCCCATGGCAGCTAGACCTGGACAACATTCATGTGTATGTTGAACATAGCATGATCTAGCCCTTGGCTTATAGGGGAACTCACATCATATCTCTAGGAATTAACATAGTTTTATGTTCAGTGAAAGTCAGTTCTACCAGCCATCTGGCTGTCCAGGGTACTGCAACCAGCCCTATTTACTTGGATGGGGCCACACTGCAGTTCTTTGCACAGTGGTAACTAAGGCATGGTAGCTCAGAAAAAAGCACTACACCAGCAGTGGAGTCTCTTCAGCCTGAGCCTGAGTCTTTCTTTCTTTGAGCACAACGCAATCTGGATCATTCTATGTTTTCTGACTTTTCAGACAAAGAGATGTTGGTGATGGTGCACCCTTGTGCAAGTTGGTAATGCATGCTTCTTGTACTCCATATGTAATTCAGCACATTAATAAAGGTGACTGCACTGTTTTTGGCAGGACTCTGTATAGAGAATATTCATCGAGTGGTTAAAAAGAGCGTCTCTTGCTCTGGAGGACCTGTACCGTCCTGTGTTACACAGACAACCCTTTGATATAAATGCATACTGTATAATGCCTACTTTCCCCTGTGGCAGGGAGATTGGAACACTTTGCAGCTTATTCCTTGGACACGTCATGATTAGTTTATTGTCATGGGACCCTTCTAACAAGTATGGCGTGTCCTATGCCTAGAACCCCTTTAGGCCCCACACGGGGGGAGATCCAGGTTGGAAAATCCAGTCCATACATCATTCAGATTTTCCCGCCCCAACCTGGTCAGGAGACCAGATTCTTTGCTTCATAGTGATCTATGAGGCTGGGAGTCTTTGCCTACCCATGAAATGGGACAGTGAAGCCAAGGGCATTCAGGGACTCCCAACATCATAGGTCACTACGATGCAAGGCGTCTCAGTCTGTTGACTAGGTTCAGGCTAGGAAATGTAAGGACTGGATTTTCCACCCTGCATTCGGCCATGTGTATGGGGCCTTACAGATGGGTCACTTGTATCTAGGAGACCATTGACCTCTATGTGGAGCACATATCTGGTGCCACTTTGGAGAAAGCAAAATGCAGTCTGGCGTACTGTCTGCTATATAAGTGCACTGGACATATGCTCCTCATAGATGTCAGTGATCTATTACCTACATGTATATACAATCTGCCCTGAATACGGGAGGCAGCTCATGTATGTGCTTGGTTTATATTTATTTCCTTTTTGTTCTATCAAAAGACTGCAAGAGTTAACAAGCCATTCTTCAAGAGTCGTTTGATGTATTTGTCATCCACAGTCAGTGATGTGTTAAGATGTGCCATTGCCTGTTACATTTCAGTACATCATCTTCTGTTCTTATTGTCATATAATAATCATTGTATCAAAGTGAAGGACATACAGTATTAGTAAATCTCTCCGTGTTGTCTTCTCCTTTCTTCTTGAATAGCACAAATAACCATCCATGTGTTTTTTTTTCCTCCAGAATATGAGCTGGAGCAGCCATCTTTGCCTCCTGGTTATAAATCTAAAGGAACATTAAAAAAACACGTGAGTACAGACACATAGGTTGTCCTAACAGCAAGGCTGCCGGCAACGTGGGTGACTCACTGCAGTCACAGAGCTGCCATCTATTTACATGTTTTTATTCTTTTTTTATATTAAAGGATTTTGCTTTTGGAAAATCGTGACTCATAGTGGAAGTTCATTTCAGCACTCGTGTTTGTCTTCCTCTGCATGTGATAACACAATGATAATCTCATAACCTGCTCCTGGTATTGTTGGCTGCTGAGATAAAGGGCTAAAGCTAGGCTAGCAAGTTTCCCTTTGTCTGTCACACAGAGGAATTGTTTAAAGGGGTTGTCCAATTTCAGACCAATATTGAGAGACAAATGTTATTGTTTGCATAATAAAAAGTTATACAATTTTCCAATATACTTTCTGTATCAATTCCTCACGATTTTCTAGATCTCTGCTTGTTGTCATTCATTCTGCTTACTCCCAGTGGCTAAAAATCAGACCATGGTCATGTGATATAAAGTCCATGGTCATGTGATGAGCGCACAGGTGCACAGCTCGTTACCAGGCAGATGTCTGATTACTGTGGTGTGACTATAACGAGCTGTGCAGCTGTGTGTCCATCACATGACCATGGACTGTATATCACATGGCCATGGACTGTATATCACATGGTCATGGACCCTATAACACATGACCATGGACTGTATATCAGATGACCATGGACTGTATATCACTTGACCATGCACTTATTTTTATCCACTGGGAGTAAGCAGAATTAATGACAGCAAGCAGAGATCTAGAAACCGTGAGGAATTGATACAGAAAATATATAGGAAAAATGTATAACTTATTACTATACAAACAATAACATTCGTCTCTCGATATGGCGTTACCATTGGGGTGTCTCTATAATATCTGATACTGTCCAATCAGTGGTAAGAGTGAATATGGAGCCACCCCTTTGATAAGGGGAATGTTAACACCCAGGTCTTACTTTATTTATACATTTCTAGGAGGAATAAGCAGAGGAACTATGCAAGCGTTATGAGAAAAGACACTCAAAAACTATTATTTTTTAGGTCATATAAGTATTTACTAAAACTGCCATGATAGAAGATTTGACTCTTCATCTATCAAGGGGATTTTGAGTTCCAAGAAACAGAGCTATCTCTGAGAGTTATTAGGATACTGTATATAAAGAAATTATATTGGACCCTTAATATTTAACCTAGTTAAATGAAAAAAGAAACAGGTGTTAAATGGCAGACATTCAATGCACTTCATATCCCCAGGCATTTCCTACTAGAGGATGAGGCCCCACAATGCGGAAAAGCAGCTTTTTTGTTGTAGAATTTGCTGCCTTTTTTGAACCATAGCCAGGAATGGATTGAGCGGAAGGTAGAAGTATAAGAGCTTCCTTTATATTTTCCCACTCCTTTTCTAGCCACTCTTGGCTTTGGCTCAAAAAGAATTTTTAAAAAGATGCTCCAGAATGATCATTTCATGTAGAATACAAGTATTTACTAAAACAGATATGTCAGGAGAGGTGAGAGGCCCTCTTTAACTGTAGAGTGTGTATGGTGTATGTATTCTGTGTACTCTATTAAGATATAAAATATATGTAATAATCATATCTGACTTAATATACAGGTAAAAGATGGTCAATCTGATGAAGGTATATGTGATGATATATCATCTGAGCAAACCCCTGACCCAAAGACATGTAAGTAAGGATAAAGTGAACAAATGATGGTAAGGGTTAGGACGTGGACATGCAGAAAGCACTGCACATGCTACAGAGTCACCCAAGTTCAGATGTCTGGAATAGATTTTAAGTGGCAGACATTTACTGTGTGACTATACCCTTAAGTATTGCATTACAAGTTATTAATAATCCATAACTAGATATAAGTATTCATATCACACATTATCCCAAATTAGGTTCACCTGGGGAATATCTGGAATCCTACATATTCCCAGTGCTTCTTCCAGGAATGGCTGAAATGCTGGCAGAGGCAAAGAAGGAGAAATGCTTTGTAGTAAGTATTTTATGTGGAATGTAGTCTGTATGTTATTGAGTTCTACAGATTGCATTGCTTCAGAGTAAAGAAAATGACAAGTATGCAACATGCGCACAGTTTATTGTATGCTTGAGCCATATTATACTGTATGTATACTGTTTGGTATTTTAGCTTCCTACTTTTGTTTCTTAAAGAGGACCTTTCATGTCCTCAAAGGCAGGAAATGTCATATACCATTACAAAGGTGCTCTTTTGCTGGTATTTTTCCCCATTGCAAGGATATCATTGCTGTTAGTTTTGGCTGCCAATATCACTGTACTGTTAGGGGTGCTGAACTTACAGTGTCATTGCTGGGTGGTGGCGCATGCCCCCTTTACAGTACAAGTGAATACAAGTGTACCGATGACCACCTAACAGTACAGTAATATCAGTAGCCAAAACTAACAGCTCTGATATCACTGCAATACCAGCAAAACTGAAAACATGCTCAATTCAGTGCACTAACAGCTTAGTAATATTATATAATATTCTTTAGTCTTAGAGGACTTGAAAGGTCCTCTTTAAAGGGCTATTCCATATTAATGCTGTAGTTGCTGAACAGGAAACAGGGACAGGGACATGCTGTAATTCCCTGCACAGGGATGACTGGGTGCTCCATGGTGCAGGGAAAACTTGAAGACTTGGTTTTATCAGAAACAACCCATATCACAATGCATGTTCTGCAAACTGATGATTTTGCACAGAGAAGTTGCTGCCAGCCAGACATTTCCTATGCGGCAGCCTTGTAGTATTTCATGGCAGCCATTCACATGATGGCTCAAGTCTGCCAGGATGAGAGCTGTCCCTACAGAACAGCTATCCGTTTTTGTCTCATTGAGGGACCCCCCCCTGTATAATGTTTGATCCTGTTCCTCTCTCCACGACCTTTGCCTTATCTGACTGTGCCTTGTCTTCCTGTACTTCAGATGTCACCTAAAAAGCTTCTGTGACATCTGCAATATGTGAGCCCCCCGTGGTGTAGTACAATACCTTCCTGACACAGTCAATCCTTCCAGTTTGATTACAAAACCTTTATATACATTGTAGCTCTCTATTGATATAGTAAGGGTACATGCAGATTTTCCACATGGATTCTAATTCAGAAAGTCTTTACTGTAAACCATTAGCATTAAACCTTTTTCATATATTCCAACTCTGCCTTCCAAAATTCATAACTTTTTTTTTTTCTGTCGACATTGCTACATAAGGGCCCATTCTTTGCACAGCGAGTTGTACTTTCATTTAGTACCATTTTGGGGTACATATAATGTTTTGATTAGCTTTTCTTATCGTTTTTCGGGGGTCTGTGTGAAAAAAACTACAATTCTATCATTTTTTGCATTTTCTTTTTATGGCGTTCACTCTGCATTAAAATGACTTGGTAAATTTGTCTGGCCAGTCATTACAATTACGACAATACCATATTTTTATTAGTTTATTATGTTTTACCGCTGTTACTGAATAACATTTTTCAAAAATAATTTGCCTGGAGTCACCGAATTCTGACGCCTATAACCTTTTTTACTGTTTTGTTGATGGAGATATGTCAGAGATCTTTATTTGCAGTTTTTATTAGTATCAATTTTTCGAGTGTATGATTTTTTGATCCTTTTTATTGCTACTTTTGGGGGAGGCGAGGTGACCAAAACATTAATTTGCACTTTGCAGTATATATTTGTATCATATTATATTATTTTTTTGAAGGTGTTCACCATATGGGATAAATAACACTATTTTTGGATAGTAAGGACTTATGCACACTTGCGGATACCTAATATATTTGTTTACATCAAGTATTTTTTGAATTATAAATTGTTTTGTTTTATTTTTAAAGCTTTTCATTTTTTTTAAACTTTCTTTTACATTTCTTTTTTTCCTGTCCTACAAGGGGACTGGGATCTCTTGATCCCCAATACAATGTACTGCAATACCTCTGTATCGCAATACATCAAACATAGTATCCTTATGTGCAATAGGGAAAGGCAGCCAGCAGCTCGTTAATTGGCCCCCTGGCTGCCATGGCAACCCCTTGGACTCCACAATCTCATTGAAGGGAATCTGATGGGCAGGATGGGGTGATCTTGCTCCCTAACCACCAAGATGCCATGATCACTATTGATCATGGCATCTGAGAGGTTAATCCGCTGGATTCAAGAGTATTTTCTGACTCCGGAGGATAGTCCCAGGTCTGGATATGTAATACAGCCTCATCCCAGAAGGCATGCAGCATGCACAGCTCCTGTGCCTGCACCAGAGTGAGCTCTGATGTAATAGTATGATGCTGAGCAGAAAGGGGTTAAAGTCAATAAGAAATTCTATTTCACTTGCATATGATGCAGAATTTTTCATGACTGATGGCTTAAATCTTAAAATCCACAGTAAATCAATTTCCAGCAAAGATTTAAAAAAGAAGCTTCAAAATCCACCTTTACATGTATGAAAATTAGCACTAAAATCAGTGGGTGTGGATTTCCGTGTGTATACATGCAAACTTCGGCTTGGATTTTTTCATGCAAATCCTAAACATGTGTATGTACCGTAAAAGAAAGAAAAAATGCCCACATTATACACACAGTAATACAGAAGATGTACAGTTCATCCTCATCTAAAAGTACCATTCAATAAATGTATACTTAGGGTACATGCACACGATGAAGCAGAAAATCCGCACTGAAATCTGCATGTATATGCACAGAAATCCTCACAGAAAAGCCTCGCCAACTGGTTCCAAATTTCATACATGTACATGTGGACATGCAGGTTTTGAAGCCATTTTTTAAAATACAAATCAAGAAAAAGATATAAATTGACATGCTGCACCATTGGTCAAGTTCTGTGCAGAAAAAAATCTAGAATAGAAATAGAATTTCTCATTGACTGTAATACTAATGGATTACGGTGAGTATTTTCTGCATTGAAAATTCATCCGTGATGCATACTGTGTGCATGCACCCTAAGGGTACATTTACACGACGGTAATTTAGACAAAGAAAAATCATGCATTTGTTGCGGATTTACTAAGAATTTGCCACAGATTTTATCCAATGTTTTACAAAGGGTGAAATCCGCTGTAAAAACCTGCAACATAAATTGATGCAGAATTATAATCCGTACCCCATGATAATTCCCGTCAGCACGTGGATGAGATTTAGTGAAATCTCATCCACTTTGCTACTACTGTAAATGCTGTGGAGTCTTCACTCACAATGCCAAGGTGTAAAATCTGCAGCATATAGGTTCTCTGTGAACATCCCCCTGATAGTACACTTTCTGTGATAGTCTGCTGAGGGTTGTAGTCTTATATTTCAGTGTCTATGACCTTGGAATCTGTGCGATTGATGCGGATTAATATTTCCATTGTACGATTCTTTAGAATATGTTGGCCCTATAAAGGATGGGAAATACATATTGGGAAGAAATCTCTTACACACTCGTAGCTGGCAGCAGTCATTTCTTGAACAGTAGAGGGCAGCGCAGTTGCGAAGTTAGCTATACTTGGACCATCGCTGTAAAGTACTACCAGCTTCTCATGCACCCAGAATACAGATTGGCCGATCGTGCCCAAAGACGGCAGGAATGATATTATAGCATTCAGTCATTATACTATGGGGGATAAATCTGTATTGATTTCATTTCTCGCTCCTCACGTTCTGCCAGGAGATTGAATATAAATGTAAATAAGGTCTGAATGCCTCCGAGCATCTCATGACCATGAGATTGGGCCAAAATAACAAGCGCATGACACTTGCATAATGTCAGCAGCAGCTTCTGAAGGAAACAGCAGATGCTAAGACAGACGTTCTTCTGCCCTACAACAAAGGCAATCAGCCAAACAATGGCGGGATACAAGAAGAGGATCTATTCAGGAAAATATTATGAAAGAGCAGCACAAAGTGGTACAGAAACCCCTCTCAAAAAGCAGCCGGCAGAGCTGTAACAGGCAGACATTTTGAGACTTCTGTAGCAGACTATTGTTTACTTGTCATGTTATTTAGAGATGTTCTCTGTCTCTGAACTTTTCCCAAGACGAACCGTGGAGCATTGGTCGTGGGAAGAGTTCGCCGCTCTCAGAACAAAGCCCATCACCGCCACCTGTCAGCGCAGGGAACAATACACATTTCATCCACAGCTAACATGAACTCAACGAAAGATATAGAATATATCGGAGAATGGGTGCTGGCAGGTGCATGACAAATGTCAACATATGCAATAGGTTGACTTTATTAAATAGCTTGTCCTACTATGTATTGGTACAAAAATCTGATTTATATGCTTAAGGACAGGCAAGTCTCCCTGTTGCCCTCAGTTCAGCTTGCTTGATATCGAATAGTCTAAATGAGACTGGTTGCTAAAATCTCTCTGCTTGGCAACCTTGTATATGGCAAAGCTCCTATCACACATCAGATATGATACAGATATAACACATCAGATATTGGTCCAGATATTTGACAGGAAGAATAGCTCAGTATGCTGCACTAGTCTTCCTGTAAATATGCAGATGCCCAGTGAGCCCTGTTATGGGTCTATCTAGTGCATTGATGTCCGTCTTATAATGGATCTAGCACAGTGTCATGGCACAGATGTGAACAAAGTCTTAAGAACTGTATCTGTTTGTCCTGGTGTCAGTATCTCAGTATACTAGGATAATTATAGTATGTGTAGTCCCCTCTGACCTGGGGGACACAACAGGGTCTCAGAAGATAGACCCTGCACTGATGTGATAAGTGTACAGTATGGGCTGTAGATTTCTATGGGTTCCAAGACTGTTTTACCTGAAATGGCAGTGCAGGATCTGTTAAGTCATGGAGGCACGTGCTTCTTTATGACTATGACATTCAGTACTAAGGGGCTTTTTTATTTTTACTGTTAATCTTTGCACTGTGCAAGGCCTCCTGCACACGACCGCGTGTGGTGTACAAATTGATATACGCGTGTCATCTATGCTTTTCACTGACCCATACATTGAATTGAATGGACAGAGGCGCAGTCAGGTATAGGACTTGCTCCATATTTTACGGCTCTTCATTACGGTCTGGACACTCAGCCACAAAAACTATGCGGTTGTGTGCAGGAACTTTCAGAAATATGGTGTACTTTGCGATGCGCTAAAATTACTTTCTGATGTCCCAAAATAATCACTTTCTGGTGCGACAAACATTCTGGCGCACTTTCTGAGTTGGCAGGCCTTACCACACAAATGTAACAAATCTAGTACAATTACACTGTGTTTGGGGACAGTAATGTGAGCATAATACAGCATATTTATAGTACCAATAGTATAGTTCTATAGTATAGTATCTGACATCATAAATAAATATCAATATATAATTAATAAAATATAATAAGAATAATCAGGCTTTTCTTGTTAATAAACATGTTAAATAGTTGGTCAGTACTTAGTCACGCCCAATTTGGCATAGATCTGCAATTGCAGATAAAAACTACGGTCGTGTATGAGGCCTAAGGCCTGTTTCACACAAGCGTATTATGGCACATATTTGCATCAGTATTACGGTCAGGTGTCCGGCCTAATACACAGCATCATAGGGATCTATGATGCTTTGAATTGGTTGGGATAAGTAGACCATCAGTCAAGCCTAAACACATGACCATAATATAGGTGCAAAAATGTACCTGTAATATCCAGATGTAGCAGAGTTAACCCGAACTTCTGCAATTGTTTAAACTGCTGCAGCGTAATATTTTATCACAGATGACAAAAAACAATGAAAGTAAGAGGCTTATTCTTCTATTGCTATTAAAAGCACAGGACAAACTCTTCCGAACTGTGCATGCATGTGTACCGTAGGGAAGAAAAGGGGGATGAGGGATATCTATGGCTGAACAAGCATTCGGCCGACAGCTATTGAAGATGTATGACCACCTTATGTTGGGGTCATCATTTCAGTTGCTCAACATGCGGACACAATTACAAGATATACTGTTATCTGACCAGCCGTATACCATTGTCATATAAGAAAAGATTCTTCTACTTCTGGCCAAAATCTAATCGCCTGCAGCTTTTGTATAAATTCTTTTTCAGTGACATCAGTAAGTAATATTTTTGCATGACTTATCTGCCTTCAGTTCTGTTTCATCATTATATCGAGACACTGATAAAGAAATTAAATTTAAGTAGACCCTCCAGAGAGACCTTCACCACCACAGGACGGAGGAACCCAGCCTTAACTCACATCATGTGGTGACAACAGGAATGTTTTTTTTAAATTTTTTTTTGTGTGAATTTGGAAACTTTCCAGAACCCATCTCCTGCAGAATGACTGATGCAGCTGTGCCATTCTTCCCGGCCCATCCCGTCACGGAGCAGATAATTGGGCCCCTGAAAGACTTAATCATAGGTATTATGAGGAACGATCATGACTTGATGTGTTTCCTTTCACTGGGCGAGCCCTGCGATTTTCCAGCAGCTTGATCTCATGTTTAGCATTAGCCTAGCTGCAGGATGCTCATTATTACTAGGACAGCTTACATATCAGGAAACTGTTCCTGCAATAATTTCCCTATTTCCTTCTCATTGGATTGATAAGTACTTTGTGATTAGTAAAGTAGAGATTACTATATGTAGTACGAAGAATTGTAATATGCCCTATTTATAAATGTATGTAGTTCCCAGTATATGTAACAATCCTGTAGTGTTGATCCAGAGAAAGCCAAAAACAAATCGCTATGTAGCAGTCAGCTATTGTCTTCATCTCTGGGAGAAGATTCCTTTCTGACCCTAAAAAGGACAATTGGAAAAAAAATCCTACCCATCTCAAATAGCATATAGAATATAACTATACCCTGTCTTCAGTTGTCTTTTACATTTATTTAAAATGGTGGTCTGGTTCATTGAACCCATTTACAAATACTGTTTTTTTTGTAATAAATACCTTTTTAATAAAGAAGATTATTACATTTGAGACCACTGTTGAGTTGGAATAGAGGGTGTCTACAAAGAGCATCTCTTGCTCTCTGGAGAACCTAGCCTGTCTATGCCACTAACAGTACTTATACCCTATTCACAGGATATGGCTAGGATAATTGTCAGATTGCTGGGGGTCTTTTTACTGAGCCTCCCAGCAATCACAACAACAAGGGTCTCAAAGTCTCGATCACTGCTTCTTTCACTTGTATGGGGCTAACTGACTGCTCTTCTCAGGGCTGGCCTTAGGTTGAATGTCATCCTGTGCAAAATTTTCTTTTAGTGCCGACCACCCATCATAAGAAAAAAGCATTAGAAAAAACGGAGCAACCAATGTATGTTTTTTTTTTGGCTTTTTTTTTTTCTTTTTGTACATTTCTGAATCCATGCCATTTTTTTTTTTCAAAATGCATCATGCTGTAGGTATGGAGTTTTTTTTTCTGGCATTTTCCTATAGGCTTCTCTATGGAAAAATGCATGACAAAAAACTGAAAAATAAACCACCAAAAAACACCTGTAAAAATCAATTTCAAGCCCCAAAAAGTGTGTGAAGGAAACACTAGGATGCACACACACAATGACTTTGATTTACTATTGTGGATACGAATAGACACTGGCATAAACATGGCGCATCTTTGGCGCAGTGTGGTGCATATCTGGCACAATGAGGGCTAGAATTTTGCGACATGCTCAATGGCGGTGTGGATTGTCAGAAAAAGGGAGCGTGGCTTAAAAGAACAACGATACACCAAAAATGGACCAAAATAGTGTTAGAAAAATTTTGGCACAAAGTAAGCCAACTAAAGTGTGAATTTCTTGAATGGTGGGCTCCCAGTGTTCCAACCCGCAGCGATCAGACATTTATCCATTATCCAGTGGATAGGTGATAAGTGTTGTTAGTGGAAAAACTCTTTTAACATGCACCAGGTAATGTTTCAGTTTCCCCCGTGGTGGTGCCACAGTTTTCTGGACAAAGTATCAGATGGATTTTTGATGCTGTTGTCTCCTGACAGATGACTTTGCATTGTAGTATGTGCTCTGGTGCGGCTCTTATCTCTATACTTTCCTAGCCAGCGCTTCACATTATGCAGATTGCTGCCACCTTTATCTTGTTATATATACAGTATATATATTTCATATCAGCCGCACATGTTGGTATGTGAACTTTCTATAACTCCCGGTAAGTAATTTATTTGGTGATCACTGAGAGGAAGTCAGATGATGTCAAATAAATGAACAGATATTTACTTAGTAACTAAGCCAACGTAGATACTTTTATCCTGTCCATGGAAAAATTTGGGTAATCTGATCGCAGAGTGACTCCCTACTAAGTCTCTGCTCTTAGAGTGCAGCCTAAATTAAATATGACCTTTCAATTCCGAGTCCGTAATTGAAGAAGGATTATGGGATAATACATGTAACCAGTATGTAAATCATACCAGTATTATTGCATTTTATTGCCTGGGAGTCTGATGTAAAAAGTAGTAAGATAATATACCATGGTTATCACTTGTGATATGTAAGTGGTTCTCGGTGTTGGTCAATCCCTACTTGTTAGAAGAGTATAAGCCAATTGTAAAGTGTTCCCCTGCTGGGAACCTCAGCAATCTGCTCTCATTTATGGGAAAATATGGCAGTAAGTGTTCACTGAAACAGGGGCTGCTACAGCCTGTGCATCTGCCCTATCACCTTAACAGCATCATCTACTGTCTATTAGAATAAGGGTAAATGCCTCAACTTCCACAGTTTTTACATAGGGGCCCTCAGATGTCTGTGTCCACCCCTGACTAGAATGTCCAACGTTAGTTGGTTTTTATAGCCTGCAAAATGGATTGTTTTTGTAAAAGCAGGAGACACTCTTTTTAACTTCTCTCTTTACCCTACTCATTTTGGAGCCACATTGTATTAACTCAGAACTCCTTAATATGATATAAGGGCATTAAAGGGGTTATCCCATTATCGACACCTATCCCCTATCCACAGGACAGGGAATAAGAGTCCGATTGCTGGGGGCCCAATCTCCGAAAGTACCCCAAAGGCCTCCTTGCGTTATTGGCGCTCCATTCACTTCTGCTGTGGGCAAATTACAAGATGTTAAGGTACCTTTAAAAGACATCTACAGAGCATAAGTGTGTCTATATTACAACTTTTGAAGCTGAGATGGGGAAATAGTGGGTTCCATTAGCACCCATTGGTTAATGATGGCCATCTTTTAGGAGGCTGTAGGAGCTGCAGTAGAAAGCAAAATACTTGCTTGTATTTATTTTTAAAGTGTGAGAAAATGTGGTTATTTGTCTCCATAGGCTGGGGACACTCTGTAAACCTTCTGGGTAAATAGTATTAAAACATAAATCCAGCTTATTGCGTTCTGTCCTTGGCTACACAGCTTCTAGGTCGGGCTACATTTATAAACCATTGTTCTCAACAATAATGGCACAGGTGTATAAATGTTACCAGCCATAAAGGTAGCTACACCCAAAACCACAAAAAGGAAAGCTCAGTAATAATAATGCAATATAATAGTATGGAATGAATGACTTTGTCCCTCTTCTGGATTCCTAGTCAGGTTAAGAGTTTATATATATAGAACCCAGTGATTGTGATAGGAGTTGTGTCTTTTCAGTGAAATTACCCTTAAATTACCTTTAAATTAGATTTACTAATTTTATCTAATATTTAAACAGTGTACACACAGTATAAAGATGTGCCACATTTATTACAGTGGCTCCTGCTATGGCATTAATTCCCATATCTGTAGACACTTTTGTCTAAGCTATTCTTTGGCTTACTTGTAATTTTAGCATATATTAAGTTACACCTTATAAGGTGCAAAAATTGTCTAAAAAACTAATAAATTTGGTGTAAATTAAGCCACAATTCTGGTGCATTTTAGCTGACAATTGAGCTGACTTTCAATTTATCATTTGCTACTAGGGTGTATTTCTTATGGGGATAACTCTTGAAGAAGATTTGTCCGGATAAAAGGGATGCCCAAGACTGGATATTGATGGCCTTTCCTTAATTGGTCGTAGACGTCAGATTGGTGCAGGTGTGACACACAGCATGAGATAAAAGTGCTTTCCTACTGTCCCATGCTGCAAATATATTGTAATAACCCATCAGTCACCATCCTGGGGGTGGGGGGCACACTCCTCATGAATACAGTACACTGATAAACTATGTTCTCATGTATTCTTTAGTAGCCAAGCAACACATTAGCCCAGATTTACTAATAGTAAAAAGGTATAAACTTAAACAGGCAGTCTGAAAGTACACCAGATTTACCACAGTGTCTGATGCTGGATGATAAATCTGGCGTATCAGTAGACAGTCTAGTCTAAGTTTATACTACCTTTTAGTTGGTTTACTTAGGGACAGAATTTCACAACACAATTTTGGCACATTTAAGTCACGCTTCTTTTTATGAGAATCCACACCTACATGTCTAGCAGGTTGAATTATTTTCTCCCAAACTAGATGTGCCACATTGCGAAAAAAGTTGTTCCATGTTTATGCTAGTCTTTGGTTTTAGCCACAATAGTAAACCAGTACCAATGTTATTTTTCTATTTTGGCTAATGGTACTATAGACCTGTACCTGTAATATAGTGGACTTCCACAGGACACCATTGCCATTCGAGCAGCTGTTCTGTGGGGGTCTCAGGTTCCCACCATTCAGATATTGGTGAACTATCCTAAGGACAGGTCATCAGTATTCAACTTCCTTTAATATTATAAATGCACGTTAAATGCGATAAGTCCTGTGTGTGATCTGATAACAAGAAAGTAAACACACATGTATCTCTGTATAGATAGAGAGTGGACCCTCTGAGTAATTTCGTCTGGAGGGCCCAAGGTACCCCAATTTGACCCATCCAGAGGACGCATTGTTTTTAAGATTGTTTAGTATTGGATGTTTTCTATTCTTGGACTTCTGTATTCAGGCGTAGGAGCCGTTAACAAACTGGATCCTGTATACAACAATGACATCATCGCTCTAGTAACATCTGGTGTCTTTTCACATCCCTCTCTGACTGTTTATATGTAATTTAGTCTTCTCTGCACTATTGCTGGGTGACAATGTGGTATGTGAGCAGCACCAAATGAAGTCATTTTCTACTTAACAAATATCTTCCTATTTAATAGCTGTTTTTTCACCTTAGTATTTATATTGAGACTGCGTGGGACTATGGTGGCTCAGATATGAGTGGGAGGAAAATTGGGCACTTGAGCAGAAGTGATATATCTGTCTAGGCGTGATCCTAACCTGCTCTTATACTGATATGAAATAATAGACATTATTTTATAAGTCTTGTTTTACAATCTAAACACTAAACGAATCTAATATTGATATAACAGTGCTGTTTTTGGTATCCTGTATTCTGTAAGTAGAGTACTACTTAAAGGGGTATGCACGAGTGAACAACCTCTATTACTATGTAGTCACATCAAACCTTCCTGATCAAGAGTGGATGCCTCCATATGCAGTTTCAGCTTGAGGAATACTCCTTCTAGGGTCTCTGTCCTTAACCCTTTAGTGACCCGCCTGGTTTCGGCTTTGATGACCAAACCATTTTTTGCATTTATGTTTAATGGCACTATTTTGGGATAGATATACCTTATTGATTAACTTTTATTAAGTCTTTCTGGGAAGGTATAGATAAAACAGAAATTTTGCCATTGCCTTTTTATGCTATAAATTTTGCGCCATTCACCGAACAGCTTAAATAACTTGATAAATTTATTCACTGTTTTATTCAATTAAATTTTGATCGCTTTTTGTAACATTTTTTCGGTGGCCGACATACACTATCTGATCACTGTTATAATGCATTGCACTACATTTTATTATACTGACAGGCAGTTTGTTAGGCCAGGCCTTATACATAGGCGGCCTTCATTAGGCCTCCAGCTGCCATGTAATGGCATAGGACTCGCGTGTTCCGGACACCTGGGTCTGATTGTGCAGGAAACACCAAATTAATCCACAGCCACTGACGTAGAAAGTTAATTGTGGCAGAATAAGGCCCATTAGTGACTGATGTAGAAAGTCTATATCTAAATCAGCAAAATGTCCCTATAATGCACTGTGGCTGATATTGTTTGATATTGAGGTTCCTGGTGATAGACCCTCTTTAAAGGGGTAATGCTCTACTTGTTAGAAGGATCCCTAAGAGCCCCATGCTGCAACCCCAAGTAATCAGTTGTGGGGAAATATTCAGTTTTCCTGCAGCACTACCAGAGGAGGTATTAGTCATTACACATCCCTATTCATATAAATAACATGTGTTTTGTAATACAGGACAGGACAGATCCTCCAGGGCTAGAGACACTCTTTGTAACTACTCTCCTCTTTGTCCAATAGATGATGATCCTGACCAGGAGACCTCCTCTATTAACTAAGAACTCCATAGGAGAGTAAATAGAATGGGTTTTCTTGACCAAATAACCCTTTTCATTGGTATAAAACAGCATATTGCACAGCGAGGAATGTTTTTATGGATTTGGAAAGTTCAGGTCGGGGGTAATACATACACATGTTGCTTTAAAAAAATTATCTCACCACGAACAATTCACATTGTGAAGGCTTCCTGTGTTTCTCTTACTGTTAAAATTGGACAGTCGGTGCCAGAGGTTTGTGAATGAAGGTCACATTAGGTGTCAGATTTTTCCTAACAACATCCCGCTCCCCTGTTCAGCTGTTTGTAGCTTTTGGCGGTGAACTTATGACCCTATATATACATCCCTTTCATTCTTACTGCACACGTACCATGTTTTTTCCTAGTGATATTTCACTGTCCAGTCACAAATACTATCTTATACTTCATATATTATACTTTATAATACTATACCTAGAATTACACAATTATGAATAACCAGCTTTAGTTTGTGCTGCTGCTTTTTAGTTTAGGTTGCAACCCATTGACTTCCTGTGAGGATGACTACCATTTTGGTTGATATATTTACATGTTGTTACAGGGAGAACTATTTGCTGTTTAATAGACATATCCTCTATGCAAGTGTTTTTCAACCTTTTCAAACAAAGTTCCCACTACTAAGAAAATGCCCCAATTGAGTACCCCCAGTGTAGTGATCACTTATAAATGTTAGTAAAATAAGGCTTCATTTGGAGCCTCTGTTAACAGTTATGTAATGGCCCCTACATGCTTTAAAATGGCCTCTCACTGCGCCCAAATGCATATTGGCCCGGTCAGGGCCCCACATATAATATAATGGTCCTACAGTGACTCCATATGTAATATAACGGCCCCATGATGCCCAAGTGTGTAATATGATGGCCCCCACAGTACCCCTACATGTAATATAATGACCCTCCCCATTGCCCCACTTGTAATATAATGACCCCCATAGTGCTACACATGTAATATAATGGCTTGCACAGTGCCTCCACACTGCTTCCACATATAATGGTCCCCACAATAACCCCACATATAAAATAATAAACCCCACACTGCCCGCACATATAATATAATAAACCTTACATTGCCTACACATATAATAGCTCCCTTATATAATAAAATGGCCTCCATAGTGCCTCCACACTCATTCTTTACTCCATACTGCATTCATTACTTACCACACTGCTCCATGCTTCCTTTGAATGCCTGCAGGCGCCATCCATACTTTATAAGCGCAATGATCACTCCCATGAGTACTGATGGAGATGCTCATTGCTCTTGTAAAGAATGGCAGGGGGAGAATGACTTTCACCACGGCCACCCCCCCACCACCACACACACACACACACACACACACACACTTCCTTCAGGAGTTGTCGCTAATGTTTCAGGCAATATTTACATGTAGCTGTACAGTAGGTCTACTCAATGAATTTTACTGGTGGGCCCTATGCATCGGAGTCCAATCCTAAAAATAAACAAGACAAAGGAGAAAAGATAAAAATAACTTAGTAACATAGGGTCAAGGTTGAGTTTTCTAAATAATATATACCCCTCAATGCCTTTTGTTATTAGATAAGTATCTAGCCCTTCATGAATGCCAGTATAGTATAGTTTGCCTGTAAAGAACCCTTTCCTACATACACACGTGGACAAAATTGTTGGTACCCTTCGTTTAATGAAAGAAAAACCCACAATGGTCACAGAAATAACTTGAATCTGACAAAAGTAATAATATATAAAAATTCTATGAAAATGAACAAATGAAAGTCAGACATTGCTTTTCAACCATGCTTCTACAGAATTTTTTAAAAAAGACAACTCATGAAACAGACCTGGACAGAAATGATGGTTCCCTTAACTTAATATTTTGTTGCACAACCTTTTGAGGCAATCACTATAATCAAACGATTCCTGGGTTTGAAGGGTGCCTTTTCCAGACGGCATGTTTCAGCTCCTTCCAAAGATGCTCAATAGGATTTAGGTCAGGGCTCATAGAAGGCCACTTCAGAATAGTCCAATGTTTTCCTCTTAGCCATTCTTGGGTGTTTTTAGATGTGTGTTTTGGATCATTATCCTGTTGCAAGACCCATGACCTGCGACTGAGACCAAGCTTTCTGACACTGGGTAGCACATTTCTCTCTAGAATCCCTTGATAGTCTTGAGATTTCATTGTACCCTGCACAGATTCAAAGAAATTTGGAGGCCCCTTTACACATTAGATAGTTAGCTGGTCAAATCAAAATTGGCAGGTTCAACTGCTAAAGGTTTTTTTTCCACTAACAACACTTATCTCCTATCCACAGCATAGAGAATAAATGTCTTATCACTAGGAGTCTGACCGATGGAAGCCCCAGAGATGATGAAAACAGGGTTACGTAGTAGATGAGGTGGGATGAGGCACAAGTCTAACCTATAACTCTCAAGTGTTGATCCATAGGAAGGCAAAAAATAAATCCATGAGGCTGATGCCAATTGCCCCATGTCAGGGGAAAAAATTCCTTCCCGACTCCAAATCCAGCAATAAGTATAAAAAACCCTGGACCAACTTGTCTTTACCAAAATCTAAAACCCATAACCCATAATATTTTTCTGTTAAAGAAAGGCATCCAGGCCCTTTTTGAACTCATACAATGAATCCACCATCACCAGATGCTCTTACAGTGAAATGCCCTTGTCTATCATGTTGGTGAAATGTTCTTACCTCTAGGCGTAGAGGATGTCTCCTTGCCACTACCACTGGCCTAGGTCTAAAAAGATCATTAGAAAGGTCTTTGTGTTGTCCCTTCATGTATTTGTACATTGTTATTAGGTCTCCCCGTAGACGTCTTTTTTTGTAAACTGAATAACCGCATATTTGTTAATTTGTCTCTGTACTCCATTCCTCCCATTCCCATAATTATTTTAGTCACTCTTCTCCGGAGTAAATGGAGCATGAGCAAACACTTTTCCATCCACTCCTATGCGACTGAGGGAGCACTGTTTTGAGCTGTCTCTCAGTCCCATAATAATAATAATAATAATACATTTTATTTATATAGCGCCAACATATGCCGCAGCACTGTACAATTTGTAGGGTTCAAGTACTGACAAAAAAGATACATTACAAAGAAATAGTCAATGCACACAATGGGACTGAGGGCCCTGCTCGCAAGAGCTTACAATCTATGCGGTAGAGGGGGTGACACAAGAGGTAGCAGGGGCGGCAACAGACGTAGCATTGCTTGTACAATGGTCAGACAATTTTGTAATAGAGGTTACTGTCATTACACATATATAAGCTGTATGAGCCGTCACCAGTCGTGTCCTTTAACGTGCAGATGGTGCCTGGACATATAAAGTTAGTCTGATACGGCATCATATCCTGTGGGGTAATGTTGGAGCATCAACAGAGGAGGGTACGTTTTAGGGATTCTAACTACGGAAGGGTTTACATTAGGAGTTGTGATAGGCCTGTCTGAAAAGATATGTCTATAGTTTACGCTTGAAGCTGTGGAAATTGGGGGTTAATCTAATAGTCCAGGATAGGGCATTCCAGAAAAGTGGTGCAACTCGGGAGAAGTCTTGTATACGAGCGTGGGAGGTTCTGATAATAGAGGATGTTAGTCTTAGGTCATTGAGTGAACGTAGAGTACGGGTTGGGCGATAGACAGAGATGAGGGAGGAAATGTAGGGAGGTGCAGCATTATGGAAAGCCTTGTGAATGAGGGTGATAAGTTTATATTGTATTCTGTATTGAATAGGCAGCCAATGTAGTGATTGGCACAGGCCAGAGGCATCGCTATAGCGTCTAGACTGATAGATGAGCCTGGCCGCCGCATTCAGAATAGATTTTAGAGGGGAGAGTTTAGTAAGGGGAAGACCGATTAGTAAGGAGTTACAGTAGTCAAGGCGAGAGTGAATCAGGGCAACAATAAGTGTCTTTAGTGTATTTGTGGTAAGGAAAGGGCGGATTCTGGAGATGTTTTTGAGGTGGAGATGACATGAGCGTGTGAGTGATTGGATATGGGGGGTGAAGGAAAGGTCTGAGTCAAACAAAACCCGAGGCAGCGGGCATACTGCCTAGGAGTTATGGTAAGGCCAGAGACTGCAATGGAGATATCAGGGACTGATCTATTAGATGGTGGAAACAGCAGTAATTCAGTCTTTGAGAGATTCAGTTTCAGATAGAGCAAAGACATGATATTTGAGACAGCAGAGAGACAGTCCCATCCCCCTTTGCTGCAACTTTTTGTTTCTGGACAGGAGAGAGGTGGGGCATACTTTATTCAAGGGGTTGTTCAGGATATCGAATTTTGTGGCCTATCCTAAGGAAAGGTCATAAATATCTAATCGTTGGGGAAGGAGGGGGGGGCAGACAGCTGGCCCCTTTATCGAACAGCCATCTGCACCTGTACTATACACAACACAGGGCCAGAAGCAGAAAGCTCCGGTCCCTGTTTAGTGGCTGGGCGTCAGTACTGAAGCTCAGCTCCTGTTGAAGTCAATGAGAGCTAAGCTGCGGTATCGGCCCTTGACCACTGTATAGGGCATGGAGCCAACTGCTTCCAGCTCTGTGTTTGCATAGTATGTACAGTGCTGGCCAAAAGTATTGGCACCCCTGCAATTCTGTCAGATAATACTCATTTTCTTCCAGAAAATGATTGCAATCACAAATGCTTTGGTAATAATATCTTCATTTATTTTGCTTGCAATGAAAAAACACAAAATAGAATAAAAAAAAAAGTCAAATCATTGATCATTTTACACAAAACTCCAAAAATGGGCCGGACAAAAGTATTGGCACCCTCAGCCTAATACTTGGTAGCACAACCTTTAGACAAAATAACTGCGAACAACCGCTTCCGGTAACCATCAATGAGTTTCTTACAATGCTCTGCTGGAATTTTAGACCATTCTTCTTTGGCAAATTTCTCCAGGTCCCTGAGATTTGAAGGGTGACTTCTCCAAACTGCCATTTTGAGATCTCTCCACAGGTGTTCTATGGGATTCAGGTCTGTACTCATTGCTGGCCACTTTAGAAGTCTCCAGTGCTTTCTCTCAAACCATTTTCTAGTGCTTTTTGAAGTGTGTTTTGGGTCATTGTCCTGCTGGAAGACCCATGACCTCTGAGGGAGACCCAGCTTTCTCACACTGGGCCCTACATTATGCTGCAAAATTTGTTGGTAGTCTTCAGACTTCATAATGCCATGCACACGGTCAAGCAGTCCAGTGCCAGAGGCAGCAAAGCAACCCCAAAACATCAGGGAACCTCCGCCATGTTTGACTGTAGGGACCGTGTTCTTTTCTTTAAAGGCCTCTTTTTTTTTCCTGTAAACTCTATGTTGATGCCTTTTCCCAAAAAGCTCTACTTTTGTCTCATCTGACCAGAGAACATTCTTCCAAAAAGTTTTTGGCTTTCTCAGGTAAGTTTTGGCAAACTCCAGCCTGGCTTTTTTATGTCTCTGGGTCAGAAGTGGGGTATTCCTGGGTATCCTACCATAGAGTCCCTTTTCATTCAGACGCCGACGGATAGTACGGGTTGACACTGTTGTACCCTCGGACTGCAGGGCAGCTAGAACTTGTATGGATGTTAGTCGAGGTTCTTTAGTCACCATCCGCACAATCTTTCGTTGAAATCTCTCGTCAATTTTTCTTTTCCGTCCACATCTAGGGAGGTTAGCCATAGTGCCATGGGCTTTAAACTTCTTGATGACACTGTGCACGGTAGACACAGGAACATTCAGGTCTTTGGAGATGGACTTGTAGCCTTGAGATTGCTCATGCTTCCTCACAATTTTGCTTCTCAAGTCCTCAGACAGTTCTTTGGTCTTCTTTCTTTTCTCCATGCTCAATGTGGTACACACAAGGACACAGGACAGAGGTTGAGTCAATTTTAATCCATTTCAACTGGCTGCAAGTGTGATTTAGTTATTGCCACCACCTGTTATGTGCCACAGGTAAGTAACAGGTGCTGTTAATTACACAAATTAGAGAAGCATCACATGATTTTTCAAAGGGTGCCAATACTTTTGTCCACCCCCTTTTTATGTTTGGTGTGGAATTATATCCAATTTGGCTTTTTGACAATTCTTTTTGTGGTTTTCCATTGAAGACAAATTAAATGAAGATATTATTACCAAAGCATTTGTGATTGCAATCATTTTCTGGAAGAAATTGAGTATTATCTGACAGAATTGCAGGGGTGCCAATACTTTTGGCCAGCACTGTATATCCTCCCATCGGACAGGCTATAAAATCCAATACCCTGGACAACCCCTTAATAAAATGAATAATAATAAAATAAATGAAGATGTGCCTTTGTGTACGAATTTGTAAATAGACTGTGTAATAAAATTTATGGGGTTTTTTGTTTTGTTTTTTTTTTATAGAGAAAAAGAACAAAATTTATGGCCTGTGACTTCCTTACTCAGTGGTTATATAAGTAAGTATCTCACTACTGCCTCTTCTGTGTAGTGAGAAACTATAGAAACCCGATTCGCTCTGTCCATGAGTGGGATAAAAATTATTTAGGCCCATGAGCCCCTTTAATGGCCTATAATATGGTTCTTGATTTTTTTATACTTTAACTCAAAATGTTAATGAAAATGATATTCTCAGTCTGTATAAATGATAGAGAGCTAACCTCTATAAAGATAAATGGAGCAGTCTGGATATGTAGTCCCTTAGGCAGTGGCCCATTGCCTAATCTATCAGTCCACCATGGCCAATATCAGTGTCTCCAATAGTTATTTCCGATAAGTTGTGCTGGTTATATATATCTATTTCTATCTTTTAGTCAGAACCCAGTAAGGAGAGATCAGCAGTGTAAAGACTTCTTTGAGATTCCATTTGTTCAAGAATGGTTAAAAGACCAGTAAGTACTAAAAAAAAAAAAAGTCTGACATGAATTGATGTTCTTCCGTCCATGTTTATTGACTGTGATAGAACTTCTATGTTTTATACAGTTATCTGGTACATTTACTCCACTTTCTGGTAAGGCTCCATTCAGACTAGTGTAATGGATTCCATTACAAACTGAACCATGAAACCGACCCTATTGAATCCCAGCAGATTTATTTATAACAGGTCTCTTAAAGGGTACCTGACTTTTCATGAAAAGATGAAATATTTGCAGGGTCTTGCTGGGCAGTCTGTTTTATGACTGTATAATCATATCATACATCAGTTTTTCTGCAGCTAAAATCACAATAATCACAGTTTACATTTCTGTCTGAGGCTGTGGGAGTGTACAATATGGAGCAGTCTGCCACCCTCCCCCATCCATGGCTGATAATGTTCTGCCATTACGCCAGGAGTAGCTGTACAATTACAAGCAAACAGCTGAAAAAAAGCCCAAGTGACCATCATATAGCAGATCCAAGAACAGTGGACTGTAAATACAGGGCAAATACATGCAACCAAGCAGATGAAACACAAGAAAAAAAAAAATTATCTGTGAGCAGAGCCAGTAAAGCTGTAACCACACAAGCAGCCAGAAGTAGATAAAAGTACATAGAAAACTTTACTAACATCATAAACTGTGAGATCTGCAGGATTCTCAGCCTTTTCAACACAGCAACAGTTTGCAGACATGGCTGTGCAGGCTGTGAGCAGAATCAACCCCTCCTCTCTCCATTCATTGTGTGAAGAGAGAAAAGGCCCTTGACTCACTGAGATAAGACGAACTGGAATGTATCTAGGGGCGGACTTCCTTATTAACAAAGGACTGAACTGTAAATTAGCTAGAAGGGAGACACCTAGTGGCAGGAATTTTAGAGAGGTTTTTAGACAGAAAGCAAACATATTTTTAATTAAAGTGTATTACGTTTTGGTCCAGAATTACATGCAATAGGAGACTAAGTTGTCTGAAAAGTTAGTGACCATTTAAGTTTTTTGTGCTAAATTTTCCAAATGCCGTGGAGATATGATGGAAGAGCAGCTGCTGTGTGAATAGAGCTGGGTTCAAAATAAAATGAATAATTATTTTATTATGCAATGTTTAATATTAGCCCTGTCTCAAGGTGTGTTCATTTTAGTGCTTGGGTTTCCCTCTCCTTAGGATAGGTCATCAGTATCAGATCGAAGGTGGTCTAACACCTGGCACCTCCAACGACCAGTGGTTCTCAGTCGCTTCTGGCTCTATAGCTAACACAGTGAACGGAGCCGGAAGTACAGCTTTGTTCTCTGTGTAGTGGCCAGGCTCAACTCCCATTTAGGTAAATAGGAACCAAGTTTGTATGGCCGCTACACAGAGAACAGAGCTGTGTTTCTTTTGTTTCTTGTTACACCCGTTCATTGCCGAAACATTAATGATGTATCATGGCGTTTTCATGCATGTGGACCTTCATCATAGATAATACAAGTACCCTTATACAATCTATATCCTTAATACAAATTTCAGATCTTGGTGGTCCTAGATGGACAACCTTAAAGGAGTTGTCAGGGATATAAAGAGAATTTAATACTAAACTAAACACCCTCCCCCTGCCTAACTTCTAACTAACTTACTTTATCAAAAATGTATATTTACCCATATCGCTGGTGCGGTCATGTGACCGCCCCAGGCACATTTTCAGATTTCCCAGTGATGTTCCGTTTCCCCATTTCTGGAAGCGGAACGTCACCAATACTCCCTCCCCACCCCATCCTACTTACCTGTCTACATGTCCTGATCTTCACTTCTGCCGGAGCCTGCAGACAGCTCTATTGCGCAAGCGACTGCAGACGTGAAGTGGAGAAGGAGCCAGCCTCCCATGCCTGCGCAATAGAGTTGAGTTAGGTAGGGCTAGTAGCCTGCGGGCTAGGTGGCGAAACAGGGAGGGGGTGTGAGAGGGGGAGGGAGAGAGAGGGGGGGATCTGAGTGAAGAGCAATGCATCATGGTAGTTGTAGGATAGGAGAGCAGGAGACTACCCATATAAACAAATGCAGAGGATACCAGGAGCTCCAAGAGAAACGCAGAAATCACTCAAAACACTGCTAAAGGTATTTGGGTGCACTTATTAACCCATTAATAAGTGCACTAACAGACCTTTTTTTAAGGGGGTTGTCCAGTTTCAGCAAATAAATGTTTGCGTAATAAAAAGTTATACAATTATTCAATATACTTTCTGTACCTAGATCTCTGTTTGCTGTTATTCAATCTGCTTACTTCCAGTGGATAGTCAGAATCCAAAATGATAATCACAATAGACTTGACAGAATTAATACATAACTTTTAATAATAAATCAGATAAAAAGTGCATAGGCCGCACCCAAGTAGAAAAAAATTCAACCATAAGCCAAAATAAATGACCTGTTGTTAGCACAATATTAAATAATCCAAACACGGCAGCCTGGAATGGTAAAGATAAATAATAATAACCAGGATTTACCGTGATTCAGATGAAACCAACATGAACGACACAAAAAATGGTGGATTGGTGAAAGGCTGTCAGGGCAGGTATTTGTTGATCACAAGAGGCTGATACAAATACAGGTATGCCCTCAACAACTCCTGCTGCCTCCAATTCAAGAGCATCCATTTAATCCGCTCCTTCCTCAGCACTGAAATTACAAAAATGCTAGTCCACACCCTCATAATCTCCCGCTTAGACTACTATAACCCCCTTCTCCATGACCTCCCAGCAAATACTCTCGCCCCCCTCCAGTCTAAACCCTAAAAATCTGCCTCTCACTTAATCCAGTCACTACACTAGTTACCCATTGCCTATCGATTAAAGCTCAAAATGTTAACACAGACACAAAGCCATCCACAACCTGTCCCCTCCATACATCTCTGACCTAATCTCCCGCTACCTGCCCACACGTATCCTCTGATCCTATCAAGACCTCCTACTCCGCTCTGCTCTTATCCACTCTTTACACAACTGTTTCCAAAACTTCATACTCTGGAACTCGCTACCACAATACATAAGACTGTCCCCCACAATCACAGGCTTAAAAACGACCTTAAAGACTCACCTGTTCAGGAAGGCCTACAACCTCCAATGACACTACTGCCACCACACCTTCTACCCTCACCTACTGTCTCTAATCCTTTTCCCCTCATAGATTGTAAGCCCTCTATTCCACTGTTCCAGTTGGTCACTGCTAGTATTGTACTTGTTTTGTGTTCTGTACGTAAACCCTCAAATGTACAGCACCATGGAATTAATGTAGTAATGTACAGCACCATGGAATTAATCGTGCTCTAAAAATAAATAATAATAATGATTGTACTTCCTTGCAAACCTTTCAATATTCACAAGATGATTTTCGTGAGGTTGGCCATCCCTAGTGATCAAGAGTGACCATGCGCAGGGAAAAACAGTAAAGTCAGCAAGTGCTTAATCCAAATTTTAAGGAGCTGCAGCAATCCCAGATGATTGGACTCAGTGATGACACAGCTGAGAGATATAATATAGGAAAATTCCTTTAATGTGTGTTTTGTACAACATATATATAGATGATGGACAGTTTGGAGAAACCCATTAGCTGCAGTTGTTGGAACCAAAATCTCATCTTTATAATGAACATATATCCCCAGTGGTTTTACTACACAAGTGAAGTACTCTCCCTACAACCATTAACCACTTTCCAGTGGATGTGTATGAGCGGGCGCAGTCAGACCCCGTGTTTTCTTAATTTTCATTACAATATCACTCAGCCAAGTGGAACCATGAGTAGAATTTAGCAGGTGGTCTCCTGCCAGCAAATACATTATGATAGCACATTAAATAACTTTGCACTTGACTTAATACTATTACTTTGCAAGAACATGCTTCATCTTGGCAGTAATACAGCACAAAGCAATGCAGACAAGTTCATAGCACCATGTAATATATAATATAGATATCAATGTATATAATTATAACATATATAATGTATGGGATAAGGTAAACCTTACTGTAAATTATAACACTAAAGCTTTCTTCACATCACACGTAGGATATACTTGCAGCGTATATAATTGTGGCAGAGTTAACCCGACTTTCTGCAGTGGGATAAATGACCACACCAAGATGTGTTATCACAGAAGACACCAATAGTCAATGAAAAGTCATTGAAAAAAACATTTTTATTGGGTTTTGTTGTCTTCTATGATAAGAAACCATGCACAGCAATTTATCCTGCTGCAGAAAATTGGGTTAACTTTGCTACATCTGTACCTGTGATGTATGTCACTGGGAAACTGTGTGTTTAAGCACTGCCTCATAGATAACAAAACCAAGGACCGCGGGTTGGTAAAGATGAATCCACTTCTTTATTTACAATACTATGTGTTTTGCGCCTGGACTGGGTGCTTCATCAGGTACATACAGAAGAAGCAGAGGCGTAACTTGAAGCTCCAAGATGGAAAATCTGTAATGGGGCTCCCACCTACTTTGTTCCATTAATAATAGTGGTATATTTTATGTGGTGGAGGGAACTTTGTGGCCCCCTCAGTGTCCATGGCCTGGTAGCTACTGCACCTGCTACACCCCCTATAGCTATACCCCTGAGAACAAGGTAACAGACAATGGTAGCTGAGTTTTCTCTGGTAATGGTGACTAATGTTGTCTGTCTGTCTCTCTCTACTGTAAAGGGGTTGTCCAGGATTTCTTTTTATGGTCTATTCTTGGCCATAAATTTCTGAACAGTGAGGGTGGTTGACAGCCAGCCCCCTCACGGATCAGCTGTTTGGTGTTACGTACAATGAATTCCATATTTGTGAACACTTACTGTCTTATAGCTAATTTGTTGTTTTTGACTGGAGTTTATCTATAGGTTCATGGCTATGTAGATATACTGTATATACACTATCCCAAAAATAAATGTATATGTTTCTTTTTGTCTTCTGTGGATATAACTGACTAGCACCTTGTTTTTCAATCATTTTCTCATACACACTCATTGTCAGGCGAGCACACCCAAGCATGAGAGTCTCCAGTGACCTGAACATGCTAGCTTCTGAACCCTCGCCCTGGTTTTGAGTGATAGAGTGAACACAAAGGATGCCATTATAGGAAGGACAATACCCCCCTGTCAGATAGAAATTACCTCCCATTATCTCCAGCTATAAAGCGTATTGGCGGCTGCTTAAAAGAGACAAGACTATCCTGAATAATAAAGGATATTCCAAAATAAAATGTTTCATCTCCTCTGACAGAAGATGTTCTGTGATAGGATTAGACTCTTCTTTGTTCTAGAGTAAAGTTGTATACAGGATGAACGGACATTGTGATCACCTTTTATTGTCAGTCTGTCATGGCGCAGTCACAAGGCAGGTACATACTACTGCGGATACCATCAAATCACCTTTTTATCATTTTCTCAGCATAGCTCATCAATTGAAGATCAGTAAGGGTTCCGACATCCTGGTCCCCTGAGAATCATATGTTTGAAGTAGTAGCGGCGCTTTCTGCTTCATAGGCTACGTGACATCATGTTATCAGTCCCATAACCTGTTCACAGCTCACTCCCACTCAAGAGAATAGGGCTGATTTGCAATACCAAGCACACCCACTGTACAATGTATGGCACTACACCAGAGAGGAAGAGAAGACTCCCAGTCTCCTCCACTTTCCAGAAGTTTCTCTGCCTGGGCCATACCATTTCTCTGCATCCGTCCCAGAGTGGTTTGGCATTACTTGTACAAGCTACACAATATGCAGATAGCAGTGCACACAAATCTTACAACATGTAAACCTAACTACTTCTTTCTTCACTGATATCCCATCCCACAAAAAATAAGCTGTTTATAAGCTGTTTAATCTCTAACTAGGGTGAAGATTTTGGCCTAAAGGTGCTCATACACACTCAATAACTGTCAGTTGAATGCTTATTCAGTCAACAGCTAGTCTTTGCAACTCCCCATATATATACACGCTCGTTCAGCTGAGCATGCATGTGTTCTGAATAGGTAGAGAAATAAAAATCTGCCAGACACCACTGAGAACAAATGATCAGACTTGAAATTCAACATGCCCAATTTTTTTTCTTCTCCCCAACATAGGCTGAACAAATGCTGGCCAAATATCCAATAAACCAGGAGTCAGCAACCTTCGGCACTCCAGCTATTGTGAAACTACAACTCGCAACATGCTCCATTCACTTCCTTAGAGGTCCAAGAACAGCAGAGCAAGTATGCATGCTGTGAGTTGTAAAACAGCTGGATTTCCGAAGTTTGCCTACCCCTGCAATACACCGTAGTTGGTTGGCCAGTCCTGTAGAATCTGCAAGTTCAGCTGACATGCGCCTAATGTGTATTGCCACCTGAACAGACACATTGTAAGGGTATGTTCACATGGAGTTTTTTGCAGGCTGAAAAAATCTGCTTCAGAAATTAGGAAATGTTTTTTTGACATGTTTTTTTACATGATGCGGTTTTTGTTGCGTTTTTTTGTTCCAGTAAACTGTATGGATCTGGAAACTTTCCTTTAAAAAAATGGTTGTTTTTTTTTTTATGTAGTTTTTGCAACCACATTGCGTTTTTTCCACCTCCCATTGACTTCAATCCGCCTGAAGATAGGTCATGTCTCTGTTTTTTTTCTCTAGCTGAAAAAATCATCTAGAAGAAAAAAACTGCTACTGACTCTCATTGAAATGAATGGGAGGCGTTTTTTGAGGCAGATTACGCCTCAAAATCAGCCTGCAAAAAACTCTGTGAACATACCCTAATTGTTCTGACTATTTTTTATTGGTATGTCATTTAAGTGTTGTCACAGAAAATGTTCTAGTATATTCTACTAAATTGTACAAAGTGTCTGAAACCTTTGGATGTTAGTTGGGAGTTGTAGTTTTGCAACAGCTAGAGATCTGTAAGTTGTAGACCACTGGCCTATCATGGCTATCACTGGCTATCATGGCAAAACATATGCTTGCTGACAGATCTATAGGGTATTCGCAGAATATCCTCATTCCCTGCAGCCTTGTATGATGTTATTGGAACACACCAAAAGCTATAGTGAGAGTGGTTCCAGTACTATTGAGTACTATATACATATATATATAGAGAGAGAGAGAGAGAGAGAGAGAGAGAGAGAGTATAGCATAGCATAATATAGTATATTATAGCATAGCATAGCATAGCATAGTATAGTAATCTCTGACAAGCTGATTCATTCTCCAACCTGTTAAGTATGTGAGTTCCTAGGATATGATAACACTTGCAGTTTCTGCATAGTGTGATTCAGTGACAGATCCAATTCCTGGCTGCCTGGAACAGCTGCCTCGTGCCATGAGTGACAGATTTTATCCACCCCTCATTGCCCGTATACTGGTCGAATGGCCACACCATTCTATTTTTACGTGACCAGCGGCAGTCTATCTACTGTTTGGTTTGTAGCAGACAGGAATGGAACTGGCAGGAATTCTGAGACACAAGGATTGTGTTGGTAAAGTGACTAATATATCTTGGTGGTGTTAACCTTTTCTGACCATTACAACTCGTTTTTTCCGAAGTTGTCCTGTACAGTTAGTTGAAATTTGTCTATTTCATACCAAACAATATTATCACCTTAAAAGGATTATCCAGGATTAGAAAAATGTCTGTGCGACCAATGGACGTGATGTCACTCATGTGAAGAAGAAAGCAACCATGTCTTCTAATCCTGGATAACCCCTTTTAGATGGTTAAACCTCCAAAGTATCTTTCAGTCCCTAACGTTTTTTTGATCAGATCGTTTCTATTGAACCCACCAACCAGACATATTCTCCAATTTACGAACAAAGCAAACAGCAAGGTAGACAGGACGTTAGGACAAAGTATAACAAACTAACCCCAACCCAACCACCTGCAGCAAAAACCAGTTTAGATATTCTTATGATACAGAGATAGGGCTGAGCACACATTATAATATGCTAATATCTAACAATATCCCACTGTACCCTACAGACAGAGCAACTAATCGGGGAGGGGACATCTGTTAGTGGCACAAGGTCATACTATGAACAGGAGATATATCCCTTGTTGTGGATCAATGCTGTAAGACCCAGGGGAAACTCTCTATCTAACAAGAGAACTGCAGATAGAAGTCCCGGAGTATCAAGCCAAGACCCCCATATTGCCTATATGGAATCTCTCTTTTCATATAGATACCATGCTCTAGCTGAATGATTTTAGTCTTCAACTCAGAGATGGACAGGGGTGCAGAGTCCAACCAATGGAATACCAACAGCTTCCTAGCTTGAAACACTACACAGGGCCAAAGGGGATTCCAGATCCACCCCAACAGACAAACCCGATATTTTGCCTGTAGTTGTATGCCATACACTCAATGAGAGCCAACACGTCTCCAATAGAGGTGCACTCCCATAACATATGAAGATAAGAAGCAGATGAGCATCCTCATAACCACATCAAGGATATAATGCATCTGAGCACAACCCAGTCTTAAACAGTAGACTATGAGCATGATATACTTTGTGTACTAAATACAAATGAGAGAGTTTTGGTCCCTAGTTATAGCCCAAAGCCCTGTCTATGCCTTTCTGCTCCTGAAATGTCTAGCTTTTAAGCACCCTTTGTTGTCCATTGTGTCTGGATTTATTGTTATTTGGTGCATATGTATATTTATATTTAGCTGATATTTTTTAAAAATGGTCAGAAGAAGACTGCTGAAGAACATGGATCTGCCTATGACCATATGAAATGTGGGGCTGAGAGCAAGGCTGAAATAAAAAGCACTGGTGATGAACAGAAGCACTACATAGGATTTAGAATGGGCCATCTCTGTAAGGAGTCCCAGTACTACCTGAGAACAAAGGGATTTCCAAACATGTTAGAAAATCAAGTATTTAGCTATGCTTCAAGAAAATTTAAATATTACACCTTAACTCAAGGCATATCTTAAAAGTTAGGCCTTAGCAACATGAAGGTACTATAGCTCTCTTTTATATAAGCCATAATAATTAATAACACACCTATAGAGGTACATAGGACCTTATAGTACCTCTATATGCCTCTGATTTCATATGGATGGATGTATAGATGGGCAGCATGGTGGCTCAGTGTTTGGCACTGCAGCCTTGCAGCGCTGGAGTCCTTGGATCAAGTCCAACCAAAAGATAACATCTGCAAGGCGTTTTTATGTTCTCCCTGAGTTCGCGTGGGTCTACTCCGGTTTCTTCCCACACTCCAAAGACATACTGATAGGGAATATAGATTGTGAGCCCTACATGGGACAGTGATTGACAATGTCTGTAAAGCGCTGCAGAATATGATGGCGCTATATAAGTAAGCAAAATAAATAAATATGAAAGATTTCATTGCATGCTGTATTATTGAGTTGTTTTTTTCTAGAATCATTGGAGGAGATTTATCAATCCCTCTACACCAGAAAACAGAAACAGGGATGATATTGGGGCACACATTTGGTGGAAGGCCTTTTCTTGCACCAAACGTGCACCAGAACCCTTGTTCCACACCACACTTGCCACATTGTGTGAATGTGAGCAGGCTGGGCCAGAGTCTGTGAGTTATAGCAGAAATCTACAAAAGTTTCTAACTATCATAGATTTCCATTCTGGCGCTGGGACGTGTAGGTGATTTACAATGTGGCTGGAGCCTGTTCATATATGACTGGTTCCCTGCGCCAGTCAGGGCCTTTATTGAGACTGGCATACGATACACCAGTCTTAATAAATCTGCCCCATTGTCACTAGTGATAAAAACATCTCCTACAGATGCTAACCAATGGAGAATGGTATGTCAGCAGCTCAGTTGGGCTTTTGTATAGCTTCCTGCATAAAACTCTGCTGTAGGTTTGTAAAGCCAAGATGACAAATCTAATAATTTAAGATACCTGAGTGAAGATTACTAAACAAATTTTCTTTTTTTTTTTTTTTGCAGTCCAAGACCACCAATTTCTCTGTCTCTTCTCCTCTCTGAAGAGGAGGCAGCATTACTCATCCAGTCATTTTGGAGAGGGTACCAGGTAACTTCTCAGTGACTTATGTAAATCACTTCTCTACTTAAGGCATCCTTTAATATACTTAACATACATACATTCCATTCTATACCATCTGCTTAAAAAGTCATTACAACAGCTTCACCTACCATCGCTTTGTATGGCCTGGTTACTATTTATGCAAAGTAAGCTCCATTATCCTGTAATTCACAAAGTGCAGTAGTATAGACAATGAGATAATAATGATCCCCATCATGATCAATAGATTAATATGTTGAGCATTGTGTTAGCTACTTAGGGCCTCTGCCAAAAATTTTAACTATATTGTTGCTTGGAAATATAATGAATATGTGGTAACATTCCAACCCAGCCTTTCAAAAGAAGGAGAATTTATCACGCTCATAGCTGTTTTCACTGTAATTTTGATTTTTTATGAAAGTTTTCAGTATTTAAAAATACCTTCCTCCTTTTCATAGAAGTATGCTACCCATCTAGACTTGAGAGACCAGGTCAGTCCCTTCATTATACATTAAAGGGGATGTATAACCAAAAAAACCCATCCCTAATAAAAACAAAACAAAACAAAAACAACCTGACGGCTGTATCTGGCTCCTCAGACCTCCTGCAATCCTTTCTTTCGGCCTAACATTTTTCCTGGAGTGGCCATATAGTAGTGGCCTTGTCTGATGCACCAATAATAATCATCATGTTACAGTAATACCGACATAAACCATAGAAAATGCACATAAAATAAAAAAAATATCCTGGCACTACCTCCATTATTTTCTTACAATTATAATTAAGAAATATAGATAGAAATCTTCTATGTGTGTCCCAGGGGCTCAGTGGTGTCCCTCCTACTCGCTGCTCTGTGTCTGACTGTAAGACTGGCAACAGCAGGAGCCTCCCCCCACTGACCTGTCTGCAGTAAGAGAAAAAGATTTCAAGGTTATGCCTCCTGTTTGGGCCCCTCATCCAATCAGGAAAACATTAACCCCTATGCTTTCTGCAGGATTTCTACAAGACTTCTTGTCAGGATAATGCAGAAAATACCAAACAGACTGACAAAAGTGGGGAAGAA
Source organism: Leptodactylus fallax (assembly GCA_947044405.1). Lineage (NCBI taxonomy): Eukaryota > Metazoa > Chordata > Amphibia > Anura > Leptodactylidae > Leptodactylus > Leptodactylus fallax. Next base: position 563,772 of record CAMRHE010000241.1, on the reverse strand, counting down.
ATGTAAATCCGGTTTACCTTGAACATTTATTTCTAGCTTTACTGGGGAGGATTTATTAAGACTGGAGTTTCCTATGCCAGTCTTAATACAGTCCCTGAGTAGCCGAGGCACACCTGAATTATTAAAGGGGGAGTCTATATAAATCACGTGCACTCTTGTGCACCAGGAAGGAAATCTGTGCCAGTCAGAAACTTAGATAGATTTGCAAAATATGACACATCTTTGGTGCAAAAAAAGGCTGAGCACCAAAGGTGTGCCGCACTAACATCCACGTGGGTGTAACATGGGTTAACAAATCACCACCACTGTTCCTTTAATATGTGGCACATTACACTGTAATTAAAAGTGATCAAAAGTTGCTGTTGGCACCACCTTTTGGCATTGTCATGAAGTTCAGCAGCAAAACCTAATGTGGTACCATGTGACTATAGCATGTCCTTTTGTTAGTCTACACAGTACATACAGTATTTAAAAAAATTGCATGAAATCACATGTAAATGACACAGATGTCTCAAGTGAGCTTCACCATGTGACATGATGTGTCCATAGCTGTATTGAGAATGTGTGTGAGTATGTCATCCCCTATGTGTCCCTCTTCTATCCTGGGCAGCGATGTCTGCGGTAAGAAATGTGCCTTGCTTTGCATGCATACTGTGTAAACATTTCTTCCAATTCCCAAGGTTTGATCACGCTGACACTAATGCCCCTGGTAACAGTAATTCGCTGTGACAATACTACTGCAGGACTCAGCATTGCTGCAAACTATACAATCAGTCATTGGCAAGTACAGTGGGCCATGTTATGTGTTGGTAGCAAAAAGCTTCTCCTCTATCTTCTGGACAGAGATCTATAATGCAGTGCACTCTGCTTACCGAATTAACTCCCACCACCTACAAAATGCATTCTTTCTAGCATATCATATATACAATTAAAGGTAAACATAATAGTTCATATATTTTTAGGAAGAGGAAAAATGGAATCTGTTGACAAGAATTGGATATCCAGGGTCAGGAAAAGACATAGCTTGGCTATGTAAGGAGGGATAGCTTCACAATAGAGTACATAGCATAGAGGCAGGATACCCCACTGCTATGGCATTTTCATAGTGTAGGTGTAAAATTATTTCTCTTGTACTAACAATTGACTTTTTCACTCTTATTCATCACCACACTCAAAATACTGCTTGTTGCCTTTGGAAACAGACAGTAACTAGCTTTAAAGGTAATCTACCACCTCCCCCTGTGCACTGTAGGTAGTCCTTCAGTCCTGGGTGCACTGCATTTGCTACTCAAGTAGGATGGGTGACACAGGATAGGGCAGACAGGGCAATGGTAGGGGTTTGGAAACCAATCAAGACAAATATACAAATAATAAGACAAATAACCATTTAAATATGGTTATACTCATTGGAAAATCCGTACATATGGCAGTTGTGGCACAGTAATGGCCACACAGCCAACATCTGCACAGCAAAATCACATGTGGCTTACTGCTTAGAAAGTAACTAAGTAAATATGGCCTACAGTACCTAGATAGACTATGGGAGCCAAGAACAGACAGTCCCCAGGCCAACTGTTGCCTGTCTCTGCTCCTGAGAAAACCCTTTCCGTCCAATTAATGCCCCCCCCCCCATCCCCAGCTTTAGGCATTGAGAGATTGCCTGGCTCGCCATCAAAATTCCAATATCAGTTACTTCAATGTGGTAGAAGTATATTTGATGTCATTAATACCTAAATTAAAATGACTCAATTCTATGGGTCACTGTACCCAAATTGTGCATAAACCCCCTCCCTTAAAGTGCACTCTGGAAATATGCTGACCTTCCTCTTTGAAGCTATAAAAATCTTACGGTTTTGTTATTTTCCCAGCAAACTCATTTCCAGCAAGTTAGTAGTGAACTTGGATCTCTAGAGAGGAAGATCATTTCATAACATAGCTAAGTATAAACTATTACACCCATAACAGATGTGTACAGTCCATGTCATAGGTTATTTGTTCTTAGCGCAATATGTTTTTATTGTCAGGTGTCTGTTTCCTAGGTCTGAGCACAAAAAGTTGTAAGGATATTAACCCCTACATGAAAGTTATATAAAACCACCATAACAGTAACCAATTAACTGGTTGATTAAACTTCCATTTCCATGTAATCCTTGTCCATGACTTTTTTGTGCAAAGATGATTCTTCTCTGGCGAATACAACTTTTGGCTGGACACAGTTCTCAATGGATCTGCTGTAAGCTATATTTGTGAGTACAGAGGATGTGCCTTACATAGCCCAGTCTTTTTTTGTTACATAAACCCATACAAATCTGTCCAGTCTTGATGGGATGAACAAACGCCTACTTTCGTACTTTACTTTTACTTTTGCGCTTGCTTCAATGTACAAAAAAGAATTGCAGAGGCAATTGCTGCCCTCTGACTAGGCTAGCTCACAGCCCGGATGCAAGAACGCCATGCCTCATGCTTTCCCCCTTAGTGCTTTCCCCCTTCCGACTGTGTTTACATGGTCCATGAGAGCTAGGGACTACCTGGAACAGCAGCGTTTTAACCCCTTTCTGCTCTGCACTGTAATATTACATCTACCTGGCAAAGCGTTATTATCGACTTGGAGAATGCCAATCTCTCTTCCTCAAGAGGCGGCAGGTCCCTCTCCTCCCTCAGCTACAGGGCGTAGATCTCCCACAAACCGCAAATGATATTCTAGGATGGCTATCCCTATCCACTCAGGTGCACAACCCCCTTTGCTCTAGTGGCTTAACCGGCAAGCCTATAACCAATACCCCCACATATACAGTAAGCTGTATTCGTCTTTGAACTGTTTGTTCATCTGTTTTGTCTATTGATCTTCTTACTTGCGAAACTGCCTACTCGTCTTCTGCAGATTCAACATCCCCACGACGTCCATACTCTTAGGTGACACTATGGTGATCAAGTTGGCCTCTCTCAACGTCCGTGGCCTAAACAGTCCACAGAAGCGAACGTATATTTGGAAGGAGGCTCTCTCACTCTCCGCGGATGTTTTCTGCGCACAAGAAACCCACCTTCTACAAAAAGACGCCTTCAGGGTAAAACACCCATCCTTCCCTATAATCTGCCACGCACACCACCGATCTAAAAAAAGGGGAGTCCTTGTCGCTTTTAGAGACTCAGTGGCATTTTCCTTAACGGCACAAAAAGCGGACCCCCAAGGCAGATTCCTCATAATTGTTTGCCTCCTCAATAACATCCCCTATACAATAGTCAACATATACGCTCCACAGCGAAAGACCCTGGCATTTTTACACAAAGTCCGAAGACACATTCAGGAAATCCAACAGGGTGCGTTAATAATTTGTGGAGACTTCAATAACATAGTGGATCCCTCTCTGGATTCTACCAACGCCAACAGAGACAACACTTCCTGCCTGCTCCAATTTCCGAACACTGAAAATCTTTATGATATCTGGCGCGCACATCATGCGGGCGAAAGGGACTATACCTATTTCTCAGCACTACACGGTTCTTACTCTCGCATTGATATGTTCATGGTAGACCTTCATACCCTGATGAGCTCCAAAACATCCACGATTGAATCTATCACATGGTCAGACCACGCAGCCATCACTCTCACCATAGAAGAAAAGATTCCACCTTCTGCTGCTAGACTCTGGAGAAACAATACATACCTAATGAGTCACCTTACTTATCGCCCGATAATAGAAAAAGACCTCCAGGATTTTTTTCCAGACCAACTCCATATCTACAGAGGATCCCTACACTCTCTGGAACGCTCACAAAGCGTACATTCGTGGCACACTTATAAAAATCGCACATAGAAACAAGAAAGAACGCCAGAAAGCGATTACGGTAGCAATGTCAACACTTCGCACTTTAGAAGCCGCGAACAAAACCAATCTGAACCCGAATACTTCTGAACAGCTCACCCAGGCTAGACAGCAACTGCGTCTCCTTCTTTTACAAGATTACGAAAAGGCGTTAAAACGATCTAAAGCGCGATTTTACTCCCAAAGCAACAAAGCCGGCAGACTACTGGCTAGACAACTTCGGGCAAGGGTAGTTAAATCGCGGATTCCATACATCAAGCACCCTGTCACTAAAGTACATTTAACAGACCCAAGAGACATCGCCAACTCTTTTAAGGACTACTACGCACAGTTGTATAATCTACAGGAACACACCCCTCTTCCACCTGACCATTCCACCTTGGTATCCGGCTTCTTAAACAACTTAAAGTTATCAGGCCTGACAGATGAACATCTCTTGGCCCTAAACACCCCTATTACTCTTCCAGAAGTCCTACAAACCATAAAGTCCTTACCTAAGGGTAAGTCACCATGTCCAGATGGTTTCTCCAACGAATATTTAATCTATTTCCAGCAAATTCTTGCTCCATCTCTCCTGAATTTCTTCAACCATGCCATGTCGGGTGCACCGCTTCCGCGCGAATCGTTGACGGCATTAATTGTCACCCTTCCTAAACCCGGTAAATCAGCAGATGTCCCACAAAATTTCAGGCCAATCTCGCTGCTAAATTCGGACCTCAAGCTTTATGCGAAGATCCTAGCAGCACGGCTAGCTCCCATTCTTCCAGACTTAATTGGCACAGACCAAGTGGGCTTCGTTAAAGGCCGCCAAGCCTCAGACAACACCAGACGTGTCCTACATTTGGTAGATCACCTGGAACGCAACAAGACCCCATCCCTAATGGTCGCCTTAGATGCTGAGAAGGCGTTTGACCGGATCAACTGGGCATTCGCTTTCTCCGTCCTACAGAAACTGCGATTCTCTGGCCCTATCCTCACTGCTATCTCAAACCTATACTCATCCCCATCGGCCAGAGTGTTTACTAACAGCACACTGTCGGACAGCTTTGATATCAAGAATGGAACGAGGCAGGGGTGCCCTCTCTCTCCATTGATCTTTATTCTCACCATTGAACCATTAGCACAAGCCCTGAGACAAAACGACAGAGTCCAGGGAGTGCACATAGAGGGTTCCTCTCATCTCATCTCCCTCTACGCTGATGATATCATATTGTCCTTAACCTACCCAGAAACATCTCTACCAGCTGCTGTCGAAACTCTCAGAGATTATGGGGCTCTCTCTTTTTATAAACTCAACGAAGCCAAAACACAAATTCTCCCCCTGAACGTTCCCATGCCTCTTTTGGAACATCTCAAAGAGAGGTTTCCCTACGACTGGAAATCGACAGATCTGGACTACTTGGGAATAAGGATCACTCCCTACATCGCACAGGTGGCCAAAGCAAACTATATGCCTCGGCTGACGGATCTGGAGAGAGAGTGTCGATCCTATTCAGGACTCACCCTGTCATGGCTAGGTAGGGTATCTGCCTTTCAAATGATGCTGCTCCCAAAACTATTATACTTATTTAGAACTATACCCGTAGCACCCCCCCCCTTACGTTCCTCCAGAAAATTAACGCTATGCTCAACAAACTTATCTGGAACTCCAAAAAGCCGAGACTCCCATCTTCTATCCTGCACAGAAAACGGAGAGTGGGAGGCTTGGGAATACCAAACATATATGATTACTACATGGCCTCACATCTTTCTACTCTAAAGGACTGGTGGCATAACAACGCCCATAAATCCTGGATCACCATTGAGTCTCGTATGATACCACATCACAGTCTCAAATCTTGGCTCTTATACTCCCTCTGGACGGATGTGGTACCCTCTCTCACGTCTCCAATTCTACAACATCTCATAGACAGCTGGCGACATATCCATCACTCTACAGGCAAGACGCAGATACTACACATCAAGCAGGCCCCAATTGAATTCTTAGAACTAACAATCCTGGATCTCAACTTATCCATCTGGAAATCATCAGGTATCACCTCTATTTCAATGATGTGGAGTGAGGACTCATTGATACCATTCCCATCGCTACAATCCACCTTCTCCCTACCCTCCACTTGCCTCTTTACATATCTGAGAATCAAGCACTTTCTCACCTCCAACTGCAATAAACAAGTAATATACAATAAATCTCTGTTGGACCTCCTCAAAATTCCAAATCCGGCTACAAAAATTCTCAGCTCCATCTACAATACTATAGGATCTAAAGATCATCTGGTCAAATCTACCCCACTACTTAGTTGGGAAATGCATCTTCAGCAGAAATACTCGGTTATACAATGGCAGAAAGCCATGACCTTCACGAAAAAGACCTTCCGGTGCACGACCCACTATGAAACAACTGTCAAAATTCTCCTCCACTGGTACTATACTCCAGAGCGACTTCACCGAATTTATCCGCAGACCTCAAACTCCTGCTGGAGGGGATGTGGCGAGAAAGGAACACTACTGCATTTACTGTGGACGTGCCCCCGAGTGGTGCTGTACTGGCAAGACGTCTTCCGATGGATTTCTTCACTAGTGGGATTCTTCATACCTCCCTCACCAGCTTTAGCACTACTATTTCTGCAAATCGACTCTTTCCCAGCAACACATAGAGTGTTGATTGGCCACGCCTTGTTATCAGCGTCATTGGCTCTGCTACGCAACTGGAAGTCAGCCACTATTCCGACTAGAGGAGAGCTAGTGAACATGGTGGAGCAGACCTACCAGTATGAGAAGATTCTCTCTCATGGAGTTCTTGGGGATAACCACTTCCAAAAGAACTGGTTTCCATGGACACTGAAGGCTCATACACATCTGCCGTAACCCGGCTGTGCCGCACTTGGAAGATCAAAACTTAATAATTATTGTCACCTTTTGTTGCTTTATACTTGTACGCACTTGTTTCTTTAACTCTAGAGACTCTCGAACTCTTAGATAACTATATGTTTATTTGACTTCTAGCTACTTCTAGCGCTTACATGATAATACTTTTTTGAATGTTGTTGTTTGACCTGTTAAAAAATCTCAATAAAACTGATTGAAAGTAATATTACATCTACCTGAGCATATAGTCAACGCTCAGCTCCGTAATAGTACGGCGCTGTAATGCCACAGGCAGGAGCTATTCCTGCAGCATTACTTCCGACACTCATCTGTGTTACACAGCCGAGGGCCAGGACCAGCCACTGCAATCTGAAGATACTCACTATTGATCACAGCATCCAAGGAGTCCGGGGACAAGATCGGCTGCCCCTGTGGCCCCTTGGAGCCCCTGCGATAAGATTGTGGGTTCCAAGGGATTGCCATGGCATAGTTCCAATAGGAACTACTGTGCAATGTTCTGCAATACTATGTATTGCGGTACAGTCCACAGGGGATCTGAGATCCCAGCTTCAAGTCCCCTTGTGGGACACACATAGTAAAAACACACAAAAAATGAATAATAAAAAGTAAAAAAAAATCCCACCTTTATATTTAAAAATATATAATGTAAAAATGTATATATATATATATATATATATATATAAACGCAACACGCAAATTAATGTTTTTTTGTCACCTCGTTTTCACCAAAAAATAACCAAAAAAAAGTGATCAAAAAGTCAGACATACCAAACATTGGTAGCAATAAAACGTACAACTTGCCCTGCAAATAAAGAGCCCTGACATAGCTTTGTCAACAATAAAGTAAAAAAGTTATAGGCATCAGAATACGGTGACCCCAGGAAAATTGTTTATTTTCAAAAAATGACATTTTATTTGTAAAAGCGGTAAAACGGAATAAAAGCGATATAAATATGGTATTAATGTAATCATAATGCCATGTCATTTTTAATGCAGAATGAATGCTGTAAAAACAAAATGCAAAACATTATGGTAGAATTTTGTTTTTTCACATGGACCCACAAAACACATAAATAAAAGCTAATCAAAACATTATATGCACCCCAAAATGGTGACAAATGAAATACAACTTGTCACGCAAAGGTTAAACCCTCACATAGCTATGTCAACAGAAAAATAAAAACTTATGAATTTTGGCTGACAGGGAGGGAAAATCTGAAAAGTCACCCATCATTAACGTACAAACTACCCTGTATCCTTAAAGAGTTAAACATTAGAGAGCGCCCCTTGCCGAATAAATATGCCTGATGTGCTGACCTCACACAGGTGAAAGAGATTGCTAATCCCTGCTATTAACCAATTAGTTATAACATTAAAAGGGCTGTCCAAGATTTAGATTTTTATGGCCTATCCTTTACAGAGGTTTTCCAGGGGAAATTAGTATTAAATTCTGATAAGCAGGATTTAAGGAAATAAATAACAGTTGTACTCACCTCACTGATCCCCCGCTGTTCTCTTCTGATGCTGCCTGGTCCCTGCCGCTTTCTCAACACACAGGAAATGTTTGGAATGCTTCCTTAAACACATAAATAAAAGCTAATCAAAACATTATATGTACCCCAAAATGGTGGCAAATGAAATACAACTTGTCACGCAAAGAATAAGCTCTCACATAGCTATGTCGACAGAAAAATAAAAAACTTATGAATTTTGGTAGACGGGGAGGGAAAATCTGAAAAAAGTCACCCATCATTAACGTACAAACTACCCTGTATCCTTAAAGAGTTAAACATTAGAGAGAGAGCCCCTTGCCGAATAAATATGCCTGACGTGCCGACCTCGCACAGGTGAAAGAGATTGCTAATCCATGCTATTAACCAATTAGTTATAACATAAGGCAGTATTGGTACAGAGTGATGTGGGAACAGTAGAGGTAGCAGCCATATAACTAGGTCCCAGCACCGAGGGCTGGATGGCTCAGCTGTAAGACACAGAAGAAAAGGCAGACAAATATTAGTGTACAGTGCTTTGTGAAAGTATTCGGCCCCCTTGAACTTTTCAACCTTTTGCCACATTTCAGGCTTCAAACATAAAGATATAAAATTTTAATTTTTTGGTGAAGAATCAACAACAAGTGGAACACAATTGTGAAGTGGAACGAAATTTATTGGTTATTTTAATCTTTTGTAAAAAATAAAAAACTGAAAAGTGGGGCGGGCAATATTATTTGGCCCCTTTACTTTCAATGCAGCAAACTCACTCCAGAAGTTCAGTGAGGATCTCTGAATGATCCAATGTTGTCCTAAATGACTGATGATGATAAATATAATCCACCTGTGTGTAATCAAATCTCCGTATAAGTGCACCTGCTCTGTGATAGCCTCAGGGTTCTGTTTAAAGCGCAGAGAGCATCATGAAGACCAAGGAACCCACCAGGCAGGTCCGTGATACTGTTGTGGAGAAGTTTAAAGCCGGATTTGGATACAAAAAGATTTCCCAAACTTTAAACATCCCAAGGAGCACTGTGCAAGCTATCATATTGAAATGGAAGGAGTATCAGACCACTGCAAATCTACCAAGACCCGGCCGTCTCGCTAAACTTTCATCTCAAACAAGGAGGAGACTGATCCGAGATGCAGCCAAGAGGCCCATGATCACTCTGGATGAACTGCAGAGATCTACAGCTGAGGTGGGAGAGTCTGTCCATAGGACAACAATCAGTCATACACTGCACAAATCTGGCCTTTATGGAAGAGTGGCAAGAAGAAAGCCATTTCTCAAAGATATCCATAAAAAGTCTCGTTTAAAGTTTGCCGCAAGCCACCTGGGAGACACACCAAACATGTTGAAGAAGGTGCTCTGGTCAGATGAAACCAAAATCGAACTTTTGGCCACAATGGAAAACGATATGTTTGGCGTAAAAGCAACACAGCTCATCACCCTGAACACACCATCCCCACTGTCAAACATGGTGGTGGCAGCATCATGGTTTGGGCCTGCTTTTCTTCAGCAGGGACAGGGAAGATGGTTAAAATTGATGGGAAGATGGATGGAGCCAAATACAGGACCATTCTGGAAGAAAACTTGTTGGAGTCTGCAAAAGACCTGGTACTGGGACGGAGATTTATCTTCCAACAAGACAATGATCCCAAACATAAAGCAAAATCTACAATGGAATGGTTCACAAATAAACGTATCCAGGTGTTAGAATGGCCAAGTCAAAGTCCAGACCTGAATCCAATCGAGAATATGTGGAAAGAGCTGAAAACTTCTGTTCACAAACGCTCTCCATCCAACCTCATTGAGCTCGAGCTGTTTTCCAAGGAGGAATGGGCAAGAATTTCAGTCTCTTGATGTGCAAAACTGATAGAGACAAACCCCAAGCGACTTGCAACTGTAATCGCAGCAAAAGGTGGCGCTACAAAGTATTAACTTAAGGGGGCCGAATAATATTGCACGCCCCACTTTTCAGTTTTTTATTTTTTACAAAAGTTTAAAGTATCCAATAAATTTCGTTCCACTTCACGATTGTGTCCCACTTGTTGTTGATTCTTCAAAAAATTTAAATTTTATATCCTTATGTTTGAAGCCTGAAATGTGGCAAAAGGTTGAAAAGTTCAAGGGGGTCGAATACTTTCACAAGGCACTGTATATATTATATTGTTATAATCCCTGTACATTTCCACGTTTGAGAACCTTGACAACCACTTTAATGTGCTGTTGACATAGCTATACATTTAGCTAAGTCGATCACAGCTCTGCCTTGTAGCAAGCCCCACAGCTGTATGAGCGGGAATAGCAAATGTCCTTTTTTTATGAATGGTTGGTTTATACAATTGGTTGTGACTGGGAGTGGGGCACGTTGTTCTGCAAAAAATAAAATGTAAACCAGTCGGAGCATAAAGATTTAGTTATTGGTAAGTGGTCTTCTCCTCTGTCTGTGTATTCCAGACATATCATCACTTCTCATCATTAATTACATGTAAATAATTTAGCAGGGGCTCCTGCATAACTGAAATGAGGGCAGAACGCAGGAAAATATATCATTAGCAACTGCAAGATGCAAATGTATTTCCTCTCAGGGAGATTACATGAGATTGTGCTCTGCGCGTTGCGTAGTTTGTCTAGCAGAGCATTGATAATGAAATATTGTCAGGTCACTGAGTAATTCATGACAGCCAGCATTATATAACAGTCCTGAATGTCTGATGTAGCTCCAGTTTGTCATTGCAGTACACCACACTGTGCAAAACCCATGAATTATCCAAGAAACAGTCTGCCGCTTGCTGCCATGTTTGGTGTGCTTGTCTAACAGAATATTGACACCATACGGTTCACGTAGGTCATACCAAACGGTGGTCCCTTGTTATAGTGTAATATATGCTGCAATATAGTAAGACCCCAATGTCAATTATCTGATGTGAAGCTCAGCATTGGAGCCACTTTAAGGGGAGTCTGTCACCAGAACCCAGCATATCAACCAAAACAAGCAATTAGATACATTAGGGTCACCTGAATCAAATGATGTTTTCCTCCTCGTGAATTGGTGCCTCCGTTGCCGAGATATTGCTTTTTTTTTTTCAATATGCAAATGTTCCTTGGAGAAACAAGGGCGTTGCCATTGGCCTAAAGCGATAAGTGGCAATATCCTCATTGCTCCAAAGAGCTCATCTGCATATTGACAGAAAGGCACAGATTCACAAGGGCAAAGCACTCTTTGATTCTAGAGACTATAACCTTCCTATCTGCAGGGCTGTGTTGATATGCTGGGTTCTGGCAACAGACTCCCTTTAAAACTGTTGACAGCACTGTATAGGTGAGGAGTAAACAGGAGTAAACACTGTATAGATGAGGAGTGAACATAAACCAAAGTACCTTATCCCCGTAGTGTGAGCAATTTTTAAGAGTTCTGCTGACTTATTTAAGGCTTCATACACAAAGCCATGTCATGGCTTCACATTGTACGGAAACGTAATATGGTACCCATATTGACACATGGGTACCATATTACATGACACTTTACCATATGTAAAGCTTGCGATATGATTCATCACATTTTCTATTATGGACCAATTTTTTTAGAGAACAGTATACTTTTAATACATATAGTCCATGGGCACCTTATGTGTGCATAAGGACTAAGGTTTCTTTCACATCTGCGTCGGAGTTTCCATAGGAGACGAAAATTGGCGGAGGGAAAAGTTCTGCACAGAGGACCGTACTCTCCGCCAGTTTCAGTATAAAAATGTCTAAAACCCAACGGACACCCAGCAGACCCCATTATAGTCTATGGGGCCTGCCACCATCTGCGGGTGTCTACAGGAAACTGCTGTTTTAGCGGGAGGGCTCTCCGTCGTACAGGTGACCCGGTGGAGCCAAACAACAGAAAGCATGGCACAAGTGTGAACCTAGCCTAAGAAAAAAATTTTTATCAGTCTCCCAATGCAGTGGGGGGGAATTTACTAGATTTTCTATGCCTAAAACCTGGAATAGAAGTGGTGTTTCTATGTGCAAAAGATGTCCAAATTTGCTGTTTTTCTGTCCTGTTTGCCACTTTCTAAAGCAGGGCAGGGATCAGAGTAGGCTGGGACAGGGAATGCTCTGTCTGTCATATTTACTATAACTCATGTCAGAAAACTGGTGAGAGTTAGACCTGAAATCTACATTAGCCCTGGCTGGCATAGATTTCAGTTCAAGTGCAGAGGAGTCCTGAGATGCTTCTTAGTAATTTTGGGGCATCTCACGTCACCTGGGGAATGAAATAAGACTGGTGTAGGTAATACCAGTCTGAATAAGTTCTCCCCAGTGTTTTTGATAGAATGACTCCCGTTAGCTGTAGAATAATAATACAAATTAACTACAGAGCTATGTAATATTTCTCATCTCATAGACTTGCCCTGTAGAACCATCAGTAGAATGTAAGTATTCCTTCAAGTGAAACCACATGACAATTCCTTTAGTCTTGCAAACACCACACAATTTTCTGCAGCAAAAGCTGCAGTGGCTAAAACCATATCACGTTACCGTTTGTGGAACACAATTCATAGCTTAATTGCTGCAGATTTCACTCTGTGCAGTGCAAATGGTGTAATGTGCGGTGAAATCCCACAACATAAGATAAGCAGATTTCAAATCCGATCCACAGGTCACTTTACTGAATGTGCAGATTTTTTTTTTGCAGTGCATGGCTGAGATTTAATAAAATCCTACCCACTATGTTGCTGCTGTAGATGCTCCAGATTTTCTACTAACAATTTCTTGGAGGATAATCTACAGCACAAACATGGCAAGTGAACGTACCCTAAGGCTAAGGCTCCACGTGGCGTCCCGCAGCAAAAAAGCTCTGCAGGAAAAACCAGCGTGGCAACGCATCGCGTTTCTTCCCCGCTGCGCTTTGCACAGAAAGTTCGTAGAGGTTTCAATTATGCCTATAGGGAAATGGCTGGTGTTTCCATAGCTATAATTGACATGTGATTTCCAAAACCACGACGATTTCGGAAATCGCATCATGTTAGCTGCGCGTATTTTATCGCAAAGTGGGGATGGGATTCACTAGAATCCCATCCACTTTTCTGTGACTGTAAAACACCATATTTTTTTCCACGGCGTTTCCGCCACGTAGGGCCCTGGCCTAAATGAGGAATTCCCACCATTAGCATTAATGGCATATAGATTACACCACAGGCACTAGGTTGCATCTGAAATGATTGCAAGTGCAGCCTAGAATATTTCAGGAAATTTTCCCTTTTTGGACTGTGTGGTATTCAAAAGAGTGTATTTAAGTTTTAGTTTTTTAGGTAAAAACCAGTGTTGATTTTATATTTTTGCCTTTTACATATGTGAACTTTTTTGGACTTTCTAAGCAGATTTGTTTTGCTTTACGTATGTGTCTATTTAGGTCCAGAAAACTTCTAGCTTCAGGGTAGATACCATGAACACGTTTCATATCCCTTACTTATCGGTCCACCTGCCACACGGAAAAGAGAAGTGTTCATTGGCTTATCGTACAGACCCATACAGTAGAACCACACCATCTGCGCCAACTATAGAAAAACTGTAGTTTTGTAGTAGTCTCCCTTCTGCATGTGGGTCTTTGCGTATTGTACATACACTAGCATTGATAGTTTTTTCCAAAAAGGCAAGTTTCTTTGAGACCACCAGAATGCATGAGATCCAACAATATCACTTTCAGAATGTTGCACTGTATACTATATACTGTATATATATGTTCATTTAATGGATAGTTTGCAGTTCATTCCCTATCACCGGTATCTGTAATGTAGAAATCTTTCCAGTTGATTTTCTTTGTGCCGTCCTAGAATCTCTTCCAGCATCTTTGTTCTTTTATTCCCCTTGAACTTCTCAGGCGCCTGTCTTAATACAAATGGCATTCTGCAAGTACACAAACACTGCAATTGCCCGGGGACCATTATGTCTCTCGTCTGTGCTGGTTCATCTTTTTTATGACATGGGACAAATATGCTGTAGAGAAAAGCACGTATTATGTGTGCGGGCCATCAGAACTGGCACAACATTTCTTCATAACACATAAACTGAAAATATTATTAATAATTTTTTGTATATTAAATTGACCCTTTTAATAGTTTCATAAGCACATACAGTACTTTACTTCCTGGCAAGCTTGCAGATGCTCAGACAGAGAGGGCACAGGAGGCCACAGCGACATATTTTATTTTACTTTGTTTTTCACTAGGTACGCTGTGATCCAGAGGTTCAAGAATTACGCCAGTGGCAAAGAGATCTCAGAGAGAATAAAAATATTAATAAAAAAGTACAAGAATTCTGGCAAAAACAGGAATCAAAAGGTATGTGCTGTTTACAAGATGTAAGCACAAAAGTCTGGAGATACAGTGCTTATACCTAGAATTTCTGGACCAACCACACAAGCATTCTGTTTAACTAAAAAGCATGTTGTTATTGTTCTATTAATATGCTTGAAGGGGATATCCGGTGAATAATAAAACTTACCAATGCATTACTAATATATTAGCTGGTCCCCAGAAGTCCAAAGTTCACCTATACAGAGGGCAGCAGGGAAGGCCGCAATTTGTGTTCCTCTCCCTCCCCTGATGACGCTGCGACTCTCGGTGCTATTGCAACTTGTGTTCTCGTTTATTTCTTTTTTTTTGCAGCCACAGCAACGTGCACCTGCATTTCTTGCTCACATTGTTTGGCAGTGCTGACCAATTTTTGTCTGTTTGTTGCATTGTGCTTTTGGGGTGTGTGGCTGAACCCAGGTCCAGAGATAGGAGGCTGTTTGTAGTATATGCTAGACATAATATGGCTGAAATACACCTGCCCTTTAATAATGGAGGCCAAGGCCATTAGAGGTGAGTCATTTTAGTGTAAGGACCCATCTAATAGAGGTCGCCTTTTCATTGGCAGATGGTCTTAATACAGTTTGATCTAACCAAGAACCTCATTTTCATGTATTGTTATTTACAGTAGGTATTTGCAGGAATGCTCATGGTGCGAGCAGAGTGCTGATGCAACTTGTTGAGTTCTCAGTCACATCACTGACTCCACTCTACTCAATGGACCTGCAGCTGGAGTAGAGGGGAGTCAGTAATGTGACACAGAGAGCCAGAGTGGTTGCAGGGGTGGCAGCACTCATAAGGTTCCTGCACCCTGATGTTCTTTGCAAAGGTAAACTTCGGGGCGCCAGAGAACCAGCCTATATATTAGTAATAAAGTTTATCCAGTGCAAGGAATGCACTGGTAAACTTTATTATTCCCCAGGTAACCCCATTAATATAAGCATTATACTATAATATTGCTTCTCTTTGTGCAGGAGCAGCTGAAATGGGTTAGAACATCTAAGGTCTCCATACACATTAGATGAATGTCAGTTAAACCTGCCAATTTCAGCAAGACTGGTGAACCATCTAATGTGTATGGATTGGGCAGTTGAATTTCAGCATGCACAATCTCAAGGGAGATAAGCAGCCACCAAAAGGGTCTGGCAGAAACGTATTTTCTTATTTCCATTGAGAATACATGCACAGTCTCCTGAGCCAAGTATTCATGATACAAGTGCATCTCAATAAATTAGAATATCATCAAAAAGTTATTTTTTTTTTTAGTAATTCAATTGAAAAAGTGAAACACATATGTTATATTGAGTCATTACAAACAGAATGAACTTTTTCAAGTGTCTATTTATGTTAATGTTGATAATTATGGCTTACAGCCAAGGTAAACCCAAAAGTCATTATCTCAGAAAATTAGAATATTATATAAGACCAACTGTAAAAAAATTATTTAACACAGAAATGTTGGCCAAATGAAAAGTATGTACAGTAAATGCACTCAATACTTGGTCGAGGCTCCTTTTGCATGAATGACTGCATCAATGCGGCATGGCATGGAGGGATCAGCCTCTGGCACTACAGAGGTGTTATGGAAGCCCAGGTTGCTTTCATAGCAGCCTTCAGCTCGTCTGCATTGTTGGGTGTGGTGTCTCTCATCTTCCTCTTGACAATACCCCATAGATTCTCTATGGGGTTAAGGTTAAGCGAGTTTGCTGGCCAATCAAGCACAGTGATACTGTGGTTATTAAACCAGGTATTGGTACTTTTGGCAGTGTGGACAGGTGCCAAGTCCTGTTGGAAAATGAATATTCCATCTCCAAAAAGCTTGTCGGCAGAGGGAAGCATGAAGTGCTCTAGAATTTCCTGGTAGACGGCTGCGTTGACTTTGGTCTTGATAAAACACAGTGGACCTACACCAGTAGATGACATGGCACCCCAAACCATCACTGATTGAGGAAACTTCACACTAGACCTCAAGCAGCTTGGATTGTGTGCCTCTCCACTCTTCCTCCAGACTCTGGGACCTTCATTTCCAAATGAAATGCAAAATGCAGACTAAGGAACCTTTTTAAACGCTTAGGAAGCCTTTGCAGCTGTTTTGGGTTAATTATTCTAAGTTTCTGAGATAATGACTTTTGGGTTTTCCTTGGCTGTAAGCCATAATCATCAACATTAACATAAATAAACACTTGAAACAGTTCACTGTTTGTAATGACTAAATATAATATATGTGTTTAACTTTTTCATTTGAATTACTAAAAAAAAAAAATAACTTTTTGATGATATTCTAATTTATTGAGATGTACTTGTATAAAGGAGGGTCCCCCTAATCTCGTGGACAAACCGAGGTCTTTCTCTTGAACAGTTTAGGTGCAGACAGGGTTATTCCACAAAGCATATTTATCCTCTATGCATAGGATACAGGATAAATAGCTGATCAGTGGGAATCTGACTATTAAGACCCCCACCAATCTTGAGAACAGGGGATGTTTTACCCCTGTTGTGAATTCAGCCTGAATGCAGCTGAGCTGAATATATCCATATCCCTGATGAAGATAACCGAATGCTGTACTCCGGCGATCCCATTTAAGTGAATGGGAGTGCGGATGCATCCTGTCCAGCAGGGGCATGTTTATTTTGAGCCTCAAGGCTGAATTCAGAATGGGGGTAAAGCACACCCTCGCCTTCCCCGTTCCCAGCCAGTAATGGGGCTCAGAATGGCATAAAAAACAGATACAACCCTCTCCTGCTTCCATATCAGCATTTCCCAGCTTCCGGCTGGTCTTTCTGATTCCTCTTGACACACAGACATTTGCCATTGGGGTGGAGATGAGCAAACCTCACGAGATTCATTTTGCAAACGTTCTGGAGGTTTGCTCGCCAGTTTAGTTTTGGATTGAACTTGTTTGGTCTAAACCGAAAGTGCTTTTATTATTCTCCAGGGTATCTTCAGAGCCAGAGTAGGTGTGGTAAAATAAAAAATACTGATACTCATCTTCTTTTGCCTCTCCTGGACTCCATCACATTTTCTGGTGCGCATTCCCAGGCATCTTCAGCCCTTCTCAGGCCTCTTTCAGCCACTTCTGTGATGTCATGGGCCCCCAGTCATGTGGGGTCTGCCAATGTCATGACACTTTCACAGAGACGATTAGAAGAGGCATGAAGATGCTGGGGAATACTCTCCAGGCGTGGCGAGGAAGCCCAGAAGAGGTAATGAAAGGTGAATATCAGCATTTCTTGTTTTACTGCACCTTCCCTTGGCTTCCGCTTATTATGTTCTGGGGTATAAAGAGAACCCGAAGTATAATAGTGATTCAGTGGTAGAAAATCCCCAAAATCCTGGCTTGACTGGTTTGCTCATATCTAATCAAAGAGTGTCAGATGGCTCCCTCCCCTTACATATCTAATGTGTATAACCAGCTTTAGACACCCATCTATGGATAGACCAATGTTTTGGCCCCCTGTTCTGGACATTTAAAAGACTTTGAGTGCTCTCTTTACTTCCCTTCCTTGGTTTGCCAGTGATACAATACCACTAGATCATGGTGTGGCCATGTCAGGGAGTCTGGACACTGCTTTCATGTTTTCTACAAATCCTCGTCTTCCAATAGTTGTTCCTGGAGCTATTCCCTTTTTCATTTTCATTTACATTCCAGTTTGGAGAGATTATCAGTTTGCGTGGCACTAAATACCGTCTGTATGCAGATGATGCTCCATCCGTCTGTTTACTCCTGACCCCATGACCTTAACTCCGTACTCTAGATATTCGTGTCTGTCTCATAGGCTTTTCTGCATGAAATGGCTCTGATTTGCCATTCGATCCTCCTGGATTATGTTCAGTGAAGCCGGTCACATTTGCTATTAAATGTACAGTATTGTTCATTTTCTGTACTTGATTCCTACACAGAAATCTTGTTTTGTCATCTGCATTATGGCTGCAGTCCATCCATTACTATATGTCACAAATGTAAATGGTCCTTAGCTACAAAGATGTGTGAAAGTGATGATATTTTAATGTCAGCTACAGATGTGATGTTGCCTATGATGTCACTGAAATTTAAGCACCCCCTTTCATACACTTCCTTGTCTCTCTATTTTTACCAAGATTTGGTCACTTGTATTAATTTAATTTACAATGTTAAAGGAAGTCTGTCACAAGAACCCAGTATGTCAACCCAGCCCTGCAGAAAGATAGATTAGTTTCACCTAAATCAAACAATGTTGTTTTCTTGTGAATCGCTCCCTCTATTACCAAGATATTACTGATTTTGTCAATATACAAATAAGTTCTTCAAAGCAGTGAGGGTGTTGCCACTTATCTCTTTGGAGCAATGACCTCATTGCTCCAAAGTACTCATTTGCATATTGACGAAAATAGCAATATGTTGGCAGCAGAGGCACTGATTCACAAGGGGAACAACACTGCTTTATACAGGTGACCCTAAACCTATCTATGGGGCTGGGTTGATATGCTGGGTTCTGCTGACAGACTCCCTTTAACACCTAAGTTCATACTGCTTCTGCTCTTAGAAACTTTATAAATAAAGTCATGTTTTTTTCAGTATAGAAAGGCCATCTTTATAAATCCTGCTAGGGAATTCTGAAAGGAGAGCAGTTACAATGATCATCTCTTACTCTGGAGGATCTGTGCTCTCCTGCATTACAAAGATAACCTATTGGTTTGAATGGGCACCATATAATGCTTCATCACAGCTCATTCCACCTCCCCTGGTGGTGCTGCAGGGAAATTAAACACTTACTGTCTGGTTTCCCCACGAAGACTACAGACTACATCTGATTGCTGGGGATCCCAGGATGAGGACACTTTGTGCCTAACTTATTTTTAAGGGACCCTGTTAACATATAGGGATTGTCCGAAGCAGAGAATTTCTACAAAAGAAATGTGTCACCATTCTTTTTATTTCTTAAAACCAGATCAAATATATCCCTTTTTTTCTAACCTGCTTTTATTTTCAGATTGTAAATTTTTTATTCTCTTTTATGTTTATGGTTATGGGGAAGGCCATCTTGCCTGAGCTTCTCCTCTGTTCTGTTAACAGCATTTAGTGATATGCTTTACAGCATAACCATGGTCATGGGCAGCAATAGTCTGATTTATTGATGTCTATGAGACATTTTTATAGATGTGTGCTGGGAGAGGGAGGAAATAAGCTCTGACATTATCTATTGTTATCTGTAGAGGTGTGAGCTTCTATTGTGATCCTGTTTTGACTGTGATGTAAATGTGGTGACTGCTGCAAAGAAAATACCTACAGAATTACCAAATGTCAGTCTTTTATTAGGCTTATTGGCCAGAGTGAAAAATGGAGGATATAGTACTTTTTAAAATATAGATATTGACATAGAAAATGAAAAACAAAAATATCAAAAATTCTTTAACAGTATGTGAAACATAAAACTTGGTTTAAAACATAGGTCATTTTCTGGGGACACATTCCCTTTCCCTTACGTCCAACAGCAGCACAATATGGGGGGTATTCCTGCCCCTGTGTGTTGATAGGACAGGCGGAACTTTTAATTAACATAAAATATGCATGACTACGCTACCCAATAAGAGGGCAAAGGGACCTCCCCCCTTGTGTTTTTTTCTGTCCTGTGTGGTGGGACAGGTGGAGGGAGGTCTTTTGTCATCCCATATTTTGTTTTTTCCCCTAAAGTTTTTAACTTCCTTTGGGGAGTCATCTTTATACCTCTCTTCTCTTCTTTCTTCCACTGGACGCTTCTGTGGAAAAGAAGGAGGTTTTTATTTAGGTAGTTTTTTTGTGCTAGCCAAGCTTTCAACCTTCGCTCTGAAAAGGTTGATTTCTGTAGTTCATGCGGCTGTTATTGCATGCTGCATGTTCTAAGACCTGTAATGCAGGCCACTTGTTCAGCCTTGAGGTGGAGCATTGCCATTTCACTTACCTTTTTTGTGCCTAGCCAAGCTTGCAACCTTTGCTTTGAAAAGGTTGATTTCAGTAGTTCATGCAGCGGTAGTTGCATGCTGCATGTTTAAAGTCCTGTAGTGTAGGCCACTTGTGCGGCCTTGATGTGGTGCATTACCGTTTCACTTACCTTACAAGCTCCACGGCTGCCAGAAGTGACGTCGGTCACTTTGTTCCTCCGGAACCTTTGTTTGTGTTCCGGTTTTCCGGGGACTGAATTCTCGGTCGGACTTTTTGCGGCTTAGTTTTTCCTCCTTTTTTGCAAGTTTATATTTGCTGAGCCTCTTTTTTGGCATCGGTATATTTTTAGCTTAATTCTCTGTACAAGTAATTAAGCTTTGCAAAATTTGTGGGGGGAAGGATTTTTGTGGGCACTACTGGCTCATTCCTCCTCCCCTCCTATAGAAGCCTTCACCTCAATGCAGGAGATGGCTTGTCTCTTAGTGAGGAAGGCCTCAGTACTCCACTTGGATTACTGTTCTAGCTTCTGCAGCTCTGGGCATCACAGTGACTCAGTGGTTAGCACTGCAGTCCTGGGTTCAAATCCTGAAAAAAATAAAAAAGAAGGATCTAGTTTGTGTGCAGTGTGACACACTGTGAAGCTATTGAAGATTTCCAGGTGACTGACGAAACGCTTTCATCTGATGATACCTTGGAAGATTCCAGCAGACCTCTCTTTCCTCCTGAGAAGATAAATAGGCTGCTGAAGTCCATCCGGTCAAGGGACCGTGATGTTGACAGGGAAGCCTCCTGTTCCACCTCTAGGGGGCCTAGGGCCTTCCAAGTGGACGAGTCACTGGAAAAACTCATGCTTGAGGAATGGAAACATCCGAAAAGAGCTCCCATATATTCCAGAAGATTAAGAACCTTGTTCTCTATTCTGGGGGCTCAGCGGGATTGGTGGGGCCTCCCATCTAAAGTGGACACGGCAGTGGCCAAGTTGTCCCGTCGTACGGTGGTCCCAGTGGATGATGGTTCTAACCTCCAGGATCCCGTGGATAGACACATAGAGAGTACCTTTAGGAAGGTTTATTCTCTGGCCTCCGGTCAGACTTTCGTGGCTATTGCCTCTAATGAAGTCTCAAGCAAATTATCTGCTGACATTGACTCTAGAGTCTCCAGAGACGATCTCCTAGCTTTTTTTAGTTCGATTTCTTTGTCGGCAGATTATTTAGCCGAAGCCTCCCAACATCATTTAAGGCTGGCGGCCAAATCTTTGGCCCTTTCTATGGCAGCTAGAAGGCCGCTATGGTTAAAACCCTGGAGAGCAGGTAATACCTCCAAGTTCAACCATTGTTCTCTACCTTTTGAGCCGGGTAAGCTTTTGGCAGAGGCCTGGATGAGATTATGGAAGACCTTGCCGTTAAAAAGGGTAAGACTCTGCCTCAGGCCTTTAGAGGCAGGTCAAGACCTTCCGGCCGGGGTAGAGGTTACCAGCCTCAACCCAGACTTCAGTTCCAGAGACATCCTAGATATCAGCCTAGGGGTTCTGGACGAAGGTTCCCCAAGGATGAGGACAAAAAGAAGCCTAGCTTTTGACATCGGCTGCCTTCTTCCTGTGGCCAAGACTCCTGTCGGAGGTCGGCTTTCTCACTTTTACACTGTCTGGCAGGAAAAAATTCAAGACCCTTGGGAGAATGGACCCTTGGAGAATGATTATAGACTTAAGATGTCTGAATCGCTTCATAAAGAAAAAACATTTTCGTGTGGAGACCGTAAAATCCGTTACATCCTTTCTTCAACAGGGCGAAGTTTTTCGTCACCTTAGATCTAAAAGGATGCCTATCTGCAGCTCCTCATACCTTCACCAAAGTTGTGGCTCCTATAGCCACCTCTCTGAGGCTTCAGGGCCTTTTTGTAGTGCCATACCTGGACGACTGGCTAATAAAAGCCCAGTCACAATCTGTTCTGCTCCAGCAGTTACTGATAGCCATTCCCTTCTCCAGAGCTTGGGTTGGCTAATAAATTGGGAGAAGTCAGAAATAGTTCCCTCTAACTGCAGGAAGTTCCTGGGGTATCTGTTGGACTCAGACCGCGTGGAGATTTCCTTAACACCTGCAAGGAAGGAAAGATTGATCAAAGCAGTCCGGTTTCTCTTCAAGACACGTCTGATATCCATCAGAACATCCATGAGAGTCCTAGGCCTGATGTCATCCTCAGCCATTGCAGTCCCTTGGGCTTTGTGGCATTTGCGTCCTCTCCAGATGGAAGTACTAAAAGCCTGGAACCGTACTCCTTTCGGTCTCGACAAGAAGATCAAGCTATCTCCCAGTACCCGTCTTTCCCTCAGATGGTGGATACACCTGAAAGACGGAATGTCCACGGTCCAACTTCGTTGGACCCTGTTGACTACTGATGCATCCCTCTCGGGATGGGGAGCCCACCTGTACGAGAAGACTGTACAAGGAGTTTGGAGCAGTCTAGAAGAAAAAACATCATCCAATTGGAAGGAGCTCAGAGCCGTGTACCTGGCACTACTTCATTTTTCTCCTCTCCTTGGAGGGAGAGCGGTCAAGGTTCGGTCAGACAGCATGACGACCGTAATGTACCTGAACAGACAGGGAGGCACCAGATCATTGTCTCTCTCCTCAGAGAGACCGATCTGATTTTTACCTGGGCAGAAAAAAAAAATCTGACCCACTTATCCACAGTTCACATCAAAGGTTCCCTGAACATAGTAGCGGATCGGTTGAGTCGGGGTCATGTCGTATCAGGAGAATGGTCTCTCAATCCAGATGTATTCCATCAGATTACCCTGAAGTGGGGTCTCACAGAAGTAGACCTCATGGTGACCAGACTCAACGACAAGGTAGAGAAGTTCTGCTCACTGTATCAGGAGGACTATCCCTTGGCAGTGGATGCCCTGTCCATCCCTTGGAGGTTCAGACTGGCATACATCTTCCCTCCACTTTCCATGATACCAAAAGTATTGATGAAAGTCAGACAGGACCAAGTCTCTGTGATAGCCATCATACCATTCTGGCCAAAAATGACTTGGTTTGCCCAGCTCATGTACATGAGTCGAGGGACATATTGGAGGCTTCCCCCCACCCAGAAGGAACTCAAAAGCACCAGGATCTGAGGGGATTCAACCTGACAGCCTGGAGGTTGACCAGTCCCTACAGAGATTTAGTGGACTGTCAGAAGCCGTCTTGAAGACCCTTTCCTGTGCCAGAGCAGAGGCTACCAAGAAAAGCTAGCATAGGATAGGTAACATCTTCAAGCAGTGATGCTCCAGAAGAGAAGCTGACAGTTCAAACCCTACTATGGCAGAAATTCTGG